>OX392488.1:0-5000000 GCA_947623365.1 Achlya flavicornis
CTAACCTAACCTAACCTAACCTAACCTAACCTAACCTAACCTAACCTAACCTAACCTAACCTAACCTAACCTAACCTAACCTAACCTAACCTAACCTAACCTAACCTAACCTAACCTAACCTAACCTAACCTAACCTAACTAACCTAACCTAACCTAACCTAACCTAACCTAACCTAACCTAACCTAACCTAACCTAACCTAACCTAACCTAACCTAACCTAACCTAACCTAACCTAACCTAACCTAACCTAACCTAACCTAACCTAACCTAACCTAACCTAACCTAACCTAACCTAACCTAACCTAACCTAACCTAACCTAACCTAACCTAACCTAACCTAACCTAACCTAACCTAACCTAACCTAACCTAACCTAACCTAACCTAACCTAACCTAACCTAACCTAACCTAACCTAACCTAACCTAACCTAACCTAACCTAACCTAACCTAACCTAACCTAACCTAACCTAACCTAACCTAACCTAACCTAACCTAACCTAACCTAACCTAACCTAACCTAACCTAACCTAACCTAACCTAACCTAACCTAACCTAACCTAACCTAACCTAACCTAACCTAACCTAACCTAACCTAACCTAACCTAACCTAACCTAACCTAACCTAACCTAACCTAACCTAACCTAACCTAACCTAACCTAACCTAACCTAACCTAACCTAACCTAACCTAACCTAACCTAACCTAACCTAACCTAACCTAACCTAACCTAACCTAACCTAACCTAACCTAACCTAACCTAACCTAACCTAACCTAACCTAACCTAACCTAACCTAACCTAACCTAACCTAACCTAACCTAACCTAACCTAACCTAACTAACCTAACCTAACCTAACCTAACCTAACCTAACCTAACCTAACCTAACCTAACCTAACCTAACCTAACCTAACCTAACCTAACCTAACCTAACCTAACCTAACCTAACCTAACCTAACCTAACCTAACCTAACCTAACCTAACCTAACCTAACCTAACCTAACCTAACCTAACCTAACCTAACCTAACCTAACCTAACTAACCTAACCTAACCTAACCTAACCTAACCTAACCTAACCTAACCTAACCTAACCTAACTAACCTAACCTAACCTAACCTAACCTAACCTAACCTAACCTAACCTAACCTAACCTAACCTAACCTAACCTAACCTAACCTAACCTAACCTAACCTAACCTAACCTAACCTAACCTAACCTAACCTAACCTAACCTAACCTAACCTAACCTAACCTAACCTAACCTAACCTAACCTAACCTAACCTAACCTAACCTAACCTAACCTAACCTAACCTAACCTAACCTAACCTAACCTAACCTAACCTAACCTAACCTAACCTAACCTAACCTAACCTAACCTAACCTAACCTAACCTAACCTAACCTAACCTAACCTAACCTAACCTAACCTAACCTAACCTAACCTAACCTAACCTAACCTAACCTAACCTAACCTAACCTAACCTAACCTAACCTAACCTAACCTAACCTAACCTAACCTAACCTAACCTAACCTAACCTAACCTAACCTAACCTAACCTAACCTAACCTAACCTAACCTAACCTAACCTAACCTAACCTAACCTAACCTAACCTAACCTAACCTAACCTAACCTAACCTAACCTAACCTAACCTAACCTAACCTAACCTAACCTAACCTAACCTAACCTAACCTAACCTAACCTAACCTAACCTAACCTAACCTAACCTAACCTAACCTAACCTAACCTAACCTAACCTAACCTAACCTAACCTAACCTAACCTAACCTAACCTAACCTAACCTAACCTAACCTAACCTAACCTAACCTAACCTAACCTAACCTAACCTAACCTAACCTAACCTAACCTAACCTAACCTAACCTAACCTAACCTAACTAACCTAACCTAACCTAACCTAACCTAACCTAACCTAACCTAACCTAACCTAACCTAACCTAACCTAACCTAACCTAACCTAACCTAACCTAACCTAACCTAACCTAACCTAACCTAACCTAACCTAACCTAACCTAACCTAACCTAACCTAACCTAACCTAACCTAACCTAACCTAACCTAACCTAACCTAACCTAACCTAACCTAACCTAACCTAACCTAACCTAACCTAACCTAACCTAACCTAACCTAACCTAACCTAACCTAACCTAACCTAACCTAACCTAACCTAACCTAACCTAACCTAACCTAACCTAACCTAACTAACCTAACCTAACCTAACTAACCTAACCTAACCTAACCTAACCTAACCTAACCTAACCTAACCTAACCTAACCTAACCTAACCTAACCTAACCTAACCTAACCTAACCTAACCTAACCTAACCTAACCTAACCTAACCTAACCTAACCTAACCTAACCTAACCTAACCTAACCTAACCTAACCTAACCTAACCTAACCTAACCTAACCTAACCTAACCTAACCTAACCTAACCTAACCTAACCTAACCTAACCTAACCTAACCTAACCTAACCTAACCTAACCTAACCTAACCTAACCTAACCTAACCTAACCTAACCTAACCTAACCTAACCTAACCTAACCTAACCTAACCTAACCTAACCTAACCTAACCTAACCTAACCTAACCTAACCTAACCTAACCTAACCTAACCTAACCTAACCTAACCTAACCTAACCTAACCTAACCTAACCTAACCTAACCTAACCTAACCTAACCTAACCTAACCTAACCTAACCTAACCTAACCTAACCTAACCTAACCTAACCTAACCTAACCTAACCTAACCTAACCTAACCTAACCTAACCTAACCTAACCTAACCTAACCTAACCTAACCTAACCTAACCTAACCTAACCTAACCTAACCTAACCTAACCTAACCTAACCTAACCTAACCTAACCTAACCTAACCTAACCTAACCTAACCTAACCTAACCTAACCTAACCTAACCTAACCTAACCTAACCTAACCTAACCTAACCTAACCTAACCTAACCTAACCTAACCTAACCTAACCTAACCTAACCTAACCTAACCTAACCTAACCTAACCTAACCTAACCTAACCTAACCTAACCTAACCTAACCTAACCTAACCTAACCTAACCTAACCTAACCTAACCTAACCTAACCTAACCTAACCTAACCTAACCTAACCTAACCTAACCTAACCTAACCTAACCTAACCTAACCTAACCTAACCTAACCTAACCTAACCTAACCTAACCTAACCTAACCTAACCTAACCTAACCTAACCTAACCTAACCTAACCTAACCTAACCTAACCTAACCTAACCTAACCTAACCTAACCTAACCTAACCTAACCTAACCTAACCTAACCTAACCTAACCTAACCTAACCTAACCTAACCTAACCTAACCTAACCTAACCTAACCTAACCTAACCTAACCTAACCTAACCTAACCTAACCTAACCTAACCTAACCTAACCTAACCTAACCTAACCTAACCTAACCTAACCTAACCTAACCTAACCTAACCTAACCTAACCTAACCTAACAGCTGTCGAGGGCCGCAAAGGTCAGCTGGGGACTCCACCCAGAAATAGTGCGGATCATCTACACCGCCACGGTGGAGCCCATAGTCACATACGCAGCCAGCGCCTGGTCTCCGGCGACCAAAAAACTAGGCATTCAACGCCACTTAAACGCAGTCCAGAGAAGCTTTGCTCAAAAACTGTGTGGGGCATATCGCACGACCTCCCTTCATTCAGCTCTGGTTCTGGCCGGAATACTGCCGCTTGACCTTCGAGTACAAGAGGCAGCTGCCTTGTATGAGGCGAGGGCGGGAGTACCCCGGCCAGAGCTACGAGACAGAGAAGTCGAGCGAAGAGTGGAATACACATGTATCCCTCACCCGGGTAGGCATACTGCGATAGAGTTCATCTGCCTGGCAGACCAAGAGCAACTGGACAGACATAACAACCAGACTGTCCAGATTTACACAGATGGCAGCAAAATTGAGGGCAAGGTCGGCGCGGCGCTATCCTTATGGAATAGTGCAGCGGAGACTAAGGCCCTCAAATTCAAGCTAGCCCCATATTGCACGGTCTACCAAGCGGAACTTTTAGCAATATGCAAGGCCACCGAGGAGATACTTCGTGGAACAGAGCAGAGTTATGGCATCTATAGTGACTCAAGATCTGCACTGGAGACCATAACAAATCTCAGCACCACTCACCCCCTAGCAGTCAACACCCGCAAAAACCTAGAGGCCATTAATAATCAGAATAAAGCTGTGTCTTTATATTGGATTAAGGCCCATGCAGGCCTTGCGGGCAACGAGAGGGCAGATCAGCTAGCAAAGGACGCCGCGCTGAAAATAAAGACTAGGCCGGTATATGACTTGTGCCCGGTTTCATTCATCAAACGACAGATCCGAAAGGAATCGATTGATGAATGGAACCGGAGATATAAAGAGGGTGCGACAGCCAAAGTAACTAAATTATTCTTCCCAGACGTAACAACATCTTACAAAGCAATCAGAATTATAAAGCCAGCAAATGTTATCACCCAGGTACTGACGGGGCATGGCGGGTTCTCGGAGTACCTGAATCGCTTCAGGTGCAAAGAGAGCCCATCATGCATCTGCCAACCCGATACACCCGAAACAATAGAACACATTCTGGCAGAATGCCCAGCTCATGCCTTAAAAAGATTCGAGGTTGAAAACGCCATCGATACCAAAATTTTACCCGAAAACTTTAGAGAGTTAGTACACAGCAAAACAAAAAGGCAAAAATTTTTAGAATATTGTGTGCATATAGCAAAAATAGTAATAAGAAGAAATAAATAGGTAAAGAAAATTATGCTACATATATATTACCTTAGAATATAATATGAATAGCATAAGGTGGAATTGTGTAACAAGAAAATATAGCAATAAGCAATGTATAGATATGAAGACAATAAATGTATAAGATCGTATAACATGTTTAGAATAAGCAAATGTACTAGAAATAAGCAATGTCGTAGAGAAATAAGATATTAGTATATAAGACTCCTGTAGAAAAGCTTATGTATTACATATATAAAGAAAAGAACTGTAATGAAATCCGCTAATAAAAATAAATACCTTACCATCAATACCCAAATAATAATAAAATCCCAATCCTGGAGTTTAAGTATGTATAGAAATAAGATAATTATAAGAAATAAAAATGGCTCTGATCATGTCAGAGGTAGCTCGCGGGCCGGGCCGATAGCGCCCGGACAGGAAAAAAAAAAAAAAAAAAAAAAAAAAAAAAAAAAAACCTAACCTAACCTAACCTAACCTAACCTAACCTAACCTAACCTAACCTAACCTAACCTAACCTAACCTAACCTAACCTAACCTAACCTAACCTAACCTAACCTAACCTAACCTAACCTAACCTAACCTAACCTAACCTAACCTAACCTAACCTAACCTAACCTAACCTAACCTAACCTAACCTAACCTAACCTAACCTAACCTAACCTAACCTAACCTAACCTAACCTAACCTAACCTAACCTAACCTAACCTAACCTAACCTTTTTTTTTTTTTTTTTTTTTTTTTGGTAACCCAGGGGAATCCTGCATGGATACCCGGCAGCCTCGGGGGAGGCGACCGGGTTATGTCAGACTCTTACTGACTAAACCCCTGGGGTGTTCCTTCTCTCGCCGTTTGGTGCGGGGCTGCGGGACACAAAGCTCAACCGCCTGCCCCGCCGGCGTCGCTCGTTTGAGCCCTTCTCGGCGGGGCGGGGCTAAGTTTTAACTTAGCCCCGCCTCGCTCCTTCCGCTGGAGTCGCCCAGGAACACTCGGGCGTCTCCAGCATGGGACCTCTGTGCAGGTGGTGACCCCCCGATCTACCACCCACGGTCCCCGGCGTTAGGGCGGCAACCGGGCCGCAAAGGCCCGACGCCGCCCACCGCGTCTGCGGCGGCGAATAGGGAGCGAGTTAGCATCGTCCTCTCGCTCCCTTTCCGCCGCCTCCTTCTGTGACATAACATCGTCACAGAAGGTCGCGGCCGCCCTCCACGCCTCCTCGCTACTCACCATGGCCCTTAAAAGGGCCGGCAGCGAGAGGTCACCTCCTACTGTCGCGGACAAGGCGGCGCGAGGGATCGCCCAAGCGGGGCACTCCTCGCGCGTGTGTTGCGCCGTGTCCGCGACACCAGCCACGCAGTGGTGGCACATCTCCGTGGGCTCTCTGCCCACCACACGACACAGGTATCGACCGAAGCAGCCGTGCCCGGTGATCATCTGCGTCAGGTGGAAGGAGAGAGCCCCGTGTCCCCGTTCGAGCCATGTTTGAAGAATGGGCCGAACGGCGGCCACCACCTCGCGGCTCACCTCGGGGTTCTCGAGGCGGGCCATCCATTTCCGGAGGAGAACGCCGCGCGCGTCCTCTCTCCAGCTTGCGATCTCCCGCGGGTGCGGACGGCCCCCGCCTCGGATCTCCTCCCTAGTTCGCCGGTACACCGCGGCGAGTACCTCGGCTTCAAGGTCCCACGGCGGCGTGCCGGCGAGCACACACGCGCCGACGCACGATACAGTGCGGTACGCCCGGACCACCCTGAGCGCCATAGCGCGCTGCGGACGTCGCAGCGCAGCCAGGTTTCGAGCGCTCATGGCGTCTGCCCATATTGGCGCCCCGAAGAGCGCCATGGAGCGCACCACACTGGTATAAAGGCGTCGGCAAGTCCGTCTCGGCCCACCCACGTTGGGCAGGATCCGCCCCAGGGCCCCAGCAGTGGCCATCAACTTCGGGGCCAGCCGCCGAAAGTGTTCTTCGAACCTCCACCGGCCGTCGAGGACGAGTCCCAGGTACTTCATCGTCGACCCGACGGCGATGGAGGTTCCTCCCACCATTATGGAAGCTCCAGGCGGTGGCCCATGTCGGGGCCCGTGGAAGACCAGGGCCTCCGACTTGTCAAGGGCCACCTCGAGCCCCAGGGCGCGGATCCGACCAACCACCTGGGCCACTCCTGCCGTGGCGAGGATGGACGCCTCTCGATAGGTGCTGCCGCGAGCCGTCACGAGGGTATCGTCAGCGTAACAGGTTACGTCAACCCCCCGCAACATGGCCCCGCGCAGCACCCAGTCGTATCCGATGTTCCACAGGAGCGGACCCAGAACCGATCCCTGTGGAACACCGCACGACATGTCCCTCCTCCCAGTGCCGCTACTCGTCGGGAAGACGACAGCTCTCCCGACGAAGTAGTCGGCCACCACCTTTTGGAGGTACTGCGGCACCCCATGATACCGCAGTCCCCAAAACACCGTTTCCCAGGGCAGCGTGTTAAACGCGTTGCGGATGTCGAGAGACACCGCGAACAACACGCCACCCCGGGAGGTCGCCTCATCGGCGAGGTCCCGCACTCGGGCTATCGCGTCCAGAGTAGACCGGCCGCGGCGGAAGCCGAACTGCACGTCGGCGAGGCCCGGATCCATACACTCGACGAGGCGAGCAGCGAGCACGCGCTCGAAAAGTTTGCTCACCTCGTCGAGCAGCACGATCGGGCGATATGCCGACGGCTGCCCGGCCGGGCGCCCGTCTTTGTGAATCAGGACGAGCTTGCCCGTCTTCCACCGCTGCGGGAATCGACCCTGTCGCAAGCACGCGGTGAAGAGGGACCTCACCCTCCCTCCTAACTCCCCCAGCGCAATCACCAGGGCAGTCCCCGGCACGCCATCCGGGCCCGGGGCGGTCTTTTTCGACCTCAGCCTCAAAACAGCCGCCCCAAATTCGCCCTCCGACACTTCCGGTGCCGGGGTGTCCTCCCCGGCAGACAGCGCCGGGAGTGCACGACACACTGACGGTGGCACCCATTCCTCCCGTGAAGGGAAGAGTGTGGTGACCACATCGTCCAGGAGGGTTTCCTCCAAGCTGCTGGTCAGGGGGGGCGCCCAGGGCCGCAACTTCTTACGTACGGCCCTATAAGGCCTGCCCCATGGGTCCTCATCAAGGATTCGGAGCCACTCCTCCCACGCCGCATCCTTGGCGCGCGCGATCGCCACCTGAAGATTCTCGCACGCAGAGCGGTAGGCGGCGTAGGAGGCGCTCTCCTCTTCGGTGTCTTGGACCCGTCTCCTTCTGCATCGGGTGTATCTATGGCGAGCTCTTCCGCAGGATACACGCATTTGGCGGAGTTCTTCGCTCCACCAATACACCCAACGCCGAGGTGGGAGCGGTTTGGCCCTTGGCATCGCCGCATCGCATATGCGGTTCAGCGACGCGCCGAGAAGACCCGCCTCCACCTCAACATCCTCTCCAATGACGGGTCCAGACATCCAGTCCTCAATGATGGCCGCCTCTTTCGCCACCTCCCTGTCCAGCTTTCTGAGGACCCACCGGGGGCCATCCGCCCCACGGGGCCGGGCACCTCTCTGTGAGTCAGTGTGGGGCGCGGAGACATCGAATCGGATGTATCGATGATCTGATAGTGTCTCCACGCCCACAACCACCCTCCAACCTAGGACACGGCGTGCCAGGGCGGCAGACGCAAATGTCACGTCTACGATTGAGCCACCCTGTTGCCGCACGCACGTGTTCTCCGACCCCGTGTTGAGGAGGGCCAAGCCCATTGAGACCGCCCACTCCTCCAGTGTCTCCCCCCGTGCGTTCGTCGCCGGTGAACCCCACGCAGTAGATTTCGCGTTGAAGTCCCCTGCGACTAGCACGGGGTAGGGGGCAATCTGCCCAACCAGAGCGCCGACTTCAACAAGGAACTGTTCAAATTCGGCAAGGCTCCGGTTGGGCGAGAAGTACACCCCTATTACTGCGATGTCACCCACGACTGCTAGCACGCAACCCTTTCCCTTCATCACCCGTTCGATGGGTGGGGCGCCGGTAGCAGTCGGGGCGACAATGGCCACCAAACCCTCGTGGTCTCCAACCCAGTCACCCCGAGTTGGGACGAAGTAGGGCTCGGCGACCACGGCCACCTTTATTCTCCACTCTACCAGTGTCTGGACTAGAAGATCCTGAGCCCTGGCAGAGTGGTTAATGTTGGCCTGCAGCAAGGAGAGAGACTGGGGCATTTAGAGGGCAGTCTCCATAGGCTCCTCTTGGGTCGGCTGCGGGGCTTTGCCCTTGGCCTCCCTCGCCTTCTTTATTTTTTTGGGCTTTTTTGGCCCGGATTTCCGGAGGCTGCCGCAATTTCCCCCGCCAAGAGGGTGCGCTGCCGGTTTACCGGCCGCTGCGCAGATTGCACATTTCGGTTCCTCCCGGCAATCACTGGCCCGGTGGCCCCGCTCTCCACAGCGGTAGCAGATACCACTGCGGTCTACCTCCGACGCGCATTTGCAGCCGACGTGGCCGACCTCGAGACACCTGAAGCATCTCATGGGCCTGGGGTCGAGCAGCGTGACTCGTGCTGACACCCAGCCCACCTTGAGTCGGGCAGCTTCGACCACGGACTTTGCGGCCGCCATCGGGCAGCTGAGGTAGACTGAGCCACCGTTTATTTTGCCAGCTCTTACGTCATCCGTGGCACACCCTCCTACTGTAGCGACAGCCGCCATGACCTCCGCCGCGGTGTTTGAATCGTCGAGGCCTGAGACTCGCACCTCAACTCTCTTCATTGGGCGAGTAATCCGGGCCACATCCGGACTTATCACCTGCCTTAGTTTGGCAGCCAAGGCGTCCGCCTTTTCGGCACCCGCTTCTCCGATGATCTCCATCATGCGGGCGCCGGTTGCGGTCGTCCTTGCCCTCATCTCTTCTATACCGAGACTCGGGTAATCAATTTTGTTCCGAGCTTCGGTAATTATGGACCCATATGTAGTCCCCTTTTCAACAGCGGCCGGCTGCAGGGTGATGACCACTGCAGCCGTTCGCGGAGGACGCAGCCTATCCACCGGTTTCCCCTTCCTTTGCTTCGGAGCCTTGTTCTTTGGCGGCTCCGTTGTAAAGTTAGCCGGACCTTTGGTCTGGCGCTTCGCCGGGACTTTATCATTGGTTTGGCCCTTGGCCGGGGTCTTCTTCACTCCCCGGGCGGTTATCTCGCTCCACCCAATCCTGGGTGGAGGAGGCGCTGCGGCAGCCGGAGCCGAGCTTGCTTGGAGCTCCTCCCTCTCTAATGCCGCCATTGTCTTCTTCCCCCGACCCTTTCCCTTTGGGGCCTTGACGGTGAGGGGGGCAGATGACGGTTCTTCAGTCCGATGTGGGGCGGCAGTCACGCCGGAGCCCGAGGGCTGCGGCTCTTGCGTGTTATCCGCTGTGGCTGCGGCCCTTTTCTTCTCTGCCGCGAGTGGCGGCCTAAGCCTCGGTTCTGGGAGGAGGCGGTCTTGTATGCCGTCAAACCTCGCGTTCAGCATCGCGCTGAACTGAGCGATGCTTGCACGCGAGGCCTCCGCCAACATCTCCTTAAGGGCGGGGACGGCCGTCGCTGCTGTCGACTGGCTACGCAGCTCAGCCACTTCTTGACGAAGCCCCACTAGCTGGGCGGAGAGCAGCTGGTTCGCCGCCTCCAGCTTCACCACTTCCTCCGACACGGTGCGGGCGCTCATTCCTGCAGCGGCTTCCATAATAGTTTCCGCTGCATCCTTAAGGTACTTCATCCAAGTCCCCTTCATGTTTTTGGACTTCGAAGCTATTTTTTTTACCGTGTTTGCGGCGTCATTAACCAAATTATTCAGCGCAGACATGGTCTGCATTGTGTCCTCTCCTATAGTTGGCGGGTTGATACCGCGACGGCAGGCATGCCTCGCGTCACGTAATTCCCTCGCCATTTTTGCTATTTCTTCGTCAGCCTCAAGGCGCAGTTCTTCTGCCTTAGCGGCGTTGAGCTGCGCCTTGGCATTTGCCAAGCCCAAGTACTCCTCCGTAGTGGGCGCGCGTACTCGTCTCTTCAGTTTATGAGCCGCCCCTTTTGTCGGCTCTATTATTTCTGCCTCTTGTTCTTCGGCGGGCCTTTTGAGGAACCGCCGACCGCTTTCATTGTCCGAGGACTGAGCCGACGCAACCGTGACTAAGCTGCCAACGGTGCTGTCTGAGTCGGACTCCGACAAACGGGACAAGCGCGGTAGCAAGACGCGAAGTTCTCGCAAAGGCGCTCCCGCCATTTCCACTCCCACTCTACCTTCTACAACTACATCTTCCTCCATCACAACGTCACCTTCCCTACTCTTAACCACTTCCTCCTCGTTTTGTTTATTAATTAAAAGATCCATATGAAATCCCACGATTATGGGGGAAATAACGTCCACCCGGGCAGAGACCCCTGTACCCGGGTAAGTCTATGGGGTAACCCACACTGGTGGCGACAGGTGCCAGTGTGGGGACACGCACTAATGGCCGGAAATCCGTCCGACCATCCATCCCCTCGCGGTGCGGCGCCGCTTAGGATTCGGGTGACTTTTTAGAGAGGTTGTCTACCTCGTAGGCCCAACCAATGAAGGTAAGGCCCCCCGTTCGCGTAGGCCTCCTGCCATCGTTGCGGTTACGGGTTGACCGGCGGGGCCTTGAAAAAGGCCGTTTACGGAGGCAGTGTAAGTGCACACCGTGACCGCCGCTCCCTCCACGTCGGAAATTGGAAAAGGAAGAGAATGGAAGGAAAGGTAGGGAGAATAGGAAGGAAGAGAGGGGAAGGAAATGAAAGGGAAAGGAAGTGTTGCTCTTCGTCAGATCCCTCACCCCGTGCCTCCCGGTATGGGTAGCCCTGCCGGTATAGCCACGAGGATCCTTGGGACACGCAAGCCCCCCCACCACGACAAGGTGGCAACACGTCGGGGGGGAACCTAACCTAACCTAACCTAACCTAACCTAACCTAACCTAACCTAACCTAACCTAACCTAACCTAGATAGATAGATAGATAGATAGATAGATAGATAGATAGATAGATAGATAGATAGATAGATAGATAGATAGATAGATAGATAGTGTCGTATTTGAATATAGAATAAAATAAATAGTTAGTTGTTGTCAAGCCGTCTTTCAATATACATCATGGTGACAGCGGAAAACTAAATTTATTTGCATTTATTTGAATAGCATTTGGAAAATATAAACGGAAATTATAAAATGGAACATGCACGGCCACCTGTCGAATTACATATGGATGGCGGTCCAGCCAACAGGGCTGAGCAATGGAAGAAATGGCGACAACAATTCATTTTATTTACTAAAGCATCAGGGGTGAGTACAGAAAAATCAGCAGTACAAGCAGGTCTGCTCATAAACTTGATAGGTCCCGAGGGATTTGATATATATAGAACTTTTACATTTGAAAAAGAGGGAGATCGGGACGACTGTTCTATATTATTAGAAAAATATGATGTCCATTTTGGAGGAAAAGTTAATAAAACGTTAATGAGGTATAAGTTTTTCACTCGTAATCAAGAAGAGGGTGAAACTATTCAACAATACGTGACGTCACTACGACTGTTGAGTAATGATTGTAAATTCAATAACCTGCAAGAGGAGCTGATCAAGGATAGGATCGTGTGTGGAATACGCAGTGGGAAGGTCAGGGATCGCTTACTGCGGCACGACGACCTCGATCTTGAAAAAGCTGTGAGTCTATGCCAGGCGGATGAGGCCTCACAAGAGAGTAACCATCAGTTAGGAACTGGTGGTACAGCTGGTTCGAGCGTTGCGTTAGTGGACAGCGTGCAGCGGTCGAAGAATTTTCGTCGCGATGGTGGCAGTAGCAGAGGTCGCGGCCCTGGTGTTGGTGGTGGTGTCGGTAGGCGCTGGTTAGCCCCACGTGGAGCTGCTTGGCAAGATATGCGGGCCGCGCGACTGGTGCCATGCACAGGTTGCGGGGCTGTACAACGCTGCTTAGATGGACAGTGCCCGGCGCTTCACGTAATTTGTTACGTATGTGGCAAACAGGGACACATGGCACGCGTATGTAAGATGAATATGTATAACAAAAATAAGGATAGAGTTAAGAACTTGTATGATATCGATTGTGATATATCTAGTAGTGATTCTGATATGAATGAATCTTTCTATATATCAGTAATTAAACAGGGAGGGTCTAAGGACTGGTTTGAAACTTTATCGTGTGACCACGGTGAAGAACGATTCAAACTGGACACAGGGGCAGATATCAATGTATTGTCATATAAGCGTTTTTTGGAATTAGGGTTTGACGATACTAGCATTAAAAAGCGTAATATTCGTTTAGAATCCTACAGTGGTGATTTAATACCAGTAAAAGGTATTTGTAATTTACCGTGGTCATATAAACACAAAATTTACGTTCTAAGGTTTGCGGTCGCTGACATGAGTTGTCAAAGCGTGTTGGGACGTAAGTCATGTGAAGAAGTCGGTTTAGTAAAGAGGGTTCATGAAATTAATCTTTCAGATTATGAAGACCTATTTAAGGGAGTTGGATGTCTACCGGGAAAGTATCACATTGTAACTGATGGTTCGGTAAGGCCAGTGGTAAGTGCTACTAGAAAAATTCCATTAGGGTTGCGGGAACGTTTAGCAAAAGAATTAAAAAATATGGAAAAGATAGGTATTATAAGAAAGGTAAATCATCCTACTCCATGGGTACATCCTTTAGTCATAGCTGCTAAAAAAAATAACGGTATCCGCATTTGTTTAGATCCACGAGAGCTGAATTGTGCGGTGCAGCGTGCGCACTTTCAGTTGCCCACGATCACAGAACTAGCGGCGCAACTGAATGGGGCTAAATATTTTTCGGTGTTGGACGCAACTTCTGGTTTTTGGGCTATTCAACTGGATAATGAGAGTATTGATCTATGTACTTTTGCAACACCATTTGGACGTTATCAATTTTTAAGGCTTCCTTTTGGTATTAAATGTGCATCTGAGGTATTTCATGCTAAGATTAGACAACTACTTGAAGACCTAGAGGGTACGGATAGCTTCGTTGATGACGTAATTGTATGGGGAAAAACAAAAGAAGAGCATGACAGGAGGTTAAATGCATTATTCAATCGGGCAAGGGAGATTAATTTAAAATTTAACAAAGAAAAGTGCACAATAGGTGTGAAGGAAGTTAAATATTTAGGTCATATTTTTGACGAAAATGGAATGCGGCCTGATCCAAGTAAGATCAGGGCTATAAAAGAGATGCCAGTTCCGGATGGCAGAAAAAGTTTGGAGCGGTTTTTAGGGGCAGTTAATTATTTGGCAAAGTTCATTCCAAAGTATTCGGAGTATGCTTGTCCATTAACTAAATTACTTAGGAAGGACATTGAATGGAGTTGGCAAGAAAGTGAGCAAGGGGCGTTTGATAAACTGAAGGAATGTGTGAGTTGCGCTCCAGTGTTGGCTTTATATGACGTATCGCGGCCAGTAGTGGTGTCAGTGGATGCATCAGGGGATGCACTTGGTGCTGTTCTTATGCAAGATGGTCGACCTGTTGAATATGCCTCTCGTACACTTACCGATGCACAGCGAAGATATGCGCAGATTGAAAAAGAGTTATTGGCGATAGTGTTCGGTTGTGAGAGATTTCATCAATATATATTTGGTAAACGTAACGTGACTGTGGAGTCAGACCATAAGCCATTAGAGAGTGTTTTTAAAAAACCGCTTATGTCTGTACCTGCTCGCTTGCAACGTATGATGTTAAGAATACAAGGTTATGATCTAGTAGTATCTTACAAGCCGGGTAAATATATGTACATACCAGATACGTTATCTCGAGCGCCCCTTCCCGATTTATACAGTGAAGAAGTTAAGAATAATGTTCTGTACCAAGTTCAATTAGTTGTCAATAGTTTACCAATGTCAAATAAAAAGTTATCATTAATAAAGACAGAAACAAAGAAAGATAAGGATTTATGCAAGCTATTAGAATATATAGATGTAGGATGGCCGGAGCATAAGTGCAATCTTAGGGAAAGCTTGAAGATATATTGGTCCATTAAAGATGATTTGTTTGTTGTTGATGGCGTAATTTTTAGAATCAATGTTGTGGTAATTCCAACAGTTTTAAGAGCACAAATGTTAGACATAATTCATGAGGGTCATTTAGGTATTGATCGGTGTAAGCGTCGTGCTAGGCAGGTGATATTTTGGCCTAATATGTCACGTGACATCGAAAAATTTGTCAAACTTTGTAGTGTCTGTCGGGAGAACGTGAATGCTCCTTCTAGAGAGCCTATGATTCCTATAAAGATTCCAAATTTACCATGGACAAAAGTTGGATCTGATTTGTTCGAGTTTAGAAAAGATCACTATCTTTTGGTGGTTGACTATTATTCAAATTATGTAGAAGTTACCAAATTAAATAATATTTCATCTAACTCGGTAATAAATGGTATGAAAGATATGTTTTCTCGACATGGTATACCGGAGGTACTTGTGAGTGATAATGGAACACAATATACAAGTCGTGAATTTAAAGAATTCGTTAGGGAATGGGAATTTGATCATATAACTTCATCGCCAAATTATCCACAAGCGAATGGTAAAAGCGAACGCGCGGTACAAACTATCAAATCGTTGCTCATTAAAACTATAAATAGTGGAACGGATTTTCATTTGGCGTTACTCAATTTTCGTAACACTCCAAGAGAGGGTTTAAGTTCTCCTGCACAGTTGTTAATGAGTAGGCGATTACGTTGTAAATTACCCGTATGTACCAAATTAATGGAACCTAAAATTGTGGACTCATCTGAATACAAAACGATGGTTGACAAACAAATTAAAAATAAGATTTACTATGATCAACGTGCCAAGGCACTCCCTGCATTAAATAGTGGTGATAATATAATTTGTAGAAATGGAAAATTGAGAACGCATGGTACGGTTGTTGGAAGTGCCCATACACCTCGTTCTTACATAATTGAAAATAAAGATGGGGTTCGATATAGACGCAATAGGCGGCATTTAATTAAATGTGGGTCAAGTGAAGTACGCAGGTCTAGTAATGGTGAAGAGGGCATGCGTAGGCATGATGGGGAAGTTATTGATGGTGGTAGATTTTCAGTAGAAGCTAGTGGACCATCTATAGAAGCTTCTACCAGTAGATCTGGCTTAGAGGAAGCATGTGCGAAATATGTACGAATTGCGGGGAGATTAGTTAAACGTTAGGTTTTAAACCGTGGCTTGGTTATTTTCTTTGTTAATTTAGAAGAATATTATTGAATGTTCTCAAGCATGTTATTTTATAATTAATTATTAGTTATATTAGTGTGCTTATCGTGGAATAAGCAAAATATGTGTTGAAGAAAGGTTTCTTTTTGTTTCTTGAGATGTTAATTTAAGATTTTATATTAGGGATGTGAATGAGTTTATTTTTATTGATGTATTTTTTTTTTATTATTATTTGTATGGGGGAAGTAAGGGGTATTATTGTATTTTGGGGGAGATGTCGTATTTGAATATAGAATAAAATAAATAGTTAGTTGTTGTCAAGCCGTCTTTCAATATACATCAGATAGATAGATAGATAGATAGATAGATAGATAGATAGATAGATAGATAGATAGATAGATAGATAGATAGATAGATAGATAGATAGATAGATAGATAGATAGATAGATAGATAGATAGATAGATAGATAGATAGATAGATAGATAGATAGATAGATAGATAGATAGATAGATAGATAGATAGATAGATAGATAGATAGATAGATAGATAGATAGATAGATAGATAGATAGATAGATAGATAGATAGATAGATAGATAGATAGATAGATAGATAGATAGATAGATAGATAGATAGATAGATAGATAGATAGATAGATAGATAGATAGATAGATAGATAGATAGATAGATAGATAGATAGATAGATAGATAGATAGATAGATAGATAGATAGATAGATAGATAGATAGATAGATAGATAGATAGATAGATAGATAGATAGATAGATAGATAGATAGATAGATAGATAGATAGATAGATAGATAGATAGATAGATAGATAGATAGATAGATAGATAGATAGATAGATAGATAGATAGATAGATAGATAGATAGATAGATAGATAGATAGATAGATAGATAGATAGATAGATAGATAGATAGATAGATAGATAGATAGATAGATAGATAGATAGATAGATAGATAGATAGATAGATAGATAGATAGATAGATAGATAGATAGATAGATAGATAGATAGATAGATAGATAGATAGATAGATAGATAGATAGATAGATAGATAGATAGATAGATAGATAGATAGATAGATAGATAGATAGATAGATAGATAGATAGATAGATAGATAGATAGATAGATAGATAGATAGATAGATAGATAGATAGATAGATAGATAGATAGATAGATAGATAGATAGATAGATAGATAGATAGATAGATAGATAGATAGATAGATAGATAGATAGATAGATAGATAGATAGATAGATAGATAGATAGATAGATAGATAGATAGATAGATAGATAGATAGATAGATAGATAGATAGATAGATAGATAGATAGATAGATAGATAGATAGATAGATAGATAGATAGATAGATAGATAGATAGATAGATAGATAGATAGATAGATAGATAGATAGATAGATAGATAGATAGATAGATAGATAGATAGATAGATAGATAGATAGATAGATAGATAGATAGATAGATAGATAGATAGATAGATAGATAGATAGATAGATAGATAGATAGATAGATAGATAGATAGATAGATAGATAGATAGATAGATAGATAGATAGATAGATAGATAGATAGATAGATAGATAGATAGATAGATAGATAGATAGATAGATAGATAGATAGATAGATAGATAGATAGATAGATAGATAGATAGATAGATAGATAGATAGATAGATAGATAGATAGATAGATAGATAGATAGATAGATAGATAGATAGATAGATAGATAGATAGATAGATAGATAGATAGATAGATAGATAGATAGATAGATAGATAGATAGATAGATAGATAGATAGATAGATAGATAGATAGATAGATAGATAGATAGATAGATAGATAGATAGATAGATAGATAGATAGATAGATAGATAGATAGATAGATAGATAGATAGATAGATAGATAGATAGATAGATAGATAGATAGATAGATAGATAGATAGATAGATAGATAGATAGATAGATAGATAGATAGATAGATAGATAGATAGATAGATAGATAGATAGATAGATAGATAGATAGATAGATAGATAGATAGATAGATAGATAGATAGATAGATAGATAGATAGATAGATAGATAGATAGATAGATAGATAGATAGATAGATAGATAGATAGATAGATAGATAGATAGATAGATAGATAGATAGATAGATAGATAGATAGATAGATAGATAGATAGATAGATAGATAGATAGATAGATAGATAGATAGATAGATAGATAGATAGATAGATAGATAGATAGATAGATAGATAGATAGATAGATAGATAGATAGATAGATAGATAGATAGATAGATAGATAGATAGATAGATAGATAGATAGATAGATAGATAGATAGATAGATAGATAGATAGATAGATAGATAGATAGATAGATAGATAGATAGATAGATAGATAGATAGATAGATAGATAGATAGATAGATAGATAGATAGATAGATAGATAGATAGATAGATAGATAGATAGATAGATAGATAGATAGATAGATAGATAGATAGATAGATAGATAGATAGATAGATAGATAGATAGATAGATAGATAGATAGATAGATAGATAGATAGATAGATAGATAGATAGATAGATAGATAGATAGATAGATAGATAGATAGATAGATAGATAGATAGATAGATAGATAGATAGATAGATAGATAGATAGATAGATAGATAGATAGATAGATAGATAGATAGATAGATAGATAGATAGATAGATAGATAGATAGATAGATAGATAGATAGATAGATAGATAGATAGATAGATAGATAGATAGATAGATAGATAGTCAATATTCTCATCTAAGTTATTTAATTCCTTTCCTAAGAACAGCAACACTCATAGTTTGAACACTAGAAATAAGCAGAAACTTGCTGAACCTTTAACTCGGCTCAGCAAATTCCTTAACTCTTTCAAGTTGCAATGTATATGTTTCTATAATAAAGTACCCAAAGAAATCCAAGAGCTACCTATACATAGATTCAAAACGATAGTTAAACAGAAGTTATGCAAGAAAGGGTTTGATTTTGTGGATGACAAGAATGCATTTGAATGAATTCCAATCTAATCAAATCAAATCATCATTTATTTGCTATCATGCAGAGGATGTTCAGAAATAATTGTATATATTTATTGGCAATTGTTATATATATTTTGTAAATTTTAATAGGTACTTCTCAGTTCAAGTTGTATTTGGAACCGGTGTAGTCATTTGTTAACGTTCATAAGTGCCTAAATTGAATAAACTGCTTTTTGAATTTATTGTAAAAATTGCAGACTGTGTAAGACTTTATAAGAATTTTCACAATACTTACTTAGTGGAGATTTTGAGAGCACACAAGAGAGACCACTTACACTGATTTGGAACAGATAGTGAAAACTTACCTACTTCGAATAGAACAGTTGATATCGCCTCTGACTATCATCATCATAATATCAGCTTAAGGATCTCCACTGCTGATCATAGGCCTTCTCCATTAACTTCAACTATAAACGGTTTTGAGCCGCTTGCATCAAGCGGTGCCCAGTGATTTTGACCAGGTCATCCCCATCGGCGCTTTCCAGTGCGTGGTTGCTATCGAGAACTTTCTTTCCCCATCTGGGTCATTCTGGTCTGCAATCAGTTCGTCGAGCGATGTGGCCTGCCCATTGCCACTGCAGCTTTCTAACTCTATTGGCTATAAGTATGTGTAGTTTTTATTTACCTACTTATGTCATCGTTTCGGACCCTGTCACGTAGAGAGTTTCCGAGCATAGCTCGTTCCATAGCGCGCTGATTATTTCTGATAGATGAAGGATAGGTAATGGATAGGTAGGTAATCCACTGTAGTAAAATTTTACTAGGTACAATTTTACAAACTATTTTTTTTTAAGAATAAAACGTCACAACTTTTTATTTAGTGTGTAGTTTAGGCTACATTCCGAATTAAATAATATCGCTCACAGTGCTCACAGCAATAATTTGCGTACCGAGTTAGATATCACGATAATGACAGCTGAGAACTGTCAACAATTCGGAACGCCCGTTATCGCGCTCACAGTATTCAAAACAGAACATTTGAGAATTCAATTAAAATCTGAATTAACAATACGCTAGAACTCCTTATATCTTTTATTAGTTGACTCGCAAAAAGGAATATCCGCGTTTTTTATTATTTTTCTCTCATAAAATCTTAAAAAGTATCTTTGCCATATGGAAAAAAAACAATCTTATTAGATTTTTGCCGAAAACACAATCACTAACCGTCACTTTTTGACAGCGCTCACGGTGATATCAATTTAGGGCATGGTCGGTGTGAGCGCAAGATGGCGCATGTCATGACGTCATCTATGACGTTTCACGGGAGAACGTGATCGCGCTCAAACTAATATGGAACGGGTTTAAGCACGCTCAAATCGACTACAGCGATTATATCATTATTTCGGAATGTAGCCTTTGAGTGTAGTGTTTATCTGTGTTCTTTCTGGTGAACGATATACGTAGTATCCTCTATTATAGTGGTATGTGTGATTGTGGATTGTGAAAAATATTCACGCGCTTTGTTTCATAACGAAATTAACGAATGACGTCTATGCAGTGTTGTTGTTTCTTCTTCTTCTTATTTTTAAGTTTGGCAACCAAGCTCATTTTAGGGCTCATTTCTGCCAGTGTCGAGTTATATTATAGTTTCCAGTCACAATAAAACACTTTCACATAATTATGGTCCTCAGTCAGTCACCGTCCATAAAAGTCATGTTTTACTACAATGGTGGTCATTGTACTAAAAGTCTTCACGGTCTTTTTGAGACAACTTGAAAAGTCACGATAGGTACACATAATTCATTTAATTTCACTTCATTGGTTCACATGGATGATCTTTATTGGGTAAAATACCACCAAAAATACACAATAAAACTCAAAATACACAAATTTATGAAAGTAAAAATGAAAACGCAACGTCACTCTGCAAGTTCCCGCCAAAAAGTCGTGTTGTTGTTTGTCTTATTCGCCAAAAGGAAGGCAAAAGTCTGAGCCATACAGCCTTGTCTTATTTCAGTTTTTAAACGACTAAATAACGGTGGAGGTCTACAAGTCGACGCGTTAATTTTATTTTTATAATAATTTACAGAGAAGTCCGATTTAAATAATTATTTTTTTATTCGATAGGGTAGGTATATCTCAAAGTTGGTCCCACCCATATAAAGGAAACAAAAATCCGATTATAAATATTACAAAAAAAATACATATTATGTAGGTTATTGGTTTTTCCCCGACTGCAATACCCTATAAAATTCAAGTTATAGGTATTCAAAATTCTATGGTTATTTTTTATTGGTTTAAACCACTTACTACAGACACGTGTTCCGTACTCTTTTTAGATTATGTTTTACAAATGTTATCCTTTTACATTTTTCTATGGGTTAAAGAGCTCTCTTTTCAGTCATTTAAAAGGTTTATTATTTTTTTTGCTTATCAGTTTTTTCGGTGGTTTACTTTTTTTCACATTTATGTTTTTGGTGGGATTTATAAATTACTAGAAAGTAGGATGATGGAATAAGTAAATAAAGCCAGTTTTAAGATATAAACTTTAATAAACTAATTTAATAAACTTAATCAAGTGCAAATTTTAACCGTATGAAATCACTCACTAAGTTACTTATTGTTATTTTTAATGTAGGTACATGGTTTTGTTACAAAATATTATACCCAATTATGTATGGGCATTCCTCCCCAATGATTTGTTATAGAACACGTTGTAGGCACTATTTGTGGGTAACGAGGGCGGGCGCGCTACAAGCGCAGGTAGTGGCGCGGCGTGTAGTGGCGCGTGAGGTCGCGCTCGCTCATGGTGGGCACACGCGGCTTCAGCTCCGGCACGATGGCGCTTCCCAATACCGACAGACCATTATTAGACCTGTGGAACGATCATTAAGTAATAATCATTGTCAATATGCCCTACCTACTACACTAGCGATGGGCGATTGTTACTAAAAACTTTCGAAATATTCGATTGTCCAAATTATTCGAATAACAATCGACATCTTTCGATTGTTCATAATACGCATCGTGCGGCATCGCGCGTGGCCTGTGCCGTGCGCTGGCTGTCCGCCCGTCCCGAATGATGAATGCGCTCACCCGTCGATTGTGCATACTATTGCAGCCTGCGTTGCGTGCATCAGTTTTCATTCGAAAGGTCGATTGTTTATTCGTTAGAACGAATGAATCGACAATCGATTCTATCGGTTAGTTTTTGGGAACAATCGCCCATCGCTACCCTACACAGTATCATTAACGAGTGTGAATGAAACCCCTTCAAATACCTTATCATGGCGGGCTCGTCGTCGGGCAGCCAGCAATGTAGGGAATACCCCCGCCGCGTCTGAAACAACCGCCTTCGAGGTGTAAATTATATGCTTGCCGGAGATGAGCTTCGCTATCGGAGTGTGGCACTGGCACTCTCACTCTCATAGGTACATTCAGTCAACATTCGGACGAGGTTTTTGCGTAAACGGACTACAAAAGAACTGTACCACCTAGATTTAGATTAGCTAAAGTAAATAAGTTCTTTCTTGGGAATTGTATCCAATTTTACAATAAAATTCCTCATAGCGTGACCAGTATGTCCTTTTTAGGGTTCCGTAGCCAAATGGCAAAAACCGGAAACCTTATAGATTCGTCATGTCTGTCCGTCTGTCTGTCTGTCTGTCTGTCTGTCTGTGTGTCCGTCCGTATGTCACAGCCACTTTTTTCCGAATCTATAAGAACTACAATGTTGAAACTTGTAAGTAGATGTATTCTGTGAACCGCATTAAGATTTTCACACAAAAATAGAAAAATTGGGGGTTCCCCATAGAACTGAAACTCAAACATTTTTTTTTAATAAAACCCATAAGTGTGGGATGTCTATGGATAGGTCTTCAAAAATGATATTGAGGATTCTAATATTTTTTTTTTCTAAACTGAATAGTTTGCGCTTGAGACACTTCCAAAGTGGTAAAATGTGTGTCCCCCCCCCTGTAACTTCTAAAATAAGAGAATGATAAATCTATAAATAATTGGACTGTTTTACAAAAAACGTAAACCGACTTCAAAGTATACTAAGAAGTAATCAAATCCTGATCTGATGACAATGGGACCAAACGGGAAATGTACCCTTCCAGACAAAAAAAGAATTTTCCAAATCGGTTAAAAATGAAGGAGTTATGAGGTAACAAACATAAAAAAAAAAAAAAAAAACATACATCCGAATTGAGAACCTCATCCTTTTTTTGAAGTCGGTTAAAAATATATGATGTACATTACGATGCAAACTTCCACCGAAAATTGGTTTGAACGAGATCTAGTAAGTAGTTTTTTTTTAATACGTCATAAATTGAAATTCATATCAAATACTCAGGTCTATACTACCATTTACTTATATACCTACAGGTTTGTACGGAACCCTCAGTGCGCGAGTCTGACTCGCACTTGGCCGGTTTTTTTATTTCTAAGGCAGACTTAAGTTGCTTGCGGCGGCGCTCACTTCCCTCCAATATGGCGAGGAGGGCGATGGCTGCCACACGCGTCATACTTGTGAACTGGTGCTGCTTGTGGGGGCTGGTCTGCTTAAGTTTGCTATTTATTTACTTATTAAATATTTATTCAGTCTACTTTGTAATTTGCCGCCGCGCCGGGGCACGCAATTTTTTTCAGTGCGATTAGAATGTAAATGTAAATATTATCTAATGAATATAAGCTTGTTTTGAAAAGAGTAATTGCTGAGTTTATGAAATGCAACCTTCCGAACCGGTATTAGAGTATTAGAGTCAAACTTTTCATAAGTGCCTGCGAAGGTCTATTTGAATAAATGATTTTGAATTGTGTTTTTGAAAAAACTGTTTGGTGAGCTCTATCTGAGAGCACCAAGGCCCCGTTCACCCTGAAGCTTCGTACTTGCGACGATTTACCTTGACCGAGCTCTTGAGTTTGCTGCGCGACGCTCTGTACGACTCCAGGTCGGGCAGCGGCTCGATAGACTTCTTCGAACTCTTATAGGCAAGAATCGAAGAGTCTGAAATTATAATATAAATTAGCTAGGTATATGTATTGTACAATAAAAAAAAGATACAGCCTGAAAGGCCTGCTTCTTTCTGTGCTGTGAAATAGAAATGTGTATGCTGTGAAAACCGGGCAGGGAAGAATACGCCAACCCAAAGAAGTTTAGGATAATATGGTTGCTCATCCAGTAATGGGAAAGATCGTCATAAAGGTTGCATAGAACAGTGTTCTTTTCAGCCTAGTGACGCTCCCTTATCGAGTTCGAAGTAGGCATCATTTCTTATTCTGAAATATCTGAAAGTTATTGTTTGTACCATATTTATATACCTATCAAGAGTGATAGGTATATAAATACCATATTTATATTAGTACCATATTTATATAAGTTGTTTGTTAACAACTAACATCTAACTTAGTATCCTAGACTTCTTTTGTAAATTATTTTGGAGTCATACTTTTCAGATTGTTAATGCCCCGTCTACACGTTTGACAAACTTAGACAATCGTCCGCAAATTCAAACGTGTGGATGGGTGTTTGGCTTGGATTGCAAAAGGTTTGCAAGCGCTTGCCGCTGATCCGAGCTGTGTCGGTTTTTATGTCCAAATCAAAGGAAGTTTGCGGCAAGCGCCTGATGCATCCGCACGTTTATGTCAGTGTGACCATTTGTGGCAGATTTCTGCCATTTGGGCAGATTTGTTTCCAAAACTTTAAATCTGGCAGAATAAGCTGACAATTAAAAAAGTGGTAGAAATTAACTGATTTTAAGGAAACCCTTTTATTTTTGAAATAAATATAGAAAATTAAGAAAGCAAATACAAATTCAAAAGCGAATACGGTATCTGATTTCGAGTTTGTATTTGCTTTTTTGGCTTTGGGTTTCACTTTCGTATTCCGCGCTCCATCTACCTATTATTCTGTAATGTGTGTTACGGGGACTGATTTAAAGTAAACTGTTCTGTAGTGACCTGAAGCTTCCTTCTTCATGGTGAGTGTGAGCTTGGTGTCGGAGCGCGCGAGGTGTCGCTGCCGGTGGTGCAAGGCGGGCGGCAGCGAGCCCCGGCGCGCCTCGCCCCGGAGCGTCTCGCCCCGGAGCGGCACACCCCGCCCGCACGCCCCGCACGCGCCCCGCACGCCACACGCCCCCTGTGCCCCGCACCCGCCGCACTCTGCGTTCTCGCTCCAGCACGGACACGCGCAGTCCTGGCAATGTCGGCACCGACACTCCTGCACATGACAACGTAAACTCACTCCCACCAACTATAAATGCCCATTTTATTTTCATTTTTAATGCAACGTTTTTTCTTTTGTTCCTTGATAGTCAGTTTGGTCGCTGTAATATGTAGTATAGATAACTTACCGTGGTTTGGTTTACCTGATAGTTGGCGTCATTGCAAGCGGTACCGGCGCGGGCGGTGGCGTGGTCGCGGGTCGGGGCCGGCTCGTGCGGGAAGCGCAACCGCATCTCCACGTCCGCCGGCAGCGTGGCGCGGCACGACCCCGCTACCGTCACCGACCACCCGCCTGCGGTACGCCGGTTCTTTTTCACTTCATCGTATAGAGAACGAAATAAGTAGACGAGTATCGTATAGTGAGTGGCTACTTACCGGGTGCTTTCGGATCGGTGGAGGGAAGCGAGGGCGGCGGCTGTGGGGTCGGCGAGTTGGGTGTCTCCACAGCGGAGTCCCGGCGGCGGGTGCGCTTTTGGCGCTGCGAGGAGAGCCACTTGGGAGCGAGCGAGCACAGGAGGCTGCCGCCGGACTCCCCGCTGTCACTGGAGCTGGCGCCACCGCTGCTGATGTTCGACTTGAACTCGGGCAGTTTAACCGGTGCGCCACCGCTCGAATTCTTTCCACCCATTTCTAAGAACGTGTGATCCGCTTTTACCTCGTCAATTTTTTTATTCATATTGACATCTTCGTTCCGATTGTCACATACGGAGCGGTTCGCCTCATCGGCAGGTTGTGTCCCCATAGTTTCCCGTGGTTCGCCTCGGTTTGTCTTATTGCTGCCGTCCCGTCGCTTGTTGGCACGGCAGCGTGCGGGTTTGAGGTCGACGGCTTCGTTGGATAGGATGCGTCGCATTACCGAAGCGCGCTCATGTTGCATCATCGAAGACTTGCGCTCTTTAATTTTATCTGAATCTATGCTCTTCACTTTAGTTCCTTTAAAAAAAGTTATAGTAGGTACTGTCAAAAGTTTTTTCTGGTCAAACTACTCTTCGACTATTATTATCGATTGTATTGATTACTGATTGAGCTCCTGGCGGAACAAACACGGATTATTTGAGATACAACTAAACCCTACATTGCAGATTGCATTTTTATAGACACATGGTAAGTATGATAGTTACAAATAGGAGTTTTTTTTTTAAACCGCTAATGGCCGAATTCTTGTTTGCCACCGGCAAACAAGCATACGGCCCGCCTGTTGGTAAGTAGTTACCGTAGCCTATGGACTTTACGTTTATAATTTGTATAGAATAGAAATTAATTGACACACGCAGACCGCACCGGGGCGCGCGCGCATATCAGTCAGTACCTACCGCACAGCCAGCCCACGTGCGACCGTAATTAAAACTAATTTTAAAATAAATATAAATAAATAATTAACAACTAATTTAAATAAACCTTTGTGATCCCCTCCCCCCTTATTCAGACCTACTCGGTTGCCTTTCCGATCGTTAAGAATAAGAACAGTTTTATTTAATTGAATTAATGCTGATGTTGTGCTATTCTTCATTTTTAACATGGTCGTACGTTTCCAAATCGACTGCCACATTCCGAATGGAAGTTTGAAATTCTAGCCACTCGTCGGTTCGTCACCGAATCGGGACGACAACAAAACAGCTCCGAATAACCTCATTAGAACATAATAAAATATAAACAGAAGCGGAGGCACTTACTAAGCGGGAAAACTATGTAGAAATCGTATGTGCTGTAATAACAATCGACAATTAAACGTGACTAAACCTACGAATAAATAATAAGTCGACTAAACTGAGGTGCGTGCCCTAGAGATAATGATAGCGGTGATCAATGAAACAAAACTACAAATCTTAATCGTTTATTACTCGATTCTAGCTCGGGTTACATAAATACGTCGAAACAAAAAATATGTAAAAATAAAGTGCTCGATAGAGTGGGAGTTTACTTAAAAATAAATATATGCGTCTACTCTACGGAGACCGAGCGCGCGGTGCGGTGCAGAGTCGGCGGTGGAGCGCAGAGCGCGTGATGCGGAGCGGGCGCGGGCGGCCTACCTGCGGCCGTCGGCCAGGCGCGGCGCCGAGTCTCCACCGCCGCCGGGCTCGTGGCCGCCGACTTGGTGCCCGGGGACGTCATCGTGGTGGCGCTGCGGCGCGCGGGCACGCTGTCGGTGGCCGGAGGCGGCGGTGGCGGCGGCGACGTGGCGGCGCTGCGCCGAGTCGGCTCACCCGGTGTGCCCGGTGCGCGCATCCGACACTCGTCGCCGACGTCCGAAGCGGAGGCGCGACGCGGGTGCGCCATGTCCTCGTTGGAGGAGTCTACGCTGAGGCTGCTTCTCTCCTCGGGTATGATATCGAACACCCGCCGGAACCTGAGCGAGTTGGAGCGGGAGCGGGGCTCGAGATGCGGCACGGATGCGCGCCGGGCGGGGCTGGGCGCGGGCGGGTGGCTCGCTCCCTCGCTTGTAACGTGTTCATGTGCAGGCCCCGTCGGAGTGCGGCTCTCGTCGTCACCGTCGTCGACCGGCCGACCGTTCTTCAGCGTCCGCTGACTCCGTTCGTGGATAGGAATAGGAATTCTTGACTTTCTACTTTTAGATCCGTTTTCGTGGCTATCGTCGGAGTTCGCGGTCTCGGGGGAACTTGGAGATCCATTAACGTACTCCAAAATTTCGAGTATCTCTATGCATTTATTTCCATCGTGTATCTCAGATTTTTGGTAGATACGTCGAGGCCCTCGGTCGTCACTCGTGGACGCCGGCCGCGTTAGCAACGATAATCTGCCGTGAATTTGATGATTTTCTTCTCTCAATGATCGCTTATCCCGGTCTTGTGAAGTGAATTGTACGGTTCCGTTTTTAGTAACCTTAAACGGGTTTCTATCGGAGATCGAATGCGAGTCTTTTCTCCATGTTTTTTTTGTAATATTTTCGTCTGATTTAACCGCCATCGGGCGGTTCGGTCGTTCTTTAATACGCATGTATTTGTACTCATCCTGAGCTATCTTTGCGATAACGTCGTCGATCAGTGCGTTAATAATAGCCATGCAATCTTTCTCTACCTGTCTTCTAGACTTACACATATCAGCATATCGCTGTTTTTCCATTTCCCGCTTCATTTGTTTTACTTTACTTCTTCGAGCGCTCTCCATTCGCAGTTCTCGCTTCCGTTGTCGTTTGTAAAGCCTCTGTTTAATATTTTCAGGCATATGATCTGCTACGTTTATGTTCTCTTTTTCGCAGTCAAAATTATTATCTTTTATTCTAATAAAAAATGATTCTCCCTTGTCCTTGTAGTGTGTGTTTTGACTCCTATGAGCACTCTCAGGCAGTAAATCTAGTACATCTATCGCCGAGCGCACTAGTTCACCGCGTCTGTTACTAAATGACCTTCGCAAAAGTACTGATCTCGGCGAGTTGGGGTCGTCTAAGCTGTCTACGAGACTCGTGCAATCGGAGCCTAGAATTTCAGCATCATCGGAGGACGACGTATTCACTTCCATCGAGTCGGTGTGTGGAAACGCCGAGAATCGCGGAACAAGCGCAGTTTCATCTTCATCTTGAAAGTAATTGCCAGCACCGACGCTGCTGATCACTTCCGCGTTATCCGCCTGCCTCTGCGTGCACATCTCAATCGCATCGGTAGACATATGTTGCCCGTCGCTGTTATTATCTATGTATACGTCGACGTTAGATATTTCTATATGAGATATGCCCGGCATCACATTATCCTGATAGTTAATTTCTGAATCCAGATTGTGTAGTTCATCTTGGAATAGTTTCTGTATCTGTTGCAGTACAGCTTGGTTAACGTTGTCATGCTGAATGATGTTATCGAATGTGTCAGAGTGGTACTGTTGCTCGGCGAGATCGCGTGGTGACGCCGAGGTCACGTTGTTATTGGACTCGAGGCTCGGCAACTCCTCGCGGATAGTGACGGCCTCATGGAGTAAATTGGAACTGTTTTTATTTTCATCACTGTTATACAGCTCCTCGTTTCCAAATATAATTTGGTTATTCGAAGTAGGGCTCAAGTGGACTATAGTGTTAACACCGGTGTTTTGTAATTTAACCTTAATTTCTTTTTCCACTATACTAATTTTCCTGTCGCTTCCGATCGAGGCATTCATACATTCTAACTGATCGGTTAGTGAATTTAGACTTTCCACTAAAATATTCGATACATACTCATCGATATTTATGTTTCGCACGTTTCGATGATTCGGTACGCGAGCTTTGAGCGGTCTATTAGAATATTTTGCAGGTAAATCTTCGATAAAAGAGGGAAGCGTATTTGAGTTTAACGTTTCGGATACGACAATTTCTAAAAGTTCGCACGGAGGCGTATCTATGGTGAGTGGCCTATCATATGGAAAGACGTTAGTGTCTTCGTTTTCTACGCTCACAGATCTTTCACTGACCCGACCGTCTATATGACCGCTTGTCGGCGCTAGATCGTAAAGTTTCAGCGTTCCTGATTCGTTCGTCTCCTTCGCCGTTGACTCGGATGTCGGGAACGTGTCCGAAGTGTCTACGTAAGAGCGCTCGTCCGAATGGACCCGCAGCAGGAAGCTATCGCTCTCGGCGGGCGTTTCCCCCGGTGCCTCAGACTTGATCTCAACTGTCGCAGCATCCGACGACAGGCCGTCAAAGTAGCGGGTAAAACCGTTCGCATCGCTGACGTCATCCAATTTAGACACGTCACTATCAGTGAACGCGTCGGTGACGCTTTCGATACGACCGTGCGAGCGGTACGTGGATTCCGAAGATTCTCCCGGAGGTCGTTCCAGGCTACACTCCTCGGTTCGGTCGGAGGCCACCGTCGGCGGCACGCGGAGAGCGTCGTCGCTCCCGCGGAAATCGGTCGGCGAGCCGATGCGCTGACGCTTCGGCGTCCCCCAACCGATAGGGGAGGAGGCGGTGGCGGGCGGTGAACGCCGCGGGCTCGGGAAGCAGTTGGACGAGTGGCGAAGCTCGCAGTGGGAGCCATCGAGCGAGCGCGGCTGACGGCAGGGCCGTTCGCAGTCACCGCCGGCGCCGCACTGGCAGCAGGCGTGGCCGGGATGTGCGTGCGGGCGGCCCCACATGCGCCGCAGCAGCGCTGACTTGCGCATCACCTCGCGGTCGCGGTCGCGCCGCGCGTGTCGGTGCGCCGCCTCGCACAGCGAGTTGCACGAGCCGCGCGCCGGGGACGCGGATGCGGGAGACCGGTCGGTGGGGGGCTCGGTCTCATCCGAGTCTGATCGCTGCTGCGCCAGTCGGTATCTGAAAGTGGAAACTATTATGTTAGACTATTTTCAAACTTTAATATATATGTGAAAAAGACCCGGAGCCATAACGGGTAACTTAGATGTTTATTTCCGATTGTAACGTAATTTGCTTCGACGGATTTTCGCGGGCATTAATGGTGTGACTCTACTAGCCGGCAATAAACTCAGCAAATACTCTAAAACAACAAAGTAAGATAGGTACCTTAATATTTTACTACTTTTACTGCACCAGTTTTATGCCAAAAATAAGAAAACGAAAAAGAGATTAGATTGGCCATACGATTAATGTAACCACAATAACAAGTTTTTATTTAAATGTGATCTTCACAGATTTGTGTAGTGTCTGTAGACTCACTTCCTCATGATGGTTTCCGGGACGGAGTACCGCCGGCGTAGGAGACCCGGCGAGGCGCCCGGCTGCGGCGACATCTCGGCGAGCTGCACCTGCGTGAGCATGTTGCCTCCCGCTCTCGCGCTGGCGCTCGCCTCCTGCAGCTGATTGTCTTGCTCTCGTGTGTTCACTCGGACGCACGCGTATGATGCGCGTGTTACCGTTCGACTGCAAACCAATAAGTAAATCAATAAGTCATTTACATAATGTTTTATGTTTTATAAATCAATTACATGGGCAAGTATTAAGTATAAGGTGCGTCTACGCTACGCGAACCGAGCACGAGCCGAGCACACGTGGAGCAAGTGTATTCTACTACCAATTAATATCAAAGGATTCAATTTGTTTTCTCACTACACCTAACCCTATAGTACTAAGCGGCTATATCAAAGGCATAAATAATACAGACTATCGCGGCGCGGACTTAGGGTACATTTTGATTCAATACGAGCGCTGCAACAGTCAGTAGGTGATTATAACGAAGGTCGCATCGAATCGTGCGAAGTATTATGAACGTAACCCACCTTGTAATTAGGTTTAAACTCGCATGTTTGCTATCAGAAAGTTATACTTCTGTATGTTAGTACTATTATTTATTCTGTGGACAAAACTCAGACGAACACAGGGATTCGAATCGCGCTCGTGTTGTGTACTAGGCTCGTTGTACGTCCACACTTGACATCACGAGCGACATACGAAGAGCGCCTTGGCTCGTGCTCGGTTTGCGTAGCGTAGATGCACCATAACATAATTCCCAGAGCACAGTACACACAATCTTATACAGTATTTTGGATAAACAATTATAACTCCATTGTTTTTCCAAAATACTATATAAGATTGTGTGAATAAATAATGCGGGAACTAGGTACTTATATATTGGTTATACTTCTAAGGTCCATCGGCTTTCATGCCATAATCCGAAAAAGGATAGCCTCCATGATACACAGGGTTTGGTGTAGTCCCAATAGCATCCTGAAAACGACAAGTGGGAAACCGGACTGTCCTCCATGCAGGCACTGGGTCAGCGCTCATGTTGTAGGGGTGACTTAGTGTTTGTTTATTAGGTAGGTATGTATGTACCTTTTATTATCACTAATATAGTTCATAGTTTTTTTTACTAACATACCTAATATGAACATGTCTGTAAATATAAAAAAAATAAAAACAAAAAAAAATAACTTAGCAAACAATCATCCGGCCGGCTGGTGGTAAGCGGTTACCATACCCTATAAACTCTTGTAACTGCCACTTAAGTACGCGTTGTCGCGTTGAAAAAATCTCTTCACAACCTTTTTGAAAAACTGCTGTGGTTTTCCCACATTAAAAACCACAAACACAAAACCACATTCTAGCTAGTATTGAGATCCTCCTTATTTTCAATACAATAATCTAGCAAACTATCCAATCCAAGTCCTGCTGCAGAAGAGAGACGTCTCAGGAATCTTTTTATTTTCTTTAGATTTTCATAATATTGCCAACGAAGAGTAGAAAGTCCGAATGTTTAATGAACTTATAGCAGGGGAGCCAATATTGATCCCTGAGGCACTCCTGAGGTTGGAAGAGATTACCTTGAAGCATATCTCCCTAGGGAAACAGTTTGGCATCGATAAATTTAATAGTATAGGAAGTGAACCATCTGTTGAAATTTCCGCGTATTCCAATTGCTATCAGCTTCACAAGTAAAAGATGGTCATTTCAATCGAATGCCTTATTTATAGCCCATATAAATAGCAAACCACTTAGTCTCCAGCATCCATGCCAGCAGTAAGTACCTACCTCACTAAATGTTGTAGCCAAATTAATTACGTACGGTGGATCTGCCTTTAAGAAATCCATGTTGTTGTGGTAAAAAGATAGAGTAATACCGAGTAAGTACCGAGCAGTTCCATTCACAACATGTGTTTTTGTAGTATTTTGCACTGATTAATAACAGTACCGACCAATCACTGCATCTAAAATTGAGGCAACATATCAACATTTCTCTGGAATTGGTGGAATAGATTTCAAAAAACAAAATTAACGTCATTGCGCTTATTTGGGTTTAATGTTCGATGATGGATGTAAATTACTTTAAACCGCAATTCATCTATAGGTCTAGGCTAAATTTGAACTAAGTTTTATATTATACACTCTAACCGTATGTCATAAAAACCCCACGTATGGGGAACCCCCAAAATTTATTGTTTTTTTTCTATTTTTGTGTGAAAATCTTAATGCGATTCACAGAATATATCTACTTACCAAGTTTCAACATTATAGTTATACTTATAGTTTCGGAAAGAAATGGCTGTGACATACGGACGGACAGACAGACAGACAGACAGACATGACGAATCTATAAGGGTACCGTTTTTTGGCATTTGGCTACGGAACCTTAAAAACGTGACTAGAGAGTGAGAGCGAGCTTATTTTAATAATAAACCAATGCTAAATGAATATAACGTTATGCATCGATCGCAATTCGCATCCGTGATTAAGCATAACGACACGACGTGATAAACGGAGCGAATCATTAAATAGAAAATATGTAAAAATGTATCGAGATCTGAACAAGTGCACCTACATACATAGAAGACGGCGCCGGCGCGGGCGCGCGAGACGCGGTTATGTGGCGCAGAGAGCATCACGTAAACATCTTACATACCTACTCCGTGCACTATTCAATACAACATACAACACACAAGAAAATAACCTATAAAAACTTTTTAAGAAAAAAAAAAACCGCCTTCTACGTTCACTAAAAAGTATGAAATCACTCTTATGTGACACTGTTTTGGAGTCTCATCAATACAAATTCAAGCCGAAACACCAGGTAATTGCTGTAAATCGTTGAGGAGTTCCGTCGACTGTCTTGCGGCTCCATCATCAGATCAACTCCAGACCTTCATTAAATAATAGTGGTCGTAATGTGACATTTATTGCACCGTTTTTAGTATCTTAATGCAGCTTATTACGCACTAATGTTTTTACTTTACATTATCACACAGTTTTGGTTTTATGATAGACCGTATAATCCCCATTGTGATAAGTTTGTACCTACCTCACTGCAAGTGATATGTGTGTAGATCAAGCATTTTTAATTTAAACGGGTAAAATAGTTCGAAAAAAAACTAGTGCGGTAATGTAAAGTAAAAAGCACCAGTTAATAGTAATAACCTGTCTTATGATACTAAAATCGATGCAATAAGAGCAACTTTACGAGCAAGTATGTTGAAATATAACATTATTTCAGATGGGGTTAACTAAGCGGCAAATAGATGAAATCTTAAAATTGTGACCAAGACGTGTGAGAGATACAGAAATAGGAGATGAGTGGAGGTGGCAAGCACTTGCGGTGTAGCGGGACTAGCGGGCGCGGGCGGCGGCTTCCAAACAAAACGACCAGACCAGCGCAGCAGCGGTAGCTTTAGGTACCGAACATCTGCTAAATATTAGCTTATAGTACCACACAGATGATTGTACTGTGACTCATTTAAATATTACCTACATTGTCTAAGTTAATATCAACTCACTTGACTCATTTGTGCAAAGAGATTCTTTTTGGGTCGTTTATTTATTTATTTATATGGTATAAGAGACATTTAGTAGAGCCGCGTCACCATTTTATTAATCACTACTATTATATCATCGCGCGTCTCAATTATAATATAAGTTCCTAATAAATTAGTGAATTTCCTCTTGAGGGATGAATATATAGGTCATTAGTAATCAAAAAATAATATTAGAAAAATAATCCGTTGGAAAAAAACAAAATTGCGAAAAAGACTTAATATCAGTACAAAGTATTAATTCAACCATTTATCTAAAAAAAAAACAACGGCTTATTTTTCTAATATAATTTTTTGATTACTAATGAGATGACCTATACCTTCATCCCAGTTTAAAAAAGTCTAAAACGCTGCATTTCGGTGTATGGTTTTTTTGGGCAATGTTTTGTTTCCAAGAAGGCAACCCTACTTATAACCAATATACTTATGTACTTAATTGAAAATAACCGATATAGGTACCTAATATTGGTTATCTATATATATAAAATGCTTTGTCCTGAATGACTGACTGAGAATCAACGCACAGCCTAAACCGCTGATCGTAGAGACCTGAAACTTAGAGGGTGTGTGTTCTTTGTATGACGTAGGCATCCGATAAAAAAGGATTTTCCGAAATTCTACCCCTAAGGAGGTGAAAAACGGGGGAAAAGTTTGTATGGGACAACGTGATTCCTTGGTCCGATCTACTTAAAATTTTGCAAAAACATTATTTTCTGCTAAAGAATGTTTTGATTGAAGATGGATATATTTGACATTCCAATTTTAAAGAGTATTGCATTCACAGACATAAATCTAAATAGATAATAAAAAGATAATCTAATAAGATAGATGGTGTTGCAAGCGTCCATAGGCTACGGTAACCGCTTACCATCAGGCGGGCAAACCGTACGCGGGGAAACCGCGGGGGTCTGCTAGTTTTGAACAAGCGTTCTTCTTCGCCTCAAAAGGGGAAAATATTGTTGACCAGGTTTATTTAAGTAACTTGGATCTTTGCAATCAAAACGCTCGCGGATCATAATAACTGTTATAAGAATACTTACAATTACAAAGATTTCACATGTTAGTAGTGAATAATCCGGACGAGTGCACTAACTACGGCAGTCCGTGCTGCAGCATCAGATGCAGAATAAGTACTGACTAATTGTATCTAACTACCTAAGTACCCACCTAGTACAGATGGATGGTATCGAGTGCAGTTGTTTGCGTGATTCGGTACATTGATTGAGATGCAACGGAACCAGGCGAGCGCGGAGAGCGTGCTGACTGGCTGTTGAAGCTGGGGCCAGGGTAATAGCTGTCGAGTTGGCTTTATGTTTCCGTGAAGCAGCTTGCGTGTAGTGGTGAAGCGTAACGAACCGGCCGACTTCGTCACGACACGACACGAGTCGTCAGATTAGACCGGCATCATTATAAATTAAATGCTGAATTAGTATGTTTACTAATCTCTTATCGGAATGATTACAGAAATGTCACTATGACGTATGGTGAAATAAGTAATTATAGCAACATGTGCGGTGATACTGGCTGGTGGGTCCTGGGTCCTGCTCTTTATCTCGTAGAAAGTGACTTTAAGGAATGTAGTAGCATGTAGGTATGCTTGCTTCGTTTTAATGTACGTTCTCGAGTTCACTAGAAGGTATAACAAAATATTTCTTCCTATTTAAACAAGTACCTACTATGAGTAAGTACCTACCTTCCTAATGATTCGGAACCCTGGCATTATTTTAATACAGATACAGAATGTACCTTGAGATTATGATATATCGAATATGATGTTTTGAGAATATGATATTCCGCGACGGAGCGCTAAGCAGCACAGCAAAGCTGGCTTGTGAAGCTGGGCTGGGAGTGACTTGCACGGAGGCGAGGTAGGCCACCGGAGTGGGTAATCCTGCATAACCCAGTAACACCTCCTTGTAACCGGGTTCCTTTAGAAGATTTTCTTTTCACCTCGGCAATAAATGAAATAAAAAAGTACCTACCATTTCACTAAGGAAGACTCTACATTCCGAATGAGGATTTACTAAAAGAAGGAATCGAGGTAATCCTTGTGGAAAAATAAGTTCGTGAAGACGAGTGCGCGCGGGCGCCGGCGCGGGCGCGAGCGGCTCGGCTGCGGTGATTCACGCCTCAGATAATTATCCTTAAGGATTATACAATGCTATTTTCACCATGTCAACAAACCGCACGCATGCTTATTCGTATCAAAATAAATCTTACCTTTTAATGGTCCAGAGTAGAGTCGGTCGACCGAACCTCTTAAATAACTATCTGTTTATTAGCTAATTTGTTTTTGCGGTAAATATAGTTTTCCTTAATATTTAGTTAGCGTGTGATGTTACGTAGGAAACCAAATCGCGGCGTGCGCCGCCGCGCGGTCGCTCACTACCAATTACAGTACAGTACTGAGACTGACTGACGGACGACTGCACGCAGTGGCATTGCTGCCTCCGCTCCGGTACCATTCAGTCAATACACCACCCGGGCTACTTGTACTAAACCGCACATTTTCAGCGCAACAAGTATCATGAAACGAAGTGAAAAACACGCTTTACACGTCCAATGTGTACAATACAAAGAGTATTCCTCGCTTACATTTGGGACTTAAAATAAGAAAAGCATCGTATCGTATCGCTAGTTGAGGCGCACCAACGACACGACGCATCATGTAATGGGCTGATGGTGCATTCATAAATTATCAGAATTTGAAATGAAATTATCTTGCGATACGATGCGATTGTATTCAATATAACTAACTCACGCATTAAGAGGTATGACAATGCGATAAGACCATTTATTGGAATAATCGTTTGTATGAATTTCCGTAACAAAATTATATTTCAACAACAGTTCGATAAGATTACAAAATTATTTTCTAGAAAATGACAATTGAGCAATGTGTCGACCAATAAGTATACACAAAAGAGCAAGAACCTTAGCCACTATAGTATATGTATATACATTATAAGTATTACAACCTACCTGTCTACTCGTCCTTCCACCCGCGTTCCTGAGATGAAAAGAGTACTAATAGGCCTCTTAATGTAAAGTAAAGAGAGGTAGAGCAAAGCATAAGAGAGGTAGAGCATAGCGTAAGAGAGGTAGAGCATAGCTTAAGAGAGGCAGAGCATAGCGTAAGAGAGGTAGAGCATAGCATTTACCAGTACAAGTCGAAAGAATAAGACATAAGACGGAAAGGGATTATGCCTCTTTTATAATCGGAGTGCCAGGAAATAAATACGATACACTATGTGATCCAGAAAACTGGGCAGTAAATATTGAGTTCTGTGAATGGGTGTGGTTTCGTCGATCAACCAAAAAATCCACGGCGTCGGAATAAGCCCATTGAAATATACTACCAGAACGTAAGAGGGCTTCGAACAAAATTAGAAGAATTTAATGCTGGAGTTTTTACTTCGAATGCGGATCTTTTTGCGATAACTGAGACAGGGTGCAATGAATCTATTCAAGATGCCGAAATGATTCCGCCGGGATTTACAATACTAAGATGTGATCGAGCAGACGGGCGAAAGCAAGGCGGCGCGTGTCTCGTGGCCACACCGCGTTTCGAACTACGACGAGTGCACAGTAACGTTAACATCGACGATCATATGTTCGAATTGGTTAGTGCTACAGTATACTTTCGAAATAGATTATTGTTTTTATTGTGTGTTGTATATATTCCACCTAACTGTAGCGAAAATGAGTATATGTTATTATTTAAAGTCATAGAACAATATTGTAATATTTACAGCGAAGTAATTGTAATCGGCGATTTTAATTTATATTCCAGTCCTGTTTGCATTACGAATTATTATGAATACTTTTTAACTTACTGTGGATTCACCCAGAGTAACAGAATAGGAAATTGTAACGATCGACAGTTAGACTTAGTGTTAAGTACGTTCGGGGAGACTGAGGGTGTGCAGGTGCGCGCGGCAGGGGCTTCAGCATCGCTAGTACCGGTTGACGCATACCATCCTCCGCTCGAGGTGACGGTCAGCTTACCACAGTCGCATTGTTATGTTCCTAATAATAGTGATAATGATTCCAGTACGTTTGAAGACACTTTTACAGGTTGGAATTTTAAGAAAGCAGATTTTAATTTATTATATGCATTTTTAACATCGGTAGACTGGACGCCGATACATGAATTAGATTTAGAGTCAAGTTTAGATTATTTTTATAATACCGTTAATTCTATTATAAATGACTGCGTTCCAAAGAAAAAGCGAAGCAGGGTATCTTTGAGGTACATTTACCCCGAGTGGTACACTGGTCAAATAATTCGCGACATTAAGCTCAAAGCTTTTCTTCATAAGACATATAAATTGACACGTTCGGCAAAAGATTACGAAGCGTTTGCTCAGTGTAGGACAAGAGTTAAGAATATGATAGCGTTTGCAGAGAGTCAGCATCGAAATTGCATACAAAATAAACTGCAAGAAGACCCAAAGTCATTTTGGAATTATGTGAATTCTAAAAGAGGTGGTAGAAATCCTCAAAAGATTTTAAATAATGGGGAGGTTATATGCAGTGAACAATGTGTTCAAGAGTTTGCGAATTTTTTCCATTCGGTGTATAGCTCTGAACGAGCGCAGTTATGTGTGAATGCGGCAGTAGCCAAAGCAGGTGGCGAGAATGGGGCGGCGCGGGTTCACATTGACAGTTTGAAGTTACAAGACGTACAGCGCGCACTTCAACAACTTAAACCAAAAAAGTCATCGGGGCCAGATGGTATTCCAGCGTTCATCTTTAAAGACTGCCGAAGAGTACTGGCGGAACCGTTGCTTCACATATATAACTTGTGTCTCAAAACCGCAGTATTTCCGGAGAGATGGAAATTGACCAGGGTTGTTCCAGTACCAAAAGGAGGTTCCAGAGACAAAGTGGAGGGGTACAGGCCAGTGGCAGTATTGTCTACTCCTGCGAAAGTGTTCGAGTCAGCTATACATAAGAGCATATTCGCACAAGCTAGCGGGCAATTTTCAGACGCTCAGCATGGTTTCCGTCCGGCAAGAAGCACTACGAGTAATCTTCTTAATTACATGGCGGATATAGTACCGACAGTCGACAGTGGAGGACAGACTGATGCGGCTTACTTCGATTTTAAAAAAGCATTCGACCTTGTCGATAATGACGTACTGCTTACAAAGTTAGCGGGGGTTGGTTTCACTCCACATCTACTGCGGTTTTTCGCCAGTTATATGAGAGATAGAAGGCAATATGTAGAATACGACGGACACATATCTGAGCCATATTTTACGAGATCGGGAGTAAGTCAGGGCAGCAACCTTGGACCATTGGAATTTATAATTATGGTTAATGATTTGCCAAAGGTTGTTAAACACGCGAAATGCCTACTGTTTGCTGATGATCTGAAGCTATCTCTAGCTGTCACTAATACAGATGACTGTGAGAAGTTGCAGCAGGACATAAATAGAGTGGCGAGATGGTGTAAACAAAACCACTTAGAATTCAACGTCTCGAAGTGTGTAACCATCACTTTCTCTCGTTCACACGCGCCAATTCTATGTGACTATACAGTTGAGGGGGAACCAATGACCAGAGTCACATCTGGCGAGATTTAGGCGTTACTCTTAACTCTGGGCTAACGTTTCGTGATCACATTGTTAAAATATGTAGAAAAGCTTTTAGAAACCTGGGATTTCTTCTTCGTACTGTTCATGGCTTTACAAATATTAAAGCAATTGTAACCTTATACAATACGCTGGTTAGGAGTCAACTAGAAGGTAACGCAGCCATTTGGGCCCCACATGAGACTAAATATAGTCTCATGCTGGAGAAAGTACAAAATAAATTTGTTAGATTTTTATACATGAGACAGTATGGGGTATATCCTTTTTATCCACTTATGTATCCGACCTTATTCATTTTGGGTATGGTCGGATACAACGAGTTAAGGGTTAGGAGGGAGCTGGCACTCGTGTCATATTTATTTAAGGTGTTGATAGGCAGGGTAGATAACGGTGACATATTAGGGCAGATAGGATTATGTGCCCCGGACAAGTACGTGTGGCGACGACGGCGACCGCAGCTGGTGGCAGTGCCCCGCGCGCGTACCAACCTACTGAAAGAGGCGCCGCTGACGCGCGCTCTTCGCACCCTCAATCTCATTGCTGCGGAAACCGACATATTCCACTGTACTCTGAGTGAATTCACAAGGATAGCAATCCAAATTTTGTGCTACACGGAAATGTAATTTAATAAATTGTGAAGTTAGTTCTTAGTTCTACACTACTGTATTAGGGTATCCCTGTAAAAGTAGATGTAAGTAAGTAAATAAATAAATAAATAAAATAAATAAATAAATAATTTTTTTTTGCTTAAAAGCAGCTCGATGGGGAAGTACCTACTTTACATTTCAACTTAAATCAATTCAAAATGAGAGCCATGACACATACATAAAAACATAGTTAATTATGTTGTTTGTGTATCATGTTTTGAATTGCAGCGATTCTAAATTGCTGTTCAAATGATCAGCAAATAATTACGATACCGAAATGCGGCGGGCTAACGTGTACACATTGGCAGATCTTAAAATTGAACAAGATCATTCAACGATTGTCTAGAGCTCGAGTGTGCATTTCCGGTAGTTCTGGTGTGTCCGATACAGATTCAAGTAGGTCATCACATCGCGGGCGCGATATTCGAATCGAGCCAAGTATTTAGGTTACACTCTCTAACGAGTACTAATTAACAACAAAATATCAAAATTCATAGCTGTGCCAAGTGTGTCGTGTGTCGTGTCGAGCTGGACACACACGCGGCGCCGCACCGGACCTGACTAGTGCTAGTGCGGTATTATAGTGTCACCGTATTTTTGTGAAAGCCGAGATTATAAACTCCCCGATAAATTGTGAACTGTATCGTATTGCTTACAATATAACGTATTAATTTCCGATAGTTTATAATCTATCCACTGTCTATCCATGACAAACCGTCATATTGTAAACTGGCATCATACTTGAATGTCCCGCGCCACCATCTTTGGCGATACGTAACGTAGTTGATTGTTTTTATTGTTTCTTAAAAAAATATAATATTGATTGACATAATTTTATTTTGTTTCCAAACAATTAAATGTGCATTTATTTTATTTAACTCCTATATTTGTTTTCTAATTCTATGAATACAGAACGAACTACCGCCACGGTACTGATATAGGCGTGCTACCGCCAAGACCAAAGAGCTAATATATCGGCAAGCCAAGACTGATCAATCAGGTACGGTTCACAATATGAGGGTTTGACGACGTTAGATTATAAACTATCGAAAATGAATACGTTATATTCTAAGCAGTATGATACAGTTAAATATATATCGGGTAGTTTATAATCTCGCTAGGTAGATTATAAACTAACGGTTTTCACAAAAATACGGTGACATAGGTATACATACATACTCTAGTCTGTCATACATATAAAGGAGAGTGATGGAAGTAAAGCAATAAGCGTGTCATTTGTATCTAGGATCGACCCAGAACCAAACCACCCGCGATGTTCGCGGTAACCGTTGTCTGTCACACATCCAAATAGGCTAGCTAGATCACAAACTATATTTAGTCCGTCATTTATATTATCAAAAAAATATTAGACACGTATTTTTTAGTATTATTGTTAATACCTACGTTATGGTACAGTTTTTATTCTAAAGTGACGTCACGAGCCCCCACTCCCAAACTTGGCCGCGTCTTTCTTCCTTTAAAATAGCGCAATCTGTTATATAATCCCATGAATTCTGTTCGTTCGTGGCTCGGCTCGTGATCGGTCCGCGTAACATGGACGCACCATAGGTGGCTCGAGTGAACCTCCAAAGCTTCCGCGCGCTGCCTCGTAGGTCTGAAGTCATCCATAGTATATTTTCCTTTTCCATGATGCGGTATAGCTCTGCCGATAGAGGATGGGGCCGATGGTTGTTTTTGCCATAGGCCATAGGTCACCGAGATTTCCTTCTGTACTAAATCTTCAAACCCACGCTGATCCGTGTTTCTAGTTAATTTAACAGCCGCGATATCTCGTGAAATTCTATTCCTTCTTCGTGTAGATAACTGATTATTTCGAACTATTATTTTTGTTTTCTTTTTTGGGAAAATTTAACTTTTTATTTAACTTGTTACATCTTCTACAACCCCCCGCCATAAACCAAGAAGCGGATTGCAACATCAAACCAATCCGAACTTATATAAGGACGTCACTAAGTACAGCGGATGCTCTTAGCTCGATTACCTACCTATCGGGTCGACTTCGCGCGATTTAAATTAAGTTTATTTATAAGTAATAATTCATTGTGAATTTAATTAAAGTATATTCTTTTATTTTAAATATTGGTTTTTTTTGGGATCCTCCGTTGTGCATCTCGTAATTGGCGCAGTCGGTAGGATCGTCGAGTCAGTGCGTCGAACTATCATCAGTGAACTTTAAAATCATAGACTCGCCTGTGAAACTGTGATAAACTGTACGTGCTGATCAGTGTTTTAACGCTATTCGACGAATCCTAAAACCGGGAGACCAGCGGACCACACACGCTCATCCAGCCATTGATGACTCAGTGCCGCCGTCGTGGAAAATGTATATGTGAGTTGCACAATATTTCCGATACGATTGGTTGCTACTCCTTTGCGTGTCCCATAAAATATTACCAACATTTTCCATCCACGGAAAAACCGGGGAACTGATACCCCTAGGACGTCCCTCCGCATCGCGCAGAGAGACGCTAATCGTAAATTAGGTAATTTAGAAATAGTAGATATAGATATGGAAGGTCAAGATGCCTTGTTAGACAAAATTTATAAAGCCCTTCGATTTGTACCTGAATTTGATGGCACACCTAGCACACTGACTAGATTTTTAGGACTATGTGATAGATTAATACTGACTTATGTAAATCCCGCAGCCGGGAATGAATTAACCAACTTATCCTTATTGAACGGTATCGTCAATAAAATTACTGGTGCCGCAGCCAAAACATTAGCAACGAATGGCATTCCACAAAATTGGAATGACATACGGAATACACTAGTGAATAGCTTTTCGGACCATAGGGACGAAGCCGCACTCTATACAGACTTGTCTCAGCTGACTCAGGGATCGGACACCCCTTACCTTTTCTATGAACGTGTTCGCAATTTACTTTGTACCATAATGACCTACATAGAATTACATGAGACTATAGACACGACGACAGAGGCTAAAAGGACTTTGTACAGTAAACTTGCTCTACAGACATACCTAAAAGGACTTGACGAACCCCTTGGTTCACGTATACGGTGCATGAGACCACCAACAATAGAAAAAGCACTTCAATTTGCTCAAGAAGAATTAAATGTAATTTATCTTCAAAGTAAAAACAACACCCAAAGTTTTATAAAGAAACCAAACTCATCTTCCATACCTATTTTAAAACCTTTTAACCAATACGCTTCGCAAATGCCAAAGCAGTATCCTAATTTCCCACGGTTCAATAATCAATTTAACCCACAGTTCAACAGACACACAGTACCAATTTATCCATCCAGAACACACCAGATCTTTAAATCGGTACCTGCCAACATGTCTACTGGCTTTAAAATAACTCCTCGTCAGCCGATGCCTATCCGAGCCCCACAGAATAATTACCCTCAGCCGATGAGTGGTATTAGCCACCCCGTAGCTCGTGTCCTACCTCCAAGTGGGCATGACTGGAGAATCCACGGCAATCCACCTCCAGGAAATTATTTTAAAAATAGACAAATAAATAATAATGAATTACATGACCCTTTGATGAACTATTATAATGAGTATGATTATACATCTGAAGAATTATATAATCCATATGATAATTATTATCAGATGTATGATGATTACGACAGTAACTTACCTAATTATGACTATACCGAAAATGTAGCTCCTGAAACCTTTGAATTGTCAGCCCCTGACCATAACGTTGACTCTGGAATGACAACGACTACCGAGTCCAAAGAACAAAATTTTTCCAAGGATCGGAAAATCGATACCTTAAGATAGAATTAAATATTCATAGTCAAAGACAATTGCCCTATATACAAATTATAATAAATCCGGAGCTTCCACCTTTAAAGTTTTTAATCGACACAGGAGCTAATCAGTCTTTTATAGGACCGGAAATTACTGAATTGTATTTCCCTAATTTCGAACTCAATTATGATCCATTTATAGTGACGAATGTACACGCAACCACTAAGAATGAATACTCCATAACTATACCTTGTTTCAAGGAATTTCAAGATAACGATTTTATTAAATTATACGTATATAAATTCCACGATTACTTTGATGGTCTTATAGGTTGCGATCTTCTCGAGAAATGGTCAGCAAAAATTGACTTAGGATCTAGACAGTTAATCACTAAATCGGCTTGTAATCCCATACATATGTATATGTCTCAGAATGTTAATTTATACGAAAACATTATTCCAGCTAAATCCACAAAGTTAATTCGAGTTCCAACTACTATAACTAAAGGTGATATATGTATCAACGAACAAAATATAGGTGAATGCTATATTAGTGAATGCGTTACCAAGGCAAAAAATAACCGTGCTATTTTAGAAATTACTAATCCTACTAACAGTGACATTATTTTTTATTTATCTGAACCAATTAACGCACATATATTTAACGAACATACTATTCCCGCAGTGTCATATGATACTTACAATAACAATGCTCGTCGGTCTCGCGAAGTCTTATCGCGCTTGCGCATAGATCATTTAAATGCAGAAGAGACAGCCAATATAAAAGCGGTTTGTACGGAATATTCAGATGTATTTTACCTTGAAGATGAGTCGCTAACATTTACTAACCAAATTAAACATAGTATACATACATCCGATGAAATTCCGGTTCACAGTAAAACATATAGGTATCCATACGTCCATAGGGAGGAAGTCCAAACTCAAATCAAGAAAATGTTAGATCAAGGCATAATTAGGCCTTCGACCTCCGCTTGGAGCGCACCGATTTGGGTCGTACCTAAAAAAAGTGACGCTTCTGGCAAAGTAAAGTGGCGCTTAGTCATTGACTTCCGTAAATTAAACGAGAAGACAGTCGATGACAAATATCCGATTCCGAACGTCACTGATATTTTAGATAAATTAGGTAAATGCCAGTACTTCTGTACTTTAGACCTAGCTAGTGGCTTTTACCAGGTGGAAATGGACCCTGGAGATATCCATAAAACAGCATTCAATGTAGAGCATGGTCATTATGAGTTTCTTAGAATGCCCATGGGTCTCAAGAATTCACCGTCAACCTTCCAACGAGTTATGGACAATGTCCTTCGAGGCCTACTGAATAAAATTTGTGTTGTTTATCTAGATGATATTTTAGTATTCGGGACATCCCTACAGGAAGTGATGATTAATCTTAAACAGATATTTCAAAGTCAAAGTCAAAGTCAAAGTCAAAGTATTTTATTGTGAAGCATAGGTAGGTACAGACGTAGGTACAGATATTATGTATTAGTAAGGCTCAACTATGTCCCGCCTCTCAGGCATACAATATTATAATTACACAAAATACAATTAGAAATAGAATTAACATAAGCATAAAAAATAATAAATAATAAAAGCAACACACAACAATTACATTACATTACATACATTACGATTTAATCCTAATAGTTTTGATGTTTATGCATCAACAATGTCTATCAACGGACTTTTTAAACAAAACAGTCTATATAGTAATATCATTTAAAAATTCGTTTATACTGTAATAGCATTTCTCGTTGAGGAAATCGTGAAGATGTTTTTTAAAGGAGCATATGTCTGCGGAAGAACGAATTGATTTAGGAACTTTGTTGAAAATTTCTGGTGCCTTACAAAATACACTTTTATTGAGCAACTGCGTTTTGCTTGGAACCATGCACAATTTATCCTTATGACGGGTCCTCTCTCTCATTTTAAACAGCTCCATATTCGTTTTTACAAATATTGCACATTCATAAATATACAGACACGGTAGAGTCAAAATTGCCAAATTTTTAAAATGAGCCCTACATGACTCTGTCTGCCTAATGTTGCAAATTGCCCGGATACACCGTTTTTGTGATTTAAATGCCACTTCTTTGTCCGTAGAATTTCCCCAAAATATTATTCCATACCTCAAATTCCATATTCAGCGTTTACGAGATTCAAACTTTAAAATCCAAATGGATAAGTCTGAATTTCTTAAGCGTGAGACTCCTTACTTAGGTCATATTATTACTCCCCAAGGTGTAAAACCAAACCCTGACAAAATTAAAGCCATATCAAAGTACCCCATACCACAAACTACCAAACAAATTAAGGGATTTTTAGGACTCTTAGGTTATTACAGGAAATTTATACCGGATTTTGCACGAATAACAAAACCCCTTACATCTTGTCTTAAGAAAGGAGCTAAGATAAGCCTATCCCCTGAATATGTCAAATGTTTCGAACACTGTAAATTGCTTTTAGTGAACGACCCCATACTTCAATATCCCGACTTCACAAAACAATTCATACTTACTACGGACGCGTCGAATGTTGCATTAGGTGCAATTTTATCTCAAGGTTCTATAGGAACAGACAGGCCAATAGCATATGCATCGAGAACTCTTAACGTTAGTGAACAAAATTATTCAACCATCGAAAAAGAGTTGTTAGCCATTGTATGGGCTACCAAATATTTTAGGCCCTACCTTTTCGGAAGAAAATTTCAAGTAGTCACCGATCATAAACCATTGCAATGGCTTATGAATCTTAATGAGCCTAATTCACGTTTAACAAGATGGAGATTAAAATTATCAGAGTTCGATTTCACAGTAATATATAAAAAAGGTAAATGTAATACAAATGCTGACGCTCTGTCACGTGTTCAAATACATAATGACGAAACCGTTTCATTGATAGTGAATACGTCACAAGCCCCGCGTCATCACAGCACGTCATCAACCATTAGTGCCCCGTCAGAAAGCCCATTAGATGACCCCTCTGCGGTACAAACGCGTCGTTCGACTTCATCTACGTTGTCAGCATCTGAAACAGAAATGCGTATTAGATCATCTACAGAAACTGCTCATACCAGTGCAGAGAATCCAATTCTTGAGATTCCTATAAGTGAAGATCCGTTGAATAAATACCGTAGACAAATAATAATTAATATAACAAACAACTTACCTAAATCAAGGCCCACGGTTTCGAGGCCATTCGAAAGTTACTTACGCGTTTCAACTAACGTGTCCATAGATGATCTCGAACAAGGAATTATTAAAGTTATCAAAGAGCACGTTGATCCGAAAATCCGCACAGCAATATTAGTTCAGCCTATTGATAAGATGCTTCATATCATTCCGATTATTCAAAGAACATTTAAAAGTTCTTCGATGAATTTAATACTTGTTAAACGACAAATTGAGAATATTTCCGATTATTTGAAGCAACAGGATATTATACGCTTATATCACGAAGGTAAAACTAACCATCGTGGTATTACTGAAACACATCATTCTTTATCACAACGATACTTCTGGCCGAAAATGAAATCAGATATAACAGGTTATATTAATCAATGTTCTATATGTGGTTGTGCTAAATACGACCGTAATCCCATTCGCCAACAGTTCAAAATTGTTCCTCCACCGTCAAAACCATTTGAAGTTATTCACGCAGATGTCCTAACCATAGAACATGAAAAATATCTCACACTTATAGATACTTTTTCTAAATTTGCTCAAGCCTATCGTATGTCTGATTGTACAGCCCCTAATATTGTAAAATCATTGTTAACTTTTAGTTCACATCACGGATTCCCAATGTCCTTAACTACTGACCAAGGAACTGAATTCACAAATCAAGTAGTAACTGAATTTTTACGTTTACACAAAATACAACATCATCTAATTGCTGCTCATACACCCAATGAAAACGGTGCGATAGAACGTTTCCACAGTACACTTTTAGAACATCTCCGAATTTTAAAATTGAAACATAAGAATGAATCTGCTGATAATTTAGTACCTTACGCCCTTCTGGCATATAACAGTTCCATACATAGTTTGACCAAATGTAGACCCTTTGATTTAATTACTGGGCATTTCGACCCACGTGACCCTACAGACTTAAATTTGACGGAACGATTATTGCAACAATATATGCAAGACCACCGTAGTAGAATGGAAACGGTATACGAACTTATACATGAATCATCACTCTCTGAACGCGAAGCGATAATGACTCAACGCAATACTCATAGGGAACCCGAGATTGAATACACACCTGACCAGGAAATATATGTACGAAACCCAACAGCCGCGAGACAGAAACTTGCCTCACGATTTACGCGTGACAAAGTTATTGCAAACTTACCTATTCATATTTACACCTCTCGAAGACGTGGACCCGTAGCGAAATCTAGACTGAAACGACCTAAGAAACGTAATGACGACACATTGTTACAGGTACCTACTAATGCTGACGGCTCTGGCCCGAGCTCAAGAGATCCGACTTGACAACCTGGACAATGGGCCTGGGATATTACCTTATAAATTGGGAGACACGAAAATGATTTCTCACCATCATATCTTTTTACGTGACATTAACTTGGACAAAATAGAACGACAAGTACTTACCTTACAGTTACAATTGACTGACATTACATCTAGACTGTCTGAATATAATTTACTTTATTTTAAAAGCCAAATTGATTATCTTAACGATAAATTGAGTACAATTATGTTACAGCTTAGAACCCTTGAACCCGATACTCGAGTCAGAAGAGGCCTTTTGAACCCACTGGGTACGTTAATTAAGTCCATTTCCGGTAATCTTGATCATGACGATGCCTTAAGGTTCGAACATGCTTTAAAAATATTGAAATCTAATAATAATAATTTGTCAAAAAAGTTTAATCAACATATCTCCTTGTTTAAAGAGTATACGATTCAGCAGTCTCAAGTACTACGTAATTTAACCGCAAATCAGTTAAAACTTTATAATGCACTCAGTTACGTAATTAATACGACTAATTCGAATACTGAGAGCGCTACGCGATATGCTTACGTTGCGCAACTGTTCGTTATCTTGAGTGATAACGTAGGAGAGTTGTCCAGTGAAGTTATTAGGATAGAAAATATATTAGCTTTTAGTCGCACTATGTCTTTGCACCATTCTATATTATCCACTTATGATATAAACATTATGTTAAGAAAATTGAGAGATTTGTATAGCACAGATCAAGTAATCGATTTAGATATTAGGAACTACTATGATATAATTAGTTTAGGTTCATATTACATTAACAAGAAAATCGTGGTCGTCCTTAACTTCCCAATTACCTTACCATTAACCTTTCAACTTTATAGACTTTGTCCAGTACCTAATAAAAATCTCGAAGTCATAATTCCACCCTATCCTTACGTAGCAACTAATCTTAAGGAATTTGTGTACATAGAGACAGAATGTCCGAAGGTTAGCACGTGGCACATTTGTGAGCAGAAGACACAGCATCAAATGAGATCTGATAAGGATTGCATCTATCAAATTATCTATTCACAGGAGGTAGATGAAACGTGCCAAGTCACGCCTATCTCTCTGTATAAGGAGGCTCTTACAGAGCTTGATAGCCAACACTATATAGTTTCCTTTCCGAAGCCCACCAAAGTTCAGATTTCCTGTGGACATGAAAAATACCAAATTATTCAAGGCAGCTACTTAGCAACAGTACCGAAGTTATGCAAGCTCAAATCGCCAGAATTCACATTAACTAACATTGAAGACAGAGTTAAAGGTACCAGTGTTGAAATTGTTAGCTTCCCACGGATGAATAATATTACTCGGAAGAGCGGACAAAGCTACCAACTTAATTCAATCGATCTTAATAAGTTGCACAACATTCAGAATCAAATTGCAATGGAAACACCTGTCGTCAATTCTTTGGAAGCGGACGATTCATCGGCAATCTACCACACAACGATTCCTTTGTACATCTTTGTAATCGGATTATTGGGTGCAGTTGTACTTTTGTACATTATGTCTCGAAATAGAACGAGAACTTTACGTTTCAAGAAAACCAAGGAGGTTGGAACCAACTCATCTGAAGAGATTCGAGCCGCAACTTTCGCTGTAGATATCAGCAAATAGTTGCTCATCTTGCGAGGGAGGTGTTACATCTTCTACAACCCCCCGCCATAAACCAAGAAGCGGATTGCAACATCAAACCAATCCGAACTTATATAAGGACGTCACTAAGTACAGCGGATGCTCTTAGCTCGATTACCTACCTATCGGGTCGACTTCGCGCGATTTAAATTAAGTTTATTTATAAGTAATAATTCATTGTGAATTTAATTAAAGTATATTCTTTTATTTTAAATATTGGTTTTTTTTGGGATCCTCCGTTGTGCATCTCGTAATTAACTTGATAATATTATGATTTTCTGACACATGTTTACAATAAGATAATAAAAATAAATAATAAATTATTAAAAGAAACAAAAAACCCGACTGCGTAAAACAAAAATTAACTGAAAAGAGAAAAACAAGCTCTTTAACCTATAGAATTTTGAATATAACTTGAATTTTATAAGGTATTGCAGTCGGGGACAAACCAATAACCTAAATATATGTTTTTTTTTGTAATATTCGTTTATCCCCGACTGCAATACCTTATAAAATTCAAGTTATATTCAAAATTCTATAGGTTAAAGAGCTTGTTTTTCTCTTTTCAGTTAATTTTTGTTTTACGCAGTCGGGTTTTTTGTTTCTTTTAATAATTTAATTTATTTCAGTCTTTTTAGTTTTATACAGAATGAGTTGTAAGTATTATTAAGTAAATGAGCGGTACGGTAAAGTAACGCTAACAACCATCGGAACTCTGTGACTTACGTACGGTAACCGCTCATAGTACCTACTTACTGTCCGTGCATTAAAAATGGTTTTTTGCAGTTTACGTCAAAACGGTAGCATAAAAGTATTACAATATATACATATATGGAAAGGGCTGTTCACAAGCTTTCATTTGATACCCATATTGTTACAATAACGTAATTTTTGTTTTTAATACCCCCCTTCTTTTTTTATCCGTAGACGCCATATAAAAATAATATACCCTATGACACTCCCACAGTTCAGACGAATCTAACGATACCTCATATGCTTAAATCCATCAAGCCGTTTAGGCTGCAGAGCGTGCCAAAGAAATAGACATACATACATACATACATACATACTTACATACATACATACATACATACATACATACACTCGAAAAACATAACCCTCCTTCCGGGTCAGTCGGGTAAAAAAGGCGCTATTTAGTTCGATGAGATATGATAATATCTCCCCTGAGCTCCCCACCGTGGTTTTCCAAATGGAGTACAGCATGGGGTTCTTCAAAAAGGGCATGAAGAGATTTCTTCAGGGTCGGCAACGCGCGATTGATACCCCTGGTGTTGCAAGCGTCCATAGGCTACGGTAACTGCTTACCATCAGGCGGGCCGTATGCTTGTTTGCCACCATAGAGATATAAAAAAAAAAAAAAAAAAACACGACACTCGGCAATTAATGACATTATCCGCAGGGCTCTTGTTGTCGCTATCGTGCCTTCCGTAATGGAACCCTTTGGTACCAGTCGGAATTGCGCGGGGCGACGGCCAGACACCGGATGGTATATCTTTGATCTAACTTACCTTGCCAGCGTATTGTAAAGTTGCAGGGGAAGCTGAGGCCGGTGCGGAAAATTCAAAATTCTAAAGATACGCAGTGATGGGACCAAATTATCTTTTTATGCCTTTGCGATCGAGACCATGGGACCGCGGGGGTTCGAAGGTCGCCGTTTTGCTCGCACTTTGTCATAAAAAAATTATCGAGGTCTCCGGAGACCAGCGGGCGAGGAGATTTTTCCGCCAACGCATCAGGTTGCCTATCCAAAGGGGAAACGCTGCCAGCCTTCTGAGAACCTTATAGTTCATAGGTAGCAGCCTGCGGCAGACATGATTGTATTGTTCATATTTGTGCAAATAAATCCATTTAAAATAATTATGTTCGATGATACATTTAAACGTCTTTGACACATACGCATATGACTATTGATTTAGAGCTCTCGACCTTATTGTATTATGAGTGTTCGTAGAACATATTTATCGTTGAAATGGGACCCAAATTAAAGTTCGCCACTGTACTGTTCGGGGTAGGTGGGATTAGCTTTCGCCGGCTGCCGCCGTCTCGGTATCGCCTGAACCTATTGTACTGCGAATGAGGGGCTTTGACTTGAACCCAGTAATAGTTCACAGAAATCAATGGGCTAGTGATTCGTAAAATGTTTGGTAAAGTATTATCATGTCAGTTCAACTCTAGTTAGTACTTCAGACTATAATATTCGGTATTTCTGGGAAGTGTGTCTCGAAGAGGTAAAGGTTATAGTTTTTTTTTCCTAGTATGGGTTATACTTATAATATGGTGATCAACAACTTTCACTCAGTGTTTCCTACCACTTTGGGTTTTTTTTTTATACCACTTATGTGGCTAACAAGCATAACGGCCCGCCTGATGGTAAGCGGTTACCGTAGCCTATGGACGCTTGCAACACCAGGGGTATCACACGCGCGTTGCCGACCCTGCAGAAATCTCTTCACACCCCTTTTGTAGAACCCCATGCTGTACTCCATTGGGTGCACCACGGCGGGGAGCTCATTCCATAGTCTGAGCGTCCGCGGAAGGAAGCTCCGAGTTTAATCAAGAACAATTTTATGATGAACATTATTTTGTTGGTGGAACAAACTCTGTGCGCAAAATAATGTGACATATATGCTGTGCGTGCTTTGCGCACTAACTGCGTCGTGCTTGGCCGTGCGCCGTAGAAGTGCAGAAAATAGCCCTTCAGCACACCACTACACTATAGTAAGTGCACTAAACTATCTCGGTGCCTATACTTCCCCCAGCTATTGCTATGTAGGGCATGTTTATTTCAGTTGTAATATGATGCCTTGCTCGCGCAATTCTTGTTTCTATTATGTTGAAATCCAGACGAACCAGTTGCTTCTTTGCATACAAATAGCTTAATTTGTACTTAGTTGTATGTAACCTAACTAGGTATAAATATTACGGAGATTACTGTAATGTCACGCACGACTATTTATTCTTCAAGTTTATAATCACTTTCAAAGAGCAAAATAATTCTACGCTTCCTGTTACTTATTACATACGAGACGAGGTACACACTCATGTCATGTCATGTCATGATCATGATATACCTAATTACTTCTTATTATAATAATCTCATCGCATAATTTCCTACTTGTTTTGATATAGGTATGATTGCGTGTACCTACGAGATATCAAACAACTTGTAATCTGTGTCAAACAATAACAAATTCAATTGATCATACGCTTAATGATGGTGTCTCGGATGGTCATAGAACCGGTGGTAAATGCAATTGTATGTACTTTGTACATTTTTGATTTAGATTTAGACTCACCGGCAGCGGTCGAGCAAGGAGACGGGCTCGGCCCACGCCTCGCGGATGGTGAGCAGCACCTCCTGCAAGCACGGAGCCGGCGACACGCGACGAACACCTGCAACCCAACAAACACAACACGTCACACACACAAACAGAAGCAGACATACAATAATGGTGGTAACTAATGGTAATTATTTGGGTTCCGTACCCATAGGGTGCCAAATGGGACGCGATTGCCTCCGCTCCACTAACTGTCCCTCCGTCCGGGCGTCCCACCGCAGTGGGATGTATCTCATGCATGAACCGTAATATGTAGACAGTTGATTTTTTTACAGAAAGAGTGTTACTTGTACGTAGTATATTATTTACTCTATGGTGTTACTAGTGCCGCTATAAAAACAAAATACCTCCTTTAAAAATAAAGGAAACAAAATTATAAATTAAAGGGATCTACAAGAAACGTATTTTTGGCATGTTTTATGTCGCGCCTACTACTCATTCGTTTCATAGCAAAGTTGAGTTAGCTAATATTAGTATAATTGTACGGAATCCTCTGTGTGCGAGTCCAACTCGCACTTGGCCTTTTTCCTGGATAGAAAGCAAAGGACTATCTAATAACATATCTCTGGGACTACCCGCTTAGTTTACCTACTTTGTTAAATAAACGTACTATGTAAGCTATTAAAGGCTTATTTAATAATGTGAGTGGTAGGCAGGTACCTATAGTAAGTGTTACATTAACATAAGTCCACCTTGACATGACAAGTGATTAGTCGATAACAGCGCAACGCGCAACGCTAATGGTAGTGCGGTGCGGCGGCGGCGACAACCGACTGCTAGATAACACTGAAATATGACCTCGACAATAACTTTCGATAGAAGATATAACTTTTTTACAGAAAATAAACCGCCTTCAAAGTACACTAAGCCTCCCCGCGCACTAGGCAGCCAGGCTGCGGCAGCCACTCGAACATATGACGGCATATGAGAGCCTGCGCACTAGGCAGCCACGAATTCCTATGAATATTTCGGCTGCCGTAAAGTATGAAATAACTCTTATCTGGCTCTGTTTCGAAGTGAGCGAAATCGAATGACGTGTTTATAGAAAATACCTATTTCGCAAACTTATTTTTAAATTTTTATATACAACGTTTAACAAATTAAGACTGTTTGTTCAGAATCTTTTTCTGAAACGGTTTTGTTCAAAATCGCCTACTGAATCGATTTAACGGTTTACTCGATTACTCGGTTTACGGATTAATCGATTTACGTTGTATATAGGTATTGAATAGTACATCTGCGTAACCCATTAGAGTGTACAGGCCTGATGTTATGTTGTGTGATGCATATTTATGCGATAGCAGCAATCGCTAAAAAGTTGCTGTCATTTTTTGAAGAGCTCTGTCTCTCTCCGAAACATAATTGTAAAACAAAAAAAGAATTTTACAAATCCATTTAGGTAGGTATATTATATGAGTGATATATGACTGTTTTTTTTTATTTAAATAAAAAAACCATCCGAATTGACAACCTCCTCCATTTTGAAGTCGGTTAAAAAAGTTCACGGCTTGAAAAAAATTTTCAGTGATGATGCTAACGATAAATTAATTACCTACGTAGAGTAAGTAAGCATTAATTCATCGCTAGTTCCCAAGAATCACCTTACGGGGTTATTATGTGGTCAATTAGGTATAGGTAAGTTCGCTGTCTTCCTTTTGCATTAGATCATGATGGGTTTTCCAACCAGCGATGGAAAGATCATTTATCGTCGTAAGATCATCCCTTCCTCATGCAAGGTTATCGGAGCCCCCATGGTCGATTTCGAACAGATTTCCTACATCTGCTTCAAGTAAATATTTATTTGTATTGTATTAACGAATTTAGTAAATAATTTTATCATGTAATAAAATGTAGTTATGATGGCTACCAGAAGCACAAGAAATCTTCACTGCAGTCGTTATTTGAATTCTCGTACTATAGCCATCCATAGTCATATTCAAGTTACTTCAGTGTGTTAGGCGAGCGTGGCGCAGTGCCCTGCCTGACTCATGGGCTATTTCAGCAAAGAAAGCGGCCGAGACTCCGAGGGGTTGGCCTCATCCCTCCTCAGACCCACCTCCCCCCCCCCTCGGTCGAATGTGACTAACTCGTTAAAACTTATGTAAGATCAACATATAAAGCTCTACTACCATATAGGAACAGAATACAATATATGAATGATAACACAGAATATAAATGAAGTCAGCTGTGTCAGTCGGTCCGTGGTCGGGCCATATGTTTCAGTGCACTCGAACGAGCACATGTTCTTTCCATTTGGAATAGTAAACTAATTGAGTACTTATATGGTCACAACGAGATGCGCTGTGTGTGGCACTAAATAACCAGTATAAGGTTGAAGTAAGTAGGATCAATTCGTTTATTTGAAGATTTTGTTGAACAAATCATGAGGTTTTTATATCTATTATATTATACTCATTATTACAGAAACAGTGCCGTTTCTTCTTCAGTTCACGTAGGTAAGTGTTTTTTATTGATCGTAGCCCCCGGACAAAGAATACTAAGTGCCCCGGACCCCGCTGCGATACGCAAAGTGAGATAACTAAGTAAATGACATGACGTGGCGCCGGCAGCGGCATAGGGTCAAGGTCGACGTGAACGAGAGATTTCCCCCCCGCCCGGCAGACGTGGCTAGACCTTGCTCTGTTTCGAGTGGTGTCGTTTCGTGAGAGTTGACGCATTCACACAATCATTGATTCACTCACACGCTCTAGGTACCTACCTATCCGCACCGCATTGTGTGTGAGTCACACATCTACATAAGCACAAACACATTTTATAACATTACTTAGCAAGCAACCTTACACACAATGCAGATAATGATAACTGTCATAATGCAGGAGACGTTATTTGAAATGAAGCCGCAGGATATACCGCAGGCTTTCTTTTATAAGCTAGAGAGTAATCGTAAACAATTAGCGTCGATTACACAGTTTTAGATGTCAACATTTCCGATCGATTTCATTATTTGAACTCAAATCACCAAACAAATCCCGCTAGCAAATAACGTTGAATACCACCCACTAGCACCCACATCACCACACACCAGACTTCATACACTAGTCATACACAGTCAAAACTAGCCTTATTAAATGGGACATGATGGATGACTAAGTACCGTATGCAATTGTAGCGAGCGACTGACCGATTAAGTTTTTTGTACAGTTTGTTCTGAATGTTTTGGTAGAGTCATAAGTTCGCGGTGCTATTATATATCGCTATTTTTTGTGTGCTTGCTTAGCTTTTTAGTTGAACTAAAGATAGACAGCTTAGTTTTTTCCACAAAATAAGGACTTCCGCAGGGAATGTTTTGTGCCTTTTACCACAGGATAAATAATAGTTGTTTTACCCACTCTACAATTCATAAACGTGCTAAGTGTATTGTACACATGACATAATTTTTTAATAATGATGACTGAATGAAAGTAGAATTAGTAATTAATATAGAGCTTTCAATGTTGGGGGCTTATTGTTTAACTTTAACATCTTTTGCAAATTCTTTAAGTAAACAAAGGATAATAGTAATTATGTAGTTTAACATAATTTATATTCAGATTGTATTGTATTATAATAATATGTGTGTACTTATGCCAATACTACAGAATATTCAATAGTAGGACTAATACATTAGTGAAGCCACAATACGTTGAGGCCTATCGTACCTACATAGGCTATGTCACATAGCAAACAGAGAGAGAAGAGAGTTAGAGCATAGCGTTTATTCGCTCAAAGAGCAGCTCGACTGGGAGTACCTCCACCTTGCAGAATACCGCAACCAAATTAACTCTATGTTGTGTAAAGTTGTGTTCCTGCGCTTGAGTAAGGTCGCCAGAGATCATAGGGGAGGGGGGAAAGGTCGGTAACGCGTGAGCGAAGCTTCGTGTGTTGCAAGCGTCCATATAGCTACGGTAACCGCTTACCGTATGCTTGTTTACCGACTTAGGCCTATTAAAAAAATAAAAAAAACAAGTCACTATAATCACAGAATAATTAACTATAATTTACCTGGGTACCTACTCAAATAGTTCGCGCCTAGTGCTTAGAATGATTGCGTGGATGTACATATATTACTTAATCGGGTAGTAGGTAATATGGAATAGAGATAGAGCCTGGAATTAATGATAAGTAGAAACGTTTTTTATTCTAGAAGAACATTAGATCCCTCGGCAGCGTAGTACCAAACCTCAGAGTCGACGCTTTAAACCAATAGGGGGGTTAGTCTCAAGGCTTAAACCGAACAAACAAGGATTGAGTTAGTAATATGCCAACGCGCTTTCGCACCACCGCAATGCGTAGAATGCGTACCTATCATATAAATGACTGCTCGCTGACCCTATACAAAATGCCTGCGATAAAAGTTATTGAAATATTGTGAGAACTGCGCACTCACTCAGTAGGTGTACAATGGTTTGCCAGTTTATGACGTGCATGGTTATTTCTTTTGCTTTGCCTTAGTGTGGTGGTCTCATAAAAACTAAATGGCTATGGTGCGGTGGAGGGAAACCCTAATATATTTACATATGTACATAGGTGTGTTTGTTGTGAGGGTTGATGGCCGCGCGCGATCGATGCGCTGCGAGCCGAACCAACCGCGAACCGTTTAGCATCACTGAGTAAAACTGTGCAGCTGTGGCATCACCATGCTATTTAGAGATTCTAGGGTATAAAACAGACTAATATATGTATAACTATTAAACTTTCCACAGAAATCCTTCAAGTGTCTGTAATATTTACACTACCCACCTATTAGATTATTTCCTATAACCTATAAGGGACCCTTTAATTTAGAGAACGAACATTTTGAGTAGTTAGGTACCTATGTAATGTAACACATAGTGCATAGCAAGGTAGTTATGTATCAAGGTGAGCTGGTCCCGACACGGCACGAGCTTCATTGGCAGACTACATAGAAGTGGTGAACGACATTGTTCCAAGTGATAAGAAAGTGGTTCGAGCGCTCGGTGCGGCTGCGGCGCGGGCGTGACGTCACCGCCACTGATAACCAACACGAACACGAACTAGACAGACTATACTTGGAGGCTGAAACACTTATACTGATACTATAAGTAGGTAGGTAAGTCTCAAATTGTGATTTGTTAGGCAGGTAGGTACCTATACGCAAGTTAGTATATGTAGTGTAGGTATGGGTTATAGTGAGTTTACTAAGGCTACATTCCGAATTAAATAATATCGCTCACAGTGCTCACAGCAATAATTTGCGTACCGAGTTAGATATCACGATAATGACAGCTGAGAACTGTAAACAATTCGGAACGCCCGTTATCGCGCTCACAGTATTCAAAACAGAACATTTGAGAATTTAATTAAAATCTGAATTAAAAATGCGCTACAACTCCTTATATCTTTTATTAGTTGACTCGCAAAAAGGAATATCCGCATTTTTTATTATTTTTCTCTCATAAAATCATAAAAAGTATCTTTGCCATATGGAAAACCAAAAATCTAGATTTTTGCCGAAAACACAATAACTAACCGTCACTTTTTGACAGCGCTCACGGTGATATCAGTTTAGGGCATGGTCGGTGTGAGCGCAAGATGGCGCATGTCATGACGTCATCTATGACGTTTCACGGGACATCGTGATGGCGCTCAAGGTAATATGGAACGGGTTTAAGCACGCTCAAATCGATTACAGCGATTATATCATTAATTCGGAATGCAGCCTTAATAAGCTCTCAAATTGAAAATGTTATTGTATTTTGTACAATGTGGGCATTATTCGTGTGTCGCTCACTTCCCTCCAATATGGCGAGGAGGGCGATGGCTGCCACACGCGTCAAACTTGTGAACAGGTGCTACTTGTGGGGGCTGGTCTGCTTAAGTTTGTATTTATTTACTTATTAAATATTTATTCAGTCTACTTTGTAATTTTGCCGCCGCGCCAGGGCACGCAATTGTTGTCAGTGCAATTGTTGTAGATTAGAATGTAAATATTATGTAATGAATCTAATCTTGTTTTGAAAAGAGTAATTGCTGAGTTTATTGCCGGCTCTTCTCAGCTTTCCAAACCGGTATTAGAGTATTAGAGGCAGACTTTTCATAAGTGCCTGCGAAGGTCTATTAGAATAAATGATTTTGAATTTGAATTCTTGTTTAAATAGAGTTCTTATACGACAGAATATAATTTTTACTTGTTAGGATTGCGTTTAACTGCACTCTCACTGAGGTAAACTAAATGGTGATGTTGCTAATGGTGGTAAGTAAATGAAGCTTACAAGGGAAATGGACCAAAATAACAGTACCTAGTCGACATTACCAGTCAACAGTTACTAATGAAGTACTTAACTACCTACAATTGCAAATAGTGTGTTTGTTAGCACAGTGTTAAGGGTCCCTTAAATTCTGTGTGTTTGTTACACAGAGAAAAGAAATAAATCTCTCTTCCGTGGTTTGTTACATACTGTGATGTGGAACACACACAAGTAGCTACGAGGAAGCAGCAACTTGTCGACAAATTGATGGGAACAATCGTTTTGTCTTGTAGAAGTGGAGCAGTCCGTTATTCGTGGTAGTAAGAAATAAGTGTGGGAGAAAGCTTTCTCCGAGGCTGCCGCCCCCGCCACCGCCCCCGCCCCTGGTCACCCCACACATGAGTAGTACTTTACGTGGTTTCATTTAATGTCGTACTGTCGTATCCACCCCGTATAATATAATCATGTGATACCGAAAGTTTGAGGACATTCCTAATAGCTCAGAGATAGTGTAGGTACTGAATTGACGGTCTGACTAATTGAAAACCTGAAATATCGATCGATCTAGTCAACTTTGTTCTGGTAAAGCATGTTAAGAAAGTGAGGTGATTCTTGATCAGTTGATCACAGAAACCGCTTGGTTCTGTATTATTCACGCAGACGATGACGATCGACTTTGACAAAGTACAGATCAAGTAATGTCATGTAGGTAGAGGTACCTATATACCGTACTAAATAACATAATCTCCGCGCGTTCGCTTGCCGAAGGTATCGGCAGCCGGTCAGACAGAGTAGGACTGCAGTGAGTCACACGTGGCGGCGCCGGCGGCGGCGAGTGTGTCGCTAATTCATTAAATACTTTACATGCATACATATACCTATTCTACACAACTGGCTTTTCTTGTCGTGACCAAACGCACCGTGCATTCGCACTCTATCTTACTTTCACTCCCGTAGGTAGGTACCTACCTAGCTACTACATTATTTTATGTTAAGAGCATCGATATATTATTATCTTCTGTCATTAAGACTTAAGACGAAAGGATGGCTGCGAAAAATTTGTTTTTAACATATCTATTGCTGTCGCCACAGAGAAAGGAAATATAAATAGAGACGCTATGCTAGCGGAGCGCGCGCGCCACACATGACATCAAATGGGCATATATCAACCAAAACACGCGTCAACGCTTCGTAGTATCCGCCATACTTAGCAGAGGTGCGTAGCTCCGCGAAAAATATTAATTATGTCGTGATGCGCTATTATTTCCTGTGGGAAACGAAGTGAGGAGTCGGAGTGTAACTCAAGGAGGGATTTCCTTTCATCGATGAGTCTACAAACCTTTATTTAATTGTGATATTTATAAAAATGTATTCGAGATTATGATAATTTTAGGTGTAAACGATAAACTCTGATACTACTGCAAAATTATACATTGAAGGCAATGCACTCACTTTATTTGTACGCAAGGTAGCGAGCGCAACTCCGCACGTAATGTATTGCGTTCTTTCACATTCGTCGTGAGTCGTGACCTGTCGTGACCCCAAAACACGTGCATCGATAGTTTTGTTCGATCAATATCGATAAAATATATCTTTTTATCACTGATTTGATTAAGGCAATAGTTGAAAGTTATATCAATATCCGCATTCAACTGTTAAAATTAAACTTTTTAAAACGAGAATTTCGAAACAAATAAATTTTATTTCAAGGGCAATAAACCGTGTAAAAATAACTTTTTTTTAATTTACTTCATCATGTTAAACGTTTTTTTTTACAATTCAGTATTCTTAGCACAATTATTCTTATCGAACGTGAATTTTCTTACGGAATTTCTAAAAATATATCGACGAAATTAAAATATCGATAATTTTATTGATATTTTATCGATAACTTTCGCTGCATTAAGCGAATAGCAATAAGTGTTGCTACTCGACGCCAGTCGACGCAGCTATTACGCAATTATCAACATTATGTCTATTGCGTTTGAGTTCAAAATTGCGTTCCATGAAAATAAGGCCATCTAGTGCCGAGTGGCAGAACTTTTTCGTCGATTGAATCTAGTTAGTTTGTAGATTACAAAACGACGTAAATACTTTGTACGCTATTGAAAAATAAATTTTATGTTAACGTAAAAAGGTATATTTTCATATGTAGGACCTGTGTGATTAAAGCTATTTTTGAGTAAAATAGAAACGACCAATCAAAAGGATTGTTTATTTGTAGTACAATATATGATTTAAGATTTATTTGTGTGAGTTTGGCTACACTGGTTCCGATACAAATTCTAACGCATCGCCCTTCCAGTGTATTCTCTTTTCCGTGGCTGTCGCGCTGTGCCCGCCAATTATCCCGCCCGAGGGCGATAGAGACAACTACAGTTTGGACCGATAATACCTATTAAAATTAGACGAAATCGCGATTTCGTAATCCCCGGTTTTTTCCCCCAAAACTGGAACGATAAAAAAAAAACAAGAATCATAATAAGAAGGGCTTTGGCTATGTTTTCCTGTTATTTTATATTCGTCAAATTTGTTAAAAAAAAATTGTCATAAGCGACTTACAGAAAGAAGTGAAATCCCACCACAAACATGTTCATGTAAAATGTTGCCAAGACAAGACTATATGAATCGCACTGTCAAAAGTTTTCAGATCTCATGTAGAGCCAAGCTTATAACTCAACACGCCCTAACTCTACAAGCCCTTACTTCACAAAAGAGGTGTGTAGAGACACACTTTTGTCATAATTGGCTTGGCCGTTTCGCTACTACAAGAACCTACAGTATTACAGAAAAGTAACAGTGAATAAATTTTTCACCTTACGCCTATGTGACGGTAGCGATACGGCGCCAAGCCCCATATTTAGTGTAGAGTTTGTGCAGTTAGGGCTTGTAGAGTTAGGGCGTGTTGAGTTATAAGCTTGGCTCTACATGAGATCTGAAATTATCATCAATAGTTTTCGCAGCGCACGCGATGTAATGAATATCTTAGGTAATTTTTTTACACCTTGGGTTACATTATTGGAGTTTTAGTGAGGATCCCAAAGTTTTTTGAAAATATAATATTGTCTATGTCACCCGGGGATAGTGTAGCTTCCTAACAGTGAAATAATTTTTCAAATCGGTTCAGTACTTTCGGAGCCTATTCATTGCAAACAAACAAAAAACAAACAATCAAATCTTTCCTGTTTATAATATTATTAGTATAGATATAGATACATAAATAAAAAGTCTATAATCCGAGTATTTTGTTTGGAATAAGCCATGTTTTGACCTAATAGGTCACTCGTCGCGCCGGGCGGGCGCGGGGCGGTTGCTGGCTGGGTGCGTTGCCGCAGATTACCATGGATGACCAAAACAATGACACAGACCAGCTGACAGTGCTGGCACTAAATATGATAACAGTGGAAATTAAAAGTGATTCCACACGGGACAATCCGACTCAATCAGAAGGATCGAATAGGTACCTACCTACGTACGTATTCGATGCTATGCACTTATCAATCTTGGCGTCAACCTATGTAGGTACCTACTTATACAGAACTCTCCTGAGACCGAAAACAACAAAAGGAATCTAAAACTTTAAAGAAAGAAACAAACAAAATCAGTGACAACTTGACAAATAAAAATTACACAGAAGTGCGCGTCGGACTTGCAAACGGAGGGTTCTTACAGTATTAACTAACTCATTGTGCTATGAAAACAAAATACCAATATAAAGACTTTTGTTGTATGGGCGCCCCCTTTAATTTTTAATGTTATTTCATTTTTATTATTTGTTGTTATAGCGGCAATAGAAATACATATTCTCTGAAAATTTCTGCTATCTACCTATTACCGTTCATGAGATACAGCTCACTGACAGACAGTCGGACGGACGGACAGCGGAGTCTTAGTAATAGGGACCCTATTACTAAGACTCCGTTTGGCACCCGTCGGGTACCTACGGAATCCTAAAAGAGGTAAAATAGGTAGGTATTGCCACAAATCGGTCCTCCAACTCAGGATGTTGTTGGCTATACGTAGAGATGTATGTGATAGTAGGTACATATAACTAGTGCTGATCTTCCGTTGGGGCCAGCAAGCGAAAACTAGGTCAAACGGTCAAAGCTGTGGGTCAAACAAAGGTAAGATGGTAAAGGGAAGTCAGTTCGTCTCTGTAGCATCCTTTGTGTTGTCTTCCTATAGGTAGTGGACATTAGTAGCAAGAGTTCCTACCTATTGCTGAAGCAGGTGTAAAGGAACAAAATCAATACAAACTGTGTGCTTGGACGTCGCCGAGAACGGAGCGGTTCCGTGCGATCCGGCCGCGACCTCACTTCCGGAACTTCGGCCTGAAAGCTGAGCGACTCTATAATCCGTGCAGAACTTCGCAAGTCGCCCAGCGTCGACTGGTTTGCGATTTCGAGAGTGGAAGCGCGTTCGACTCCCAAAAGGGATTTTACGAAAACACAAATCCCGTTCGAAACAATAAAATAATAAGAACACTAAAAAGTGTTTTATGTTTTAAAACGCTCGTTTCAGTTCAGCCCATGAGGCTCTAACTGACGTGCGTTATTTCACGTGCGGCCCGCGACGGAGGCCGAGTGACACTACGGGCGGGTGGTGTGGTGGCGGTGGCGGTGGCGCGCTGGCGCGGCGCGTGCTCAGCCGTGCCGTGGTGTGGTGTGGTGGTGGCGAGTGGTCGGCCTCCGCCCGCCGCCGCCGCCGCCGCCGCCGGAAGGAACTGGCCGGCCATTACTCACTCACTAACCTACCTCAGACATACGCACACGAAACGACCGACGTCTATTTTGCTCGGTACAAGTATCTACCTACTTACCTACCTATGCACAAGTACGTAACGTATTGCACAAAAGATTCAATTGGCAACCAGTTGGCAACTGCCTAAATATTCATCCGGATTTACCATATAAGTACCTACCTAATAAAATTATACGTAATATTTGGTAGGTAAAGTAGACCTAAAGTACATACCTACACTAGTGTAGTGGCTTTGTGAGCTGTAGACCTCGCGATTCTTATTTGCATAGAATAAAAGTTAAAACTGAATACCTACCTAAATTTTCACGGCGCACCTTAAAACGAAATCCTTATTTCAACCCCCCGGGCTCCGCAATTTTGTATGTATTCCAGAAACTTATCGACAAAAAACTCCATATAATTATCGAACCTATTCACAAAATTTCACGAGAATCGGTTGAGAAATGGATCCTGAGGCTCTACCGCGTAACTTTGATAGTAATCGTAACGAACACCATTAATGAATTTCATCCAATCAGGGGCTCTACCACGTAACTTTGGTGGTAATCGTAACTGAATTTCATCCAATCAGGGCCCACGAATGGTCATAGTCGCGTCATACCGTCATTTTATTTTATATTTAGTAGCTAAGCTAGTTATAAATACCCAAGTGTATCTCGTGCACAATAGACAAGTAGCTAGTTAGTTGTCAGCGTCATGTCACCGGCAACGGCACGCGGTGGGTCAACTAGTGGACCTACATCGGAATCGGTTCAATGACTTCTGTAATTAGGTACACCACCTACCTACTTTTAAACATCTGTATCTAGGTTCATGGATTTCGTAAAAACTTTACCACTAACTAATTAATCACAAGGCGATGATAGCTCAGTGGTAGTGACGTCGGATACCGAGACGAAGGTCCCGGGTTCGAATCCTACAATGAGCTTGAGTTTTCGGTGAAGAAAAACATCGTGAGGAAACCATAGCACGGTGGTAGGGTACTTTGTAGTACCCGTCTGGCTGGCTACCACCCTCAAGTTGAAAATCTGTCGCCAAGCACCTATCGGTGTGTTCCGACAGCTGCACTTGAGTGCCAGGTCCTTCTAGGCTTTGTGTGCTTACCACCTTCGACGACATCATCACTTACCATAGTGAGATTGTGGTCAAACAAAGGCACAGTAAAAAAATAAAACAAACAAAATCAAACTACGCATTGTTGTTGCAGTTATTTTCTTATTTAACCAAAGCAGGTTAGCAAGTCACACTTTATCTTGATCCCTCAGACTTCTTATAACGTGCACATAGCAGTAGCTAGCATCATAGAGTGGCACTTCTTTCATTGACAAAGTATGCAGGCCTTCATTAAATCAAATCGTTCATCATTTGCTAAATCCATCTTAAAATCACACAATATAAGTTTTAAAAATCACTCTTAGACCGTACGAGCGAAGCGTTTCTTTTTCAGCTTGAGCAAAATGCTTTCGTATGTATGTCCAGATAACCGGCTGTTCTTCTCTACAGGTAGCATTTCTCAACCGATTCTCCAGATATTTTGCGAGCCGGTTCGAAGATTTACGAATGGCTTTAATCCTTTTGTCCATAAAAGACTTATTAATTAAGTTGTACTTATTTGATATTTTGTTGAATAAATGAACGTGACATCTTTACGTGTGAATTCTACACTAATTATAAAATTGATGTGTTTGACCAGACATGATATAGGGTAAGAAAGTAGTGGACGCTGGTATGACAGATAGAAGAGACAAATGGAAGAAGCGTAAATATTGCGTCGACCCTAAATGACTGGGAACAAGGCAGGTAGATGTTGATGATGAATACGACAAAAAAAAGAAGCAGGACGTCTACTTCACAGATATAGATATAGTGTCTACTTCCATTCAATTTATAAAGTTCCTGGCGCCATACATACAAATACAACGGAGCGAGTCGCGCAAATCGGCGCTCTGATGTCAGGCGTGAAAGCGGCAAGCGACGCGTCACCTACACCACCTGAGAGGATGCACACCTCGATAATATGTAAGTGCGTCTTATATAGAGATTTCACAATACTACATACACTTATTAGACAATAAGTTCACTATACCGGAGCAACATTCTGTAATTAGTGACGACTATGACAAAATAGAAGGATATTAACACGGTAACCAGCACGAACACCAAGGACAGAGAGGCGTAGAGGATCTTGTCGAGCAGCAACATCGCGACGGAGAGGCCGACGGCACACACCACCGCCGCCACCCAGAACACCACCATCGCCCACTCGTAGAGCTCGCACAGCTCCGAGCTCTCGTACACGGCCGCGAACAACAGCACCACGTGGATCGCGCACAATATGACTCCAAAGACGCCGTACACGAACTTGAGTTTACGGAGGATGTTGTCGGGCACGCCCAAGTCGGCCTGCAGGGCGCACCCGGCGCCCGAGTACCCGAACGTGTAGAGCGCCGACCACGCGAGCCCCACCAGCGCTATCAACACCGCCGCCACGCGGAGCGGCACGCTCATGCAGCACACGTGCAGCGTAGGACAGGCATCCATCAAGTACCCCATTCTTATTGTTTAAATTTTAAACTATACTCATAATATACGAATCCAATACCATTCTATGGCGCGCCATCGTGTCAACGATGACTTTGACAATGCCATAGATAGAGAAAACCATTATCTATGGGCGAAAATTTATCAAAATCAAAATTCATTTATGCAATCTTGGCCCTGATAAGGATCTTGTGAACGTAAACAAATGACTCTACATCGATAAATACGTTATAATAAAATCAATGCAAATTAAATATCCTGGGTGGGACATTCCTCACACACGGTCATCTGATCCCAAACTAAGCAGAGCTTGTTCTATGGAAACCAGATAACTGATATAATACATATACTACTTTTTGTTTGTAAATACATACTTAATATACATAATTTCACCCAGACTTAGGACAGACATGTGCATGCACACAAATGCATGTCCTTTGTGGGAATCGAAACCACGACCTGCGGCGCGATAGGTGGAATCTTAACCAGAGTCTTAACCAACCGCGCCAACTGGCCCGTCATACCCGCCATTGCCAGAGGGAAAGAGACGAATAAAGAGTTTTGACGTGAGTCAAAAAAAAGTTCGAGTAAGAGCGCATAGCACCCAGAGTATTTTGGTGTGATAACAATTTTTTGATTTTTTTATAAAAAAAACATAATAACGATCGTAAAAATAAAACTAGAAAAGTGTATGTTATATACTAGGTACTTATGTATAAACTAGGTTATATACATTGTGAATTGTTCCTTGAGCAATTGTGACGTATACAAATAAATAACCCACAAAGTTATACGTTTCATTAATTACTTTCAATAGTTTCAATATAAAATAAAATGTTAGTACCTCTGACAGCTCTGCGCATGAGGCAGGCGAGGAGCCGGCGCACGTCACCGAGGTGGCGCCGCGGCTTGGTGACACGCACGCCCAGCCGGCGGCGGCGGCCGCGCACCTCTCTAGCGCTCGACACGCTCTCCACGCTCGACACCTCCTCTACCACGCTCGATCTCTTGGTTCGCACTATCCTCACTTTCACGTCCGGCATTTCTATCGGCGGCAGATAAAATTTCTCGGGGTTCCAACACTTTCGCGGCCAAAGATCGTCGGAGCTGTCCTGCGTGGACGTGCCCTTGGGGCTCGGCAGCTGTAGGGGTGGCAAAATTCTATTGTACGGTATCAACCTCCTGGAGTGTTCGTTGCTCCTGGAGCTGGAGCCGGAGTTGAACCAGATGTCACTGGAGAACAGCGAGGAGGATAAGGAGTCACGCCGCGGGCCGAAGTCGACGGTACAGTTGCGAGTCCGCGCAACGGTGAGGAGGTTGAGGGGCTCCTTGTGTACCGTGACGTTGCCGAGGTCGTAGCTGAGCTTCGAGCTGGCGGTGGTGGCGGGGTCAGAGTCATCGGCGGTCGTGGTGGTGGCGGGGTTGTAGGAGTCGTCTGAGGGCGAGCTCCAGAAGTGGAAAGGCGAGACGGGCTCCATGTTGATGAAGGCGCGCGCGATGTTGGGTGGCGCGGTGGTCACGGTAGGCGGCTCCGGGGACAGCACACCGAACGGGTGCGTGAAGTAGAACAGGCACAGTGGACGACCCTGTAATTAAAAAATATTTGTTCTGTGAGTTAAGTACTAATAAAATCTATTATAATGATCAGCAGCATTATAATTATTAGAGCTAACGCGCACGGGTGATTTTAGTTAACGTTACAAAACAGTTTCTGTCGCTTGAGTCAATACGGGCAGTGCCCAAACGAACCCTGCGGTCGGCTTCCCAGATAGACATATTCTTGGGCAACTTCGAGTGCCGTTCCCTCAATCGTACATGTCAGTCTCGGCACTACCTGTGCTTTGAACATGACTTTTGTTTTGTCCAGGGTTATGAAGACACCCTCCAATGTGTTGGTAAACAGCTCAGCTTAACAGAAGCAGATATTACATCCCCCTGTGTTACCCCTCTGCGCAGTTGGATTGGATTTGTTTTCTGGTCTTGGATATGGACCGTCATAGTGGCAGTGTCATACAGACACCTCAGCACCTCGATATAACGCCAGTCGATATTACAGTTACACCATTGCAGTGACGCTAGAACTGCCCAGGTCTCGATAGAATCGAAGGCTTTCTCGTAGTCCACAAATGCCAAACACAGAGGCTGATTGATTATACTCCTCAGCTTTTTGTATAATCTGCCAAACATTATGGATGTGGTCTACGGTGCTGTAGCCTTTCCGAAACCCAACATCAAATATTCCTGCGAGCTCCTTCAAAAATGGATTGGCAGAGCTCCTGAATGAGGGGCCTTCAGAAGAGCCGCCTCGACTTCGTCTTGACAAATATCGGTGCAGTGGCGTGAGGCTTTTGGGTCATCTGTGCCGGGAGCTGCTGGTTTCGCCGCACGTGTTGTTTTGAGTTTCGTCAGATGGCTTCTCCCTAGCTGACAGGCAAATACCTTCAACCCCCGGTTTTGCTCTATAACTGCCATAATGGCGCGTGTTTTGGCGCATTGGAAGTCTCCTCAAATATTTTTCTTGATCTACCTATAAAGACCCGTATCTGATGAAGGTTGTGCTAATGGTGTCTCACATAGTCTCCTGCGAAAGTTTAGACTTTCTGTCCTTCCGCTTTGGTGGAAAGTGTCTCCATCAGACTTCTAGAATCACTTTCACATAGAATTATTTAGGTACCTACTGGGTTAACACAGAATAATTTGAATCCCAGGAAATCTTATGACCCTTGCGGGTACGCGGGCGGGTAAGTCCTGCGGGGCTGAGACTAGTTGTGTGTGTTATAAGATCGACGAAACTAACCTTTAGTTCATCCGTTGAAGTAGATGCATCAGTTCGACCTTTCATTTTCAGTTACACTTTATTCGCAAATGATAAAAGATAAAAATTATAAGTTCCATCGTTGGAAATTATAACCTTAATTATTCGGAAACTTATCACTTAAATAGAACACGAGCAAACATTTACAGTATCACCTATACTTAGTGGATGGATATAGGTATCTACTATAGTATGGACTCCTTTTAAGTACTATTAATAACCACTTTGTTTGCCTTTAAAGAGCCTTTCATGCGTCCATAAGTAAACACCCCCACGTGATCGAGACAATTAGTGAAGGACCTCTCGGCGCACATTGTCATTGTCACAGTGGACCGGAGGATAGGTACGCGGCGTGGCGCGGCGCGAACTAGGTCAGTGCGTAAATACACTGTGACACTGGTGGATGATGGGTAATCATTTGTTTATTGGTGTTCACTGAAAGAGCGAACGGGTTCGGTATACGCGAGGTTGGGGTCGCGAAGCACGAGTACAGCGAGGCAGCCGACTGCCGCTGCCGCCGCGGCTGGCACGGCCGCACACCGCACCGACCGCGCCCGCGCGCGCCGCCTGCCCATTCACCTTATACACAGATGATCACCAGGGGAGCACTTTGTATTCACACATAATACATTCATGATGCAGTTGCAGCTACACACACTTTAATCAGTTTCGAGTGCAATATCTAGCCAATCAACAAAACTGTTAGATGGGCACCTAAGTAGGTCTAGGTAGGTACAACCATAGGTTCTATTGATTATTATAACTACACAATACTACTCTAGTTATGAAAACTATACATATATGTCTGTCTCGAACTGTGGAAAGAGCTCCCCGTGGTTTTCCCAATGGAGTACAGCATGAGGTTGGTTCTTCAAAAAGGGTGTGAAGAGATTTCTTCAGGGTCGGCAACGAGTGATACCCCTGGTGTTGCAAGCGTCCATAGGCTACGGTAACTGCTTACCATCAGGCGGGCAGTATGCTTGTTTGCCACCTTAGTGGTATAAAAAAATAAAAAAAATATAGAGTAGATACGATAGGGTAGACCCTTGCATACTATAGAAATAGAGTAATTGCTATTGAAAACAGATAAAATTAAATCTAAATAATAATAAATAATAATAATAAATATCCTGGGACATTCCCCACACACTGTCATCTGATCCCAAACTAAGCAGAGCTTGTACTATGGAAACCAGATAACTGATATAATACATATACTACTTTCAGACTCAGGACATACAGACACATGCACACAAATGTATGTCCTGGGTGGGAATCGAACCCACGACCTGCGGCTATAGGTTAAGACACCGCGTCTTAACCAACTGCGCCAACGGGCCCGTCTTATAAATCCAAATCTTAAATACTTATTTTGATAAAAACCTGTGTTTGGTTGGTATTCTATAATATACCTATATAATTATAAGGTAGCTGTAGGTACCTACCTACTGTTGGATGAAGTTCCGACTTCCGATCCGCACTGTCTGCCTAGCCCACGAGACAATCCTCTGTGGCACGAGCCCGAGTGCGCCCCTGCGTCTGCCCGCAGCCGCCGCACGCGGTGCGAGCCGGCGACGTCGCTGCTCCTCACCTAATTTCTACGTGCCGCGAGTATGTACCGACTTCTGACTCAATAACAAAAAACTGCTCCTGCTACCGATGTACTTTACATGTTAGGCATTTTTTTTTTTTTTTTTATTCCTTGAATTCGGTTAATTCGCGCCGTAGGTCGTGGGTTCGATTCCCGCACAGGACATTGCATTTGTGTGCATGAACATGTCTGTATGCCCTGAGTCAGGGCTGTGGTCTGGGTATAATTATGTATATTATGTATGTACTATTTACAAATAAAAAGTAATATAATAATATGTAGTACCTATATATCAGTTATCTGGTATTCATAGTACCTACATACAAGCTCTGCTAAGTTTGGGATCAGATGACCGTGTGTGAGAAATTTCCCACCCAGGATATTTATTTATTTATATATAGCATACGGCCCGCCTGATGGTAAGCGGTTACCATAGCCATATGAACACGCGTTACCGACCTTTTCTCCCCTCCCCAATGATCTTCGGCGACCTTCCACACGCCAGGAATAAAATATAAGTTAGGTATTTGGCTGCGGTATTCTGTAAGCTGTAAGGTGGATGGACTTCCCCGGTCGAGTCGAATAGACGCTATGCTCTACCAGGCTCTACCTCTCTTATAGACTTTCTAACCTAATTCAAATACCAGTACTGGTAACCTAATAAATACTTTTTTTTAAATAGGTGCATTCGCCTTCCTTTCAATTGATATTTGGAAAAATTAGACAATAACTTAGTAGACACTACGTTGATAGTATGTTTCTATATAAAACTAGCTGTCCCCCGTGGTTTCACGCGCGTTCCCTGGCTAAATAGTAGCCTATATATTGGATTCTCTAAGAGCCTATAATACATAATACCTACTCGTGGATTAAAAACTCTTCCGCTTTATTATATTAAGTAGGTACTAGTTGCGCACCGCGGTTTCACCCGCGTACCCGAGGGATAAATTGCTTTCGCGGGATAAAAAAGTACCCTATGTGCCAATCCAGAACATAGGTATTCTATCAGCGTGCCAAATTTCATCCAAATCCGTTCAGATGTTGAAGCTTGATTGAGGTATAACAAACATCTATACCTACTCACAAATATCCAAACTTAAGCATTTATAATATTATATAGTGAGATATTAAAGTTTAGTAAAGTACCCACCTACCTATAGACATTACATAACACAACCACATTGACTCGTTTGCTCGAAAAAATCAGTTTCAAAGCTCCTCGTAGTTCCCCTCCCATTCTTAACATTGCCTATCCACTTTTTTTATTACTAGGTAGGTAGGTAGGTAGGTAGGTAGGTAGGTATATAGTCATAGGTAGGTACTAATTATGCTAAAAATGCATTTTTATAAGGCGTTCTGCTTTTTTTAATAGTAATAAATAGGTAGGTATTTGAATGGTGTTGACATATTACGTAGTAGAATTTAGGGTCGGCAACGCGCGCGTGATACCGCTGGTGTTGCAAGCGTCCATAGGCTACGGTAACCGCTTACCATCAGGCGGGCCGTATGCTAGTTTGCCACCTAAGTGGTATAAAAAAAGAAAAAAAAAAGAAGTACGTAGTTATAAAAGATGTGTGGCCGAGTCTATTTAAATAAATAAATATATCTTTAATTCAGCCAAAAAAGCCATATCTGTAAATTGTGAATACAGAATATATTATGAACAACATAGAGTTATCTATCTATGATGCACAATGTGTGCACGCAGCACAATATTCATATGACTGTATCATGTCTGTATCTCAGTCTGTCTGTATACATTTTCTCGATTCTTTGAGTTATTAGGTTTTTTATGAGGTAGGTACCTATGATGGAGAAACATCTGCCAGTCACATGCTCATTATGTTTATAAAATATGGACCTTTAAACCTATTTGTGTTTTTTAGTTTGTTTATGGCTGTTTGTGTCCTGAACACGTCCTGAACGAATAAAATATAATAGGTAGTAAATAAAATAACAATTTTTTGTTGTTATTAATATTTGGTCTAATTAACCCATCCAACAATTAACCCAAAGAAGCGTAATGACTTCGATTTTGCTTGCAATCTATTCCGCCAATTTGCCACCATCTACAATGCACTCTGATTGGCTACCTACGACAAGGATGTGGAATGAGCTCCCCGCCGTGGTTTTCCCAATGGAGTACAGCATGGGGTTCTTCAAAAGGGGTGTGAAGAGATTTCTGCAGGGTCGGCAACGCGCGCGTGATACCCCTGGTGTTGCAAGCGTCCATAGGCTACGGTAACCGCTTACCATCAGGCGGGCCGTATGCTTGTTTGCCACCTAAGTGGTATAAAAAAAAAAAAAAAAAAAAAAAAGGATTCATGCGCTCTTATTGGCCAAGTCAAGAACATACGATGCAGTGATTGGTTCCTACTGTTTAAAATCAGTGACAAATCACTGACTAGTTTCGGAATTGGATGGTTCGGTATTACAACTCTAAGGGATTGTTCCTCAGAGTAAATATAACCTAAAAAGTCAAAGCTGAAAAGTTATCTCTATATCATTGAGCTATTCATTACGGAGTAATAATAGCTCAATAAAAATAAATAAAAATAATCAACATTTAAACAAAACTTTTGTTTTACGGTTTTCGGGGACATCTATCAGCTTGAATGAAAGCAATCCGTATGTCTAACCACGATAAAAAGTGTTAAAATAATGCCGGTAGATGTCTCTGGTACTGAGAAGGGCATTCGAAATGTTTCCTATAGTTTCCGTATGTTTCCGTAGAGTATACGGTATTAGGATCTAGGATATTGGATAAAAATCCACCGGATATTAATAAAACTCTAAATAGGTAGACACGAGATTATAAAAATAAAATTTAATGAAAACAAAACTTCACTTTCACTTTGCAACTTCCCGCCAAAGAGACTTCATTGAAAACAGTAGTGTTGCCAGCTGCTAAGCCATTCGTGTACGCTCGGGTTCGTAATGCGTACATAGTATGGTATATCCTTCATAATCATATCCATAATTATTATCTTTATCCTCACTGTTCAGTGCATACCTTTTGGAGTATTTGTTTTTATCAAATTGTATAAACAAATCGAATTCTGTTAGAAATAAAACTATATTTAAAAAGGCGTTAGTCGTGTAATAAATTATATACATACAATAGTGTTATTATTGAAATAATAGCACAGGATATAATAACTCTTTAAATAAGATGTTAATTACGAAGAAAGTGATATTTGAACAGTAAATCATGTGGATGTAATGTGAGCGACATACTTAGTGATTATTAACTAGCAGCGGCTAGCAGATGGTACACTGCCACCATTCGATTGATTTAAATTGAATCGGGAGTCGGATGGAGCCATGATACTTCTAACGATGCGTTACAGCTATTATCGTACTCGGTTCACAGATCGCTTCATACTATGTACTCCTGTGTATGTGTATGTGGTCCTGTGTACTCGCTCGAATAATCTACTCATAAAAATAAATAAATTGAAATGTCAGTTTGTAATGTTAAAATACCAGCATTTTAATAAATGCATATGAAAGTGTATACTGTTTTTATACCAACAAGTCAAATTGTGTTGTTCCAAATAAATATATTCTTGATTTTTTTAATTTTTAAAATTCTTCCTGTCTATCTGTTTGTTCCAGCTAATCTCTAAAACACCTGGACTGATTTTATTGCTACTTTCATTGGAAGACAGCTTATGTTATAAAGAGTGACTATCGGTTGGTTGCCGAATTGTTACAAAACTCAGCAAACTGATAAATTGTTCTACTTTTTAGGGTTTCATAGTCCGTCTGTCTGACAATAAATAGCTATATATCTATCCGCGGACGGGCAGATAGACAGCTGTTGTTTTTGCGATTTCGAAATTGGTCCCATATTATATATCCCATGGTCGAAGGCAGAAACAGCAGCTAGGATGCTAGTTATCCTCTCTAAGGTCAAGCGGTACTTCACGCCTGGGCAGTTGCTCCAACTTTGTAAAGCACAAGTCCGGTCATGCATGGAGTACTGCTGCCATCTTTGGGATGAATCCGCTAAGTACCAACTTGACGCCCTCGACTCAATAGACCGCCGACACGCACTTGGCCGGCTTTTTAAATCAGTTCGTAATTTTGTTTTAGGATTTTTTAGGAACCCATGTTATGCCAAAGAGCCCTATTACTAAGCCTCCGCTCACGCTGTACGTCCGTCCATCTGTCTGTCAGTTCACTGTATCTCATGAACTTTAATAGGTAGGTAGTTGCAATTTTCACAAAATGTACCTATATTGCTGCTATAATAACAAATAATAATAAAAAAATAAAGGCCATTTATTTAATGTTTAATATCCCCCATACATATTTATGGAACCCTGCGTCTGCGAATCCAACTCACACTTGGCCTGTTTTCTTTTCATGTAGTTATAGGATAGAACACGCGTCAATCCGCGAGCCAACGGGTTCTTCTTGTAACAACCCTTCGGATTACTATATCCTCTATCGGAATTAGTATTAAGTATAAGGAAATAACAACAACAATATCGAAAGTGTATTGCAAACCAGTTAGAGGGAATTCAGTTATTATAACAAAGCCAAGGTGGTTATTACGTAACAAATAGAGCGAGAAGAGCAGGTGGCAAGTGATTGTATGAGCCGGCACGAGCGTGAGATGACTGACAAATGAGAGCCATGACGCGGTAATCAGTGAGGGTGCGGGCCGGCCGCCGCCGCACCGCGCGTCCCGGGTAGCTCGTGCGTGCCGTGCCGTGACGCATGCCAGTGAGGAGAGGAGTGCGGACTCTGGGATCAACGCCCCGGGTTTGGAGATAACACACCGTCACGCTGCATATTTTATATTAAAACTCGTTACGGAATACGTACCGATTTAACCTTATAAATGCATCTATTCTCGAAGATTCGGAAGTTAGTGATTGGGGAAACGATATAGCTATTTTCCAGCACTTTATCCTACCCCTCCATTTTTTTTACCGATTATACAATTTGCGGAAATCAACTTAAACTGAAGTAGAAATATAAAATAAGATTTAAAAACTGTATATTACTTAGCAGCTGCACTTGAGAGCCAGTTCCTTTTAGTCTTTATGTGCTCATCATCTTCGACCACATCATCGCTCATCATTGAGATTGTGGTTCTGGATTGTGGTGGAACAACCCTGTTGTTCTTTTAACTAAATATAGGCCTCATAAATAAATAAATAAAATAAATAAAGCTTATTATTATAAATAACAAAAAAAGCAGTGAGTTGTCCTGAACCAATTAATTGCACTTATGTTAACGTTGTTATCTTTATCAGTACTTTGTTATGAGCTAACAACGTGGATGCAAAATGATATTTGCAATCAAGATAGATAGATAATTATGTACAAAATACAATACGCTATACGAGTCAAGTGCTGCTAGATTCCCGCCTTTTTTGACAGTTGTCTGTAGTGTGATCGCGCGCGAACACGCATTCGCGGCGAGCCCCTCGATACTCGATACCAATGCGCTCAAACAAAAGCGTAAATAACAAATTGTAAATTAGTCTAGTGGACTGAATAATTACAGTTTGATTTAGTGTATTGTGTCAGTGATAAAAGAAATTTATTGGTTTCGCTTTCGTCCCAAACTAGGCTAACTGTGGCCGGCTACTGATAAGATAAAACGAAATAAAATAACTATCCATATCATTACCTAATCAGTTAATCATAAATATGGAATGAAATACTTACCTACGTAAAAAAAAAAAGTTTATCAATAAAATATTTTATTCCTTACCCTGTGCCCAGCTCGGGGTACCTAACTAATATTATAAATGCGAAAGTGAGTTTGTATATAATACCTTTTGACTCTTAAATGGGACCGACAAATTGTGATGAAATTTAGCACGCAGGTACTATGGTAATATTCCGGGAAAACGAAAACGCGAGGGAAAACTAGTAATTTAATAATTAGTCGAATAATAAAATAGGATTTGATGATGGTAAGCAATATCATCAGTGACATGACTTAAGTAATAAAAATAAAGGTACAAATAAATATAAAGAATAAGACGCTCTTCATGTCCCCTATTTTCCTAAACTAGCAAAACGTTCTACGTTGGACCGAAATAAAAAACCGGCCAAGTGCGAGTCAGACTCGCGCACCGAGGGTTCCGTACAAACCTGTAGGAATATAAGTAAATGGTAGTATAGACCTGAGTATTTGATATTAATTTCAATTTATGACCTATTAAAAAAAAACTACTTACTAGATCTCGTTCAAACCAATTTTCAGTGGAAGTTTGCACCGTAATGTACATCATATATTGTTTATAGATTTATCATTCTCTTATTTTAGAAGTTACAGGGGGGGGGACACACATTTTACCACTTTGGAAGTGTCTCTCGCGCAAACTATTCAGTTTAGAAAAAAATTATATTAGAAACCTCAATATCATTTTTGAAGACCTATCCATAGACACCCCACACTTATGGGTTTGATGAAAAAAAATTTTTTGAGTTTCAGTTCTAAGTATGGGGAACCCCCAAAATTTATTGTTTTTTTTCTATTTTTGTGTAAAAATCTTAATGCGGTTCATAGAATACATCTACTTACCAAGTTTCAACATTATAGTTCTTATAGTTTCTGAAATAAATGGCTGTGACATACACGGACAGACAGACAGACAGACAGACATGACGAATCTATAAGGGTTCCGTTTTTTGCCATTTGGCTACGGAACCCTAAAAATGTACATAAATCAATTACCATTGTATAAAATAGAACCAATAAACTTTGACTCGTGCTAATAGTTTTATTGACTACTAATGTTGATGACCGCATTCGAAATGTTTAGATATTTGTAGGAATTGATTTTAGAAGCCATTAATATAACAAAAAACTGTAATCATTAAATATTGATATTAGGAAACTATTTGAGAAAGGAAGGTACCTATTACAATAGAAGAATGCGTAGGATCCGATATGCCAAGGTCCAGCATCATCACTGCCATATGCGCTAACTTAACGGGTACATGTGGGAGTACTTGTATGTAGTTTACTTGACGACTCCTCAATGCTAATGTTTACAACTTGGTTACCGTAACAACTCATTGTTTGCACTTATACGTTAAATCTAGAAAACAGCCATCTGTGAATTTGATAAGTCGAATAAAATTAACCACGATTCATGCTCATCTAAATAAATTATTTGTAATTTTTATGAATACGAACAACAATAATACAGATCGTATTATTTACTTGTGTGTGTAACGTGTTGATGAAGTGCTTTCTGAGAAAGCGGCGGAAATGAATTCTAATACCGCAAATTACAACACGACAATATTGTTTAATTGACCATACACTTAATATGTAGGTAGGGAGGTATCTATACTACGGGCTATTTAAATTTAGCAAGAGTATTTTTTGTAGATTGCATCGTCGACTGGTAGGTCATCTGATTCAGACAACGCTCTCAATGTAGGCAGATTAAAATAAACCGAAATGTCAGTTAAACATAGCATGCAGCAGCACCCCTCTGATGTTGAATTAATTTAGGAAATTATTGAAAGTATAAGAGATATAAGATAACCTATTGAGATGTTGGCAATAAAGTACCTAACTGTTAATGATATTAAACCTTTATAAGCACTGGTTAGAATTCAGGTTTTGTTAAAGGTCAGCGAAAATCTTGAAGAATAGCTAAGCTTTAAATTATAGTTTATAGCAACGCCATTAACGCAAAGAAATTCATCAGTTGTGAGTGGTGTGGTGACACATAGACAGCAATAACTCGTAATACAACATTCTCGTGTGGTCGCCCGGTCGTCTGGTGGTGGTGGTGGTGGTAGTGGTAGGCAACAAACAAAATACCTTCCATTACCAACATCTGCACTTGTCAGACACCTTGTCTACCTTCTATTTGTATTTCTCTGTTTACCAGATTGTCTACCATTGTGTGGTGGTTACATGACAATGTAACCACCAATGTAACATGTTTTTAGATAGTCCAGTACCCCGAGTGGAAAGAATTGACGTTAATAAACGCTTACTAAATTAGTACCATGAGTATTCCGCTAGAGGCGCTGTGCCAATTCCTATAGAGAAGTGACGTAAACGCAAACTAATTAGTTAGCGTTTGCAAACGTCAATTCTTTACACTCGGGGTACAGCTCAATTTCATCGATCAAAACCGTCAAAATTGTTTTTTTAAGAGTCCCCTTCGTATATCTTTAACTCACGTGACATTGGTGGAATTGTGCTTATGGCTACAGTCGCCATTTAACCAAATAAGAAGAGGAAGATGTGTTTTTAGACTATTGAGCTGTTTTTCTCGTTTTATTCGTCGATTCAATTTCCGAATTTTGTTTTTTCCCACGGTTTATTTTTCTAATATTATTTTTTGATTATTAATGGCCTACTTATACATTCATCCCTCAAGAGGAAATTCACTAATTTATTAGGACCTTATATTGTAATTTGTACATATTTGTTGTAAATGAAGAGTTATTGATTTCACTGTTATGATGATTGTTCTTGATTCATGCACATTTCGATATTAGACTGGCTCTTTCTATATTAGTGCAAGTCTAATATTTATACTAATTTAGATCGTATAAATAAATACAAATCCTGGGACATTCTTCAATATAGGACATAAAATAATTGTATCGGGTAAAGCCCAGACTTGCTTACATGGGATGGGATAAATATTGTATAATAATTACGGATGCACCCATGTAAATGCAAGTTCATTGCATCCTACAGCTATTGAGTTTAAAGATTCAAAGCCAGTTGTCAAGGTGAACCAGATACCTACACCTAAAAATAACTCCGAGATAGCGAAGTAGCAACGAATAAAATAAATAAACTGCCTGCGTTAACCACCATCGGCGAAAGTGAAGCCTTTGAGTTTTAGTTCAACATTTGATTTTGGCAGACGATTAATCAGGTACTTACCGACGTTTTTCGGTTTTATTTATATAACAGTCGATCATGTATCTACATTACTGAACGTAACCGCCGTGTAGTCTACTTATTAGAGTATCGTAATAAGTAAATCATAGAGGTATGGATGCCGAAGGTTCTTAAATAAAATAATAAAGTAATTAGGTACCATATTAAATTAAACTTTAACACATGTTATTGAGGGTGCATGTATTTTTACCAATATGTTAACCATAAATAATGATTGAGTGAAATGTTGCGCGATTGTGTAAGTGAATTCAATGAAATTAACAAAGGAACGGACTTCAGTGCGGCAAAACAAAGTTATGTGTCTTCTGTCATGTTGTTTATAAATGGACCGTGAGATGGCATCGCATGTGCCGCTGTTTGGTCAACGTAAGATCACATGGATTGTGGAAGTTGGTGAAGTGCCGGCTTATTCATACGCCCCTTATGAAAAGCATTTGAATTATAGCAAATGTAAGTATTTTACACAAAATTTATCTAGGTATCCCTTGATACTGTTATTACTATTTACTACTTTATTTGTGCAAATTTTAATTACAAAAAGATTTTTTTAATTTATTTTTTATACTAACGTCGCAAACAAGCATACGGCTCACCTACTTGATGGTACGCAGTCACCGTAGCCTATTGACACTTGCAACACCAAGTTCAAAGTAGTACTCTAAGTAGTAGGAATATTTTCTTCTGTCTTTATTTCATGCTTTTTAATTGTACTTGAAGAACTTTTTTTAACCGACTTCAAAAAAAGAAGGAGGATCTCAATTCGCTTGTACGTTTTTTTTTTTTTTTTTTATGTTTGTTACCTCGTTACTCCGTCATTTTTGAACCGATTTGGAAAATTCTTTTTTTGTTTGGAAGGGTACACTTCCCGTTTGGTCCCATTGTCATCAGAACCGGATTTGATTACTTCTACGTGTACTTTGAAGTCGGTTTAAGTTTTTTGTAAAACGGTCCCATTATTTTATTAATAGTTAGATGATAACGCTTTATTGTTACACTACATGACAAAATAATAATACAAGAACTTTTAAAGAAAGTGTTTACAATGGGCGTCCTTATCACTAAAAGTGATCTCTACCAGGCAACCAGTGTATGGAGAGCAGTTAAAATAAACTGCAAAAACGGGGGTGTACAATACAACCAAAAATAAATACAAACATAATACATTAAAAATAATTACACCCAGACTCGGGTATGCAGATATGGCCATACGTCCATACATACAAATAAATTCCGCTGATATTATAATTAATCATATTTTATTTACCACCTTATATGCTTTACTATTTTTCTTGCGATACAAATGTTTGTAAATCATCAGAATTATTCGAATGAATCTCTTCTCCTGCGCCCTTTGGGTTTTAGATTCCAAATTTAAGTTAAATTGTTTCATACCGCGCCGCCCGCAGATATCTTCTAAGGCTAAAGCTAATTTGGAAAGCGAATTAGAAAATGGCTTCCTTTTGACTTTATCAAAATAATTTTCTATAAGGTGAGGTATTTTATTTATTTATTTATTGATTAAGACACATCGACAGCATACATATTAAACACACATGATCAATGATTTCAAAGCTAGTAATATATAAATAAAAGCGCATGATATTAAATGAATGTAACAATATTCTGATATGTACACCAATTATAGATGTGTACAGCATTCGCCACATTTGGAACGTATATGTACGAATATTAAAAGTAACCTATGTTAAATAAAATTGAAAATCTAAAAATATTTAAAAAACTTAACACAATGAAAAAAATAAGGAGGCAATAATAAAACTAAAACACTACCAAAATACAGTTATTTTGGTTGAAATGATTTCAGTACCCTACTTTTGAATTTGGGAAGGGAATTTTGGATGGGAATCATGAAATATGTCGATACCACATTCATCATCACCATTAACAACGTTATGCTCATTACATACCCTTACTATCGGGGAGTTTAGACCGAGGTTCGTTCGAACTAAGGGCGTATGAAAGATGTTAATGGCTTTTCGGGAAATATTACGTGGAACAACGAGAGCTATATCATTTCGGATCCCATCACAATTAATTTGATTAAGTAGTGCATTCAATATTAAACCATCGTCTTCGTCCTGAAAAAAGAACATAATTTTTGAAATAGAATCCATACTATTTAATAATGACTTTGTAAAGGAAAACTAAATCGTTTAATATTCGTCGATCACGTAAGTAAATAGTTTGTTTATGTCATCGACGATACTAAACGATTGCAGAAAGCCAGACGCTGATTGTTACTAACTACACCGATGTGAAATACTTTGGGAAGCAATTGCCGTATCCCTCGATATCTCTAAGGCTTTCGATAGGGTCTGGCACACCAGCCTTCTAAGTAAGCTTCCATCATATGGAATTCCTGATGGCCTCTGCCCTTGGATTTTCGATTTACTGAGTGAACGGTCTATATGGTCATAGACGGGTGCTGGTCGGACCTTTTGCAATCAATGCCGGAGTAGCTCAGGGATCAGTTCTCTCTGCACTGTTGAAGAGAGATATATTTCCAGTGTACGAGCCACCAGTGACACACATTTTTACTTAAACCTGCACATTTTTTTGATCAGTTGCTCCAACTTTATAAAGCACAAGCCCGATCATGTATGGAGTACTGCTGCCATCTATGGGATGGATCCGCTCAGTACCAGCTTGACGCCCTCGACTCAATATACCGCCGAGGCAGGAGACTCGTCGGGGATGAGTCTTTGATTAAGGCGAAACTCACGAGACGGTTGCTTGCCTTTCGGTTTTCTACAGGATATATTTTGCACAATGTGCGCAGGAATTGTTCAACCTAATTTCACCATCCCCATTCTTACACCGAACCACAAGACTCCGGGAAAAGTACCCACCCGTAGTAGTCACCCGTAAGTTGTTGACATACCGAAAATATGGACACAGCGTTTTGCAGCGTCATTTATAATGCGGATAGCAAAGGAGTGGAACTTGCTACCGGCGTCTGTGTTTTCTGACTCATACAATCTAGTGACTTTCAAGACCAGAATGATAGGTTCCTACCGGCTAATCGTGTTCCATCTTAGGCTTCGTCTTCGTCTAGGTCCGTACGTTAAATTAAATGGGCGGGTCAGTGGCCAAACGCCCATTGAATTAAAAAAAAAACGAGTTATGATACTCATCCATTGAGTCGTTCGATGACCCACTTGAGGTCTAAATGTTATAAAACTCCAGATAATAGATTTCAATAAGGCCCAGATTTTAACGAAGTTCATTAAGATTGACTTACGTAGTAACCCGGCTGGTCATGACTACCACGACGTATACACACCGATGAATTAAATTATCGTACCATGCGTAGTATAGAATTATCAGGCGGTAAGTACACTTACCAAATGTAAAAAAATAAGAATTATGCTATCCTACATGCTATTTTAACATAATTTCCTACTAATATTGTAAAATGTATTTTGAATACTATATTTAAAATAACCCCTTGCTGAATTTCTTGCCGGAAGTCTTCTCAGTTCAAGTGTATTACGAACCGGTGGTAGAATCAATAATTGTAACGTTCGTAAGTGCCTTGTTAGGACCTAAATTGAATAAACGATTATTGTCATGAATTTGATTTTTTTTAAATCCCAGGGCACCTTTTAGGTATTGCTATTACCTAGTGCCTTTTTATATCATGCAGTTAAAACCGCGGAGACCACTACTATAATAATTAATAATAAAAAAAAATTAAAAAAAAAACATAATAAATTATATAAAAGCAACTGACAAACTTGAGTTTCCGTACGAATTTGGTTAAAAGAGCTGGCACCACTGCTACACGCTGCAGTCCCCTCTCTAGCAGACTTGTCGTCTCACTCGCTCTTGTGTTGTGTCCGTGTGTCAAGTCTGACTGCGTGTGTCATTCACATTCTGTCATTCATTTTCGTTGTTTCGGATGCTATCTCGATCCGCCTGCGATAAATAATGTTTTCCACGCTTTTTAGAGATAATTCTCTACATTTCGTGTTTTTTTGTGTGCGTCAGTGAAAAATAGGTGTTTCACATCATAGCAAAAACTCGAATATAGCACTCGACGAATAGGTCATCCGCGAAGTGTTTCGTGAATCGTGTTTTGAAAAGTTTCGGACAAAGTTTCAAGTTGGGAGTGGCGGTGTGTGTGTGTTGTCATGTCTCAGAAAAACTTTTTATCATCACAGAAACTCGATTAAAAAGGGATCGCCAGCAACAGAAAAGGCTTGGAGAAAATGGAGCCAAGTTACGTCGGTAAGTGTGCCGGGGCGGGTGGCGATGGCGGCGACACGGCTAGCCGTCCGCAAGTTACTCAAGTTAGACCTTGAGTAACATACCTATATGAAGGTGCAATAATCTCGTGTGATGCAATGGACGGGCCTCGATGGCGGAGCATGCACCAGTGCCGTAATTACAGCAAAATTAGTAACAATCCGGTGCGAGCGCTATCTTATCTTAGTAATGTAATAGTGTGTACACAACCGCGATAAATTTAAACTGGCTTTCCTCTCGCATTCAGTAAGATTATCCTAGTCTCATGTTTCAAATATTACTAAATTCATTTTTAATAAATTTCTGCACTTTGAGAAAGTTCAATATTGTTGGTTCCCAACTTACTGAAGTTTGCACTAGTGAACCTCAATGTCAACATTACTCACAATCTGAAGTAAGAGTGTTGGAGAAGTGGGCGGGCAACACAATATAATTTCTTAAAGCATTTACGCATTCGTTTTTATCACTTGAATTCTTCTCTTCTTGAAATGATATATTTTCATATGTAGTTATGGGTTGTATGTGTCCCATTCACAGGAATAGCTAACGGGTTAATAAATATTAAACCAAATGTTCTTTACTATTAAAGATTCTATTGCTACTTCTTAGTACAGCTCTAGATACATCTATGTGGACTCTACTGAGCTGATCACAAACACAAGATGTTAAAAATACCCAAACAATATGTATGTAGTCACTGTGTTACATTACTGACTGCAACATACTTGGCCATAGCATCATGAACTCTCATTACAAAAAAAACAGTCTTCTTCCAATTAAGAAGTAGAAGAGTTCTCCCAGTTGTTTCAAAAGTAAAATTAGTACCACGCTGAGACACGGCGAAATTAGAATAATGGAAGAAACATTATTTTAGTCCTACTACAGAACCTTATCAACTATAGAATATTATCAGCAATGTTTTTATTTATATTTCAAATAATTTATTTTAAAAAGTAAAAAATTACACAGATAATTAAACAATGGTCCCCGCACTAGGATAATCCTGTATCGCGGGCAACCTGTATAGTTTACAAAATATGATTTCCAAAACAAGTTATAAAGGAAAATTATAAGTAACTAACTACTAGAAACATTTATCAGGTTTCCCAATCCTTACTAATATTATAAATGTGATTGAGAGTTTGTTTGTTTGTTACGCTTTTACTAATCAAGCACACACAATCACAGCATGTAGGTAGTCTATGGAGAAGGACATAGGCTAATTTTTATCCCGGTTTTGCTACAGTTACGGTTTCGGACAGCTAGTGATGTATATTTACACAAACTCTATGAATTAATATTATTTAACTGTATGCATATCTTTTGTAAATTATTGTGTATCAGACTGTTGGGTGAGTTCACCAACCACCTAGTGTGTAGGTATTAACATTCCTGGCAGCTGCAGAATCTGTCATGCACCAATTGTGTTGAAGAAAGCTGCCAACTATGTAATATAGTGAGCTCACCTTTCAGTAGATCATGTTCTTCCTTACAAATGCAACTGGTTTGTGACATGATCTTGTACCTATACCTGACTTGCCTCTTGAAATTATGTCATAATTTTGTATTTTGCTTCCTATTTGAAAAAACTATTGACATATTTTTTGTACACAATAAAGATATACTATTATAGGTATGTACGTACACTTGCGAACTAAAAATGTTTACTACCTTACTGTGTTAAACTAAGTACCTATTGAGTTTGAATGAAAAATATCACAATATAAAAAAAACTTTAATTACCTGTGTGAACCTGGAACCCGACTTCAAGATATCGGGTTTTTTTTTTGCATATGTTAGTACTCCGTATGTACCTGTTTGTACCATTTTTTTTTCGTTTGTACCTCAAGGGTTTCGGAGATACGGGGGGTTGAAAAATGCTCAGAACCCGACTTCAAGATATCGGGGTTTTTTTTTTTTGCATATGTTAGTACTCCGTATGTACCTGTTTGTACCAACTTTTTTTTCGTTTGTACCTCAAGGGGTTCGGAGATACGGGGGGTTGAAAAATGCTCAGAACCCGACTTCAAGATATCGGGTTTTTTTTTTGCATATGTTAGTACTCCATATGTACCTGTTTGTACCAACTTTTTTTTCGTTTGTACCTCAAGGGGTTCGGAAATACAGGACTTTAAAAAACCTGTTCCCTAATATCGGAATCTCGGGCATTTTTTGAGATAATCAAAATCTGCCAGCGGGGTTGGATTCACCATCGTTTGTACCCGTTTGTACCATCTTTCTTTTCGTTTGTACCTCAAGGGGTTCGGAAATACAGGACTTTAAAAAACCTGATCCCTAATATCGGAATCTCGGGCATTTTTTTAGATAATCAAAATCTGCCAGCGGGGTTGGATTCACCATCGTTTGAACCCTTTTGTACCATCTTTCTTTTCGTTTGTACCTCAAGGGGTTCGGAAATACAAGACTTTAAAAAACCCGTTCCCTAATATCGGAATCTCGGGCATTTTTTGAGATAATCAAAATCTGCATGCGGGGTTGGATTCACCGTCGTTTGTACCCGTTTGTACCATCTTTCTTTTCGTTTGTACCTCAAGGGGTTCGGAAATACAAGACTTTATAAAACCCGTTCCCTAATATCGGAATCTCGGGCATTTTTTGAGATAATCGAAATCTGCCAGCGGGGTTGGATTCACCATCGTTTGTACCCGTTTGTACCATTTTTCTTTTCGTTTGTACCTCAAGGGGTTCGGAAATACAAGACTTTAAAAAACCTGTTCCCTAATATCGGAATCTCGGGCATTTTTTGAGATAATCAAAATCTGCAAGCGGGGTTGGATTCACCATCGTTTGTACCCGTTTGTACCATCTTTCTTTTCGTTTGTACCTCAAGGGGTTCGGAAATACAAGACTTTAAAAAACTCGTTCCCTAATATCGGAATCTCGGGCATTTTTTGAGATAATCAAAATCTGCCAGCGGGGTTGGATTCACCATCGTTTGTACCCGTTTGTACCATTTTTCTTTTCGTTTGTACCTCAAGGGGTTCGGAAATACAGAACTTTAAAAAAACTTGTTCCCTAATATCGGAATCTCGGGCATTTTTTGAGATAATCAAAATCTGCAAGCGGGGTTGGATTCACCGTCGTTTGTACCCGTTTGTACCATCTTTCTTTTTGTTTGTACCTCAAGGGGTTCGGAAATACAGAACTTTAAAAAACCCGTTCCCTAATATCGGAATCTCGGGCATTTTTTGAGATAATCAAAATCTGCAAGCGGGGTTGGATTCACCGTCGTTTGTACCCGTTTGTACCATCTTTCTTTTCGTTTGTACCTCAAGGGGTTCGGAAATACAGGACTTTAAAAAACCTGATCCCTAATATCGGAATCTCGGCCATTTTTTGAGATAATCAAAATCAGCCAGCGGGGTTGGATTCACCATCGTTTGTACCCGTTTGTACTATCTTTCTTTTCGTTTGTACCTCAAGGGGTTCGGAAATACAAGACTTTAAAAAACCCGTTCCCTAATATCGGAATCTGGGGCATTTTTTGAGATAATCAAAATCTGCAAGCGGGGTTGGATTCACCGTCGTTTGTACCCGTTTGTACAATCTTTTTTTGTTTGTACCTCAAGGGGTTCGGAGATACGGGGGGTTGAAAAATGCTCAGAACCCGACTTCAAGATATCTGTTTTTTTTTTGCATATGTTAGTACTCCATATGTACCTGTTTGTACCAACTTTTTTTTCGTTTGTACCTCAAGGGGTTCGGAAATACAAAACTTTAAAAAACCTGTTCCCTAATATCGGAATCTCGGGCATTTTTTGAGATAATCAAAATCTGCAAGCGGGGTTGGATTCACCGTCGTTTGTACCCGTTTGTACCATCTTTCTTTTCGTTTGTACCTCAAGGGGTTCGGAAATACAAGACTTTATAAAACCCGTTCCCTAATATCGGAATCTCGGGCATTTTTTGAGATAATCAAAATCTGCCAGCGGGGTTGGATTCACCATCGTTTGTACCCGTTTGTACCAGCTTTCTTTTCGTTTGTACCTCAAGGGGTTCGGAAATACAGAACTTTAAAAAAACTTATTCCCTAATATCGGAATCTCGGGCATTTTTTGAGATAATCAAAATCTGCAAGCGGGGTTGGATTCACCGTCGTTTGTACCCGTTTGTACCATCTTTCTTTTCGTTTGTACCTCAAGGGGTTCGGAAATACAGGACTTTAAAAAACTGTTCCCTAGTATCGATAACTAGTATCGGTATCTCGGGCATTTTTTGAGATAATCAAAATCTGCAAGCAGGGTTGGCTTCACCGTCGTTTGTACCAACTTTCTTTTCGTTTGTACCTCAAGGGGTTCGGAAATACAGAACTTTCAAAAACTGTTACCTAGTATCGGTAACTAGTATCGGTATCTCGGGCATTTTTTGAGATAATCAAAATCTGCAAGCAGGGTTGGATTCACCGTCGTTTGTACCCGTTTGTACCAACTTTCTTTTCGTTTGTACCTCAAGGGATTAGGAAATACAGGACTTTCAAAAACCTAGTATCGGTAACGAGTATCGGTATCTTAGGCATTTTTTGAGATAATCAAAATCTGCAAGCAGGGTTGGCTTCAGCGTCGTTTGTACCCGTTTGTACCAACTTTCTTTTCGTTTGTACCTCAAGGGATTCGGAAATACAGGACTTTCAAAAACCTAGTATCGGTAACGAGTATCGGTATCTCGGGCATTTTTTGAGATAATCAAAATCTGCAAGCAGGGTTGGATTCACCGTCGTTTGTACCCGTTTGTACCAACTTTCTTTTCGTTTGTACCTCAAGGGGTTCGGAAATACAGAACTTTAATAAAACCTGTTCCCTAATATCGGAATCTCGGGCGTCTTGTATTTCCGAACCCCTTGAGGTACAAACGAAAAGAAAGATGGTACAAACGGGTACAAACGATGGTTAATCCAACCCCGCTGGCAGATTTTGATTATCTCAAAAAATGCCCGAGATTCAGATATTAGGGAACGGGTTTTTTAAAGTATTGTATTTCCGAACCCCTTGAGGTACAAACGAAAAGAAAGATGGTACAAACGGGTACAAACGACGGTGAATCCAACCCCGCTTGCAGATTTTGATTATCTCAAAAAATGCCCGAGATTCCGATATTAGGGAACGGGTTTTTTAAAGTCTTGTATTTCCGAACACCTTGAGGTACAAACGAAAAGAAAGATGGTACAAACGGGTACAAACGATGGTGAATCCAACCCCGCTGGCAGATTTTGATTATCTCAAAAAATGGCCGAGATACCGATATTAGGGATCAGGTTTTTTAAAGTCCTGTATTTCCGAACCCCTTGAGGTACAAACGAAAAGAAAGATGGTACAAACGGGCACAAACGACGGTGAATCTAACCTCGCTGGCAGATTTTGATTATCTCAAAAAATGCCCGAGATTCCGATATTAGGGAACCGGTTTTTTAAAGTCTTGTATTTCCGAACCCCTTGAGGTACAAACGAAAAGAAAGATGGTACAAACGGGTACAAACGACGGTGAATCCAACCCCGCTTGCAGATTTTGATTATCTCAAAAAATGCCCGAGATTCCGATATTAGGGAACGGGTTTTTTAAAGTCTTGTATTTCCGAACCCCTTGAGGTACAAACGAAAAGAAAGATGGTACAAACGGGTACTAACGATGGTGAATCCAACCCCGCTTGCAGATTTTGATTATCTCAAAAAATGCCCGAGATTCCGATATTAGGGAACAAGTTTTTTAAAGTCTTGTATTTCCGAACCCCTTGAGGTACAAACGAAAAGAAAGATGGTACAAACGGGTACAAACGACGGTGAATCCAACCCCGCTTGCAGATTTTGATTATCTCAAAAAATGCCCGAGATTCCGATATTAGGGAACGGGTTTTTTAAAGTTCTGTATTTCCGAACCCCTTGAGGTACAAACGAAAAGAAAGATGGTACAAACGGGTACAAACGACGGTGAATCCAACCCCGCTTGCAGATTTTGATTATCTCAAAAAATGCCCGAGATTCCGATATTAGGGAACAAGTTTTTTTTCAAGTTCTGTATTTCCGAACCCCTTGAGGTACAAACGGGTACAAACGATGGTGAATCCAACCCCGCTGGCAGATTTTGATTATCTCAAAAAATGCCCGAGATTCCGATATTAGGGATCAGGTTTTTTAAAGTCCTGTATTTCCGAACCCCTTGAGGTACAAACGAAAAGAAAGATGGTACAAACGGGTACAAACGATGGTGAATCCAACCCCGCTGGCAGATTTTGATTATCTCAAAAAATGCCCGAAATTCCGATATTAGGGAACAGGTTTTTTAAAGTCCTGTATTTCCAAACCACTTGAGGTACAAACGAAAAAAAAGTTGGTACAAACAGGTACATATGGAATACTAACATATGCAAAAAAAAAAAAACCCGATATCTTGAAGTCGGGTTCTGAGCATTTTTCAACCCCCCGTATCTCCGAACCCCTTGAGGTACAAACGAAAAAAAAGTTGGTACAAACAGGTACATACGGAGTACTAACATATGCAAAAAAAAAACCCCGATATCTTGAAGTCGGGTTCTGAGCATTTTTCAACCGCCCGTATCTCCGAACCCCTTGAGGTACAAACGAAAAAAAAGTTGGTACAAACAGGTACATACGGAGTACAAACATATACAAAAAAAAAAAACCCGATATCTTGAAGTCGGGTTCCAGGTTCACACAGGTACTTTAATTAATGAGTTTACAGAATCAGAAAGTCATTGACAGCCTTAAACACTTGAATATAATTTCAATATTTTTGTTTAAATCTGTTGCCAGCCTACTATCACCCAACCTATACATATATTGTAAACTAGCTGCCCGGCTCGACTTCGTTCGCGTGGTGTCCTACTAACCTATAACCTACCCTGCCCTGCCCTGCCCTGCCCTGCCCTGCCCTGCCCTGCCCTGCCCTGCCTTCCCTGCCCTGCCCTAGCCTACCCTACCCCTAATTTACCCCTACCACTACCCTAATAAAAAAAACGGCGAAAACTAGCTACATTCCCTACTACATAGCTAGAATAATGAAATTACATATCCCTATACCTATTTTAAATCATAAATTATAGTTTGGGTGGCGCCCTGGATGGTTTAGATAGCATAGGGTAGGGGTAGTGGTAGGTTAAGGTGTAGGTTAGGACACCACGCGGACGAAGTCGTGCCGGGCAGCTAGTCATATATAAAACTCATCTCGCAGAATTTAAGAAAAGTACGAAATGTGCATGAAATACCTTTCATGCCTGGTGGTACCTGTAAATTGGCCGACTGGACAAGTTGTTTGAAGTTACGTACTAACTAACACTACTGAATTCTATACATTTAGACCGTAAAAAAAAAAAAAAAGATCTTGCGCGATGGCGGCCCTTGGTATCTCGGTAGGTACCTATCTACGATGTTTTCCATCAAGCTCTTCTTTTCTGGTACCAGTCACGCTCTAAGCATTACTTCGCTCATATAGATATTAATAAACTATGTCTATGACTGCTAGGTAAAGCGGACTACCGAAAACTCTCATGACAGTCGAGCATTCTCGGTAGGTACCTAGGTATCTAGTCATCGAATTAGCACAGTTTTTCACATCTATCACGTAAGCGGTTTGAATTCGATACCTTTCGTTGGAAGTGGGACGCGTCGTGCAACACGCTCATGAATCTTTAATAGTAGGTATCATGTGATCTCGGAGGTGGATTTGCGTCAAATGCTTAGGTATTACTTATTCACTCTCGAATAGATGTGGATTATATTAATCTCTAATTTTACATTAATTCCTAACATATACATACATACATTGCTTACACATAACTACTAATTAATATCATAAATGCGAAAATAAGTTTGTTTTTATATCTCTTGAATCCTCATTATGCCGGGGCTCTACCGCGTAACTTTGGTGGTAATCGTAACGAACACCATTAATGAATTTCATCCATTCAGGGCCCACGAATGGTCATCGTCGCATCCTACTGCGTGCGCGTCATTGGATGAAATAATTAATGGTGTTCGTTACGATTACCACCAAAGTTACGCGGTAGAGCCCCAGGTCCGGTATGTTATACTTATAGTGATTGAGTCAATCGTGATGAAATTTGGCATGCAGGTAGCCCACAGCAATGAGAGGCACACACCTAGTCTATTTTTTATCCCGGGAATGTGGCAGAATCACGGGTAGAATAGCGGAACGGACAGACGTGCTAATAAAAACCGTGATCTCATATAAAATATCATTATTTGAAACAAGAATTAAGTAGGTAAGTCATTCAGCTTATGCAAAGTTTTTGTTCTAATAAGGCAGTGAAGGTTAAATAAATTCAACTGCACACTGGCTTCGATGATAGCCTTTTACTTTGAAAAACCTACCGAAGTTAATAAAAGTTTAATACCCATAGACATATAAAAAAATCAAGACGGAGTGTCACCTTATCAGAAAGTGAAGCAAAAAATTTCCTACGTCTGCGTGTGTAAAATCAGTACTGGCCCAAGTGGTACAAATGGTACTGAGCCTTATTGTCACTGTCAACGTCTCAATACGGTATGACAACCGATCGGCTTCCTATTACTTGTACGTCACTTAAGAACACAGACCGTTCCGTCTTTAATTTTTTCTTGGTCTGAGTTAATACCTATTTAAAAGATTACAATCAACATTGAAATTCATGCAGCACTACTGTATCTAAACTTACAGCAATATTACTACAATAATCATGTATTTCTTGACAGGGTCAAATATCGTAAAGAGTAATCGAAACAGTAAAAATTGATGGTCAAAAGCTGATAGTGCCGCGCCGCTTGAACTTATGACATGGATCGGCGTATGTGTGTTGTCATAACAATTACCGAGATGAAGTCATCACATCACACTAATTTCGTTCGTTGCATGACTAATTGTCAAGCGAGAGTGGAGTGACAAGCCTACCCTGCAAACCCTAGGCTAGGCGACAGGATTGTATATAGTAATCTGTGGCTAGGCCCAAATTAACGCGTTCGCGCGTAAGAGACAGACATGTGTCTATGACCAGGACCATCTCATTCTCATTTGCAGCCTAATTTTATATTTCGCGGAACACGCCCATGTTATTATTAAATAGCATTGCTATTTCCCGCGCCATTTGAACTCTATGAACAACGACGACTAAGTGACACGAAACACGCTGCTGCTGGGCGACCATAGCCGCTGCGAAACATCGCGATGGCGCAGGCCTTAAGATACATTATGTTATGTCACCCACGTCTAGGAGATGCTCTTCTCTCTTGCTTTGACGGAAGGCAATCTCGAAATATAGACACCGTCAGAAGTGGGTCCCATCACTGGGGAGTAAAGGCATTTAAGAGTCAATTGTCTAAGATCTTATAAATTAACAGATTCTTGGAATTGTCACAAGATTATTAATCGTCTCTTATGTCAATCCCATACAAAAATGTAGTGTCTATTAACGAAGTCAACTGTACATACAGCCATCTTGCCTATGGGTGTGATTCCTGATGTTCTTCGGTTTTGTTGATGTGTGATCACGAACATGAGCTTTCATCTTCCATGATAATCACGCTGCGTGAATAACGCAGGACATGAGAGGGGCTGGCGAGTTAGAGTGGGTCCAAATTGCACCTGCCTCTCTAGAGATTGATGTTGACAATCGTCATCGTTACTAAACGATCAACGAGAAATTGTTAAAAATCACGAGATAAATTACATATGAAATGTCAATCCCATACAACATTTTTGATGCTTTAGCAACGATGACGATTGTCAATATCCATCTTGTCTAGACACCCTGGACAATTAGTACAATATTGGCACTTCAGTCATATCTTAAAATTTTGACTACAAGTCTAGAAATCCGACATCAACTAGGTATTATAATTTTCTTTTTATTCCTGTAGTAAGCCACTTGTTACGGAACAATAACGCATACAAACAAAGTTTCCTATTTATTATTCATAGAAGGCATTGTCGTATCCTACGGCGCAGCGCTGCTTTATTTGTGAGTGATGTAACGGTCCCGGTGTTCCTGGAGGTCATGACCTCTTATCCAGGAACACCGGGACACCCATGAGTGTTCTACCTAACCACTTCATAAACATCTTTTAAATACCAATAGGAGGCTATGATTTGCAAACAGCTTTCAAATTCATATAGGTATAACTAGCAGACCCCCGCGGTTTCACCCGCGTACGGTTTAAATTTTCCGCTTCGAAAACCAATGCACGCCACTGATTATTAGACACAACAAATCGAACACAGATATTTTTACAAATTAAAACTAAAACCATAGAAATATACCTAGAAAGAACGTCGCCATACTACACTAATATACAAAACAGGCCAACTTTTATAGGCTGCTGCGCGTAACAGCTACGTTTTACGCTCCCTCTGCGTCATTCTGCTTGTCATAATGACGTTCATAATGATAGTAGTTGTTAAAATATTCCAATTAAAATCGTGAGAAATTTAAATATTGATCATTATTTTGCATTTTTATTTGATTTAGCCCCTAACAGTTAGAGCGTATTTTTATCGACGCGTGCACAGCTGCGACTCTCTATCTGGATGTATCCTTAATCAAAGACTAAAACCTATATTATACCTACACAAAAAACGAACTCAAATCTTATTTAATTATTATAACAACAAATGAGAAAGAAATTAAATTAACTACAATCAAAATATTCTAATGAAATAGAGAAAATGTACTTTTTTTTTGGCGTCACACGGGTGTGTATTTTGCCAATTTCCAGTTATATTATATAAGTTCTAGTCACAATAAATCACTTTCACATAGTCCTCAACTCATGCAGTCAGTCACTGTCCATAAAAGTCATGTTATACCTACAGTGGTGGTCATGTACTAAAACTCTTCACGGCCTTGTGAAAAGACACGATACACATAATTCATTTCATTTCACTTCACTGGTGCAAATGGATTGATCTTTATTGGATAAAATACCACCGATAATATGCAATAAAACTCAAAATACACGAAATTATGTAATTAAAAATTTAAACGCAACGTCACTCTGCTAGTTCCCGCCAAAAACTCCGAGAAAATGAACTTCCAAACAAATTTCGAATTCTAATCCGATTTAAATATTTTTTTATATTTGACATTCCAATTTTAAAGAGCATTTCAGTTTCCAGAACAAAAGGCAGATTGAGCGCGCGAAACACGGGCCAAAAAAAGCAATTAGGTACCGTACAAATTGAATAACACATACCTGGTATTCGCTTTTGAATTTGTATTTGCTATGTTTAAAATCTGCTGTATGCTAATTTATTTAAAAGAAAGTGTTTTCCGTTAAATAAAGTTTTTTAAACAAAGCAAATACAAATTCAATAAAGAATACCAGGTATGTGTTTTTCAATTTGTATTTGCTTTTTTTGGCCTCGCTCCCGTGTTCTGTTCGCTCCATCTGCCTTATTCTGTAATCTGTGAAAATCGGATTGGGATTTCAAACATGTGTCAAAATAAAAAATGTTATTTAAATCAAAAGTACTAAGGAGTATTGATATCAACTTCGATGAAAATCACCCCTAAAATAACTTTCTTCCCCTTTTTGACCCCGTTAGGCGATGATTTTCAATAAAATACGAAACACATCTTGCATCAATTCTGTTAAGGAAGGTTTATGCAAAATTTGAAGTAGATCGGACCAAGGAATCACGTTGTCCCATACAAACTTTACCCCCGTTTTTCACCCCCTTAGGGGTAGAATTTCGGAAAATCCTTTCTTATCTAATGCCTACGTCATACAAAGAACAGACCCTCCAAGTTTCAGGTCTCTACGATCAGCGGTTTAGGCTGTGCGTTGATTGTCAGTCAGTCATTCAGGACAAAGCATTTTATATATATAGATAACAACTTTAATCTGTGATAATACTAACATTCTTGCTTCATCCTTGTGATTATACACTATACTACAACTACTACTACTAGTTAATACTAAGGCCCTATAAGAACTTAGTCTAGCTAGTTAAACGGTTCTGGCTAACGGAAAATAAAATCAACTGCCCACTGAACTATATTTTAAGAAAAGTTGGTGCCAGTCTAGCAGCAAACAAAAATGGTATGTCAATTATCCAAGGGAATGCCTGCAGGCAGATTCAACCACTAACTTGAACTATTTTTAATGTGGTGGGTGTGATCGTTACTAATTTACCGTAACAGATTTGAATAACACTTGGCATACAAATCAAACCCTGCAATAAAACAAAGTCCTTAGGATCCTGGGAAGATTTAAATTAGATCCTGCAGGTGGAAGCTAGTTTAAATATAATTTTCTAGAATGCGTAATGTGTACTTTTTGTACAATTTTCCGGCGTTATAAGATCATTGACTCTTGTGACGCGCGGCAAAATTACACAAAATGATGAACAGCACGTGTGTTGCCAACACACTTGCAAGCGCTGAGCGTGCACTACATTATTATTCGTAGTAAGTGATGTACTGCGCGTGCGCAGCTGCGGGTCGCCCGCAGACGCACCGAGCGCGGTGACGCCCGTCCCGCGTGTGCCGCCCGTGTAGCCCGTGCCGCCGCTGTTAATGAAGAGAAATTACCGGCTCCGGGTAATTACTTCACTAGCGAAACAACGGAATGTTTTGGCATTCATACGCGTGATCGAATACATTTTTTTTTTTTACAACGATAGTGCACTATTCGTAGCTTACTATGGCTGCGTCATCATTGAGATGCCAGTCCGCAGGCCGCGCGCGACTCATCTAGATTAATTTGTTTCAATTTCACATTCCATTAATAATTGAGCACTCTACGCGAGAATTGAAGGGTTCTCTGTATTGACATCGATGAATTAACAATCAATTGCAGCGTCAAACTTTTTTAGAGGTTGACGTAAAGATAACTTTCTTTTCGTTAGTGAGCGCCCACGCGCCACCTCGGGCTTGGCGACGCCGCCGCCGCCTCCACACTGGGCCACTTGTCCTATCTACGAGTAGGTACACGATAACATTGTCTTTTGTTGAAGTACGCTCTTAATAGTTATGGGTTCATTTAAATTCCCGGATGAGCGCAACGTGCCCAATTACATTCTAATGTCATCTAGAAAATATATCATTCTGGCTCAGTGCATCACTCGTTCAGTACAAATAATATTAAATGAAGTTATGTAATTGCGACACATGTTGGGATGTGGAGGCAGGCGTCTCGGATGGGGAGCGAACTGAATAAATAAACAAAGCCACGAGTTGTAGTGGACCCTTGGACGTGGACTCCCTTTATAGTGTTTAAGTTAATTTAGGCTACGTGGAACTGAATTTGATGTAAAGGATATGGTCCAACCACTATTTATAGATTATTTCGCAATGGAGCAACAATCATGATGTAAACGTACTGTATCATACATTACCCTTCAACTGTCGTTAATCTAACTTTAAGATGGAATAGCTATTCTTCAATGGTAGCTAGAATATGCTGTTCTCGGATATGACAGGTGCCGGTGATGCCGATGTTTCTGTAATGCTAAAAGATTAACACATTAATTAATACAAATAGTGGACATGACAGTATTGCTACGAATCCCTTATTTGTTTAATGGTGCGATTGTTTCCCATGTGCAATGTGCAGTATTGTGGTTATTCAACTAGAGCCACACAATGGTTCTGATTCTGTTTTTCACAACTAAACTAATTTAGTCTCACTATACAATGATTGTTTTGAACGTAAATTTTGTTGCCATCAAAGCGCAAATGAAAACGGCAAAGACTAATTTGACAGCTTTAAATATTTTCTATTCTTTTTCAATAATGTTTGTAAGAAAGAAATGTGATGTGTTTAAAATTAGTTTAGTGCGATTAACAACAGAATCGGCACCAATTTTTGTCCACTGCGAACTGACTGTGTGAAGAGGTTAGCGTGCGTTTAGCGTTAAAGGAGCAATTTGTACGAAAAAATAACCTTGACTACGAGTTCTAACAAATAATTGAAGCGTCTACGTAAATTGCAATATCATGTTTGATATAATGGCTTTAAAATATAATTTTGTTTGACTATAAGGGGAAGCACAGATATAGAATGAGAAACCAAGCAGCCGGGCTATCGAGTATCTTTGGTGGAAATCATAACGAACACCATTAATTATTTCATCCAATGACGCGGTACGACGAAGACAACTGCTGGGCCCTGATTGGATGAAATTCATTAATGGTGTTCATTACAATTACCACCAATGATACGCGGTAGAGCCACAGGTAGAGCCCCAGGTACCTAAAACGAATCCTGAAATGCGTTATATATGAGAATAAATGCTGCAAGATTTTAAATATATTAGTTATTGATAACAATTATGGTCACACAGGTACATTGTACAAGTAGAACTATTCGATAGCAGATGCAAAGGGTATTCGATTTGTTGAGCGGATGGTATATAACATTTAAATTATGCATAATCTACAGGGTCAATAATACTTTATTTTTTATTCTATTTTCTCTGAACCATCCATCAATATATGATGAGTGTTGAATGTACCTACTGCGTTCGGTTGGTAGGTAGGTAGGTATGTGGTAGCGAAACGACGAAGGTCGCGAGAGTCGCATGTATCACCATTATGCAAGAGCAACAAACAAAGCGACAATAAAGATCGCCGGAGCGCGTCTAACGGGATGTCTGCGTCTATAATCGATACATCATGCTTATTGTAATACAGTTTTCAGGTTCCTCTCTCAGGAACAGGACTGTTCCATGATCTTTCTGACTCCACAGTCGCTCCATTAATGTGCATTGTGATCGTGTTAGATTTTTTAACTGCAATTTACTGTGCTATGATAACTCTACTGAAGACCTGGGAAGCATTAGTTAACCCCGCGGCCAAACCTGTGAACGAGAGTGGTGATTGTGACGGTGTGTTGAACTGGATAAAGATAACTTAATTAACACAAAAGTGATAAAATTGTTATCCTTGTTACAGATGAGCGGGAGGATGTTCAGAAAAAAACATTTGCCAAGTGGATCAACTCCCAGCTAGTTAAGGTACGTGGCGTGATCAAAGTGATGAGGATTTTTATGAATGTGGCTTCACTCCCTCACGAAAGATGATGAACCATTGTTCTTTCTTTCTTTATCTCTAAGGATCGTCTGCGCACGATTCACCATAATAGCGCAGGTTGTACGCTCGCGCACCATAATGTAGCTAATTGGTGTGTCCGACCGAACTGTAGCGCTAACTGTGTTACTCGCTCACTATTTATTGATAGCGCCACAAATTGACGCGCATCATTCAAAATGGAGCAATTTACATGCTCGATTTCCGTACAGATTATGAACGAATTAAGGGCAATTTGTAGTTGGTAAAATGTTTATAGCGTCGCCAGTCAGCGACTCCAGCTGCAGACATTTGTGTTAAGTACTATTTGAACATCCTTTAATTTAGGTCAACCTTACTAAAGTCGTTGAGATCTAATAGGCCCGTTTTTACAGCACAAACACATCAATGTGTCAAAAAGAGACAACCTCTCGTCAAAACGGACCTCTTAGATCTCGACAACTTTAACATGATGTATTATGCCGCACCGATATAGATGGAGTTTTTGTTCTATTTCTTTAAATGAATGCCAGTTCTATTGATGGTTCCAGAATGACAAGCCGCTGGTGGAGGACTTGTTCCTCGACCTGCGGGACGGCGAGATCCTGCTGTCACTGCTCGAGATACTCACCGCACAACAATACGTAATTATACTTTGTTTAGACTACCTATACATACACTCAGGTATCTTCACTCTACGATACACTCAGTTATAATAATCATCTGAAATACCCAACCTCAACTACCCAACGGATCATCATGAAATTTGGCATGCAGATAGCCTAGGCAGTGTTTCGCAAACATTGTTCTGCCATGGCCCGGTAATTTCCACACTGCCCCTTCGAGACCCACATAATACTTTTAAACCCAAGCTGGTTCCATTAGGTAAAATAATTCACATTTATCTATCTATATCTATATATATAAAAATGAATTGCTGTTCGTTAGTCTCGCTAAAACTCGAGAATGGCTGGACCGATTTGGCTAATTTTGGGTTTGAACTATTCGTGGAAGTCCGGGGAAGGTTTAAATGAAGGGTAGGGTAGGGTATTACGCGAACGAAGTCGCGCCGGGCAGCTAGTTACTGATAAAAATGTTTTATTAATAATACATATACATATCTTGGTATCGCTTATTTAGTCACTATTATTAGAACGTCAAATTGGTACGTAAGATTTAATATTTGAAATTTAATATGCTGCTTGTCTTTTTAGTGTTGAAAGTCGTAAGTTCGAATCCTACAGTTACCTACAGCTTTCGGTAAAGAAAACGTCTCATCTATTTGTATACTATAAATTGTCTTTAATAATATGATTATGCTTATTCAATATTGAATGCATATAAGTTCACCTTGGATTCATGGAGAGGTTGTTGAGGATATCGTGTCGTGTCGTGTTGTAGAAGCGCGAGCGCGGGCGCATGCGCGTGCACCACATCAACAACGTGAACACGGCGCTGCAGGTGCTCGACCACAACGGCGTCAAGCTCGTCAACATCAGCAGCAACGACGTCGTCGACGGAAACCCCAAACTCATACTCGGTTAGTACCTACACTACACTACACCACACAAACAACACCACACAACCACTCCCTCTCTAATTTGTTACGAAGGCAGGGTACTTCCTAGACTTAGTGCATTACTCGCTCCTCTATCCCTTGTGCTTATTATATATTTTATTTGTTAGTGTTTTCAAAGAGATCCTAATTAGAACCATCATAAATAATAGTCAGTCGAGATTTTCACAAAAATAAAAGATGTTTGGAGATCATGTAGTCACTAACTCTTACATGGATACATAATTTGTCAAGACATTATTCAAGTAGTATCCAAGGAAATGAAGCGCTCGTGGTGTAGCTTGATAAGCCGTTCTTCATCGATCGGCAAGTTAAGCTACTACCGTCGTGGTCGGTACCTGGATGAGTGACCGCCTAGTGGTATTTCAAATCGAGCGTTGCCGTGCTTCGAAAGGCACGTAAAGCCGTTGGTACCGGCTATCACTTAACTATGATAGTCGTTAAGGTAGGTTGGTACTGTAGGTTGTTGTCCAACGGTAGGTTGACCACTAGCCTACCTCCACCTCGACGCAGTGGGCACGCGTGGTGGAGTATGTGCCCATTCCCTTTCATCCTGATTTGTGAAAGGAGGCCTGTGCATATTATAGGCTGATGATGATGATAACGATCCAAGGAATATGGACTATGTTACCCAGATGCTTAATGACAGTTAATTTAAATTAGTTGGCGAAACTTTACTAGGACTATATAATAGTGTAACAGAATGCATTGTCAATGTTTGTTTGTAGATAATATATATAAATGTTGTTGGTTGCAGGTCTGGTGTGGAGTATAATCCTGCACTGGCAGGTGCACTACCACCTGAAGGAGCTGATGTCGGAGCTGCAGCAGACCAACCTCGAGAAGACGCTGCTCGCCTGGTGCCGCACGCACACACAGGTACACCACATCACACCACACTACACTATACACTCACTCTCACTACTTAATATGACCACACCTGCTTCCTACTCGATTGACTATGGCGCTTTTGAACAACAACCGCATGGATCAATGATATTCATTAAATAATATAAGTAAATTATTTCATCGTATGTAATGGCCGAATAAATAAGCTCAGAGTCACTCAGCGCGCTATGGAACGAACTATGCTCGGAATCTCTCTACGTGACAGGGTCCGAAACGAGGACATTCGTAGGAGAACGAAAACTACCGATATAGCTCGTAGAGTTAGTAAGCTGAAGTGGCAATGGGCAGGCCACATCGCTCGAAGAACTGATAGCCGATGGGGAAGGAAGGTTCTCGAGTGGCGACCACGTACTGGAAAGCGCCGAGCGGGACGACCTCCAACCAGGTGGACCGACGATCTGGTCAAGATCGCTGGGCACCGCTGGATGCAAGCGGCCCAAAACCGTTTGAAGTGGAAGTTAATGGGGGAGGCCTATGTTCAGTAGTGGACATCCCTAGGCTGATATGATGATGATGATGTTTAATGAGAAAATCGAATCATTCCGGAATCAATTGACAATAAATAATAAATTTAAATAAAATATTTAGTCAGTTGTGCCCGCGCTGTCCGCTCGCGTCAGATAATTCAAACTGCATGCTGCGAGGTCATTCACACTCCAAAGATATGAGTGTGGCCATACGACGGAATTTTGTTTGGATATTAAAATTATATTTGCTTATTATATTGATAGATGATAAAAAGGGTGTACATTGTGTCGTGTCCAGAACTACCAGGGCGTGAAGGTGACAAACTTCACGACGTCGTGGTCGGACGGGCTGGCGCTGAACGCGCTGCTGCACCGGTGGCGGCCGCAGCTCTTCGACTACTCCGCCGTCGTCGCGCGCTCGCCCCACGCGCGCCTCGAGCATGCCTTCTCGCTCGCACACACGCACCTCGCCATCGACCGACTACTCGACCCCGAGGGTAACTAACTAACTAACTACACTGCTAAGTATGCTACTCTACTACGACTACACTTACTGTTCTGTTCTCTTAACATTATATTATTTCAGCTCTTCACTCTTCGTACTTTTCGAAGCACCTGCAGCGGTAGCGGAATAGATGACTGACATTTCTGTAACCTAAAATATCTGTAAATAATAATTTTGTTTCAGATGTGAACACTCCGAACCCTGACAAGAAGTCTATCATGATGTACCTGATGTGTCTGTTCCAATCTCTCCCGCACACGAGCGAGGACGTCGCCGAGCTGGACAGCTTGAGCTCGGAGCCCACCACGCCGCTCACCACCAACCCGCCGGAGGTATGCCGCCTTCCATTGGACAGTTGTCATTTTGGCTCAGGATTCTCGGTGACTGAATGATACGTTGTCCAGGTGGGCACAAGTCGTCCGCTGTCAACTGCGACGACGGCGTCAGTGGAGCTGGGCGGCTACGACAGCGCCTTCGAGGAGGTGCTCGCGTGGCTGCTGGAGGCCGAGGAGCGGCTCGTGGACGACCAGCTGCCGCCCGACGCCGACCTGCCGCAGCTCAAGGAGCGGTTCCACAGTCACGAGGTACTACTACCTTCCATCACCGCGCATCGCCTAGCCGGTGACGGTCGGGGCGGTACGATCGGTGGTGTAACGTTTCACGTCACGTATGTTGTATCGGCAGCGTTTCCTGATGGAGGTGTCGGAGCAGCAGGCGCTGGTGGGGTCGGTGCTGGAGGAGGGCGCGCGGCTGGTGGGCGGCGGGCTGTCGCGCGAGGAGGCGGCCGAGGTGCGCCTGCAGCTGCGTCTGCTGGCGCAGCGCTGGGAGCAGCTGCGCGTGCGCGCCGTCAACACGCAGGTACTAGGCATGGCATAAATTACAAGTAGCAGGTGATAAAGAATATGATTCTGTTTTCATATGTCACATCTGCTACCGTCCATGACATAGCCTGTTACATGTTATAAAGAATATTAATAAAATGTATGCGACTGAAGGACTTTGTATCCATGGTCATGAACAAATTTAAAAAAAAAAAAAACTTTATCAATGATTAGCTTTTAAGAGTATTTACAAAATAAACCTTAAATCAAGTGACATAAAGTGTTAACTTCTTTAGCATGTTATGTAGCAGGATAGAAAAATAATTTTTTGCTACGAAAGTATATATAATTTGCATCAGTGATAATTTGACACTTGCGTGCGATACTCGCACATGATTTTGTTTTCCAATGAAAAGTGCCATCGATCAGCATCGATGACGTAGGTTACAAATCATTGCAAATCATATATCGCTACTGAAATCATGCTATAAAAAATAATAATATCATCAAATGAGAATTCCTTTAAAGTAGCAATAATTTCCATGCCTACCAGGTACACCTCCGAGCCGACCACGTATGTCGGCCCATGGTAGGCCGGCTGCCACTGGTACAAGTACAAATCAATAAATGAGACGGAGACGTGATTCCTGCACCGAGTATCAGTGTATGCTGTCGCGGCAGGGCCTACCGCAGATGGTCTCCGGTGGCTTGTGAAAGGAGGCTGTGTGTAGTGTATTGTATTGTAATATGTTCAGGGCAGCATCCACGGCGCCCTGATGCGTGCGCAGCACGTGCAGCTGGAGCGGTTCCGGTCGTGGCTGACTCGCACGGAGGACCGCATGTCGCGCATGGGCGCGCTGCGGGGCGCGCGCGCGCACGTGGCGGCGCAGCTGCGCGCGGTGGCGGCGCTGCACGACGACCTGCGCGACCAGCAGCCGCTCGTCGACGCGCTCGCCGACTGCGTCGTCGTCGTCGATGATGACGCACCCGATAACGGTACACCACTCACCACTCAACACTCAACACTCAACACGACACTACACTCACCACGACACTACACTACACCATACCACCTGCTACTGCGTCTACTGCACATATACATACAAACATTTATGAGTGTATATGTGTTTATAACCACTCGGTTCCGTTGCGGCTGAACGGGTTTGGAAGTAATTTAGTACGTAGGTAGATCATACTTAGACTTACATGTGGGGAACTTTTTGTCCTGGGAAAACGATTAGATCCCTCAGGAGCGCGGCCGAAATCGCGGGGCGGAAGCCGGTCTAATCTAAATTATTATTATTTGGTATGTTCATATATGTAAACCTATTTTTATTTTTTTTATTAGCTTGCCTTGACTCTATCTCACGTTGGTAAGTTACAGGCTAGAACTACACATTTCATTCGATGACGACAACCCTCATCTGATTATATTTTATAATGCAGGTGTAGCGGAGATCGAAGACCAGCTTACGGCGCTGAGCGAGCGCTGGTCGCACACGTGCGGCTGGACCCTGCAGCAGCTGCAGCGGCTGCGCGCGCTGGAGGAGCGCTGGACGCAGCTGGAGGCGACCCGCGCGAACCTGCAGCGAGACGCCACAGCTACCGAGACCGAGCTCAAGCAGGTACCTGCATCTACTAGTACACCTGTCAACATTTATAATAACCTTCCAGTACGATGCACTTCCTCGCGTACCTCCATCGTTGCTCCGCGAAAGTACATAAGTGGACCGACTGTCGATATTAATAAGACTGATAATACCGTGTGTGTCGTGACAGATGGAAGCGAACCCGGTGTCGGAGGTGGGGTCGGTGTTAGAGCGCGTGGTGCAGCTGCAGCGCATCAAGCACGAGATCTCGCTGCAGCAGGTGGCGGCGGCGCAGCACCTGCAGGCGGCGGCCGCGCTGCTGGCCGACTGCGGCGACGAGGACCCGCAGCCGCTCGACCGCGCTGAAGCGCTGCACGACCGCCTCGACGCGCTGCTCATGATACTGGACGTGCAGGCGCAGAGGGTCAGCCACCCCATACACTTTGTACTACTATTTAAGGCTTACTACAGCTATAGCTACTATCGTTATGTGCTCATAAATTAACATTTAGGAAACGGGCTTCAATTCTGGGAGTATTTGTTTTAGATAAAAGAGCTGGGCTTCGATTTCGACATCAACACGACGACGGAGAACACGGAGTCCCCCACCCCCATGGAGACGGAGGTGAACAGCACCAGCACCATCACCACCACGCTGACCTCCACGTCCAGCTCCACAACCACTACCTCGCAAAAGGACGACCACCACAGCTCCTCTAAGAAGCCGAGACTCGCTGACACCAAGTCCAGCGCCGACTTTCAGATCGGGTATAAGGTGTTCGAAAATTGGGCAGAGGGCGCTGAAAATGATTTGGAGAACGTAAGTACCGATACGAAATGAAAGTAAATTAAACCCTAGAACCCTAAACTTGAGTTCTGGGGCACCCCATACTAAAATACTGTAACTTTGACTTTCAAAATCATCAATAATCTAAGAGTCGAAGTTACTTGCGTCCGTACCCTCGCTTGAGATCCCCGGGTGATGCTAAACGAGCAACAATTTCTGGTGTTAAGCTTTGGCCGCGGCTTGTCACCACCCCCCAACTAAGCCACGCCGCCAAGCGGCAACGCCGTGTCCGCCGAGTGGGTCGCGGAAGCTAATCGTGGGGTTGGGTCTAAGCAGTTGCGTTGCACTAGTGAACTGACCTCGATGATCAGGATCAGAAGCACGGTTCTCCGCTGACTGACCGTAGTTAGTAGGGGGCCCGAGTAGTAGGCCAGCCACCTAAGAAAGGTTGCCCCGCCAACGTCTAAGCAAGCTGCCTTTATATGGAATTCCTGATGGACTGTACGCTTGGATTTCCGATTTCACGGGTCTATACGAGTGGTCATAGATGGGTGCTCGTCGGACCTCTTGGCAATCAATGCCGGAGTTCCTCAGGGATCAACAGTCCACCAGGATAGGGACCACCAGGGGAGCCACCAGTGACGGAATCCAATTGTTTGAAACAGAGCGTTTGAAAGTGACCTAACAGGCTGTCTCCGATTGGGGCAAAGCCAATGTAGTCATTTTTAACGCCACCAAGACACAGGCGTGTCTTTTCACCGCCAAACAGAGTCCTTTCCACCAGACACATACTTTCCAAAATATATCCTTGCCAATATGTGATCGGTTTGATCTCCTTGGCATAACCTTAACAGCCAAAATAAACTCGGGCTGCTCTATTGAGTCGAAGGCCGAAACAGCTGCTAGAAAGCTGGGTATTTTCTCTAAGGTCAAGTGGTACTTCACGTCTGGACAGCTGCTTCAATTTTATAAAGCACAAGTCCGGTCATGGAGTACTGCTGCCATCTCTTGGATGCATCCGCTAAGCACCAGCTTGACGCCCTCGACTCAATAGAGCCGAGCCAGGAGACTCATCGGAGATGAGTAATTAATTGAGGCGAAATTCACGAGTCTCGACCATCGAAGAAATGTTGCTTGCTTATCGGTTTTCTACAGGATATATTTTGGAGAGTGTGCGCAGGAATTGTTCAATCTTAATCCACCATCCCCATTTTTACACCGAACCACGAGACGCCGCGATAATTTCACCCGTACGTTGTTGACATACCGAAAATAAAGACAGCCATTTGCATCCTCATTTATAATGCGAATGGACAGCAAGGGAGTGGAACTTGCTTCCGGCAATTCCTGACGGCCAGAGTGTATACGTATTCTTCTGGGTAACCGTGTTTTATCTTGGCTTCGTCATTTTTTTTTTTTAATACATCTTAGTCGGTAAACAAGCATACGGCCCACCTGATGGTAAGCGGTTACCGTAGCCATATGGACGCTTCAACACATGAAGCATCGCTCACGCGTTACCGACCTTTTCCCCCTCCCCAATGAGCTCTGGCGACCTTACTCACGCGCAGGAACACAACTTTACACAACATAAAGTTATTTGGCTGCGGTATTCTGTAAGGTGGAGGTACTTCCCCAGTCGAGCTGCTCTTTGAGCGAATTAACGCTACGCTCTACCTCTCTTCATCATCATACCTTCATCATCCCTTCATCGTCCCTTATGGGCGAGTCAGTGGCTAAAAAGCAAGTCCATTTAATAATATTCCTGGTGCTCCGAACAAACTGGTATGTTTCAAAAGTATGCCGGATAGTGTAGGGTTGTAGGGTTAAGGAGCCTGTGTACTGTGTATGGCCAGCGCGTGAGTGAGGGGAGAGCACGTGATGTAAGATGTATTGTATGGCGACGGCAGTGTCTGTCGGAGCTGCAGCGGGTGGGGCGGCGGCGCTCGTCGCAGGCGCCGGCCGCGGTGGAGCGCGTCGAGAAGGAGCTGGACCTGCAGCGCGCCGACTTCGCCAACGTCGAGGAGATCCAGCGCCGCCTGGCCGGGGAGCCCGCGTTGCAAGGTACCCCTCAAGGTCCTCCACTACCGGGACCTGCCCCCTTCCCAGTGCTGCTCCTCTCTCCGTCATATCAGCGTTCACTCCTTTCTTATCCATATCATCTTCCACACAATCCATCCATCTCTTTTTCGGTCTTACGTTTCCCGTATATCCGTCCACTTTCTTATTGATAACTCTTTTAGTCACGTGGATTTCATTCCTCATAACATGTTGCTACCTCGATAATCGGTTTCCTCTTAACTTTTCAGACACAAAATGTTGAATGTTAAATGGGTAGTAAATGTTTTTTTTTACTTTCCAAATCACAAGCCTCTGAAGAGCTTTGTTACACCATGTATTTGTCGACAACTTATCTTTTTACTCTCGGGAATGAAAACTAACAATAAAAATGTTTCAGAGGAAGCTAAACAGCACGCCGAAAGCATTAACGAACTGAAGAAACGCTGGGAAAAAATACAGCGAACTGTACTAGACATCCGAAACACGATGAACCTGTTGGAAGACAAGGAGAACTTCTACAAGAATGTAGAAGTTTTCCAGCGGGAGGTGGACGACATCCACGCGTGGAAGGACAAGATGTTGGCCGAGAAGCCTTCCCACAACCAGCTCATACATCTACGAAACAAAATACGAGCTCTCAAACAACTCGATATGAAACTAAAAGAGCTCAACGCACAATCGATTATATTGCTCACGAAATCGATATCGAAAACGCACAAGGACGAAATCGAATCGGACTCGAAACGAATCAACGAAGCGTACGAGGAGCTACTACTGTTCCTGACTAAGAGAGAAGTGGAAATAAAGCTAGCGATCAATAGGAAACCGGGAGAGAAACACGAGGATGATTTCAAGAATTTACAGATAAAAATACAGAATATAGAGTCGCAGATCATATCGGAACACGCGATGATTTCAAATAAAGAACAGATGGAGAAGAAGTTGGAGGAGTTGACGCAAATCCGACGGGAGTTTGACGAACTGCAGTCGACCTACGACTCCGTAGTGAAGGACCGCAGGGAGAAGTACGACAAGGGCAGCGTACAGGAACTTAACTTTAGAAGCAGCTTGGAGAACTTGGTGACTAGATTTGGAGATTCTAAATCTATACTAGAGCAGAAGATCAGTAAATTAGAAAAAGGTCAGATTCGTTTATAAATTAGTAGTCAAATAAACCTAGAAAATACTTACATTGAAGGATTATTTTGGTTGTTGCAGGTATTGCAATATTGCAGCAACTGGAGAAGGACACAAGCGATGTGAAGCGCTGGCTGGACGGCGTCGATGCATTTGTCGCTGATAACACCTACATACCGATTGGGGAGGTGGAACTACTCGAAAAACTGCTCGATGCTAGCAATGTAAGTAGTTTATTACTGTACTATGCGGTACTGTGATTAAATCCTAGGACCGACAGTATTAATTTCGGCTAATATTGTGCTATAGACCGCTGGTGATTGTCCTCGGTAGTCATTCCACCTGTCGCATACGGTTCTCATACCGTCGGTTATAGTGGATGTAGCTAGTAGTCAGAGCTCCGCCCATCTTGTCGGCGTGTAGACATTTGAACAATTATATAATAATATTTCAGAAACTCGACGAGGAGAAACAGACATACAAAACGAAACTTGAAAGCATAGAGGCGAGTAAAGAGGTGATTCTGGAGGACTGCGAGGAGTCGATAGGGAAGGCCATCCTCGCGGAGAGCAAGGAGTTGAAGAAGCGCTTCGAGGGCAGCGCGGCGGCGGCGCTGCAGCTGAACGAGAAGGCGCGGCGCGCGCTGGAGCGCACGGAGGCGGTGTTCCGCAGCGTGGACGACATCGAGGCGTGGCTGGCGCTGGTGGAGCAGGCCGGCCCGCGCCCCGACGAGTGCCACATCACCGACTCCGCCGACCTCTACCAGATGAAGGCGCGCTTCCAGACCCTCAAGGACAAGTGCGACGACAAGACCACCGAGTTCAGGAACCTCAATGAAGCCGGTAACGTTCGACTGCTGCTGGTGCACGAGCACGACCCTCCACTGCGGTACAAACGCGCTAACTCGAATTGAAACGCTTCCCCATACTTAATTATATAGGAGGCGAATAAGATCCGATTCGATTCGTCGCCGTATTGTACGCCGGCCTTATTTATTAATGTTTTGATGTTTTCGTTGGTGTGTTTGAATGTTTTGATCTTGACGCTGTATAAGTGGATGCGGAGGTGCGCGTTATGTAATCAATAATAAATATTAAAACAAATAATGGCCCTAGTATTGAACCCTGGGGTATCCCCATTTTATGGATGTGAATTTTGGACCACAAATGTCTATATTTAACATAAAACAAAATAATGAACATTTCCACGAATACCATAAAATCCAAGCTTTGATGATCTTTTGAAGACCTTTGATGGTTCAAAAAAATACACATGGCAACTTTTGAATACTCCCATTTTCTGTCAGTATGTAATGTGTATAGTGTATGCATGCATATGTGTAGTATTGTGTTGTGGTGCAGGTAACGACATCCTGCTGCAGGCAGAGGGCCGCCCCCCGGCGCTGCTCGCCAAGCGCATCACACAACTGAACGCGCGCTGGAACACCGTCACGCACGGCGTTTACGAGAGATACAAGTACGTACGCAACACAACACGCCAGACGATAGACTCCTCCCAGCCAAGTGACGACCGAGTATTGAAGTAACCTGTGTGTTGTGTTGTCCCGGGCAGGGTGCTGGCGGAGGCGTGGCACGAGTCGGGCGAGCTGCGCGCGTGGCTCACGCAGGAGAGCGCGTGGCTGGACGGGCTGCAGCGTCGCCTGCGCCGCTCGCCCAACCAGCCCGCCGACGCGGAGGAGATCGCCGACGAGCTATACGTACGTACACACATCACTCTACACTACACACAACTACACTACACTACATGCTTACCGATCCAATCCTCGGTGGACAAATACAAATGACTTAAAATAGTAGAAGTGTCAATGGGTGGTGTTTTGTTTTATTTGTGTGGTAGGACCTGGAGAATTATATGCAGAATCACAGCGACGCGCGGCTGTCTCGCATCCAGGACATCGGGCGGCAGCTGGTGGAGGCGCACATCATGCCCGCCTGGATCCAGGCCGAGATCGACGCGCTCACGACCCGCTGGAACACGCTCAGGGCACAGGTACGGAACTACGGAACTACGGATCATTATCTTCATCATCTTGAATGACAATGATGGCCTCTTGGTGTGTGTGTGTGTGTGTGTGTGTAGGCGGCGAGTCGCAGCGTGCTGCTTGAACGCGCGGCGCGCGAGGCGGCGCGCTCGGAGGTGTCGGTGGACAACCTGCAGCAGTGGCTGCACGACCTCGCCGCCGCGCTGCGCCGACACGACGACGCCGACGCCGACGCCGACACTGGCCGCGACACCGACCGCGACGCCGACACTAACACCGACACTGAACTGCTCAAGGTAACTGACACTAACACATACACGGTACGTTGCCTTTTGCTGTGAAAAGGCGGCAATCAATTTAACATTAATATTTTCAAAATAAACTCAAGTCAAAGGGCATCTCAGCTTATGCTGCAAACTAGTAACTTGTGCTGATTTTGCTGATGATAGGGTCGGTCTGTTTTAACAGCAAAATAATAATTTGTAAATATACAATTTGAGTAGACCAGACCTGTAAGAACAGTATCAGTTCACAAGTATGACGCGTGTGGCAGCCACTGCTCTCTTCGCTATATTATATGAATTTTTCCAAAGGGAAATGGGTATCACTGGATACTGGGTCGAACTTATTGATGGTTTGTTTTGTCCAGCGTTTCTGGTCGGAGTTGGACCAGCAGCGCTCGGTGATGGTGACGGTGGAGGGGCAGGCGGACCAGTACCAGAGCGCCGGCAAGCACGAGGCCGCCGCGCGCCTGCGCGACCAGCTCGACCTGCTCAAGGTTCCTGCCGCTTCCCTATACACTACCTGTCTAATGATGTTCACGTGCGGAGTCGTGTTGATAAGGTGTAATTGTACTCCCCAGCGCAAGTTCCTATCGGCGGAGCGTCGGCTGCAGTGGGCGCTGGGGCAGGCGGGGCAGCAGGGGCAGGCGGGTCAGACGGGGCAGACGGGGCAGGCGGGGCCGGCGCAGGAGGCGGAGGCGGGGGATGTGTGCGCGCGGCTGGCGGCGGCCGCGGCGGCGCTGCGCGAGGTGCAGCGCGGGTGCGCCGCCGCGCTGCCGCTGCACGCCGCCGAGCCCGACGCCGTCCGGGACCAGCTGCGCTCCTGTCTCGTGAGTACTGCACACTACTAACTACATGTACATGTACACGGGACAGTTGCCCTCTAATATTTATTTAAATATCTATATACTCCGTGACTTTTTATTCGTCTTCGAATCGCAGCCCACATAAAGTATCCAATGAATAGGTATAAAAATGATTTTTGAGCATTTGTATAATAAAAAAAAACAAATATTATCGATTAAGACGCATGACGCAGTTTTAAACACCGTGTTACGAGTGCAGTCTACTCGACTCGTACACTGGGTTGGTATTTTCTACCAGTTTATACGTAAACTTTAATAATTAACTCGATTTTTCATAATTCTAATGAATTTTTAATTTTTTTTTATCCTACAAATGATACAAAAAAAAATTTTTTATGAATGATTACGAATAAAAAGTCACGGTGTGTATATATTTACACAAAAAAAGTATATGTATTATATCCGTAGTATAAAAACTTATCTGGTTTGTATAGTACAACTGCTTGGTTTGGGATCAGCCAGTTGTGTGTCAAGAATGTCCCAGGATATTATTACATATTATATGTATACTCTACTAGGGGAACCGCCGATTTCACTAAACTTCACTCGCATTCTAGACCGGGGCTCGCAGGCACTCGCAGACAATATCTAAAGATGAACTAGGTGACGTGCAGTTATTGTCTTGTGATAAATTAGTGGATATTCTAGATGTGAAGCTAAATGTAGGTTCATTCCGGATCGAATGGTTAATTTGAATAGTCACCCACTATTCAAATTCACCACCAATACAGAAAACCTTAAAAAACCGGCCAAGAGCGAGTCGGACTCGCGCACCGTAGGAACCGTACAGACTTGTAGGTATCTAAATAGTTCTTTCTTCACGGTTATCGATTCTCGAAGATTTTACCCCTTTTTTCCCCGATAATGTTTCTAAAAACATGACAAGAACTGACAACGCAACTGTTTTTCTTACATCTTGTATTTTCTCGTTAGTAGTGAGGCGAAAAGATGTATGTGTCACACGAGAGCAAAGTTATTTGTTTCTCGTGAATTTGAATCCTTTTTTACCTACATTTTTATGAACAAATTAACATTGCTTTGTATTGAAATACTAAAATATTCAGTTTATTATATTTGCGCAGTGGCCGTTTTCAGCCGCGGGTTCAATGACTACTCATATAATAAGTTAATAAGGATGCAAAAACGATAATGTATTGCACTGTGTTGATCAATATTGATTCCGATGCAATAGCAATAGTACCCGAGTGTTCAACCCAGATATCCGCTGGGTATACAAAGCGGGCGCGCTTCAGTGGCCGCGATCGCTCCCTCACATGTGCAATACCACTTCACTCCAAATACCTGACTTCATTCATTGATGCTAAGTCTACAATCTATGTCAAACGTTATACGTAATATGACATGATGACAAGGATTCGTCCCAACTTATCAAACAACCCTTTAAATCCATATCAGAATTGAAACCTCTGCCTTCTTTTTTTTTATGAGATAATTGGCCTGTGATTTGAGGTCTAGTTTGCAATGACTATGTAGCATAGCTAACGAAACGTACGGCATGCTATCGCTAGTTGATCGAGTTTAGAAAGGGCGCCGTTAATGAAGTTTGTTGCATTTTGGTGACAGAGGTCGCGACGGAGCGGTGCGCTCGAGCCATATGTACCCGCAGGTATTGTGCCATCTTTATTGTGCACTATTGTGTCTATATAGTACTGTGGCTGCCCGAGTGTTGTGTGTCCGTCCGGATGTTACGCGCCGGAACTATGCGGTTTACATTTCAACTTAATGGACTCTTTGACCTTAAACTTGTTTCATATTGTGTAAGTTAGACATCATTAACAATTGTCACATGATTTTAAATATGTTCAATGCGGAGTAAACATTTATTTATTTAATTAAATAAAATTGACGACAATATGTCTAAAGATTGTGCAATTATAGGTAAAAAGTGTACGTATAATGCGGGGGTAAACAACCCCGATTGGTGTAAACAAATAGTGTCGCGTGTGTCGCTCCGTCATCACTTACTATTGAAAGGATTCTGCGATTTATTGGAACCCGCGCTACGAGGCCGCCTCTGCTCACACTCTTGGAGAAGGCATCTAAATTAGTAACCAAATCGAAGCGTGGTGTCACAGGGTTTTTAACCGTTATGGAACTTTCGTAATATATGACATATTAGTTCAGATTTGTATTCAATTAAATATAAAATCATTTACAAATGAAAATTACGAGTTCGTGGATTTAATATTTAAATTATATGAAGCTTGTGATGCCAGTTTTGTGAAGAGGTGTATATTATTATTTTAACAGCCTTACTAATAAAAAGTTACACGCGGTGTACACATCTGTTATAGGATAATTGCTACTAATAAAAACATTTTTGACACAAAGCCTGTATACACGTGTTTTAGTTACCTAGGAAATTTACACAGGGCTTACACGGGCCAGGACCCTTATTTAGTGTTTGTATAAGAACATTATGGCGGATTTCAATAGATCAGCTGTGTCTGACAATCAAGTGTTGTGTCCATTTACTACGGACCAGGCCAACCGCGCAACAAAATGACACCAACGCGCTGGCCCTAAAAAGTCATTTTAGGGCCAACGCGACTCAGTCGACTGCGGTCATACTGCGGGCCACGGAACAGTTCATTCGTTCATTGTTTGCTTATAATTGCCATAAAAATGCCTAGTTGCGTAGTGAAAGGCTTGTGTTTTATACTGGAGTTATGGATAAAATAAAACAAAAATTTACAATTTATTTGATTTTGATAACTTTATGCAAAATGTTCCGGTAGGTGTATCCTTAGTTTTGAAGTCATTGGCACAGCCATTTGCTTCGTTTGTTGACGTAACATTTGTAATTTGACAATGACGTTCTTCTTTCTTCTTCTTCTTTGGCTAAATGGCTACTGTAGCCATAAGCACAAGACAGTTTCGTTCAAAACCACCATTAGCTATTTGAAGCTTTTTAAAAGTAGTTTTATTGTTTAATTATTAAAATAAAAATAGTCTTATGAAAAAGAAACCTGATTTTTATGATATGATTAATATTTTATATAATTATTTTTCAGTATCTTTTGGTGTTTTCACATTTTTCCCCATATTTTCTCCCGTATTTTAAAGTTAGATAGTTTTAGTTTCAAAACGTTCCTAAAAAGTTGCCAGTCGTTTTTGTTTTAACAAATAGATAACTATACAACGCTTACACACTGATTATTAGTAAAGGTAGTGTATAGCAACTGTGTAAGGCTTACACACTGCATAACTATACAGCTGTTAAACAACCGTGTTCCATATTTTTATTAGTAAGACGGTAATTGTGTAAGCGACGTACACCGCGGCGCTCGGTCGATTCGTACATCATTGTGACAGATCTATGCGGCCGCCGCAGTTAGTACTGACCGCTAATAGTTGACGATTCACCTCCCATCGCATCGCGTCGTACCGATCACACATTAACATTTAATTATACCGCCGACTCTTTGCGAAACGAAACACAAAACTCGATACAAACGAAAATGAACTGGGATTCAATGTACTTAGTTTTAATTTTAAGTTTCGCTGTGTATAAATGGCTCGTGAGTATTTGTTTTACATAGCGGCATGTGGCTAGGGAGTTTGTAAGAAACTTGAGTCAATAATGATGCTTTTTGTAAATACACATTATAAAAAAACCTATATGCTGTAATGTTTAACTTAAACTTTGTAAAGTTAATGTTAAGTAAAATATCTTATGTATCTTAAATAATGTGTGAAATGTGTATGTTTTTCTTCTTGAATGAATTATAAATTATAAATAAATTATAAAATTTTGTCCGCAGAGATTCTACCGCACCCTGAGCGAGATCAAATCGGAAGTGGAATCAATAATCAAAACCGGCAGGAAGATGGTCGAGGAGAAGGCGGTCGAGGAACCCCAGGAGTTCTCCAAGAAGATCGACACTCTCAAGGAGCTCTACAACAAGCTCGGGGCGCAGATAACGGAGTCCAAAACTAAACTGGAAAACGCGCTCCTCACCGCCCGCGAGATACAGAACGACCTGCAGTCCGTCACCTCCTGGCTCGACGGGCTCGGCTCCAACGTCGGCAAGCAAACCTTGGAGCTGGAGATGTCCAGGATGGAAGCCATCAAGGACAAGCTCAACGGCAACTACGTGGAGTTCGGCAAGAACTGTGATGCAGTTTACCTAGAAAAGCTGAAGGAGCAGATAGACGCGATCAACTCCAGATGGGATCACCTGAAGAAGCACGGGCTGAAGAGAGGCAACTCGGCGGAGGTGGAGGTGGAGGTGGAGATGGGGGTGGAGGTGGAGGGGCTGCACAAGTACCTGAGCGACATGGAGCAGGAGGTGGAGAGCGCGGAGACCATGTCGGGCGCCAAGCTGCGGCTGCTGCAGGCCGAGCTGCGCGCCCAGGCGGCCCTCGTCGCCCGCCTCGACCACAAGCCGACGACCGACCTCTACGAGACGATCCAACACAAAATCACGGTTAGTGGGATTTTTATATCGTGCAATTTTTTGCGATCCCATTTTTTTAAATATAAATTTACTCATTTCGCATCACAAAAAATTGCTCGTTGTTTTTTCGCTTTGTTGATACACTGTTTATAAATATGAGTGCACTTAGTCGCTTCGTCACGAGGCAACGGTAAGTCGATTCACGTTTGCTGCATTCATCGGTGTTTGAATGGAATAATTTGAACGTTAATAAAACTAGCTCAATAACAAACTAAACGGACCGATTGTCGTGTGTTCCCGTAATAACGAACGAACAAAACATGAGATGACCTGACTGATGTGTACCAGAGCCGCGGACGCCGACGCGGAATGTAAATACTACCATAAATGTAAATATCTGCGGTTTGGTGTTGGTGTACATTTGTGTGGTGTGAAAAGAATGCTTTGTGTTTCACGGCGTAGCAACCATTATACATTGGCGCAAGTTCGAGCTTAATCCGGAGTCACTTGGCGGGAATCATGCTTAAATCACCTTCTCTCATCAGAGCTGTAGTGTTCACGCAGCGCTTGGGATCATTCATGACGCGCGGGCGGGACACGACTCGCCACTCGAGTGGAGTTACACTAACCTTGTACATACATAACTGTCGTGTGGCTTGTAACACAATAACAACGGTATAAAACGACTAAATCAGCCCAACGGTTTGTGCTTGCAGGCCGCCTCGCACTCCGATACTGACTCGGTCGTTGTAGAGTACGAAAACGTAACAGACACTATCAAAAGACGCCTCGAGAGCCCAGTTAACTCGCCCGAGACCGAAAAGCCCGAGTTTAAAAAGTCTAAAATACCCCTAGCATTGAAAAGTCCCGCTCCGATTAGGAGAGAAATTAAAGAAGGGGGTAATAGGAGTAGAGGCTCTTCCCTAGAGAGAGGACAGAGAATATCGGAGAGTCCCATGTCGGACAGCCTGAGTAGCGCGATGTCCACAGACTCGATCGATCCCTCCCACTCCCGGAGGAGCTCCGTGCCCTCCACGCCCGAGACACCCAAGAAAGAGAGCAGCACTTTCAATCTTTTACAGGATAGCGACCTATTTACACAAATTTCTAACAACAAAATCCATGCTAAACCTGATGTATCGCAACATCGTCCCAAACAAAAATCGGACCCCTGCCACATGGTAGCGGTAACGCAACACGAAATAATCAAATCGACCGTCAGTGCGGTCGAACCGATGGAGATTTATCCCTTCGAGGCGATAGACGCTGTGGTGGAGTTCATCCCCCAGAACGTCGAAACTGTTGAAATTATCGACGACACCGAAAACGAGTCCGTGAGTGAATCAGACGAGGAAGTCGGTCGGAGACCTTCGGTGGATTTAGGATCGGAACCCAAAACGTTCGTAATAGAAGTGAAAAAACTGGAACAACGCATGAAGCCAACATTGGGAATATTAAAACGAAAGAACAACACCGATGATGAGAAACAGAAGACTATGAAGGTGACGATGGACATACCTGACCTGATACCAACGAGCGACAAGCCGGAGGACGTCTCGATGTCGACGCCGCCGCCGACGCCCGCGCTGCTCGACTGCAACTCGCCCGCGCCCCTCGACTGCAACTCGCCCGCGCCCCTCGACTGCAACTCGCCCGCGCCCCTCGTCTGCAACTCGCCCGTGCCGCTCGACTGCAACTCGCCCGCGACACTACACCAGCCCTCGCTCGAGTGCCCGCTGTTGTACGACCTTGCCCTCCGACAGAAGGAGGCACAGAAGAACCTGCGCAGAGATGAAGTCAACGAGTACCTCATACTAGACGAGGTACCCAAAGACCAGGCGGCCCTGCCCGAGCCCTCCGTCACTGAGGAGACGTTCGGCCACGATAAACTAGTCGATGTCAGGAAACAGGAGACAGTGGGCGTCAGTGTCAGCGGCAGATCCAGCAGTAGCGTGCCCGAGGAGGAGGTCATATACTCTGAAGTCGAAGACACACCTCAGGTAATCGATTTGTTGATAAAACTACACTGATTAGTTTATTTTAAGACGATAAATTAAATACACGCTAGAAATCGGGAAGGCTGTGGAAGACTAGGGTTTGTCAGCGCAGTAGAGTAGACAACTGATCATTTGTGATCGTAAGCGAAACGTATGTGGTGTCTCCTATTAGTTAAATTAACTAACGTAAAATATTTTTTTTCGGTATTTTTGTAAATATCCGAGAGCTAAACGAACTAATAATATTTTATACTTGCAGTCACGTCTATCTGCGTCCGAGTTCGACGACAAGCCGCCCCTGTCGTCGTCGACGCCGATCAAGCAGCCGGACGACAAAACTAAGAAGCAGGTGCAAGTGGTCGCCATGTCGCCCAAGCTGGCCGCCAAGCAGGATCCCGAGGACAAGCTCGACGACAAGAGGACGCCCGCCAAGCCGACCAAGGAGGCCAAGGCTCCCGCCAGCCCGATGCTGGCCATCAAGTCGCTCATACCGATCAGCAAGGAGAGAATGAAGACTGTTACCGGCGAAAAGTATCAACGGACCGATGAAGTCGGCAAGGTTAGTACATCCAGATAAGCGAAAATAACTCAATCGATATAAAAATATACTGTATGCATCATTTCGTGTATCTGTTTTAGTGTCTACTAGAGGGAAACTCACGTGTGAAATATTTTTTTGGGCAGCTCGCTACCCGAAATTTAAACTAATCATGAGATCCCAACTAATGTCGTTAATGAACGTTACAGCCGTCAGGGCCGGCGATGGGTGTGGGTGCGGGTGCGGGTGCGGGTGCGGGGGCGGGTGCGGGTGCGGGTGCGGGTGCGGGTGCGCCGGTAGCGGCGGGCGAGGGGGAGGGCGAGGGCGAGGGCGAGGGCGGCGCGTCGGTGTGGGCGCGGCTGGGCGCGGGCGCGGGGGAGGGCGACGCCGAGCTGGCGGAGTGGGAGGCGGCCGCCAACGCCATGTCGCGCCGCATGGACGTCATGCTGCTCACGCTCGCCGCCGTCAACAAGGAGCGGGACCCCGGCAAGAGGCTCGAGGTACACGACTAACATACCACTACCTACTACTTACCGATACTATCACTAGTTGCTTATATACCTAACTTTAAATAGAGACTGTTTCCCCCGTTTTGAATTTTTGAATATTTTTTTTTGAATATCTGGTGTTCACGTAGGAGAGATAACCGTTTGTGAGAAGCCTAAAGCCAGGATAAAGTCTTGAGTCTTCCCCGCGCTTGAAGTTTCCTAAAATTACTAACTACTGCTTGTACTGTGGGGGGAGGTATTTCAACCACGAGTACTTTGTATTGAAATGTGACGTTGTGCTCCTGCGGTGCATATATCCGCCAGAATATCATGAGGTAGCGCTGTGCTAGCAGTATCTGGGGCCTGGGAACCGACGGTGTAGCACCAAATGACACTACGCTTTGTCCTTTCACGTGTGTTCCGGCGACTGTTGAGTGTAGCGCAGGTGTTGTGACACTTGTGTTGTGTGGTGTAGATCCTGAAGCACCAGCTGGGCGGCGTGGCGCCGGACGCGGCGGCGCTCATCTCGCGCGGCGACTCGCTCGTGTACGCCAAGCACAAGCACAACCCGCTGCTCGCTGACCTCATACAGACGCACTTTCAGGTGACATACTCATACAATCATTAGTTTCACTTACACATTACTAACCTTATGCTCTTAAACTTAATGGATCATACACAGACTCATCTATTCTTTTGGTGATTCCATCTTCCGAAGGTTGAACGTTGGTATCTCGTTGTATTAGTGTATTGTATGTATGTGCAGGACAAGTTGCGCAACAAGTGGGCAATGGTGATGTCGGAGGTGGAGTCGAAGCGCAACCTGGCGATCCAGGCCGAGGACAACCTCAAGGAGCTCAACAAGCTGCTCGACTCGCTGCAAAACTGGCTCAACCAGTTCGATGATAACATCAATGCTGAGGTATATACGCACATAACACCATCTATGCAAGTATGTAAGTAGTTCTTGGCCAAAAAAACTTCAAATAGTCCAAACTCGTAAGCTAGAATCGAATAGTATCAGTTGTAGCAATATAGTTTAAAAGTAGATGTTTTCGAACTGATCATCGTCATCTATAATGTTAGTTATTATCTGCAAATATTTTATTTTGTTTCGTTTCGTCTGTAATTAGGTTTGTTCGTCCTAGTATTGGTATCTACCCGATAAATCCCGGATATTTCTTTTCAATATGCTTGTGTGTCGAAGTGGAAGCCATATATCACGCACGTTGCTTGTTTTTTTTTTTGTTTATACCACTTAGGTGGCAAACAAGCATACGGCCCGCCTGATGGTAAGCGGTTACCGTAGCCTATGAACGCTTTCAACACCAGGGGTATCACGCGCGCATTGCCTACCCTAAAATAACAGGAACACAAATAACAGATAGGACAGGTATTAAAATGTACAGTACCCGGCGATAAATATTGCACATCGACCTTTGGAAAGAGACAATCGGCTAATTTCGGCTTCGTAGAGCGTTATCTCTGTCGCACGAAATACAAACAGTCCGGTATCTATTAGGAGCTGTTAAAACAATTATGATTTGCTTCTTTTGATAATTCTTTGTATAAAATACACCAATTTTTCTATTAGTGTGCATGTTCACATTATGTTTACGTAAAGGTGACCCTCTTTTTCCTAAAGATGGCATAGTACAACTTAAAATTATTTGAATTTGGGGGTGCTAACAACTCTAAATATATATATATCGCACTTGAACAACGGTAGGTAGTGTGCGACAGAGATAATGCTCTACGAAGTCGAAATTAGCCGATTGTCTCTTTCCAAAGGTCGATGTGCAATATTTATCGCCGGGTACTGTAACAGTAGTTGTGATTCGTACCGTATAGGTTGTGTTTGTGTGTTGTGTAGGGTGTTAGGAAGGAGGAGTGGTGGTCGCGCGAGACGCAGACGGAGCGCGTGTCGGAGCTGTGTCGCGCGCTGAAGGCGCTGCACGTGGGCTACCCGGAGCGGCGCGTGGCCGACGTGCTCGCGCGCTGGGCCCGCCGCGCCGCACACCTGCACGCCGCCGACCACGACCACAACCTAAAGGATAACAAGGCTCAGGTACGATATGACACACAACATTACCTGCTGGTCGCGTCTCTGTTTGAGAGTGTTGTATTGCGTTGGTAGAATCGCTCATGAGTGCCTTATCAGGGCTTAAATTGAATATATATTTTTGTGTATTTTTTGATCAGATTAAGGTTACTCTATAGTCCCTAACGCAAGAAGAGTAGCGCCCAACCTATCCTACAAATATTTTTATAAATGCGAAAATGTGTCTAAATATTTGGAACCACTCAGCTCCGTTACGACTGACTAGATTGAAATAAAACTGGTCACGCAGGTAGAATAAAGCCTCTTGCAGACAGCCGTGGCCGGCGGTGGCGATCAGTTGTATTATTGCTCCTGTAGATTGGGAAGTAGTCCAAACAAGCGCGAACCTGATAGGGCCGTAGCCGGGCGAGGGCCGCCGCATGAACCGCAGGCGGCTGGTGTGTAATGTTTGTGTCGTGTGCAGGAGGGTGTGGTGGAGGGTGAGGTGGGGGCGGGGGTGGAGGCGGAGGCGGTGCGGCGCGGGAACCTGGCGCGCGAGGCCGTCGCCAGCGCGCACGCCGCCCTGCGCGCGCCGCCGCTCAACGGAAACCACTACGACGACTTCCCGCTGCAGGAGGACGCGCTCAACGTTAGTGCACACACACACACACACACACACACACACACATGCGTACAGACGGATGTATGATCACCCGATAGAGTCGCTACATTAGTTACGATCTTGTTGACGGATGGTAATCCGCTCGCTACGCATGTCTGGTGAAAAGTAAATCCTAGGGCACTGTTCCTATAAAGTTTTGATTGTTCTGGTTTTAAAGTTAATTTTGGAAGAAAAGCAACTCGTTGCTGTAGGTGCATAACATATTTCATAAAATGGGGACAGTTAATTTGATAACCATTAATTTTTAATAACAAAAACCTACGAATTTGTTTGTCCACAGCGTATAAAAGCATCTATAGCAGAAATCCAACCCACAGTAGAGGAGGCGGAACGTGAGTATACGTGTGTAGCCAAGAAATGTGGCACCGAGCCCGAGCGAGCGAAGCGAGTGCGAGACAAGCTGCGAGCCGAGTGGGCCGCGCTCAACCACCACTACGCCCAGAGATACGACCGGTGAGATGACTCTATATAATACAACATGAGGGGGTAGCGAACAAATGTCTCTTATTTCGAGCTGATTGTATTTTAAGGTAGCACGTACGTATTTAGATCACTTGCAACGCCGGAGACGTCGAGTAAAATGCATTATATGTAACCGATACAGAATACAGAACTGATCTAAGAAGACTTTTTTTATCTGTGGTGTCATTATTATTATAAACAAATTAAAAGACCCCGTCAGTTTTTTCCCCCCGCCTTCATTTTATGTTTGTGTTCTCATGTAAAAATGTTGAAGTGGCGTGTAGTAGGCTTGTGTGTGGTGTCGGAGTGCGTTTGTTGGTTAGTTTACAAAGTGTGTTGTTGGTATGGTACAATATTCCCACCTGCTTTCCCATGGCCTGACCAAACTTGCGGTCATACAAGCTGAATCACGGGGATCGCAAGGCACATGACGGTACCAAGCTTTACTTCATGAAATAAAGCTTACTTCAGGAATAAATTGCAACTTGCAAGCAGGCTTTTGCCAAACGTTGTCCCCTGCTAACACCCCGATCGGATGTGTGCGAATCTGATCTTTTATCTAACCGTCAGTGCCATATGGCAAACGACGTCACACGTACGTACTTCGTCGCCGGGCAGCCCAGTACGGTATTCATTCCACCTCTTCAGCCGCCTAAAGTGCATTCCGCTTTCTGTGCCACTCGTTCCCGAATCGCCGCAATCTCGCGAAGTTCGCCTCAGTGCAGACCAGGTCGCTGTAGTGAACCGGACCCACCTTAGTCCTCTCCAAGCCATCCATAATCTCCCGCCTCTCATCCTCATACAGAGGACAGCTCCACAAAACATGCTCTCGGTCTTCATCGCCCATAACGCAGTCACAAGCGCCCGAATCGCTCAAAGCCATATCATGCAGTCTCTTACGGAAACATCCATGCCCCGTGAGGAGCTGGGAGATCACGTAGTCCGGCTCGACCCATTTGGCGGCCAAACGCCACCGAACATCCGGGAAGGCACAGTATAACCACGGGTATAACTCCCTTCCTTTCGTGTTGGCATGGTCCAGGTGGAAGGCGTGCTCGGCGGTGTGGTCGCAGCTGTACCTGGTGCTGGAGGCGTGCGGCGAGTGGCTGGACGCGTACGCGCCGCAGCTGGCGCGCGCCGCCTCGCTCGCCGACCTCGACCACGGCACGCCCTTCAAGGACCTCAAGCAGCGCGTCAGGGACCTCGACAAACAGGTACTTAAACGAGCATCCTATTCGCTTCCTTTTTTTATTTTTTTTTATACCACTAAGGTGGTAAACAAGCATACGGCTTGCCTGATGGTAAGCGCTTGATGGTAGCCTATGGGCGCGCGTTGCCGACTCTGCAGAAATCTCTTCAAACCCTTTTTGAAGAACCCCATGCTGTACTCCATTGGAAAATCCTATGTTCAATTTCCATTAACTTCATTAGTTATAATGTAAATTAAACGGTTATAGCACAGTTATAGTTAAATAACAAGAATAATCTTACATGAACGTTTATCTCTTCTTCTAGTAGGAAATAACAAAACTCTTATAAATATTTGAAAACAATTAAATGCGGGTAAACATGTAAACATGTTGTATGTTTACAACAAGCGACAATCAGCATGGGTACTATAGATTTTCGTATCATCAATAATCAAAAAAAGACACGGGTAAAGGTAAGGCACTCTACTAAGTCTTTTATAAATATAACAAACTGTAGAGCGCGCCCTAGGCGCTCTGAGGTTGAAGATAGGTTTTGTGGTTTATAGAAGAAAACACATGTTGTCCAGTAGATGGTCGTATATTAAGTGAATAAAACTATAAAATAAATCATTACATTAAACTTACTTACTAAGCATAATGTACTGCACGCGTGACCTAATTAATATACAAAATGCATATATTGCAGTATTGCCTGATTGATGCTATACTACAAAACAGTATGAGTCCGAGATGGGAGCCTTGTGGAACTCCAGATGTAACATAAGTAGGTGATTATAAGAAACCTTTTAGTGCAACAATTTGGGAAAGTTTTTGAAGACGTGAGCTAATCCCACGCAGCAAGCACCCATTCCAGGAGTTTTGTTACACGATTAATATAATCAAAAGTCTTAGAGAAGTCCTTGTTAAAGGAATCAAGTTGAGGTCCGTTCTCGTTGTGTTGCGTTGTGTTATGTTATGTAATGTCGTGTCGTGTCGTGTAGATGTCGTCCCGGTGCCGGCTGGTGGAGGCGGCGCGCGCGGCGGGCCGCAGCGTGGTGTCGGCGTGCGGGCCGCCGCTGGCGCGCGACGTGCAGCACCAGCTCGAGCTGCTCAACGAGCGCTGGCTCGCCGCCGCCGCCGACCTGCACAAGCTCAACGAAAGGTATACCCGCATCTGTACTCAAAGCTTAAGCGAACTCCACACTAGAATGCAGGGTTGGGTTGTCATGTTTGTTGTGTGTGCAGGGTGAAGGAGCGCGAGAGCGGGTGCGTGGTGGAGCGCGGAGGAGACGCGTGGGCTCTCGGCGCCGGCGCCTCGCTGCAGCTGGTGCGCGACCTGCTGCTCACCACCACGCCCAACCCCACCGACTCCACCAGCCTCTCCATACGACTCAGCCTCGTCAAGGTAACCTTCATACTATACCACTATCGCCGACCTGTACACGCCGCGCGCCCCACGCCCGAAAGGTCACGAATACTTATTCGTAAACATATAGGAAGAAAATACTCCGTCGTGCCGCGATACTACGTTGCATGCAGTATAAATGTTCCGAAGCGGGCGGATAGCGCTTCCACAGCTTACTAGATCCCCCTTATTACGTTAGATGGTTTAAAGCGAGTTTAGCAAAACCCAGGTTTTAAATATAACCGTCACTTTCTACTTGACTTGGCTTAAAACATCTCATGTTTTAATACAAAATGTTTTTTAATTAAAATTAAAGAAATTTGATAATTGATTACTCTTGTTTTTTTTTTGTATAAATCGAATGAGTTTCGTCCACTGACCCGGCCATAAAGAATGATGACGACGAAAGAGCCGGCGAGCCCAATCCTTTAGCCTTGAGAGTACCTGGATTGGAAGTCAGGAAACACGCCGGTTGCAAATTCCATTCCTTTGTTGTCCGCTTTATAAATGAGGATGTAAAAAGTTGTGTCCGTATGTTCGGTATGTAGATAAAACGTAGATGGAAATTTTCCCAACGTCTTAAGGTTCTAATGACGAAGTAAAATGGGGATGTTGAAATAAATTTGAATAATTCCTGTATACGAAGTACCTAATGGTTGATTCAACGAATTAAAAACATCAAGAGGATGATTTCTATTAACAAAATATGTATTTGTGTTTTTGATACTAAAATTGCTACTTCTGCATACTAAAAACATTTTATGTTCATATCTTGTAGGAAATATCAAGCACCCGTTAGAAATCCAAATAGTTTCGGTGACACGTGCGTCTATGATCTGAATAGGCAGGAGGCATAGTGCATCCCATAAACACTCGAGTACGTGCGGCGCGGCCGTCCTGGCACGGAGCCAGCGCTGCGTTTGTCGCTGCTGTGACTAATTACTCTCAACTTTATCAATGCTTACATAAATACTATTTTGTCATGTAGTTTCCTTTGCGCAATGCAGCCGGCCGATTTGTGCAAAATTCAGTTTTATTGAAAGCGGATTTAAACTTTATTTCCGTACACTCAAAGTCAGTGTTTGTTTATATTGGTATCTTTGTGTGGTCGTAGATTCATTTCGCTTCCTACTTCGGCGTAGTCTTTGATACAAAACAGTAAATTATTTGTTTTAGTTTCGATACCCTAAAGCGCTTTTAACGAGTCTGCATATTGTGTAAAGAGGGAGCCTTTAAAACTTTAAAACTTTCTTATATCAATAATAATACAAATAAATAAATACTAACTACTACTATTTGCTTGATTCTTTTGCAAAAAAACATATGATTGATTTTTCATATCCATTATCCAGCGCTGATCTCATTTTAATAACAAAACACCTGGCTAAGCGTGAGGCATAAATGCCGCGACACCGTGTGGCGCGTTTGTTTTTTGTCGCGAATCCCCTTGCGCCGTGTGCCGTGACGTGTGTGCGGAGATTTACATAATCGCCCTGTTCCCTTCCGCTGTTTATGTAAACCTGCTTCAAGTATACGATATGCTCCGCGGTACGCGAGCCAAGTGCGCCGGGCCACAGCCAGCCGCGATTTAAAAGGATATTCTATGTTATAGCAATGAGCTTTGGCGTTTGTGGAATAAATCTTTGGGTTATTGTTTAGGTCTTGCTTAGGGACAGTCAATATTAAATAGTAGTAGCAAAAAAATATTATAATTGTGATAACAATCTTACATAGAATTTTAACAGAGCTTAAAATAGCAGCTTTAAAAAATTTTGACTGTTTGGTTGTTCAAGTATCACTCAAAAATTAATGGATCTTTTTTTTTTCGCCTTTTTTTTCGTGGGTAATTCCTCGTAGTTTACCCGGCCGCCTCGGAGGTAGCGGCCAGGTTATGCCGGACTTTTACTGGCTAAAACCCCCACGGTGGTCGCCAACTGCGCTGTAGAGAGCGGGGCGGGCTCTCGTGTTGAACTCGTACCTCACCCCTCCACGCGCGGCGCTTAGACAGCTCGTCTCGGGGGAAGTGTGATACCTCCTCCCAGCACCCTCGCTGTGCTATCGCACGATGAGTCGTGACCACATCGAATCATCGTCCTCCTTGGGGTCGCTTCTGGGTGCACAGAGCCCCCGCTCTGATTGCCCGCGACCCCAAAGTCCCCGTTTAGTCGCCTTTTACGACAAGCAGGGGAACACCGTAGCTGTTATTCTAAGCCCGAGCTACAGGGCAGGGGGCCCGCGACGAGGCACGTTTGCGCCCCGGCGGCTTCGCCTCCGAGTGGGATCGGCCCTCTCCCGATCCCGCTCAGCAGCCTCCTTCTGGACCATTATGGTCTCACAGAAGGAGGCTACGGCCCTCCACGCCGTATCCCCGCTCAGCATCGCCGATCATCGCATCGGCATGCAGGTTGCCTACGGTATGGAGAAGGGCATATGCTATTTTTATTCCGGGAATGCGGCTGAAACCGCGCGGGACAGAATCATTGAAAAAAATGAAATTACAATTATACTACAGTAGGCACTTTCTCCTTCACAATTTCACATATATTGCGTGCGTTCAAACAACAATTTCAACAAACACGTAGCTGCCTAAAGTTCACTTGCACTTTACATCACTTAATGTAAAAGTGAAATTGCAGTTTCCATATTGTGGCGACACTATAATAAAGGTATGCGTACATTAGCGGCGTCGCGCCGCGGCCGCACTTGGCGCCGAGCCAACGTGCGCGCGTGTGTGTGCGGCTGTGTGCCTGTGTGCGTGTGTGAGGGAGGGTGACGGGGACGTAGACTAATGATTACACGCACTGTGAACTATCCGTTAATTTCTGCTTTATACACGACATATCGTTTACCTGGCAATTTGGCAAATTAGTGGAAGTTCACAATTACTTCTGCTGCACGATAATTGATAACTCTGGAATTTCTTGATTTAAAGTTATGGCGCGATGAATTAATCAGATAAAGATCTTATTAGATCAAATATTAACCATTGCTTTTTTGTTTACTATGTATAAGCTTTTGTGACCACAATCTCACCATGTCCAGTAGTGGTAGCCGGCCAGGTGGGTACTTTAAAGTACCCTACCACTGTGCTATGATTTTCTCATTACGTTTTTCTTCACCTAAAGCCTCAGGCCATTGTAGGAGTCACCCACGTCCCTCGTCACTGCATGGCGACGACCACTGAGCTTTCCCCTTATTGGTATTTATATAGCCGGTTTCATTTTAAGTTTTACGTTAAAGATTTTAAAACAATCGTCGTAATTAGTTCATCAATATTAAATAGGTCATACCACGCAACAAAATTAAATGTTTCTAGACTCTAGGTGGTTGCATTCAAATTGTTAGCAAAGCAGTACATGTTTCTCGGAACTTTTACTGAACCGAAGTACAACTAAAAGTGCGTTCGAATTGGAGTGATGTCGTTTTTAACAATTTCAAAATGGGCACTTTTGTATAGGCGTTCGAATTGGAAAATTTCAATAATTTTGCAACTTTTGCCACTAACGATATTTCCCAAATCGAACGATTAGATACAAAAATGACATATCCATGCTCATCGCCTGCTTGTCACTTGTCTCAACCTACCTTTTTCCTTCAGTTACTCTTTAAACAATGTTAATCTGACAAATTATTCTCTTGCCTGTTAGTATTTCTATCAAATTTTACAATAAAAATTAGAATTTTCGCTTCCCGTTAGAATTTTCTAAAACTTATCTGTCAGATTCAAAGATGTCAAAATATGATCATAAACGACCCTGCCTCGGAGGTGGGTCAAAATTTGCAGTTCACGATGTCGTTTCCAAGTAAAACGAACGGTGAACGAAAACAGTTCAAAACGCCAATTTCGCCCACAACTTTCCAAATCGAACGCCAGATGTGATCGTTTTTGGCATTTTTGACTGTTATTTTTGCTACCATACCCCAATTCGAACGCACCTTATATAGGCTTAGCGTACCGTCATGCATGTTCCGTCAAGTAATATAGACGTGTTATACTGGGGAGGTACATCACGTAGTCCCGTGACTTGCTTTGCGGCGGGTGAAGCGTCGCAAACATGTCGCTGTCAAATTAACGTCTCGTCGCGAGCGCTTGATACGGCTTCCCTAATGGCGGGTTTCAGAGACCAACCGAGATGTGCCTACAATAACATGTCTATTAGACCTTGTTATTGACTAATGTGGACAGATATGGCGTGAATAAAGCGATAAGTTGTCAATCACGTTTTTATAAGTGTTTAATTCTGGCGAACTTATTTATGAATTCACATTAACACGTAGAAACGTAAAACTTAAGACGTAAAACGGAGGGGTGTTCCTTTAATAATGTAGGGGTGCTCTAAGATATGATTTTGGGGTATCACGAAAGAAAGTCAGAAGACATGTTATTGGCTTCCTGATTAATGATAATGTTTTTAAGTTTGTAGTGTATAGCTGTTTGTCTTCCCACATGAAATATATAAAAATAAATTTCCAAAATAAACGAATGACGACAATATGATGTTGGAGAAAAAAAAAAAAAAAAAAAAAATGTAACCTTGCTGAGTTTCTTGCCTGTTCTTCTCAGTTGAAGGCCGACTTACGAACTGGCGGTAACTTCAGTAGCTTTGACCTTCATAGGTGCCCTTCTAGGGCCTAAATTGAATAAATGGCTTTGACTTTGACTTTGACTTTGAGCATAAACATGTATACCGTATCCCCTACCCTTCAGTGGTAACCGGTCACACTCTAGTTGGTACAAAAGGCTAGGAAGCACCTTTGTCGCAGGCGCCCCACCCCTACGTTGGTATTTATGACGTCACGCCCCTCAGGTTGGCGCTCGGCTCCCGGGCGCGCCGCTCCGCTCTTGCTCATGATGAATCGTCCAATTTGCGAGTTTTCACTCGACGAAACCTCCCGGGACGCCTCTAATTATGGCTCACACTTGTGATCACCGCTGAATTTCGATCAGTTGAGGCTTATTACACCATTCTTGTTGGCCACTTCTTGCAGTCACAGGTTTTTGTCAGTTGGGATGGGATTCAAAATTGAGTCTAAGGGTCAGGTTCACACCGTGACACAGACCTGACGTCTTCAGGCGTATTCAAATTCTCCCACCGAAATGTGTACCTTTTTTTGGCAGTAAATAGAGTTCTCTATTATATCGCTATATTAATAAGCGCACGCCCCGGCGTGTTTCGTTGAATCGTGAATTGACCATTAGTCTAACAAAAAACTAAATTGAAAATGAAGACATTTCTCAATTATAACAATTTACTTATGTTAATATTTGGGTGGTTGTGTAATACATCAATATGTGACTTGTCATCGCACGTACCATGTTTAATAAATAAGAATGCATTCCGAGAGGTCTATGCCCGGTGAGGAATGTTATTCACTCACCGTGTTGCCGAAAAACGATTATTTACCGTGAAAAAAGTCATTCCTGACCGTGCGAGCTGTAGATTTAAAAATAACTCATCTCTATTTTCGTCCAATATTATAAAAATAGATTTACTATTTAGATGTTTGATTGTTTATCAACATGCATGTGCTATATCTAAATTTTATTGGCAGAGATTTTGGGTTATTAGTCAGAATATCAGTTCCAAAGAGATTCTTTCACCTTTTCATTTAAACATGTCTGTTTTTGTACACTAATAACCTCGTCGTTCGTCACTCTTAAATCAGAGCAAGACCGAGCAACAACACCTTTGAAGGCAGAAAAGGACAGCACGATTTCAATGACGCTCACGATTATTGCTCCTGTCATCAAGGCAGTAACTTTGCTGAAAGCTCAGGCCAGCTCTTATGTTATTTGTATTGATTTACACAGTTCTATGCCGGTGGTGTGGTATAAGCCGTGTAAAGGGATTCGATTGGTTCTTCATCAATTTGACAAGTTATCCTAAAGATCTTTTTAGGGCCTAAATTGAGCTTTAGCATCGTCATCAGAAAGCGTCTATAACCTACGTTAGTGTGTCGCACACCATCAGGCGGCTAAACAGTCACATTAAGATTTTTACTAAGCATCCGAAAGATGGTATGAAGAATTCTATAAAATAATCTAGAACATTAAATTTCTCTGTATAAGGAAACGAAATGTTCAAACTGAATTCCTAGTGGTGTCTATCGTGGTCGCGGTCGGTATCGAATCTATTTCTGAATCTATGAAAATATTCCTGTCCCATCAGTTGTTTGTACTCCACTTCCAACAAGTCTTTAGAGCTCTACATCTACGTTCTATTTTCGAGCTTATCTCCATGAATTTTGTGTTGAAAGTTGTTTTTTGATACGTAATTTGTAGTTTGGTGTATAGCAATGAAATATAGTGCTCTCCTCAATGTTGGGTTTAGTTTCCCGGCCGGCATTTCCTTGAGTGTTTGTTTCTGTGCGTTTTCCGTGCGCTTTCGCTACGGTTCAACGGTTTCTGCACTGCATGCGCACGAGTCTCACTTGATTTATCGACGGATTTACGTATACGGATCTGTTTGGGGATATTATTTGGGAATAATTTAGTGTTTCGAAGTGGTAGGTGCAGTCAGTGTCTAATACCAAATTTATGCCATGATTAAATGTTAAATGCCGTGAAAATTGTATAGTGAATTTATTGGTTGTTGTTATTATCTACAGCGCTTTGTACATCTAACAAATAGATCATCGTATCAAAACTAAATTATCAATCTATAGGTAAGTCGGCGGTTTTTATGTCCTGTAGTAGCACTTGCTCTGCAGTTGATAAATACCTTTCTAAGTGCACCCATACAATGTAAATTAAACTTTTTCCAAGTTAATAGTTGTTAAATGGCAGTTGGTCATAAAATCAGTGATTACAAATATGTTCAAGTTTGTTTATTTCAGACAAGATTTGGAATTGATTGAACATGGAACATACTACGGCGTACTTACAATATATTGTGGCTCTTATCCCATTCCATCGGGCGCTGGAGAGTCCTCGAGTAGAGTGGAGCATATGCACGCTCCGTGCTCCGTAGTCGATGCTAGTGCAGTAGGTGCAGTAGGGAGGCGAATCGATGGCCTCGCGCCGCGCTCTGCCGCGTGTTCCCTCGTAAAAGTGAATTTATGTCGTCTGCCGCGAGCGCTCCCGGGGCACGTGCCTACTGTGCCTCCCCTACACTGCACAACACTGTACTTCTCTTGATGAAACCTGCATAATTTGCTTATAAATGCCTCTACCGGAGTTATGTTTTAGATTAGCTTGAATATGAATTCCTAGAAAGAAAATATTTTCGTGAGCCCACAAGATATCTTTTGATTTGTACCTACTGAGTTGATGATGTTGAACTCTCTAGTTAAACATCAGTGCTGTAATCATCAGTAGGTGTAAACTTTGTGATTTTTCTATTTTCCTGATAGTTATTTCAGTTGAAGCAAAACAGTGGGAAACTTTTTCCTTGATCTGTCAACTTATATCTCACTTGTCTCACACACAACGTATCTCATTGTGTGCATCCCTCCTGAATTAACTTCTCGTGGTTTCGAATAAATGATAGATAAGCAAAGAGGAATGTGATGCATAATTAGTACTCTGACCAAAGTTCGAGTTCCGAACCGCTGGTATGATCTCCATAAGTGCCCTCCTGGGGCTGAAATTGAATAAATGGCTTTGACTGAAAACTTGACTTTTAAAGTACATGAATAACCTGCATGCAACGCTCCAGTTCGGTTGGTAGGAATGGCACTCGATTCGGAATCTGACGACGCCCGCCATGTTTCATACACTGTCACAATCTGGTGACGCTGCGTTGTAGATAATAAAACTGATTTTGTGATCTTGTCTCTTTTATTTCTAGACAGTTATTTATCATTTTTTATGAATCGTTCTATTTTTATCAATTTTCAACTGTAATCATTAATTTATTCTTTATGTAAATGTTATTTATATTATGAGATTGGCTATTCCCCGCAGTTTCAACCGCGTGCCAAGAGTAGCATTTTTCCTTCTCCATACCATAAGCTATCTGCGTGCCAAATTTCATCGCTATCGGTTCAGCAATTTAGGCATGACAGCGTAACATTCGCATTTTCGAAAATACAAATAGATGATTCAGTTCATAGAATAATTTTAGACTTAACCTGAAATTCCATTAGGAGATGACGTTGTTAAATGATGTGGAATTGTGTACCAGCAGTGGAGTATAGCACCCCTCTCAACAAAATAGTGGCAGTGTCACAAAAAACGCATTAGTTAGTTCAGGTGATGGTGGCGGTGGCGTGTGCCGGAGAGATAAGGCGCTGCTTATGATTTATGTTCCGCGCGACACTCGCGACGCGACCCGCAGTCACGCGGCGCCGCACCGCACCGCACCGCGGATAGTCGTCGTCGACGCTTTGTCGACGACTATCTGCACGTGTGACCCCATCGCGCCAGTTGCCCCCCCCCTTTATATAGAGATGTCTATTTTGAAGTTGTGAATTTAGTAGCCACCTAAACAAATTAAGTTTGGTGTTTGATCTCATAATAGAGAGGCAATGTTGTAGTCTGATTTCGACGGCTGAATGTTGATTGCATGAGATTTCCGAATATTCCTTAGTAACACGATCTTTATTCTGTGTTAAAGGGTACGTACCATTATGGTGATCATGGTATATGGGGTTACCAATGCATAATAAGCTCATCGCTTTTAACCGTTTACCAAAGCGAAGGTGAGTTGTGTATCTTCATCTCTTAATGAGCATATCATAATTTGGATCGTAGGGAAGAATGTTCGTAGCGCAGTGTTATCAGTTGTTCCAAAGTAAAGGTATTTCTCCATGAGATAATATGAATGCTGTTAATTGCGTGTTTGTGTGCAGGCTCGCGAGGAGGAGCTGGCGAGCAAGCTCCGCGACATGGAGGTGCTGCGCAAGAACAAGCAGCTGCCGGCGCCCGACCTCACCAAGCAGCTGCAGGCAGACCTCGAGAAGGTACGTCTCATACTTATACATTACTACCACCACCTGCACCGGGAGTACCGGAACACATACCTACCTCAATCGTAAAATAAAAGCTAAATTCCATACGCAATCATGATTGTAGCATTCGTATTTTTACTTGAAACATTCAATACTGTGTGCCACACTTTGTTTTAACAGTATTTTCGACTTTTTCACATCCACATTTTAAAGGAACTTTTTGAAGACTATAAAATGTCAGACGAAGCGACACTTTTTTAGACTTACCTATTAAGTTTAGTCACGAAGCGAGACATAAAAAACAGTCGCAAACGAACTGAGTGGTGTTCTGTTTGGTTTGTTAGAGGCATACTAGAGCGAGCCGCGGCTGCACTCGACTCGAGTGTCGGTTATGTTGTGATACATACCCAATTTCGGATGCCATTTCGTGCTATATCACCTTGTATTACCGTGGTAATTGAATTATACTTATAGACTTAAGGTCAAATGAGATTCAAGTCATGATCAACCACATGGACTATTATGGTTGGATACTTTCTTTTCAATTGAAAACTCGGGCGTTCAGGTTTTCGTACGATGTTTTCTTCTACAGAAAAGCCAGGGGCATCGGATAACTTTACCACTTTAAAATTAATTTGTTTTTCTCAAATATCTCTGTGCTTTATCATATGACAGAATGAATATCATGATATTGACTCATCTTAAAAAAAAACTATTGCATCGTAAAGATACTATTACTATTATTATACTACAATTTTGTCATTTAGTGCATTGCAGTGTCAGTTTTTTTGGAGATTTTTTGTTGGTTAGGCATAAAAAGTGATGTTTCCTTAAAGATAAAACTCCCGCCTTTAATTAGTAATCATCCTTATGCACAAGCTGTGAAGGCGGGAACGTGGAGTGGTTCCGTACGAGCGTCTGTCTGTGTGCACTAAACACGTCGCTATTTGCACCGTACCTACTACCTACACTACACTGCACTATGTATGTAGATAGATAGCCGTGTATAATGGAGGCGGTGTATTAGTGTCTGCTCACGTTGTGCCGATATATTGATCTCTAAACTCTAATGCACGATGGCTATAAGCTGGATTAATTTTTGGACATGATTGTAGATAACTTTTTTAAAGAAAGCCGCTACAGTGACTTTACGTAGTGTTTTAAATTCCCATTAAAATAAAGGTAGTTTTATTTTTATAAGTTTAATTTAACATTTCCGATTCATAGAAGACCTCAACGAGCCAAAGTAACAAACAAAAACGATAGATTGGCAGGTTTTACTGTAATCATAATCCTCAACGAGACAATTAAAACGACAACCCCGTTATAATGGTACAATGAACACAGAATTTGGTGAAAATAAACGGCCATTGTGTTGTCCGGTGACGGGCTACATCAGATAACCCGCGCCGCGCCGCTTACAGCGCCGGACACACCGCCACACACCGCGACAATGCAACTCACTGAAGTGGGACAAAAGACTGGACTTTTACAAACACAACTAGACCAACTTTTCAATTTTAATGTAGTTTTTTACCAAGTCGAGTAGAAGCTCAATATTTACCTAGTTAATACTCCTCGTGGTTTTATCTGTGTTCTCGTTATAACATCAATAATACTAGTAGGTTGGCGAAACAATGTCGTGTATAATTATTTTTAACTTTAAAATCTTAGGTGTCCAAGTTGTAATGCGAATGCGACAAAGCCGAGTGAAGCGAGTGCACGGGCCGCGGCCGGCGGCGATATGGAGGGCAAACAGCTTCCGTAAGCCTGCGCGCTCACACTGAACACAATAAATTGTGCGATAGCTTTGTGGCTCTCATCTATTTGATCGACGAAATCAGTTTCGGTGGCGCATATATGTATACAAGATAACATGCTCCTCACTGAATCGAATTTAACTTATTTTCATGACTACTAGAATATAGAAAAATAGTACTCGGACTAGTGTTTTCCAGACGTACAAAGTTATAAAATAGTTATCGACCGCCTTTCAGTCATAGCAAATAATGTGACTATTATTGTGATCATTGATGTTATAATTATGTGTATAGTTTGGGAACTGTAATTCCAGTGTTTTGTAAGCTAAACTAGCGGCACTCCTTGTCTTGCTCGCACAATGGTATGTCAGGCAGGCCATGACGGCGTGCCGGTATTTGAGTAACACGTGTGTATCGTGTGTAATGTGTGTGTGTGCGGTGTTGTCGGCAGGCGCAGGGGCAGGTGTCGGCGCACTACACGCAGGTGCGCGGCCAGCTGTCGGCGCTGGCCGCGCTCGTGGCGCGCGCCGACCACGCGCTCGCGCTCGCCGCCGCGCTGCGCGCCGACACGCCGCCCGACCAGCTCGCCTCCCTCTCCGTCAGTATCTTCACTACACTATATATGTATACACGTCCCTGGTAGTCCGCTGCACTGCATTGATCATATTGATTCCACAATAAACCATTTTGGGCCGTTTGTATCCAGTTAGTCTGGCAATTTCTTTGATCCTCCTGGGAGATCATCCCGCTCGGATTATTAACGTCATGTTGTTAGTTCAGTTATCCGTTCTACAAATGCAGTTCTTAATAGTAATCGAAATTGAGGTTTTCGTAGAAGAACAAAAGCTGTGGGAGTACCTCGTAGATATATTATTCTAGATTTTAAACCTCCTGGAGTATATTCAGTTAGGATTCGCCGGGAGTTACTTACGCACACACTTGGCAACGGACGTTGACGGTATGACCGAATGTATATTAATTGATTTTTGTACTCACTCCCTCCGTCCACAGGCATCCGTGAAAGAGCACGAGACGGAGGTACGCGAAATTATAGAGAACTACAACAACATGGAGCGCGAGTGCGTCGCCTCCAAACAGACGGTGTCGGCCGAAGTGCGGGAGAAGATCGCCAAGCTGAAGGAGGAGTGGGCGTTCGTAGTCGGTCGCTGCGGGGCCCCGCCGGCCCCGGAGCCGGCCCCGGAGACCGAGGCGGGGTCCGCGCGCGCCGCCCCGCCCCCGCGCGAGTCTCGCTCCCCCGCGCCGGTCCCCGCCGAGACCGAGCCGCCCGCGCGCGAGTCCCGCGAGACTAGCCTGCTCCTCCGCCGCGAGCCCGACACGAGCCACGAGCTGAGCGCGCGCAGCTCGCACTCCGACTCCAGGAAGAGCTCCCTCGACAGTCAAGCTAGCGGTGAGTCGACGCTTCTTACGAGGACCCGCCCCCGCCCCCGCCCCCGCCCTGTGGGACACACTTGAACTAACACTATCTGTATATAGCTAGATAACCGATCATTATGAGGAGACAACGTCTCCGTCGATGTTTTGAAATATCTACGTTTACATCGATTCAGAAGAACATTCCAGACGGTGACGTTCGCTCTAAGAAAACGATAAATGTACTGTTTGGGTTGTGTCGTCTGTAAATTGCGCTTGTGGTGATGGCGAATAAAAGAGTTGGGTACTAACAGCTTGTTTCATTCACTAACCAGTAGTTTTGTTAACAATCTTAATTCAAAATGGCGGGACTTTCAGCTTACTAGACTTCGCCTAGCCGCTAAAATGACACCCGGCCATAATGATTTGGTGTTATTCTAGCGGCGTGCTTTTGTGTGTGCGGTTTGTGGAATATATATTAGTTAATTAGAACTAACACGTTGATTGAGTGATTGTGGGTAATGAATCGATGACCGACTCGCGGCGGGCGGCCGCTAGCACGCCGATTATAATCGAACAATGGTGCGACGAACATTTATCATGGATATGATATTCTAGGCACTACATGGTAGGTATGGTTGTAGTACAGTTCGAATTTCGATTTGCTATTAAATGATTTAATGCATGTTTTAAAAATCTATAAGTCTACTAGCTTTCCGCTTCCGCGGTTTCACCCTCCCCCGTACTTTACGCACTTAGGAGTGTCATTTCCAAAAAGATCTTGGATACCTACGTTATAAAAGGAACCTGTGCATAATTTCGGGATTATTTAGGCGAGATAACATTTGTGACATTGTCTGTTTGTTGAGTCTGGATGTAAATAGGTACCTATTTAATAGAAATTATCTCATACTAGCAGCCCGGTACGTGCTTCGCTACGTATAAAGTGAAATAATAAAAATGTGATAAATGAAGAACCGCTATACCGATTTTGTGCAAACTTCACATAAACCATCTACTAAACAATCCGAACAAAGCCTAAACATTTGGTTTGGATAGGTGAGTCCGTTATAAAATTACAACGAAAAGTGGCATTGATTTTTATATATATAGACTAGTAGACCCCCGCGGTTTCACCCGCGTACGGTTTGAATTTTCTGCTTCGAAAACCAATGCACGCCACTGATTATTAGACTACAAATCAAACAGATATTTTCATCAAACAGACAAAAAAATCGAACTCAAAGAATCTTATTTCATTATTATAACAACAAATGAGAAAGAAATTAAATTAACTACAATCAAAATATTCTAATGAAATAGAGAAAATTAACTTTTTTTTTTTCATTGGCTTCACCCGGGTGTGTATTTTGCCAATTTCCAGTTATATTATATAAGTTCTAGTCACAATAAATCACTTTCACATAGTCCTCATGCAGTCAGTCACCGTCCGTAAAAGTCATGTTATACTACAGTGGTGGTCATGTACTAAAACTCTTCACGGACTTTTGAAAAGACACGATACACATAATTCATTTCATTTCACTTCACTGGTGCACATGGATTGATTTTTATTGGATAAAATACCACCGATAATAAGCAATAAAACTCAAAACACATGAATTTATGAATATAAAATTGAAAACACAACGTCACTCTGCAAGTTCCCGCCAAAAAGTCCGAGAAAATGAATTTCCAAACAAATTTCGAATACTAATCCGGTTTAAATATTTGACATTCCAATTTTAAAGAGCATTTCAGTTTCCAGCTCAAAAGGCAGATAGAGCGCGCTTATTTAAAACTTATTTAACGAAAAACACTTTCTTTTTATAAATTAACATACAGCAGCTTACAAATTTGCAAATACAAATTCAAAAGCGAATACCAGGTGTTTTTAACCGACTTCAAAAAAATAGGAGGTTCTCAATTCGGTTGTATTTATTTTATTAACCGATTTGGAAAATTCTTTTTTTGTCTGGAAGGGTACACTTCCCGTTTGTTCCCATTGTCATCAGATCAGGATTTGATTACTTCTTAGTGTACTTTGAAGTCGGTTTAAGTTTTTTGTAAAACAGTCCAATTATTCAATTTGTACCTAATTGCTTTTTTTGGCCTCACTCCCGTGTTCCGTTCGCTCCATCTAACTTATTCTGTAATCTGTGAAAATCGGATTGAGATTTTCAAACATGTGTCAAAATAAAAAATGTAATTTAAATCAAAAATACCAAGGAGTATTGATATCAACTTCGATGCAAATCACCCCTAAAATAACTTTCTACCCCTTTTTGACCCCGTCAGGTGATGATTTTCAATAAAATACGAAACACATCTTCCATCAATTCTGTTACGAAATGTTTATGCAAAATTTGAAGTAGATCGGACCAAGGAATCACGTTGTCCCATACAAACTTTGCCCCCATTTTTCACCCCCTTAGGGGTATAATTTCGGAAAATCCTTTCTTATCTGATGCCTACGTCATACAAAGAACACACCCTCCAAGTTTCAGGTCTCTACGATCAGCGGTTTAGGCTGTGCGTTGATTGTCAGTCAGTCATTCAGGACAAAGCATTTTATATATATAGATAAGTAGTTATTTACTACCTGTTATCTGGTCACCATTGTACCTACACAGCTTAGTTTGGAGTCAGCGTAATGAAATTAAAGTTTAGATCGGACACGTCGTCAAACTAAACAAGCAACACGAGTCGGGAGAGCGCTGCGCCGCCAGACTCGCCCGAATGTGACTAACGTCGCCGTCGCCCTATTCAAAGTGGGAGGGTACACAGAGAGACCGGACCTTTCAGACAGTAATCGCCGCTAATTGACGATCGTGTTCTACTCTTTTATATACCTTCGTTAGGGATTAAAAGGTAATCTCGGTTCGGGGAAACCATTGGTTGACATGCATTTCTCATTCGATGAAACGAAATCAAATGGGCATGCACAATTTCTAGATATATTAATTTCAGCCATTTTTAGTTGTCAAACAAGCAGAATTAATCAAATACCAAAAATAAGGATATACAAGTGTTATTACGAACCGGCTTACTTATTAGGGGCTAAATTTAATAAACGATTTTGAATTTGAATTCATTATTTTACTATGCTACTGCTCTATATTGTAATGTTATAGTTTTCAGCTACAAGAAAGTTGATAACGTATTTCCGATTAGCCACCCTTGATGATACGAGGGGCGATGCGAAGTCGCGTCGATATTTGACAAGTTTTTTCATTAAACTCTCCTCTTTTGCGGACTTGGATTTACTCGTTTTTCTGCAGTAAAAAGTTAAATCCCTGACACATAAATTGCTAAGCTGGATTGTGTTGTGAGTTGTGTCCAATCCAAACAGTTAAATATTTCATTGCGTACGTCTCAAGTTCTCAACTCTACTCGCAGTAATTTAGTTTTATATTTTTTTCCATCAATAGGTTTTTATTTGACTACAATCTGTTGAAATTGCTCAGATCCCAGGAAGGAACTGGCTCTCAAGTGAAGCTGCCAGAGCACATCGGGTTATCTTTTTTCAAAGTACTGCTTCACCGTGCTCTTGGGTTCTCACGATGTTTTACTTCCATGAAAATTCAAGCTTATTGAAAAAAAATATTTATATTGAAGAACCAACGACTTTCGTCACTGCATTGCAAATTCTACAACTGAGCCATCATCACTTTTAACTGATAAATTTTGTAAAACTATGTCTGTTATCTATCACTTTAAATGCTACTGCATTCCCAAACGTTCAAGTTATAAATCAACCAGGAGGCGCCCCCATAAAACACACCCGTCATCAAATAAAAAAACGTTTGGTTGTTATCAAAATGCGAGACTATCCACAAATCACGCGCGAGCGCCTCGCCGTCAGCCGCACTTGTGTGTGACGCGCCCGTCCATTGGAACGGACATGCCTGCTCGTGCTTAAAATCTACCTACCCGCAGTGTCACTTGTATTTATATGTCATCCATAAAAACACCAAAGCTGTCCTTATTATTGAGATCGTAAGAAATATACTCTAATAAAAAGATTGTAGAAAGGTATTAGGCGTCGAAAATGATTCTTTTGTTAAGAAATTAATGTTGGAACTAAAGCTGTTCCCAAACGGTGGGCTAGAATAATAGGAAGGCATCTGCATGCCGAGACGTGAGCTCATTTCCACTACAAACAGACAGTCGGTGGCCCAAGCAGTGTTTGTTCTGCGACTAACAATTATGGAACTACGATTTGCGGTACCTACGGAATATGTTTTTAGGATTTGAAAACTTATGTTGTGACATTTAGGCGTGTGAATTAGACCAAGGTAAATGTTGTCCTTGACTCCCGTCTTCGGGGCTTTTCCACGGCTAATGTATCCAAAGATTGTAAATACTTCTCATGTAACCGATCTTTTCAACATTAAGTTTCCGATACTTAAGACCAATGGATGATAAGGAATTAAGAAATTCTCTATTCTATGCTGGTATGGCATCAGTTCTTAACTTGCGCCGCACGAAACGTTCTCACAAAGCTTGTAAATTTCCCTATTATTAGCGAGTTTGCGACTAACGTTCACTTTAAGTGGAATTTGGCTCTCTACCCGTTCAGATATTCGAGCGTACACAGCGTTTTAAATTGAAAAATATTTTCACAAACTTCCGTTTGTGGAAGAATCCTGCCGATTTTATTGGAGCATAAGAAAAAAAGCGCTGAAAGAGACGTGGCCTAGTTAGAGTCTGTCGTCGGTGCCGAGGTGAACACGAAAAAGCTGGAACAGCAAACAATACGTGATTGTTGTTGCATTGTGTGCGGCCTAGAAACACGTGACAAAGCGCAGTCTGTGCAGCGCGCGCCCCGCGGCGACGGCAGCGGGAGCGGGAGCGGGAGCGGGCGCCACACGCGGTGCTCCGCTATACAGTAGCACCACAGTCTATAAAACCATACAGTCGTTCCACGAAGCCGTCTAGACAGGGCAATCGTGCGGGGTGTGAGGCGCGAGACGTGGCCCGACCTACGAACAAAACGATGTTAGTAGCTCGGGACACAGCATACTTTATATGGCAGTCGCGATACTGTCTAGACGTTGTCGGCATTTTCCACGAGATCAAAGGCGTCGGACGACTGTATGGTTTTATAGACTGGTACTACTATACTCATCGCACTACTAACCGTGATTCTGTATTTCTTTGATTGCTTTCTGCACTTCATTATTTTTAGGTATAAATAAATCTACATATTAGTATTACCTCAGAGTATATAAATACTACGTACAACAAATGTATTATGCACAGAATATCTGTGGAAAATGCAAGTCAGAATTTAACTTTCAATTGTTTGCAGCATATTAATAATAATTATTAATAATTAATAAACAACAGTATAATATGAAATAATTCCTGGGGTTCTGAGTGATACTGAATTCTACTAAACTCGATCTGATTCTTGAATTGTTAAAACTGGCACGAAATGTTGTGATAACTTTTCATAATAATTTGACAACTGAGATAATGATGGTGTCTATTAACTAGGACATGGTGGCGCAAATCGGTGCAATATACGCGTGGCAAGGACGTCACGAGCGGAACCCTCTACGGTTCCGCACGTGACGTCCTTTAATAACGGCTCTTGATGGCTCCTGTACGATTTATATTAATTGTTAATTAGCATATTGATTATTATGAACATCCCATTAAACTAATATTAAAATCAAGAAAGTCTTTACCGATCATTCATCGATATTATAGGTATTTTGCTTTTCTGGCAAAATTCAAACTGTCAAATTTCTCAATATTGTTTGGCGTTTTGGAACGGCGTTTCTGAATTATTCATAAAAGTAGAGTCATTCAAATCCTCAGATTTCAAGTAGGTTTTTTTATACCACTACTTTGGCAAACAAGCATAAAGTCCGCTTGATGGAAAGCGGTTACCGTAGCCTATGGACGCCTGCAGCACCAGGGGTATCACTCGCGCATTGCCGAAGGGGTATCACTCGCGCATTGCCGACACTGAAGAAATCACTTCACACCCTTTTTGAAGAAACCCATGCTGTACTCCATTGGGAAAACGACGGCTCATTCCACAGTCTTTGTGTCCGCGGAAGGAAGGTCCTTTGAGACCGCAAAGTACGAAACCATTCTGGTTTCAATGTGTGAAGATGGACTCCTGTCGATGGCGAGAGTTTCGATGGTGGAAGCAGAACACTGTCCGTCGTACAAGTGACTATAAGTGTACTAAGTGATAGGCATACCTTGCAGTATAGTGCCTATTGCGTAGGTTTATTATATGAACATCTGCAGTTCTGTAGTAGCGAGTATTATCGGGTGATAGGCTCGCATGTCCGGTATCCGAGCTGTCCGGGTGTCCGACACGCAGAATGCGTGCGACAGAAAGCGGACAGGCGGCTTCTATCCGCTAATGTATCTACATGTAACGTTTATAGCGGCCCAGCGTAAGTTTCGTTACTTTTTTGTAAGTTGATGACCCCTCATCAAATATCGCATTCATGAAAAATATCAAGAAAAGTTACCTCTATTTAGGTAGGCGGTAACAATGAAAAAGTCAATTATTAAAAAGCTAAGTTCAATTGTTCTATGTTGTAGCAATGCAAATGCTTTCCTGCGACAAAATACATAAAACTGAAACAAAACAAAGAAAAAATAAAGAATGCTTAAAACTCATGTAAACCAGATGGAATTATCTGTAATCTGTAATCTCTCCGGATATTTAGGGGCGATAAACTCGTCTAAATGAACATTTCCGGGATTATAACGAGCGAGATATTCTCGGATTAGTGCGAAATAAAGAAATTGGATAAGAATTATAAAATCCGGCCAAGTACGAGTGGCACTCACACAAGGAGGGTTCCGTACAATATTATAATATAAAAACAAAAAAAAGTTATTTAATATAGCTATATATAAAATTAATAAAATGAATTTTTTTTTTTTTTTTTTTGTTGTTATAGCGGCAATAGACATACATTTTCTGTGATTTTTTCAGCTGTCTACTTATACGATTCATGAGATACAGCCCACTGACAGACAGACTGACGGACGGACAGCGGATGCTTATGAATATGGTCCCGTTGGGCACCCTTCGGGTACGGAAACCTAAAAAACCCGTTTCAAATTGTTTGAAATTTTCATTGAACAAACTGAACTTGAAAAACGCTGTATCTACGGTGTCTGTAAGTGGATACTACAGCTACCCACGTACACAATGAGTGCGGTTGTCGGCAATATCTAGGTGTCGTCTAGGAATGTGGAGGGCAGACTAATATATCATAAAACTAGCACCACACTAGAATGGTAGCATAGCAGCCAGCGTGGCACGACACGACTAGTGCGTCGCGTCGCATTGCAGCCTCGCTCGTTTGTCACCGGCCGGCACGAACCGCCATTACACCCACCCCACTGCACTCTTATGTACATTATAATACGGATTAAATTGTGCTATATTGAGGTGCAAAATAAAATTGGAAAACTCGTGTCGGGAATTTGTTAGGCGAGAAGGAATTTTATTTTATGTTTCGGATGGTATGGGACTTTTAAAGTTCAATTATTTTAGTGGTATGTGTGATTCGTGCAGAATATATAATAGCTGTAGCGGTGAATGTGGCGGGTAAATGCTATTACATAGTTGGACACCTATAATTTAGGGAAATATGTTGTTATGGGAAAATACGTAAACGTGTGAGAAAAAAAACATTCGAATGCAATGAAAATGGCTGAATAAATATCCGTATATATAAAACAAACGAATAAAAGTAAGTTCCATGATGCCTCTGTGTTAGTTACTCAAACAAATAGACACAACGGGGTCACGGCGCGCCGCGGCAAGGGCGCCAACTTTGCACGTAGATATTCTTTGCGGTAATGTTGACACTTTGCGCAACTTTGACGTTAATGATGACGGGAACAGCCTTTTACTTATTCACTAAGTTTAAAAGCACGTAGAGTTATTGTACAAAGTGTTTTTGATCCTTTGGATTGTGGTTAAAAAATAATATTGTTATTATAGGCCGCGCGTCCCTAGGGCGCTAGGATCAAGGGTATGTTTTAAATAAGCGGTGGTTGAAAGCGACAGTGATAACAATACGATATGAACTTGTTGATTTTAAAAAAATATATGCACTTGCATGTAAAATAACACACCAAAACATATTGAACTAGTTTTCGCCGCGCGCTCCCAATGGTGTTATGTTTTCCCGGGCTAAAGAGCTGGCCAGCGGCGGGGCGTAAGACCATTTTGTTTTTTTACCAAAAAATTTTTTTCCCGCTTTCGCGACTTTTAAGTAAGTAAGGCGCGAGGCCCCCTGGGTCGCGAGGCCGTAGGCGGTGGCCCACGTCGCCCACGCCTTACGCAGCCACTGGAGCTGGCTTTCGCATTTATTATATTAGTAGGAAGCACATAAAGCTACATGCATACTGGATTTATTGTTCATAGATACTACGCTCAAATCGCTCTAGGAACTCCACCCGCAAGTGTGTCTGCCTGCGTGTCGCACGCGTTAATGCGTAACATCTCGTTGAGTTTCAGCGAGAGCAAGCCGCGAGTGGTTGCGCTCCTAACGTTAATCAGATTCGTGTCAGTTTCTCAGAGGCTTTAAATTATTCTACTTGAGGTGATTATGTTTAAGATGAGAGTTTAGGTTTCAAGTACCCACAAAGCTACAAAGGTTAATGATTGCTAGTGGTCGAAATAAGAGTTCGTAATTCATAAAAAAATCTCTACTATATAAACTTTAACTATGCTAAATGTAACACTCCTCCGTGTGCGCAATAAGCTTAAAAATTATCCAAATATCTATATTCACGTACTTATTTATAGATTGAAAAAATACTCACCTTTATTCTAAAACACTTATAGACAGACTTACGTAACCTAGTAGGTAAATTCTACAATTATAATGGAAAGTTATATAGGTTTCTATTCAATTATTTAAATGTACAAGCTAATTGTATCCATTTAAAACTAACACCTATTAGTCTAATGCCGTGCTCTATATATTCATGACCATGTCGCGCCGCGACAGCCGGTGTGGCTTCAGCCGGTTCAGCACATTATGCATGCACTTTTCAGCGCGTGCATTTTAACGCGATATGCTAATAACAGCTAGATTAGGGGTTGGGGTTTGTTGTTCATAATTTTGCAAGTCTATTAGCTTACTCGCTAACCTGCCTATCGCTATTAGCATATTTACCCTCGGCCTCTGCTAGTAGAGACCTCTATATTGTGTCGTTCGTTGGGGTAAAAGTATTCGTCACTGTGTACCCGAGCAAGTTCTTCGGCTCAATACTATGAACAGTTTGTATGTAGTTTAACTTTAGTTGGTTTAGTCATGGAGGAGGGTGGTAGCATGCGGCTCGTCTGTTGGTAAGCGGTTACCGTAACCATAGGGACGCTCGCAACTCCCGGGGCATCACTATATTCTGTAAGGTTCTGTTCGCCAGTCGAGCTGTTCTTTGAGCGAAAACACGCTATGCTCCACCTCTCTAAATACGAATAATTTCGGGATACAGGTGTTTTATTAGGCTTATTATTGTAGAATACAACAAAAATCTATTGTAGTGTACAATTATTATTAAAATTTATAAACTGAATTGAAAGAACCATGCCCTGACATTATTGCTGCCAGTGTAAGATTGGACCCGAGCCCAGCTACCTGGCGGCTCCGCACAGATTACAATAATTATAAGTCGCTTACCCTCACGATATTTGGGAAGTTATTAACCACTTACATTATGTGTTTTGTTATGGGCTTTTTACTACCTTTACTTATCAGGTCATAGTTTATGCTTTCATTTTCCTTGTCCAATTTTTGATTTTATTTAAATGTTTTCTTTTTTATTCTTTTTTGTTTTATAAATTTTGTTTTCATTTCTTTCCTGGTATGTACATCCCTTATTTACTCTGGTAAGATTAAATTTAATAGACGAACCTTCGAGTTCTCTCTGCAGTTCAAATATTAGCCATTAGATTTGGAATGCACAAACACCATTACCCGGGTGCCGGGAACAGTGGCTATTGTAAGAATGCGGGTAATAACCGTTCGTCCTGGGACGCACAGTGCATACCGCCTGCGCCCGCCTGCCGTCTGTAATTCGGAGGAATATTATTTATTTGTTCCGCTTGTTTTTACTACACGCCTTGCACTCGCTCTACTTTACACGGAATATGAACACCACTCTAATAGATTGCAATGAGTTATGTTTTAAATATTAAGGGGTCTGGAGCGTAGTTACTACTACTATACTATCACAATACTGTAGGGACACTACGAATACGTCAATTCATACCAACTGAAATGAGCTATAACCTGAAATGAGCTCTGCTAGTGTTTGTTCACGTTTAATCTAAATATAAAATGTCGGAACAGTCCCCCCTCCCCCTATATAGTCCGCTCCCCACCGCCGCTCGGTAAATATCATGAAACCGTTCAAATATTCATAAAAAAGGATCTTATGACCAACTATGGAAGGAGCTCGTATTTTTATGAGCCTTATCGTGGTACTGCCATATTAAGGTCTTCCCAGACGAACTACTTCTATGTGTGTAATGTTGTGAGTGTTAATAATAGTTGGTGCAGCTGCTGTCGGGTGGGCTTCACAATATGTGTTACAGAGATGTTGATAAGTTCAAGTTAATTCAAAATAAGTTGCACCAACTGATGATGGCTCAAAATGGTTGGTTAATCAGATGGGGAGGTATTAGCTGTACCTACCAGATGGAAAGGTTTTCCGAGCTTCAAAAAGCCTTGAAGCTCCAAGTGCAACTGCCGAAACAAGATATCAGGCTATATATGGCTACCAAACCAGCCGGGAGAACTACATATGACTCTACCATCGTGCAAAAATTGCTTAAAGTAAATAAGTCCCTTAAGTATCATTGTATTTATTAGCATAAATGAGATTGATCAGTACAACAGTTCACGGCTGAACGCTTTTAGCTATCCTCTGGTATGATTGATCGTTTGCTTCCTGGCGCGGGCGCGGGCGCCACCGGTACCTACTTGACCAGGTGGAGGACACTGATGGGCCTCTTGGTTACTTTTTCTACTAACGTAGCAAACAAGGGAGCTCATTCCACAGCCTGAGTTTATTTTATATTAAGTTCCCAAGACCTTAATGTTGTAATATTTACAGCTGCGGTACAGCTAACTAGCTGACCTTTTGCCCCCGGATTTTTGTTTCCGGACTAAAATATGTCATTTATTTCTCCGCTCGTCAACTATATGTATTAGGTAGTGTGTAATTAAATTATCTGTTATAAAAATAAACTAACTTTCTAATTTATAATTATATGCTTACCTACATAGGAATAAGTAAGAGTAGAAGTTGGAATTAGGATGAGAATTATTTGAAAATATAAGTAATATAAACGCAAAGCTTTGGATTCAACCCATTTCATTCAAATCGATTCCCATAAAATAACCTGTTCGGTTCAAATGCTGCCGTCATTCGTAAGTAAGAATATTATAAAGAGCCGGGCCCCAACCCCTTAAACGAAAAAAATCCATCGTACTGCAACCGTGAAAAAATACCGTCCGTTTAGCTACAGCCTTTATTAGTCTGAGGCGTCAATGAAACGACGGGGACATTCACTACCGCCGTACCAGGAAAAGTCAGGTTGAGACACGAATATGAATACACGCGAGTGTGAAAGGGATGTGAGACAATAGGGGATGATTTCCCTCTCGTTTGGGCGGGCGGGCGGCCGGCAGTGCGAGCCGGGCGGCCGCGGGACTCGCGCGGGCGCGACACACACGTCACATTTACGATACAAATGAAATCACGTGTTTAGTTTAAGTCGTGCGACTCGTGTGTGATTGTTGTGTGTTTTATAATGTTGTGAATGTGTGTGTGTCTCGCTGTCATTACCTAGGAACGCTAAGGTACGGGAGCACATATATTATCATTAGTCATGTCTGTGAAGGCATGTTGATAATTTATTTGGGGTATTCAATTTCAGGCTGTCATATTGTTTGTACAGACGTCTGGTGCGGTATTATGTTAATGTTATTTGGGTTTAACTTTCAAATTTCTTCTCACGATGGTTTATTTATTATACATGACATAAACCGATGATATGTTTTGAGCTGCTTAGGTAAATCTTGGGCTTATGTTAATTTATTTACTAGAAGTTACCCCAAGATTATTAATTTATAGGTGAGGTGAAAAATAATTTTGTAAAGCTAAATTCTTCTTCTATTATCAAAGTAACTGCCTTCATATTATTACATACTAAAATGAATCAAGAAAATAATTGCAGAAATATACAAATCCTTTTATAATTCCCTCCATCCTGAAATTGCGTCAGTTCCTTTCATGGCAGTCATATTTACTTTATGAAGCCTCGGAATGCCGGTACCAAAAGCATCTCCTCTTAAACTCATAAAACTTGAGCTCACAAACAAGTTGGTTTACTTTGGTGTTTGCTTTTAGTTGTCTAGTGAAGTTTAGCTTCAAGTCGAGATGGCAACTTTGAACCAACTTACATTATATCTCGCAAACACTTATATTGAAGTAAACGTTCTTATCCAAGTGTGTTTATTCTGCAATTACTATAATATTAAGGTTCATTTTACTAGAGCTTTCGATGAAAAATCGTGAAGATACCATAGCATGTAGTATAATTTTTGACGGGCCAGCTGGCGTGGTTGGTTAAGACTCTGGTTAAGATTCTACCTATCGCGCCGCTGGTCGTGGTTTTGATTCCCACACAGGACATGCATTTGTGTGCATGAACATTTTTTTTTTTTTTTTTTTTTTACTGTGTATAGGCCTGTGTTTGACCACAATCTCACTATGGTAAGTGATGATGTGGTCGAAGGTGGTAAGCACACAAAGCCTAGAAGGAACTGGCTCTCAAGTGCAGCTGACGGAACACACCGATAGGTGCTTGGCGACATATTTTCAACTTGAGGGTGGTAGCCAGCCAGACGGGTACTACAAAGTACCCTACCACCGTGCTATGGTTTCCTCACGATGTTTTCCTTCACCGAAAGCTCAAGCTCATTGTAGGATTCGAACCCGGGACCTTCGTCTCGGTATCCGACGTCACTACCACTGAGCTATCATCGCCTTAAATATCTGTATCCATACATGTCTGTATGTCCTGAGTCTGGGTGTAATTATGTATGTATGTATTTACAAATAAAAAGTAGTATATGTATTATCTGGTTTCCATAGTACAAGCTCTGCTTAGTTTGGAATCAGATGACCGTGTGTGGGGAATGTCCCAGGATATATTTATTTAATTTTTAAGTACCCACCTGGCTGGCTACAAACCTCAGGTTGAAAATCTATTGAGCACATACCGGTCTCTTCCGGCAGCTAGTTGCCTCAGTCTATCCATATTTAAACAAAGCTACAGCTATCAAATGCCACATGAGTAAATCTGCAGACATAACAGCGTTATGAGTGCGCGTGGGTGCCGATACGGGTCCCAATCAGCAGTCTCCGCCGAGGGTGGCACCCTTCCGCTATTATCTTATTATTTATTGTGTTCTTGGGCACCCTTCTTTTGTCTGCCTTAAAACACCCGAGTGTGGACTTTATAAGATCTGTATTGTGTATCTTTAACGTGTGTTCAATGACTTTTCATTGTATTGATAATATATTTCTAATATTAAATTGCAGGCATTGTTTTGATGTTTGTTAGACAGTTAACGTCGAAATTTATGAACCGGTTAATACGAAATTTGGCACGTGTGTAGGCTGTAACTTGACCTGTAGAATGAACATGGTTATCCCGGGACGAAACGTTTTTTAACTATGTAAAGGGTTTTATTAGACTAAAATATGACCATGGTGCACAAAGTGCTCATAGGATGACTGCTTTTCAACGTGGGGGTGGTAGCTAGTTTTTTTTTTTATACAACTAAGTCGGTAAACAAGCATACGGCCCGCCTGATGGTAAGCGGTTACCGTAGCCATATGGACGCTTGCAACACAAAAAGTATCGCTCACGCGTTACCGACCTCTCCCCCCTCCCCTATGAGCTCTGGCGACCTTACTCACGCGCAGGAACACAACTTTACACAACATAAAGTTATTTGGCTGCGGTATTCTGTAAGGTGGAGATACTTCCCCAGTCGAGCTGCTCTTTGAGCGAATAAACGCTATGCTCTACCTCTCTTAGTTAGTCAGGCATTTACTATAAAGTACCAACCAACACTATATCTCATTAGAGAGTTGGCTATCTGATCGCAAACTAAGCAGAGCTTAATTGTATACTACGGCGGAATCCAGATAACTGATATACTAAGTCATTCCACTCCACTTGTTTAGACCAAACTCGAAACAAATAGATAACAGAAGTATGCCCTGAGCGGGAATCGAACCCATGGCCTGTGGCGTGGCAGCCACGGTATCTAACCCCCACGCCAACTGTTCAATCCGTGTACGTTACGTGTTTTTCAGACTAAACTAGCAGCACGGTATGGTGGCAATTTCGACAGCATATATATATATATATATATATATATATATATATATATCGGTGCCAAAAAGAGACACGCATAATGTCAAAGTCAAAGCCATTTATTCAATTTGAATTTTCAAATGGCCCCAGAAGGGCACTTTTGAAGGCATAGAGAGAAGGACTAGTTTATTGACTAAATACTGAAAGACTTAAGAATGAGATTCATTGAGTAGCCAAGTACAATAAGCTTGAGATTTCGGTGAAGGAAAACATCAGCGAGGAAACGCACGTATAGCACGATGGTGGGGTACTTTGTAGTACCCGCCATCCTAGCTACCACTCTCAAGTTGAAAATCTGCCGCCAAGCACCTATCGGAGTGTTTCGAGAGTTGCATTTGAGGGTCAGTTCCTTAAACACACATTTCTCATTTATAAATTAGAAGAATATAAGATTGGAATGACAATCAAACGAATTGCTTATCTACTTACAAAACTATTGTACCGTCGTCCGTTCATAAATATTAAAATACGCGAGTGTTTACCGACTAGGTACATATATTTCAGCGCAGTTAATTGAAGGCAGATTTATAGCCCCTGTCTTAATTAGGGTTTGTGTACATGTGTGTGATTGTGTTACACGTGTTTTATATGTATGTATGGATTTGTGAGCTTTTATTAAAATCCGGCTTCAGTTTATTGTGTATACGGCCGGGGGTAACGACTCATTTCCCATGAAACTGCTGAAATTAATGTTATATTGAAAATACTAGCTGTCTCCTGCGATTTCACCCGCGTTCCCGAGATAAAAGTAGCCTGTAACACTCGGGGATATGTAGCTTCCTATTAGTGAAATAATTTTTCGAATCTGACTGGTATTTCAATCAAACAAAAATCTTCAACTTCGTTATATTATAATTATATGATTATATGATTTGCCAATGGATTTACAAAGAACTTCAAGTTCAAGTTGTCACTTTGTAAGTAGCTGCACCCCGCAGTTTCACATGACATGTCTTCTGCAGATAAAAATATCATATGTTCATCTCATCATCCCAAACATCATCTATTACTACTATCTATTCTTCTTCTATCTATTTGACTATTGAATCCTTTAAATCTCAAATATTCTCCTACTATCACCCTCTTTAATTCCTTTTATTTTCCTTTATTTACCTTAATATTATTTAATATTAGTATTTAGTTTATTTACCTACTTATCTTTATTTATTGTATGTATGTAAGTATTAGTATATTACTTTATATATCTCAAAGTATTATAGTATTTGTGTATAGATAGTATTAGTTTATTTCATATAATTATATTGTATGTAGTAGTATTGTAGGTAGATGCTCAACCTGCCGCCTTTTGAAGTTTTTCCTGTACCCAAAGGTTGCCTGGAAGAGATCGCTTAAGCGATAAGGCCGCCTATATTGTATAACTTCCTCTAATTTGTGTTGTTGTAATCATGTGCTCTATGTAAGTGTATACAATAAAGAATATTTCATTCATTCATTCATCATTTGTCTAATTTTACACGGAAATCTGTTTACGGAAAACATATACTGTATTATTAAAATAATGCACGGCAAAATTCCATTCATATTTTTTGCAAGGTTTTTAAATGTAAGTCGCAGCAAAACGTCCTAATATTAAATACACGGCCCGCTCCTGCCCGCTTCTGGGGGCCTACCCCCATCTTTTACAAAACAACCTTATTGCAATACTGTTTTGTTTCCAGCATATAATAACCTTATTTATATTCGTACCATGAACTCTACCAAACACTATTGTTATATGATTGTTATATTGCTGCTAAGAACGAATGATTTTTGAGAATTTGTCTATGGGCTCACTAAAGATGAAAAGAAATAACGCTATGGGCCTAAGCAACTTTCTCTCTCTTAACAATTGTCATCTCTGTCACTCATCCATACTCTCTCGTTCTTTCAAACAACCTTATTCTTCTTTTCGTACCATGATGTCCCTAAAACAAGCTTATTTTATGCATGAAAACAACCTTGTTTATTTACCATAATGGTTCATTCAATTCGTACCATGAGCTATTTTTTATAAGCTTTTGACAATTAACATTATTGTTTTAATGTCAAATTTAGCAATCTTATATACGTTGTATTTACAAGCTGCAAATAACATTGTTTTCCAAATTTATGTTATAAAAATCTATTATAGTGTCATATAAAGTAATTATATCGAATTTATTTACTTATAGAATGAATATATCGGGATTGCGAGATTAGGTATCATCCCAAAATAATATAACCGATTGTTTATAAAGTTTTTAATTGCACTTGTCGTTCACTACACAACTATGCATCTACGTTAGTAATATCGATCCCTCGACCCTTAGCCTTAGATTTATTTAGATGAAGCGGAGCTTTAAATAGCGTGTTTATATATTTAGTGAATTTTCATTTAGGTACCTACCCACTATTAATATCCTGTTTTCATTATAACTAACGTACATCGAATAACCCCAGATTAATCCATAAAGTTAACTTTCCTGCAGTGTTAGTACACAGAGTAGTCCCTGTGTTCCTGGAATCCAAACTACCTAGATTCTCTGGCAAATTTTCTAAAATTGGTCGTAACCTACATTAGCCTGGATGGAATATATTATTGTCAACAGACGGACAGACGACAGACTTATAATAATCTATAAAGATAATCATTTTAACCATCTAATGTAGTAAAATATTAATTAGGTATTATATATTTGTATTAAAAACTCAACTCACAACAATCTGCTATACTGTTGCAGAGCAGATGTAACCGTGCGGGAAATTCTAAAATACACATCCATTGGACCTAACTTTCTGTAGCCTTTGTGGCTGTGGATAGAACCGTGGGGGTCTGAAGCTCGCTGATTTGCTCACACATTATCATCAAAACCTCTGCAAACCGGTTGGTGGGGAGCTTTTTGTGACAACGCATTAGCTTGGCTATCCAAAGAGGAAACACTGCCAATAACGAGCTTGAACCTGGAACCTTGTCGATGATCGACAACAGCGGCAAATATTTAATACCTACATACACATAATATGTTTAATTCCAAGACCTGCAACTACAGTAGGATTCCCGTCAATAACACAATGAATAAAAACACGAAAGTATTATGTACCTACATTCTTTATTCACATAAGTTTAATGAGAGTAAGATAATTATACACAATATAAGTATGGCATTAAACAATCTTGCAGATACAGATTCAAACTTTATTTCAGCTGTTATAGGTTCTTAGACTTCACTTTAGACCAGCCTCTCCATATCTACGTACACTTTTTTGAGAGTACTCCTTCGCTTGTAGATATCGATTGAAGGCGGTATTTTTGGTCTGTTTGTATTTAACCATTTCTACCTGCTGACTGGATCTCTGGCGAACTCTTCGGCTACAACTCTACAAAATGAATTGCAACATTTGTGCAACTTACAAATGTTTATAACCATGACATCTTACATTTCATGCACTGAATATTACTGTCGAATATACTATTAAGATGTTTCCATATTGATTGCACTTTGTTTGTTATTAAATTACATAAACAAATGTATTTAATAACTAAATATCTTGGATATCTTTATTAGACATTTGAGTATGACAAGAATGACAGGTAAATATTTTGTTCCGATTCATTTCATTTGATAATCTAGAGTCGGCAGTCTATATATTTTTTCAATTAATTTCCTTACTCTTCATAATAACATTTTAAAATATTTGTATGCATTTTATAGAAATTACTCGAAAATATTTTATTCTTTTAGTTACTTATACTTTACAATTAGTTTAATTTAATACTTTGCTAAAAGATGAAGAACCTCAAATCATTTCGGTCCAACGTGTGAAAGAAATGGCACTATACAGTTAATATATCGTTATTTCTTTTTATCTTTTATCAGGTTGTAGCAAGCCATAGACAAATCATTCATTCTTTCTCGGCACATAGCAATGTTATATCAATGTTGAACGATTGAGCTCATGGTACGAATCAAAGTAATATTATTATAAGGTGAAAACAAAACAGTCTGGCAATAAGGTTATTTTGTGAGAGAAGATGATGGCCCTATAGGATGGAACGGGACAAAAAAAAATACTTGTCAATTGTGACATGATTGTGACGCAGGAATTTTGAAACTCAATGTGCCCTGTTGCACTACATATTTTGAAATAATACAAATATTTATTTTATGTATATCGACTTTTATATTACTTGAATTAATATTACTTAGGTCAATATGAAAACAAGGCAAGGGGCCGCCGTTCAATAGTGATATTCAGTGAATGAAATTTAATATGGCATGGTTACAAACAGAAGTAATTCAAGTATTATTTTATTCATTTTGCAGTGAAGAATTCGCCGGAATTCAAAGTAACTACTCTAAGAAATGTGATGGAGAGAAATAGGTACCTAATCCTCAACTAGGAAAGCAATGGAGCACTTCTTGGTCATTACAAAAACCGAGACAAAGTTCATACATAAATATATACATACCTAGGTAGGTTTATATTTATGTATGGCACTTCAGTCTTACTACCTATAGTCTAGGCAGGTACCTATTGTCTTTAAATTATATGAATAAAGAATTTACCACAGGAATCAACACATATTTTTATTTAGTACCTTTTGTCAGGAATGCTACTGTAGTTGCAGGTCATACAATGAAACATTATGTGTATTTAGGTATATAAACGTTTATGAATACAGTACAATCACAGTAAAGCTTAATCTATACGATATTAAATATTTACAACAAATAAATGAAATACAATCTAGCACTCGTATATAAATTTTCCTCTAGGCTGCCGTAGATTATCGGCAAGGTTCCCAACAGGCTAGCCAAGCTAATGCGTTGGCGGAAAAAGCTCCCCGCCCGAGGCCTCGATTATTTTGGTGACAATATGCGAGCGACTCGGTGAGCTTCAAACCCATACGGTCGTATGGTTTCGATAGCAAATGGCATTTTGGTCCATTGCATGCGAAAGTGTTGATTCCTCACGTAGCATAGATGCATACCACGTCGCTTTCGTGTATCTATTATTGGCTTCTTTGGTATTTGCTTCCAAAAACACAAATAGTTCATATTCATTTGCCATCTTGAAATGCTAGATGGCAAAAGCTAGAAGGCTAGAGATACACAATTAATTCGATAAGTTAAATAAATACGATCTACTGACTTTATATCACTATAATAATAGATATTTTTATCATAAATTTGGATAATTCGTCGCGTATATAATGTTATATTTTGATTGATATATGCAATTGACATAAAAACCATAATGCTAGTTGTCAAAAGACACATCATGGTACGATTTGAATGAACGATTAGAGGTGACGTCATCAAACCTGCTAACAAAACAATATTGTTTTATGCCTATAATAAGCTTATTTTTAAGGATGTCATGGTACGAAAACGCAAAATAAGGTTATTTTAACCTTGTTTTAAGAGCTTGTGGTAGGCCCCCAGAGTTCAAGGACAACGCTCGACTCCCGCATCATTAACCCGCGCGCGGTGTCATTACGTACGTTAGTGTAAGTAACACTCAATGGATAAATAAAGAAGGACTGCTAGGAAACCGTGCACAACTACGTGCGTACCTACACAAATTCGTTTGTATTCAATCGGACCTGAAATCTCTAGCACAGAATAACTAGTAGTATTAACAGCTGAAATTCAGCGTTGTAGATTTCAGCAGGGAGTTGGTCTCCATTTGGCATTACACTTTCCATTAACAGCGACATGAGGAAATATTTATGATTCAAGTTCCAAATCGATTGTTTTGACTTATATTCTGTGTCCTTTCTTACTATTTTGTTTATGTAATTTTATTCACGTTTTTTATGCAGACACGTTTCTCCCGAACGAATGTCCATGTGGGTGTACATTTTGAAACTACGGTCAACCTTCTGTGTGTATCTAAGTAGTGGCATTTAGGAAGGAGTATCATGTGCGTGTGATGGTTGGTTAGATAGAGTACTATCAGACAGGCGCTACATATTGGAGTGTTTATCGCTTCATAATGTTTGACAGCGACTTCATTTGTGTCGCGGTGTGGTTTAGTTTCGGTTATTTGTTAACTTTTGGCTGTGCTATGCTCTCAGTATAAGTATGCTCTACATGATTGAACTTCTTATTACAAACAAAAAAAAACAGCCTTTAATATAATAATTTGAGAAACCTTCATGTCATGTTGCACACCATTTTGTGCGAGCACACAAATTATAAGAAGTTGTAATAGCAAAACAAGAGTTTCATAATTTTTCGTAGGTAAACTTTATTTCGACAACGATAATCTTTTTGGAGAGCGTCTCCTCATGAATACTCTGATTTATCGTCGCTTCGAAGGCGTCAAGCAATTTGCCAAGTTTCAGAGGCGCCTGTTGTGTTTATAAGCCAACTCCGCGAGATGTCGCCAATAAACGTAATTGGGTTCTGAGGAAAAATGGCCGTGTTGTTGCCCAAGTCGATTCGTCTGTCCGTTGCACGAGAAACTTTTAAATTAATTCGAGATGAAGGTAGATCGCGTTTTAATTTCACTCTCGGGAAATAAAGTTAGCGCATGCGCCTGAGGGCACTCTGTACACAAGTTTTAGTCCTTGCATCCATACTCTGAAGGAACCTTAACTGTCCTTTTGGTATTTCAATTAAGATGTGGTAACAAAGATAGGATGTGGTAGAAAACAAGGACAAATTAACAAACTCTTTTGCATTTATAATATTAGATGGATTGGATAGTGCAATACTTAAATTAAACATCAAACGCCTTCCTTATTCTCCTCGTTATCGTTGTTTAATGGGGATGACATCAGACATGTCGAGTGACAACCCTAATCGAGCGTACTTGAGACCAGACCCTCCCGGAGCCCGCGCCGCGCCCCAAACTGCAGATAACATGTCATTAACAGCTTCCTACTTATCAATAACATGTTCATTAGAACAGGAAAATGTGGAAATATGAATTATCTGCTTAATATTGTCTTGAGGCCTTAACACAAATGAAAAAAACTTCATGAGCAATGATATTGCTGAAGCTTTCATTGGAGGCTGTTGCTCCAAGGCGGGGGCATGTCTACGCATCTATAACTATGTAAATACTTAACTGCTATGAACCGTTCCATCTGCACTAACTCGGGTGTGGTAATTGTTACTTGTTTATGCACCTATGTGTCGTATTATTTTTATATATCATAATTTATCGCAAATTAGAAGTTATTAATCCTAAAATATTTGTATGTACAAGAAGAATAGCGTGAAATAATCTACTGATACTTCGGCTTCATTATTAGTATAATCGGAAAACCTAAACCATGCCAAGTACACACAATATTTTGTATAGTAAGGGGTAGGAGTAATAAAGCAGTTCATAATTAGCTTCATATTCGCTAATTAATCATGGACGATAGTTATTATAACGATGAACATACCAAATTGGATCACTTGTTTACCGGAACCATCTCTCAATTAAAACCTTAATCATATTGTGATACAAATTTCGATATTAAAATAATTTTTGAATGTGAAAATTATTTCCTAGTGTGCCGTAGCTGACGAAAGAACAGCGCACTTATTCCTAATTTTGAATGAAAATATGTACAAAACAATGCCGTCGTAGGGGTGCACTCAGCAGGATTGCATAACTTTTGTGCGATTCTGAATAATTCCGATGAAAAATGAATATTGAAACTGATTGCTCGGTCGAGTCCCGTCGTCCTTCGTCAGCGTGGGCGGCTCAGGGGCAGCTCGAGAGACGTCGTCAAAACGCAAAAATAAATTGAATAATAATTGTTAGCGATCAATATCTTTAAGCGATATCTTTAGAGGAGTTCACGAGTCCGACGGGTGGCTGCCCCACCAGACTTATGAACAGGTGAGACTTAATTTTAACAATATAAGCAGTGTCTGTGACACGAAATGAAAAATTCTACATAAATCAAAATCAACGTTTTGAATCAGTAAAATAATCAGATTCATAATATACCTACATGCGTATTTCAAAAACTTTCATCTCTGAAAATGTTAAAAATGCCCTGTAAAGAAAATGTCGGATTGGGTAAGTATATTCTGTATTCCGCGAGGTCGGTCAGGAATCCGGCTGGACACGGCACGGCACCGCACGAACCAATACTTTCAGAAGCTCTGTGGTACTTATTTTTCAATTTTCGGAGGTTTGAATAAATTTTTAGACCACAAAGGAAATCCTTAAAACCGTTACTCTATATAAAATGCAAAACAACAATGCAAAATTATACTCTAACTCGGCTGCTTAGGGTTGATATTTTTGTAGATGGAGGGTATCTAAATTGTCAGGTACTTATTATGCAAACTTTGTTAAGTAAATGCGATTATTGTGTCGGTAATGGGCTGGCCGGTTGTCTCAACGTAATTTCACGGGGGTTGGTAATTTAGTGACAGGAAAAGCATTTATTTTACGGCAGAAAATAAGGGAGTAACTAAGGCATGTCAGTATAGTATATACATTTTATATATGTTAGCAGGTATATTCAAACAAAACAACAATTTCTTGTCATTATATACACATGTTTTATCGAGCATTTTGTTCACGTAACAACTGAAAATGAGCGATCAGGAAATTCTTTCGATTTGCTACTGAAACATGCCTTGCAGGATTAGATTTTTATTGCAACATGCACTATGCTCTGAGGTTTTATATAATCTACAACATTTAATTATATTATTAATAAATAATATTGTAAAAACCAAATAATATTACAATAATGTTATTTCACTCAGGTATTAAGTATTGCATTTCAACTATTCTTAAACCAAGTTTAGCCAAATCACCCAATAAAACTGACGAATTCTATTTTACGCATCTATTCACACTATCAAATCAAAAAGTTATTTATTCAGTTTAGCCTTGGTAAGGCACTTATGAACGTTAAGTTAAATACAGTTGAATCTACCTATTAGTGGTACTGTTCGCACAGATTCGTTAAACTTGAATAATAAATAATCAAACAATAGTTGGAGGCTCTCTGGTATATTAACCCATAACCATGCGCTATTAGGGGAGATTAGTGATACATAGGTAACATGTCCGGATGAGTCCCCGGACAGAGAGATCCGGACAATATATCTTTGCGAGGGGTGAGGTGATTGCGCCCTGGGGAGCACCTGCCATAGTTGTCTTAGTTATGTTTATGGTTAGTTAGTTTTTAAGCCATGAGAAATATAAATGTAACAGTTAGGCTTAACTGATCCAATGAAACATGGCTTAATACCTACAGATATATTGAATTAAAAGGAAAATACATTATCCTTTCGTGAGCGCGAGCAGCCGAAGCTTGAAATAAAGAAATAAAGAAATTAGCTGTTGGTAAATATTCATTCGTAGCGTTTCTGCAGAACTCTAGACTTTAGAAAATATAAAACAATAAAATATACACCGAAGAAGTACTAACATGGTTAAGGATTGTATTTATAGTTATCTGTCTCAACTGAGTGCAAAAGAGTACGTTGTCGGAGGCTGCCTTGGTGGCTACCACCTCCCAAGTTAAAGATCTGTCGCCAAGCACCTAACAGTACGTTCTGCATTTGCACTTGAGAGCCTTTTTGTGCTACTTTTCTCGGGACATATTTTCACACAATTATTTAGAACCAAAACACAATTACTTAAGGTACCTACTATTTGTGCTGGTTCCGTTTCCACGTCTCTTATACGGTGTTGAAGTTTATAATAATTTGTTAATGGTTTTAATGCACATTTCGGTCCCAATGTAATTGTTCCCGGCAGATGGCATTACGAGTAGTTATGTCATAACAAGCACGTAATGTCGCGTCGCAGTGGGGGTGCGCCGGGTTCTGTAGTATTACAAAATCTCACTCGTAATGTTTTTCCAGGATGAAGAGTATAAATTAAAATTATTTATTCAAATAGACCTACGCAGGCTCTAATGTATAGTCCTAACTAATACCGATTTGGAAAGTTGCATTTGCTAAGAGGCACCGGCAATAAAATCAAAACAAGCTTAGATTTACTACATAACATAAGTAAATACATTCTGATCTCACTGACATGACAGTGACAACAATCGGGTTCTCTATCTATGAGTTGAGTTTCATCCAAATCCACTCAGTCGTAACAAACATTCACAAAGTTTCCCATTTACAATATTAATAAGAAGTAGGGTTATTGGGATTTGTGCACTGCCCTAGTCTTTATTCGCCCTTCAGACGGTATAACAGAAAAATGTGGGCAGAATTACAATCGGTAGCACACCCCAGAGACGGCGGGGTTGTACTCGCTCGGGGTTGCCGCGCTGAGGTGTGGCGTGGTACTTCTTAAATTATATACAGGCTGCTGTATTGAGTCGTCGAACAAGCCTGCATGGGTGAAAGGACTCATCTATACTTGTATCTTTTATTAGGACATTAATTCTGAAATCGCGAAAATATATTTAGATCTTCACATTAAGCCCTTTCATTTGATATGTCACACGTAGTCACACTCACACGGTACACCATGTTTTTTTTTAATTTTCTACTGTGTACCCCAAAAGTTACTCCCATATTCAAAATTTATTTACGATACAGTTCCATGTTTAGGTCACAGAAATTAAGTCCAGAGCAAATCAGCTGTGAAAGACGGACAGACAGATATGTGTTCATTTTTCCCTTTTGAGGTACCGTACGGTACCCTAAAAATAGTTTTTTATGCAATTTGAACATCCAATGGCGTTCTCTTAAAGTTTCATCGCTAAGAAAGTGTAAGGTATCCAGCGTTAAGTCGAAGTGATATGAACGAGGGATCTCAGGGTGGCTCCACACGAGCCGGCATTCGGTCCCAAATCTCCAGATTTGCAGCGGGTGAGAGGTGTGCCAATTGCTCGTATTAACAGCGGGACAAGTGACGAGCGGACAGTGATACCATAATCTGTCAATACATTAGCTTTTATTAGCCATAAAAATGGTAATATAAGGTTACCAGTTTAGTAATACAAGCAATAATTAGAATAGGTTTCATAATATGTACTATTTTATCATAATGCTTTTTGAGTAAAATGAAGCATGCTCCTTAATCCCACGGTATAAATAATCCTTATTTTGTATCAAAGTCCGATTTTCGAAAAATTGTTTGGGAAATATTTTAGTGACCTGTACCCGCTGATATCTCCTTACTTGAACCATGGAGATCAAATGAAATATGTGTCACGTAGGACAAGCCCGCTGCGGTGATCTCGTGCGGGTGTGTGCGTCATGTGTGCGGTGCTCAGGTAGGTAATGCGTCAAATACTGCGATGGACATATCGACGATTATTTGCAGATCTCCTTACTTGCTTCTGACTTAGTGTAGTTTTATATCGGTTATTATTCGTTTATTATTACAAGTTTCAACACATTACAACTTGTTAGTATGGGATTATTACAACTTTTTAGTATGGGGTGGAATTTTGCAAATTAATTTGCTATATTTCCAACCAATTGAGCTGAAATTTTGCATACACGTTAAGTTTGGATGACAATGCATGCAGATATATACAAAGCTTGTCTTTGAAAAGTATTTTTTTTAAATTGAATTACATTTGCGAAGGTGACGGTCATATAACAATTAGATTTGCATGTAGAATTGAAGCCTGTGTTTGTCAAATTGCGCACCATGAAGTCATACTTTAATATAATTTATTTTGCAAGGTTCATTTATCTAGTTATATTTTCACATCAGGGATTTTGAAAATAATATGCGGCGCGGCACGCGCAGCGTGTTATTTGGACATACACAAAGGTCCTGGTACTTAAAGTCAATGTTCTTAGAGTACAGAAAGATTAATTTCATACTATAATAAAACCCCAAATCGCATTTTCAACCCGCTACGTGTGTAGACAACCTAAACAACCAATCATAAAATGAAACGTATTAAAACAACAAATAAAACGAACCGGTCGCGCCCGCGCCTCGCCGTGTCATTCCGAAACCTTTCAAAGAAAATATTAAACGAAAGAAATTTCCATCTAACCGTGGAGCGTTGGGAATTTTAATATGAGCCCTTATTTGGGGATAATCCTCGAGGGGAGCCGGGGCCCACTGCGGCCCCACCGGGGGCCTCCGTACTTGACGCTTACACTCATTTGTTACTATAACGTGTGGCCGATTTAATTTGCTTCCTGTTTCAACGCGAGATGGAATTTAAATATGGTGCTTTGAGGGTTTTGTTTTATTGCATCGAAAGGGAACTTGTGGTATAAGAAAGGTATAAATGATGAAGTTATTAACTTAGCCCCTGGCAGGCCACAGACATGTTTGAGTAAGTAATAGGCCCGTGGTAATAGGTTTTAAAGTTGGACATTATTTTCTTAGGGATATCTCTGTTGCAAGCTCAGAAAATAAGCTTAATACATAAAATTACAACCAGACTCCGGATAGACGTTCATGCATACACATGTTTGTCTTGGATGGGAATCGAACCTACGACCTTGTGGCGTAGTACATAGGGTATCTTCTCAGTCGTGCCAACCATCTTACTAACCGCAACTATCTTATTATTAAAATTGTTCGCTAATAATTCTTTTTGATATATATAAACAATTTTGTATCGGAATTTAACAGTAAATTTATTATTTTTTCTGATCATAATATCGATACACACATACGCGACATCCATGTGACACAGATTAGATACGCCTCAAAAATGTTATGTAAGACTCCATATTGTTTTATCTGTATTTATATTTCAAAACATTCCTGTATCGAATTAGGGCAAGTTTATGAGAAAGAATGTCACAGTTTGGCATTTATTGGCGACCTTTCCTCTGTTATTGTATTCTGGGTTTGGGTAATGTCGGCCGCGTGACGTCCCGCCGGCCGCCATTATGTGACGTCACCACACTAATGGCGGGAGAAGTTCGCTCGTTTGCACGCTTTGTTGATAGTTTGGTTAGTAGGCTTTTTGCCCACGAACTGACATGCTCTGTGATTTTTACGAGAATGTCAGTATTTTGTTGTGAAAGCAGTAAAGAGCACGGAAATCCGTAATTTTGAAGAAATCTACATGTCAGAGCCGTCAAATACAAAGGTATTTGACGGCTCTGACATGTAGATTTCTTCATCTAACAGGCAGTGGCGAACACAATTTTTAAAAGCTGACTAGCAAGCATGTTGCGACACATGATGGTATGTGGCGACAGTCCCCACTAAGTTTGTACCAAGTATTGGGCCAGTTTATTGGCTAGAAACTTGGATTGGATTCAGTTTTGTAATCGTAGGTAGGCAGGTGTGTTCACATCTGCGCTAAAATACACCGTAATTTAAATGAAACAACAAATTAACTCAATCCTAATGACCTTTATTTGGTATATGCATCCCTGGCTCCCTGCATGCATAGTAATTCACTTGTAGGTGGGGCGGTAGCGACTGTAACAATAAATTGTAGTGACTACTATAATAGGGCCAGCCGCGGGGGCGACCGGGATCTGAGGGATGAGGGGGGGTCAATAATACCTGTCCGTGACAAGGGGAGACATACATTTTTGTTAATGATTGAGTTACCTAAGTTTAATGGACTTACATTTTAGTAAGTTCTATTGATACTAGATTCTGCCCGCAGTTTCACGCGCACGGAAAAGAGAATACACTGGAAGGGCGATGCGTTATAATTTGTATCGGAACCAGCGTCGCCAAACTCACACAAATAAATGTTAAATCATATATTGTACTACAAATAAACAATCCTTTTGATTGGTCGTTTCTATTTTACTCAAAAATAGCTTTAATCACACAGGTCATACATATGAAAATATACCTTTTTATGTTAACATAAAATTTATTTTTCAATAGCGTACAAAGTATTTACGTCGTTTTGTAATCTACAAACTAACTAGATTCAATCGACGAAAAAGTTCTGCCACTCGGCACTAGATGGCCTTATTTTCATGGAACGCAATTTTCAACTCAAACGCATTAGACATAATGTTGATAATTGCGTAATAGCTGCGTCGACTGGCGTCGAGTAGCAACACTTATTGCTATTCGCTTAATGCAGCGAAAGTAATCGATAAAATATCAATAAAATTATCGATAATTTAATTTCGTCGATATATTTTTAGAAATTCCGGAAGAAAATTCACGTTCGATAAGAATAATTGTGCAAAGAATACTGAATTGTAAAAAAAAACGTTTAACATGATGAAGTAAATTAAAAAAAAGTTATTTTTACATGGTTTATTGCCCTTGAAATAAAATTTATTTGTTTCGAAATTCTCGTTTTGAAAGCTTAATTTTAACAGATGAATGCGGATATTGATATAACTTTCAACTATTGCCTTAATCAAATCAGTGATAAAAAGATGTATTTTATCGATATTGAACGAACAAAACTATCGATGCACGTGTTTTGGGGTCACGACAGGTCACGACTCACGACAAATGTGAAAGAACGCAATACATTACGTGCGGAGTTGCGCTCGCTACCTTGCGTACAAATAAAGTGAGTACATTGCCTTCAATGTATAATTTTGCAGTAGTATCAGAGTTTATCGTTTACACCTAAAATTATCATAATCTCGAATACATTTTTATAAATATCACAATTAAATAAAGGTTTGTAGACTCATCGATGAAAGGAAATCCCTCCTTGAGTTACACTCCGACTCCTCACTTCGTTTCCTACTGGAAATAATAGCGCATCACGACATAATTAATATTTTTCGCGGAGCTACGCACCTCTGCTAAGTATGGCGGATACTACTAAGCGTTGACGCGTGTTTTGGTTGATATATGCCCATTTGATGTCATGTGTGGCGCGCGGGCTCCGCTAGCATAGCGTCTCTATTATATTTCTTTTCTCTGTGTTCACGCGTGTTCCCTAATATCCTATGCTAGCTTAATCATTTTTAAATGTCATTGGTTGGTATCAAAGTCAAAGCCACTTATTCAGTTTAGGCTCCAGAAGGGCATATGTGAAGCTACTGAAGTTACCAGGTGTAAAAAAGAGCTTGAAAGGCCAACGTATGTGTTTTTTGTCACAACCCAGTGACACGGACACGCGTGTCGCAACTCGGCACGACGTGACGCGACGCAAACAGAGCGTGAGCGAGCGCCGAGTGAGCTACATAGCCCACCGACCGACGTCACGTCCACACGCCCCTCGGGCTCGCACCCGTATTCCAACAATAGTCCTTATTGACCTTATCGCCTCATTCCCATCTTGATTGCGGCAACTCCTGCTCTCCGTTCATTTGGAAAATCTGATTTGGTTTTTTATAAGATTTATGTATTGTTCGTTTTTCCTTTATTTAATATAAGTACTTCACGTCTTTGATACGATTACAATTTTCTATTGCTTTGCTTGTATCATCATTATCATGGCAGCCTAACATAGTCCACTGCTGAACATAGGTCTCCCCCATTTACTTCCACCTAAGACCTAAGAGAGGTAGAGCATAGCGTTTATTTGCTCAAAGAGCAGCTCGACTGGGGAAGTACCTCCACCTTTCAGAATACCGCAGCCAAATAACTTTATGCTTGTAAAGTTGTGTTCCTGTGCGTGAGTAAGGTCGCCTGAGCTCATTGGGGAGGGGGAAAGGTCGGTAACGCGTGAGCGATGCTTCGTGTGTCGCAAGCGTCCATATGGCTACGGTAACCGCTTAACATCAGGCGGGCCGTATGCTTGTTTACAGACTTAGTCGTATAAAAAAAAAAAAAAAACCTGGAACAGTTTTAGGCCGCTTGCATCCAGCGGCGCCCAGCGACTCTGACCAGGTCGTCGGTCCACCTGGAGGTCGTCCCGCTCGGCACTTGCCAGTACGTGGTCGCCACTCGAGAACCTTCCATCCCCATCGGTTATCAGTTCTTCGAGCGATGTGGCCTGCCCATTGCCACTTCAGCTTGCCAACTCTACGAGCTATATCGGTAATTTTTATTCTTCTACGAATGTCCTCGTTTCGGATCCTGTCACGTAGCTTGCTTGTATAATATAGTTTTAAAGGTAAGTTGGAGGTACTTTCCCAGTCGAGCTGCTTTTTGAGCGAATAAACACTAAGCTCTACCTAAAAGAAAGTAAAAGTAGAAACTCTTTTAGTCGGTTAAAATATACTATTACTACTACTAGGTAGCATACTCATAACTCATTGGTACAGTTGACATACCTAATTCACACAGCTCGTAGACCCGTAGCCAAATCGCTTCGTAGGCTCGTAGCTCCGTAGCGTCGTAGAGCCGGGCGGGACAATCGTCGGCGGCCGCTTTGTCCCGCGATCATTGAATACTCGTCAGATTGACTCCCTGAAGTACCACCGTAATACCAACGCTGTGTAAATGGACAGAGCCAATTACAGAGTGGTGAGTTGATGAATAGGAACACTGAAAGTTCTGTTTGACTTGGATATAGTTAATTAACGATAAGCAAAATAGACTTTGTATCATTGAGCTTTGACTAAACGTAGCTTGCGAGAGCGTGAATTTTAAGTAGTCAAAGACGAAAATTACAATGCGGATGAAGCCGCAGATGTAGTCTAGTCGCCTGCATATCTTTATCCAAATAAAGCACAAAACATTACAAATCCTTTAAATTGTACCCTTGTATCAGTTTCCAATTTCAGTTTGTTAGAGATAAGGGAAATAGTAAAAAGTAACAACCTGTAGGGTTCGCTCTTCTGTCGCGAGGGGGCGCCGCCGCTCGACACAACAGATGAACTCTTATAGGTATATGTCACATATACACGGGACATATACCTTTAAACAGTGTTTCTTCAAAATATAAAGTTATGTCTAAGTCGCTAGCTTTTTGATATGCTAGTTTCGTTGTGGTATGCATGAGAAAACTGCTGTTTCATACATTTTTATACTGTGACAATGATCATATGGATCAACCAGCAATTTGGTTCGCGGGTTTTGTTCAAATAATAAATGCTCTTTTGATAAATATTTCGTCTCATTAAGTAGTTTTTTTTTTTTTTTTTTTTTTTTTTATACCACAGGTGGCAAACAACCATACGGCCCGCCTGATGGTAAGCGGTTACCGTAGCCTATGGACGCTTGCAACACCAGGGGTATCACGCGCGCGTTGCCGACCCTAAAAAAAAGTAGTAAATAGTTGTCGTAAAAGCTTCATATTTTGAAGGTCTTTACATCAAATATTATGCTTCATAATAGGCTATATTATTTAGTGAGCACAATCTATGTGTAACAATGGATCCCTGCCTCCCCCCCCCCCCGCCCGCACCCCGGGGGACCCCTCTCCCCTGTGTCATCGAGACGGCTCTTGATTAAAATTCCGTCCACATTTGATAAACACGCGTGTAATGTTTCTTTATTACATGTTAATGGATTTGTTGTGTTATTCGCCAGTTATTGGAATTGTACCTGTTAACAGGGCGGGCCCCTATAACTTAGCTAAATCGATTTCCCTTCCCTGAAATATGCCTTGAAATTCTTCCACTGTTTAGGTGTTTCTGCCCTAATGTTTTGCCTGCGTTCGGGAATTATCAAAGGCCGTAAGGAAATAGTAATTATATTAGGTTGATGGCCGCGCGGGGATCACTACAGACATTAATTAAAACATCCTCTGCCTCGTCCGGTGCCCGCGCAGGGGCTAAGAAGAAAAGTTTGTTGTCCAAAAATGAGAGTTTTTAATCGAGTTATTTTATAGCGGGGTAAACCCTAGTCTATTTTTAACTTGTCTCTAATAACAACTATATAAGATACTAAATCAATAAGCAGTTATTTTTGTTTGCAAACTTGTGTTGTGATACATGAACCGGTCTATTTTGAGCTTCAATATCAGGTAGGAACCCAGGTAACTCTATATTTCCTTTTGTGTTTGATGTTCAACAAATACCCCAAGGATACCCGGGTAGCTATTAAAGGCATTGTTCGCGGATCCGGGAGTATTATCCGGATTACCCGGCTATCGGCTGTTATAACGCCAACAATAACGTTTTACATTATGGTGCCGTTACATTGCGGCGCACGGACACGTCGCGTCGATTAGCTCGGCCGCAGCCACAGCTGGCCAAACGTTATGGTGTCAGTCCATTAGCTAGTTTGAGGTAAAGGACATAGTACTTAAATTAAAATGCACTGTTTCTGGTTGTAGCGTATTTTCGGGATAGGTGATAGCCTGAATGTATAGGCGTACTAACTATGCCTCTCTGGATAATCCGCATAAGAGTTGAATTACACAAAATCTCAGTAGGGTGCTCTCCAACATTAAAGGAAAGTTAAGTCTGTGCGGTAGTAGTCCGTCAGTCTCACATTAATCAGCATTAATCTCATTGTCCTTTTATCCCCCTTATCCTTAAATATATTAATCTGTCCATATCCATTTGAACCAGATACTTTCCATCACATTCCCATTGTATTTTGACAGGCCCAGCGCAGCAAATCAGCTTTACAAATGTTTTCATTACACTAGCGTGTGTATAGAGCGTGCTGTCCGCCGTAGTGTGGTGGCACCTTTACCTACGAATAAACGTCGTTCGCTCAATAATCAATGTTCTGAAGTCTGCATAGCTAATGAGATTTAAAGATTAACGGTTCTCGGTTGTTCCAACACTTTCTTTTGTTTAACTTATCGTAGGTTCTCGCTCGTTTATTGTTTCTTGATGGATCGTAGCTTAGTTTGCTTAGGATAGTTATATATTAGCTGATATAAATGATGGATTAATAAATATTTAAAAGTCATCTAAGAAAATTAACCGATCATGTTTTTTTAATACTTTATTAAGACTACATCAAGTCTATTACTAGGTACTCGGTCAATCTTGTATAAACAGCATGTATTCGTTGTATTTCTTCACAAATCTATAAATTCTATCTTTATCTTTAAATATTCAAACACATATTGCAGCGCCCTCTAGTGAGCTGCGGGTTAAAATATATTCTTCCATTTACCCGGTTTGGTTTTTGACGGGCCCGTTGGCGTCGTGGGTTCGATTTCCACACAGAACATGCATTTGTGTGAATGAACATGTCTGTATGTCCTGAGTCTGGGGGTAATTATGTACATTAAGTATGTATTTACAAACAAAAAGTAGTATATGTATTATATCAGTTATCTGGTTTCCATAGTACAAGCTCTGCTTAGTTTGGGATCAGATGACCGTGTGTGAGCAATGTCCCGGGTTTTTTTTTTTTACCTGTGCTTCATTAAAACGTTCTGGCGATTTAAGAAATAGCCGACGCTGTTCAACAAACTGAATTTTCAGTGAAGAGAAACATCGAGAGTCACATTGAACAAAATACCCGTTAAAGCATAATAAACCATATTAGTATTTTTGCTTACTCCAAATTTCTGCTACAATTAATTTAGCTGAGGAAATTTATGTCACAAGTATTAAATATAAATGAATAGATAAGAAAATGATAGGACAGTAAGTGGGTACCAGGGCCACCAGGGTACCACATCACGTTGGCACGGCCGCCATTCGTGGGTACTTGTGATTCTAATCCAGCCGCCTCCGCCCTGTTCCCTCGCTCCCCCGAGCGGCGATCATTTCAGTTATTTTACAATTGGCACGCTTTGAAATGTGCTGATAATTGAATTAGTTTCTTTTGGCCTTCTTATGATCTTGAGTTATGTGTTAAGGAGACTAATATCGTTTTAAATTACCAACGTTTCACCGTTTTCGAATCTTTATAAAAATGAATAAAATATGAAGAAGATGACATAATTAACAATACTGCCAGGAGACGTACGTTTCCACGTTTGTTTAAGCCACAATGTGATAGTAAACATTGTCGCCATCTCTTGGGCTCGTAATAATTTTTAATGATATTTTGTTGAGTATACTAATATCATCATCATCATCAGCAGCCTATAATGTCCCACTGCTGAGCACAGGCCTCCTTTCACAAATGAGGGTGCAAGTGACTGGGCGATACTCCACCACGCGTGCCCACTGCGGATTGGTGGAGGTAGGCTAATGGTCAACCTACTGTTGGAATTTTTCAAGCCGCCTAGGAGGCATCCAACTAGCTTAACGACTATCAAAATTAACTGATAACCGGGACCAACGGCTTTACGTGCCTTCTGAAGCACGGAAACGCTCGATTTGAAATACCACTAGGCGGTCACCCATCCAGGTACCGACCATGACAGACGTAGCTTAACTTTGCGGATCGATTAAGAACGGCTAATCAGGCTACACCACGAGCGCTTCTATAATAACATACTATGATATAATTAAATTAAGCTACAAGTAAGTTCTATCTGATAAAATACGATCTACAAAACTAATAGGAAATGCAAACTGAACTGGTGGTGGTATGCAAAGCAAAGAAGCAAAGTAAACACATAATCCGTTTAGTTGGGAGTGTTCGGAGCCGATAGTGTCGCTGAACTGTAATTAGATACGGTTGGCTTTGGTTTCTGTTGCACGCCATAACTCTTCCAAATTCAATAACAATCCTGCAGCGTAGTTATGAAGTTATCTGCAATAAATATTCCTATAAAGGCGTGAATTATAAAGTGTTCTAATCCAAGTTTCGGGGGTAGTTTTACTGAAAAAGGTAATTTTATTCAATGATTTTATATTCATAGAACTGTCAAACTATCACAAATATTAGGCCCGAACCGTTATAGGTCCTTTTGTTTATATGCTTCGAAAATATATATAAAGTATATAAGCTACTATCAGAAGTGATATTTTTGAAAGCAAACGTTGCTTTTGTAATACTGAACAAGAAGTACTAAATTTTACCATGTTTTACCAAGATAGAGACTATCTCTGGAAAAGAGAAAGAAAGTCCATTCTAGCTCCACCAAAAGTCTGAAATCCTATTAATATTATAAATATAAAGTTGTTTCCCAGACAAAGTTTTCCTAAGTCCCCAAACTTCGTCGTAGCAAACTTAAAATTTCTCATTTAGAAAGTTTTGTAGGGGCATCATAAAATGGTTGTGTCGGACTGTACTAAACTAAATGACAACTTGGCGGTGCGATGAGTCGGCGCGGTGAGGGTAGTTTGTAAACAGCTCGCCGACACTGTCATACAAGTTTTGTAAAATATAGCTTTTGGAAGTTTATTTGCAGTTGCGTTAGTTTGGTCCAAAAATGTTGGCGAAAAATCTACATTGTCTATTGAAAGATTGTAAACCAAATTCCTACACATTAATATCACTTACTGGCTGTACGGCCGGCCGGTGTTCTGGTAAACGCACTTAGAGCTGAGCAGTCATAAAAATCACTTATAAACACTTCCACACTAGTAAACCAATTGGAAAAGCATAAAAATAAATATACCTAGAAAAAACGTCACCATACTACACGAATGTATCAAACAGGCCAACTTTTATGGGCTGATGCGCGTAACAGCTACGTTTTACGCTCCCTCTGCGTCATTCTGCTTGTACTATAGTGACGTTCATAATCATGGCAGTTGTTCAAATTCCAATTAAAATCGGGAGAAATTTAAATATTAAACATTATTTTGCAATTTTATTTATTTTTATTTGATTTAGCCCCTAACAGTTAGGGGTTTTTTTTTCGACGCGTGCACAGCTTCAACACCCAATCTGGATGTATCCTTAATCAAAGGGGAAAAGCTTAGTACTATACCAAGTATTTCAAATAGATATTAAAAGGAAAGCCCAAATAATACTTCTAACAAAATAAGCACAAGTCGTTCAGTTAATTTGTAGCTCTTGCAGCAAAAAGTTTTAGTTTAATGAAATATGGCGGGAGCAAGTTGTACAGAACACAAAACAGTCAAGTACGCGCCGCACCCGCCCGCCCTACGCCGCCCTCGGTCCACCGTACCGAAGTTGTCGATTACTTTGACAGACTCTACAGAATGTTTCAACAATATGATTTGTTCATGAATTAAAATGTTTTTAAACTAAATATTATTTTGGTTGCTTTTTATTTTGTTAGGAATTATACTTTTTTTATTGACTAGTAGGTTTGGCCCGAGATAGGCCTATTATTATAGAGATATTTATTATCCTTGCTTTCTATTAACTACAATACAGAAGTCCCTTCGGCGTGTTTGTCCACATACCCGAAAATCAAAAGAAAATTTAAGGGCAATTTAAACTGCATCAATGTAACCTACCCAGATTGCATATAAATCGAGTGTACCTCTATCCCGTACATAGATGCGTCGCCGGGGCGTCAGCTTTCCACCGTTCGATCGTAGGTTCGTTTCCTGTCGCCGGTGCACAGGCTGGCGGGTGGAGCTGTCATAACTCCATGCAGTCGACGTTTTGTTTTATTTTCAGCTTAATTTGTGTGTGTGTGCATGCTACTCGCATATGGCAGTAGCTCTGATGGACTTATGAAAACAGATTGCTCGTTCGATTTTCGTTTCTGTCATAAAGAATCTCAATAGGTGAAAGGTTTTGTAAAGTGTGTTTAGGCCGGTGTGCATTATGGCAGATATTAGTAAACACACAGGGCTTAGTAGGGAACTGGCTCTCAAGTGCAGCTATTGGAACACATCTATAGGTACTTGGTGACAGATTTTCAAGCTGAGGTTGGTAGCCAGCCAAGCGGGTACTACAAAGTACCCACCTTGTTATGGATTCCTCACAATATTCCTTCACTCAAAGACCTAAACTCGTTGTAAAATCGGGATCCACGTCTTTAGTCACGAAATCTGAAATGAAATATAGTTAATTAACATTTAATTCTGTGATTCACAAATCAGGAATCAATCATTGTACCCGAATTGTGTTGGGTTCTGTTGAATGTATGCAAATAACTATGGAATACAAATGTCTTTATTATCTTTCGTTTGACAAATGAACTGGAGCTGGGTTCTGACGTCAAATGAATATTGTTTAATTGGTACCTAACGTGGCGTGGTTAGGACAAACACTCGCACACTACGGCTATACACAATATAAGCTTGAGCTTTCGGTGCACGATAATCTTTGGCTTGGTAACTGCTTGGCTGGCCCTCACCCTCAAGTTGAACATCTGTCGCCAAGCACCTTTCGGCGTGTTTCGACAGCTGCACTTGAGAGACAGTTCCTTCGAGGCTTTATGTCCTTACCGCCTTCGGCCACATCAACACTGACCGTGATGAGATTGTTGTTAAGCGGAATTCAAAACACAGTCATTAAAAAAAAAAAACGAGGAATATAATAAGCCCATTCGAAAATACTATTTATTTGTGTTAGTATTAATTATATCATTTGTCAGTACCTATTTTACAATTAAAGGATTATGGATTTCTTTCCTCAAATAATTTAAAACCATGTTCACATACACATGATACGATACGGTAGCTAGTAAAGTGATTAAACGAAGAGCAATCTCGTTGTCATTCAGTTGAATGAACGCCCGCGAACATATATCATCCGATTCCCATGCTAATATCTGTATGTTTATGTTGTTACAGATTGGAGCGCGCGGGTGTCGGGGCGGCGGCGCTCCTCGCAGCAGTCGCCCGCCGCGCTGCTCGCACACTTCGACACCAGCGTGCTGCAGGTCAGTACACCACACCTGGAGCCAGATCAGTTCCCGCTCGAGGGTTGATAGGAAGGTTACCATCGAACCACGAGGTACCGACTGATCGGCGGACTATACATGCCTTTGAGTTGGCGGGTTTCCACTTTCCTTGCTATACAAAGCCTCGAAGACAGCTGGCTCTCTAGTGGAAATGCCGGAATTCTCCGTAACTGTCCGTAAAGGACTTGGCAACGAAGCTAAGGGTGGTACTCTACCAGGCGAGTACTTCAAAGTACCTACCATGCTATGGTTTCCTAACAATGTTTTCGTTCATCGAAAGCTTACCATCAGGCGGGCCGTATGCTTGTTTGCCACCTTATTAGATATAAAAAAAGCTCAATTTCGTTATAGGATTTTAACCCAAATCACGGCACCAATATAATAAAAAAATAGTCGAGTCAACAAATTGATTCCAATAAAGCACCCCAAAAGAGGTATGACCTCAATAGAATTTCCCCATCAGCGTTACCTTACCTTGATATCATTATACCGCCCGCGCCGCCGCCGCCGCCGCCGCCGCAGTGATCCAGTCAAAGCGATTGAGATTTACCTAAACGAGTTATGTTTGGTGGCTTATCTCTTCCGCGCCATTAGTGTCCAGTGAGTGTGGCGGACCTCCGTGGATCCGTGCCTTTATAGAGGTTCACCACACTCACAGGACGATCAACTCCGTTTTAAAATTTGAATAGTGTCCGTTCTGTACGCGTCTGAAAAATGACACCTTTTGAGTATTACTTTCTTTTTTTCGAAAAGTATTATTTATAAAAAATACAATTACTTAAACCACAAAATATAATAGATTGCAGTTTAAACAAAAGAATATTATAAAAGTTTGCTAGACTTCAATTCGGAGTTAATATGTGAGGACACTATAGACTAGATAATCAGATACTTATAAATTAGTCTTCTAGGCTTAATGTGCTAATCACCTTCGGCTTTATCATCACTTACCATAGTGAGATAACGGGTAGAAGGAACCGCCTATATTTAACACTAAATTAAAATATCTTAAATAGATATAGGTACTGCAAACAAGTGAACATGACAGTTTACTACAACCTTTTTAGTGCCATATGCGAGTTTCTCACGTGTTACAATAAAACCCATGACTACCTTTGGTTCTCTCTGTATTAGACCGCGACACGACATGCTTATAAAATGAAATATCACATCGAATGAAACTTTGTTGCCTCCATATTCGATACGAAAAATACTCTCACAATTTCAGTAGAATTTTCATAAAGGTTGATTTTCAGTGAGTTTAATGCAATATTGTTATTCTACGTGAATATTCCAAATATCCACCTTCAAAGTGACAGGTCGACGCTTACCGTCTGCCTCAATAAGCTAACCAATTTTCTCCGACACTTTTCTTTGCGCCGTTCAACTTTACGTGTATACTAGCGCCATCTAGTTAAGAATGTTGGAGCTAACTTCTACTTAAATAAAGTTCTGAACTTACAATGTCTTTTTTTACAAAAAGTAAAAGACGATTTATTCTAAATTATTTTATCTAGATGTTAATTTGAAAACACTAGAAGATTGTTGTTAATAATTGGACTGTTTTACAAAAAACTTAAGCCGACTTCAAAGTACACTAAGAAGTAATAAAATCCTGATCGGGACCAAACGGGAAGTGTACCCTTCCAGAAAAAAAAAGATTTTTCCAAATCGGTTAATAAATGACGGAGTTATGACATAACAAACATACGAAAAAATAATATAATGTAACTAAAAAAATATGAAACGTGTTAGAATAAGAGTGTTTAAACAAGAAAACCTAAATACATACTTGCTGCACGGCTCGCTCCGAGCTTAGTTCCACAATTTGGCGAATAAATGAAGTTACGTTCTATGTTGGGTTATAATGTTCAGTGTCTGTTATCTTTTATTTTGACGAGTGGCTGACTTGGCGTGGAAGTTAGATAACCTGTCGTGGGTTCAATTCCCACGTAGAAGAAACATTTGAGAGCATGAACATGTCTTATTGTTCTGATTCTAACTACACAGAAGATTTTGAAATAAAAAAGAGGATATAGGCAACTGGCTCGCATTCTCCTTCAAACAATTTTAAAAAGCTTTCATTACCTTATATATTAGGTAAATTTACCCGGAATTTTGAAGCTGTAACTTAACACCCACCTTCATTAACTGGTACATAAACAACAACAAGGAGAGTGGTGTTCTCGGTCCCCCGGGCCATGTTGCTCTTGGTATTAGCTCAGAGTATATAAATACTACCTACAAGTATAAGGTACTCAACACTTTTAATTGACATACATAGAACGCTTGCGACTCTAGTAAAATACACAAATATGAAGTCAATCCGACCACTGGAAGTGGCTGAAATTCGACTTGCAAGATTCCACCCGAACATAGTTACATACATACGAGTACATTGCAAGTTAAATAAAAGCTGGCAAAATAGTAACTAAATCCAATTGGGCATTAAATAACGCTTCATTGAACCTAATTCCACTCACCGAGGCCCCAAACCCGAGACCCAGACACCAGAGCTGATCAAATAAAGTGTAAATGAGTGTCGTGTCGATAGATCGCACCGAGACACCCAACTGTTTCCTTACAATTTCCTGCCTTTCAAGTTGGTTCATTTGTATTGTTACTCTTCTCAGTTTAGTGGTATTGTTTCGAAGGCTTTATTGAAATAAAGACTAACCCCCTTATTTATAATAAAGTTATCAAACGTTGATTAGCTAAAATTCTGAAGTCTTTATCTGACACGTGACATTTGGTGATAGAAAGAGTGAGACGGAGGACACTATTACACTGATTGATTTAGTAAAAAAGCGATTATGTAACCCCTTAGGTAAAAAAATTCAAACACATTTTGAAAAAATATTCTTTCATGGCTTATTTATTTCAATAATTATATCTGAGAAAATGTCACCAAAGTAGCGTAAGTATCACAAGTCCAGGACTTATAGGACTTTGCTCCTCTGCATTACATTGTTCAGTCATTTTTAAACTTCTGGGAAAGTCTGGATGTTTGAGCCCAAATTAGGGCTCATTTCTGCCAGTGGCGAGTTATATATTATAGTTTCCAGTCACAATAAATCATTTTCACATATAGTCCTCAGTCAGTCACCGTCCATAAAAGTCATGTTTTACTGCAATGGTGGTCATTGTACTAAAACTCTTCACGGACTTTTTGAGACAACTTGAAAAGTAACGATACACATAATTCATTTTATTTCACTACAACGTTGATTGAAAAAGGTTGATAATTTTAAACCACAATTCGCCAAAAGTCTGCGGAATCCGATATCTTTCAAGAGAAACCCTTTGCGTGCGAGCGACGACGCGATGTTCAGAAACGATCTTGTCCCACTGTGGCCCATACGTACATATTTGGAAATGTTCGGAAACATACGAGCGGAAAACACGTTCGGTTATGTGGCGATTATCATGAGCGGGTATTTTATTATATGTTTATGATTGTTGTGGCTGTTGCGTTTTAGAAATCAAAATATAATAGTCGTAATTTATTTTAAAACTATTTTATTATTTCGGAGGATACAAAAATATAATCTATAAAATCATTTATTCAGTTGAGGTCCTAATAAGGCACTTATGAATGTCGCTACCACCGGTTCGGAATACATTCAAACTCCGGCAAGAACTTAGAGCAAGAAAGGCAGGAGGTCAAAGTGTTTTGTCAACAAGTACATGAAGCGCCGTGAATTTATCTAACCCGATGCAAACATTCTCTATTCGATTATCAAAATTCATTATCAAGATTGTTCATGCATAATACAGCCAAACGAAATCGCTTTGAACATTCGTAATAAAGCTAACCGTAACGCTTTCGTACTCAATATGAATCAGTATGTAGACACAAAAGGTCACAGCAAGGTTCTGTAAATCTGTATTGGAATGTGGACGTTACGGGCAGCGGGGGGCGGGAGACGCAGGGGTGAGGGGCCGGTGCTGAGCTGCGGTCAGGCGACCTCGACGCCTTCTATTGAAAAGAAAACTGATCCTATTCCTATTTTCTTTATTGTTTTTAGGGTCCCGGGGTTAGGGTCAAAAAAATGCGTGCGATTTAAAATTATGTAAGATGAAGATTTTCCTCTTTTGGTATGGTAACATAGGTGGTATGGTATTTTTATTGGAATTTGACAGATCCTAATATACTAATGTGACAGTTTTAAAATACTTTTTTTTTATACCACTAAGGTAATACAAGCATACGGCCCGCCTGATGGTAAGCAGTTACCGTAGCCTATGAACGCTTGCAACACCAGGGGTATCACTCGCGCGTTGCCGACCCTGAAGAAATCTCTTCACACCCTTTTTGAAGAACCCCATGCTGCACTCCATTGGGAAATCCACTTCTATGCATGTGTGCGAGACATAGCTTTTTCCAAAATGTTTGCACCTGTAATTTTACAGTTCCTGGATATATCACAATCATTGGTGCCAGAGTTAAAGCAACAAGTCATGTCGGTCTCATGCACTCAAATTTTCCTTTTTTCTTTAGCGAGTCAGCCTTTCGATCATAATCTCTTGTATGAACATCATTCCAGCCACGTCTCACCACAATTTTCCCCAAAACATAACCTCTAATAATATATTCCACGTACGGAACCCTGAAACGTTGTAACTAAGGTCTCGACGAAAGTGCGCCATCTTAGGGGCTATAAGAATAAAATCTTGGTCCGCTCTCGGGATACGCTGTAAAAGAATATATTTTTTGAAGGCGATCAGTTTTTTCCGCTTCAGCGTTTCAACTGATAGTGTTGAAGTATTGATGTGTGCGTGTCTCTCGGGAAGTGGTTCCTTTTTGCTGGAATCTAGAATTGATTCTGCCATTTTGATGATTGCTTATAGCCCTTGCGAAAGCCACGTTGAATACATGGTTTTCGTGTGGTATACATATGCTTAGATAGTATTTTTTTTGGATTTACCATTATAATGTAGTTTCATTCAAAGTAGCTACCTATATTCTAGGAGATTAAGCCTATTTCTTCACTCAAACAGTGGCTCGATTCTCGTAAAAAAACTTCAACGGTGTCGTAGCGATATCAACTATTTAAATTGTGTATCGTGAAATACTCTGTATAAAAAATATTCAATAGTCTAAGCGCCTCAATAATTAGTCTATAGCATCGTTTTTCAATCGTTCATTTCACATTATAATAGTAAAAAACATAGTTTAATTGTTGAAGTCGCTATGATACCGTTGAAGTTTTGTTACGAGAAGAGAATCGAGCCACTGGACTTAAAAACGCACGTAAAATACCTTCGTTAGTAATTGGGAAAAATTAAAAGAGTTCTAAAAGCCATTACAACTTCAGTAGAAATCTAAACTGAATTGTTTTATAATTTGTAAATAAATAAATATACTGGGACATTCCTATATTTATTAATTTATGTACTAAATACAAAGTATGTATGTCTAGCTACTGTGTATTGTAACAGATCCGCGACTGGGTGTCGGTGGAGGTGGACATGCTCCGCGCGCAGTCGGTCGCCGTCGGCGATGTCGACGACATCCTGCACCAGCTCGACAAACAGAAGGTCAGTCAACAAACAACACACATACATACATTACGCCTAAATCACCTAAGTTAAATTCCGTCATATATAAAACAATCTATGCTATGTAATTTGCAGTGGATTAGTTTACAATATCACTAGTCATTACCACGCGGTTATTTTTGTCTAAGACAACCGAACACACCATAAGACACCGAACCACAAGACGCCGGGAAAATATTCACCCGTAGTACGTTGTTGTTGACATACCGAAAGTACGGACACAGCGTTTTGCATCCTCATTTATAATGCGGACAGCAAGGGAGTGGAACTTGCTTCCGGCGTCTGTGTTTCCTGACGCTTACAATCTAGGAACTTTCAAGGCCAGGAGGTTTCATCTTAGGCTTCGTCATCGCCTCTTATAGGCGGGTCAGTGGCCAAACGCAAGCCCAATTAATTTAAAAAAAAAAACGCTTTGGTGACGCTTTTGATGGAATTGAAAACAGTTTGAAAATGTATTGAATGTGTTTGTTGTTGTCTTTATTATCTAGTCTTTTAAGACTATGGTTATTATATGTGCGAGTATTTACCATTATTTTCTAAGATTTATTCTCTTCTGCTTTGTTCTTCTTATACATTGTCTTGAGCTTTAAACAAATAGGTTTTTATAAACGTTGAAGTTAAAATAATTAAACCTTTTTCGTCTCGTAAGTTTGTTGCGTTTTCCAAAATTAAGGACAGTTGATATCCTTTGTAACGCAAAGTTTTTGCGTAAGCATTTAAAGCTCGAATAACTTGGCAGCTCTGGCACGCCAACTATTTAGCGCGGAGGATCAAAGGCAGATACTGTTAATATATGTATGAGACGAAGGCCATATGTGAATTTTTTGAACTACAAAGCTGTTTTTTTTGTTTCGTTGTATTTTTAAGCGAAAATTATTAAAACGCCATCTAGTAAGCCTTTACGAACTTCTTATTTTCTCTTCTGTTCACAATTCGTATTTTTACTTTTATACGCAAATACCTATGTTTGACAACAATCTCGGTGTCTGATGATGTGGTCGAAGGTGGTAAGCACTAGAAGAGAATTGGCTCTCAAGTGCAGCTGTCGGAACACATCAGTAGGTAGCCAGGCAAGTACGCGTACGTACAAGTAAGTACTACAAAGTCTACATAGTACCCCACCATCGTGCTATGGTTTCTCACGGATTCTAACCCATGACCTTCGCAGTGCATCATTGTTTATAAGAGATACCTACTATAATGCGAAATGCTAGCAATCCTGTATAATCTAATGGTTGCCAACGCAGCCCAACAATTTATTGCACTAGTAATAAATTAAACAACATATTCGAATTACTCACAAGCTAATTTCCATTCAATGTGAACCCCTTTAAAGTCTATTTCACATTGAGTCCTTTTGTAGTGGCCCAAAGTTGCGTCCGTTAACAAAGATATTGAATTAAGGCGCCCGGGGCGGGATGAATGCGCGTTTGAGACGTCCCGTGTAGTGGCGTTAATAATACCGCATAGGTCGGGAGATGGATGCGATGATTAATATTTGGATTTACAATGGATGATAGGTTAGCTCTTATTGTAATAATGCTGTTACTCAATTTGTAAGATTACTATCTTAATATATAAAATGATAAACTGATTGTTGATATATCAGCGCACAGCCCAAACCGCTGGACCTAGAGATTTGAAATTTTGCACACAGATACCTTATACAGTGGAGGCATCCACTAAGGAAGGATTTTTGGAAATTCCACCCTTAAGAGGGTAAAATAGGGGATAACAGTTTGTATGCAAGTCCGTCAGTTTTGAAGTTAGGATCTTCAAATTTTGTGTTTAGGCTGACGATTGAAAATTAATGTATAGTTATTTCAGCATTTGTGATAATTCCACCCCCGAAGGGAGGAAAAGGGGGATGAAGTTGGGTATGCAAGGCCTTCAATTTCAAAGTAAACTTCATGAAATGTATTATTATACGGTGTAGGCATCCACTATGGAAGGATTTTCGGAAATTCCACCCCTAAGGGGGTAAAATAAGGGATGAAAGTTTGTATGCAAGTCCGTCAGTTTTGAAGTTAGGATCTTAAAATTTTGTGTTTAGGCTGACGATTGAAAATTGACGTTTAGTTATCTCAGCGTTTGTGATAATTCCACCACCGAAGGGAGGAAAAGGGGGATGAAGTGGTTTATGCAAGTCCTTCAATTTCAAAGTAAACTTCACTAAATATATTATTGTATAGTGTAGGCATTCACAAAAGAAGGATTTTTAAAAATTCCACCCCTAACAGGGTAAAATAAGGGATGAAAGTTTGTAAGCAATATATCAACGCATAGCCCAAATCGTTGGACCTAGAGATTTGAAATTTTGCACAAAGATACCTTATACAGTGTAGGCATCCACTAAGGAAGGATTTTCGGAAATTCTACCCCTAAGGGGGTAAAATAGGGGATGAAAGTTTGTATGCAAGTCCGTCAGTTTTGAAGTTAGGATCTTCAAATTTTGTGTTTAGGCTTACGATTGAAAATCAATGTATAGTTATCTCAGCGATTGTGATTATTCCACCACCGAAGGGAGGAAAAGGGGGATGAAGTTGTGTATGCAAGTCCTTCAATTTGAAAGTAAACTTTACTAGGCATCCATCCACTAAGGAAGGTTTTTTTGGAAATTCCACCCCTAAGGGGGTAAAATAAGGGATGAAAGTTTGTACGCAAGTCCGTCAGTTTTGAAGTTGGGATCTTCAAATTTTGTATTTACGCTGACGATTGAAAATTTATGTAAAGTTATCTCAGCATTTATGATAATTCCACCCCCGAAAGGGGAAAAAGGGGAATGAAGTTGCCTTCAATTTCACGATAAATTTCACAAAATTTATTATTATACAGTGTAGGTATCCAGTAAAGAAGATTTTTGGAAATTCCACCCCTAAGGGGGTAAAATAGGCCATGAAATTTTGTATGGAAGTCCGTCAGTTTTGAAGATAGGATCTTCAAATTTTGTGTTTAGGCTGACGATTGAAAATTAAAGTAAAGTTGTCACAGCGTTTGTGATAATTCCACCCCCGAAGAGGGAAAAGGGGGATTAAGTTGTATACGAAAATCTTTCATTTCCATAGTAAACATCACTAAATTTATAATTATAAAGTGTAGGTATCCACTAACGAAGGATTTTTCAATATTACACCCCTATGGGGGTAAAATAGGGGATGCGAGTTTGTATGAAAGTCCATCAGTTTAGAAGTTAGGACCTTCAAATTTTGTGTTTAGGTTGATGATTGAAAATTAATTTATATGTGCCTCAGCGTTTTCGATAATTCCGACCCCGAAGGGGTAAAAAAGGGATGAAGTTGTGTATGGAAGTATAATAAATTTATTATATAAGCTTGGAATATAATTAAAATTTGGAAACTAACGCAAAGAATATCGGTGTTGTTGGAATTTGATCCATTAATGAGTGAACAGGGGGATTAAATTTTGTATTTAAGCTGTTCATTCACATAATTTTGTATTCAAGTAAAATAATGTACACGTGTATCATGTTATTAAGAAGCCTACTGCCGCCCATCTATCTGTCTGTCTGCCACGAGAAAAATTCTCAGCTGTCTGGTTGAGGAACTTTTGGATAGATCTCCGCCCGTGTCGATCCGTCTGTCTGTCTGTCTTCTACGGGTAATTTTTAAATTATTATTATTATTTAAATTTAATACTAAGGTGTCAAACAAGCATACGGCCGGCCTGATGGTAAGCGGTCACCGTATGTATCACTCGTGCGTTGCCGACCATACAGAAATATCTTCACACCCTGGCGCCATGGCGGGGAGCTCATTCTACAGCCTGAGATTACGCGCTAGAAAACTCCTTTGAAACCGCACAGTAGAAACCATTTCGGTTCCAATATATGAGTATGGACTCCCCGTCGATGGCGAGAGTTGCGATGGTAGAAGGTAGCCCGTGGGCATCAAGTCAAACAATTCTTCAGAGAACTGTCCGTTGTACAAGCGGTACACACATAAGGAGGCAAATTCTCTCCTCAGACTGACAGACAGACAGAAACATCTCAGCTGTCTGGAAATTATTGAGGAACTTGTGGATATAGGTGTATTCGTCTGTCTGTCCGTGTGCCATGCGCAAATATCTCAGCTGTCATGAAATGGTTGAGGAATTTGTGGATAGGTCTCATGGCGTAATTTTAGATAAATAATCCCGATCTCGACACCTCCCAAAAAAAACATATTTCTTCTTCAGCTAATCGGACAGTGTATGTATGCATATTTCTGCCGGTACATTTTCAGATCTTCTTCTTCAAATCGGGCAGGACTGTTTCAGTTTTATGTGGCATGTTCGCATGTAAGCTCTCAATCTGCCTGAACTTTTGTCAAATATCACACGTATTGGCGGGCTATAGCCATGAACAAAGCTCTATATTGTTACAATGATTCATATCTAGAAAAAAGAAATAATCTACGCGGACGAAGTCGCGGGCTAAAGCTAGTTTAATTATAAAATCAAGTCTTATATAAAACAGGGCTCATGCTGTGGACTTTGATTACTGTAACACCTTAAATATGATTCAAATAAATAAGTTGAAATTGAGTTTTTCTAAAAGTGTTTTTTAGGACCATCAAATTTTAATAATTCAAACTGGGGATAACCTTAATAATACTCCAATTTCACGAAACACATCCGAGAGGTCCGAGACCCACGTCACATCTCGAGGAGCTCTGTTATCTGCAACCCCCACAGAAGCCTCTCGCAATAAACACACCCTCAAAAACACGCGCCATGGTTTTGTAACATTAACTAAAGCCTTTTATTATGCTTATCTTAATACTTACTGAACGTTTATCTGTTGGCAGCACTGATTTATGTTTGTTAACAGTTGGCTAAGACTATTTTATGGTCTTTCAAGAATTAAATTAAGGAGTAATGAAGTTATTCTATTGTTAGTCAATTTTAAAATAAGTTTTTTCGAAGAAGCAACAATTAGAAGAAATTGAAATTGAAGAGAGGTAGAGCGTACCGTTTATTCGGTCAAAGAGCAGCTCGACTGGGGAAGTACATACCTCCACCTTACAGAATATCGCAGCCGAATAACTTTATGTTGTGTAAAGTTGTGTTCCTGCGCGTGAGTTAGGTCGCTAGAGCTTGTACGTAGTATTTCTATACTCTGAGCTAGAGCTCGGAAGGGTCGGTAACGCGTAAGCTTCGTGTGTTGCAAGCGTCCATATAGCTGCGGACCGTATACTTGTCTACCGAATTAGTCGTATAAATAAAATACGAATGTATTGCCGCGGCGTTAAACCATTCGATTTAAAACATTTCAAAAAAATATGAAACACCTTAATTCGTGATTATGAAAAAAAAACTGTTACAAATAAAAATATCAGATGGCACATATTTTTTTAATAACAGAATGTAATGCTAAATCAAATATGTAACTAGCCAATCTAGCTCACTTAACTTTATCAACTAGCAGACCTTTTTGCGATTTGATCATTACTTTTATGTATAGCCTCCCGGTCTACTCATGAAAGTATTCGAGCCGCGTGCGGATCCCGCACTCTCGCATTAGCACCCGTCCCGCGTCCGAGACGCGCGGGAATCCCATAAACGCACCAAAAAACTATATTGATCAATAAATACGCCTCATGGTTGTTAATGAAACCCGGCGTTTGATTGAAACTAGAGTTTTCCCCGAATTTTTGGTGTTTCAGAAGACTTGTTCGAGATGAAAAGTTGCGTTTCCTTGATAAGGTAACCTATTCATAAAAGTTAGTTGGGTCTTTTCATTATACTTAAGAATTGATTAAACCGGAGCTAGAGTCTTTTTGTACTTAACCAGGGCTTAATCTGACTAAATAAACCTTCAGTTTAAGTTTGTGAGTTGATTCTAAGTGCGGAAATTTTCTTCGCGTTCGCTCGGCCACACTCTGTTTACAAACTTAACCGTTAACTTTATTTCTTATCTCAGAGAGCAAGTTGGTAAGTTAGTACCGGCATCTGTCACTAGATGGCGGTGTATTAATGTTTGAACACCTAACCAAACACTTAACTCTACACGATGCATGTTTACAAAACATTATTTTTTATTATAGATTGAAAATATATAAAACTTCTCTCATTTCGTTATACCGGTCTCTAGCAATGGTCTCAGTAACTATAAAGAAACTTACAAACTTGAAAGTTGGCTAGTTGGTTCCTTTTGGGGTAGGAAAATGTTGGCATGAAACTTATGTTGTACAAAAGAATTGGAATAGAAACCTTTGTGTATTTTAATATTGTTTGGAGAAGTTAATTAATTTAGACGAAGTTACGAAGAGTGGTCGCTTTGAATAAAAAACAAGGTACTCTTTTCATCCCAATTGAATCCTCCCAATTAGATCAAAGAGCATGAGATTTTCTCACAAGATTATTTTTTAAGAGAGTTTTTTTGTTTGTTTGTTTAAACGCGCTAATCTCTGGAACTACCGGTCGGATTCTAAAAATTCTTTCACTAATAGAAAGCTACATTATCCACGAGTATTATAGGTTACTTTTATCACGGGAACGCGGGTGAAACCGCGCGTGGCAGCTAGCCTTTTATAAAGCGAGATCAGATTCAAAATAATTATAACTATTATGGGTAGAAATCACTATATTGATAAACCTACACGTTAAAAAAGGGAAAAAATGTAATATGGATAATTATAGACCGGTCACGTTAATACCGATATTTTCAAAAATTTTTGAAAAAGTTATGTACTCTAGAATCAGTAACTTTGTTGAATCACATAATATTTTAAAAGATGAACAAAATGGTTTTCGCAAGAATAAGAGCACATCCCTGGCAATATTTCAATTAATTAAAAATATAACAGATTGTTTAGATACTAAAATTCCTGTAACAGTATTATATATGGACATGGGTAAGGCATTTGATTTTGTTTGTCATAAGCGGCTACTACACAAATTATATATGTATGGAATACGCGGACCAGCTTATGATTGGATTAAGTCTTATCTTAGTAGCAGGACACAGTGTGTTGAGATTAAAAAATACTGTAAAAGTAGCAATACCATAGAAACATATAAATCTTCTTATAAGGTAAATAGATATGGAGTGCCACAAGGAAGCGTTTTAGGTCCTTTATTATTCCTGTTATATATTAACGACTTACCAAATGTAATTAGCCATGATTGTATTTTATTTGCAGACGACACAACTGTTGTCATCAAAGGAATTGATATATTGACATATGAAAAAGAAATAAATAATACCCTTGACCTAGTAATAAATTGGCTAATGATAAATAATTTAAAAGTAAATATTAAAAAGACTAAATTCATGCAATTTCGAACACCTCAAAGTAGATCTCAAAATTTAGTTATATCATACAAGGGTGAGAAAATTGAAGAAGTTCTCTCAGCCAAATTTCTTGGTATTACTATAGATTGCTACTGTAATTGGAAGGAGCATATCGAAAATATATCTTCACGCATAAATTCTTTTATATTTGCATTGAGGCGTATCAGTTTACTCATTTCTAAAAAAGCTGCAATTAGTGCATATTATGGATATGTCTACTCTTTGTTACGATATGGCATTATAATATGGGGACGTTCATCGGCGATTGACAGAGTTTTCATAATGCAAAAACGCTGCATTCGATCGATTTTTGGCTTAAAACAAAGTGAATCGTGTAGGACATTGTTCAGAAACTGTGAAATTCTAACGGTACCAAGTATCTATATATTTGATGTATGCTTGTTTGTACAAAAAAATAAAAATCTTTTCCAACAAAATGGACAGACAATGCCATATAATACAAGACTACGAAATAAAAATAATCTGTATAGACCTTTTACCAAATTAACAGTAGCATCGAATAATAGCTTCATAATGGCAATACAAATATTTAATAAACTACCAGACATTTTTAAAGATTTACCACTTCATAAATTTAGAAAAATATTAGTTAACTGGCTAAATGACAAATGTTTTTATAGTATTCAGGAATATTTTAATTATAAGTAAGTGTTATTATATCGTGATGAACTGATGATTATGATATATATTAAATGTTGACATTTAATAATTTTCAAAGCAATTTTTTTTTTTTTTTTTTTTGTGACTAAAATTTTTATTGGACATTTTTCAAGTTTAAATATACATTTGGTAAATATTATGATTATCATGTCACTGGCTAAGTATTATTTTTATTGTTAATCATATTGTCGTTGATTGAATCTCAATTTTGTGTAATCATTTGTGTTAATTTAACGTGTAAAATACTGTGTACTGTGTAAGTGCTTGGAAAGGCAGAATTTGGAATGGTCCTAAAAAAAAAAAATTGTAACATCTTTTTGTAACCCAAATTTTTACAAATAAATACTTATACTTATACTTATACTAATTATAATTACATGTAACGACCCTCCACTTATATACACGAAAAAAAAATAGGATACCTAATGAAAAACATATGTTGAAAATGTTTCATATCATAAGGAATTTCGCAATCAATGTATCGCCATCTTATTTATTTGTTGATTGAATATGCCCTATTCATAAACGTATCGTGTCCTCATAAGGAAAATCATTCACAGTACCGTTCCGGTACACGCCAACAGTTTCCTACGAGGACAAATGCTGGGGAGTCATTAGTCCGTAATTATATCGTCATCTATCAATTGATCGAACAAGTCGCGCGCCGGCAAGATTGATGTTTCTATTGGCCTCAAATAGTTTTGCCTTTCTTCTTGACGATATTAAAACTAGTTGTTACAATGAAAATATGCATAAATAAACGGTTTTTCCGCGTTCCCCTGGATCCTATAATTTGGATAAAAAGTATCCCGTATACTATTCTACGATATGATCTATATCTATGTCAACTTGCATCCAAATCCGTTCGGTGGGGTTACCGCGTAAGTCGCTCACTTCCCTCCAATATGGCGAGGAGAGCGATGGCTGCCACACGCGTCATACTTGTGAACAGGTGCTGCATGTGGGGGCTGGTCTGCTTAAGTTTGCTATTTATTTACTTATTAAATATTTATTCAGTATACTTTGTAATTTTGCCGCCGCGCCGGGGCACGCAATTGTTGTCAGTGCCATTAGAATTTAAATATTATGTAATTAATCTAAGCTTGTTTTGAAAAGAGTAATTGCTGAGTTTATTGCCGGCTCTTCTCAGCAAATGCAACCTTCCGAACCGGTATTAGAGTCAGACTTTTCATAAGTGCCTGCGAAGGTCTATTTGAATAAATGATTTTGAATTTGAGTTAATGGTACCTAATTATCGTCATTAAAATAGGCTTCCTTTTTCTACAATTCTATTATATGTATGGTATGCTTGAGATCTAAAAGTTATACAACTTCAGATATTACGATTTCAATTAAGTCTAATTCCTAAATAATGTAATAAAACCGGCCAAGTGCGAGTCAGACTCGCGCACCGAGGGTTCCGTACAAACCTGTAGGTATATAAGTAAATGGTAGTATAGACCTGAGTATTTGATATTAATTTCAATTTATGACCTATTAAAAAAAAACTACTTACTAGATCTCGTTCAAACCAATTTTCAGTGGAAGTTTGCACCGTAATGTACATCATATATTTTTTATAGATTTATCATTCTCTTATTTTAGAAGTTACAGGGGGGGGGACACACATTTTACCACTTTGGAAGTGTCTCTCGCGCAAACTATTCAGTTTAGAAAAAAATGATATTAGAAACCTCAATATCATTTTTGAAGACCTATCCATAGACACCCCACACTTATGGGTTAGATGAAAAAAAAAAAATTGAGTTTCAGTTCTAAGTATGGGGAACCCCCAAAATTTATTGTTTTTTTTCTATTTTTGTGTAAAAATCTTAATGCGGTTCACAGAATACATCTACTTACCAAGTTTCAACATTATAGTTCTTATAGTTTCGGAAATAAATGGCTGTGACATACACGGACAGACAGACAGACAGACAGACATGACGAATCTATAAGGGTTCCGTTTTTTGCCATTTGGCTACGGAACCCTAAAAAGGAGCAATAGTGCCTCTTAATGCATTTATAATATTAGTAGGAAATAAGTAGAATATAGCGAATTTATTGGGAATTTTTTCCTTCCTTACTTTGTTTACTTACAAAAATATGGGTGACAGTGCTACGAGCTACGTCGTAGCTTGCTACGCCGTAGAATTCTTCGAGGCCACTACCGACGTGAACCCTCGTGTTTTGTTTAAATATCGTTTTGTGAGTGTGTTGTGCGCATGCGTTACTTTTAGTGATGGGCAAGGGTCGATGATTCAGATTTCTTTACTAGAATTTGCTGTGCGGTTTCACTCGGGTTTTAAATGCTACGAATAATACGGGTAATGAAAGGATGAGATATTAAATGTATTGTTATTTTTCTTAGTTAAACTATAACTATATCCAATGTTCGTTAGAAAGATCTTTATTTGTAACTGGTGCTAATAGCAGTACGCGCAGTCTTTTTGGTATATGAAATACGTTAAACACGTTTGGTATATGTTATTAATAGCACTTTATAACGAACGATATGTCAATATTGTCAATACACAATTTAATGATGTAAATTGTTCAAACGATAAATAAAATACAAATAAAATTCACTGCTGCAACTACCTTGCTTAAGTATTTACTTGAATAAAATTTATAAATTTTACCTGGCACTGATTTTTAGCCATCTATATATTAGTACTGGTTAGTATTAGTACAGGTGCTGCTTGTGGGGGCTGGTCTGCTTAAGTTTGCTATTTATTTACTTATTAAATATTTATTCAGTCTACTTTGTAATTTTGCCGCCGCGCCGGGGCACGCAATTGTTTTCAGTGCGATTAGAATGTAAATATTATGTAATGAATCTAAGCCTGTTTTGAAAAGAGTAATTGCTGAGTTTATTGCCGGCTCTTCTCAGCACATGCAACCTTCCGAACCGGTATTAGAGTATTAGAGTCAGACTTTTCATAAGTGCCTGCGAAGGTCTATTTGAATAAATGATTTTGAATTTGAATTTGAGTAACTTAATATTTATTCCACGCTCATAGATGTTGATGAAAGTTTTGCCACTTATGTAGAAAACGCCCTTTTTAAAGACATAGAGTACATTCTATCTCCTGAAAACTATACATTCCTACTTCTAGTAGGAAAGTTTTCAAGGTTTCACTAAAACACAAAAGCTAATAACACTTTTGCCAGCACACTTTTATCGATACCAAAAAATATCGACTACCATTATCGCCACATTCCCACCACTGTTCCACCCCAACTCCTAACAATTTGCTACGGAGGGGTGAGTACGGTGTCGGTTGCTAGGCAACGGGGCCCAGCCGGCTAGAGTCACGTGCTATCATAACAGACCAGTCAGTCCGGCCGTGGATGCGATGGAGGGCGGACGTGTGATGAAATACTAAATGATGAGAACAGTAGAGTTGTTAGATGGACGATGTTTGCTGAGTGTTTTTTTAAGTACACCTAATCAAAGTTCGGGTTTGTTTTTTTTTGCCGTAAACCCTTTTAACAGATTCTTTTAATAGGAATGTAGAGTTATTGGTCATCTTTTATTAGTGTATATATATTAATACTACAGTCATAGATTCCAAAAACTATGCGATTCGAGAATCGAACCCTATAATTTTCCTAAACGAAAATGCATGTTATTTGATGAATGAAAGTGCATTTAATTTCTATTGAACGCACCACTATCACATAGAAGGATATTTTGTGATCCATGTGAAAAGTATGGGTAGTTCACAGGTAGGTAACCTAGCAATCAATTATTGACAAAAATAAAATAAAAAATTATTTATCCAGCAGCAGTTAAATACTTAATTAATTTACATGTTTCAAAAATGCTTTATTTATATAAGAAAGAATAACTCCAAATTGAACATTTTGCGTAAATTAATATCCGTAAAAAGCCAAAGATTTCACCATCTCAAACCTGTAGGTAACTTTTATAAAATTGCTTTCGAAATTATTATCTTTGAAACAATTCTTTTGAGAAAAAACTGACATTAATTTCAGCATTGAAGGTATCGCGAAGAAGCGTTATAAGTGTAAATATTTCACGAAATTAAGACAAAACCTTTTATAGCTCCTCTTTCATATTCGTTCCCACCTGATATTGTGTCCAGTTTATCGAGAGCTGTCTGTTCCTAATGCTATTATCTTTTATCGCCTTATGGAGTTTTCGTTGAAGAGGTGTGGGTAGTTCTTATTTAGTTGGTTTGTTACGCAGCCGAGCGGAGGTTAGGGAATCGATAAGGGTGAGGAGGAGTGAGGGGGGTGTCGCCGGCCGGCATTCGAGCGCCGACCACTGAGGGAGGCGGACGTCTCGAGCTCGACCGTTCTTATCCCCATTTTAAACTTTAATTGGACGGCTGCGACTGTTGAACGAATGGCGAAATTATTCTATCCGCTTCCAGACAATGGGTTTTATCGCTCGAGACTTTAATTAGCGATTCCTAAGATAAAAGCAGAGTGCCCTTGATATCTTATTTAATAGTTTGTCTGAAGTTGTCAACATGGAATACGCAAAGTTGTCTTGTTAGAAGTTTTGACTGAGGGCTGGCACTGGGGGGAGTTCGTATCGTCGAGTACGATTCTTTTGAGGGCACTTCAAACTGAAAATATTATTATGGTTCGCGTGCTCAGAGTTTTAAGAGGTGTTGCGTCGAAATTTTCCTTCCTAAAGATAAATGAAAAGTTTTCTTTTTATGGGCAAATTTCTCATATTATACGCTTTGTTTTTTTTTATAATAAGAACGAGATGCGTGACTTGTATTTTAAATTTACTGTTTGACAGATCAATACATTGTTTTACCTGAGTAAATTTAGAAATCTATTTTATATCCATCAGTGACTATAATATTAATAAATCTAGAACACGTCTTGAGAGGCTCTCGCTAGATGGCGGGATCAAGGGTCAGATACAGAAGGCGGTGCTCCAGGACACGGCACGCATCCTCTCTCTACAGCCCTAACTACTGGTAGCTTGGACCCTGCCGCGCCCCCGGCGGCATACTAGATTAAGGTTAATTTTATAAAAACATTGTAAACAAAAAGAAAACATAATTTATATCATAGGATTTGATTTGATTTGACGGGCCAGCTGGCGCAGTTGGTTAAAACTCTGGTTAAGATTCCACTTATCGCGCCGCAGGTTCGATTCCCACACAGGACATGCATTTGTGTGCATGAATATGTCTGTATGTCCTGAGTCTGGGTGTAATTATGTATATTAAGTATGTATTTACAAACATAAAGTAGTATATATGTATTATATCACCTACCTGGTTTCCAGAGTACAAGCTCTGCTTAATTTGGGATCACATAGCCGTGTGTGAGAAATGTCCCAGGATATAGGATATAAAAGGATTAGGTTTTTTTATAATATTTTCGATTTTGTATATTAATGTTATAAATAAAAATAAGAATCTAAATGTATAAAGAGAATAATAATAAATTCATTTATTTCATGTATTGTTTTGTGATGTTGGCGATATAGATGTATGTACTGTGTAATCATGATTTCATGATCAGAGCACAGCCGTATCGCCAACATCACTTCACTTTGTGATAAGTATTCCAATACGCCCTCATAGTTTATTCATAACATTTTCTCGGTAAAAGGAACCGTTATCACAATAACAAGTAACAAGTACGTAATTATTTCTTGGAAGCAAGCAGCTAAGTAATTGAATGAGGACAAAGAGCCTGATGTATATTTAGCACAATAATAGTATGTGAGCATATTACGAGAAGAGAAAATATGATGTCGGCGTTGCGTAGCTTGCGAGTTACTTGTTGTACGAGACATGTCTTGTATTCGAATATTCAGACTCATGTCATGTGAGCATTATTTGTACATAGTCATCGTGATATCTCTATTTATTACATACATTTGACTACTGCATTATTTTTGGATGTATTGCAAACTGAATCGTCACTTGTTTTACTATTGCCAACACAAACTCAAGAAGGTGCAGAAACGGCAAAATATATGATGGTGCGTCCATGCTTGGCGAACCGAGCACGAGCCGAGCCACGAACGAGCACACTGCGAGCACGATTCTCCTAGCGTGCACGGGCTTGCGAGCCTCGAACGAGCGCGATTGTCAGTTTTTTCACGAACAAAGGGATTCGCATCGTGCTCGTTGTAGGTTCGTTCGTGGCTCGGCTCGTGCTCGATTTGCGTAGCATGGACGCACCATTAAAAAGAGTAATAAATAAATATCCCAGGACTTTCCTTACACACGGTCATCTGATCCCAAACTAAGCAGAGCTTGTACTATGGAAACCAGATAACTGATATAATGCATATAACTACTACTATTTGTTTGTAAATACATACTTAATATACATAATTACACCCAGACTCAGGACTTGACACGATTGCATGTCCTGGGTGAGAATCGAAACCACGACTTGCGGTGCGAATGCTGGAATCTTAACCAACCGTGCCAACTGGCCCGTTTTGATTATTCATTATGTTAGTGTGAATTTATATACTTTTCTCATAGTTTTGAGAAATACAAATAATCAGGACAATTCTCAGCACACTTTGTGTGCTCAATATCAGTGGGTATTATTTGTTAATGTACTTTTCGTAATATACAATTAGCTTTTATTTAAACCGCTTCATTATAAACAGACAGACTATATAAAGAACGCAGCCAGCGAGCTCGATACACTCATAATGAAGATATTCGCGGTGCAGCCGCTAATGACTTATATTTAACGAGCCGCCCACGCTCAATATTCCCACTTCCCACTCCCACCATGCAACTACGTGCTACTAATCATAGACAGAAGAAGCGCCGTGCCTTAAGTGTTTTTAAATAATATAGTAGTAGTCGTTCTAGATGCTTTTAGTGTCTTTATTTCTACAACGGTCTCACCATGGTTAGATTATAAAAGTAGTTTAATAAAAAAATAACATTTATTTTCTCCCACAAATAAACAAGAGAACAAATTTTAAAATTATAACCAGGTATGTACATTTAACTGTGGGAGACAGGAGCTCAAACTAGGTTTCCCTGTGCTTTGAGTCTCCTGGCTTCCCCTCTTGGTAGGGTCTAGTTACAGTTTGATTAAACATTTTACATGAGAGGAACCGACTTCCTAACGTATGAATTTTGTACATGTTTTATCAAAAATTGTTTCATAAAAGAAGTCGGTTTAAACAAAAGAATATAAATAAGAAAAAAGAGAATTTATGTGCGTGTGTGTGGTGTGGGGGTGTATGAGTGTGTGTGGTAGTAAGTTTAGATGTAACCAAGGTAAGGACACGAAGCTTATAAGGAACTGGCTCCTCTATAAGGAACATGCCCTGCCTGAATACAGTATAGCTTAGTGACAGATTTCCATCTTATTGGGCATCTTTTCGCTCGGCAGACGGGCTTTCTTTATTATATTCGGGCACTTAAATAAAACTTAACTACTAAAGCAACTGGTCGCGGAACTTCCGCGGCGGAAGCCTTCATATCCAAAGATAAGGGTTTTGTAACTTAGTGAATAATATTAATGTTACAGTAAAATTGATCATCGAGTTTAATTTACTCACCGAGATCTCCAGATCTACAGTTTACCTGGCATTAAATTGAGGTTAACATCGTCCAATAGCCAGTGTTAATTTTGACATCCATGCCATCAAATATTATAATTGGGGAAAGATCAGAATGTTCAATATGACTTAATTTTTACTCAAAATCACTTTAATTCATTTTTTCGAACAACTATGAAAAAATTCTCTATCCTAGATATTATCAAAAGCCACTGTCTCTCTCTGTATGGATTATTATGGTATTCACGGATATTCAGTAGATATAAAGTTGAATTCATTAATGTCTGATGACAAATTAGGAGCCCAGAACCTCTTATACGCGGGCGGAGCCGCGGGGAAAGACTATTAAGTGAACTCTGAAATAGTGAAAAACTCAGTCGTATTTAAAAAGTTCAATGCATCGAAATCGAAACTGTTATTTTAATAATAATATGTATTATATAGATAATAACGGTAATTATTGAGTAAGTGATCCAGTGTTGACCACAGATTATGTTAAATAGGCTGGAGTGCTAAGCTGCTCGTATGGGAATGTTAATTGTGGTTTTCAACGCGCCGGGTTATTATTAATGTTCTGTCGAGCTCTGATGTTCATTATGATAAGTTTTTGCATTGATTCGGGAACGTATCTACAAAAAGCTTTAGGCTGGTAGATTTTTCGTTCAACTAATAGATATGCTACATAATTATAGTCTTAGATTAAAAACCAAGGGCAGTATCAGTGATAGTGGGGTATAGTGCTACGCCAGCTAACACTTTATTGCTTGATTGATCAAGTGGTGTCTCTTGCCTAGATTTCGATATTCTGTTATTATTTGTAGCAAGGGTACCAGTCCCTTGCTTGGATTTAGGTTTAGGGAGTAACTCGGTCAGGCAGAAGGCAGGAATATAAGTAATAATGAATATCGAGAAGCGATGAAAATAGGTAATACTATCGTGAAGCGATGAGGTGGAATGATCGAGAAAGAAAGATGAAACAAATGAAATGAAGGATGTTATTTGAATATAAGAAATGATTTTAATGGATAGATTTAAATTATGTATAACAGAAAACAGAAATATTACAATAAGTTAAGAAATGAATACAAAGTAAAAGCGCGAGTGATCGTAAAGGCGGAGAGAAACCGAGTGAGCTCCGTAGGTGTCCTCTCCAGCGGGCACCGGCCGGTCGGCGCGGCGGCGCAGCGCAGGCGACGGCGGGGGCAGCGGAAGGTGAGGTGAAATCCGCGGGTTGCACCGATAATTATAAAATGCTGGTCCAAGCTTCATAAGCGGATCGATTTTATGAAATTGTAAGGGCTTGGCCCAAGATTATCGTGTTAGCGGACTCGTATGTACTTGTGTGGTGGCGAAGTACGCCACATATTAATCTCCGGCTGTACCGTATCTTTCTTTTTTAGTTTGAATCTAAGTAATAGTGAGTCGGCGAAACGTAGTTTTGTTGTTCTAAACGCTGTGGATTGTATATGTATATCGTATCGTATCGTCCTATTTTTGTTTCCATTCAATCACAAAGTATACAGAGGATTATTTGATCGAAATATTCCGTTTGGAGACAAGTCATTGATACTCAGTTCCTTCGTAGGCTTTGTGTTCCAGCGTCCCGTCCGTTTCATACTTCTCCGTAGTGACCACGGTCAAACGCAATATAATAATAATAAATATCCTGGGACATTCGTCACACACGGTCATCTGATTCCAAACTAAGCAGAGTTTGTACTATGGAAACCAGATAACTGATATAATACATATACTACTTTTTGTTTGTAAATACATACTTAATATACATAATTACACCCAGACTCAGGACATACAGACATGTTCATGCACACAAATGCATGTCCTGTGCGGGAATCGAACCCACGACCTGCGGCACAATACGTGGAATCTTTACCAGAGTCTTAACCAACTGCGCCAACTGGCCCATCACATAATAATAATATACAGTATACACAGCTTCTACATATATATTTAGTAGGGAATTATTACTCGTACCTTCTTTAGGACCCCTCTGGCTCTATCAAGATCCGTCCTCAGTGTCATGTCAATGTCTTGTAAATGAAGCTCATATAAATATATCTTGCGATGTCGGCTCATTAGTACAATATAATGCTGGAGCGTCGCTCGCGCGTTTTTACTTAATTGTGTCTCCAAGGGGGAATGTCGTAATACAGTGGAATTATACGTTACTTGACAAGTGTGTAGGTATGTAAAGTTGTTAAGTTTTTTAAATTGGTAGTAAATAAGAAATGTAATTTAGTCGCCTAGTGCCTTGTTTAATCATGCTGACCTAATTACAATATGTAATATCATAAATCATCATCATCATCAGCCTATAATGTCCCACTGCTGAGCACAGGCCTCCTTACATACATTTGGGTGAAAGGGAATTGCCTGATACTTCACCACGCGCTGCAGCGAGGTAGAGATAGGCTAGTGGTCAACCTACTGTTGGAGTTTTCAAGCCGCCTAGGAGGTCTACAACTAGCTTAACGACTATCACAATTAAGTGATAACCGGGACCAACGGCTTTACGTGCCTTCCGAAGCACGAAAACGCTCGATTTGAAATACCACTAGGTGGTCACCGCAGGTACCGGCCACGACGGTGATAGATTAACTTTGACGATCGATTGAAAGTGGCTTATCATGCTGCACCATGAGCTTCAACAAAATGTATATATTGTTCATATTTGAATTTAAAATTAAAAATTGATCGAATTATTATGTAATACTTCTATGGAGTACCTACCTAATGGTGAGACCATGCTTCGCGAATCGAGCACGAGCCGAGCCTCGAACGAGCACACTGCGAGTACGATTCGCGTAGCTTGGAAGGGCTTGCGAGCCTCGAACGAGCGCGATTGTCAGTTTTTTCACGTACAAAGGGATTCGCATCGTTCTCGTTGTAAGCTCGTTCGTGGCTCGGCTCGTGCTCGATTCGCGTAGCATGGACGCACCATAACAATTCTACTTATTTTCATAACAATTCTTAGTATGAATATCCAAACATGTTATTGTAATATTTCCGCTCGGTTACCCATCCGCGGTGGTCGGGTACGTTTCACCGCGCGTCGGATCCCGCGTCAGCTCCCGCAGCAGTTCCCGCGGGACGGGCAACTAAACATTTATATCCGACGTCAAATCAACACCACCTTGTTATGACTTGTTTTATTTTAAATGTTGCTTTATTTGCTGCAACTGTTTGAAGTGCTGAAACAATAAATAAATAAATAATATTTGTTTCTGTTACAAATATAGGTTTATTTATATCTTGTGAGCGGAATCTCTTTCGCTCTTTCATATCTACTGATAGCTTTTTTATGGTGTTCAAACGTAGGCCCATCTACCATATAGAAATTCTAATATCAGTTGAATAGGCTTTCAAACTTCTCGTTTCGATATTCATAGTGCTTCCTTAGGTTTCAAAGAAATGCTTTAACTAAAATAAACATTCAACACCTAACATTTTTTTTTCTTGGTATTACTTGTGACACAAAAGAAAATAACAAAACATTTTTTTTTTTAAATGAGCCAGTTGTTTGGCCAGTGACCCGCCGTTAAAAGACGTGACGAAGCCTAATGGTGCGTCCATGCTTGGCGAACCGAGCACGAGCCGAGCCACGAACGAGCACTGCGAGCACGATTCGCGTAGCGTAGACGGGCTTGCGATCCTAGAACGAGCGCGATTGTCAGTTTTTTCACGAACAAAGGGATTCGCATCGTGATCGTTGTAGGCTCGTTGTAGGTTCGTTCGTGGCTCGGCTCGTTATCGATTCGCGTAGCATGGACGCAATATAAGATGGCGCACGCTTATCCAGAAGAAACATATTCACTTACCTTGGAAGTTCGTAGATTGTAAGTCAAGAAACAGACGTTGCAGTTATAGGTACACCAACTAATTCTACAATCATCAACTTAACCAAAACCTTCCACATCTGGAAGCTTGCAACAGGGTTGATGTAAACGTCTCTAATATATAATTCCGTGTGTGAATTACCCAGTATGATTGTACATGCATACATGAGGTGCTCAGAGCTAATTAATCATTCTCTCTTATGTAATGTGCCCCGATTGTGCTCTGGATCATCTCAAGCGGCATGTTATATTCGACGAATATATGTTTTGTGAAATATATAAAAATACCTATAAGACTTGTAGAGAAAGAAAGAAATACTAGTAGGTTTCCATTTCTATTAATAGAAAATAAAACATGCTATTAGGTCAAGTTGAATAGAAGGTTGTAAAAATCGAGAGAGGTTTATTTGCTCTCAAGTAGCGAGCTCCCACCACACTAACCGACGACCTAGCCAGACGTCTTGGGAGCAGCTGCATGTGCTTCTAAACCTTGATAGTAGAAAACTATGAAAACTCCTTTGTTTTAGATCCTATAACTTTTGGTTTTTGGCTTTAATGAAAAAACAGTCCGGTTGCTTTAGCACCCATTAAAGGCTCGAGTAAACACTTTACTAAATATCCTCTCTTGTACTTCCAGGGCGTACTCCGCGAGTTGGAACAGAAGAAACCTCAGCTGGACGAGCTGCTGCACACTGCTGAGAGTCTGAAGGGCACCGAGAATAGGCAGCAGTTGCATGGCAAAGGTCAGTCCTTCAGTTAGCTACTTATGATTATTAATTATTATTTGGTTTCATAGCATACAATTTCTAGTTTAGACACTAATTATAAAACAAGGATAAAAGAAGCAGAAATAATCTCGGTTCGTAATATTTAATCTTGTCGCAAGTTTGAAGGAGCCCTTTGATTAAAAGCGTACTGTAGGTATAAATAAAACTTCTTCTAAGGTGTACATCCAATTCCAATATATTCAAAATGTGAGCTTAGGCTATTTTGACGTAAACACCCTTTTTGTGTGTAACTTTGTAGCTTGCGTATTTTGATAAACTTTATTTTATTACGAGTTTTTAAGAATTTCTATGTTTATTTTTACATAAATCATGTCGCCAAATTGAGTACGAATTCGTTAAATGAAATGCTAATTTACAATTTTAATTATACTGTAGTACTTTTACATGTTTGAAATTAACTTCGTCGTTTTTATATAAATCCAGGATTCTCTGAGCAAAAAAAAGTTGATTAGTATTCTTGCTCAATGACAATTTTAATTAAAACTTGGAGTAAAAAGTTAGTTGGAAGTTTCCGCATCTAACTAATAATAAACTTTCGAAGTTTTAACTTATTCTTAGGATCCAATCTAAAGCATCTTTGCTCTTTTAATTTAGTAATAAAAAGAATAACTTCATTCAATACTGTTGAAAATATACATAAACAAAATAAGATACATTTCTTATACGACTAAGTCTGCAAACTGGCATACGTTGTTTCTGATGGTAAGCGGTTCCGTAGCCCTATCGATACTTGCAACACACGGAGCAAAACTCACACGTTACCTTCCCTTGTTCCCAATGAGCTCTGGCAACCTACTCACGCGCAGGAACACAACATAAAGTTATTTGGCTGCGGTATTCTGTAAGATGGATTTACTTCCGTAGTCGAGCTACTCTTTGTAAATCTCTCTCGCACGAACGATTTTTAAATCATTCTTGCCTTTTTACTTCGGGAGTAAAAGCGTCAGCGTGCGATCGAGTATAGGAGAAGTCATACATAATATTTCATAATGTTAAAAATAACGCGCGTTGAAAGATTTAAAAATCGTTCGTGCAAACGTAGCCTAAAACAGAACTTACGTAGAAGTTCTTTATTTACACAACATACGATTCATTTAATCTATTATGGATGCGTTATTATTATTAATGCCAAGAACGCGAAAGTTAAGTAATAAATAACACAAAACTTCGGGCAATAACTCTTTCTATTCTATTATACATAAAAATAACATAAATGTCCCTTACACCGAAAATGTGCAGAGAACCCCGACTATTAAACGATAATAGAGCATTCTTCGGAATCGTTCTAATCGAGACCCATTAAAAAGTCTCACAAAAGGAAGCACCTCGTCGAACAAAGTGTTACAAATGTTAAATAAGGAGTAATTTGCGACGACTCGATCAGATTTATGGTCGTAGGATATTGTAAGGCGATTCAATCGCTTTTAATTTATTAGAAAACACTTCAATTGACTATGATGATATAGGAATTTTGGAATTTTTGTAACGTCGTCTTTTGTATTTTCTAACAGAGTTTTAATAATAAATACATTTATTTCGGAAAAAATTACATTCCAGATTTGTTAGTAATACAAAAACTTAAGACAAAAGAAACTAATGGGTATCATGGATAATTTAGAAGATAGTTTATTTTAAATATGTTTTAATTCCTTTATCTTTTTTTTTCGTTTTTTGTACATATAGTTTTTAACAAAATTTATTACCTACTTAATATATAATTATTAATTATATGTAATGAATTAGACATACTTTTGTTAATGATAATAAATTACTCAAATAAAGAAACTTAAGTAGTTTCGTAACACATAAATCAGTTAATATTAAAAGTTAATATAAATTAGAATAGTAGGTACACATAAATAATAGTAACCAGTTATTAAGTTAATTTTATATTTCATAGCCTCATTAAATACTTGCCAATAAAAAAGAACATAGAATAGAACTTTATTATCAGTGTCGTGTTTAAGTTATTAGTTGGACCCTGGGGGCCTACCCCCATCTTTTACAAAACAACCTTATTGCAATACTGTTTTGTTTCCAGCATATAATAACCTTATTTATATTCGTACCATGAACTCTACCAAACACTATTGTTATATGATTGTTATATTGCTGCTAAGAACGAATGATTTTTGAGAATTTGTCTATGGGATCATTAAAGATGAAAAGAAATAACGCTATGGGCCTAAGCAACTTTCTCTCTCTTAACAATTCTCATCTCTGTCACTCATCCATACTCTCTCGCTCTTTCAAACAACCTTATTCTTCTTTTCGTACCATGATGTCCCTAAAACAAGCTTATTTTATGCATGAAAACAACCTTGTTTATTTACCATAATGGTTCATTCAATTCGTACCATGAGCTATTTTTTATAAGCTTTTGACAATTAACATTATTGTTTTAATGTCAAATTTAGCAATCTTATATACGTTGTATTTACAAGCTGAAAATAACATTGTTTTCCAAATTTATGTCATAAAAATCTGTTATAGTGTCATATAAAGTAATTATATCGAATTTATTTACTTATAGAATGAATATATCGGGATTCCGAGATCAGGTATCATCCCAAAATAATATAACCGATTGTTTATAAAGTTTTTAATTGCACTTGTCGTTCACTACACAACTATGCATCTACGTTAGTAATATCGATCCCTCGACCCTTAGCCTTAAGATTTATTTAGATAAAGCGGAGCTTTAAATAGCGTGTTTATATATTTAGTGACTTTTCATTTAGGTACCACCCACTATTAATATCCTGTTTTCATTATAACCAACGTACATCGAATGACCCCAGATTAATCCATAAAATTAACTTTCCTGCAGTGTTAGTACACAGAGTAGTCCCTGTGTTCCTGGAATCCAAACTACCTAGATTCTCTGGCAAATTTTCTAAAATTGGTCGTAACCTACATTAGCCTGGATGGAATATATTATTGTCAACAGACGGACAGACGACAGACTTATAATAATCTATAAAGATAATCATTTTAACCATCTAATGTAGTAAAATATTAATTAAGTATTATATATTTGTATTGAAAACTCAACTCACAACAATCTGCTATACTGTTGCAGAGCAGATGTAACCGTGTAGGAAATTCTAAAATACACATCCATTGGACCTAACTTTCTGTAGCCTTTGTGGCTGTGGATAGAACCGTTGGGGTCTGAAGCTCGCTGATTTGCTCACACATTATCATCAAAACCTCGGCAAACCGGTTGGTGGGGAGCTTTTTGTGACAACGCATTAGCTTGGCTATCCAAAGAGGAAACACTGCCAATAACGAGCTTGAACCTGGAACCTTGTCGATGATCGACAACAGCGGCAAATATTTATATACCTACATACACATAATATGTTTAATTCCAAGACCTGCAACTACAGTAGGATTCCCGTCAATAACACAATGAATAAAAACACGAAAGTATTATGTACCTACATTCTTTATTCACATAAGTTTAATGAGAGTAAGATAATTATACACAATATAAGTATGGCATTAAACAATCTTGCAGATACAGATTCAAACTTTATTTCAGCGTTTATAGGTTCTTAGACTTCACTTTAGACCAGCCTCTCCATATCTACGTACACTTTTTTGAGAGTACTCCTTCGCTTGTAGATATCGATTGAAGGCGGTATTTTTGGTCTGTTTGTATTTAAACATTTCTACCTGCTGACTGGATCTCTCTCTCCATCCGCCCGGTCTCTCTCTGGCGAACTCTTCGGCTACAACTCTACAAAATGAATTGCAACATTTGTGCAACTTACAAATGTTTGTAACCATGACATCTTAAATTTCATGCACTGAATATTACTGTCGAATATACTATTAAGATGTTTCCATATTGATTGCACTTTGTTTGTTATTAAATTACATAAACAAATGTATTCATAAAATAATAACTAAATATCTTGGATATATTTATAAGACATTTGAGTATGACAAGAATGACAGGTAAATATTTTGTTCCGATTCATTTCATTTGATAATCTAGAGTCGGCAGTCTATATATTTTTTCAATTAATTTCCTTACTCTTCATAATAACATTTTAAAATATTTGTATGCATTTTATAGAAATTACTCGAAAATATTTTATTCTTTTAGTTACTTATACTTTAAAATTAGTTTAATTTAATACTTTGCTAAAAAATGAAGAACCTCAAATCATTTCGGTCCAACGTGTGAAAGAAATGGCACTATACAGTTAATATATCGTTATTTCTTTTTATCTTTTATCAGGTTGTAGCAAGCCATAGACAAATTCTTACAAATCATTCATTCTTTCTCGGCACTTAGCAATGTTATATCAATGTTGAACGATTGAGCTCATGGTACGAATCAAAGTAATATTATTATAAGGTGAAAACAAAACAGTCTGGCAATAAGGTTATTTTGTGAGAGAAGATGATGGCCCTATAGGATGGAACGGGACAAAAAAAAACTTGTCAATTGTGACGCACGAATTTTGAAACTCAATGTGCCCTGTTGCACTACATATTTTGAAATAATACAAATATTTATTTTATGTATATCGACTTTTATATTACTTGAATTAATATTACTTAGGTCAATATGAAAACAAGGCAAGGGGCCGCCGTTCAATAGTGATATTCAGTGAATGAAATTTAATATGGCATGGTTACAAACAGAAGTAATTCAAGTATTATTTTATTCATTTTGCAGTGAAGAATTCGCCGGAATTCAAAGTAACTACTCTAAGAAATGTGCTGGAGAGAAATAGGTACCTAATCCTCAACTAGCAAAGCAATGGAGCACTTCTTGGTCATTACAAAAACTGAGACAAAGTTCATACATAAATATATACCTAGGTAGGTTTATATTTATGTATGGCACTTCAGTCTTAATACCTATAGTCTAGGCAGGTACCTATAAAGTCTTTAAATTATATAAATAAAGAATTTACCACAGGAATCAACACATATTTTTATTTATTACCTTTTGTCAGGAATGCTACTGTAGTTGCAGGTCATACAATGAAACATTATGTGTATTTAGGTATATAAACGTTTATGAATACAGTACAATCACAGTAAAGCTTAATCTATACGATATTAAATATTTACAACAAATAAATGAAATACAATCTAGCACTCGTATATAAATTTTCCTCTAGGCTGCCGTAGATTATCGGCAAGGTTCCCAACAGGCTAGCCAAGCTAATGCGCGAAAAAGCTCCCCGCCCGAGGCCTCGATTATTTTGGTGACAATATGCGAGCCACTCGGTGAGCTTCAAACCCATACGGTCGTATGGTTTCGATAGCAAATGGCATTTTGGTCCATTGCATGCGAAAGTGTTGATTCCTCACGTAGCATAGATGCATACCACGTCGCTTTCGTGTATCTATTATTGGCTTCTTTGGTATTTGCTTCCAAAAACACAAATAGTTCATATTCATTTGCCATCTTGAAATGCTAGATGGCAAAAGCTAGAAGGCTAGAGATACACAATTAATTCGATAAGTTAAATAAATACGATCTACTGACTTTATATCACTATAATAATAGATATTTTTATCATAAATTTGGATAATTCGTCGCGTATATAATGTTATATTTTGATTGATATATGCAATTGACATAAAAACCATAATGCTAGTTGTCAAAAGACACATCATGGTACGATTTGAATGAACGATTAGAGGTGACGTCATCAAACCTGCTAACAAAACAATATTGTTTTATGCCTATAATAAGCTTATTTTTAAGGATGTCATGGTACGAAAACGCAAAATAAGGTTATTTTAACCTTGTTTTAAGAGCTTGTGGTAGGCCCCCTGTACATCCCAAGGCATCCTGTGTCCTGTGTTACTGAGCCTAACTTTACCACAATATGTTTACAGTCTCAACTACTTCTATGTTGCAAAAACCATATTTATTGAACCGTGTTTAACTTGAGAAATGGTTACCGAAGTCACCCGTATTGACTGTTGAGCATGTCAAACAAACCCCACGCTAACCTTGTAACCGGGAGTCCCCCTCGCCCTCATGTCACCACCTCAGTGACTTCCACTGTTATGAGGACCCTTTAGTAATACTATAAAGGACTCGTAGTGTCTGTTGTGTTATTATGTACATAATATATCTTTGAAAGTAGTGCAGTTCCTGTGATTTGTAATTTTCTGTAGAGTGATAAGTGAGGAAATTTGAAAGGGATTGACTTAAATTCATTTTTGACTTTCGCAGGCAAATATGGTTAGTCTGATTCGTTTACTCTAATACCGTTTCGAAAGGTTGCATTTGCTGAAAAGAGCCGGCAATAAACTCAGCAATTACTCTTTTCAAGGGAAGAGTGGAAGAGAAAATAAGTGATTGTCGATGGATGGAACGATGAAACAATTCAACCTAAATGAACATAAATTTGTAAGCTTAAGACAACAATTTTGCGTACAAGCCATGGTATTTTTATAGACACACGTTAACATAAACACAGCAAAGTAACTTTTTAATAAGAATGTCTCTATTTTCGTAACAAGCAATTACTTACACCATGTACAGGCTGAATATTGCCAATGCTGCCAACATAACCGTCTACTTATACTCTAGCCAGCATCAAGAATGCATCCCTTATATCCTCACCATCGCTGCTACTTCCAAATCTGCACCCTATTCCTTACATATAAAATTCAATTTCCCACTACTTTACATTAGACAATAATCTCTGAACGAGGAGCGTTGTAGAATAAACTTTACGAGTTGGAATATAGAGTTGATAATCGTGATGCTGCGTAGTTAATAGAAGTAATATTTAACAAGTAAGCGTTGCCTCAGAAGGGAATATGAATCAATTTATTCCCCGGAACAGGGAATTATGGACACTTGGAGAATTTCGTTTGTGAGATTCATTTCGCAACCGGAGCGGCGAACTCAGTGAGGATTATTGGTGTCTAGTGCTTTGCTGTTATTGAAAGATTGTGCTAGACTGGATTATGGCGGGATACCTTCCAAAACAATCATATTTAAAATCCCTTTGATTATATTTCGGCATGAAATTATTTGGGCCGGTTGACGGTAGATATCTAAACTGCCACGCTATGGACTTGGGTTCGAATTCGAATCCCATCCAAGACAAACAGTAGTGTGCGTGAATATGTCTGTTCTGGGTCTGGTTTCCCTAGCCCAAGCTCTGCTTGACGTACGTGGCTACGTGGTATGAGGAATGTCCCAATTTTTTTCATTTTATGAAATACCTATTCGTTTTATAAAACAGTCTGAAACTCGTAGCATTGCGTAGAGGCTACGAGCTACGGGCTACGGAGGGTCGTAGCGCTAAACAGGACGAGGGTCGTAGACGTCGTCTACAAGTGAGCTGCCTTGTAGTGATGTTTATCGATAATTTTACGTTATCGATATCGATGCTATTTATTTAATTACAAAATAAATAAATTATAATGTCCAAATATGTCCATTGTTGTCACCGTTATGGATGAAAGAAGGATTATTTAAAGTACGTTTAAGCGACTATTGAACTAGTTACTAGTTTTATATTTAATTTTACTTTTTAATATGAAATACAGAGTTTATTATAAAACCACCATTACGCAAAATTAATATTGCGACATAAAAAAAACACTTCTGTCACGTATTCTTTGTTATGTCTTGCATAGTTACCTAGCAACGACATCACATAACTATGCAATATTTCACTTAAAAAATATAAACTTACTTAAAACATATACAAATTAGCTACCTGAAATCTTACTTTACCCATAATTATCGACACAATAAGACAGCACTACTTCCTTTGAGGCTTGGCCGACGTGTAAATATGAACAAGCACCGCGGCGCGACGCGGCCGACACGACTGCGGCGAGGTGCGGGGGAGGGAGGCGGTCAAACCTAGCATTCCCCATTACTTGACTGCTTCTCCCATAGTTCCATTCAGCCGCTGACGGCTGTTTATACAACCTGATGTGTTTGTTCCAATAATAGCATGCACACGACCAAACGGTCTTCAAAACTGTTGTAGAATAGATGCTAGAGATTTTTTTTAAATTTTGGATGCTTTTTTAATCTATTTCTGAGATAGTTGATCTAACTAAATAGTAAAAAGGATTACTTATGATAAATTGTAGTGGGTCAGCAAATAAAGACTTATTGAATGTCATGTACCTTACATTGCCAAAAAAAATGATCGAGTCTATAATTTTTTTTTCGATAAACTTTTATATCACATGTACAACACTTTAATTCTGTTAACATCTCACAAACCTCCACACAGTCCCCAGAACATAATATGATGTAATTATTTCACACGGGAGTACATTCGCGCGCACAATACATAATCACGACTCATAATTAGCGTAATATTACAAATTAGCGCTACTGTTCAACAGATGATTCAATTATTATAATTTATGTAGCGGTTTGTAGACGCACGGCACTATTAATAATACTATAATATGAAATTAAATATGAATTATGTCTATACTGTACCCTGTACCTACATCATGGAAAGAGGATGATGAAGTATTTATTTGAAATCTGGCTCTCAATTGCAGCTGTCCGAACACGCGGTCATGATGATCACACAACTGTCCCATGGTTTGTACACAAATCTTTCCAGAACGCAAACACGGGATAGCCTTTATTCCGTGATTTCTTACTTGAATGATTTGTTTGATTAAATTTTAACATCAGAAGTGAATCTTCATTTCTTGACCTATAACATTATCTAGTTTCATTATTAAACTTCCAGCTGTTATAAACCTTATGGTGCCTTATGGTCCATGCTACAAGAATTAAGCATGAGCCGAGCCACGAACGAACCTAAAACGAGCACGATGCGAATCCCTTTGTTCGTGAAAAAACTGACAATCGCGCTCGTTCGAGGCTCGCAAGCCCATCCACGCTACGCGAATCGTGCTCGCAGTTGGCTCGTTCGTGGCTCGGCTCGTGCTCTGTTCGCCAAGCATGGACGCACCATTAGGTTTATTGACTTGGTGTCCATAGAGAATTGAACCTTAATTGCAGTGAATAATCGATGGTTGTTTTGTTCTCTAATCTAGACTTGAGAAACAAAACGTTTATGTATAAAAGCGGAATACACCCAGACACTCCCCTCTTGCATACAAATATAGGAGCGGCGAAAATCGAACCCGTAATCCACTGCTAAATGTATAGAAGTTCTCAAATATTCGTAAACTATTCCTACGAGTCATCAAACTAACTTGATTATATGGTTATTATCAGTAAAAGCGCAGCAGGAACAAACACGATCAAGTTGCGTCACCGAATTATGAAATAATAACAATTATCTTTCGGTTATTCATCCCTTTTTGTTTAATTGAAACTTGATAGGTTTATTCAAAATGCTTTTTTTTACTGTGTATAGGCTTGTGTTTGACCACAATCTCACCATGATAAGTGATGATGTGGTCGAAGGTGGTAAGCACACAAAGCCTAGAAGGAACTGGCTCTCAAGTGAAGCTGTCGGAACACACCGATAGGTGCTTGGCGGCAGATTTTCAACTTGAGGGTGGTAGCCAGCCAGACGGGTACATATAAAGTACCCTACCACCGTGCTATGGTTTCCTCACGATGTTTTCCTTCACCGAAAGCTCAAGCACATTGTAGGATTCCAACCTGGGACCTTCGTCTCGGTATCCGACGTCACTACCACTAAGCTATCATCGCCTTAATCGTCTGGTTCACAAATAAATAATAAAACGTGATTTTTTTATTCAACAGTCGACGTTGACGATTATTTCTTATATGTTAGATAAGTTACCTATATAAAGATAACATTCTTAAAACTAACCTTACGATGTTAACATTAGTACTAATTCAGTGTATATCCTAATTTCTGACTACCTTCGTTGTAATCCACAATAAGGTCCATCTCAACTAATGAGCTTGGCTGAGCCTTCGTTCGTCACGCTCACAAATCACACGCGTGGCGTGGCCGTGGCGTGGCGTAGCGTGGCGTAGCCGTAGCGTGGCTGTGGCGCGGAGGAAGCGTGATCGTTAACCTATTTCGTCGTGGGACTAGCTAGCGGGGCTGCAGGGTTGCCGTGTCGGGAAATATGTCCGTTGAATTGCAATTTTTTGGTACCTTGTGTTTATTTTTGTATAGATAGAGTTATGTTCTTCCTACTGTCATTTAATTTGGTTTCGATAGTTAGAGGAGAGACACTCCGACCCACGTTTAACTGACTGGTTATTGAAATAACTTAATCTTACATAAATACTAGCTGACCGGCGCGACTTGAAAAATAGATAGTAGCCGATTCTCAGACCTACTGAATATGCATATAATAAAATTTGGTAAAAATCAGTAAAGCCGTTTCGGAGGAGTAAGGTAACTAACATTGTGACACGAGAATTTTATATATAAGATTGCAAAAGAAGCACTGCATTCCCGCTTTCCAGATACACAAACAAGTATATATATTCTCAATCTTTCCTTCAAAACCACTGCAAAAATCTAAATTATCGCTACGACACGCTATAAAAATACAAATAAATTCACTTTCCTGTATAAATTATTTCTAATTGTAAATAACTTCACGATAATGTTTCCCAGATTTTTTCCGTAAAACTACAAATCAGCCAGATGGCAACCCCGGCGGGGCGGGCGCCCTACGTCAGTCGCCGCCCGCCTTCGCGAGAGCCCGCACGCGCGCCGCCCGCCATGTCCCGCGCATATCTGAGGCCTATAATGAAACATATCAATGCTTTATAATTATGTATCCTAGTGTCATAGTGTTAAGGTGTATTTTACAACGAACCGTGAGTGCGCAATCAGTGCTTTCCATGTTTTGTGATGAGTCAAGATTCGTATTGTTGAGTTTTCTTGATTATGCGTTGGTATTGTTGTTATTTTGTGTGCCTCCTGCTACCGGTGCCCAAAACAGATACCATGGTTATGGAGTCCAGTGATACATTTCATATGGTCACCAACTCAATACTTATTACAGTAAAAAACATTGTTATTACAAAAAAAATACACACCTGTCGTAAAAACAATCAAAACAATATTGTTAGTGTAAAATAACTTGTTGCTCACTTTAAAATACTCAACTGACCTCACGTAGGCCTAAAATTGTCTTTCAAAAGGGCCTCTTACAATCAACCCAATCAGCAAACTGTATGTCCGTTTTAGAAAGGCCTCTGTTTGCTTCGTGTTCGAAGCGCTATCCTCTAACAGTCCTCCACTATTCGGAGGTATTAATCCAGTGAATAAGAGCTCTTTTCATTAATCTGCTGCATTTACTGAACGCTTCGAGTATGAGCGTTAATTTAAGTCAGTTTTTGAAGTTAGATATATAGTTAAGTCTATAACAGGTAACTTCTTAATTACTGGGTTAAGGTAATTTACATTACGCGTTTCCTGTTAACCTGTTGTGATGGTTTAGGCCCGACCGGGCCACGCGTCAAGCTATTCGGCCGTGTCGGTTTAGGCCCGATCGGGCCAGATCAAATTACAAAGCAACTACGGCTCGAATTTCATGGTTATGTTACACATTATCGTAATAAAGTACTCAACATTCGGTATGTGAATAGAGAGCATTAAATTCCACATCCGTTTATAATACGCATTATGTTACTACCAGTAAAAAAAAAATGAAATATGATCCATTGTTTGTGGTCAATGACCTGAATGAGTTTTCTTTCTCCAAGGCTCTCCGAAAATGAATGTATAATTGTAATTAAATAACGTATTTCCTGTAAAAGGTGAGTGATTTGTATAGAATATTAGTTTATCTAACCGTTTTAGTAATAATATTTATAATTTTTGATGTATGTAATTAGAATTCCTTGAATCTAAACACATACTTGTGACTCAAAGTACTCCCGTGTTTATAATCAAGAAAATCTTATTTCACACATCAGGAATTATATAAATCATTATTAAAACGGTTAGATAAACTAATATTCAATACAAATCGCTTACCTTTTACAGGCAATCCATTAAATATCACTATTCACACTCCATTTTGTTTTAAGTCTCGGCACAAGAGTCAATTTCACGTAATGCAGCGCCTATTATTTACAAATAGTTTTTTCAAACATATGCGTTTAATATTATGAGATAAGAATTAGGGACTCTTATAACCTAATACAATCAATAATGGTTCGAAACTCATTTACGATGTGTGTGTAACATGACGAAAGTGGGAGGTCTATTTCTAGCCATCGCTACACGAATCTACCTATATTTCTTTATTTTACAATAGTGTAGTGCACAAAATTTGTATCATTCGCCGAGTTTAGACGATTATCGATCAAATAGTTGGTAACAGCAACCCTAAATCATAGAATAAGAGCATCTATGGACACACAAAAAAAAAAAGTTGTTTTGTTTATTATTGTGTTCTCGATATTTATTATGAGCATCGAATTTCCCTTTTTGCTTACTTGAGACTAGTAAAACAAATGTATTTATTAGATTAAACGTTTATTCGTGTTGATATAAAGGTGTGTAATATGTGGACAGAGTTATTCGTCTTGAAGTGCAAACTCGAAATGTTTATGAAGTGTCGTTTTTGCATAGTTGGCATTTTTTCCAGGTTTCTTATTGGAATCTTGTAATACTTCATTCCAATTCCAATAAGATTCCAATAAGAAAATTTATTCAGGATGACGCTGTAAGTTACTGTTCCTTGATTAATACTGTAAATACCCAATGTTTATGTTTTATTGACCTTGGGTGCCGTCCGCCATTTTGCAAATTTGCAAATTCCGCGAAATCTCGCAGGTCAAGGGCAGCTGTCAAAAAGACAAATTCGCGAGTCTATAGGTTAAGCAATTTTCTTACAATATGACTAGGTTTCGTCTTTCGCTTTCACCTACTTTTCGGATGGAAATAATGGGTATTTGTGAATGACAGTTATTGTAAGATCAAAATTTTTATATACCTAAGTAAATGTACTTTCAGAGATTTGAAATTGGCAGGGAATATTCATTGAATACTCTCGAAGTCCAGAGAAATTGTATCCTAAAATCTGTAAAATTGTATGAACAGCGTTACTTTTAAAGGGTAGCCAAATTTTCAGAGGTTCTCTTAATTAAGTACAATTTTTATTATGGGCCTATTTTGAAATCACGAAAAAAATTATTTTTCTCATACATTTTGATCGTGCAACGTTGATTTTTCTTTCGCGATTTCAGAGTTTATCCCATCGTAAAAGGCGTATTATAACGACTTTTACGATGACTAAAATAACCTCTTATAAGTGTCTCGTATACGTGTATGTTTAAATAGGTAGTAAACGTTGATCATTTATCTGGTTTCCATAGCAGGCTCCGTTTGGTTACAGTCTGACGGCAGAGCGTAAAGAAATGTCATAGAATATTAATTTTAAACTGGCTTTTCTACCCACAATTCTACCTGCGATTACCTATTTTATCCCCATAAGGGTTCCACTCTTTCTTCGTGCGCCCCTACGATACCCAAGGCATGCTTCCACCTTTCAAATATCGCGGTCGGCCTGGTTCAGGGGTTGTCGTTGGCGGTTTATGGGTTGTCTGTCAGTCAGTCTGCCACGATACTGCATTATTTACATACGACAATTTTGGCAATTTTCGACGATCCCTCTACCTCTAGGTCCTTAAACTCTTACGAAAGATTTTGTCTAGTTATAAATTGTATTATTGCATAAATGTGTGTAGTGTATGTGACAGCAGCTTTTAAGCTCGAGGAAAAACGATATATCTTTTAATTCCAATGTAAAATTAACCAAAATGATCAACGTCATTGTAACAAACGCATTTACATAACATACGTACAAATCGATCAAACGCCGGATTTGTGCTGGTATGTAATTGCAGGGGTATATTTCTGGACTTGGCACTCGATACAGTTGTTCTAGCGTACAGATTAGGGCACTGGGTCCACGTCACGATCGTATGAAAACCTGAATAAGGCTAATAAGTAAAACATGTGCTCAGGTAAGCGGTTACCGTAGCCATATGGACGCTTGCAACACACGAAGCATCGCTCACGCGTTACCGACCGTTAAAAAACATTATTTAAAACCTCAAAATACACAAGCACGTAATATTTTTTTTTTTTTTTTTTTTATACAACTTAGTCGATAAACAAGCATACGGCCCGCCTGATGGTAAGCGGTTACCGTAGCCATATAGACGCTTGCAACACACGAAGCATCGCTCACGCGTTATCGACCTATCCCCCCTCCCCTATGAGCTCTGGCGACCTTACTCACGCGCAGGAACACAACTTTACACAACATAAACACAATATAAACGATATTTAGTACCGCATCATGAATATGCAATGCCATTTACCTACTTTGAATAAGAACACTTTGACAGTGGCCCTCTTTGATTGCTTAATGGAATAGTTTATGGACGAATACAATGCGTGTGATATGCTGAATAAGAGCTCATTCGCGCATGATAAGTTAGCTATGCACAAAATGCTCAAATCACAAAATCAGATCTTATAGGCGCTTTTATAATTTAAACTGGGGACCAGCCACTATAAGTGTATTTATTTTGGCCTACACGTGGCCGTGGTACTAATAATTTAAGCATCAGATGGAGTCAACATTATTCTGCTCGGGATCTGTTTTTTATGTTATCTATGCTTCTAATAAGGTACTTCTCGGTCACGTAATTCATTAATTTAAGCCCTAAAAAAGGGTTTTACATGTTTTTATAATTACAAATCCAAATGTATGTGGAAATCACCGTCTATGGATATGCTACTTTGTGTGTATATATTTTGTTACTCAATCACGCTGTAGTTCTAGAGGAAATCTAGTAAATAAATAGATAATACCCTAGAATAAAATATGATACGTGTAAAACTCCAGGCAGGAATTCTAACTATAAATCTATAAAGGTGATAATATCAAAATCTATTGCTGAGTTTCTTGCTGGAGTCTTCTCAGTTCAAGTTGTATTTGGAACCGGTGTAGTCATTTGTTAACGTTCACAAGAGCCTTATCAAGCCAAAATTGAATAAATGAATTTTGATTTTGTTTTTACTCAATAACGGCTCGACTATTTTTCAGTGGTTAAAAAAAAACAACATTTATTTGGTGGTACACACGGCTACCGATCAAGCTATACATTTCTAGTATAAGCTGACCTCTCATAGTATGGAAATCCTATACAATGCGAGATCAGCTTATACTGGAAATGTATAGCTTGATCTGTAGCCGTGTGTACGAAATGATGTTCACCGGGTCAATTAGTATGATTATACATTTGAAATCTCAAAAAAAGTAATATCAGAATAAACAGCGCCATTTGAAATGTAGGTACAAAGGCATATTGAGAAAGTTTAACTCTATTTCTAGTTATTAACAAGTTTCAAATAAAAACTCAATTCAGTTCGCCCTGGCTGATATCAAAATTCCTTACAAAAGTACTATTAGATAAAACTACCTACTCATAAAAATGTAAGTGCAAGTAAATGGTCGAGAGATGATTTATCGAGAGTGTTCGGCGCAGGGTTGACAAATCAAAGAGGTTTATACATAAGTAAAGTTATACACTTGTCAGGGGAAGATGAAGTTGTCTCGGTGTATCCTTCGATATTCCGTGTCTTATAAAAGCAGTAGTGATGTAGCTTTACTACGTTATTCGTAAAACGATAAAAAATAACATTAAAAAGGGATGAATATTGAAAACCTTTTTTTCATGCCTCTTAGGTAGCACCTTCTTTAGGGGTTCTTATCTATACTATACTAATAAAATAAAGCGATTTTTGTTTCATTGTTTGTTTAAGCGCGCTAATGTCTGAAACACCGGTCGATTTCGAAAAATTCTTTCACTATTTCGAAGCTAAATGATCCCCGAGTGTTATAGGCTACTTTATATCCCGGGAACGAGGGTGAAACCGCGGGGGATAGCTAGTACGTTACCTGTGTGAAATATTTCAAGCTTCTAAACCCCGCAGTTTGATCTGGGTGCATTTGTCAATCTGTCAGTTTCTCGATATTTATAGTTCGAAATTCATAAATACCAAATTCAATTCAATAATTTATATACTTCTCTCTTTGTGTCCCTAAATTCATATTTTCATTCGTTATATTCAAACCAATATCTTACTTCGTTTCGTTCATACAATTTTAAACAATCGATATCGACAAGAGTATCAACAAACGTACCGTCGTCCCACCACTATTCATATTTCATCTCGCCGCTTGGATGTAGTCCAAGCGAGTGCTCGCATCAATAAATATGTATGAATCGGACATGTCGTGTTTTATAAGGAGACATTATGCATCGAGAACTTTTTATCACTTCTTTGGAACTTTAGTACCACTTTTATGGAGCTTTTGAGGCATACATTTACTAAGAGTGTCTTTTAACCTCCAAACGTAGTCTAAGATATATTTAACGTGAGAATACTTGGACTGTTTTACAAAAAACTTAAACCGACTTCAAAGTACACTAAGAAGTTATCAAATCCTGATCTGGAACGGACCAAAAGGGAAGTGTACCCTTCCAGACAAAAAAATAATTTTCCAAATCGGATCATAAATGACGGAGTTATAAGGTAACAAACATAAAAAAAACATACAACCGAATTGAGAAACTCCTTCTTTTTTTGAAGTCGGTTAAAAATGATAATTCGACTTAGTAGTATCAAATAATTCGCTAGTCTTGTATAACCCACTAGCACACGAAACCTAGCAAGAACCATATGCTTGAAGCCAGATATTAAAGTATCGGTTTCTGTTTCTAAGTAATTAAACTCTGAATTTATTTACCGTTTATACTACTCCTCACATAGGGACAACATCACCAATTCATTTGACTCAGGTAAAGCCAACGTCATCATATCGTATATCTAAAGTCTTCTTAGTTCAAGTTGTATTTGGAACCGGTGCAGAGTCATTTGTTAACGTTCATAAGTGCCTTATCAGGGCCTAAATTGAATAAATGCTTTTTGAATTTGAATCCCAAAATGTATGAAAATTTTATTATATATATGACGACATGTCTTGCATCGTGTATACCTTTGATCGAAGGTCCAAATTGAATTGGAATAATCGAGTTTGAATTGATGGTACCCCAATCACAATACATCGATCATTCGAGTGCAGCATACAATAGACGTTCAGGCCCGTCGCACACTGGTCGTAAATGTAAACACAATAAACCGCTGTGCCAAATATTACACTAACAGACGCGCCCACGCCACCGCCCCACCGTCCGAGACGTGCGGCAGTCGCGCGTGAGTCGTAGATAATAGTATGTTTATAAATCTGTCACTTTAATTGAATCTTTGTTAAACGTTGCGTTTAAATTTGAATGGATTTTTGTTTGGCTATTAGTCATTTTAACATGACTGACTTCGAAAATCTTGAATCTGCTTCTAGATTATGATAATTGATTTTGAAAGAATGACATGCCTGTGGCATTTAGGTATACCACAGATATAATTTGGCAGCTAAAGTATAAAAAGAGTATGGGAGTAGTTTCTGACATGCAACATTTTAAATCCAGTTCTTTTCTCGACTTTTGTAAAACCTTCAACAAGATGATAACTTTCCACAGTGCATTATAGTCAACACATGCTAGCTCACAGAGTAAATTCATTAAGTCGACATTGTTTTCAAAACTAGAATACAATTTAGAAACTAGGCTATGTAGGTTAAGCAAATTTTCGAGCGAAAACAATTTTCAATGTAAATAATGATAAAAACAAACGACACATCCACACGTCCACACATAAGCGCGTGTAGTGTTGTCCAACTCTATAACATCGGGATATATGATGGTAGCGCGCGGCGACAGCGCGTGCCGCCGCCGCCGCGCCGCACCGCCCCGCGTCGCGCCACCTCGCGGAATACTAACTAGTTTCAAATAGTAACGATAGCAAGTAGCTAGCACAGCAACTATTGCAGCTTTCGTGCTGATTTGGCACGTATTGTTGAAACACTGAGATTGTTTATTGTGTACACTTGAGGAACTTATGCAGCAGTAAAAGGAAAATATTAGAGAATAGAGTTAAAATACAACAGTAGTATATAATACAATTTGGCTGCGGTATTCTGTAAGGTCGAGCTGCTCTTTGAAATAAACGCTACCTTAACTTTCTTCATCAACATCTGTCAAATTTTTAATAGCTTTGCATTTAATATTTCCTTTCCTTTCTTTAAAAGCCGGCAACATCCTCAAAGGCATCACTTAAGGCATATAAGAACAAATTAGTGCAGAGCTAAAGTGATTGTACTATCGCTACTCGGCGCTCATCTGCGCCCACCCTTTATAATGCGCATTTTCTTACTCAGCCCCGTTGAAAGCCCTTCACAATTTTACGGAATCGCCCTCCAACTTACCGCCCCTTCAAGGTAATTTGAACCGTGAGACTGTGTAGCAAAGTTTTAATTGTAATGGTCGAACATGCACTTATCTTAAGATAAGCCGCACACCCTCATGCTATTTTGCTTTGAACGCTACGTAGATTAAAACTAAGTTTACTTGTTTGTCGTTATAACTGGCCATTAAAAATATCTAGATTGTCTCTCTTTGTCAAAAGAGACCTTACAAGATGCCAAGAGATTATCACACTCTCAGCACGGAAATGCGCAATCATCTCAAAATTTTGTATAGCCAGTCGACAACCGCAGCGTCGCGCGGGGCGGTGTGTTCCATCCTTTATAGTATACAAACTTTAATATACGGTTGGAACAGTTTATCTACTAAACTAAACATTGAATTCGCTCGGTAGCTAATAGTTTTATTAGATTACGACTCCGCAATTCTGAAACTGCTGCTGCTTGTTAGCGTTACTGAAGAACATAAATAACTAGATTTCACCACGTGGTCCCTTCGGGGAGAAATGTTAAATCTTTGTTAGTGCAACCCTACGTCATCAACATTTCCTTTTTTCTTGGTTCTATGACTACTTTTTAAGACTGGGCAGTAAAAGCAAGTACCTTAACCGTTTTAGCTACAGGATAACCTCATGGTCTTTGAGCTACTGTATTGTTAATGTCTGCATTTGTGAACTTCGTTTCTTTTTAAACATTGCTGAAAACTTCCTATGGTGAGACTGGGGTTAAATACTAATGAAAAAAGTATATCACTTAATAATTCAGTGGAGAAATTTGCAAAATTTTCTTATAACAAATAAAACACCAAAAACTTATTACAACTGTAAGTTAAAACAAAACTCCTTTGGGACCGCAAATTCTGAGTCGTTCAGAATATTAATAATAATCTGCCTAAAAAACACGAGCGGCAACTTCGGGCGGTATTATGTATTTAAATATTACAGTAGTTGCGGGCTGGTGCGGGTGTCCCGGAGGTACGATAAATCTGGACATAATCCCCGTGCCCCGGGCTAGTCGCAGATACGACACCTGCGTGTGGTGTGTGCGCCGCGTGACTCGATAATGATACCAGCTCATAATTATCTTACATTGGGGTGACATGGTTAAAAATTATTGCCTTGTTTGGTTTTTATATTCTTAAAAGTTAAGTGTTCCTTATTGCCTTTTTGTCGGAGGATTCTTTTGAATTCACTTTCTTTGATGTATTTTTTTATAAATTCTCGCGTGTATGACAAATAGAATTGAAGATTGCGGTGCATAAGTTTATGTCGTCTCATTCACTGATACTGCTTTCTCACATGATTAGAAGAGAAATCAAGAATCACCGTTTACTGGGCACTTTGGAACCAACGACATGCTCATGAAGATGGGTCTAACCGCGACACCCATGTGCAGGTTGTGTGGGGAGCATACGGAACGCATGGAGCACCATCTGTGCACATGCGATGCACTGGCTGGTAAGCGAATGAGTCTCCTAGGGATCGGAGATTCAAAACCAGAAGACTACAGGCTCATATCTCCTAGCCGCGTTGTAAAACTCATGAAAAGAGTTTTCAACGAGACTGAGGAGGAGTAAGTTATCTAGGGGACCACCATAGGGTCGAAGTGTGCGAGTTATTTCTCGGTCCCTGCACAAGATAAGATAAGATAAGAATCACCGTTATTTTTCAATTTTTTTTTTTAATATCAAGCTCGGCTTCCATAATCTATTTACTGTCAACCAGTCATCATAATTCAATATGATTATCCATCTCAATCGGGTGCGACACCCGATGTCACACTTCACAGCCAAAAGGGAGGGCCGTGGAACTAAGTGCCATCTTATTCAAATTCTTCTCCGATTTGATGACATACAAGATCGAGGGATTCAATATAAACATATTTGGAATATGTGATTTATATCTTGGCTTACATACTATTTGTAAATAAATTGTTGTTTGAATATAGAACGCGATTTTTATTTAAAAAATTCGTTGACTTATATATTACTGGCGTAGGGACCAGGCCAACTGCGCAACGAAATGGCACCAACGCGTTGGCCCTAAAAAGTCAGTTTAGGGCCAACGCGACTCACTCTTCTGCGGCCCGCGGAACAGTTTGTTCGTTTATTGTTTATTTTTTCTTGTATGTGTGCAATGTACGCACATACAAGGTTACATCGTACGTAGGTTAAAAAAAAATGGCGGTATTGTTTACTTGTATGAAGAAGTTTTTTGCAAAATGTTCCGTGGGCCTATCCTTAGATTTGAAATCATTAGTTTTTTTATAAACAATAAAACGTTTATTTCATTTGAGCATAAAACTACAGGTTCTTGCCGATTTAATATGTATGTTTTATTTCGATATGGTTGGTATACCACCGGAAGGAGAATACCTATAAAAAGGCAGAGCTAAAATCAAATCTTTATTATCTTAACTGAAAATAACGTGAGCACAGTTCGTCGCACCAACGACCACTAGGTCAGATTCACATCGGAAATAAGGTCCGATCATTCGATATTAATATCGGATAACTGCATCTGGCGCGCCGCCAACTATCCGAATAATCGGAATCGAGTGGGTTTATTATGTAAGTCATCGACAGTCAGACAACCGCTGACATTGCGATAATGATTCTTGTACCAATATATTTTGATACTTTATTTATAATTAGGTTTAAATTTGTAGTAGATCATTGTCTAAATTGGTTAATAATTGGACTGTTTTACAAAAAACTTAAACCGACTTCAAAGTACACTAAGAAGTAATCTAATCCTGATCTGATACCAATGGGACCAAACGGGAAGTGTACCCTTCCTGACAAACATCAAGTATAGGTTAATCGGAGTAAACTCTCAACTACCCAAATATTCAATTCGTTTTCATACTAGCCAACTGTACCCATTTTTTAGCCACACCACGGTGGATTCATAAAGAGAGATTCTGAAATAACCGCGAGGCATCACAGCTTTACATGAAACACATCTCGAGAGTAAGTCAAAAACTGTCAAAGTGACAACAAAATAGGGCTGACATATGAAGAAGGAAGAAGATCCGGTCAATTATCGATTGCGAACAGTTATAGTTAAACACATTGATTGAGTAATAACTCGTTGACTTCAACCCATGTAATGTACCTATGTACATATGCAGGTACGGGTAACTTGGGTAACCAGATTTATGTGCCAAGTTCGCGGCCGCCGGGAGGCTGTTTAATTTGATTAATGGCCTTTAACGATTTGTGATGAAAAGTTTGTGCGGTGTCGTTATTCAGTTTGGAGTTCTCGCGTTAGTGTATCCCTTATTAATTTATTTTATGAAATTGTATGAACGTGTGAAATTATGTTTTATCCAATGAATTTTAATGACACTTTTCACAACATCTTTGGTCGTTCTTACCAATGCGTATTCTGGAATGGCTCTGTACGGGTTAAAAATAAATTAGGCAATTTAGTCAGTCAGTTAAATGTGTACTACAAAAGTAAACCAACCCATTACCAATAAAACAAGCAGGTTAAGAGTGCACAACGTCGCTTGAACACCAAACTACATAAAATATACAGAGTGGCTCATAATAATGTGAGCACGGAAAAACACGGGCAAGTTCTCGTTAAGTCGCGAGAGATCTCGACGAGCGCGCGCTCTAATTACGAATAATGACCTAACTTTGCGACGCGAGACGGTCCAATAGGCGTCTACACTTATGTGTACAGCGGCCATCAGCCGGTCGTACACGGCAACTATTGTTATTGACTTCAAGGGCCAAGGACTATGAGCAAAGTGATTTTTTTTTGTTGAATAAAATTTATTAAGAGGAACACAGAGAAAAAAATAATGAAGTAGCCAAAAGAAAATTGCAGTTAACTTGTGTATAAACCACCCTGAGGGCCTACCACAAGCTCTTAAAACAAGGTTAAAATAACCTTATTTGCCTTTTGTTCCTCTTTGACATCCGGCGTCAAAGCAGGACCAAAGACAAATAAGGTTATTTTAACCTTTGTTTTAAGAGCTTGTGGTAGGCCCCCTGTACTATTAAACTACCTTATATAAGGTAATTAAAAGAGTAAAGGCATTAATCGTACGATTACCTTTGACTTTAATCTAGTTTAGGCAAAATGAGAGTATAAAAATCCTGTCCAATGTTTTAGATAGGGAAATCCTCAACTTTGTCCAATTCGTCCGGTTGACAGACTGACGCGCAATGAGCAAAGCCTTTGACATTGCTTTGAATATAAAAAAGGCTGTTAATATTTTTAGCTTTTTACGGAGATTATTGAGCAACAAGTTGTTTTACCCTTTATTTTAGCAGACATCAAAGCATTCATGGGAATCACTATTCGCGTTGCTTTTGGACTCACAAATGTGGAAAGCCGACGAATTTCACGTAATTTTTCGTTTCACAGCTTGTGTATTTGGTTGTGATCGTTTTCCTATTAAATTATTGCACAATTCTTAAGTGAAAGTACTTTATAAAAGTATACTAAACTGTAGTTAAATATTTAAATACTTTTGATATACCGACTTATTGTGTAGTAAATTTTAACTGTGTATGTAGTGAGTGTAACATTTTGATGTATTTATAAATAAAGTAGAACAATGTCGCAAGTACCTCAACAAGGATTCGTGCCCGAGAAGGTGCAGGAGTTCAACCGCAGGGCGTCCCAGGACATGTCCGACTCACCAGCACACCTCAAGCCACAGAGAAACGTCCAGGAAACTCCTAAGAAGGAGTCGAATCAGAATGGCATTGATAAGCCGATCCAGCAGGCAGAAAAACCTAAGCCTGATGATAAAATCAAACCCGATACTGGGTACATTCCTCGTCAAAACCAGGAGAGCAAGAACCCTTTCTCGCCGCACTTTTACAGAAGCAGTCGACCGCACGGCCACTTCGAGATGGGTCCACGTGGTCTGGACTACTCCCCTCACCGAATGGGGATGGAGTTTTCCAACCGCATGAGGGATTATGGACCACAGAGGTCAACTTCTATTCATGGTCACGAGTTGACAGATGGGCCGATGAAGCCTGAGTACTTGGGTCATCGGAGTCACTTTGGCAGTCAGATCGCCGCGGGAGGGATCAGTCACCCGGACGTGGTGTTCCGACATGATTACTACAATCAGATGGGGTTCTCGCCGCCGCGCGCGTCGAGGTTCTCGAGCCAGGAGTATCTGAACGCTCCGGCTCAGTACGGGCGGTGGCCGGACCACAGGGCGGAGTACAGGCAGCGGCGTCGCTCGCAGCAGGACCTTCAGTCCGTCGGGCAGAGCGGTGAACCAGGTCAGTCACTCACTACTGACTCATTCTATAAATTTATTTTTATTAGGAAGCTACGTAAAAACAGCAGTGTCGCATTATATTGTAGAATAATTTGAATACATTATTATGTTCTCGGTGTAGAATAATTGATTATAAGATGCTCCAATAATATTATGGCTTAGTCAAATTTTGTATAATGTCTGCAAATAAAATATATCGGTTGAATAAGTTCAAATGAAACTTTTTTAAGACTTCCGGTATTATTTTAATTACTACCTTAGAAATTTCTAAGTTTTCTTATATTCCGCATGGTATTTTTTACATAGGATATTTTTTTAAATTACTTCCTTACGTCTCAATATACAAAATAACTTCATCTTTCATAATAATTATTCTCGTATTATGAAATACGTAAGGAATACTCGAATGGGATATAAGTCGGATATATGCGGATAACTGTCGGATATAGGCGATTTGTACAACTTACACGCAACTCACGCGTGACAAATTGCCTCTCTTTTGTCAAACTTTTCCTAATCCCATACTTTTTTATTTTCTTACTTTATCATCCGCCTTCACTTCAATCTGTTATTTTTTTATTTATTTACGAAAAGTTCTGGAGGTTAGCAACACATCGTCATTCCCTCATCACTTACCATTAAGTAGATCTGCGTGCTTAACAACAAATAAACAGTCACAGCTTCATTCAGTAATAACTTCTCATTGATATTAATAAGTAAAATTATTGAGCGATATAGGTACCCTGCAGGGTAAAAGTGGGTATACTAAAGACCCGATTAAAAATATTATGCTTATTTTTCCCGACAGAGGTGGTAATACTTGTAGCTTGTAGTACACCCCCTTCTCAACTACTTCCCACGTGACTTATTGGTGCGTCCATGCTTGGCGAGCCGAGCCACGAACGAGTACACTGCGAGTGCGATTCGCGTAGCGTGGACGGGCTTGCGAGCCTCGAACGAGCATTCGTAGCGTGCCCCATTGTCAGTTTTTTACGAACACAGGGATTCGCATCGCGCTCGTAGTAGGCTCGTTGAAGGGTCGACGCTTGAAGTCGCTTGAAGTCGAATGGGATCGCGTGGCATGGACACACCATAGATTTTATGTCAGAACTCTAACAAGCAAGTAGACGATCCACCGTCGTATGGATAATCAAATAGCAATACAAAAATTAATGATTAAACATTTCTTTTAATATAATTTCCTGCACATGACCTCCATTCTCATAACATCCTCAAACCAAAGTATTTTGTTTGAATATTAATAACATTTCAATCTAACTTCCGCAAAGTCATGTACGAAATTACAAAATTGTAGAATTTGTCACAAAATGTAATTTCCCACGAATCTGGCAGCGACTGCCACAGCGTAGATAAGTGCCACAGACTTGCAAAATTAATTTATCGGTGTTTTAATTAAGTTTAATGGAATCGTGTTTGCTGTGGTCTTCCCTACGAATTCCATCGTCTTATGATTTGCATACTTGAGAAGGTTTGGGACCAAGTATAATATTAGCTTGCGGTTCCGCTCTCGGGGAGGGAAATATTTCATCAATTAAGTATGTAGCTTGATTATCGTATTCAAAGAAACAGTAGGGACCGAAAGGTCCATAACATGGTGGGTATTACGAGGGTATGTTTTTAAATTCTACCAAAAACGAATTTTAATTCATCATTCTTATTGTAGAATTCAACCCACGACCCTCGCGGCATTCGACGTTACTAATGGGATAAAACCTTTAAGGCCTACACAGACATGATGATACCCACACTATATTGCAATTTTTACAAAGTTATGTGATTATCCTGGACTTCGTGAACTCAGACCTTAAAAATTGGACCCCAACTGACCTAAAGACCAATAAAAAGATAGAGTCCCACGGTAAACCGTGCACCGAGGTCACCGACCCCGGCGCCCCCCACCGCTCCCCCTCGATCGATCCCATTCATACGAGAGACGGTAGAACGTAACTCGTAAGATACACTACTATGTTACTCAGGGTCAAATGTACCTTACACTGCAGGTAAAGGACTTTAAGGTAGTTTTCGGTTTGTTTGCGGTAACTTAAAGGAGTGTACGATAAAGTTTCAAGTGGATTGCCATTTACTTGTTTTGTTCTCTTTATCCACTTCAACAGTAAATAGAATGAGTACGTTTTTAAGTTAACCTTAGTTTAGATAAAAAATCAAAATCAGTTTGCGTTTTTACTGATAGAAGCTTATTCGTATTAAAGTTTGTTGAGGAGTTTTTTGTACATCAACATATAAACAAGATTGTGTTTTTTAAATGATAAAATAATAAGCCGTTCTTAATCGATCGGCAAGTTAACTCACCACCGCCGTGGTCGGTACCTGGATGGGTGACCGCCTAGTGGTATTTCAAATCGAGCGTTTCCGTTCTTCGGAAGGCACGTAAAGCTGTTGGTCCCGGTTATCACTTAATTGTGATAGTCGTTAAGCACGCGTGGTGGAGTATCTGCCCATTCCCTTTCACCCTGATTTGTGAAAGGAGGCCTGTGCTCAACATAGGGACATTATAGGCTGATGATGATGATGATGATTGTAAAAAATAATTCAAAGGTTAGCGTTAGCGGTAACGATCACCTAATGCACTAATCGCCTGTCAACTACCACTCATAGTATTATGTGACCTAAGTACGCCCAAGTAGCTATTTCTCAAATAAACTTCAACATTGAGCATCTCATCTAACTATATTCCTAAAAACGTTATAGTGTTCCCAAAAAACGAAAGAACTAAAACAACTCCTAAACACAATATAACATCGCAACTGTCCATCAACTATTCTCGTAGGAAACTGTATAAAAAGTTGAAGCTGGGTGCCGGTGTAGGGTCGCCATGGCAACCGCCAGGACGTCCGCATTTGTTGGGGATCGAAACATTCGCACGGATGTGGAATACTAATGAGCAATTAATTCACTCTACAATTGGGTAGTTAGAGTTCCAAGTCACACTTGTTGAAACCTAAGTATTTAATGTGTGTATTTGCAACGTGTGACGGGTTGGAGCGGTTAAGATTCCACCGCAGGTCGTGGGTTCGAATTCCCACACAGGACATGCATTTGTGTGTCTGAACATGTCTGTGTGTCGTGAGTCTGGATGTATTAAGAAGTAGTATATGTATTATATCAGTTATCTGGTCGCCATAGTGCAAGCTCTGCTTAGTTTGGGATCATGACCGTGTGTGAGGAATGTCCCAGGATATTTATTATTTATTAAGTAAAACTAGACTAGCTTGCCTCGCACTTTCACCTGCGATCTCCTTTTTTTCCTTATATTAGTGGACTCCTCTTTTAGTATGCGTATAAACTGCGGGTGGATCTGTCAGTTGGTTCGTTTCTCCTTTTATACAAAGTTTTTTGAAAGTACTTAGTTTGGAAAGGCTTATGTTTGATCGCAACTTATTTTTAACACTGAACCGCCCTTAAATGACAATGACGAAGCCTAAGAAGGAACACGCTTACCCAGAAGAAACCTATTCACTCTGGCCTTGAAAGTCCCTAGGTTGTATTAGTCAGGAAACACAGACGCCTGAAGCAAGTTCCACTCCCTTGCTGTCCGCATTATAAATGAGGATGCAAAACGCTGTGTCCGTATTTACTTAACATGGCTTATGATGATTGACCCGTTTGTAAGGACACAAAAGCCTTGTAGGAAACTGCGAAGTTCTCTACCAACGTTATATGGCTTCCTTACGAAATTTTCCTTCACCGTTCAAATTTTCTTTAGGATTCGGCTTTTCTTGGAACTTAAAAGTGAGTACTTTTCAAGATAACTTTAGTAGAAACAACAACAGTGAGAATATTGTTTAATTTAATTGTACAATTCACCACGGTAGGTATACAGTGTCTGGTGCGGACATTTTGACGTTCAACAAAGAACATTCCTAAGCCTGGAGCTTTCGTGTCACAGAGGCCTTTGAATTTACCCTAATTTCTAATTGAATAGAATTTCAACATTATTTTGTTGAATTTTTTGACCAGTCGTGAGAACCTTATGCATTGGTTATTGGTTCTTCAAGTGAAGCCTTCTCAATGCCACTTGAGATAATGGTAGTTATTAAGTGTCTTTAACAACTATAAGTGCCATTATGGCGAGTTGCAGAAGTAATGGACATTAGCCATTGTATAGCAGTTGGCAAGTAGCGCTCGTTAGCAATCCTTATCGCGCCCTGAGCGCCCTGAGCGCCCTCAGCGCCCTCAGCGCCCAGCGACACGACCGGCCCTTATTACACATTCATATTAAATGTACTATGAACTGCGATGTTTAATGCTGTACCTATATTTATTAATTTATGTATGTATTAATAGTAGTTACTGTGGCTTGCTGGTTTCACCACATTTTTATTCCACAGACCTTTAGCTTTTTTTTACTACTAAGGTGGCAAACTAGCATAAGGCCAGCCTGATGGTAAGCAGTTACCGTAGCCTATGGACGCTTGCAACACCAGGGGTATCACTCGCGCGTTGCCGATCCTGAAGAAATCTCTTATTACACCCTTTCTTTTTGGTTCTGCTTATATAAATTAAATCAAAAATTGGTTTAAATCAGAAACAACTATGATTAGATATAACAGTCTTACGGCTGCAAACAGAAGTTTAGTATAATGATTGATTCCGTAAACCTATCTCTTTCTAAAGCTATTCAATAGACAAAGATGAAAATATTTATATACATGATAATGTACGGCAGTTACGTTTGGAAGTGAATGTTTGGATGATTGCGACTCAATCACTCGTAAACGGCTGAACGGATTTAGATGAAACTCGGCACAGAGGTAGATCATAATTCTGGAATAAAAACAATATACCATGGGAACGCGAGTAAACTTAGAAGGTAGCTAGATTCAATAGGCACACCACGTGTCGGTAATCGAAACAGTCTAACTTCACAGTCTCCAAGAGTCCTGACATTATCCCAAAACTGGCTACTTAGTATTCGTCTGACACTAGCTGATATATTCTGAAATTCAGCGAGCGTTATCAAAGTATAACAAGTTACGAGTATGAGTGCCTATAGAAAGAAAACTGGATAATCCAACGGCAAAATAAAGGAAAATCCAATATCTTAATCCAGTTTGTGCTCCAGATTGTAAGTAATTCACACCGACGTGAAATGCAATACCTTCTTAGTAGAGAAGAGGGAAGGGGGGGAGTCTGTTACGTTACGTAAAGGTATATTCGAGGTTTAAGGGACTAGCCTGCGCCCCGCGTTGCTTCCCGCTGTCTAACCGATGTAAAGAACACATGCGAATTTATCTTTAAAAATTACGGATTTTCATCTGAACATTCATTCCATTTTCTCCCTTCCAGCAAAAATTCTGAAAATGCAACGCGTCATTTGTAATATTCAACCAAAATGTTTCGTGAATTTGTCTTCAAGACTAAGGAATACCTGCCGTTATAAAATTAGTATATAGCAACCGTTTGTCCGTCTCTTTTATGCATTCTTAATGTTCATAATATATTATATATACCTCACAATTTCATGAATCTATGACCGGTACTGAGCTCTAGTCAGTCAGTCAAAGGCCTTTTCAGATGAGCAGAGATTATAATATGGAGTCTCAATTTACATGAAACTGCTTGTGGACTGAAAAATCAACTTTTTAGGTTTATGAGTACCAGGGGCAATTAATCTGGCGGCAGGACCTATCACAGATGCTCTCTGACGCCTCGTAAGGGGTTGCCGACTTTAATACCTAACGGTGGGCAAGGTGGCCACTGTACAAAATCTCAGCAGTTCGACAAGAAGAGGGGCTGTACTTTTTCGGTTATCCAGTTATATGACATTTAAAATAATAGTTTACACGGCGCAGGGGTGGTTCACAATGTTTTATAAATCGTGATCCATTGAAAGTCAAAGACCAAGCCTAAAGTGAACATGAAGGTAGAAGCTGTTAAAGTTACCATCTGTTTGGAAGTCTGCTTTCAACTGAAAAGGAATTAGTTTTAACCCTGAATATTCCTCTAAAATAAACTCAAGAAACATTAAATTCAGCTTAACACTTTAAAGTCGAATTTTAAAGTCAGGAAAATCCCATGATTTATGATAATGCATGGTGATCCTTCGAAGCCGGAAGACGCATTGGAACGATTGGAAAAGTGCATTCACTAACTTGTCCTATCGGTATCGAGAAACTTGGACCCCCTCCCGCCAAGTTTGTGTGTACATTCAACTTGTGCGACTTGGCTCGGGCTATTTATTGTTTTGTTTTAAAAATAGCCAGTGCTGTCCTTTCTCTGTGTTTTGAAGATTCAATATTATTGCTGCGAATATATTTTGATTTGTGTCCCAAATCGAGCGTTTCCGTGCTTCGGAAGGCACGTAAAGCCGTTGGTCCCAGTTATCACTTAATTATACACATTAAAGGCTGATGATGATGATGAATGCGAAAGTTGTTGTATATAGGTTATAATTTTAATTTTTTCCTTTAACTGGTTTACTACATATACTACTTTTTCGTTTGTAAATACATACTCAATATACATAACTACACCCAGACCCAGGACATACAGACATGCTCATGCACACAAATGCATGTCCTGTGTGGGAAACTGATTGCATATAGATGCATTCATAGATATATATAGTACTCAAGTGATTTACCGGCCGAAACCGGCCAAGTGCGAGTCGGGTTCGCGCACAGAGGGTTCCGTACAGACTTGTAGGTATGTAAATAGTTCGTTCATTACGGTAATCGAGTGTCGAAGATGTTTTCCCCTTTTTCCGTTTTTTTTTATGTAACTTTTTTTTTTTTTTTTATTTTTTTTATACCACTGTGGTGGCAAACAAGCATACGGCCCGCCTGATGGTAAGCAGTTACCGTAGCCTTTGGACGCTTGCAACACCAGGGGTATCACTCGCGCGTTGCCGACCCTGAAGAAACCTTTTCACACCCTTTTTGAAGAACCCCATGCTGTACTCCATTGGGAAAACCACGGCGGGGAGCTCATTCCACAGCCCGAGCGTTCGCGGAAGAAAACTCCTTTTAGCCCGCACAGTTCGAAACAGTTCTGGTTTCAATGTGTGTGGATGGATTCCCCGTCGATGGCGAGAGTTGCGATGGTGGAAGGTAGCCGTGGGCATCAAATCAAACAATTCCTTAGAACACTCTCCGTTGTACAAGCGGTAGAACACACATAAGGAGGCAAAGTCTCTCCTCAGACTGAGGGGCTCTAAACCGCTTGTGAGCTCGGGATCGTCAACAATAACTACAAATTTACGGATTTCTTCCTTTACTAACCTTGCTTCTTGCCAAATTTCATTATTCTAGGTCAATCCGGGTAGCACGGGCAGCGTTACACATATCCGTGCTCATCATTCATCCGGGCACATACTTTAGTACAGTCGCTGTATTAATATTCTGTCTCTATGTAGTGGAATAAGATGAAAAGAGATGGAAGCGTGGGTAATAAGCTCTTTCAATATACTTTTAAAAGTAACATGACTTGGAACAACCTAATTGTAATGTCACACAGGAAAATTTGTTCCATTGTGTGTAGAGTAAGGCGAAACCAGCTACCCACTCTAGCTATATTTACGCATACTAAAATGGACCGTATGTACCAACGGACCGACGGTCTAACGACATACTTTCAAATGTAAACAGAATGCACATAAAATTACTGACAGACTTCTCTGGGGTACAAACACACACAAACACACCCCCACATACACTATGTTGATGTCCTGAAATTATGTTTGAGATAACGAGTCCCAAATTAACATACGCTCCCTGTTTTAGGTTCCATAGAGGTTTCAGAGGGTTACAAGTACTTGCTAATACGCGGTTTGTTTTAAGTGATACACATTTTTGTCTCTTTTAGCATTAAATAGGGGTCGTTAGAACTGAACATATACTGTATATGATGTTTCAGTGAATGTATCTTTCGATACCTTTATCTTTGACGACGATCTTGATCTTTTTCGGTGGAAGTTTGCATCGTAATGTACATCATATATTTTGTTTAGTTCTATCATTCTTTTATTTCAGAAGTTACAGGGGGGGGGGACACACAGTTTACCACTTTGGAAGTGTCTCTCGCGCAAAATATTCAGTTTAGAAAAAAATAATATTAGAAACCTCAATATCATTTTTGAAAACCTATCCATAGACACGCTTATGGGTTTTATTAAAAAAAAAGTCTCTAAGTATGAGGAACCTCCAAAATTTATTGTTTTTTTTCTATTTTTGTGTGAAAATCTTAATGCGGTTCACAGAATACATCTAATTACCAACATTGTAGTTCTTACAGTTTCGGAAAAAAGTGGCTGTGACATACGGACGGACAGACAGACAGACAGACAGACATACATGACGAATCTATAAGGGTTCCGTTTTATGCCATTTGGCTACGGAACCCTAAAAAGGTACAGTCTAAAGGACGATTCACACCGAACGGAGTCCACGACGGTGTCGCGTCGGAAGTAATATGAAAATACTATAAAACGAATACTTAATAGAAAGTATAATAGTATCCTTAGATTTTATATAAATATGGCATAAATGCAGTTGATCCTAGTTTCACATTTGTATGGTAATGCACAGTAGCTTTACAAACAGTACGTACATTTGGAATTAGAGTATTCCTCTAGCTTATATTATTTTGCATCTTGAAAATAAACGATGCTAGGACTTTGTGTATTCCGTAGTTTAAAAGAAAAATGGTATGTATATGACAAGAAATAATCCATAAAACGTTCAACCGATTTTAAAAAAACGTGCTTTCGCTTACATAATATTTTGAGACTTATTGAAATACAAAAAAAAAACTGTAAAAAAATAGTCGGTGCGGCTGATATCAGAGCCCTTTACCCTACTTCAAACTCAAACTATTTGTAAACGTAAAAGAAAAAAATACTAGTTTTCCCTTTTTATCTAAGATTCTTTTCGATAAAGTCAAGGTCAGAGAAACTACCCAGTACAGAAACCTAGCCCCTGTTGGTATTTATAGCTCCTGAAATCAGTGACAGCATTGCGTGACCTCACCAATCAGTACCCATTTCCTAAATCTATAAAAAAACAATTGATAGCGCGATTGTTGTTTTACGACTTAACTACTGTCATTTGAAACTATACGAACTATACAAGTTTTTACGTCAATTTTGCGCAATTTTTCGCAACATAGACGTAATAGTAGATACCCTACGCGGCAGAACAACATAAAAACAAAAAAGAAAAAGAAAATCGTGACAGAAGCATTTTTGGCGGGGCCCTATCACTAAAGATGTGTTAAATAGTATTCATTATTTAGTTTTGAAGTGTCCTTTAGTTTACTAACTACAAAAAAGATCCCCAAGGTCCAATCGAAAAGAATTCAAAATATGATAGAATGCGTAAGTGCCTTTATCATGCAATTATCATCAATAACTCATATACGCCCCCTACTGTAGTGTAGGGGCATAAGTCTCCACTAATAATAAATGAGAATGAATTAGGCCAAAATCGACCACGTAGGATAAGAGCGAATCGTCTTTAAATTTGATTACTCTCACATAGTACAAATTACGTTACTTGAATGTGGTGTTATGTTCCTGGGGTGAGTAAGGTCGCCACTTAATGAGATCATATAGGGTTCATTCGCTCAAAGAGCAGCATGATTGGGGAAGTACTTCCACCATACAGAATACCGAAGCCAAATAACTTTATGTTGTGTTCCTGCGCGTGAGTAAGGTCGCCAGAGCTCATTGGGGAAGGGGGAAGGGTCAGTAACGCATGAGTGATGCCTCGTGCGTTGCAAGCGTCCATAACTACGGTAACTGCTTGCCATCAGGCGGGCCGTATGCTTGTTTACCGGCATTGTCGAATAAAAAAAAAAGTGTGGCACTCGGAGACTGCCGCGGTAAAGCTATTGCATCAATGCTACCTAGAGGCGGGTTGCTGAACTAAAGAGACAAGCGTGATATTTCAAAAAGTCATTAAAAGTTCTGCTATCTGCTAAAAAGTATCACCGCTGTGCCGGTCGGAGTGGGGGGTGTTAGGTTATTTTCGTTACGGAATTTCTGGATTCGGTCTCCACGCTCAAGGCCCGCGATAGAAGCTACGCAATAGCTTAAAAAAGGGTCGACAATGAGCGATTGATGCTACAATGATTATTGTAGTAATTTTCTGTGTTCTATTCCTCTTTCTATATGCCATGATAAAATTAAATACATCAGTTATTTGTATGATTCTTATACATTGCCATAATCATCATTGGCTATCAAATACAAAAGTATTCAAACCTCATAACACTCGCATATCTCCTGTTTTATTGGCGAGCTGTAAATCTGCAGGGTGGCCACTTTTAGCCGCTTTATTGTTGGTATTTGCAGAGGCGAGTGAGCGGAGTCGTTACTCAAAACAAGCCGGCTGTGTTTCGAATAACCGGCTTTATTTCTCTATTTACTTACATCTCTAATGGCTGTTAAGTAAACTTCATTTGTAGGTTGTTACTCATAATGAGAGGGGAATTAAATCCCTGCCGTGTCCACAAGCTTTCATTCGGGTGGTTTTAGTTTAGTGAATGGTCCTTTCGAATAGCACATTTAATTTTACCTTTCGTTGAAGAAATACATCGTGAGGAAACCATAGCACGGTGGTAGGATATTTCGTAGTAAGCAACTAAGTAACCAGCTGGTCACCCAGTCAAGTTGAAAATCTATCGCCAAGCACATCCCAGTGTGTCCCAGCTTCACTTTGCCAACGCAACTTCAACGCAAGCATAGCCTAGAAGCTTGTATTTCATCCAACGTAATGTTTAAATGCGAAAAAAGACAGACAGCATCAGAGCCGTTGGTTATCAGTCGGTAAAGTCCGCTGATCACTCGCGGCCGCTTCGCTAGGTCGTCATTCATAATTTCGCATAACATAAAACTTGTTCCAGGAGTATACTTCTTGTGAAATAATCTTACAAGTTTGTGAAAAAAAAGTTAGTTATTTAGAATCTCTAATATATTTGCAAGCCTGGTATCTAGATGTTTTCTTTACTTTTTCGATGTTTTTCGGAGGCTTTCACTGAATTTTTTTCACACTTTTTTACGTTTGTCTAGATACACGGCTTGATATAGTGCACAAGATACCAATTTGTTTAAAACATCTAACGAAAAATGTTTAACAACGCCATTATCAGTACAGAGCTTTTGTATGAAAAGTATGGCGGATTGACTGCTCTTAACGTAACCATTAAAAATTAATAAACATACTTACCCAAACAAGTTTATACATAACAATTAGTATAATTTCTCAAATTCACGTACTGTCTCCTCACTCAACTTTCACCCCCCCCTCGTCCATAATGCCCTGCGTGACACCACACGAATAATCCTCATAACTCGACAACTCCGGACGCGTTCAAGTCTTGTTACCCATTCAGAGACAGGATACGTACAGTTAAAGTTTTAACGACTTCACTCTACTACTACTAGAATTCTAGATGTCACATGGTAATACTTGCTCAAGTGTGACGTCATTGGGTTTGAAGTCTTTGAAGGGACTCTGTTTAAACATTATTTCACTAGTTGGAATCTTACCAAGCCCATTGTACAAGACAGCCATGTACAAAAGTAACATTGATCATTCTATTTAAAAATTAAGATATTAATTTACCCTTCGAGGATAAGTGCTTAAACCTTTGGTCACATTATCACTTAAATAGTGGTCAAAAACATACAATCCAAAACTTTTCCGCACTGTATAAAACTTGAATACTATATTTTCGAAAATATACAGAGGTTTTTTATTTTTTAAACAACTATTTCGGTAAACAAGCATACGGCCCGCCTGATGGTAAGCGGTTATCGTAGCCATATGGACGCTTGCAACACAAGAAGCATTGCTCACGCGTTACCGACCTTTCCTCCCTCCCCTATGAGCTCTGGCGACCTTACTCACGCGCAGGAACATAACTTTACACAACATTAAGTTATTTGGCTGCAGTATTCTGTAAGGTGGAGGTACTTCCCCAGTCGAGCTGCTATTTGAGCGAATAAACGCTATGCTCTACCTCTCTCACGCTATGCTCTACCTCTCTCAAGTGTGTCTCTCAGGTGTAAAATTATTAATATTAGTATTCACCTGTGACATTAAAAACGAGCTATCGTTGATTGATGTCTTCACGTCCCGCTTTTTATGTGTTCCAATGTCGACGCACATTCTTCGTAATAACTGTTTCGTAGGCAATTTAAATGTCGTAAAATGGCGGCGGCGCGCGGCGTCGCTTCCCGCGTGACTTATGGAGGTGTAGTGCTACATTGCTCGGTATTAATGCCTTATGTTTCATTAACTCGCAAGACGAGCGCGCTTGTAAGTTATTGCTGGTATTTTTATCGAATTAACTCCAAGCTAAGGAGGTGCGTCGTCGGTGAAACAAATTGTGTTGACTTTATTTGTTGGTATAGTAACGGGTAGGTGGCACGAAGCTGAGATATACGGGTTAGTGTTACAGTTTCTATGTGTTTGTAACTGAGGAATTGATGATGTTTGCGATGAATTTATCCCGTTTCAAATAAATAATGTAAAACTAAACTTTGCTAGCGCTCATAGCACACAACATCGAGCGCCATTTGGATTCGCGAAAAAATTATGCATCCAACACCGTTCTAAATATTCGAAAAATTGTTTTAGTTAATTTTTTAAGGTCTTTTTAGGGTTCCGTAGCCAAATGGCAAAAAACGGAACCCTTATAGATTCGTCATGTCTGTCTGTCTGTCTGTCTGTCTGTCTGTCTGTCCGTGTATGTCACAGCCATTTATTTCCGAAACTATAAGAACTATAATGTTGAAACTTGGTAAGTAGATGTATTCTGTGAACCGCATTAAGATTTTTACACAAAAATAGAAAAAAAACAATAAATTTTGGGGGTTCCCCATACTTAGAACTGAAACTCAAATTTTTTTTTTTCATCAAACCCATAAGTGTGGGGTGTCTATGGATAGGTCTTCAAAAATGATATTGAGGTTTCTAATATCATTTTTTTCTAAACTGAATAGTTTGCGCGAGAGACACTTCCAAAGTGGTAAAATGTGTGTCCCCCCCCCCTGTAACTTCTAAAATAAGAGAATGATAAATCTATAAAAAATATATGATGTACAGTACGGTGCAAACTTCCACTGAAAATTGGTTTGAACGAGATCTAGTAAGTAGTTTTTTTTTAATAGGTCATAAATTTAAATTAATATCAAATACTCAGGTCTATACTACCATTTACTTATATACCTACAGGTTTGTACGGAACCCTCGGTGCGCGAGTCTGACTCGCACTTGGCCGGTTTTTAATTGAAAATTTTATAGGCTTCTATTACCAAACGCCTGTTAATCCGTAATGTCATCCCTGACGCAAAATTATCGGAATACCCTTCATTGAAACTATCAAAATTTTTGTCTCGCAGAAAGCCGATGTGGACAGGTTAATGCCCCTCGAGCCACTCGTGTCACCGACTGTACGAGTAATGTTAGTTCGCACTGCTGCCTGCATTGTTAGCTATAATTGTGAACAGCTGTTGGTGATCATAAACCACGCGTAACTGGGGCTTTATTGCATTTTTAGTTTTATTACAACCGAATTAGATTTACTATCCTGTGATGTTGGTTCGCTTACTCAACATGCCTGATTGTGAGTTGAAATAACACGTGGTGTAGGCGCGTGGCTCTGATTTATTTCGGTGAATGTTTGACAGCTGAATTTAAAAACATGAGTACCACAGCGTTCTGGACTATTGAGACTTGCTTCTTACATAGGTACTAAATATTTACTGCTAGCTGTTGCCACAAAGAGCCGATAACCGATGGGGAAGGAAGGTTCTCGAATGGCGACCACGTACTGGAAAGCGCCGAGCGGGACGACCTCCCACCAGGTGGACCGACGACCTGGTCAGAGTCTCTGGGCTTCGCTGGATGCAAGTGGCCCAGAACCGTTCGAAGTGGAAATCAATGGGGGAGGCTTATGTTCAGCAGTGGACATCCATGGGCTGATATGATGATGTTGCCACATAATGCAATGGTAGCACACACACTCTTCTATAGCGCCTTCTCTTTTTTAATTCTAAAGCCTTTCGATTGCTAGTTAATTATCACCCCGTCACTTTTTGCAAACAGACATACGCCACGTTTATCTAATGTCACTTCTAGCTATGTAATAAAACCATAATGACATCTACATAAAACCTAAACTTGAACATATGTCTGTTACCAAGTTACTTTGGAAACTACGTACTTTTTGTTTACCTAATAGCTTTGCGAAAATTACTTTCACGGCCCGGCTGTACTCGGAAAGAATATTTTATATTCTGGAATAAGCCGGAATATTCAATACGAGAGGAAATACCCTTCGGATTTCAGTTCCACGCTTCGATATCCAATATTATGACAGATAATTTATTTTTAAAGGAGCTCTCAGGTTTTGAGATATTTTTATTTTGAAAGCATTAATACCTTTACGGAAGCGCTCGTGGTGTAGCATGATTAGCCGTTCTTAATCGATCGGCAAAGTTAAGCTACGTCTGTCGTGGTCGGTACCTGGATGGGTGACCGCCTAGTGGTGTCAAATCGAGCGTTTTCCGTGCTTCGGAAGGCACGTAAAGCCGTTGGTCCCGGTTATCACTATATTGTGATAGTTGTCAAGCTGGTTGGATGCCTTCTAGGCGGCTTGAAAATTTCCAACAGTAGGTTGACCACTAATCTACCTCCACCAATCCGCAGTGGGCACGCGTGGTGGAGTATCTGCCCATTCCCTTTCACCCTTATTTGTGAAAGGAGGCCTGTGCTCAGCAGTGGGACATTATAGGCTGATATTGGTGCCGATTCTGTTGGCACAAACTAAACTATTCTTAACTAAAATTTAGTTAAGTCCTGTCAAATCGACGTTTCCTATTCAGTTGGCGTACGATTAAACTAAATTTTAGTTTGACAGCACTAATATCGTTTTAGTTACTCAATTTAGTTAAGTGTGCAATTTTTCTATTCTGTTGGTCACGTTTTACGTCAAATTACGTCTAAAATTAGAAATGTCAAACTAAAATTAGTCGTCACCTAATTAGATGTGGATTAAATTTAGTCTTAGAGAAATAGTGTTGGAAAGTGGATATTTTGATCTGGATTATTCATAATTCTAAATATTTGCATAGAATAAGGACAAAGCAAGATAGGGATATGTTACATACGTACACTGGACTACAAAATATTAAATTAATTACAAAATTATGTGAAAATCGTAGTTTTATTTTAATTGTTTTCATTTCCAATGATATACCAATATAGTGCCACAAGCTTATTTGGCCTGGTGAGAGAGTCGCTGTTATCAAATTTGGTGGAGCAAACAACCAATGAACGTAGAGTTCATATTCTCTTTGATCAATGGCGATTGACATTTCGATGATGAATTCCTCTTTTGACCACCGGGTCAGATAAGTTTGTAGGACTTTTTTTTTTTTTTTTTTTTTTATACAACTTAGTCGATAAACAAGCATACGGCCCGCCTGATGGTAAGCGGTTACCGTAGCCATATAGACGCTTGCAACACACGAAGCATCGCTCACGCGTTATCGACCCATCCCCCCTCCCCTATGAGCTCTGGCAACCTTACTCACGCGCAGGAACACAACTTTACACAAAATAAAGTTATTTGGCTGCGGTATTCTGTATTCTGACTATAAGTAGATTGTAAAATGGGTTTCAATGAAATCACAAAGAATGGACAAAAAAATTGACTTAAAACTTACTCTATAATATAACTCGACACTGGCAGAAATAAGTCCTAATTTGGATTTGATTGCCAAACTTAAAACTAAGAATAAGAAACAACGAAAACTCGACCACCATACAGTCGAAATCGACAAGACCGAATATTCAAAGATATAACATCATATGAAAAGGCTGTATGGTTGAATAACCCTTGTCTATCATTTTAAGGATTAAAAAACTACATACTAGGTACTAAACTCGCCAGGTTAAAAATATATTTATTATGCCTGTATACCACAGGTAATCAAGATATTCAACTGACTTTATTACGCGTTATTGGAAAATAACACAAATATATACTCATTTCTGGACATAATTGTATATTTTTTAATGATATTTATGAACTAAATGTTTATTTTTAATTATTTTTCCATTAAAATGTATATCATTCGTTCATTATTTTTATTTGATGGTAACACCCATCAGTTCAATTTAGGAGCTGTCAAAATCAAAATTAATCCTGTCATTTCTAAATTTAAATTTAGTTCGATGTGACAACAGAATAGCGTTTAGAAAATCCTTAACTAAAATAAGTAAAATTTTAATTTAGTTTAGTTTAGTCTGATGCACAACAGAATCGGCACCAATGAATACCTTTACAAGACAGATTCCGTTCTTAGTTCACGAAATCATGTTTAATATTAGAAATTACAGTTCGTTCAACAATATTTCCCGGATAATTTGTAGATCCAAGAAAAATTATAATCCCCTGACCGTTTGAATGTTACTTTTAGCTTTAGTCATAAAAACAATTGTAAATTAATTCTGCGAGCCCCTGCCGAGTCCGTTAAATCTTCCGGCTCCTGAAAGAAATCCTGGCTTAAGCTTGTCTTCTAAATAATTAATAGCGTTTATAAAAACAATTGGATGGCCCCTGATGTACTCGGAGGCTGTGGCGGAGGTGTGTGTCGCGCTGTACCCGAGGATTCGCTCCTAGTTTGTAAATGATTGAGTTATAGTTATATTAGTTGACTAAATCTAGAGTGGATTAAATCTGTATAAATTAGATTTCTTATCGTGATTAGTGAAATAGCGTGGGACAACTATTGATCTATATACTCAATTTAATATGGTCTGTTAATACAATCTAAAATAGCTGCAAAATAATACAATTTATTCAGATTTCAGTTTTAGAGACTTGTGGAATTAAATAAAGACATTCCTCATAAAATATGTTATCGGAAAGCTATTTCCTTTGAAAAAGGCCTAGTTGAAGTAACAATAAGGATAATGCCATTACAACAAAAGGGAATATTTAAGCGATCTAAGTGAAACCAATCATATTATACAACAAACGTGAAATGGTTTCACGTTTTCACTGTTCAGGAATCGTGTAAAGTAAAAATATTAACGAAATGTTAGGTTATTCTGTTATATACGTTTGATACAAAATCATGAATAACAAAAAAAAGAAAAACTACAGTTCATCATTCTTTAATCAAAATAGCAAAACATTTGACATTTACGACTTTATTGGTATTGACCCAAAGCTGATTGTGCGAAAGTAAGAGCTAAATAATATTATGATTATTTTAACATTTCCCTCACAATACGGGCTAGTTACTCATAACTTACCTGTTTCTGGTTAGTTGGCTCTACGACCAGGGAAGGGGAGAAATATAATAATCTTTCTGAGAAAATATACCTGATGTGGCTCGCATGAAAAGTTATCCTGTATGATGATAAATGGATGGGAATAAAATATATACCTACCTATAGATTTATGAAAGTCAATTATTTATGTGTGTTTGTATATGTTACTATTAGTTATACCACAGATATTAATTTAGATAGATAACGCAAGTCCCTCCATCCGCAAGAAAACCAAGCGTGCTACTTTTTTCTACCTACCATAATGTCTCAAGAACGCTTTAGTTAGGCTGGCATTAGAACTATAGCGTGAAAATGAAGCGATCCTAATTGTCAGTAAACCTCATCATGCTATGCGAGTTCTCTGTCCGCACGCAACAGTTTCAAAAGAAGAGCAATGCTCTCCCTTTTGGCACAGCCTTTGGTAGGCGAAGTACGTACACTCGCGACATATATTTAGATTTATATGGGTTATACCTTGTTCCGGAATGATAATTTTCTGCGACATAAGAAAATACATATTCGTTTTTTTAGATTTGAATGCCTCAATAATTTTATTTAAACTAATGAAATATTTATAGTACTGCGAAAAAAGAACAAATCATTGCGTAACCAGTTAGCTGATATACTCCTATACACCCGGACTAAGAACAAACAGCCATGTTTATTGTTTGTGCTCGGCGGACCTCCTCGCCGGGTAAGATTGCAAACTAAATTGAATAATATCATGACAAAATTGTGATTCTCATCCAAAAATATATTTTGATATTTAATGTTCATTAAATCAAATGTTGTCACATTAATCTCTCGGCGTTTGACATAAAATATTATCTCCTTTTGATGGTGACAGGATTATATCTTCCCTACTGATATTTTAAATGCGAAAATAATGTCCGTTGGTTTGTCCTTCGTTCACTCAGCGATGGAGCAACTGATCGACGTGATTTTTGCCAGAAAATATCTTCACAGACAGGGAAATGCATACGTTTTTCAGAATTATTTGAAAGCTGATTGATTTGCAAAGATTTAATCTGAAACTGAACTGAAAACATGCATAAACATGCTGAAACTCAAACTCCACTACCGAGACACTTAGTATTAATAAATCTCCAAATAGTTCAGTTTATTGTTGGATGTGTTTACATGAAGGCAGACGGCGTGGGATTCTTTAACTAGTGTTTATTTTCACAGATGGCGGCCCGGTATTTTTTTACCATTTGAGACTATTGTAACATTATTATTATTAATAATGCAACAGTATAGATTAACTTCTCCTGACTTATTTTTATTTTTTGTTTACAGGTAAGCAAATAACTCTAAATGCCAGATTATGCACTCGATATCTGTAAGTTATATTTTTCATTCATATTGCTAATAGCCTAATAGTGTTTTGGCCAAATTTACGATTTAGTGGATTTCTTACCTAACTTACTCCAAAACTAGAGTTATGTATTTGAAAAATTAAAGGAACCTGAACTCTATTTTAAGTACACTAATATGCATCTTGCATTCAGAAATAACAAACAGCAATCTCATTTCAAAAGTTCCAACACAAAATTAGCTTCTCCTTTAAAAGTCCCGGGAACTTCTAGTTCTCCGCCTAATTCAATCCGGTACTTTCTCCCGGGACATTTGAATAGAGCTGCACACTCGGCCGGGATGAGTCGGGATTTTAAACAATTTTGTTTTTACAATTGCATTCCGCTGGGTGTAATAGGCCGAGATTGAATCTGTTAAATATTGCAATTCTTATTTATTTGTGTTACCACTTACGTGGCGCGCTATAAACACTGGCCTAATTTTAATTCGTTCTCAATCGTTGAAGAATTCCATTTCACACGTTTGTATTACACGGTTTCATATACTTATTCTATTACGATTTCATGTATTTGGAGAGCTTAGGGTCATCATCATCAGCCTATAATGTCCCACTACTGAACACAGGCCTTCTTTCACAAATCAGGGAATGGGCAGATACTCCACCACGCGTGCCCACTGCGGATCGATGGAGGTAGGCTAGTGGTCAACCTACTGTTGGATTTTTTCAAGCCGTCTAGAAGGCCTCCAACTAGCTTAACGACTATCACAATTAAGTGATAACCAGGACCAACGGGTTTACGTGCCTTCCGAAGCACGGAAACGCTCGATTTGAAATAGTACTAATACACTCATTGACGATGAGGCCAAAGGGGGTACGCACACAATGCCTAGAAGTGAAAGTGCTGCTATCGGAACGCACCGGGTGTTAGTAGTAGCTGGGTACTAGAAAGTTCCTATCAATTTTTCTTTCTTCACCAAAAGATCATGCTATTTTACTCGTGTTATTAACCTTAAGTCAATGAATCATTCCATAAAAGGTTATGATGAAGTCGGGGATGTAGCACAGTTGCCCAGAAAATATCTGTAAGATACCTTTATTAAGTACTTTGTCCCTACAATACAATTAATATCCTCAATATTTTCTTTAATTTGTGTTATTTTAGCGAGGTTTTGGAAGTTTTACGTTACAGACCAATAACTTATTCTCTTTACTATAAATGCCGTTGTTAAGTGCCTAATTGCAAAATCATTATTGTGTTTCAAATCCGTGGGAGATTTCAATAAAATACGCGTACTTTATATATGTATATCTAGGCATGTAGATAGCAATGAAATATTGTTTTCACTACCAAGCTTTATTCACAACAAATATGTACAAAATACAATCTATATATAGAAAATTTCCTCAAGCCTGCCGCTGCTTCCGATTATCGGCAAGGTTCCCAGAAGGCTGGCAGCGTTTCCTCTTTGGATAGCCAAGCTGACGCGTTGGCGGAAAAGCTCCCCGCCCGCTGGTCTCTGGAGGTGTCGATCAATTTTGAAGACAAGGTGCGAGCAAAACGGCGAGGCTTCGGACCCCCACGGTCCCAAGGTCTCGACGGCAAAACGCATAAAAATATAATTGGGTCCAATCGATGCATAGTTTTCACTTATATTAATGTTTCGAAGTTTCAACTTTTATGTTATGCCTAAGTAGGCATCCTGGGTATAAATAAAAAAATACTTATACTTACACATTTTATTAGTCACATGTTACAGCAACCGTATAGTTTTCAAAAAGATACGAATTCACTACAATTCTACTATCCTAGTAAAATTATAAATACGAAAGGTGTAGAATGTTTGTTACTCCATCACGTCGTAATGGATTTGTATGAAATTTCGCACACAAGATTTACAAGATGTATTTGTTCCTTTGTTGGCGCGAGTGTTATATAAACTTAACAAATCACACTTGGTTGGTGAAATCGTTTCGTCAACTTCATTAATATCAATGAAGTCGTTTCGTTAACTTGTCAACGTGATTGCACTCACGAGCTTCTAATTGTAGTCGCTGATTGCAGCAACTCTTCAAACGTTATTATATTTTCTTAACGGAATTGAACCGATTCAACGAAAATGTAATACTATTACGCTCTATTTTTTTTTTTTTTTTATACGATTGGGTCGGTAAACAAGCATACGGCCCGCCTGATGGTAAGCGGTTGCCGTAGCCATATGGACGCTTGCAACACAAGAAGAATCGCTCACGCGTTACCGATCTTTCCCCCCTCCCCAATGAGCTCTGGCGACCTTACTCACGCGCAGGAACACAACTTTAAACAACATAAAGTCATTTGGCTGCGGTATTCTGTTAGGTGGAGGTACTTCCCCAGTTAAGCAGCTCTTTGAGCGAATAAACGCTCTCTTAAATTAAAAGTCGCTTGGATATAACTCTCGAAAAGTAGTAATATGTTGTTTATTTTAGTCATTTGTTTTTTAAGAGTACGAGGCCAAAAGTAATACTATATAATAAATATGAAATGATATCATTAATAAGTAAAAGAAATGGAAATTATTTTGAATTGCTTAGTTTATTGGGGTCGCTAATGGAATGCGCATTCCATAACTCCATATGAGGAGAAAAACAGGAATTGCTATTCAAGGCATTAGTATTAACTAGAGAGCTATAGTATAAATAAAGCATCGATGAACTCGCTGATTGGTGAGGTTAGGGAGGTTAACCGACTTACAGTTGCAATAATAATTGCTAGCGCTGGTCGTATAGTTTCACCTACATAACCATAGACTGCTTCTGAATCGCTGCAAAGAAGCGACGTAGATGACCTATTGGGTCTCTCTATCCCAGAGGTATTCTTAACACGACACTCCCTAACTAGTCACATCCAGAACAAACATTCGGGTGCATGAACATGTCTGGCCCCCTAGACAAAATGGTCAAAATCGTCAAAATCGTCATCGTTAGTAAACAATCAACCTTTGTATGGGATTGGAACGATGACGATTGTCGAAAACCATCTTGTCTAGGGTGCTGTTATGTTTCTGAGTAACAGTATGAAGCTATGTTTATCTATAAACAGCGGTAGCTTTTTATAGACTAAACTAGACAAGAGTTTAGTTCAAACCTAAATAGCGTAGAAATACTACTTCAGGTCCCTTATAGCAACAATCAAAACCATTATAAGGTTGCCAACACAGTAGAAGGAATGCGCCGCACGGAGCGACCATTTCCACATTACTATGAAGCAGTTTTGGCACCGACCCACTGTGCAGCGCGCACGTCCTACTGCACAGTGAGCTGTTTGTACCCAGTTACTGCAGTTGCAGTTTGATTATAATATATTTGTTGATTTATAATAATGGAAAGTAACAAGCTGGTATTAGAGATTAATTTGAGTTGATCCACGATGATAATTTTGGTTCTGGGAATTTGAAAGTTATATTAAATGAAATTAAACTATTAATTATATATGTTTATGTTAATTTTCTTCTTGCTTTACGTTTGTCATACTGTCAGGGTCTTTTTCTCATTTGCATTCCCCGATCCCAAGGGATCTAGTCTTCTCTGCATTAAATTAACATTTATTTATTCTGATATGACCATGAAAGTTGCATCCAAATCCGTAGACACATTACGATGAGATGGCTGACTGGATTTAGGAAAAAACTTGGCCTCATGGTAAGCGGTTCTCGTAGCCATATGGACGCTTGGAACACTTGGAGCATCAGTGAAGCATAACCGACCCTTCCACCCTCCCCAATGAGCTCTGGCGACCTTACTCACGCGCAGGAACACAACATAAAGTTATTTGGCTGCGGTATTCTGTAAGTTGGATATACTTCCCCAGTCGAGCTGTTCAACGAGCGAATAAACGCTACGCTCTATCTGCCTTAAATCCGGTAAAAAAAAAACCCAGGAAAACATACTTCACATCCTTGTTCACACCCCTCCAATATGACCTTCTTTAGCTATTCATAACAATATCTAAACTGCATAAGAGTGAGAGAGAGATAACACATGTACAGTTAGTATATGTACTAATAGAGGAGTGGTGAAATCAAATCGGACGCGAGTCCGCTTCACACAATCCGACCTAAATAGCGCCGTTTACCCATTACGCCACCTGCCACTGTTTGGGTCATATTACGTGTCATAGACATTGTTATGTTCATGGCAATTTGGATTGTCAGATTGTTATTTTTAATATTGATAAAAATACAGCTATTTTTACTTTTCCGTCCCATGGTTTTATCTGACGTCGTCTATGTTTATATTCTTAGGGTGCTTGTTCTTCAGCTGTGCTTTAACACAGTACTGTGCGTTTGTACAGTTTATTCCTCTGTGTATATATATATGACTAGCTGTCCCCCGCGGTTTCACCCGCGTTCCCGGGATGAAAAGTAGCCTATAACTCTCGGAGATAATGTAGTTAGTGAAAGATTTTATCGAAATTGACTGGTAGTTCCAGAGATGAGTGTGTCTAAACAAATAAACGATCTATCAAACAAAAAACTATTCACAGTTATATTATTAGCATAGATCTGATTGTATTTTTCAAAGCCAAAAATAAGTTAACCAAACATTCAATATCCCCCATATTAAAAAAATCTGTATTTTAATTTGCAATTCAACAACTCTTCTTTAGATTTATTGTATACTTATCATTGATAGCAATAGACATGAAACTCTATCACAATACATAATAACACAATGTGTATAAAAGTAGGAAGTTCAGCGTAAATGGCATAGTCACGCGGATGCGGACGCGGGGAGACGCGGCTATTTGGAGCCAGACAGTCGAAAATGGCGGCGCCTTTGAAAGCTCTCAGTGGGATGGGGTTCAAATGTTACCTTGTATAGATTTGTGGGGTCCATTCCCTCGTAGTTTGCGGCTCAAGTTTGAACGTAGTTTTGTAATTAAATTACTATTCAATTCTATTTTGAGCTGACTTTTTATAATCTACTACACATTTTTGTGGTTACTATGTCAGCAATTCTTAAATCGAACTATACTTAAGAAAGATCAACCTTCTTCAATCAGAAATAATCTTTTCTGTCTCTATTTCAGATTTATCTATTCAGAGACACCTATAGTATAACACTTTTCGAACCACAAGTGACGTCACGAGCATCCACTCCCGAACTTTGACGCGCTTTATCTGTGTCATTTTTTATTGATTCGTTAAAGAAAATTACGTGCCCAATGTTTTTTTTAATCTACCCAGGCCGCATCCCTATTGAAAATAAACCTTATGTCATAAGTATAGGATCTAATTTTACTAATTTCAATCTTGGATCAAAACTTGACGTTCCAAAATACGGACGATGATGCTTTATCTGACTATAACGACAGAAACTATAACTTCTCAGTAGTTTTTCTTAGTAGTCCTAGAAGTGTAAATCCTACAATACGGCTACAAGTTTAATCTCGGCCACTACTCGTAGCTACGGCTCAATTAAAGTCTAACAAATAAACCGTAGCGCGTCTACGGCACCTCTACGGCGTAGCTCGTAGCCGCTCCACAATTACCTGTAGTAGGTACTCTAGTTTTACACTTTTTTCTATTTGTTCGTTTAGTTTTGTTATAAGTTACGTGTTCTGCTTGTATTACTTTAACTGTAGTAACTGTAGTACTTTAAGTTCTAGAATATAGTGATTAGAACACTTTGCGTGCTTACCACCGTAGGCTAACTAAGCATTGTGCGATTGTTAACAATAAAAACACATCCATTTTAAAAATATGTTACGGATAGAGAGTAGATTCTGAAATTCTTTGCTATTATATCAATTGGCGTGTTTGTATAATGTCACTTCTTTGGGATATTTCGAATGTGCTAACTGACTAGAATTTCTTGATCAAAATTAGTAACATAAGTATATTAGTAAAACGTTTTTATAGTTAGTAAACGTAGCAGTCGTAGGTGTACAATTAACTGTAGGACATATATTACGCTCGTAGCACTTGTTCTACGACGCGACGTGGCGGCTACGAGCTACGGACCACTGCTACGAGACTCTCGCCGGCTAACTATAGTTTACGACAGTTTGACATTCAACTAACCGACACGATCACAGTATTGTTTTGAATCGTTTATTTATTCTTTGATGGAAAATGAAAATAAAAAATGTAATCCGGTGAGCGAGGAAACCATAGAACGGCGGTAGGGTACTTTGTAGTACCACCTGGCTGGCTACCACCCTCAAGTTGCAAATCTGTCGGCAATATCCTAGTATTGCTAACGTACAAAAGCTACGGTAGCCGCATATCATCAGGTAGTTCGCTTGCGTATCTTTCTTATATAAACCTCAGATTACCGAACAAAAGGCAGATAGAGCGTGTGGAACACGGTAGTGAGCCCATAAAAGCAAATACAAATTCAAAAACACGTACTTAGTATTCGCTTTTGAATTTATATTTGCTTTGTTTAACAAACTTTATTTAATGAAAAACACTTTCTTTTTAATAAACTTTGTTTAAACAAAGCAAATACAAATTCAAAAGCGAATACCAGCTATGTGATTTTCAATTTTAATTTTGCTTTTTTGGCCTCACTCCACGCGCTCTATCTGCCTTTCGTTCTGTAATCTGTGACATAAATATTTATAATTATTTTTAGACTTTCAACAAAACAGTATTTCTTTTAAATTATCCGCGGCATAAGCTTGGCCTCTGCATACTATTTACTCATGTACTAATAACTCCGATATCTTACCCGAAGGAACCTCCGTCAGTCGCGTGACCGGACCAATAAACGGTTGATTAGCATATCTCTTGCGCCATTAGCTTTGCTGTTGCGTGGTATAGTTCGCGCCGGTGCCGGTGGTGGGCTGGTCGGATAATAGTAGGATGCTGTTATGCAGGTTTTTGATTTATGTTTTAGGGGTTTTAGTTTTAGGTTTGTATTATAGACTAGTTTTTTCTGTGGGTCCGCATTTTCGGGATGAAAATTAGCTTTCATTTACCATCATCAGCCTATAATGTCCCACTGCTGAGGACAGGCCTCCTTTCACAAATCAAGGTGAAAGGGAATGGGCAGATACTCCACCACGCGTGCCCACTGCGGCGAGGTGGTGTAGGAGATTTCAAGCCACCTAGGAGGCCTCCAACTAGCTTAAAGACTATCACAATTGAGTGATAACCGGGACCAACGGCTTTACGTGCCTTCCGAAGCACGGAAACGCTAGATTTGAAATACCACTAGGCGGTCACCCATCCAGGTACCGACCACAACGGTGGTAGCTTAACTTGCCGATCGATTAAGAACGGCTTATCATGCTAAATCACGAGCGCAGCCTTCATTACTCGGGGATGATGTAGCTCTCTATTAGTGAAAGAATTGTAGAAATTGGATGCGTAGTACATTTTAAGCTTTCGCGAACGAAATTAATTGTAATATTAATGTATCGGGTCTATTCGCGCACAGATTATTATCAAAATTTATTTTTGACTAACCTCGACGTTTCGACCAAGTTGCATTGATCGTGGTCACGAGTGAACTGGAGCGAATAGACCCGATACATTAATATTACAATCGGATGCGTAGTTTCGGAGATTACCTCCTACATACAAACATACAACTTTACTTCTAGTATACTTCCCTTCTAGGGCCTAAATTGAATAAATGGCTTGATAGAAATGAAATCAAATTTATATGTTAAGAGCAATTGTTCTAAATGTGTAAAAAACAAAATTATTTTTACCAGTTTATAGAAAGAATATTTTATACTTTGTTTTAAATCTTTTTGTCCCTTTCTTCACTGAAAGAAAAACCAATTTCGCATGTCTAACAGTTGTTTAAAGTATCAAAAAGTATTTCTTAAGTTGCTGTTGCTATGATACCGTGGGCCAGCTGTGACTGTCGTGTACAACTTGGATTATTTTGTTAGTCGCCTTCCGAAAAACCGTGTTTTACTGTGTATTTTTTAACATCGTGAGGAATCACGAATACCATGTTTAATTTATGGAGGTGCAAGGTGGATGACCCCTCCATTTAAAAAGGAAGATCTTCCGCCAGGCTGGGGACCGCGGTCCAACTGTACATGTCGGACAGTTGTATCACAGTAGATATATCTATCAGTACTAGCTCTTCATACAAACGGCCGGAATGCGAGTCATACCTACGCGCCACGATTTCGGTTCGCTTTCGGTTGGCAAACAGTCGCGAATGCGCTGCAGTGACGAACGAACGGTGTGATGGGTTTGTAAGCAGTAAGCGTGCGATTTATGACAAATATTCATTGAAATAATTAAAATAATTACAAGTAAGTACAATTACTTAATATGACAAAGAGAAATTATAGTAGACTATATTGTGCTTTTTTGGTTGCTTGACTTCGTCAATAACATAATACCTACCTGAATTCATAAATAAATAAGTGGATGGCTGGCTTGGGTGAAAAAAGTGACTACCTACGGTCAGGTTAAAAAAAAGTAGTAGTTCCTAGGCTAGGCTTTCTACTTACTACTTATGTATGTACTTAGCTATTTACATATATTTATTGAATTAGACGAAATATTATTATAAAATGATTGTGAGAGTAATAAATGGTAGGTACCTGTACCTAGTAAGATTTACATAATAATTTACTTTTTAAGTAAGATTTTGCAGTAGGTAGTTAGAGGTTTTGATTGCTGTAGGTAACGCACACGCGATGTAATGGTTGATATTAAGTAACGTTTGCAACGGTTCGACATCGGATGGGTGACCAAAAATTTTTTTATTTCGATTTAGAGTATAGAGTATTCGAGTATCTCCGTGCTGTAGGTAATGGGGTCATAAAAAAATATATATTACTCGTCTGTTTCTTGCATTTTATTGAACACTTCCTATTTCATTCACAAAAAAAAATCATTTTATCAAATAAAAAATATGATTAAAATCACAAAACTAGACAAGTAGGTAGATGAAATTAAAATACTATAGGTGGGCAGCCCTTTCGCGTGTTCACGTACCGTGCTGCTGTAGGCAATTATAATCAAGAAAAGGGTCGAGTCACTTTACTGTTTGATATATCTACTGTGGTTGTATATATGCAGTTTCTCGAGAAAACTTCGTAATCGCGATGCAGGCTGTTATGCAACTATCTTTCTTTTTTTAATTAAATGGGCTTGCGTTTGGCCCCTGACCCGCCCATAAGGGACGAAGACGAAGCCTAAGATGGGACAGAAGAACCTATTCACTCTGGCCTTGAAAGTCTCTAGGTTGTATGAGTCAGGAAACACAGACGCCGGAAGCAAGTTCCACTCCCTTGCTGTCCGCATTATAAATGAGGACGCAAAACGCTGTGTCCGTATTTTCGGTATGTCAACAACGTACGAGTTAAAGCATTCTCGGCGTCTTGTGGTTCGGTGTAAGAATGGGGATGGTGGCATTAGGTTGAACAATTCCTGCGCACACTCTCCAAAATATATCCTGTAGAAAACCGATAAGCAAGCAACCTTTCTTCGATGGTCGAGGCTCGTGAAACGAAAAACACTCTTTTTAATAAAGTTTGTTTAAACATAGCAAATACAAATTCAAAAGCGAATACCAGGTATGTGTTTTTCAATTTGTATTTGCTTTTTTGGCCTCACTCCCGTGTTTCGCGCGCTCTATCTGCTTTTTGTTCAGTAATCTGAACCTAAAACTAGGTCATAAACTAATAGGTAGGTACCTATACTAGGTGCATACTTAATACATGTACCAGGGCATCAGCTCCGGCGGCAGCGCGGCGGCAGGCAATCAATGACGAAGCTCTTGAGCTAATCTTCCCTTCCGATAAATAGCTGCGTCACACTCATCTCCTCAGCAGGATTATATTCACAAAGATTTGATTATTGGTACAGATAAAACTATTTATTCCTGAAGTAGTTTACTGATTAGGGCAGAGTTATAAATATTTATGTAATATTACTAATAATAAGTAGGTAGATTAATGTAGTAGATTGTGAACAATCACAAAACCAAGGGATGAAAAAAGGCAATCGGAAAAACATTAATTGAAAATATCAAATTCATAATTTTCTGATATTTTTAATAGGTAATAAATTACTATAAAATATACTATTTATGATCTATGAAAACATTGCATCTTTACATTTTAATATTTGATACTAAAAATGTATGTACTTCTCATGATAAAATACTTAATAATATGAATAACGAAATCTTATAATCGGAAAGAATATTACATTATTTACTGGAAAAGCTTAAACCTCCAATTTCTACCCCATAAATCCGACTACTCTGTGCCACTACGGAATTCGGTGTGAATACCTCGGCTACGCATTGCTGGCTCGACAAATCAACAATAGCCGACGCGCCGCGCCGCCCGCCGCGCGCCGTCCGTGGCCCATACATTTATATCTAGGTATAAACAGTGACTGTTGCCGGCTCGCTCGTTACGATTAGCCCCTCTATCTATAATTGAGATTTTTAATCTTGGTGCTTTTTGCCGGTGATGGAAAAAAGTTGGTTTTTTTTACTTCTGAAAAATTTACAATTTTATAATATAATTCACCAGCTCTCCGATCACTAAAGTACAGAATGACTTTTCTTTATATTCCGTGGGTTCAATTCCCGGATCAGGCAGTATTTAAAAAAACTATAAATGCAGTTGTACTTATTTTTGAAAATGAAATAGTCCTTTTCGTAATATCTTCAGTGTTCTAGTAGGTACTTTCCCTTCGTGTGGCATAGCCGTGGGATGTACGGGAGGGTAAGTACTATTTCGTATTCGCTGTTTATCTGAAGAAAAAAAAAGCATAACAAGAATCCTGTAAACTTAGACCCGGTGTCACCCAATTCAATATTTTTTTTTAACTTGAAACTTTACTGTTAAAACATTTATATATATTTTCGCCCACCGACGCAAAAGCGGGTTTAGACGTTAACAATTTCATTATCGAGAAGCCCGCAAAGGAATTAGGCCCTTTTTTAATGAAGTACATACCTAAATACATTAAACGTATATTAATCTGTGAATTTTAAATCAAACTAGACCCTTCCTCTCAGGCCATTACCGAACAATTCCGACATTTCCCCTTATTTCCGCTTCGGCGATTTATTTTTTTCCATTCCATTCGTAATAGAGTGTCCACTTTCACCCAACCTATCTGAGGTGGCTCCTATTCGACATAGATACAGAAGGGGTTTAATGTCTAGAAGATAGGCAGGTTATATCGATATCGGCGGTTATTATCACGGTGGGTATCTTTTGTAGTTTTGTCAACTGAATATGATGATATGAATTCATTCATACAACTATAGGCGAGCTACTACTTTTAGCTATTACTTTGGCAAGTAAGCATATGGTTTCGCTCGCCGGTTGGTAATTGGTAATCGTAGCTCTATGGACGCTTTAAATATCCGGTGTCATCGCTCACTATATCAGCACCGCTTCATAGCAGCAACGGCCCGGCACCGCCTCAACTCAATCCAACCACTAGCTGCCAGCGTGCCGCGGCGCCGGTGAATTTAGTGGCGCGGCTTTGGCAAGATACCGCGGTTCATCAAAGCAAACATAATAAATAAGAATTTGACACACATTTATTTTAAACCAACCCAGTATGTCCGATTACAACCGCCACCGCACCGGCCCACATTAAAAATGCTTCGCTTCTTCGTTTCTTATGCGAACAGAAAAGGAGTGTAACTCTCTTCCGGGGTCTGTGTTTCCCGTCACCTTTAACCTAGATGTATTCAAGGCCAGAGTGAATAGGCTTTTTCTGGGTAAGCGTGCTACATCATCGAAATCGTCATAACTCCTCATGGGGTCAGTCAAGCAAGCCCATACAACATAAAAAAACATCGATGTCATGTCTATCGACACCTCACCTCACGGCACCCCTTCCCTCCCCAATCTAAGGTGGTAACACACCCCCAGCCATCAATTCGGCAAGGTCATTAACCCATAAAAGCTACCATTCAAGCTAATATCCGGCACAATGAGGTATTTTATATGTTGCCATAAAGTGCCTTTATGGTTCTGGTTGCGTCTTCCGGAGACATAAGATATGTTATTTACTTTAATTACTTGATCAAATACAGGGGTTTCGAAATACCTTCAGTAGTTCATTCTAAAGCATCGTGGGAAGATTAGAAAATATGTCTTGACAGTGAATGGTCGGAAAATAAAAACTTTTTAACAAAAAAAATAAACTTTGTAAGAATTTGAAGAGGTTTTTACTCTTTCTCGAAAAATCTACCGAATGGATTTGAATGTTTGGCAAACAGATATAATATATTCATATATTTATATATATTCGTAAAAAAAAATAAACTGGATTGACATAACATAATTTTTATCCCGGAATATCAATATATCCCGCGGGAACGGAGGTGTGTAGTAAAAACCATAAAATAATTTATAAACTGAGGGTTTGAAGAACAAATTCACAAGTCAACAATATGCATATATAGCTCTTATTTATTTAAATCGGTCGTGAAATTAAAGAACGTAATTTTTCTGACCAATTCTAATATAATTTCTGAATAATTCAATTGTGTATATAAAAAACTAACACAAGATTTATCAACAGTAATTAATAATTCACCTTCCCTTTCATTAATGGAACATAATAAATGTGAGTTTGGAAACAAATTAATTCTAACAAAGGACAGTTTGTACGTTTGTCGCATCGCATCGACAAAACAAATAGCTCCTCATTAGAGTCGGTTTGGTATTGATCTGGTTGATCGAACACCGCTGCCGCCCTAATGGCGTTTACCTTTATTAATTGTTTGTCATTTACCTCCGGCGATATTACTGCACTGTGATTGATTGGTGTGTGAATTTAATCAACGTCAACATACGGAATACTTTATGCTCATGCTGGTTTCCACTCTCAAGTTGACACTTTTTGTTCAAGTTATCGTGTGAAGAAGCGCTCGTGGTGTAGCATGATTAGCCTTAGTCTTAGTCTCTAGTTTAGTCTTGGTCGGTACCTGAATGGGTGACCGCCTAGTGGTATTTCAAATCGAGCGTTTCCGTGCTTCGGAAGGCACGTAAAGCCGTTGGTCCCGGTTATCACTTAATTGTGTTAGTCGTTAAGCTAGTTGGAGGCCTCCTAGGCGACTTGAAAACTCAAACAGTAGGTTGACCACTAGCCTACCTCCACCAATCCGCAGTAGGCACGCGTGGTGGAGTATCTGCCCATTACCTTTCACCCTCATTTGTGAAAGGAGGCCTGTGATCAGCAGTGGGACATTATAGGATGATGATGATTCAAGTTGTAATAACATTAAGATAAAGGCGAAGCGAAATTTGATACGACCTATTTGGTAAGGCCCACAGCAGACAACTGACAAAAGTCGGAGAAAATAGAATATCACGAAGGCTTCCGATAAAAAATCGTCGGCGCTAAGTCGGATATAAGTATAATATAGGTACGAATATATAACGTACACGCGATAAGCAAGAACGGACACCGAATTCGGGAGTGTTTTTTTTTTTTTTTTTTTTATTGTGTATAGGCCTGTGTTTGACCACAATCTCACCATGGTGTGTAATGATGTGGCCGAAGGTGGTTAGCACACAAAGCCTAGAAGAAACTGGCTCTCAAGTGCAGCTGTCGGAACGCACCGATAGATGCTTGACGACAGATTTTCAACTTGAGGGTGGTAGCCAGCCAGACGGGTACTACACTACAAAGTACCCTACCACCGTGCTATGGTTTCCTCACGACTTTTTCACGACCTCACGTTTTCCTTCACCGAAAGCTCAAGCTCATTGAAGGATTCGAACCCGGGACCTTCGTCTCGGTATCCGACGTCACTACCACTGAGCTATCATCGCCTTTAAACGTCACGTGTAGTCGGGAACAAATATGTGACCGATTAAAATCGGTCGTCTGAGATACGCCTCAACAATAATAATCTTATGATATAAACAATATACAATTGTACTTAATTAATCCTACATCATTTTTAACATTTCATGTCCAAAGTAATCGAAATTTCAATCAAATTATTCGATGTTTTTTCGAATAACAAAATAAATTAGAATTGCCTTGTATAGCGTCGGTGGAATTTGTGAATAATTCATTTTTGACGTGGCCCTCAAGGATTCTAATTGGATTTCGTTACGACTCTAAGTGATTGGGTTAAGGTTTACTTTGTTAACTCGTAAATTGAGTTTTCAAAAGTTGAAAGGAAACAGACAGATGCGTAGTGAAGATTTTACTTGTAGGTTCTTGCGACAAATCTATGAAATAACTAGTCATAATGTTATATTCGCAAAAATACCAAGTGCATGTCGGTCCATGCATCGACTGTTTTTTACTGCGTTGTAATTTCTCCGTTTGCCGAGTAGTGGAGTAACGAGTTTTGCTTCTTTCTAACCAAACAACTATCCGTACATCCGGCTACAGATCAAGCTATACATTATTGTATAGGATTTCCGTACAATGGGAGGTCAGCTTATACTAGAAACGTATAGCTTGATCTGTAGCCGTGTGTACATATTATCGCTCGTGCCTCTCGTTAGTCGTGATCATTCAAATTGTATTTTCTAATTAAGTCCCATAATATTGATTCGGTAACGGCTGAACGGATTCTTATGAAACTTGGCTCATAGATAGATCATAGTCTGGAATAGCATATATGCTCAGATTACAGAGAAATGTGGATGCAGATAGAGCGCGCGGAACACGGGAGTGAGGCCAAGAAAGCAAATACAAATTGAAAAACAAATACCCGGTACTCGCTTTAACGAAAAACACTTTCTTTTTAATAAACTTTTTTTAAACAAAGCAAATACAAATTCAAAAGCTAATACCAGTATGTGTTTGTCAATTTTTATTTGCTTTTTTGGCCTCACTCCCGTGTTCCGCGCGCTCCATCTACCTTATTCTATAATCTGTGGCATATATGGTACTTTTTTTTCTGGGAAAACTTAATAAATCCCGGGAACGCGGGAGAAACGGTGAGGCGTAGCAAATATAATATAATTTAAAAATTTGAAGGCAGAATGACAAACGACCCCCACGTTTAGCTCTGCCACAGTCAGGTTAAGAGACAGGAACTCTTTCCTGTCACATCTATTTCAATCAATCCACGTCACACTCACGCGAGTGTGACGCGGGTTGGAGGCTCCACATCGCATACATATAAACATTTATATATATCTTATACCTGTGCTAATCATTATCATGTATAAAAGCACTTTTTTGAGTATTGAATGAAATACACAAAACCTAGGAAGGAACTGGCTCTCAAGTGTAACTGTAAAATATAAAATAAATATCCTGGGACATTCCTCACACACGGTCATCTGATCCCAAACTAAGCTGAGCTTGTACTATAGAAACCAGATAACTGATAAACTACATATACTACTTTTTGTAAATACATACTTAATATACATAATTACACCCAGACATAGGACATACAGACATGTTCATTCACACAAATGCGTCCTGTGTGGGAATCGAACCCACGGCGACACCTGCGGCTCGTCAGGTGGAATCTTAATCAACTGCGCCAACTAGCCCGTCAACAGTACAGTACATTCTTGGTAACCGATTTACAACGCGAGGATGGAACGTAGTCAGTTTGGTGGGTATTACGAGGTACCCTAGAAACTAATAGAGGTACTACCTTTGTATTGTAATACTTAATGGTTGGTTTTAAGTAGGTATTATGTATTAAGTAAGACACATTTTGTCTACCCTTTATGAACACATTATAATAGGTACTCACATACATATCTACTAATATTACTTAGTATAGAATCTATACATATAAAAAGACTTGTGGCGGTTCACTCTGGCCTTGAATAGACCCATTTTATAAGTGTCTGGAAACACGTTGTCCGGGAGAGCATTCCACAACTTGGCCGTGCGTATAAGGTAAGAGGAAGCGAAACGCTTGCTACGGCAAGACGGAATGTCAACGACGAAGCGATAGAGACCCGACGCCTAGTGGTCCGATAGAAGAACGGGGATGGAGGGACAAGATTATGGAATTCTTTATCGCATTCTCCGTGGAAAAATCAAACTTGCAACCTGACGCCGATGATCCAGGTTTTGCAGTTTCTTGCTCGTTAGGTCGCTATCGTCAATTATCCTTCGAGCGCGTCTATCTAACGAGTCCAAAGTTGCTAGTTGATATTTGGCTGAGCCATCCCACAGATGAGAACAGTACTCCATGCAAGGTGGAACTTGAGCTTTGTATAAATTTAGAAGCTGTTCCTTTGTGAAGTTCCGTCTCACCTTGTTCAGGATACCAAGTTTTTTGGCAACAGTCTTGGCCTTTGCCTCGATGGACCGTCCGAAATTAAGGGCAGAGGATAAATTGAGACCCTAAAGATATAGGTGTTTGGATATCGGTACAGTGAGTTTTGAACAAATAGGTGTTTATACATCAACAGAGCAATGATTCGACGTGATTTTTTGCTTATATTAACTTATGGATGGGACAGTTTTTATTCCTAAAGGGAATTCGGGCGAAACCACGGGGGTCAGCTAGTATAACATAAACATCCTTTCGTTTGTTCAGCACAAGCCTCGAAAGGGCAGCCCGAGGGTGTAGTGTTTAGACAATATTATATTATTCTGTTGCTAGGGATGTTAGCCTGGGGAGCATAGCTACAGGCCTTCATTACTACGTACTTACCATAATACCGTATCTATCTACGATGGTTATCCTTTATTAAACTTAACTAGCCCTTTGCACGTGGCTTTACCCGAGTCTAGTAGCAAAAACTTCACTATTTATACTAATATTATAAAGCTGAAGAGTTTGTTTGTTTGAACGCGCTAATCTCAGGAACTACTGGTTCGAATTGAAAAATTCTTTTTGTGTCGGATAGTCCATTTATCGAGAAAGGCTTTAGGATATATTACATCACGTTGCAATAACGGGGAAAATTATTCATATAGGGTAGGGTAAGGTAGGGTAGGGTGGGGTATCACCACAGGGTAGGGTAGCACCACGCGATCGAAGTCGCGCCGGGCAGCTAATACAACGATATTTTCGTTTCATGTCTTCTCTACTTCTATAGATATTGACTTGAATGTGTGCAAGGTATTATTAGTACGTTAAGAAGACACCTGTTAGCCAATCTTGAGAAGATCCTTTCTACTGCATATTTATTATTTGAAAGTTACTTGAATTAACCATCTTTTAATTGTTCTTTGATTTTATTTTTGTAATTGATAAAAATTTAACCAAAAAGAAGTAATTTAAATCTTTGTCCTTTATTTATTCTTAAATGCTCGAAACGCAGATAACATTTTCTCAAGAACAAAACTTCAAACAAAACGTAGGTAGTTCCACGCGCTACAGTGCGATAGTTTTCATACAAACTATACAGGTTGTTCGTTCTCAAAGCGCACCGCACTTTCATTTAGCGTATGTCGTGCAACAACTTAGCTAGGCGTCTGCGAAACGCTCTCTCAGAGAAAATGGAGATTTAAAAAGAAAAAGGTTTTTTTTTTAATGTTTTGTTTAAAGTATGGAAAGCTTTTTGTGTAAAGATTTTTATTGTGTATTGAAATCTTTTAGGAGTTTACAAACTTTTTGGAGTTTTGAGAAAGCAAGCACAGGAGTTTGCTTAGACCACGTTGGGCTTTGGTTTTTGTAAAGAAAATTGTAAATTATTGTTCCGCGAAACGTGCGGGACCGCCTTCGGAGAAAAAAGCCCTCGGTGTTGCATCGGTATGATCTCATATTTCATCCTTATCCATAATTAATCTATTTAACGTGGAATGCCTAAGCACTCTAGGACGGGACAACCTTGCTACCCTATGGTCTTTGAAAAATGGGATGAATGAATAACATTATATGCAATGAGCATCCATAACAATTTGGAGCTGAAAAGAAAGAAGTATATTATATAAGTTTTTAAAAAGCACTTTGTTTTTTCAATTTATATTCAACGCAACCTCTACATCCCATACCCAAACAAACTTGACCGTTTCTGTACGCGAAATGAATTATACACATCTCGTTACTATTTTTCCATTAGAACAACTTTTCCGCGTAAACATTGAGAATAAATAAACACTTTTCCATTGATTTTTTAAGTTATTTCGTCGTCCCGCCTATAAATATTATATTTATCGAGCGTCACAGAATTTTTCATGAATCAACTTCAAACGACAGGAGTTTCATAAGAATGAAAGAAAGAAATTGTGAGTAATAAAACACAATGAAGAAAATATATATGCGAATAAATCCTTTGATATATTTTTTCGGTATATTTGCCGAATGTTTACATTTAGAGCGGTTGAGCCGCTTAGCAAAATGGCGGAGTAGCGGAAAATGTCCGACTGCGACGCAGATGTACTCGTAAGAAAATAGTGCTTGCACACGATAAACTGGTTTTTATGAATCTTCCTACATAATCATAAAAAGAGGTCCTAACATATAAATCTTATGAAGGAAAACTGTCTGGAACTCCTTATGCTACGCTGCTAAATTCTTATGGCAATACTTTTTTTTTTTATACGTTTATGTCGGTAAACAAACATACGGCCCGCCTGATGGTAAGCGGTTACCATAGCCATATGGACGCTTGCAAAACACGAAGCATCGCTCACGCATTACCGACCTTTCCCCCCTCCCCTATGAGCTCTGGCGACCTTACTCACGCGCAGGAACACAACTTTACACAACATAAGGTTATTTGGCTGCGGTATTCTGTAACATTATCCCTATGTATACTTTTTATACCGGTAACGAAGAGGTAACCGAGGGGGTCAGCTGATACATAAATAAAATGCTTTTCTTATAATACCTAAAACAAAACAATACTGAAGTTTTACCAAAAACACGTAACTTTTAAATAGTCTATTGTTATTCGTCGCTTATCATCAATCTACGACATAAAATATATATAACTGATCACAGAACCCGACGCGTCATCAATCACACCATTATTTGCCTTCTCCGCTATCTTTTCATGAGGAAATAACGTCAAATTACCTTCATCATAACGTTATTTTATCAGCAGCCAAAAAGATTTATTTATTATTTACTAGCTGTCCCCCGCGGTTTCGCCCGCGTTCACGGTATAAAAATAAACCTATGTCCTTCTCCATACCATAGGCTATCTGCATGCCAAATGTCATGATGATCTGTTGAGTAGTTGCGGCGTGAAGGCGTAACAAACAAACTCACTTTCGCATTTATAATATTAAGTTAGGATTTATTTACTGTTAAGAATAACAAATTCATTGTTTTTTTTTTTCAATAGCTACAGTTGTATATTTTAAATTCAAATTCAAATTCAAACAGCATTTATTCAATTTAGGCCCTGATAAGGCACTTATGAACGTTAACAAATGACTCTACACCGGTTCCAAATACAAGTTGAACTGAGAAGACTCCGGCAAGAAACTCAGAAAACATATCCAAATGCCAGCTCTGTTGAAATACTGTTAAAGTTCATCAGATTTTTGTACCTTTGACACCTGATTAACTCTGAACCTACCGCGACCGGGCTTAGTTAGTCCCCATCTCCTGTACAGTAGATATGAGAGAGTGTCTGGACTAAAAAGTTTTGTTGAAATATATGCTATCTGCCTTTCACTGGCCCTCTCGCCATAAGTTTGTGTGTGACAAGCAGGCCTCACCTGATGTTAAATAACCTATGTATATTAGCAGTAGGCTTATTGACAGTGTGTCAAGTGTGAAGGCAACTTGCTCTCAAGTATACAACTGCTAAAACGACGAGAAGTTTGACGATAGACTTCACAGTGGTAACTAGCCAGGGGGAGGTAGAGTTTTGTAAAGTATAAGAGTATCCTTTCATAACTCATGTTTCTAAGTTCTTTACAGTATTTATTCATATAGCATATTTATATACACACACGAACTGTGATATAAATGGAAACTATGTATACGTTACAATAAATCATAAACTTTCGCATTTAATATAAATAGAGAGTACACATAATTCACTGGGTGCGGGTTCTGACAGATGTTTACATATTATTTTTACCGCCACGGTTCATTTGGATTCAACCCGGGGCGAAAAAGTTACGTGTAACGTTATGTTGCGTGGTGATTTATTATACACTGGTATATCACTGCTATGGGGTTTGTTTATGTGTGAAAAGCTAGTTTCTGTCCTACTCTTCTGTTACGTTTTCCTGAGATAAAAAAGTACTATGTATTTATCATTGCTTGTTTCTCCAAAATCTTATCACAAAACATAGAACTGCTCTCAAGTAGCACCTGGATACCAGCTTGGCCTTTAGACTCGGTTCAGCGACGTGCCATCAGAATTGTTGACGATCCCGAGCTCACAATAGCGGCTTAGAGCTCCTCAGTCTGGGGAGAGACTTTGCCTCCTTATGTGTGTTCTATCGCTTGTACAACGGAGAGTGTTCTAAAGAATTATTCGACTTGATGCCCACGGCTACCTTCCACCATTGCAACTCTCGCCATCGACAGGGAGTCCATCCTTTGACGGGCCAGTTGGCGCAGTTGGTTAAGGTTCACCTTACGCGCCGCAGGTCGTGGGTTCGATTCCCACACAGGACATGCATTTGTGTGCATGAACATGTCTGTATGTCCTGAGTCTGGGTGTAATTATGTATATTAAGTATGTATTTACAAAACAAAAAGTATGTATATGTATTATATCAGTTATCTGGTTTCCATAGTACAAGCTCTGCTTAGTTTGGGATCAGATGACCGTGTGTGAGGAATGTCCCAGGATATTTATTTATTTATTTATTTATCCTCACATATTGAAAACAGAATTGGTTCGAACTGTGCGGGCTCAACGGAGCTTCCTTCCGCGGTCGCTCAGACTGTGGAATGAGCTCCCCGCCGTGGTATTCCCAATGGATTTTCAACCTGAAGTTGGTAGCCAAGCAGGTGAGTACTACAAAGTACCCTACCACCATGCTATTGGTTTCTTCACGATATTTTCCTTCACCGCTCAAGCTCATAAGAGTCATAAGACCCCTACTAGAAACTAGTTAATCCTAGGTAGAAACTAGTAATACCTACATCCTATTCCAGTAGTTATAATAAGCACTTTATAAATCTGATTAATATTAACACTCTGTACGCGCTCAAAGCGGCTTACCTAGCCGGTGGGTAATTAATTACTTATGTCACATTAATATTTTCCGAAGTACTCATACATTACGAACGACTACCTAAAGTAATTAATTAAATATTTGCGGTTAATAATATCGGTTTATCCCATAACGATATCCGATACTATATGCAATGATAATTATATGCAATGGTACATCTATGGTGATATTTATGCATTCGCTAGGTGCTAATATAATAAATATATATATACTAAAGATGCATTTTCTAAAATTTTATCCATAACCCATTGTATGTAGCCTACAATGTAGGCTTTTCTTTGTATGGATGCTAAATGATTTTTAGCATTAGAAATACATAGTTAAGTATTAAGTATATTAGTCCATAGCATAACTTATGTATATACCTACTTTGAATTGTGAAGTGGGAACAATAGCTGACAAACTGTTTCACAGTTTGGCAGAAGCCTTATGTAAATCATGTGAATTTAAACAAAACCTGCAAAATAAATTATTATTATTATTATTCACTTTATTTATTTTTCTTCTTAAAATTATTTTTTTATAACATTAATAAAAATAAAATTCAAAAATATTATAAAAAACCTAATCCTATGTATATATGATTATTTTTTTTACAATATCTTTACAAAATCTAAAAATGTTATAAAAAACCTAATTCTAGAGTCCCGCCGGTAGCGGGGTAGGTCCCAAGCTACCGGTGGTTAGGGCCGCAGAGAGAGGAACCTCCTGACGATGCGTGCCGTGTCCAGAAGTACCGCTTTCTGTATCTGACCCTTGACCCAGCCATCTAGCGAGAGACTCTCAAGGTGTTGGTCGAAACTCTTCGCTATGAGACCGTTCGCCGAAACAACTATAGGAACAATGATCGTCGAATCAACATCCCACATGGCGGTTACCTCGTGAGCCAAGTCAAGGTACTTGCTGAGCTTGTCCTTCTCGGCCTTCACGAGGTTCTCGTCATGGGGGATGGTGATGTCGACGAGCACTGCCCGGCGCTTCAATCGATCTGTCAGCACGATATCAGGCTTATTGGCTACAATAGTCCTGTCCGTGATGACAGATCGATCCCAATAGAGCGTGGCACGACAATTTTCGAGAACTGGCGCAGGTGCGTACTTATAGTACGGTATTTCGGACTCTACAAGGCCGTATTGAAGAGCAAGTTGCTGGTGAATGATTCTGGCTACTAGGTTATGTCTGTGCAAGTACTCGCCGTTAGCAAGATGAGAACAACCGGAGATAATATGCCTGAGTGACTCTCCGGGACGGCGGCATGCTCGACAGATGTCGACCGTACCGTCCCTCATGATATATTTCCGGTAGTTATTCGTCTTGATAACTTCGTCCGCAATTGCACAGACAAAACCTTCGGTTTCCCCAAAGAGGTCACCGAAGCGTAGCCAGTTCACCGACGCGAGCAGATCTACATCGGGCCCTGTTAGGGCCCTGTAGAACCGCCCGTGTAGCTCCTTACTCTTCCATACGTCCTTGCGGTCCTCGGTGCTTAGCACCTTTGGTCTGCGCCAGTTCTCGTTTGCCAAGGATAACGGGGTGAGGCCCCTGTCTACTGCCACCACATCGCGATGCATCCCGCACTCGTTGTCAAGGAAATACTTCCTAAGACTGTACACCTCGTGGTTGTGGAGATTCTTGGCGTTTAAAAAGCCGCGGCCTCCACACTTACGCGGGATGTACAGTCTCATAACAGACGAGCGCGGGTGTAGCATGCGATGTGTTGTGAGCAGGAGACGGACCCTCCTATCCAGGGCGTCCAGCTCAGTTTGAGTCCACCTTAGTATGCCAAAGGAGTACGTGAGCAGGGGCATCACCCAGGCGTTGAAGGCGCGCACCTTGTTACCACCTGACAAAAGACTGTTCAGTACTTTTGTCAGGCGACAGAAGAAGCGCTCCTTCACAGCCCGCTTTATGTCCCCGTCCACAATACCCAACGACTGTGACATACCAAGGTACTTATAGGTTTCTGCTTCGGAGAGTGATCTGAGAGACATTGTCTCAGAAAGCTGTAAATTCGTTGAATTTACGACTTTCCCCCGCTGTACATGCATAACCGCACACTTATCTACACCAAACTCCATTTTGATGGCGCTACTAAAAACTTCAGTCATTTTCAGTAGCTCCAACAAATCTTGACGTTTTGGTGCAAATAGTTTAAGGTCATCCATGTACAACAGGTGAGAAATGACCTCACCCCCTCTTCGAAGCCGGCAGCCTAGTCCTGAATCCTTCAGCAGAGTACTGAGCGGGTTCAAAGCTAGGCAGAACCACAGAGGACTCAAACTGTCACCCTGGAAAATACCTCGCTGAATCCTTATAAAGTCCTGCGGGCCAGAGGTGCCATCTCCACCACCTGGTTGACGAAGAACTGTGATCCACTGCCTCATACATGCGCTCAAGAAGGATCTTAGAGCTGTATCAACTTTATACAGTTCCAAGATCCTCTCCAGCCATGAGTGAGGCACTGAATCATAGGCCTTCTTGTAATCAATCCAGGCAGCTGAGATGGCTCCCCTATTCCGCCGGACTTGTTGGCAAATTGTCGTGTCGATGAGGAGGAGCTCTTTGGTACCACGGGACCCACCCCTACATCCATTTTGAGAGGAGGCCAAAATGTTATTCGCAACAATGTGCGTATTAATTTTTGCTCTCAAAATAGATGTAAGGAGCTTGTATAGTGTAGGCAAGCACGTGATGGGTCGATAGTTTTTCGCTTCCGTGGTACTACCGGACTTAAAGAGCAAGGAAGTAACACCGGTTGTAAAGAAAGTTGGCAGGGAACCATCCTCAAGGGCTTGTTGGAATTGCGTTGCCAAACGTTCGTGTGAGCATCGAAACCACTTTATCCAAAAGTTGTGCAATCCATCCGGCCCAGGACTTTTCCAGTTCTGGGTCGTACGGACGCACAACTAATGTCAATGGGGCTGATGGTAATGGCCTCCATTGGTTCGATGGACTCACACTCACGTTTGACAACACTCATCCAATCACCCTCGGTGTGTTGGACAGGCATTGACCAGATACTACGCCAGAAATTAATCATAGCAGTAGTATCCGGCAGCTGTCCATCCAACACACGTTGGTCGGTTCCCTCCCACTTTCGGTATACCTTCCTCTGGTCACTCTGGAAGAAGCGATTCTGTTGGAATCGATCCACACGCTCTCTGTAGCGGCGAATACGGCTTGCCCACGCATAAACTTTTTGCTTCAAGAAGTCAATGCGCTCTGTGACACAGGCCATATAGTCGTGGGGTCTAATATCAGTCCCCGCAAAGGCCTGGGTCACAAAGCGCATGACACGAGGGCGATTATTGCCCTCCTTGAAGCAAATCAGCTTTGCAATGAGAGTCCTGAACGTGTTGATACGCCGCTCGATCCGCACTTGCCATGCGGGGGCACCACCGACGGTCCGCGTGGCTCGGTCAGGAACAGGTAGCCTGACACGAGCAACACGGCACGCCGCGATGGCCCCACAGTACAGAATCGAGTGGGTATCAACTAAATCTTCACTAGCCCGTAGATACGGGTCTAGTAAAGCGTTCAGGGCTCCCATTAGCGCTAAGTTTCGTTTATTTGTGGGCAAGCGTGGTATTCGCGGCCTAGAGTTGGGTGCGGACCTATACAGCACAATCGCTTCCTCCAAAGTCCTCCTCAAATGCTCATTGGTTTGAGTGCTTACTCTGTTCACACAGTCCTCTTCGTCGGCACTGGGATCAACCGGCGCCGCCCCCGGTGCCTGGTCTGGTATCGGCACCGAAATCGGCGAAACAGCAGGTGGATCCCGCGTCAAAGTAGAGGCAGAGCGAACAGGTAGCACTTCCAAGCGTAGCCGATCAAGTACAGAGTCATCCAGCCTCTTGAGCCGCTGGATGGCCCGCACCTGATCCGATAGGCGTTGCGCGGTCACGGTGATGGCTGGTTCAAGGGTCTGAAACAGAAGCAGCATCCGGTCACGATACGCGGACAGGTTGGTTCCCCCCTCTGTAGCCCTATAGTAGGCGCGCATGCAGTTTTCATTTATGGACTGTGTCCACCGCATGCGACGCACTATACCACCGGTAGCGGGGGCCGAGCGCGGGGCAGGATGTCCCGCAGGCCCCAAGCGTGCCGGCAGCGGTGGTCGTCCTCGTCGCGCAGGTGGTCGCGGCGGCGGGGGCGACGGCCCGCGCTCGTCGCTCGACTCGCTAGTGTCGGGCGCGGTAGCAAAATTATCGCCCGACGAAGATGGCGAGGAGCTGGCTGAGGCGGGCGAGGGTGGTGGGCGTGCGTATATGCGTCCCGCTGTTCCTTTTCGCCTTGATCTTGTAATCATCTCGTGACAAAAGTGACATAAATGTCGTTATTAAATTTTCAGGTGTTCATATTGCCAAATGTTATAGATTTTTAATGCTGCCATATTTTGAAGTGTATAAATAAAATATATGGGGTAAATCCTGGGTAAAACGTAAAAATAAATGATAAAAAATGTATTTACAAAAATCAAGGCGTCTGTCCTGTCAGCGGTTTTTTTTTTTTATTATTATTATTATTATTATTAAAAAAAACATGCAAAAAAAAAAAAAAACAGATAATGGTTTAAAAAACATGAAACATATTTTAAACTTTAAAACTATAGAATCCGGTAAACACATGTCATACCCAAGCGTCGACGCTGACGTACTTCTAGTCTCACACTAGTGCATATTCTGATTCAAAAAACAACTAGTGCGCGACTCCCTCTTGAACTTGGTAAAAGGTGCAGACGACAGACTTTTGGTGCGAAGGAGTCTGCGGCCCACAAAAAAGTCCGTCACGGATTTTTCGATCATTGTCGGCGGAACACTAGGGATGTTATGGAAATGCAGAAAATGCAAACAGAAAAAAAAATAGAGATTTTGGGTACCTATTTTTTCGCAGAATTTCTGCGCGTCGTGTGCGTTACTATTTAGAATTGTATCTAATAGGTTCTATTTTCACATACTAAAAAGTGCGGCACGGATAGTCTGTCGTCTGCGCTGCACCATTTAGTCTTATACTTCAACCCAGTTTCCTTACATTATAAACCTATCCAAAACACGCCGGCAAGCAATTATTACGTGCGGGTGTACTCTCGACTCGACACATGCAATTTAAACTTCACAACGCTAGTCATTACACGCGGATTCGCCCGTTAATGTGTGTTTGTTGTTTTATCAAGTAATATCACTTGGTGCTTGGTGCTAATGTGCGGGAAATGGGGGGTTGTTGGAAATTGAGTGATAAAAAGTACATGATAAGATTGTTATTCGATTGTAGTATTGTATAAGAAAGTAAAGGATTGTAGGATGATTACCGATTGAAAAGATGCATTAAAAACGCATGTAAGTGTGTTTATTGCATTTCAAATTACTGGGAACAATGGCCATAACATCGACCGCTATCTAGTGATAATTTTCAGTAAAAGATGCACACTAAAAACCTTAACAGCTGTTATTAGTGAAAGCCCTATGGATCATTATTATGTAAATTACATATTTTAATTTTTGAGACACATAAAAGAGACAGAATTGTTGGACACACATCGGATTTAAATTTGGTACAAAATTCACTTTCATATTCAAATCGCTTCGCGACACCGTGTTGTTTTAGCATCAACGATCAGCTATTTTGCGGCTGCATCGCGTTTTGGCGATATGATGCGTTTGATCATGGTGTCAAAATCGGTCGCGTTTTAGTGTTCAGTTGCTCCATTGCTTCCCAAAAGCGACATGATTGCTGCGACTGGACTTTGTATGTATGCGAATTGGAGCATTCGGACGCGGCATTAAGTTTCCGAAAAGGAACTAAATCCCAGATGCTTAAGGTGGCGAGTCTGTTTTGGCTCTAAATCATTCCAAAATAAGCAATATTTAGAATTTAAATCACTTTATTTGTACCAAGCTAATATTAGTTTAGGTCTCCGCTCACTTCCACAGACTTAAACGGTAAGACTTGTTAGACAAAATTACGAGAAAACCTAATTAGCCGACTAAACAAATGTTTTTTCTGTACTTAGTGTTATAAAGGAGCTACCTTTTTACTGGATAACTTTTCTTAATCTCTCAGGTTTTTGTAGCATGCCTATAGCATGAGATGCATCCTAAATTATCGCGAGGATTTATGGCTATAAAATATTCAAAACTTTAAACAATTATCACAATAAAACGAAGAAGATTCAAAATAAATAAGTATTCGATCTTGACATAACAACAACGGCCGCTTCTAAGTGGATCTTAAAAATATCCAAATATTCCTTTAAAAATACAGTCCCAATAAATTGTAAAGTTCAAATACGCGTCGTCTCGTCGGGCCGCAGAGCAACTCGAGTAACATCAAAGCAACGTTAAAGGAAAACAATTTTGATTCCAGATATAATAATGAGAGAGTAATGGACCGAACGACACTCGGCTCTGTCCGTCGTCCTCGTCTCTTTTGTGTTTTCCTTTAACTTTGCGACTAATTCGTCGTACAAATACTTTGCGAGGCTTTTGAGGACATCTTTTTTGTTATTGAAATAAATTCCTTTAAATCTTTAAAGTAGGTATATTAAATAAATATTTTGTTATTATACTATAATGTTTATTCTTAAATATAAAGCAACTTCCTGGTCTTGTGGCAAAATACCTGTCTAGTATAAAACATAATTAACTTAAAAGGCGCAAGTCAAATGACACCTTTAGATACGTCCTGTATAGAAACACTGGGTGTCGGCCTTTTTATTTCTTCCTATTTAAATCCCGCAAAAATTGATGATTTACATATTTCACACTAAAAAGGTGTAATTAAAGAATTTAAAATGATAGATAGAAGTAATATAAAAAGGGGTGCAGGAAACGTATCATTTAAAAGTCCGTATTTCACACCGAGCCGTAGTCACCCTACCGGCCTTTCCATTATTCATGAAAACTCGTGAAAATTTATTGCATGGAAGATTTCCTACAAAAACGAGTGGTACACACAAATATATAATTACGGAACACGGACTTTTGATAATGTGTTTTTATGAATTCCTAAAAAACGTTTCTTTATCTTATGATATAGCTATTGTGATATGGCTAAAGTATTAATATAATATTTTGTGGAGGAATAAATAATCGTATCAAAGATTCAGAGTCAGACAAGATGTTTCTAATACTGAGATTCTACGTTTATAATGATGATAGGAAAATCATATGAAAATCAGTTCAGCATTATAGCATATAGATGCAACACCAAAGGTTATTCAAACGGAGTACTACCCAAACACTCCGTTTAGTAAACTTTTGTTGAATACAGTGACCATTTTAGTTCCATTGTGTGACGATGAGCTCCTCGTTGATGGTGAGAGGCACGATAATTCCTCAGAAAACACTCCGTTGTAAAGCGGTAGAACACACTCCGTTGTAAAGCGGTAGAACACACATAAAGAGTTAAAGTCCCTCGAGATCGGATACGAATGTTTTTCCGCAAAATAGAATCCATTTTACATCCCTTCTCAAAACATATCCCAAAAATACAAGAAATTATACCCTTCTCTTCCATTTCAATAAATCCGTTCAAAATAATATTTTTGTAGCGTCGTCGGTAAATGTGATGTACCATCAACTAGGATAGAAGTCGACGAGGACTATAGATATCCAACGCAGTAATAAATATTTAAATAGGTAACTAACATTTTTGAGTCTTTTGAACGACCTTATTTTCTAGGGTTCCGGTTTTGCATGTTGCATCACCAGGGACGCTTGAACCACTTGTTTTCTAGACTTTTTAAATATCGGCAACTCATTGGCAATCCCCTAGTATGGCTAATATGGCGGCGGTAGTCCGTGTGCCTTCTCAGTAAAATAACAAAAACATATCAACCATGTTACAAGTGCTTTGGAAGAGAATTGATCCAATGAAAGAAGAGTTCCGAACCAGTAGTAACTTCAGTAAATATGACCTTCATAAGTAATACCATAAGTACCTTCATAAGACTACACACAATTGACTAAATGACTTTGACTTTGACTTTGAATGCTAATATTATAATAGTACCTCTATCCTGTACATTTTCTGACTTGTCTCCTCTACATAAAACTGTTTGAAAAAATCAGACCAGATTTTGTATCCCAACTAGTGCAGTATTACCTTTATATTCGTGTACCTGGAATGCGACATCATCGGGCAGATCGCTGTCCCGGACCCGGGTAAGAGTTCCCGGGTAATAGCGTAGAAACAAATTGCTTGAAAGAATTTCAAGTTGGTATCGAAGCTTTTGTTGTTGATAGTTAATGGCATCAATATGTCGCGATCGGGAGAACTGGGATTTTGTTATGGAAGATAATTGAAATACTTGTGCCTTTTCTTTTTTAATATATACTTTTTGAAGAGCGATGTGTATAAATAGAATTCAGAATGATTTACCTATCTATTATTAACTTACCTGTATCTATTTTTATGAGTTAGAGCAAAGAGTTTATTCGACTGGGGAACCTCTACCTTACAGAAAACTGTAGCCAAATATTACCTAACTTAACTTTATATTGTGTTCCTGCGCTTGATTTAGGTCGTCAGAGCTCATTGGGGAGGGGGGAAGGTTCGGTAACGCGAGTGATGCCTCGTGTATTGCAAGCGTCTATATGGCTACGGTAACCGCTTACCATCAGGCGGGCCTTATGTATGTTTTACATTATTTACTATTATGCTATATACCATTTAGTAGGTAGTTGGTCGATGACAGTCAGTATAATCAATGCCTCAATGGTATTTGTTTGAGCCACTGACGTCCCGTATACTGTAGTACACAATACACAGTACACACTATAAGACTGAATTCTTGTCTTTGGTATGAAGTATTCCCATTTGTCCCCTATTTTTCGAGCTCCAGAATATGTCTTTATTCTAAAATCACACAATACATCTATATCTATCTATATATATAAAGTCCTGACTGACTGATTGACTGAATGACTGATATATCAACGCACAGCATAAAACGCTGGTCCTAGAGACATAAAATTTAGAGGATATATTCTTTGTGAAGAGTAGGTATCCACTAAGAAAGGGTTCGAAATTCCACCGCTAAGGGGGTAATATAGGGGATGAAAGTTTGTATGAAAGTCCGTCAGTTTCGAAGCGAGGATCTTCAAAATTAATTTTGAAAATTAATTTATTCGTGTCTCAGCGTTTTTAATAATTCCACCCTCGAAGCGGGATGAAGTTTTTTTGTTTTGATTTATTGTTGTAGAAAAATATGTAATTTGTTTCCTGTAGGCGGGCGAAGCCGCTAGCAGAAGCTAGTTACAGTATATAAAAAATCACTTCACAAAAATTTATAAAACCAAAGATTGTCATCACCTGACAAGAAGGTGGCCATAACCCGCCTCTCCCGCACCGATACACACTCAATAACCCCGCAGTTATTGTGTCCCGGGGTGTCGAATCCCGGACTACATACGCTCGTTATTGGCTATGAAAGTTTGATGCGTGGTCACGGGATTTTTTTACGACTGGAGTATGGGGTCCTGATAAAGCGTGTTCATTTTGCTGTATGATGTTGCCTGCAGAAACAGTTTTATTTTGGGGTGCTTAAAATATTTAAAATACCTCGAGTTATTCAGGCGTTAACGACTGGAAGTTTTGAAATTGTTCTGAATTGCTAGCTTATATTCAACCTATTTATAGTACAACTAGTGATCCGCCCCGGCTTCGCCCGGGTAGCAGAGTAGTTTTACCCGCGTGGCATGATTGTTCCGGCATCATCAACAATCATCGTCATAAATCAGCCAATTTACGCAAAATCTTAATGAAGTAAACACTTAAATCTGCCGCATGAATCACTTCGTCTAATGGTCAAAACCGTATTAAAATCCGTTTAGTAGTTTTTGAGTTTATCGCGTTCAAACAGACAGAAGGAATGTAAGAATAGAATAGACCTTCGCAGGCACATATGAAAAGTCTGACTCTAATACTCTAATACCGGTTCGGAATGTTGCATTTGCTGAGAAGAGCCGGCAATAAACTCAGCAATTACTCTTTTCAAAACAAGCTTAGATTCATTACATAATATTTACATTCTAATCGCACTGAAAACAATTGCGTGCCCCGGCGAACCTACGAACCTACGAACACCGAGTTATCATAGCCTTTTTTCCTGCAATGATACCATATATATAAATAGCTCATCAAAATACTCCATCCAACAGTACATCTATATAGAAGAGCGGAAACACACTCACACATAGAAACCATCCTCTTACGAATGATATGTTCCCCTCAGGCGTATCCGGTGAATAATGTTGTATCCATGGGCACTTGTTACAATGTTACAGGGTGCTTTATTTGTAGCGTATATTGATATATTGAAACTTCTTATACAGGTATTAGGGTTATATATTCAATGTATACCATGTTCCAGAAAGTTTGTTGAGTCGGAAATCCCTGTCGGGCCAGTTGGCGCAGTTGGTTAAGATTCACCTTACGCGCCGCAGGTCGTGGGTTCGATTCCCACACAGGACATGCATTTGTGTGCATGAACATGTCTGTATGTCCTGAGTCTGGGTGTAATTATGTATATTGAGTATGTATTTACAAACAAAAAGTAGTATATGTATTATATCAGTTATCTGGTTTCCATAGTACAAGCTCTGCTTAGTTTGGGATCAGATGACCGTGTGTGAGGAATGTCCCAGGGTATTGATTTGTTTAATTGACCAATTGAGCGTTTAAGAGTGATAGAGCATAGAAGAGAGGTACGGCATAGCGTTTATTCGCCCAAAGAGTAGCTCGACTGGGGAAGTCCACAGAATACCACAGCCGAGTAACAATGTTGTTCCTGCGCGTGAGTATGGTTGCCAGTGCTCGTTGGGGAGGGGGGAAGGGTGGTAGCGCGTGAGTGACACCAGGGGTGTCGCAAGTGTCCATATACGGTAACCGCTTACCATCAGGCGGGCCTTAAACTTATAACAACCATAATATCGTCGTAATCATGAGACACTTTGTAACAGCAATTTCACCTCACGAAGGATCTCTATGGATAAATAATAGTTAACTGGTCTGTGGGATCGGAGAGTAATTGGAGCTCAGAATATTATCAATTCTAGCTCGTGCCTTTCGGCCCTTAATCAAAGTACTGAAACTAGTAAGTACTCCGTAACTTACAAAATACTTCCGTATTGGTTTCATAGGCGTTCGAGATTCATCAAAGTATGAATTTGAAGAACAATAAATGTCGTAGCCAAAATCCGGACAATCTTCAAAGTTAACTAAAAAAAAAAAAAAAAAATCAAATTAAATGTATATTCCATATATTGATTGACAAAAAGACTGCAGTTTATAAATCATCATCAACATCATCAGCCTATAATGTCCCACAGCTGAGCACAGGCTTCCTTTTACAAATCAGGGTGAAAGGGAATGGGCAGATACTCTACCGCGCGTGCCCACTGCGGATTGGTGGAGGTAGGCTAGTGGTCAACCTACTGTTGGAGTTTTCAAGCCGCCTCCACGACTATCACAATTAAGTGATAACCGGGACCAACGGCTTTACGTGCCTTCCGAAACACGGAAACGCTCGATACCACTAGGCGGTCACCCATCCAGGTACCGACCACGACGGTGGTAGTTTAACTTGCCGATCGATTAAGAACGGCTTATCATGCAGCACCCTACACCATGAGCCCTTCTAGTTTATAAATATCCCAACTAATCCAGAAATAAAAAAAAAACAATATGAAGTTGGGTATTCCAGCAACTTCCAAGTTTCCAACAAATCATCTAGAAAGTTCCAAGTAATATGAGTGAATATGAGCGGTTTTAGTTTTAATTTCAAGGAGCTGAAGTTGCCTTGGAGGAAAAAGTTTGAGAAAGCCTTAGGAATGTAGAATAGAAATTGATCCTCAATTAATTAAAGTTTAGCTCTCTTTATACCTGCTCGTCATAGACTTTGGTCAACATCTTTGCAAATAAATCTTTTGGCAACTAAAATACCTTTTTAGGGTTCCGTAGCCAAATGGCAAAAAACGGAACCCTTATAGATTCGTCATGTCTGTCTGTCTGTCTGTCCGTGTATGTCACAGCCATTTATTTCCGAAACTATAAGAACTATAATGTTGAAACTTGGTAAGTAGATGTATTCTGTGAACCGCATTAAGATTTTCACACAAAAATAGAAAAAAAACAATAAATTTTGGGGGTTCCCCATACTTAGAACTGAAACTCAAAATTTTTTTTCAAACGCATAAGTGTGGGGTGTCTATGGATAGGTCTTCAAAAATGATATTGAGGTTTCTAATATATTTTTTTTCTAAACTGAATAGTTTGCGCGAGAGACACTTCCAAAGTGGTAAAATGTGTGTCCCCCCCCCTGTAACTTCTAAAATAAGAGAATGATAAATCTATCAAAAATATATGATGTACATTACGGTGCAAACTTCCACCGAAAATTGGTTTGAACGAGATCTAGTAAGTAGTTTTTTTTTTAATACGTCATAAATTGAAATTAATATCAAATACTCAGGTCTATACTACCATTTACTTATATACCTACAGGTTTGTACGGAACCCTCGGTGCGTGAGTCTGACTCGCACTTGGCCGGTTTTTTTTAACTACTTTCTACCCTGCGGTTTGACCTACATTACTGAAGGATTTCCTGTGGATTAAAATTTCTTGTTTTATTTCGGTGTTCGCTTGTTTTAATGCCGGCTCTTTTGAAACGAGCTTTAGTTTTGACAATCCATATAATGACTGCGGTTTTTTTAAATAAAGCTATTCTTTATTCACACTAGCGATGGGCGATTGTTACTAAAAACCTATGAAATAAAAATAAAAAAAAAAAAATTAAAACAATCGAATTATTCGATTGTCCAATTTATTCGAATCATTCGAATAACAATCGACATCTTTCGATTGTTCATAATACGCTTCGTGCGGCACCGCGCGTGGCCTGTGCCGTGCGCTGGCTGGCCGTCCGCCGAATGAATTAATGAATCTTATCTGTTGCATAAAAATATAATGGACAGTTTACTATGATGTTTACGATGAACTATAGAATCTGTTTATTTTAAAATATCATACATATTTTGGAAACATTTAAACCCATAATTCTTCTAATATTATGAATGCAAGAAGAATGAAAATTGTTTTCATGTAGATGTTAGCTACTCAAAATTTCAATGAAATTAGGCACATACCCTAATCATTTTTGATTATATTGGTGCCATAATTTTCTTTGTAGGTTGGAAATTATGCATACTTGCTGTAACGACCTCTTTTGTATTCTCAATATGTGGACAATCTAAGCCGCGGGACGCAAGAAACTAGTAAGAAATAAGCTTGAGTACTATCACCCAAATGTAAGGTACCTGTAACGAAAAGCCGAATGGGCGATCCATCAATTTCAATAAAACACGTCGCCTTTCCGACGGTCCTTTTATTATAGTCCTCGCTCGGTGAACAGAGAATGGGCTGTCTGTATTTATTGCTTATACCTCGCAGGCCATTCTCCTAAATACATTATGTGTGATTCTATTTGAAAGACTATTTATTATTGTACCTTTAGATTTATGTTACCGTTGAAACAGTAATTAGTTTTTTTTTTCAAATCTGTGCCTTATCCAGATGTTAATAATGTCCAATAATCGCTAAATACACTTTAGGGAGATAACTTACGTTCAGGCAGTTATACGTGAAAACCATATCACAATAAGGCTTACTTTTCGAGATCACAAATATCTTAAAGAAAAACAACACTGTTAGGGAATTTAAGTCATTAATAGAAAGCTACAATTTTCGATGCCTTATAAATAAGCCTACCAGGCACAATGCTTGTATAGACCATATCATAAGTAATATTCCAGACGTAATAACAGCTGACACTCATGAAATGGCTTTATCGGACCATAATACATGCCAGACTATGAGTTTTGGTGTAGATTCGAAAGAATCGTTACTATCAAGCTATTTTGAAATGAAACGAGACTATAATCTTGAAAATATGGAAAAATTTTGTAATTACCTAAAAGAGCTCTCTTGGAGCGACGTTTATTATAGTAACAATATAGAGATAGCATTTGAAAATTTTATGGATATTTTTCTTTTACTGTATAATTTATGTTTTCCTAAATTTCGAGTCAAAAATAAAATAGGATCAAAAGCGGCAAAATGGTTAACTTCTGGTATAAAATTGTCCTGCAAAAGTAGTAGACAACTCAGATATAAGTATTATAAAACAAAGCAACATAAAGATAAATTGAAATATCGGTCACATGCAAAAGTCCTAAATAAATGTATTTTTAAAGCTCAACAAATTACAAATAAAAGACATATTTCCAGTTCAAAAAATAAATGTAGAGCTTCATGGGAAATTGTAAAAGAACGTAGTGATCAGTATACAGACATTAATAGCATAAATAAATTAGTAATTGACAATCAACAGATAACAGATCCAGTAGAAATAGCTGAAAAATTTAATAATAAATTTATTGACATGAAAATCAAATCTAGAAATTGTGGTTTAAAAGCTAGTAATAATGGAAAAGGGTTAATTTTAGAAACAATATTCTTGCAACCGTGTGATGTATCAGAAATACTCAACATCATAAAGTCTCTAAAGAATACTAACGCAGTTGGATATGATGAAGTTGCAACAAAAGTAATTAAAAATTCTATGTTTTATTTGGCTCCGGTTTTGTGTTTTCTTATAAACATGTCTTTCAATGAGGGCTACTTTCCAAGCCTTCTCAAGAAAGCGATTATTAAGCCCCTGTTCAAAAAAGACTCCAAAGAGGATATAAATAATTATAGACCTGTTGCTCTTATACCAATTTTGTCCAAAATCTTTGAGAGAGCAATGTACAATAGAATTAATGGGTTTTTACTGAAACACAATATTATAAGAACTGAGCAAAACGGCTTTCAAAAAGGGAAATCAACCACTCTAGCTGCATATAACTTGGTTAGTGAGATCACTAGAATTATCGACCAACGTCGCTCGGTAGCTGTCGTTTATTTTGATATGACAAAGGCGTTTGACTACGTGAGTCATGAATTATTATTAAATAAATGTGAGCGATATGGAATAAGAGGAATCGCATATAACTGGATCAAATCATATTTACAGAATCGGTTTCAGTGTGTTGAGATAAGGAGACTGAAAAATGAGGACCTAGTGCACTATAGATCGTCCTTCCAGATAAATTCATATGGGGTTCCACAAGGGAGTATACTGGGGCCATTGTTATTCTTGCTGTACATAAATGATCTCCCTGACACTATCAATCATAAATGTGTTCTGTTTGCAGACGATATTTCTGTGATTATTGATGCTCAATACGGAAATACAGGTAAAGAGATAAATAATACAATTAACACAGTTAGTACTTGGCTTCAAAGCAACAATTTATATGTTAATGCCAAGAAAACGAAATACACAATGTTTCGAAATAGGAAAATGTCACAGGAAAATATTAATATTCACTTGAACAATGAGCCCATAGAAGCAACAGCAAATGCCACATTCCTTGGCATTATCTTAGACGAACATTGCTCTTGGACACAGCAACTAGAAAAAGTCTGTAAAAAGCTGAACAGTTTTGTATATGCTTTAAATAGAATACGAAAGATTTCAGACGAAAGTGTAGCTCTCATGGCTTATCATGGTTATGTAGCGTCGGTTTTGCGTTATGGTTTGGTCTTATGGGGAAATTCCACTGATTCACACAAGGCATTTATAATTCAAAAGAGATGCATTCGAGCAATAGCAAATGCAGGTCCACTAGACTCATGTAAACCTCTTTTCAAAAAATTTAATTTACTCACGCTATCATCCCTTTACATTCATGAGGTAGCATGCTTTGTGAGAAAATATAACTTTTTATTTCCTAAGGCTTGTGAAGTTCATGACAAAATGAATACCAGATATCCTAATAAATTATATATACCATTGTCTAGGACTGCATTAAATAGTAAAAATTGCTATCAAATGACCATTAAAATTTACAATAAAATACCAGAGCATTTGAAAGAACTCCCTCAGAGACTATTCAAACGAAAGTTATATGATTGGTTGCGTGACAAATGTTTTTACTCTGTTGGAGAATTTTTAAACTAATTTTATATGTGTTTTGACTTGCGGTTTATGAAATAAATTTTGTTAATGTTTAATTTAATATTTAATTCTTTTATTGTAATTTTGTTATTTTATAATATGTAATAATATGGCTGTATGTAATTAATTTAAATGTAATTAATTAATGTAATTTTATATGAATTGTAAATTTTTGCCTGTCATTACAATGACGAAACATGTCTTGCACTTATCTATTTATATTTTATAACACCTTTATGTTCACCATGTTTCTAGCAAATAAATTATTCTCATTCTCATTCTCTCTCATTCTCATTCTCATCAGCGAGACCATATATAAATATTTTATTTTGTGTAGACATACTACAATAACATTCTTCAGTCTGACCAAAAGGAAAGCTTTCTCACAATAGACAGAATTTAAAATTAAGCTCATATTTTCAAAGCACTGTTGCTATTTCATAACAAGATCCAGTTAACCATTTTATTATTGCAACTACAGGATAAATATGCAAGCGTAGTAAATACGGGAACAGCAGCTCCACAAAACAAAATGGCGCCGCGCCCAGTTCGAGCCGGTTGGATCCAGTCAAAACCGGATGCTGGGCTTAATTAGGAAAATAATTGTGCTGCTGTGTTATTTTTTAACCGACTTCAAAAAAAGGAGGAGGTTCTCAATTCGTTTGTATTTTTTTTAATGTTTGTTACCTCATAACTCCGTCATTTTTGGGAACTTCTTTTTTTGGTACACTTCCCGTTTGGTCCCATTGTCATCAGATCAGAATTTGATAACTTCTTAGTGTACTTTGAAGTCGGTTTAAGTTTTTTGTAAAACAGTCCAATTATATTGTTTAAATTTTTCCGATTTTTTTATTACAATAGGTTTTTTTTATCAATGAAATTCATTTCCTTGTTGAGTAGCAAATCTTGAGAGGTATTGAAATCGCATAGGGAACTCATAATTCTAACTAATATAATAAATGTGAAAGTCATTGTTTGAATTTTTGTTACGCCTTCACGCCTCAACTACTCAACGGATCATCATGAAATTTGGCATGCATATAGCCTATGGTATGGAGAAGGACATAGGCTACCTGCAAGGTACTTTTTATCCCGTGAACGCGGGTGAAACCGCGGGCGACAGCTAGTAGATTAATAAAATGAACTGCACCCTTTTTCAAACATGACTAGGCATGGTATTAAGGAACAAGACCACTTGACTAAAACACTTACTTAGTTCCAATGCGAAAATAAAAAAAAAAACATAAACAAATCAATAGAACCGTTCTAGAGCGGTCGGGCACGTCCGGCCATGACAGGGGAATTCAATTTGCGATAAAAATAATTCCCAAGACATCTTCTGGTGCGTCCATGCTTGTCGAACCGAGCACGAGCCGAGCCACGAACGAGCATACTGCGAGCACGATTCGCGTTGCGTGGTCGGACTTGCGAGCCTCGGACGAGCATTCGTAGCGTGCTCGACTGCGCTCCGTTTTTCAGTTTTGTCTCGAACACAGGGATTCGCATAGCGCTCGTTGTAAGCTCGTTGAAGACTCGTTAAGTGCGTCCATGCTTAAAATCGCGAGCAACGAAAGAATCCTGTTCGTTTGAGGCTCGGCTCGTGCTCGCTTCGCGTAGCATGGACGGACGCACCATTAGGGTTTTCAACGATATCGTTTGATTTTTCTATTGAAATGAACTATCGGAGTAGATAACTGTATTCTGTAATAAACTAGATACACAGTTATACTTCCAGATGTCTTGTTTTCGAAACGTTTGTTGGGTTTCTTCTGCCGAACTGTTTTAACTATGGGATCAATTCTTCCGAAAATATATGTTATATTGAAAAAGATTCATTCAATTTGTTATTCGTCGGCCATTTCCAAATACAAATTCACGTGAAAGGTTTCTAACAATTTATTTCTTTCTTGTTACAGGTAAGAAGGCAACACAAATTCGTGAGTCGCAAAATACTCGTATATTATATGTATATTCGTTGTATAATGTGTACGGAAAAGGGCCACGCGAATATAATCCAAATAAACGTCTCCATGAATATGGAAGCTGAGTTGAAGGGAACCTTCCGTGACATTGCGGGATTCAGACCCTCGTCCCGGGCTGGGGTCGCATACAGAGCGGAGCGGACGCGGTAGCGACAAGCGACTGCTAATCATTAGCCGGAGAACAAGGGATGCGTTGATTTAAAAATAACATATTTACTCTCAAAATAATAATATCAGGAACATTTTTAGACACATTGAAATTTGTAGGTATTCAGTCGTTCAGTAAGGAATAATAAGGCTCCGATAGCTCAGTATAAGCCGTGGTATAAGTGACGTCGAATGCCATTTAGTAGGTCTTGGTTTGAATCCTTCTATTTGCTTGAACTTTCTGTAAAGCAATACCACCCTTAGGTTTAAAATCTGCCGCCATACATCTACTGCTGTGTACCTACTTGAGAACCAGTTCCTTTATAGCGTTTGTGATTTCATTTCTCATGGTGAGATTATAGTAAAATATCTGCGCGTGGCAAAAATTGGAACTAATCATAGTCTACTATTGATGCATATTTACCCATACGTCGAACTTTTCTTAGCAAGCCGCGTCCTTTATGTACGCACGTATCTGCCGCGCACTATACAAGCCACTCTTCCCGTTCACGCCCACGCTTACTCTCAAGCTAACGCTTGCAACATGATGGCAGCCTACCAACCTGCTCTTTTCACGAAATGAAAATATATTTTGGATGTTAATTCGCCCTCACCTCCGACGCCCGCCTCAGTGTTCAATCATTTTAACCAGTTTTATCACTGCTAAGTGAATTTCAAGGGTTGTTTGTGCAGGTGCCAGTTTCATTATTGCTTTCCTGTGAAGTATCGCACTTACGGGGTGGTATAAAGAGAACATTTTTCTTGTGTACATACATTTTAATACTTGACTTGCAATCTCTTCGCGGGTAAACTTGAATGTTATAATTATAATATATCTAAATAGTCAAAGCCAATATTTCTGTTTGTGCGCTTACTTCCTTTAAACTACTGATTTGATGTGGTTTTTACCATCATTTCATCTGGATGCTCATGTATACTATCATGGACATACTAGTCATTACTCAGGCGAAGCTAGGAAGGATCGCTGTGTAAAAAGCCCGCTGCATAAAAACACGTCAATGGTGCCGATTCTGTTGGCACAAACTAAACTATTCTTAACTAAAATTTAGTTAAGTCCTGTCAAATCGACATTTCCTATTCAGTTGGCGTACGATTAAACTAAATTTTAGTTTGACAGCACTAATATCGTTTTAGTTACTCAATTTAGTTAAGTGTGCAATTTTTCTATTCTGTTGGTCACGTTTTAAGTCAAATTATGTCTAAAATTAGAAATGTCAAACTAAAATTAGTCGTCACCTAATTAGATGTGGATTAAATTTAGTCTTAGAGAAATAGTGTTGGAAAGTGGATATTTTGATTTGGATTATTCATAATTCTAAATATTTGCATAGAGTAAGGACAAAGCAAGATAGGGATATGTTACATACGTACACTGGACTACAAAATTATGTGAAAATCGTAGTTTTATTTTAATTGTTTTCACTTCCAATGATATACCAATATAGTGCCACAAGCTTATTTGGCCCGGTGAGAGAGTCGCTGTTATCAAATTTGGTGGAGCAAACAACCAATGAACGTAGAGTTCATATTCTCTTTGATCAATGGCGATTGACAGTTCGAAATGACTGATGAATTCCTCTTTTGACCACCGGGTCAGATAAGTTTGTAGGACTATAAGTAGATTGTAAAATGGGTTTCAATGAAATCACAAATTCACAAAGAATGGACAAAAAAAATGGACTTAAAACTTACTTTATAATATAACTCGACACTGGCAGAAATAAGTCCTAATTTGGATTTGATTGCCAAACTTAAAACTAAGAATAAGAAACAACGAAAACTCGACCACCATACAGTCGAAATCGACAAGACCGAATATTCAAAGATATAACATCATATGAAAAGGCTGTATGGTTGAATAACCCTTGCTTATCATTTTAAGGATTAAAAAACGACATACTAGGTACTAAGATCGCCAGGTTAAAAATATATTTATTATGCCTGTATACCACAGGTAATCAAGATATTCAACTGACTTTATTACGCGTTATTGGAAAATAACACAAATATATACTCATTTCTGGACATAATTATATATTTTTTAATGATATTTATGAACTAAATGTTTATTTTTAATTATTTTTCCATTAAAATGTATATCATTCGTTCATTATTTATATTTGATGGTAACACCCATCAGTTCAATTTGGGAGCTGTCAAAATCAAAATTAATCCTGTCATTTCTTAATTTAAATTTAGTTCGATGTGACAACAGAATAGCGTTTAGAAAATCCTTAACTAAAATAAGTAAAATTTTAATTTAGTTTAGTTTAGTCTGATGCACAACAGAATTGGCACCAATATCATATTAATCCAAAATAGATAGACTCTGGAGCGCTCGTGGAGTAGCATGATTAGCCGTTCGTAATCGATTGGCAAAGTTAAGCTACCACCGTCGTGGTCGGTACCTGGATGGGTGACCGCCTAGTGGTATTTCAAATTGAGCGTTTCGTGCTTCGGAAGGCACGTACAGCCGTTGGTCCCGGTTATCACTTATTTGTGATAGTCTTTAAGCTAGTTGGATGTCTCCTAGGCGGCTTGAAAAAATCCAACATTAGGTTGACCACTAGCCTACCTCCACCAATCAGCAGTGGGCACGCGCGGTGGAGTATCGCCCATTCCCTTTCACCCTCATTTGTGAAAGGAGGCCTGTGTTCAGCAGTGGGACACTATAAGCTGTTGATGATGAGATATACTCTACACATGCAAAAAAGCCAATAAAATGGAGATGCAGCATGTATGAGGGATTCGAAGTCAATAAAATAGATTTAAAACCCATCCACGATTGCTGCACATAAATTATTCATGTGCCCACGTGGAGCCTCGCGCCGCGCCTCGCTGCGTTGGCTGCACTTTTATAAATTAATTGAAAACGGTTCATTTTATAGGTTTTTTGCAGAACATGACTGATTGGGCGGGACGATTATTGTGATTTGTTTCTTGTTTCGATTTTATTGTTATTCGCCAGTGTAACGTTTATTGGACAGGGTTTTTTTTAATAAAAAATATTGTTTACTTTAAATTGGATGTTGGATGTATTTATTTTGTAAAATAATACCTGATCCCCGAGATCGTTTCTGTCAGGATTGCACAATTGTATTTCGGTTAAATATTTTAATTGGCGGCTTCGCCTGATGTAAGCAAGCACGGTGTAAGCAACTGTCACTGTATCAGCGGGTAGCGAGAATCGAGCTTCGACTTACAAAAAAATGGCATCAGTGGGTTGTCAGAAAATATCGCGAAAAAAACAGAGTTTCTTGGGAATTATCATTAAAAAGCAATATAATCAACGATTTTTTTTGTGTACCGCCCTACCCATGTCCAATCCTGGCTACTCCATTGTGTATTGTGTCTAATAAATGTATATTTCTTTCTTTCTTTCACTAAGTGGATAATTGTTCTCAGTTTAAAGACAGGCTTGTGCCCTGAGATTATGGGGCACATTATATCTGAGCTAGTGCAGCATAGTAGGTGATGACAAATTATTCGAACGCTTTCCCGCTGATATTGGGACAAGTGCTTTACACAATTGCCAGTAACCAAAATGTGAAGCATAATTATGGAAAATAATGAAAGATCCGTCCGTGTGATTTCACACTGAAACCTCTCACTAAGTGGACCCTTTTATGGCTTTAAAATAAGCTGGCTTAATTACGTACATTATTTTAACTAGCTTTTACTTCATAAGCAATTTAAAGTTCGCTTTTATAGTTTACGTTTTTACCGTGACTATGGTGCGTCCATGCTACGCGAAGGGAGCACGAGCGGAGCCTCGAAGGAACAGGATTCGTTCGTTGCTCGCGATCTCAAGCGTGAACGTACTTAACGAGCCTTCAAAGAGCCTACAACGAGCGCGATGCGAATCCGAACGAAGTTTTTTCACGAACACAGTCGTGAAAAAACTGAAAATCGGGCGGAGCGCAGTCGAGCACGCTACGAATGCTCGTTCGAGGCTTGCAAGCCCGTCCACGCTACGCGAATCGTGCCCGTTCGTGGCTTGGCTCGTGCTCGGTTCGCCAAGCATGGACGCACCATACGTGTCGTTTCGTTCAGTATTTAGCTTTTATTTAACTACAAAAATGACTATAAAGATTCGGTACAACAAATTCGAGCATACTCGAATTTATCTCTGCTAAGTAACGATATAATCGGAACTAACCGGGGCAGCTGCTGGCGGCAGATTAATATTTTGAGGGTAGTAGGCAGCCAGGCGAGTACAACAAAGTACCCTAAAACCGTGCTATGGTTACCTGACTTTTTCTTTCACATGGCATTCGACGAAACTACTCAGCTGTCACCTTAAAATGTACCTCCGATTTTATTAATCCATAGTCTTTTGAAACATCATAATAACCTGAATCTACGAGTATACCATCTCTATGTAGTCTCCAATCCATTTATAACCTAGAAACAGATGATGTATATAGGCTATTTACTGTTGTAAAGGACATTGCTAATGAAGTACCGGGAGGGGCATTAATCTTGTGTGCGTGGTCTGTCGGCTTCGGCCCCCATTACCTACGCTACGTCCACTACGGCCCTCGGGCCATCCTGGCCTTTAGGAGCACTTCATAAACATGCCAGACATTTTGGCTTCATGTATCACTCATTTCAATTTGGCTTTGATCTTAGTTTTGTAAAATATAAAAGAAAAGAAAAAAAATAAAAGATAATGCCTATAGAAAACTCCAAGCAAAATATTATGGTGCGTCCATGCTTGGCGAACCGAGCACGAGCCGAGCCACGTACGAGCACACTGCGAGCACGATTCGCGTAGCGTGGACGGGCTCGCGAGCCTCGAACGAGCGCGATTGTCAGTTTTTTCACGTACAATGGGATTCGCATCGTGCTCGTTGTAGGTACGTTTGTGGCTCGGCTCGTGTTCGATTCGCGAAGCATGGACGCACCATTAGATACTTCGGGTACGCAGGTGGCTAGTGAGGATGTTTTGACATATTTTTAATTGATGACGTCGAAATAATTGTTTTTGAAATGAGTTTCCGGCTCTTTCAATCGAGACCAAAGAGGATTTATTTTTGGCAAACCTACTTCATCTTCGGCTTCGTCATCGTCCTTTTGACCTCCTGGCTAAAACATATAAAAGAAATGATTAGTTTTGATTTAATATTAACCCTAATGTATGAATATGTCGATCAATATTCCTAAAAATCAATTTTCCCAAGAGTGTTTTGCGCGAAAACATTATTAATTATGTCACATCTTATGTTCGCGGGATTATTTTTCTAATCATCACAATTACAGATTCTCAGCTCGTAACGAGCCTCCCATTTTAATGTCGTCTAGCACCTCCCCCACTACCCCGTCCTGCCCCACCCTTAACTAATTAACTTGTTCGTTCCGATGTCCTTTTTGTAACACTTCTCCTTTTTGCACTTTTAATTAAATTACAAGAGAAACGAACTGGAACGTATTGGGTGTATTGTTGCAAATGGACTCTCTTTTCTTACGAATAAAAGTTAATGATTTTTATGTAAGTTTTTTTTTATACGACGGAGTCGGTTAATAAACGTACGGTTCGCCTGATGTTAAACGGTTACCGTAGCCGTATGGACGCTTGCAACACATGAGGCATCACTCACGCGTTACCGACCTTTCCCCCCTCCCCAGTGAGCTCTGGTCACCTTACTCACGCGCAGGAACACAACATAAAGTTATTTGGCTGTGGTATTCTGTAAGATGGTGGTACACACGGCTACATAAGTATAATTAATGTATATGCATCGATTGGACCCAATTATATTTTTATGCCTTTTGCGGTCGAGACCTTGGGACCATGGGGGTCAGAAGCTCGCCGTTTTGCTCGCACCTTGTCTTCAAAATTGATCGAGACCTCCGGAGACCAGCGGGCGGGGAGCTTTTTCCGCCAACGCGTCAGCTTGGCTATCCAAAGAGGAAACGCTGCCAGCCTTCTGGGAACCTTGCCGTTAATCGGAAGCAGCGGCAGGCTTGAGGAAATTTTCTATATATAGACTATATTTTGTAAATATAGATTGTATTTTGTACATATTTGTTGTTAATAAATTAATGTATATTGTATAAGTATTTGGCACATAAGCTGTAATTTTAAAAGATCTTCCACAAACAAAAAAAAGGCCTTGCTGAGTTTCTTGCCGGAGGCGTATTTCAAACCGGTGGTAAATTCAACTACGTGTAACAATTTAACGTTCATAATTGCCTTATCAGTGCCTAAACTCAATAAATTACTTTTTGATTTTGATTTGATTTGACATATCAAGCTATACATTTCCAGTACCTCAGCTGACGAGAGGTCATTGTACGGAAATCCTTTACAATGCGAGATCAGCTTATACTGGAACTGTATAGCTTGGCGTGTAGCCGTGTGTACTTCCCCAGTCGAGCTGCTCTTTGAGTTAAATAACGCTATGCTGTACAGTAGTACCCAACTGATATGGCTTACCGATGTACCTGCGCAGAAGATAGTCGTCGTAGGCCGTCAGTCTAATATCGACTCTATAAGCACTAAGTGTCAACAGTCTATTGGTAAAACGGTGCCGCCTACTGACAAGCTTGAATAGCGGTAGCAATAAGGACTACATTATATTAACACGTTTAGGTGCAGGCAGATTTATGTTACAAAATAACAAAGGCGACTGATAGTGATATCGTATTGCACTTTATCATCGTCCTGCCTTTGTCCTAGACTCAACCATAAGGCCTTATCTGCAGTTTCTGCACCCTTAGATATTTGACACCTACATGGTTGTTTGTCCTAGTGTGTTGCATGTATTTTGTGCTATGGTGTTATGGTGCGTCCATGCTACGCGAAGCGAGCACGAGCCGAGCCCCGAACGAACAGGATTCCATTGAGGGGTCTCATTTTTTTTACAAACTAATGAATTTATTAGCAAAAAGGATAGATATCTTGATACTGGTAGGCTTGTTCCCGTTTGGCTTCGTTTCTGTTTGGCAACGGTACATATACTTACCTATAGCGGTGTATCGCGCGTAATAGATATTATGGGCCGATCATCATTAAGAAAGTGCTGATCATCTCATTTAGAAAGATTATAAATATCGACTAAAAATAAATAAATTAATATATCATCTGAATATATCGATGTGCTAAATTTTTAATCCCGAGTTGCCAAGTTGTCTAAACTGTTTCTAGTTATGTAATTACTATTTACTTAAAGTTCCACATTATAGAATGAAGAAACATCGGAATTAAAGTAGGGTAGGTATTAATAAATAAATCACAAGACCACAATTTTGAACTGATTTTACTCCCTTTAAATTCTAGTATAATTGTCAATAAATTAATCAATTCAGATAATGGACAATAAGTATCAGATTACGTGATTCAAACGTTAGGATGGTTATTCTAATCGAATTATATAGCATATTTCAAAATCAGGTATACTTAACTATATCAGAGTACTAAAGGGTTTATTAGGTCACAATAATAAATAATCATTTAGGCCAAACTTTAGAAAGTATTTATTCAAACATATCCATGGCCACAACTATGAATTTACTCTCAAATCTACTTCCGGTTCGGATGGCCGACCATATTGAGAAGATACCGGTAAGAAACTCAATATAAAGGTCTTATGTATGGCCACTACACATTCAGAATTATTCTCAGTATATAACAGAAATACACAGAACACACATTATAAAATTATCAATTGTTACAGTTGACAATATCAAATATACTTATCTTTATATCGACGGGCAGTATCACGATTATAATAAGCAACCACTTCCAAAATACACAAGACTGAACTGTCCCCAGACCTTCCCGCTTATTTTATATTTTACAAGTACACTTCAAGAATACAGACGGAAGTATCAACCAATCACAGAGACGGAAGTCTCAATACACCATAACCGGATACATTTTATCAGGAATTGTCACACAATCTCATAATAACAAATTTAGTAAACCATTATCACAAAATTACAACATTCGTTGTTAATTATTGGAATAATTACTATCGAATTTAGGTATGATTAATTATATGATTTATCAAAGCCATTACATTGTTCAATTAAAATATCAATCGGAAGTCTATTGAAATCTCCTTACATTACAATAAAATGTTTATCAACAATTAAATTATCGCAGTAGTGATTTGATGACTTTGTAATTATTCCAATCCAATTATCATAAACATTACAATTTAAAATAACATTAAGTTACACCGGAAGTTTAATTTAATTATTGCACCGGAAGTTTAAATAATAATCAAACCTTCAGTTCAACAGTGTTGCCATTGCAAATAATAAATTTATCAAAAACTTATTTCAATAGTGTTGCCACTGCAAATAATACATCTTTGAAGTACTTATTTAACTCAGATATTTGACTCAGATTTAACCAAATATCTAACACGGCCAGACTGACATGTACTTCGTTCTCGAAGTACCAACAGTACAACAACATTTATTTACGACACCTGTTGTATTTCTGGCATCTAGGCACAACCACAAGGTAAACCACAGGTACAGCCACAGGCTTAAGCATAGCCAGAAGTACAGCAAAGCTAAGATTTAATTACAGACAACCCCCAGTATAACAGCGAGTAAAGTCACAAGTAAGGCCATTGTTACAATCATAGATATACAATATTTCTAATTACAATTTATCTTCATTTTCGAAGTATCCGTATAAAAAAAAACATTTATCCATGATAAAAGGAAAATCAGAGATATAGCCATAGGTACAACAAAGCCAAGTTCCATTTACAGACATAACCACAGGTATAGCAGCGAGTACAGTGACAGGTATGGCCTTTGGCACAATGATAGAAATAAAATATTATAAAATATAAATTATGTAAACATATGATAAAACTGTAAAACCAGTAGGTCTCCATTGAAATATATTTACCAAAAACTGATTGAACGATGAAGGAAGACTATCAGACTAAAATTGAATACAAATCCTTAAAACTACTGAATACATGTACATCGTTTGTACAGATTAATTAAATTCAGCTTGGCACCCCATCGAAATCGGCTGACGGTAAAAAGTTAATGAAATTCAATGAAATCTGCGTGAGCGAACCTCGGGCAAAAACAAATAAATCATAATTACTTAGTTCAATCCATAACCAAAGTAAAGAGAAGTGTATCACATTTGCTGCACAAGGGACAGGCCAGAACAATTTAAAATATATCAACAGTCCGTGAACACATTGTCTATCCACAATTACATACAAAAATACATTTCAAAGTACATCTTATATCACCTCAGTATCCCAAAAAATTACCATGAATTAATAAAATTATATATTTGATTGAATCAATGAAATATTTTTCATTGTAACATAAGAGAAGGGAATTGATTTTAGCACAATAATAATTAGAATAATTATGTCAGAATTTCTACTTGTTCGACAAAAATTATAAACATATTATTCATCAATTCAATCAATAAATCATTGGTGCCGTGAATGACCCTTGATTAATTAATTAATCACCACAACACACTATCCCAATCCATATGAAATCTAGCATTTGGCACCAAGATTATATCATTGTACATAAATAAAATAATAGCTACAAATGTGGTAATACATGTGCTGTTGATGTACCTTTTTATAAATAAATAAATAAATTGTATCCTATGGATATTTTCAAATAATTTTGCATATTTATGAATATGTCTAATCTATCAAATACTCTAGTAACATCTTAAAATACGAATCTGAAATACATTTTATTTTATGTAGGTACTTACGTAAAATAATTTACAACCGCTCGGTCACACTGACAATTGCAAAGAATCTCTCGAAGCAATTTTTATAGTCAGAGCTGTTACAAACAGAATATCAGCATAATAAGTGTTATAAATATTAATAGAACATAGACAAAAATAGATACAATTATTTTAATGCTTAGTGTAGAAATTTTATAAATATGACTATATCGGGTAATGTGATAGGTCCCACCACGGGCTGCCTCCGGGTGTGTAGACATTTTCACCAAACGATTATGTCGCAGCTTTTTTTTTTTTTTTTTTTGTAACCAATTGCCTCGCAATACCAACCCCATTCACCCGCTGCCGGTGAGAAAAGTCAGTAGCAAACAATCAGTCGACCAGCGACATACAATTACCAATTGCCTCGCAATACCAACCCCATTCGCCCGCTGCCGGCGAGAAAAGTCAGTAGCAAGCAATCAGTAGACCAGCGACATACAATTACCAATTGCCTCGCAATACCAACCCCATTCACCCGCTGCCGGCGAGAAAAGTCAGTAGCAAGCAATCAGTAGACCAGCGTTTTCTTTTTTTTTTTTTGTTTCTTTCTTTTCTTTTAATATTCTTTTTTTTTTTTTTTTTTATATCTCCTGATATATAAATAATATATATTTAATATATGTAAAGTAATATTTTCCAAAATACATGATCATTTCATATATACCAACAGACTTTTTTTTTTTATAAGCAATAATATAATTCTTACATTTCTTAATACCCCTTAGAGCAAAGCTATCGCTCAGGAGAAAGGACAAAATTTCCTTCCAAAGGATCCCTTACAACTGGCATTTAATTTCTCGTAACGCCGATGGTCTCGACTAACATACCAAATCACCTACCTACTATAAAAAACTATTATTACGAAAAATATTATTACGATGCGAAGTTTGCCATCAAACCGAGATCTCAATTGTATTGCCAAAAATGAAAACAACACCGCACAATAGAAACAGTTATCCAATAGCCATAAAAATTTACAATAAGCTCCCATAGGACCAAATAAAAAAGTGTACCCTCATATTTATTTAAAAGCAAATTAAAGAAAATTCAACAATGCTTCTATTCTTATCTTCTATCTTATTGACATACCGAATATAATTTTAATTATTGGCAATTATCTGAAATGTTGGAATTAACCTAACAGATTTTTGGATAGATTCATTAATCGATTTTTGGACCAGATATAATTCGCTCGGCCTACCTGAAGTTATATTTCAAACTAAATTTGAAGTGTGTCAGTTACCGTAGACATTTATCGCTCTACTAGATTATTACTTATATACCTACCACCAACTAGAATAAAAATACTCAATTGAGTTTCGTATTACATGGCATTAAAAATTTACAACAAGTTACCTCCAGACATCAAAACCGAAACAAAATTAACCTATTTAATAAAAAGTTAAAGTTTTTAATTAATAACTGTTTTTATACGATTGAAGAATATTTTAATATTTAGTCAAATATTTATGCTATGTAATGATATTAATTTAAGACTAGAAATCGATTGCTTTAAAATTGTATAGTACCTAGGGATCATTATATGACATGATTAAGCTTTATTTAGTTAAATGTTTTACTTCTGTAATTTATTATGATATGACTAGAAATACTATTTATTTAAAAACTGTTTAAATTTGAGTATGAACAATCTTAAGGGTCCCCGTGGCAATCAAAAGATTGCTGAATTATATAATTCTCTAAACAAAGACAACTTCATTTGAACCAAAATGTGTACCACTGTCGGTAACTAAAGAAGGGGACTATATGACTAATGAAAGGGAAACATTAATATTTTCAGGTATAACTGGTACTAATTCCTCAAAATATCGTTTCTGTATTACTTTTTTTTGAGATAATCTTTACTAGCATAAAAATAAAAAGCCCTTGCAAGGCCTTACCAGACCAAATAACCAGCTTCATCATCTGCTGCTCCTATCGTCAATGGATCTTCTTTCAGACAGGATGTAGACTAATTTTTCAAGAGTAATCCAACGGCTTATCGTCAGTCAAACAAAACTCGCATGATTTCTGGAAAAACCAAGTACAACATTTTAGTTTAGGGGCACAGATTTTGCGTATCCCACTTCTGATGATAGATTTATGGGCCGATCATCATTAAGAAAGTGCTGATCATCTCATTTAGAAAGATTATAAATATCGACTAAAAATAAATAAATTAATATATCATCTGAATATATCGATGTGCTAAATTTTTAATCCCGAGTTGCCAAGTTGTCTAAACTGTTTCTAGTTATGTAATTACTATTTACTTAAAGTTCCACATTATAGAATGAAGAAACATCGGAATTAAAGTAGGGTAGGTATTAATAAATAAATCACAAGACCACAATTTTGAACTGATTTTACTCCCTTTAAATTCTAGTATAATTGTCAATAAATTAATCAATTCAGATAATGGACAATAAGTATCAGATTACGTGATTCAAACGTTAGGATGGTTATTCTAATCGAATTATATAGCATATTTCAAAATCAGGTATACTTAACTATATCAGAGTACTAAAGGGTTTATTAGGTCACAATAATAAATAATCATTTAGGCCAAACTTTAGAAAGTATTTATTCAAACATATCCATGGCCACAACTATGAATTTACTCTCAAATCTACTTCCGGTTCGGATGGCCGACCATATTGAGAAGATACCGGTAAGAAACTCAATATAAAGGTCTTATGTATGGCCACTACACATTCAGAATTATTCTCAGTATATAACAGAAATACACAGAACACACATTATAAAATTATCAATTGTTACAGTTGACAATATCAAATATACTTATCTTTATATCGACGGGCAGTATCACGATTATAATAAGCAACCACTTCCAAAATACACAAGACTGAACTGTCCCCAGACCTTCCCGCTTATTTTATATTTTACAAGTACACTTCAAGAATACAGACGGAAGTATCAACCAATCACAGAGACGGAAGTCTCAATACACCATAACCGGATACATTTTATCAGGAATTGTCACACAATCTCATAATAACAAATTTAGTAAACCATTATCACAAAATTACAACATTCGTTGTTAATTATTGGAATAATTACTATCGAATTTAGGTATGATTAATTATATGATTTATCAAAGCCATTACATTGTTCAATTAAAATATCAATCGGAAGTCTATTGAAATCTCCTTACATTACAATAAAATGTTTATCAACAATTAAATTATCGCAGTAGTGATTTGATGACTTTGTAATTATTCCAATCCAATTATCATAAACATTACAATTTAAAATAACATTAAGTTACACCGGAAGTTTAATTTAATTATTGCACCGGAAGTTTAAATAATAATCAAACCTTCAGTTCAACAGTGTTGCCATTGCAAATAATAAATTTATCAAAAACTTATTTCAATAGTGTTGCCACTGCAAATAATACATCTTTGAAGTACTTATTTAACTCAGATATTTGACTCAGATTTAACCAAATATCTAACACGCGCGTTCACCAGGTACAGTCAGTATGTTAAGTCTAATTTTAAAGGAATGTAAATATTGGTTTGATATTAAATAAGTACATATTTAAGATTTTTATTGTGTTTTTGGTAACTTATTTTCAATGGGGGGTCTCATTTTTTTTTACAAACTTATGAATTTAGCAAAAATGATAGAATCTTGATACTAGAAGGATATTTTGGTAACTTATTGCTACTTTTTATTTGTACAAAAACCTGTCTAGACACATAAATTACAAGATAGACTTCGTTTACGAGTCCTAGGCTCAGCTGCCCCTTCGCAGGAACCTTTAATACTTTTTTCTTATCTCTTTTTAGTTGTAACTGGTGATCTCCGCAGCTTGGTAGTGCAATTGGCGTTCGGTATAAGATAAGAGAATATTTTTTTACGAATGAGGCAATAGATGGTGTACATACGGCTACACATCAAGCTATACATTTCCAGTATAAACTGATCTCGCATTGTAAAGGATTTCCGTACAATGAGAGGTCTTATATATTTTTTGGTAAAATAGTTACTCATTATACACCGTGACATTTTAGTCGTCTTACAACGGCAGCCCACATACGGTATCCAATGACTACAAATCATTCATGTTTATATTTTCAAAGTCAAAGCCATTTATTCAATTTAGGCCCTAGAAGGGCACCTATGAAGGTCAAAGCTACTGAAGCTACCGCCAGTTCGTAAGTCGGCCTTCAACTGAGATGAACAGGCAAGAAACTCAGCAAGGTTACATTTTTTTAATATTTTCTTTTTTTTTTTTTGACAATCTGACTATATATTGGCTATTTTTTCCAAAACATTAGTATACATACATACTTTTTATTTTACAAAATAAAATACACATCATCAAAACGAATAAACATAAAAAAAAAACAAAAACAAAACCAACATACAAAATAAATACATATATTAAAAATAATTATAAATTATTAATAATACATTATTATTAATACATAAATTTATTATTATTTATTATTTATTTTAAATAAAAAATAATCCTTTAGCAATATTGCTTTAGCTTCCGTTTTAGCCCCCCCTGTTGAGAATAAACTAGTATATTATAAATTATGACAGTAAATTGATCAATAATGTCATAAAAAGTTAATTTCCTTAATAAAACGCTCTCTATACTCGAGTTTTGTCATCTAAGATAAACCCTTTGACAAATAAAATTATTAGCCAACGGTATCATTACTCGAATGTTATTTAATTATGCAAAGAGCTTTAAGTAATATTCATTAAGTAATTAAAGCTGGTATCCTTTATTTGGCGCCATGTTGATATTCCTTGAGGAGACTCGTAGGTAAGCTGCAAAGAATTTTTCATTAATTAATGTGTCAACAGAGTATTAGAAAACTTAAAAAAAGATGGATGGAATCGGTAAAGTCGTTCTCGTTTTATGGCGTAACCATGGAAAATAGGGATAAATTTTTATGTACCCTATACATAAAAATTGACTGGTAATTAGTAAACGATACTTAGACACATGATTGTACTCATGATTACCAGTCACCCTATATAGAGAGGTAGAGCATAGGATTGAACTTTCGTAAAAGCAACGTCTCTCTGCTTGTCTGTTAGTGTGCTTATAACTCAAGAATGCTTTGAAAATTATCTATAAGGTTCTTATGAACATTATTATTCTATTGGATCTTTCTTTTAATATTACAGTTTTTGTTCTAAATACTTATACATATGCTTATTCATACAATTGCCACTAAGCCAGGGGTGATGTAAGTGCAGAGAGAAGCTACTACAACCATATTTATTTATTTACATGAACGTAATGAACCACCTTACAGTTAGGCTTGGAAGGTTGTACGCTATAAAGGGTTCAATCCTATGCTCTACCTCTCCATATAGGGTGACTGGTAATTAGTAAACGACACTTAGACACATGATTGTATTCATGATAACAAACAACTTTCCAAAAAAAAAAGCCTTTTGATCCTTGTCGGAGACAGGATCGATTAAGCTAATCAAAATATAGGGCATATTCGCGTGGCATTAACCCTTAAAATAGCTGCCCTTACTGACCCGTCTAAAATTTCCACTCTGTATAGAGATATCTTGTTATTTTGAGATATAAAATGCACAATGTGAAAAAATTGTATCTTTCTAGCAGCTGCTAATATATTTTTCTTTACATATTGCCAAGTATGTTTAAATTTATTTTGAGTTGTTTAGTTTATATTATTGGTATTTATTTTATTTATACATTATTTATATAATTTTAATTATATTTTTATTTTAATTACATAATATATATTTTAATATGTAGGTATTTAATTATTATTCGTATTTATTTATTGATTTACTATCTATTTTTTTTATCATAAAATGACACCACCGTCTTATAATGTTTATAAATTCCTCTCCATCCTAAGGTTTTCTGGAAGAGATCGCTCTTTAGCGATAAGACCGCCCATTGTACAGTTATTAATATTATGTTCTTTTCTTTCTGTTTTGTTAACTGTTTTTCTGGTGTACAATAAAGAGTTATCTTATTATTCTCGTTAATTAATCAAATTACCTCAGAACCTTGTTTCGGGGGGTTGGGGGTACTAAGGGGGAGAGCTATCCATTAGATACTGGCTTCTTTGATGTTCCTCCGATGTGTTTTTTTACAAGTAAATAACTAGTAACAACACAACACAACACGGTTTTATTTCATGTAATATTTTATTATAATTTAGATACAGATAGTCGAATCGCATAATCGAGGACATAAATCGAGGACACTTTGTGGATATTCCACAATGATTTTCTCTATAATAAACTATTGATTAAAATTAAGAGATTATGCAGGCTTTTAAAACATAATACTATTATGATTCGTGTAATTTTTCAACATTTGATTCTATACAGTGCGAGAAAATGAGACGTTTTCTTTCCATAGGGTTTTATAGAGTTTGGTTACCTGTCAAACTGTTGATAATAATAATTCAAACTAATTTGTATCTTAAGTACACGATTTGACAGGTATTTTCAACCAACTCTATAAAACTCTATGGAAAGAAAACGTTTCATTGCTGTTGAATTTCACAAAGTGTACACATATTTATGTCCTCGACTGTACAGTATACATCAAAGGTATACATAATGGTGCGTCCATACTACGCGAATCGACCACGAGCCGAGCCACGAACGAGCCTACAACGAGCACGATGCGAATCCCTTTGTTCGTGAAAAAACTGACAATCGCGCTCGTTCGAGGCTCGCAAGCCCGTCCACGCTACGCGAATCGTGCTCGCAGTGTGCTCGTTCGTGGCTCGGCTCGTGCTCGGTTCGACAAGCATGGACGCACCATTACGTGTCCATATCTTACGCAATAAGCTTAATTTGTGGAATAGATACATATAATAAAGTGAGCGTGTCTTTGGAAATGTAATAATTTTCCTGCTATTGTAAACTGTACCATCTTATATTCGAACGTTTCGCAATAATAGCACATTGAGAGAAAATCAACCAGACTACGAGGTCCGGCTTCACTTGTAGCGTGGAGCGGATTTTTGAAGCTTCAAAGTTCATAAAGCTTGTAATGGCAAGTTTGCAATTAGTATACGTAATGTAATGTTATTAAAAAAAACAACGATTTGTACTCCGGGAGTGCCGGCAGAAGTGAAAACTTGAATATTAACTTTGTGCATTTTTGAAACTAGACATTTTTCACATAGTGTTTTTATACAAGGGAAAGCTAGTTCAAGATACATGTACATATAATACTTTTGAATAAGATTTTATTAGCTAGAGAATATATTAAGAATTTGAACATAACCCCAGTATGAATACAGTCTAATTTGCACCTACTCTCCCCCCGTCTTACAAATTTTCGATCAGGTCATGCACGTGACACCTGACGCGAGTATAAATTTTTTTACCCATCCCAAAAAACGTGCACAACGCCGTTAAAGAAGTATTCACTTCAAAAAGAAGAAAATTATTAAAGCATATTACCCGACTTCTAAATAGGTTTTCTGGGCAAGATTGCTGCATCCTCAATCAACCAGTATGTATCCAAACCAATACCAATTGAATGTACGTAAAAACACAACACTTCCTTTATTTCAAGTGCAGTGTTGCTTCTCATACCCCTAACCAAACCAAGCACGTCGGGCCGATAAGTACATGCGCTACCCATAATCGCTCCGCTTATGAACCCGCTCTCACTGTAGCTCCATCTGTAAATACACAAACGAATGAAACTAAAACAAACGGAACTAATTCACAAACTGTGCCACTCGACTGGAAAGGTTAAAATCACTGGAATTATACGCACATAATATATTAATATACTAGCTTATGCCCCACGGTTTCGTGTACATTGTTTCATAAAACCACTGGACCAGTTGAGACTGACGATGAGCCGTTGGATTCCGCAGAACACCTATTATTTTTAATGTTTGAGAGATCCATTGACGATAAGAGCATCACAAAACTTGAATAATTGCTGAGTTTATTCTTTCCCTCTGAGACTTTTCTCAGCAAATACATTTCGAACTGGTACGTTGTCGACATCACTCATATTCGGACAAATCGTTTTGCTTCCTCATCACACGAACAGCAAACGAGTGGAATACAATTTTGGCGTTTGTGGTTCTTGACACTTATAATTTGGACACCTTCAATGCAAGAGTGAATAGGATTTTTCTGAGCAAAAATTCTCAGCTTCAGTATCGCTCGTCCGAGAGCGAGTCGAAAGTCATAAACAAGCTTATTAAAAAAAAACTGGCTGTTCCTCCCAGGGCGCTTAGTATATTGTAAAGCTAAATACTAAAGCTAAATTACATTGTAGTATTAATATGTTAATCCGCAACGTTAAGTGGTGGATAACGTATGTGTGGTTAGAGCCCACGCGTCGGTCGGTTTGGACCCGTCTTAGATCTGACGCTGGGCTAATCGTCCTGTTGTGTTGGTGGATTATTTAACTTGTTATGTCATTTTACTGCCAAGCTAGCAAATAAGTATACGACGTACCTGATGGTAAGCGACCGCCTCACCAGGGGAATCACTCGCGCGTTGTCAACCCTGCAATAATCTCTTCTCTTGAAGACCCCGCTTTGTTTTATTGTTTTGACGGGCCAGCTGGCGCAGTTTGTTAAGACTCTGGTAAAGATTTCACCTATCACGCCGCTGGTCATGGGTACGATTCCCGCACAGGACATGTCTGTATGTCCTAAGTATGGGTGTAACTATGTATATTAAGTACCTATGTATTTACAAACAAAAAGTAGTATATGTATTATATCAGTTATCTGGTTTCCATTGTACAAGCTCTGCTTAGTTTGAGATCAGATGACCGTGTGTGAGGAATTTCCCAGGATATTTATTTATTAGTTGAATATAATAAGAATATTTGAACGTGGAGTCAAAAATCGGTAAATGAAGACATATTATTACACGGTAAAGTACCTACTTACGATTCCCAAAAACGCAAAGCCTTATGGTGCGTCCATACTTGACGAACCGAACACGAGCCGAGCCACGAACGAGCACACTGCGAGCACGATTTGCGTAGCGTGGACGGGCTTGCGAGCGTCGAACGAGCGCGATTGTCAGTTTTTTCACGTACAAAGGGATTCGCATCGTGCTCGTTGTAGGTTCGTTCGTGGCTCGGCTCGTGCTCGATTCGCGTAGCATGGACGCACCATTTATTCATTCAAATAATTTCCTATGTCATTCAGACGGTAAAACATCGTATTAGAATTTTCCGTCACGTAGGAGAATAAAACCCGACCATGGCGTCATTATCTCTCTTAAAATCATTTTTATAGGTTGACCTGCCTTTTAGAGTTGCAGCAGTTACAGCTGTTAAAAATATAAATCTCCCACAATATTTATTTGCATAATAAAGTTGTTAAAAAATAAGCGACATTTTGCAAGATGTCCGTAGATACAGCATAAATATTTCTACAGAAAATCAGTCTAAAAATAAACCACCCTACATTTCCAAGGGTTAACAATAGGGATAGAAAGATCCCGGTACAAACGCACGGTGATCAATACGTGTTTGAGGTTAACCCTCCGGCTGGCGGACTAATGGCACGTCCGCCGCGGCCGCCGGGTCGATTAGACCTCGTTAAAACAAGATTTGAGTGGCTTAGCGGCTTTTTATATTATTGGTTCTGTTCACAATTTTATTGGTTAGTCAATGAATGGAAAATATTATTGCTGGCTTAAAAGCTGGTGAAAGCTTTGAGAGCTTAACACCTTTACTCACGTAATCACACTACACTAATATATGTATTACTAGCTATTCCCCCCGGTTTCACTCGAGTTCCTGTCCTCCTAGGCAAGATGATTGTCGACAATCGTTATCGTTAGTAATCCCATACAAAGGTTGATCGTTGACTAACGATGACGATTGTCGACAACCATCTTGTTTAGGGGGGCTGGAATAAAATAGGAGCTTTTGTTTCAAATTTCATCATAATCGGTTCACCGGCTTTGGCGTGAAAAGGTAACAGACAAACATACAGAGTTACTTTCACATTTACAATATTAGTCAGCATGGGTATAGTTACCCACATACGGTTTTATTTTTAACCGACTTCAAAAAAAAGAGGAGGTTCTCAATTCGGTTGCATTTTTTTTTCTTTCTTTTTATGTTTGTTACCTCATAACTCCGTCATTTATTAACCGATTTGGAAATTATTTTTTTTGTCTGGAAGGTTACACTTCCCGTTTGGTGCCATCAGATCAGGATTTGATTGCTTCTTAGTGTACTTTGAAGTAAGTGTAAGATTTTTGTAAAACAGTGCAATTATTATAGGAAAAAATGTGTCTGAATTATGTATATTTTTGGTATGCTACTATTTATGTTTATATTGTCTTCTGTCAATACTATAGCCTCCCTTGACATGACTATATATGTATACTACTTAATATTTATTTAATTTCTTAAATAGCCTTCACTTAAAACAACTACGCTATTTAATATATTTTTTATTTTATTTATATATTGATATATTTTTATTTCAGCTAACATAACCGGCTTCCCAGTTTCGAAAACAAACGCACAATTATTACACTTGAGGTCACTTTTAAAAGGTTCTATTTTTAATTTTATAATAACTCAACTAACTTTTGAAACGAATGTTGCCAATTTAGAAATAAAATAACCTTTTAAATATTTCATATTATTATCTTTATTTAGAATAATAACAGAAATAACTTTAAAATCACCCTAATATCACATTATATTTTGTCATTTCGTCGCTCACAGTTTATTGTTGTTTTTATGATGATTAAAATTTTAATGCACACTAATAATATTGTTAATGGAAATTGAAGTTTATTTTAAATACTAACGAAGGATATAATAAAACTCACTGTTTGAATTTATATTAATAATGTTGGTACATACTTACATACTTTTGAAGACGTTTTATTGATTAAAGAATCATATAATAATAATATTTTCGTAATAAATTGTTTCCTAATTAAAATTGGTTTCGTAGAGTTTTATCCACCATGATCTTATTGGGTTTATTTCGATATTCCAAACTAAACCTAAAATCTTTGCTGGAAACACCTTCTTTGTATAAAATTTCGAGTTTGGGCCAAATTCTACATCGGTGAGTGTGAAATCGTTTCAAATTATTTGCTTACAATTATGTGATTGGTGGATAAACGCTATTCAATACTTTCAAGAGATTATCAAAAAAAGCAATTGTTTTCAGTGCGATTAGAATGTAAATATTATGTTATGAATCTAAGCTTGTTTTGAAAAGAGTAATTGCTGAGTTTATTGCCGGCTCTTCTCAGCAAATGCAACCTTCCGAACCGGTATTAGAGTATAAGAGTCAGACTTTTCATAAGTGCCTGCGAAGGTCTATTTGAATAAATGATTTTGAATTTGAATTTGAATTTTGACAAAACTTTCAAAAGATAATCCACCATTGATTTTAGATTTAGTTTGTAGCACATCAATAGGATGTGCTTTAAACTAAATCGAAATACAAACAATATGCAGATAGTGCGGTGACTGTCTCTGGCTGGGAACTGAGAACCTTGTTTGTAGCGAGCACATAGTATGCGAACAGCACAGTGGGTTGGTCTGTCCGAGCTGGACGAAATTGAAGATGAGAAACATTGAGGTTGCGAAATTCCCTATTGCACACTCTGCTTGGTTTTATTGTGTACACGCCACGCCTGGATTTTGTTAAACTTTATTTATTTAATGTTAAAAAATACAGCTTATAATTAACCTAAAGCTAATCAATGTACGATTCTTTATAATTTATAATAATGTCAGGTTTAAACTGACATACATACAGGCGGACGAACGACGGGGCACCGAGTATATGCTTAGTAGGGGCTCTGTTACACCATTTGGTGTATGAACCCTAAAAATCAATGGAATTAATGCTTGCAACATTATTATACAGTGCTCGCATAATGGCCGCATTGAAAAGTAATCCAAACCCGTTTTCCTATAAACTAAGGTCACCTTGCACTGTCAGTAACCTAAATTATACCCTAAAAAGAAGAATACGCTATGAATACTGTAGTATTTCCCCTATTTTCAGCCGACACTGACACATTTTGTGCTCCATTGTGAATTCATTGAGCACATCGCGTGCACCCGACTGTACTATTATACGTGTAGTGTTACTAGGGTTGTAATCAGGATTTATCCATTGCGATACTTTAAAAAATAAATAATAATAGTTCGTCCGAAAACAGGATCCTAAAATGGGTCTTCCTCTAACATAGAAGAATCAGCAAGCATACGATTTTGAATATGTGAAACGTTTTTATTTATACAATAATATAAAACTGAAGAGTCTCTATATTTAAACGCGCTAATCTTAAGTCCTAACATTGTGATTTGAAAAGCTTACTTTTCCCTCTAAGTAATACTTATCATATCATTTTGTTATATAGAAATTATGCTACATAATAAAAATCATGCTACACATCCCATTTTAAATATAAAAATACTTCAGAACCAATATCTGAAATTATATGTTTATGTTATTAGTTATGCAAGTTTGGCAACCCTAACGTAGCTCCATATGTGTATGTGTCTAGTTATAGTGCACGCGTGTGTAGCGTGCAGCGGGGTAACAACGGCATGAGTGAGCTGGGCGCGGCCGTGAGCGTCGGGCTTACTCAAGTTTTTAATTGAGTGCATCTTCATTTTGAGTACAATACGAACAGGCTCTGTATTGTCAACTCTGATTGCGATCTAATTCATCCTGAACGAAATCGTTTTTGTTGTCAGTCAGAAATTCAGAATGTATGGCAAAAAGTGATATTTGACAGAAAAATCTAAAGATTGGATACGGCAATGCGACAATAAATGAAACCACGTAAATGAATCATAAATACGAATAACTTTTACTTTATGGGACCAACTTCGAAATCGCAATAAAAACAACAGCTTTTTCATACAAAAATAACTATCTAATTTTTGTACCCCTTTTTAAGTATTGTGATTTGCGCGCACAGTAGAGTACTTTGAAGTCGGTTTAAGTTTTTTGTAAAACAGATTTCAATTAAAATTTTATTTATTCGAACATAAAAATATTATGATAATTGCGGTCGAATTTCGACCTCCGTGGTGTGGTCTAACTACTGCTAGGTCAACTAGTGGCCGCCCACTAGTTTTAATAATAATACCCTGGGATGTTTTACACACACGCTCTGATCAATTCAATTTAGGTTAAAATGAATCACCGTTTATTTTAATGGCCTGTAGAACCGTTAATTATATTTCGATGGACCGGTTGATCTCGTCAACGACAAGATTCGATATACTTTCGACACAGATCATATCAAACAAAATTAAGTTTAAAAAGAACTGTATAAAGTGTCAAATTTGTTTCTACCTGGCTTGGTACTTCCCCTTTCACCCCAATACATAGTATCTTTTAATAAACTTGTTTCAAAAAGAAAATAGCAAAAGGGAGTCAAATCTTCTACAGCAGTGGGGTTGAGGACCAATTCCTCTGTTTACCTCGCGAGTCCCTTGCGTCGGGTGCCTCGGATGACTCCAAAGAGCCTGAATACCGGCATTGTTTCAGCCATACACATTGAATACTTGATTCTGATCCGCAGCCCAGCCTACTGCGGCACGATTAACACCAAAGGCTTTCCATTATAGCGCTTTGGGTTGCATAGGTGTAGGTTTAGCACAGCCCTACCGATCTACTGATTTACTGTGTAGAAACGGACTCCCCGCCGTATATGAAGTCGAGTTTGTATATATGCAAAGTACAGGGAAAACTTCGCTTGTGCGATGTAAGATTGCATCAATTATCGGTTAAATTTAATAAGTAGTGTACAGCTTTTTGTACTTTAAATGTATTTATAAATAAGCAGCTAATTAATCACATGGATTTTGTATTTTTTTGCTTGAAAATAAAGAAGTTGCGAATAAATACTTTTGCGAGCAAAGGAGGGCTGAATACAGGTCACTACGAGAGTGACAAGGACAGAGATAGTAACTGATAACGCGCTTGTGATAGTAACGCCATCCGGCGTCGAGACGTGTTACTAAGAATCTCGTTTTATATTAAAAAATTATTTCACATTTCGATTTTAATGGAATGATAATACATTCAATTGACAAATATTTTAATTGATAAAAATCTACTTTTTTTTTTACATTTCATTAACCTGTCACATTACATGTCTTAGGTTCGATTCCCACCCGGCACATTTATTTGTTTGCATGAATATATCTGCATATTCTGAGTCTGGGTTTAATTACCAAAGTTTATTAAATAGGTATGTATTTACAAACAAAAAAGTGATCATTTTACAAGCTTTAAGTACTTTTTTCCAGATGTGTGAGGAATGTCCCAGGATATTTTTGTTTATGTAACACCAAATTATAGAAAATTATTGTCACGTAACACAAAGTTATGGGTACGGGTACTATATACTATAGCTTAGGAATGCCATGGCGAAGCGTGTGGGCTCAAATCCTGCAAAAAAAAGTATTTTTTCAATTTAGGCCATGATAAGGTACTTGTCATTGAGCTGATCTTCGTAAAATTCATATTGCAATCCATATTGAGACATACAATTGGGGTTCGTGGAAAATGTTTTATACTAGCTATGCCTGCGGTTTCTCTCGTTGTTCCGCGAAATAAAGTATCTACTTACAGCAACTACTACAGCAACCGCAGGCATAGTTAGATAGATATCCTATTTTTAACCGACGTCAAAAAAAGGAGGAGGTTCTCAATTCAGTTGTATGTTTTTTTTTTTTTTTTTTTTTATGTTTGTTACTTCTTAACTCCGTCATTTATGAACCGATTTGGAAAATTCTTTTTTTGTCTGGAAGGGTACACTTCCCGTTTGGTCCCATTGTCATCAGATCAGGATTTGATTACTTCTTCGTGTACTTTGAAGTCGGTTTAAGTTTTTTGTAAAACAGTACGAATTGAGAACCTCCTTCTTTTTTTGAAGTCGGTTAAAAATAAGTTTCATAACACTTTTGTTATAGACAGAGTAGCTTTTGCATGTGTTCTAAAGCTGTGGCTTAAGCTGTACATAGATAGATAACTCAGACAGAAAGGTCTATAAGAACTGCTAAGCAAAAAACAGATTTTATTTTCTTCCATCGAATAATCATTTATTTGTAGAGTCATTTGTTAACGTTCATAAGTGCCTTATCACGGCCTAAATTGAATAAATGCTTTGATTTTTATTGATTTGTTTCACCACCATCTCACTATGGTAAGGAATTATGTGACCTTACCATGTGACTTAGATACTTCAAGGTCATGGTGTAGTAATTTCCTAGCCAAAAATATTTGCCTGGCGCGTGAGCAGCCGCCATCTAATGTGAGCTGACCCTGACTTTGTATTCCCATTTGAATACATCTGAATGTTTGCTTTAATATACATGACTTTGACAAAACGCTTCAGGGCGGGCGCGTGGTGGGGGCGATAGGGCGTAGGGGGGGCAAAGGCATGTTTGTTCTATTTCTTCATATTCCACGCCCCGGGGGTACAGAGCTCAATTGTTTTTACAAGAACGCGATTTATATTATAATTGATGTTTTCGGAGAATAAGGAAGTCGAAATGTCGTTTCGTGTGTTTGTTTAATTTTTGTGGGATTTATGTTTTTGTATTTTTAACCAGCCTGTAAGGATGATGATGTCCGGGGTTTATTGTTGGCATTGACTGAGTTTAACGAAACATTTATTTATTTTGGTGGTAAATTGCTTGCCGAAGCGACATGAATATTTTAAATTAATAATGGATATTTATTTTCACGTTTTCGGAACTTAATAATATGATATTTTAGGGACTGCGTATGATGAACAAACAAAATGGACACTATAGGCGAGTCCTTTTTAGGGTTCCATACTTAGAGGGTCTGAAGAAAACCCTTGTTGTGGCAACTTAAGTCCAAAACCAAAAAATCATATTTTTCATTTCATCATTTTGGAGGTTGAGTCTGACTTGCACTTGGCAGAGTTTTTTTTATTAAAATGCGTGCAATTGACTGTTTTTTACTGTTATGGATTTAAATTGGTGCTTGTCTAATTCATTTTTATTATTAATACAAAATAATTGAGTATCATTATCTTCGATATGACAGCAGAGCAGTTTGTTTTTATTATACGACGAGTAGGTAAGCAAGCATACAGCCCGCCTGATGGTAAGCGGTTGCCGTAGCCATATGGACACTTGTAACACACGAGTCATCACTCACGTTACCGACCTATCCCCCTTCCCCAACGAGCTGTGGCGACCTCAGTCACGCGCAGGAACACAACATAAATTGGCTGTGGTATTCTGTAAGGTGCAGGTACTTCCACAGTCGAGCTGCTCTTTGAGCGAATAAATTTCAATATATGCTATCCTCTACCTCCGTAACTATGCTCTACCTCTCTCATAAACATAGTTGCACTTTATATATATTCTTTGGAAACATAATAATTCTTCTTTTGTAATTATTCCAGTGACAGCGCTCCGCGAGCACTGGGACGAGGCGAACGCCCGCGTGCTGCAGCGCAAGGCGCAGCTGGACGCGATGGTGGGCGACTCGCAGCGGTACGAGGCGCGGCGCCGCGACGCGGACGCGTGGCTCGCCCGCATGGAGACGCGCCTGGCAGCCATGCCCGCCCCTGGACACACCGCCGATGTGCTGGAGATGCAGCTTAGAGAACAAAAGGTAATAACTTATAAAAACGTCATCGGCTAGCTAGAGGCCACCTTGCTGGCTTGAAAACTAATATTAGACCTCTGGCCTATCTACATCGACCCACTGGGGGGGGTTGTGAAAGCAAGGGGTTCTGCATAGAGGATGGGAAAAGATTTCTGCGCGCGAGTTGTTCCCCTGGTGTTGCAAGCGTATGCTTGTTTGTTACGAAAGTTGTATAAAAAAGGGATATCCTATTTCAAGAAGAGTTGAGAAGACTCGCTATGTCGGCAAGGGAAGGAACAAGGCGCGGTGCATCGAATTGTTCCTCTATAGTGCAGTATGTTTGACCGTTGGACCAGGGTACACTGCCAGCACAGTGCCTCAAGGATCTTTGGTGACATTTCTCACCGCAGGAAGTAACACAATACCAAATTAAAGTAGTTACTTCTAATATACCTTGATTCTATTCTATATTGAGAGTGCCGTCAATAACAAAAAAACAACAATGAACCTTTTCAAGGCTGAAATAAAGTTCCAACTGCCTTAACACAACACATAAATCGTTTATCCTGAATGACTAAGTCATTAAAGTAGAGAAGTACTGCTAAGAGCCTTATACCCTGAGACTTGGATGGAACCGAAAAGTTTTAACTCGTAAGTTTCCATTCTGAAAGGATTCGTGAACTTATCAAGGGAAAACTTCACACGTATTGTGTGCGAAAATAAACTTTATTATACGGATTATGTAGGATATTTTTCAACGGTAGGTACCTAAGCTTTATTTGAGTTTTTTATATTTTTGTTAAATGTTAGGTACCTAACTTTCTTTGACCTGTGAAGTGACCTATGATAATCGAAAGGCCTCACTTTATAAGAAGACTAACAAAAAAATCCTCTGGCACACCATAGACCTTGCTCTAAGTCATATTTTACCGCTAAATACGCCTCGGAAGCGATGAAATAGATAAAGTACACCAGCTTTAATTAAACCACAACGTGAAATTGACCCCCCACAAAATTCTTCCTAATTCCAGACTGGAGGGCTTGATAACTGATAACATTGCTCGCAACTTGAAGTTATAGCGCAGCCGTTTCAAATAGTGATGTGTCTTGTTTGAACCCAATGAGTGTACTCGAGTAGGTTCAACTCAATTTCACGGAGTAAAAAAACTTTGCTAAAGAGAATAGGAAAGATTTCTTGACAGTACAATCCATAATTAGAAAAAAGAAAAAAAAACAACGAATTCTAAAAGTAGGTAAGTACTACCTCAGAGTATATAAATACTACGTACAAGTACTACTTTTAGCATTCGTTGCCTACGGTAACATAATAGATAGTCGCTAAGTAAACAATTTGTATGAAATAGTTCCAAAAGTGTCCACTAGAGGCGGTGTTCGTCATACAAAATATCCCGTAGTCGCTAGGTAGTATCGAACAAAAAAGAACGTCGACACAAAAAAAAATTACTCGAGTCCCCAGATCCAACACTAGTGCCAACTAAAGCTAGTACACACGGCCCATGCTATAAATCCAACTTAATTGGGGCCCGCGCCATTCCGCGCGACTCTATATGTATGTAGCTACACTCTAGCCTTCCCGAGTGGTTTTTGGCATGTAAAACTACATTAGAGTGGTGTAAATATGCCGTTTTACATTTCCATCCCGCCATTATTGCTGTAAAAGGGAAAACGGTTCTGATTAAATATTTGAAAAATTTTGAAGTATGTTTTGCTATGCAGCTGATTTATCACCAATAGCTCATTATTTCCCTACTTTTAAGGCCTAAGCAGACAACGAGGGGGACTGGGACTACCCAGTGCAGATTGACATTTAATTTCACGTGTCTGTGAATGGATTCGATTCGTTTATTTTTTTTGCGATTATTATTATTTCTTGTATACAAACTTATTTTCCTTTTTTCAGTCGTTCCATGCAGAAGTGCACCAGTATAAACACCAGATTGAACTGTTCGGCCAGCTCACCCAGCGCCTTATAGCTGTCTACCGAAACGACGACACCTCGCGCATCAAGCGGTCCACAGAGGCCATCAACCATAGATACAATGAGCTTAATAACAGGTGAGCATAAAGCTTAAATTTGGTTGAGAGTTGTGTGAGAATTTGTTTGAATATTTCTCTTTTTCACATTAAATCCTTCGCATTAGCTCTAAGAACAAATAACTAAGCGTAATTTCGATCCTAGTAACGCCATCTATGTAAAGGTTGAAGAGGCCCGGTAATTTTAATAGCGCCATCTATGTTGTGTAAAGGAAACTAGTTTCAAAGATATGCAACTTGTGCTTGTGTTTGTTGAAGGTAAATAAATTGTAAAATGCGCCATCTATGTTACACAGTTGGAACTATATTTATAGACAGTAAACAAAGTACCTATCGATGGTTGTTGAGCACAATTTGAATAATGCGATGAAATAAAATACTGTAGATTATACTGAAATTGATGGATGCTATTAAAAACTACTTATTTCCGAACTAATTAAGTATAATATTTAATTCTCAGTATTGTCGCTCGTGGCAAAGCTCTGCACTCAGCGGTTTCATCGCTGCAGAATTTCGATCGTTCTCTGGAGAAGTTCGTCGCGTGGCTGAGCGAAGCGGAGTCCTTGCTGGAGGCTGCTGAACGCGATCCTCATCTGCTCAAGGTATGTGGAATTTTATGTTTAAATTTTGTATGATGAAAAAATAATTAATTATGATGTTTATTAAATATGCGTATGATACTGTATTTAAAAGGTCACAACATGGTCACAACTGCAACATAATTACTAAGATTGTTTATTTTTTTGGGAAATACCTTCTACTGGTAACCTTTTTGTATATATACTGAATATTAGATGCTAAAAATAAATACCATGTATCATTGTAATTGATTAGATTTTCTTCGAAAATAAAAATAAAATATTTTTTCGGTGTATAATCACCCTTTCCGAAATACATTCCTGAGTTCTGTTAGGTACTGATAGATGGCGTGGAAACATTGTGAATAGGTATCAGTTTTTGTCGTTAGAGGGCGTTCAAAAGACTGCAGAACTAGCGCCATCATTGGTAATATTTATTAACAAACTCTACGCCAGGTGTCTAACTGTCTAGGGTGCAGGTTGGCTGATGAGGGTTGGAGTTTGGTTCTGCTACTTAGTATTTCTATAATGTCTAGATGTCGCTAGTAGTCCCCGTATAGGAAGCAACAAGGGCGTATATAGTTTGATACAGCCCACACAGTTTCATGAAGTAAATAAGTACATATTAAAAAAGCAAATATTAAAACTTTTACTTTAAATACAATAAAGCTGCAGATTTTTTTTTATTTGTTTTAAGCGCTCATCTCTGGAACTACTTACCGTCGAATTAGAAATTCTGCCGCAAAACCGCGAATCCATGGTAGATTCTAACAACTGCATGTATATATGTACTTACCTAATACTTTAGAGTGCTTTAGATAAGAAAAAAATACCTACATGATATGTGCAATTACTGTATATTCGAAGTTCTTTAACGACAATTATCATTTTACTCTGCCAGTAGGTAAATAGTCGATATATTTAAAGGACTTCTTTTACTGTAAAAATCTTTGCAAGTAAAACAGGGTTATCGTAAACAAACGCTTAAAATATAACGACGTTACCTCAAAACAAAACCGCTAGAATGTACCGCATACAAGATGCGTAAACTTTCACCTAAGTTCCCGGAAAGTTTCGGGAATTTTCGGGTTTAGCGGTTGTTTTAAAATTACGAGGCGGCTGTTTGGGAACGAGTTGTGAAAGATTTTAATTATCGGGTAAGAAAGCCGTTGTGACTCAGCGGTAAAGAACACAATTAAAATTATGAGGGTGCGGGAACGAATCAATTGCCTATCTAGAATGATAGGCTAATTTTGATAATGCTAGCGATACACAAACGTGAAGAGATTTCTTCAGGGTCGGCAGCGCGCGAGTGATACCCCTGGTGTTGCAAGCGTCCATAGGCTACGGTAACTGCTTACCATCAGGCGGGCCGTATGCTTGTTTGCCACTTTAGTGGTATAAAAAAAAAAAAACACAAATGCTCGTTTCATATATTTACACGAATCAATTATGGCATTTTTTAGAAAAAAATGCCATAAATTGGCAGTGTTGCCATGTTATTGCTCAATGCATAAAACCGGTGTAGCAAGCGTCGACATGGCTACGGTAACCGCTTACCACCAGGTAAATCCCTCAACCGATCGCGATGAATTTTGACATAGGTTTCTTTTATCCCGGGGAACCGAAAGCGGGTGAAGTCGCGGGTACAGTTAGTATTAGTACCCGCACCGCATACAAGTATATCAGTTATCTGTTTCCCATTTGATTCTGCTTACTTTGGGATCAGATAACCGTGTGTGAACAACGTCCCAATATATTTCTTTATTTTAATTAAAATATCTTACGTGTAGAAGCCTTGATATATAATCTTATTATCCAGTAAGATTCTGTAATATTTAATAAGCTGAAATGAACGATACAATATTTTATGAAACGCCATATTTTTGCTTCAAGATGCTTGTTTTAATATCAAAATGGACGTCTATCATGAAGAGATGGTGTATTACAAATTTAATATCACGAATTCAGAAGGCACATTATTTATGATATAAAACGAACTCTCGCTACGGATAGTAATAAATTGATTGGACGTAACTTTTACGTTCTAATATTGCAAATATTTCATCTGTATGTCGATCTGTTAAAACGTCTGACGAGAACGTCGGAGATAGACTTTGCTTAGGGAAATGGTGGGACGATAGCTAGCAATAAATATAAACCCCCTTACTCATAAAACGTTATTTAACTAATATACTGTTTAAAGGGTCAGGTAAATAACGTCACTCTATTGTCATTGTCAAAGAATGTGACATTATTTACGTAACCATTTAAACAGTATATTAGTTAAATAGCGCTTTATGAGTAAGGGGGTAAGTAATTAGATATCTGCAGTAAAGATCTCATTTGGGTAATCAAAATCTTCAACAAAGCGCCGTTTGCTTTTCACTGACTTATTTAACATAAAATTCTTATCAGAATGAACCCAGACAAAATGCATTAAAGTTATCGTGGAAGCTATCTTTGATACGGCTATAAATTCATAATTCTCCATTAAAGTAATTCAACTTCGTCGCGGGGCGTGGGGAGAACAAGTGAAGGGATGTTAACATATTAACGGTTATGTAAAAGTTGTGCGTAGTTTTAAATTGGTCTGGTTAAAGTTTGAAATACCTGCGGTTTGAACTGGCTAAAGTTCACTTTGGAACTATTGTTTGTAAAAATAAAAACAGTCTCAAAATGGGTTTGTACTCAAAAACATTGTTGTAACAATACAATACAAAATTCTTTATTATTTACACAAAAAAACACACACACAATATAAAATAACAAAATAAAATAAAAAGTGCAATCAATTCAGGCGGCCTTATCGCTGAAGCGATTTCTTCCAGGAAACCTAGGGCAATAGGATATATTTAAGAAAGTAGTAGATACTATTTAATGTTACTATTTTTAGATTTATTACTTAATTTTAGTTAATTTGTTTTCTTATATATTTTTCTGTGTAAATCGTTTTAATTTCTTCATAAACTCATAGCAGCCAATTTTCTCCTTCTTTAAGACAATTCAAAAAAGGTAAACCAATACCAAAAACTAATTGAAGGAATGCGGAAACTACGTGAGGATGGCATGTTGAAAATTGACCCGGGTTTTACCGCATATCCGGGTGTAGTGAACCGGATAAAAGTAAGAATATCTTCGTAACAGAACTAGTAGCCTAGAAATTGTGGGTCTTTAGTCATTATGGCCCACTTCCCAATGTCCCGCAGGGTAATTCACACAATAATTGCAAATTTTAGATATTTAAAAATTTGATTTAGGAGATAAACCCTAGTAAAAAACAAATGCTATGAAATACATTCAAACAGAAAATACATAAAGTAATAGCCCGACTGCGACAAGGGTAAAAAGAGTAATGATATTAGATATTTCTATATTCATTTTATATTTTTTTATACCACTAAGTTTGCAAACAAGCATACTGCCCGCCTGATGGTAAGCGGTTACCGTAGTCTATGGACGCTTACAACATGAGGGGTATCCCTAGCGCGTTGCCGAACATACAGAAATCTCTTCACACCATTTTTTTTGAAGAACCTCATGCTGTTCTCCTTTGGGAAAACCACGGCGGGGAGCTCATTCCACAATCTGAGCGTCCGCGGAAGGAAGCTCCTTTGAGCTCGCACGGTTCGAAACCGTTTTGGTTACAATGTTTGAGGATGGACTCCCCATCGATAGCGAGAGTTGCGATGGTGGTTTTTGAGGGGCCAGTTGGCGCGGTTGGCTAAGATTCAACCTACCGTGCTGTGCCGCTAATCGATAGCAGCGGTAGACTCGATGTTTTTTATATATATCTACTATATACCTAGGTAGATTGTATATTTTATGAAGTAGGTATTTCATCGGATTTCATTGGATTCAGCAGCTGAGAGAACCATGAATTCAGACAAGGCAAATATTAAGTTAAAGTACCAGGATTGGATAAGTTTGAAGTAGTGATCATATTCATGGATTTTATTGCACAGTCCTCCATATATGCTCATGTAGAACCCATTGAATTTATTGATGAGGGTGTTGAAAATCGTCCTCAGCAAGCCAGGCTCTTCAGACAAGCCGTAAAGTGAGATAAGAATGCATTCATTGTTTATGGCTTTTAAATAAAATACATAATAACTTGAAACTGTTTTATTGTATAGTACATAAAAATCAGGCCGAGTATGTCTATTCGGTGAATATTCGCGAGCATCTCCCGCGTGAAGCGTGTCCGTGAGGTTGTGCAGCTCCTGCCAAGTACGCTCCAGCTCTGCAATCTTCCTTTTCTCAATTGAGACCGCACAACAGGTTAAATTAGCAGGAGTATGTGTTGTCAGTGTACTCCTTCCTCCTCCATCCTCGACGACATACGCAGTAATTTTCTTTTATCAGGGTCTGGAAATATCAATTCCAATTTCACAACGATTCACAACTATATAGCTACTTACAAAAACTCTACTTTCCATTATTTTAATATGATAAAAGAGTGTTTGTTTGTCTGTCCATCCTTCATTTTGTAATGGATTATGTATATTTTTTATCTGTTTTAAGTAAAGTATTTTTGGTTATGACACCAAATCATTCTGTAAGTACCATTCATCACTAAATGTTGAATCCACCTTTCACCACTGCTTTGTCGATTATTTTATGGTTCCAAGACTATTTGGATGGACTGTGATGTCTGTCCACATATGATTGAAACGGGCTCCCATTCACACTTATAATCAGTCCTCTAGTAAGTTCTGGATGCTCCTGCTCTGCATAAGCTGCTAGAGCATCTCGATCTTTTCATGAATCAACAGCATACATATATCCTGAAAGTAGAGTCAGTTTAATGTAAATACCGTAACGTATACCTATTACAATTAACGTTTTGAAAACGACCAGGATTCATTTATATCACAGAAATCGGAATATAAAGTTTAATAGGTACTCACCAATTTAGATAAACTTGTATTCTAATAGTAAATATGTAATTGCAACGCCCATCCAAGCAGTGACATTGACATACAAGTTTTTTTTAAGTGTAGTATATGATGTGTAGTAGTGTGTGTATTTTATTTCAAATTATGTAGTATAAAAGAGGATTTACGCCTTAAGGGTCAGTTCACACCGAGACGGGATACAACGACACGCGACACTATGAGACGCGGCGCGCAATTTTTAAGATAGCGATACAATGATGCGGATTCTGTTGTAAATCGCACTAAACTAATTATAATCACATCACATCTCTTTCTTACAAACATTATTGAAAAAGGATAGAACATATTTAAAGCTGTCAAATTAGTCTTTTCCGTTTGAATTTACGGGCTAATAGACGTTTCTTACATACATCCTTTCTTATGTTCTTTGTTAGAAATAGATATAGTGAGACTAAATTAGTTTAGTTGTAAACAACAAAATCGGCACCATATAACATAATCTATATTGACTAACTGACCGTTATACGTGTCTTAAGCATATTTTTTGGTCATACATTATTATTATATAGATTACATAAAACAATATTAATAAAATGTATTCGTCCATATTATACGACATAAGGATACTCTAGGACGTAACGTATCCTAATGTGAAATATACTTTGTCTCGGTGCGGTGCGGTCCCAGCATTAAAACTCTATTGAAGAAGGGTTTACCATTTATATCAAATAAAACAGGCTGATAATAATGGCGTTATGAAAAAAAATATTGTCACTTATTGACATCTCATATTGTCAACATAATGACACAGTCTAATAACCATACAGTCGGTCGACGAAGCCGTCTAGACAGGGCAATCGTGCGGGGTGTGAGGTACGAGACGCGGGAAAGCCGTTACCGACCTGCGAACAAAATTATGTTAGTAGCTCGGTAAACAGCATTCAGGGCTAACGCGTGTTTGTGTCTGTAATTATTTTATTTAAAATGGTGCAAACGACGTGTGCTGTGAGAGACTGCAAGTCTTCATCCTATTTAAATAAAGATCTGCGGTTTCATCAGCTTCCACACACAGACGAAAGGTAAATAAATCATGGTTTGTTATCGTAGAGTGCATACAATAATAATTTTATATTTGTCATGTCGTGTCACGTTAATAACGCCAACAAAATGGCCGAATGGCGGACGGTAAAAAATATCTAATAGGTACACAGGTATAGGTAACAGGCACAGGGCATGAGTGTTTTTTTTTTTTTTCAATAGGTCTGATGATGGAGTAGGAGGGTAAGCACTGGAACTCCATAGTGGAACATCGTATCCTAGCCGTGTTTGGGTTTGTTGGAATTGTCGTGAGATGAACTTTGACCATGTATGGTTTTCAGGGTCTGATGATGGAGTAGGAGGGTAAGCACTGGAACTCCATAGCGGAACTTCGTATCCTAGCCGTGTTTGGGGTTGTTGGAATGGTCGTGAGATGAACTTTGACCATGTATGGTTTCCAGGGTCTGATGATGGAGTAGGAGGGTAAGCACTGGAACTCCATAGCGGAACTTCGTATCCTAACCGTGTTTGGGGTTGTTGGAATGGTCGTGAGATGAACTTTGACCATGTATGGTTTCCAGGGTCTGATGATGGAGTAGGAGGGTAAGCACTGGAACTCCATAGCAGAACTTCGTATCCTAGCCGTGTTTGGGGTTGTTGGAATGGTCGTGAGATGAACTTTGACCATGTATGATTTCAGGGTCTGATGATGGAGTAGGAGGGTAAGCACTGGAACTCCATAGTGGAACATCGTATCCTAGCCGTGTTTGGGGTTGTTGGAATGGTCGTGAGATGAACTTTGACCATGTATGATTTCAGGGTCTGATGATGGAGTAGGAGGGTAAGCACTGGAACTCCATAGTCGAACATCGTATTTTAGCCATGTTTGGGGATGTTGGAATTGTCGTGAGATGAACTTTGACCATGTATGGTTTTCAGGGTCTGATGATGGAGTAGTTATTATAATATTGTTTAAAATATAATAATGCTAACAATGTTTTATTGTTATCTGCAATAAATAAATAATTTTGTAAATATTGTTTACTTGTGACAACCCTGGCCGTCGCGATACTGTCTAGACGTTGTCGGCATTTTTCACAAGATCAAAGGCGTCGGACGACTGTATGGTTATTAGACTGTGATAATGATATGTTCACTGATGTATCAATCTATATAGACGTACCGTCAGCGTGCCTTTAAAAGATAACAATAGTTTTATAAATTAGTTGCGTGTTTATAAATAAGATTGAGGGTAAACTTGTATGAAGCAAGTTTCCTACCCTCTCTTTTCTAGACGTTTATGTGATATGTGTCGAATCTGCCGAGAGGTCTCTCACTGAAGATCATTGGCTGAGGACGATGTCGTGCGTGCACCGACTTGTGTTTTTCAAAATTACTCCAATCCTTTGCCGTGTAACTGTAAACAAAGACTATTCTTGTGTGTTTCGCATAAACCAGTTTAAGGTTTGCTCAAAAACGTGGATCCACGAAAGACGAGAAAGACGAGAGAGAAGCGAGAAGAGTAAGTAGGTACTATAGTCTATTTCACATAGGGTGAGTCGTGACAGTTCAAGGTTTTTTACCAATATCTAACGAAATAATTACATGTGATTACTCTGAAATAGTACACAAACATGAAACCTCGCTGTATCATAGTAGATCATAGTATTCTTTTATTATATCGAAATAAACATTTACATTAAAAATCGAATTAAATTAATAGTTCATTGGAATGCAATTATAATAGCAGACTTAGCCCCCTGGTGGTAAGCGGTTACCTCAGCTCTATGGACGCTTGTGATGCCATGAAAATCAATCATTAAGCTTGCTACACTCTCCGATGATAGAATAATAATTTGTAATTCAACTCGACACTGGCAAAAATAAGTCGGAACTTGTCTTTTTTGTGTCTATTTTTCACTGCAGTCTCACCATGGTAAGTGGTAATGTGGCCGAAGGTGGTAAGCTCACAAAGCCTAGATGGAAATTGCTCTCAAGTGCAGCTATCGGAACACGTCGATAGGTGCTTGGCGACAGATTTTCAGTTTGAGGGTGGTAGCCAGTCTGGTTACTGGTAACAAAGTATCCTACCCCCATCGTGAGGATACCATAGCGGTTTCCTCACGACGTTTTCCTTCACCGAAAGCTCAGACTCATTATAGGATTCGAACCTGGGACCTTCGCCTCGGCATCCGACGTCACTACCAATGAACTATCATCGCCTTGAATTTTGGTAATTCATCGTGCAGATAACCTTCCAAGCTCATGGATGTTCATGCATGCAATGAGTCATTGTCATAGACACACACAGGAGTCACGTCAGGAGAAGCCATGTCCATGAACGGAAATCTGTCTACAGGAGGCCACAAATTCAGTATGATGAGCTTACGGAAGAAGGTTCTCATTCGTCAGGAGTCAGCAGAATTCCTCTAAATATATCCTGGCTAGTGAGGATTGCTATGAGCTGTTAGATGACGAGTTGGGAGCAGGAGTTTTTTTTTGCAGTTGACATTGAATATATATATTTTTTATATGCGCGCGAATGATGCCCCGGCCCGGGTATCACCCCGAGTGTCCATAGTGCTAAGGTAACCGCTTACCACCAGATTAATGTAACTTGAATATATATTTTATATGCGCGCGAATGATGCCCCGGCTATCACAAGTATCCATATTGCTAAGGTAACCGCTTACCACCAGTTGTGTGAAAAAAAAACATTTCTATTTTTCATTTTCCTTGTGAAATAATTATTTATTATTTCTATCATAACACTTTTCCACTCATCTGTACCAAAAATAGGATAGTGTTTTGTTTGTTTTGACAGCGGGCCATAATGACTAATGCAAAATTTGAAAATAAAATAGAATAGGCGCTATGGCCCGCGGGCCATTCGCGAGTGGGACATAATGACTAAAGACCCAAATTGTCACTTAATAATTACATTCCATGTAAGCCGTGATAATTCCTAATATTAAATTTCTCATGGATACTTAAAAGATGGCGGCATAATATAATCTTAATCAATAACTACCGAAGATAATACCTATAGTAAATAAGAATATTAATACAAAGGATTTCAATATAAAGTGCCCTTCACACAAGCGTGCTGGTGTCGCGCGTGTATCAAATAGCCGACTTTCATACATTATGCGCATATTACGGAGACGGATGCGGCGCGCCTCGTGTCAAATATTAATATTGACGGGCGGCGGGTGAGCAGACGGGTCCTCGACGCACCTGCGATTGCATATTATTAGGTACGCTACGTTAAACTTTATTGTTTGTGTTTTTATTATATACTTCGATTTTAATATGGATGCTGAAGGCTATTGAGAAATAATAACTTTATGTAAATATCCATGCATTTAATTTGATACAAGCCTTTAGATATATTTGTATTCTATGAATAAACTCAGTCTTCAAAAGCATTAATAAATTCCTCTATCAACAGTTTACGTACAATACTTTCAAGTCTCTTATCCGAACAAGTCAGCATAAGCACGTAAAACCGTACATGTGTTTGTGAAAAACTTCCCGACTCTTCCAACTTTATCTGTGAACTTGATCAACTATACAAAAATACATGCGGCTTTTTTGTTATGGAGAATCGTTTCGGAAGTTGGAAAATCGCATAAGTCTCGTTAGATCGTATGGAGGCACCCTAAATGTAGAATGTTTCCTTGGCAATCATAGTTTTAACCCGTTTTTATATGGTTATATAGTCAAACATGGAATTCTAATATTTTCGACATCGTCTGAAGTACATTACGCATACATTTCGCTATAAAGTATAATTTTTGAGAAAAAAAAAACGTCGGTTTCGTACATGCATATTTTTACCGTAGGTACCTACCTAATGAGTTAATATTCAAAATTTTGTTTATTGTACTGCTTTTTTAACAAAATTCAAAAAAAGGAGGAGGTTCTCAATTCGGTTGTATTTTTTATTAGCCGACTTCAAAAAATGGAGGAGGTACTCAATTCGGTTGTTTCTTTTTATGTTTGTTATCTCATAACTCCGTAATTTATTAACCGATTTGGAAAATTATTTTCTCTGGAAGGGTACACTTCCCGTTTGGTCCCATTGTCATCAGATCAGGATTTGATTACTTCTTATTGTACTTTGAAGTCGGTTTAAGTTTTTTTGTAAAACAGTCCTATTATTTATAATACTGTTGCAATCGAAATCAATAAAATTACAAATAACAATAAAACTCACGTGCATAACAATATATTATTATCTCAACAATCATAATAAACTCACCTAGTCTGCAATTTATTTATATCAACTATGCACAATGTATTCACGCCGCTTTGCGAAGAGTCGCAGGCAGAGACGCCGATGAAAACTAGTTCCTGTACAGAGTAGCTTCGGAAATGCAAGTTAAAGCTGACATTTAAAGTGAGGAGGGTAAAATAAATACATACTTCCATTATTTCTATTGTATGTGTTGTTCAGACGCTCTAGATTACAGTATATAGGGTCAATATTAATTTAAAGAAATAAAATGCGTTAAAAGTTACAAATAATAGAAGCGAAATTAAAGCGACATTGTATCGAGTAAAAAAATATTTTCCAATCGGACTTTATGCAATGTATCTGAACGATGATTAACCAACCAATGTTGGGATAGTACGCGAAACTGAGCGCCATGGAGTACGCTATGGGCTTAGAGGTTGGAATTATTTCATGGCTTGATCGAGCAAGGATTCTTTTTTTTTTTAATTTGAAAACTACTTTAGCTGCGTTGTGCACTTTTTTTGGGATGGGTAAAAAATGTTAAACTCGCGTCTAGGGATGGGCAGGGAAAGAAAAATATTGGGAAGAAAAGAAAAATACGGGAAAATACGGAAAAGAATGGAAAAATACGGGAAAATTCCCAAACGGCGGGAAAATACTCAAATGGCTTTATGTTCCTCAAAAAAAATATTTGTTGATGCTTTTGATTGTTATTTTAATCATACTCGCTGTTGTATGTACCTACATCACCTACGCGCGGACCTACGCGGACCTTGGAGGAAGTTATCACACTTTTTTTATACTACCTAGGTAGCAAACAAGCATACGGCCCGCCTGTTGGTAAGCGGTTACCGTATCCTATGGACGCTTGCAACACCTCCCTCGCGACCCGGGACGGGCTATATAAGCGTCGTACATGTGCACACGTGCTCTTTCTGCACGAGACCGTCTGTCCGACTGTCCACCGACTGTCCACCACAACCTTTACACCCCAAAACGTCGCATTTTTTAAAAACAACGCAACTTTTTTTTTTTATTGTTTTTTTAATGTATGATATGAGTATGACCCTAATAGAAATCATGTTAAATGTTATTCAAACGATTTGCTAATGGTATTTCTCGCTATATACGCAAAATCTACTAAATATGACCATTTGAGTATTTTCCCACCCAATGGGAAAATTCCCGGGTTCTTTCCCACTAAATTGGAAATTTACTCGAAGTTGGGTTTATTCCCGGGAAGAAACCCAACCCTACTCGCGTCAGGTGTCACGTGCGTGACCTGATCGTAAATTCGTAAGACGGAGGGAGAATAGTTGCAAATTAGACTGTATTTATACTGGGGCTATGTTCAAATTCTTATAATATTCATTAGTATTTTGTTCCCATTTTAAGTTAATAAAAAAATCGAATTCAAAAGTATTACTTATGTACATGTATCTTGAACTATCTTTCCGCTTCTCGAATTCACTCGCGATCAACTATTTCACCCCCAAGGGGTCGAATTTTGGAAAATCCTTTGTATAAAAACACTATGTGAAAAATGTCTAGTTTCAAAAATGCACAACGTTAATATTCAAGTTTTCACTTCTGCCGGCACTCCCGGAGTGCAACCCGTTGTTTATTTTTATCGTTTAAACTCACGCAAACGCACGCTCGCACTCTCGCATTTGATTCCATTATTAACGAAAAAATTACCCGTAGGCGAATAATTAACAATGACAAAAAAAGTAAAATTGTAGGACAATTTTACCCTGAGTATCCATCGGGAACAATGAATGGAAACTTCCACTCCACCGGTCTGAAAGAAAGCACTGATAATAACAGCACCCTCGTCATCGGAATTACTGTCACTCTTGCATTATCACTGCCATAAATAGCCGCCATTTTGGACTTTCTTTAAAACAAGATTTTTCTAATTTGAGTGTAACATTTCGCGACTTTTCTAAAACACCATAATATTTGGTCCATTAATTTTCCGGATTGACGCTTCCATTCTCACATACGTATAAATGATTTAAATTAATTCACACCGGATCCCGTGGATCCGTCAAAGTTATTTCCGTCCTCAAATAATTCTATATTAAAGTACAAAGTGACAGTTTGCAAATTCTCACGCCATAACCCGTGAAGTTGGAGTTGAGCCGTTATTATGACAACACCTGCGCTCGGCGGCTCCACAGAATTAAACCTTGGTTAGAACTTCTCTTGGACCGTTAAACTATCCTTAGGTTGTAGTTTAGTGTCTTAACTTAACTTGTAGGTAGCGTGTATAGTGATTTTGGAAACCCATTGAGTATCGATGCACCAACTATAGAGTCATGTTTAATTCCGCTGTCACCTCAAAGTCCAACTACGTGCTCAGTATTACTTACTGTCCCAATACTATTTTAGAACGGCTGATGCTCACTTCATCGTTCGGATACATACTACAGAGAATATTATGCCAGTATTTAGGATAAATGTTTTTTACTTGATACAATTTTGAATTCTTTAATTTCTTCCATTTCGAAATGGACCATTATATCTAATGGTGCCTTTTCTTTCATGCTGACTGTATTTTTGCATATACTGCGATCTAGAACAGCGTTTACATACTAAACTAAATTAATCTAACTATATCTCTTTCTAACAAAGAACATAAGAAAATGATCCTGTCCAAAGTCAAATTGCTCGTTTCACAACTCGTTAATGAAAATGGCATGGCCAAATCTGACAGCTTTAAATATTTTTTATCCTTTTTTAATGTTGGTAAGAAAGAGATGGCGTGTGATTAAAATCAGTGTAGTACGATTTGCAACAGTATTAGCAACATCATCAGAAATTGTATTTATTTCACCACTTTCACTTTGATTTTCATGAACCGTTTCCAAAGCTACAGTGTATAGCTACTCGTTTTCATTTGCATCTCTGGCTCCAAATATTCGCAAGCCGGCGTGAGTACTTTGTGATTTTATTAAACAAACTAACAGACAAACAAACTGCATGCTACTGAATCTATTGTGATTTTTATATTGTTATGCAGGTTTTAATATACGCGACTTAAGTTTTTTAATTAAATTGTTATCTAGTTTTAAAACTAGGCTGTAATTAGGTACATTGTTATCTTTAGTCAAGTAGATTTCGAAAATGTTAATCTTGTTATATTAATGGAGAAGGTTTAATTATTAATGAACAAAAAAACCCGCCTGTGTAAAATAATAAAAATTGACTGAAAAGAGAAAATGACAAGCTGTGTAATCTATAGAATTCCAGTGGTTTTCAATACAATTTGAATTGTATAAGGTATTGCAGGCGGACAGGACAAACCAATAACCTACATATGTATGACAGATTTAATTATTGTAAATTCTTAGAATATATTTTTACCATATGATCCAAACTAGCATGATTATTTGTGAATGATTAAATATGTATTTTAAAATATTTTTATAGATATGTTCATGGTTCAAGATATGGATGGAGTAATCAATGTCAGTACCACCATATTCAAAGCATATTGCATTGTAATTTAATTTATATTAAAAAAAACAACTCGTGTATTGCTGAGGAACACGAGACAGCTTCCGGCAGCAGCAGTATCATTTGCCGGTGGATCAGCAATATCTGCTTCAGATTGTTGTGATCTACTCAGAGCTTTATTACGAAGACCATTAGACTGATACCCATTTCCAGAAGAATATCAAACCCTTCAGAAAGAGTTACCAGACCACTTTAGGATAATGAACTCAGGGAAAATGCAATAGGTCTCCTAGATATACATCTTGCGTAGATATGTGCCAAAGCAAACGCAAAAGAGAAGTATGAGAGTGATATAGAAAACTGATGTCATAATGTGCTAATGACAGAATGATTAGCATTGACAGAAGGAGAAAGAAATGTATGCTGTATTCATTTCCTGAGTTTGTATATTCAGTCTTTGTATGAGTCGAGTCTTATTTTGAAATAAAAAAGTAAAAAGCGACATCTCTACAAGAGTAAAGTAACTGAGAATTTTAATTAGAGAGAGAGCCATCGATATATTATCTTCTGTCTAGATTAAGGGTTACGTACAAGACAACATCGTGAAAGTGGCCACTTGGAAACTCAATAAAACAAAATTATGTCACTCATGAATGAATGTCCTACGTTCAAACGTGGACCTACTGAAACTGAAATAGCGACACCGTTGTCTTATTTCTTCGGCCGTTTTTACAACTGTCACCCTTATTCTATTTCGATGGAGATAGATATCATGTGGAATCGTGAAGAAAAGACGTATCTGCCAACTTCTCCGGCTCAAATGAAGATGGGCGTTTCTCGACAACGGTAGCTATAATGCTTCTGCGAGAGGTGAAGTGTTCACACATTATGAGAACATTTATTACTTGAGAGTAAGACTATGATTCTGGTTGTCATATTGTAAAATTTTGTAATAGTACATTATGATACATGTGTGCAAAGTTGGTTATTAACACTCGAGGCGGTATTAAGCTAAGTGAGCCGAGAGTGTAATAATGAATGCACACGCGTGCCATACGACGTTTTTCAACACACTTGCGAGGAAAAAAACAGATTTGTATTTTTTTAGGTACATTTTTTCATATTAATCAACCAAACAATGAGAACTTTAAGAAATAATGGCGCCTAAGTTTTTTTTTTGACAGCATAGAACTGTCAAACTATTTTACCCGTTTAAATTAAGAATGCTTGGTCTACACACTTATCACTTGCAGCGAGGTACAAACTTATCATAATCGGGATTATACCTATCATAAAACTGTGCAGTAATGTAAAGTAAAAAGCACTTGTGCGTAATAAGCTGCATTAAGATACTAAAAATGGTGCAATAAATGTCACTTTACGAGCGATTATTTTGAAAAGATAATTATATTAAATTTGTATCTATGTAGACTGATTAATACCTAAGACTTTTTGATAAATTTTTATTTGCAAATGTTTTAGTTTTACTATAAATGAACAAAATGCATGTCAACTTCTTTTTTTTCCTTAAAAGAACCCCGTTTTCAACAATATTCAGGATGTTACGCAACTTAGTAAAAAATTATACAATTTCCCGTTTCAAAGTCGGACCACATTAAAAAGTCATTAGTGGCGCAGAATGCATCTATTGTTGCAACAGCGATAGCTCTTTGTTTCCAAAGTGGCGCTCGTTACCATGGCAACTAGTTACAGCTTTATGGTCTTCATTAACCACACCCGACCACAACATACCACAACCCTGTAATATACAACAGGGTGGTAATTTACTTGGCCAGTTTAGAAATTGAAGCTCCTAATACTATCGTGTCGCTTCCGGGGTCTGTGTTTCCCGACATCTTTAACCTAGATGTATTCAAGGCTAGAGTGAATAGGCTTTTTCTGGGTAAGCGTGCTACATCCTCGCCTTCGTCATAACTCCTCATGGGTTCAGTAAAAAACGACATAAAAAAATTCGTACTAATGTTAGAATTATGGTCTGACTCTAATACAAGATACACTCAAGTTGAAAATCTATCGCCAAGCCTACCGATGAGTTCTACGCTGCACTTGAGACCCGGATTAAATAAGGAATTACAAGTAGACTGACTACAAAGGTAGCCAGCAAGCATTCGGCCCGCCTGATTGTAAGCTGTTATCGTAGCTTGCAACACCAGGGCCCCTAGACAAGATGTTTGTCGACAATCATCATCGTAAGTAAATGATCAACTTTTGTATGGGCTTGACATTTCAAATCGAAATATCACGTGATTTTTAACAATCTCAATGTCAATCCCATGCAAAGGTTGATCGTTTACTAACGATTATAATACGATTGTCGACAACCGTCTTGTCTAGGGGGGCAGGGGTATCACTCGCGAGTTGCCCATACAGCAAATACTGTTCACTTTCTTGAAGATCTCCAGGCTGTAGTCTCTTGGGAAAACCACACAAGCATAATTCAAATTGTTTCATTATCATCATCAGCCTAGAATGTCCCACTGCTGAGCACAGGCCTCCGTTCACAAATGCTCACTGCGGGTCGATGGAGGTAGTCTAGTGGTGAGTCTACTGTTGAAGTTTTCAAGCAGCCCAGGAGGCCACCATCTTAACGACTATCACAATTAAGTTGTAACCTAGACCAGCGGCTTTTCGTGCCTTCCGAAGCTCGGAAAACGCTTTGTCGGTCGATTAAGAACGGCTAATCATGGCACGCCACGAGCGCTTCAAATTGCTTTATAATACTCAAGTAATATCAACGACTACCGTTTACAAATACATATATGTACTAACCTCTATTTACAACAATACAAACCCCTCTTAAAGATATTCTACTATCTAAATCAAGTAATTGCTCACACAAACAATGGCGGAGATTAAAGGAATCCTGCCACATAGTCGCCCACATAGCTCGAGCATATGCACACAGACGCGCTATGCCGGCCGAACGGGATCGCGCGTGTGCTATGCTTAATTAAAGCCATATTGGAGAGCACTATGTCAATCTAAATTCGCAGTGTGTGCATTCCTGTTCAAATATTTTTCGGGTATCAATTTTGTGGCGTTACTGTTATTAAATATTATTTTTAATTACACATTTCAATTTAATTTTAAATAAACGTAGCCATTATAATAAGAATACCGTAACAGAAAAATATTATATAAAATCGGTTCGTCGACCGCATCAACATCAGTCTTGTTTAGGTAGGGCTGCTCCATCGCCGAAGCCAAATAAGTCTGCTATTGGCTTAAATCTATGTCTCGTGCCGCGAATACACATACTAGTGGCACGGATTATAGAGATTATTATTTTTGATCTTAGCCAACCCATCACTACGCTAAATGACCTGTTCCAGCGGTCAGAGATTGCGGCTCCAAGATGTTTAACGAAGGTAGACATTTGTGGAGCGAAAACTCCGTCAACGGATGTGACAAGAGGGGTGAATGTTGCATGTCGCAATTCGCAAGCACTAGAATATTTTCTTATTTTTTCGTCTTCAGCGGATTTTAATACAGAGGCGACAGGACGTGAAATATAAGAAGGAGCGTCAGTGTCTACGACACGGATATCAAATAACGCCTCCCTCTGTGCATCCCAAACGCCACGGCAAGAAAGGTCTCCACGTAGTCCGCAGTCTCCTTCAGAGATTATGGGTTCTTTGACTACGTTACCCCATGCATGTTGACATAGGTCACAGAACAAATCTCTAATTTCATTATGACGACGTGTTATTAGACCACCCTTTTTACAACATAGAGCATGATCAACATTGAATTCATCGCAGCCGCAGCCATCACATGATTTTGGCATAGAGACTGGTAATCTGTGGTAACGTAATGCAAGTGCGTCTCTGAACTCAAATGGGGACATATCGGAATGGTCTTTTTTTGTCGGTATGATAGATAGCCAATTGGAGGATTTAGTTTTCATTTTTGTCGAAATTGATCGTTCAATCGCTCTTCTCTTGATAGGAGAGAGTTTGACCAAGACGGTATCCAAGAGTTCGTCATTGAGAGAGTCTTTCTCTTTGCGGCTTTCTTTCTGTGCATCTTTGAGAGATTTATGATGTTGATAGAGGTCCATATGTGTATTTTCGATTAAAGCATTTGAGAGGACTGCACAACCTTTTTTTGAACATTCATAGTTTATATTTGTAATTTTTGATAGAGCGGAGATTGCTAGACCACCTTTGTGAACGGGTAGAGAGAATAAGTCCGCTTCTAAGGGTGAGATATCCCCTCCTAGTAAAGTGGGTAAAAAATTGGTACGCAGTGTGTTTGTTAGTGGTTCGAAGAATTGGTTTACGTCATCTAAAACTCTTAAAAGGAATGACCATTGAAATTGAACTGCTTTGGTGAGGGCAGTGTAAGCGGCTTGGGGTGAGTCTTTACAGATAAGTGAAAGTTTTTCTATTGTAGATTGCCAGTTTTTAATTTTCTTGTTTACAAAGTGTTCTTTTCCTTCGCCAATATAACTACCAAGGAAGCGTGATCCAGTTATGATGTTTACGTTAATCCCCTTGAAAATCTGTTGAGCTGTTTGCTTGTCGTTCTCGGAAATTATTAGATATGATTTTTTGTCTTGAGGAAGGTAACCATATTCTGGGCCTATTTTACTCATTGTATCCCACCAATGACGTAGGTTTTTTAGTTTGCCTTGGGCGGAAGAGTCATCAGCATACCAGCATTGGGTAGTTGCTTGTTCTTTTTTTAGTTTATTTATTATGGGTAGTGTTGCAAGGGCGTACAATGGCATGGCAAGTGGATCTCCTTGGGTTACTCCCTCTTTGCTGTATAATCTCATATCGGAATCACGTATTACAAGTTCTGCGTGACCATTGTATGTGTTGTATAAGAAACGAGCGCAATGTGGCCAATATATTCTTGCTTGCCAGAGAGCTAACTGTCTATTCATAGAATTAAAGGCATTATTTGCATCGACGAGTAGCATTCCCCAGTTAGAGCCTGGTTGGCATTCTTTTTGGAAAAGTTCATTCATTGCGTGTATAGCACCTTCGATACCGCAGCTTAGTCCACTACAAAGTTGCGATTGAGCACAGGCTTCGGTGACCTCAGACCCGGTGACTAAAATCATACATTTGGATAAGATCCTGCGTAGGCATTCGCCAATGCCAATCGGTCTCACACCTGGGCATTTGTCTAAGGCTATGAGTCGACTTGACATAAGGGCTTGTATTTGGGTCCATGGTACAATATTGTTATTTAAATGCATTGTTAATTGTGCTACTGCAATCCTCAAATGCAGGCTTGCTTCTCCAAATCGTAACAAGTTATCTTTCCAATTTTCTGATGTGGTGCCTGTTGGGCCTCCACCACCATGCAATTTTCTCGCAACTGATTCCACATGTTCGCTAGTTATGTCTACTTCTAGTAATGGAGTCAATTCGGTGAGGCCGTCAGGTAGTGTAAATAGTCTTGAATCAGGATTAAATCCAGGAGGGTGCTTCTCATGCAATATATCCATGACCGTTTTCCCCGTTACGTCAATTTCGTCTTCAGGTTTAAGGATTTTGCTTGTATCTTTTGTCAATAACCAATTTAGGGCTTCGCGTATTTTTCCTCGATGTATGAGACGCGTGAAATTTTTTGTGACATAGTCATTATTATCATTATATTTTTTTCTGTTGTAGGAGTTGTGGAGCGAGTGGTCTGCTTTCATAGCCTCTGTTATTAGTATATCAAAATTTCCTTCAGCCCATAAATTTTGGCGTCGGTCAAGTAATCTTGTTATATCTTTTGCTTGTTTAATATTCTTTTCTCTTTGTAACAAGACGGCAACGTAAATCAAAATGCGTTCAGAAGGATACTCTGATTTAACAAGATGTTGTATTTCTTCGGCTAATTTGTGAATAAATCTTCTACTTACAGTGTTGGAGGGAAGGTCATAAAGTTTCCCATGAAGAGTGCACACTTTTTCCCATCGTTTTTGCCATATGTCTGTCTTCGATCCTATTCCATTAAAAAACGGGGATCCAAAAGCATCTTCTAGAAACATTGTGGGTATGGTCTGGGTAATCGCTGGAGGTGGCTTTTCACTATGGGCGGCACGTATATGCCGTTGTATTCCATTTACTTTAAAGATTTTAGGACAATGAGGACACTGCACGGTATTCGATGATTCACTTTGACTGGCCGAATTTTGGGTTTGGGTATTCATTTTTATTTGTATTTATTTACACAATTAATTTAGATATGATACAGAAAAACATGAAATAAAGGTGGTAATAGAAATTAATTATATAGAAAATTGACAGGAAAATTTTTTCGTTGTTGACGGCGACGTTGTTATTAAATATTGAAGTTTTTTCGAATAGTTTAGGTCATGTATGCAGTGAACTTAAATCTAAAATATTATGGAATTTAATATTGTTTCTTAAATAATAAATATCCTGGGACAATCCTCACACACGGTCATCTGATCCCAAACTAAGCAGAGCTTGTACTATGGAAACCAGATAACTGATGTAATACACATACTTCTTTTTTTTGAAAATACATACTTAAATATATAATTACACTCATACTCTGGACATACAGACATGTTCATGCATGTCCTGTGTGGGAATCGAACCCACGACCTGCCGCGTGATAGGTGGAATCTTAACCAGTATCTTAACCAACCACGCCAGCTGGCCCGTCAGTAAGTAAATTTCACAAAAATTACAATAGTAGAGTGTTTTAGTACTTATTTTAAGATAGATTATATGTGGCCAATGCTATGAAGTGCGAAACTCAATTTAGCCTTCTCTGGGATTTGAACCCATGACCTTCTAACACTACTACTAAGTTGCATCTTACCTACAGTATTTGTTAGATAGTTTAAGTAGGTTAGGTCTTACACAACACAGTTATTGTATAAAAAATATACGCAGTACTATTGTAATATCGACGTCCGACTTAAGGCTAGCGTTTGTAAACTAGCAATAGTCGCAATTGTTTCGAATTCGACGATGTGCGGTCGTGCAGAGCCTCTAGTGATGTGCCCATGCCTACGAGAAAGAATCGATACAATATAAATTGTAATAAATTACTCCCAAAAGTTCACTTTCCAATCTCTTTCTCCAATTTCAAATATGCGAATTGAATTTGCCTCAGTTAAAGAAATGGCGGGTTTTCATGAGTGTTAAATGATAACGTAATGGAAAAACTTTGGGTCGTGTACAAATAAAATTGTCGCAAGAAGGAAATTGTGCGTAGGAGCGGAACTTTTCAACGACGCAATTCTTACCGAAAAATTTCAAATGTCCCAAAAAGAAAACAACAACTCGACTTTCGTAAACATTGCCAAAAAGTTTCTTTATTAAAAATTTCTTTAAAAGTAATCGATGAACAAATACCCGGGCCCGCCCTCAAACAAGCCTGCCCAGTGGCCCGATCATCCCTTTCCCCGACTTACGCCAAATTGATTTATAGTTTTATATGAAAATGGCGTCTCACGCATTCCTAATATCGTAATAAGGAATTACAAATGCCTTGGCTTTAAGCCTTTGATCCTTTCACTATTTGTTTACGTACGGATTAAAAGAGTTTTCCTTTTTGTCTGTTGGGGATCGGATTATTATATTAGGACGTTTCCTCTATGTTTAATAAGTTATATGAAATAATGAAGGTATTCTGCCCTAAATTCCTCGCTAAGGCAAGTTTATTAAGGTATGCTCGGGTGTTTAGTTATCATAAAACGAAATAGCCTTTTAAATGATTGTATATTATTTTAAAAAGGTATTTTTATACAGAAATAAGGGAGAAAAATATTACCTAGTTACTCATTTTACAGGGATCAGGAAATAGCGATTTCTTCTAATTTAAATAGGTATAATCAGTGTAAGCTGTAGTTATCTCTATCGCACGCGGGATAGCTCGGGCCGTAGATTGAGTATACCTATAGATTTGCTGTCAGCAAATGGCGAAGAAGAAAGCTACATACAATTATTACTGCCATATTTACACTTTTACCCCATTATGTGGGTAAACTGGTATTGGGTATTTTGGTTTTACTATACAATGGGTGTGGCAGGTGTCAATCCCATACATAGGTTGATCGTTTACTAACGATGACCATTGTCGACAACCATCTTGTCTAGGGGGGCAGATGACACTGTTATAACTTCATAGAAGTCAAAATAAAACACGGGATTGATGAAGTATACTTTAATTAAGACCTTAAGAGACATAAGGACTAGAAGACTTTTTTTATGAGTTGTTGTGACGTTGTGACTTATCACGTTTTGACCGCAACCTGCTCAGGTATTGATTGTATAAGATTAAATATTCGGCCGGGCGTGGTTAATAAATAGTTAATTTAATACTTTATATGTTAATTTTAATAATGTCTTCGTACGTACAATAGCTTTAATTTTTTACGTACAATAGTATTGCCGAAAGTTGACGCCTATTGAAAGGACTCAATAATCAACGATGTTAACGCTCTACTGTGGTTTTGCGTAAAATTACGTCTGAATTACGGATTTGGGTTGAAGGTAGTGCGAAAAGCAATATCCGAATTCGGTCCGAGTTTTCTAGATCTGTATTTTCGCGGATTCGTATCGGACGTTAGGCGGAACCGCTCTAAGGCCTGTTACATATTATAGAAAATCGTAGTTTAGAAGGAGTTAGTTGACAAACAGACGGAAAGCAACTTCATTTTATAATATGTGGTGAAGACTGATTAGACAACTGATAGGTGAGACAATTATACCAAACTATCCTTTGCTTCCATATAAACTCCCGAAGTTTCATATTTAGAGTTACTCGTTTGAGCCTGTCGGATCTGAAAGAGAAAAAATATTTATTTACCTATATATCTGTTTTGTATTTATTTTATCTGAAATAGAAACACAGGCTCGGGCACAGCGCGATAGCAATAGATATGTTAAAAACCTATTTTCCAAATTTCTTAAGCCCATCCTTTCTTCTTAATAACCTATATTAGTTAAATAGCGCTTTACGAGCAGAGGTGTAAGTGCTATAATTCTGTAAACAACAAATTATAAAACACTTAAATATAATTCAGAGGCGCGCGGCAACCGATATCGTACAAACTGAAAATAACTGAAATATCAGCCACTTGAAATGCATTACGTACCGTTTGGTACCATGTGGTACCGTTTCGTACCGTTTTAGGGGTCGTTGCATCCACTCTGAGGTACTTAGCGGTACAGGCGGTGCAATTTATCTTGATATCCGTGCAGCGGATTGCACCTACCGCTGGTGAAGGGATTTTAGTTTGCTTTGATTGTCAATAGATGGCGGTTTATGAATATTAGATTAGTGTGTTATTACTACGGGTAAATTAAATTCTTATATCGATATTTATATCCAAAACAATGTTTGTCCCGGATGGGAATCGAACCCAAGACCTGTGGTGTGGCGTGGCAGTCAGAGTATCAAACTAAACAGTACGCTGACAGCACAGATTACAGAAAGTATTCTGTAATCTGTGGCTGACAGTTATTATGCCGATTATATGACACCAGTGTTTAAGAGAGGTAGAGCATAGCGTTTATCCGCTCAAAGAGCAGCTCGACTGGGGAACCTTACAGAATACCGCAGCCAAATAACTTTATGTTGTGTAAAGTTGTGTTCCTGCGCGTGAGTAAGGTCGTCAGAGCTCATAGGGGAGGGGGGAAAGGTCGGTAACGCGTGAGCGATGCTTCGTGTGTTGCAAGCGTCCATATGGCTACGGTAACCACTTACCATCAGGTGGGCCGTATGCTTGTTTACCGACTAAGTTGTATAAAAAAAAAAAAAAAAACAGTAGCTTATTTAATCTAATTAGATTATCCTTTAGTTTTAATGACGTCATTATAATCACAATCGAGAGTTAAACCAGAGCAAAGCGATACCGATCTAATACCATCGTAATTAGTAATAGCTATTAGCTTCATTTACTAAATATCCTGGGGCATTCTTCACTACGGCTTTATGATCCGAAACTAAGCAGAGCTTGTACTATGGAAACCAGATAACTGATAATTATAATACATATAAGTAGGTACTAATTTTTGTTTCTAAATACAAACCAGAATTGTTTCGAACTGTACGGTCTCAAAGGAGCTTCCTTCCGCGGACGCTCGGATTGTGGAATGAGCTCCCCGCTGTGGTTTTCCCAATGGAGTACAGCATGGGGTTCTTCAAAAAGGGTTTAAGAGATTTCTGCAGGGTCGGCAACGCGCGAGTGGCACCCCTGATGTTGCAAGCGTTCATAGGCTACGGAAACCGCTTACCATCAGGCGGGCCGTATGCTTGCTTGCTACCCAAGTAGTATAAAAAAAACTTATTAGGTGTACATAATTACACCCAGACCAACCCAGACATGTTCATACACACAAATGAATGTCTTGAGTTGGAATCGAACCCGCGACCTGTGGCGTGGATAGATGGAATCTTTCTTATTCTACGTATAATCTAATTTTAGGGATCTACTTTGTACGTTATAATTTTAAAGCTGCGACGACCCCATAGCACGGTGGTAGGGTACTTTTTAGTACCCACCTGTCTGGCTACTACACGGAAGTTGAAATTCTGTCACCGAGCACCTACTGATGTGTTCCGGCTGCACTTGAGAGCCAGATGCCTTATTGGCTTTTAATGGTGCCGATGTCCATATGCGACGTGACCACTTACCATCACGTCAGTAGCCTGCTTTCTTGTCACCTGGAAAAAAATTGCGCTCTCAAAATATTTTCTTTTTCGCGTTAACAAAACGTGTAGCAAATCGTCTGTTTTTTGTGCTTTTTTATTAGAACCGTGAATACGCGGGCGGCTAGGACGGTAGTAAATCGGTGATTTACGACGAACACTCGATATAGATCGCATGAAACGTGCGGACGGCGACGCTTGTATTTTAGAATTGGACCCCTTAAAGTAGCGAGGTGTATGTAGTTTTTATTGTGATGTATATGGTATATTTGAGAGGAAGTGTGCTTGTGCTGTTTTTCCGTGGAAATGTTGCGGTCATTTATTTTGAACACGTTAAATTATTACAGTTTCTATGTTTGGGATTTAAATAATTCGAACAGAAACGTATTTATTAAAATAAAGTTGGTTATGTAGAAAATATCTATCAAAACATTAATATGCTTTCTGATTATTTACTTTATCTGTGAGATAAAAGGAAATGTCGTAACAAAGTTAAATGTTAGCACAAGCTATCACATAATAATTTCATGCAAGTATTCATAAACAGACTAAACTCGTAAAGTGTACGAGATCAGAATTCCTATAGAGCAACTATAAACAAACATCTCAACAAGCTTCAAGTCAATAATAAATAAAATAACACTCGCTAAGAGCTCCGCAATAATTCATAAAACTTCCACACACTCTTAAAAAACAAACGCTAACCCTCCGAGAGCGTAGGACAAACCAAAACATCCCCGTGCGTCGATGCAGAGCGGGATGCAGGCGCCGCGACGCCAGTCGACCGGCGGACGCCGAGCGCGGCGCTCGTGGCGGCATGTGACACGCTGCCGGCGACGGCCGTCATGACCGAGGGGGCGGCCAGGCCGCGGCCGCCGCCGCCCCGGAAACCAGACTCCTTAACCCTCTCGTGGACCCGTTGGGACGACCCACCCCCGCCCGCGCCCGAAACCAAAACTAACGACTTCAACTTCTACACGCCGCCGAATCCGATACGAAACGAACGTCGGCCGCGGAGACCCCAAAGTGTTGTGTCCCCACGACCGGTCAACCAGCTCGCTCGTAGGCCGCACTCTATAGGTTCCATCGAGGATGAGTGGCCGCAGGTGCCGCTGCTGCAGCCGGTGCCGCGCCGGCCGCGGCCCGTGCCCAACACGCTGTCCACTTTACCGCGCGCGAGTTTCAATCTACCCTCGTCGCGGAGTGACTATCAGTTGCAAAGACCGGCGATTATGACGAACGGTTACGGTGCGGTGCCGCCGTCGACCTCGCGGCGGCTGTCGCTGCCGGGCGGTGTCAACAACCCGCCCAAAACCTCGGCGACGTTCCACGGGTTGTCGGGTCTGATAGGCCCCTACCCGACCCTGGGCACGCCGCTCACGCCGAGCACGCCAGCCGCGGTGCGGGAAGCCGTGCGGCACCTGCTGCAACAGCCTCGGAATGGATTCCCCATCATGGATCACAAGTTGTCGCTTTTTATCGAGATTTTGGATGCTCAGGAAAGATTCTCACAGGTGGGATTATTTCTCGGGTGTAACTTTATTAAATTTTATTCGTACTTGCAAAATATTTTAAAATAAACTTTAAAAAGTTTCATATTTATTACCATGTATCAAAGTGATTGTTGAAAAAAAATGCTACAAACTTTGTATACATGAGAGATGATGTAAATGAGTGATGTTCGACCCAACTTCGAAGTGAACTTCGGAAGCGTGTCGCCGAAAGTTTGCGCCCGTCTCAATCATCCGCTGTCTTCCGTACGTGAATTTATAATGTTTGCTTGTTTTTATTGAATAATTCAGTTAGTCGAGACGACGGCGACGAAGAGAGTGTGTAGTGCTGTCACTCGGGGTAAACACTTAAAACTTAGCTTAAACTTAAAGCATTGTTTTCACTGAAAATATCATAAAAAATATCTTGAAAGTACACTAAATTCACCTTCGGAGAACTAAGTTTAAAGGGTGTCGCAACTTTTTTAATACAACAACTTTTTTGTTCGAATACTGATGGGAATTTGAGTCACTTTTTTAAGACGGTTTACTTTTGCTCTGGTGTTTTATTTAAATATACGCTTCAATAAATCCGAACTCTATTTGACACACAAAAAGACCATAGATCCGATCTGAAAAAAATATTCCTTTCCACCTTGCGAACGATATTATTTTGATTTAAAAGTAAAATAGCAGACTCATAGAATTTTGCTAATTAAAATTTAGATCACATAACGCACACTAAACGCTTATAATATCCGACTAATAATTACATAACAGCCAGAACGAATAAACACCAAATTAAATTTCCCTCCAAATTGTGCTAATTAGAATTTAATTTGCACCAAGGTTTTCAATGCGGGCAACTCTAAAATAACATCCGTTTGACACCGTTACAGAATTCAATTAAAAAGTATGATTCTGAAACACTCGTAGAATGAAGGGAGAACCTCCCTCCGCATTGTCGGTTGAATTTCATGGAGCTCGTCACTTGACCCCGTTTTAAAGGAGGCTTTTGTTTCAATATGAAAAATTACTGGGAGCCTCAAATTGTGACTGTTTTAAAGAATCGCGTACAATGTGGGTGAAGACGTCGTTTCGTTTCGTTTCTTAAGCTTGCGACAAGGCTTTTCTTTTCGTACTCTTATGAAATTAAATATTTCTAACGCAGCAGTCGTCATTCACGGAAATATTTATAAAGATTGTATTTTTTCATTTCAAAATCAAAATCTTGTTTATTCCGATTAGATCCCAATAAGGCACTTTAATGTTACAGTTGACTCTACCATCGGGTCAATTTAAATTTAAAATATTTATCACAGAAAGCTTCCATTTATCAATTAATCTTATAAAATATGTTAGTAAAATATCAACAGTTCCAATTCATAATTAAGTTTCGCTATCACATATTTATTTCCATACTTGTAAAAATCTAGTATCATTAAAAATAAGGTCCAAATACGTGCCTGAATAAAAAAACTCATTCAAGAGTATTTTTACCCTGAGACCCTACACTTACGTAAAACCGCAAATTGAAGCTAGAATAAATAAATACAGATGTATATCCTCATCAGAGCCAGCGGAACCGATTGTGACAGTCGACGTCGATAGAACGAGCTATATTAATTATGTCCGATCGTTCCCGACCTCTTACGTCACATTCCAATACAAACGTACTCAATAATGCTCCCCTAGATTATTTATTAACTGTCTGTATACTATTGTTTGTATTCGTTTGATTAGATTCGACTTTTAGGAGAAAAAATAAATCTGTTAATTTGGCGGAATGAAAAGGTTCGTCAGTTTTCAACTTGATTCATTCAACGTATCACGAGCACATATTACCGTTTGAAACTGAATAAACAGAATTAGAGAAAATAATGATTTAACTGTTCGTTATCAAAGTTCAAAATTATTCAGATCACTGTTGTTCGACCGTTTATCTTGTCAACAAGTTTTATTTTAATTTATGTTTTGATAAACTAAACCTTCTTGTTGGTTTAACCTGCTATTGTTATTTATGCCAAATTAAAATTGAAAATAGGGCAAGGTAACAAAATTATACTTTTTATTCCGCAAAAGCCATAAATTGTGTTCGACGTGATGTAAAAACAAGCAAAACCTTATTCGAAAGCAAACGTCACATTTATGTAAAAGTCAGCAGCACTGTTTCTTCCTGTGAGGAACCTCACTGGTAATATGTTGGTAATAATAAAATTGATTTTTACATCAGGTACGGACTCACTATAGAAAGTTTCAGCTCAAAATAAATTACTTACTCAAAAGTTCATGCCAAATTTTTGGTTCCACGTTTATTGAATTCAACTCATAACCAACGTGTCACCGCACGAGGGTAATTATCTTTTGACGTCACTTGCTAAAATTATTATAAAATCTCTTTCTTGATCTGTGTGCCTAGTACGAGCGGCGCGTCGTGTGGATAAATGTACCCTTTCCATTACACCTAGTATAGGCCAATTTCATCTATCTATCTGGCTGAAACAGCGTGGTTGAATACATCTAAACATCATTCCCATTCTAGTTTCAACTAATACTATATGTGTGTATAAGCGAAGTGAAGAAGCGCTCGTGGTGTAGCATGATAAGCCGTTCTTAATCGATCGGGAAAGTTAAGCTACGTCTGTCGTGGTCGGTACCTGGATGGGTGACCGTGGTATTTCAAATCGAGCGTTTCCGTGCTTCGGAAGGCATGTAAAGCCGTTGGTCCCGGTTGTCACTTAATTGTAATAGTCGTTAAGCTAGTTGGATGCCTCCTAGGCGGCTTGAAAAATTTCAACAGTAGGTTGACCACTAGCCTACCTCCACCAATCCGCAGTGGGCACGCGTGGTGGAGTATCGCCCAGTCCCTTTCACCCTGATTTGTGTGCAGGAGGCCTGTGCTCAGCAGTGGGACATTATAGGCCGATGATGATGATGATATGTGTGTATGTGTAAGCGTATGTTGGTTACTAAATCAAAATTGGCATATAGGTGCATCAATGATTTTATAAGTAACAGAGGTAGATAGGTTATGCGCTCCGAGAGTAGCACGTTAAAACTGTGCTAGTTAGCTTACTTTAGCTATGAGTCGCGTCAAAGCCAATCATCAGTCACCTCCCTCCAATATGGCGAGGAGGGCGATGGCTGCCACACGCGTCATACTTGTGAACAGGTGCTGCTTGTGGGGGCTGGTCTGCTTAAGTTTGCTATTTATTTACTTATTAAATATTTATTCAGTCTACTTTGTAATTTTGCCGCCGCGCCGGGGCACGCAATTGTTTTCAGTGCGATTAGAATGTAAATATTATATAATGAATCTAAGCTTGTTTTGAAAAGAGTAATTGCTGAGTTTATTGCCGGCTCTTCTCAGCAAATTCAACCTTCCGAACCGGTATTAGAGTATTAGAGTCCGACTTTTCATAAGTGCCTGCGAAGGTCTATTTGAATAAATGATTTTGAATTGATTTTTTTTTTGAAAGTGTATGACAGTGTGCCATTTATGAAGTTCAAATCTTGTGTAGGTAACCTATATACCTCTTTACTTATAATATCATTGAGGTACATGGTTAAATAAATATAGCATACCTACATATTTTTTATCGAGGATATAGGTACATTAGGTCCTCGGGAACGCGCGTTAATCCGCGGGGTGAATCTAGTTTATAATATTATGTGCCATAGGATATAGGATAAAGTCACACTGTCAGTATACAATCCGTTCAGTTACCTCGGCGTGATTCTGTAACAAACATCGAAAAAAACAAACTACCCCAGCGATTTTTCCAGAATAAAAAATGAACCATGTCCTTTTCCGTATTTCAGCCTAACTCCCAGGTAAATTAACTGGTATTGGACTAAAAGTTTACGCGAAAAAGAGTAGCATATACAGACATTATATCTGTTCTTTTTTGTCGTCAATTCATTTACATGAAATCTAAGTTTCATACGTGCTTTTGCCATTAAGTTGTGTAGTTTAAGATCAAGTTAGCCCTCAGTTAAGTAGATGGATCCGTAGGGAATCACTAGTTAAGTAAAATTCATTTGAACATCGTGTCTTAATCATCATCATCATCATCAGCCTATAATGTCCCACTGCTGAGAACAGGCCTCCTTTCACAAATGAGGGTGAAAGGGAATGGGCGATACACCACCACGCGTGCCCACTGCGGATTGGTGGAGGTAGGCTAGTGGTCAACCTACTGTTGGAATTTTTCAAGCTGCCTAGGAGGCATCCAACTAGCTTAACGACTATCACAATTAAGTGATAACCGGGACCAACGGCTTTACGTGCCCTCCGAAGCACGGAAACGCTCGATTTGAAATACCACTAGGCGGTCACCCATCCAGGTACCGACCACGACAGACGTAGCTTAACTTTGCCGATCGATTAAGAACGGCTAATCATGCTACGCCACGAGCGCTTCACGAGCGTGTCTTATAAACAAAGTTAATACGGACGCACCGTAGCGATTCGTAGCCGTAGCATGTGCTACGAATAGCCTATAAGGTGTACTTCAATATACTACAAGTTTTCGTAGAGGCTTATAATGTTGGTAAATATGAGTCAGGAAGATTTGTTTAGAAATTAGACTTTAGTTGCTTTGTAATAAGAACTATGAAGGAAAATATAAATACGGAATACAGCTTATACATGTATCGGAATTTCTTCACAAATTTGAGTCAAATTTGAGTCTTATTGTTAGTCCATTTACCGTTAAAAACACTTGAAAGGATCTACTGAACTTACTGTAACATGAAAGAAAGTCTATCTGATATTTTATATATTTATGTAGTCGCTACTTATGCGTCAAGACGTAACAAACAAAAATAATGTCACTTTCGAATTTATGATGTAAACGATTGTTTATACAATTCATGTACTTCTATAAGACATAACTTTACAGTGAACATACTATAATTTTACTCATAATTTTTTTTTGGTTAATAATTCATTTTTATAACAAGCTTTTTATGGTGACTTTACTTTTTGGTGACTGAACTTGCATTGTCAATATACTAATGTATACATAATTTCAGCTCAATCTAGTTGCTTTGTAATAAGAACTATGAAGGAAAATATAAATACGGAATACAGCTTATACATGTATCGGAATTTCTTCACAAATTTGAGTCAAATTTGAGTCTTATTGTTAGTCCATTTACCGTTAAAAACACTTGAAAGGATCTACTGAACTTACTGTAACATGAAAGAAAGTCTATCTGATATTTTATATATTTATGTAGTCGCTACTTATGCGTCAAGACGTAACAAACAAAAATAATGTCACTTTTGAATTTATGATGTAAACGATTGTTTATACAATTCATGTACTTCTATAAGACATAACTTTACAGTGAACATACTATAATTTTACTCATAATTTTTTTTTGGTTAATAATTCATTTTTATAACAAGCTTTTTATGGTGACTTTACTTTTTGGTGACTGAACTTGCATTGTCAATATACTAATGTATACATAATTTCAGCTCAATCTAACACCGGGAAGTGGGTCAAATTTAACTTGCAAGATTCGATTACAGACACCGGACAGGTAACTAAATAAAAGCTTGCAAAAATAGCCATATTTAAACGAGTCTAGTAAGAATAAAGTCAATATTATTCTCTGTCCTACAAATAAAACAACACAGTTAGCACTTCCACCGCAGTGTCTCGCTCCGAGCAATTAGATATCGATAGTCGGATTTATACTTCACGACCGCGACGTGTGCTCGGGGGCACGACTAGCAGTGTTATGTTGTTAATTTGTCATGTCATAAATATTTTTTCAACACACTCGCTCGTAAAGTGACATTTATTGCACCGTTATTAGTATCTTAATGCAGCTTATTACGCACTCTAGTGCTTTTTACTTTAAATTACCGCACTGTTTTATGATAGGTATAATCCCGATTATGATAAGTTTGTACCTCACTGCAAGTGATATGTGTGTAGACCAAGCATTCTTAATTTAAACGGGTAAAATAGTTTGACAACTCACGCTGTCAAAAAAAATACTTGCGCGCCATATTTGTTAACGTTCTCATTGTGTGGTTGATTATTATCAAAAAATCTGCTTAAAAAAATACAAGTCTGTTGTTTTCCTCTCAAGTGTGTTGAAAAACGTCGTATGACACGCGTGTGCATTAATTATTACACTCTCGGCTCACTTATCGCCGAGTGTTAATAAACAACTTTGTATACATGTATCATAATGTACTATTATACTTTTGTTACGTTTGGAATTGAAGTTTATAGATTTTTATAACTGAGTATAGTACCTACATAAACACACATTAAGAATAGATTCAATCTCAGGCTAAGTACTAGGGCCCAAGTTTGCTATAACAATTGTGTTCCAATGAACTAACAGAGGGCCAACCACAAGCTCTTAAATTATTATAACATTATTTGTCTTTTTTCCTGTTTTGACGTCGGATGTCTAAGAAGGACAAAAGATAAGTAAGGTTATTAAAATATTGTTTTAAGAGCCTGTGTGTTTGGCCCTCTGTAGTGTAAAAAATTACAGATTTTTTATAACTACTTCACCCTACTGGTTTTGAAAAATTTAAAGCCTTATTAATTCCCAATCTTCTCCGCGCATTTATTATTAGAAATTCTTAATTTTAATACATAAGACTTAAGTAAACAATAACAGTATCGAAACTTAAGTCGATTATCTGTTTATGTTTTATAGAGCCTAAATACAGGCGCGGACCTTCCCCCAGACATCAGTCACAATTTCCTGAATTAATTATAATAATGTTTACAAACTAAGCTTTCAAACAGACGGGGGGCGGTACAATATACAACGTTGCTTAAAATGTACAGTTTCTTTAAACAATACCTTCTTACTCAGTTACCTTTTTTTACCTTTTTTATAGCTCCATTTGTGTAAATGCTTATGAAATTGACGACGACGACGTTATTTTATTTGCAATACCTAACTTGTGTATCGTACATTTTTAAACTCTTTTTGTAAAATTCTTTCAATCGATTTAAATACAAAATCCAAAAGTCATTTATTCAGTTTAGGCCCAAATAAGCCACTTACGGACGTAACAGTTAACTCTAACACCGATTATTACCGATTTTCTAACCCTTCTCTTGCCTGAGTTATTTAATGGAGTATTTTAACACAGGCGGTGTTTGACCTCATTATTTACTAATACAATCACTTACATAAATAATCTTCATCCATATGAAGATGTATACAATTCAAATGAACTCTGGCTTCTTAGCTAGGTATAACTACGATATAACTGTGTTATAGAAGTAAGTAAACTCTCATATGCAATTAAGCAAGTATATAGCTAAGTTGTACAACAACAAGACTAATGCAAAAAAAAAACTAGTACTGTTAAAAGTTGATTACCGAACTACAGTGATAACGATCAGTCTAAGACTATTTCAAGTGTATTTTTTTTAAAATAATAATTGGCTTTACTTCCACTTTAAACGAAGTTAAAGCGATACTAGTATTTTTTAGTTCTGTTTTTATACACAGCGTTAGAGTGCTGCTGTGAAATAAGCAAAATAGAGGTTACTACCAATAAAAAAATATTTATATCAAATATCTTTCCGGTGTTTGGCGAGTCCCATGTTGGGCGCCATTGCATTTTTATGTAGAAGTTACCTGTATTTCATCTGAGTTTGCGTGTGGCAATAAAAATAGAATTTGTTTACAATATTATTTTATATTTCAAATATTTATAGTAAAAATTGAATATTCTTAGTATTTTTTCGTGTGTTAACATTGTATTTATGTTCATAAACTTGAACAGTAAAAGCATATTAACATAATTTTTGGACAATCATATTTTGAACAAACTATTAAAAACTTTTACTGTCGTATTATAAACGACTCCGCGTCGCTCTCGTGTCGTACATTATAAACAGAACTAACTCTCGCGCTAAAAGCAAACTGTCTTTTTTATTTTTCTTTCAAGAGAGACTTAAAATTTGTGGACGCCTGCGTTTTAGTGGTTTTCGCTGGCTTTTCACATACACCAGACTCTAGTCAGGATTATGTACCGCTTTCTATAGCGTTTTAACTCTATTTGCATACAATAGAGTTAAAAATGCCATGTCTATTTTATTATGTAGCTACATCATCAAGCCAATGACAAGATACATTTAAAGCACACTTTTATCAATACATTTAATTTTCTAGCATGCAATATAAAATATAACGTGGAGAGCCGTTTCTCACACCCTGTATAAAATAGAGTATCAACATTATTCGATCAATATCGTATCGCTTCTCTGAAGTTAAAATATTTGCTCATCTCAGTCTGTTTACAAAATAAAAGACTTGTTTTAGCATCCGAGACTTTGCCTTCTCACTGATGAAATAGTTTTATGGAGTCTAGCAAATATTTTTAATAATATTAAATCATAGTGATAGGATATTAAAAGAGCGACTATACTAGCGTATGTGCCATGAGCACGGGTATGTGCAACGCTGCCTTGCAACAAACGCGTTCATAGTTTGAACGACTGAATCATCGAAATAGTATTACCCTAGAATAAGCGTGACAGCTGTAAAAACGGCCGAAGAAATAAGACCATGGTGTCGCTATTTCAGTTTCAATAGGTCCACGTTTGATCGTAGAACATTCATTCATGAGTGATATAATTTTGTATTATTGAGTTTCCAAGCGGCCACTTTCACGATGTTGTCTTGTACGTAACCCTTAATCTGGACGGACTGAATACATAATAATGAATGATTATTATTATTTTCGGGGATGACTTTAAGTAGGCACAACTTGTAAAATCACAAACCAATGCTTTTAGGAATCCTGACACTAACAAATGTCTACGACCAGTTAAAAATATTCAATAGGCTCTAACTTTCTCTTAATTGGCAACACAGCACAAGTGTCAGTTATATAGAATGCGTTATCACTAATTGAAACTTTTCAAAGTGATGTAGTGAAGTGTCACTTAGTGCTGGCACTAAACGCGAGCCGTAGTGCTGGCTGGCTCGCACTATTCATCATAACAATTTATGACCTCGCGCCGGGTTCTAAAGTTCCTTTTTTTATTTTATTTTCCACTTTTCACTCAAAGTTTTATGACTTTGGAGAAAAAGTCTCTAAGTTAAATGGAACAGAGTTTATATTACTTCTATCATCTTAGCCCATCATAGATGAAGCTATAATAATTATCTTAACTAATATTATAAATGCGAAAGTGGGTTAGTTTCTTTGTTTGTTACCTACGCCTTCACGGCTCAAATACTCAACGGATTATCATGAAATTTGGCATGGAAATAACCTATGGTATGGAGTAGGAAATAGGCTACTTTTTACCCTGGAAACGCGAGTGAAACCGCGGGGGATAGCTAGTACATTATAGTTACTTCTGTGATGGGCTTAAAAGTCGTCAAAAGATAGAGATATCCAACAAGAAGGGGATTCTCAAGTGCTACTGCTGAATCATACTGACAAAGCTTTAACTCGTTGTTGGAAGCCAGGCGGAGGGGTACTACAAAGTACCCACCACCGCGCAAATGATGATGACAGCATCGTATGCAATGTATACGATCGTCTTCCATGAGTCTTCCCACACAGTTAAGTTGCCGATCAGTCACCCGGTGTATGTACAGTCGCGGAAGGAAAAGGTTCGTCACCTTAGTTGGTTTTCGCTTGCACCAGATTGCAAGAATCAATTTTATTATATGTACCAACATATTACCAGTGAGGTTCCTAACAGGAAGAAACAGTGCTGCTAACATTTACATAAATGTGACGTTTGCTATCGAATAAGGTTTTGCTTGTTTTTACATCACGTCGAACACACTTTATGGCTTTTGCGAATAAAATATAAGTATTTTTTTTGTCAATGATGACATGGCCCTTTTCAATTTTTATTTGACATAAATAACCAACAAGAAAGTTTTAGTTTATCAAAACATAAAATATAAAAAAAACTTGTTGACAAGATGAACAGTCGAACAACTTTGATCTGAATAATTTTGAACTTTGATAACGAACTGTTACATCATTATTTTCTCTAATTCAGTGTATTCTATCTATTCAGTTTCAAACGGTAATATGTGCTCGTGATACGTTGAATGAATCAAGTTGAAAACTGACGAACCTTTTCATTCCGCCACTGTACGCGACATACGTACTACAACTTCTACGAAACTTTTTTTTTATCATGAGTGATGTGTTATAATAAATTAAATAAATAAAAAGTAAATACCGTACACAATATTTAACAGGGATAATAAAATCCATTATTATCAATGAATTTAAGACGATTTTTATTTTTTTGATGTAATGTAGAGTAGATCCGAGAGATTTCTTTGCCAAATAATTTGATTCAAACCTTTTTCATTATGAACTTATGTCAGAAAAAAGTAGTTTTCATAATAAATACTTTGCTCGGTACACTGGCATTTAATACATTTTTCATTCAGTTTACTTAGCTTTAGCTACAAAAGAATTATAGCACCATTATTTGTTTTAGCATCCGTGAGTATTTGAAAAATGTTTCTCTGTGAATGTTCCCGTTTTGTTTTGATGCTCCTTTTTATTATGAGCTGACGTGATTCTTGTTGAATTCCGATCGCTAGAAATACTGAGAAAAATTAATCATGTTTTACGTCTATTTTATGTAACGGGTTATTGCTATTTTTTGTGCACTTCTAATCTATACTTCTATACTAATATAATAAAGCGAAAGAGTTTTTTTATTCGTTTAAACGGGCTAATCTCTGGAACTACCAGTCGGATTCGAAAAATTCTTTCACTAATAGAAAGCTATATTATCCCCGAGTATAATAGGCTTTTTATTACGGGAACGTGGGTGAAACCGCGCGAGACAGCTAGTATAAATATAACCGGTTACATAGATGATAAACAAAGTTACATGATGTAATATTATGCAACGTCAATCACAGGTAAAGTTTTGAGTAGAGTCTAAAACAATTTCATTTGGAACCTATCCCCATGACATAAGGTTTATATTCGATTAACACAATCACTTCTTGATACTTGACATAATTTCTAATTCACTTTCACATCACAATGTAATAACAGACACACTATGTATTGGAAAGACATATTTATGTTCACAAAATTGTCTATCACTTTTCGGTTCTGTTTAGGGGAGACCGGGGCTGGTTGTGACATTTTTTTTACAAACTGTCATATTTTTTTATTGGTTTGATTTTTTTACCTGGATATAGGTTTGTTTTATTAAGTAACTATTCAGGATTCTTATTTAAAATAAATTTTATGTAGCAGACTAATAGTAATGACATAAATGTATGAATTCTGTAAAAAAAGCCGTGTAACTTTCAACCCCGTGCTCGGGGCTGGTTGTTACACTACTGGGGGCAAATTGTTACAATAAAAAACAAACGTATTATACGTGTTTTTATTAGAAACAATCATCACAATCAGTTGCTTTTCTTAATTTAAATGACATTATGTCTATAAAGAAGTCTTTTGCCTTATTACAACGAAAACAATCAACTTAAATGAAACAAAATTACAAACTTCAACTTTTTTCGATCTTGTACTTCGTAAAAACAAAATCTTTCTCACCTATAAGATTATAAACCTTTCTATTAAACAAAACTTTTATACCTACTAATGAACAAAACGTTTTTTAAAATAGAAAATAAACTACACTTAAAAAAAAGACAATCAGATCTATAAGGAAAATCAAGCAGTTCAGCCACTGTAGTCTGAACAATCACTTTCGCAATTCAAGCAAATGTAATGTGCTATATTTCTTCTAACACACTTCACATGTGACCAATTCTTAGAAGCTACTAAGCTACACACTCGACCCATTCCTCACTGGATTTCTTCGGATCAAAAGGATCACAAATCACAACATATCAGACAAAAATAACCATCCTCTACTTCACTTTCTTCGTTAGCGTCATGTAATACCTTCCTCTTTAGGAGACTTTTTTTTTTCCTAAAAAAAAGTAAAAAAAACTATATAGCACAAATTATACCAGTCGGCAACAAGCACTACGGGGTAGGTAGTGACAGATCACAACCTGCCCCGAACAAATGTAACTTTTAGCCCCAACGCCAAAATTGACCCTATAAGGTTATGCTGTGAAAACGTCAATAAACGTAGCTGTATAAGCGTAGACTCATTGCAAAACGAAAGCATTAGGGCGTAAATAACACAACAGGGACATATCTGCCTGTATGGAACATAGGTTACAAACCAATATTACTAAAAGTGTTAAATTTTACTAACCTACGCTTTTAATGGCGGCACGCTTGGGCTCCTCTCACAAAAACGCTGGCGCCACTGGCTCTCGTGGCGTGCTAGCCGGTGGCGACGGGAGTATTTGTCCCTTTCTAACGTCAGTATTGCGTTATCTGTTTCGCAACCATTGCCACTGTAACTACCTACCCCTGTCACAACCAGCCCCGGTCTCCCCTACTTATATCAGTTTGATAGAATCGCATATTTTGGCACGAACTCACCATTTTGTGCCAAAATACATACCAAGTCAATAATCTCATATGGCATATGTTCAAGGTGTATACGTGCATACAGGGTGAGTAGATATTATCATTTAAAATAGTATAAAGTTTTGCATCTTCATTTATAATGCGGACAGCAAGGCAGTGGAACTTGCTTCCGACGTCTGTGTTAACTCTTACAATCTAATGGTGCGTCCATGCTTGGCGAACCGAGCACGAGCCGAGCCACGAACGAGCACACTGAGAGCACGTTCCGCGTAGCGCGGACGGGCTTGCGAGCCTCGAACGAGCATTCGTAGCGTGCTTGACTGCGCTCCGCCCGATTGTCAGTTTTTTCACGAACACAGGGATTCGCATCGCGCTTGTTGTAGGCTCGTTTGAAATCGCGAGCAACGAACGAATCCTGTTCGTTCGAGGCTCAGCTCGTACTCGCTTCGCGTAGCATGGACTCACCATAAGGTTTTTCAAGGCCAGAGTGAAGAGGTTTCTTCTGGGCAAGCGTGCTCCATCTTAGGCTTCGTCATCAACCAAACCAAAGGTGGTGGCTAAACGCGAGCTCATTTCGTATATTACCTGATTATTTCATCAGAACCAAGAGTTTTAAAATATAGTATTTAATATATAGGATTTATTAAACCATAGCTTATACCTAGTCCCTTCTATAGGGACAAAAACCCTCCCTTTTATCTTTACCTCAATACGTTTAAAAAAAGTATGAATAGTAAAATCATAAAAGATTCAGTAAATCGAAATTGCATCAATTTAAAAAGATTAAATTCCCCTAGATTGGCTGGGAAGTGTCGCCGCCACTATTTCAATGCGGCTATATCGAGGGTAGTTCAGTGAATTATTTCACTTTTTCATTGACGCTATATTTTAGCTGTTTCTATGCCTATTTATTTCAAGGAAAAAACCTAATGTACAACTTCGCAAACATATTTTTGAATACGGCAGCATTCACTGAGTTAGCAAATTGACAAGACTGTCTGTATTGAACAAACATATCGTATTTAAAGTTGGAGAACTAGGTGGGTGCCCCGCGGCTGGCTCCGCCCGCCCGCTACCTTCAAACAATAAATTTTTACTGAAACGTCTTACAAAATCAAATTGTACAAAGGAAAACGACTTCAAAGCGGCCTGTGCGACATACATACGTATTTATTCAACATTTACCATCTACAAAACGACACTGTACAAAAATCGTCTTAATTCCATTGCGTTAAGGACTGGAATGTTCTCATTGCGGGCAATTCGGTCGCAAGTGAAATTTTCCGTGTCCAGAGTGATTTCCAATTACTGACATTTCGAAGGTCCTTTAATTCCTTTGTGGAATTGGAAATTAAAAAATAACGCTTTTGTTCCAACATCGGTTCTTAATTATGTTACATTCATAGAGATACAATACTAAGAGAGGGACTGTATTAGAGAATGTATTATTAAAGAGTAAAGGATGGCTGCAAGAAATTTGAAAAAAAATAAATGTTTTACATATCTATTGCAGTCGCGCTGTGCCCGTGCTATCCCGCCCGAGGGCGATAGAGACAACTACAGCTTGGACCGATTATACCTTTTAAAATTAGAAGAAATCTATAGAAAATTCGTAGGGAACAAACGCCACCAGCATTTCCTCAGCGAACTCAGTTGATCGTTTTATAGGACTAAATGCCTAATAAATGCATATATCTCGTTTTTTTATCGATACTTTTACCGAGAACTAATGACAAGGAACTCATGACATTCTTTCTGACAGTAAATAACTATAGTGTATAATATCTATGAATGCATCTACATATGCATGCAAACTGCTTACGCTTCGCACAAGGTTGTAAACGTTATCACTCTATTCATATTCTTTCTCTATGGTTGTGTTTATTGATGAAATACAGTACGATTTCAGGACTCGGAGATCAAGTGAATAGTGAGTGGTATTAGTCTGTTTTTAAAAGTAATTAAGTTTTTATTAGGGCAGCGATAGTTTTGTGGAAAATTTGGGAAGGCGATCTTATAGGGTTTTCAGTTACATTCTGGAGCCGAGTACCTATGTGATTTTTATCGTTATTGAGGGGTATTTTTCCAATAATTAATTCTGCATCGCGCTATTGATAATCCTGGTGTTGCTAGCGTTCATAGGCTACAGTAACCATCAGACGTGCAGTATCTTTATATATAAAATTCTACTGTACGTGTGTATGTCACTGAATTCCTCCTAAACGGCTGGACCGATTTGAATGTATTCACATGGCGCTGCAGTAAAAATCTAGGTTATATTATCGACTGCAGCGCCATCTGCCGGGCTGATTTATGAATCTAAACTATCCAGGGCGCCACCCACCACAAAAAATCATTCAAATCGGTCCAGCCTTTTAGGAGTTCATTGCCATACACGTACAGTAGAATTAACTCCCTGGATGGTTTAGTTAGATAGGGTAGGGTAGCACCATAGGGCGCGCCGGGCAGCTAGTAAACGTATACAATTTTCCAAGTAATTTAAAAAAAATATCGATATAACACTGCCACGTAATGATGCGTTCAACAATTCTGTTAACTCATCTCCACCTACCAGCTTTGTGTGGCCTTCCGACCCTCCCTCTTATTTACCAGGGTGTCTGAGAGAGGAGGTAGCGGCTGGAGAGCTGTAGGTCTGTGTAGGGTGGATGGTTTGATACAAATTACGTCTCCCTGTAAACAAGTTTAGTGTAAACGTCAAGTAAGACTGATGTACTTTTAACATGGATATCAGATGAATTGCATTAGGTATTTTGAAGACAGCTCATTTGTTTCCATGGGAATTGAATGGTTAACTGATTTGCGATGATTTGTTACTTGTAATTTATGACTTATTATTTTATTCTTTTTTTATGGTATCCATTACAGTTTACAAAGAAAATATGCTGTACATAACTAAAAATATACAAAATGTAGGTCGTCTGTTAAAATATTCTCGATCTCGAGCCTCGATCGTCTACACAGTCGGACATTCCTACTGCGGACCATTAGGATGTGGAATCTCCCCATTACGGTTTTCCCTCAGCGCTACGATATGGGGTTCTTCAAAAGAGGCGTAGAAAGAGCTCTTCAAGGTCGGCAACACATTGGCAATCCCCCTGGTATTGCAAATGTCTATAGGCGACGGTGACCACTTTCCATCAGGAGGCCCGTCTGCCTGTTTGTCAACCTCTTGACATAAAAAACAAATGTGAACAATTTTTTTCTAATACAAACACGTTTCTAGTATTATGCATCTGTAAATAATTTGTTTTACTTGTTACAGGTAAGTCATCTACACATATCTGTCCGGGTAAGCTTGCAATTGTTGTACTAGTATACCAATTTGTAAGTGACACATCTGATTCTATTAAACTGGCGGAAGTGAAGGAACTGACCGATTGACGTCTCAAAGCGTAGCTGTATCCAGGTCTACAGAAAAAGGTCTAAGTATATAACGTATCCACCAAGGAAGGGTTGCGCAAAATCCAACGCATAAGAGCTTGTTGTTAAGGCTGTTGATAATTCTTTAGCCTGTAAGTAATTTAAAACGACCCATAATCACTTATGAAGTGGATAACGCGATGTATATCTGAACGACTGTTCTCGACCGAATGGGGATGAATCCCATTATCTGTCGAATGCTCTTTGCTGGGTTTGTCGTTCATTTATTATTCAATTCAATTCACTCAAATATAATGTTGATGTTGCCGCGATGATGTGAAAAATATTTTATTTTTTTTGTCACGGGACGCAATTTATATTAATAAAAACTTAATGATGTAGGCCCATAGCTTGAGAGGTGCTGGACCGATGTGGCCATTTTCTTTAAAAAAAATATTCGTTGTTGTATATTCGAATTAGGATTTTACAAAAAGGAAAATTTTAATTGTTGCCCGGAAAATTGGAAAGATAGGTAAAAACTGAAAGTGCAATATTTTCATGGGATTTTTGAACTGACAACGGATCAGCTAGTTAGCTATAATAACAATAAAATATACTCTATTTTCTATGGAAAATTACGTCTACTTAGCTAATCATGGGTTCTGAATTTAAAGCTCAGTGGATCGAGAATATTGCTTTTTTTATGCCTATGTATTTTACTAAACAAATATTATTATAGGTATTTACTTTGGATAAAATAGCCAATACAGTCAGATTTCTTATATTTGTTGCACTCTATCAGTTAAAACATAGAGTACCTATGCAAGCCTTTCCAACTACATACCTACTTACAAAGTTTCAATATTAATACTCTTAACTAAATATACCTACTTTTAAACTGCGTAAGTGTTTTTTTACTTCACTTTAAATCTCTCAAAGCGAACAAACATGTCTTCCTGTAGTTTCAACTAGGTAAATAAGGAATTTTAATCACGATACACTCTTCAAACGTATGAATTTAAAAACGCAACCGAAATCTCCGCAAGCACGCAAGCATACACACAAGATTGAATATTCTGTGACACAAGTGTGGACTGAGTGCAGAGCGTTTTAACACCAAATAGATACGTGCAGAAAGATTTTGAAAACTGTTTTCAATGTCTATAAGGAGTATTATGTAAGTACAGAGGTACAATACAAATTAATACATATATATTATATAAGATTTGTATTAGGCACATAGCATTTACGAAACGCCAATATTTTGGCAAAGAGTGGTCTTTTGGCACTTTCATTTGTGTCTCATAATTATAACCTCAGTAGCTTCTTCCATCGTCAGTATCATCTTTGGGTAAACAGACTGATACCCGTCTAAAAAAACCTAAACTGAATAAACGGCTTTGACTTCGATATGCACCCCAATGTCACTTTCGCTGTCATGCAAATAGGAATTGAGCCCTGGGAGTTTACAGACCAATTTGAGAAAAATTAATAGTTTCTAGGACGTCCTGATTCCAAGAGTTTCGGAAGCCTACCTGGAAACGTCGATATAAAGTGAATATTTTAGTCACAGATCTGCAAGTCTTATATGATTGTTTACACGTAATGACAATTGAATCGAAATAGTGGTTTCAATCTCAGGTTGAACTAAGTGACCTATGTATGTATTTGGTGTTCTTGAACGAATTTAAACTCTTGTGTACCTTTTATATTATCTATTCTGTGACAAATTAGAGCAAAAGTAGTGGGAAATTTTACAGCTTGGGAAAAAATGGTGCGATTTTTCATCCGCACTTTACACGGGGGGACGCCGGCGACGATTTTCGCAATTGACCTAATTATGCTAAAAAGTTTACAACGAAGGGCCACGGAATATGAAACATGCTCTCAATTTTAGAGGTTGCTGGTCGTGTACAGTTTAAAAGTGCGTCCATGCTACGAACAAACAGAATTTGTTCGTTGCTCGCGATTTCAAGCGTGGACGTACTTAACGAGCCTCCAACGAGCCTACAACGAGCGCGATGCTAATCCCTGTGTTCGTGAAAAACTGACAATCGGGCGGAGCGCAGTCAAGCACGCTACGAATGCTCGTTCAAGGCTCGCGAGCCCGCCCACGCTACGCGAATCGTGCTTGCAGTGTGCTCGTTCGTGGCTCGGTTCGTGCTCGGTACGCCAAGCATGGACGCACCATTACATTTTGACATTATTTTATTGTGTTTATGTTTGGCTGGCCAACGCAACTAAAAGTAGCAGTTTAATTTTATGTGTTTTCGGTTAATAACGAGCACAAAGCTATTTTAAGTCTCAACGTCATATGAATGAAATAAAAAAAAAAGAAATAATTGAAATATCAATAATTATTATATCTTAGTACATCAGATCGTCTAAAAAAATAACCTTATTGAGTTTCTTGCCGATTCTTCAGTCTCATAATTTCAGAATTTTCGACCTCCATAAATGTCGTTCTAGAGCCTAAACAGAACAGCGTTTGAATTCAACTGTAATACTGAAAAACGAGCTTTTAAATGCTAGCAGCACTTGAACCAGATCCGGAGAGCAGTAAACATCGCTACAAGCTAATGACTAAGCAACAGTTTTAAGCCAAAACCAACTGAATACTAAACGCTGTATCCTCCGCCGGCGCCGCTAACGAGTTCAGCGATTTGTGAAATCGTATTCTTCGTATTGCCTCGTAAATATCCTAACTTGGTTTACTTGACAGTTGCGTTGTCATGAGAGATTCCGATTAGAATTTCATGTCAATTCTTTATCCTTACTAATATTGTGAACTAGTTGCGCCCCGCGGTTTCACCCGCGTTCCCGGGATAAAAAGTAGCCTATGTCCTTCTCCATACCATAGGCTATCTCATCATCATCAGCCTATAGTGTCCCATTGCTGAGCAAAGGCCTCCTTTCACAAATGAGGGTGAAAGGGAATGGGCTGGGCAGATACTCCACCACGCGTGCCCACTGCGGATTGGTGGAGGTAGGCTAGTGGTCAACCTACTGTTGGAATTTTTAAAGCCGCCTAGGTGGCATCCAACTAGCTTAACGACTATTACAATTAAGTGATAACCGGGACCAACGGCTTTACGTGCCTTCCGAAGCATGGAAACACTCGATTTGAAATACCACTAGACGGTCACCCATCCAGGTACCGACCACGACAGACGTAGCTTAACTTTGCCGATCGATTAAGAAAGTCTAATCATGCTACACTACGTGCGCTTCCTACACCACGAGCGCTTTAAAGGGTATCTATATGATGGTATCTTGATGCTTATTATGACTTGATGCTAAAGGCCATTTTTTAAGTTCCTTAGGTTTTCCTTAGAGCACCTGACGTAGGATGTAAATTTAAAGTTTTTTGGTTCACATCCACTACTACACCAAAAGTTAAAATACGACACATGCCCCTACATGTCCACATGTCCATATACATCGATGTCCGACATTGAATTATAGCCCAAAGTCCATACAACCGCGCCGCGCCGCGCCGCGCCGCGCCGCGCCCTCGTCCTCTACTATCAGTCGCGAATATTTTATGAACGAGTTCACAAACGTGCGTCATTTATTCATGGTCGGACGGCGCTTAATTTGTTTAGGCCCTTTCATTATGTGCTGTAGAGATCTTTTGAGATACCTTTTGAATCTCGATGCTATTTTTTGATGTAGTTTTGTGATTTTTTAATATTACTAAAGTACCGGTTGAAATTAAAGTAAATATAATTCCATAAAATTAATATTTGCTGCTATATTAAATGACCTGAAATGAATAAGAATGAAATGAATAATGATGATATATATGAATGATGTAGAGTCATTTGTTAACTTTCACAAGTGCCCTATAAGGGCCTTATATGAATAAATGAATTTTGATTTGATTTGATTTGACCTTTTTAATACAATTTCACTTGGCATTTAAATTGTAGCCCAAAACCTAGAACATGCTCTTGAGAGCAGGTGTCGGAATACACCGTCAGGTAAGTACTTGTTTTTACTAATACATTTTTGTTATCATTAGAGTAGACTATCGTTTCTTTTCCATGTATTATCAGAATTGTATTTCTATGCCTATTCAGTATTAATTTTATGGATTTTCAAGGACACTTAATATTCGCAAGTTAGGTCATAAAACTTTCGGGTGTTATACAAGTGAGATTACCGCGCGTGTGCTACTTTCGTGAGCCCGTAGTTGTCTACATTTTGATCACATAGAATATTCAGTCGCTGGAGCCCTGGAGGCCTAGCGGCTTTCATTAAATTTTGATTTTTCCCGCCTTATTTACCGACACCCTGGTAATTGAGCGAGCGGGGACATTAGAATTCCTGTTCAGTTTATTTTACGGTTTTTTTACACCTGAAAAATTAAACTTCTGGATGTGAATTCTGAATTAATCAGAAAAGTGATTATAATAATAATAATAATAATGTGGGATGTTGATTCGACGATCATTGTCCCGATAGTTGTTTCGGCGAACGGTCTCATAGCGAAGAGTCTCGACCAACATCTTGAGAGACTCTCGCTGGATGGCTGGATCAAGGGTCAGATACAGAAGGCGGTACTCCTGGACACGGCGCGCATCGTCAGGAGATTCCTCTCTCTGCAGCCCTAACCACCGGTAGCTTGGGTCCTTCCCCGCTACCGGCGGCACACTAGGATTAGGTTTTTTTATAACATTTTTAGTTTTTGTAAAGATATTGTAAAAAAAATAATCATATATAGATAGGATTAGGTTTTTTATAATATTTTTGAACTATTTTTACTAAAATGTTATAAAAAAAAATAATTTTAAGGATAAAAATAAATAAAGAGATAATAATAATAATAATTTTATTTCATGACATAAGTTAGTACAGTACATGATGTGAAGCCTCTGACTCCCAAACTAGAATAATCTGTGATTCAGGAGCCAGCGTCCTCTCCCAGCTTGTGCAACATAAATTACGTCAATAGCAAAAAAATATCTAAAAAATTAACAATGAAATAAAATAAAAAGGTATATATAAAAATTGCAAACTAGACATCTACCTTGCGAAGGAATGTGATCTTGTGTATGTGTGTGCTTGTGTGTGGTGTGTGTATGTGTATGTGGAGTGGGTGTATGTGTTTGTGTGGTATGTGTATGTGGAGTGAGTGTATGTGAGTGAGGAGTGAATGTATGAGTTTGTACTTGTGCCAGAATCACGTAGTTATAGCATACTTTCAACTTCATCATAATTAAGTTAATTATTAATATATATTTCCTAATATATATTGATTATTTATTAATATATATTTCCTTAGCTCTATTTTCGTCTTATCTATGCTTAGTTATATGTTTTTTATTATTAATTACTAGCTTTTCGCCAGCGGTTTCACCCGCGCCCCCTTCTTTACTCCCTTACCTACCCCTACCCTACGCTACCTTACCCCTACTAGGGTAGGGTAGGGTAAGATAAGGTAGCGTAGGGCCCCAGAAGGGCACTCTACTAGGGCCTAAATTGAATAAATGGCTTTGACTTTGTTGATGGAAAACAATAATGTTAACTACTACTATAAAAATAAAGATTCACTCACATTCACAGAAATCTCACATTGTCTAAAAATATAAAAAAGCGGCCACGTGCGAGTCGGACTCGCCCATGAAGGGTTCCGTAGCAGCAAGTAAAATAATATAAAAGGTCTTGTATTTCGTTGTAACTTTGATCGATGTTTTAATAATAGTGTAATTTGAGATGATTGAATGAAAGGTAAATTGCGGTTTACGATTTACGACGTATTAAAAAAACTACTTACTAGATCTCGTTCAAACCAATTTTTGGTGGAAGTTTGCATGGTTATGTACATCACATATTTTTTTTAGTTTTATGATTCTCTTATTTTAGAAGTTACAGGGGGGGGGCACACATTATACCACTTTGGAAGTGTCTCTCGCGAAAACTATTCTACTACTACTAGTTAAGAATTTTTTTTTTTTATTTGGTGAAAAAAAAGTTGTGTTTCAGTTCTAAGTATAGGGAACCCCCAAAATTTATTGTTTTTTTTTCTCTAGTTTTGTGTGAAAATCTTAATGCTGTTCACAGAATACATCTACTAACCAAGTTTCAACAGTATAGTTCTTATAGTTTCGGAAAAAAGTGGCTGTGGTAATAAATATAAAAGGGTGCCTTTTTTGCCATTTGGCTACGGAACCCTAAAAACGTTATCTTTCTAAGATTTATACCAGATCAAACAGAACTGTCTCTTCCACTACCATTTTTAAAGCTTACAGAAGAATAGAAAAGCATATAATAATACGTAGGCAAGGATGAAATCACAACCGGTCCTCGTTGTACAGACTACTCTGTGCTTATTTTTAATTTCCGCTCGTTCGATACCGGAACCGTTCGGAATACTTCGGAAGGGGAAACGACCGTCTCTTTCACACGCGTCTGTTTTATTGTCTTGTGTGTGTGATTTATAATTTTAAACAGTTGTGTTTATTTGATGTGAAGATGCCTTTGAGTTAGTGATTTTGTTTACTTTCTCATTGTGTGGTTACCACTTTTGGCCACATTATTGATACGATGAGATTGCGGTCAAACGCAGTAACTAATAAAGTTTTTTTTAATAGGGTTATAGAGCCGAGCCACGAACGATCAGAATTCGTTCGAGTTCGATGCGAATCCCTGTTTGTGAAAAAACTGACAAGGTTCGCAAGTCCGTCCTCGCTACGCGAACAACGAATCCTATTTGTTCGTGGCTCGGCTGGTTCTCGCTTTGCGTAGCATGGACGCACCATAAGATTTGATTTTGTTTTTTTTGGTTTTGGTAGACGATGAAAAAAACAAGAAATATGATATTTTCCATCAATATTCCACTATAGAATAACCTCTTATCTTCCAACTAGAGAACTCCATCCTTGTATACATACAGCATGTGTTCGCACGCGGCTACTAGTAAAGCGGAAGCGCAGGATGCGATCAATCACTCAGCGACATACATACATACACACTCTGTATTATTGCACTTATACACTGGAACACCGGCCGCAGCTTGTAGCGGTGTAATGCTCAATATAGAAATTTTATCTATTTATCTATTTTTTATGTTTTATTGTCATTTTTTGGTATTACTGTAGAACAATCCTACCATGCGAAGCGCTCGTGGTGTAGCATGATTAGCCGTTCTTAATCGGTCGGCAGAGTGAAGCTACGTCTGTCGTGGTCGGTACCTGGATGGGTATTTCAAATCGAGCGTTTCCGTGCTTCGGCAGGCACGTAAAGCCGTTGGTCCCGGTTATCACTTAATTGTGATAGTCATTAAGCTAGATGGATGCCTCCTAGGCGGCTTGAAAAATTGCAACAGTAGGTTGACCACTAGCCTACCTCCACCAATCCGCAGTGGGCACGCGTGGTGGAGTATCGCCCGGTCCCTTTCACCTTAATTTGTGAAAGGAGGCCTGTGCTTAGCAGTGGGTCATTATAGGCTGATGATGATGTAGCCTATCATGAAGGAAAGTGGCGCCACTCAAAAACTCAGCAAATGCAACCTTCCGAACCGGTATTAGAGTCAGACTTTTCATAATAGCCTGCGAAGTTATATTTGAATAAATGATTTTGAATTTTTTAAACAAATAATTGGACTGTTTTACAAAAAAACTTAAACCGACTTTAAGTACACTAAGAAGTAATCAAATCCTGATCTAATGACAATGGGACCAAACGGGAAGTGTACCCTTCCAGACAAAAAAAGAATTTTCCAAATCGGTTAATAAATGAAGGTGTTATGAGGTACCAAACATAAAAAAAAAAAAAAAAAAAACAACCGAATTGAGAACCTCCTCCTTTTTTTGAAGTCGGTTAATAAGAAGCCTCTATTCGTTCGTTGCTCACGATATCACGTGTGGACGTACAACGAGCCTACAATACGAGCAAAATCAAAATCATAAAGTCATTTATTCAGTTTTAGGCCCTGGTAAGGCGTTGTAAGTACAGTTGGATTTACCCTGTGTTCGTGAAAAAAACTGATAATTACCGGAGCACTCTATACTCCTTTTTGCTTGTTTCTATATTCGATAGCTACTATATCTGTCTGTATGTCTTGCTCCCGATACACCCTAGCGACAACTTCTAAGGGTAGTTGCCAAACAGGCGAATACTTCTTACTATTCTCTACTAGAATTTTTTGTCTTATTTTTTGCCCACCTGATGGTAAGCGGTTAACGTATTCATATAAATAAATAATAAATAAATATCCTGGGACATTCCTCACACACGGTGATCTGATCCCAAACTAAGCAGACCTTGTACACACAGCTACAGATCAAGCTATACATTTCTAGTATAAGCTGATCTCCCACTGTACGGAAATCCTATACAATGCGAGGCCAGCTTATGGTGTAAATGTATAGCTTGATCTGTAGCCGTGTGTACTATGGAAACCATATAACTGATATAATACATATACTACTTTTTTTTTATAAATACATACTTAATATACATAATTACACCCAGACTCGGGACATACAGACATGTTCATGCACACAAATGCATGTCCTGTGCGGGAATCGAACCCACGACCTGCGGCGCAATAGGTGGAATCTTTACCAGGCTCTTAACCAACTGCGCCAACTGGCCCGTCGATATGGGCGCTTGCAATTCACGTGGCATCACACGCGTTACCGAACTTTCCCTTCCCCTCAATAAGCCGTTGATTTCTTCCGATATTCTAAAATATCGCGCTCACTGTGGAATCCGAACACAACCTTCGAGTCTATCCAACATCACTACCATCTAAGCTTCCATCACCCTAAGAGATAAAACATGCAATTTTTGTACCGCAATTCGCAACACCGCATTCATAAAAGTGCAGAAGCAATATTAAACACCTGGTCGTATTGATGTTTGAATATACAGCTTCTGGCTGCATTGCGAGCGTAAAGTGTCGCTTTTATAGCTATCGGCTACGAATGATGTTAGTTTTCCGCTATATGACTTATGCCATTTGTAATCGACTGACTAATGCTGTGGGGGAAAATATTGATGGTAGTGTAGATCTTGGAGTTTTATGTGCATATTTTACTTGGTTCAGTGACCCGATAATAATCTTATAGGTGTTAGTTCGATTCCTTGATTGCACAGACGAAATAATACGCAGAGGGATTTCTGAGACATCCATTTCAAAGCTACATAGCGCTCTCTTCGAGCGTTGCCGTGCTTCGGAAGGCACGTAAAGCCGTTGGTCCCGGTTATCACTTAATTGTGATAGACGTTAAGCTAGTTGGAGGCCTTCTAGGTGGCCTGACAACTCCAACAGTAGGTTGAACACTAGCCTACCTCCACCTCGCCGCAGTGGGCACGCGTGGGGGAGTATCTGCCCATTCCCTTTCACCCTGATTTGTGAAAGGAGGCCTGTGCTCAGCAGTGGGCCATTATAGGCTGATGATGATGATAGCGCTCTCTTGGCGGTGTATGGGTTTTTATTACTCTTTGCTGTAAGAGAAGGAAAGAAGTCTTTACAGTGCGACCATTAGAGGTTGTTGATAACCTAAATCATAATGTTCATTATACTAGAAATTTATTAGCAGATAGTGATTATGTTCTTAATGTTGGAGTGAAGAAAAATACATAATTATCCAGCTCTGAGTATTTAATTAATTTCGTTTTAATAAAATATTACTATAGCGACAGAGGTCAACACAATACAGCAAATAGAAAAGAGAAGCAACAATACAATACAACCCAACAACGCCTAAAGGCGATATCTCAAAGCGCACATGGGCCGGGAGTAAATAATTCGAGAGTTCCGTACCCCATTGATGTGTCAACATGACTGATGGCTGCTCCCGGCGCCGCTCGGCAACTCGCGCCTTTGTGAGAGGATTATAAAGCTCGTATAGTGGCTGTATTGGAAATGATGGAGTTGTTTGCTTATCGAGAATGAGCGGAAGATTTATTAGCTGTTACTAAGATTCGAAATTTTCCATCATCTTGCGTTTACAAGCTATTTAGTGCTTGAAATCAACGTATAACATTATTTTAGAGCTTACGAAATTTGTCCGCGTAAGGGTCTTAAAGCAATCTGAGGCTATCACTTTTATAAAAGCAGTATATGGCTTGCATGGGAGCTATTCAAAATAATGAGTCAAAAGAGCTCTTCAAGGCATGGTGTAGCAAACATCCATTGGCCGTGGTGAACTGTCTCCTTGCCAGTTAAACAATTGAAATCAATGAAAGGATAGATTATGATGTGTTGGTCCTCTAATAATTTCTAAGCTCATATTGGAGCGAAACAAATCACTAAGTATGAAAGCATTCAATTCGAAAACTAACTCCACAAAATACACCCTCAAAACCTGTGACCATAATACAAAGGATAAATAAGATAAAGTTGTGGACAATCCACTTGTGCAATTGACTCGGTGCAAGTTTGCAGCTTGCAGCAACAACGGCAGCGGCTACAGCACGGCAAGTTAAACTGAAGCAAGTGGACCGAGCGCTGAATGACTAATGGCGTTATGAAGTTATCAGTCTTGCCGTGTCAGCTTCGGACACACGGGCGGTTGGTGTGGCTTACTTGTGGCTTGCATGTTTTGGCATATTAAAAAATACCATACAATATATCATTGACTCTAATTATACGGCAAAATAATATGTGACACATGGTAAAAAATACACACAAAAAGACTAAAAAACAGTTTGTGTATATTAGTGCGTGCACGCACTTAAGATGAGACTTGACACACCACGTCGTTGATCATTTCTTTAGCGGTATGATGAGGTCTTTCAGAGAGGTAGAGCGCTGGGAAAGTACCTCCAACTTACAGAATACCGCAGCCAAATAACTTTATGTTGTGTAAAGTTGTGTTCCTGCGCGTGAGTAAGGTCGCCAGAGCTCATTGGGGAGGGGGGAAAGGTCGGTAACGCGTGGGCGATGCTTCGTGTGTTGCAAGCGTCCATATGGCTACGGTAACCGCTTACTATCAGGCGGGCCATATGCTTGCTTACCGAGTTAGTCATATGAAAAAAGGCGGGTAGGGACTGAGCAACATTATAATAAAATAGATACCGCTAAAGAGAAGTCAACATCAACGACGTCAGACGTTAATTAAGTGGTTTGTCAAGGTTCATCTTTAGTGGCACGTATTACAAACGACAAGGAGCACCGTAATGTCATATTTTTAAAAGGTGAAATCTTCCGCCATACTTAGGTAACTGTTATGTTCACTGTCCTTCTAAATCGTGTGTAGCGTTTTAAAATTGTCAACCGAGACGGGCTTGATTAGCAGCTAAGCTAGTACTGTTAGTAGTCTTCCATCTCTTTCTAACGTGTCCGCGCTAGTTTGCCATGACAAGGACAGAAGATGCTGTAAGAATTAATTTCATTATTGTTGTTTGTTGTTATGGTTTGTTTTCATTAGATTACTTAGTCAAATCTGAGCTGAATTAAGTTGTTTGCGAGTGGGATAAAAAGGTTTAAGTAGGATATTCTAAAACTTAACTATCATAGAGTAAGAATATGAATAGAGCGATAGCGGTAACAACATAACATTGTGCGAAGTGTGAGCATATAGATGTATTCACAGATATATCGTATACTAGTGGTTCAAAATTGATCGAGACCTCCGGAGACCAGCGGGCGGGGAGCTTTTTCCGCCAACGCGTCAGCTTGGCTATCCAAAGAGGAAACGCTGCCAGCCTTCTGGGAACCTTGCCGTTAATCGGAAGCAGCGGCAGGCTTGAGGATTTTTTCTACAGGGTGTTGTTTTGCATTCGTGCCATATTTACAGAACCAATAGTAAATGACTTATTTAGTTATTATAAAATAGGTAATTAATTCTGGGCTTGATAAGTAAATAATTATTGATGATTTGTGATTAACGTCAAATCAGAATAAGACTTCATACCTGCACAGAATAGGTCTGCGATCCGGGGCGAGGGGAGAAACCGGGCCGCTGCGCAGCGGTCACCAACCTATATCTTATAAATCTTTATAAAACATCGTCAAACACGGTGGGATTTTTATTTTTACAAAACTTTAAAAATAATATTTAATTTTAAGAGCATGATTTTATAATTGATTAGTGTTCTATATAAGGTAAATATCCACCTCCTTAAATATGGCACAAATGCAGAACAACACCCGGTATATATAGATTGTATTTTGTAAATATAGATTGTATTTCGTACATATTTGTTGTATACTAGTTGATTTACAGTTAGACAAAATGTCAATATCCCCGCCCGCTGGTCTCCGGAGGTCTCGATCAATTTTGAAGACAAGGTGCGAGCAAAACGGCGAGCTTCTGACCCCCATGGTCCCAAGGTCTCGACCGCAAAAGGCATAAAAATATAATTGGGTCCAATCGATGCATATTTTTTGAATTTTGAATTTTCCGCACTGGCCGCTCTATGTTAACTTTGCTGAACGAATTCCATGTTGTTTCAAATACCTCAGGCCATTTTACTCTGAATTCATGATCTTTAGGTATCTAAGGAAATACTCTACCTCCGGCCATCTAATCCCAAATTAAGCAGAGCAAGAGAAGAATCAAACCAGACAAACAGGCACGCAAATGTTTGACCTGGGTGGGAATCGAATCCACGACCTGTGGCATGTCAGTCGGTATATCTAATGGTGCGTCGTGCGTCCATGCTTGGCGAACCGAGCACGAGCCGAGCCTCGAACGAGCACACTGCGAGCACTATTCGCGTAGCGTGGACGGGCTTGCGAGCCTCGAACGAGCGCGATAGTCAGTTTTTTCACGAACAGAGGGACTCGCATCGTGCTCGTTGTAGGTTCGTTCGTGGCTCGACTCGTGCTCGATTCGCGTAGCATGGACGCACCATAACAAACGACACCAGTCTAAAACAAATCATAAATTACATCTAGAACGCGAGTGAAACCGTAGGACGAATAAAGATCAATTTTTCACACAAACCACTGCAATTCAAATGAATAAAACATACAAAGGAAACGGAATTCAATGTAAGTTTCCGATATAAAAATTGTACATCCGTTTTTCTATTTAAAACCCAAACTTTGTCTAACTATTTTGGAAGCGGACCAACAGGCCGCCCGCAGCCCGCCCGACACCGAACTTTGACTCAAACTGCAATTGCGACTGAAATGTCGCAGACACGTGACATGGAGGCATTGCTCGTATCCTCTATTGGTTATTTGAAACTGTTCTCGACTGCATTTACCAACTTATTTAATAACGGGAATTATTTGATGGAGGTTCAGAGGAACTATTTGGTTACATTGCTTTATGGTAGGGACATCTGGGAGTTAGGCATATTTTGTTTGGCAAATAGATTGCAAGCTTGACAATAATGTGTGATAATGTTAAAAATGCAGGTACTATCACACTGAGGCCACTGTAAATGGGAAATTAGTAATAGAATTAAGAAAAAACGTGAAAATAAATGAACTATGAACCATGACCCAAAATCTACAACCACTCTACAACCACCGTAACCGCTTACCATCTGGCGGGCTGTATGCTTGTTTGCTACCTAAGTAGTAAAAAATATTTGGTAATTTCGTCTAAACATAAATAATGAATACGAAATAATAGTTTGATAATACTACAGACAGACCCAATTTGGGTTATTATATTTTCATATAATTAGGTACGAGGATCATCAGTTATTAGTAGGTGTTGATTGATAAAATAAAAATAATTCTCATTGCGTTAATTATGTTATTTAAAAATAAATAGTTCGGTTCTTTAATTGCAACTCTTAATTTTCAAAAAAATCCGTAAGTCGCCACTCAACAGCAGGCCTTAAACCCTCTAAAACGGGCGGGGACACTTCCCGAACTGATTTTTTTCTCATTTTGTCTTTGAAAAGAAACGGCCCCAGTGACTCCGTAATTACTTACTCATTTGAGGCCTTTGATTCTTTTTTTAGGTCACAGTTTTAACTCTCGAATTTCTACGAATTATTACATAATATTTTGTTATTTCCCTTTTTTATACTATGATAATATATTTGTTGTGATGTTTCTCTCCCTGGGGGAGTATTGTGGAAATATTCCTTTGATAATTCACGGATGGAAATGAGTTTTTTCGGGGTTGTATTTCAAACGTAAACTTTTCCAATGTACTGCGAAAAGAACTGTTGCTTATAAAATAAAATAATAAATATCCTGGAACATTCCTCACACACGGTCATCTGATCCCAAACTAAGCAGAGCTTGTACTATGGAAACCAGATAACTGATATAATACATATACTACTTTTTGTTTGTAAATACATACTTAATATACATAATTACACCCAGACTCAGGACATACAGACATGTTCATGCACACAAATGCATGTCCTGTGTGGGAATCGAACCCACGACCTGCGGCGCTATAGGTTAAGACTCCACGTCTTAACCAACTGCGCCAACAGGCCCGTCTATTTTGATGTTTGTTGCAATTTGTGTACGTTGTATTTGGTGATGGATTTCTGTGCGGTTACAACCTACAATACCATACCCAGAATTCTATATAACACTAGCTTCTGCTTGCGGCTTCGCCCGCGTGGTTTACAGGACATATATTTTTCTACAACAATAAAATAAAACAAAACAACTTCATCCCGCTTCGAGGGTGGAATTATTAAAAACGCTGAGACACGTATAAATTAATTTTCAATCTTCAGCCTAAACACAAAATTTGAAGATCCTAACTTCGAAACTGACGGACTTTCATACAAACTTTCATCCCCTATTTTAGGGATGGAATTTCGAAAAACCCTTTCTTACTGGATACCTACTCTTCACAAAGAATATACACTCTAAATATCATGTCTCTAGGACTTTAGGCTGTGCGTTGATATATCAGTCAGTCAGTCAGTCAGGACTTTGAATTTGATATAGGTACCTATATAGAGATCGTCTCAAACTTAGACTAACGTAGTTCGAAAATTTTGTCATAAGTACTCGTTACTGGAGTTACTGTATTAACTCTGTCGGTAACAACAAATAGCGTTATTCAACAATACACGTAGTAACTACTATTTGTTACAAGAACCTACGCATCCGCTTCGGAAATGTTCGATTGTCGACGAATCTGGCCGAAGTACCGTTTAATAAAACCTCTCCGCGAGATAAGATCGGAAAATCGAGTATCCCATTACATATTCCCGCTCGGGTGTTCTGAGTTACGACGTTTTAGCATAAAAGGTTACTTCGACCGTTTTGATAAGATGAGAATCAACGGATACCTACTATGTATATATGTCTATATATATATATATACATACTTAGTGTGTACTGCATAGGATTATCGTTTCATATTTAGTTCTTTTTAGGGTTCTGTACCCAAAGGGTGCCCAACGGGACCCTATTACTATGGCTCCGCTGTCCGTCCGTCCATCCGTCCGTCTGTCTGTCAGTGGGCTGTATCTCATTAACCGTAACAGTTAGACAGCTGAATTCCACAGAATAAAGTAAAAAAATATCAATATACAAGAATCGTTTATTTTTTACAGCATAGTTGAGTTAGTTCATAATGTACGGAACCCTCCGTGTGCGAGACTGGCGCACTTGGCAGGTTTTTTTTTCGTATGGTAACATGTGTGTGTGCATAATTTTAAGTATGAGCTGAGCGTAACTGTCATACATAAGATAATTTCAAATAAAAATCGGTTCCTTAGTTAGGCGTTTAAAATCTAAAACGCCTAGATAAAGGCTAATGTGCTTACCTATATACTTAGTACAGTTAATACTAAGTAGCATTACCAACTACTCGTACCTTGAATAGTCTAATCTACAGTACACAGTAACCCGCAGCATGCGAGCGGTTGCCGTAGACCGCGCGCCGCCGCCGCCCGGTCGCCGAGACCGTTCCATAATTAACCGCAAACAAAAGGGACTCATTATTCAACGCCGCATCCCCGCTGATTTTATTCAAGTTTTATTCATTCGCCACTCGTGATCCGACTATTTTGTTTATTTGTTGCGTCGTTTGTTACGAATATTAATCCTTTAATTAACATTAGTGTAATGTATCTTGCTTAGAATTGGTTATACAATACATGAGTTTTATGATGACTAGGGGTAGTGAATCCCCTGTTTTTTAAGTCTTGTATTTGTTTAGCATGATGAAATTTCTAGTTATAAATATCAAATCTATAGCTGAAACCATACAATATTGACTTTTTTGTATTTAAAATACGAATACATTTGGTAATTTTGGAAACATTACAGCCATAGAGATCGAATAATAAATTAGAGCAAATAATTGTCTTAAAATTTTTGCTTATTTAAGAAGTAAAATGTGGCCTTATCTTATCTTGACCGCCGAGCCAGGAGACTCATTGGAGATGAGTCTTTAATTAAGGCGAAACTCACGAGCCTCGACCATCGAAGAAAGGTTGCTTGCTTATCGGTTTTCTACAGGATATATTTTGGAGAGTGTGCGCAGGAATTGTTCAACCTAATTCCACCATCCCCATTTTTACACCGAACCACAAGACGCCGGGAAAATTTTCACCCGTACGTTGTTGACATACCGAAAATACGGACACAGCGTTTTGCATCCTCATTTATAATGCGGACAGCAAGGGAGTGGAACTTGCTTCCGGCGTCTGTGTTTCCTGACGCCTACAATCTAGGAACTTTCAAGGCCAGAGTGAATAGGTTTCTTCTGGGTAAGCGTGTTTCATCTTAGGCTTCGTCATCGCCCCTTCTGGGCGGGTCAGTGGCCAAACGCAAGCCCATTTAATTTAAAAAAAAAAAAAAAAAAAAAAAAAAAAATCTATATAGTTTAAAAATCACCAAATTTCCAGAATATGGTACAAAGCATAAAAAGTTCACAAATACCACACGATTTCGGTCCTCATTTATATAACATACAATAATTAAATGTATATGATTGCATTAGTGTTGTACGGTGCACAAGTGACTGCAAATTGTCCAACAATTGCAACGTCAACCTCCGCGAGCTCTCGGCAAATTATAATTCATGGCGGCGAAACAACTCCGCTGATTCAAATAAACTTTACTAAGGCTAGTGTTATACTGAAATTGACCTTTCCCTAGCTAAGTATCCCCGCGTTTTCACTAGCGTTCCCGGGATAAAAATAAGCCTATGTCTCCATTCTGAGTGTCAAATTTAATCGCAGTTTAGGGTTGGAAGTTTCACAGACAAACGGGTTTTTTATAATAATATTAGTAATGGGGTAGGGATTGCTTTTTAAACAACAATGTCTTATTTACAAGACCTGATTAATTGGAAGGGTTTCTCTGATATATAATATTTATTCTAAACAATTAATGCATGACATTTCATATATTTAGTAAGCTTTCATTCCAATTGTCAATGATAGTCTTATCGCCTTACTCCTTCCTTATAACTGCATATATAAAATGCAATATCAATTGAGAACCCTTGGACACGTTTTAATTAATTGAACAGTAAAGGCTAATAAGCGGCGGGACGCGGCCGCTGCGCCGTGGCCGCGGCCGGCTCGCTAGGCGCATACAAAGTAGCTGCATTATTCCGCGCATCCCTTGATTTTATTCATACCGAGTGCGCGGGTGCATTTTCATTCATTTTAATTCACTACCTGTCCCGCTTTTTAAACGGGATGTTTTAATTATTAACTTTATGCTGTGACCGTTTTAGGGTTGGCAGTTGCATGTGATAATTTTAAAGTCAAAGTCAAAGCCATTTATTCAATTAGGCCCTAGAAGGGCACCTATGAAGGTCAAAGCTACTGAAGTTACCGCCAGTTCGTAAGTCGGCCTTCAACTGAGAAGAATAGGCAAGAAACTCAGCAAGGTAACATTTTTTTTTTTTACAATCTGAATAAAGAAATATGATTGTCTTTAATCTTACTTATGTTTTAAAAATATGCCTATATCTTTTTTTTATCTTGATGTGAATCTTGATGAAACATCATGAGATGTTTTAAATGGCTTAACCTCAAAAAGCATTACTCCACTTCCTCTATCGCCATAGCCAAGTATCGGAATCGGCTGAAACCTCGTGAAGCGATGATAGCCGACTATGGTCGGGAGTCCCATAATACGCTTGAACACATAAAAATTCCCCTCGATTATGCTAATGTTTACCTACCCTCAAGTATAATTGGCTGAGTGACTTCTGACTTGAATAAAAATAATGCATTCCAAAATAGCGTATGTAATAGGGGTTCGCATTAGTATATGGGGTGGATACGACAATACGACATTAAATGAAACCACGATGTATACGATCAACTTTTACTATGGGACAAAATTCGAAACTGCAAAAAAAAATACAGCTTTTCATACATTTTTGCCGAGGAGAACCTTTGTATGAAAAGCAGTAATTTTTACATGTAAAAGTTGATCGTATACATGAGTACTTCACGTGGTTCCATCTAATGTCGTATTTTCGTATCCACCCTGTATATTACAGCTAGACTAAAGGTAATATTGATAGTCATCCTATCGTCTCAATACCCGAAATTCGCAAATTGAATATAACCAGAATGTGGGGGGTAAAACCGACAAACATTATCAGCGGCGACAATGATAATCGACAAGCGACACATAATAACCGAAACCCTAAAAGGGTCGGTCGGTGTAATGGACCAATTGCCGGTTAATTATGCGTGCTGGGTCTCACAGACCCTCGTTTTTGTACGGGTTAAGTGTTTAGTATAGAATACACGAAAGGAGAGCTTAAGTGGTGTTTGTTAGGGAGTAGTTTTGTGGACGCGTTAATGATTTAGTGTTAGGGAGTGTTGATTTAGGCTTCCTTGGGATTTAAATGAGGTGAGAAAGGCACAAGAAACGGGTATCAGATACCTGAAATATAAACAATGTATAACAACAATAAAGCTGCATTTACATTGATTTTTTTCAGTTTTTTCCAAAAACAAAATTATAGAATAGAATAGAATAGAATAGAATAACTTTTTATTTGACAGTAAAAAATTCTGTCTAATATGTATAACTAGCTGGCCCCCTCGGTTATTTAGCTATAACATTCCCAAATCCAGCTTTTCCATCTGAAAAATATTCTTTCAAATCGGACATGATAGTTACTGAGATTAGCGCGTCCAAACATACAAACTGTTCAGCTTTATTGGTCGCGCGATCGCAAAGCGCGAGCGATGCCTCTCCGTTCAGCTTGGGCAAACATGATTTCGTATGTCTGTCCGGGTGTGGTCCGGCTGTTCTCGTCTACAGATCGCATGTCTCAGCCGATTCTGGTGAAATTTTATGAGCACGTTCGGTAATTATATGGATTTTAGATTATAGAGTCACTAGTAATATTACGTATAGATAAAGATTACAAGTTACCTACAGTTTATTTCATACAAACGAATTAATTTTTCATGAACAAACTGTGGTTAGTTAAAAAATTGTGGTACTCAGTGGTTGATGATGATGATGATGATGAAGGTCCTCAACGAATTTCCATAAGGACTCAAAATATGACAAATAAAACCTTACCCCGTATTCACATTCGATGGCGTCCCAGCGACATAGAACAAATATGTCTGGGCGCAGAGTAAAAGTCGTGCTGTTATAATTTTAGCTCGCTATCGATCCGTCTGTGAGCTGCCTTATTAACACTTTGTCTACACATGCTGGTGATACTGTTTCCTGTATTTTATAAGCCAACTAGCTTCTCCGCGGCCCAAGGGATAAAAAGTAGCCAATACAACTCTGGGATAGATAATGCAGTTTCCTAGTCAAAGTATTTTCAGAAAAAAAACGTGTATAAAATTCTAGCGGCTCTTTCGCTAACAAATTGTGTAGTTTGGGGAAACTGTATGTGTATGTGTACAGACCTCTTTATAAGGAGTGACGTCTTATGCCGAGACGAAGATCACGGGTTCGAATCTTACAATGAGCTTCAGCTTTCTGTGAAGGAAAATTTTGTGTGGAAACCCTACCACGGTGGTAGGGTACGTCGTCGTAGCCATCTGGCTGGCTACCACCCTCAAGTTGAAAATCTGTCGCCAAGCACATATCGGTGTGTGCCGATAGCTGCACTTGAGAGACAGTTCCATCTAGATAGGCTTATCAAAAACAAATCTTATGTCACAGGTCCAGGTTTCAAATTCAATTGATTCAATCTTGATTTATAACTTGTCTAAAGGAGCATGTGCCGAGCAAACGGAATTTGCGTAGCGTATTTGACGAACAGTTGTAGGCTCGTTGTACTCCTTGACATCGCGAGCGACGAACGAAGAGCGGCTCGGCTCCTGCTTGGTTCGCGTAGCGTAGACATACTGTATATTTTATACAGGACGCTGAGTAAAACAACGACCTGTATAACGTTCTTTAAACCTACAAAGTTTATGTTGAAGTAGCTGTTATTTCTATTTTATTATAGCATCCCGTAACTTAACACTTCATAGTTTGTCATAAAATGTCCCCCCTCTCTATTTTCAAAGAGATTCCTTCATTGATCTAAGTCGATAAATCTTCTAGCTTTTAAGAAAGTTATAAATAAGTTCATTTATACACACATGGCTGCAATAGCAACCGTCAGACACTTGGGTAGTCTTGGTCATGTTTAGTTATATAGCTCGTGCTATGCTATCAGCTTGAGTCCGACTTTGGGTTTGATTTGATAGTATTTATTAGTTACAATGTGACCATTGATACCAGTTTATCAAAAAACATCATCCTTTCCCGATACCAAAATATTTATTTTATTAATTTTGGATCAGTGACTTATCTACGTGGATTACGTAACTTTGTAGCAATCAGTTTTTATTTGAATACAACCTCTTATTCGATAGGAACGCATATTACATTCAGTTACGAAAATGATTCTTTAATAAAAAGTATAACTACTAAATATACTGAACCGATTTCTAATTGAAACCGATTGCAACATGTTACGGTGCGTCCATGCTACGCGAATCGAGCACGAGCCGAGCCACGAACGAGCCTACAATGAGCACGATGCGAATCCCTTTGTACGTGAAAAAACTTACAATCGCGCTCGTGCAAGCCCGTCCACGCTACGCGAATCGTGCTCGCAGTGTGCTCGTTTGAGGCTCGGCTCGTGCTCGGTTCGCCAAGCATCTGGACGCACCATTAAGTTAGCCCGCTCGTTAGTCAATACTCGCAAAATTAAAATCTTCAAGAAAAAAGTTCATCTTCTCAACCCTTCACCGAACAGGCGAGTTACAAATACCCGGTTAATTATCAAGACCGGAGATAAATCTACTTAAACCCTCCAATGCCGCGCGCGGTGCTCGCGACCATTTAACCGGGTATACCAGGGCTCGTTCCGGGTATTACAATGGATATGAGCTTAAATCACGCTTAAAATCCTGGCAATTCGTCGCCAAGATATCTATTGATGTATCTCATCGGTTTCAAGTTAAAAATACTCTAAACCCTCTCAGGAAATAAATATGTTGAGGAAGACTTTCTTCTCTGGGGTTTGTGTCCACTGATCACGGTATGTCACATGAATGTAAATGAAAAAGACATACATTTTCTTACGGAAAACATCACGGTATCCGTGGATACAAATCGCCGTGATCCGTGGCTAATTCAATCTCATACCATGATCAGTGGAGACAAACCCCTTCTCTGCACCAAAATATTATAGAATACTAAAGTTTCAGTAGTTTATGGTAGGTATCTACGCTAGGTAACTCGTGACAATTTGCTCAACTATCAAGATTTTTTTTTTATTATTTTCATAATTGAGTGAGGCGTGTAATAGACACGAGAAACACGCGACTATTAACTAGTATTTTCATCAGGTGTTGAAGTGCTTAATATAATCTTGAGTAAATTTTTTTACTCAAGATTACGTGATGTCTACATTGTTAATGTTGAATTGTCTGCCGTAATGTGTTTGTCTTTTTATTTAATGCAATAAAGAATTATTATTATTATTATTTGTATCTTTCCTTTTGGAATTTCACGGTCCGAGGACCGGTCCTTTTGGAAGGCGTGCATGGGGATACAGATCCAACACGTAGAGGCCCCTTTAAGATACTTTAATGTGTTGGGATATGTACACTAAGCGGATTCTATCTCTGCCCGTACTATTGAAAAGATACGGCCAAAGACAGCATCCGCGAAGTGCAAGGACTATTGCAGAGAAGAAGGAAACTATACTGGGTCTATGGGAGGGAGCTTGCTGGACTGGTTGCTGGGCTATTGATTGAGACAACGGGACGCCTGCCAAATCAAACGTCTCAATCTTGATAATCCTGGCAGACGGTGACTCGCCGCTAACTAAATGGGCCCCCCAAAAACAGTCACCGCGCGGTGACAAAGGGAGCAACATTGGTGTCAGCAGCTAAGGGTGTCGAGAGGTGTGCACCGGTTTCACCATCGCGAGTAATCTCGGAGCGGGTTTCCCCGCTATTACGCAGATTGAGCACTTCCACCCTTTCGAGCATATAGCTCTCGCGCTCCACTCAGGCCGGCCAGTGAAGGCAAGCCAGAGGCGGGGGCATAGGTACCGCCCCCGGGAGATCTCGGGTCCGTGGTGTCGCTACACACCAACAGCTCGCCACAAGCTGCCCTGCGGCTTTATTATTATTATTATTACTGGTTCTCGGCCATGATTGATTACCAGCAGGTTAAGCAGGCTCATCGCCATGGCAACGGATTACCCTGTCGATTAATTACTCTTACTGTCGATTAATGTTAAATTGGAGTTTTTTTTATTCGAAAGCTTGCTAGGTGCGGAGTAGTTTTTAGGATCGGCCACAGAACAGAAAAAACAGTTTTTTCTGTTCTGTGGGGTCGGCAAAGCGCGAGTGATACCCCTGGTGTTGCAAGCGTCCATAGGCTACGGTAACTGCTTACCATCAGGCCGTATGCTTGTTTGCCACCTCAGTGGTATAAAAAAAAAAAAAACATTTTAATAAAATTTTCGTCTTTTTTTCAGGTAAGACGCGGTCTCTCTGATGATGTTACGTCTGCTTTGGTAAGCTAGTTTTTAATACATTAGATATTTCATTAAGAATACAATTTTATTCTTTTAAATTTTTATTTCCCACATATGTTAAATAGGTCAAACGGAACTAAATTCAATCAACAAAATATACCTCATACAAGAGGCAAAATAACGAGGTACAGCCGACCCGTGCCGGTTAATACCGTAACTCAAAGTAAAGATATCCGAAATACCGGTTTCCAATTACCGGACAAGTTGGGTTTTAATCTGGGAAATAAAAATGTGACACAAGTTTTTCAAGATTGCATTTGGAGGGTTGACGGAGTTTTCGAAAAAAGAATAGAAGAAATGGCTGTTGAATAAATACTGTTGTGTTGGTACTTGCAATTAGCTGATCAATTTAGTACCGTGTCACATTAAGCAATTCACAGTTTTCATACAAGAGAATGTCAATTGATTATTTTGAAAGGGTCCCAAAATGCCAATCTAATTGACGCTGACCGTATGTACGTTGTGGCGTAGCATTTTTACCTATTTACTAAAAGGTACATACGTAATCTTATAATCAAAAAATCTGGCTTGTATGAGATTTTTCTTTCAGCTTAACTGAAAAGGCTTTAACTAACGCGATAAGATACATCTTACCGGGTTCCCCTTAATCTAATAAGCTACTGGCTTATCCACCATCTCAACTGCCTTAAAAAAAACGCAAACATTTTAAAATTAGTACCACTTTCATTGCGGTTTGCACAGCGTTTTCTCAAATACACGATTAAAAAAACACAAAAACGACTCTGTTACATTTGCATTAAAATTCAAATTAGCGTACAGCTGTGAAGCAGGGGCGCTCAACCTTCGTACCGGAGCGGGTCGAAACGCGTGGCTTGTTCTGAATTTTTAAAAAGATTATTTCAGATTGCGGCCGGCAGGTAATGGAGAGACGCCCGTCACTGTAATTACTGTCTGAAACACTGAAACTGCACTGAAACTATGTCACGGGAACCAAGTTTATGACAGTGACATGAACATTACAATTTGTAACGTATTTCAATAAGAATTTGGTTGTATTTACTGTGATAAGATGGTATATATGGGAAATCTAGTCTGTCATAAAAGTATGAGCTATAAAATATATTGTAGCGCGAATATGCATCTCCATGCAACAGAGAGAGCCTTTTTACGAATTACGTGTCGTCGAAGAACACTTTGTAACTTTATTGCGTTTAAATATATATCAAAGTGTGGATAAATCTCTAGTGGGAGAGCTACTAGGTAGCCGGCGATAAAGCCGATGGGGTTTATGTATATTGTCAATTTTATGGTTTTTAATTATAAGAATACGCTAGGGTTTCTTACTTGAAATAATGCATACAAGTTCCTTTTATAAAGGCGGCATTCTCTCCTAAGAAAGGAATTTCAGAAATTCCAACCCTAAAATAACGATACCTTTAGTATCAAAACCCATTATTACAAACAAGATTTAATTTCCTCAAAGTACCTAATCAAAATCTGTTCTAAACAACACAATTGCAACCTTATCTCGCTCTCTTAAAGTTTACATTCATTCGTGTTGAAAGCGTAGGTTAGATAGTCTGGGGTAAGTTTTTTCAAAACACTGTCACCTGTTGCCAGTACCAACAAACTGTTATGATTCAATAAAACGTACAGTTCTACGTAATGATGCAGTTGGTGAGGTTATCATGAATTTAAAACGTTTCCTGGCGTGCCTTGTTACACGGCCCTCGGTCTGGACTGGATTGGTGATTTCAATATTTATTTTTGCGACTTGTAGCTCGTAAGTTTTGTTTTATTTATTTTTTGGTCGCGAGTGAGTCATATTTTGCTGGATTTATCGTTTCATTTCAGTTGCTTAGGTACATGTTATGTTGGTTTCATTTTCAGTTGAAGACGGACTTCTGAACGGGTGGTGGTAGCTTCGCAATTCATAAGTTTCTACTAAGGCCAAAACTTAAGTGATATTCTTAAAAAATAAACAATTGTTTAATACCCCTGTTAGAATTAATGTTTTGAGTGATTTGGGGCTATTTGTAACATTAGTATTCAAATAATGTTTATTTGATCATTTTTATTGTAAGATACAGATTTCACAAACAATGTCTATACTCTATACAGAAGTTATGTTGACCATATTATTAGACACACACAGACCTCGTATTATCTAACACTTATCAGTGGATAATATGTTTTATGTCCACTATCTGAAGTCCAATTTGGCTCTATTCACACTGTGATCTAATAACATAACTTACGTCATGCAATGCGAACCAAAGTAAAGCTTAAGACTGTAATATAAGGTTTATTATCAACTGTTTAAACAGGCTCACAAGATTTTTTCAACATCTAATTTTAAAAAAATACAACAAAAAATTTAAGTTTTTTTCCCCTACATACAATATTGTGCGTACATTAGGTGACAATGAATTTGGGGCGAGCGGGTCCCATCCCTAATGTGCGTTCTTATTGTGTTTTTTTTGTAAGCCGCTGTAAATTATGTTGACATTAACTTAACCGATATGTTTTGTTGTATTGTCGCGTAATGGATCCGCACCTATCTTGCTGCACGTAAATTAGAAACCTTTTTACAAGAATAATAGAAGTATATATTTATATATAAAATTCTACTGTACGTGTGTATGTCACTGAACTCTTCCTAAACGGCTGGACCGATTTGAATGTTTTTTTTTGTATGCGTTTGGGTGGCGCCCTGAATGGTTTAGGTAGGGAAGGGTAGGGTAGGGTATAGGTTAGGCCACCACGCGAACGAAGTCGTGCCGGGCAGTTAGTCTTGGATAATTTGGTAGTCTTCGGTCATTGTTTTACTATTTGTTATTTACACGTCTGAAAAAAAGTGTAATATTTTCTGGGTTCATGTGTGTATGGATTTTTTTAATTCTAATATTATCATTATTATAACTTCTAAATGCTTGATTTTGAAGTTTGCGGTGTTGTATCCGGGACATAAACCATTACTGACAATTAATGAAAAAAAATTACACATATTTTGTATTGTCTTGTTTCATATAACTTCGTATTATGTCATTGGGTAATGATGGATTAAAAAAAAAAAAAGTATTTTTGTGTAAATATATTTTTTATTTCTTGTTTTCTACAACATCATACTTCATTAAATGCTTTACTCTTTATTATTCTAACAAGGTACCGTATTTCACAGCTTCAGTGACCCTTGTTTCACGACTTCGCTATTTCTATATTGAGTTGTTAGTAAAAGTGCGGATTCATTGCATTTGCCGTCTCGACGTGGACGGACGAGTAATTTGGATCGTTCTCGCAAATCATGCTGTCCCGTGTATCCCGAAGTTTACCGAAACCTTCGACACTCGGGAGTTGGTACTGTCCACTCAGCATTAATGAAACTTGCTTACATCTCACGTTCTGGTCATCTAACAGCTATGAGAAATATCTGGATATTCGAATTCGTTTGAAATAATAGCTTACTTAAAACATACTGTTGTATTGGTTATGAAATTTGGTCTATATTCTGACTAATCTTAAAAGCAAAATTGAGTCTGTCTTTATGTCTCTGAGGTATTCAAGGTTAGCCGATTTTGATGATAATAATTGGCAAATAGCTTGGACCACAGAGGTAAATATGGAGGTATATAATATATTTTATCCCGCTACTATATATATTTATAAGCTGTTAGATGACCTGAGGGGCTAAAAGCAATATTACTACGCAATTCATTTTTTCGAATTCTCGGCAGATCCTAAGTGATTCCAATATTTTTAGGTAAAATAGTTACTCATTATATACAATTCAATTCAATTCATTAAAAGATTTGGAATTGATGAATTACATATGATCTGTTTTAAATTCGAAAAAAGGAATTGCGTTAGCAATATTGCTAAGCTTCCTTTTTAGGGGGCCAGAACGTGCGGGAAACCGTGAGAAACAGATAACAAAAATAAAATATCATGATGTTCTAAAGAAAACGAAAGTACATGCTATATTTAAAAGATAAGATTCGAACATCACTCAATACGAAACTTTCCGTCTAAAGTTTAATTATATTACAATATAATAACGACATTTTCTTTGAAAAAGATCTGCATGATATATCTAAATATCCGTTCAGTACATTTCATTGCGATTGATATAAAAATGTCGTGGAAAAACGAAAATTCTTTTACTCGCGTTCACGGAAAGGTGTCAGTAATTTTATAGACGTTTGGCAAGTGTCCGCTATCTCCCCTGCCTCCCCTAACGAGCTGTCAAACGGGCCGAGAGAAACTCGTAGATAATATTAAATAAAAGAAATGATTTGGACTTCGACACCTGTTTTTTTTTGCCTGTGTAATGCAAAATAATGTCTGTAACGTTTTTTGATACTGGTAATATTTGTTCTCTTTTTAATTTTAGAACGCGAAATTTTGTTTGAAATGTATTTAAATTTCTAAATATGAAATTCTATATTCGAATTTTCGGTACACTAATTTTAAGAGGTAAGCGAGACAAAAGGTGCTACGTGCTACTCTTTTGTCTAAACGGCCAATTGCGTGTTATTAGTTTAGTAAATTATATTTTTTATGAAAAATAACATGTCGCATCTACAGGACGTTACAAAAACACATTCGGGAAAGACACGGGGTAAATCAAGCAAAAACCGCTTCGAATCTCAAATGGTGGGGAATAGGGGGGACAAAGGGTAGGTGTCAAATGAGTTAGACAAATAGTATAATATATATAAAAAATATAATAGCTTAGTCGTCTGCGTTTTTTAACGTGTAGAAATTCTCAAGTACACTTTTATCAGCTGTTTTTAGCGTTTGCCAGTTTTTTGGGAAGGAGTTTTTGAGACGATATAAAGTCTTGCATATTCTGAAGTACTATATTGTCCTGAGGGTAAATGCGCATTCAAGACTGCATATGCAATCGTAAATGTCATCATGTGGCTGCTAGCATATAAATGTAAAGCGTATAATTTTGCTAGTGGAAGTCGACATAATATAAAGTTATTCATAACTGAAGACTTATAATATGTTCTTTCCTGAAAAATATGTTTTAAAGGGTTAAGGAGGTATATATGGTGACTGGTAATTAGTAAACGATACTTACACACATGATTGTACTCATGATAACAAACAACTTTCCCAAAGAAACAAATAGGGATAAATAGCTAAATTAAATAAAAGCTGATAGTGTAGCCCATAATATTTAGCAGTGGCGTGCATTGGTTTTCGTACTAGGTAGGCAGAAGAAATCATGGCCATACACGCCTAAATATGCCTCTTAGATAGATCATGTTTTTGGACCAGATACGTAAAATTGTTTAGGTCAGCGTATCATTTTCCACACACATTTGGTATGATTCATTAGCAAACAAAATACATAATAACAGAATAATAGATTCGAATAACAGCACCCAGATAGCCAGGTGTATAATAAACATAATATTTAAATTATTATTTTTTTAAATTAAATTAAATGACCAAGATTTTTACCTTTGTTTTGAATCCATGAACGTTTTGGAGTTGGTCTACAACAAGTTACTTACTATTTTCAACAAACGAAAACTGACTAAAGGACTAATTTATTGATACATTTTGCGTCTTCACCACAAAATTTCTTCATTTCACACAGATACACTTCGCAAAATCACAATAGAAAAAAGTAAATAACAACAACATTGCATACAATGCCATCCAAACCATAAACAAACCAACACAAATAAATTGCGAAGTTATATTTGAGTTGATCTAATGTTGGTAAACTGTAGTATTTTTAATTTGGATGGGTTACTTTACTTACAACAGTGTAGGTAAGGTTACTTTTGGTTCATAAATCGCGAATGTCAAATGTTAGTATGCTACGCATAGCAAAAGCGTGATTTATACTTTCGTCGTATTATCTTAAAGAAGTGTGTGTGTGTATATAAATATGCCGAAATCGTTTTAGTGTGCGTGAATTTGAGAGGCGAACTCGCGAGTGCCTGCGCGGCAAAGTTTGAAATTTCGTATTGAATGTTAGGTTAGAATTTTTATTTAAAATGATTATGTAGTTTAATTGAATCAAAATATTATTTTATTGAATCTTACGAGGTAGGCATTGCTTATTTGCCTATATGGAATGCACGCCACTGATATTTAGTAGGTACCTAACAAGAATAAGTCTTCTTAGGTAGTAAATATTCTCTTAGGCTCATGTGATAAGTAAATTTAAAAAAATGCTTTTTGGGAAAGTTGTTTGTTATCATGAGTACAATCATTAGTCTAAGTATCGTTTACTAATTACCAGTCACCCTTTATATAATATTTATATGTTGGCCAATTTATAAAGTAATTAATAGATATCAAAACATTAGTTGTAAATAAAATTTACGAATTTAAAGCCACGCCATAAAGTTTAATTTTATCCGAAACAAACAATGTCTATTCCTTCCTGTTAAACATAAAAAAGTTTGTCTACAATGTTTTATTCAACATAAAAAATTAATTCCCTAAACCTTTCAACAGGTCGCCGCCTACTTCAAAAGCACTGTCTTACAACTTACCAGTTTATTTATTATCAACCTGTATAAAAATAGCGTAGAATGAAATTTCACTTTACCACCCAAGACATAGAGTCTAAAGTTGCTTGTGGGTCGTAAAGCTACATACGCCTCACGCGAGTCGTGTGAAACTTTAGCCATTTTGAGGTAAGAAGAGAGTATTAGTTCGACAAGTTTAGGAGGTTTTCAAGTTATCTTGAGTGTTTAACGTCTACTAAACGAATTGCGACTCAGCTTCTTGAATGATAGAGTTGGTATTTGTGTGGAGTCTACAGAACTTGCCAAACAAAATTGGTGTGAAGTGCTGACACATCGAATGTGATTTCGTGTTTATTTTAATTGTCAATTGTTTTGGTTTGACTGCGAAGTTACGTGTTTATTGAAGTGTTTAGGAATAGCATTTAGCTGCAGCTTAAATTTAATAATCCCGAGTGCAGATTCAAATGAAGATCGTAATTTTCAAAATGATTTGTATGACTTTTTTATTTACTTCCACTCGTAAGCGTTTCAATTTAAACGTTTCCTCCATCACCGCAATCAAATAAGCTATTAATTTTCAGCCCATTTGCCGACTTAACTGCGTTTAAAATCCAACCGAAATTCATTACAGAAATCACGGAGGTGTATTCGACCGCAAATACCTCCTCGTGCCTCACAGAGGAAGGCCTCGTAGGGAGGAATGCCTGGAATAATGACTGCGTTTCATGCCCTCCCATATCAACATTCATTAAAATACTTTCCCCACAAAGCTCTGCAGATGGCGCTATTGTCGACGGAGCCTACTCGGTCCCGTAATTCGGTCAACAGATTATTACATAGAGTTTAAAATCACTGTAATTTTTATTTTACATTTTACCCGATCCAACGCGAGATATTTTTTACCGCGGTAAAAAATAAATATACAACAGCCTGTATCAATAACTAAAAAATATTGTAATATTTTTCATAGTGTTTTTGGCAATGCTTGTTATATTAAATAAGGTACACTTTGTAGCCGTTACGACAAAATATTAAAACGTTGAATCTTGCAATTTTTTACGAGTGTCACAGCTGTAGTCACCCAAGTGCCAATTCAGCGTTTTAATTCTCCGCTTCTTTGAAGTTTCCTCTACAGTTCCTATCAAACAAACTCGCAAATCGTATTACAAAGCCGGTGGCCTTTGTCAGGCTTGCGGTGGCTTAACGCTTGACCGCTGGTGGACTCAGTGGAGATTACTATTACAGCCACTATGATTGGAAATGTGAGTTCAAATATACTCCGGGTTCTATTTAATTTGCATTTTTTTTATAACAATGTGTAAAGTCGCCGGAGCTGATTGGGGAGAGTGCTGATTGGCCATATCATCATTAACCCTGGTGATATTCTGGTCACGTGGACCGTATGATTTTTTCTACTTTAATAGTGTAAAAAAACAATCATTTAGTAAAAATAACTACGCCTGTCAGTTTTCTAATAGCAGCCAGTAGCGTATTAAGATAATGTTGCTCGCTTATTTCTGATAGGCGTTCCTGACTATCAAGGATTTCAAATCAGTACGGGACAGACAGTTAAAAGCATAATAGGGCTGGTTAACAATATCGGGACAACCCTTGGTCGGCTCGGTTTCATAATTACTTTTTTGGGGTTCATTTTGCGTAATAATATGAATAATAAAGTTGACGCCAGGTGCGTATTAAAATATTAATTAAATTATATTCTGAATGTGTATTTCGCTGGTTATGTCGCGGTCACATTTGAAAATAAAGCGGGAAACTATGGTGGTCACTAAATTAGCAACGAATTCATTAAAAGTAGAATAGTTTGGTGTACATAATATGTGCAAACCGTGTGGAAAATAACATTAATGAAAATTAACTTCATTAGTTACTATCTATTTGCAATACGTGATTCAGCGGTTTGAATTGACTTTGATAAATTTGTTGATCCTGTATTGTATCATAAGCAATATATCAATCTGTCAATTTGTTGCTATTATGATAATATTAGGCGTTATGAATAATTAACTAGGTGCTGTTGCAAAGCTAGTTGGTATCAAGGCTTTTGTAATTGTGTAAGAGATTATAGGAATAAGCGAAATGTAGATATATTTTCCCATCGGACAACAGCTAAAACCGCGTCAAAGAAACATGTATATTGTACTAAGGGTTCGAAACATTTATTTGCTTACGTTAATCCGACATGTTAAACAGACCCCTGTATAGCAATTTGAAGAGAACACGTTTAATCCGCCCTTTGTAATGGCCGAAGTTGGGGGAGCGTAGCATCCCTTTTGCCGGGCAAACTTTTTGCCCTTTAAATTTATCTCGGTTAATTTTTGCCGTCTTTTTTGCTGTAAAATTACTATTGTAACACGTGATACAATTTTATTTATGGGTGTTATAGTTTGCATTTTTATATACGTTGCAAAAAGGAGGTCTTATTCGATTTGAGTCCCTGCATGTGCGCTTTTTATGTCCTTTTTAATCTGCATGTACTTGTCTGTTAAAAGGAAATCTGGCAGAGGTACTATTACGTCACTATACTGTTTTTCACATAGGATGAGTCGTCAAGGTCAAGGTCATGGAACCTCGCTCTATCATAGTATTCCTTTATTATATCAAAATGAACATTAACCATTGAGCAATCTAAAAAAAAAGCAATCTAAAATTTTGAAATTGACTATAATTGAATATGGAAGGATGACCTACTTTCTAGTCTAGCTTGACATTTCGACTCAATATTGTGAATCAACACAAACGGTAATCTTGTTATCCCACAAAGTGAGATCGCTAGTCATAGCGAAAGTCAAAGTCATTTATTCAATTAGGCCCTCGGAGGGCAGTTATGAAAGGCAAAGATACTGAAGTTACCACCGTTTCAATATTTCCCTTCAACTGAGGAGAACCAGCAATATTAGATATCTTTAATAATTACAAAACGGTTGGCAACGCGCGAGGGATACCCCTGGTGTTGCAAGCGTCCATAGGCTACGTTAACTGCTTACCATCAGCCGGGACGTATTAAAAAAAAACGACTTACTAGATCTCGTTCAAACCAATTTTCGGTGGAAGTTTGCATGGTAATGTACATCATATATTTACAAGGGGGGCGGACACACATTTTACCACTTTGGAAGTGTCTCTCGCGCAAACTATTCAGTTTCGAAAAAAATGATTTTAGAAACCTCAATATCATTTTTTAAGACCTATCCATAGACAACCCGGACACGTATGGGTTTTATTAAAAAAAAAAAATTGAATTTCAGTTCTAAGTATGGGGAACCCCCAAAATTTATTGTTTTTTTTTTCTATTTTTGTGTGAAAATCTTAATGCGGTTCACAGAATACAGATGTATTACTATATACTTACCAAGTTTCAACATTATAGTTCTTATAGTTTATGAAAAAAGTGGCTGTGACATACGGACGGACATACAGACAGACAGACAGCATAACGAATCTATGAGGGTTCCGTTGTTTGCCATTTGTCTACGGAACCCTAAGAAGCCCTTACTTCACAATCTCTACACACCGTAGTAAAAATATGTGGCTTGGCCCTTTCGCTACAACAAGAACATTGTATTACAGAAAGTAATTAACGTTAAGTTAGGGCGTGTAGAGTAAGCTTGACATTGCGAGCCATATTGTCTCGTATTGGCAACACTTTACATGAAGTTTTTCTTCGTCTACACAAGGCTTCCGAAGGATTATATTTCTTTCCGTAAGTTCAAGTCAGTTTTAAGTCAATAGTAGAGATACATTCGAAAAGTAGTATATGTGGTATATCAGTTATCTGGTTTCCATACAAGCTCGGCTTTAGAATTTTATTATTTGCCATTTCACCTAACAGCTCATATATAGCTACTTATCAAAATGAAGCTCCAACGACCCACGTTATGCAGCATAAATAATAAATAGGAAGCGGTTATATAGCCACTTGTGGAGGTATACAGGAGGTACACCTCGTCGACAAACCACTTGGTGTAATATGAGAAGCCTTGACCTTTAACTGGAGATAGGGTTCACGAGTGGTTGCGTCATTGAACCGTGCTGCCCTCTACATCTGAAACGAGATTTCTTAGAAAGGAAAGCGAGCTGAAAGGGAAATGAGAAAGATTTTGCTTTTAAAGCAGCAGTTGTGATTATATCTGAAGGGTTAATTGTGCTGGAGTTGGTAAAAGATGTAGCCAAACAATGCCATTTTATCTTGAGTCGATTTCTAGTTGCATTTTGTAGCTGTTATGTAGCTACCAGCGGCGTAATGAGTGCATTTTCGAGTCCAAAATAAAAGTTATTTTTTTCTACCACTACCAATCTTTTTTTGAAACATCAAAATTGTTATGTCACTTTTGACACAATGCAAAACTGCTCGTTTTTAGTGAAAAATCATAAGGATGGGGATTTAATTATTTTTTCAAAGTTTAACTCATGATTCTATACTTTTTGTGATTTATATCCAAAAACGACTTCTCTGCCCAACAAATATTTTAAGAACTATACCCATTCATTAAAACTATTCTTTCTATATTCCATATTTTATTTTAAACTTTTAAACGAACCTTTGTCTCAGCAACGGGGCTGAATTTTTTTTAAATAAAAAGATATCAGAGTCATGATAAAGCCGTCACTACACTAGTGCTAATCGCCGAGTCGCAATAAAAGTGCAATCACCGGCGCTGTCACGTTGCAAAGCCAGCTGTCAATGCTATGCTACAGTATGAGGCACGAATGGTGAGCACAGATAGGCAGTAGTGGGGGCAAGCTCGCGCATGTATACTTTTAGCCAAATGACACGCAATAATCCAATAGATGACATGATGAGCATCGACTGACGAACCAATCGTGTGCAGCTCGGCGCTCCCCCCTTCTTCATCGCCAAACAGACCGGAAAATTAACTACTGCGTAGCTGTCAATCTTTGCTCACCACTCGTGCCCCTTACTATAATAGCTATACCTAATACCTAGAATAATAATAATATGATGCTATTAGAATACTATACAGTTTGGTAGCTTGTTTTACCAAATTAATGGTTGCTAAACACATTATAACTGTGTTAATTGATAATTACTTTTTCACCTACTTTCCACGGAAATCAATCTTTTGTAAATTTTAATAGTAGATACTAACAAAAACTCAGCATGTGTTTCTTCAAGGTGTTACCCCTGATGTTGCAAGCATCTAGAGGTAACTGCTTACCATCAGGCGGGCCGTATGCTTGTTTGCCACCTTAAAACAGTCTCAAAAACCCTTTTATATGCTTACTGTCAGCACCAAAACTACAAAACAATTTGCCATAGCACCGCTCACAGTACACCATTACCTAACAAACTTAAAGTGGCACATTTTCCCGACAAATTCGCAGTCACAAAGCTACATGGACAAAAGAATTGACGCGACGAAACGCGAAGATTTCGCGACGCATTGTCGCTCGCGCTCGTCGTCGGCTGACGGGGCCGGGGCGCCGACTTCTGCCGAGTACCGTGTTATCAACGGCACGACTTTCGCCGGGTTTTGTGTTTTATTGGATTTGTTTAGTTTGGGCCTTGGTGTTAGAATTTGTATAAAAATGATCTCGTGAACTTTATTGCATTTGAAGAGTTTGTTTATTTAAATTATGTTACTGATGTTAACAATAGCACTATTATTTGTAACTTCTCCGACTATATCCGAGTTAATTAAACAAATAACTCTACGTCATGTTGCAACGAAATAAGAAATGTAACGTAAACCTGAATGTATCAAAAAATATCACCACGTATATTTGTGGGGAAATTATTCATAAATGCAAATACAGGACTTAGCGGACGTCTCCCCGGGGACACCCGGCACGGGATATGCTATTTAGGGGATTATTGAATATATCTATACTAAAAGTCAAAATATTTAAGAATATTTTGGTGACGTTCATGTATTATTCGCATGATGTTTGTTGTTGTAATGTCTGAAAGAGTTTTGATGAAATATGGCATAGATGGATCATATCTAGAAAGAGGTCAGATCACTCAAAAACTGCTTGCTTAAGTTCGGAAACGATTCAAGGACTTTTGGCCAGATTTAGGGCATGATATTTGCACCTTCTGGCCAGAGGACTTACTACGAAGAATTATACACGATAGTTCGATCATCATTGTCTGGCAATCAATTAGCCAATAGAATTGCATGATAAGTACGTCTCATCAGTCTCGTGCAATTCTATTCTTCGTCCTCCTTGTCTCATCCCATTATTTGGGGTCGGCTCTCCTCGTTCTCATGCGCCAGGATGGTCTGTCCTGGGTTGTCCGTACTGAGAGTTTGGCTAGTTCCAAGTCGCGGGTTACTATAGGCAACCATATGGCTTGGGGTCTTCCTCTTTTCTTTTGTGTGTTCGGTAGGGCCAGGACCTTCCGAACCACGTGGTCTTCAAGACGTCTCATTACGTACGACGAAGCATACTTTCAGTAAATTTTTCTGAGATGGTCGCGACTTTGTAACTACCTCTGATGTGTTTTCGCAATTTATCAAGTCTATTTACACCTGCTGCCCATCTCAGCATCTTCATTTCGGCCACATGCAGTTTTCGTTCATGTGCCTTTTTTATGGCGCAGCATTCGGCACCGTACATCATTGCAGGTCTTACAGATGTTTTGTAAATTTTTCCTTTCACTCTGATCGGCAATCTTGTGTCGCAGAGGACACCCGAGAGAGCTCTCCATCTTTTCCAGGCAACGTTGACTCTGTGGGTGACGTCGGTTTCAATGTCACCATCAGCCGTCAGCATCGCTCCGAGATATTTGAACTGGGATACCTTTGGAAGTGAATCGTGCAATTCTATTGGTTAAAATATAAAGTGACGGTATGAAACCACCTTACAAGTGTGAAACTAGTTCCCGTTTCACAATCTCATTTCAAGTCAATATCAAGGTATCACATTCTTCTGTCGTCGGCCAATTTATTTTCAATAACGTGTTATCCGCCCGCGAGCGGAATGTATGGAATCCCTCTATTATGTGAAGATCCGGGGGAAATTTATAATGTGCGGGTTGCTTTCGGTGCGGCTGCACCTGCAATGTCGCTGCGTAATGGGGTGGCGTGTAACTAAGGTTGGAAATCCTTTATCTACTTTTGGAACTACTGTGTTCCGGTAAATGAACTTGTGAACTAGTAACTTTCAAAGCATTTGTATTCTTATCACCTGAGTGACAAGTCTGCTATTTGACAAAAAAATGTGAAGACACGATCCCATAACTAGTCCATTGCCAAATTGCGTTGTCTACATTGAGAATGGTTTTGACGCAATTGAATTGGTAGGCAACCAAAACTGTCAAATCTGGCAATTTTGAGACCACTGACTGATAGTTCATTAAAACACCATATTAGCAGACTTGCGCCCTGGAATTCTCAATCCTCTACTCACAGATTACATAACAAAAGGCAAATAGAGCGCGCGGAACACGGGAGTGAGGCCAAAAAAGCAAATACAAATTAAAAAACACATAGCTGGTATTCGCTTTCGAATCAGTTTATTCAAAAGAAAGTGTTTTTCGTTAAACAAAGTTTGGTAAACAATGTCTGCTCTGTAATCTGAGTCTCTACTATTGGTTTTTTTTCTCTCTAGGTCATAAAATTTTCTTTTCGGAGTTTCGTAAGGCTGTTTTTAATATAGACAATTACGCTTTGCGATTGCCGGCTAGCGGCTGTAAGAATTTATTAAAAAATATCTGGCATGTTAAAGCGTTTTGAGCGCGTGAGCGCGGGGAACAGTGTATCGTAAGCGATGAGATATCAGCGATTTATTGAAATTTATTATCTTTTAAATGGTTGTAGTAAATAGGCAATAACCATGAGATCAAAGCCATAAATTATAGAAATTGACAAAAAACTTTCGATAGTTCAACGCATACAAAAAACTTACAGAATATTGATTTTAATCTGTCAATTTTTTAATAAATATCATGCAGTTAACTTTTCAAGTATATTATTGTATCATTTAAATGTATGAGCCTTATGCCATCACTTAGTGACATATCTAAGGCTAATAGACTGTGAGATACCTACTGGCACAAATTTCTTAGTTATTTGTACCAGTATGGCAATCCTTCAGGGGTCTAATTACGTAATGACGAAAAGGAAAATGATGGTCATAGCGCTGGTACCGGCGCCGGACGGCCCAATCGCGTGGGCATTAATTGAACGTGTCGGATAAATATATCGGTCATATAAAGACAAATCTCTTATTAACTTGTGCCATTTATTTCGTAAAGTACAAAATTTGCCGGCGATGCGTGAGCGGTCGTCAAAGAGATCCGTGAATATTCCGTCATCGACAATATGCCCCTTATAATATTACTAGCTGTCCCCCGCGGTTTCATCCGCGTTTTCGGGATAAAAATTAGCCTATGTCCTTACATACATACTGTGGGCGATTGATCGCGTCCACCAACAATAAAATACAAAATTTTCAGGTTTTCTCATTAGTCATTTTATTTTCTCTCTCACTATCTCTTTTTTTTTCACATGTCAAAAAAATCAATATTCTATTTATAAATCATCTATTGAAGGAGTTCTTAACACACACCATAGAATAGACTATCTGCATGACTCAGTTGAGTAATTATGGCTAGTAGTTACGCAAAAAAAAAAAAACATCCGACTTGAGAACCTTCTCCTTTTTTTGAAGTCGGTTAAAAGAGAAAGAAAACGATACACATTCTTTCCCATCATATTAGGGCTATTAACATGACTCACAAAAATACTAGCAAATAGATAAATCAGTGTCGAAATCTAGCTTTCCATTATCACTAACACCCCAGCGGTACTGAGTTACTAGGCTAGGTTTATTTAAAGTAAATAAGATCAGAGAATACCCTCCGATGGTAAATAAAGAACAAAATCTATTTGGCGACGCTGATACAGTCTTTTATTGGGTTTTTTCAGCGTTATTGAACACTCGCCTATCCGTAAATAAGCTCCCAATAGTGTGGAAATCTAATTCTCTGTCTCATATAAATTTAAAAGGTGTGAAAAAGATGGGTGTTTTACCATAATGTATCTGAAATTGCCTTTTGGAGTGGTGGCAAGATTATGGGAGTAGAAAATTTAACAAAAGTTAATGGATGTTTTAATGAATACAGGATTAGCCGATTACAATGTTTCAACTTTTCAAGAACAAGCCAGTAGGTTCTTAAGAAATCAACAGATTACTTACCCAAACCACAAAAACCTTACCACCAGAAAACCCAAAAGAAACCGAAGAAATTGAAATTCATGGTCCATTACAAAACTGAGCAAGCAGATTTTTGTCATTGCAAAGATTTGAGCATCGTAAACGTGTGTTCTAAATAAAATCCGTTGAATATCGACATTGGCTGATTCTAAAACTGAGCTGAATGGTTTGACAACAGAACTGCTTGTTAGCAGAACTGGGACGTACTGTCCGAAGAGCGATTAATGTTTACTTCACAATGTGAGACCAATTTACATTCGGGTTTGGGGTAAAAATGTTTTGTTGTTAGGGTTTTCGAGAGCTACGATCTTTTTTGTTGCTGTGATGCAACTTAGGTGAGAAAATGAATTAACAAACCTCAGATACAATTTGACTAATTCAGTAATTCAGCATGAATATATCAAATAATGAAGTATTCTATAATGACGGGATGTTTGATACTGAATCATTACAATAATGCAATGGGTATTGACAGTATTACACAGATAATAGTATTATATTACATAACCTTAGCTCTAATAGATATATATACCTAAAAGACAAAGTAAAAGATAACAATACGCATCATCATCAAAAGTTCTCACAACTAAAACAAAGAGATGGCCATCCAAATGATAAAACGTATGAAAGGACATTGAAATGATACGAAAACATTCCGTGAAAACAATCCTAAACATGTAACAGAATGGTAGGGATCGCATCCCCGGACAAGACCGGACAAGCGTCATTAGTCAGTTGAAGTCCTTTTAATGTTAGCCCAACTAAGGACAAAGCTGTATGTCAAAGAATTTTCTAATCATAATAAATCGGATTTACGTGAGTTTTGCGGTTTTATGAATACTGAAGCAAGCTCGGGGATGGTTCAACCTTTGATACTTTGAAGTTAGATGTCATTATGCTGTTATTTAAGCCTGATTCCTATTCTTAAAGTTGTAGGGGACCGAGGAGGGTTTTGTCAATTCTTACATCAACTTATCCCAGTCAAGAAACTTTCTACATAATATCGTCTCAAACAATACACGCGTGCTGTTGACACCTCGCTAACGGTCATATAGTAAGGGGCACGAGTGGTGAGCACCTTCGAAGTAGTTAATTTTTCGGTCTGTGTGGCGGAATGAAGAAGGGGGAAGCGCCGAGCTGCACACGATTGGTTCGTCAGTCAATGCTCGTCGTCTATTGGATTCTTGCATGGCATTTGGCTACTGTGATTTGGCCAAAGAAAACATGCGCAAGCTTGCCCCCACTACTGCCTATCTGTGCTCACCATTCGTGCCTCATACTGTACTAGTAGGTTTTGTGAAATCGATTATGTCACCTCTCCTCTGTCACATCTCTCCTCGGTCTCTTCTGTGGTAGCTTATAGTTATATATGTACCTATTATTTTATTTTGCAATATTACTACTTTTCTTATGTACTTACAATGCTTTCATGTATTATGCCATCTTTATTACTCTAAGAATTAAGGTTCAGAATCTATTGACCTATATGTTTTCAAAACCTACCAAAAAGGTACATTAAACATCAAAAGGTAAATAATCCTAAGTAGCTATTGTTAGACGCGCATTATTCGCCAGTCAAATCTCCAGGTTCAAAGAACCATATCCCTTGAGACCGTCCAGGCTTTAAACAGACAGACATACTTGCATACATAATATATGGAGGTTCATATGACTGCATCTGAGAGCACAGGCTACAGCTAAAATCATAAGCGAAGAGGTAGCCGTCAGCCGTGTAACCTATTTAAGGGTTGAAACTGGAACGGGCTGCCCTATAAAATATTTATGTGCTGAGGATAGTACGGGCGAGGGGTTTGCGTAGTCGTACCGCTGGGCCGGTAGTTTGGTCACTGTTTCAAATGTTAGATTATTTTTTGTGAAGTTTTGCTTGGGAGTTGATATGTAATAAAAGTTTCGGATATTTTTAGGGTTCCGTACCTGAAAAGGTAAAAACGATAGGTAAAACCTATATGGTAGTTCCCGTTGACCTAGAATCACGAAATTTGGCAAAAAGCAAGATCTTACAGCACAAGTAAAGGGAAAATACACAATTATAAAAAAAGTTGAAAATTAAGGTAAATTTTGGTGCTTTTAAATTTTACACCTACTATTCATTTCACAGCAAATTTGAGTACCGGTAAATTATTATTATTGTACGGAACCCTCCGTGTGCGAGTCCGACTCGTACTTGGCCGGTTTTTTTTTTGTAAATACATATCAGATGTGTTTTTACGTGCCGGGGACTCATTTAATATTATGTTTTACCATCGGCTTGGATCACTTGTATGGTTTAACATATCCGAATGGAAGTTTTAAAGCACTGGTTCCCAAAGTGTTATATATAGCCCCGTAAGGGTCAATTCCGGGCTGCAAAACCCGCTTTCCTTTGCACCAGTGACACTACGTTTTAAACGTACTCGACAATATGTTTTAAAAAATTGTAAAAGTCCTGCAATTTGTTGTTTTGAGTGAAAATCTGCCTTACTTGTATGTAAACTTGTCCCTTCCTCTGATATAATTTCTGAATATTCCCTTGGTAGAAAACCAAGTTTGAGAGCCACTGCCTTAAAGTTTATGCTAATTGAAATAAAATTATTTAAATGCCGCTCGTGTCCTCTGCATTGTGATATAAAATTATGACAGTTAATTGTTATTAGGATAAAGTACGTAGTATTTATATACTCTGAGCTAATATACTCTAATGAAAATGTATGTTGAATGAATTACTGATAATACTATGCCACATTGAATCTTACTAATACAGTTTAAAACTTTAATTAACAATACTTTATTAATATAATAATAATAATAAATTCATTTATTCAGGTAATTTACACCCATTAATTGCACATCAAATATCTAAGAAATTATATATTATTGAATACAGCCTGTGCCCTGCAGTTTTAACTTCATTCCAGGGGGATAAAATGTAAGCCAAAGTTCCATCACACAAATATTTATATTATTAATGGGATTTTTAACGATATATTTCTTCGTCGAAGTCTTCATTGCCGCAGTCTGTCTGTTCTTCAGTTCTCGGCAATCTATGTAACATCAAAAACGATAAAAGCCGTCTTAAATCGCACTAAATATTTATGAGGTATTCGGTTACCGGCCAACAGGGTCGGTCCAAGTGATGACATTACTTCTATTTTATTATTCTCAAGTCTTGAATACTCAAATCGCTGCTTGACTAATTTAACCACAATTTAGGTGGTATCGAACTGGAATGAGAGTTATATTTAAATGAGATTAAAATGTGTATTTTTTTGGAGTTGGCATCGCGTGACTATAACGTACGCTTTAGGCTAAAGTTTTAAACGCTTACCTGGTAAGTCATACCATCAGGCAGGCTGTATGCTTGAAATATAAAGAGTGACTGGTAATTAGTAAACGACACTTAGACACATGATTGTACTCATGATAATAAACAACATTCCCAAAAAAAAAAAAAAAACTTTATGTCATGCCCTTAACAGCTAAAATAAATAAAAAAGATTTATAAATGATAATGGTATAGTTTTGTTTCTAAATAGGGATAAGTAACTAAATTTAATAAAAGCTGATGGTATATTCTTATTCTTGTTAGTTATAAAAAAAAAACGTGCTAAGTAAAAAAATTTTTTTTTTGAGAAATTTGTTTGTTATCATGAGTTCAATCATGTGCCTAAGTGTCGTTTACTAATTACCAGTCACCCTATATATTGCATTGATTCTCAGAAATCTATAAATATTATCGATTTGTCTCACGAACGGAAAATTTCATAATAAATTCATTTGCGTGCCGTGTCATCTATGTATACCTACAAGGTCCTTGTACGGATCCGGCAAACATAAGCTAGGCATTACAATTTCATGACTTGGACCACATCCAAAGCTCAAGTGAGTTCGGATTACAGAATCAGGGATTCCAAGTGAATTTAAAAAAGTGTATTGTACTACTAAACTACAACACGCTCTACACTTATTTTGTTTGCTGACAAATGTTGACTTTAGTTTTGAATGGGTTTTAATTAACCAGATTTATTAGTTAGACATATCTATACAATTATATAATCGTTTAAAGTAAGTCATGCTCACTTTAAGGCCTTTGCTTGCGGCGGCGCGGCGTCGTGTGACGGGTCGCTCACTTCCCTCCAATATGGCGAGGAGGGCGATGGCTGCCACACGCGTCATACTTATGAACAGGTGCTGCTTGTGGGGGCTGGTCTGCTTAAGTTTGCTATTTATTTACTTATTAAATATTTATTCAGTCTACTTTGTAATTTTGCCGCTGCGCCGGGGCACGCAATTGTTTTCAGTGCGATTAGAATGTAAATATTATGTAATGAATCTAAGCTTGTTTTGAAAAGAGTAATTGCTGAGTTTATTGCCGGCTCTTCTCAGCAAATGCAACCTTCCGAACCGGTATTAGAGTATTAGAGTCAGAATTTTCATAAGTGCCTGCGAAGGTCTATTTGAATAAATGATTTTTGAATTTGAATTTGAATCATGACTGTCTGACAGACAACAAACAACCTTAACCACTGGACATAAAGCCGTGTACTAAAAAATGATTTTCGGAAATACAACTACTAGGGGGTTAAAAAGAGTATCGCTGATAGAAATCGTACCGAAAACTCTCCATCGGGTTCATTTTAAAGAACACCTATACCTGTTTGGCCATGGACTCCACTACATCCTGGAGCGAAAAAAAAAACAAAGATGAGGTCTGAAAAATAATAAAAGGAGCTTGCCATTAATATAATGGCTTGTGTCCCCCTGTCACACCGCTAAGTAACAATGCAACTCGCTCCAGATAATGAAATTCTCGACCTGCGAAGGAACTATTGTTTTGCCATGGTTTTTGCTACTGACATTTTACTTGACCGAGATTTGTTGATGCATTTGTATACATTTTTTTCTTGTAAGTTATTGTTGTTGGCAATTGTTGTATGTTTATTGGTGGATTTTATGTTTATTGGTAATTATTATATAGGCTAAAGTACATTACATATTATATTGTAAGTTCACAAAGAAGACATTGAAAAGTCTCCAATTACAGCATTTGATTGTTTTTTTTCCTATTTAATACTAGCTTTCCGTACGCGGTTTCACCCACGCCCCCTTCTTTACCCCCTTACCTACCCTACCCTACATTACCCTACCCTACCGTACTCTACCCTACCGTACTCTACCCTACCGTACCCTACCCTACACTCTACCCTACCGTACCCTACCCTACCACACCCTACCCTACCCTACACTACCCTATAAAATAGTATCCAATGTCCGTCTCCTTGTTCTAAGCTCCCCACCAATTTTCAGCCAAATCGGTAATAGTTCTTGAGTTATAAATAGTGTAACTAAAACACATGAAGCGCTCGTGGTGTAGCATGATTAGCCGTTCTTAATCGATCGGCAAAGTTAAGCTACGTCTGTCTTGGTCGGTACCTGGATGGGTGACCGCCTAGTGGTATTTCAAATCGAGCGTTTCCGTGCTTCGGAAGGCACGTAAAGCCGTTGGCCCCGGTTATCACTTAATTGTGATAGTCGTTAAGCTTGTTGGATGCCTCCTAGGCGGCTTGAAAAACTCCAACAGTAGGTTGGCCACTAGCCTACCTCCACCGATCCGCAGTGGGCACGCGTGGTGGAGTATCTGCCCATTCCCTTTCACCCTGATTTGTGAAAGGAGGCCTGTGCTCAGCAGTGGGACATTATAGGCTGATGATGATGATGATGAAAACGACATTCTTTAACGTTTGTAACTTAATCTTGATAGAACCTTTGACTGAACCGATCGCGATGAAATTCGCCACGCAGATAACGTTTGATATAGAAAGGGAAATAGGCTTATTAACATTTCGGGAAACACGAACACTGTTTAATATATTGGACACAAAATTAACTGAACAAAGTAGATAGTATTTCACTAGTTAACTAATGATTATTTTTAGCTTGTTCAGGCTTATTTATTTAAACCCAAATTAATTTCATTTGCTATCAAAATTGACTTCTCATTCAATATCAACAAATATTTATAAATCCTATGTCATCCCCAATTAATTACTGATTATATTAAAATTAATTTCGAAATGTTGTTACTGTTTAATAATGATAAAAGATTTAATCGGTGCATTGTCAGTTTTTAGGTTCCTCTCCTCTGTCCGTCCGTCTGTCTGTCAGTTGCTGTATCTCATGAACGATAATAGGTAGACAGCTGAAATTTTCAGAAAAAAACCGGCCAAGTGCGAGTCAGACTCGTGCACCGAGGGTTCCGTACAAACCTGTAGGTATATAAGTAAATGGTAGTATAGACCTGAGTATTTGATATTAATTTCAATTTATGACCTATTAAAAAAAAACTACTTACTAGATCTCGTTCAAACCAATTTTCAGTGGAAGTTTGCACCGTAATGTACATCATATATTTTTTATAGATTTATCATTCTCTTATTTTAGAAGTTACAGGGGGGGGGACACACATTTTACCACTTTGGAAGTGTCTCTCGCGCAAACTATTCAGTTTAGAAAAAAATGATATTAGAAACCTCAATATCATTTTTGAAGACCTATCCATAGACACCCCACACTTATGGGTTTGATGAAAAAAAAAAATTTGAGTTTCAGTTCTAAGTATGGGGAACCCCCAAAAATTATTGTTTTTTTTCTATTTTTGTGTAAAAATCTTAATGCGGTTCACAGAATACATCTACTTACCAAGTTTCAACATTATAGTTCTTATAGTTTCGGAAATAAATGGCTGTGACATACACGGACAGACAGACATGACGAATCTATAAGGGTTCCGTTTTTTGCCATTTGGCTACGGAACCCTAAAAATCCGCTATAAAAATGAAATAAAATTAAAAAATGAAATGGTGCCAGCGTGCCAGCCAACACACCAAGTGCGTAAGGAGCGTGTGGGAATAACCGTGTAATTGCGTGTTTTTATTTCAGCGTCCTGCTTATAATGAAATGTATAAAATAATAATAAGGTAACTTTGGACAGAATATCAGTAACATGATAAATAAACACAAGTTTACAAAAAAAAGATAATAAATGCAACTTGGAATCTCAATATCTCCGAAACCCAATGTAACATGTGGATTTCGGTAATATCGGAGAAAAAAAAACATCCGGTATATATCAGCCACAATATCTTTCTCTACTATAAATCCAAAACACAGCTATGGTGTATTTTGACGATTTTCTTATTTATTACGTACTCCACTCTTAAGGAATTACAATGCCACATTCGTTACACATGGGTGTAAACCTGTAACGACTCTTGTCCCGTATTTTACGTCCAGCTGTCCCCATGGTTATGGGTCGTTTCGACCCCGTGTTGCGCCGATAAAAAATAACACTCTGTTGCAGGGACAGCGTGAAACATTGTTGAGGTGAGATACTTTTTATTCCCACTGTGCGTTATTCATAATTTTGTTATAGAAAGAAAGAAAAGAAAGAAAGAAAAATGATTTAATTCAGGACAACACACAACATTACATTAATGATAGGACAAAATATAAAAAATAAAATTAAAAAGCAAAACAAAAAATAAAAAAACTAAACAAAACTAAACAAAAATGTAATGTCGCGTGATGCCAAGAATAGGTCTCGACTCAGCATTGTGCTTAGGTCAGTAAAAAAAACTAACCCTCGCGCTGGTTTTCAGTCGAGGCCCACGTTCATGACATCACGAACATACAGTGAAACCTTACATTACGTATAAATTTATACAATTTAAAAATAAAAAAATACACCATATATAAAAAAACAAAAACAATCAAACACACATATAGTTACGGCATCGAACAAGAACAAGCAGAGTGAAAGAAACGCCGCGCCACGATATATTTATAATCTATGGTCGGTAACCTAACCACTAACCGCTGCACTGCGCTGCACTACCCAACCAAACACATAGATGATTATTATACTAGCGTAAACATATAAAATGGTTAAAATAAAGTGAATACATGGACACGAAACAACAATTACCTATGTTTGTGTATTGCACGTGGTGCCACATCATCACTAACTAAATAAATAAATAAGTAATAATTTGGAAATTCGTATTTACATCAAAACTACCTTGTGAAATAAAGAAACATGTTGTCAAAAAGAAAAAGTGAGGTTTAATGATTTCATGTGAAAAGTGTGTTCAAGAGTTCATTAAAAGCAGACCACAAGAAGGCTATGTGACCATTGCAGGTGGAGCATGATGTTTAGTAAGTAATTAGGTATTTATCTCAGTACCTACATAACCACACAAATGTCTAAAAGTAACCTAATTGTAACAACGTAAAGAAATGGTAATGAATTGTATACACAGCAAAAATAGAAATAAAAAATAGTAAAATAAGTTTAAATATACTAAGTTTTTTGATTATTTATGAGGTGCATCCTAAAATGCTTCCTAAATGTTTTTACTGTTTTCAGAGCTCGCAATGGTGGTGGTAGGTCATTCCAACAACGACTAGCTGCAAATTTAAAACATCCGCGAAATGCCACCGTTTTATGCATAGGCAATAAAATTAAATATGAGGAGGCCCTGGTATTGTGCCGCTGTTTTTCATGGGCCCAAGTCAATTTACGCAAAAGATACTCTGGCTTGCCTGAGACAATGACGCCGAAGAGCATAGTGGCAAAGTGTAACTGTCTACGAGCTTTCATCTTCATGAGGTTAGCATTTATAATAGGAGTGTCAAGAGATGACCGGAATTTTTGCGTCTTGCAACAATATAATACTTGGTACTTTTTTGATATTTGATCGATTTTTACGAAGACGTATTTTTTGTGGTGTTTGTTGTTTAAAAAAGTTTTTAAATCCAGATAGACATAAACATATACATATTTTACTTTTGCCATTAGAGTAAAAAAGTCAGGCGGTTTACTCCGTATAGTCTAGTCCTACTGTTATAATCTATACTAATAATAATATAATAAAGCGGAAGAGTTTTTTTGTTTGTTTATTTAAAAGGGCTAATCTCTGGAACTACCAGTCGGATTCGAAAAATTCTTTCACTAATAGGAAGCTACACTCCCCCCGAGTATTATAGGCTTTTTATCCCGGGAACGCGGGTGAAACCGCGCGAGACAGCTATCCGATGATAAGTCTTTTGATTGAAATAAAATTAACAATTTGTCTTTTTGTTCTCAGGTAAGTGGCAGACAACAAAGTAGCAGTAAGTTTGAATGTGAGACTATTAGCTTATCTGCTAAGATTCAAACAAGATTATCATTCCTAATTACCCACCTGGCTAAATATTCCAAGCAACTCCACAATTTTGTCCAATCAATCGATCAGTTTCAATTCTTAAGCAATCAAGCTTGCAGTAATGCGCACATGTTGTCGGGCGCCGGAGACCCGGGGTATTTTGCACCCCTGTGGCCAATATCGAGTCTGTGTACCCATCAGCGCAGCGGCGGGGTTGACATGACCCCTTTATTAACTTCTATATATTGAACTCTGATTTAACAGGGCTAGGCTTGGTCGAAATTGAATATTGCGTGGTTTGGTCAACTCGTTTTGTGGACAATTGTTTTTGAACTGTTTTAAGTATACGTTTATTTTTGTTTATTAGTTTAGCATTTTTGTGATATTGTGTACAGATTTTGTTTATTATTTCAATCTGCTTTAGAGATATTTTACACTATGTAAATTCTCACAGTTTTTATATAGTTTAAATGATAGGTTAACCCCTCCAAATATTGTTCCGCTTTCCATCACGATCCCACAGATCCAAGCGACTGTTTCAAGCCATGTAACTTGCACCCCATTCGTGCCGTGTCGTCACTCCCAAGTAATTGAGCGGCCGTGTACCCACGGGGGACTTGCTCGCTGATTGGTCGGCGCGGTCACGTGGTCAACCCGTTTGATTACACCGCCAAATTAAATAAACCCAGACGGTAAATAAAGTACTGCCTGTATTAACTCTTTTCATTTCGACTGTGGTTTTTTCGACGTTTGTTAGCTGATTTTTGCAGTTGATGAAAATTTTGTTGTGAAAATATAAAAATGCGTCACTTCCATGGCTCTATGATTATTTACTGCCAACATCACCCGTATTCTCTAATACATAAAGTATATATCGCATATTTCCGATAGCACTAGATTTTTGTCGCACTTAGTACCGTCCCCTTTGAAATTCATTTTAGTGGCAATATTCCTTACTTACAATTTTGTTCTTATTGTAAAAGTAATAGAGATCATTTTCAATTGATTGAATTTTTTAATAAATATTGTCACAATGTTAACCCGTAAATGAGTGTTGTCACCTCTCATAGGCGAAAAAAAATATAGGGATGGAAAAGACCCCCAAAAAGTGTTATACTAATGGAAGTTGAAAAGGGCAATTATTACAGTATTTTCTTTTTGTATGAATGTCGAGTATTATTCAAATCAAATCAAAAGTTATTTATTCACCTAAGGCCCTGGTAAAGTACTTATGTACGTTAAGTACATACAATTGAATCTCCCACCGGTTCGGAATACACTTAAACTGAGAAGACTCCGGCAGATTTTGAGAATGTATTTCAAATTACTATTGGAACGTTTTAACTGATGAACGTCTACTATTAAAAAAAGTTTTAAATATTTCCACCACCATTTTATGTAAATAATGTTTTAACGCCTTATTTCACTCATCCCCCCTGCTACTTTAATTTCATTCATTTTTGTAACCGTAAAGAGCTCGTGTGATCTTTGTAACACCGGAGGCGGCACAGGGGTACATTATGCAAATGGTCGTATTACACACGTTGAGGCTTCACCTCGACATTTATGTATAGCTCTTGATAGCGAGCAGGTAATGTAATCTGTTTTGTTAGGCGAGACCGCTTTTTGTATGTTTTTGTTAGGATGACTGATTTCAAAGGTTTTTTTTTGTATTTTGACCATGAAGTGGGGATGTATTGGGGTTTGTAGAAATGATTTCCATTTTTGAGTCTTTTTACTTATTACTATAAATTCTTTATTTATTTTTTATCGGTTTAAAATATCTTAAAATTTGAAAACTTTAAAAGTAATTGGTATCTTTTATTTTACTGAGATTAATGTGATTCTCATGCCCCATAAAGGCCTAAAGATTATAATGTATGTCGAAAATAATAAAGAAGTCCATTAATCCCGAGACCCGCCAAAGGTGCGCAAAAAAGAAAGTCTAAAGTACGTTAAGAGGTCTACATTATCCCGTAATACTTGAGGGTTCGCTACAATGAAGTTCTTTGATACAGGCGCCTATTTTGTGTTAAAACCTTTTCTTGAAAAGCTGTAATGTTAATATTCGGGTCTGGAGTAATTATGGTACCTACTCGGGTCTAAATGAACCCCATATGAAATGGAGGGTTAGGATGTTTGTATGAGGAATAGACCGTTTTTTTTTATTAACGTAAGCCCTGGGGCCCAAGTCTGCTATTTAAATTGTGTTCCAATAAACTTTCAGTGGTGTCAAAATTGTCACATTTTACAGTTTTGATAGTCTACTTACTAACAAAATATGTTATTATGGCACAATTTTGACACCACTGAAAGATCATTGGAACATAATTGAAATAGCGTGCTCGCGGTGTACTCGTTCGTGGCTCGGCTCGTGCTCGGTTCACCAAGCATGGACGCATCATTACATTCTGCGTATTTTTTTTTCCTTTATAAAAAGTCGATTTAGAAATAATGACGTTTGCTCTTTTCACTCTCGAAACAACCATTACGAGCGCATTTGCACCTTTTTGCCACCATTCACGTAATACAAAGGAAAAACTCCCCTAACGATCTAACAATAAAACTTAAATGCACCGCAAATATTACTTTGTACAAAAAGTACAAACTTATATTTGCTGCTGAGGTAAACTGAAATGTATCTTAGAATCATACTTGTAAAGTTCATATGAAAAATGATAGTGTGGTTAAGTGATGTGTGCTTACCGTCTCTTCCTTCAGCACAGTTGTCTGTATGTCTGTCTGTATGACAAATTACTCGGTACTTTAACGATTAATGGTCGTGTGACGTAGTGAATTTATGATGTTCACAAGATAATGGGGCTTGATTTATGTGTTTATGCTCAAATTACACATGTCTACGCAACTGTATAAAGGCTTTTTACAACAATAAGTATTCTGTAAACAAGATTTATTTAATACTAGCAGACCCCCGCGGTTTCACCCGCGTATGGTTCGAATTTTCTCCTTCGAAAACCAATGCACGCCACTGATTATTAGACACAACAAATCAAACACAGATATTTTTACAATTAAAACTTAAAACCTATACTAAAAAATCAAACTCAAAGAATCTTATTTAATTATTATAACAATAAATGAAAAAGAAATTAAATTAACTACAATCAAAATATTATAAAGAAATAGAGAAAATGATCTTTTTTTTTTCAATGGCGTCACACGGCTAGTGTTTTTTGCCAACTTCCAGTTATATTATAAGTTCTAGTCACAACAAATCACTTTCAAAGAGGCCTCAGTCAGTTACCGTTTATAAAAGTCATGTTTTCCTACAGTGGTGGAATTTTGAAAAGACATGATACACATAATTCATTTCATTTCACTTCACTGGTGCACATGGATTGATCTTTATTGGATAAAATACCACCGATAATATGCAATAAAACTCAAAATACATGAATTTATGAAAATAAAAATGGAAACGCAACGTCACTCTGCAAGTTCCCGCCAAAAAGACCGAGAAAATGAACTTCCAAACAAATTTCGAATTCTAATCCGATTTAAATATTCTTTTATATTTGACATTCCAATTTTAATGAGCATTTCAGCATATTTGCATTGCACCAAGATTTTTTGATAAAATCGGCTCAGATCAGATTACAGAACAAAAGACAGATAGAGCGCATAAGGTCGCCAGAGCTCATAGGGGAGGGGGGAAAGGTCAGTAAGGCGTGAGCGATGCTTCGTGTGTTGCAAGCGTCCATATGGCTACGGTAACCGCTTACCATCAGGTGGGCCGTATGCTTGTTTACCAACTAAGTTGTATAAAAAAAATAAAAAAAGAGCGCGCGAAACACGGGAGTACGGGAGTGAGGCAATTGGGTACAAATTGACAAACACATACCTGGTATTCGCTTTTGAATTTGTATTTGCTATGTTTAAAAGCTGCTGTGTGCTAAGTTATTAAAAAGAAAGTGTTTTTCGTTAAATAAAGTTTTTTAAACAAAGCAAATAAACATTCAAAAGCGAATACCAGGTATGTGTTTTTTTAATAGTATTGTGTTTTTCAATCAGTATTTGCTTTTTAGCCTCACTCCCGTGTTCAGTTCGCTCCATCTGCCTTATTCTGTAATTTGTGAAAATCGGATTGAGATTTCAAAAATGTGTCAAAATAAAAAAAAATTAAATCAAAAGTACTAAGGAGTATTGATATCAACTTCGATGAAAATCACCCCTAAAATAACTTTCTTCCCCTTTTTGACCCCGTCAGGTGATGATTTTCAATAAAATACGAAACACATCTTCCATCAATTCTGTTACGGAATGTTTATGCAAAATTTGAAGTAGATCGGACCAAGGAATCACGTTGTCCCATACAAACTTTGCCCCCGTTTTTCACCCCCTTAGGGGTATAATTTCGGAAAATCCTTTCTTATCTGATGCCTACGTCATACAAAGAACACACCCTCCAAGTTTCAGGTCTCTACGATCAGCGGTTTAGGCTGTGCGTTGATTGTAAGTCAGTCATTCAGGACAAAGCATTTTATATATATAGACTAGCAGACCCCCGCGGTTTCACCCGCATACGGTTTCAATTTTCCGCTTCGAAAACCAATGCACGCCACTGATTATTAGACACAACAAATCAAACACAGATATTTTTACAATTAAAACTAAAAACCTATATTATACCAACGCAAAAAAAAACGAACTCAAAGAATCTTATTTAATTATTATAACAGCAAATGAGAAAGAAATTAAATTAACTACAATCAAAATATTCTAATGAAATAGAGAAAATGAACTTGTTTTTTTGGCGTCACACGGGTGTGTATTTTGCCAATTTCCAGTTATATTATATAAGTTCTAGTCACAATAAATCACTTTCACATAGTCCTCATGCAGTCAGTCACCGTCCATAAAAGTCATGTTAAAACTACAGTGGTCATGTACTAAAACTCTTCACGGACTTTTGAAAAGACACGATACACATAATTCATTTCATTTCACTTCACTGGTGCAAATGGATTGACCTTTATTGGATAAAATACCACCGATAATATACAATAAAACTCAAAATACACGAATTTATGAATATAAAAATTAAAACGCAACGTCACTCTGCAAGTTCCCGCCAAAAAGTCCGAGAAAATGAACTTCCAAACAAATTTCGAATTCTAATCCGATTTAAATATTCTTTTATATTTGGCATTCCAATTTTAAAAAGCATTTCAGTTTCCAGAACAAAAGGCAGATTGAGCAAGCGAAACACGGGAGTGAAGCCAAAAAAATCAATTAGGTACAAATTGAAAAACACCTGGTATTCGCTTTTGAATTTGCTATGTTTAAAAGCTGCTGTATGCTAATTTATAAAAAGAAAGTGTTTTTCGTTAAAAAAGTTTTTTAAACAAAGCAAATACAAATTCAAAAGCGAATACCAGGTATGTGTTTTTCAAATTGTATTTGCTTTTTTGGCCTCACTCCCGTGTTCCGTTCGCTCCATCTGCCTTATTCTGTAATCTGGATTGAGATTTCAAACATGTGTCAAAAGTCAAAATAAAAAATGTTACCTATTTAAATCAAAAGTACCTACTAAGGAGTATTGATATCAACTTCGATGCAAATCACCCCTAAAATAACTTTCTACCCCTTTTTGACCCCGTTATGTGATGATTTTCAATAAAATACGAATCACGTCTTCCATCAATTCTGTTAAGGAATGTTTATGCAAAATTTGAAGTAGATCGGACCAAGGAATCACGTTGTCCCATACAAACTTTGCCCACGTTGTTCACCCCCTTAGGGGTAGAATTTCGGAAAATCCTTTCTTATCTGATGCCTACGTCATACAAAGAACACACCCTCCAAGTTTCAGGTCTCTACGATCAGCGGTTTAGGCTGTGCGTTGATTGTCAGTCAGTCATTCAGGACAAAGCATTTTATATATATAGATTACCATCTGGTGGGCCGTATGCTTGTTTACCAACTAAGTTGTATAAAAAAAATAAAAAAAGAGCGCGCGAAACACGGGAGTACGGGAGTGAGGCAATTAGGTACAAATTGACAAACACATACCTGGTATTCGCTTTTGAATTTGTATTTGCTATGTTTAAAAGCTGCTGTGTGCTAAGTTATTAAAAAGAAAGTGTTTTTCGTTAAATAAAGTTTTTTAAACAAAGCAAATAAACATTCAAAAGCGAATACCAGGTATGTGTTTTTTTAATAGTATTGTGTTTTTCAATCAGTATTTGCTTTTTAGCCTCACTCCCGTGTTCAGTTCGCTCCATCTGCCTTATTCTGTAATTTGTGAAAATCGGATTGAGATTTCAAAAATGTGTCAAAATAAAAAAAAATTAAATCAAAAGTACTAAGGAGTATTGATATCAACTTCGATGAAAATCACCCCTAAAATAACTTTCTTCCCCTTTTTGACCCCGTCAGGTGATGATTTTCAATAAAATACGAAACACATCTTCCATCAATTCTGTTACGGAATGTTTATGCAAAATTTGAAGTAGATCGGACCAAGGAATCACGTTGTCCCATACAAACTTTGCCCCCGTTTTTCACCCCCTTAGGGGTATAATTTCGGAAAATCCTTTCTTATCTGATGCCTACGTCATACAAAGAACACACCCTCCAAGTTTCAGGTCTCTACGATCAGCGGTTTAGGCTGTGCGTTGATTGTAAGTCAGTCATTCAGGACAAAGCATTTTATATATATAGATAACATGTCATCATATAAATATAGTTATTGTATTAATGGCATTAAATTATAATAATGGCATCCTAACTAATATTATAAATGCGAAAGTGAGTTTGTTTGGTTGTTACGTCATCACGCCTCAACTACTCAACGGATTATCAGAAATTTGGCATGCAGATAGCCTATGGTATGGAGAAGGACATAGGCTATAATTTATAAATCTAAAAACATTTATTGTATTACTAGCTGTCCCCCGCGGTTTCACCCGCGTTCGCAGCCTATGTCCTTTTCCATACCATAGTAGGCTATCTGCATGCCAATTTTCATAATGATCCGTTGAGTAGTTGAGGTCTGAAGGCGTAACAAACAAACTCACTTTCGCATTTATAATATTAGTTAGGATTACCTTTGTACCTTAGTATAGTTTTATTTTAAATTAATTCAAAAAATAATACATCAGACCCAGAACCAGTGTCCTTGTAAAGACGAATCGAATGACTCCAAACTCGATGGGGTTGCGTCGTTTTATTACAGGGTTCCTATGGCCATCAGATCAGCTAAATCGGAAACCGTTTAGTGGGACAAATTTTACCTGCAAGATTTTATTACAGACACCATATTTTGTCTGACAGACACGGGACAGGTGGAACTCTAAACAATTTAATGAACTACATACGTATACCAACAACTTATTATATATGTTGGTATTCATTAAAAATATATATTCATCGCATAACAATCATTTATTGAAATAAAACTATCTGTCATCGGTGTAGGTATCGTCAGCCACAAGCGAAGAACCCGAACTATCACTGTGGGTGCTGTCCCCGCTCATCTTCACCTTGTACTCGTAGAAGAAGGTCTCTCCATGGTAGGGTCTTTTGATATGCGACTCGTTGGCGCACCGGCCATTGTGTATCTTCACGAACACTAGGAACAACATACTCGTAAGTTCAAGTTGGTATAGCCATCTAAATTAGTTTCGTAGATTCGTTGATCGACGTCGTTTACAAATCTGTTTGGACCTTTGGTTTGGTAAGACGATGATAGCTCAGTGGTGAGTTAGAATCCTACAATTATCTTGAGCTTTCGGTGAAGGAAAATGCGTGAGGGAACCTAAGCTCGGTGGTAGGATACTTCGTAAAACCGGCTTGCCTGGCTAGCACCCCTCTAGTTGAAAATATGTTGCCAAGCAGATACGTTTCGACAGCTACACTGCAAAGCCAATTCCATTCCATTCCATTGCTTTATCCAGGGCTTTATGTGCTTACCATCTTCGGCCACATCATGATTAGATTGTGGTCAAATACAGGTTTATAGTTTTTTTAAAACTGAAGTAAGAAGTACATACTGGTCCCATCTTGACAGTTCCTGTAATACATCATACACGAGCTCTTGAACGATCTCCTGGCGCGCTGGTAGCCTCCACAAATCCATGGAATACTTGGGTCGCGCCATTTTTTCTTCATTTCAGGGCATGATTGGCATTTGCGGTGCCATTTCCTCCTGAAAATTTAAAACGTGGCAAATGTGCAGATGGGCCATTTGTTGGAACGTGAATCGTGATTAGGCCATAGATATTCCACCTCCTTGTAAAACGGACAGTGTTCTGAGGAATTGTTTGATTTGATGTCCATGACTACCTTCTACCATAGCACCTCTCGCCTTCGACAGAGAGTCCATTGTCACACATTGGAACCAAAATGGTCTCCCGCTGTGCAGTTCCAAAGGAGCTTCCTACCTCGGACGCTCAGTTTGTTGAATTAACATCAAATATCGTTTATAAGTAAAAAAATTGGACAAAAAAAAATATTTATCTTAATTATAAATATGTGTGTGTATGTTTGCTACTTAATTACACAATGGCTGAACGGATTTAGATGAAACTTGGCACATTGTGTAGATCATGTCCTGTAATGAAACTCTTTATATTGAATAAAGAGTACGATCCTCGGGAACGATCGCGTTGTTCCGCAATTTTAATTATAAAAATTACCATCCCCTTCGTTCTTTGCTTGATTTGGGCTCGTGTTTTTTTTTATGACTCTTCGAAGAGGAACTTGATGATAGACTTCCCTTCAATGAATCATCGTTGGAAGACTCTTCACTGGAACGCACTGAAATTTGAACTGTTCTTAGTAACTATATCCAGGTACCCGATTCAAACACCGCCATCTGATCACAAAGTAGCAAAAGAGCTTGTACTGTAGAAACTAGATAGAATCAGAACCAAACTTGATGGCGGCTGTGAAGTGCGCTGCGAGTCATCTCGAATGTACCGCAAACCTTCGTTTTTGCTACTGCGCAACGTCCCGTGCCTAATATCACAGCCGCCTATAAGTTTGACTCAGTCTGTAACTGATATACTACACTAGTTGTCCCCCGTGGTTCCCTCACACATTCAGTATACAGGTCCTATGATTATTTCCGCGACGTCCAAATGGAACATTTTCTACCACATTTCTTCGAAATCTTTTAGCTTTGACAGTGTAACAATCAGATAACTTGACAGACAAACAGATGGATAGATTCTTTCGCATCAACACTAATTATCTTCTAGTTTTCTCTTCCGCCACTTTGTGGTCTAACAAGTGAATCCTGATTACAAAAATAAAAACCTTTTCGTTCTCCACTGGATGATGACGTTGATCGAGATGCTCGTCTCCTAGTCTTAACTAGTTTAAGAGCATTGTCTACTTCTTTGACCGTTTGATTGAAAATAGCTGTTGATGCTATGTCCACTGAAATAACAGAGGTATTTTCTAGAAGACCTGCCCTGACCTGACATAGGCCACCTATGTGAAGTCAGGGCAAGTGACGTGAAACGATAATGACAATGACCCTCTTAGTGCGGTGACACGTTGGTTATGAGTATGGAACCAAAAATTTGGTATCAATTCTTTTTTTCTATTTTATTTCGAGCTGAAACTTTTCTTTTCGAGTCTATCTCCTGATGTATCTCTCTCATCTCCTTTCGGATATATGTTCCTTTTCCGTTACACGTTATATATTGAATGTCTCTGTATACATTACGTTACCGACTTCTTTCATCCAAACCATGATAGCTCGGCTCATAAAATATGAACCTTTGGCAGAAAACTAGAATCGATTTGTATTGCTTTTCGAATTAAGCGTTTTCATACAGACGGGGCGAGCAGATTTACTATAATATGCTACTCGTATGTAGAGACGATAAGTAAGAATGGAGTGAATGCTGATATGGCGGTTAGAAGAGCCGAATGGGAGAAGGATACATTATACGCCGACCCCTTATAGTTGGGACAGGGCAGGCTAACTTTTTTTTTTTTTTTTCTTTAATATAATAATATGAACATTAATAAAAGGAGACATTTAATTTATGGATCATTCAATATTATATACTTACCTATCACCAACATTACAATAATGTCGACGATCCATATTCGCACCATATTTCAGGTTTATTTCATGGCATAACAAACGGTTCAACTGGCAATCATAAATACAATTCACGGTTGCAATTTATCGCTTTTCGATATATGGATTTTGTAATGTACATTTTATTTTCGTTGCTTGTTTTATTTCCCTAGTTGCTGCATTATTAAATTTTGTGTTTTTATAAGATTTTTGACCTGCCTTATATTAATTATTATTAGTTTTATTTTTAAATATTCGGAAAACTAGATGTTAAAGCCCGAAATAATTGATTTTTAAAATGATAATCAAAACATACCAGTACTTTTTTATTGAAACCAATTAACGAACTGGCTCTCAAGTGGCAGCCAGCCAGATGTGTAGGTACTACATAATACCTCCGTATATATGTAGCTATATTCACCATAATCATAATTATACTTAATTATCAATTTCTTTACATTTAATTACTCTCTTTTCTATATATTTCTGCTAAATAAACCTAATTACCTGACATATTAACTAATTTACCAGTTAATTACTAAACCTCTAACTTGATGATACGGCCACTCAGATACATCAATAATTAATTACATTAAACATCACATATCAACATAATTAAATGTAATTGCAAGCTGTGCCTCCAGCTGGCTGAACTAATGTACTGATAAGGTTATCAGTATTGTATACTGATACTGATTATTAAGTATAACTTTAAATATAGGGTATTATAGCTGTGATGCGATGGGGTTCAAATCTTGTGAAGGAAAACATCGTGAGGAAACTATGCTAGCTGGTAGTGACGTCGAATACCAAGACAAAGGTCCCGGGTTCGAATCATGCAACGACTTTGAGCGTTCGGTGTCGGAAAGCAGAAGGGTAGTAGAAAACACTGTGGTAGGTTACTTTGTAGTACCCATCTGCCTGGCTACCACCCTCAAATTGAAAATCTGTCGCCGAGCACCTATCGGTGTGTTTCAACAGCTGCACTTGAGAGCCAGTTCCTTCTAGGCTTTGCGTGCTTAACACCTTCGGCCACATCATCACTAACGTTTCCTTAGTACAAGCTCTGCTTTGTTTGGGAACAAATGGCCGTGGGTGAAGAATATCCCAGGATATTTATTTTATTTCCTTTGCTCTTGAGTGCTATAGGTTACTTTTTATCCCGGAAATACGAGTGAAACCGCGGGGATAGATAGTTATTTTATATTTTGACACCAGCATTACATTTCGGCCCTCATATTGTGAAACTTTCCGACGATTTTGCCGGTTCAATAATACATTGATGGTTTGGCACTCGCTAAGAGAGTCATAGTACTAGTAGAGTCATAAATGTATAAAAATCCTCCTCAATATCGAGTTTATAGAGATTTGTGTTCGAGTGCAAAATAAAACCATACAGTTACGTATTTATAAAGTTCTTTATTATTTAACTCTGATTTATACCTTGTAGACATAAAACCAGTGTCTTCCATGGAACGTGTCGTTTTTGCAGCGGTGATCGTACAGTTTCAAAAACACTGTCAAAAATAAAAATAAAATTAGTTATTATTTTTTGAGTTTGATGTTATTTTTCAATTTAGAAATTTATACAATCGGATAAATTTTCTGGAACAAAATACTTTAACATACTTTTCAAATGTATCTGAAAATATGCCTGTATTTTTAAAACGGCAGATTAATAATTTTCTTTTTTTTGTTGTACAAAAACCTTTTTCTTTTATCCCCAAAAAGCAAAGTTTGTTCCGCTACAAGGAAGGGATTTGATGGAAGGGCACAATCATTTGCGGCAACGAATTTATAACAAGTTTGGACATGAAAATAAGCTGCGTGTAATTGTTCCTTATTTGCTTTTTATTACTACATTGTTCCAAAGGAATCTTTATGTTGGTTAAACAAAAAAAAAACCTTCAAAATCAATTGCATATTTCTAGTTGAATGAATATGAACTTTAAAATGTGTGTCTTAAAATGTATATTACCTAATTACAAATTGTTAAATTCATCCCTTTGATTACGACCCTTTATCCATAATACACTTACTTGTCCCATCCTGGCAGTTCCTGTATCTCATCATACATTCACTCTTGAAGGTTCTTCGTGCGCGCTGGTATCCCGCACAGATCCAATTGATACCAATATTTTGATGGTTTTTGATCATATCGCGAGGACATGGATGGCAGTTTCTGTACAGCCTGGTCCTGGATCAGAAGTTCTAGATATAATATCTCCATTATAAGCTATAAGTACAAACAGAACTGTCATTGTGAAATATAAGCCTATAGACACTTGCAATAGTACATCGAAGACAATCCCTTTAGAGTAGTATAACAGTAAGGACCGTGCATTCTTGACTTGGCCAATCAGAGCACTTGTGTCCTTGACTTAGCCAATCAGAGCGCATTGTCGGTGGTGGGAAATGGGCGGAATACATTTCAAGCAAAATTAAAGTCATTGTGCTTCTTTGGGTGAATTAGTCGATGTTATAGGACAATCACTTGGGTTGGCTACCTAGAAAAATCTTTTCATCCATCTTTCAATTGAAGAAAATCTTATTATACTTATGTACTTGGAGAAGGATAAAGCCATAGCCCACGACGTGGGTGGGCCTATTATATATAGATTGGCGCACTACAAATGAGTCTGAATTTGATTTCATTGGTATAGAAGTTTCGTATTTGTATAGTTGGGTATAGTTGAGCTTAAAGGTACGGGCCGGTGATTTTGACCAACCCCGTTATAATTACATGCTGTGTTTACCACTAAGGAACCAAGGTATATTTCAAGACTAGCATACTTTGATCATATTTTGTCACGAAAGAAATATACTGCTTAAATATTATAATTATAGCTTACGCTCGTCGCCTTTCCGAAGTCTCTGCTGAGGAAGCATCTGATGAAGACGACGAAGAGATGCTTTGTGATAGTGAAGGTGAACTAAAACCAAACAAAGTCATCATTACTACTGACGATATATTGAATGTATCATCCTTGCTATAAAAATCAATTTAGACGGCTGAAGTTAAACAGATTAAATTTGCAGAACCTGGGGGTCTTGAACCATGGAAAAGAACACTGGGGAAACCACAAGAGACTCTTTACTAGTTATTAATTATAATGTCTTAAAATATCTCATAATTGAAGAGCTGGTTAGCGTAGCTGATAAGATACCCTCCCATATACCATGTAACGTCTTAGTTTGTGAGTTTAATTCCCACCCAGGCAAGGCATTTGTGTGCATTTATCCTGAGTCTGGGTGATACTTATCTTCGTAATTTTTGTATTATTTTATTCGATCTGCTGTACCTGAAAAGCTTTTCCTTTCTAATCTTTGTAGAGCACACTCGGCCACATCATCTCTTCGCACGGTGAGGTTGTTTTTACAAGACTTACCTTTCATCATCAGTCACTTTACTGTCCATGTAACTATCTGATTCTGTGTCTGATGTGTAATCGTACCACTTCTGCCCTCTGTTTTCGGCATCACCAAATGCAGCTACGTTATTCAGCTCATCAATTTTCACCAGACCTTTAGTGGCTATTAGTTCATAGTCAGATGCTTTGTTGACGTGTGTTACTGCAAATGTTAAAACCTTACTTGGCCTTTATGAAACTTCTCACTCAGGACTACAATATATATAATAAACAAACGTATAAAATGCGTATAAAGATATTCTTTACTTATTTGCTTCTCGATCATTACTTCTTATACTTTTATAGGTGTACATACCATCGTTTTTTTTTAAATAAATTTTATCATAATAAGCCACTGATTCTAAATAAATAAAGAAAATAAAGACTGCATTCTGTCGTAGTAATAAAATCGTCAACGTAGTTATGTTTCTTTACTTTTTAATGTGCTACAAAAATATCTACTGGATGTTATTTGAGTATCCAAATCCAATAATTTGTCGTAAGGTCTATTACTGTATATTTTTATGTGGATGTGGATCTAGAAAAAGTTCTTTATGCATTTTACTATAGTTGGTTTTCTGCTTTCCGCAGCCAGCCACTACTCATCATCCGCTTAAGGTAAATATTCCATACAATTTTGATTTAAATTTTAACCACACTCATGCACTAACGTTTGTATTCATAGAAATTCATTAGAAACAGAAACTGTTGGAAAATCTGAAATATGCGCATATAAAATTACTCAAGTACATTGCATAATAATATTCCTTTCGTAAATTATCATAGTGTTATGAAACTCAAGCTTTAAACTAGATTTAAATAGCGGCAGTTGAAGTTTTTACTCCTCAATATTAAGTTTGGGGCTATTACAATCTTCTTGGGAAACTGTATATTCTGATCGGCTTCCGCGAGGAGCAATCTATTTTATATCTTTTAACTTCCATCAATACGGAGTATCACATTTGGCCCAGAATTAGAAATATAAATAATATTCAAAGAGTGGAAATTTGTATAAAAACTCTTACCATAAACTAACAATGCCGCGATCTGCCAAATTAAAATAGCCATTTTTATAACTACATCACAATATTGATTCATTTCACAACATAACAAATAAATAAAACACCAGTAAATATTTCATTTTATTGCTTTTGTTGTTTTGAAATAATTTTATACACGTTTATGTTTACATTGTTTGTCAAGTCCAATGCTTTTGCTACTTTATTTTATAGTGCACATTCCATTTTCATTTCTATGATTAATAGATTAATAATTTTATTGAATTTACTATTCTCTTTATTCATGCACGTTTAGAAACTTCTAGTTGTTTCTTTATAAATTTTTAATATTTTTTTCCGTTGCCTATTACTATTTCGGGTATTCTAAACTAAGTAAGCTTGCAGCTGTATTTTGACAAACATTTAGATAATTTGGGTTATTGAATTGGAAATTAATAAAACCATGACAAATTAGATGCTCCTTTATATTTTAATAAAGTTTCGAACACCATATTTGCTCAGCACAACATAAACATATTCTTAAGTCCATTTTCTTCGTCATGTCTTCGGTTTCAAGTTCTGAAAGCATTGTTTCTCTTTAAAATATCTATTGTCCTTGAAATACAGACTAAAAATAAGTAATTTATTATCAATTTGATTCATTATTTCTAATTTAGCATCTATTAGATCCATATTATTTATTAACTCTCTAGTTTAGTCTGATCAATTATCATTCCACCTAAGTAGAATACTTACAAAAAATATAGTACGTTATCTTCTTTTTTCTTCTTCGTCTTCATTATCAGCTTGATACTCTGGATCTCCTATTACAAAAGTTGTATATACATTTTAAGGTGAAGATATCAGTGGTAGTATCGTCGAACTTTTGGAGTAGGAAAATGTAGTGAAGAAAACATATCATCCTCTTTTAGGCTACCCTCATCTACAAGCATCTACTGATGTATTTAAGCTCCGCTTGAGAGTCAATTCCATCTTAGGCTTTGTCAGCTTAACACTTTGAGCTAATACTTGTTTGAATTTCAATAGTAACTCGATTTGTAAGAATCGTGATTTTAATTCCAGAATCTTATGTACACGGAAAAAGTCCCAATAAGTGATGATAGGAGCTTCAAAACGAGGGGATCCAGGGAAGTTTAAAAGAATTTACATGAGCCCCGCACAACATCTGTTCTCGTAATATATTTTTAATTTATGTCCCAAAAGTTGCCTTGCTGCTGCCTTGTATTTTATAGAGCAGGCATTAGAATGCATTTTGATTTTCTAGTATTATTGCCATAGTAAGTTAATTAATCAACATAATATACAAATATAAAAAATATTAATAATTCTCACCAGATTTATTTCTTCCTCCAGATACCGCCGAAGCCTGGGCTTGTGCACCTAAAAATGAAATATTACTTCACAATACTTTATTTCATTATGTTTTTTTAATCTCAATCCAGCGATATACACCCTCTAATATACGATTCACCAAAATTCGTAGTCATATATATATAAAAATAGTACTTTTGTTAACTATCCTAAACATCGATATATTATCTTCGGGTTACGTACAAGACAACATCGTGAAAGTGGCCGCTTGGAAACTCAATAAAACAAAATTATGTCACTCATGAATGAATGTTCTACGTTCAAACGTGGACCTACTGAAACTGAAATAGTGACACCGCGGTCTTATTTCTTCGGCCGTTTTTACAGCTGTCACCCTTATTCTAGACTAATACTATTTCGATGATCCTAAATCATAAATAGGTATATGAATTTGTAATACAAAAATTAAGTGTTCTTTTAATGACAAGCATACGGTTTTCTGATGGTAAGTAGTCACCGGCGCATGGACGATAGCATTAACGAGTATTATTAAAGTTGGGAACTTACTTGAACCACCCTGAGCTTGTGCTTGTGCATTCGAACTCCCACCAAATCCTCTTCCAGGCTGATATAACGGAGCTATTTCATAACTTGGCCTAGAATAAAGGCCTGAGTACAGCAACGATGCTGGTATTCCAGCTGAGTTATAACCAGTATTATCTTGAGGCATGTAACCGTAGTTATTTTTACTTGAGAGACCTGATTGAGCATTTGCTGAAGCATCAGCTTGGCTTGAACCTTGGCCTGAAGCTAAAGCGTTAGCATTCGCGCTTGAACCGTCTCCATTCGAGTTTGCTACGGCCTCTGCTGATGATGAACCACTAGGTGTATATCCTGGTGAACCTCTATTGCCTGAGTATCCGTTATAATAATCAGGATAGTTATAATAACCACTACCATAATAACCAGGAGAGTTATGACCTAAAAGGTTATATCCCTGGTAGTAACTCGGTGGGTTCATGTTATAACCAGATTGTGAGTTTGCGAGTGCTTCAGCTTCTGCTGCTGATATTCCTTGTATTTCAAATTGGCCTGATTGACCTCCTCCTGGTCTCATTTGTGATACTCCTTGTCCACCTGGTCTTATCTGATTTCCATACTGATCGAATATTTGTCCAGGTGGAGGGCCTTGGTTGACTTGTGACTGTGCTGATGCTATAGCTTCTGCTAAAGATTGACTAGCTCCTGGTCTTAGCTGATTTCCTTGTGGTACTAAACCATGGTCTGGATGGTTGTCTCCTGGCCTGTGAAGATGACCTTGTGGTTCTAGAATATATTCAGGTTGCCCGCTAAAACCACTTGGCTGGTTTACTTGTGACTGTGCTGAAGCAATAGCCTCGGCTATTGATTGAGCACCTGTCGGTCTGTGTCCTTGCAGCCCTAATATATCATCCATGTGATTTTCTCCCGGCCTATGACGATGCCCTAAAGGTACAAGCGAAGTTTCGGGCACAAAGCCCCTTGGTCTCTGGTTTCCTTGCGGTCCCAACACATATTCTGGCTGGTTGTTCTGTGATATTGCTATTGCTTCAGCGGATGCTTGGTTCTGAGACACGCCTCCGGGTATGACATTAAAACGACCACCAGGTAAGGTGTTCGATGGCAGAAGGGTACCAGATGGAATAAAGTTGGAATTAGATTGTGCAATAGCCGATGCATGTGATTCTGCGCCGCCAATAAGCCCACCTGAAAAGAAATATTTGTATTAAAACAAACAAATAAGCAAATAATTTATTTATCCTTAAACTTGACTGTACTAAAAAAAACATTAAAAGTAACCTCAATATAATTCGAAAACCATTTAAACAACAGTCAATGAAAGAAACAGATAACATAAATGCGATGACACCTAACTGACGCCCTGACAATGAGATTGGAACCAACAAAATACACAATTACAACCTTTCGAAACACAATCGCATTCAGGGGTGAACGAATTCTGCAAACGACCTAACTCAAATACACGTAGGAGTTAGCCTCAATCATGACAACATCATGATAGCAGTTTTCTCTCGATTGTTACGATTGCCTATTGATTGAGCCAACAAAAAGATCACTTAAAATTCCCCCTTCATTGCCTGCGAAATTGGACTCGCCTGATATGTTGGGTATAACAGCACCTGGGACAACTTCAGTTTTTATATTTGTCAATTCGGGGTCGTGTTGCTCTGCTAATAAAAATTTACTTTATACCATTCCACGGGACGTATAAAGGTTAATGGTTTCCAAGTGTTGTATTAACACTGACGTGAAATGAGCGCGTTTTAGGTCTAATCCAATTGTCGTTTATGTTGCAGTTTCCTATGACTATCCAAGGCTCTCATAGCATGCTCTCTTGATTGATAATGCTGACTGTCATTATAATAATTATCATCATTTCGCCACTGTTGAACATTTACCTCCCCTAAATAATATTTCAGAATGCATTGTCTAGCACGCCAGCCAGCAGGTCAATTGCAATTTATCATCAATTAAAATATTTAGTACCAGAAAATTTACCGCTTTATTAAGAGAGAAGCACAGTTGTTTTCGTATTCTTCATTTCTCTTACTGAGTTTTTTATTTGTTCTAGCATTTTCTGACCATGTTTCTTTATTTGCTTTTTTTAAGATGAAATTTCGATGCACCAAATATACAAGAATATATATTGTAACTATGCTTCTGATTTTGCAAGTTATTACAAAGTAATTAGTTTTCAACTCACCATATGGAAGTGGAGATGCTGTCACTGTAATTTAATAAATGTGAAAATTAATAACTAAGATCTTAGTATTAAACACTTATCAATATTATTATTTCGTAATCTGTATCATTACCTGGATCCACCTCGAAACCTGGAACAATAGTAAAGTAGAATTCAATAATAAAACATCTTTAAAACTTGTCAATTACAAAATTATGACTTAATACAAAGAAATTGAATAAATACTTACAGCAAGACTTTTTATTATAGCAGTTCACCTCAATGGTGATAAGACCAACGGAGAAGGACTCGGAGCATACGCAGAGCTGGCATTCATCCCATGGATGCTGGAAGGGCTGATTGGGTTGGTAGGGACGACAGGATTCGTCTGTAATGAACAAGAATTATATTGAGACAAATGACATGGCATGTCTAATATTTATGAAACTTGCCCAACTAGATAATTTGGTTACTATTCCTTCATATATTTTACTACTTTTGGCTTGTTTTTACAGTATTACGATTATTAATTCATATCTACTTAATTCATACTGAATTACCAAAAGGACAAATTCAGCAAAAAGATTTTAATCAACACGAGAATTCAGATGCAAACACGGTTAATGGCACCGCCGTTTAATGAACTGCAAACAATGTGAATAAATTAATTATTTACATAGCAATACATTACTTACGAGGAGATGGGCCTGGCAGAGGGCCCGGAGCAGGCGGGGCGGGGGTGGTCACAGGGCCTGGAAATATAATTAATGTTCATGAACATACTCGTGAAATGTTTACTTGGGCTGAGGAAGGTTGCAGTGTGCCCGACATAGGGCCTTGCTTGTAAAGACAATCTACTACATGTCAGGGTTATGCTTTCTTTATTGTTGGTCTTCTTATCATGGAATGTTGTTAGCTTTTGAATCCTTTTGAATTTAATTGCGTAACCTTTGTTGATTCGTTAAACAATATTCTAATATTCTGGGTTCCAGTGATGACATTTCATCATTAAAGATCTGGGACTATTCCTAGCGGTATTATAAGAATATTTCAAGATACTTACGTGGCGTTGTTACGATGACAATATACGGTTCCGTTATAGGATTGGCAGTTGAAGAAGGTAGAGTAAACGGTTGAGGGTCTGAAATATATAGGTCATATTATGTGATCATTACTTTTCAGTCAACTTCTTGAGAAGTAAATACTCGATTTAAATTTATAAGTAATTTTGTTGAGTAAACTTCAGAAATATCAGTCACACAAATCTTGACAGGCAATATTTTCGATATATCATGTATGTGATCGTGAGTTACTTTTCTATGATGAAATGAAATGAAATGACTATTTTGAAACGACTATTTTTCTGTACCTTTAACTCGGCTCAGCAAAGTCCTTAACTCTTTCAAGGGGCAATGTATACGTTTCTATAATAAAGTACCCAAAGAAATCCAAGAGCTATACATAATTCATAGAGCAATACATAAAATAATATTAAAACATTTTTATTATGTAAGTTTATTAAATCACATTGATTTTCTATATATCAGCTTGACATAAGGTTTTGCAATACACAACGACACTTAACAGCCAGGTAGGTACCATGCAGTATTACTACATTAACCCCCATAACCAAAACGAGCTGGTGGCTTTCTGTTGCGTTCCGAACGTCGGAGACTAGGTGACGGTGAGGCTGTGCTCGTGCCCGGCTGAGGCTCTGCGCTCGTGCCCGGCTGTGGCTCATCGCATGTGTTTGTGCGATCACATTGTACCGATGGCAATGCATCACCCGCACAATGGTCTGTTATCGTGACATCCGCTGGTGCTTCGTAACTTGGATATCTCGATCTTAACTGGTCACCATGTTTTCGCTTAACTATTCCGTTTGTTTCAACTTGATAGGAGTATACACCTGTTCGCTGTTTCACCAAGCCCGGTTCGGAGCCCTTACCAGTCGGTTTATTGACCCATACCGCTTCTCCCGGCACATATTGTGGAATTGAAGTATTTCTGTTATTAGCCCTTAATTCTTGATACAGACGGGCTTTTTCTAAGTTTTCCCGAACGTTAGGTTTCAAGAGATCAAATGTTGTGCGAACATTTCTTCCGAACATCAATTCAAAAGGAGTGCGGTTTGTAGACCGTCTTAGAGTATTTCGATAAGCCTTTAAAAAGTTGTTTAGGCGTTGTTTTACATTTTGATTTCCGTCTGCTGCTGCCATTCGTTCTTTAAACGTACGTACTGCGCGTTCTGCGAGTCCATTTGACCTAGGATGATAAGGCGTTGTTTTTATATGTTCAATACCAAGTTGTTTGCAGTAAATTTCAAATTCTTCAGCTATAAATTGAGGCCCGTTGTCTGATACTATATAACGTGGTATTCCAAATGTTGTGAAAATGTTGTCTAGCTTGTTAATAGTGGAACTGGTGGTAGTCGATTTCATCGGAATTACCTCTAACCACTTAGTGTATGCGTCTATTACTATTAACCACATGGAACCGTATATAGGGCCGGCAAAATCAATATGTAACCGATGCCACGGTTCCGGTGGTACTCCCCATGGGTATACGGGAGTCTGTTTAGTGTTTCTCCGAGACTTTTGACACTGAATGCAACGCCTTGAAAAATCGATTATATCTTTGTCTATGTTAGGCCAATAAATATGCAGTTTAGCCAAGGATTGCATAGCACTGATTCCGTTATGTCCATCATGAAGCATACCAAGAATTTCTTTCTTAAGAGTGTTCGGAATACATAACCTTCCATTCCATAAGACAATTCCATCTTCATATGACATCTCATGACGTTTTTCATAAAATGAATGAAGTTCGTTTGGCAGTTCTTTTTTTTCTGGCCAATGACTCGTTATAAACTCTTTAACTTTATTTAGAAGACTATCTTTTGATGTTTGTAGTTTAAGGTTTTTCCGTGTAATTGGAATATTTCTAAGTCTAAGATGTAGTAGATGCGCAAATTTTGGTAATCCTTTTCTTTCTACTTCAGCCATCTCTGTGTTAGATAATGGAAGACGTGATAGCGCATCTGCTGGAGTATTCTCTTTAGCTGGCTGATAACAAATATTATACTCGTAGCTGTTTAATGTCATTGCCCATCTCAGCAGCCTGTTGCTAGCTACCTTTGGCGTTTCTCGATCCTGGTTAAAAATTCTTTCAAGTGGCTTATGATCAGTTAATAGTGTGAATTTCCTTCCATAAAGATAATGATGAAATTTCGTTACAGCATAAACGATTCCTAAAGCTTCTTTGTCGATTGTTGAATATCGGCGTTCCACATCATTTAATGTCCTAGAAGCAAATGCCACGGGCTTCATCATGTTGTCAAGTTTATGAAATAAAACGGCGCCAATGCCTTTATCAGAAGCGTCACTGCTTACGAAAATTGGTAAATCTGCATTATAATGTGTTAGGGTTTCTGTTGATGTGAGTATGTTTTTTAATTCTTTTATAATACGACTATCGTCTTCTGTCCATATCCATCTAGTGCCCTTTTTTAAAAATCTGTAAAGTGGTGTACATATAACGTGCAACTTTTCAATAAAACGACCGTAGTAAGTTATAGATCCTAGGAAGGATCTTAATTCAGACACATTTTTGGGAAATGGCATGTTTTTGATTGCTTCGATTCTCTGTTCTGTTGGATGTATACCTTCTTTGTCTATTTTGTGACCCAAAAATGTGACACTTTCTTGGAACCATGCACATTTCGATGCTTGGCTTTTTACACCTGCGGCCATTAATCGTTCTAATACTGCTCTTACGCGTCTTATGTTTTCTGACAGTGTTGGAGCTGTTATCAAAATGTCATCTAAATAACAAACCGTTCCATCTAAGCCGCTCAATATTTGGTGCATAATTCTTTGAAATACGGACGGCGCAAATGATATTCCAAAAGGTAGACGTTTATATTGATAGTATCCTTTATGTGTTGAGATTGTTAGATACTTTCTGGAGTCAGGATGTACAGATAGTTGTAAATAAGCATCTTTAAGATCGATTTTTGTAAATAATTGACCCCCAACCAATTTAGAAGTAACTTCTTCAAACCTCGGTAATGGATAGTCATCTGTTTGGACATGTCGATTTATAGTTACTTTAAAATCAGCGCATATCCGAACGTTTCCGTTTGATTTCATCGCTATAACTATAGGTGAGGCCCATTCAATTGGTGTTGTCATTGTATCGATTGGTTCTAAAACTCCCTCTTTTACTAAGCGTTCTAGTTCTTTCGATACTTGGTCTCTAAGAGCCAGCGGTACTGAACGAGGCCGAAATGCTTTTGGTTTGACGTCTTTGGAAATATGGATCTTTGCACAATGTCCGTTGATTGTTCCCAGTTTTCCATCAAATAGTGTTTTGAAATTGTTGAGCAATTTATCCTTAAAATCCCTATTAGAGTCGTTTACGATTGACTTCAATGTTGTTCGTTTTTCTTTTGAATTCATGTGACATATTCTTGATCCTTCGGGCATAGGTAAATTGAATTTAAGACACCAGTCCAATCCAAACAACGGAATATCATTTTGTTTTGTGACGTAAGCTTGTAAGGTTTTTGTTGTTTTAAATGCCTTTACAGATATTCTGCATACGCCCAATGTTTCGACCTCCACAGCTGTATATGCAACTAAATTTTTACTTTTTTGAAGTTCAGGTCGACCAATTCTTTTCCATAGTTTGCGTCCTATGACAGTATGCACTGCTCCAGGATCATAAAGCATTTCAACATGTTTATTGTTCAGCTTGGTGGAGACCATGACTTTTGTAGCATGTTGTTGTGAGTTTATATGATAAGTGTTCGTACTTTCATCGCTATCGCTGGAAGATTCAGTATCTTCATTTAAATGTCTTGTTTTAGGTTGTTTTTTTGATAAACACACAGAAGAGAAATGATTTTTTTTGTTGCAGTTGTTGCATATCTTTCCTCTAGCTGGACAGTCAGCCAAATGAGTGTGATATTTGTTGCCACAAAATATGCAATCTTTTTTATTTCTTGATTTATTTTTAGGTAATTTAGATTTTCTTGTTACCTTGTTAGTTGTTGTTTGCTGTTGATTTTGTTGCTGTTGTTGTGTTTGTTTGATGTGTAAGCTTTGAATTTCTGATTGTTCTAACTCATGCGCTGTTGCTATAATCTCTGCTAGTTTTGAGTTATTTGTTGGGTGGCTTCGTATGAGTTCTTGTTGCCATTTAGAGTTATTTATGCCAATAACTAATTGATCTCTAATACGTTCTTCCAAGTTAGAACCGAATTCACAATAGCCTGCTAGAGATCTAAGTTCCAAAACAAATTTTGTTATAGATGTATTTTCACTTCTATGTTTTGATGCAAACGTCACTCTTTCTGAGAGTACGTACGTTCGTTTTCCATAATACTCATTTAGAAAGTTGACTATTTCTTGAAAATTCTTTTGTATTATGGGTGTGGGACGAAAATGATCTACGAGTACCTTAAATGTTGCAGCGCCTACCCTGGCGAGCAGTAGTTGTTTGCGTTTAATGTTATGTTGCTCACTGCTCTCACCAAGATCGTGAAGTTCTAAGGCAATTTTAAATCGTTGAATATAATATTCCCACTCTTCCTTTTCAACGTCGAACGCCTCGAAATTGAATTTTTGAGACATCTCGTCGCCAAATAAAATAATATTAAAACATTTTTATTATGTAAGTTTATTAAATCACATTGATTTTCTATATATCAGCTTGACATAAGGTTTTGCAATACACAACGACACTTAACAGCCAGGTAGGTACCATGCAGTATTACTACAATACATAGATTCAAAAAGATAGTAAAACAGAAGTTATGCAAGATGGGGTACTATAAAGTTACTGATTTTGTAGATGACAAGAATGCATTTGAATGAATTGTTCGCTTCGCATGCTATTGTTATGTATATTTTGTAAATTGTAATATTTAAAAGTACACATAAAAAAAAAAAAAAAATACTTGCTGAGTTTCTTGCCGGAGTCTTCTCAGTTCAAGTTGTATTTGGAACCGGTGTAGAGTCATTTGTTAACATTCATAAGAGCCCTATAAGGGCCGAACTTGAATAAATGAATTTTGATTTGATTTGATTTGAAATGTGACACAAGAGTAACTTTTGAACATCATATATCGACTGCTGCGATTACCTACATTGCTAGGGGAAATCGCTGACAGCCGATAATAGAAATGGCATAAGGCTTGTTAACGATGATGATGAATAGGAGGTACTAACCACACGCAGGATTAGGGTAGCAAGATATTTGTTCTTCAGGGATTCCATATTCAGACAAGCTCACGGAACATTTGCAAAGCTTGCAAGGATCGGCTGGGTACGGGAAGAATACGTTTTGTGGAAACTTCTTGCAGAGGGGAACTGTTAAAAAAGGAATTGATTAATAAGAGCAAATTACCTTATAATTTATACCAAAGGTATGCTATTAAAAAGTTGTAATATGCATTGAAAAGTTTCCTTTCTTATACAAAAATGCACTTAATACACTCACTGGCTCGAAACTTCCTTAAAAATTACAAAAGAGGTGTTTTTAGCAGAGATTTTCTCTGCTTTGATGTTGAGCTAAGACACTGTAATCGGCAGACTTTTAAAAATGTTAATATCAGCATTAGGAAACTTCAATAGAATGTACTATGCCATTTCTCTTATATGCCAAAAATAATAATTTGTATGGATGGACAATGAAAATTTGTTAATTTTATATGAAGATTGAAATCAAAAATGTTAACACCTCAAATGGCAAAAAATAACGCTTCCACATTTAAATTGACAACACCGTCTGTAAACTGGCTCCTTTAGATTTAAGACGATGTCAAACGCAGTGCAAATAGCTTATATTTTAGTAGAGAAAATCTTTGCTGAACACCTATTTTGTATGAAATTTCGACCTTGGGCCAGATTCAATGCCGGTGAATTTATTTTGAGTTTTAGGACCTAAACTTATGGTAATAGAATTTACTATTTTTTTGGTTTGTTGTTATACAGATCCAATCCAACTAATTTCAGAAACATGAGTTATTAAAGATTTGGCAAAGGACTTACGTGGTATTGGCTTCTCGTCGGGAATTGGTGCTAAAATAATAAAGATTGATGGTTGATTTAAAGGAACAAGTAAAAAAGCGGTTGAATACTTCAAAGAATGAAGAAAATATTACCTAATGTGGTAACATCTGGGGGTACAACTGAAAGCAAAGAAATACCGCTCGTTAGGGATTATGAAGAATTGTAATTTAATGATAAAAAATTATACACAACTGATCTATTTCGTTTAGCCTAGTATATAATATTATTATATATTTTATACTTGAAGAGTCAACGGCATTTTAAGACTTCGAACTTTTAGCGTAGGGTTTGTAGGTCAAATAGTTTTTTTATATTGCATTTTTTATTCATCAAAATTTTAATACTCTGGATTTACCTCTTCTATTCACTGCTAGTCCATCAATTCTAAAAGAATATTTACCACACTGTGGATTCTCCTGGCACTGGATCTGAACATCAGGCTGTCCAAATACTGAGACTGATTCCATACAGATACAAATCTGACAAGGATGAAGCGGATTCTGGAATGCTACCCCACTTGGTAACGGGCTGCATGTGACTAAAAAACAAGATTTAAATATTATAAACAAATTAAAAACTAAGGGAAATTTATTTAGATTTATTAAACAAAAGTATAGCGCTGTAAAAGTAGATCGACAGACTTTAGCCACTAAGAACGCATGAATCGCCTATTAAATTATTATTCTCTTACCTTGAGGTGGTGCCGGTGGTGGTAAAGTTATTGGTGACGGTGTGGGTGAAGGCGATGCCGGTGGCGGCGGTGGTGGTGGTGGCCGTGGTGCCTCAGTCACTGGATTCGGATTCGGATCCTGGCATCCAGAACAACTGGCACAAACCGGACTCAACGCCGTAGATCCGTAGCTTGCAATACAGGCACACACGTAGCATTCTTCATTCGTCCAAATGTAATGAAGCTCACCAATTCTCGAACAAACCACTACGCTCTCAGCTCCTGGAAAATTAATTATATTAGCAACAATAAAATTGTTTTATTTTATATTTTAAAGGTTGCCTGGTAGAGATCTCTGTTAGTGATAAGCCGGCCATTGTAACACTTTTTAATATTTTTTTAATTTCATGTTTAATTATTTTTTCATGTGGTGTATCAATAATGCGTTATCTATCTATCTAAAGGAGTTTTTAACTTACCAGGAATATTGTACGGTTGAATGTATTCATGTTGTGGAACTGGTCTATAGTTCAGATCTGTGGAAAATATTTGTCATACATTTAGGAAACCATAAACATAATTTGAAGATAAGAAAAATGCAAATATTGCAAGCAACAGTAAAGAGTCCAATATTAAAAAGCTAATACTTACTGCCAGTCCTAACTGCATGAGCTATAGCTTCAGCATGTGATTGTCCTCCCGATGCAGCATTAGCATTTGCTTCAGCATAAACATTTGATCCAATTCCAGGAACCATTGGAGACCCAGGCCCATAAGGTACATTAAATCCTTGCCCAAAATTTCTATCGCCACTTATTGCTTCTGCGAGAGCATGAGCTGAACTAGACCCAGAGCTAGACAATGGATCCGGATGTAAATATTCTGGTGAATATAGATTACTTCTATCTCCACTTGATAGCTCTGATTCAGCTTGAGCTGAAGCGGAACTAGATCCCGAATCATAAGGAGAATCTAGAGATCCTGGTGGAATTGGGCTTAATCCGGGATTTTGCCCTTGTTCGTTCAGATTTGCTCCACTAATTGCCTCTGCTTGTGCTTTAGCGAAATTTATTCCTGAGTGAGATGGAGATTGGGGATATAAGGACTGCGGTAAATATTGGCTTATACTAGGGTTCACTTTTTGCTTCCGAAGTCTTCCGTTAGATGCCTCTGCATATGCTTGCGCAGAAGCTGAACTAGATCCCAAGTCATAAGGAGATGCAGGATATAAGGAACCTGGTGAATACGGATTCAATCCAGAATTTAATACCTCTCCATTTTGACTTCCTCCACTAATTGCCTCAGCTTGAGCTTGAGCTGAATTAGAACCTGAGCTAGAAGGAGAACCAGGATATAAAGGTCCTGGAAAATAAGAATTTAAACCAGAGTTTGATTCTTGGCCGCCTTGACCTTCCGGTCCACTTGAAGCTTCGGCTAGTGCTTGAGCAGATGCTGAACTATATTCCGAGCCATAAGGTGATGAATAAGGATTTAAACCGGGTTTTACTGCCTGACCACTAGGGCCTCCTCCTCCACCAGAAGCTTCTGCTAGAGCTTGTGCTAAAGCAAAATTAGCTTCTGCACCATAAGGAGCTGCTGGATATAATGATCCAGGTGAATAAGGGTTCAATCCTTGTCCACCGGGACTTCCACCTCCACTTGAAGCTTGTGCTTGAGCTGATGCTGAACTTGATCCAGTGTTATACAGAGATGGATATGAAGATCCTGGTGAATAAGGGTTCAATCCTTGCACGCCATAACTTCCTGCGCCAGTAATTTCCTCTGCTTGAGCTTGTGCTGAACTGGATCCTGAGTCAGATGGAGAAGCAGGATATAAAGGTCCTGCGAAATAAGGGTTTAAGCCAGAGTTTGATCCTTGGCCGCCTTGACCTCCCACTACACTTGAAGCTTCGGCTAGTGCTTGAGCTGACGCTGAATTAGATCCCGAACCATAAGGTGATGAATAAGCATTTATACCGGGGTTTACTGCCTGACCACGAGGGTCTCCTCCTCCACTAGATGCTTCTGCTAGAGCTTGAGCTAAAGCCAAATTAGATCCTGCACCATAAGGAGCTGCTGGATATAATGATTCTGGTGAATAAGGGTTCAATCCTTGTCCAGCGGGACTTCCACCGGGACTTCCACCTCCACTTGAAGCTTGTGCTTGAGCTGATGCTGAACTTGATCCAGTGTTATACAGAGATGGATATGAAGATCCTGGATAATGTGGATTATATCCTGGATATTCATTTCGGCCTCCACTAGATGCTTCAGCATGGGCCTGAGCATGTGCTGCACTTACGCCTGATCTTTCGTCATCTAATTCGCTAAATAAGTTGGTATCGTCTTTGGCATTCAATTCTGCATCATAATCAGAAGATTGACCACTTCGTCGAATGTTTAATTGGTTGACAACTTCCGCTGGTAATGCATCTAGGTAAAACAGAAATTCGGCAGTTAGGATACGAAGAATACTTAGAAGATTTTTTTAAGAAGAATTCCTAAAATGGTTTCTTATGTCTCACACTGGTACGCGCGATCATTCTGCAAGCGAGCTTACATGGCAAACCGCATACATATCTAAATTGAAGGTCCCGTGGCAACTCTTATTTTGAGACCCACGTTTTGGGACCCAATTTTAAGAGTGGTGTATTACGCTATGAATTCGCTATTTGAATTAATCTTTATAATAATAATTCATAATTAAATAATTCTTATTTATTTAATTTTGTCACAGTTAATAAATGGTCCTAGATATTCTTTCCTGAATTCATAACAGTATTTTATTGTCCTGAGACATTAGCCTTTTGGCCTACTAAAAAATACTGCATATAGGTGTATGTTTGCGTTTACAAATTGACCGTAAATAACTGATATAAGAATTGAATCAGTCAGATTGCTTCCTTTTCTTTTTTTTATTGGTGCATACGATTCGGTTTTCCCAGTATCATTTGAAAGATGCTTTCTCTTTATTTTGTAATAATATTTTTTAGTTTATTTTATTGCGACTAACAACTATAGAACAAAACATACAGATTCGCTGAACTGCACAACAGTTTGTTGACAAAAGAGGCGTTCGGATTTAATAAACGCATTTTTGATTCCTAAATAGATAAAGAGCACAAAACAATTATTTATAAAGAATTGAAACTAAAAAAAGGTTAAACAAAACAAACAATGGTACTTTCATATCTAGACATATTACATTAAATTCTTAGGATCATGTTATTTTGCAGGTTCTTTAAAGTTAAAGTCCCAAGAAACAATACTATTATAAATTACAGGTTTTACATACCGTCTAGTGTTAACTTCTACTTGTGCTATTAATTTTTCCGTGTAAAATTATCATCATTATTTATAAATCAGTTACTTACCTTGTACAAGATCTGGTGAATTAACTACATCTTGGGTCCGGATTACTGATAGAAAAGCTAGGAAGCAAAGTAAGCTTCCTGCTATAGTCCCCTTCATTAGTTCCTGTAGGTGAGACCAGTTCAGTAGAGAAGATGTTAATAAATCTCAATACACAATACAATCAGGTATCGCAATCACTTCTTTTATAGAAAATCTATAATAATCCATGAAAATGTCTGTGTTACATGATTGATTATAGTGTTCGACTCTAATTCGATTGGCGTGAAAATTTGTTTCGATATATTGTGTACAGATGTCACATCTGTGATTTGATTAATTGAATATTTTGTTGATAAGATTGAATTTGCGTTGTATGTTGTATTCTCGAACTAGAATTATTGAACAAGTTACAATTCAAAACATTGATACGAATAAAGTACTGAGTCCACTTGATTAAGGGCAAATTCCCTATCAAAGGCATATAGAAGATTGTACGGTTTCAACACCGTACATTTTTCTGTGTATGCAGCAACCTACTTTTGTCGCCCGCTAACAATAGCATAAATACACGGATTCTACACATTTTACAAGAGTGCATTATAACATCTTACATCAACAACAGCAAGAGGAACGAATCACCAAACAGTTACTGTACTGTGAATATAGTCAATATACCTTTGATACTTCACAAGTGATTTCTCTGCGCACTCCAACAACAACTACAATTCAAATGTACTGGGTTAACTACTACTAGGCCCGTACAAAGATATTGCATTAGAAAATAATGATTTTGAAAACTTAGTAAAAATATATATTACCTTACCACTATTGGCTGCATCATCACTTGCAATGGTAAGATTGTTATCTAACAAAGGCCTGGTTCATATGGTTTAATACTATTGGTCCAAAACCAGAAGACTACAGGCTCATATCTCCTAGCCTCGTTGTAAAACTCATGAAAAGAGTTTTCAACGAGACTGGGGAGGATTAAGTTATCTAGGGGACCACAATAGATCCCAATGGGTCGAATTGTCCGAGTTATTTCTCGGCCCCTGCACAAGATAAGATAAGATTGTTGCACATGATATTATTCAAAAGAGATTAGAAAGATTTGAGATTGGGGCCGTTTGGACCCACGATTTCACACACTAATTATTGCATTGTTATTACGTCTTTTAGTTTGTATATGTTGTTTGTTATTATGTGTATTTTTATTGTGTTGTGTGTGTATCTGTGTCCATTAAATACCATTTTATCTTTATTTTATCTTTAAAGAAGTACTTATATACACCTAATTAATATTGCAACTATTTAGTTGCTAAGTTTATCATCATTAGTCAATCATGACCTTGAGAATACATTATATAACCTATATCAGTCTATTGATTGCATATCTACAAATTTTTTAAGTTTTTTTTGATATGGTCATTTTTTTTTTCAAATGGTAAGGATTATAAAATGAAAATCAAAGAGTATCCCACTAAATGCCTTTATTTGTAGAAGAGTGAAGCGTGCTTGTCGAATTTTATAATGCTCAACGTGATATATTAAAACTAAATTAAATCGAGTCCATTTTTCTTGCCATTTCTTTGATAGAGATCATTTTGACTGGTCGATGATATCCTGAAAGTAAGAAGGAGTTATTAGTTTTGGTGTCGCAACACAAGTTTCCTGAGATATTAATTTTGATATGCATGATTAGCCGTTCTTAATCGATCGGCAAAGTTAAGCTACGTCTGTCGTGGTCTGTGTCTTTCTGTGTTGTGATAGTCGTTAAGCTAGTTGGATGCGTCCTAGGCGGCTTGAAAAATTCGAACAGTAGGTTGACCACTAGCTTACCTCCACTAATCCGCAGTCCTCATTTGTGCAAGGAGGCCTGTGCTCAGCAGTGGGACATTATAGGCTGATGATGATGATGATGCATGATTATTATTACTAGTGGTTCAAAAAGAGATCGTAGTCTCAAAAGGGATCGAAAAAGACAAAAGACCGTAATTCATGAAAAAACGTTACAATAAAATACTTTATGTACTTATTCTCCATATGAACTTTAAATATGCCACATATCATAGTCTTCCGTCTCTTCCATTCGTGCAAAATGCTTAAAAAGGGTTACTAAGATTTCTCTTCACGTATTATTATTAAGGTTTATTTTAAGGTTTATATTGGAATTAACTTCTGCAGTTTGCTCAAAGTTAAGTTGATTAAAGACTTATTGTTAAATATAAGCTTCACTTACAGAGTCTTGCTTATTCTTGATCATCAGCTGGAGCGTCGCTACGACCCCACGGTAAACCTATTCCTGCTGCTTGAGCTGCGGCCTGAGCCTGAGCCTGAGCTAAGGCATCAGAACCTCCCCATCCTCCTGTTAAACCTGCAGCTTGAGCTTGGGCTTGAGCCTGAGCTTGAGCCAAGGCGTCGGAACCTCCCCATCCTCCTGTTAGACCTGCGGCTTGAGCTTGGGCTTGAGCCTGAGCTTGAGCCATGGCGTCGGAACCTCCCCATCCTCCTGTTAAACCAGCAGCTTGAGCTTGGGCCTGAGCCTGAGCTTGAGCCATGGCGTCGGAACCTCCCCATCCTCCTGTTAAACCAGCAGCTTGAGCTTGGGCCTGAGCCTGAGCTTGAGCCATGGCGTCAGAACCTCCCCATCCTCCTGTCAAACCAGCAGCTTGAGCTTGGGCCTGAGCCTGAGCTTGAGCCATGGCGTCGGAACCTCCCCATCCTCCTGTTAAACCAGCAGCTTGAGCTTGAGCCTGAGCCTGAGCTTGAGCCATCGCGTCGGAACCTCCCCATCCTCCTGTTAAACCAGCAGTTTGAGCTTGGGCCTGAGCTTGAGCTTGAGCCATGGCGTCAGAACCTCCCCATCCTCCTGTTAAACCTGCGGCTTGAGCTTGAGCTTGAGCCTGAGCTTGAGCCATGGCATCGGAACCTCCCCATCCTCCTGTTAAACCAGCAGCTTGAGCCATAGCGTCGGAACCTCCCCATCCTCCTGTTAAACCTGCAGCTTGAGCTTGGGTTTGAGCTTGAGCCTGAGCTAGAGAGTTGGAACCTCCCCATCCTCCTGTTAAACCTGCGGCTTGAGTTTGAGCTTGAGCCTGAGCTTGAGCCAAGGCATCAGAACCTCCCCATCCTCCTGTTAAACCTGCGGCTTGAGCTTGGGCCTGAGCCTGAGCCTGAGCCATGGCGTCAGATCCTCCCCAACCACCACCTCCAGCGGCTTGAGTTTGGGCTTGAGCTTGAGCCTGAGCCAAGGCGTCAGATCCTCCATAACCTCCCAAACCGGAAGTCTGGGCGTTAGCTAGGGCATTAGCTGCGGCATTAGAGTAGCCTCCTCCAAGTCCACCGTAACTGCCAGTGTTGGCGTTAGCTACAGCGTCAGCTGCTGCGTTAGAATATCCACTTCCAAGTCCACCGTAGGCACCAGTGTTTGCGTTAGCTAATGCGTTGGCTGCTGCGTTAGAATAGCCTCCGCCTAGTCCGCCGTAGGCACCGGTATTAGCTACGGCATTTGCTAGAGCACTTGCGTCGCTGCCACTAAGTCCGCCATAAGCACCAGTATTTGCGTTAGCTATAGCGTCAGCTGCTGCGTTAGAATATCCACTTCCCAGTCCGCCGTATGCACCGGTGTTTGCGTTAGCTAATGCGTTGGCTGCTGCGTTAGAATAGCCTCCACCTAGTCCACCGTAGGCACCGGTATTAGCTACCGCATTTGCTAGAGCACTTGCGTCACTGCCACCAAGTCCGCCATATGCACCTGTGTTTGCGTTAGCTAATGCGTTAGCTGCTGCATTTGAGTATCCTCCGCCAAGACCGCCATAAGCGCCAGTGTTAGCATTGGCGCTGGCATCAGCTGCTGCATTAGAATATCCACCTCCAAGTCCGCCGTAGGCACCGGTATTAGCTACAGCATTTGCTAGAGCACTCGCGTCACTGCCACCTAGTCCGCCATAAGCACCAGTGTTTGCGTTAGCTAATGCGTTAGCTGCTGCATTTGAGTATCCTCCGCCAAGACCGCCGTAAGCGCCAGTGTTTGCGTTAGCTAACGCGTTAGCTGCTGCATTTGAGTATCCTCCGCCAAGACCGCCATAAGCGCCAGTGTTAGCATTGGCGCTGGCATCAGCTGCTGCATTAGAATATCCACCACCAAGTCCGCCGTAGGCCCCAGTATTAGCTATCGCGTTTGCTAGAGCACTTGCATCACTGCCACCGATTCCACCATAACCGCCAGCGTTTGCGTTGGCTAAAGCGTTGGCTACTGCGTTAGAATAGCCTCCACCGTTAGCGTTGGCTGCAGCATTGGCAATAGCAGATGCTGATGCTCCTGATCCTCCAATCACTAAAATAATACACATTTCGTTAGTTTTATTTTTGCAACGTATTACTTATGTTTATATATTAATGAATTTATATCCAAACTGAAACTTACGTATCGGGTCAATTGGTGGTATTGGTCCTGGACCTGTAATTGAGGTTTAACATTTTAAATTAACTTTAATAAATAATATAATAAACTATTGTTACTATCTAACTAGCCGTAGATTATATGAGTATCAAAATTACGGTAAATCCATAGCAAAACCAAAAACTACGACACCGTTCCTAGTTAACATTTTAGGGACGCTTGCTTTCTTGTTGTAAAATTCTTAGAATCTCAGACTCACCGCAAATGGGATCAACATTGGATTCGAGGTACACGTAGTTGAACTTGACCTTGCATGTCAGGATGTGGCATGGGTCGCCGGGGACCTTGAATGGCACCAACGGAGCTTTGCCTCTGCAGATCGGTGCTGTAACAGAGAATTAAAATGAAAAATTCTTTTCAAAATCATATATCAGCCATGGAATATACAGCTGGGCAATTATTGCCAAATATCTTTTTAATTATAGCCTGTGTTGTAGAATCTGCACTGAACCCGAGTGGTCTATGGTCCTAAACCCATCATTGTTTCCTAATTGCTTTGTTGATCGAAGCCTAATTGTATATTCATCTAAAGCTGACGATAATCTTAATACATTTTTAGTCGTTTCATCATATTTATCTGTTTTTAATGTTAATATATTGCTGGTAAGGTGAGACGAGTCCACGAATCTCGCATTGTCATACTTTGGGTAAGAGCTTGGTTCTATGAGTTCCCAACAGTGTCGGCTACCTTATTATGAACAATGTCTGTAATTTTTCAATTACGAGATATAGTTCCATAAAGTTTCCATCTAAACTCTGACAGTTTAATACATCGATACTTACAGACATAGATGATAATTGGTACTGGATAGTATTTTGTATCTGAAAAATATTGTCAACATAACATTAATTCATAAGTTCAGATTAAAGTAACAAACAAAATAGCAATAATTCTTACCGCTGTACGGTACTGGCACTGGAATCAAACGGTCCTTGCCAGGGATCGTAATGTACCGGTTCACTGGTACTGGTATGCGAATGGGTGGTGACGGTACAGGAATCGGTATGGGGATCTTTCTTTCCGGTCCGGGGACGATATCGTGTACTGCGTAGGGTACTTTGACGATTTGCGGTGGGGACGGTACAGGGTAGGGACGGTTAACTGGGTACGGGACGGGTATTCTCTTCTCCACCTGCACTGGGACGCGCACAGATGGGCCACGGATGTAGATCTTTTCCGGTGGTGATGGTACTGGTACAGGAACATAAATATTTTTACCAGGAACTGGTACCGGTACAGGGTAAGGACGTGGTGGACCGGGTATCACAATCGGTGGCGGACCTGAAAATTAATATAGAAATATCGAAATATAAAAACTATTAGTTGATCAGTAATTTACAAAACTTCAAAGAATACGGTATACTTACTACATTAGATTACATACTAATATTTCGACTATAAATTGCCCAGATTTTACCATAAAATAAAAACGTATGTCATCTTTAGATTTACTCAAGACTAGGGTTTAAGCCTTACACAGAGAGGTTAGGGCCATAGTACCACGCGGGCCTAGTGCGGGCCGAAGAAATAATCGTTTTGGGGCAATTTTATCTAATGGTACTCACATAAAGGTACTGGGGATGGGGGCGATATTGGCCGAGGCACCGGCATGGGGAACGGCGGAAACGGTATCGGCGACTGGCCGGGAACAGGTGTCGGCAACGGACCAGGGCCTGTAGACAAACGAAATAATTATTATTAAATACTAATCTTGAAACTAAAATATTAAATCATATTTTTTACTGTAATACAAACCAAAAATGTAAATAATATAAATGTATAATTGAGTAACAAAAAATTAAAAATATTGTATGTAATTATTATTGAATTCCTGTTGTATTTTTTATTAGTAAGGAGTAATATTTTTATTTTAGTTTGCATCGCCAGGAGTGTAGTATTTTCTTAATTAACAACTTTTTCTTTGGGACAAACTGATATCGTAATTAAACATATCTGCTTCCTAATCTTTTACCTACATGCCCATTGTAATAATTATAAATTAAGTGAAATCGTTTATTTAATATGATTTACCTGGTATAGGATTTATATCTGAAAAAAATTAAAATTGTTTTTATTTTTATGTTTTTTTTTATCGCGTCAAATATAAAATGTTTGTAATTTTTTGTTATACTTGGTACCGGTAATAATGCCGTGGGCCGTGATTAATAATTTATTTTCACGTCATTTTTTTAATTATTCATGATGAAAATTAATAACTAAATTAATTTTTGTTTTACCTGGCTGTGGCATTGGTTCTGAAAGTTTCCAATTTTTATAATACTTGGCAAATATGAAATTATTTAAACTGTTATGGTATGAAATACCAATAATTGATACGTACCTGGTATGGGCGGTGTTGGGAACGGTAACACACTAGGGTATATTGGACCTGTAAAAATAACAACATTTTAATTACCACCAAATACACCTCTGCTAATACATCAACTTTAATAAGTCTTTAGACATAATGTACGAGCAACCGTACATGGCGTATTTTATTTTATATAAGTACTTAGATAATGTCTGTATGCCGCAAACACTTTGCCGCAAGCTTACATTTTGGTGAAACTATTATATCAATACAGGTGGTGGTTTTATTTATCACTACCGGGAGCCGTCTCCCATCATCATCATCATGTAGCAAAACATCATCAGTGTGAGGCCAAAATCCCATACTGAATCAATATCATACCCGAATGTAGGGTTTACCGCCAATTTGTGTAATTTGGACTGGACACACTTTCTTATTGGTCGGGTCTAAATTAAGAAACGGTTGCCAAGTAAGTAAGGTGCAGTTCTGTTGCTTGTTTCTACCTAAAATTTCTTAAAAAATATACGAAAATCTACAGTCGGTATATTTCTTTAAATAAAAAATCTGGTCATGGTTTTTTTTAGTAAAACGGGTCTGTTACCTGGACATCTGTTGCACGGTGCACACTTAGAGTACAAAGTGCCATCGTATACAGAGAAGCAGCCACAGATCAGGCAGGTTCCTCCGATGTTGTTGTAGAACATATCGCCTTCTTGGTTGCATCTCTGGTCGCCTGGAATGTGGAAAACCTTTGTCAATATCCAGATGCACAAAAATGGTATTAGATTTTACCTTTCTATGATAATTAGCTTTATTGTCTATATCTTTTCGCCTCACGTTTTTACCTTATTTCACACCCTAAGGGTTGACGTTTCCTAAAATCCTTTCGTAGTAGAAGGATTTTACTTTAACCAGTTGCATCTTATGCATAATGGTATAAAGTTTGATATTGTACGTACCAAGTCCGGGGATCTTGACAGGAACGAACATGCGTGAGTCCGCTTCCGGGGCCTCATCTGCCTCGGCAACTGAAGGCAATAAATATGTATCATTAAAATTCTACCCAATTTCAATAGTTACTTGTTATTTTGCAGCAGAACCTAGTGAAACTTATTTCGTGTCTACAGCATTATCTCTCTCTTTACCTCACTCTATCTCTATCTATTGAGAAGGGCATAAAATGTCGGGTGATATTCATGAGAGACAAAGTCTGGAAAGTCTAGCTCTGGCCATGCGTCTATTAGAATCGAAAGATCTTTGAAGATTTTGAATCAGTATGTGTCTGAAGATTGAGTGTGTGTGAAAAGTGACACTAAGGGGATAAAGGCCACGTACTGCGCGATGTAGCACTATCTGCTGGGTCTATCTCTTGGTCCGATTGGTAACCGATGTACTGGAGAGAGAAGCAGGTGGTAGCCGGAGGGGAGGGGCACAGGATCGAGATCATTGGCTTGGCTTCGATCATGCCTAAACACGAGCATCATTGCTTTTCTCGTTAACTATACCATGATGGGACTTCCATTCAAAAGAGGTAAAGAGAAAAGTTTTCGAAAGAATTGGAATTAAATCGATCAATAAAGAAGATTGTTCAAAGTGAAAGACATTTATTCATTTTAGGCTACAGGAAGGCAGCTGAAGTTAAAGTTGACGAAGACATGTTGATTTCTGAAGAAAAGCATCATCGCTTGAGAACTTGATAAAATAATGAAAGGTCAAATCACTTACCCGCTTCTGGGCGGGCATAAGCCCCCAGAACTAGCAGACACAACAGCCACATACTCCTGATCTCCATTATGTTTTTATGGGACCTCAGTTTGTAACTTTGGACCCTGCAGTGAGCTGTCCACTCACCGAAGATACATCGAATGCTGTCAACGCCACTATTTAAACGTATCACTCTACACGCGTTGAAACGTATGTCTAATCAATCTTCATATTAAATGAAATAACGATAAGATATTCAATTTAGTTTTTAATATATTTAAACGAGGCGTGAATTTTTGGAGATAGATTAATATTATAGTTACATAAAGTAGATTATAGTTGGTTTAAATTAAATTTGTAAGTAGATACTGTCATTTTGTTCAAACAGTGTCTTGGACTTGAGAGTTGTGGCATCAAGATACACTTACCAAAATGTGTTTTAGTTTTTGCTTTTCCATCTTTAGCATAAAATCACCTTTAGAAGTTAGTAAATTTCGTAAATCATGTACTCAGTAACTCACAAGTTCTTCGGATTGATTATGTCAGGTTTTAACTTGGCCGTGGCCAGCTGGTTTCTTCTTTTCTGGAACATAGAAGTAAATATATAACGACTATTTATCTTCTAGAAATGGTTATAACAATGCATCTCACTATATCACTAATATTATAAATGCGAAAGATGGGATGTTTGTGCATCAATCACGCTTCGTCATCTGAACGGATTTGGATGAAATTTGGCACGCACGATAGAATATGTTCTGGATTAACACATAGGGTACTTTTATCCCGAGAAAGCAATATATCCCTCGGGTACGCGGGTGAAACCGCGGAGCGCAACTAGTTTGCTAATAAAGGTCGTAAAAAAGCTGAACCGGATTGTCCCACCCTAAATAAGATTTTTTTAAACACAGTAATATTTCTTTCGTTTTTGTGTTTTTTTTTAGAAAATGTTACATATAATTTCTTTTAAAGTCATATTTCTTGTAATAATAATATAATATTAATAAAAGTCAACGGGAACACAATTGGAGGCCCGCGGAGGCCCACAATAGGTCCCCGGATGGTGCGGAAGCGTGGGGAGGTGCCAGCCGGAACTGGAAGCGCGACCCACTAATGACGTTCAGTGGCGCCACCTACTCGTGTGGGTTCATTCGAAATGTTGAAATAAACTTTAGAATCTAAATTGATTTTGAATTTATTGTGATTTACTCATCGAGTAAATATCCCTTTAGAGTAATAATATAGAGCAATTCAATTCCACAATTAGTCAGTGCTTTTACACTGATTTTGAAATGTAACCAATCACCGCGTCGTGAGTTCTTGACTTGGCCAATCAGAGCGCATGTATCCTAGACTTATATAGTTCCGTTGGCACCCTTCGTGTACAGAAAACAAATCTATCCCCTAATGCCAAATAATAATTCAGTATTGCGACCAAAGTGATTGATTAAAATCTATCCAAGATGGCGCCGTGGTTATTGACAGCAGATGTCAAATCTCCTCTGTATTATTTATATCGTATTTTGTCGTGGGAGATATGATTATTCTTGAATTTCCCGACACAATGCCAGACTTTCATTTCAAGCGAATTGATTACTTATGTCAGTTGATGTTGGGATAGTTTTGCAATGCGGAATGTTTTTGAGGTGTCAAATTATTTGGTGCGTCCATGCTTGGCGAACCGAGCACGAGCCGAGCCTCGAACGAGCACACTGCGAGCATGATTCGCGTAGCGTGGATGAGCTCGCAAGCCTCGAACGAGCGCGATTGTCAGGTTTTTCACGTACAAAGGGATTCGCATCGTGCTCGTTGTAGGTTCGTTCGTGGCTCGGCTCGTGCTCGATTCGCGTGGCATGGACGCACCATATTTTGTGGCCGTGACTTTGTCCATCTATATATTTTATAACAGTTGGAGTTTTCGAGATGGCATATTTTCGAAACCTATGTTGGGTTAGTCATGCTGAACAACTTTTACTATGGGACCAATACTGAATTCTCATTTTTTTTTGTTGGTCCCTTAGTAAAAGTTGTTCCGCATGAATAAACCATCATAGGTTTCGAAAATATGCCACCTCGAAATCTCCACCCAGTATACTAGCCGTCCCCGCGTACGATTTTAATTTCATTACGCGGAACCCTAATTCTTTTTATTTTTCTGAAATAAAATAAGCCTAAGTTATTCCTAATAACATCAAACAGAAATCCAGACGAAAATTAAAAAAAATGTTTTTCGTTACATTTTCAAATGCATTTAGTAAAAAGCTGTTATTTGTATAGAAAAATAAACAACAACAAAAAGAAACGTTAAAACTACACAACCCCTTACTGATCTCCAAACCTGCTGACAAACACCCTATTGACCCTTTGACAACCCTATAATTTCAATAAAAACATCACGTCAGTTGGGGTCACTTATAAACACATCGTGCGGTGACCCGTTCTGCTGACGTCAGCAACGGTGCCCACGAGGCGGCCCTATCTATAAAATATTAATACGCCGCCGTGGCAGCCCTGCGTGAGACAGATAATGCTTACCGCGCTTGTATAGTTTAGGAGCTGTTTTTTTTTATTTATTTATTTTGTAGAGACGCTATAATATATCGTGGTGAGTAACGTATGTTAACCTTTTTGAAAGATAATAGATTAAATAACGCATTTCAATAATAATATTGACAGACATGTTAGGAAAATCAATACTGTAGGATCAACCAAGGTATTTTAGCGTCACATTGCTCGGTAAATGTCTTTCAAGTATCTCTTAGTAAGTGTTGTAAGCAGCATAAGCATTTGAAGTTTTTTAAATGATTCAACTAGCATAAAAATCATGACATCATCATCATCATCATCAGCCTATAATGTCCCACTGCTGACCACAGGCCTCCTTTCATAAATGAGGGTGAAAGGGACTGGGCGATACTCCACCACGCGTGCACACTGCGGATTGGTGGAGGTAGGCTAGTGGTCAACCTACTGTTAGAATTTTTCAAGCCGCCTAGGAGGCATCCAACTAGCTTAACGACTATCACAATTAAGTGATAACCGGGACCAACGGCTTTACGTGCCGTCCGAAGCACGGAAACGCTCGATTTGAAATACCACTAGGCGGTCACCCATCCAGGTACCGACCACGACAGACGTAGCTTAACTTTGCCGATTGATTAAAAGAACGGCTAATCATGCTACACCACGAGCACATCAAATTCCGTAATTTCATAAAAATCATCTAGTGTACATTAATTATCTTACTTTTCGTTCACTGGCTCCCGGTTTTACCAGACTAATGGCCGGTGCTCAATACTTGAGCTTAATGCTTTGTGTGTACCGGTACCGGTACATAAATATATAAATCTTACCCATTTATTACCGGTACTATTGTTTTACGGTGTACCTCGGTGGAACGAGCTCACTCTGCTTTCGGAATAACTCTGCTACCACTTAGGATCAAACTAGAATAAAATATATGTTTTAGAGTGTAAATAATATATTTGTACCATAAAATTCCGAGCCTTTTCCGGCTCTCAAATGCATCTGAAAGTGCGAGAATCCGACGTTAAAGGCTCTAAGGCTCTATTCACACGTACGACAACCACACGACGACTTCAAAAACTTCACAACGACACCACGTCGGCGGGCGCTAATATGTATGAAAATTAATAGTTCAATTCACACGGACAACACTTTGCCGTCTCCATCGACAACGTGTGTAATACCGACCACGCCGCAGCGACGTCGCAACCACATCGAAACCACGAGCAACACCGGGAACTAACAACATTTTAGCAAATAGCCGCAGCGACTCTATATAGTCGTAACGTAGCCGCAGCTTGACTTCATTTTGTCGCGACGCTGTCGTGTGGGTGTCGTTCGTGTGAATAGACGCTTAGGCTACACAACACGATACTTACACTTTGAATATGTTACAGTTTGATTGTATGAGGGGTTTTCAAGTATTTAGACGCTCGTAAGACTCCTAAGTCATCGTAAGGTACTAGTTCCCTTCGTTCATTAAGACGGGCATTGTCATGCCACAGGTCTAAATTCACAACGTCCACACCATCATTTATCACAGTGTTAATAAGAAATCTCGACGTATAGACACAAGGTTTAATATTAATTGACACAATCTATTCTTGAGACCTAAGTTTTGATTCGTTTTAATACCGTCACCACTACAAACTATTTAAAACCCTAATAGAAGCGTCTACCGCGTCTACCCTTACCCGTGTTCTGGTTTTAAACACAACTCCTGGAAGTGCCCCAAAGGGTAGATAAACAGGTGCTGCGATCAAATACATATGTTCAATTTAAACTTTGCTTTGAATGTGTTCAGTGGACTTTACATCTTGGTAGGATAATTTGTTCTTAGCTGGGACGTGGTTGGGCTATTTCAAATGTTAAGGGATGGTAATTAAGTGTATTTTTCTCAATTTTATTTCGGAAACAATAATAATGTAGGTGGCAGCTTATCTCTAAACGAAACTATGGCAAGAGCCTCATTTAATTTTGTTGAATATATTTTTTGCAAAAAAACGGTAGCATAAAAGCCCCATAACGATCTTGTATCATTAAACTTGCACAAAAGGGAGCAATATACACAAACATTATGAAACTCAAAATTTACACGTGTAATCCGCCATATTGCATATGCAGTTTAAGTTCAATGCAATTTGAACTTTATCATAGCGATAGAAAGTTTATATTTGAGTGCAATTAGGGTTGTAGATCCAAATGGTATTCCCAAAAACACGGTGCAATTTGATATTACTATTTACTCACAGGTTGTTACTATTTGTTCGTTTTAAACTCGAACCATTCTCGAATTATATCATATGCGTTTTTTTATATTGTGAAGGAGCTAGCTGGTGCATTCCTGAAAATCTAGATTCAAATACATTTCTACTTGTTCGCGCCTGCTTTATATCTGCAATCAATGTTCTTTTTTTAGTCGGATTCTAACATCTATCCCACCATGTAAAGTGATGATCTGACCCAAGATGATAATCAACACAAATGGTGCGTCCATGCTTGGCGAACCGAGCACGAGCCGAGCCACGAACGAGCACACTGCGAGCACGATTCGCGTAGCGTGGACGCGCTTGCGAGCCTCGAACGAGCATTCATAGCGTGCTCAACTGCGCTCCGCCCGATTGTCAGTTATTTCACGAACACAGGGAGTGGCATCGCGCTCGTTGTAGGCTCGTTAAGCACGTCCACGCTTGAAATCGCGAGCAACGAACGAATCCTGTTCGTAATTATACTTTGTACTCTTACCGACTTCAGCCACACATTTACCACACTAAAATTGTGGTCAGAACACACTCTATTCCAATAAAAAAAGCAATCTATGGTAGTGGTATACATCAAAGCCACGATTGAAAATCCCCGACATGTACAAGTAGTAGCTCTGCTAGTTTCCATTATGGTCCCGGCAGATGGCGTGTCGGACACTCGACACATTACGCTGTTGTGTTGCGGAGTGCCCAAACCGTGTGTTAATTACTGAAAAAGAACAACTTTTTTACGTGTTCGCGTTGTCTTTTATAGCTTCGAATATGATGGACTGTTTGATTGTATTTGGGTTTTTTAGAGGATTAAATTGGTGGATAAAGGAGGATGTAGAGTGGAAAGAAGAAAAAGGATTACAGGACCTAGAGATAAAGTATTCTAAAGATTTCACTTGAGCATTCTCAGTGTTCCAGTTAAAAACACAAGGCGTCTTCAAGAAGAAGAGATTTTTTCAGGGTCCGCAACGCGCTAGTTATACTCCTGGTGTAGCAAGCATCCATAGGCTACAGTAACCGTTTACCATCAGGTGGTAATCATCATCATAAACGTCCTGGGACGTTTCTTCTTCTTCACACACGGCTATCGGAAGCTTTTGCTGATATGCTAAAACTAAAGTTTAATGATTTTATGTAATCACGCACCCGGACTCAGGATATGCAGACATGTTCATGCACAGAAATGCTAGTCCTAGATGGGAATCAAACCCAACGGGCCTGTCGATTGAATATGAAGTGTTTATTAGAGAGATCTGTTGTTTATCATTGATCTAATATATTGTAATTTAATTGAGGTAGAGCATAGCGTTTATTCGCGCAAAGAGCAGCTCGACTGGGGAAGTATCTCCACCTTACAGAATACCGCAGCCAAATAACTTTATGTTGTGTGAAGTTGTGTTCCTGCGCGTGAGTAAGGTCGCAAAGGACGAGTGAGCGATGCTTCGTGTGTTGCAAGCGTCCATATATGGCTACGGTAACTGCTTACCATCAGGCAGGCCGTATGCTTGTATACCGACTTAGTCGTATATAAAAAAAAAAAATACAGTCCTGGAGTCTCAGTAAGAATCGAGCTCGTGAATTAAGGGTCTTCAACTTAATTCACGAGTTCGATTCTTTTGATGTTTTTGGATATTATTTTTTTCAATCCTCTGATAAAGTTATAGGTCTCCACAATGACCCAAACGTGAGGGTCCGGAAGCCTCATTACGCTGGCTTCCGTTTGAAGGTCCACCCAGAATACATTGATTTGCATTTATTCAATCTTTTTCTATATCACTTTATTTACTTATTCATCTAGGTTAGCTTCAAAGAATTTAAAACGTCCAGAAGGATAGTCGCCTCTATGGCAACATGAAATAAACAAGCCAGAATTGACAGTATTTGACAGCCGTGCGCAGTACGAACTGAGAGCGATTTGCTCAGGGAGCCCCTCAAGCGGAGTGAAATTAAATGTCATGCTTTAGTAAGGCGGATTATCCATCTGGGTAGAGGCACGATGCCCTATGAAAATCTTTGGTTAGCTTGTTGTTTGTCCAAAAATGTTTTGCCGCAGGCGAACGCGATAAGCGAGCCGAGTGTTATAATCAATGCACACGCGTGTCATACGACGTTTTTCAACACACTTGTGAGGAAAAACGCAGACTTATGTATATTAAGTATGTATTTACAAACAAAAAGTATGATCGAGACCTCCGGAGACCAGCGGGCGGGGAGCTTTTTCCGCCAACGCGTCAGCTTGGCTATCCAAAGAGGAAACGCTGCCAGCCTTCTGGGAACCTTGCCGTTAATCGGAAGCAGCGACAGGCTTGAGGAAATTTTCTATATATAGATTATATTTTGTAAATATAGATTGTATTTTGTACATATTTGTTGTTAATAAAAGTATGTATATGTATTATATCAGTTATCTGGTTTCCATAGTACAAGCTCTGCTTAGTTTGGGATCAGACGACCGTGTGTGAGGAATGTCCCAGGATATTTATTTTTTATTTTATTTTACTTGTATTTTTTTAAGTAGATTTTTTGTAACTTATCAAAAATGAGACACAATGAGAACCTTAATAAATATGCCGCGCAACTTTTTTTTTTGACAGCCGTGAGCTGTCAAACTATTTCAGTTTAAATTAAGAATGCTTGGTCTACACATTTATCACTTGCAGTGAGGTACAAACTTATCATAATCGGGATTAAACCCATCATGAAACAGTGCGGTAATGTAAAGTAAAAAGCACGAGTGCTTAATAATCTGCATTAAGATGCTAAAAACGGTGCAATAAATGTCACTTTACGAGCGAGTGCGTTGAGAAGAGATTTATGTATGAAATTTTCTGAATGTAATTTTTGTTTCTTATTTCTTTCTTTTGACATTTACAAGGTTCTGATAATTATATCGAACACTTAATTAAGACAATCAAAACTTTGCACTAACGAGTTGAATAAGATACACCGGCGCGGGCGTGGGCGCTCGGTCACAATTACTGAAGTTTTAATAAGGCAGAGCGGCGCTGGGCGCTAGCGAAGTCTTCACAAAGTTTCCATTAGACTTCTTGAGATGCACTGAAAATTCCCACAGATCACTTTTAGTTTGCCGCTGTCTATGTGACAGCTTCTTATAGTTCAACGGATAAACAATAATTATAATGAACGTGAAGGAAATCATCACAAAACCATAACACGGCAGTATAGTACTTGTACATCCCCCAAACCATAATTTGATGCCGTGCTAATACTAAATCAAAACCTCTGAACCGATCGCGTTGCAGCATTTAGTCGTGAAGAGGTAACATACAGACATACAGAGTTACTTTCGCATTTATAATATTTGTATGGATATAGTTGTATACCCCGAACCACAGATATAGATATACCTAGATAACGCAAGAGCGCCTACTTCGCGTGCCAGATTTAGTAGTACTTAAGCATAAAATGCTTAATGTTGCCACTATCCCGCTCACATTGTATCGGTGCACTTGAATTGATTTGGTTTATCCGTCACTAAATATTGCTTGTGACGTCATAGTAGGTAGTCATAAAATGGCACATTTGTTGCGTTGGTTTTCCGTCACTGAAATAGTAGTAGTAAAAAAATTGGCACGCTTTGTTTTCATACAGATCGTGATACTTGCGTTATCTAGGTGTATCAATATCTGGCCCCGAACATTGATCCTGCATCAGTATATTAGTTTGATAGCAGTTTATGAGTAATGCCGCTTTAAGGGCGTGTATCATAATAAATATTAGTATGATAATATATCTCAAATATATTCACATTATTAAGTTTATCAGGCAAATTCTATAGCGCCCCTTTCATGCGAGGGGCGCGACGAAGGGGCGCGCGCCTGCCGCCGACATCTTCCCAACTCAGGCATAAAATAGATACATATACAGAGGGTAGAAACGTTCTTATGAACAAATAGAGCTTATGTCAAGTTAAAACATTAAAAAAACGACAAAAAAATCTATGCGTCTCTTTCTCTGTCGCTAAGTTCCGTAAGGATTAGCGAAATCCTGTCTATGGATCATATATGCAAACAAATGTATGTAGAATATGGTATACATTTAATAAGCCTGTAGATCCACAGTAGCTTCCACACAGGTTAAGATCTCAGTTAATAAGAAATATTACCCCCATCTCAAGTACGTATGTGAGTAGCCAATCAGGTAAGTGGGTTGTATTTTATAGGATTTGCGGACGGTTGCCGGTTCGATTCCCCGTTTAAACGATCGTCGTCTATTGGATTCTCGCGTGTCATTTGGCTACTGTGATTTGGCCAAAAGTTGCGCGAGCTTGCCACCACTACTGCCTATCTGTACTCACCATTCGTGCCTCATACTGTACAAAAAGTAGTATATAAAATATCAGTTATCTGGTTTTCATAGTATAAGCTCTGCTTAGTTAGGGATCAGATGACCGTGTGTGAAGAATTTTCAGGATATTTATTTATTAATTTTATTTATATACCGCATGAAGCGTATAAGATCATTGCTGTACATAAATATACTAATACCTAAATATTAGTAACTTCTTTAAATAACATTCAATTATATTTATGATTATTGTTGTCACGCGTTAGTTAATTGATTAGGTCCGTATTGTGGAAAGTCAATCAGATCTTGACTCGAGATTAATCGATTTCAAATTTGGCACTTTACTGTAAGGTTTATAATCGATTAACACAATCGAGAATAAATGAGCAACTTCAAGGAAATTTACATATTGTTGTAAAAAAAAAAAATATTAATACAAGCTATTTTTGAGAGCTTTGGTTTTGATTCTCGTTCTCTGGTATGGAATGGATACTCTGTTTGGATCAGGAAATCAATATAAGAGTATTAGTTGGAGTCAGACAATTCATAGGCAAGTGCCTGCCAAGGTCTTTTTGAATATGTAATATTGTATTTCATCTAAAACTACTTTTGACTGAAATCTAGGATCCCTACTCGCAATCTGAGTAGACCGCGTCCGAAAAATGCATTTTGAGCAGGTTTCAAATGTATTTTTATTAACCTTTTTGTATAGTATAGGCACAGTATTATTGTGGTATAGGTATGTTTTGTTAAAATTCACTTTAAACTGCATAATGTATGTGACAAAACACACGAAAATACGTTCTTCACTCAAGTCAGCATATTTTAGACTCTGTATTAGGGTTTCGTTTTTCCCGACCTTTTTCCATTCCCGGGACCCGGGAATGAAAAAAACGATTTCCCGGGAATTCCCGATTCCCGGGAAATTTTGAAAAGTTGTTAGTTATGTTATTTTGACGTTTAAAAAGTCGAAGTAAAACACGTAATTTAATTAAATTAGCAATTTATTGTCTCAGAAGTATATAATAGTACTATGAGACATGTGTGCAAAGTTGGTAATCACATACGAGGCGGTATCTATTAAGCGAAAAGGAACCCAAGAGTGTAATAATCAACGAACACGCGTGTCATAATATGACGTTTTTAAACACACTTGTGAGGAAAAATAACAAACTTATATTTTTTTAAGTAGATTTTTGATAATAGTCAATGAACGTCAACAAATATGGCGCGCAAGTTTTGTTTTGACAGCGAAACTGTTTTACACTAACTGTTTGTTTTGTTTTTGTTGTGTAAACTGTTGTTTGTTTAAATTAAGAATGCTGCGTCTACGCACATATCAATTGCATTGAGTTACAAACTTAACATAATTGGGATTATACCTATCATAAAAATGTGCGGTAATGTAAAATATCTATACTAATATTATAAAGATGAAAGTTTTGATTGTTTGTTTGTTTGCATTGAATAGGCTCCGAAAGTACTGAACCGATTTGAAAAATTCTTTCACTGTTGGAAAGCTACACTATCCCCGGGTGACATAGGCTATATTATATTTTAAAAAAATTAGGGATCCTTACTAAACCTTCAATAATGTAACCCAAGGTCTAAAAAAATTACCTAAAATATTCATTACATCGCGTGCGCTGCGAAAACTATTGATGATAGTATAAAATAATGTACTACGACTTTGCAGAACACATTATTATTTACAAAAAGTGTCGCGATACCATATGTCTAACTATTATAGTTATGCCACAATAAGTGTTTATCTATTTTAAAAAATTTATTGAAATGCCGCCGCTAGAAAAGGCTCTTTATTTGTATCGTGGTATTAATCCTTATCAAAATAAATTCCTTCATATTCAAGACTGCTTCAATACCTTTATATAACTTTTGAATTATTCAATTCAGACATTCCATTCGAAAGATATCACGAGTTTAAAAATATAAGTATTAGTAGAAAAAACACGTCAGGGGTCAATCTCTTGCTTGGCTTGACCGATTCTTATGAAATTTTGTGTGTATATTCAGTAGGTCTGAGAATAGGACGTAAACTATTTTTCATACCCGTGGGGTAGGGTAGGCAATATTGAAATTTTTCGATACAAAAACGCTGATAAGCTTTATCTCGAAAAATACACATAAAAAAAAAACTTAAATTTTCTTCAAAATTAAGCACATTCACAGTTTTTCTCTTAAATCGGCAGTTTAGATTTTTAATTTTCTACTTGTGTTTGTGACACACAAAAATAGGTTATTAAATTAAATTACGCCTTTTACTTTACTTTAAATAGGTTACAAAAAAAAAAAATGTATGTGTATTTTCGGAGTCTTGTAATTTTTAAAAGAAAATACATTATCTCCGAAAATACTCACTCCATACAGTTAATTTCAGCGATTTCTCTTAAGCTTGTAGTTTAGTTCGTTCGATTTCGGTAGATGTAAACAATTGTTTTAAGAATGTATGCAACATCTTTGCGTTTCAAAGGATTTTCGTTAATTTTGAGCAATATTTGCAAGTGTTTTAGAGCATTCAATCTCATAAAGAAATTCCCGGGAATTCCCGGGAAATCGCAAAAAAATACCCGACTTCGGGAACGACGTATTTCCCGGGAATTCCCGATTCCCGGGACCCGGGAACGAAACCCTACTCTGTATACTGGATGGAGATTTCGAGATGGCATTTTTTCGAAACCTATGGTGGATTAGTCATGCTGAACATCTTTTTACTATGGGACCAACACTGAAATCTCAATTTATTTTTTATACTTTTCTTGCAAGGTTGACATTTTGTAAGAAAAGTTAAAAAAAAAAGATTTCACTATTAGTCCCATAGTAAAAGTTGTTCAGCACGACAAACCCAACATAGGTTTCGAAAATATGCCATCTCGAAATCTCCACCTGTTATATTAGTGGTGTACAAAAGTGCCGGCACCGCGTTTGACTTTATTAGTTGGTAGGTACTTACAGCGGTATGAGTAGGAGGTAGGTAGTAGTATGAGAGCTGAGTGCACTCATGAGGGCGCTTCACCGGCTGACGGTGACCATCGTTAGTGGATATTGTAGGATCAGTCAGTAAATATAGACGATGGAAATAGATGGATGGAATGTCAAGGTGAATAATTTGATGATGGATCACTGTTCCGATAGCTTCAAAGCCAATACGACAAAAATACTAATATCTTTGTTTCTGAAAGTATTCATCATAGTATGTAGAAATATTATATCTTGATCCAACATCATCATCATCATCAGCCTATAATATAAAAAAATATAAAAAAATGTCCCACTGCTGAGCACAGGCCTCCTTTCAAATCATCAAATCAGGGTGAAAGAGAATGGGCAGATACTCCACCACGCGGATCGGTGGAGGTAGGCTAGGGGCATAGGGGTCTACTGTTGGAGTTTTCAAGCCGCCTGGAAGTCCTCCATCTAGCTTAACGACTATCACAATTAAGTGATAACCGAGACCAACGGCTTTACGTGCCTTCCGAAGCACGTAAACGCTCGATTTGAAATACGACTAGGCGGTCACCCATCCAGGTACCAACCATGACGGTGGTAGCTTAACTTGCCGATCGATTAAGAACGGCTAATCATGCTACACCACGAGCGCTATAGAAAGATATAATCATTCAAAAATACATCTTGAAACCCTGACTTAGCATTTAATTTACAGCTACCTATATCAGTTGACCGCCATGTGCCGTCTTTCAATCATTCAGATGACTAAATCAATCAGAGCTACGGTACTTAACCCGTAGGAAAGTCTCACAGTGTACTTAATGATGGTGTTCCCACAATAACCCTGTGCCACCATTATGTGGAAGATTCGACACTTGAGTCGAAAGCGTATCGGTTTTGCGGCACACTAGTATAGTGGCCTGGATTCACTCGCCTTTTGTCAACACCTGCTGAACCACCTACTAGTGATAGAGATGTTTTTTTTATGAAGTGTGCAAGAACTCTTGCATTTTAACCAGTTTGATCGCTTATTCACAGGAATACATATGAAAAAAGCACAGTAACTGCTTTTCAAATGGTATTGAAATCAAAAAAATCCTTACGAATAACTTTAACGAAAAATATATTATGTAAAAGTCAAACGCCTGGCAGTTACATCAGAGCAATCATATCAATTCGTTTGAAATTACATTACAACAGGCGCTTTAATTGATTTAATACTTGAATTGAAAACAAACGTTATCGTTAGATACTTTTCGTTAGAAACAAAACAGGAGCTCAGTATTTATAGATTCACTCAAAGAATTATTTTCATAAAATACTGAAATACGACGATCTTAATTTCTAAAGTACACAAATAACAATTTTTCATTCTTATTTTTTTTTAATTCAATCTCACCATGATAAGTGTTGATGGGCCAAAGATAAGGGTAATTTCAAAGGTCAAGTTCATTCATCATTAATTTGTAAATCGGGCCTTACAGCAAAATTGAGTGGCACAAATCAATGCTGTCAACTTTCCAGTATTGATCAAGCATCAAGATAATAATATACGTTCCACTTGTCACATTAGGTAACGGTTAGATAGACAGACAGATATTCGACACGCCTATAATTGTATCAGTAGCTAATGACAGCCTTTTTGTGTTGTCATGGCAAAAAATAGAATTAATAGGGCTGCCAAAACTGTATTTGCTTCAACTTGTTAAACCGTCCTGTGATAAAAAGTCGGTAGCCTAAGCTTCTCCAAGTTTCAAGACGCACTACTGGATATATTAAATACTGGAGATATTAAATACTTATTATTAATTACTAGTTATTGTTACGTTTCTCTATAAAATATGACCTCACTTTGTCAGTACTCATGTGTTCAAAGAGGTTGTCTCTACATTTTGGCTTGAAGCAATAATTTATCGTCCAATTAAACTTGGCTTGTGTACGATGCGACGCCTACATAGTATTCTATATGCTTATTAACTTACGAAATATACTCTTATGAATGACCGATATTTTCTATAGATAAGAGTGCTAGTACTACGGGATCTTAACTCGAATTGTAAAAGCGATTAAAGCATGAGATCGTCTGGATTAAATGGATTAGTCTAGTACACTGATTGGTCTTTTTTTAATTTCCTACTAATGGAAGAAGAGCTTATATTTAGATTTAATTACCAACACCTAACTATATAAATTTTACTAATTTAACGTTATAAGAAAAACCTAAAATTTCCATAAAACTGAAAATTCACGCTGAGACTTACCGTGCACATGCTATTTATCTATTTCCTTATTTTATTCAAATCTGATTCTGGTCACTGCACCCAAAACTCATTCGGTTCCTCATCCTCCAGTACAGTAGTAAGGGAAAGCATATTCATTGATGAAACGAGAAAACATGCGTAGGCGCAATGGTTGAACCGTTATCGGCCGTTTTTATTTTAATTTGTTTTGATTGCTATTGAGGTGCCGCGTTTATTATTATTTGGTTCAAATGTTTATTTGGTAACAATTGTTTTTATTGTGGTAGATCTTTTAGATAAGCCACTAAGAGACTTTGAAAATGATTTACTGCTATTCTGCCTATTTATGAGATAGAGTAGCGTTTATTCGCTCAAAGAGCAGCTCGACTGGGAAGTACCTCCACCTTACAGAATACCGTAGCCAAATAACTTTATGTTGTGTTCCTGCGCGTGAGTCGGTCGCCAGAGCGCATTGGGGAGAGGGGAAGGGTCGGTAAAGCGTGATTGATGCCTCGTGTGTTGCGAGCCTCCATAAACGCTGTGCCTGACATTCATATTTGTTATTACGCATAAACAACTTACGTATTTTATCCACATTAAAAATAATCGGTATATAAAAAAGTTATGATGAATAAGAATACAGCACCGTATCGGAAGTCTGTCAATCAGCAGACATTATGGTCAAAAATAGACCATAAGAAAATTTCTTAAACTCCGATACCAATCTCCCAAAAAACAATGTAAATACTAATCACCATAAGACAACAGGTTGGTCATGGTGGGTGATGGTGCAACGCCAACCTCGCTGGCCATGTGGGCGGATGATCGGGTCCCGTTACAACCAGCTCTTTCTCAATAGATTCTGATGTTTTGTCAATGAATTTGAACCTGGGATAGTGTAGGCTGATTTTGGAAAGTGAATTGCTTTGATGCTGTCTCTTTTCTTTTTAGGATCATTGAGTTTGAGATCATTTAAGCAAGGTTCAAAATGTTATAAGCTTTATGCTGTACTGTTACTGTTTTCATAGTATTGGGTCTGATATCATTTCTGTCCGTGTTCCGATACGTACTAGACCACCTTAGAATATAATGTCAGAACTAGATTCCGCTTCGTTTTCTGTACTTATCAACTTTAGACACATCATTACGCTCTATTCCACGATTCATCATCATCATCAACACATTTGGTCTAAGGATCACTTACTAAACCCAACCAAGACTAACTATTAGCACGAGCCAAATTATTATTTCATGCTTATGGTTATGATTATGGTCGTTTGTAAGCACATGAAATACTTGGTATTTTTAACGTGAGGTTGGTAGCCATCCAGGCAGGATTAAAGTTCCGCTATACCTAATGCAAATTTTGATGAAAATGCCTTTTCTTTCACAAATATAGCCACTGGCGGTCCAGAAATCTGTATAGAAACAATTGTAGACGTCGGGATGGCCCATTGTGCACGCTTTCTAACTCCCGCCACGGTTGTCGCGAGCTAATCGATATTTATTGTTTATTTTTCACCGGTACTGCTATCTTTAGTAACGGTATTGACAACACTATTATTTGATAGAGATGTTCTACTTTTAAATCGAAAGAAATTGCAAAGAAATGTCTTAAAACAAAATAAATAATGAATTGAGTCAACCATAATTTTTAGATTGACATTTCTTCTTCTAGTTTATTTTTGACCAGGGTTCTGATATTAAAGGTTCAACCTAAAACCCTTAAATTATTAAAAAACCTACATACATCATCATCATCATCATCATCAGCCTATAATGTCCCACTGCTGAGCACAGGCCTCCTTTCACAAATCAGGGTGAAAGGGGATGGGCAGATACTCCACCACGCGTGCCCACTGCGGATCGGTGGAGGTAGGCTAGTGGCCAACCTACTGTTGGAATTTTTCAAGCCGCCTATGAGGCATCCAACTAGCTTAACGACTATCACAATTAAGTGATAACCGGGACCAACGGCTTTACGTGCCTTCCGAAGCACGGAAACGCTCGATTTTAAATACCACTAGGCGGTCACCCATCCAGGTACCGACCAAGACAGACTTAGCTTAACTTTGCCGATCGATTAAGAACGGCTAATCATGCTACACCACGAGCGCTTCACATACATACAACATGTGACAGTTTGTTTTTTAAGTATGTTGGCTACTCGTCATTTTCAAGTGTGTCGGTCGAGTTTTTTTTTTTAATCCCCAGCTAATTACCCAGTCAAAGGTCAAAACAATAGGATAGTAAAAGTAACCTCTAATTCGGTCAAGCGCACTTGACCTGTCATCCGGTACACTCAAGCACACGAGTGCTCGACAGTCGAGACTATCAATCAATCAGTGTTCGCTCACTCGCGACGCAGTCACTCGACTCACTTGAGCAATCGCTTTGAGATGCCGTAAGAAAATCTATGGGAAGAATTTGCTTGGGTTATTTAATTTTGGTTGGTTTAAGAAAACGTAAAAAGGGCCTAGGTACTTGCGTAAATAGACTTTTGTCAAATAATAAGTCTAGAAAAATCGTAAATCTCTACTAGAAGACTATGAAGAGAGAGAAGGTAACGTGTGAGTTACACCCCTGGTGTTACAAGCATTGTTGTCTATAGGCTACGGAAACCGCTTACCATTAAGCGAGCCATATGCTTGTATCAAGTTATCAAAACTAACATTTTCAAAAAAAAAAATATTTTCGTGCTACTTAATTGTATTAGGTAATTTTCTAAATACTAATATTATTTTCTGAGTATTTGAGAAATCATATTCCAAAACCATTAAACGCGTCAGTTGAATCGATTCCGAAAGCTTACTTCACTAGGCGGTGACAAACAAACAAACAGCTCCACATCGCCACTAGAGGCTTTCACGGCAATTGTGTCAAGTGCGATCGATCGAGTCACTACATACCTTGGTGGTTTGTGGGTAGAAAATATTGTGGGTCTTGTTCTATTTTTTTAAAACAAGCTATATCAGTTTAAAAAGCATCGACTAAACTCTAACAGTATGATTTTCTTTGTTTCAGGTAAGAATACAATATGGACTCCAACTACTGATAGACTGTTTAAGATTTTGTAAGTATCAAAGTCAAGGCCTTTTATTAACTTTAGGCCTAAGGGCATTTATTAAGGTCAAAGTTACTGAAGGTATCCACAAAGTACCATGGTAATGGACGTCGAAATATTACAACAGATTCGTGTGCGGTCTATTGTCACGTTTTCGAGTATCCTTGCTTAACGTAACTTATTTCTTCAAGATACAATGTAGGTAAAACAAGGAAACATAACAATAAGCTAACAATAACATCACGTACTATAAGATTAGGAATTAGCAAAGATTAAGACGGAACAGATGCCGTATATAAACGGTCGATGAAGAGGCCAAGTCTAGGCAAGTGTAGTGTGGAATGCCCACAAGCCTGTTGGACTGACGACTTCAAAAAAGTGGCCGGACTGGGCTGGATGCCGGTGGTAAGGAACCGAGAGGAATGGCGCGGCCTGAGAGAGTTCTATGACCAGCAGTGTACAGAAAAAGGCTGATGATGAGATGCCACATTTTATTAAATTTTTGTCCAGATTTGGAGGAAATTCTTGATTTTTCAATAATCTTTTAGGACATTTTCGGCCATAATTATAAGGTCATTGATGTGCTAAAGCTTATGCCTACATCAAAATAAACATCTAATGTATCTTTTCTCGAAAATAAATATTTAAATAACAATCACATAGAAGTCACAAAACACAATAAGTATTTAAAATGATTTAAAAATGATTACAATCGAAGTACTTTCAGGCTAAATAATTACCTAAAATAATGCTGTACCATCAATTGTAATCCTAACTAATATTATAAATGCGAAAGTGAGTTTGTTTGTTTGTTTATTTGTTTGTTACGCTTGATTTCACGCCTCAACTACTCAACGGATCATCATGAAATTTGGCATGCAGATAGCCTATGGTATGGAGAAGGACATAGGATACTGTTTATCTCGGGAACGCGGGTGAAACCGCGGGGGACAGCTAGTAATAAATATTAGAGTATTTAGCATAAAGCACTTAGAAATAGGCTTCGTAAATGCGACACGTTTAGTTTGTACATGCACTATCTACCGCCAGTAAGTCAGTAGGCATTAGGCCTTCCTGAGTGATCTCGAGGCCGGCGCACGCGCACAGTAGCCCGCATCGCCTCATTAGATAAAAACCTCGACCTTTGAGTCAAGGCTTCAAAACTTGCTATTGTTGCCGATGGCACTCTAATGGTATGTTAGGTTTGGGACTGGTTATCGTAATGTTAAAACATTGTTAAAAGTAGAAGAATGGTGTGCAGAGATTTTTGCCGGGTGATGCAAGCGTCTATGACTATGGTAACCGCTTACCATCAGGTGGGCATGCTTATTTGTGATGAAACCTCATGGTTGATTTCTTATTTTTTTCTGAAATAAATAGGCACCATTTTACAAGCTTTTATTTAACTTGCAATGTACGTATGTAACTATGTTTGTGGTGGAATCTTGCAAGTCGAATTTCACCCACTTCCATTATCCATCCAACTTATTGTATAATAAATGTACCTATTAGCAAATTAAGTACTTAGTATGTTTATACATTTGACCGCTAGACAGTATATATAAACATTATAAACACATCACATAATAAAAAATCAAATAAAACTAACAATAAAACTATATAACTAAAACTAAAATCTAATAAAAATACCAACATTTATTACATACTTATAATCATTATGAATTCTTACACCCACCTGTCATGACGCCACAGATTAAATGTTCATCAAACAACTTAACTATCTAAAGGTGCAGTGAACCAATTGATTGACTGTGTATTGTGCTAGCATGTGACTGTGCAGTAACGTGGGCGATACACCGTGATTTTCAAACAAAGACCAACTAATTTAGGACACACAAGTATTCCATATTCAAAACAGATGGGAGAAAGTCTTACTTTGAATATTCTGACCCTTTAAATGGATCGGTTTGAATGTGGAACTGGGACTGTTTTTGTTTTGTTTCTTAGAGTTCCGCGTTCGCAGACTTTTGAAGATCTTCAGAAATAAATATAATACTCGTATGATAGGATATTCTCAACGCATGGCAACCCTTCTAAACTAAGTAGGACTTGTACTATGGAATTAAGATAGTACCTAACTAGATTCATACTTATGATTCACATATAGTATATCAAAGAAATATAAGAACTCCTGAAGTCCTGAATATTGTCCTAAATGGGTATCGAATCCACGACCTGAGGCTTGAACCGCCTTCAATAAGTGTTCTTATTCTAAAATATATCTATTATAAAAGAAAGTCTTGTTAGTTACCTTCTACCATCTACCATCGCAACTCTCGCCATCGACGGGGAGTCCATCTTCACACATTGAAACCAGAATTGTTTCAAACTGTGCGGGCTCAACGGAGCTTCCTTCCGCGGACGCTCAGACTGTGGAATGAGCTCCTCGCCGTGGTTTTCCCAATGGAGTACAGCTTGGGGTTCTTCAAAAGGGGTGTGAAGAGATTTCTGCAGGGTCGGCAACGCGCGCGTGATACCTCTGGTGTTGCAAGCGTCCATAGTCTACGGTAACCGCTTACCATCCGGCGGGCCGTATGCTTGTTTGCCACCTAAGTGGTATAAAAGTTACACTATTTTTAACTCAAGAACGGCTGAACCAATTTGGCTGAAAATTGGTGGGGAGGTAGCTTAGAACCAGGAGACGGAAATAGGATACTTTTTATAAGGTAGTGCAGAGTAGGATAGGGTCACTACCCTAGGGTAGCGTAGGGCAAGGGGGGGGGGCGCGGGCGGAAAACTAGTATTTAAATAAAAAAAGTTAAATAATAAAAAGCTAAAGAACTTATAATGTAGACCACACACGCAAGACGCACGTAGTTGCACGCGCTATAGATCCGAGAAGTGTATAAATGCGTCCTATCTAAGCCCGACACGTACTAAAGATGCGCATACGCAGCTATGTGCTTAATGACTATTAGAAATATATCAGTGGCTTAATAGCCGCATAATGTTATCAATTTCCATTTATTGTTAACTTGTGTCCGCTCTGCGGTTTTGCTTGCGTTTTTGTGGGATCTAATGTTCCCAAGATACAAAGCATTATATTATACAGTATAATAATAAGTATCTTTACGTTTCTGGACGTAGATATACTGGGAGATATTTTCGAAACCTATGTTGGATTAGTCATGCTGAACAACTTTTACTATGGGACCAACACTGAATTGTCATTTTTTTTTTACTTTTCATACATTATGATACAGCAAGGTTGACATTTTTTAAGAAAAGTTAAGAAAAATGTTTGAGAATTCACTATTGGACACGATTCAGAATGACCCAATATAGTTTTCGAAAATATGCCATCGCGAAATCTTACCCTTATGTTATACCTATATGTCTCTAGGTAAATAATTGCCTCAATAAAAACTAAAACTGTAGGTATACTTGGTTTTTCAAAAAATATAATTCTTAATTGTAGAGGAATTAGTTGAACTTTACTAAATGTATGAAAAGTAAAATTGGTAGTGTTTCCTTAAAAAGAAGACCTTTTCTTAAGTTTTCCATGTAACTTGAATTCTCAGATTCTGAGCCTTATAAGCGACACTATGGGATGGCGCAATGGTACAAGTTTGAAAAAAATCTTTAAAAAAAGCCAAGTAGGTATACATGTTTATGGTTTTATCAAAATCAGCCTTGAGGCTCCTTTGGGAATTTTTTGCTAATGTTTGAAAAAAAACATCCTGTAAAGATCATAGTTTTACTCATCATTCAAAAATACCTTGGAATATCTTTACAAATAATTTCATAAATTACTTAAACTTTATTTTCTATTTAGTTATTTGTCAATGTGTTTACTCATTGTAACGCGCCGTGAGCAAGCATAAAAGAGAATTTATTAAAAACTGACATTAATAAAATAAAAGTAAAAAAAAAAACGTAAAATATTTGGCTAGATTTAGAGCACAAAAACTGGCTGAATCAACTGTGATACCGCATTCTGTTTGGTTAAAAACGGATTGCTGTCGTAGTTTTTTATAAAGTATCGAATCAATGTTACAACATTTTTTCAGGCTATATTCAAATGATTTGTTTTTTGCTGCTGCAAAAAAGCTACATGATTCTAGTTGTAATGAATATTTTTTATTTCTAAAATATTCAATAGTTTTTCTATTATTTTTAATTTATAATTTATTAAGTCTTATTTTTTTAAGCAACGTTCCAATAGATAATAATGAAAATAGTTTTCCTTTTAAAATTGCATTGCAATAGTAATATTACGTACGTTTTTTGATAAAATTCCAAAAGTAATTTTGTAATTTTTCAAAAAACGTATACATAATTCTAAAAACATTAAATTAACACAATTTCGACCACACATGAATCAAATTATTACCAAAAAGAACCATTAAAGACATCATAATAAACCTTAATCTGCAATTACAAACGTATTAGAGCCTAACAACAATTTATTTACAAAAGATTCAATAAACCACAACTGTTCTGTACACAAAAACCAACTTACTCTATGCCCTGTTAACATTACGCAACTACAGAGCGGGACGCACGGACAGACCGGGCCGTTACTCAGTCAATATAGCTGGCCGCGAGCGAGCAGCGCGTGTGCTTAATGTCGAAAAAGAAAAAAGAAAAAAACACGGATCACCTGTGAACGCAATAAAAAAAGCCCGCGTCATCTGTGAACGCGACTGTACACATTCAAATAGCGCATGAAAAACAATTTGAATATAGAGTTTAAAGTTTTGGCGGGCTATTGTTTTTTTTAACATAGTGTGCAAAAGTGCGTATTTATAAATCCTTAAATATATTTTAAATAATCGGTGGTATTTATCAAACGTGAGTGTTGTGTATAAAATAGTGCAATTAAACGTACAAAGGCGTCATTCATAGAGATGTGTCAATGGATTTGCGCGCATGCGCTCACGCATGTCATGTCATTGCTCGAACAAACATGTTTTTAGTTAGGTAAGTATTATACCTAATATGATTTAATAGACAAGTATAAAGAATCTGGTCATTTTCGGATAAGGATGTTACCTTGTTAATGAATAGTGTCATATTAAAAAAAAATCGGTAGGCTGTGAATTCCTTATATGAAGGTTGAATTCTAGTATTGTTTGTATGTCGTCATACAGATAGGATAGCTATTCATTCATATTTGATAGATTCATTCGAATCAATTTGAGATATTATGTTTGATAAAATTATTGAAGCCTAGAAAATAAATAAATCTGAAAAAAAACTGAGACAAAATTTGTCTAAATTTTTTTTTTTTTTTCATTGGGTACCTAGTTTATTTTATAAAAAACTAGCGGACCCCGCCGTTTCGCCCGCGTTCCGGGGATAAAGCCTATGTCCTTCTCCATGCCATAGGCTATCTGCATGCCAAATTTCATGATGATCTGTTGAGTAGTTGAGGCGTGAAGGCGTAACAAACAATGAAACTCACTTTCGCATTTATAATATTAGGAAGGATAATCACGACGTGAAATTAAGATTTTCATTACGAAGACCTTATTGTTTTGTTGTTTTGATCATGTTTTTTTTAATATAGGAAACCGATTATGTACTTAGCTGTACTCGGGAATCGTGTCAGTTTAGTAACCTAATCGGATCGATGTATTATGGTTTCCGTATCGGTAGCGGAAGTAACACCAACCTACACGACTATTAAATTCTTAACCTTATTTCTTTATCATGTGAGTTCCAAATGGAACGACCTAAATCTGATCACAAAACTATCTGGAGATTTGTTATTTAATGGTAGATTTTAGTTAATCGGCTGCGGTAATGACCTCTAATACAACCGAAATAAGACTTAATATGGACAGAAAAAATGCGGAAATCTCAATGGGTAGTTAGATGTTAGATTTGACAGAGGTCGTTGTCTTAATTCAAGATTAATCTCGTGACGTAATGAAGGCGCGCGCGCAACACGGATTCTCTTCAATTGCTCAGCACCTCAAGGTCGTTTCTTGGTGATATTTAGCTAATTGCAATATGTAATGAAATGAAATGAAATGAAATAATTTATTCATTCAAATAGGCCTTCACAGGCACTTATGAATAGTCAAACTCTAATACTCTAATGCACGGTTCGGAAGGTTGCTTTTGCTAAGAAGAGCCGGCAATAAACTCAGCAATTACTCTTTTCAAAATCAAACTTAAATTTATTACATCAGATGTTTCCTGTAGAGCGAGCGCTACACCCAAGCATTTTTATCATTTAAATATTCGGTAATATTGTAGTAAGCCTTCTGTACTAAAGCGGCCTTAATACATTCCTTAAACTTATGTGACGGTAAATTCAAAATTTTATTAGGGATTTTATTATAAAATTGTATGCTCAGTCCTAAAAATGAACCTTGCACTTTTTGGAGTCTATAAGCAGAGGTCACAAGTTTATGCTTATTTCTAGTATTAAAAGAGTGCACGTCACTTTTTTTTACAAAAATATTAATATTCTGATGTACAAATAATATATTTGCATAAATATACTGCGATGCTACTGTGAGGATACCTATATGTTTAAACTTATCTCTGAGGGAAGCTCGAGAACTCATATTATAAATAGCTCGCACTGCTTTTTTTTGCAAAATAAAAATTGTTTCTATATCAGCAGCTTTACCCCAAAGTAAAATGCCATAAGACATAACACTATGGAAATAACTAAAATAAACTAATCGAGCTGTGTCTACGTCTGTTAGCTGTCTAATTTTTCGAACTGCAGAAGCAGCTGAACTGAGCTTTCCCGAAAGACATGATATTTGGTTGCCCCATTGAAGTTTCGAGTCTAAAGTAATCCCTAAGAATACTGATGATTCAACAAGACCTAAAGGTTCATTATTTATCATTAAATTACAGCCTACTTTTTTAACATTTGGTAGTGCAAATTTAATACATTTAGTTTTCTTTGCATTTAAAACTAGATTATTTACAGTAAACCAGTTTAATACCCGAGATAATGCACCGTTTACATCGTCAAAATTAGATTTAAGTCTATCAACACTAAAAATCAGTGAGGTATCGTCAGCAAACAGTACAATTCCAAAGGTATTTTTGACATAAAAAAAATATGTATATTTGATTCAAATATATTGCGATGACAAAGGAGAAGTAAAGATAAATTATAAATTACATTCTGAAGATAAGCATACAGAAAGAAAGAAGATTAGAATAAAAATAGGTTCATAAAAATAATAACAATAAAAAAAAAGGTAGCAACAATAATTAATAATCTGTAAGTTGCAAAAACGTATTCTTATACACTCTTAGATAGTCTTCACTTCATTATTGATCTAATATAACCCTCTCTAAACACAATATTCCTATAGAACAGCACCTAAAAGAACCGATGCTTTTAGAGCAGACTCGGTGACAATGAATTTAATTATTTTGAGAATAGCACCCAGGCTGGCGTCCTGAGAGCCTTTTTATTAAATATTATAGAAGACAGCACCTTTTGTAACCCTTCCTCGACTAACAACTAGTGAAGTGCATATGCTAAGCGTTAATAACAGAAGTTTACCTTTGTGCTTGAACATTTCTAAAAGTGTAGAGTTTGCTCGAGTGTTTTGTTACTTTATGTCTTGTAAATTGAGTTTTAATTTGATATTACAGTAACTTGAAATACATCTTCCACATTAGGTATTTGAAAATATTTGTGACCGTGTTTGTGATTAGAAATAAATACAAAGCAAAAGTTATTCCACATACGCTGGATGCATTTGAAAAGGTACAGAGATAGACAATTTCTTTTGGGCTAGCGTTTGTCTACTTCCCATTTTTTTTTCTTGGCGGCCTCTCGTTTTGAACTCGTACCTGCTAACCCCTCCACGCGTGGCGCTAAGAAAGCTCGTCCCGGGGGAAGTGTGATACCTCCCCCCACCCTCGCTGTGATATCGCACGATGAGTCGTGGTGATCACATCGACCTATCGTCCTCCTTGGGGTTGCTTCTGGGCGCAGAGAGCCCCCGCCCTGATTGCCCACGACCCCAAAGGGGGCCTTTTTAGTCGCCTTTTACGACAGGCAGGGGAACACCGTAGCTGTTATTCTAAGCCCCAGCTACAGGGCAGGAGGGCCGCCACGAGGAACGTCTGCGCCTCTCGTCGTCTCCGAGCGGGATCGGCCCTCTCCCGATCCCGCTAAGCAGCCTCCTTCTTGACCATTACGGTCTCACAGAAGGAGGCTACGGCCACTTCCTGGCCTATATTGCATAAAAGACGATGACAAAGCCTAAGATGCAGCACGCTTACCCAGAAGAAACCTATTCACTCTGGCCTTCAAAGTCCTTAGGTTATAAGGGTCAGATATGACGTTGAAGCAAGTTCCACTCCCTTGGCTACTACTGGCTGATTTTATGCCATGCGGAAACTAGTAACATTTTTCTCATAAACATTTGAACCCGTCTTTTAATACATCAACCCTCATTCAATAATATCCGAATAATGTTCGTACCGTAGGTCATTTATACCCCATGCGTGACTGTTAACAATTGACTGGGTCGTTCGGACCCTCTGCTTTGGATAATGACAGTTAACTTCTTTGATGATTAAAACCAGATGCGTACACGCAAGGAATTAATTCAGTTTGAATTTAATCAGAGATAATTGTTGCCATTATACAATAACCCCTCCTTTAGGTAGTAAAAAACTGTCCGTAGTGTAAACTAGCTTTTGGACTTCGGTTTTGCCCACGCATTGCTGAGAACCTAGCACGATGATTTTACGTTTAAGAATGTCATGGAAAAAGGAACCTTATTTCCTTATTTTTAGGTTTAATTATTACATCATTGGTTAAATATGTGTTGAAGCAGATAAACCTTATATTGTGAAGAATTAGGGCTTATTTTTCTATATAACATTTTTATATGGCAAATCACCATGCGCCGGTATGGTATTCATGAAAAGTATCCCCAATATGTTTAGGATCTGATTTTATTTGTAATATTATTCGTAGAACGGTTGTTTACGAAACCGAAAACATTTCATACTTAAGTATTTAATGCAATTTTCATTATATTCTGCTTATGTAATCCTCTCTGTGTATTAAAATAACGAACAATTAACGTAGATTTCACATATTTAGTCACAATGTAAGCATCTAGTTGCTGCATATTACTTAACTTAAATAGTATGTAAATTGAAATCCATCGTTAAAACGTAAATATATTCGTTTGAGTAGCAATTATTTACCTAATTGTACATTTATCGTACCGTATACAAAAAAAAAACAAATTATGAAGCTAAAGTTTTGGTTGTTTTTTAGGGTTCCGTAGCCAAATGGTTAAAAACGGAACCCTTATAGATTCGTCATGTATGTCTGTCTGTCTGTCTGTCCGTCCGTATGTCACAGCCATTTATTTCCGAAACTATAAGAACTATAATGTTGAAACTTGGTAAGTAGATGTATTCCGTGAACCGCATTAAGATTTTCACACAAAAATAGAAAAAAAACAATAAATTTTGGGGGTCCCCATACTTAGAACTGAAACTCAAAATTTTTTTTTGTCAAACCCATAAGTGTGTGGTGTCTATGGATAGGTCTTCAAAAATGATATTGAGGTTTCTAATATATATTTTTTCTAAACTGAATAGTTTGCGCGAGAGACACTTCCAAAGTGGTAAAATGTGTGTCCCCCCCCCCTGTAACTTCTAAAATAAGAGAATGATAAATCTATAAAAAATATATGATGTACATTACGGTGCAAACTTCCACCGAAAATTGGTTTGAACGAGATCTAGTAAGTAGTTTTTTTTAATACGGCATAAATTTAAATTCATATCAAATACTCAGGTCTATACTACCATTTACTTATATACCTACAGGTTTGTACGGAACCCTCGGTGCGCGAGTCTGACTCGCACTTGGCCGGTTTTTTTAAATAAAAAAAACGTTCAAACTACAGTACACATTTTAATAAAATAAGCAGAGCGGAGCATGGAGTTGGATATAGTGTAGGTACTTTTAATCCTAGGAATGTAGGAAGTATGTGAAACTGCAGAATACATCTAGTCGAAGCTCCTTCTAAGGAGTTGTCGTGAAAATAGATATAAAAATGTCATGACGATGTCGTCTAGCTCACACGGTTTACAAACGGTTAGCTTAAACAATAGGTTAAATAAGTTGTATAAACGATTATTTACAGTTTTTATTTGTTCAGAATTAGATTAGAGCCGAGACTGGAGCGAAGAAAACGTGTACCGATAGCAAACATAGCAAATGTTTTTAATATTCGCTTTATGGTGGTCATTCTGTAGCTTTATTATTTATGAATCCTTCCTTCCTACTAATGAATGAAAAAATACTAATTTATAAGGATCTGAAATTGATGTTTGTTACTTTTTCACAAAATAAACCGGCCAAGTGCGAGTCAGACTCGCGCACCGAGGGTTCCGTACAAACCTGTAGGTATATAAGTAAATGGTAGTATAGACCTGAGTATTTGATATTAATTTCAATTTATGACCTATTAAAAAAAACTACTTACTAGATCTCGTTCAAACCAATTTTCAGTGGAAGTTTGCACCGTAATGTACATCATATATTTTTTATAGATTTATCATTCTCTTATTTTAGAAGTTACAGGGGGGGGGACACACATTTTACCACTTTGGAAGTGTCTCTCGCGCAAACTATTCAGTTTAGAAAAAAATGATATTAGAAACCTCAATATCATTTTTGAAGACCTATCCATAGACACCCCACACTTATGGGTTTGATGAAAAAAAATTTTTTGAGTTTCAGTTCTAAGTATGGGGAACCCCCAAAATTTATTGTTTTTTATCTATTAGGGTTCCGTAGCCAAATGGCAAAAAACGGAACCCTTATAGATTCGTCATGTCTGTCTGTCTGTCTGTCTGTCTGTCTGTATGTCCGTGTATGTCACAGGCATTTATTTCCGAAACTATAAGAACTATAATGTTGAAACTTGGTAAGTAGATGTATTCTGTGAACCGCATTAAGATTTTTACACAAAAATAGAAAAAAAACAATAAATTTTGGGGGTTCCCCATACTTAGAACTGAAACTCAAATTTTTTTTTTTCATCAAACCCATAAGTGTGGGGTGTCTATGGATAGGTCTTCAAAAATGATATTGAGGTTTCTAATATCATTTTTTTCTAAACTGAATAGTTTGCGCGAGAGACACTTCCAAAGTGGTAAAATGTGTGTCCCCCCCCCTGTAACTTCTAAAATAAGAGAATGATAAATCTATAAACAATATATGATGTACATTACGGTGCAAACTTCCACTGAAAATTGGTTTGAACGAGATCTAGTAAGTAGTTTTTTTTTAATAGGTCATTAATTGAAATTAATATCAAATACTCAGGTCTATACTACCATTTACTTATATACCTACAGGTTCGTACGGAACCCTCGGTGCGCGAGTCTGACTCGCACTTGGCCGGTTTTGTTTTTGTGTGAAAATCTTAATGCGGTTCATAGAATACATCTACTTACCAAGTTTCAACATTATAGTTCTTATAGTTTCTGAAATAAATGGCTGTGACATACACGGACAGACAGACAGACAGACAGACAGACAGACATGACGAATCTATAAGGGTTCCGTTTTTTGCCATTTGGCTACGGAACCCTAAAAACTACTGAATGGATTTGGATATTTGGCACACAGATTATGTTCTGGATTAATACATAGGATACTTTTTATCCCGGTAAAATAATATACCCCACGGCAACGCAGGTGAAACGGGAGTGAAGCGGCAGCTAGTAGGTAGTAAACGTTAGGGCAGTTTTGACCGAGAAATATCACAATAGATTTTCAATATCACTATATTTTTTCAAAAATTGCAATAATTACACTGAATTTATTTGGACATTATTCTCAGGGTATCATCATTTGAAGTAGGTATACCTGAGATCTTTCTCCAACATCAAATATTGAAAAAAAAAAAAGTCTAAAAAAAAATACACAAAGGCGAGCTCACCTTTCAATAAAGTCTTTCTATTATAACTTTGAGGAAAGAGGAAGTTCAAACTAGTATGTTTTACTGTGGGCTGTGTGTGTTTTACCACAATTTTACCATGGTAAGTATTAATGTGGCCGAAAGTGGTAACAACAAAACCGAATATAGAATCTGGCTCTTAAATAAAAAATAAAGAAGATCTCTGTTTCAAAATGTAATTTAAAATTCCCTTTTACACAAATCACGACAGAGATGGAAAACATTATAGATAGCCCTAATAAGGGTCCAAGTCCATAAAACATCAAGCACTCTTTATGCGGACCTTACCTGCATGTAATACAAACTACAAAACCCAGATATTAATCTTCTGAATGGCGCGGAACTAACCTACTGTTCTCATGGTACACTGCCAGGTATTTAGGGCTTGATAGCTCCGGTATACAAGACCAAAGGTGTTTTTTAGGGTTCCGTAGCCAAATGGCAAAAAACGGAACCCTTATAGATTCGTCATGTCTGTCTGTCTGTCTGTCTGTCTGTCCGTGTATGTCACAGCCATTTATTTCCGAAACTATAAGAACTATAATGTTGAAACTTGGTAAGTAGATGTATTCTGTGAACCGCATTAAGATTTTTACACAAAAATAGAAAAAAAACAATAAATTTTTGGGGTTCCCCATACTTAGAACTGAAACTCAAATTTTTTTTTTTCATCAAACCCATAAGTGTGGGGTGTCTATGGATAGGTCTTCAAAAATGATATTGAGGTTTCTAATATCATTTTTTTCTAAACTGCATAGTTTGCGCGAGAGACACTTCCAAAGTGGTAAAATGTGTGTCCCCCCCCTGTAACTTCTAAAATAAGAGAATGATAAATCTATAAAAAATATATGATGTACATTACGGTGCAAACTTCCACTGAAAATTGGTTTGAACGAGATCTAGTAAGTAGTTTTTTTTAATAGGTCATAAATTGAAATTAATATCAAATACTCAGGTCTATACTACCATTTACTTATATACCTACAGGTTTGTACGGAACCCTCGGTGCGCGAGTCTGACTCGCACTTGGCCGGTTTTTAGGGTTCCGTAGCCAAATGGCAAAAAACGGAACCCTTATAGATTCGTCATGTCTGTCTGTCTGTCTGTCTGTCTGTCTGTCTGTCTGTCTGTCTGTCTGTCTGTCCGTGTATGTCACAGCCATTTATTTCCGAAACTATAAGAACTATAATGTTGAAACTTGGTAAGTAGATGTATTCTGTGAACCGCATTAAGATTTTTACACAAAAATAGAAAAAAAACAATAAATTTTGGGGGTTCCCCATACTTAGAACTGAAACTCAATTTTTTTTTTTCATCAAACCCATAAGTGTGGGGTGTCTATGGATAGGTCTTCAAAAATGATATTGAGGTTTCTAATATCATTTTTTTCTAAACTGAATAGTTTGCGCGAGAGACACTTCCAAAGTGGTAAAATGTGTGTCCCCCCCCCTGTAACTTCTAAAATAAGAGAATGATAAATCTATAAAAAATATATGATGTACATTACGGTGCAAACTTCCACTGAAAATTGGTTTGAACGAGATCTAGTAAGTAGTTTTTTTTTAATAGGTCATAAATTGAAATTAATATCAAATACTCAGGTCTATACTACCATTTACTTATATACCTACAGGTTTGTACGGAACCCTCGGTGCGCGAGTCTGACTCGCACTTGGCCGGTTTTTTTATTATTTTTTATTAGAATCTAATTTTCTTGGACTTCGTGTGATGTTAAAATCCAAACTTTCTGAGCTCAAATTAATCGTTCACCATTATTATGCTATCTAATAGTAATCATCATATTTTTAGGGTTCCGTAGCCAAATGGCAAAAAACGGAACCCTTATAGATTCGTCATGTCTGTCTGTCTGTCTGTCTGTCCGTATGTCACAGCCATTTATTTCCGAAACTATAAGAACTATAATGTTGAAACTTGGTAAGTAGATGTATTCTGTGAACCGCATTAAGATTTTCACACAAAAATAGAAAAAAACAATAAATTTTGGGGGTTCCCCATACTTAAAACTGAAACTCAAAATTTTTTTTTTTCATCAAACCCATAAGTGTGGGGTGTCTATGGATAGGTCTTCAAAAATAATATTGAGGTTTCTAATATCATTTTTAGGGTTCCGTAGCCAAATGGCAAAAAACGGAACCCTTATAGATTCGTCATGTCTGTCTGTCTGTCTGTCTGTCCGTGTATGTCACAGCCATTTATTTCCGAAACTATAAGAGCTATAATGTTGAAACTTGGTAAGTAGATGTATTCTGTGAACCGCATTAAGATTTTTACACAAAAATAGAAAAAAAACAATAAATTTTGGGGGTTCCCCATACTTAGAACTGAAACTCATTTTTTTTTTTTCATCAAACCCATAAGTTTGGGGTGTCTATGGATAGGTCTTCAAAAATGATATTGAGGTTTCTAATATCATTTTTTTCTAAACTGAATAGTTTGCGCGAGAGACACTTCCAAAGTGGTAAAATGTGTGTCCCCCCCCCTGTAACTTCTAAAATAAGAGAATGATAAATCTATAAAAAATATATGATGTACATTACGGTGCAAACTTCCACTGAAAATTGGTTTGAACGTGATCTAGTAAGTAGTTTTTTTTTAATAGGTCATAAATTGAAATTAATATCAAATACTCAGGTCTATACTACCATTTACTTATATACCTACAGGTTTGTACGGAACCCTCGGTGCGCGAGTCTGACTCGCACTTGGCCGGTTTTTTTTTTCTAAACTGAATAGTTTGCGCGAGATACACTTCCAAAGTGGTAAAATGTGTGTCCCCCCCCTGTAACTTCTAAAATAAGAGAATGATAAATCTATAAAAAATATATGATGTACATTACGGTGCAAACTTCCACCGAAAATTGGTTTGAACGAGATCTAGTAAGTAGTTTTTTTTAATACGTCATAAATTGAAATTAATATCAAATACTCAGGTCTATACTACCATTTACTTATATACCTACAGGTTTGTACGGAACCCTCGGTGCGTGAGTCTGACTCGCACTTGGCCGGTTTTATTTTTGTTATTTGACGGGCCAGTTGGCGCAGTTCGTTAAGAATCTGCTAAAGATTCCACCTATTGCGCCGCAGGTCGTGGGTTCGATTCCCGCACAGGACATGCATTTGTGAGCATGAACATGTCTGTATGTCTGTATATCAGATGACCGTGTGTGAGGAATGTCCCAGGATATTTATTTATTTATCCTGTTTCTCATTCAGACACAAATATATCCATTTTGATATACGAATAAAATACAGAAATTTGTATATCCTTTGATAAATTCGACAGAAACTGAATTCAACTACCAAACAATTACCGAATTGTTGTTTCCATAACTCATTTCAATTCTATAGTATCTTCTGGATATGTCTATAGGTAATGTAGACGCGTCAAGCGAATTTGTGAGGTAATTGTTAAACGACGCTCTCAAGTAAGGCAATGAGAGTACAATTAAGATTCCCGCTTCACGGAGAGTACGATGAAAGGTGGTCGGAACGCGGCAGCGCTCCTTACGTATTCTGCCGAGCCTTTAACTTTAGGGCTGTCAAGTTTTAGTTATTCGCTAGCATCAGAATTTCAATTTTGTCACAGAATAAGCCTCAAGATAGTCTATGTAAGAGGGCACCCCGTTTATGGACATTTGCAATATAATGGTGCGTCCATGCTTGGCGAACCGAGCACGAGCCGAGCCACGAACGAGCACACTGCGAACACGATTCGCGTAGCGTGTACAAGCTTGCGAGCCTCGAACGAGCGCGATTGTCAGTTTTTTCACGAACAAAGGGATTCGCATCGTGCTCGTTGTAGGTTCGTCCGTGGCTCGGCTCGTGCTCGATTCGCGTAGCATGGACGCACCGTAAGGTGCATTGATTTTACATTAAGCTTGAGGTTTCGGTGAAGGCAAACATCGTGAGGAATCTATAGCATGGTGGTACTACTTCTTTGTAGTACCTAACCAAGTGTCTACCACCGTCGACTTAAAAGCACATGGAGGGTTTCAGGCTTCTGTCAAGGCTCTATGTGCTTACCACCTTCAGCCACATCATCTCTTAGGTTTGGTACAATGTGAGCTTTATAATGAAGTCTTTTCCTATTCTTATCATCACAGAGGGTGGTCCAGTACCCACAATCTGTATCCTCGATTCAAAGCCGGTAACAAAACCAAATCTATTACGAGGTTCACAAAAAATGCAACCTTTATCTACCAGAAGAAGTAGGCTTTGTCGTTTTTTATAGACATTAAATTGGAAGGCGTGGCAAATGTCAGACATATTTTTTGTAACATGTTGACATGGTACTTGTCGGTTGTTTTGTGTGTTGCTATTTGCACTTTACAAATCTATTCGATCGATAAGATGGAGGTTTTTTTGTTGATTTTTTAGTAATTTAGTTTACGTGTCGATTACTGCCAAAAGGGGTTAGATTTTTTTTTTTTTTTTATACGACTAAGTCGGTAAACAAGCATACGGCCCACCTGATGGTAAGCGGTTACCGTAGCCATATGGACGCTTGCAACACACGAAGCATCGGTCACGCGTTACCGACCTTTCCCCCCTCCCCAATGAGCTCTGGCGACCTTACTCACGCGCAGGAACACAACTTTACACAACATAAAGTTATTTGGCTGCGGTATTCTGTAAGGTGGAGGTACTTCCCCAGTCGAGCTGCTCTTTAACTAGGTTATTAGCAACATTTTGGACATGTAATTTGTCAAATTTAATTTTAAATTTATTGGTTTTAAAAGAGCTTTTTGAAAAACTAACAAACGTTAATAAACGGATAAAAACATGTTTTGTTCATATAACACAGTTTCAAAAATTTTAAAAATAACTATTATTCAATTATTGATAAGAAATTGTTGTAGACAACCCTATCGTCGGTTCCCGCGGGTGGTTTGTCTCGTTCCGCAGCAAAAACTCAGAACAATCGGGGTCAATGTACCGCGCGACAAAATGTACAGACGACAAATTTCGACTTTTTTTTGTAAGTGGCTTGTAATTTGGCCGAAAAAAATCACATCCGTTTCTTGTGTCGGAATTTTAACTGATTATTCGATGTAGGAATTCTTACTTTGCCATTTCTTCCAACCCTTTCTTTCTGCGTATAAAAATAAGGGACAACATAATTTGCATTGTGCCCAATTTGCAAAGATCCTCCGCTCCCTTTTTACTCTTTACAATTTAAAGCTTTTGAAAACCATCTCGTCCCGCCATCTGCTTTTGGTGATATCAACGCTTGTTCCTTCATAAGTTCATTAAATAACCAGCCAAGTGCGAGTCAGACTAGCGCACCGAGGGTTCCGTATAAACCTGTAGGTATATAAGTAAATGGTAGTATAGACCTGAGTATTTGATATGAATTTCAATTTATGACGTATTAAAAAAAGTACTTACTAGATCTCGTTCAAACCAATTTTCGGTGGAAGTTTGCATGGTAATGTACATCATATATTTTTTTTAGTTTTATCATTTTGTTACAGTGGGGGGGACACACAATTTACGATTTTGGAAGTGTCTCGCGCAAACTATTCAGTTTAGAAAAAAATAATATTACAAACCTCAATATTATTTTTGAAGACCTATCCATAGACAAACATTGGGTTTGATGAAAAAAATATATTTGAGTTTCAGTTCTAAGTATGGGGAACCCCCAAAATATAATTGTTTTTTTTTTCTATTTTTTTGTGAAAATCTTAATGTGGTTCACAGAATACATCTACTCACCAAGTTTCAAGATTATAGTTCTTATAGTTTCGGAAAGAAGTGGCTGTGACATAAGGAGGGACAGACAGACAGACATGACGAATCCATAAGGGTTCCGTTTTTTGCCATTTGGCTACGGAATCCTAAAAAACACGAAACTCTTTATAAACCTCACCAGTTTCTCTCCTATTAATAGTTGTCAAGGTTGTCCTTCAGCTTTCGGCCATGAACCCACGATTTCGCTGTAATATCAGTTATTTGTAACTGTTGGAAACGAATTGTTAACGTTTCCTGCGAAAACTGTACTTTTCCTCACATTGCACAATATGCAATAAATAAACGGAAAAATTCAATTGTAGCACTACTAATTAAAATGCAATAGTGTATTCGTATTTTTGTTATGCAATGTCACCGTAAAAGTTGACCGTATTAGATAAAACTTAGTACATAAGACAGATATACCCTTGAAAATTTAACCTGCCTTGATTTTACCAAGAGAATACGGAGATTTTGCAGAGTCGTACGATTGATACCTCTGGTGTAGCAAGCGTCTTTTGGCTACGGTAACCGTTTACCATCAGGCGGGCTCAATGATATTCTATTTAGGTAGCCATACTTCTATGTTTTTATGCCGTGGGCAAACAGTATTAGGGCATCGTAGTAGTCATCATCATCATCATCATCAGCCTATAATGTCCCACTGCTGAGCAAAGGCCTCCTTTCACTCAATTCTGGAATCAAAGATCAAATTTTTCATCGATATAACCAAATTTATCATTTCCAACATACTATTAATTTGATGAAAAATAATAAAGGTTACCAGAAAAGTCATTCCGTACAACACGCACTGATACTTCCTCATATCTCACATCTGACTCCTCAGCCGCCAGATGCCACACCAAACTAATTTTAACCCAAGATACGCCGATGATCGCCTTCCGGTATCGAACATCGAACGGAAACTGCCGATTATGGCCGGACATTACGATTCATTAAATACATTAGCGCAAGCTAGTAGGATGAGATGCGAAAGCGCATGCCACTCAATTAGCTGGCTTTAGCCTCACTGCACGAGAATTGGCGAGCTGAGAAATTATAGAAGTACAATCAGGTACTTTTTTAACAGTATTCAGTATAAAAACATTAAACAGTAATTTTGAAAAAAATCTACGAAATGGATGAGCACAATCAAAAATGTAGTCTTTGATCGCTAGTTATGACGAAAGGTTTCTTATTGTTGACTAGCAGACCCCCGCGGTTTCACCCGCGTACGGTTTGAATTTTCTCCTTCGAAAACCAATGCACGCCACTGATTATTAGACACAACAAATCAAACACAGATATTTTTACAATTAAAACTAAAAACCTATATTATACCTACACTAAAAATCGAAATCAAAGAATCTTATTTAATTATTATAACAACAAATGAGAAAGAAATTAAATTAACTACAATCAAAATATTCTAATGAAATAGAGAAAATTATTTTTTTTTTTCTTTGGCGTCACACTGGTGTGTATTTTGCCAATTTCCAGTTATATTATATAAGTTCTAGTCACAATAAATCACTTTCACATTGTCATAGCCCTCATGCAGTCAGACACCGTCCAAAAAAGTCATGTTATACTACAGTGGTGGTCATGTACTAAAACTCTTCACGGACTTTTGAAAAGACACGATCACTGACGTATGAGTAGTTACTCATACGTCAGTGATATACACAAATTTATGAAAATAAAAATCAAAACGCAACGTCACTCTGCAAGTTCCCGCCAAAAAGTCTGAGAAAATGAACTTCCAAACAAATTTCGAATTTTGATCCGTAAATATTCTTTTATATTTGACATTCCAATTTTAAAGAGCATTTCAGTTTCCAGAACAAAAGGCAGATAGAGCGCGCGAAACCCGGGAGTGAGGCCAAAAAAAGCAATTAGGTACAAATTGAAAAACACATATCTGGTTTAAAAGCTGATGTGTGCTAATTTATTAAAAAGAAAGTGTTTTTCGTTAAATAAAGTTTTTTAAACAAAGCAAATACAAATTCAAAAGCGAATATCAGGTATGTGTTTTTCAATTTGTACCTAATTGCTTTTTTGGCCTCTCTCCCGTGTTCCGTTCGCTCCATCTGCCTTATTCTGTAATCTGTGAAAATCAGATTTAGATTTCAAACATGTGTCAAAATAAAAAATGTTATTTAAATCAAAAGTACTAAGGAGTATTGATATCAACTTCGATGCAAATCACCCCTAAAATAACTTTCTACCCCTTTTTGACCCCGTTAGGCGATGATTTTCAATAAAATACGAAACATGTCTTCCATCAATTCTGTTAAGGAATGTTTATGCAAAATTTGAAGTAGATCGGACCAAGGAATCACGTTGTCCCATACAAACTTTGCCCCCGTTTTTCACCCCCTTAGGGGTAGAATTTCGGAAAATCCTTTCTTATCGGATGCCTACGTCATACAAAGAACACACCCTCCAAGTTTCAGGTCTCTACGATCAGCGGTTTAGGCTGTGCGTTGATTCTCAGTCATTCAGGACAAAGCATTTTATATGTATAGATGAAATCAGGTGGATTCATCTTCCCTGATGCTTGGGACGACACGAACGAACTTTTCTGCAAATTTTTTTTTCACACTCTATCATGTTATCTTCTACATTTTAATCTGAAAATAAGCAGAGCGTTTGCTAAGAAATCCTAATAATAACTGACTTGACATTGACTGGTAAGGTGGTATTGAGTGGTAATCGCGACAATTATTAGCCCGTCAATGGCTATCGAATTTCTAACCCCATGAAAATCTAAATGTGTAATCTTGTTTCTATTGTTCTGAAAGTAACCAAAACATATTTATTCTTTAACTAAAAGTGGTTTCTTACCGCTCTACGATACCTAAATATCAAACTTCCTGACTAAACTATCGTACAATGTTCGCTGACGGTCTGACATACACTTTATGCATCGTGTGATGCTGGCAATTATGCTTTGGTGGGTGCGCAGTGGGCTTAGCTTACTAATCCACATGGAAAAATAATTTAGGAATGCCTGCTAATCATAGGGAGCTCATAGGTGGTTGTTTACTTGAGTGTATGTTGGTATCTAGGTACTATTTGTTTAATCTACTGTATGTTCTTTGACGAGGTTTCTGTGGTAATTCTGTGGTTATGATGGAAAACTGTTATTTAGGTAAACGCGTTTTTTTTGGCGGCAGCTGTACCGCCTTCTCGAGTGGTCAACTGGCAGTATTCTTTATTTTATTCTAAGGTTTATCTGTGTGCCTTTCATCCAAATCCTTTAAACTTTGACTTTAAGTATGTAGATAAATCTTGCCATCCAAACTCACATGTTCTACACTACCTACCTAACCTAACCTACCCTACCCTACCCTACCCCACCCTACCCTATCTAAACCATCCAGGGCGCCACCCAAACGCATACAAAAAAAAACATTCAAATCAGTCCAGTCGTTTAGGAGGAGTTCAGTGACATACACACGTACATTAGAATCTTATATATAAAGATAAAAAAACTATTACGACTCAGCCTTATTACCATCCATCGACACTGTCCAGCAAATTACTATGCGTCTACTATAATCACATAATTACGGTGATTCAGATCTAGTATTGACTTAGCACTAACTCGATATACCTATGCCTAGGTAGGTAATGGCTTAATGAAATATGCAACAGACATACCTATCTAGGTATAATATATCTAGATAGGTATTATAGGTATGTAGTAACGTCGGTATGTGAGATGTAATTGAATTGGAATCTCGTGTAGAGATATAGATCTGTGATGTTAAGTGACGTTTGGATTGGTGACCGTTTTAGTATTTTTTTCTCTAGGTAGTAGTGTATTGAATCATATGTAAATTAATACACGAAAGGATTAAAAAAATGGGATAAAATTATTTATTATAAGTTAATGAATAAACAAAATATCCTGGGACATTCCTCACACACGGTCATCTGATCCCAAACTAAGCAGAGCTTGTACTATGGAAACCAGATAACTGATACTACATGTACAATTTTTTTATTGTGTATAAATACATACTAAATATACATAATTACACCCAGAATTAGGACATACAGACATGTTTATAGGCACATAAATGCATGGCCTGTGAGGATCGAACCCACGACCTGCGGCGCGATAGGTGGCATCTTAACCAACTGCGCCAACTGGCCCGTCGTAATATTTATCGCTTTTTTTCGATCCTGCTTTTGTAAAAAATATTTGTGAGAATTTTTTAATACACTTTCAGAGATATTTTACAAGTGCCATAGATTTTGGTAGGTACGCAATTTGGCGTGCTCACACGAACATTTTACAAGCGAATTTACACCGTATTGCTAACTACAAAAGATTGAACAGCATTATTGAAAAACAAAAGACGCTCATGATTTACGATATTGATTTTTATTAAAGTAGCAATACGGTATAAATTTGTCTTGAACGATTTAACCTCTTGTTTATGAAATGATTGGAATCCCGCACCCCGTGAGAACCAACCAGGAATGACATCGAAGTAAATGAAAACCGACCTAAGCTTTAATATAATAGAGTCAAATGTCAGTTTACAGTGACCTAATTTTAAGTTGTCAGTTCTATTTTTTGCACAGAAAATTGGAAACCGTTATGTTCTACGCTATTGCACTTCTAAGGTCACCTTCGATTTTCACTTCTATTTATTGATCATATAAAGTTTATTTTCATTCGAAAATCTGAAGCTACTTTTGATGAACGGTTACTGTCAAAGGCACGCATCGTACAATATAGCACTTTTATCGACTCTATGCGACTGGAAATAAGGTTGAAAATAGCATGGAATTTGGAAACTTTAAGATATTTCAACGTTGCTGAGTTTGTAAAAGGTCGTCATAGTTTGTAGGCGAGCCAGCATGATCATTAGTTTGGACTTGCATCGCATCCCTTTGAACCAGTTTTTTCCGCTTTCATCCGGAGATATCCGGATTTCTGTTCTTTTATGCGAGTGCATTCGATACCATTTTTTGTAATGCTATTTTGAATACCTTTCATAAATAATTAAAATATATAAAAAATATGAATGCATTGCAATTTACCTTATTCGGAAAAGGAAGGAGATGTACCAATATACAGTATTTTTTTCATAGAATAGAATAGAATAGAATAGAAGACATTTATTCAGCTCATAATTAACACATAACAAAAGAGAACTAAAAAAATAATTATACATCAACCTATTAACCTATGGAGCTGAAACGGTCTCCCACTCAGCATAATGTCGCAGCATAAGGCTACGACGCTGGTTTTCAGTGGTTAAGCCTTTTATTAAAAAACGGCCAAGTACGAGTCCGGCTCGCACATGGAGGGTTCCGTACAATAATAATAATATTACCTTACTCAAATTGACCGTGAACTGAATAGTAGGCGCAACAAAAAAAAAACACCAAAAGAAGACGTTTCTTGTAGAGACCCGCTATTAAAAAAAAAGTTATTATTTATTGTTATAGCGGCAATAGAAATACATATTCTGTGAAAATTCATCAAGTTCATGAGATACAGCCCACTGACAAACAGACGGACGGACGGACAGCCAACGGAGTCTTATAAATGGGGAACGGAACCCTAAAAAGCACTCAATAAATTACTATATTATAATTTTTTTTTACATTAAAACTAATTTATCAGAAACATTATCCCGCAGTACCAAAGCAAGTGTGAACCGTACGTGGATTACGTAACTTTATTGCAATGAAATTCAGATTGAAATAACCACTGAATCGGTAGAAATATTACAAAATCGGAAATGATTCCATGAAAAAAGTTATCACAAAACCGCTATATTGAACCGATTTCAATTCGAAAATGATTGAAATTTAGTTACGTAATCGCCCCGCCGACCATAATTCAAATCTAGGCAATAAATCCTTTAAAATTTGACGGGCTCAATCAGCCGGCAACTAGAGGATGTTCCGACGACCACTTGCCAACTGATACAGGATGTTGATATTATGTTGTTGACAGACGGACGGATTAGTGTACGTATGTATCATGTCGAAATTGGGCTTGATTTATTGTAACGTCGCCGGGAAGTAAATGGGATGTTACTGTTTATAATAAAAATGTTTGTGCGTTTATTTGTACTGAATGTATGTTATTTTTAGTTATCAGATAACGTGGATTACGTTACTTTGTTGCCATCAAACTTATGGCCGGTTTCAATAATTTACGGACCGTTATCGGTTAAGATTTATTAAAATTAAGACTCTTATATCTTTACTAATACTGAAGCAAAGATCTTAAAGCTTTGCATAGCAGACCCCCCCATAAGGAAGTAGCTATCACAGGTAAAATTAGCTTACGAAATGATCTATGCCCAGTTTGGCACTTAAAAAACCTACCATTGGTAAGCAAAACGATTCGTTTTTGCTTATTGAAACCGGGCATTCATCGATTGAAATATAAAAAATTTGAAAGTTCAATTTCTAATAAAGAGCTGTTGCATTTGCAGTTATAACAGAACGTTAAAAAAGTAATATAACACCGCTTTATTGAACCGGTTTCAATTCTAAAATGATTGAAACTTATTGTAACAAAGTTAGATAATAGAAACTAATTACTTAGTAATACTAAGTAATTAGTTTCAAGTCGCCGAGTGCTGGTCGTTACTAAGTTAGTAACGCGTGCCTGAATACTAACCGCTAGCGCCGAGTTAGAACCTCCATTGAAAAACTAGTGCTAGCATTTACTAAAATTAGTAAGTTAGTAAGGCTGCTTTTCAACCAGAGATGTGCTGCGAGGATGTAATAGCTAAGCTGTGAAACTATGTGACAGTTTCCACTGTTACTAATGATTGCTGGATACCAAACGCATACATAGCAACGTAGCATAGCACATCTCTGGTGGAAAAGCAGCCTAATTCGGGTTATAGGCATAGCGCAGAACTGAGAAGGTCCTGCGGTAGCAGAGCGGTGTGTTTTCATTACATCAAATGACATAGTATAGCGAGACAGTTCTGATACGTTACACACATGTAAGAAAGAAATAAAATTAATTTATTGCCACAATATTAGTTACAAATTTTCTGTATTTCGTACATATTTGTTGTAAATAAAAACAGAATAGTTACAAATAAGCTTACAATTAGGTACAATATAATATATAAAATATGGCAATAGGGTAGGCTCAGCGAATGTAGCGTACACATTATGCAAGCTACGCTGTTTTGCAGCCTACCCCTGTGTTCGGACTAAGATGTTCGCCGAGATAAATAGATATAGGAAAAAAACGAGTCATAAAAATTTGATAAAAATATCAAATATCGAACAAAAAATGAAATCATTTTGAAACTCTACCACAATGCTCCAACAATAAGCTATCATTATCAATAACAATAAAAATAATCAAAAGCTAGGGAAACAAAGGCTTTTATTGTCGGCGGTATATAGTGATTGATAGACAGACAAGCCGACATCTATGTGATTGTACACCCACGTCTTGCCGGCATGAAGGGTGGAATTGTTGTGAAGAAATACTCAGAATGTCGAAATTATGAGAGCTGAATGTGGGAGTTTTATCCAATTTTATCATCGCTTGCTGTTCCTGTTGACCGCAATCTTACCGTGTTAAGTGATGATGTGGCCAAAGGTGGTCAGCAAACAAGGTCTTAGTTAACTGCTTCTTAATTGAAACATCCAGTACAGCTAGTAGCCACGCCAGGTGGAAACGGTCGGTAACGCGTGAGTGATGCCCCGTGTATTGCAAGCGTCCATATGGCTACGGTAACCGCTAACCATCAGGTGTATAGTTTAAATACACATTTGTTATGTAGAAGTTACATACATAAATCAAAATGATCGTTCAAGCTTGATCAAAAATCCTACACTAAAAATGAATCCTTAATGAATGAATCTGGGGGCACGGGAGTGCCCCCCTCCGTTTCACTACTACAAGAACTATTGTATAACAAAAAAGTAAAGAACAGTGAATACATTTTTCACCTTACTCCCATGTGACGGTAGTGAAACGGCCAAGCCACATATTTTGACTTAGGTGTAGAGTTTGTAAAGTTAGGGCTTGTAGAGTAAGGGCATGTAGAGTTATAAGCTTGGCTCTACATGAGATCTGATAACTTTTTGACCGTGGGAGCCATATGCCTTGGCAACATTTTACATAATAATGTTTTTGGTGGGATTATCATGTCCTTCAACATAATAGTACCTATCTGTTTGCTTAAGGCTGTTGACAAGATAAGATATAGGTACCAAGGGCAATAAAAACATTAAGGTTTCTAGGTCAGATTCTAGCCGTAACTTAGAATTATCTTATTAAAATGATACCGGCTATTACTCTCAGCTTGTATCATGAATATTTAATAATTAATAATGTGTTTGCGCAACTTAATTTGCATGACAAGTTGTTATATTTTCACTCATAAATTGTTAGAAATTAAGAGATAATAAAGATAATGTCAGAGAGTAGTAAACTAAACTGACTTTAGTAAGTGCTAATTCATTATTAAAATTATTTTTGTTTATTTTCTACATAGTAATAGTCATCAAAGAAAGAATAGACGAGGTGGGTGAAACTGCACGTACAAGTTACTTATATATTGGTATATATTGGTAGCGATTCCGTTGTAAATCGCACTAAAGTAATTTGATTCTGTTGTAAATCGCACTAAACTAATTTGATTCCGTTGTAAATCGCACTAAACTAATTTGATTCCTATGTAAATCGCACTAAACTAATTTGATTCCGTTGTAAATCGCACTAAACTAATTTGATACCGTTGTAAATCGCACGAAACTAATTTGATTCCGTTGTAAATCGCACTAAACTAATTTGATACCGTTGTAAATCGCACTAAACTAATTTGATTCTGTTGTAAATCGCACTAAACTAATTTTAGTCACATCAAATCTCTATTATTTATAGTGAGATCAAATTACTCGTAGTTTAGTTGTAAAAAACAATGGTGCTGCATTATGGTTTTTGCTTTTGCTATATCTTTAGTTATTTTTTGTTTCTTCGAAGTGACATAATACCTATTATATTTCATAATGATTTAAATAAAATATGTATGCTTCAATAATGATTCATCTAACCAATCTTAGAACAAATAGTTAAGTCTTAAAACAATCCCACATTATCCAGAGGTAAATGCCCAAAATACCTTGAATAGTAGAATAACCGCCCACACAGTCTAAAGAGACAGGAGACGATCGTAAATGACCGTTAATAGACTAAGTACATTGTTACAAGACATTGCTTCACTGAATAAATACTTTGGTGTATTTGCGTAATCTCAGAAATACTCCTATTGTTGTTTAGAGAACTGTTTGACTGGCAAAAGCTTGTGTGTAGCAAGATAGTTCTATCTGATTGGGAGCCATCAGCGTTCGTTGATTTATCCGCGTAACTCTTAGTACATTAAAAATAATATGATATCTCTGTCTCTGCATTGAATGATGGGCGGTTTTTTATTACATACTCTGCAAGGCACCTCGATGCACTTCCCATCCTTATCTTTTAACACTGAATAGTAAAAGACCGATGTCCAAAGACTGTTTCAGCGAATACTGAGTTAGTTCTCAGATTAGGCTGTTTTCAGAACCAATGTCGTTGTTAGTGTCAGTTATGACTGCCTATTGCCTGAAGAAACTGAAGATTCTACATAGGATTGATGACCTATATTTAAATGATGCATAATGATCGTTAATATCATGAGATGTGGGTTTAAATTACCTTGTTTTCTTTTCTTCTTGTCACCGCCATGCGCCACTATAAACTGATCGAACAAATTCACACCGAAAAGTTTTTAAATTTACGAAATAGCTTACTGCTATTCTGTTCGTCGCCAGCAGCGTTACTATTGCCTAATGAAAATAAATTAACTATGTTATTGGCCTATCCTCATTGTCTTAAACGCTTTCGCATTAGTTCTCCGATTTCGAAAACATGAAATTATTTTCGTATAATACAAATACAATACAGTCAGGCCTTTGCAGAATAAAACCTTCCTGAATAAATGTCTTCAGAAACTTGTCTTCTTCAGAAAATTTTAGTATCTGAGTTTGTAAGCTATACTCATCCAATTATGAGGATCTCAAGTGCAGCTGTAGAAGGAAACACATGGTTACGTGGTTGATAATAGATTGTCTACTTAGGTGGAAGCTAGCCAGGGGGGTAGATGCTAATCGTGCGATGGTTCTCTGAAGATACTTTTCATAGAAGCTCAAGCTTATTGTAAAAGTCGAACTCATGACCTTCGACGCAGCTTTTCAGCCTGAGCAGCATGGTTAAAATAAATGAATATTGACGTTACTTAGAGGTCATCATCTGCCTGCCCTGTTTCCAATTATTAGACCGGGAGATACTGGCACAAATTTCCTGGTTATTTGTACCAGTATGGCGATCCTTCAGGGGTCTAATTACGTAATGACGAAAAGGAATATGATGGTCATAGCTGGTACCGGCGGCCCAATCGCGTGGGTGTTAATCGCACCTTTGGATTGGTGGTATGGCGGCCATTTGGAATCGTCGGTAAAGTATGGCATGGTGGTTTTTTTCTTGCTCACATTGTAGCTAGGTCCTAGAAAGATGAAAAGTATCTACCGTATCTACTTATATATGGGACAACGAGTGGATTCCGAGTATTAAAATTACCTTTCAATTCCCATGATTTTATTGGTCATCGATCACAATGGGAAACTATAGGTCTACTATATGCGTAGGAGTTTGAATCATTGATCAATTTCCGGAAATTATTTCGTGTAGTAAATTCGTAGTATTCGGTAGTTAATTGAAATATTTGCATAATTTTACTATTTAATCCACCAACTTGCGCATATTTCTTTGGACACAAAACCTTTGACAGATATTCAAAGGTTAATTAAGTTTTTTGAGAACTTTCGATCTACATTTTTATGATTGGATTTGAAAAGTTAGATTAGTCACTTTTAACTAATAAAGAAATGGCGGCATTTATACCTAAAACATAAATGTTATAATTTATTACTAAAATGACTAAAATAGTCTATATTTCAATTTTATTAAAAAAAAAACAATTTGAGTAAAGGCTCACAGTTAATCTAAGAACAGTATATAATATCACTGAATACCACAATTTACAGTAAATTATCGGTTACGACACGACTATTACATTAAAAATAACCGATCCCATAAAATCGCCATCATCGTACCATAACTCCCATAGATCACTAAGCGGACTTACTAACCGCCGCCACAGCTAACAGCAGCTACTAATCTATTATAATTTTTTGACTTTAATAGTAAAACTTAAAATATTTTAAGCTATATATTTTTCTATGTTTCATTTATGAATAATTGAAAATTGTTTTACGAAAAATAAACCGACTTTAAAGTACACTAAAAAGTAATCAAATCCTGACCTGATGACAATGGGACCAAACAGAAAAAGAATTTTCCAAATCGGTTAATAAATGACGGAGTTATGCGGTAACAAACATTTAAAAAAACTTGCAACCGAATTGAGAACCTCCTACTTTTCTTGAAGTCGGTTAAAAATATGCTTTATGAGGTTTAATTGGATTATGTTGAGCTAAATTAAACTTATTGTAAAATTTAAATACCTACGTTTCTATTTTGTACAATATCTTGTTAAAATTAAGAAACTGACAGAAAGTAAAAACTTTAATTGACAAGGCTATTTTAGTTAAGTTGGGTTTCAAATAAATAAAATGCAATGACGCTACTGTATTCAAGTCAGCTGTGACACTACGAATTTTTATGGCTGTAAGCAATTTCGGCACCTTTGAAGATATTTTTAATGGGTGAAGTCACTTGGAAGAAAACGTAATTGAGGTTAAAGATAATGAGAGATTCCATGCTAATCAAACATCTGAATTTTTCAAAGATAACCTTATTACTAGCATAATAAAGGTTATTTAAGCTTGACTCCAAAATACTAATTCCGTCTTCAGTCATTGGAAGTCTTTGGAAAAGAAGTAATTCATTTAATCTCTTTTTAGCTCTGATAAGCCACTTATGAAAGTTACAGCTGACCACCAGTTCGGAATACAGTTGTTTTGTGGATCTTTCTTTTAAGTTTTGTTCCAAAATATACACCATATATGCTTATTTATACAAGAATTTCTTAGATATTTCAATGGGTATTTCACAAGTACTGCATAGTTACAGACAGAAAATATTGGCAATTACTCAGGGTCATGCAGCAAGGTGCGGGTAACTCAGCACCATGTATTTAGAGGGCTTGTGCTAAGTGGCGACGAATTAGAATGCCTTGAAACTCTAGAATGATATGCAGTTGTGTATAGGTTAGGTTCAAGTGGTTTTAGTTGAAGGGCAATTAAGATGTATGTATAGGAAACGGTCGAGAGATTGTAGGTTTAGTTTTATACAAAAGTATTTTAATACTGAAAGAATTTCAAGAGCTTTCAAACGGATATTAAAACAGAAATGTCGTAAAGTTTCTGATTTTATAGTTTACAAAAACGCATTTGAATGCAATGCTCGCTCCGAAGGCTAATATAAGAAGTAATTAAAAAAATGGAGAAGAATGAATTTTAAACGAGTGACGATTAAAGTACTTATAATGAGTTCATTCAATAAAGAAATCATGAATTTGTGAATAGAAACAAAGCAGACATTTAAAGAAGTAATAACCGCACTTCTATAGCAGATACAAGCATGCAATTCATGAAATAACCAGCTAATATGTTAACAACCATCCTACAACTGGAGTAATGTCCACATTAGCTTGGCGCTCATCCAGCCACACCTTATGTTTTACACCAGTGCTGGTTGGCTAATGTAAGGAAACTTGTGCTACTATCAAAGCATTTAGAAGTTGGTGTTGGGATGACCAGAGTGTTCTGACTTCAGTTAAATGTTCAATTAGATATCCGAACAAAGATGAAGAGTCCATCCTCTCTCACACATTGGAACCGAAATGGTCTCGCTTATTACAATGGAGCTTGATTTAGCTGCTGCTTTCTACCGCTTTTTGCTACCAAGATTTGTGCAGGGTCATTAACGCACGAGTGATACCCCTGGTGTTGCGTCTTTATGGCAACTGCTTGCTTTCCCGTAACTCATTTTCAACGCTATCTTATATTCTGGGCGAATCTTCCGTCGGAGTCCTTTAGTGATTACACCAAATCCGTATAGAAAATTGATGCTAAATCAGTCCTGAATTGTGCATAATAGTTTCTTAAAACACTTCTATCCATTTTCTAGTCAGCAAATGTACCAAACGAATTACCAAATGCAGACATTCGTAGATTCTTCCCAAATTCGACTAATAAATTCAACTGCCGAATTGAATAGTGTAATTTGGGTGAATGTGCCGCCTCTGCGGTAGTACTCCATCTGTGTTCCGCGTACAGGAAGTGGTTCCAATGCAATGAAAGCAAACTTATGTATGCGAACCGTTAGCTCAATATTTCACTAAATAAACGGATGGTAGCACTTGCATGTAAAAAGTAGAAGACGAAGTAGCGGGTGCATTGTCGGTTTTTTTTTATATAAATCTTTCAACTTCTATGTTTATTAGACTTACAATTTTTTTTTCTGGTGGCATGCCACTTATTAATGACACGAGTTACATAGGTTCATCCATACCGTCATGCCGATGAAATCTTTCATGTAGCTGTAAATAAAATGGTTAACTAATGCTACTTCTTACTGATTTCACACAGTTAATCCCATTGCTTTAAAAATAAGTAATTGTTTACTGTGTGTCTCAACTAAGACTCAACTTTCTCGCGCTTCTACGCGAGCGTGATTTGTTTACCTCCTCTGTGATCATTGTGACCTTGTACTTATATCATCAGCCTATAATGTCCCACTGCTGAGCACAGGCATCCTTTCACAAATGAGGGTGAAAGTGACCCTGTACATACTTTTTTTTATCTTAATTTAATCTGGTCAATCGTTTTGTGGCATATCTTTTACATTTGGGTTCTTCAAATTGAAGCCTAAACGTATTCACTTGCAAAAGTAAAACTCGGTAACCCGTGTCCGAATATCCATCGAACACAACAATAGCTGTTAAACCGAACCGAACCCGTCCATCGTAAAATAACCGTAAAGTTATCGTAAACGTTTCTGTAACACCGGCGTATCGTAAATAATCGTAAATACAACCCATTGTTGTTTGACGACGGATTGAATGTAATCAATTTGTGTATGATAAAGAGTGTTATGTTTATAAACACTTTGACGTTCCGATTTTTATTACTACTCAGTCCTTAATTCATTTATGGTTTTTCTCTGGATTGTTTTGGATTAGCATTGTTTTTGAAGGTTTTCCGAAGATGTCTCAAAAGAATCCTGTTCTCTCCATGATAGTCCCTGTGGTACGAGTCAACGCAGACACCGGATGTAACTGCCACTACTTCGCTGTCCGCATTATAAATGACGATGCAAGATATATGTCCGTTAGCTCAGTATGTCGACATCGTATGCGTGGAGAATTTCCCAGCGTCTTTTGTATTGAAAATATATGGTAGAAAATACCGCTCTAATAAACGGCTAATCAATATGAAATAGTGACGCAAATCGTACCTGCTACCTTTTACACATGTGCAAACATGAAGTCATCTGCGCAAACGCCCAACTAGGTCACAAACATAGTAATACAATGATGTTGTTCAACGCTTAGGAGAATCCTTCTGTGGTGCAAGACATGGAAGGAATTAAAAAGTCAAAATCAGATATTTTAGAGCATAGTTTTTCAATTCGAAGTGGAGAGGCGAGACAAGAATATGGGGGTCGCAGATGTGTTCAAAATACAAGACTAGGTATATTAATTTACTGATATTTTAGTTTTGTTTTAGTTATTAGGCAAATAATAACATAATTGTAGCAATCGAAGTTGTTTGAGAAGATTAAGAAGTCTACATTATTTAATGCGATGTTTTTAGTTGCGATGCGACTTCAAAGTTGTTCTGTATGTGGATCATCATTGTAAACTCACAAAAGTAAATTATTGATACATGAATGATAAGCTTTGTCATTAATATGTTTGCCTTCTAAGTGGAATATGACAGTTAACATGTTGAGCAATAATGTTTTAGTTAGAAATTAATTAAGCGCCATCTTCAATCGAAATAATAATTCAAAAGGCTTTATTTATGTAGTTATAATTTTCAGCGTAAGAGGATTATAGGATGTTGCTGTTGATCCCTTTGTATAACCTTTAATAAAACCCAAAGTTGACAAAAATAAGTGGATACTTAATTCTACTCATTTTTATTAATTACACATGTTTGTTGGGATGTATCAATTGTATTAATTCGGTACGGCCTTATGTAACTTAACAAAGAGCTCTGAAAAAAGTTCCGAGTCGTAGGAAAACGCATGGTGGATGCTAGTTCGGCTTTTTATCTCTAGTCTTTGCACATTACGCTCTTAGCTTATTACTTAAACTTAACGCTAAGTTACGCCTTGGAGGTATCGTAAAACTAGTATATGAAGTTTTTATTGCAGTCTTTCAAACGCAGTAGATACTTTACTGCCAGTTTAGATAAAAACATCCAATGTTAAAGATAGATAGACTTTAATTTAGAAAACAGGCTGAGGTAGAAGAACTTTCATCTGTACGTTGACGACATCTATATGAATAACGATTTTGATTAACAATGCTGATGCCTTGACGTGTAGCATTTTTTAAATTTCTTTTTTAATTTTAAATGAGTTTTGTCAAACTTTTAGAAGGTTTCTGAGTCTCAAAGAAAGACTATTCTGTAAAAATGCGCGAAACAAATTGATGGTTAGTGCAAGCACATTGAAAATAGAGATATATATACCTATTTAGAAAGACCTTTAGGAAGGAGAAGGTAAAAATATGATACTGATGACTGGACAGAAGAAAATGTTAATTATTCAAGTACTTGTAACAAAATTCTCTACCAACCAATACTCATAAATACTATAACAAAATACAGTGATTTCATCACTGTAACTGGACCATTAAGATCCAATTTCCTTTGCACTCGGCTAAAAGCAAACAATAGGTGATTTCACTTATTTATTGCCCGTGAGAAAGCAATTTGTCTCGTCAATTATTCACTAGGCACGACCTTACGTCTTTGAAAATACAGTCTAAATTAACAGTCCACATAAGAAATAGGGCCAAAGGGTTCTTAATTTCAATAGTGTACAAATATGACCTACACACGTGTATTCCACTTTGCTCCTTTATTCATTAAAGTTTTATTTGTGTACCAAACTGGGTGAACACCAAATGCAGCACGTGGTATTTCATAATGTCGATTCCAACGTGACTTTTGGCTTAGACTTAGGCTACCTTCTCTATTTAGATGAGAAGCAAGGTCACTAAATGAAACCAAGAGTAGTAGCATCAGTAACGTTTCCACTGCTGAGACATGAGACTTCGCCAGAAACGTGTGGAATTATAAGTTTAAGTTAGGCGGACTTTAAATACCTTTTAAATTACTCATGTTGGACATGATGCTTTCTTCACGATACATAGATGGTGCATAATGACAAAACAATTAAGTTGATGATGAATATAAATAATAAAGTATGATTACTGCACAATTTCCTCCAGAAAACAGACAATGCAGCTTTCCCAGGGTTTCTTTTGATTTAAGGTCATTTTGTGATCAACAATCTGTAACATTTATTCCATTCACATGTTGCCTACTCAAATATCGCCAACAGTAATAACTCTTTTAATTTGTTTTCTGAAATTGTATTTTCCAAACTATCAGAGTTAACAAGGAAAATAAAAGCCAACGCAACTTATTAAAAATTCATAGAACTATATGCAGTTTTGTAGCGCAATAAATAGTTTTTATTGACCTTTTATTTTTAAATGGTGCAAAAATGCAATTTCGTTTGAATGTTTTAGTTTGATGCGCATTTTGAGATTTTGTTTGTTCAGCTGTACGTTTTATTAACGTTCTCTATTTTTGTTGCAGGTATGACAAAAGAAACTAGCTGTAACTGTGCTTTTGGTAATGTACTTAAAGACCATTGCAAAAGGCCATTTGCAAATAATGCTGGTAAATTGCCGACTATCTCTAGGTTACCAATAATGGCTCCTGCAACTAATGATACCTATGCAATTACGAATACATTAAAGTTGAAACTGCATAGTGATTAAAGTATGGCTCTTCGTATTTCTTTAAAAGTGATTGGAGGAAAAAAAAATAAAGAGTCATTGTTATCGAACCAATAATAATGATTTCGAACGATACGATAGATATTACGACAAATTTTGTTGTCAGCCGAAATTCACACAAAAAGCTCAAGAAACTAGTAAACCTCTTTAAATTAAGTCTATTATTTCTAAACCCATAATAATACATACATTACAAAATATAATAACGAGCCGACATCCATTTTCTAAATGACTGCCCTCAGCTCGCACAAATCTAATTTAGTTCCATAAAGAACAGTTCATTTGCATATAATACCCCCGTAATGGAGACACCAGTGCTTTGACCGGCAAAGCACTCTGAGCTGCCTAATATATTAAATATTCCATTGTTTCTGTACCATTTTCTATAAATGTTATTATAATTTATGTTTCTCTAGTGTTTTCAGGTGATCTAATTAGAGTATTGTTCTCTTTTGGTAAATTTGTTGAAATCGCTTCATATCTAGCAAATGTTTGTTTACTATAATCTTTAAACTACGATACGATACAGATATTACGATATCGGTATCCATCTCCAAACAACTGTCATTAATATTTTACGGATTATATTTATCTACTATTCCTCTTCTACCAAAGAGTCTTCTATTAATTAGATATCTTCCATCACAGATAAAACAACTTCCATTTCATCTGCACCTATATTTTTATTTACACTACTTAACTCTTACTTCACACGAAAGTGAATGTAAACGTTAAGCTACGGGACCCTTCTCAGTTTGTTTGTATTGTCACCCCTGTGCGTTGTACAAACACGGTCTTGTCCCGTTTCTTGATGCGTAGATAATGGTCTGTGTTGGGTTATTTCGTTATCTGAGATGGGATTGATGTGGGACTCTATAAGGTGTCTTGAAGGTTGGTGAGCATTATCTAACGAGATCAGGGTTGGGACCTTTATCTATCTTCTTTGTCAACGAACGGTACAAGCATTTCGGACTATTTACTAATATTGCTTACATCGATATCCTTGACATTATGAAAAGAAAACATCTGTCCTAATTATGTTCTTATCTTCTAAAACTGTTTAGTCTACCTTCAAATTGTATTATTTAACATAACTTTTATTTGTGGAAACTATTAATTAGTCTTCTTTTTCACTATTTATATCTTTTTGTACCTACTAACTGTAAATTTTCTTTGAAGTAATAAAATGAAATAAAAATACTAATTTTAAGTTAATTACAATTTTTTCTGTCAATGTTTGTTACTCAATTTATGAAACTATAATTTATAGTACATACTTTGGACTTGGTATTCCCAAAATAAAACATTAGATATATCTCGAACGATAGTTGTGGGATAGAAGCCAGTGATTAACATACTATTTTTAGTCGGCTCCCCAATAATCCTCTTCACTTCTGCTGTTAAGCTTGTAGAAATATAATATAGGTTTTCATCCTAGTATAAAGTCTCAGCTTATATCTAATTCATACAATCGTACGCAACACCTGACACTTAATTCCCGGCCATTTTTTTTCCAACGTCCCCATATATTTACCGTCGTCTAGAGTGGACAAATCAAACACCATCAACCGGAGTGTCAAGTGTTAACACAAGTTCAGCTGCTTTTATTGCTTCCTGAGCAGTTCTTTTTTTGGAAAAGGTAGTTTGGGTACTAAAAGATTCTGTTTGATTTTAAATAATAGCTTTATTGGAATTTGAATGGTGGTTAAACACGTCCGCAAGACAGATGGTTGTAAAAGGTTAAAAGAATGAATTTATAGGATTTTCTGGCATAAAGTTGTTAAATGTTAATTTAACAATTATATTTCACAATAGGAATGAGAAGTTCTTGATATTAATTTAAAGAAATATAAAGTACTTGGTTAGAGTACCTACTGGATACAAGATAGAAGTCTGAACGTATTCTTCGTTACGACAATCTATTTCGTAGACACATTTATTTTCGGTCTTCCACTTCTAATCACTATGCGGTTTGACCGGTGTATCAGAGGATCTATTGCCTCTTCAGCATAAAAATTTAATCGACATTATGTGTGTTAAGTTTATTTTGCTTTTATAAAATTTTGAGGAATACTAGACCCTAACTTAATGACACTAATGTCCACTATCTACTAACTGATAATAATATTCTAAATCATAAGAAACGTGACACAGGGAAGTTCATTAGTTACTCAAAATGAATTAGCAAAATTCAACTACAAACCGTAAAGCAACCTAGTCCATAAAATTTTCAGAATACTAAAAATAATAATATACGAGAAAAATAGACGGAAACATTACTGTTATACAGTAATGTACTAGACAGTGTTATTTTAAAGCCATCCGTGTCGTGGTCAGGTAATAATGGAAAACGGCACGTGAGAGGCGAACAAATTTTATGAAAAATATTTTATACAGTTTCCCAAGTGGAAATAAAGTTATATTACTGACGTTGTGCCTATTTATACTAGCATGTGATCGACATTATTAAAAGTTGTATTCAATGGAATATGACAGAGAATTTATCTTCATAAAATAATTGCTGGTATATAGCTAGTTTTATTCATTTTAATTACGGGCGCCGCTTAATATTAATATTCGTTTGAGATTTCTACATACTTTTGGATGCTTGTACGCTTATGCTTGTACTAATAGACCGGGAGATACTGGCACACATTTCCTCGTCATTTGTACCAGTATAGCGATCCTTCAGCAGGGCTATTTTAAAACGCTCGGATTCGATATCGGAAACGGATTCAAAAACTACTGAGGCGATTTTCCGCAATTGCTATTTTAATTTCTGAATTCGAATATGTTTGAAGTTTCTTTACGGAAATATCAATTCGATTCATCGAAAAGTTTTCAGAAATTAAAATAGCAATTGCTGAAATTCGCCTCGGAAATTTTTGAATCCATTTCCGATATCGAATCCGACGTTTTAAAATAGCCCTGCAGGGGTATAATTAAGTAATGACGAAAAGGAAAATGTTGGTCATAGCGCTGGTACCGGCGGCCCAATCGCGTGGGCGTTAATCGAACGTGTCTGATACATTACGAGTGTTGTACGATTTGTTCCACAACATTTTTGTATTTTCCGATAGTTGATGAAAAAGAAATAGGCGGTTGCTTTTATTATAATGAAATGTTGTAGACTTAAGCTAGTTATTTAGTTACGTAATTAGACCCCTGAAGGGTCGCAATACTGGTACAAATGACCAGGAAATTTGTGGCAGTATATCCCGGTCTATAACTTGAATTTTTGTAAAAATGTTCTACCTACTTCTCTCGTAGGTATATGTTCTCTATTACTAACTACCTATTATTTTTATGTGTACACTGTATTGTTTATAGTTTCTATTTCCACTATTTTTGTTAGATTAGCTATTATTATTATACCCAAAATAATTGTTCACTAACATTTTTTGTCCCATTTTTGGATACCTATATAAATCTCGGATAAAGTAATCCTGTAATAATTCCATACTAAAATACTATTTATTGTTCTAATTTCAGCTTATCTGACCATTGCAAAATCAGCCCTAATTGGTACAAATAAATACGACAATTAAAATAACTTTCCGCCAACCTTCCATACCGCGGCGCGTTTGTCAAAAGCGAGCGAGTTGCGCGAGCGCACGCTGTTGCACTTTCTTGGATCCTTCCGCATTCGTGACGTGCTCCACCTTACAATTAAATCAGGCTCCACTCATAGGTTGTTAATGGATTTAAATCGGCTGACGTGCTTGTAGATAACGAAGTTTTTGCTATACAGATTCAAGTCCTTCTTGATCCATGTTTGTTCAAGAAAATGTTACTGTTACTGATAATTTTGTTTATCCAAAGATATACTTGATTAAGCATTAACATTTATCGACTAATTATGAACTTGAAGTTTCGTCAATCAATGTCAATCTATCTATCTAATACCTTTAAACGAGCAATTCTTGTATATATATTCTCGGAAACGGCTGCAACGATTTTCATGAAATTTTGTATGCAAGGGGTTAAAGGTGAAGGAGGGGTTGTTAGGTAAATTTTGCCACAATCTACAAGCTCCATCTAATAGCTCAGGCGGGAAATCGGGCGGTCCCGAAACGAGAAGACCCCGGTTCGAGTCCAGCTCAGTTAAAGCCCAGCCAGTTAAAGCTCCTTCTTTTGTTAGAAACATTATTATGATTTACCAAAACCAAAAGCTCGACAGATCATCATGAAATTTGGCATGCAGATAGCCTATGGTATGAAGGTGAAACCGCGAGGGACAGCTAGTACAAAATATACGCTAGTGCCTAGTGCCTACTTATACTGGGTGGAGATTTCAAGATGGCATATTTTCGAAACCTATGATGGGTTAGACGTGCTGAACAACTTTTTCTATGGGAACAAAACTGATTTTTTAAATATTTTTTTTACTGTTCATACATTATGATAGAACAAGGTTGACATTTACAATAGGAAGTTTTTTTTTTTGAGAATTAACATAGGTTTCGAAAATATGCCATCTCGAAATCTCTACCTGTTATAAACTGTACCTACTATCGATTTGCATACTGGAGATTATCCGGTAATATCCTATCCCTATCATTTTACGAATCATATCCCAGACGGGATTCATTATTTTGAATCATTTTGAAAAGATCAATTGATTAAGCAAAGCTAACAACATTATTCTCATGGAGCTTACAGTAAAGCGCGCACGCATGCCCCATTAAGTTCGAGGAAGTGAACGATGGCCTATAAGTGGTAGCTTCATTGTGGTATGCGATTCGATTCCCGGGTAACGCGAACCGTTGACTCACGTTACTAACCGCTGCAACTATTTATAACTCGATCAATAGTTGAATTCCTAGTTTAGTTCTGCGCCAAAGTTTATATACGGTTATTTTGCAGCTTTTGGCTTTATTGCAGAATTTACAACTGTACGATTGAATTAATTAATGAGATATAATGTTGATGTTGTTGGTTATTTTGCTGTCATTTGACATTAGGATTGGTAGGTTTAGTATTACGTGTCATGTTAAAATTGAATCCTCTTGCTTAAATGGTATACAGTTGACAAGCTTTTTTCTCCTTAAATTTGGATAAAATTTGTAATTCTTCTTCTCTTCTCAGTCGGGCACCCTTGTTAGAGTGGTAATGGTTGCAATAGATGGTGGGTCTTCAACATCCATGTTCTCCTTGGCTATGGTTATTATTTCTTTCGTTATAAGTATCCATTTTTTGCGGTTTGTGATTAATTACTTGTATGTAATTAATAAATCAGTTCTCTTTTCCGTCTATATGAGTTAGTTATATTATTTGTCTGTCTATTTAAATTTATATTAAGGAAATGGGATAGCACGTTTGTACCAGTTACCTAATATGGAGTAGGTATGTGCGTTCTTACATGCCCCGAGACGGAAGTATGGACAGATGAATAACGGCTTTATGTGAATTTATTGACTGACTCACTTCGCTTCCTATGGATAAAGGGGTGACACGGTTATGCATTGAGTACCTATCTTATGAAGTTGCGATTGCTGTTAATGTAGCCGATTTTTATTTATTAACAAATGAACGGCCTCTTTTTGTACTACTATGGGAGCAAACGGCCTACCGGATGGTAACCACTTATGTTCTGTATAGCCTATAGACGCTTGCTGCATCAGAGGTATCATTCGCGCATTGTCGAGAGTGCGAAAATTTCTTCACTGCTATACTCCTTCGGGTGATCTACGACGGAGCTCATTCCACAACCTCACGGTATGAAGTTGCTTAGAGAAGGCACAGCGCGGGACCATTTTAGTTCTAATGTGTGAGGACAAGCTTGTGGTGCAATAAAGTCAAACAAAATTAAAACAAATATTTAAAGAGAGAAAATGAAGATATATTGTTGAGTAATCCTCAAAGAAGAACAAAATTACTTACAACATGATGAAAAAACTACAAGAAACTACGAAATACCATTTAGTCACTTCTCGACTATGTATTATCAAAACTTTAGTTGTACCTTGTTATTTCAAGCACCGCAATAACCCATCTAGCTTCAATTAAAACAAACAGTAGATCATCTCCCAAACACCTAAAATAAACAAAACTATTCGATAAATCCCCCGAAAAGCGGCATTAATCAAACTCAGCCCAATAACCCTCAGCTATGTTATTCATAAGCAAATTCCTTGCAAGCTTGTCACACTAATCATTCATCTGGAGACAATGATGAATAGGTATAGACCCAGCACATGTGTCACCAAGCGAGTCCAAACTCTATCTGCTGGAAATTACGACGCATAGTCTCATAGTCGGGACTGACAGGTTATGACAACCTTTCTAAATATATGTGGATATGAAATTTCAACCTTATCACCATGAAATTAACTCAGAAAACCATGTGACGGGAGATGACAGTTTTGGGATATCAGATAACATGTGCAGAGGACATTCGACTTTATATCCTTTCAATAAAGGATTCTTTATCGGAGCTTCGGAACATATGAGAGTGACGGGTTGATTTGTAAGGTGAATAAGGTAGGTTTATTGTTGCTTGAATTTTCCCAAATATTGCCGTTGTCTGTTATATCATGTCTATTCTTGTCGGTTGAATGACGTTCTTGTAAAACTGGTCCGGATATACATTGGTGGTCACAAATTGACAGGGATTCAATAAAGCATCCTTTTGAGACGATATTTTTACCATAAAAAGGATCGAGAATTCTTTACATGTTCATTTTCTTTCAAAGGGAAAATATATAATTTTGGTGGACTTTAAAAGAACACAATTGTCACAACATAACATTTTCCAAATCCTTTTACTATGTAGATGCAAGAGCTATTGTGTTTAAAATAAGAGATAAATGTTTAAATAGACCATTAAAATCCAAAAAGCGAACAATACATATTCTTCAACTGCTCTAAACAATAATCCTTCAACAAGATAAAAGAGAATCATATACAGATTCCTCTGAAAAAAACCCGCAGAATATCCAACACGGGAGATACTAAAACCTTTATAACAATAACAAATCAAAAATATAACCGCGATGTCGCATCAGACCGACAATAAATTCTCCTATCGGAGATTGAATATGAAATCTGCATAAAATTCCATTGCGTATAACGAAACGTATCCCCCTTTTCCGCGCAAATATCGCCTTTACTCCTTGCGGAATTCAGTTGGGATTCCTCTGCTTTTATCTCCGTTTTTTCTGTGTAGATTTTTCACGGTAGACTCGACTCTGTAGGTACTATATTGATTTTGGCTCTTTTTTTCATATCCAATAGCTCAATGTTCAGAGATAGTGAATTACTTCGGTTCCGCTACTCTGTTTCTTCTGACACAATATCTTGATGCAATATCCTTTGTTTGGAAAAATATGTGTTTAATAGTAAAACCTGTTTATTTATATTCTATTTTCGTGTACTACTGAACTTTTTTTTTTTTTACACGTAATATCTAAACCATCTCAATAGTAATATGTTTGGTACGGTTGTTCCGTCCATCCCGTAACTATACGACAAAATAAAAAAGCCGAAAGTCGAGTCCTCCTCAGCCGAAACAATTCCAGATAACGAAGGGAAACTTTTAGTAAACGGAAGCCAACCACGTCCTGATGCGAAGCTAGACATCTCATAATCCCGGCGTGATTAACAATCCCGGACACATCCCGCGGGAATCCAATAAACAGTTTCCGCGGAATCATTTGCGAGATTGCCGAGATTCGGGGCTAAGTGTTAATTTTTGTAATTGCCCACAGATTGGCTTGTGTTTGGCCAAGTTTTTTCCTTTTATTTTTGCTGTAATTGTGTTATATAGTTAATTCTTAGAAATGTTTCTGTGGCTACTAAATAGTCTTCTAATAATGTTATTGCACTTAGGTAAACTCTTACATGCGAATACTTGGATCCATTTTAAAACAGGATCTAAATCTTTCAAGGGGTTAAGAGAAAGTTTAGAGCTCTTCCTACTAAGTGTTTGCCCCATTACTCTTGTCCTACCCTCATAAATATCTAGGTACCTAAATGTTTCCTTTTTTCTACTTGAGATATTTTGACTTTTGCGATGAATTTGAGCTTACATTTCTTTTGCTCAAGTTTTGTTTCTGACTAATCTTCATGAGTGACTGATATCAGTGCGCTCTTTGATTGAACCCAGTTTGAAAACTGATCAAGACTCGCACGATTATACGAATGTACTTTTATTATATGTAGTAGTACAATATTGGTATTATGATGGTTTTACAAATGTTCCAGATGGCACTCTAGAATAAAGATAACATATATTTCTAGCTGTGTTTCCAGTGCGATTACTTTAAAAAATATTTATATACTTCTCTCTGCTTTTTTCTATATGTGTACAATTTTCAAAACTTTCCCGTAATTACATTGCTTCGTTAGTGTACTTACAAAATAATCAGACAAAATCAATAAACTTAAGCTCAAAAACTAACTAATTTTCTTGGGATGATTCTGAGAAAAATTACTAATGTCATGGAACAACCAGAGAAAAAAGAGACATATAAAATATAGAGGCATTAGATAAAACTAATCTTAAATTAAGCAACTTGATAATGAGTAATGACCATAATAAATTAATTGCAAGTACGAAGATTGTTTCTCTTAAAATAATAAATAAGAGACTCAAAGTATGAAGTTTAATTAAACAGAGTGACCCATTTGTTCCGTTCGATATTGCGAAGCCGGCTGCGCGTTTTAAATTTATACTTGAGATTATTGAACGAGGCAGCTTGATGTGTCATTATTCTCGAATTACACTTTATGAACACGCTGTTGGGGATTTACTGTGGGAGAGGTTTTGTTACGACGCTGGTATTCATTGAATAAATTTTCAGTGATTATCTTGGTTTTATGATACCTTTTATTTTGTGTCTCTTTTTCATTTGAGGTTTGCTATGAGTGATAGATCTTGATTCTCTATAACTGGGTAATATTTGTTTCCTTGGTTGCTACTTTACATTTAGATTTACGTTCTTCGACTTTAATTATCATGATAAATACATTATGCTTTACTAAACTTTGAACACTGCTGTCTGTCACTTTTATATTTATTATGGCCCTAGTTCTTTCGTTTGTGTTTTTTTTACTATTAGCAGAACCAGCAGGAGATTTCTATTGTTCCTTTGCGTATTCGTTTGTGCATAGCAATAAATGATTGCCAAGTAATATTTGAAGATAGAAGATTTATTTTTAACGGATCCTGTTTCATTGTTTGGCGTATTGATTGTGCTTTCTTGTATAATTCTTCCCTTCCTGGCATTTCATTCCGTACTAAAGACCGTTTCGCAGATATTTTACGACCCTTATGTGTTTCAGTACACGGGCTACCTGGTTAAGTCTGTATGTCAACAATTTCAACTTTATCGTGTTCCCTTGCAGTTTGACCCGCGGTCCTCTATTTTACCTCCTTCGTGGTTGGATTTCAGAATACCCATAGTTGTAGCCTTCTCAGTATTAGCGTACGCCTCATAATAAGTAGCTTCGAATGTCTATTTGAATATAATCATTTTGATTGATTGATATAAAAAGTAACTACCCTTAGAATGTTATGGTTGTAACACCACGTTTATCTCTCATTATCTATAATTTATACTTATTACCACAAATCACTGTCGCCATTTCCCGTCTGTTTTTTTTATTATACAACTTAGTCGGTATACAATCATAGGGCCCGCCTGATGGTAAGCGGTTACCGTAGCCATATAGACGCTTGCAACACACGAAGCATCGCTCACGCGTTATCGACCTATCCCCCCTCCCCTATGAGCTCTGGCAACCTTACTCACGCGCAGGAACACAACTTTACACAACATAAAGTTATTTGGCTGCGGTATTTTGTAAGGTGGAGGTACTTCCCCAGTCGAGCTGCTCTTTGAGCGAAGAAACGCTATGCTCTACCTCTCTACAAACTGTGTCACTGTCGCCATTTCCCGTCTGATGCTTCAATTGTGGAATTTTATGGAAACAATAGATAGATACAAACCGATACTGAAAACACCTAAAAGTTGTGTTGCCGTCCGTTACGTTTAGTAATACGACGCGGGACAGACAGGCGTACAGTTATATGGTCTCTGTTTGGAAGTGCAATTGTCTAGCCTATTGTAGGCGAATATCGAAGTGTCTGCTTTAATGTCTATTCGATTTATATTTAACTAAAGTACCGGATGCGGGAAGACGATAGCTGTTTGTGAAATAAAAGGAAATTGATACGCATATTAAAATTTGAAGTATATGTAATAAAAAAAATGTAAAACAATTATTTGTTTGTTTCAGGTATGTCATCAAAAATTTTCCAGTTTTAACTTAAGGTAGAAATGCCTTTAGATCACTAACCCGCTAACTCATAAAGCGCAAGTTAGTTAGTTAAATAGCTCTTTATGAGTAAGGGGGTAAATCTTTATTATTATTTAGCTGTTTTGAGATATCCACTAATGAACATAAGCCCATCAAGAAACATACGAGTATTCCAATAAATTAATTAAAATCTCCGTATGGTAAAGGAACTATTTAATTAATCAACGCATTAATTTATCCAGTTCCAATCAAATAAATTATTTTAATTCAATTAACTCAGCAAAAGCGTACGAAAACAATTTTGAATGTTAGTATTTACTAAACAAATCTGCAGAGCGTTAATAAATCTGCAAAATAGGCCAAAACCCACTCGATTTAATTAAATTAATTAATGGAAGCGTTTACACCGATGAGGTTAAGGTGTGGTGTGTGGTACAACGTCATAGGCGATAGCGATAACTTACAGAATTTCATTTTATAAGTGAAGCTTGATATTGCATGACTGTCGTATTTATTTATTCGGTCGGTTATTTATTAGTAAGGTAATTTTGTGTCTTATAAAGATTATCTTTTGTCACTACAATAGTGGTATTGTTTATTTTTTATTTTAGAGCTACAATACTTCAAAGTGAGAAAATAGTTAAAATATTGTATCTATGTTGTCATATCGACAGAGCAAAAACTGGCAAATATTTTGTACTGACATCTTGTTATTATTGTATATTGGACCGCTCGCAAACTTGCAGCATATAAAAAAAACACTTAAACATTTCAGATTTAAACATTGTTGAATAATTCTAAACATAACGCTTAAAATACAAACTCGCTCTAGCTCCTTCCTTGCCCCAAACCGAGAGTAACCCAACTAATCCCCAATTTATTATAAACGTTGTAAACGCTTGTTTGTTTGTATGTTTACAGTGTTATAACCCCTGTTTAAATTAACTTTACTAGCTAATATTTGTGTGGGAGTGTAGCGACGCCTTAGGTGTACCTCTGAGCGTATTTGATGTTTGTTTGTGTGTTTGTTTAATTAATCAAATAAACTGTTATTTAACTAGAACCTTTAGTCTGTACTAATCAATTAAAAATAATTGACCACGGATGTTGCGGAGGCGGAAGCGGATGTTAATGCGGATGCGGAAGTCTCACATCCGCGGTTGAAATTTTAGATGTTTTTAAATACAAATAATGAATTAATATAATACGAGTAAATGAAAAAGATAAATAATATTAGTCTTTATTTTATCAATATACCGGGTGTTGTTCTGCATTTGTGCCATATTTAAGGAGGTTGATATTTAACTTGTATAGAACACTAATCAATTATAAAATCATGCTCTTAACATTAAATATTATTTTTAAAGTTTTGTAAAAATAAAAATCCCACCGTGTTTGACGATGTTTTATAAAGATTTATAAGATATAGGTTGGTGACCGCTGCGCAGCGGCCCGGTTTCTCCCCTCGCCCCGGATCGCAGACCTATTCTGTGCAGGTAGGAAGGGCAGGAAGTCTTATTCTGATTTGACGTTAATCACAAATCATCAATAATTATTTACTTATCAAGCCCAGAATTAATTACCTATTTTATAATAACTAAATAAGTCATTTACTATTGGTTCTGTAAATATGGCACGAATGCAAAACAACACCCTGTATATAAAAATCAATGCCACTTTTCGTTGTAATTTTATAACTCAAGAACGGGCTCACCTATCCAAACCAAATGTTTAGGCTTTGTTCGGACTGTTTAGTAGATGGTTTATGTGATGTTTGCACAAAATCGGTAGAGCGGTTCTTCATTTATCACATTTTTATTATTTCACTTTATACGTAGCGAAGCACGTACCGGGCCGCTAGTATGATATAATATTTGTGCATATCTCAAACAAACAGCAGCAAATCTCCCAGAATATCAACGCCACATTATTGTGGTGCAAACTGACAATCATTACAGATACACGTCACCAATAACACTATCTCTCTCACACAAAGCTATCGCACCTGCTTTATCGCCGTGTAACCATTATTAATTCGACTAGGTACGTTTCACAGCTTGAATTACTGGCAACACAAAAACAATACCAACCATGCGGGTGTTAGATATTTGGTTAAATCTGAGTCAAATATCTGAGTTAAATAAGTACTTCAAAAATGTATTATTTGCAGTGGCAACACTATTGAAATAAGTTTTTGATAAATTTATTATTTGCAATGGCAACACTATTGAGCTGAAGGTTTGATTATTATTTAAACTTCCGGTGCAATAATTAAATTAAACTTCCGGTGTAACTTAATGTTATTTTAAATTGTAATGTTGATGATAATTGGATTGGAATAATTACAAAGTCATCAAATCACTACTGCGATAATTTAATTGTTGATAAACATTTTATTGTAATGTAAGGAGATTTCAATAGACTTCCGATTGATATTTTAATTGAACAATGTAATGGCTTTGATAAATCATATTATTAATCATACCTAAATTCGATAGTAATTATTCCAATAATTTAAAACGAATGTTGTAATTTTGTGATAATGGTTTACTAAATTTGTTATTATGAGATTAGTGACACTTCCTGATAAAATGTATCCGGTTATGGTGTATTGAGACTTCCGTCTCTGCGATTGGTTGATACTTCCGTTTGTATTCTTGAAGTGTACTTGTAAAATATAAAATAAGCGGGAAGGTCTGGGCTCAGTGCAGTCTTGTGTATTTTGGAAGTGGTTGCTTATTATAATCGTGATACTGCCCGTCGATATAAAGATAAGTATATTTGATATTGTCAACTGTAACAATTGATAATTTTATAATGTGTGTTCTGTGTATTTCTGTTATATACTGAGAATAATTCTGAATGTGTAGTGGCCATACATAAGACCTTAATATTGAGTTTCTTACCGGTATCTTCTCAATATGGTCAGCCATCCGAACCGGTGGTAGCTTTGAGAGTAAATTCATAGTTTTGGCTATTGATATTATATTTGAATAAATACATTCTAAAGTCTGGCCTAAATGATTATTTATTATTCTGAACTAAACCCTTTAGTACTCAGATGTAGTTATTTTAGAATTATCATCCTAAGGTTTGAATTACGTAATCCGATTCTTATTGTTTATTATCTGAACTGATTAATATGTTGATGATTATATAAGAATTATAAAGGATTCAAATGAATTTAAATATTGAAGTTTAGATTTGAAATCCAAAGGTGAATAAATGAAATACATTGAAGTGTGGTCCTGTGATTTATTTATTAATACCTTCCCTACATTGCAATTCCAACCTGTTTCTACATTCAGTAATGTAGAACTTCTAAGTAAATAGTAAGTTTGACAGATTGATAGTAAATTGGTAGATATATATACTCTTTCCCAATGATGTTGAACCGCTTAACCTGACACGGGCGTGGAAATGATTATCTGTTATTTCGCATTTTGAATTTAAGTAAAGTCCTTTGAGAGTGTGGTACTATTTTTATGAAATTAGTTTTTATGTAGATAAGGTATCATGCGATTTCTTATGGTGCGTCCATGCTAAGCGAACCGAGCCACGAACTAACAAAATTCGTTCGTTGCTTGCGATGTCAAGTGTCGTTACAACACGAGCTTCCCTGTGTTCGTGAAAAAACTGTCAATCGCAGTCGAGCGCGAGCCGAATGCTCGTTCGAGGCTCGCAAGTCCGTCCACGCTACGCAAACAACGAACAGCTGTTTGTTCGTGTCTCGGCTCGTGCTCGGTTTGCGTAGCATGGACGCACCAGATTTATACTTTCAGTTGTTCTCGTGGAGTATTTTGACCATCATAAGGAAAAGATTTGATTGGCGTAACATTCAAAATCATTTATTCAAATAGACCTGCGCAGGCACTTATGAGAAGTCTGACCGTAATACTCTAATACCGGTTCGTAAGATTGCATTTGCTGAGAAGAGCCGGCAATTAACTCAGCAATTACTCTTTTCAAAACAAGCTTAGATTCATTACATAATATTTACATTAAAATCGCACTGACAACAATTGCGTGCTCCGGCGCGGCGGCAAAACTACGAAGTAGACTGAATCTGTATTTAATAAGTAAATAAATGGCAAACTTAAGCAGACCAGCCCCCACAAGCAGCACCTGGTAAATAATCACTATAAACTAAATTTCTCAAAAATTCTCAAAATCTGTAAATTCACGTATTTATTCCAAGGGTTAAATTGGCTTCTCTTAATGGCCTATTTCTTTCATCCTTTATATCTCAAACGAAGTATAATAGCGCACACAATTTTTCCCCTGTTAATCTATGTCACTAATTGGCCATCGGATTCAATAGGTCCGGTCATTATCGCGCGTTAACCGCTTAACTGCAGGTTGCCGGTTATCTCGACCGGATAATTGTGATCACCCAGACGGGGGCCGGTCACTGTCATGTACGGATTATACCGGGATGGGATGTAAGCTATTACGTTGATTGGTGTAAAAATATGTAGGTATGTATAGTCGATTTAGTTAATAGGATGTAGAGTCCCTTTTAGGGTTTGTGTGCTTGCTACTATTGGGTACATCATCGCGTGATATTGTGATATGAAAATATAAAATTTTGGTGTGCCAACGGGCTAAACTCATTATAGACCTCATGACGTTCGCCGTACCATTTGGATCACAACTGAGCTATCATCGCTGATTTAAGTTTATAAAGCCTTTTCATAAAAAAAGGCGTATTTGAACTGAAATATTTTTTTTTTTATTTTTTATTTGACTCACTATGTTCACCAGATTATTACAGGTTGACATGTTTCTAAAAAAAATTGGCTATTAAAATCCGACAACACTATTTTTGTACAACCTGTAAACATTATGAAAGTGGGCAATAAATTACTAACAATAGACAGGGGTCGGGTTCAAAATAGTTGTTAGATTTTTGCCCGGACACAGGGCGGACAACGGACGGATTAACCTGTCCACGGGCCGGATTATCCGGGCTTGACGTCCGCGGTGGAGGGTTACATAGTACACGTGTATTGTTGTGTACGAGTATTTAACCTTTTGCAAACGGTTTGTTATTTTGGGCAATTAGATTGACTGAGGTTATCAAAGAATCTATTGCGTATTGTTAGAATTATTAGTTACTAGCTGTCCCCCGCGGTTTTACCCGCGTTCCTGGGATGAAAAGTAGCACTCGGGGATAATGTAGATTTCTATTAGTGTATTACGCTACAGGTTGTGGGTTCGATTCCCATCCAGGACAATTGTGTTTAATATGTTTGTTTATTTCGAGTCTGGGTGTAAATATTTACTAGTAGTAAGTGTAGTTATCTGCTTTTCATAGTACAAACTCTGATTAGTTTTGGACTTCGAGAAAAACATCTCTTTAGAGTAGAGTATACAGAGTTCGCTCAAAGAGCAGCTCGACGTAGCCCCAAGTATTCAGTGACTTTGCACTGATTTTAAAGATGAAATGAATCAATAACTGTATCTAAATGTAGTGTGTCCTGTAGGCATGGCATAAATCACAAGTAGCAGGTGATAAATAATATGATTCTGTTTTCATATGTCACATCTGCTACCGTCCATGACATAGCCTGTTACAATTATGTTATGTTATAAAGAATATTTAAGAATATAAATAAAATGTATGCGACTGAAGGACTTTGTATCCATGGTCATGAACAAATTAAAAAAAAAAAAAACTTTATCATTGATTAGCTTTTAAGAGTATTCAAAAATAAACCTTAAATCAAGTGACATAAAGTGTTAACTTCTTAAGCATGTTATGTAGCAGGATAGAAAAATAATTTTTTGCTACGAAAGTATATATAATTTGCATCAGTGATAATTTCACACTTGCGTGCGATACTCGCACATGATTTTGTTTTCCAATGAAAAATACCGTCGATCAGCATCGATGACGTAGGTTACAAATCATTGCAAATCATATATCGCTAGTGAAATCATGCTATAAAAAATAATAATATCATCAAATGAGAATTCCTTTAAAGAAGCAATAATTTCCATGCCTAGTGTCCTGACTTAGGCAATCAAAGCGCATTGTCAGTACCTAGTGGCCAATAGGTGGAATAGATTTGGTACACAATGAACTCCATTTTGCTTCGATGGTTTAGGATCAGATGACCGTGTGTGTAAAAATAAACTTATTAGATACATCCAATCATACTAATCTAATAATTCAAATCAAAAAGATTTCATGAGCCTAGAAAAAAATAGAATTTCGGGATCTTTTCGACTAATGTTTAAAACTAGATTCTGCTCGCGGCTTTGCCCGCGTTGCCTAAAGGAAACAAGTGACATATTTTTCAATAAAAATAAAACAAAACAAATTCATCCCGCTTCGAGGGTGAAATTATTAAAAACGCTGAGACACTTATAAATTAATTTTCAATATTCAGCCTAAACACAAAATTTTAAGATCCTAACTTCGATACTGACGGACGGACTTTCATACAAACTTTCATCCCCTATTTTACCCTCTTAGGGGTGGAATTTCGAAAAACCTTTCTCTTTGGATACCTACTCTTCACAAAGAATATACCCTCTAAATTTCATGTCTTTAGGACCAGTGGTTTAGGCTGTGCGTTGATATATCAGGCAGTCAGTCAGGACTTTGAATTTTATATATATAGATTAGCTTAATTATTTCATATTAAATTCCCTTTCATTCAATTCTAGTTTTCCGGTCCCAATAACATTTCCACGGAATTTAATCGCTTGGGAGCCATTACTAACAGCTCCGTTATATTGGTAATAGTTGCCGAACGGTATTTGTTGCCGAAACTTTGATATTACTAGCTCATTCTGGGTGCTGCATTATTTCTATATTAAATAACTCGTACCATGACAATACCTCACTGAAAAGGAATTTGAACGTGTTAATATGGTGTTAATATATATAGTAGAGCTGTGGTAGAGCCTTGTGGCCCAAGTTGAAAATCTATCATCATCATCACTATATAATATCCCACTGCTGAGCACAGGCCTCCTGCACACAAATCAGGGTGAAAGGCAATGGGCAGATACTCCACAACGCATGCCCACTGCGGAGCGGTGTGAATGCATGGAGCCTATGAGGCCTCCAACTAGGTTCATAACACACTGGGACGCCATGGCAACGTAGAAATGGCTACCTCTTGCTACCTACCGTAGCCAAATGAGGTTGCCAGTAGCTAGTGATAACCAGGACCAACGGCTTTACGTGCCTTCCAAAGAAAATCTATAGCTAAGCAACATTAAGAAAAAAGTTACTTTGTTCATTATGTTTATATTAAACAATCGCATTAGATTAAATGGTGATATAGCCTGGCATTGAAGTCCTACTGGAACTGGTTACTACTAATGACTTCTAAGATTAGATTTATTATTATTTATCTAATTATGAAAAAACATCTTAACCTACATGACATTTGTTGTTTTGAAGGTATAAGCGGTGTTGCCAACTGAACATTTGTAACGGCAGCTAAGATTGCTAAGAACTTAGCTAAAGATAAGTTGGCTTGACACCTTTGGTTGGCATCACCATTAAGATCTGGTATTTTAACTTTTTTTTTTATTGTATTGCGTAATTTTCTTTGCTTGTTTTAATTTTTGTTAATGTTTTTTATGCGTCGAATGGGGCAAAAAATAAAATATTTTTCTTTCTTTCTTTCTTTAATGCGTTTAGCGACAGATTTTCAACTAGAAGCTGGTATCCACGTAGCCGCTAGCAGCAGGACAGTTCTACTAACGAGCTACAACACAACTACAACTATACCTTTATATAACAAACTATATTCACCCTGCGATAAAGGAAGAAAAACTGTCCCACTTTATCTAGGAGGACTCATAAAAATCCTCATATCAATTATTTTCATCAACGAAATAACCTCTCAAGTCCTTCTTAGCTCGTAATAAACGTCGCCGTAATATGGAGCGCAATAAGACCCCCTAGGGAGCCCCTGAGGGCCCCGACCCCCGCCCCCGGCCCCGGTCCCCGACGTCCAGTGTGAGGTATGAGAATTCTGAGTTACTTTTCAGTTATGGTATGAACATGAATCAAACCTAATTGAGTTAAATGTAAATTGTTATAGGTTTTATTTGAAGACATTATTGAAAGCAATAATTTAAAGACTCCTGCTGGTTAGATGTGTTGATTTAAAAACAGGCAAATAAATAGCTTAGGTACTCCATTGAAGCTTAATTTTATTAATCGTATACGAAAGTTTTGAGTATATATATTTTTGTATTCACTATGTTTGGAAACAAGCATACGGCCTGATGATAAGCGGTTACCGTAGCCTATGGACGCTTGCAACACCAGGGCTATCACTCGCGCGTTGCCGACCTTGAAGAAACCTCTTCACACCCTTCTTGAAGAACCCCATGGTGTACTCCATTGGAAAAACAAAGGCGGGGAGCTCTATGAAAAAAATATACTATAATCAACAACTTATAAACATACATAAACTCAAACTTTAATAAATAATTAGAATATACTGTTTACCACAAAACGAATGCATTTATTTTAACTCTCGACACTTTCCCCAAAAAGAGGACTCTTTGCAAAGTTATTTACTTAAATTTTATATTTTACCAGACCTTAGTCCAGGTATTTTAAACGTTGATTAAAAACGCGATAGAGCACGTCCGAGCCCTTGTTTAAACATAACACATTATAATATAACGCAGGTTGTACAAAGGTTTATGAATTTTATGATGTACCACTTTATTTTAACACTAGCTGTCCCCCGCGGTTTCACCCGCGTTCCCGGGATAAAAAGTAGCCTATGTCCTTCTCCATACCATAGGCTATGCAGATGCCAAGTGTCATAATGATCCGTTGAGTTGAGGCGTGAAGGCGTAACAAACAAACTCACTTTCGCATTTATAATATTAGTTTGGATGTGGGTAAATGTGATAAGTATAGTGCTACAAGTAGCAACACTCTATAATCGAATGTGGATTATTAGCTTCTTGACCTTTTTGATTATTTTATTTATCTTTTCAGACATTTTCCAATCTAAACATCTGTAGAAATTTTGTTGTTGACCAAAATTCTTTTACCAACAATACATAATTGGACTGTTTTACAAAAAACTTAAACCGACTTCAAAGCTTAGTACACTAAGAAGTAACGAAATCCTGATCTGATGACAATGGGACCAAACGGGAAGAACCCTTCCAGACAAAAAATGAAATTTCCAAATCAGTTGATAAATGACGGAGTTACGAGGTAACAAACATAAAAAAAAAAAAAACAACCGAATTGAGAACCTCCTCCTTTTTTTGAAGTCGAAGTCGTTGAAATACTACACAAATTCGCAATGCCACATCTAGGCTGTAATTTAGTTCTGTATGAGTGAGAGCGCAGTCATGTGCTGAATTATGACGCGCTCTCAGCTCTTATGGCAATATACGACCAGCTCAGAGCAGCGGTCTTACTGTCTCATTCTGCAACTTTATAGCTTCGAATTGAAAGCGAAGTCATTTCTTGATGCAGTAACTTTAAATCTTCTCAAATCAAAATAAATAAAAAAACCGGCCAAGTGCGAATCGGACTCGCTAACTAACACAACTTTGTTATGAAAAAAAAAAAACGCCAAAAAAAGACTTCTTCTATGGAAGTTTCTTGATGTTTCTTGTTTCTTTCTTTCGCCCCCTTTAATTTTTAATTTTATTTATTGTTATAGCGGCAATAGAAATACACATTCTCCGAAAATTTCAGCTGTCTACCTATAACCGTTCATGAGATACAGCCCACTGACAGACGGACGGAAGGACAACGGAGTCTTAGTAATAGGGTCCCGTTTGGTACCCTTCGGGTACGGAACCCTAAAGCTGTCATATATTCAGTTCAGGCCCTGACCTGATAAGGCACTTACGAACGTTACAGTTAACTCACCTTTGCCAGAAGCTGAACCAAAAACCTTGACGTTGAAGTTAGGTTAAAGCGTCAGGCTATTCATAAGATCAATAATACAATTATTTTGATTTTATTTTTGAATCCCACCCTGAATATCTATAACGTTGTATTTTTTTACTTTATCTATACTTTTTTAGATTGCGTTCAAACATCGGCTGTGTTTGACCACAATCTCACCATGGTAAGTGATGATGTGGCCGACGTTGGTAACCACACAAAGCCTAGAAGGAACTGGTTCTCAAGTGCAGCTGTCAGCTGTCGGAACACACCGATAGGTGCTTGGCGACAGATTTTCAACTTGAGGGTGGTAGCCAGCCCGATGGGAACTACAAAGTACCCTACTACCGTGCTATGGTTTCCTCACGATGTTTTCCTTCACCGAAAGCTCAAGCTCATTATAGGATTCGAACCTTTAACCATCGTGTTAAATCGTTTTAGTATGTAATTTGAATCATCGTTTGGAGTATTCGTGTTTAATAAAGTAACTTTTCTGATAATTTCATAAGCAATTTAACTAATAACAAACCCTACAAGACATCGTTATCAACTCAAAATCCTTAGAAACCTCAAATCTTTTTTACCCAGGTACAAAACAAAGCAGAAGCTTCTCACACACATACACGTTTTAAAGCAAAAAGCACATTTGTACATTACAGAACAATAAAATAGCAGTGTAAGTGTACAATAAAGCCATCTTAGCACTATTCCGGCCTATTTCACTCCAGAATACGTCTAATGCATATTCGTAGTGTTGCGTCTCAGATAAATTGTCAGCCGACGCTAACTCATAATTTTGCAAGAGCTTTCTCGCTTTACGGTTGGGGTCACTATGCGAGCGACATTCAAGCGAAACATCTACTAAGATCCTAAACTGCACTAGAGATTCAATTGTCATCTAGACTTAGAGTTTTGTAACATATTAGAAATCCCTCTGGTATTTATTTACAATCAGATGGACAGTGTATGCTTTTTGCTATGAGCCGTATGCTTAAATAGCATATAGCCGGTACGTTTAAATAGATTATATCTATTGAGTAGTGATAGAATCTGATAGATAATGGGTTGTTTGTTAAAAAATTGGATTTAATCGCTTTTTTGACTGCTTTGTTTGAATCATTGCAAATAAATACTTTATACCATATTTTGAAATAAAAATGACTAGGTTACGGTAAAGGTATTTCAAGTGTTACATTAAACAGCAGTTTATTTGATAGATAAGTATTGTTTTAGACACAACCCTATATTAATTTATGCAACTTTCAGATATTCGACAAATTTATAGGTCCAGCTGAATTTATCGGCGGCCATATTTCCAAAGCGCATTAACATCTCATTACGTTTAGTAATTACAATTCGTAGTCCAGCAATTTGTCTAGCTTTATCTTTGTTATTAATGCGGATTTAATTGTACAATGTCTCACTTTTTGAGATTTTATTGGCATTGAGTTTTAGATAGGCTTTAGATGTAATTTTTTCGATGATTCACTTTTAACATCGATTGTTAATGAGGGTTAAAAATCTTAGCTATTGAATATAATTTTATTATTACTTAAATATAAACTTTCCATAGAATATTCTAGTAATGAACAAACAAACACACGGCCCACCTCATAGTATCAATCGCGCACAGGGATATCAATCGCGCGTTGCCGACCCTACAAAAATATCTACACATCCTTCTTGAAAAACCCCATGCTGTAATCCCTTGGGGAAAAAAAGCTATTAATATTTGCGTCTGAATAAAATATGAATATAACCCGCTAGCAATATGACGGTAGCTTTACAATGTGAAGATGGTGGTGTCTAGAGAAGTAAGAAGTTCAATTTGAGGCAAATTGTTGGTGTATTTGGAGTGCGGTCTGAAGTTTAGCGTCAATTTTTTAAACTGCAAATGCAGTTTTCAAGGAAAATATTTTGCCTGATTTTTCACTCTCGGGAAAAATGTTTTTGAAATAACCTCTGTTTATTTGACTTGGTCAAAGTATCAAACTGAATAATTTCAAAGAGGGAGTTGGTTAGGTACTGATATTCAGAAAATGATGAAGTGGAGCTTTACTTTCGTATGATGTCTTTCAATCTTCATCAAATTTTCTCTGTTCTCAAATTTTCTTTGAAATACTATAATAAAGGATCTATACTAGTGACTCTAATTATGAAGAACTAGCTTTTTGCCCTCGCTGTGTCAATAATTATCTTCAGTTGAAGACCATTATGTAATTTTGTTTCCTTCTAGTTTCACGATACAAAGACTAATAAACTGAGATGGACAAAAACTAGGATAGCGCAATACCTTCGTCACCTTTACGACTAGTTTCTCAACGAAACCTAGTAAGATAAAGGCTAAAAAACACGCACCAATCTCTGCCTGAAATAAAACTACCTGTAAATCAACAGTAATAACGTGCCATTAAATCACACTATTGCGGGAACCCTTATTTTATTACGCACACTATTATTACATTAGCGGGCGGCGCACGTGTGTGCGTGTGTGTGTACACAGAGGCCGACGTCGCTGATTGATCGTCGGTCCTTAAGTAGCTTGTGTGCGTGATATAGGGTTGACACGTTATACGTGAGAGGATTTTATTTATTTGATACAAGTACATTGTATTGAATTCTAAATTCTTTTCAGTGAAGATAAAATATGAAATCTTTGGAAAGGATATCAATTTTGTATTGTCCATTGAGGTTGAATGGTTGAATCAGTTTGAGTTCTATTTTATGATTTATAAGTAATAAATTATTGAGGAAACGGATTTCTGTTGATGACAAATGAGATCTGATACATCAAATTATTTCTAATGGTGCGTCTATGCTACGCGAATCGAGCACGAGCCGAGCCACGAACGAACCTACAACGAGCACGATGCGAATCCTTGTGTTCGTGAAAAACTGACAATCGCGCTCGTTCGAGGGTCGTGAGCCCGTCCACGCTACGCGAATCGTGCTCGCAGTGTGCTGGTTCGTGGTTCGGCTCGTGCTCGGTTCGCCAAGCATGGACGCACCATAATACTGCTTAGTTATTATAAATATAGTCATAACAAGGTTCATTTAGAACCAGCCCTATCGACCGCCCTATTCGAACGCCAAGGGCAACAAAGTAAGGTAACATGTTCGTCTGCTGACTTCTTAATCTTTTACTCGTACCCCATCGGTTTTGGTATAGTCTGAGCTATGCGCAGATAGCGATCATACTTTTGTATCTCGTATGAACTGATTTTCCTGAGATCGTGTTTGAGCATAATCACACTATGTGGCCAGCAGTGTTTTTTTTTTTTTTTTTTTTTTTTTATACCACTTAGGTGGCAAACAAGCATACGGCCCGCCTGATGGTAAGCGGTTACCGTAGCCTATGGACGCTTGCAACACCAGGGGTATCACGCGCGCGTTGCCGACCATGCAGAAATCTCTTCACACCCCTTTTGAAGAACCCCATGCTGTACTCCATTGGGAAAACCACGGCGGGGAGCTCATTCCACAGTCTGAGCGTCCGCGGAAGGAAGCTCCTTTGAGCCCGCACAGTACGAAACAATTCAGGTTTCAATATGTGAGGATGGACTCCCCGAAAAGCACTCAAACCCAGAAGTTTCTAGCTCTCAACTGCCGAAAAACTCTGTTAGTAGCTTGACAATAGATTTTGTGATGGCACATAGATAGATAGAATATTATGCGATACTTTTTATTCCGTAGAAACATATGAGCCATAAGGAACTAGTTGGTTTTTTATAAACGACATTCCATTTACCAGTTTCTCATAAGGTTATCCAGGATTCCATCATAATACAATGAAGCTTTAGTGTGGTCTAATACAATTTTATCGTCGACAACATCACTTACCATGTTATGATTGCGAAACCAAAAACTTCACAAAAAAATAAATAATAAAAAATCTGATCGCTATCGCTTATGAGTTACACAGCAGCCTTAAGCCCGTCGCTTGGTTCCGTACAGGGTAAAGTTTGTCATCAGTAGCGGGACTAGCGGGGTTAGTTGAGGTTTTTCAATGGAAACATTAAGTTAAGGATTAATTTTGTTAATGCTGTTGCGATTCCGAGAGATTATCTGTTTCTCCTAATGTTACACATCTTTGTCGATCTCAGCGTCTGTGTTTTTAGAATTTCAAGGCTTGGCATTAATTCAAAATATGTTCTTTGACATTGGTGTAGTGTATATACCTACAGATTACAGAATAATTCAGATGGAGCGAGCGGAACACGAAAGTGAAGCCAAAAAAGCAAATACAAATTGAAAATCTGATACATGGTATTCGTTTTCCAGTTTGTATTTGCATTGTTAAACCACGGTTTATTAATAAAGAAGTGTTTTTTGTTACATAAAGTTTGTTAACCGATTCGTTGCGGATGGCACGTATCAGTGTCATCATTTTCTTTTGCGTGTGGCGTTAGGCACGGATATGTGTCATTTTAAAATCGACAATAACTCCTTCAATTCAGTTTAGGAAAAAATTTAGCCAGAACCAAACTATTTCAATTTTTCACGTATTTTAAGCTCGTAGCCTTCGTTTCTGGATTTAGTAAGATTTTTATAAAAAAGGAGTCACCAACCTTTTTTTAAAATTTGCAGAATTTGATAATATAAATAATATATTTATTACAGCGTAAACTACTAACTCCCTAAAGCGGGAAAATCACACTGCTTCTGTGGGTTTAGTTTGTCTCCTATGAAATGCTACATTTTTTAAAACGTACGATAACATTTTCTTTTCCCATTGTAACGACAACTTTATCTATAACGTTGAAATAACACAGTCCCTGAAGTGTTGATAAAAATGTAACTAGGTATGTCTCGAAATATTGCAGGTCACTGTCATACAATTTTGGCGGTATACAAAAATATAGTCCTCATATTTATAATCGTCTATGTTAAGAATAATAAGAAAATACAAATACTAAATCAAAAAAATATGTAGTAAGACATCATACCTAAATATTTCTGGCGTCTAGAATCTATTTACATTCTTCGTTATTTTAAAACACAAAAAGTATTCAGAATTATAGATATACAAATAAATCAGCTTGGTGGTAGGTCCCAGTCTTGTGAATTTGGTTGTGTCACTTCGTCACTGTCACATTGTGTCTCAATTTCTGTTTCGGGAATGTACTTCCTTTTTCGCCTTAGTTCTTAAACAATAAATCCACTATTAATAACAAATATATGGCAGTATGTACTTTTCAAAATGCTTTTTTTACTGACAGCTACAAAAAATTCGGAAAAAAACTAATGTAATTGCTGATCGATCACAAACAGTTTTCATAGCATAGTTTCTTAGAGTAGTAATTTCTGTTATCGCCTTAAATTCAAATTTAATTTATAATTAAATAAAAACTACATATTAAAAATGTTGTGCTCACTTGTAAGTGACATACATATCAGAATTAATATGTTTTTGTAATGTATCTAGCGTAAGTTTTTTTTTTTTTTTTTTTTTTTTTATACAACTTAGTCGGTAAACAAGCTTACGGCCCACCTGATGGTAAGCGGTTACCGTAGCCATATGGACGCTTGCAACACACGAAGCATCGCTCACGCGTTACCGACCTTTCCCCCCACCCCTATGAGCTCTGGCGACCTTACTCACGCGCAGGAACACAACTTTACACAACATAAAGTTATTTGGCTGCGGTATTCTGTAAGGTGGAGGTACTTCCCCAGTCGAGCTGCTCTCTGAGCGAATATACGCTATGCTCTACCTCTCTGAAATTATTCATATGTATTGCTGTTAGTGAGACTTTATAAGTAAAACAATATTTTAGGCCTAATTTAAAATAGTATATTCAATAATATCATTAGGAAATGCGAAATATGCTGAAAAGGTTTAGCACAACTGTATTAAAAAGTCACTTACCTTCCATTTCCAAAATTACACTTATTTTGGCACTTCTAATCACTTAAAACAACGCGCCTGTCCGTTCACGTAAAATTTCGAATGTAAACTAAAAGTATTCATGCGTTGAACGTGTAAAAAATGGTCAAAATACTGTTTTCTTTTCCGCATGGCGGAAGACACAGATGCGTGTCATCTAATCGTATGGCGCTAGGCACTGATCAGTGTCACGTTATTTTTGCTCGACGCCACAGTTAAAAGTTAGCGAAATTAGCCATCGCAACGAATCGGTAACAAAGCAAATACACATTCAAAAGCGAATACCAGGTACGTGTTTTTCAATTTGTATTTGCTTTTTTGGCCTCACTCCCGTGTTCCGCGCGCTCCATCTGCCTTATTCTGTAATCTGTGCCTATACCTTATTGATATACTAGCTGTCCGCCGCAGTTCCACCCGCGTTCCCGGGAAAAAAAGTACCCTATGTCTTTCTCTATACCATAGGCTATCTGCATGCCAAATTTCTTGATCATTGTTCAGTAGTTAAGGTGTGAAAGCGTAACAAAAAATCTCACATTTGCTTTCATAATAATTAGTTAGAACAAAATTATTCCCCATGCATCCACATAGTACCCCTAGGTACCCACTAAATCTAAGGTACAGTCTAATCTACATCTCCAAGCAATACGGTTGTACAAGCACTAAATCCTGCTGAACATAAGTCGCAGACTATTGCCCCGCCCCGGCGTTGTTCGCTAGAACACTGCCGGAAACGGATGCGATTGGATTACTAATGCCAAGATGTGTTATGTTAGATGCTATGTATAATGGGTTTGCTTGTGTTTGAGATTAATTATTGAATTAATTGTTATGATTAATTCAAGAATTCATCATAATCAAAAACTATACAAATATGATAATTAAAATTTATAATAGAATTCCAATGCACATCAGAGAAATGCCACTTAATCATTTTAAAATTAAATTTACATCATGGCTTCATGAAGCATGTTTTTATACAATTGAAGAATTTTTGACATAAAAATTTTAGTGTAAGGGATTGACATAATATTTTTGTAGGAACATTTTTAATCATTTAATTTATTAATTATTATAAACTTCAGTCATTCTTTCTTGTAACTTATTTTGTCATTAAATCATTATGCTAGGTATATTAGGCAGACAGGAGAGTAAGCATTTGCATTCTTTCTTCTCGCTTTTCGGCGGCAACGGAATAAGTATTAGTCTATAAATAATAAAACTTGTAAAATAATTATATGATTTGAACATCTTATATTATTATATTACGTTAATTATTAGATTAATTTAAATTTCCTCAAGCCTGCCGCTGCTTCCGATTAACGGCAAGGTTCCCAGAAGGCTGGCAGCGTTTCCTCTTTGTCCATACAATTGTTTAACCAAATACAAATGAAAGAAACCAAGGGTACTTTTTTCATCAATATGAATACTAACGCATTAAAAATGTTTGAGTAAGATTTCGGCAAATAATTGGACTGTTTTACAAAAGACTTAAACCGACTTCAAAGTACACGAAGAAGTAATCAAATCCTGATCTGATGACAATGGGACCAAACGGGAAGTGTACCCTTCCAGACAAAAAAAGAATTTTCCAAATCGGTTCATAAATGACGGAGTTATGAGGTAACAAACATACCGAATTGAGAACCTCCTACTTTTTTTGAAGTCGGTTAAAAAAACCCGTACATTTAATATTTTTCAAACGCAAGTAAGATGTTTCGGCTTTCTATAAAGGTAGATATTTTGTTAATCCAATCATCGCCTGAGAATCAGTCAGTCAAGTGTTAATTAAGTATACATCGATGCGTCGCAGCTCGTGCTCTCAAATCCGGATTATCTTATTTATAGTATGTTTGAAGCGATAAGGATGGTATTACATACGGATTTGGTATTTAATGCAGATATTCTTAACGGAAAGGTTTATGTAGCTTAAATGGATTGTTGGGATTCGGAATTAACTTATTTTTACTGATATTTTATAAGAAGAGGAATATGAAACGAATTTAAGAAAGAAAAAATACTCAATCAGTTTCCTTTTCTTAGATATGACCACAAATGTGGCTAAAGGTGGTAAAATACTTCAAATAATGTAAGCACGAACTGAAAAATTAAAAAAGCACAAATTGATACTTTTCTTGGGCGTGAATGTATAGCCCGGCGGAATTAATTTGACTATTCAACGAAATATTATAAATAAAATATTTTCTCAAATAAAATTCCACAAAAACAAACTTTACAAAACTCCAAAACAGAAACGGTATTCAAGAATATTTTGCCCCCGTAATACCGTCACAGAATGTCGCTTCGGCCGGAAGTCGACCTCGGGGACCGGAAATAAAAGTTGGGCGGGCGGGAGTGAAAGAGTGAACGTGGGAGTGAGAGGGAATCCACTAATCCCTCCGTAAGCCGCGGAGTGCCACGCCGATGGGCTAAGTCTGTAACGCTCTTACGAGATACTAAACTATATTTTTATCATTTTAAGCGATTATCAGTTTTTTTTGTAACATACATTCGACTTACTGTAGATGCATTTGTCGAAGTAAGGTATTTAAGTTAGGCTGTTTTGGAGATTCTTTCAAAGGTAACATGCATAACTGAGTGCAAGTGGTTAAAGTAGTATGGAACAGAGCTCCCAGCTTAAGATTTCCAAGGGAATACAGCATGAGGTTCTTCATGAAGGAGTGAAGGAATTATTTCAGGTCAGCATCGCGCGAGTGATACCCCTGGTGTTGCAAGCGTCCATAGGCTACGGTAACTGCTTACCATCAGGCGGGACGATGCTTGTTTGCGACCATGGCATTGACTTTAACCCTGAAAATATGTCCCACTCCTCTGCTGTTTCTAATAAATAACTCTTCATAACTTTAAACAAAGTAAAGTAATAAATATAATAATATACATTAAGTCGCTGTGCAAATAATTCGGCATACAATATCTGCAGAGAGTATACTGTGCACGGGCTGTAGACCACGGACGGTGCCGTGAGCAAGCGTTTATCGACTAATTGATCGCAACGACCGGTGCACCTGTGCTTGTTAGTGATGAGACACGTGTGTCGATACACAGAATTGTTTCTGAGGGATTCTTGTAACGAATTATTAATTAAATTGCATATTGATTTTGAAATGATTGACTTAGGATTTTATGTTTGTAACATTATTTGAAGTGTAGAGGTAGGCTTAGGACGAGAGTGCTAAGAGAGAGAGTGCCGTGGGGTTTAGCCGGTAAAAGTCCGGTATAACCTGGCCGCTCCCCCCCAGGGTGGTTGGGTATCCTATGAGGATTTCCCCAAGCTAATAAATAAAAAAAGGACGAGAGTGCTTGCCGATAAAGATACAGTTTTGCAGAAAAAATATTAATAATTAAAATAATCTGCAGTAGTATTAATGTAGAATCGCCTTATTTTTACTATTTATTTATAATTGTAACATATTTATTAAAAAAAACCGGCCAAGTGCGAGTCAGACTCGCGCACCGAGGGTTCCGTACAAACCTGTAGGTAAGGTAATGGTAGTATAGACCTGAGTATTTGATATTAATTTCAATTTATGACCTATTAAAAAAAAACTACTTACTAGATCTCGTTCAAACCAATTTTCAGTGGAAGTTTGCACCGTAATGTACATCATATATTTTTTATAGATTTATCATTCTCTTATTTTAGAAGTTACAGGGGGGGGGACACACATTTTACCACTTTGGAAGTGTCTCTCGCGCAAACTATTCAGTTTAGAAAAAAATGATATTAGAAACCTCAATATCATTTTTGAAGACCTATCCATAGACACCCCACACTTATGGGTTTGATGAAAAAAAAAATTTGAGTTTCAGTTCTAAGTATGGGGAACCCCCAAAATTCATTGTTTTTTTTCTATTTTTGTGTAAAAATCTTAATGCGGTTCACAGAATACATCTACTTACCAAGTTTCAACATTATAGTTCTTATAGTTTCGGAAATAAATGGCTGTGACATACACGGACAGACAGACATGACGAATGTATAAGGGTTCCGTTTTTTGCCATTTGGCTACGGAACCCTAAAAACATATAGTTTAATAATTTCTCATGCTAATATTTAGAATGATTAGTATATTGCCGATAAAATTATTCCAAGGATTTTTGAAGTTAATCTATGGTTTTCATAATCATCGATACCACATCATACCACCACTACGGTATTAAGATATTAGCCATGGTGTTACTTAGTGTTGTAGCAAGATAATATGAAATGGGTGGTCTGTTTGTCCAAGTTTATGCCCAGAGCAGTACTTAGCGAGCAAACCGTGCGTTTTGCTTGATGTAGTGTCTGGGATCGAATCCAGAGGTGAACATTAGAGATGATTGCTGCTGTTATATCCATGTATCTTGATAGTTATTTATGGGAAGTAAATGGGAGAGGAAGATTTATTTAAAATTACAGATAAGTTCGCGTTAGTTTATATACCCAGATGCCAAAGGTCGCGGGTTTGATTCTCATTCAAATAAAGATAAAGATAATTTATTTTTAAGAGAGGTAGAGCATAGCGTTTATTCTCTCAAAGAGCAGCTCGACTGGGGAAGTACCTTACAGAATACCGCAGCCAAATAACTTAATGTTGTGTAAAGTTGTGTTCCTGCGCGTGATTAAGGTCACCAGAGCTCATAGGGGAGGGGGGAAAGGTCGATAACGCGTGAGCGATGCCTCGTGCGTTGCAAGCGTCCGTATGGCTACGGTAACCGCTTACCATCAGCTGGGCCGTATGCTTGTTTACCGACAAAGTTGTATAAAAAAAAAAATGCAGGGAACATGGTACATTTGGATGACAAGTATTCATAAAATAGCTACATGTTTCGCCTTAACACAATGTAGGCATGCACATATAGGTAAATGGAATTTAATTATAACAAGTAATAATTTTACTAAAAATATAAAAAATAACTAATTAAACCTTAGGATGTCAAAACTGATAGTAAATTAATTAATTCATAGTGAAAAATTAAATACCTATAAGAAATTAAGAATAAAAAAAAATATGGCAAATTATGATTATTAATTAACTAAAAATTCATTCAGGCTTTCAGGCTATAATAACACTTATCGCTCAACCACTTGTATAATTTTGATTTAAAACACTATATTTAATTCTCTTATGTCTTTTGGAATATTATTAAATATCTTGATAATAATAAAATAACAGTATTTCTGGTAAAATTAGCAGTACAAGAAAGAGGATGAACGTCTCTGGGTTATCCTTCGTCTTAGTTATCGAATGGTACTTCCCAAATAAAGTACTTTACAATCATGATATCCAGAAATGCGTCCCAACCCTACTCCTCTGAAAATATGCTTTATGGTACACGGAACACTTGAAAGTTAACGTTTTAGCGAGTGTAGAACATTCCCCAGAGTTATGTTTATTCTGCGAACTATTTATAATAATTGAGACGCCTGGAACGAGCCCTGAGTCGTGCCACTCCAGCATTTCATAACTAGGTCACTATGTTTAATGTAAACATTGTATAAATGTGTTTAAATAACATTTTATTGCTTGTTTCTGGTATTTGATTCATCTGGTGGATGTTCGGGGAATGTGACCTCTATTTTAGAAAGTTTATGATTTGCTTAACCAAATGCACATGTAAGAAATAGAGATCTTCATCAAATAGATAGCATTTTCATAGGCAGATTTTAGTTAGATAGATAGTTAGATACGAGTACTCTGGCTATGACTGAAATTTAAGAATGAGTAACAAGAACGAACTTTATAACTGAGGCACTTTGCGAGTAATTGCGAGTGGCTTTATATATGCATGAAAATGTCTGTATGTCCTGAGTGTGGGTGTAATTATGTATATTAAGTATGTATTTATAAACAAAAAGTAGTATATGTATTATAACAGTAATCTGGTTTCCATAGTACAAGCTCTGCTTAGTTTGGGATCAGATGACCGTGTGTGAGGAATGTCCCAGGATATTATATTGCTCGTCAGTGTATTTTTGTTAATATTCTTTATGACCCTTTACCATGGACACTAGGATTTCCAAACCCATGGATAACATAGTCGCTTGAATTAAAATCTAAATTAATCATCCATATTAAAGAAGCGCTCGTGGTGTAGCATATTAAGCCGTTCTTAATAGGCATGGCATAAATCACAAGTAGCAGGTGATAAAGAATATGATTCTGTTTTCATATGTCACATCTGTTACCGTCCATGACATGACATGTTATAAAGAATATTTAAGAATATAAATAAAATGTATGCGACTGAAGGACTTTGTATCCATGGTCATGAACAAATTAAAAAAAAAAAAAACTTTATCATTGATTAGCTTTTAAGAGTATTCAAAAATAAACCTTAAATCAAGTGACATAAAGTGTTAACTTCTTTAACATGTTATGTAGCAGGATAGAAAAATAATTTTTTGCTACGAAAGTATATATAATTTGCATCAGTGATAATTTGACACTTGCGTGCGATACTCGCACATGATTTTGTGAAAAATACCGTCGATCAGCATCGATGACGTAGGTTACAAATCATTGCAAATCATATATCGCAAGTGAAATCATGCTATAAAAAATAATAATATCATCAAATGAGAATTCCTTTAAAGTAGCAATAATTTCCATGCCTAGTTCTTAATCGATCGGCAAGTTAAGCTACCACCGTCGTGGTCGGTACCTGGATGGGTGACCGCCTAGTGGTATTTCAAATCGAGCGTTTCCGTGCCTCGGAAGGCACGTAAAGCCGTTGGTCCCGGTTATCACTTAATTGTGGTAGTCGTTAAGTTAGTTGGAGGCCTTCTAGGCGGCTTGAAAACTCCAACAGTAGGTTGACCACTAGCCAACCTCCACCGATCCGCAGTGGGCACGCGTGGTGGAGTATCTGCCCATTCCCTTTCACCCGGATTTGTTAAATGAGGCCTGTGCTCAGCAGTGGGACATCATAGGCTGATGATGATGATTAAAGAAATACTCTCCGCCCACTTACGTCAACCTCCTGGGGTTGATTTGACATTATATAATATACTTGCGGTCTCCCGTGGTTTCATCCGTGATTCCGGAATGGAATAAAAAGTAGCCTATCTCCTTCTCCATAACATAGGTTATTTACGTGCCAAACGACGTGATCGATTGAGTAGTTAAGGTGTGAAAGCGTCACAAACAATTAACATTTAATTCAACTCTACAATCTTCCATACATCGCAATTAAAATTAAACCTTTCTTAAAACAAAAAAAAAGTTTTATCCCGATTAAAGTGGTTCAAACCTCTAGTTCTGAGGGGAATCACTCAACAGATGTCCTTTTCGCCCCGGGCATTACATATGGCTGGCTATTAGGAGCAAATAGCCCGGGTCCGGTCGCCGGCCGTCATTAGAACTCGTATCCAGTGACCACTCCATCTGACGTGAGGATCTCTACACATTAGTGCCTGTTTTTGAGTGGGTACGTCGGAGGGTATTTTGATACTGTATCTATGTTGAATAGTAGTTGTACCTGATGTTACGTGAACCTATATTCTTTGAGAAAAATGCTAATAAAAAACATGAATAAAAAATTAATCTCTTTATTATCTGGTTACTTTGGCCCATACCTTACAAAGTAACATAGATGTTAATTTAAAACAGTTTGTGTTAGTATAAAAACATAAATCTATGTTAGTAAAAACCACTACGTGCGTACACCGAGCGATTTGTGGCACTTATCCACAGAATCGAGGGAACACCACATACATACTGCGGCCAAAAGTCTGCGGCAAAAAGAGGGGCAGAAACCTCGTTGGAACTCGCACCATTAACGCCATGAAGACACGTTTTGGCTTGATTCTAGCTTTATATTATATCCCTTGTTTTCGGGTTAACAAACAAAATTACATACTTTATTATCCTACTCATATTGTTAATATGAGAGTTTATTTGATGGTTCCTTCTTTCACGCAGAACGCGGCTGAAACCGCTTGGCGGAAGCTAGCTTTCTATATTTCGACTAAACAAAAGATCGCTTAGAGAGGTTGTCTAGAAGAGATCTGACCATTCACAGTAATTTAAGTTTATATATCTATCTATGTATAGGTAACCATGTAAATACAAGTAAAGAAAAAAAAAGTAATTTAAAAAAAAAACGACTTCTAAACACACTAAAAAGTAAGAAATAACTACTCTGACACTGATTTGAAGTCAGCGAAATATTTTGAATGGAACATAATAAGAACTATAATGTTGAAACTCTATTCTGTGAACCGCATTAAGATTTTCACACAATAATATAAAAAAAACAAAAATTTTTGGGGGTTTCCCATACTTAGAACTGAAACAGTTTTTTTTTTAATAAAACCCATAAGTGTGAGGTGTCTATGGATAGGTCTTCAAAAATGATATAGAGGTTTCTAATATTTGACGGGCCAGTTGGCGCAGTTGGTTAAGACGTGGAGTCTTAACCTATAGCGCCGCAGGCCGTGGGTTCGATTCCCACACAGGACATTCATTTGTGTGCATGAACATGTCTGTATGTCCTGAGTCTGGGTGTAATTATGTATATTAAGTATGTATTTACAAACAAAAAAGTAGTATTATGTATTATATCAGTTATCTGGTTTCCATAGTACAAGCTTTGCTTAGTTTGGGATCAGATGACCGTGTGTGAGGAATGTCCCAGGATATTTATTTATTTTATTTATTTAATAAAAAAAAAATCTAAACTGAATAGTTTGCGCGAGACACTTCCAAAGTGGTAAAACGTGTCCCCCCCCCCTGTAACTTCTAAAATAAAAGAATGATAAATCTATAAAAAATAAATGATGTACATTACGATGCAAACTACCACCGAAAATTGGTTTGAACGAGATCTAGTTAGTAGTTTTTTTTTAATACGTCATATATTGAAATTCATATCAAATACTCAGGTCAGTTTCAGGATCTACCATTTACTTATATACCTACAGGTTTGTACGGAACCCTCGGTGCGCGAGTCTGACTCGCACTTGGCCGGGGTTTTTTTTTATAATAATAATTATTTATTTCTCCATAGTTACAATTAATTGACTTACAATCGTACTCATAATGTATCTTTAAGGGTCACGTCAGTATCTGTACTATTAAGATATTACTGTATCACCAGCACACAGGTGTAGACACCAGCGCCTTCCTGAAGGTATATCTAGTAGAAGACATTGTATAGTATTAAGGTTCGTTTAATTTTGTTCCTACACTTTAGAAAGAATTTGTTGCGTTTTGTGCCGTAAATAATAACTAGTAACGCGTACTGGTTGAAGGCTTTTGTCTTTAAATGCTTCTTCAGATGGTCTGGATATGAAGGAACATCCCGAAGCTGCCAAGTCGAATCGCTCCCTTTGCTGCAGAAAATTCTATCGTAGGTGCCCTAAGCTCATCAATTATCACAGAAGTATATAATACGTCAAAAGACAGTAAATAACAGATGAATTACGGGGTATTCTTGTCTTATACATTATGAAATAAAATCCTTATAAATAAATACCGATCAGCGGAGTTAATATGCGGATATTAAGCGCTGTCATAAGGAAAAATAACGTTAAAGCGAACCGTGCTCATCTTCGTAATATCATTTATCATCGTGTTTAGCCAATTTCCTCCCGACTCCTCACTGGAATCTCTGACGCTGGAAACCTTGGAAAAAATGGAGACCGGCTTAAATAACATTTAATAACGAGACTCGCGTATTTAGTTTGCTGGTTGGAGGAAGTCTTCATTACTGAGGAGTTCGTTTAAGATATTACGTCGTACGACGATTTTTAATCGACTTAAAAAAAAGGGGATTTTCAATTCAACACGCATGTAATATTATTGGAACTGCATTATATTCACATATGATAATCTATTAGGGCTTCCAAACAAATATACAAAATTTCTTAGGTGTATGTATATATGTATGTTTGTCCACGCATATCTCCGAAGATATTAATCGGATTGTAACCATTTTTATTGGTTTACATTTACTTCAACTTAGGGAACAGTGCAAGTTTAATTGAAATCGGTTCAGTAGTTTTCAAGATATGGACAATGTGTGACGGCCTGGCTTATTGATACGAGTCAACTACGGGTGTGGTGTCAAAGGAGAAACATCTCAAAACCTTGGACAAATTCTAGTGAATTTAAGAAAAACTAAAAATCATCACATCTACTTACCAAGTTTCAACATTATAGTTTTTGTAGTTTCGGAAAAAAGTGGCTGTGACATACGGACGGACAGACAGACAGACAGACATGACGAATCTATAAGGGTTCCGTTTTTTGCCATTTGCCTACGGAACCCTAAAAACTACGAGCATATTTCAATATTACAGCAGAGCAAAATAAGAAGTACATAAATGCGTCATCATGCATTATTAAAACAATAAATAAAACTGCAACCATCAAAGACGAAATACACTGAAAATGGATTCACACCCATCACCGGACTCGATGTCAAATAGTCCGTTCGAATTGCGACGTCCAATGGCCCTGAAGCTAACATATGCTCCAATTTCATCGGTACTAAATCACCGATGGACCTCAGCCCAGATATATTGACCGTAAATTCCGATTATTATCTCTGAATGCGATTTTCATATCGATTTGCAAAGATGGAGTCATTCGAATTCGTGAATCTACATGAAATTCCCCTGAGCATACTTTTAGGGACGTCACATCTTTACGTTACTAGAAATTTTGAAAAACCACGAATCTAATAAGTAAATGGAAATTGCCTTCATTGGAAAATAAACCGTATTATCTTTGAAATGTTTCTGGCCAAACGCAAACCCGTCTTCAATTATACAGAAACCATATCGACAATACAATTAAACGTATACTTTGCCATCAATCATTAGGTACCAAAATTCCATCAGCACACATGTTTTCCAGATCCTATTTCGTCCAAATCCAACTAACCATTAAACAAACACACCGTTTGACAAATCACGACCGTGTCAGAGCGAGACAGTAGGAGGGGGAGAGGGAGGGGCTGATTGATGTCCAAGACCCTTGTCTCCCACCAGTGTATTCTTAAGATATTTGGAGCATGAAAGAAAACTAATCTAGGAAAGGCTTTTGGTGTAGTATTGCTTATATTCGAAGGATATAAGATTAGATGTTTTGTATGCGGTATAAATGGATTCAGGATATTAATCCGGTCAAGTGTGAATAAATTTGTTCATTGCTTAGTAATAAATATTTATATCTGCTTTGTATTGTTTTATTTACATTATATCTCGAAACTATTCTGATTACTGGTTGCTGTTTATGAACAGTTACGTTGTTTATTTTAATAATGTATTCTAAACTATTTATACCTTGTTCTATTTAATTTTCCTAATCGAATCTAGCTTATCTCGTTTCCAGATTTTGAAACTTATTACTACCACAGGTATTCAAAAAAACTCTAACTACTACTGTAGTTGGAGTTGGAGGGAAGTAAACGTTTACTTCCCTGACCAGATTTTTTCTCCACGCAACGATCCGACAATTTATTTTTCCTGTCGTCGTCTCATTCCGGCTCGATTGCCCACGTTGTTTATCAAGATTCTCTCTTTCTTCCCATTTCGATTAGGTTTTTTTGTCTCTCTCCCTTTTAGGGACTTTCGTTTCATTTGAGTGACAGTTAATGTGGTCATCACGTAGTTGTCGAGTGGTTTGTTGTTTTAGCCTTATGTCTTTTCGAGTATTTTTCTTTTGGTTTCGTAATATGTATAGTAGCAACTGAAGTATTATTAAGACTAGAGAACGCCTTACTTACCTAAAATAGACTGAAAATGTTTTCTATATAATTAACTTCGCTCACTTTAAAAGGGTCATAATTATTTTTGGTATTTTTTGTGTAGTTGGACATTTTGAGCATTACACAAAAAAAAAGTGCAACATAAGTTGCACCAAAATTTTTGTTTAGTAGTCCCTTTAACACCATAACAATCATGAGTACACTATATTCGCCATTATTTTACCATGTTCGATAAAGTAAGTAATGCTTTACAAAATGTTGAGTTTCATAAAACAATGTTCTGTCATATGTTTCTACATCTCAATTACCACGACTACAATTATCTAGTTATATGAGAGAGCTAGGTAGCTATCATTATAATAGTTAAACCACTCCTTCGCTGCGTCAAAGCATTGTCTGTTAATTAAGAGGATTGTACCTGCAAGTTAGAAATCCCTTTTAGTCACTGAAATATTATTATAATTAGGAACTTACTCAAGTATTAGTTTGTCCTTTGCTTTGACGTCAATGCTTATTTAAACTGAGTTCAATGACTTACAGCTAATGTCTGAAACCACAATCGAAGTTAATCTATGATCAAAACTACTGTCTTTGTCATTGGCATTGGTAATGCTAGTTTTTAAGATATTACCCATAATTGATCAGTTCTGGATAGTAAGAGCTTATTAAGAGGAAATGCTGGTGGCGTTTGTTCCATACAAACGTAATCCTCAGTTTCCTCTCTGGATAATGACTTTTCTTTTTTATTGTTAATTATTTAGAAAAAAAAAGCCAAAAATAGTCAGATTGTCCAAAAAATATTTAAAAAATGTAACCTTGCTGAGGTTCTTGCCGGATTCTTCTCAGTTAAAGGCCGAGTTCCGAACCGGTGGTAACTTCAGTAAATGTTACCTTCTGGGGCCTAAATTGAATAAATGGCTTTGACTTTGACTGCCACGCCACAGTTTGGGGGTTTTATTTCCATGACGGACAAATTGTCCGCATGAGCATGGCCGTTTATTTCAAGTCTGAATGAAATCCATAATATTTACAATTAGTATAGAGAAGCACTCGTGGTGTAGCATGATAAGCCGTTCTTAAGCTACCACCATCGTGGTCGGTACCTGGATCTGTGACCGCATAGTGGTATTTCAAATCGAGCGTTTCCGTGCTTCGGAATGGACGTAAAGCCGTTGGTCCCGGTTATCACTCAATTGTGGTAGTCGTGGAGGCCTTCTGGGTGGCTTGAAAACTCCAACAGTAGGTTGACCACTAGCCTACCTCCACCGATCCGCAGTGGGCACGCGTGGTGGAGTATCGGCCCATTCCCTTTCACCCTGATTTGTGAAAGGAGGCCTGTGCTCAGCAGTGGGACATTATAGGCTGATGATGATGATGACAATTAGTATTATGTACGAGTATTGTTATGTTATTAAGTTTCCATAACTTTGTTTGACATCAGCTTAGATGACATGTGTGAAAAACGTCTCAGAATATTTCTATGATTTGTTTCAGTCTATCGTTAATTAATTGATTAATTTAATCATTAGTCTTGTTATAGTCAAGATAGAATGCGGAAACAATAACCAGTATCGGTTTATTCCACATGTAACTAATATAGGTGGAATTCGTGGAAATCGAACAGATTCCCGCAATAAATTCCTCGTTTTACAGTAATTTAAATTCGCTTTTATCATACACAGAGCCACAATTATACCGCAAATTAAACTGAAACGTACTTACTGAATTTCAAATTGTAATATATGGCATTGTCGTGCGATAAACTCACTAGAAATATTAGTAAACATTATTGATAATGCGCAGTAAATTTTATGTCATCATCATAATCATTATCCTATAATGTCCCACTGCTGAGCACAGGCCTCCTTTCACAAATGAGAGTGAAAGGAAATGGGCGATACTCCACCATGCGTGCCCACTGCGGATTGGTGGAGGTAGGCTAGTGGTCAACCTACTGTAGGAATTTTTCAAGCCGACTAGAAGGCATCCAACTAGCTTAACGAGTATCACAATTAAGTGACAACCGGGATCAACGGCTATACGTGCCTTCCGAAGCACGGACACACTCGATTTGAAATACCACTAGGCGGTCACCCATCCAGGTACCGACCACGACAGACGTAGCTTAACTTTGGCGATCGATTAAGAACGGCTAATCATGCTACACCATGAGCACTCTCTGTTCTATAATAATAAAGTAAAGCTTCTTTATAGAGATGTAGAGCCAAAAGCTGCTAGCAAGCAAAGAGCAGACTGGGAAAGTACCTCCACCTTACAGAATACCGCAGCTAAATAACTTTATGTTGTGTTCCTGCGCATGAGTAAGGTCGCCAGAGCTCATTGGGGAGGGGGGAAAGGTCGGTAACGCGTGAGTGATGCCTCGTGTGTTGCAAGCGTCCATATGGCGATAATTATAGCTACCTAATGTCCATCCTGCGATCTCATCTCCCAGGATAAGAAGACAATATCCTTCTACGCTCTGTCAGCTTAACATCCAAAAAATCTAGAATCACTATTGGTCCTTTACACCCTAACCGTAAGGACAGATGCTTTCTCTTAGGAATTCCCAGGAATTCTTTAATAAACGTTTTAGGTTTTATTCCAAGAAATTCTTATGGTATTTTAAGCTTTATTTGGGTACGTTTAAGATTATTTTCCATACGTGGCGTTTGTGAGTAAGGTACTCGGTGTAACGTCGTGTCGAGGAACGCGAACCAATTCATTTAATATAATGCTCGCCGTCAAAGGTAATGTAATTTTACTGATGTAAGTGAATTCAGCTGAAATTCAGTTGTTCAAGTATACGATGTTCCGGAAATTATACCACCAGTAGAATCGATACCAGCTCCAATAGCAGCGTCATAGGGTTACAATATTATAGAGTGACTAGTTGCGCTCCGCGGTTTCACCCGCGTACCAGAGGGATATCCTACACGACGCAATTTACGCAAAATTTTCTCCGCAGTTTTCTTAATTTTTTTCCGTAAGAACCTTCTCCAGAGTATTATAAAACTTTTACAAAAAGATGGATTTAAAAGAAGATTAGGGTTCCATACCTCAAAAAAACTTTGTTGTCCGTCTGTCTGTCAAGACCCTTTTTCTCAGGAACACGTAAAGGTATCAAGCTGAAATTCATATCAAATACCTAGGTATACTGTCCCTTGCGGCTGTGAAAATATCTAACTTCTAAGTCAACGTAATCAAAAGATACACATGCGGATTTAAATCATGAGTCACTAAAAAACTTACTTTCTTTTGTTAATTATGTCTAAAATTATTTTGTTTTTGTTTTCTTTTTATTTATTCTTTTATTTGGTGGTTATATTAATTTGTGGATTTATTATTATTTAGAGTTTTTCCTTATTTTTATTCATGTTAGTTTTTAAGTTGTTAATATTTTCTCGATGATATAAGTGTTTTGCATGCTGTGCTTACCTATAAGTGATTGTACATTTAGTATTAATTTAAGTTTAATTTCTTCATAGTTCCATATTAAAGTATCAATCGTTGATAAGCCTAATAAATAAAATAAAGACAGCCGTTTATGCTGCAAATCTTCGACACTCGCAAGGGAATCAAAACCTACTATAGTACTTCCCGTGAACTCAGAGTCTTGAAATTTGGTACGAAGCAACAAGCAAAAAGCATATATTTTTAGTTACATCATATTATCAAAATATTTTTAATAATTGATACCTACAGGTTTGTACGAAATCCTCGGTGCGCGAGTCCGACTCGCACTTGACCGGTTTTTTTTTATTATAACATAATTTTCCAATAAAGAAGAGTTTCTTAAATAATTGCAAATCGGGGGCTTAAAAAGAAATTGCGAGTAAAATCGCGGGGCCGAAGCTATATTATAAATTCGATATTAATAATTCTTTTAATTAATTTAAATACTCTTTAAGTACCTAGATATAAAACAATAGCCTCAAGACTCAATGTGGTGCTGGCGAACAATGTCCGCCTAAGTGAGAATTCGTGTTTGAATAATTAATTACATCATTTATTAACTTGTTAGTCTGTAACAATTGGATTTAAAAACATTTATGTGTAACTCCTTGCCTAAAATTTCAGTAAAAATAAATATTTTCAATGGAATAAGTCATAGAATTAATTCATAAATAAGTAAAAAAAGCTATAAAATATAATGTATCATTAACTCTGTCTCAAAAACATTAAACCTCACAAATATATCGAAATCCATGGAATATTAAAACGTTTCACCCACGCACATAAAAACTAAGGGCACGTACAAATGGCGTCAGATCAATTTCATAATCGGCAGACATCCGACTCGGGCTCGGCAGTCGGATCGTATGAATGTAATTCACGACCGATCGCCTCCTTAAACTCGATGTTTTCTGAGATTCACCCATTTGCAGCCTGTACACACAGCCGTGTGGTTCTTTGAGTAATGTGGCTTTTTCTGAAAAATAAGAAAATATATGTAAAATTACAAGGACTGACTGATTAATAGAGATCAACGCAGAGGATTAAAGTCTTATCGGAGTTTACTAAGAAAGGACTTTCCAAAATTAAACAAATACAAAAATAAATAATGGTGCGTCCATGCTACGCGAAGCGAGCACGAGCCGAGCCTCGAACGAACAGGATTCGTTCGTTGCTCGCAATTTCAAGCGTGGACGTACTTAACGACCCTTCAACGAGCCTACAACGAGCGCAATGCAAATCCGTGTGTGCGCGGAAAAACTGATAATCGGGCGGAGCGCAGTCGAGCACGCTACGAATGCTCGTTCAAGGCTCGCTACGCGAATCGTGCTCGCAGTATGCTCGTTCACGGCTCGGCTCGTGCTCAGTTCGCCAAGCATGGACGCACCATTAGGTTGAACAATTCCTGCGCACACTCTCTAAAACTCTCTTCTGAGGTGTCTCCAACATGTTGTAAGATCAATGAAGCCGTGTTGGAGGTAATGTTGTCGCTCTGGCAATGCGAATAGGAGCATCGTGTGAAATAGCGCGGAAATGGAAATGAGTTCAGTAAGCGATTCACAAGTGATTTGCTACCACTGGCTCCAGCCAGCGCTGCTTTGTCTCCTACAGAGCTTTTAGGATATCTTTCAAGCAATTTTGATGGTGAAGTATCAATAAGTTAGGTTATATACGTGAAACTCGTGAAAGTGACTCTACCTGTTACTCTTTCACGCCTTTAACGCTGAACCGATCAAGATGAAATGTGCAGATAGCCAATCGTATGGAGAAGAACATACACTAGTTTTTATTCCGGGGACAGCTAGTAAAAAAATATAGTATAGTCAAAGTCAAAGCCATTTAATGAGGCCTTTAAATCGAATGCGTTAAAGTAAATTTTACAATGACTAGATAAAATAGTTGACGCCTCGCGGTAAGCACGCTTGCCGCCACAAGCCACTAGTCCTGCTGACCACACGCTTCCAGCTCGCTCCCTTGCTGCGTGATGTCAGCAAGCGGTATGTTGCCAAAGCCGCGCCATCAATTTCACCGGCGCCGCGCCACCCGCGAGCTGCCACCTCGCAGGTACTTAGCACCAGGCAGCTAGTGGTTGGATTGAGTTGAGGCGGTGCCGGAACGATGCTGCGATGGAGCGGTGCTGATATAGTGGGCGATGACCCTTAGACCGAGAAACTGGGAGACCTCTTTATAACAAAATCGAAAAAAAGTATGTTGCGCAATTTTTCTCAACGTCAGCAAAAATGCAAAAAATAAAATTATTATATTAAAGAACAATGGGTCATTTTATATGAAACGCGTCCCCAGAATGTAGCACTATAAGCTATGGTGGAGATTGTAGGCCACATCGAGGGCATCATTTCATTGTATGACACCAAGTCTGGATTCCATGGGAAAAAAAAGATATTCACGGTTAAAGCAAACAAAATAATGTGTAACTTTGTTACCTTCCCGCAGTATTTGTATAACTTTTCTGGTTTAAAAGTATTATATATACTAATCCAGAGTTTAATCTATCATTATGCTAAGTTTCACCCACATCTGATAAGCCATTTCGGTGTAATATAATAACAAACATCGATAAAAACTTTTTTACTTACATTACTAGCATAAGGTAAAGATCGGTGTCTAGTAGTTTTCCTTTAGTATTTTTTTTATTTCTAAGGCAGACATAAGAAAGTCATGCTCACTTTAAGGCCTTTGCTTGCGGCGGCGTCAGGTCGCTCACTTCCCTCCAATATGGCGAGGAGGAAGATGGCTGCCGCTGCCATACGCGTCATACTTGTGAACAGGTGAATTTTGTTTGTGAAAGTCACTTTTTTTTAATGTTCCATATCTTAATGATAACCGAAGATGTCCATAAAGGTAAATACTTTGTATCCCGGAAACACATGTAAAATCCCTAGGTACAAATAGTACGTTAACGTTATGAAAGATAGTTTTTTTATACCACTAAGGCAGCAAACAAGCATACGCCCCGCCTGATGGTAAGCGGTTACTGTAGCCTATATTGACGCTTGTAACACTTAGGGTGCCACTCGCGCGTTGCTGACCCTGCAAAAATCTCATCACACCCTTTTTGAAGAATCCCATGCTATACTCCTTTTGGAAAACGTCGGTGGGGCGCTCATTCTACAACCTGAGCGTCCGCGGTAGTCAGCTCCATTGCAACCGCACAGTACGAAACTATTTCGGTTGCAATGTGTGAGGTTGGACGCCCCGTCGATGGGGAGAGTTGTGGTGTTAGAAGGTAGCCTTGGGCATCAGGTCAAAACATTCTTTAGAACACTGTCAACGTTGTACAAGTGGTAGAACACACATAAGGAGGCAGAGTCTCTCCTCAGACTAACGGGCTCTAAACAGCTTGTGAGCTCGGGATCGTCGACAATTGTAATGGGTCAAGCTGGTATCCGGCCCATAGATGACAGCAGTACTCCATATGAGGCCGGACTTGCGACGTATAAAGTTGCAGCCTTTGCCCCGATTTGAAGTACTGCCTCGCTCTATTGAGCACTCCGAGCCTTTTGGATGCCAGCTTATCCAAGTGACTATATACGGAACAGCAAGTGCCGTTAGAAATATCGACGCCAGGGATCCCGATGCTTTGACTGATATTTAAGGAAGTGTTCTGGAATTGTAAGGCCACACTATAGGGGCACTCCGAGCCTTTTGGATGCCAGCTTATCCAAGTGACTATATACGGAACAGCAAGTGCCGTTAGAAATATCGACGCCAGGGATCCCGATGCTTTGACTGATATTTAAGGAAGTGTTCTGGAATTGTAAGGCCACACTATTGGGGGTTTCCTTCGGGTTAGTATGTCTTATGTTACGTTTTCTAGCTAAGTTAGGTTGATATCAATTAAAATGACAGCATAGAGCCTACAGATGGATATGCAATACACAGCTAGTACTCTAATATGATAAATGCGAGAGTAAATCTGTCCGTTTGTTATGTTTTCACAGCTACATTACTGGACCCATATCGATAAATATTAGAATACAGATAGCATGGAACCTGGAAATTGACATACAGTTCTTTTTGTCTTGAAAACGCGGTTGGTATCGCTGGTATTGAGTATTCTGTGCCGAAGGGCAGAGATAATAATAACAAAAAACAATCATTACCAAAGGAACATTTTTGTAACTTCAAATGTGAATATCTTTTTTCTCCCATGGAATTCAGACTTACTGTCATAGAATAAAATAATGTGCTTGACGAGACCTACAATTACCACTATAGCTCATCGTGCTACAGTCTGGGGACGTTTTTACCCACTCTCCTTTAAATAGTGCCTTCGCATGAAAGATCAAATAGAATTCAGTAGATATAGGTACACGTGGAGTGCAGACAACGTCGGATGGAATGTAGCGGAACAGCGAATAGTCGGAGCAAACGGCGTATCTCCTCCAATGACACTGCGAAAAAGGGAAATGGTGGGGGGTGGCTTAAGTTATAAGTTTATTACTTGGATTTCGGTTCATAACTTATGTTCAATAAATCTTCGAAAACTTAATTCAATTTGTAGTACTGCATTTCATGAATTCGCGACATTATAACGTCAAGACTTTAATTCATTTACAAAATTAATATCAATTAAATCCCGAAAGAAATTTTAAAGATGATCATAAGGCCTGGCCATACTGTACTTGATCTTACTATCAAAGTATCGCCAAAGTGCATCACAAGTAAGAGCCTTTTGAAGCCAAAATACACCTAGCACAAGCTACGTGATGAGATTGTGGTCAAATAAACACACAGAGAGCTAGTCACACTAAAGACAGTCGTCAATCATTTTAACCGAATTCAAAAAAAGGAGGAGTTTCTTAATTCTGTTGTTTTTTTTAAGTTTGTTACCTCATAACTCCGTCATTTATTAACCGATTTGGAAAATTACTTTTTTTGCCTGGAAGGGTACACTTCCCGTTTGGTCCCATCAGGTCAGGATTTATATAGTGTACTTTGAAGTCGGTTTAAGTTTTTTGTAAAACATTTTTCAATTATTTTTGTCATGTTAGAAGTCGAGATTAAAACAATTGAATTTGGATTCTACACCAATCATATTAGATTTATTTAAGATAACCACGATCTATTCTGTAGACTTGATCTAAATTTAGACCTCGTTCAAGCCTATTTAAAAGAAAGAAATCTGCTGCTTATTTTCTAAAAAAAAACTTTTTAACTGATTTCATAACACTACATTTGTACAATGTTACTTAAAACATCATAATCTAATCTTATAACTTGCACCGCAACATAAGTGGGAAATAGCTGAGAAGTAGATGGAAACAAGAGCTAAACGCTACGAAGACAGATTTGTTTTATTCACAATTCGGGTACGTCGTGTGGTTTGTAAAATATCTACCCTGGGTTTAATGCTACGTTGGCCCTCCTCGGGATTTTATTCTTTTCATGTGGATGTCGACTCCTAATGAACTTTTAATCCGTCTGTCTGCCGCTTGATTTTTATCTACCTAGATTTTGTATGTACGAACCATATGAATTGCTGAACAGTGATGAGTTTGTCGACACAGCTAGCTGGACAAATATAAATATATGTTTTAATCCATGGCTTGATCTATATTTCTGTCAAGTCTCATTCAAATCCGTTCAGTCATTATGACGTAATTGAGTAACAAATAACTGTACGTACAGTACTACCCAACTGATAAGGCGCGTCGTGAATCTTCGTTCGCACAGCAAAGAAAGTATGGCCCGAAGATTAACGAAAGAATGCATAAAACTTACAATCAACCTTAGATAACTGCTATAAGGTTCATAATACACTGCAGCTGTTAGTTCCGTCTCACTCGGTAGTCACGCCCCTCCGCACACATGGAGGCAGCTGCCGACAAATAGCATTTCCCACGCTTTGAAAATGTATCTTCTGCGCAGGTACATCGGTAAGCCATATCAGTTGGGTACTACTGTACAAACTTTTACAAGTAAGTTAGTAGAATAAACGGTTTATACAATTTGCATCGAAGTTTAAAAACGATTGATTTTTATTCAAAAATTCAAAATTCAAAATCATTTATTCAAATAGACCTTCGCAGGCACTTATGAAAAGTCTGACTCTAATACTCTAATACCGGTTCGGAAGGTTGCATTTGCTGAGAAGAGCCGGCAATAAACTCAGCAATTACTCTTTTCAAAACAGGCTTAGATTCATTACATAATATTTGCATTCTAATCGCACTGAAAACAATTGCGTGCCCCGGCGCGGCGGCAAAATTACAAAGTAGACTGAATAAATATTTAATAAGTAAATAAATAGCAAACTTAAGCAGACCAGCCCCCACAAGCAGCACCTGTTCACAAGTATGACGCGTGTGGCAGCCATCGCCCTCCTCGCCATATTGGAGGGAAGTGAGCGACCCGTCACACGACGCCGCCGCAAGCAAAGGCCTTTACATCTTGGAAAGTCTTATTTGGGAACTGATCCTCAAGTGCAGCTACAAGAAAAAGTTCTTTAGGTTTGCTGTGAACATGCTCCATTATTTTATATCTTATCGCCCATAACATAAGCATAATTTTACAACGAATCATGTCCGTGCGACCATGACCCGATGGTACTGTTGACTTGGGGCCCTTATTTAACTAATCTATGGAGTTTAATATCCGTCCCGGGCACTAAAGTAAACATTAACTAAATCAAAGTGCTGTGAAGATGCCCCTATTTCAATCTATGGGTATCAATAGTTATTGGCTACTTGAATACCCTGTTATGGGATATTTGTATAAATAACCTGTCTAATAATAACTTGGTGGCAGTGACAAACAGCCTGGGGAAACCAAAACACGGTGACAGGCTACTTTGTACTACAAACCCGCTTGGCTGGTTACCATGCTCAAAGTGTCGGATCTGGTAGTTTCAATTGAGAGTCAGTTAACTTGTGGGTTATGTGTGCTTAATAGGTATCTTCAATTAAACAACTTATAACGGAAAGAGCATACTTATCTGAAAGGGGTAAGGACTACATCCGGTCTATAAAAAGTTTTCAGCTAAAATTAATTTACTCAAAAAAAAAACATAACAAAGCTGGCTGCGGTTGGCTGGCCGTCCTCTCCCATCCCAGAGCGTGTCACTCCTATATACCACGCACTCCTTGGTTTATCCGTGTTTTTTTTTTTTTTTATACTACTTAGGCAGCAAACAAGCAGGCGGTCCGCCTGATGGTAAGCGGTTACCGTAGCCTATGGACGCTTGCAACACCAGGGGTGTTACTCGCCGTCCCTGCAGAAATCTCTTCAAAGCCTTTTTGAAGAACCCCATGCTGTACTCCATCTGGAAAACCACGGCGGGGAGCTCATTCCACAATCTGAGTGTCCGCGGAAGGAAGCTCCTTTGAGACCGCACAGTTCGAAACAATTCTGGTTTCAATATGTGAGGATGGATGCCCCGTCGATGGCGAGAGTTGCGATGGTAGAAGGCATCATCTTAAACAATTCTTCAGAACACTGTCCGTTGTACAAGCGGTAGAACACACATAAAGGGGCAAAGTCTCTCCTCAGACTGAGGGTCTCTAAACTGGTTACTCCGATACAACTATTCAGGTATCAGTAATTATAAACTAAGTTAGTTACATGGTGGTTGATGCTTGAATGGTTGTATAGGACATGGGTCGGTCGTTGTACTGGCTGAGAGCAGTGCTAATCATCATCATCATCATCAAAAAAAAATCGTAACAAATTGCTTCCAAGTTTATTGAATTAAAATTACCTACACACGTGTCATCGCTCTATGAGGGACCTTATCCTTTCTCGTCGCTTGCTAATACTTTCTAAGGGTTCCGTACCCGAAGGGTGCCAAACGGGACCCTATTACTAAGACTCCGCTGTCCGTCCGTCCGTCCGTCTGTCTGTCAGTGGGCTGTATCTTATGAACGGTAATAGCTCGACAGCTGAAATTTTCATAGAATATTAATTTCAATTGTCGCTATAACAACACTGGTAGTAACTGATGGTATCTTCAGTAAATGTGACCTTAATAAGTGCCCTTCTGGGGCCTAAATTGAATAAATGGCTTTGACTTTGACTTTGAAAAAACAATATAAATTAAAATTAAAAGCGGCGCTCATACACAATGTTTTTTTTGGCGTTTTTTTGTTTCATAGCAAAGTTGAGTTTAATATTGTACGGAACCCTCCGTGTGCGAGTCTGACTCGCACTTGGCCGGTTTTTTTTTTATTTTATCTTTCGCGATATGTGCGCCTAGTACTGAAGAAGTCGTTTACTATATAGATATAACCTTTCCGTACATGTTGTACCTATAATCCCATACCAGACGAAGTTTTAATTTCAATATTTCAGATAAAATTTTCATTACAACGTACCACCATATTAAACCGGTGGATATTTGCCAATAGACATGAAAATACATTTATTTTGCAACAATATAATAAAAATTCCAAACACGTGTTTCACCACAAGCAAACCTAAACGCAGATGTCTGGTGAGATAACTACGGGCCCGTAAAATCCTTGATCACATAAGTTTTTACAACCAGAACCGATGTTATAAATAATTCACAGATTGATGGATGCGTTTTGCAAGGAGTCAGGATATAGTGTTTTCCAATCGTTTTCTAGCGGTGGTGTCGTAAAGTGAGTTTGACTTCAGAGATGCGGTATTTTACATGGGTTTTTACGAGTAGTTTAGTGGTTATCTGAGTGAGGGTTGTAAAAGTTTGGTTGAATTGGAGTGGAATGAATGGAAAAATCATACCTAAATATAGTTTTATGAATTTACTAGCTTTCCGCCCTCAGTTTCACCCGCGCCCCCTTCTTTACCCCCTTCCCTCCCCTACCTTACGCTACACTACCCTATAAAAAGTATCCTATGTCCGTCTTCTGGTTCTAAACTACCAACTTACAAATTTTCAACCAAACCGGTTCAGCCGTTCTTGAGTTTTAAATAGTGTAACTAACACGAGCTTCTTTTATATATATGGATTAAACTTACCCCCTTATTCATAATGAAGTTATCGAACGTTGATTAGCTAAAATTCTGAAGTCTTTATCTGACACGTGACATTTGGTGATCGAGAGAGTGAGACGGAGAACACTATTACATTGATTTAGTTAAAAAAGCGATTATGAATAAGGTAACCCCCTTAACTATAGGTTAAACTAGAAAATTTAAATTAATTTTAGTCCCTCTGCATATTTTGTTTGGTTCTGTTAACAACAAAATAAATAAATCAATAGGCGTAAGCCTCAAATATTCAAATGGTATACACAAAGGAGTTTACAATAAAGCGTAATTTGCGAAGGGAATCTCCTTAAAATTTAAGCGTCCGCTTTTAATACTGAATGCCCTGCGGACTTACACTCAGAGGAAATCTTTACGCCCCTCTTTGGACCAGACATTTATCTAAGGGAAAGTTTTGGAATCTGTAATTTTGATAGTCACCAATATGGTGCCTTTTTAGTGAATAATTAAGACAATAGGATTAATTAATAAAGGATCATGGCGAGATTTTTACAAAAAAATTAAGATTATTAGAGACGTTACAGTGAAGTTACAATTGATCCTTGGTATCTAAGGAATAACTTGAGCCATTTAAAATATTTTTAGAACCCTTGGAATAAAAATTAGAATTTCTATGGCATGCCGGCGAATCGCGACTGTTCGCGACCAAAACCGTTATGTTGTTGTTCTGTTTTGCGGGGTTTATAAAATATTTCATGTATATTAATTTTTACTGGTATTGTAATCTCAACATTGGAAGTGATTCAAAACCCTCTAAAATGTTTTATTTTTTTGTACAAATCAATGTATGGATTTCGCCATGATTCTTTATTTATATACCTGAAAAATTAAGCTTTTTTCTGAAGGAAAACTTCTTCAGGAAACCAACGCTGCCAGTTTACGTATTCCGTCTGTCTTTTTACTGTAGTTACATTGTATTGTTAAATTTTATGATTATTAACTAAGTATAAGTAACTAATAAAACTATTTTCAATTGTTTCAGGTACAAACACACCCCTTCGGCAATCGAACCCGTGATATATCGTAAGCAACCCGCGACCGCCCCGTCCCGCGGGTACCGTTCTATAAGATGATTGATTCGTTTTATTGGCTCGGTTTGAGGAACGGAGCTTCCACTAGCTTGATTTGATATTATATGTTTTAATTAACTTCGTAAATCATTGGGGGATAGGTATTTTCATATAATTTATGCGTCGTCTTATCCCTTTTTAAATGTATAACTTAATTTACTTGTTACTAAAAACACACTAAAGTAGTTCTGGTATTTTAAAGGCCTGTGTACTATCTCACAATTATTGGCGGCGATATGGGAAAGTACACAAAGCCTAAAAAATAATTGGCTCTCAAGTGCAGGTTAAAGCCATCGGTAGGTTCTTGGAGACAGAAATGACGGTGGTAGCCAGGTAGGCGGGTAGTTCAAAGTACCCAATATCGTGCTATATAGTATCTTTAATTTAAAAAATAAATATAAATATCTAGTGGTATCTGAGACCATTTTAAATAGGGCATCATATTTTCTAATATAGTACAGTAAACTCGTAGTAAAAATTCTTGACGTTACATTATATGATAAAACTTTATGCTTATAAACGTATTAAACTACCTTTTACCCGTGGGTTAGCGCGCTGCCTACATAATGCTTTTCTTGCATAAGCGCCTACCATTAAAATTGTAGCAACGATTCGCACGCAGGAAACTTTCTTCCCTTTGCTCCGTGGGGCTACTTGCTTATTTTATGAATTTATATCGTCCTCCGAGTTTTCAACCGCGTTCTGAATAAAAAGAAGTCTATGTCACATCAAACTCTGCAAAGTATCAAGCGTCAAACAAACAAACTAACTTTCCCATTAATTATATACGTATAATGGTAGGCTTAAAATTAATGCTGCGTTTTGAGTTAAAAAGAAGAAATGGTTAATTATTCAGATTACTACTAAAATCACATAATAATATTCTAGGACATTCACCACACATGGCCATTTAAAATAGCTACCTAATTAAGTAGAGCTTGTACTATCGATACCAGATAACTGATACACAAACACACATGTTTATGAACACAAATACCTATGTATCTTGGATGGGAATCGATCCTAAGACCTGTGGCTTTAACATGTACAAACTGCCCGTCAAAACATATCAGTGCTGGCCATTCAAATCTTTCCCACAAATCTGATACCAATGAAAACAAACAAACGGATAAACTTAAACAGCTTTGCTATTAGTAAACACCTCGGGGTTGGAGCCACCCCATAAATACCGCACGGTACGTTACACACCCCCATTTAGCGGAACGTATAACGAGTTTTATTGGTTTTACTTGGGATATACTCGTATAAGACAATTTGTATACTAACTCTTGGAATTTGTGAATATTATATAAGTTTCTAGCTTGTATAGAAACTAGCATTTGCTAGAAACCTTTTTTGTGAAAAGATGATTTTTCTGGCTTTAAAAGTAGCTTAATATAAGAAGCGGAAGATTTTTTTTGTTGGTTTGTTTAAACGGGCAAATCTCTGCAACTACTATTCGGATTCGAAAAATTCTTTCACTAATAGGAAGCTACATTATCCCCGACTATTATTGGCTACTCTTGTTCCCGGGAATCCGGGTGAAACTGCGGGAGACTGCTAGTCGCTAATATCGAGAAAGCAGTATCAAATTCATATTTTTATTTTTAATTTTTGGTATTTTTCCTTGTCGGTAAATATTCATTAACAAATTGACACTAAATCCTTAATAATGTATCTCATACATATTATAAAAGCGTAAGTGAGTCTTTATCTGTTTGTTACATTTTCACGACTAAACTACTAAACACTTGGTACTTCCCCAGTCGAGCTGCTCTTTGAGCGAATAAACGCTATGCTCTACCTCTCTTAACTCTATTCCAATATCTAGTGAAATTCCATTTGATTACTCTGAAATAGTACTCACAATATTTCGTGAAACCTCGCTCTATCATAGTATTCCTTTATTATATCGAAATGAACATTAACCATTGAGAAATTTAATAAAATACCATGTGTCACCGAACTCATGCTATTTGAAATCTACTATAGTGTACGATATATCTGCGAATCATCTATATGGATAACGCTCACACTTCGCCCAAGTTAACGTTGTTAACGCTATCACCAACTCTATGAAAAATGCAATAAAATAGTTAAGGCAATAAGTTTCGAAAGTTCTATCTTTTATTTAATTATAAGAAATACAATCAATTCATAAATTAACGATTTTCAGTTACTAAGTTACAGTCATAGATCGAAACCTGCCCAGTTTCCAGACGGGCCCGATTCAGAAACTGAGATCAATAACAAACTTTCCAACTGCACACCAAAGAGTTTATCTTTGACTGTCAAGATGTCTGTAGGCCTAAGGAAGATAGGAAATCAGATAGTTTCCGCAGTTTCTAACTTTGGCTATTCGTAAGGAACTTCTCTTGGTATCTATTTCTGATGCTTTTGCATGTTCTCAGTTTGGATTTTCATTTTGATTTATTAGTTCGCTTGGGATATTGGTTAGGATTAGTGTCGTCCTCTTGTCTCAATATGGCGAAGATGGCGATGGCTGCCACATGCGTCATACTTGTGAACAAGTGCTGCTGGTCTGCTAAGTTAAGTTTTTTATTTATTTACTTATTAAGTATCGATTCAGTCTACTTTGTAATTTTGCCGCCGCGCCGGGGCACGCAATTGTTGTCAGTGCGATTAGAATGTAAATATTATGTAATGAATCTAAGCTTGTTTTGAAAAGAGTAATTGCTGAGTTTATTGCCGGCTCTTCTCAGAAAATGCAACCTAACAAACCGGTATTAGAGTCAGTCTATTCTTGAGTGCCTGCGAAGGTCTATTTGAAATAAAATGATTTGATTTGATAGTAGTCTGTATGATTAAGCCAAAAATCATTCAAATTTGGCTTTGCTAAGGGACTGTACCATTCGTTTCATCATAATACACTTGTAAGGGTTGGGATTAAAAACTAGTAAATGAAGGAATTACCTAGAATAATTCTTCATACATCTAATTCATACATTTAACTGGCTTAGATAAATATGAAATGATTGTATATCGAAATATTAACCTCAGTTTTTTTTAGTATCAAATTATGGATTTTAAATAGGTACCACAAGCTATCATGTAATTTAACCATACCTCAAGTTAAATCTAACATAATATAAGTTTTCCCATGATAACTGAACCGTTAGTTACTAGCTTCTTCTCAAGATGCTTCAATATAAAGTTCAAGTTTAAACTGTAACTTGGCAAACCAAGTTTAAACGCATCGGAAGATTGTCTTTGAACCATTCGCCGACCATCACTCCAGCTTAACTGAAATTTAACTGTGGGGTTAAGTGTACAAAGATGTATTTAGTAGCTTAAACTTTAACTGGAAGTGTCTTGTATTTTAAGTTCGTGTCACAGAATGACAATGATATGAGGAATTAGTGAATAAAATATCCATACGATACATATTATATATCCATATCCATCCGATCCATAGTAGGTATACTGTAAAAACTATATTGTAAATACAGGTGGTACCACAGAATTTTTCAAGTTAATAATGTCACTTGACATATCAATAAGCAAGCACCACTAATAAATCAACTATCTTTCTGCCCAAGGAATCGCCCAGTTCCCCGGGAAAAAATAACCTTTTTTTTATACCACTAAGGTGGCAAACAAGCATACGGCCTGATGGTAAGCAGTTATGCCTATGGACGCTTGCAACACCAGGGGTATCACTTGCGCGTTGCCGACCCTGAAGAAATCTCTTCACACCTTTTTTGAAGAACCCCATGCTGTACTCCATTGGGAAAGCACGGCGGGGAACTCATTCCACTGTCCGCGGAAGAAAACTCCTATTAACCCGCACAGTTCGAAACAATTCTAGTTTCAATGTGTGAGGATGGACTCCCCGTCGATGGCGACAGTTGCGATGGTGGAAGGTAGCCGTGTAACCTGTGTTTCTCTCAAGCCCATAACCTGTCTCGATGCAAAAATAATCATGGCGAGATCCATACATTGATTTGTACAAAAATATAAAACATTTTAGAGGGGTTTGAATCACTTCCAATGTTGAGATTACATTGCCAGCAACATGTTAACATGAAATATTTTATCATCATCATCATCATCAGCCTATAATGTCCCACTGCTGAGCACAGGCCTCCTTTCACAAATCAGGGTGAAAGGGAAAATATTCAAAAAAAAAAATTAATAAAGGAAAAATATTTTATAAACCCCGCAAAACATACAACAACATAACGGTTTTGTTCGTGAATAGTCGCGATTCATCGGCATGGCGTAGAAATTCACATTTTTATTCCGGTGTTGTAAAAATATTTTAAATGCCTCAAGTTATTTCTTGCCCCAATGATCAATTGTAACGTCATTATAACGTCTCTTTAAATCTTTATTTTTTTGTACAAATCTCGCCATGATTCTTTCCGTCGATCTTTTTCTGCGTTACTGCGTGAAGGAAGGACAAAATAAAAACACACTCGCTGTTATAATATAAGTAAGCTGATGCATTATGCATATAATGATTCGATAATTTTAGTTTATATTAAGTTTGTGGTGGTTGTCAGTACTTATATTGAACAAGCACGCTCCGCACCACATCTAGAGACGGTACGGCATGGTTAATTAACTTAGCACAGTAAATAAATGGAAAATTTTCGACTAGATAGACACCGGAGGGTTCATTTAGATTTATACATTAGCGGCACTCAGAGGGACTTCCGAGTTGCCTGCGGTGAGTTATATGGTTTGTTTCAATGTGACGAACTCTTAAATTAAGATGGTGTTAGGGATACTGTTGTAATTAAAAGAGGGGTGTCTTAAGAGTCAAAATTCAGGAAGTACTTATGGTGCGTCCATGCTTGGCGAACCAAGCACGCTGCGAGCACGATTCGCGTAGCGTGGACGGGCTTGCGAGCCTCGAAAGAGCATTCGTAGCGTGCTCGACTGCGCTCCGCCCGATTGTCAGTTTTTTCACGAACACAGGGATTCGCATCGCGCTCGTTTTAGGCCCATTGAAGGTACGTCCACGCTTGAAATCGCGAGCAATGAACGAATCCTGTTCGTTCGAGGTTCGGCTCGTGCTCGCTTCGCGTAGCATGGACGCACCATTAGATTTTAGAAAGGAAATGGTGACAAGTTAACCTTTATCGATAATAAGCTTATATTAAAAAAGCTTCCAGTTTTAAATATAATTATAATTTATCCATATAATGGTTAATAAGGTTTTATTATTTGTTCGATTATTTTAATTTTGAAAGAAAAAAACACTCGTTGATCTCTTCCTACTGATTTTCGTGACGCACACTCACGAGGCGCCGGCAGAATATCAGCGTTGGGGGGTACCTCAACATTAGGCTGAGTCGGCCGCCTTTTCTTTCCGAACACACAGATTCGATATTTGTTTATACTTTATTTTACTGTTCTATTTTTATATTTACTATTCTTTTGAGTTTTTGGAAAAATTAAATAATTTTCTTTCTTTCTTTCTTTCTAAATATTAGTTAAAAATTACACACGATTAATAGTCGGTAAAACAACATCCATCTCAGCTTATGCTACAGTGTTAGATTTATGGAACGGTTTATTTGAAATGAAACCCAATGTACTTCTAAATTGGCTAACCATGCATTAGTGCAAGATCCATCGCGCTAATACCCTACCAATATAGTGTTAAAATCAGCCAAGATAAAAGCCGCATACCCCACGGCTCAATTGCCAATAGAATAGTTTATATCGCAAGTTTGTGAACTTAGACTTTAGTGTGAGCATCTTCGAACTTGGTGTTATGTTAGATCGCTTCAATTGCTGCATTCTCTTTGGGTTAAAAGGATACAATAATGGTAGAGCCTTTTTGAAGTTATACCACATAAGTATAGGTATTATTGTACTTATTTTTAATATAGACTCACCACTACTAACTATAGGTTAAGCTATATAGGGTGACTGGTAATTAGTAAACGATACTTAGACACATGTTGTACAAACTTTCCCAAAGAAACAAAGAGGGATAAATAACTAAATTAAATAAAAGCTAGGTAGTTATGGATCCCCCTACCCCCTCTGTTTTAGACTAAATGCTGGCTCAGCATCGCCAGCCGTGTGTGGTCCATTTGCGTGGGCAATTTATCTATAATTATTATTGCAAGTCAGCAGTCGTTGCATCGGCTGGTGGCCACTGCCTTTGTTAGTTTTAAGACACAATAAATTCACCTTAGCATCGGTGTAGACGTTGTCATAGTTTTAATTTAGTTTTTAAAAAACCTTTTGAACGTTCCCAAAATTTGACTGGCGCAGCCGGTAGGATTTGCTCAGGCTGCGTAGTTTTGTTATATATTTCGGGTGTCCAAATTCGCCCGAATTAGTAGAACGCGCGATAGCTGAACGAGTGAATCCTCGAACCAAATAAATAAGTCAATTCGGGTAAAAAAGGAAAGTGAGTGAAAATGGGAGTAGCGGTCGGTTGGTGAGTAAAACTTTTCGCCAATCCTTGTTCCAAAATCCTCCTATAATTCATTTACATTATTTAATTTTGTTATTATTGAGATCGGAATTCTCTCATGATAACGTGTCTGGTTTCTTAGTATGAATTTCTGCTAGTGCCTACTATTGATAAGAATACGCATAGAGTAGTTTGAGAATAGGGAATACACTTTTTCCTTATTTAATTAATTAATTAAATCGTTATAATTTGATCTCAGCATTGATCACTTTATTGCATTGTAATTTTAAGTAAACTAGAATATCCAAATCTGTTCAGTTTTATTTTACATATTTTTACAAATTATACAACTTTTACATTTTTATAAAAACTTTAATCCTTTATATCCTAATATTAACTGTGCTTTTATAATTGTTATATTTTTGTGTGTGTTATATTTTATTGATTGTGTTTTATTCTGTGTTACGTTTACTCTGATCCTACATTACCCTGTTAAAAATGGCTCAACCACAACTTATAACCGTACCTAGCGAAATGTTAAAATTGATCCCATTATACAATGGTGAAAAGAAACAGTTAAATTTATTTATCCGTAAAGCTGAATACATTATTAGTAAGTACAGAGGTAATGAGGAACAGAACTTATATTTGTACCATGCTATTACAAGCAGATTAACCGAAAAAGCAGCTTCACTGCTATCAGAACGAGAAGATGTCGAGACTTGGACCGAATTAAAGGTATTACTTCAGCAACATTTTGGAGATCCGCGTAGTGAGGAGTGCATAGCGATTGAATTAGAGTCGATAAAAATTAAATCAGGTGAAAATTATTTAGATTTCTGCAATCGTATTCAGGGCATTCGTTCCCTTCTGATGTCCAAGGTAAACATGATCGAGGATGCCGAATTAAAACTGGCCAAAAAGGCAATTTATGATCATACCTCATTGAACGTATTTTTGTATAACCTTCCTGAAAATATGGTACGCGTAGTAAGATTGAACACCCCCGCATCTTTAGAAGCCGCCTTAAGTGTTGTTTTGGAAGAAGTAAATTTCCACGATCAGTATACAATGCGAAATCGAATTCACGGCACGCTATCATCGCGACCGCCTTTACCATCAGGTGCGCCGAGCACGCCCATTAGTAAATTCGGTAGTTCACCTCAACCAACTGGTTTTAGGCCTTTCGTACCTCAAGGCCAACCCCAAATTACTCCAAAATTTAACTTTGGGATTCCGCCACAATTTAGGACTCCCCAAATTTCTCAAGGTCAACCTCAACATTTAGGTTACCGACCAGCTCAATTCGGTGCCCAAACGTCACAACAATTCGGATATAAGCCACCTCAATTAGGGTATACGCCGCCACAAGTACAAAAACCCCAATTGCAATCTAGTGACGTAACTATGAGAACAGCGCCTCTTGCGCAACAGCCACAGTCAGGATTTAAATTAAATGAGCTTAGCATTGACTATGAAAATGACTACAACTATAATGACGTCAAACATACGTATGACTACGCAAATAATGATTACATAATTGAAGAAAGCAATAACGTAGAACAGACCGACTTACCTAATATCCAGAATTTTCAGATAGATGCCTCAACAAGACAAGAAGTGATAGAATTAAACTGTGAACCTAACTTAAAACTTCCATATATTTACATTCCTGAAATAGACGCGAAAATGATGATTGACACAGGTAGTACTAGATCGTTTATAAGTCCCCAAAAAGCCAATGAATATTTTCCCGGATACATTCGACAGGAACCATTTCAAGTTGTTACTACTCACGCGTCTAGTAGACATAATGAGGTTATCAAAATTCCTCTTTTGCCAACATTTAAGAGTGATGACTGGCACAAATTTTATTTGTATGACATAGATTCTCTGTATGATGGACTTATAGGGAATGACCTTTTACTACAACTAGAAGCTATCATTGATTTAAAAAACGAACAACTTAAGACTAAAACGACAAACATTCATATTACAACTTTTACGGACATCAATAGAGACACACAGACAGACAAAAATACTCATAGTGACTCTTCTATTATTACCATATCAGACCCAAGTGTTACAGTCTCAATTAGCCCAATGACTATTTCAGATACAGTATCAATGTCAAGTTCTGAGAAAATATCAGAATACCCTATTAGATCAGATTCAGGTAAATCTCAAATTATTCACTCATCCGTAGGTTTAGAATCAACTGGAATACCAATTTTACGCGAGGCTATCGACACTAAGCCTAACCAAGTTTTAGTTTTCTCATGGCTTAAAAACTCATTGCATGTGAAGGATATTCCTAGAAAGAAACAAAAGGTTCTAGAAGTTTTCCTACCAATAGACAACCCAGAATTGGTAAAACAATTTCTTAAAACACATGTAAAGCCTAAATTAAAGTATTTCATTTATTTCAAAGAGAATGAACACCGTAAATTATTCAGAAGTATTGTTATACAGCTATTTAAGAAAGATATGGTTCAGTTTTATGAATGCACAGAGCGTGTAGTGTTTGTTAAAGATGAGAAAGAACAGGAAGCGATTGTTTTAAAACATCATGAAGGAAAAACATGCCATCATGATATCAAGACAACGTTAGTAAGGATTCGTAGGAACTATTATTGGGATAGAATGCAGGAAACAGTTTCAGCCATCATTAATGCTTGTGAAGCCTGCCGTAAAATAAAGTATGACCGTAAATCCGTAAAGCCCGTCATACAATTAACTCAGACCCAAGATGCCCCATTTCAAGAGATTTTTATAGATCTATTTAACATTGAAGGAAAGTACTATCTAACACTTATAGATGCGTTCAGTAAGTTAGGTCAGGCTATAGAAATTTCAAACAAATCAACTCCTGAAGTAGTCCGAGCCCTGATGACATATTTCTCTTTTTACGGTATTCCTAAAAAGATTAGTTCAGATCCAGGAACCGAGTTCAATAGTGAATTATTGAAGGAATTTTTAAATTTACATAAAATAGAATTACACATTGGTACACCGAACAACCCCAACTCGACAGGACTCATTAAACGTTTTCATTCCACTATTATAGATATATATAAATTAGCTAAGTACGAAAGAAAGTGTACAGACACAGCGACATTTATGACATATTCAGTTATGGCGTACAATCATGCTATTCATTCGGTTACTAATCTTACTCCTTTTGAGTTTGTTTTCGGACACACAGATACAGGAAACTCTTATGACATTGAATTAGAAAAACAGTATTTACAAAAAGGATTAGAGAAAGAAAAGGTGGAGAAAATGAAATAGAATTTACACCAGATAGGACTATTTTCGCTAAAGAATTAATAAGCGAAAAAGTAAAGATAAAGCACGGTACGTGAAAGCTAAAGTTATAGGTAAAGAAACATAGTGCCCATACAAATAGGTGACAGACAGACAAAGGTCCCTATTGAAAACATCAAACGTCCTCCACAGGTGGAACATCTTCGTGATAGTGACGCCGGTGCTGGGCCTTCAGCTGCAATCCCTTAAAGGAAATCCTGGAATTATCCCTATAAAAGAAGGTCAAGCTTATGTTCAAACTGACCGTTGGACAATTGTTAAAGTTTTAAATTTAGATAAAATCCATGATGACCTTAATTCTATTGTTAAAAACTTTAAAGATTTCAGTAATTTAGTTAAAAGTGATAAACCATATTCCCGTGAATTTGACAGTATTCAGTTGCATACTGAATTCATTCGCGACATAACTATACAGAAATATCAGCAACTGGTACCGCAACGCTTTAAGAGAGGTATCATCAATCCATTAGGTTCTTTGATAAAACTCATCACAGGAAACCTTGATCATGACGATGCCTTGAAATATGATAAAATTACCTCCGAATTAGAAAACAATCAAATTATAATTTCAAAAAAACTTACCCTGGTTTCCAAAATGTTAGATAGTTTTATAAATGTAACTGAAACTATAAATAATAATTCTATAATTTTGAAATCACGTTTGATAAAAGTAGAGACAATGGTTAAAGAATTAGCTGCTAAAGAAAATAACTGGGTATTCTCAACATACATATCCGGATTATATAACATTTTTATAAGTAGTTTCCGCACTATCTTTATTAAATTAAGCGAAATTGAAACAGCTCTAGCATTAAGTAAAGTATCTATCTTACATCAGTCTATTGTTAACTCTACTGAATTACTGTATCATTTAAAGATCATTTCAAAAACTGAAAATTTAGTTTATCCACCTAATGAAATTAATTTAGTACAACTAGAAGAAACAATTAACATAAAATCGTACCTTAAGAAAAACCAGATCACGTTCATAATGGAAATTCCACTTATTGATAATTGTACTTATAATTATTATAAAATTTATTCCATACCAATTTTCCACCAACCTGAAAATAAAACCTTATCTATTTTCCCTAAATATCCCTACCTTCTGGCGAAGGGAATGAAATACTTACCGATCGTGAAACCGTGCCGCCCGCTTGCTGCCGGCGACCAGTTCCTGTGTGATGACCACACCAGATCTCTCTTCACAGAGCCGACGTGTATCGAGCAACTTATGAAATTTGAGAACAATCTTACCCTCTGCGAACAGCATCTTATTATGATCGAAGATGTTAAATTGCAACAAGTTAATTCCGACAATTGGATCTTATATAGCAGATTACACACTACCATAACTAAAGTGTGTGATACTGAAGTTAGCAAACACCCTGTCTTCGGGACCTTCATCATGACCATCGACGAGCCATGTGATCTGGATATACATGGTATACGTATAAGGCACCATCGTGCCTATACTGAAACAGACTTAGCCGAGCAAGTTCCGGTAATCAATCTACCGCGATTACCGACGAACGAGAATTTGTTCAGTGCACGCGCACTGAACATTAAAGGTGTTAATTTGGACGAACTTAAATCTATGTCATATGCTATAAAGCACAGTGAAGTGATAGAAAGTGTTTACAGAGAGCAAGCCTCTAAATTCGGTGTTTTAGGCTATTTTACATTAAGTTTGTTAATTTTAACTATCCTTGTTTTTATCATTTATTTTATGAACCTTAAAATTATAAAATGTATTCCTTTTTTTAGACGAAATCATCGGAATCATATTGAAAACGATAATTCCGGTAATTTCGCTCTTAGGGAGGGAGGAGTTATGGATCCCCCTACCCCCTCTGTTTTAGACTAAATGCTGGCTCAGCATCGCCAGCCGTGTGTGGTCCATTTGCGTGGGCAATTTATCTATAATTATTATTGCAAGTCAGCAGTCGTTGCATCGGCTGGTGGCCACTGCCTTTGTTAGTTTTAAGACACAATAAATTCACCTTAGCATCGGTGTAGACGTTGTCATAGTTTTAATTTAGTTTTTAAAAAACCTTTTGAACGTTCCCAAAATTTGACTAGGTACAAAATATTATGGGCCCATGTGCTAAGTAAATAAAAAAAAACCCGGCCAAGTGCGAGTCAGACTCGCGAATACAAGTAAATGGTAGTATAGACCTAAGTATTTGATATGAATTTCAATTTATGACGTATTAAAAATACTACTTACTAGATCTAGAACAGTATAGTTCTTATAGTTTTGGAAGTGGCTGTGACAAACGGACGGACAGACAGACAGACAGATCCATAAGGGTTTCGTTTTTTGCCATTTGGCTACGGAACCCTAAAAAAGTTTCATTGGGAAAGTTGTTTGTTATCATGAGTACAATAATGTGTCTAAGTATGGTTTACTAATTACCAGACACCCTATATACTATAGATAAGGAAAAACAAGGAAAATGTATTTTCAGATCGCCATACAGAATACATTTACGAAATAATATTCTAAACAATTTTTCATAGTAAAGCAGTTTGTTACCGAATTTCCATGAATACGTCGGCGTCGGTCCCTCAGACCGGATTTCTTCATTTCCTGAGTGAATCTTAGGGATGAATGTACCCCCGACTGGGAATATTTACAACCGGTTAGTTTGTAGACGGGTACACAGATGGGTTACTCAAAGAATTTAAAACGTCCAGAAGGATAGTCGCCTCTATGGAAACATGAAATAAACAAGCCAGAATTGACAGTATTTGACAGCCGTGCGCAGTACGAACTGAGAGCGATTTGCTCAGGGAGCCCCTCAAGCGGAGTGATATTAAATGTCATAATAATAATAATAATAATAATAATAATAAGCATTTTTATTTATCTTTCACAAAGGTTTAAAAACTAATTATACAAAAACTAACAATACAATTGACTTATACGAATTCCTTTGTGAGAGACTGGTCTCTGTACTAGGAAAGATCCTGTATTACAGATTACCAGGCCCTCACCCCTTAGAAAATTACTGTATTACTACAGCTGAGGTAAGTAATAATAGTTTTTTATAATAATTACAGTAGTACTCAAATTAATATTTGTACATTTTACATTTGTGAAGAGGAGTTAGTGCTGTGAGTATGTGAGAGGTATGGGGGGGTGTGTGTATGTGTGTGTGTTTGTGTATGAGTTTGGTGTGGTGTGTAAAATCGTGTATCACTATTCACTTCAAGCCGGTGTTATTGAGTTGAATGAGAACTATGACAAAGGAACCATTAAATCTTCAGTTTCATCATACGATAGACTTTGTAACCATGCCGTGGAGACATTTTTACATTGAAACTTGGAAAGTGAGAAAATGGATAGCTTAGCGTTGATTTTATTATATAAATACGGACCAAGGAAACAACCGAATCGTTTTGAAAAACTAGTTTTATGAATTGTAGATGAGCAGACTATTTTATTCCGACGTTTAGATTGTATAATCGAGGGGTTATATTCAATAAGAGAGTGAGTTTTCATGGTAGTGTGCAGAAGAAAAAGTTGACGTATGGTAAGTACTTTGCATTTGCGGTATAGGTCTATAGTTGGATATAAGAAAGGAAGGAAATAACAAACCTTGAGTACTGCCCTCTGTGCGCGTTCCAGATTTATAAGGTGTGACTTGGGAGCACCACCCCAGGATGTAATGCAGTATGTTAAAATTGATTGACACAGTGCAAGATAAGTCATTTTTATAATTTTTTCATCAGAAATATGGCGCAAAATTTTGAATATATAAATTAATTTTCGTGTTCTGGTGGTTAACATATCAATATGAGCCTGAAAATTTAAATTTTTGTCAAGGATTACGCCGAGATACTTTATCTTATCCACATATTGTAGCTGAGGACACGAACATCTGTGTTTGTTTACATTTGAGCAAGAGTGAGCAATAATGTGTCGAGATGACTCATAGGGATGGTTTCTGTTAGTCAGGGAGAACGCAATATATTTTGTCTTTTCAACATTTAATGTTAGAAGATTACTATTTAGCCATCGGGTGACAGTATTAAAACCTTCCTGTGCATGAAGATAGGTCTCTTCCCATGTATCACCACGAAAGACAAGCGCCGTGTCGTCAGCAAAAGTGATGATCTTCCCATTAGTTAGTTTTAGTTTACATAGCTCATTAATAAACGCTAGGAACAACGTAGGACCCAAAATGCTGCCCTGCGGTACTCCGTAAGAGATGAACAGATCATCACTACACACCCCATCAATTTGAACACATTGCGTGCGGTCAGTGAGATAACTGGCAAAGAACTGTAGCTGAGTACCACGTATTCCCAAAAGTTGGAGCTTGTCAAGTAGTAGCGGAACAGAGACCGTGTCGAATGCCTTAGCCAGGTCTAGAAATATAGCTATTACCTTTTTCTTTTCATCCAAATTAGTGACTACGCTATTAGTTAATTCATAAACAGCATCATTTGTTGATTTGTTCATTCGAAAACCGAATTGCGAGTTAGATAACAAATTTTTGTTCTCTAGGTAATGAACTAGTCGTTTATTGACAATTTTTTCCAGTATTTTTGAAAAGGTCGGTAGTATTGAAATTGGGCGATAGTTTTCGACACGATCTCTGTCACCACTTTTAAAAATTGGTAGGATGAGAGCTCTTTTAAATGCTGAAGGAAATACACCTGTTGTTAATGCGAGGTTACATATATGTGTAAGAGGTTCCAACAATATGGCCTTGTATCTTTTAATAAAACTACCGGAAATGTTGTCAAGACCACATACGCAGTCACTTCTTAGGTTGGATATAACTCTTGCAACCTCTTCAGAATCTGTTTCAAGTAGACCAAAGGACTGTGACTGAGATGTTGTTTGAGAGTGGATAGTTGGGGGGGCTGTCAAATTATTACTTAAAGTTTCCGCCAAGGTTTTACCTACATTAGCAAAGTATTCATTTACTAGATTAACTGACTCTAGAGGATTATTTTTAATGATTAACGCAGTGGCAGAGGATTTTGGTTTACGTGTATAGGTTATTGTTTTTATTACTTCCCAAAGTTTCTTGCTGTTGTTTTTTGCTTTACTAACTTCACCCTTTTCATATTCACGTTTTGTTCTTTTTATAATCAAATTACAATAGTTTCGATACCGAGTGTAGGTTAGCCTAAGAATGTCATTTTCAGGATACTTTTTTGTTTTCATGTGTAGCTTATCCCTGTTTTTCATACACTTTAACAAGCCTTTTGTAATCCACGGTTTTAAAATTTGCTTACGTCGCGGTGTGTTAGTTACTTCAGTGCAGTTGTTAAGTTTACTATTTATGGTATTGTTAAGAAAAATAACAGCTTCGTTCATGTTGGTCATTGTCATAATCGGGGCTAGATCGGCTTTGGAGAAGGAAGAGTCAAGAGCTACATAATTAATACGTTTACTGATCCTAGTATGGTGACTACTTGATGAACGCAAGTTAAGGCTTAGCATAACGCTATAGTGATCAGTTATGGTAGTGTGAGCAACAAAACATTTCGCCGAAGATGAAGTCTTAAGTATCACATGATCAAGACAGGTATACGTGTGGGTTGGGATATCATGCGCTGGCAGCATACTATGGGAGGCTAGAAGATTAAGATAGGTTAGTGCTCTAGAATCTTTGGAAGCACCGGAAATATCTATATTTATGTCGCCAGTCAAAATAATATTTTTAAATGAGGCAAGTTTAGTTAGGACAGTATTCAGTGATTCCAAGAAATTCATAGTATTTTTTTCTCCAGGTGGGCGGTATATGGCAAGAATAACTGTAATCTCATTGATAATTATCATTAGGCAATTTGCATCCTGAAGAGGTGGTTCAGAAACTTTATAACTATTTTTATAATTGTAGTATACTACAACACCTTCGTTTTGTGTTAAGTTATTTGTAGTAGATACATAATTATAGCCATCCAATGTTGGAATGTATTGGTTATTATGAAGCCAGCATTCAGTCAAAATAAGAAAATCCCAGCAGATACCGGAGCGTTGTAGCAGAGTTTGAAAGTGATATATATTACATTTTATGCTCCTTATATTTTGTACTATAAGTTTTAGAGATCCTTGTTCATTATGGAGTAGGTTGGCACAATTTTCAATGTCACATGTGCCACTGTCGGCCAAGGCTATATTATCTATGTCAATATTAATATCATTACTGTTCGAATCGAATTTTATTATGAGAGAGTGTTACATATTCCAGGCTCAGGATTAGCAAAATTAAAGTTATGAGATTTTGTTTTGGGTGATGCAGTATAAAAACATAGGCTGATCCAAAAAATATTTTCAGTATCATAGGCATTATGATTTTCTGAATTGTACAGTGAGAATAGGATGAACAGTGATTTATGAATGAAAAGTGAGTGTTAAAAATATGAAAGTGATTTGTGAATGAAATGTGTGTGCTAAATATGTGGTAAAAAAGTTCACTAAATAATTGACATGATGGTGTGTGTGTGGTTGTTAGTAAGTTATTATTCATTAAAGATACTCCAGAGTAGTTTAAAATTCTATTTGACATGCTAGCTAGTCATTTTTTTGCAATTATTTGACTAAAATCTTCTTCGCAGTCTATTCGAATAGCAGGTTGTCCATCCTTCTGTCGCAGATAAATTTTTCCATATGCGGACCAGCAACTAGCGTAGTGGTGAGATTTGGCAAATTCCCTGGCCAGATAGTACAGCCGTCTTGTTTTAGTCGTTAAGTTATCCGTTATATAGACAGGTGTAGATTTACCTTGTATTTTAAGATGAGTCGTATTAATTTTCTGGTCTTTTCTCTTATCTTTATTGAAGTTAATCACGGATTTAATAAGATTCTCCTTCATGGACGTTGATGTAAATTCCACTATAATGGGCCCCGGTTCAGACTTCGTTTTGATTCGAAAAATGTCACGAATTTCATTGCTCAGGATAGGGTGGTTGACCACCTCAGCTACACGCATGACATGTGCTTGTAAATCTGACTTAGTCTCAGGTCGCCCCAATGGGATACTACGTATTTCAACGCTCGAAGATTTAAGGCTTCGCTCCAGTTGGTCAACTTTGTTTTCCAGATAATGCAAACGCTCCTTATATGAGGAGTTTTCTCTTTCAACCGTTTCCATTGCTAGAAGCAATGTATCATATTTCGAGGACAGAAATTCAAGGGATTTTTGAGATTCGCTATTCTGATTTTTTATTGTTACCATGTCCTGTTTCAAGGAATAAAATTCCGCCTCTTGTTTTCTTTGTATATCACAAAGAAGCGCTTTTATTTCGGCATTGGCCACATCACCGTGCTTGCGCTTTATTCTCCTCATATAGTTTGGATCTTTGTCGTTATCGGATAGTACTTTTTCTGAAGCAGTGTCAGAGTCCTGAGTCATAATTAACTCATTTTGAAATTGAGGGGTTGGTAAGGCAGATGACGAAGATGATTGCAACGCGGCCGGTGGTGATCGGTCGCACGGCATATTGACGAGCCGTTAGTACCAGGAAGACAGCAATGCAAGGTAATAATCAAGTTGTAGTAGAAACACGCTTGCCAATATGTACGAGGGGTCTCACAGTTTGGTCGTGTCGCGACGATTAGAAGCAAATGTGATATCCGTCCAGTTAAGCGAGACCCTTTCTCTAGTTGAAGGGTGAAAATACGGTTGTCTTTGTCTTTTACAGCTCCCTGGTATGCACCCAATACTATACCCTTCTCAGATTGTTGTGTGGCTATTGAAGTAATAAATAAGGCGACTCACTGGTATTCCAATGGAGTGTGCGTGCGCATACGCAGGGTTAGCTGTGGCTGTGTTGCTCCTTGCCTGTAGTGTGCGTGCAGATATGCTGGGGCTGTATCACTCCTGGAGTTTATGCACTCCTAATTTTTATGTTGTATTAAATAAGGTATAATTTTTAATTAATGTTTATATGAGGGAATAAATAATAAAATAATCCACTGATTACACGTCTGAACTCATCGACGGTCCGGGGGCGGGGGCAATGCTTTAGTAAGGCGGATTATCCATCTGGGTAGAGGCACGATGCCCTATGAAAATCTTTGGGGTTACTATAAAATTAGTTAGCTATTGAATGTCTTATAAGAAATTCAGTAGCATTGGATGTTATATGAGACCGTACATATTACAAGAAATGTCGGATCAGACATGCCCATACATTATATGACGAGCCAGTTGGCGCAGTTGGTTAAGAGTCTGGTAAAGGTTCCACCTATTGCGCCGCAGGTCGTGGGTTTGATTCCCGCACAGGACATGCATTTGTGTGCATGAACATGTCTGTATGTCCTGAGTATGGGTGTAATTATGTATATTAAGTATGTATTTACAAACAAAAAGTAGTATATGTATTATATCAGTTCCCTGGTTTCCATAGTACAAGCTCTGCTTAGTTTGGGATCAGATGACCGTGTGTGAGGAATGTCCCAGGATATTTATTTATTTATTATTATTATTTATATGTCTTGTGTCTTATCAGACATAAGACATATAAATAATAATAATAAAATAAATAAAAAATAAAATTTTCTTATAATGTGCAAAGGACAGTAGAGACAGTTTGGTAAAAGTATTGCTATTTTAAGAGATGGTGATTGGCCCCGTAATGGCCGTTGATCACAAACTAAGCAGAGCTTGTAATATGCAAACCATACAACTGATATATATACTACCTATTAGGTACTATATATATAGATACACCTAGACTCATAAAAAAACATACATAGACCCACAAATTGTAGCATGACATGCTACCCTCATACTATACCGTTCATTTTTGATTGTGTGTAAAACGTAAGCCTTAACTAATTAAGAAGTAAAAAATCGGCCAAGAGCGAGTCGGATTCGATTCTGTTCCGTAAAGACGTATCTTGTATGGGGCTCCGTTTAAATATTCATTATTTTTTGTTATTAATAAATTTTGAGAAAATATCAACTGTCTACCTATTATGTTTCATGAGATACAGCCCACTGACAGACGAACGGACGGACGGACAGCGGAGGCTTAGTAATAGAGTCACGTTGTTACTTTCGGGTACGGAACCCTAAAAAAGCTTCAAATGATTAGTCTCTACTCTGTATGTATTCAAGTAACAAGCAACAATAAATTCAACAAGACGGTATTTGCAGCAGGATTTTGGCCATGTTCCAATGGGCATAATTACCCCGGAACGAGACTTGAAACGAAATAATTGTTCATATACTTTATTTGTGTCTCTCCTTAAGGAGTTTGTCTTGTTTTTAATTAGTTGCACTACTGCTTTGTGTTTGGTTTTGCGTCTTGAAACAATCTGCAAAAATTGCTTTTATTTTGACTTTTATATAGGAGTTGCATTCTCGCGAGTTAGGGTTCTTCAACTTAAAAGGAAATAACCAAACCTTATAGGATAACTTTTTAGTCCATTCGTTCGTCTGTCCATCTATTGAGGCCTTTTGTTTTATAATAATAATAATAATAATTTATTTCATAAGACTTATGCACATTACAATTTATACAGCAGTACCTACACTAAGCAAAGCTTATGCTTATGTTCAAGTTGTTAGTATCAAAAACTAACAATCGAAATACGGTCATTTATATCACATATTTTGATACTCGCAAATTCCAATGGTGCTTCCCGGTAATAGAATCATAAAAGTTAAGAAGAAAAGTCCAACAGCATATAGGTGCTTACATTTTGCAGTTGGAACATTCGTCCTACTCGCACTTTTGTTTACTTTCTGCCACCGTGCAATTTTAATAAAACTAACTTCATAAATATGTCGGGAAATAAGCGCTTTAAATTATATAGGTTTTCATTAATGGCGGTCATAATGCTTACCTAAAATCCTAACAATAAGGAATTAATCTGCCGAGGGATAACAGTATCAAATTCATTTTCTTATAAAGTGGGATTACACGGATCCGTGAAAGTAGGTACGCACGGGCCAGCGGACGCGGTATTTAGGAAGATTAAAAATAAATAAGATTGTAATCTTATTGAGAGATGATTGCTTTAAAATCTGGTTATAATGAAGCAATTTGTTTCCAAGGTTTTATTTTTTATCGCTGGATCATTAAAATTTTCTTAAATAGCGGAAAATCACCCCAAAAAAGTATGCCAGATTATCTGGATTACTGGTTTATTAATGAAGATTTCTCAGTCTATCAGTTTATGAAAGGCTAGAACAATTTAAACGACAATAGAATAATATTTTTTTCGTATTTGACTCATTTCTATTATCTCCGAGATTCCACGTTAACCTTTTTTTTTTTTTAAGAAAATGATCGTATTGAGATCGTTCGATCGTTTGTGAGAGAGGTAGAGCATAGCATTTATTCGCTCAAAGAGCAGCTCGTCTGGGGAAGTACCTCCATCTTACAGAATACCGCTGCCAAATAACTTTATTTTGTGTAATGTTGTTCCTGCGCGTGAGTAACGTCGCCAGAGCTCATAGGGGAGGGGGAAAAGGTCGGTAACGCGTGAGCGATGCTTCTTGTGTTGCAAGCGTCCATATGGCTGCGGCAACCGCTTGCCATCAGGTGGGCCGTATGCTTGTTTACAGAATAAGTTGTAAAAAGAAAAAAAATGGAACACGAATCAAGTTTTCACTCTATAAAGAAACTTGTCTCCTCCACCAGAACAGTATTTCCAACATTCCAGTCTCGTCCTCCTTAATTTCGGCGATTTCGCACTAATTCCTGATTTTCTAATTAATCACAAGAGAGTTATTTGATTAATAGGTCTCCGATGCCAAGAGGGTACAGGGGGGGTGGAACTGGAAACCAGGGGGCGGCGGGGGAGGGGTGCGATGATTTAGTGATTTCTCTGAAAGACGCCGCTTTCAGTTAAGGTTTTCATCGTCTAATTAATAAGTGTCAAGTTTGTTAAGTTTCCTGTACTAGACGGTTTTGTTTTGGAGTATTTATTTACGTATTAGCTGGCCCCCGAGGCTTTACTCGCGTTCCCGTTAAGGATAAGAAGTAGCACATGTTACTATCCAGGCTTAATCTATGTCTATTGAAAAAAAAACACGTTGTCCATTGCTACGTCGCGGCGTGAAAGAAAGAAAATGCGAAAGCTATCAATTCTAAGCATACAAACCTCATCAATAAAATACCCTACTCATTTGTATATGTTTTTTTCTGTTTTTAAATCTTTATATAAACGCCATTTCACACCATTGACACATCTCTACAAACGCGCCATTTAAAACCAAACTAAAAACAACAAAAACCTACAGTCAAATGAGAACGCAAATACATAAAACAAAAAGAAATCAAACAAATCCAAATGCAAGAAAGGACTAACTGAGGTGTGGTGATAAAGAAACACGAGTGATATCCAAATGGCGGTGGCGACGACCAGCTGATCTGAACAGTGAAGAGTGGAAGCTGCAAAGGCGTCAACGAGGCCTAAGGGCTACCGAAAGCGCGGGGACATGGCCCGGCCGTCCCCAAAGCGGCCTAGGGCCTATGGGGACGGCCGGTTTACAAGGCCTCACAGATGCATGGGAGAAATTCGTTACCAAAGGTGTTTGCTGGGGTTGTGGAGGTGACTGGGGGTTTAACGGAGGACTTAAAGTGGACATAGACAATTCGGAGTATACGGGTTACAAATACTTCTATAATAAGCCGGGATTTAGGATTAAGTCGCGGTCTTGCGAGGACGCGCGGTTTTTGCATATCAATTTTCTACTTTTGGCTGAGGTCAGACATTTTGAAAAGGTAAGTTTTAGGTTTAGTTTTTCTTTCTTTTGTATTATTTTTCTTGTGTTATATATCTTAATTTTTTACTATGTGTCTCTTATTACTATACATGATAACCTGTCTAAGATAGTAAACGTCTTTACCACCTTCATGAAGTCGATACAATTTTAATACATTTGGTAATTCTGTTTGTGTTTCTATCAAAAATGATTTTGTTCGGAGAGAACTCACTTAGCTGCGATTTGTTAAATTCAAAATCAAAATCAAAAAGTTTTTTATTCAATTTAGGCCCTGGTAAGGCACTTATGAACGTTAAATTGGTACATACAGTTAAATTTACCACCGGTTCGAAATACACTTAAACTGAGAAGACTCCGGCAAGAAACTCAGCAAGGCTTTTTTTTTTTTTAAATTATTTAATCATCATCATCATCAGCCTATAATGTCCCACTGCTGAGCACAGGTCTCCTTTCACAAATCAGGATGAAAGGGAATGGGCTGATACTCCACGACGCGTGCCCACTACGGATCGGTGGAGGTAGGCTAGTGGTCAACCTACTGTTGGAGTTTTCAAGCCGCCTAGAAGGCTTAACGACTATCACAATTAAGTGATAACCGCGACTAACGGTTTTACGTGTCTACAGAAGCACGGAAACGCTCGATTTGAAATACCACTAGGCGGTCACCCATAAAGGTACCGACCAGGATGGTGGTAGCTTAACTTGCCGATCGATTAAGAACGGCTTATCATGCTACACCACGAGCGCATCTTACGATCATTTCTCATTCTCACCAGCGATTATTTAATAAATTAACTTAATTGTATTATTTTCATGTTAAACATTAAATACTCACAAAGTACACGCTTCGATACTTCAAGTCTCACTTTTACCTTGTTATAACATAATTAAAAATTAATTTGGTAATACGATAAATTCTCGTTTAAAATCGTCCTCGGCAATCTTGAACGTTAATTCAATGGTGATAAGGTTGTTAGTTGAACCGATGCTCCCCCCACGTTGGTAATTAGTCGTGAGGCTGGTTCGGGGCTTGACATACTTACAGTGCAACTAGGTTATTAAGAATATGTAGGTATTTAATAATTCAAGGCTTGACATTTTAAAACTATAGACACATAAAAGGCTTCTACAAGTAAAATACTTCTAGAAATTAAATCGATAGTTTGGGTCATCACTGGTGTGAATATGCAGACCGCCTAAGTTTGTTTGTGAAGGAATTTTGATGATTTGAAAAACTGTGCTGGTTAGAAACATCGTACCTGTAATATTTACATCAATATCTATATTATCTATCAACTGTAATTATTTCAGAAAGGTAGAGTAGAGTAGGGTAGGGGTATGACGAGCGATAAAATATTATATCTCAAGATGTAATTTATATTATATTATATCCCATAGTGAAAATCCGGCTTAAGGGGGGGGGGGCGTCCTTATAAATTAAGTCCTTTCATACGATGACCCATTTGAAATAAAGCCTTTTTTTAAAAATTCGGTTCTACTTTTAGGCCTATTTTGCAAAGTAAATATTATTTTTTATTTTTCACTTACAATATATTTGGTTCAGTAATATTTAAATCTATTCCAAATCAATAGCGGTTACTGAAATATAGAAACTAGTACAGACCATTTTTTAAACATAAAACTATCGTAGCGGTGCTACGCCGTAGCACACGTTCGTAGATCCGGGCTACATAGTCGTAGACAGTACATATTACGATTTACTTCACTGATAAATTTATGATGCTTTGCAGTACTTTCTTTGGGGTGGTTTCAATGCCAAACCGAGGTCGTCGGTTCGATTTCCACCGATTACAAACAATTATATTTTCACAAACATATCCGCTATCAAAGTACTTCTGCTTTCCGTAATATAAACTCTACTCTAAAGATATGTCTGTACTTTATAGGACTACTAAGCTATTGAATTATTTCATACCGATATCACCATGGTGTGACTAATGACATTAATATAGCCGACTCTGTCTCACACGACCGAGATCTGTCGCCATCCCATGAATATTAACTACCCTAATGAAGGCGTTTTATGGTAAATATGTTATGGTATGTGCAGCGGAGCGAACGAATCTTATTAGCAGTATTAATTGTTGATCGCCGATTAGTTAGTGGCATAATTATCTTTTATGTATTGGAAATTATGTTATTAGAGTCCTTCACTGCCTTTGAATTGTCACGCTCTACCTGTTTGGAAGGTTGCTTTTGCTGAGAATAACAGGCGATAAAGCAGTTTATAAGTTTACTAGCTGTCATCCGCGGTTTCACTCACGTTCCCGGGATATAAAGCCTATAATACTCTGGGATAATGAAGCTTCTTATAAGTGAAAGAATTTGTGGAATCTCACTCGTGGTTCCAGAGATTATCGGTGGATTAACGTATTGTGACTTAAGGAACTCTTACTTGCGGCGGCGTCGTGTGACGGGTCGCTCACTTCCCTCTTAATATGGCTAGGAGGGCGATGGCTGCCACACGCGTCATACTTGTGAACAGGTGCTGCTTTTGGGGGATGGTCTGCTTAAGTTTGCCATTTATTTACTTATTAAATATAGGTTCAGTCTACTTTGTAGTTTTGCCGCCGCGCCGGAGTTGTCAGTGCGATTAGAATGTAAATATTATGTAATGAATCTAAGCTTGTTTTGAAAAGAGTAATTGCTGAGTTTATTGCCGGCTCTTCTCAGCAAATGCAACCTTCCGAACCGGTATCAGAGTATTAGAGTCAGTCTTTTCATAAGTGCCTGCGAAGGTCTATTTGAATAAATGATTTTGAATTTTGAATTTTATCGCGTTAACACAAACAAATTTGCAGCGTACATTTTTGCAGGGTCGGCATTGTGCGATAGAGTACACAAATAAAACAATAACTACGTCAAACCAACCTTCAAATCGCTCACACCCGGCCCGGGCCGGTCCGACCCGGTTCTATGCGGATATAACCGGTCGTCACGTACCTTTCTAGACGTGCCGTTGTGGATGCAAGCTGTCTTGCAACAGCTGCTTTTGAATACTAAAGTGAACAGAGATAGAGATATTAAAGAGAGACAGAGATATTGTCGGTGAATTATATCGAAGAAACATATTGAAACGTCAAATGTCTGGAGCAGGCGGTGCTTGTTATCGAATGGGGTTGAAGGGTTGAGTTTGAGATAAGTTTATTTCCCATAAGAATTATTATTTACTATATGAAATTATAGGTAGGTATATACAATAATAAAGTGAAAAGGCAGTCTGACATTCAAGACTTATATGAATGTCAGTTAGACTTAAAAACAACCGGCCAAGTGCGAGTCAGACTCGCGCACCGAGGGTTCTGTACAAACCTGTAGGTATATAAGTGAATGGTAGTATAGACCTGAGTATTTGATATGAATTTCAATTTATGACGTCGTATTAAAAAAAAACTACTGACTGGATCTCGTTCAAACCAATTTTCGGTGGAAGTTTGCATCGTAATGTATATCATATATTTTTTATAGATTTATCATTCTCTTATTTTAGAAGTTACAGGGGGGGGGACACACATTTTACCACTTTGGAAGATTCTCTCGCGCAAACTATTCAGTTTAGAAAAAAATGATATTAGAAACCTCAATATCATTTTTGAAGACCTATCCATAGACACCCCCCCACACTTAAGGGTTCTATTAAAAAAATAATTTTGAGTTCCAGTTCTAAGTATGGGGACCCCCAAAATTAATTGTTTTTTTTCTATTTTTGTGTGAAAATCTTAATGCGGTTCACAGAATACATCTACTTACCAAGTTTCAACATTATAGTTCTTATAGATTCGGAAAAAAGTGGCTGTGACATACGGACGGACAGACAGACAGACAGACATGACGAATCCATAAGGGTTCTGTTTTTTGCCATTTGGCTACGGAACCCTAAAAAAGGAGGTTCTCAATTCGGTTGGATGTTTTTTTTATGTTTGTTACCTCATAACTCCGTCATTTATTAACCGATTTGGAAAATTGTTTTTAGTCTGGAAGGGTACACTTCCCGTTTGGTCCCATTGTCATCAGATTTGATTACTTCTTAGTGTACTTTGAAGTCGGTTTAAGTTTTTTGTAAAACAGTCCAATTATTTAAATCTAAGTTTGATATGCTGAACAATGTTTGGTATGTGAAAAAATCTGTAAAAGCGAAAAAAACATACATTTCTCATAAAATGTGTGAAAAAAATGCTATTTTCAATGCAAACAAGCATACGGCCCGCTTGATGGTAAGCGGTTACCGTAGCCTATGAAATACCAAAATTGTATCGAAATCGCTGAATTTCATAATATGGTCTTTAGGCACACGTTTCTGTCAGTTTATCACTCCTCCCTGGTATTGTGCAGGAATAATCTCATTTTTTTTGTGTAGATTTTGTAAACAATAAAATTATTACACTTAAAATATAACCCCTTAATAAAATATGCAGCAAATACAATCACATAACGAAGCGAAGTTCGCTCAAAGCGAGCGAGCGTAACCCATTGGGTGTAAACCGCGCTCCGGTCGTTATCTCAGGTGGCCGGACCGGGTGTATCCGGTTAAATCCGGCTACAAGCGGTTACCAGCGCTGGGATTACGCGCTTGATCCGTTACTGCAGTCGTTTGCGACTTGATTTATTCACTTCGCGGAGTTTTTGGCTATGTTTTATTGAAAACAAGGTTTTTGTGGAAATTGCTATATTGAAATAATGTTGAAACTACATAAATATAGTGGCAAAGTAACTAGCTGTTCAACTATTTGAAGTGAATAGTTCTCATTAACTGTATATTTAAGTTAATTGTATTACATAAACTTAGAACATAGACAGCTGCAGTTAGCGTCAAAAAAAAGCTGACCACTGCTAGCAAGCTATAGATACTTTTACAGTATAAGCTGACCTCCCATTGTACGGAAATCCTATACAAAACGAGATCACCTTATACTGGAACTGTATAGGTTGATCTGAAGCCGTGTGTTTTGTATACACACATTTTCAAGATAAGAATTGAAGAGAATACCAGCAGATTATTATGAAACGATCAAGAGTTAAAGGGTTAAAGTTACTAAAGAGATAATCCACTTTTGACATAGACTGTACTAACTAAGAATTATTTAAATTAAACAACAATAAAACATGAAATAAATACCAAACACATTGAGCTGTTATTACTACGTATAGAGAAGACGCCATACATCACAGCTATGTTGTTGTAGAACTATGAACGAAACGCGTAAGCGCCGTGAAAATCACGAGAGAAATATTCCTAAAAGCGTTCTGATAGCGCTACGTGTTTCTGCTGTCTGCTTAGACGACTAATTATTGTTTCAGAGCTAGCTAAAGAGAACTTTAGTTGACTATAAAAAAATTGGACATAATCTTTGCTTATGATAGCTTCTCTATACGTACTAATAGATCAATGACCAAATAAAATAATTGTATCCGCAAATCAGTTTGTGGGCGAGTAGGCACATTGCCAGCACAACAGTCGTAGCCTCATTTGAAATAACCTAACAGAATTTACTGGTTAAAGTCGCTAAACAAGATGGCTCGCTAGATAGTAAGCGGTTACCGTAGCCATAAGGACATTTGCAACACACGGGACATCACTCAAGCGTTACCCTTCCCAATAAGCACTGGTCACTAACACGCAGGAACACAACATGAAGTTATTTGACTGCGGTGACTGCGGTCTTCTGTAAGGTGGAGGTACTTCCACAGTCAAGCTGCTCTTTGAGCGAATAAACTCTAAATTCAAATTCAAAAAGCGTTTATTCAATTTAGGCCCTGATAAGGCACTTATGAACGTTAACAAATGACTCTACGCTCTACCTTTATTATACAGGGTGGTGATTTCGAGATGGCATATTTTCGAAATCCATGTTGAGTTAGTCATACTGATCAACTTTTACTATGGGACCAATAATGAATTCTCAACAAAAAAAATTTTGCTTTTCATACATTATGATCGAGCAAGGTTAACATTTTGTAAGAAAAGTAAAAAAAAAAGAAATGAGAATTCACTATTGGTCCCATAGTAAAAGTTATTTAGTATGACTAACTCAACAAGGGTTTCGAAGATATGCCATCTCGAAATTTCCACCAAGTCTAGAGTTTATGTCTTTCTGTAATTTTACAAAAACATAATAAAAAATTATATGATATGATAGTGTCATACATGAGAAATTTAACAAAGAAACAGCGGTTTCTTATTAGGTTAGATGACGGGCTACCTATGTGGATACTTCAATATATTACGATAAAAAAAATTAGCCAAGCAATCATCTACACTAAACTCGAAACTCTGGAAGGCATAAGTTTTTGTATTAAAAGGAGATTGTACAAAACACCCTACATTCAAACTTTTTATCTGTCTTCGCAAATTATATAATATCTAGCCAGCCACAACCCGCTTAGCATAATAATTATTCAGTCCAAATAAATCATTCACGCAGACAAATGCTTTTATAAATTTGCTACAACCAATTTAAATGCGAACCAAATCACAAACGTTATTATAACGAGCATTAAAAACCTATGTCCATTTTGTGTCGCTGATGTCCGGATTAATCCGGTTATATTTAAGATTCTGAAGGCGTCCTCATCAAACGTTTGAATAATTTGTTGCCGGTTAATTTGTAACTCCTTAACGTGTTAACCGGTTTGGACCGGTTTTGCGTGGTATTAGCATAATTTTGGGACATCGGGACGTGTAGTGACATCTTGAGGTTTACGTGTCTAGAATGCCATTTTAGGAAGGGACGGTGGGACCCTTGTGAAATCGTCCGGATGATGAGTGTGAATATGATTATTTGAGACGTTTCAGGTGAATTAATGTTAAAAGTTTATTGTTACCAAATGTAAGACATTTTGGTAAGTTTCCTTTTAAATTGGAGAACTTGTGGTTATTAAGAAAATTGAGAAATAGTATTCTAGACTATACTTATATTTCATATAATTAATATAAAGAAATAATAAAATATGATTTCATTTTCTTCGTCCCCCATCCTAACAAATCCTTAAAACATGTGAAAAGAAACTCAGTTTATAATATTTTTTCATTGGTTATGGATATATGGAACTACCAAGCTGTGACACATATAAACACCGAATAAATGAAGAGACGTTAGAGGTCACATACCATGTTGCTATTGTAGTTAAATATACTGCACAGTTAAAAAACAAATATTATTCCGAGCATTTTCTGCTCACATTGGAAAAACGTCCCGTCAACTTTTCATAATCCTTCAAGTAAACATGGCTACCCTGCTGCCACAGAAGTCAAATACGGGACTGAATAATGCGAAAACATTTATGTACCCTGATATTAAAAAAGTTTAAGGAAGTGTATTTTATGTAAAATTGTAAAAGAATAACTGCAGTTTTGTATACGAGGTTTCCACTAAGTACATAGTTTGAAACGATTATAGCTTAGTTAGATGACGCAATGTATTAATATTACTTGTTTGAGGGTTCTGGAATGGTAACCTAGTACCCAACTGGCTAGCTACATCTTCAATCACACACAATGAACACAACATTATTATTTGGCTGCGGTATTCTGTAAGGTGGAGATACTGCAGCATGATTAGCCGTTCTTAATCGATCGGCAAAGTTGAGCTACGTCTGTCGTGGGATCTGACCTGGATGGGTGACCGCCTAGTGGTATTTCAAATCGAGCGTTTCCGTGCTTTGGAAGGCACGTAAAGCCGTTGGTCCCGGTGATCACCTAATTGTGACAGTCGTTAAGCTAGTTGGATGCCTCCTAGGCGGCTTGAAAAATTCCAACAGTAGGTTGACCACTAGCCTACCTCCACCAATCCGCAGTGGTGGAGTATCGCCCAGTCCCTTTCACCCTCATTGGTGAAAGGAGCCCTGTGCTCAGCAGTGGGACATTATAGGCTGATGATGATGATGAAAACTTTAAGTAATTATTTGTGTGTATTTTTGGCTCCAAGAAATTCTTTTCAAAAATCAAATATGATTTTATTACATTCAACGCATGAAAATTCCAAATGTCTGCCAATAGGCATCGTGCCCAGAATGTTGGCAGCGTTGCCACGTCGCATGGCAATGTTTGTCTTCAGTCTCGGAGACTTGGCGAAGCCTCCGGCGCGTACCTTGTGTTATTAACGATATCTCTATCTTAAGTTATATGTCTACTCTTGAGATTCTAGGTCTTTGGTTAGGTGAGCCATAACTTTCTAGTAGCTTAGTCTCTTAACATTAATTAAAGTGAGATTATAGATAATAATTGGACTGTTTTACAAAAAACTTAAACCGACTTCAAAGTACACTAAAAAGTATTCAAATCATGATTTGATGACAATGGGACCAAACGGGAAGTGTACCCTTCCAGACAAAAAAAGAATTTTCCAAATCGGTTAATAAATGGCGGAGTTAAGAGGTAACAAACACAACCGAATTGGGAACCTCCTCCTTTTTTTGAAGTCGGTTAAAAATAAGCAAAAATCTATATAAAGAAACAATACGTCGACCGTTGCTTCGTGAAAGAATGACAAAACAAACATCTTCGCAATTATAACAGCAGAAGTATCTCTTGAAAGTAAAATACAATTTGAAAGTCACAAGTTTATGGCCCGTAAAATTATACAAAGTGTAAACGCAGTAGGTAATATTATAAAGTATAAAGCGCGAGGTAGTTAGTAGCTTAAGCTTACTTAAGTTAACTTGAGTACGGCAGTATCAATTTAACGATACCGTCTCAGACACCTGTGACTTGTCATAGAGTAAACTGTAGTGTAGAATGGACAAATTTAACTACTACTACTACCTACACTTGGATATGATTGCTTTGTAGAATATAAAAGTCTTCCTGGAACGCATTTTATGATTGAAATATTATAAAATTTGATAAATGGTGTGTTTTATAAATGCTTGGCAATTGCCTTGAGATTGCATAATACCCAAAGGCGACGATGTGACTTATTGTCATATGGCTACTCATAATCATAAACATTAATAAGTTCAATTATTTGTTGTTATGTTGATACAGATTCCAGATTTTGTATTTACAAAAAAAACTGTATTTTATTAATCTAGATTGATTTATAGCCTACTAAATCTATCAAACTCCGAAAAAACTTTAATCCTTTTACATCTTAAAGGTAGGCAGAAAAGGTTTCTGAAGCTGTCGGCTCTACAATAATCTGATCTATGTCTGCTAGCTGAGTAAAAGTGTACCGGTAAATCCGGTACGCGATAAATCTCTTTAAAAGACCACCTTAGACAAGGAAAGATGAATAGGCTTTCCATTTCACTTAATATAATGGAGTATTGTCCTCAAATTATAAATATTAAAAGTAAATAATGACGGGATAGATGGCGTGGTTGGTTAAGACTCTGGTTAAGATTCCACCTCTCCCGCCGCAGGTCGTGGGTTCGATTCCCACACAGGACATGCATTTGTGTGCATGAACATGTATGTATGTCCTGAGTCTGGGTGTAATTATTTACAAACAAAAAGTAGTATATGTAATTATATCAGTTATCTGGTTTCCATCGTACAAGCTTTGCTTAGTTTGGGATCAGATGACCGTGTGTGAGGATTGTCCCAGGATATTTATTTATTTAAATAATATTTGATAATGAATTACTATTCAAATAAAAGCGTACATTTCATTTTTAGGGGACGGTACCTTAAAAGAAAAAAGTCTTTTGTTGTCCGTCCGTCTGTCTGTCCGTCTGGCAAGACGCTTTTTCTCAGGAACGCGTGGAGGTATCAAGCTGAAAATAATATCAAATAAGTACCTCTGCAATCCCTTGGAGCAGTGAAAAAATCAAACTTCTAAGTCAACGCAAATAAAAGATACGGCTGTTTATGCCGCTCGCAAGGTTATTAAAACCTTGTTGACGGCAAGATGCAATGCCATGTAGCACAAGTAATCCGAAAACGGAAAATTTGTAGGTACATCCCAAAAAAAATAACAATCGGTAAAAGGGGGAAAATCTTCGACTAGATTCCCGTGATGAACGAACTATTTACATAGCTACAACTTTATACGGAACCCTCGGTGAGTCAGTCCGACTCGCACTTGGCCGGTTTTTATTTGAAGAAATAAATACATACTACTTTTTGTACTCGTAGAGCGATATTTAATTAATATGACAACGCATATACTGTTCCACCTCATGGCAAGTGATTACGTGTATCCTTTTCTTTTAAAAACGGTTGCTAAAACTCATAATGCTACCTTTTAAAAGTATTTCCTCCACATGGCCGCATATTAAGCACTCGAGCTATTCGCTCCACCACATGTAACCGCTCTTGAGAGGTATCCCAAGTATTTTTCCCTCTTCCAAATTCTAAGGAAAATATTAAGGATTCTCAAAGACATCTGAAGATCTTGCATTTTACCGTACACGGAATTCAAATCGGCCTTTAAGGCTGCTTTTCCACCAGAGATGTGCTATGCTACGTTGCTGTGGATGCGTTTGATATCCACCAATCATATTCATTGGTGCACATAGCTTTAGCACTGGTGGAACGGATTCAACTAAGATATGTATTTATATGGAAGGATGCGTGCCATGGATGCGTTCTATGGATGTGTGCTATGGATGTGTGCTATGGATGCGTTCTATGGATGTGTGCTATGGATGCGTGCTATGGATGCGTGCTATGGATGCGTGCTATGGATCGACGCCCTCGCCGCCCTCGCCGCTTCCCTACTATCGATACATCGCATAGCTCGAGCTGTGCATCTTCCTCGCGCAGCTACTTTGCGGCGGCGCATCTTCATAGCAAATCTTACTCGCACAGCTAATAGTTTAGTAACAGTGGCAACGGTCATAGTTTCACAGCTTAGCTATTGCATCCTCGCAGCATAGCACATCTTTGGTGGAAAAGCAGCCTAAGGAGCTTGTCAAAGCAAAAATTACTATGAAATTAAAGTGTTAATAGATGGCAAATGAATATATTGTGGAATACAGGAAAAACATTGTAAAAAGTGTGTATTTGTCCGGCAAAAAAATAAAGCAAGTCTAGAAATAAATACCATGACAAGTAATCAGCACGAGCAACATAACCACAAACTAATCGCAGTTGTCCAATGCTATACTTATGCAAATGAACTCAGGACCAGCGCTGCTAAGATAAACATGAGCACTAATCCCCTGGGAACAGATGTGGAGGCTAGATTGTAGGTTGTGTTATCTTTGATGTTGACTATCTAGACATAGATAAATAAATAATAAATATCCTGGGACATTCCTCACACACGGTCATCTGATCCCAAACTAAGAGCTAAAAGCAGAGCTTGTACTATGGAAACCAGACAACTGATATAATACATATACTACTTTTTGTTTGTAAATACATACTTAATATACATAATTACACCCAGACTCAGGACATACAGACATGTTCATGCACACAAAATGCATGTCCTGTGTGGGAATTGAACCCACGACCTACGGCGCTATAGGTTAAGACTCAACGTCTTAACCAATTAGTCTAAACCAATTAATTCGCTCATTCATTCAATAAATGTTTAACTTTCATCGTCATACCACGTTCAAATAAAAACCGGCCAAGTGCGAGTCAGACTAGCGCACCGAGGGTTCCGTATAAACCTGTAGATATATAAGTAAATGGTAGTATAGACCTGCGTATTTGATAATAATTTCAATTTATGACGTATTAAAAAAAACTACTTACTAGATCTCGTTCAAACCAATTTTCGGTGGAATTTTGCACCGTAATGTACATCATATATTTTTTATAGATTTATCATTCTCTTATTTTAGAAGTTACAGGGGGGGGACATACATTTTACCACTTTGGAAGTGTCTCTCGCGCAAACTATTCAGTTTAGAAAAAAAATATATTAGAAACCGCAATATCATTTTTGAAGACCTATCCATAGACACCCCACACTTATGGGTTTGATGAAAAAAAAATTTTTTGAGTTTCAGGTCTAAGTATGGGGAACCCCCAAAATTTATTGTTTTTTTTCTATTTTTGTGTGAAAATCTTAATGCGGTTCACAGAATGCATCTACTTACCAAGTTTCAACATTATAGTTCTTATAGTTTCGGAAATAAATGGCTGTGACATACGGACGGACAGACAGACAGACAGACACGACGAATCTATAAGGGTTCCGTTTTTTGCCATTTGGCTACGGAACCCTAAAAAGTGTTACAGGGGGAGAGTATGAAACCAATAAACGATATTCCCATTGAAATAACCGAACCGGTATTTCGGTAAAAATCACGTACGACATAACACATAACGGTAAACAAAAATTGAATTCCGGTGTTCGGGGGTGCCGTATACATTTTAAACGGTATATTTTAAAACTACCACGGTAATGGATGGACAGATGGACAATGCGTTCGTTCACTTTTACCGCATAATTTCAATTAATGTATGGATTGAATTTTATCGGCGTATTGCTATGAGATGTGATTGTTTCTCTCATTTTGGTTTTAACTTGACGATGTTCATATCATATTCATTATTAGATTTTGAAAACGACTTTTAGGCAATATTTTTTTACCTAGTCCTTTTTTTATACTAAATAATAGATTAAATTACAACTTATTAAAATACAAAAAAAAAAAACTTTTTAGTTTCAATTTGCTATATATTCCAGTTAAAATATACAGCCTTGAGAATCACATGTCAGTATGTATGTCCATCGCAAGTTATGATGGACATACATACAGACAGACGGCGCCGCCCGCGTAGGCTTATACGGTCCCGTCGGGCACAAAACCCTGCAAAATCATTAAAATTATATTAAAGAGTTTCAACCGATTCATATAAGAGTTTCAACCGATTCATATAAGAGTTTCAACCGATTCATATAAGAGTTTCAACCGATTCATATAAGAGTTTCAACCGATTCATATTGATATAACTGATAATCTCAAAATTCCAGTCATATGATTATCTATTTTATAGCCCTAATTTTATTAATATAATTTAAAGTTACCAAAAGTTTTAAACGCTACCCTCTTCCCCGAAGGGTATTTGACATGAAACACTGTCCCTTGCTTGATAAGTTTTACTTCTGTAAACACAGTTTAAAATGGGTTTAAAAATTTCGATATACAACCATCAGTTCTGAAGTCTTCGTAGATCCCTTTAGGGTAGTAGTACTGGGCAATCAAACTCTGCAACTAATAAGTGTTTCCGTACTGAGAAATAAGTTTTTGTTAAAAATGAAATTTTTGATACAAGCTTTTATCGACTATACTTTTTGTTGACTGTCCAATAAACTAATGCAGCCATACTCAATGTATGCTTCGCGGAGCCCTAGGGCTCTGCAAAGCATCTGTGGGGGCTCTGCAATATTATTGGCCAAAATACATTCTTCAGGAAGACAAGTTCCGAAAATAAATTTAATAAAAACATTCGAAATAGATAATCTGATTACGATAGCCCAATAATTGTATTGATTCTAAAAACACTAAGTACCTATATTTAAACAGAACATTAATAAAAACATAACCCTTATTCCTGATCAGTCGGGTAAAAATAAAGTATATTTACACATAAACTATTAGCTCTATCAAATATTTAGCTTTATAAATGGGGTCCGTCGCCAAAAAAGTTTGAGAATCATTGCACTAACGTATACCGTGTGCGAGAACTGCATGGATTTTGATGTAATTTCAGTTACATAGGAGATGCTTTGAAATGGTGTAAGGTTATTTTATCATTTTGCTGTCAATAAAGCTAAATAAAAGCTTGTATGAAATTCATTATTTTCTACTGGTCCCACTCAGCAAACTATTGAAGCTAGAATTACATACATTTTATTCGTATCAAAATTTCCTACGTCGAATAATAAAACCGATAACAGAAAAATAACCTTCCCTTCGTATAACCACGCCTTCGGAATAACAAAGAGTAATACTCAGAGGCGTCACTAGTAGCTGAGTGCCGACGCCGCGCCGCTCCGATATTATAATAAAACCTTATAATATTAATAATATTAAGGTTTTTGCGCGTGTGCCTCCGATAGCTAGTGCAAACAACATCAATATTAAGGCTCGAGGCTGGCCTGTCGGTGGTGTAGGGATGGGATATAAAGGATTATTGTATCGATAACGATATTATGTTAGATTTAGAAAACTGATTAATATTGTCATTGTTATGGTGCCGTCCATGCTTGGCGAACCGAGCACGAGCCGAGCCACGAACGAGCACACTGCGAGCACGATTCGCGAAGCGTGGACGGGCTTGCGAGCCTCGAACGAGCATTCGTAGCGTGCTCGACTGCGCTCCGCCCGATTGTCAGTTTTGTCACGAACACAGGAATTCGCATCGCGCTCGTCCACGTCCACGCTTGAAATTGCGAGCAACGAACGGATCCTGTTCGTTCGAGGCTCGGCTCGTGCTCGCTTCGCGTAGCATGGACGCACTTATATATAAAAATACAACAATTGTGTACTTGTCTTTAGAGTAAGTATTTAATTGTCTTGATTAATTTATTAGCATTCATTCGAGAGCACAATCTTACGTTTAGAAATGTCTTCTCTTAATTACATTCATTCTTTCAACAATTAAATGAGCAAAGTAATTAAATTTGGAGATAATTAGAGAATAAGGACATTTTGAAGGATGATAAAGACTAATATTAAACATAATGAAGGATTTATATGAGGAGAAAATTAATTATCTTTGAAGACTCAGACCAAGAAAAATTTGAAGAATTAAAAATAAATATGAAAACGAAAGACTTTGTGATGTGACAATATAATATTCTTATACTAAACTAGCTGTCTCGCACGGTTTCACCCGCGTTCCCGTGATAAAATGTAGCCTATAATACTAAGGGATAATGTAGCTTCCTATTAGTAAAATAATTTTTCGAATCCGACTGGTAGTTCCAGTGATTAGCCCGTTTAAACAAACAAACAAAAAAACTCTTCCGCTTTATTATATTAGTATAAATTACAGCATGGGGTTATTCAAGGAGGGTGCAAAGATGTTTTTTCAGGGTGCGCAATACGCGAGCTATACCCGGGTTGTTGCAAGAGTCTATAAGTTACGGTAACCGCTTACCATCAAGCGGGCAGTATGCTTGCTTGCTTGCTACCTTAGTAGTATAGTTGTAGATTTAGTAATAAAATAATAAATATATATTTTTTATTAGATGTTCAAGCATATACAAATCAGTTATCTAATGGTGCGTCCATGCTTGGCGAACCGAGCACGAGCCGAGCCACGAAAGAGCCTACAACGAGCACGCTGCGAATCCCTTTGTACGTGAAAAAACTGATAATCGCGCTCGTTCGAGGCTCGCGAGCCCGTCCACGCTACGCGTATCGTGCTCGTTCGAGGCTCGGCTCGTGCTCGGTTCGCTAGGCATGGATGCACCATTAGAATTAAAAAAATCTTATGTAAAAAAATATCGAAACAAATTCATCGACAACTACCGCATTACCAGGCTAACCCCAACATCGCAGATACGGGCGGGTCGGGCAGCGCAAGGTAAGCTATACCCGCGCATTATAGCCTCGTTGTGTGCACAGTCCTTAGCTTTTCTCATTACCCACGGTTTGTTACATTTACCCAAGCTCTGGTTTGCTTGTGTACATCCAGACTTATTTGATTACTCGGATATTTTAGCATTTCTTCCCAGTTGAAGTATGAATTACGAGCCAGTTGTGGATTTTACTTCACAACTGGCTTCAGGCTACTTTGAAGTAGCTTGGACTTTCACGTTGGTTCAGTTTTTAATGGGGGAGAGTTTCGGAATTTTGGATTTGGATAAGTTTTGGGAGTTAGAATTTGGTAATGAAAAATTATATCTCTGAAAACCTTTGATTAAGGATACATACAGATTGAGTAACTATGCACGCGCCGAAAAAAATAGGCCCTAACTGTTAGGGGCTAAATCAAATAAAAATTAATAAAATTGCAATAGGGGTCGGCGTTTCGCGTTCGCACGAGTGAGAACCTTGTCCAAGTTTTTTCCGAGTAATAAATAAAATACGTGTTGATAGTGGTCAAAGGGTGTGTAATACAATTAATAACATCATTATACAAACTATACAGTGTAGTGAGTGCTGGTTTCGGAATTTAAGAGTTATAAAACGGCCAAAATAAATCACTGTTCCTGAGGACTTATATTTATATACCCCCATAAAGGTATTTATTACAAGGTACATAAGTCAATAAGGCAGCTACTTCTGGCGGAATCTGTGGGCAACAGATAAGACCATCAAGTCACTGCGCCACCTCGTTACGTACTGCTGCTGTCGCCATTTGGTGGACATTGGAAGCAACACTGCTATAGGAGCCATCTAGCGGAAGTCTACGGAACTTTGTGCGTAATCAATAGCTACAATGCCTTTAGCATGTGGTGGTTGCGGCAAATTTATGTCGCCAACAGATACCGCTAGGTGTAGTAAATGTAGCGCATCGTATCATCGTGGGTGCGTTGGTGTCCCAGCAAAAGGAGCAGTGGCTTCTACATGGCAGTGCCCAGAATGCAAAAAGAACGTCCGTAGAGACAATAAGGCCGATACTCCCGTCAGAGGGAACCTGCAGGGGGCCCAGAGCGGCGAGCAGCCGTCTTTGCCGGCGCCTCCAATGGTAACAACACCACCGCCAACGTCGAGCGCTTCGCCTGTGCTGTCTTCGGAGATAGTCTCAGATTTGCCAAAAGATGTCAGTACTGCGCTGATGACGATTATGGAGGAACTGCGTTCCTTAAGGCATGAAGTTCTGGCATTAAGGAAGGAACTAAAGCAGTCTAACGAGTCATGCAGCAATCGTATGGATGGCATAGAGACTAGACTGGAGGTGTTGGAGAGCCGATGTTCTGATCCTCCAGCTGACAATGGTGTAGTGGACGGGGTTATAGGGCAACTGATGCGCGACCTGAATGACAGAGATCAGGAGCTGATGGCCAATGATGTAGTTATTGCAAATCTGCCGGAATCGCAATCGGAAAACCCAGTACATCTGGTAAAGCTTATCGCCTCAAAGCTGGGAGTTACAGTGGACGATCGTGACATTGTAAGTGCTGAACGAGTGGGTGGGAGAAACATTAAGGCGACAAGCCCAAGGATTTCTACTGAGACCCGACCACGCGCTATCATGGTTCGTCTGGCACGCCGTGATCTACGCAATGCCTTTCTTGACAGTGCACGTGTTCGACGAGATGCTACTACTGTAGATCTCGGCCTCCCTGGCCCGGCCCATCGCTTTTATGTGAATGAGAGGCTGACTAAAACGAATCAGCAGTTATTTCGCAGAACGAGGGCTGCTGCCGGACTCCATGGCTGGCGTTTCGTCTGGACGAGGCGAGGTCGTATTCTGGTTCGTAGTAAGCCTGGTGAAATTACTCACCGAATTGCTTCTGAGGACGATATTATTAAGATTATTGGACCGTATGCAGACACACACTAAATATTTGTATATACATCGCATATCTAATGTTTTGGTTTGTAACTGCCATATAAATGTTGCTTCCGTGGGGCTTGTGCATCGTATCTGTCATAGTCAGAAACAATTTGAAGACGATACTAATATATATACCACTATAATTAATTATATTAATACATTCATATATGCAGGATTAAATTTAACACTAATAATATTTAAGACAACATTACACACATATACATTATATTTAATAAACACACAGCAGAATTGTTTAATTAAAAGCAATAAATCAACAGTTACATTATATTTAATAAACACACAGCAGAATGTTTTAATTAAAAGCAATAAATCTCAATATTTACCTTATTCATGTACATATCTAATTATATATAAAGCAAAAATAACAATTATCAAATGATTCGGGACAAGTATTTGAAGTTAGGTTTATTTAATGCAGGATCATTGGGAACGAACCATGACGAATTTTTGATTGCTATGTCACGCCACTCTGTAGATGTAATGGCAATAAACGAGACGTGGTTGCGGCCCGGGGAAGAGGGTCGGGCGCCTAGTATACCTGGGTATAAACTAAAGCACATACCACGCCCGGAAAACATACGTGGGGGAAGAGGAGGGGGTGTTGCCTTTTACGTTAAAACGGGAGTCAGAGCGCGTGTAGCACCTCATCCTGAACAACCAGATGTTGAGCAGATGTGGTTAAATCTATCAATAAATGGGAAGAAGTTGTTGATAGGTACTGCATACAGACCACCATGGTTCGATTTTTCAAGGTTTCTGGCAGGAATAACTGACAGCATTGGTGCTTTGGCCCCTTACGATCATATAGTGTTGTTGGGCGATTTTAACGTCAACCTATTAGACTCAAATAATGTAAAAACAAAGGATATTATGGAATTTCTTAATTATACCAATATGAATCAAGTAGTTAAATCACCAACACATTTCGTAGGAGATAGTATGACCCTGATTGATATTGTCTGCACTGATGTGACAGTCCGGAATGTAATGGTGAACCATGTTAATGAGCTTGGTCATCACTCGTTCATAACATGTGATACTGTGATTAAGAGGGAAAAGCCTAAGCCGAGACTGATTGTATATCGACCATTGAAGGATATTCTTATGAATTACTTTGAAATAGATCTCGCAGCAATACCGTGGAGGGGAATAAGTTGCTTGTCTGACGTTAACAATATGACTGACCAGTTAATTTTTTTCACAACCCAACTGTTTGACCTACATGCACCTATAAAAAGTAAAATGTTCAGGGAACAACCCACGCCTTGGATTACAGATAACATACGGCTTATGTTTAAATTACGTGACGAAGCAAGAGAAAGATATCACAAATTGAAAATTAATAATAAAGAACAAAATGAAGTAAATTCTTCAAAAAGCTATTATCTTGACCTAAAAAAACTAGCTATTAATGCTTTAAAACAAGAAAAAAACGTATATTTCACTAGACATATTAACAATAATATACAAAATCCCAAGGTATTGTGGAAGAAGTTAAAATCAGATGTAATCCCCGGCCATGATGATAGTGTTATTCCAGCTCATTTTGACAACCCAGATGATATAAACAAAGCATTTCTCAACGTGCCAGGTGAACGTAGCGTGAGTATATCGCAATTGACATACTTTGAGTTTGAAAGGTTTAATTGTTCCCAGTTTGTACTCAGAAATGTAAACCAAGTTGAAATAAGTAAAGTCATAAAGAGCCTGAGTTCAAATGCAAAGGGAGTTGACGGACTTAGTCTGGATATGCTTATGCTCACGCTGCCTTCATCTCTTGAAACTATCACATCACTAGTGAACCGGTCAATAGACACTCATACTTTCCCTGAAGCGTGGAAGTGTGCTATTGTACGCCCTTTGCCCAAAACTAACAACCCAATTACGGTCAAAGACCTTCGCCCTGTGAGCATACTACCCTGCTTGTCTAAGGTTCTGGAGAGGGTGATATACAATCAGATGTCGGATTACTTGGAGAAAAATGATATCCTGCCAGATCTCCAATCTGGGTTTAGGAAGGGACGTGGGACCGCTACTGCCTTATCAGATGTGGTAGGCAATATCCTTGAGGCACGTGACCTGGGAGAGGGATCATTGCTGACCCTTCTGGATTTTTCTCGAGCGTTCGATGCAATAAATTCGTCACTGCTGCTTTCTAAGTTAGCATATTATGGTTTTGCAGCAGAAACAATAAAATGGTTCGGAAGTTATTTGACAGGCAGGACACAATATGTTGAGATCCGGAGAGAGGATGGATCGACATTGTCATCCCCCCCACAACTGGTATCACGAGGAGTACCTCAAGGATCAATTTTAGGGCCCCTTTTATACATCCTATATAGTGCAGACATTACCAAGTCATTCCGGTTTTGCAAGTATCACATGTATGCAGACGATATTCAAATATATATAACTTGTAAACCTGGTGACACTTTAGAGGCAGTGCGTAAAATGAATGCCGATCTTAAAAGAGTGGATGAGTGGTCTGGACGAAACTCACTAGTTTTAAATCCCACTAAGTCTAAGTTTATGGTGCTTGGCAGCAGGAAGATGATTAGTGCAATGCTGTCGGTTAAGCCAGAAGTTACAATCAAGGGCCAGAACATTGAAAGAGTAGAAACAGCATTAAATCTGGGTCTAACAATGGATTCACAGCTACACTTTGAAAAACACATCAGTAACTGCATGAGGAATTGCTTTTATAGATTAAAAGTATTATATTCACTCAGAGAATATCTAAGTATTCCATTGCGAAAGCAATTAGTAGATAGCCTAATCTTATCAAAGCTCAATTATTGTGATACTGTGTATGGACCATGTTTGCTGTCAAGAACTGATAAACTAATACAGCGCATACAAAATGCATGCATCAGATTTTGTGTGGATGTTCCACGAAGATGTCATATTACTCCCTTTGCAAATACTAACAGCATGCTTAAAATGGCTGCAAGGAGGAAACTGCATATGGCTGGTTTGCTCTTTGGTGTCATTAGTACACAAAAACCAAAATATCTATTTGCAAAGCTGAGATGGCGACAACATCAACGTGAGAACCAAATACGTCAGGCAACTAATCCTCTTTCCATCCCAACACACAGAACCATGGCTTTTAGGGGGAGTTTCAAGTTTGCTGCAACGCAGTGCTGGAACAGCCTTTTACCACCAATACGCAGCCTGAAAACAAAAAAAACATTTTTAAAACATTTAAAAAAGCATTATTTGGAGATCCAGCAGGTATCATAACTAATATAGACAAAAATAAAACAAATAATAATAATAGTATGAATAATAATATGTAATTACCTAATGTATAATAGCTTTCTTGTAATGGTGAGTTATCAACAGAGTGTGTGCCTTGCCCTATGCGCCTGCATGCTTTGGTCTGCACACCATTGTGATCTATTTATGTCCATATATATATATACATGTCCGATCCATCCTGGCTGCATACAAATCTAAAATAAAAGCTTATATTTATATACATGTATTTACTTTTATTTATGTCACACATATTTATACAGATATAGTATTTTAGTTATATTATTGATTTATTTATATTGATAGCTGTCTTATTTAATTTTATAATTTGTTGCATTTTTGGGATTGGCTGCGTGACAGCCAACGCGACATAGTCGCGGTAGATGCTGCTTCTGTATCCAACGAAAATGTAATCACTAGAAAGAATGTAGGTACCTATTTTATGTATTACAGATTATCGAGTTGGTCGGATTGATTAAAACTACATAGGTGTTGTTTGTTTATTGTCGATGTAATAAACAATATATACGTATATACATACCGTTAATTATAGATTCATATTTTATATTGTATTGGAGTTCTAAGCAATAACAGTTTGCAATCAGTATTATGTTCAATCACTGTTTCTTATAGTATAGTTGGATAGTTTTAATATTTAGTACTTAGGTGGGTACTGGATATCGATTTCTCACTGGTGGGAACGAATTGCGTCGCTCATCGGTTATTGCTGAAAATCAGCGCTGCAGATATTAGGTTATGTCCTAATAGCACAGCATTATGCTGAGCAATAACCTTATTTTTTGCGCACATACGACGCACAAACTTACAACAAAATTGTTTTATTTATTTTTAATTTGCACTTACTTTATGTTATAATTGTTTAGGTATTCGCTCAAAAATCATCACGTTGTTAGCTTTGTTTATTTTTTTTTATATGGAAGGTGTTGCCAACTGTACCATTCTTGCAGTAGCTAAAAAGTAGCCAAAATGGCAATATAATATAGTTTATAGTTAAGAGTAAGGGTGTGTATTTTTAGTGTATCTTTTTGTTTCTTTTGTTTTTGATTTTAATTATGTCTGCGTCGAATGGCGCGCAAAAATAAAATGTTTTTCTTTCTTTCTTTCTTTCTTTCAATATAATTTTTAATATTTAAATTTCTCCCGATTTTAATTGGAATATTTCAATAACTGCTATCATTATGAACGTCACTATGACAAGCAGAATGCCGCAGAGGGAGCGTAAAACGTAGCTGTTACGCGCAGCAGCCTATAAAAGTTGGCCTGTTTTATATATTCGTGTAGTATGGCGACGTTCTTTCTAGGTATATTTATTTCTGTTCTGAAAACTATGAAAAAAACAAAGCAAAATGCTGGTAAAATACGTATACTCCAATACGTGCAGCTAGAAAATTTATTTGATAATTAATTTAATTGAGTTTTCACCAATAAACAAAATAAAACACCTACAATTCCCTCTTTTTTCCACAACACAATAAACCCTGCTGACCAAAATATAAATTTTAAGGGCCAAATAACATTAGACCCGTGTGCCCTGATAAATATCCGCCATCCATCTTCGTTGTACCGGACCGGATGAAGCCAGCACCCTCGTAGTGCAAGCAAAAAGAATCCATGGTCATCAATATGGGCCACTGTGGCCCCAGCCTGCGGAATTTAATTGAAAATACGGACTGTACCTTGTGCAAACAAATGGACCACTGAAATTTCTCTCGGATTTTGTGAGCTTTCTTTTTACTTGAAAGTAAATCATCGATGCGCTAGCATGACTATATAGCTTGAATTTTGAATTGATGCCATTTTAAAGTATCCTACTGAAAAAAATATGTAAACCAACCCTAACAAATTAGACCAAAATTAAACTGTTATGGTGCGTCCATGCTACGTGAAGCGAGCACGAGCCGGGCCTCGAACGAACAGGATTCGTTCGTTGCTCGGGATTTCAAGCGTGGACGTATTAAACGAGCCTTCAACGAGCCTACAACGAGCGCGATGCGAATCCATGTGTTCTTGAAAAAACTGACAATCGGGCGGAGCGCAGTCGAGCTCGCTACGAATGCTCGTTCGAGGCTCGCAAGCCCGTCCACGCTATGCGAATCGTGCTCGCAGTGTGCTCGATCGTGGCACGGCTCGTACTCGCTGCGACTAGCATGGACGCACCATAATTAAAAATATTAGTTTACCAAACATTAACTTTCGCAATCACGTAAATAAAACCAAAACTTCACTCCTTCCCGGTCAACATTCATCTCAAAACTTCCACCAATTTCAGTCAAACTTTCTAGAAATTTAAATGACATGTCGCGATGTGCAACCCTAACTCGGCGGCGACTCAAAAAGCTCACATTTGTAACGTGATCTCCACGAGTCTTGGCCAACGTTTACAAATTGGCCACTTACGTAGCCCAAACAAAAGTGGAGTTTCAACTATTTTTACGTTTAAACTCCTTGCTGATGTATTTGAGAGGATTTTGCCATGAAACTGTTGTATACATTATTTTAATGTTATGTAGTTGAGGAGCTTTGGTGTAGTTTTATTGCGATATGTAAAGGTGTTTTTTATGTTTATAGACAGATGATTTATGCTTTGCGGTAGAAGTCTGTCGAGAGTACAAACTCTTTTAGTACCGCTACCTGAAAACAATTTTTTGTCCAAATTGTGGAATAAATGGTAATCAGTTGGTACGGCGTGTTTTTTTTAAATTGGTACCACGAAGTAGAAAAACTAGATTATGGCCTGCCTGGTGGTAAGCAGTCATCTTAGCCATAGATAAGCTTGCAACACCTCTCTTAAAGTAGTATCGATGATATTCGTGACCCTGAACTGTTTCTAAAACCTTATCTTCTTTGTCCCCAGGACCTGCAGTCAGAGATCGAGACTCACCGCGATGTGTACGCGTCGCTCACCGGGACTGGGCGCCGGCTCCTCGGTAGCCTGTCCTCGCAGGAAGACGCCGTCATGCTGCAGAGGAGACTTGACGAGATGAACCAGAGGTGGCACCATTTGAAGGCCAAGAGTATGGCGATCAGGTTAGTACTTTATTTGCAGAATGTACACATACGAGTTATTACCGCCAAGCTAAACTGAACTTAAATATGATTATTATAAAGTTAACTATACAATTATTAGAAACTAACTACCGCATAAATTCACTAATACCCAGTTTCTATATACAAGCAATAGTTTTTTTATTGCCAAACTGAGCATATATATCATTTCGTAAGCTAATTTTACCTGTGATAGCTACATGGGAGGGTCTGCTATGCAAATCTTTGAGGTCTTTGCTTAATTAATAGTAAAGATATGAGTCTTAATTTTAACCGATAACGGTCCGTAAATTATAGGAATCGGCCATAACTCCATTGCTATATGAGAGAAAAACCAACAAGCATTTATGATATTAGTAGGGTTGTACCATCGAGGAACAATCCCTTTAGAGTAGTAATACCGAGCAATCCGATTCCGAAACTAGTCAGTGATTTGTCACTGATTTTGAACAGTAAAGACCAATCACTGCATCTTGTGTTCTTGACTTGGCCAATCGGGGCGTATGTGGCCTTGAATTAGCCAATCAGAGTGCATTGTCGATGGTGGGAAATTGGCGGAATAGATTGCAAGCAAAATTAACATCATTGCGCTTCTTTGGGTTAGTTGTTCGATGGGTTGTACTAATTACAATTACAAGACTTTTAAGCTTAGATTTACATTATAATTATTGTGAAAACATCCTCTCAAAAAAAGCCTTCTAAAAGCATGTAAGTTCGAAAATCTCTTTCGAACTTACATGCTTTCTCACTCCCATAAGTATCATGGGAGTATCCCATCACTCTCATACGAGCCTAAAATCAGCTTTTCAGATATTGCACAATAAAAAATTGCAATATTCCTTACACCATACAATTTTAATCAACCAGCTACATCTCAGTTTATGAACGAATAGTTTACTATGAAGTCTGGTTTCATCAATTCGACATCGGCTGCTAACGTTTAGGGTCACCAACCGTTCAGATTTAACAGGACACGTTTGAAATTGTGACGTCTGGAGTTAACTACTTTCTTTTCCTTTATCCAGAATCAAATAAAATTTTGTTGTAAGGTTTTTTATAAAAGACAAAGCACGTCACAATCTATTAAGTAAACCCGTTTTGAAAAGAGTTTTTTCGCACTATTTTCGCTTCTTTTTAGCACTTGGATGCAAATTTTAGTAGCTTATAAATTAGACAGTACCTATATTTTTTGCACACTCTTTGACAACTAACGGTGCCTCTTTAGGCGCCGATCCCACTGCGAGCGGTCTAGAGTTCGGCGGTCAGAGTTCTGCGTTCCGCGTTCACTGTAATCTATGCGGCGCTTTTGATCATTGCACACAGCGACCGCGGCGGTCTAGGAAGAACACACGTAGAACTCTGACCGCAGAACTCTAGACCGCTCGCTGTAGGATCTGCGCCTAACCTATTTAATTCTGTTTTCTTTCGTAATTTTTTGGGAATTTTAAAACGTTAAATACCAATGGTGGTAACCCTAGCGTATGTTCGGCAATAAGGACAAAGTTTGGAACTCAATCGCTGCCGGTTCGACACGCAGCCGCGTCGCCTCGTCGCCGTCGCGTCGCCGACACTTGTAAATTAATTCTTGTTTTGCTGTCAATTTACTGTTTTTCCTTCAATCGATTTTAAATGTTTGATTTATTTTGGCTATAGGGAAATAGCGCATTAAGCGAAATGCCCGCTTCTATGTAATACTATTGTTGCCATATTTTATTTATTTATAGAGACTTCTTTGAGAAAGGAAGCTTTGCATCATTGCGCTGTGACTGAAGAGACCTGTAAACTCGGAGACAAAAATAATCATGCTATTGATGCCTACATAACATTTCTGTAGACCTGCAATCACAGCAAGATGCACGACCAAAATATTTATTTTAGACTTGTTTAACAAATCGCACTTTAGTCGCCGAACATTTCGTAAATTAGTAGTACCCTGTCTCCTCGCCTATACGTACCGCTAGGGTTGTCAATTCTCGAGTATTAATTGCTATTAGGGGCGACACGCGTAGCCACTAGCTGGCTATAATCTGTTTAGCCGCCGACCGCTAGGGGCAGTAATCGACCAACAAGCATGCCGTCGCAGGCTAATATGATAGCTGGTCGCCATTTCCTTGGTGTTGGCAAATTTGTGGTATGGATTGGGTATCTTAGAGGTTTCATGATGGTTGAAGAGGTTGTACAAACGTAACTTAACAGGGAAAGTAATGATGATGATTTTACTACTGTTTAAATAGAATTAGTTTGTAGTATGTCACTTTCGTGGTCTTTCACTGCTGGCCGGATAAATATGCTCAGAGTCACTCAGCGAGCTATGGAATGAGCTATGCTCGGAATTTCTCTACGAGACAGGGTTCGAAATGAGGACATTCTTAGGAGAACACAAATTACCGACATAGGTCGTAGAGTTAGTAAGCTGAAGTGGCAATGGGCAAGCCACATCGCTCGAAGAACTGATAACCGATGACCTGGTCAGAGTCACTGGGCGGCGACTGGATGCAAGCGGCCCAAAAGAGGAAGTTAATGGGGGAGGCCTATGTTCAGCAGTGGACATCCTTAGGCTGATATGATGAAGCTCTATATAGTTTGGGATTAGATGGCCGTGTGCAAATAGTGTCCCAGGATATTTATTTATATTATTTTTCATTGTAAAGCCAGGCTTTGCCTCCTTATGTGTATTCTACCGCTTGTACAACGGAGATTTTTCTAAGGAATTGTTCGACTTGTTGCCCACGGCTCATCTTCCATCATCGCAACTCTCGCCATCGACAGGGAATCCATCCTCACACATTGTAACCAGAATTGTTTCGAACAATGTGGGCTCAAAGGAGCTTTCTTCCGCGGACGTTCAGGTTGTGGAATGAGCTCCCCGCCGTGGTTTTCCCAATGCAATACAGCATGGGGTTCTTCAAAAAGGGCGTGAAGAGATTTCTTCAGGGTCGGCAACGCACGAGTGATACCCCTGGTGTTGCAAGCGTCCATAGGCTACGGTAACTGCTTACCAACAGGCGGGCAGTATGCTTGGTTGCCACCTTAGTTGTATAAAAAAAAAGGCAACTTATAAAAACATGGGTTGACATAAAACAGGGTCCCTCCCTGAAATCAATGAATAATTTCAAGTATGTCACGTATTTTATAATAAGTATGGAAGTGTATAGAAACGTTTATTTTAAATGTCACAAGCGGAATGACTGATCGCCGGTTGGCGGAAAATGGTGCGAGAAAATATCGAATATTGTATTTATTTTTTCCAACAAACGAATTATGGCATGGTGTTATTTATATTTTAGGGTAGGAAATGTTACGATTAGCTTAATCTTATTATTTTGTGACGCATGATGAAATATTTTTAATAAAAGTAGGTATTTTCCTTTTTTTGCACACTATAATTCGTATTCACCCTGTTTTAAAAGTTTATATGTGTTAGGAAACACATCGATTGAAATGAGTTTTAGGGTATCTTACCCAAAGGGTGCTAAACGGGACCCTATTCATAAGACTCCGCTGTTCGTCCGTCCGTCCATCCGTCCGTCTGTCTGTCAGTGGGTTACAACCCACTCACACTCACATACCTATTACTAGGTAGATACTTGAAATTTTCACAGAATATGTATTTTTATTAAAATATATATATAACAACAAATGAAATAAAATTTTAAATTAAAGGGGGCCTTCATCCCCGTACAAGAAACGTTTTGTTGTTTTTTTTTTGTTGCGCCTACTTTTCATTTCACAGTCAATTTGAGTAAGGTAACATTATTATTATTATATTACGGAACCCTCCGTGTGCGAGTTTGACTCCTACTTGGCCGGTTTTATCTAATTTGCGAATTGTGGCAGAGTGTGGTTAACGATTCTCTCGTCTTGTGGTTCGATGGGGACATTTCTATAACAAAAGTCATTACTTTCTCATGTCTATAAAATTACTAGGATCAGACTATACTGTTATTATTTCCCTTTATACAAGCATATAAAAATAAAGTACCTAATAAAACTTTTTACCAAGTACGCCCACTTTAAAAAAATAAACTTAAACTTTAAACTCGTTGAAACTTTAAATTAGCTCCAATGACTGCGAACAACCTGCACATGGCGACTGGGGACTTAAAAACACCAGTGTAAATGGGAAGATGGGGGTGAATTGGGAACAAGGGGGAAACTGGACTGTTAAGTGTTATTTATAGGCACTATACAGAGCTTTGGATAGCGTTCTGAACGCCATTCTTTCAATAATAGTAAACAATGGTAAAATTGGGAAATTTCAAATTTAATGCAACTCTTTTGTGACATCGCGCTTTATATCTGTTATTTTTTTATATTGAAGTTCTTTAATATTCATATTATGAAGAAGAAATAATACAATAGAATATTGTTTCTTTCATAAGTTACTGGACTAGTACCTACCTAGAATATATGTATAGTGCTTGTGATTGTTAAGTAATAATGTAAATAATGGTATATGTACGTACAAAACCAACAAAACTGTGAAAGAGTGCACGCCTACCAACTGCAATAGTAGTTTGGTGACTATTAAAATTAAGAAAACATGCAAGGTTTTTTTGGAAAAAAAAAAAAGAAAAGGAAAAAAAAAAATTTTTTATGTGATTGCTTCTCATGAAGATAATAATATCTAAATGCATCATGATGAAACTTTGACTATAACTTATAGTGAGGCTAGAGGTAATCCCTTCATCGTACACGGTATTTTTTTTAATTTGCCAATTAATTAGGACAACTCGAAAACATTCGTGAAATGTCATCTCTCACTAGAATTTACAAAGAAATTAAATAAATGTCCCACAGTGTCATTTGGCGGGTTAAATGCCTGAGTGCCAACTCTTAGGGTTGTCAATTAACCGTAAATTAGACGTTCACTTTAAGGAACAAATTAAAGTCCGAAGTAGCCGGCCGGAAAATTATTTTAAATTGGAATGGTAGATTCTGGAATTAAGTAAAGCGCGAAAAGTGTTCAGCTATTGCAAAATTATCCGGAATTCAATTTTATAAAAATTATCGGCATTATTTAACACAAGATCAGCAAATTTTGTTTAAATTTAATTTTGATTTATTTAAATTGAATTGCTTTGCCATTGAATACTTTTACACAAGAACAATATAACTATTCTAGAAATTTGATTAATTCGGAGATAGATTTCATAACATTTGTCGGGCCAGTTGGCGCAGTTGGTTAAGACTCTGCTAAAGATTCCACCTATTGCGCCGCAGGTCGTGGGTTCGATTCCCGCACAGGACTTGCATTTGTGTGCATGAACATGTCTGTATGTCCTGAGTCTGGGTGTAATTATGTATATTAAGTATGTATTTACAAACAAAAAGTAGTATATGTATTAAATCAGGTATCTGGTTTCCATAGTACAAGCTCTGCTTAGTTTGGGATCAGATGACCGTGTGTGAGGAATGTCCCAGGATATTTATTTATTTATAACATGACTTCTCCAGGAAATGTTGGAGCTTTTTGGTGAATATACGGATCATGCAATCCAAAGCAATTCATCAACACTGACAGATAAAGCAGGACCTAAACTGGTCGACCTAGAGATTTGGAATTTGCAGTAAATATTCCTTAGGTACGAAGAAAGGATTTCCCGAAATTCAACCCCTAAGGGGGTAACATTTTATAAAAAATACGTTTGGTCGCAATATTCTTTCTTAAGGAAGTTTCTGAGCTAGTCATTCAAGTTCTTAGTCATAAACAACTACTTACACAACTGTCATTGATTATATAACTTGACATGGAGGTATATACGTCAAAATCCCATTGTAGCCAAGTCAACCGGTTCGATGCCTGATTGCAGCTTGATTGATGTTAATTGTTAATGGAACTGATTATAAGTGTCATTAAGTAATAGAGCTGAGGCTCAGCTCCGTTGGTAGCGAAGGTAGGATCGAACCCTAAATCTGATATCCGAAAAATAATTTTTTTTTTGTTTACTTTTTTTTAATTGACTGGAAGTTAATTGCCCAAATAAGTTAAACTTTATCACCCTTACGCGGATATTCGGCGAGCAAGCTCTCAAGCGACAATCTCATTGTTAGTGTATATGGGTGCAGGTATTAAGCACATAAAGCCTAGAAGGAACTGGCCATCAATTGTAATATTTATATTATTTCTAACTCTCCAAATTACAAATATACCCTTTATCGATGAGCTAAGCATCACGTCAAGTTCATAATTCAAGTTATCAACTTGTATCCCTACCTGAAATATTTCGTCATAATATTTCAAACGAGTAACTCGATATAAACAACCCGATTCATACACAAACGGTACCGATTGACTTGTCAATAAATAATCGAACAAAAATTTAATTTTCGCACAGTATAGGTTATTCTTAATGTCGCACAATTTTACCAGTTGGGGCTATAAAACTAGAAGTTTTTTTTTCACTCTTCATCATCATCATCATCATCAGCCTTTTTTAAGTCCACTGCTGGACACAGGCCTTTCCAAGAGCGCGCCACTCCTTCCGGTTTCTTGGCACCCGCAAGAAACTTGGTTTTTCACTCTTGTCCATTTCGATTCCCAGCTCTAGCAGGTGATTTCAAAAATTGAATACAGTTTTTCTTTATTTCAAAAATAAAATAAAGTTTATTATAAGTAAAATTTGCTATCTTCAATATTTTGAGTATATTCCCTCCAGGGGGACATTCGTGGATCAGATGGCCGTGTGTGAAAATTTCTCAGGATATTTCCCCTTTTTGTGTGCAACTTCAGCAAGTAAAATCAACATAATTAGATTAGGTATTTCTTTTAAGCAAGTCATTTGCATCGAAGTCTCTATTAAGTTTCATAAAATTTACCCGCAAGTTTTCTGGCCCCAAATCAAACCGAATTAATCATTCCGATTTAACGATGTGTCATAAATCGCTTTGCGTTTGAAATTGGAACGAAAAAATATGATGTACAGCCCTAATTTAGGTGTCGAACGTTTCTCAAATCACTCTGTAGGTACATTCCATTAATTTCACATAATCGTCTGTATTTTTCAATCTCATTAATGCCCGGTTTCAATAAACAAAAACGAATCATTTTGCTTACATTGGTAAAAAAACCTACCATTGGGTAGGTTTTTAGGGTTCCGTAGCCAAATGGCAAAAAACGGAACCCTTATAGATTCGTCATGTCTGTCTGTCTGTCCGTGTATGTCACAGCCATTTATTTCCGAAACTATAAGAACTATAATGTTGAAACTTGGTAAGTAGATGTATTCTGTGAACCGCATTAAGATTTTTACACAAAAATAGAAAAAAAACAATAAATTTTGGGGGTTCCCCATACTTAGAACTGAAACTCAAATTTTTTTTTTTCATCAAACCCATAAGTGTGGGGTGTCTATGGATAGGTCTTCAAAAATTATATTGAGGTTTCTAATATAATTTTTTTCTAAACTGAATAGTTTGCGCGAGAGACACTTCCAAAGTGGTAAAATGTGTGTCCCCCCCCCCTGTAACTTCTAAAATAAGAGAATGATAAATCTATAAAAAATATATGATGTACATTACGGTGCAAACTTCCACTGAAAATTGGTTTGAATGAGATCTAGTAAGTAGTTTTTTTTTAATAGGTCATAAATTGAAATTAATATCAAATACTCAGGTCTATACTACCATTTACTTATATACCTACAGGTTTGTACGGAACCCTCGGTGCGCGAGTCTGACTCGCACTTGGCCGGTTTTTTTATTGCCAAACTGGGCATATAGATCATTTCGTAAGCTAATTTTACCTGTGATACTTAGCAACTTCCATATGGGAGGGTCTGCTATGCAAAGCTTTGAGGTATTTGCTTCATTATTATTAAAGATATAAGAGTCATAATTTTAATAAATATTAACCGATAACGGTCCGTAAATTATTGAAACCGGGCATAAGAAGATAATTATCTGAAAGATTTCATCGATACAGAAACGAATAGTTTTGCGTAGTCAAAATGCGAATATTTTACATGCACTAGGTAGGTAAGTAATTTTATTTGATATTGATAACTACAAAGTTTTGTTTTTTAATTATTGCCAAGGACTGCAATGGAAAGATGAACAAATAAACCGGCCAAGTGCGAGTCAGACTCGCGCACCGAGGGTTCCGTACAAACCTGTAGGTATATAAGTAAATGGTAGTATAGACTCAGGTCTATACTACCATTTACTTATATACCTACAGGTTTGTACTTGTGTGGTTGTATTTGATATTAATTTCAATTTATGACGTATTAAAAAAAAACTACTTACTAGATCTCGTTCAAACCAATTTTCGGTGGAAGTTTGCACCGTAATGTACATCATATATTTTTTATAGATTTATCATTCTCTTATTTTAAAAGTTACAGGGGGGGGACACACACATTTTACCACTTTGGAAGTGTCTCTCGCGCAAACTATTCAGTTTAGAAAAAAAATATATTAGAAAACTCAATATCATTTTTGAAGACCTATTCATAGACACCCCATTATAAGAACGTTGAAACTTGGTAAGTAGATGTATTCTGTGAACCGCATTAAGATTTTCACACAAAAATAAAAAAAAAACAATAAATTTTGGGGGTTCCCCGTACTTAGAACTGAAACTCAAAATTTTTTTTTCATCAAACCTTATGGGATGAAAAAAAAAATTAATATAAAATACTTACCAAGTTTCAACGTTCTTATAGTTTCGGAAATAAATGGCTGTGACATACGGACGGACAGACAGACAGACAGACAGACAGACATGACGAATCTATAAGGGTTCCGTTTTTTGCCATTTGGCTACGGAACCCTAAAAATATCAGAATAAATATCAAAATATAAGAATACTACTACTGTCTCTAAATATCCTGGGACATTCCTCACACACGGTCATCTGTTCCAAACTAAGCAGAGCTTGTACTATGGAAACCAGATAACTGATATAATACATATACTACTTTTTGTTTGTAAATACATACTTAGAATACATAATTACACCCAGACTCAGGACATACAGACATGTTCATGCACACAAATGCATGTCCTGTGCGGGAATCGAAACCACGACCACGGTCTCTGTCTGCTTGTTCGTGCGCTTATAACTCGAGAATGCGATTGTGATTTTCACAATTTCCTCGGCACTCATACTACAAAAGCAAGCTTGAAAAATAAACACTCTAGAGGCAAAATACTTCAAAAAGGCTCTTAAAATTAAACGAAGCATAAATTAAAATATGGATCCCGTTCTTATAAGCTCGAAGGCGTTTCGTAGATTCTAATATAAGTTAACAAAGGCTGGCATCCTCGCATGGAAGTCTTGGGGGTAAAAGCCCGAACGAAATTCGTATTATTTCGGCTATGTTCGGCATTACAGGCATGCACTCAAAGGATGTAATATTAGGTCGTTACTGTTTGGCGCATGCTGCACTGGTTAGGGTAGTTTGTGATTGAAGTTCCTTGCAGCTTGACGCCGAAATGTAGCTACTTATGGTTCAGCGGTAAGATAGCTCAACAATATTAGGTACTGCGCTTAACCAAAATCCCACCTGATGGTAAGCAAAGATGTAGACCGCGCGTGCCCATTTTATATTTTTTTACATCAATAAAATATCAGCCATCCCATCTAGAGCCTAGACCTAAAGATGAACTCCCAATAAACTCCCCACCATAATATAAAATCACCATAACCTCACCATCTCAATGGAGGAGTAAAAATAAAAGTAAATCCAAGATTCATCAAACACTATCGTAAGTACCGAGAGCCGCATAAAAATGTTCTTTATTACCCACTTTACAAGTGATAGCCAAGTGATAAAACTTTTACAATACGGTAGGCCACCACCAAGATACGTTTGCGGAAGATAGCGCCATATATTACGTGGATATAAAGCGGTTTGATTCTCTTCCAATTGCACATAAAGAGTTTATGGGGTTTGGTAGCTTTGTGAGCGATTTTAATAGGGTTTTATATGTACTCAGTTTTAGTCAAAATAAAAGCCAAGACCCTAGTATACTACTAATACTTATGAAGGTCAAAGCTGAGAAGAACCGGCAAGAAATTCAGCAAGGTTAATTTTTTAAGTGTGCTTTAGTTCCTTCTTGTAACGGCCGGTTCACACATGTCTCCGTTTTACTGTTCCGTTTTATCGTGTACGTTTTTTTTTCTTCGATGGCGTATGAAGTTGTATGAGCGACTTCACACATGGCACAGTATTCTGTATACAGTAAAAAATATCGTTCCGTAAAAAAATTACATTCCGTTTTGTCATCGAATACTGGACGACGGAACAGTAAAAATATACGGATACGTAGAATTTTAACGGATAGCTACTGTGTGCGTGGCGGGCGGTGTGTGCGGGGTGTAGGAGGGGGAGTGATGCGACAGGTTTTGTTTGACTCACATTTTTCTGTTCACACATCGCATCCAGTAATGACGGATTCGTTGAACGTTATACGGTGCCTATGTGTGAACAGCGCATAAATTTATGACGTATCCGTTAAAAACGTACCAGTAAAACGGACTCCCATGTGTGAACGGGCCGTAACTCGCAGATTGATCGAAAACCCCAGTTGTGTTCCTGCGAGTGAATAAGGTCACCAGAGCTCATTGGGGAGGGTCACAAGGTCGGTTATGCGTGAGTGATGTCTCATGTGCAGCAAACGTCATATGGCTACAGTAATCGCTTACCATCAGCTTGGCCGTATGCTAGTTTACCGACACAGATGGATAAAAAAAAAATACGCACGAAATATTACAAAATTCGGTATATAGCATAAGACAAGAAAATAAATAGATCAATTTATAGTACTTCCCGCTCTCCGCTGTCACTGTAGCTCTAACACAACGGCCATAAAAGACGATCTGCATGCGTGGCACCGTAAACCGAGACTGTTTAGTGATTTCATCGCAAACAGCGGAATAAAACAAGATGGCGGTTTAAAAACACTTTATTGCTGAGTTTTACGTCCGCAGTGGATAGCTTCGACGCTTGAACTCGATTGTATTTTGGTCATTATTTAAGTTTGATATAGGGTATTTTTTTCTATGGTCATTATTTTTTTCTTTTTGCTCAATATTTCTTTGGACATATGTTTGCTATATGTCTGGATATAAATAAATTTATAAGTATACATTTAAGTTTAGAATAATGATATAGTTTTATATTACAAGCTTTGCTTAGTTTGCGATCAAATGGCCGCGTGCGAAGGATATCACAGGATAAAGAAAGAAAGAAAGAAAGAAAATTCGTTTATTTTGAGTATACACACATAATGATATTATTGTTTTTTTTTGTAAAATGAATTGTTAAGTAAGAGAGTCAAATAAACGTTAACCTTTCTATTATTAAATAGCCTTTTCAACTACGAAACAATACTACGCTTCCACTTAATGGAATATTAAAGATAAATTAAAAAGTTATAAAACGCTTTCACTCAAACCACACTTTTATAAATACAAACTCAAAACCACGTTGACGGTTTTATGTGTAAGTTGGCAACCCTGCGGTGGATACCCAGGTGAACACACCCCTGCGGTCAAAGACCCTTTGTGAAGGCTTTGACGGATTATCATATTTACGCGTAAATAACATCGTAGCCTTTACTACGTCGTAGTTGCTCGTAGCAATTAGTGCTACGGCGTAGCAAACTGTAGTTGACTGGGCTAATATTCTGGATATTAAGGAATTGTGAAGTTTAGTTATATCGGTTTTAGGTTTTATATTGAATGATTCTTTATTTATTTACTGTACGGTTTTACTCTTCTAAGGGGATATTTTTGAGCTTACCACATTAATAAAAACAAGCCATTACATTTTACATAAATAAGGTAAATTAATAGTGGATTATCTATTAAATAATACCGTATAAATTATAACATTTAAAAAAAACGTTACTGCTTACTTACGTCTTTTAATTCTAAACTATAGATACGAAATCAGAATTATACGAAAACTATTAAAATATAGGAACAGAAGAAGTATAAAACTTGCTGCAATTGCCCGAAACGTAGCTAAAGAGTAATAGACTCAGAATTAGTGATGGGACAGAGTTTATCGACATTTACGTCAATTTTTATCGCATACATTTACACCATAAATCTATAACCTCCCAATCCGAAGTTTTCATCCGTATTTAACAAATACCTTTGTATTTCTTAACACTTTCAGATATCGTATGTTTTTCCGGGATAAAAAGTATCCTATATATCCAGAACATATTCTATCTGTGTCTCAAATTTCATCCAAATCCGTTCGGTAGTTTTTCCGTGATAGAGTAACAAACATCCATACATACAAACTTTCGCTTTTATAATACTATTAAGGATAGTAAAGATTTTTTTGTAAAGATATTATTTGAGGCAGCCAGCATATTTGTTTTCATTTGATTGCATAATGTATTGGCACATAGGAATAGTTTGACGAATAGCTGGCATTAGACTCTTTTATTACTCTTTTTAAAACAAGCTTAGCTTGATTAGCATTCATCATTTTTTCATCATCAGCCTATAATGTCTCACTGGTGAGCACAGGCCTCCATTCACAAATGAGGGTGAAAGGGAATGGGCGATACTCCACCACGCGTGCCCACTGCGGATTGGTGGAGGTAGGCTAGTGGTCAACCTACTGTTGGAATTTTTCAAGCCGCCTAGGAGGCATCCAGCAAGCTTAACGACTATCACAATTAAGTGATAACCGGGACCAACGTCTTTACGTGCCTTCCGAGGCACGGAAACGTTCGATTTGAAATACCACTAGGCGGTCACCCATCCAGGTACCGACCACGACAGACGTAGCTTAACTTTGCCGATCGATTAAGAACGGCTAACCCCGAGCACTTCATGTTTATATTATAAGTGCTTCTTGATTAGCATACCCATCAATAATTGACACATACACTTTCATCGATAAAAAAAAATATCGAATCTGTCCCAACACTATTTTAATCCGAAATCATGGCTTAAACATATTAGAGAAGCTGCACCAAGGCCAGAATTTCAACAATTGTACTTATTCCACAAGGCTTTGTGGAGCCAGCCAAGTTTTTGAGTTATTATCTCGACACAGAGACGCTCATTCCGCTGGCTTTTATGGGACTTGATTTAATAGAAGATTTACTTTAAAATGGACATGATATTTATAAAAAAAGATATTAGTGAAGGCAGATTCATCTCAGTAGCTATCTTTATGAATTTACTGGAGAAAAACGTGGAATATGTCGGTCACGTAAAATATATTCAAAATATATATTTTTTTTATACCAATTAGGTGGCAAACAAGCATACGGCCCGCCTGATGGTAATCGGTTACCGTAGCCTATGGACGCTTTCAACACCAGGGGAATCACGCGCGCGTTGCCGACTCTGCAGAAATCTCTTCACACCCCTTTTGAAGAACCCCATGCTGTACTCCATTGGGAAAACCACGGCAGGGAGCTCATTCCACAATCTGAGCGTCCGCGGAAGGAAGCTCCTTTGAGCCCGCACAGTACGAAACAATTCAGGTTTCAATATGTGAGGATGGACTCCCCATCGATGGCGAGAGTTGCGATGGTAGAAGGTAGCCGTGGGCATCATCTTAAACAATTCTTCAGAACACCGTCCGTTGTACAAGCGGAAGCTAAAGATAAATTACGAGGCACGAATATAGAAGCCATTCAAATCCTCTCAATGTTCCCAATAAAATAAATACTCAAACACACTGTCCTCTTTTCAGAAACCGTCTAGAAAGCAACGCGGAGCACTGGTCGGCATTACTGCTGTCTCTACGCGAGCTCACTGAGTGGGTGATAAGGAAGGAGACTGAGCTGAACGCGCTCGCGCCGCCCAGAGGCGACCTGCCTGCCTTGTTGAAACAACAGGTATGTATAAATGAAGCAAAAGTTCAGCCCGGTGGGGTAATATCTCTACGATGCACACTGTCTCTTATCACATGAGAAGTCAGCTGTCCGCGGCGTCGTTGCCTGGCTCGTAGACGAGTTTTGTTTTAGAGAAAAAAATAGCTCTGCATTATCTACGGTAAAAATGGTCAATGGTCATGGTCATGGTCGTGGACAGCAGACTGCTTGCTTAATTAAACAGACGGAAAGATATCATTTGGCAATCCTTTATAAGTTAAATTCGCTTGGTCAGTTAACTGCAGACAATAATGTATATGTATAAAATACGACGGTAAAATTCCTGGAACAAACCATATATTATAGAATAAAAAAAATACGAAACAAATTCACGCACCCACGTAAACGTAACATGTATCAAATGTTACCGCGTAAATCGCCGCGTCCGCCATTTTGCGGTCCAGTGGTAACCAAAATGGCGTCGCGCTGAAACGGCGGCCGGCGGCTGATTTAACGCGTTGACGCGTCGAGGCTTAGCCGCGGTCGAATTATTTATCGTCATCATCGGGGTATTTGCTTACACACCCTGTGGAATATCGTGCTTTGTTTAATTAGGTGAATTTTAGTAGCTGACGTTCTGCCGATGCTCTGTTGGTACTTCTAATATTAGTCTTAGTAAAACGGTGCATGATGTGAACTCATAAAGACACCTATCTCAGATCGCAGACTAAAAGACATTACTTGAAATGTTGCAGTCTTAGTTCATCATCATCATCATCAGCCTATAATGTCCCACTGCTGAGCACAGGCCTCCTTTCACAAATCAGGGTGAAAGGGAATGGGCAGATACTCCACCACGCGTGCCCACTGCGGATCGGTGGAGGTAGGCTAGTGGCCAACCTACTGTTGGAATTTTTCAAGCCGCCTAGGAGGCATCCAACTAGCTTAACGACTATCACAATTAAGTGATAACCGGGACCAACGGCTTTACGTGCCTTCCGAAGCACGGAAACGCTCGATTTGAAATACCACTAGGCGGTCACCCATCCAGGTACCGACCAAGACAGACGTAGCTTAACTTTGCCGATCGATTAAGAACGGCTAATCATGCTACACCACGAGCGCTTCAGTCTTAGTTAATACAATACAAGTGAAAAAGTCTGGCGTTTCTTACTTATAAATACTTCATAATGTTATCGACTTACAAAGATCTACCGCAAATATAATGTATACCTACTGGGTGGAGTTTTTTTTTTGAGTACCGTGAAAAGCTTCACTGAATACACAAAAAATTTTTTTTTGAGAATTCACCTTTGGTCCCATAGTAAAAGTTGTTCAGCATGACTAACCCAACATAGGTTTTGAAAATATGCCATCTCGAAATCTCCACCTGTTATAGCCTCTCGCTCGAGATAAAATATAAATTCCTGATAACATAACATTTTAATAAACATAAATATGTATGATGCGAAGCCAATCATGAAGATACGATACAAACGTTTTTTATAAAGAAAATGGTACGAATAACTAACATGAAGAAAGAATTTACATTGGAAGGCAGACGGCGTCTAATTTTAGTCAAATGAACATTGCCTATGCATGAGAGCTATTCGAAACATCATTATGTACAGCCCAGGGTTGTTAACTGCTGGGATTCCTCAAAGAGTAATCCTGATAAGTTCCCACTTGGCACTCTGCTCTTCAAACTCTTCTTAGAATCATATCCAGCTGTTAAATACAGCTGGAGCATACATATAGGTGCTTGGCTACATGATTACAGATTTCCAACTTAAGAGCTTCGTGTCATAGTTTCCTATACAAATATCTTATGCTCTTTGTAGGATCTTCGTCATTCGACGTCGATACCACTTTTTAATATTAAATGGGCTTGCGTTTTGCCATTGACCCATAAGGGACGATGACGACCCTTACCCAGAAGAAACCTGTTCGCTCTGGCCTTGAATGACCCTAGCTTGTAAGAATCAGGAAACACTATATCTTTATAATTATACCGTGATGCTTCAACCAATCCAGTATGTAATAATAGACCTTCTCCTCAGGATGATCACCGTGCGTTCAGAAGACAGCTGGAAGACAAGCGTCCAGTGGTGGAGAGCAACCTCCTCAGCGGCAGGCAGTACATAGCCAACGAGCCTCCACTCTCTGACACCAGTGATTCTGAACGTAAGTATCATCTTCATCAGCCTATAATGTCCCACTGCTGAGCCCAGGCCTCCTTTCACAAATGAGAATAAAAGGGACTGGGCGATACTCCACCACGCGTACCCACTGCGGATTGGTAGAGTGGTCATCCTACTGTTGGAATTTTTCAAGCCGCCTAGGTGGCATCCAACTGGTTTAACGACTGTCACAATTAAGTGATAACCGGGACCAACGGCTTTACGTGATTTGAAATACCACTAGGCGGTCACCCATCCAGGTACCGACCACGACAGACGTAGCTTAACTTTGCCGATCGATTAAGAACGGCTAATCATGCTATACCACGAGCGCGTCAAAGAACATAATTTGAATTAATGCCAAGCCTTGAAAGTCTAAAAACACAGACGCTGAGATCGACAAAGATGTGTAACATTAGTAGAAACAGATAATCTCTCGGAATCGCAACAGCATTAACAAAATTAATCCTTAACTTAATGTTTCCATTGAAAAACCTCAACTAACCCCGCTAGCTCCGCTACTGATGACAAACTTTACCCTGTACGGCACCAAGCGACGGGCTTAAGGCTGCTGTGTAACTCATAAGCGATAGCGATCAGATTTTTGACCCATCGAGGTACCGACCACAACCGACGTAGCTTTACTTTGCCGATCGATTACGATAACGATCGCTTCAACGAAAGTGTATTGCTTATTAAATAACTCCTTTCCCGCAGTTTCAGAGGAACGAATTTTTTTTTGTATGTTTTCCCAACCAAACCGATCAAAATAAGTTTGGTATATTCAAAGTCAAACCATGATAGCTTGTAACTGTATTAATATGGTTGGAAAAAGAATTATACAGGTATACCTATACATTTTTAGTTTAAAAAACAAAGAGAAAATAAATAAAAGATAACAAACTAAGTTCACAATAATTGAGAGTAGGAACTAACTTTCGTACAGTAAGAGGCACGAGTGGTGAGCACAGATAGGCAGTAATGGGGAAAGCTCGCTCATGTACTATATTGGCCAAATCACAGTAGCCAAATAACACGCGAGAATCCAATAGACGACGAGCATTGACTGATGAACCAATCGTGTGCAGCTCGGCTTTCCCCCCTTCTTCATTCCGCCAAACAGACCGAAAAATTAACTACTGCGCTGGTGTCACCACTCACCACTCACCACTCATCAGCAGCATCATCTGTGCTCACCACTCGAGTGCAGCTACTTTTACACTTATATACCTTTAATTTATAAAGTAAATTCACATTTATAATAAAATTAATATACCTACCTAACATATGCATGTATAAGTAATTGTATGCAAATAATTGAATTGATTGAATATAATGGGTACAAAAACAAACCTTGTTAAACTAAACTTTCCAAACAAGTACCTAAGTTGCACCCTCACCTATGTACGTCATAAGTCAGATGTTACAACAACATGACGTCATGTTGGAGTCAGGGACTCGGAACGGTGATCCAGGCGAAAGATCGACCGGTTGTTGGAGCCACTCATCCGGGTATGAAGTTTCAACGGAGATACTGAAGAGAAAATTTAAATTTTTGATCTTTGTTTCTGATGGTAAAAATTGAATAAGGAATTTAATAATCGTATGAGTTTTGTATAATAATTTAAATGTTCTGAAAGCCTACTCTTTAAAAATAGGGAAGACAATTTTTTCTTGGGAATAACGATACGGCAGATGAAAAGGTTATTTTAATTTATTTTACAGCAAGATTTCGTCGTCAAAAATACCTATCTATAAATGAAAGTCGTGTTAGTTACACTATTTATAACTCAAGAACGGCTGAACCGTTTTGGCTGAAAATTGGTGGGGAGGTAGCTTAGAACCAGGGGACAGGATGCTTTTTATAGGGTAGCGTAGGGTAGCGTAGTTTAGCGTAGGGTAGCGTAGGGTAGCGTAGGGTAGGGTAGGGTAGGGTAGGGTAGGCAAGGGGTTAAAGAAGGGAGCGCGTGTATAACCGCGGGCGGAAAGCTAGTTTATACATAAGCTATTAAGGGTCGGCAACGCGCGAGTGAAACCCCTGGTGTTGCAAGCGTCTATAGACTACGGTAACTGCTTACCATCAGGCGGGCCGTATGCTTGTTTGCCAACTTAGTTGTATAAAAAAAAGTAATTATTAAATTGTTACAAGGAGGAGAATTAGATTTTATTTTTATTTTCGAGTAGCACGTCGAGTAGTCACGAACAGGCCCACCCTCTGGACGCCCAATCTTCAATCTTCTATCGCTCAATTTTCGGACACGTGGTATATTCGTAATTTTATAACACAAGATTACTAATCTCCTCCTTTATCTCCCCATCGCAGATAATAGGCAAACAGTTACCGCGTAAAATCAAATCAGTAGCGTGCTTTGTTCTCTAGAGTGCATGAATGAATGAACGATAGAACGAACGATCGAATGGACGCAATTAGAAGCCGAGTCGACTCCACTAATTGCAAATTCCGTTCAATCAATCCGGATTGATATTCACAAGGTGATAGCAATCGGGAGCATTCAATCACTCGCCGGTTATTCAGATTGATTGTGGCTGTTTCTCTATTATGTTTTTTCAGTGTCGTTTTTAAATAGGTGCTGACGGATACGAGGCTTTTTGCCGTTAACACAGGTGCTATTTTTAAGTGGCAAAATTGAGTTGTAGTATTTGGTATATATTAATGTTTCATAGAATTTTCTGTGGGCATCAAGTCATGAGCTTGTTTCTTGACTGGAAGTAGAAGCCGATTTTATTTCGCCGAAAGTTCAAGTAAAATTAGGGCTCAGATTACAGGACAAAAGGCAGATAGAGCGCGCGAAACATGGGAGTGAGGCCAAAAAATCAAATACAAATTGTAAAACAGATACCTGGTATTCGCTTTTGAATTTTTAGGGTTCCGTAGCCAAATGGCAAAAAACGGAACCCTTATAGATTCGTCATGTCTGTCTGTCTGTCTGTCTGTCTGTCCGTCCGTATGTCACAGCCATTTATTTCCGAAACTATAAGATCTATAATGTTGAAACTTGGTAAGTAGATGTATTCTGTGAACCGCATTAAGATTTTCACACAAAAATAGAAAAAAAACTATACATTTTGGGGGTTCCCCATACTTAGAACTGAAACTCAAAATTTTTTTTTTCATCACACCCATAAGTTTGGGGTGTCTTTGGATAGGTCTTCAAAAATGATATTGAGGTTTCTAATATAATTTTTTTCTAAACTGAATAGCTTGCGCGAGAGACACTTCCAAAGTGGTAAAATGTGTGTCCCCCCCCCCTGTAACTTCTAAAATAAGAGAATGATAAATCTATAAAAAACATATGATGTACATTACGGTGCAAACTTCCACCGAAAATTGGTTTGAACGAAATCTAGTGAGTAGTTTTTTTTTAATACGTCATAAATTGAAATTAATATCAAATACTCAGGTCTATACTACCATTTACTTATATACCTATAGGTTTGTACGGAACCCTCGGTACGCGAGTCTGACTCGCACTTGGCAGGTTTTTATTTCCTATGTTGAAACAAAGTTTATTAAAAAGAAAGTGTTTTTCGCTGAATAAAGTTTTTTAAACAAAGCAAATACTTAGGTATACTGCCTTATTCTGTAATCTGTGAATTAGGGGTACAAACTCACGATTTCTAGCTTCCTTTATCAGAATTCAGACATAAAGTTAATGAATTGAGTAAATAAATAAAAACCGGCCAAGTGCGAGTCAGACTCGCGCACCGAGGGTTCCGTACAAACCTGTAGGTATATAAGTAAATGGTAGTATAGACCTGAGTATTTGATATTAATTTCAATTTATGACCTATTAAAAAAAAACTACTTACTAGATCTCGTTCAAACCAATTTTCAGTGGAAGTTTGCACCGTAATGTACTGTACATCATATATTTTTTATAGATTTATCATTCTCTTATTTTAGAAGTTACAGGGGGGGGGACACACATTTTACCACTTTGGAAGTGTCTCTCGCGCAAACTATTCAGTTTAGAAAAAAATGATTTTAGAAACCTCAATATCATTTTTGAAGACCTATCCATAGACACCCCACACTTATGGGTTTGATGAAAAAAAAAAAATTTAGTTTCAGTTCTAAGTATGGGGAACCCCCAAAATTTATTGTTTTTTTTCTATTTTTGTGTAAAAATCTTAATGCGGTTCACAGAATACATCTACTTACCAAGTTTCAACATTATAGTTCTTATAGTTTCGGAAATAAATGGCTGTGACATACACGGACAGACAGACATGACGAATCTATAAGGGTTCCGTTTTTTGCCATTTGGCTACGGAACCCTAAAAAAGAAAAGAGTTTATCATGGGACCACCTCTGAAATCTCGAAAAAAATACGAATACACTTTTGTATGAAAAGTACTGTATATTAAAATTGAAACAATTGATTTTGGAATCTACAAATTAGGCGTACGGTGTATTTTCAATTAAAACAATTAATTCTTTCAAGTTTTGATTCATCTGCAAATTGCCTGCGTCTCGCGATATCAGGGTTCATTCATCTCAGTTCATTAGAAAATACATGCACATTCACAAGTGTCTGACTATTGGCAACAGACATTGTCAGAATATGCGCATAGACAAATACGATACATAAGTACTACAAGTCAAATTAATATTATAATATTATATCTTTGCCTTTCACGTATTGGGAATTATTTGTAATAATGAAAGTAAATAACGATGTGAAGAGGTGGTAAGTACACAAAACCTACTTATAAGGGATCTCTCAAGTGCATTTTCAATTGATGTTTTTCACGAGCTTTCACCATATTTACTGACTACAGAAAAGCTATAACTTACAATACTTTAGTGTCGATAAATTTGCACACAGAAATTATATCGACATTTTATATCGATAGAACGGCGAGTGGAGACCGAGGTCCGCGCGTAAATGCATCCGTTTCGCCCATTGGTCGCGTCGTAAATTTGAAAATGGAACCAACTTCCCGGGACCAATGACGGTGGAGAATTTGAAAAACGTTCGCAGACCCTTTCCCGACGAAAGGCGGACGACCATCATTTTTATCGATAAATGGAGTAGAATATCGAGTTGGACATATCGAGTGAGACTCGTTTGATGACTGCCATTTATCAATGTGTATTCGTGTAATATTTTCCCTTTTTTGTTTTGGATTTTCGTCTCTTATATTCCCTCGGTGTCGATATTCTGCGATTTGCTTTATCGGAAACAATAATGCTACTGTATATCATGTTTTTACATTTACATAATCAGCCTTTTTTTGCTTATATAGTGACGGTTTCTTTGATATATGAGAGAACAAAACGATTTATATCGTTTTACACATAGTAATAAGACTTGAAATTGTCTGACTAATGAAAACCTAAAAACTTTAACCACGAAGACACTGTGTAAAGAATGATCAGTATATATCTACCATTCCATAAGACTTTAATTATTTCAATGTGTCCAGCTTTAAATTCCTCAAATACCAACTCGTGAGCCAGCCGAGAAGTTCTTAATTACTTTCGAGTGAAATAGCTGCGATGCGACGTCTCTGTAAAATATACTAAGACTGAAATCCTTTTCATATTACTCCATGGTGTTGCTGTCGACGGATTAATTTATAAGACTAACGGTCTCACTCATCAACGCTATTTGACTAATCCTACTGATTAAATGGTTAAATAACGTCACTTCTGTCATTGTCAAATAATTTGACGTTGACACTTAATCAGTTTATTAATTTGCTTTCTTTTTTATTGTTAATTATTTGGAAAAATAATTGGACTGTTTTACAAAAAACTTAAACCGACTTCAAAGTACACTAAGAAGTGATCAAATCCTGATCTGATGACAATGCGACCAAACGGGAAGTGTACCCTTCCGGTCTAAAAACTAAGAATTTTCCAAATCGGTTCATAAATGACGGAGTTATGAGGTAACAAACATAAAAAAAAAAAAAAAAAAAAAACATACAATCGAATTGAGAACCTCCTCCTTTTTTTGAAGTCGGTTAAAAATGCCAAACATAATCAGATTGTCCAAAAAATATTTAAAAAATGTTACCTTGCTGAGTTTCTTGCCGGATTATTCTCAGTTGAAGGCCGAGTACCGAACCGGTGGTAACTTCAGTAAATGTGACCTTCATAAGTGCCCTTCTGGGGCCTAAATTGAATAAATGGCTTTGACTTTGAATTAAATAACGTTTTAAGAGTTATCGGGGTTTTTCTCTAGATTGAGTATTTATGATTGTTTGATATCGATAAAGCCAATCACAACACTAACATAATTTTTTGACGGTCACCTTAAACTTAAATATCGTGTAACAGAAATGAAATATCTTTCCGAAGGGGGTGAAGATTACATCGGTTCTAGTATAGAGTAGTAGTATATATAGACTATAATAATTATCAACTCAACTCAAGAATTCGTACCAAACTTCTGCTTCCAAGTTCACCTATTGTAATAAAATCATAACCAACGTGTAAACCGCTCCTAAGGGGTCGTTATCTTTTCATGTCACTTGCTAATATTATTATCCCACGAAAAACATTTTTATGTAAGGCCAAGCCATATATTTTGACTAAGGTTTAGAGTTTGTGAAGTTAGGGCTTGTAGAGTAAGGGCATGTAGAGTTATAAGCTTGGCTCTTCATGAGATCTGATTAGTTTTTGACAGTGCAAGCCATGTCTTGGAAACATTTTACATAAAAATGTTTTTGGTGGTATTTCACTTCTTTTTGTAAGCTGCTTAGGTTTTTTTTTTGTTTGAAATTTCCAATTTTTATATTTTTTGTGTTGCTTGTGTACGAAACTACGAATACAAGCTTACATATCAAATTTCAGCTTTCTAGGACTTCAGTGAGTCAGTGACGGGGTTTTTTAGATATCAATAAAATCTAAAATATGAGGCGTCGTCCTAATTGGCCACGATCGTACGATCAAACGATGCGATTTCGTCGCACGATCGCGCTGATGTTCCTGTGCTCGCGCGACGACTTGCGAGGTTCAATTAGGACACTCTAAAGCGTTTTGTGTATTTAATCTCGTCGTGCGACGAAATCGCATCATTTGCTCGTACGATTATCGCCAATTAGGACGACGCCTAAGAGCTTATTGATATATTGACATCATGTCCCGAGAATTTTGTTTATCTGGTATAATCCAAACCCAAGTTATGAAGTTTAAAAGAAACGACGAAGCGCTTCTAGAAAAGGTAGGTAGTGCCCTTGCGCTTCGCTTGGCTGTATTGGCGGGGGGCACTCCCATGCCCCCAGACAAAATTTTCTCTTTCGCGACCTATGCGCCTAGTATCAAAGAAGTCGTGGGTCTCACTCAACTTTTACCATTAAATTCAGTAAACATTTACCATATGAAAACCAACAATGCTGTAGGTAACTTTATTAAATTCCAATTCCCCGACATAGAATCGTCACAAAACAATGTAACGGCACAGTTAATTTGAAATCCACCCGGTAATCAACTGGCCCACGCGTAATAAGCGAGAAATGCTCAAAGATAGAAAAAATAAATGAAAATATTCGGTCCAGGAATCCCTGGAACGAGGAGGCGCATTCGGACACTAAACCTATTTGTTGTCGAGTTGACTTGATATTTTATTAGCAAGTAACTTTCTTATGATCATCTCAAAATTTTGTAATGCTATGTTTTTTTTTAATGCTAAACAATATTTTTATTAATTCAAATAGGCATTGTAATTGCAATAGGAATTCAAAATTCAAAATCATTTATTCAAATAGACCTTCGCAGGCACTTATGAAAAGTCTGACTCTAATACCGGTTCGGAAGGTTGCATTTGCTGAGAAGAGCCGGCAATAAACTCAGCAATTACTCTTTTCAAAACAGGCTTAGATTCATTACATAATATTTACATTCTAATCGCACTGAAAACAATTGCGTGCCCCGGCGCGGCGGCAAAATTACAAGAGGACTGAATAAAAATTTAATAAGTAAATAAATAGCAAACTTAAGCAGACCAGCCCCCACAAGCAGCACCTGTTCACAAGTATGACGCGTGTGGCAGCCATCGCCCTCCTCGCCATATTGGAGGGAAGTGAGCGACCCGTCACACGACGCCGCCGCAAGCAAAGGCCTTAAAGTGAGCATGACTTATTTAAGTCTGCCTTAAAAATAAAAAATAACTAAAGGGAAACACTAAACACACAATTTGTTATCACTATGACTATTGACAAGTTTAGACTAAATATCTCAAAATAAAAATAACAATTAGACAGACATAATATATCCATGCATTTATATCAAAATAAATAAATGAAGAACATTGAATTGAATTAATTTAATTACAATAAGTAATATAATCTGTAACCTAAAAACATAACTTATAATAATAATAGCATACTTTGAATTAAAATGGACCTTGAACTAGCTGCTCAGTGAGGCAGGTGCAGAGAGAAGCTACTTCCATACTAGTACTTAATTATCAGACTAACACGTTTTTTTTTACAATGACCTATAAAAAATTTAATGAAACAGTTGTTAAATGAATAGTATAAATGGTACGTTGTCAGTAATTAATCTACATTCCAGTTATAAAACTATTTTGAAATAAGGTTACAGAAACAGTTCCGTTGTAAAGTTCAACTTTTATGAAAACTATCCGAGCGCAGTGTCCCGTCCGAACCCTCGTGGATTCCACAGCGCGGAAGTAACTACGTAATTATTAAATTCCCGCCTTTTTCGCGGAGGCTGTGCTCAGCTACTCACGCTCCAAATATTGAGAGCTCGCCACGTTTGAGGGACGGCGAGCGAATTGTTGAGCTTATTAAATTGAAATAGAAATAATTTTTCAAACGCGATGCTAAAAATACCGCGTGTTTGTGCGTGCGTGTTCAAATATTTACTCGCGAGTTGTATTTGTTTTTTTTTTTTACAGCAAGCTCATGTCCTGTCACGTACTCATAAAGTAGCTTATTTCATGGGTTCCTGAGCGAAATGTCGGTCTCTTAAAGGCTTCTGTTTTTACACTTGTGTGTGGTTTTTGTTACTCAATTAATTGGTATTATTCTTGTGTCAACAGCAAGCCGTGAAAACGAAGGGGACTCCCGTGGCTATAGATCGGCGGAGGAGCAAGCGCGCGAGCTCGCCCGCTCGATCCGCCGCGAGGTGGCCAAGTTGGCTGACAAGTGGAACACGCTAGTGGACAGGAGCGACGCGTGGGGACGGTGCTTGGACGATGCTGTTCAGGTTAGTGAGCCTTTAAAGTTTATTCTTGTCTTAAAATCGAAAAATCACAGTGACGCATCGTGTTTAATCAGGCTGGAAGATTGTTTAATAGTCAAAAAAAATATCAAATCTGTAATTTCTTACTAAAAAAATGATTAAACACATAATTTCGGTTCGGGACCAAATAATAATTTGATTTGCTTCAAATTGTAGTTGATTTCCTCAAATTACAACCTTACCTATAAAATCCATTGCTGCGTGATTATTTATTTATTCCCAAAACATTTTAGATTACAAGTTGCAGGAAATATAAAATGTTTTTAAATAAATTAGCTATATTATACTAATTATCTAACTAACTAGCAGTATACACAGCTGAGTGACTAAACGAGGCATAATTGGTAAATAATTCTAGCGCCATCTATACGAAGAAGAATGTAACTACAATTTCAATCGATAGTTTGAATACAACTTCACACATGTTACTCACTTAAAAACACAGATGGCGTTAGTTGGTCGTGATTCATAATTTATATGAATGAATGTAAGTAGGATCTTGAATGTATAGAGAATAAAGAATGAATAGAAACGTTTCTACGGATATCCGGCTTTAAGATGAAATGAATAGATTTGAATTTCAATAGATTGTTTTATTCAATAGACAGAATGTATGGACATCCACTGTGTTTTAATTGAGATGTAGGTAGGTATTAAGTAGAATAATGTTTAAAATTGTACAGATAGGACAACTTTTAAGGCGATGATTGCTCAGTGGTAGTGAGTGACGTCGAATGCCGAAAAAAAGGTCCCAGATTCAAATCCTACAATGAGCTTGAGCTTTCGGTGAAGGAAAACATCGTGAGGAAACCATAGCACGGTGGTAGGGTACTTTGTAGTACCCACCTAGCTGGCTACCATCCTAAAGTTTAAAACCTGTCGCCATGCACCTATCGGTGTGGTCCGACGGCTGCACTTGAGAGCCAGTTCCTTCTAGGCTTTGTGTGTGCACCACCATCGGACACATCATCACTTACCTACCATGATGAGATTGCGGACGAAACACATTAAAAAAATAACTAAAAAAATAACTTACGAATAGTTTAAAGTCAGTCTCTAGGCGAGAGATCAAAAGAAGAAATCTAACTACTGACAACTAGGTTCAAATCTTATGTCAAACTAATTTCCGCCCGCGGTTTCATCCGCGTTCTGATGGAGCGTATGTCTTTACTGGGATAAAAAGTATCCTATGTAATTCCAGGTGTACGATCTATATATTATTATGTACCAGTAATGTCCAAACCAAATCCGTTCAGCAGTTTACGCGTGATTGAGGCTCCAACATCCAAAAATTTAAACATGCAAACTAACATATATAATACTAGCTATCCCCCGCGGTTTCAACCGCGTTCCCGGTATAAAAAAAAACGCCTATGTCCTTCTCCATACCATAGGCTATCTGCATACCGAATTTCATGATGATTCGTTGAGTAGTTGAGGCGTGAAGGCGAAACAAACAAACTAACTTTCGCATGTATAACATTAGTTAGGATTAGTGAGATGATCTTTCCAAATATTCCAACCCAGTCTTAAACGTCGTAATATCATGATATCAAGTCTTCCATAAGTTTTCATAAAAATTTCAAATCCTCTGTGAGGCTCAGGTCAAATATCCACAAATGCATACCCTCTACCATTACTCTATGACCTATATGAAGCAGGAAACATGCTCGTGCGCAGTGACCGGTTAATGCCCAATGCAGCGCGTAGATCACGCCTGTCCCGCCCTGAATAACTACAACTCAATCGACTATTGCTAAAATGTACCTAGTGTACATCGATTTATGCAACCTGGATGTGTCATTCGATAAAAAAAAAAGTAATAATAAAAGAAAGATCTACAATAATGCCTTTTTTCATGCCGGACTCTTCTCAGTTTAAGTGTATTCCAAATCGGTAGTAAGGTATATTTTTTTTTTTATGAGTGACTTATCAGGGACTTAACTGAATAACTGACTTTTCAATTTTATTGAAATTTTTAACCGTCTCTTGAAATCACTGTCATATTTAATAGTTTAGGGTATTCTTCACCCAATCTTAAGCTGTAATCAAGCTTTCAACTAACAAATAAATGCTTAGGTACCTACGAAACTTAATGACATTAACGATGACTTAATTATTTGTTTGATGATGGAGGGATCATATCGAAATACAAGAACTGGTAACATCAATGGTGCTAAAAGAGAGAGAGTTGCCATATACAAAGTCAAAAAGGACACTATTTAAGGTTGCCAACAATTACTGCGATACAATCAAAATAAGACCAGTATTAACGTAATAACATGTCTCTTATTTTTATAGTCTTTTTATGACCCTGATTTTTATCTTGACCTGCAATATTTGATGAAATTGGATCTTTTGCAAAATGTGTATTCCTTCTGAAGAATAATTGCACCTACCGTCATGATTTCTCTTAGCTCAATTACTGGTAGAAGGGAAAGTCTAGTTTATAGGGGAAACTATACATAATGAATCGTGTTTGCTAAAACATTCCGATATCTCTTTATTGTTTTATCAAACCTTAGCACTGTAAGGCACTTTGTAGTACCCACCTGGCTAGCTTCAACTAGAAGGGAAGTACCCTTCTAGTGTACGTATTACGTAAGGTTTAAAGGTTTAAAGCAGTGTACCAAAACTCAGGTTTGAAATATATCCGCCACTTTCTAATCTCATATAACAAAAAGAACCGGAACCATCATAAAGCCTGGGTTTAACTAGACTTGGCTTAAACCATCTCCTAATAAGACTGTAGTGAATACCACCTATGATCAAATCTTCTCTTATTATGGTATGGTTTGTGATTAAGCGCAAACAAAATCCCGAGATTAATGAAAAAAAAACAGAAGCATAAGGCTAGATGCATAGTTCTAGAAGCATATTTGCTTATCACCTGCGGTGTCATCACTTACCTACCATGGTGATGAGGCCGCAGAAGACTGACCCAGAAGGAGGTGTTTCTAGTGTATGTATATTTATGTGAAAGCAGGTAATGCGCTCGTCCTGGAAATTACTGAATTGTGATAGTCGTTAAGCTAGTTGGAGACCTCCTAGGCGGCTTGAAAACTCCAACAGTAGGTTGACCACTAGCCTACCTCCACCGATCCGCAGTGGGCATGCGTGTGGAGTATCTGCCCATTCCCTTTCACCTTCATGATTTCACCTGATGATAATTTTAACTGACATGTGTTTTGACCACGTACATACCATGGTAAGGCCAAAAGCGAAGCAGTTCTTCATATCAATCCGAAAAATTAAGCTGCGCTCAAATCAACCCACATCCCGCGCTCTGTACCGTATCCAGTAGATACATAACTCTTTGTAAATAGTTTCAAAGCGTGGCTATTGGAATTAATTACTGTCTACATTGTACTCTCCGCCTAAGGCTGTGTCGTCGGCTTTATAACAAAAGGACCGTTATAACATCTTAGTTTAAGTGTCTTTACTCACAGTTGTTACTCAATAATGTTAATAGTTGCCATTAAAGGTACATTGTGTAATGCTTTGATTGAGATTTGTTGTTCTGTGAGGTTTTACAAAGGAAAAAGCTAGAATAAAATAAATGAAGATTGTGGGATAAGAATTGATTGATAAAAAAATACGTAATTTAATTTTACTGGTGATGCAAAACAACGTTTGTAATTCATCGAAATTATGAGCAATCCAATTTACTATTTTATTTTTTTAATTTACACTTTCAACAACAAACATAGTACTAGAACGTTTGTTTGTTTGTTGCACTTTCACGCCAAAACCGAAGAACCTATCGCGATGAAATCGGGCATGCAGATAGCCTATGGAGAAGAACATAGGCTACTTTTTATCCGGGAACGTGTGTGAAACCGGGAGACAGCTAGTTTTTTTATATTCCAGTTTAGTGACATAAAAAAAAATTACGTAAAAAAATAAACGTCGATTATTTTATTAATTCTTTGCTCATGTATATCCCTTTATACTTTGTAGGGTTATTGCGAGCTTTTTTCCAAAATGCAAAGTTTATCTAAATCATCTGATTAAAGCAATGCAAAACTAACTCAACCCTTCTAGGTTAAACGTCACTTCACGGAATTTAACCTACAGACGTTACCAGATGACGTATGAAACAATACACTAGACTCGCATACATACTCGTATACGTACAGACGGCTTGTACCGATAGGCAGCTTTTGTGCCCGCTCAGCGAGTGTGACGAACGATGCACTGTGTTGAATCACAGTGCAGATTAGCTATGTGCCAATTGAAGATGTGCACGCACATTGTTAGTAGTTTTAGTTTCGGTCAATTTTGGATTTTGGTAAGATACGTACTTGGTTGAGTTTTCCAATTTTCTTCCTATGAAAATCTAATAAGGGTTTAAATCGCTAAAGAAATGTAGTTAATATATCAGAACGACTGACATTCCCAAAAAAATCAAGATTATGACGCTTCTCTATTACATGCTGCTCCAAGAAACGATTTTAATATTTTTAATTATTTTCACAAGTTTAATTCAAAATCAAAATAACTGCTATACACTGTGACTTTTTATTCGTTTTTTCGCTAGAACAAACGTTGTTCAGACCATGGTCTAACATTTTATAACATCAAATAAAAAAAACGTCATTGGTTTTTGAAAAAAACACAAAACAGGAAAATTTCAAAAAGTCAGGAAGCCGCGGATTCCCACACCTACAAAACTGGCGTGCCGCCGTGCCACAACTACTTCGAAGTGCAAGCGCGGTGTCTGGGTTGTAAGGAATAACGATAATCCCGACTTTTTTAACTTTATTTTGTGTTTTTTCAAAAACCAATAACGTAATTTTTTTCATTTGATGTTATTGAATTTTAGTAGACCATGGTCTGAACAACGTTTGTTCTAGAGTTAAAACGATTAAAAAGTTACGTGTATTATTTAGAAAAGTAGATACCACAGTAAATAAAGTTCCAGTATTAAATAGTAAACCAACTATTAGACCTATCAATCCAGTAGGATAGCTGTGGTTGGTAGACGTGGGAGTTAGGTGTGGGGGTTGTTAATAAATCGGGGAAAACTATTTTAATTACTCGCGTCCACTACCGACTAGCTTGGAGAGTTCAGATAGGTATGTATAATGTACGAATCTTGACACAGAAGGTTTCTGACTTCTGATTACTCTTTGGTATTATAAAGTTAGTAAAATCGATATCAAAACTAAATGAGTGAAGGTTGTACTGTTATGCCGCAGGTCTTGGTTTCCATCCTTCACCAATTACGTTTGAAGATCACCCTCGGAAGGAATGTCTCTAAAACTAAGATTTACACAAAGTCAGCTTTTCGACTGAGTGGAGTCTATCGACTTGCTTTGCATTTTGTCGATAACAATGCACCGCTGTTCGTTATCGAGGTCGTTATGCGACCACTTGCGATGAGTGCGACCTATTGCTGGGACGCGTTATCGATAAATATGGTTTTCTGCTATTTTGTGATAATACTATTATTATCTATGAGCTGTTGTATCTTATATATATACGGTACGGTATTTTAGTTTTTATAAGTTTATATTTTATCTTATTTATTTGCTGTGCCCTAACAGGGTTTCATGTTGTACATTACATATTTTATTTATTTTATTCAGTGCAGATATAACTAACGTTATAATGCACTGTCAGTATCATATATATGCCGATGATGTGCAGATCTATCTCTCTGTTAAGCCAAATCAAGTCGATGAAGCTGTGCATAAAATTAATGAGGATTTAAACCATATTTCAGAGTGGGCTCATAACAACTCGCTCATTCTAAATGCGAGCAAAACTAAATTTATGATATTAGGATCTAGAAATCAGATCAATAGAATAGGTGTATTGTATCCACGAATATCTATAGATAATGCACCCATTGAGCGTGTCCAGGAAGCTCGAAATCTAGGTCTGGTTATGGATGGAGAGCTACGTTTTGAACGCCATATAGCGGATATAGTTAGGAATTGTTTCTACCGACTTAAGGTGCTGTATAAGATTCGAAACCACCTTAGTGTTGAACTACGTATTCAGTTGGCGGACTCTTTGATACTCTCAAAGTTCAACTACCTCGACTCGGTTTACGGACCGAGACTATTAGCTAAAACGGCAAATCTCATACAAAGAGTTCAGAATGCGTGTGCACGGTTCTGTTTTGACATAGCACCGAGAAGTCATGTTACCCCCTTCTTTAATAATGCTAATATACTAAAAATGAAGTATAGAAGGGAGTTACATTTAGCCACTCTGTTGTTTGGTGTTGTTCGCACTGGAAAGCCTGAATATCTTTACTCAAAGCTTTCATGGTGGAGTGACAATGGTAAACATGCTAGAGTTTCAACACCTGTGCTTCGTATTCCCCGCCATGGATCTGCAGCGTTTCGAGGTAGTTTTAAGTATAGTGCCACTAAGTGCTGGAATAATATACCGCCTCCATTACGTAGTCTCAAGTCAGTACAGTCCTTTAAGACAAAGTGGAAGGGAATCCTTATTGGCATTCAAAAATCCAGCTCTCAGTAGGTTCCTATTTATATAATATTTAAAACCGCATTTATTTCGTTTTTTATTCTATTTATGTTGTTTTAATAATGCTTTTATTATTATTGTATCTATTGTATTTGTATTTATTGTATCAGAATATGTATTATATGGTATGATTATAAAGTAAGTATATGTAATTATAAAGTATTTTTTTAGTTTTGATTCATTTATTCCTTTTGTAGGCAAGTAGTATACTTATGTTTATTTTTTCTTTTTTAAATACCGCACATTCGTCCGTGCATCACCCGGGGCTTCAGCTGAAAATCAGCGCTGTAGTTATCTGCAGCACATGCTGAGCTGGGGCCTTTTGGACCCATCATAGTACTCCAATGTTGCAAAATTTTACTGTATTGTTTTTTTTTTTTATGTGTTTCATTGTATTATAAATGTATTGTATTGTTGTGTATTGTGCTATTTTGTTGTGTCCAATAAATGTTTCTTTCTTTCAAATGTTTCTTTCTTACATATATTTGTCATCTTCTATCCACATGAATGCAATAAAGTTTTGAATTTGAATATCTTTATGGTATAAAAGTGACATCTTGATACTTACGGCCTTACTTTTAAAACGTAATTTATTTAATATACTAATTAAATGATCATATAAATAATGTCGCTTTACTGTCATTGTCAAAAATGTGACGTTATTTACGTGACAACTTAGTGTTTGAGGTAAAATGAGTTTTATGAGCAAGTGTGTTAGTTACTTAGATAGTCAGTTAAAGTAATTATAAACAAAAGCTTAAACACCAGAGTATAAGGTGGCATTGTGATCAAACTCAGGCTCTTCGTTGTAGAAAAATGTTCATTGGATTAATATAATATATTCTAATACATTTTTGATATATATTTTTGAATTATATTAGGCAATTTTTCTTTATTCACCGTAACACAAACCAATAGGATTGAAAATAAATTGAATAAATCTCGATATGGACATAAATCGATAGCACCTCGTTAAAGCTATCGACACAACAACAACCCTATAAAAGATTCACATCGGTTAGGATTCTGCTCGTTAGTACTACGATCGCTTCACGATCCGTTTCGGGGATATACTTTTAAAGTATTTTCCTACAGTAAGCAACAATGAGTGGTAACACTGAGTGTGACTGCACTGGGTGAAGCTTTGACGTGTTCCGTAAATAATTGGACAGTTTTACAAAAAACTTGACTTCAAAGTACACTAAGAAGTAATCAAATCCTGATCTGATGACAATAGGACCAAACGGGAAGTGTACCCTTCCAGTCAAAAATCGGTTAATAAATGACGGAGTTATAAGGTAACAAACATAAAAAAAAAATATACAACCGAATTGAGAACCTCCTCCTTTTTTTGAAGTCGGTTAAAAAACTGTTGAGTTCTGGCCTCAATCCAATCCTACAATGAGCTTGAGCTTTCAGTGAAGGAAGTAATGTGAGGAAACCATACGGAGGTAAGAGTACTTTGTAGGTACTTTTCTGACTGGCTACCAACCTCAACTTGAGTATTTATCGCTAAACACTGTTCATAATTTACATAATAATTGGACTGTTTTACAAAAAACTTAAACCGACTTCAAAGTACACTAAAAAGTATTCGAATCCTGATCTGATGACAATGGGACCAAACGGGAAATGTACCCTTCCAGACAAAAAAAGAATTTTCCAAATCGGTTAATAAATGACGGAGTTATGAGGTAACAAACATAAAAAACAAAAATAGAATTGAATTGAGAACCTCCTCCTTTTTAACCGACTTCAAAAAAAGGAGGAGGTTCTCAATTCGGTTGTATGTTTTTTTTTTTTTTTTTTTTTTATGTTTGTTACCTCATAACTCCGTCATTTATTAACCGAATTGGAAAATTCTTTTTTTTACTGGAAGGGTACACTTCCCGTTTGGTCCCATTGTCATCAGATCAGGATTTGATTACCTCTTAGTGTACTTTGAAGTCGGTTTAAGTTTTGTGTAAAACAGTCCAATTATTCTGAAGTCTGTTAAAAATATGCTTATTTTCTTACAGCTTTTGGATGACCAATAAAATTTCCTATATCACAGTCCGTATCTTTTGCAGCAGATCAACACACCATTTAAAATCCCAACCTTTACTACATTAGTGTGACATTTTCACCACAGCCCACGGTGGCCTACATTCGACGAAACAGTTCCAATTGTGTCAAATTCACCACAACGAACGGCCGAAGCTTTCTGCAACGCTTTGATGCAGATTTTTATGGGTGGAAATTGTATTTTGGAATTTTAAGTGCTCCATGTTCGAGATTTTTAGTGCAAAAATGTTTCCAGTGAAAAGTTAGTTCAATTCGAGCTTTAACTGGACGTGAGTGCTGGCAAGTATCGAAAATAAATCATCAATGTCGGCTCTAAAGCTAGTAAACATCTCCATCAGTCCATTAAATTGATTATTTATTTATTAAAACACATACCAGAATACAACCAAAAATAACAACAGAATTATACGCATTATAGATATAAAATAGGTTACATTCCAAAAGCATGTGCCCCTTACATGTTAAGTAACAAACTTTTGTTACGTTACAAGTACGATAAAATTGAGAAAATGATTAAAATGAAAAAGAACAAAGAAGAATGGGTAATAACGTCCCCAGACTGTAGCACGATGAGCTATAGTGGTAATTGTAGGTCTCGTCGAGCACATTATTTTATTCTATGACAGCAAGTCTGAATTCCATGGGAGAAAAAAGATATTCACATTTGAAGTTACAAAAATGTTCCTTTGGTAATGATTGTTTTTTGTTATTATTAGCTCTGCCCTGCGGCACAGAATACTCAATACCAGCGATACCAACCGCGTTTTCAAGACAAAAATAACTGTATGTCAATTTCCAGGTTCCATGCTATCTGTCTGCTAATATTTATCGATATCGGTCTAGTAACATAGCTGTGAAACCATAACAAACGGACAGATCTACTCTCGCATTACAATTGTCGACGATCCCGAGCTCACAAGCGGTGTAGAGCCCGTTAGTCTGAGAAGAGACTCTGCCTCCTTATGTGTGTTGTACCGCTTGTGCAACGGACAGTGTTCTAAAGAATGTTTTGACCTGATGCCCACGGCTACCTTCTACCACCACAACTCTCGCCATCGACGGGGAGTCCAACGTCACATATTGGAACCGAAATAGTTTCGTACTGTGCGGTTTCAATGGAGCTCACTACCGAGGACGCTCAGCCTGTAGAATGAGCGCCCCACCGAGGTTTTCCAAAGGTGTGCAGAGATTTTTGCAGGGTCACCAACGTGCGTGTTACCCTAGGTGTTACAAGCGTCTATAGGCGACGGGCCAGTTGGCGCAGTTGGTTAAGACGTGGAGTCTTAACCTATAGCGCCGCAGGCCGTGGGTTCGATTCCCACACAGGACATTCATTTGTGTGCATGAACATGTCTGTATGTCCTGAGTCTGGGTGTAATTATGTATATTAAGTATGTATTTACAAACAAAAAAGTAGTATATGTATTATATCAGTTATCTGGTTTCCATAGCACAAGCTCTGCTTAGTTTGGGATCAGATGACCGTGTGTGAGGAATGGATCCCAGGATATATATTTATTTATTTATTATTTATATAGGGTACGGTAACCGCTATGGTAACCGCTTACCATCAGGCGGGGCGTATGTTTGTTTGCTGCCTTAGTGATATAAAAAAAACTATCTTTCGCATTAATAACGTTAAAGTATACTATTAATTTGTACCTCGGGATTTTACATGTGTTTCCGGGATACAAACTTTATGTACGTGTCTTCGGTTATCATTAACGATATGGAACATAAAAAAAATATGACTTTCACTAACCAAATTCATATTTTAAACCATATTCAGTTTTTAGTCATCTTCAAGTTCTCTTTTTTATTATGTTTTGCTATTTACCATAATCCAGTCAGTCATTGCCCATGGGGCTGATTACACTTATAGAACGGCAATTAAACAAAATGTCATATAGTAGGTAGTCAAATTTTGGGAACGTTCAAAAGGTTTTTTAAAAACTAAATTAAAACTATGACAACGTCTACACCGATGCTAAGGTGAATTTATTGTGTCTTAAAACTAACAAAGGCAGTGGCCACCAGCCGATGCAACGACTGCTGACTTGCAATAATAATTATAGATAAATTGCCCACGCAAATGGACCACACACGGCTGGCGATGCTGAGCCAGCATTTAGTCTAAAACAGAGGGGGTAGGGGGATCCATAACTCCTCCCTCCCTAAGAGCGAAATTACCGGAATTATCGTTTTCAATATGATTCCGATGATTTCGTCTAAAAAAAGGAAAACATTTTATAATTTTAAGGTTCATAAAATAAATGATAAAAACAAGGATAGTTAAAATTAACAAACTTAATGTAAAATAGCCTAAAACACCGAATTTAGAGGCTTGCTCTCTGTAAACACTTTCTATCACTTCACTGTGCTTTAATTAATTTAATAAAGATAGTGCGGAAACTACTTATAAAAATGTTATATAATCCGGATATGTATGTTGAGAATACCCAGTTATTTTCTTTAGCAGCTAATTCTTTAACCATTGTCTCTACTTTTATCAAACGTGATTTCAAAATTATAGAATTATTATTTATAGTTTCAGTTACATTTATAAAACTATCTAACATTTTGGAAACCAGGGTAAGTTTTTTTGAAATTATAATTTGATTGTTTTCTAATTCGGAGGTAATTTTATCATATTTCAAGGCATCGTCATGATCAAGGTTTCCTGTGATGAGTTTTATCAAAGAACCTAATGGATTGATGATACCTCTCTTAAAGCGTTGCGGTACCAGTTGCTGATATTTCTGTATAGTTATGTCGCGAATGAATTCAGTATGCAACTGAATACTGTCAAATTCACGGGAATATGGTTTATCACTTTTAACTAAATTACTGAAATCTTTAAAGTTTTTAACGATAGAATTAAGGTCATCATGGATTTTATCTAAATTTAAAACTTTAACAATTGTCCAACGGTCAGTTTGAACATAAGCTTGACCTTCTTTTATAGGGATAATTCCGGGATTTCCCTTAAGGGATTGCAGATGAAGGCCCAGCACTGGCGTCACTATCACGAAGATGCTCCACCTGTGGAGGACGTTTGATGTTTTTAATAGGGACCTTTGTCTGTCTGTCACCTATTTGTATGGGAACTATATTTCTTTTGGCTTTACCTATAACTTTAGCTTTCACGTACCGTGCTTTATCTTTACTCTTCCGCTTATTAATGTCTTTAGCGAAAATGGTTCTACCAGGTGTAAAATCTATTTCATTTTCTCCACCTTTTCTTTCCCTAATCTTTTCTTTATTTGCTATTATTTTATCTGCTAAATGTTCGTATAGATACTTCGTTCTTTTTGCATGATCTTTGACCAGTTGTTGTAAATACTGTTTTTCTAATTCAATACCATAAGGGTTTCCTGTATCTGTGTGTCCGAAAACAACCTCAAAAGGAGTTAGATTAGTAACCGAATGAATAGCATGATTGTACGCCATAACTGAATATGTCATAACTGTCGCTGCGTCTGTACACTTTCTTTCGTACTTAGCTAATCTATAGATCTCTATAATAGTGGAATGAAAACGTTCAATGAGTCCTGTCGAGTTGGGGTTGTTCGGTGTACCAATATGTAATTCTATTTTATGTAAATTTAAAAATTCCTTCATCAATTCATTATTAAACTCGGTTCCTGGATCTGAACTAATCTTTTTAGGAATACCGTAAAAAGAGAAATATTTCATCAGGGCTCGGACTACTTCAGGAGTTGATTTGTTTGAAATTTCTATAGCCTGACCTAACTTACTGAACGCATCTATAAGCGTTAAATAGTACTTTCCTTCAATATTAAATAAATCTATAAAAATCTCTTGAAATGGGGCATCTTGGGTCTGAGTTAATTGTATGACGGGCTTTATAGGTTTACGGTCATACTTCATTTTACGACAGGCATCACAAGCATTAATGATGGCTGAAATTGTTTCCTGCATTCTATCCCAATAATAGTTCCTACGAATCCTAACTAACGTTTCCTTGATACCACGATGGCATGTCTTTCCTTCATGATGTTTTAAAACAATCGCTTTCTGTTCTTTTTCATCTTCAACAAACACTACACGCTCTGTGCATTCATAAAACTGAACCATGTCTTTCTTAAATAGCTGTATAACAATACTACTGAACAGTTTACGGTGTTCAATCTCTTCGAAATAAATGAAATACTTTAATTTAGGCTTTACATATGTTTTAAGAAATTCTTTTACCAATTCCGGGTTGTCTATTGGTAGGAAAACTTCTAGAACCTTTTGTTTCTCTCTAGAAATATCTTTAACATGCAATGAGTTTTTAAGCCACGAGAAAACTAAAATTTGATTAGGCTTCGTGTCGATAGCCTCGCATAAAATTGGTATTCCAGTTGATTCTAAATCTACGGCTGAATGAATAGTTTGAGATTTACTTGAATCTGATCTAATAGGGTATTCGGATATTTTCTCAGAACTTGAAATTGATAATGTATCTGAAATAGTCATTGGGCTAACTGAGACTGTTCCACTTTGGTCTGATATGGTAATAGTTGAAGAGTCACTATGAGTCTTTTTGTCTGTCGATAATTTTCTGATGTCTCTAACTAAGTTTTTACAGTGTTCCTTAAGTTTATGTTCCTTATCATCAACATTAACTATCATGGATTGATTCTCGTTATCGGAACCAAGAGCATTGACTTTAATCCTAGACAAGGCGTCGGCGTTAGTGTTTTGCTTTCCGTTCTTGTATACGATTTCAAAGTCATAGTCTTGTAGGCGTAATCTCCACCGTGTGAGTTTGCTGTTTGGGTCCTTTAGAGAGTTCAACCAAGCTAAAGGTCTGTGGTCGGTATAAATTAAGAACTTACGACCGTATAAGTATGGTCTGAAGTGTTTTACTGCCCAAATGATTGCGAGTAATTCACGTTCTATGGTGCTATAACGTGATTCGGTGTCACTTAGAGTACGGCTCGCATAAGCAATAGGCTTATCACTACCGATTTGTCCTTGGGACAATACTGCGCCTAGCGCTACATTGGACGCGTCAGTCGTCAGAATAAAAGTCTTGTCAAAGTCTGGGTATTGTAAGAGTGGGGCGTTTGTCAACAGTTCTTTACATTTATTAAAAGCGTTAATATAATTTTCGTCAATAACAATTTTGTTTCTCTTTTTCAGGCAAGCTGTCAATGGTTGTGTTATTTTAGCAAAGTCTTTTATGAATCGTCGGTAATATCCTACAAGTCCAAGGAAGCTTTTAATTTCAGTTGTCGTTTTAGGTATTGGGTAATTTAAAACGGCGTCTATTTTATCGTCGTTAGGCTTTAGTCCGTCTGCAGTAACTGTATGTCCAAGATAGAGTACTTCTTTCCGTAAGAATTCCGATTTGTCTAACTGTACTTTCAAGTTTGTCGCCCTAAGTCTGTCAAAAATTATTCTTAAATTTTGGATATGGTCCTCTAAACTTGCAGAAAAGATGATGACGTCATCAAGATATACCATGCAATGTAGTCCTTGCAGTCCTCTCAAAACACTGTCCATAGTTCTCTGAAATGTGGCGGGTGCTGTCTTTAGCCCAAACGGCATTCTAAGAAATTCAAAGTGTCCGTTTTGTGTACTAAAAGCTGTTTTTTGTCTGTCCTGTTCCTCTACTTCCACTTGATGATAACCGCTTGCCAAATCTAACGTACTGAAGTAAACGCTCTTACCTAACTTGTCAAATAAATCTGTAATGTTAGGCAAGGGATACTTGTCGTCAATGGTTATGTCATTAAGTCGTCTAAAATCAATCACCATTCTATGTTTTATTTCACCAGATGCATCCATCTTTTTAGGCACCAGGTGAACAGGTGCATTCCAGGGAGAATGGGACTCTTGAATAACATTGTCATTAAGTAATTTTTCAACTTGTCGGTTTATTTCGTCAGTCTGAATCGGAGCTTGTCTGTATGGTTTGACGTAAATTGGGTCTTCGTTTTTTGTTCTAATTTTATGTTTTACTTGATTTGTAAATGTCAGAGGTAATTGGTCACAGTAGAATATGTCTTTATATTCGTTACAGAGTTTATAAATTTTATTACGTTCTTCGTCATTAGTGTGGTCGAGTCTAAGTTTCTTTAAATTTGTTTCAAGTAATGCGTCTGTCTGTGCGTCTCTATTGGTTTCAGTAAAATTTAAATTATTGTCATTACTTTCATATTTCATAACCTTAAGGGGTTGTCTTATAGTCAATGTCATTTGTATGTCACGGGTGTTCTGTATAATTGTCGTGGCATATCCATTGGTACAGTTCACCAATGCACTTGGCATACGTACGCCGGAAGTAAACTCTTTAAAGTCAAGTAGAGCTTCACCGGTATACTGGTCAGTGGGTAATTTAACGCGTTGTTCTGATCGTGCTGGTAATTCTATTATGTAATTTAAATTATTATTTGTGATATGAATGCTTGTCGTTTTAGTCTTAAGTTGTTGGTCTTTTAAATCAATTATAGCGTCAAGTTGTAGTAAAAGGTCATTCCCTATAAGTCCATCATACCATTCATACCGTGAATCGACGTTGTACAAATAAAATTTGTGCCAGTCATCACTCTTAAATGTTGGTAAAAGCGGGATTTCAATAACCTCATTATGTCTACTAGACGCGTGAGTGCTAACTACTTGGAAGGGTTCCTCTCGAATATATTCGGGGAAATATTCATACGCCTTTTGGGGACTAATAAACGATCTAGTACTGCCTGTATCAATCATCATTTTTGCGTCTATTTCTGGTATGTAAATATACGGAAGTTTTAAATTAGGGTCACAGTTTAGTTCTATGACTTCTTGTCTTGTGTTGAGGCATCTACCTGAAAATCCTGAGTTTGAGATAAGTCGGTCTGTTCTACGTCATCGCTATGTTCCGTTACGTAGTCATGATTTGCGTAGTCATACGTATCGTCGACGTCATAATAGTTGTAGTCATATTCATAGTACGGTTCATAACTTTCGTCAATATTAAGCTCATTTAATTTAAATCCTGACTGTGGCTGTTGCGCAAGAGGCGCTGTTCTCATAGTTACGTCACTAGATTGCAATTGGGGTTTTTGTACTTGTGGCGGCGTATACCCTAATTGAGGTAACTTATATCCGAATTGTTGAGGGGGCCTATAGCCGAAATTCTGAGTTGGTTTATAGCCAAATTGTTGTGGTGGTTTATAGCCAAATTGTTGTAACGGTTGGGCACCGAATTGAGGGCGGTATCCGAATTGAGGTGGTCGGTAACCTAGCTGAGGTCGATAACCTAAAGGTTGGGGTTGACCTTGAACAATTTGGGGTGTCCTAAATTGTGGCGGAATCCCAAAGTTAAATTTTGGAGTAATTTGGGGTTGGCCTTGAGGTACGAAAGGCCTAAAACCAGTTGGTTGAGGTGAACTACCGAATTTACTAATGGGCGTGCTCGGCGCACCTGATGGTAAAGGCGGTCGCGATGATAGCGTGCCGTGAATTCGATTTCGCATTGTATACTGATCGTGGAAATTTACTTCTTCCAAAACAACACTTAAGGCGGCTTCTAAAGATGCGGGGGTGTTCAATCTCACTACGCGTACCATATTTTCAGGAAGGTTATACAAAAATACGTTCAATGAGGTATGATCATAAATTGCCTTTTTGGCCAGTTTTAATTCGGCATCCTCGATCATGTTTACCTTGGACATCAGAAGGGAACGAATGCCCTGAATACGATTGCAGAAATCTAAATAATTTTCACCTGATTTAATTTTTATCGACTCTAATTCAATCGCTATGCACTCCTCACTACGCGGATCTCCAAAATGTTGCTGAAGTAATACCTTTAATTCGGTCCAAGTCTCGACATCTTCTCGTTCTGATAGCAGTGAAGCTGCTTTTTCGGTTAATCTGCTTGTAATAGCATGGTACAAATATAAGTTCTGTTCCTCATTACCTCTGTACTTACTAATAATGTATTCAGCTTTACGGATAAATAAATTTAACTGTTTCTTTTCACCATTGTATAATGGGATCAATTTTAACATTTCGCTAGGTACGGTTATAAGTTGTGGTTGAGCCATTTTTAACAGGGTAATGTAGGATCAGAGTAAACGTAACACAGAATAAAACACAATCAATAAAATATAACACACACAAAAATATAACAATTATAAAAGCACAGTTAATATTAGGATATAAAGGATTAAAGTTTTTATAAAAATGTAAAAGTTGTATAATTTGTAAAAATATGTAAAATAAAACTGAACAGATTTGGATATTCTAGTTTACTTAAAATTACAATGCAATAAAGTGATCAATGCTGAGATCAAATTATAACGATTTATTTATTAATTAATTAAATAAGGAAAAAGTGTATTCCCTATTCTCAAACTACTCTATGCGTATTCTTATCAATAGTAGGCACTAGCAGAAATTCATACTAAGAAACCAGACACGTTATCATGAGAGAATTCCGATCTCAATAATAACAAAATTAAATAATGTAAATGAATTATAGGAGGATTTTGGAACAAGGATTGGCGAAAAGTTTTACTCACCAACCGACCGCTACTCCCATTTTCACTCACTTTCCTTTTTTACCCGAATTGACTTATTTATTTGGTTCGAGGATTCACTCGTTCAGCTATCGCGCGTTCTACTAATTCGGGCGAATTTGGACACCCGAAACAAAACTACGCAGCCTGAGCAAATCCTACCGGCTGCGCCAGTCAAATTTTGGGAACGTTCAAAAGGTTTTTTAAAAACTAAATTAAAACTATGACAACGTCTACACCGATGCTAAGGTGAATTTATTGTGTCTTAAAACTAACAAAGGCAGTGGCCACCAGCCGATGCAACGACTGCTGACTTGCAATAATAATTATAGATAAATTGCCCACGCAAATGGACCACACACGGCTGGCGATGCTGAGCCAGCATTTAGTCTAAAACAGAGGGGGTAGGGGGATCCATAACTAGGTAGGTAATATGTGAGTGTCATTGTTTGCTGTGCCAAATAAAAAAAGAAATAATAATATTTAGATCTTTACCTTATTCTAGTAATGTAAGTAAAAATACTTATGTTTTTATCGATGTTTGTTATTAAATTACGCCGAAATGGCTTATCAGATGTGGGTGAAACTTGGCACAAAGATAGATTAAACTCTGCATTAGCAAATATAGTACTTTTAAACCAGAAAAGTTATACAAATACTGCGGGACGGTAACAAAGTTACACATTATTTTGTCTGCTTTAACCGTCAATATCTTTTTTTTCCCATGGAATCCAGACTTGGTGTCATACAATGAAATGATGCCCTCGATGTGGCCAACAATCTCCACCATAGCTCATAGTGCTACACTCTGGGGACGCGTTTCATATAAAATGACCCATCGTTCTTTAGCTAAAAAAAAAAATTTTTGTAGACAAGCCTTTTGGTGAATGTACTTCTTGTTGACTGTACTTGCATTGTCATTCAATATACTAATGCAGGCATACTTAATATAAAGACAATCCGACCACTGGGAGTGGGTGACTTCAAGATTAGACCCGAGCATGCATACATACTTACATTCTAACTTTGCAAGTTGAATAAAGCTTGTAAAAGAGAAAAAAAACACAACCAAAAAAAAACAAAACCAACAAAGCAACTCACCTAATTTACAAAAATAATTTTCTTAACACAATTTTTGAAAATGTAAAAACAACAAAAAAGGTTTTTATGGTGTCCGTCCGCGTCAAAAGTATCTGAAGGGTTACTAGGCCCTCTGACAGTTTTGATTTATGATACAATGTATCACATATTTGAATAATACATTACAGCAAGATCACAACAAATTAGCAAAACGTAATAGATCTTAGATATCAATCAAGATAGGTCCAAGACGTGATGTAATAAAACTGCGTTGTCGTATATTATTACTTTAAATACCACCTGGATACTTGCTTTCATCATTTATTACTATTCCACCAGCTGCACTGGTACCGTTCTGGCATCGAATATGATATCATCTACCTTCTTCGTTCCCAATTATTTCTGCTTACAATATTTATGCTTCTTCTATTCGGCTTATCTATCCGCTATATTCGCGCCCTGAGGCCTAAATCCAGCACTAGTCTTTAAAAAAACCTACTAAGTGCGAGTCAGACTCTCGCACCGAGGGTTCCGTACAAACCTGTTGGTATATAAGTAAATGGTAGTATAGACCTAGTATTTTTGATTTCAATTTATGACGTATTAAAAATACTACTTAATAGATCTCGTTCAAACCAATTTTCGGTGGAAGTTTGCATGTACATCATATATTTGTTTTATCATTCTCTTATTTTAGAAGTTACAGGGGGGGGGACACATTTTACCACTTTGGAAGTGTCTCTCGCGCAAACTATTCAGTTCAGAAAAAAATTATATTAGAAACCTCAATATCATTTAAGACCTATCCATAGGGGTGTCTATGGATAGGTCACGGATGGGTTAAATGAAAAAAAAAATTTGAGAATCAGTTCTAAGTATGGGGAATCCCCAAAATTTATTGTTTTTTTTTTCTATTTTTGTGTGTAAATCTTAATGCGGTTCACAGAATACATCTACTTGCCAAGTTTCAACGGTATAGTTCTTATAGTTTCGGAAAAGAGTGGCTGTGACATACGGACGGACAAACAGACAGACAGACAGACGAATCCATAGGGGTTCCGTTTTTTGCCATTTGGCTACGGAACCCTAAAAAAGACTGATGATGATGATCCGCACTATCGTCATTCAATCCTTGCTTACTCAAATCATCTTTTACACAATCCATGCAGGGGAAGATTGAAAAAGATCTTCCCCTTGCCGATATCGTCACATATAATGTAGAAAAATAGAGTAGTAGTAGAAAAACACATTACCAAGGTATTTGGCAACTACTGGGGACGCATTTTCATAACACAGCAGAATAAAACACGTATCATAAAAACTACCAGTGCCAAACATCTATCAAACTAAGCTGACATATACTCGCTACTGTCACACATGACACGATGCGCAAAATTGTCTACAGAGATTCCATGGGCTCTCAAGTTAATGTATGCAGGCACACGGCCCTGCCTATCACTAAAGCCTAAACCTACCTACCTATGCTTGTTTATTTTATAACGTTGAGTTCAGATAGCTTTTTACATATATTTTTAGCAAGTTATATATTTCTGTGTTGACATTTATTTCTGCTTAGTTTGCAAATGTAAGTTGCTGACCCCGATTCCATAACGCTTCTGGAAACAGTTCCTTCTATCTTTGTAACCTTATTATTACCAGTATTTAAAAATCTGCTGCTTGGACATTTTGAGCCTCTATTTCTTTCGCAAGTTCAGTTCAGCTCACTGTAAATTTTAATTTATTTTTTATATCGAAACATTCTGCTTCATAAAACACGTCCACGCAACCCAACAGTTGGTCATCGAGTGACCAGTCTTTGGAGTGACCGCTAGCTTGTCAATTTGTCACCGCAAACCGCAAACTGTCCCTGCGTTGTTAGTTGTGGTTTGTGGTTCAAGCGACATATTTTTGTCTTGTGTTTTAACTTTGGAAGCTACATTTTTTTATCAACATCTGCTGGTTTATGGAGTATGTGAATTCTTGATCTCATATTTGCAACCTAATAGACATTCACGCTAGAAAACGATGGATATCATATATTGGATTACTAAGCTTTCCTTCTGTAGCATAGATATAAAATAAAAATAAACAATAATTATAAATAAGAATACCTACATCATCGTTATCACGAACAATAACTTTCGGACTTGATCCAATAACGAAAACCAAATTAAATCAGGCTTAATAAATATTGATGTACTTTCGACAATATTTTATTTGTAATTGTATTTTAATTATTATAAACTCTATGTTGATGCAATAAAGTTTAAAATTATGTGCGTTCAACATAATTATTAATTCTCATACTTTTACTTGGTGATTTTGTAAAATTAATTGTTTTGCGGTTAACGCTTTGCGGTCTCGATTTCAACTGTAAATTGTTTTATTTCGAAATTAATTATACGCTTACAAAAAATATGTTACGTAATTATTAAAAAAAAGTGAAGGTTTTTTATTATTATTTGAATGATAAGTCAATATTTTTATTTGTGGTTTACTCATTGCAGAGGAAGAATAACTTTTTTTTATACTATTAATATTATTATTAATCGAAATATATATGGAAAAAGAACAAAAATCTTAAAGGTGCAAAATGTATTTTTTGCTTGAATAAAGAATATTTTTATACGTACATTACCGTACTATTTTTTGTCCTTCTGTCCCTTTATAATTAAACAAATTCAACAATCAACCCAGATCCTTTCGTTGACTAATTTCGTTACATTTTAATTTTACAAGGAAGAACTAAAAACAGGATAAAATATTCTACAAGCGACACTATACAAAGACATAAAAAAATAAAACCGGCCAAGTGCGAGTCAGACTCACGCACCGAGGGTTCCGTACAAACCTGTAGGTATATAAGTAAATGGTAGTATAGACCTGAGTATTTGATATTAATTTCAATTTATGACCTATTAAAAAAAAACTACTTACTAGATCTCGTTCAAACCAATTTTCAGTGGAAGTTTGCACCGTAATGTACATCATATATTTTTTATAGATTTATCATTCTCTTATTTTAGAAGTTACAGGGGGGGGGACACACATTTTACCACTTTGGAAGTGTCTCTCGCGCAAACTATTCAGTTTAGAAAAAAATTATATTAGAAACCTCAATATCATTTTTGAAGACCTATCCATAGACACCCCACACTTATGGGTTTGATGAAAAAAAAAATTTGAGTTTCAGTTCTAAGTATGGGGAACCCCCAAAATTTATTGTTTTTTTTCTATTTTTGTGTAAAAATCTTAATGCGGTTCACAGAATACATCTACTTACCAAGTTTCAACATTATAGTTCTTATAGTTTCGGAAATAAATGGCTGTGACATACACGGACAGACAGACAGACAGACAGACAGACAGACAGACAGACAGACAGACAGACAGACAGACATGACGAATCTATAAGGGTTCCGTTTTTTGCCATTTGGCTACGGAACCCTAAAAACGAATGTATTTTTTTACATATAAGGCCTGGGCATTCATGCCCACGCATCATTATTATTACACCACTGTCCAACGCAAGATAGCTACTAAATAAACAGTTACGCCGCACTTAGTGCGCTGTAAATCAAATGTACTGTGTACGTAAACTTATGGCCAATAAATAGTGGCCGGAACGGGATAATTATTGTCCGGTAATAGTAGTAAAACATGGACACCGTAATGTGTTTACGAATACTATTGTAAGGCTGCTTTTCCACCAGAGATGTGCTATGCAGCTATGATGCGAGGATGTAATAGCTAAGCTGTGAAACTATGTGACCGTTTCCACTGATACTAAACTATGTAGCTGTGCGAGTAAGATGTGCTATGAAGATGCGCCCCCGCAAAGAAGCTGCGCGAGGAAGATGCACAGCTCGAGCTATGCGATGTATCGATAGTCGGGAAGCGGTGAGGGCGGCGCGGTGTGGGGAGAGGCGCTCACGCATCCATAGCACGCATCCGTAGCACGAATCCTTCCATATAAAAACATATCTTACTTGAATCCGTTTCCACCAGTGCCAAGCTATGTGCACCAATGTATATGATTGGTGGATATCAAACGCATCCACAGCAAAGTAGCATAGCACATCTCCGGTGGAAAAGCAGCCTTATGATCTTATTTATGGACGTAAGGAATGATGGATTTTGAGACAGCGATTTTGCATTTCTAGATAGCTTTTCTAAAATAGAAAGAGAAAAGCGTGAAATCAATGCTGAAATCTGATCGTACGAAAACCAATTGTCTGTTAAGTGGATGACATGATTCTTTGAGGGTTTGGAGTTCACAACATTTGTTTTTTTTTGTTTTTTGTTATGCATTTGGATTCACGTTTTATTTGCATTACGCCGTTAGAATATATTCAGCATGAAGGCATCTACTTCGTTTGCTGAATCAAATCCATAGATAAAACCAATCTATAAGTACCTTTCTATATCCTTTGAAAAAAATGTTTATTCTAGGGCGGTATATTATGTCCTGATGATAATCTTACTCCCACAAGATGATTTCTAGGATAAGCGATACCAAAGCATTTGATTGTTATCATTTAGAAGTATTAATTGGTCTTAATTACGTGTAGAACCGTATTTTGTTTGTAAATAAACAACACATTTAAAATTCAAATGTGCTTCACTAATTAATAAATACAATGCATGCAATTCCGAACCCGCGCGACGATGCCCGACGACTGCCGATGCGTTCGGAATGCGCTCGGCGCCTCGCCCTCGTATATCTGTCACTTTGCGCACACGCATTGCAATCTTATAGATATAAATTGGATGTTCATTGAGAACAAAGCGATTTGCAATTTCGTTGTTTATTTATTGAGGATTTTATCAGATCTTTGATGATGATAAGAACAGTAGCTACTTTTGTATAAAGGATTATTTGAAAATAGCTTCCGCCTGCGGTTTCACCCGCGTTCTTGTAATAATTTTTTTTCGAATCCGACTGTAAGTTCCAGAGATTAGCCCGTTTAAACAAACAAACAAACAAAACACTCTTCCGCTTTATTATATTAGTACAGAAGTATAGATTTTCTTTATTATTTGTACTCTTAGATTAATGAATATGTTTTAAATTATATTTATTTAAATTTCAGGTAAGCAAAGATTCATGACACCACTAACAAGTATCAAAACTGGTAAGTCACAGTTAAATAAGAATCCAACTTAGCAAAGCCATTCTCATTCATTAAAAAAAACTATTTAAGAAACGAATTAAGGCTTACTACACACATATCCATTAATAAATCGAATCTAACCGTAACATACCTTTATATGCATATTCTACAAGTATTTGCATAAGTACCGCACAGTAGGGTGTCCCGACATTTTTTTTTTTGGTTTTCCTTAACCCAAGACCTCTCGAAACTTGTGTAATTGATCGTAGATTACCAAAGTAATTTTTTATTTTTTTTAAATTTATATCTTTAGGGTTCTACCGATCTTCAAAGTTTTGAAAAATTTACATTTTTATGGTAATATTTCGCTATCCTTTAATTTCGGCTACCAAACTAAATATCAAAAAATATTAACTTTTTGTTATATTTAATTGTAATACATACACGACGTTTTGATTTGCATGCAATAACTCTTTACCAGTGACTTCGAATTGATATATTTCAATCTGCAAAATCCCTCAATTTACAACTTGTTTCGAGGGCTTTCTTGACTTGACTCGCGAGTGTTTTTTTTCGTAGCCAAAGTAAATTTTATGCTATAAAAGTACAGTTGCGATTGTTACAGTGTTAGTAGCAGGTTTAATAATGATTTTTAGGCGTAGCGAGTCTATTATATTGTACTATATTGGGACCATACAAATAACTTACCATCGGCAGCTAAAAATTATAAGGGACGTCATTAAATTTATTTTATTTGTCTAGAACGAACTAAAATTGAAGTATAATGGTAAGGGTCCCTCCAAGTCAGATATATATGTGATTATTTATACTGAGTTTCTTGCCGGAGTCTTCTAAGTTTAAGTCGTTGGTAGAGTCAACTGTAACATTCAAAAGTGCCTTATCAGGGCCTAAACTGAATAAGTTACTTTTGGATTTTTCGATTCCAATCGTAACTGAGGAATGAGTTATTCAATTACTGAAATCCTATTTTTAGAAGTACCTCAATTTCAAAAGATTTCCCAAAAGCAAACGAAATTATAGTTTGAAAACTAACTGAAGTGTTTTTGGTGACATATGAGTAGCTTTTTGACGTTTCTGCTTTTAAATGCACTTCATTTAAATTATATACATGTGAAAATGGTTATAAGCGGTGTTGAAATGAAAGGAACGGCTGGATTAATCAAACTCAATAAATAAAATCTCAGCTAAATTGTGTTAAATTCTGATATCAAAAGAAATACTTTTTGCCTGGAAATCCTACTTGTGGGTATATTGTTTGATGATAGAGACCACATTCCGCAGCTGGCATTTCGAAAAATAAACCACTACACTTATCTAAGCCGAGGATTACCAAAGAACTACCAAAAAATAACTTCTCTCCTATAGATTACACCGAAATTAATCAGCACTACCGGTTCTTCGACATATTTCTAATGGGGACCTTCAAATCATGGCATAAAATTTGAGCTTGGAAAATGTGGGCCATCCTTGTCACACGTAATCGTATTAGAAATATGTATTAATGGTAACGTAAGCCTCACAAAGCTACTTTTAGAGATGGCTTTATTAGATTGAAATCTCGAGCACAAATGCCAAATTTTCGATACAAAAATAAGTGTAAATTCTGTTTTTAACATTGATTATAATTAATATAGGGTTTTTTTTAATTTTTTTTGTTCTTTTTTTCGTTAATTTCAATAATAAAATACCTTTTAAACTTGATTTTTATATTATTTTAGACATACGGCTTAGGTCACTAAAAACGTAAAATTTACAAAACTACAAAGTCCGGTAGAGCCCTCAAGATGATACGCAATTCTAATTTTTCTATGTTTTTAGTAATCTGTGTAAAATTACGCAAATTTCGATACCCCTTGCGATAGTGTAGCACGAAAAAAAATATTTCTCATACATGGACGGGACACCCTACCGCACAGTGGTTCTATCGACGATGAAATTCTGACCAAAAGATGACGTCACAGAGCCCGACTAAAGCCAGCCCAATCAGTTACTGTGGGTAATAACGTATCGCATTAATATGTTAATAGCCTGCACAGAGGGCGCATCGGTTGGACGCCGGCCAAAATGGAAATTGCACGTTTTTCCACACGTTCTTGGTTCAAATTGACAGTATGGATTAGGATTTTGGCCGGTTCTTGTAATAGTTAAAAGTGCTGAGGTAGGTTAAACTAATGTCAAATAATGTCAAATGCTACACAAAACGTGTTTAAATAACAAAAACTATGATGGAATTATGATTATTTACACTACTTGCTATAGGTTGAATAAAAATAAGAATTTAATAAAAGCTTTCGTGTTTGTGGAAATAATCTTCCAAAAATTTTAGTCTAGTTTAGTTATTAATTATTTAGTACTAGTTTCTGTTCGAAAGGTCCAACGTATGTTAAATCTATGTATCTGCCAAACATACAGATCCATTCAACGTTCCAGTGTTATTGAGTAACATACACACAACCTTTTGCATTGATAATACGAAGCATGTATCATATAAACAGTACCTGACTTTTCTACCGGTTGACCTTTAAAATTATTTTAAGTCCTTTATTTTTTTTATTCACAAAAAATGATGACCCAAAACAGATTAGCCCGATCACGCCCTAACGCGGACAAGTTGGTGAGCAAGCTCGCAAGTTCTCAACCAGATACAATTAAGTCATATTTTTTGTCCACAATTTATATCGAGCTAAACCACTGTGCACCTGTGTGAGATAAACATAGTATGGGAGCCTCAGACAGGCATTGCAGGCCTCCCTGAAGGGCCAGCGGTTGTCATGGCAACTGTTACATTATTAACTACCCGCCTAAATGTAATCTCGGGTAAATTACAACCGTAACGTAGGTTTGGGGATGATTTTGGACATTTTGTGACGGAAAACTGGCTCCCGTGCATTTTAGGTATATATTCATAAATATTTGGAATTAATTTAGTTTATAATTGATATTTATTGTAATCATCTTAGTTTACATTTTGTAAAAAAAAAAATATCCATCCCATAGAAATAAATATACCTAGAAAGAACATCGCCATACTACACGAATATACAAAACAGGCCAACTTTTATAGGCTGCTGCGCGTAACAGCTACGTTTTACGGTCCCTCTGCGTCATTCTGCTTGTCATAGTGACGTTCATAATGACAGCAGTTGTTGAAATATTCCAATTAAAATCGGGAGAAATTTAAAAATTTATTTAGCAATTTTATTTATTTTTATTTGATTTAGCCCCTAACAGTTAGGGGCAATTTTTTTCGACGCGTGCACAGCTTCGATGCTCAATCTGTCCTTATCCTTAATCAAAGATCTATCCATAATTTAGACATGTTTCACTTATTAATTACTTAATCTCAAGAAAGCTCACAAACATGAAATTGGTCAGGAACATTTCTTACAGCTTAACTCTATTATAATGCAGAATCGATTAGCCATTATCCTATTAACCATTAACTATGGGATCTATGACAGATTAGTTATCAATTTACAAGCTAACTCAATAAGCCGTGACAGCTTATTTACGATGTAACTAAACACTTCCTGAGTGCACGAATGAATGATCAAACGTCAAAATTTATGAGACAAACTTACTGCCTTTTCGACTGATTTATAGACAAGAACAATGGCGCTATAAAATTAAACCATTTACCGGTATTTACCGGTATTCAAATATTGTCATTGATAGACGGGATAATTGTAAACATATCATATTATTGAAACGCTCGTTTGCATTCCCGTAGGTTTTTTTTCGAGGATAAAACAATACGCGATGTTTCTTTGAATAATGCATTTTTTATAATGCAACGTAATTTGCAACCTACACCTGCGGTTACCGTTCATAACCTCTACGGAAAAATCACATCGGTTTGTTGCTCTGTGAGAGCAGAATGAACCAATAAATAAAACACATTCGCTTTTATACATACGTACCATATTATAATATTTTGTTCAACACACTCGCTCGTTAATTGACATTTATTGCACCGTTTTCAGTATCTTAATGCAGCTTATTACGCACTTGTGCTTTTTACTTTACATTACCGCCCAGTTTTGTGATAGATATAATCCCGATTATGATAAGTTTGTACCTCACTGCAAGTGATATGTGTGTAGACCAAGCATTCTTCATTTAAACGGGTAAAATAGGTTGACAGATCACCGCTGTAAAAAAAAAAAATGCGCACCGTATTTGTTTTGTGTGGTTGATTATTATCAAAAATCTACTTAAAAAATACAAGTCTGCTTTTTTTCTTTTTCGCAAGTATGTTGAAAAACGTCGTATGACACGCGTGTGCATTGATTATTACATTCTCGGCTCACGTATCGGCTTAATACCGCCTCGAGTATTAATAACCAACTTTGCACACATGTATCATAATGCACTATTAAATATGGAAAAATAAAACCTAATATAAGTAATCGTGTACATGAAAAAAAATGACAGCTTTTTATAATAAAGCTGAACATTTTCTACCAACCTACTTAATAATAATCAAACAATTTACATAAAATAGCACCTACCATTCCGACATAATGTAATTAATATAGATATTTCCTAATTAAAGCCTCCCCGTTGATTAATGATATTAATAGAAACCGGGCCGGGGTACTCTGCGGTTGTGAACACAGCATTGGATTTGTGTAAACTTCGTTTATCAATTAATTAAATTAACGTTACGAGGAAATTTGGTGCAATTTATAATTAATTATGACGTATGCAAGACTTAAATGAAAAAAAATAATAACACGGCGACTCAATGACTAGTTTTTTTAGGGTTCCGTAGCCAAATGGCAAAAAACGGAACCCTTATAGATTCGTCATGTCTGTCTGTCTGTCTGTCTGTCCGTGTATGTCACAGCCATTTATTTCCGAAACTATAAGAACTATAATATTGAAACTTGGTAAGTAGATGTATTCTGTGAACCGCATTAAGATTTTTACACAAAAATAGAAAAAAAACAATAAATTTTGGGGGTTCCCCATACTTAGAACTGAAACTCAATTTTTTTTTTTTCATGAAACCCATAAGTGTGGGGTGTCTATGGATAGGTCTTCAAAAATGATATTGAGGTTTCTAATATAATTTTTTTCTAAACTGAATAGTTTGCGCGAGAGACACTTCCAAAGTGGTAAAATGTGTGTCCCCCCCCTTTAAACTTCTAAAATAAGAGAATGATAAATCTATAAAAAATATATGATGTACATTACGGTGCAAACTTCCACTGAAAATTGGTTTGAACGAGATCTAGTAAGTAGTTTTTTTTTAATAGGTCATAAATTGAAATTAATATCAAATACTCAGGTCTATACTACCATTTACTTATATACCTACAGGTTTATACGGAACCCTCGGTGCGCGAGTCTGACTCGCACTTGGCCGGTTTTTTTTTTGTTATTTTGTGTTACGCAGGTTGGGTGACATAAAGGTGATATTAATTTATTAAAAGCTAACTGTCCCCCGCTGAGGAACTGGGGAAGGAAGGTTCTCGAGTGGCGACCACGTACTGGAAAGCGCCGAGCGGGACGACCTCCCACCAGGTGGACCGACGACCTGGTCAGAGTCGCTGGGCGCCGCTGGATGCAAGCGGCCCAGAACCGTTCGAAGTGGAAATCAATGGGGGAGGCCTATGTTCAGCAGTGGACATCCATGGGCTGATATGATGAACTGTCCCCCGCGGTTTATCCCGCGTTTCCGGGACAAAAAGTAGCCTATAGCACTCAGAGATAACTATATCTTACTATCAGTGAAGAATTTTAAACAATCGGATGTTGCGTTGCGTAGTTTTACCACAGAGGATTGATAAATCTGTAATAATTACAGTTGAGACATGTAAAATTAGAAAGAATTTTCTAATTCGAAATCATCGAAATTCGTTTACAAACAAACTTAGAAATATGATGGCCAATTTTTTTTTGTTTTTGCTCAAACAAAAAAATACTTTTATTATAGGACCAATAGTGAATTGTATTTTTTTTTTTAAATTTTTACTAATTACTTTTTCATAATGTATGAAAAGTAATTTATTTATTTTGAGAATTCTATTTTGTTCCCATAGTAAAAGTGGTTCAGCATGACTAATCCAACATAGGTTTCTAAAATATGCCATCTCGAAATCTCCACCTGTTATACGTCCAAGGAAGGTGTGAACCCTCTCGGTGCTCGACCATTTTTATTTTATTAGGTACTTATTTACCTACTTACAAATACCCTAAATACCAACGAAAGTCTGAATAAAGCACTTGCAAACAAAATCATCTTTATAGTATACTTTAATTCAACAATTTTCTGCTCGCATCTGTCTATTCACGTTTTATTAAATACGAATCCCGGCGTTCCTGAAATGTGAATACTATTATTTATTTAGACTTCAGTAAGTGCCACTCAAAACAGTGTCTTAATTAACCAGAAACTGAGAGGAGCTGCAATAGTTGGGGTGCGGTTCTGTTGATGAGCGGTAGCGGGAGTGGCATTGAAATGTACTGACAAACATTTGTCATTAGGTAATAGGTAGTGTTAAGTCGAGTTTGTCACAACACTAGCTCGACTCTCGCATCAGCGTGTCCCGTGACTAAAGGACTATGAAGAGTTTTGACAGATCGAAACAAGATGGTTTCCAGCGTGTGTGGAAAAGTTTTACTATGTGTCTTTAATATTATTATAGGGCTTGTTTTATGCAAATAAGCTCTAACAGTAGGTAGGTACTCAGTGCCTGTCCAAAAGGGGCGATTTCGCCGCGATTCTCGCGAATGCGTTACGTTCGTACGGCGAGATACTGGGAGCTAAAAAATTGCGTCCGAAAGCATCGCGCGAGTAAAAATACGCGTGTATTATAAATTCGCGAATCTAAAATATATTTCGTGAATCACCGCTATTTCGCCCCTTCTTGACAAGCACTTACCTAATGAAAAACTTTTTTATTAAAATTTATTTAAAATTTTATTGGTAGGAATTTTAACAGTTATTAAAGGACATAGTATTTTGTTTCCTATAATTGTTTGGACTTCAGTATAAAATTTGAATCTAAGAATTAAATTAAATACCTCATTGAGTTCAGTAAATACTGAAATAAATAAAATAATATCCAAAGTCAGCACACGACCATCTTATCCTAAACTAAGCACCTTCCGATCCACCGATATATTATTACATAAAACGTACCTATAAGTCTGGATATTTACACCTAGCTAAGAAGTTAGTCCTGGAGATGGCAGTCAAACTCATAATATGCGTAGCTGATAGTGTAGGTATGTAATACTGAATTGTATTTCCACCCGCGCTCCACCCTACTCCCATAACCGCCGCCTTATCCCTTAGGTTTGCATTTTCCCCGCTGCTCATAAATTCATAATTAAATAGCGAACTACCCGGCTTTCCTCGTTATATAGCTGAAATTTTATTTAATTTTTTCTCCCTTGACTCTACTACACTACCAGTCTGAACAGTCAGATAGTTTCAGTCATGATAATTATAATATTTTTAAAGTACTTATTTTTGACCTGCAGTATCACCCCCGTTCCCGAGAGATCTTATCTTTTCCCGGGATAAGAAGTATCCTATGGGTTGCTCCAGGTTATGATCTACCCGTGTACGAAATTTCATAACAATTGGTCGTGGCGTTGAGGCGTAAACTCACCTACGCATTGATTAGTAGAATCCTCTTATGGTTATATGAATCTACGGCCCTTGTACGGTACTTGCGATAAGCCCAAAGTAGGGCAACTTATAAACCAGATGGTAATTTGACCTAAATACTGGTTGATTTCAGATGTGTTGCATGAAATTGATTAAATGTTATGGAACAATTTATAAATTGATTTTGATGACTTAAACAGCTTCAGCAAATCAAACTCATCAGTCGCTGACTTACCTTTAAAACTCGAGTTCATTAGATATTAATGTCTCATAGAATTTTTTTGCCTCTGTCTGCGGCTTCGCCCGTGTAGAAGTTACTTGTCTGTGACTATTTTAATAATGTCTGTGACGATAAGACGGTTACTGCTCAGCTCACTCCAATCGCAGCGTAATTGAGACATCACACACGTCTAACCCCTACGTACCCTTTAGGTTACTGAAAATCGTAATTGTCAAAAAATACGTGTAACATTTCTCAAATTATAAACGATTTAAGTGGGGCGGACTTTATTACAAGTTTTATTTAACTTGCAATGTTTGTATGTATGTGCGGGTCTAATCTTGCAAGTCGAATTCCACCCACTTCCAGTGGTCCGATTGATTTGATATTTGGTGTATTTTAAGTCATTATTGATTTGAAGAAGAACATGGACTTATTTTTCGGAAAATTTTAAATAAGAAATTGAAATCAAAGGTACGAGAATTGGACCCCATGTAAAGCCCAGCTTAAAACTTATTCACATTTTCAACAAAATCGTTGCATAAAAATTCCACACAGTCGTTATGTAACTGCAGTGGATGCAATATGCGTGATTGGCTTCCGTCCGGTACGTCTGTCAATTTACTCTCGCAATCTAACTCGGGAACTGACAATGCGTATCGTGTGTATTTTTAACTCGTATTTCTGTTTTATTTAAACACTCGACAAATACAGTTGGGATGTAATTGGGATTTTTTATATGACTCTTTGATGCCTGACGTGGTGTGAAAACGTTGCAGTTTGGTTTATACCAAGAGACTCAGAATTCAGTAATTCTGTTTGTTGCGTACCTAAATCTTGTCTTCTCTTTACATATGAAATGTGTCGGTTTATTTGCATATGACTCGAGATTCACGGATCTTGATGCGGTTTTCGTGGTTGTTTAAAAATATTATGTTTGTTTTGTTAAACACTTTGAGAGAGGTAGAGCGTAGCGTTTATACGCTCAAAGAGCAGCTTGACTGGGGAAGTACCTCCACCTTACAGAATACCGCAGCCAAATAACTTTATGTTGTGTAAAGTTGTGTTCCTGCGCGTGACTAAGGTCGCCAGAGCTCATAGGGGAGGGGGGAAAGGTCGGTAACGCGTGAGCAATGCTTTTTGTGTTGCAAGAGTCCATATTATGGCTACGGTAACCGCTTACCATCAGGCGGGCCGTAGCTTGTTTAAGGAGTTGGTTGTAAAAAAAAAAGTATGATTCAAAATGTCTTCATGATTTCAACATGACTTGACAAAGACCCATTCGTAATGATAAACCAAGTAATCTATCACAAACAAACATACATTCGCTTTATCTATTAGTTTACTTAGTATTAAGCAGAAATCGCTTATCAATGTCGTGTTTCCAATGACAATCCTAATTTATAATTTTAGATGCGAGTGTTTGTGTGAACATCCCCATGATTGTTGCTCAATCATCTAGAAATGGCTTACCAGATTAAGCTGTAATATGTCAGGTAGATAACTCCCACTTTAATTAGGTACTCGCGCCTAGACTAGCAGCCCACATAGAGACCGTCACAGATATAAATTTAAATAGATGACGCGAGTGTATGTAAACTTCGCGTGTCAAAAGCTGTGTAAAAAGGGAGAGAAATGTCTTTCTTTTGAAACTGTTTCTTGCGGACAGGGATAACTACGACTAACGGCACGAATACTGTACACACGTTTAAGCCTATAATTTTACAAATTAAATAGAATTTTTAACAATACGAATAAAATTTCATAATTGAAAGGAGCCCCGAAACCCCCGTTACTGAACATTTCCTGCTGCATGTCCACCAGAGATGTGTGGAGATGTGTTTCGCTGACAAATAGATCGCTTAATTTTCATGTTATAGCTCTTAATGCCAGCCTTAATAAAGCGCTCTTGTGGCATTATGGTTAAGCTAAGTCGTGGTCGGTACCTGGATGGGTGACCGCCTAGTGGTATTTCAAATCGAGCGTTTCCGTGCTTCGGAAGGCACATAAAGCCGTTTGTCCCGGTTATCACTTAATTGTGATAGTCGTTAAGCAAGTTGGATGCCTCCTAGGCGCCTTGAAAAATTCCAACAGTAGGTTGGCCACTAGCCTACCTCCACCAATCCGCAGTGGGCACGCGTGGTGGAGTATCGACCAGTCCCTTTCACCCTCATTTGTGGAAGGAGGCCTGTGCTCAGCAGTGGGACATTATAGGCTGATGATGATGATGATGAGGTATAAAAAAGTGACAGTGTGTTTCATAAGGATGGAGGGACTTGTCTATTTAGATTTATGTGTGTGGGGAGACCACCCTCATTTCAAAACAACATTACATAATTATACAACGTGTTACAAAATACCACGTAAAAAATATAAATAATTATATAAATATTTGTCAACCCTAGTAAGCTGTAATGTCAGGGAACCAGATTATTTAACAGAAAGGCGAACGTACCTATTTTACCTAATAATTGTCAACTTTAATAGTTTTTCTATTTAACTTTCATAAATGTTATTATTAAAAAATTTAGTGTTTGTTTAGGTTGTTATGTTAGGGTAGGTCTTTTAAAATGTTTGTCGTTCCGCGAATAAGGTAGAAATGTAGGTACATTCTGCGTAGTTTGCTCTCTAATTTTACTGAAATAGGGTTTGCACATCAGTGAAAAAAATTTTTTTTTTTGGGTTTGGTATACAGCTTTACTACGGTTCTTAAATATTGTGAATGGACTCGTTTTAAGACCCCATTCAACCTCCTTTCGGCTTTACGGGTAGTTTTGTAACAGCCTGTATAGGTATCTAATCAATGCAGCGTAACAGAGCTAAAAACCATTAATAGTTAATCCCATAGACAATATAGATCAGGTCGTTGCACCGAGGTGTGCCAGGCGACAGGATGTTGCTAAATAGATCGCAGACAATGCCTCCCATGGGTGCCGGGTTCGGTTCCGTGTTCCGACAATCGTATTATGCAAATTGGATATCTAATTTGATTGGCATAATTATTATATTAGTGGAATGGTAGTTAGATATTTTTTCGCTTGAAAAACAGCTCGACTGGGGAAGTACCTCCATTACTGAATACCGTAGCGAAGTAACTGTATGGTGTGTTTCTGCGCGTGAGTTTCTGTGAGTGAGAAAGTCGCCAGAGCTCATCGATGGGTGGTAATTCAAAGTCAAAGTCAAAGCCATTTATTAAATTTAGGCCCCAGAAGGGCACTTATGTAGGTCACATTTACTGAAGTTACCACCGGTTCGGAACTCAGCCTTCAACTGAGAAGAATCCGGCAAGATAGGCAAGGTAGGGTTGCTAACGCGTCAGTGATTCCCAATCAAGGTTGCAAGCGTTTATATGGTTATGGTAACCGCTTGCCACCAGGTGGGCTTAAGCTTATTTGCCGACTAATATAAATGAAATAGTTCATGATCATCATCATCATCAGCCTATAATGTCCCACTGTTGAGTGCAGGCCTCTTTTCACAAATCAGGGTGAAAGGGAATGGGCAGATACTCCACCACGCGTGCCCACTGCGGATCGGTGAAGGTAGGCTAGTCAAACTACTGTAGGAGTTTTCAAGCCGCCTAGAAGGCCTCCAACTAGCTTAACGACTATCAGAATTGATTGATAGCCGGGACCAACGGCTTTACGTGCCTTCCGAAGCACCGACAATAAAATACGGGGTGTGTACGACAATACGACATTAAATGAAACCACGTAAAGTACTCATGTATACGATCAACTTTTACTATGGGACTAGAATGGGACCAAATTCGAAATTGCAAAAAAAAATACATCTTTTCATACATTTTTGCCGAGGAGACATGTACCTTTTGTATGAAAAGCAGATATTTTTTTTGCGATTTCGTAGGTTTTTTTTTTTTTTAATTAAATGGGCTTGCGTTTGCAGTTGGTCCCATACATAGAAATATCATAAGTATCTATATGATATTTCTATGGTCCCATAGTAAAAGTTGATCGTATACATGGGTAGGTACTTTACGTGTGTCGTATCCACCCCCGTATATAAAGAAATAGTTACTCTCATCTTAATTTTGTACCCCAATAACAAGGTGGCTTAAGGGTACCATGGGGGCCCAATGCGACTTAAAGATTCATGGAGATTTCCTCACAATGTTTATTTTACCGAAATGCCCGCGTTATTTTGCGTAAAGGGAATTTCAAACTCTGTCCAATTTCGGGCAAACGTGCTCGGTAAAAATTATGCAATGTAAATAGTCGCAATTTCCTTATAGGAAGCTCAAAACAGTGCTGTTGGCTAAATAGTCAGTGGCATTGTGCAGAGCCCTCTTTATGACCTTTTTAGCGGCTTTGTCAATTATTTTCTTTTTTGTATTTTTATAACGCGTAGTTACTTGCTCGTCATCATTATTAATTATTTAACATCATTGTAGCATCTAAAATTTTGTCGTTAATATAAAAAAAAAACTTATTTACTTATTATTTTTTTCTGTTTTTATTTTTTACCTTTCTCAGTTTTTAGTTTATTATTATTTAGTTTAAGATATTAAGTATAGTTTTATTATATAATGTTATGCAAATATTACCATTAAAAGAATATAGTTTATATAGACAATAATTTAGAACAAAATCAATAGTTTAGAGTATATGTTTGGGTTCCTTTTGATAGTAAATTTATCACCAAAAATATAAAAATGAAGTTATTAATTTTTCCAAAATATAAACTCCTTCCACTTTTGCCATAGTTTAGGATTAGATCTAAATGAAACTTTGAGAAACATACTAAAACATAGTACTCCTTAATACAGGCAAAATCGGGGCTTCATGCGATGCTGTCAGTGTTTTATGTTTCGATACCCGATATTCGTACATTCGATATCAAGATATTCAATATCGAATCAACATTTACTGCCTTGAAAATTGAATTGCCTACGTTAGATATGGATACGATAATTTTGCATAAATCTAGTTTTTTTTTTATTCGACGAAAATTCCTAAAAAAATAAATATATTCGTATTTGTTTTACTTTTTGCACGACCGCAGCTGCCTCTGCAACTTTACAAGCCACTTGTAAGTGAGATGGCGTGAGTGTATCAACACATGTGACATCCCACACCATCGACCTGCCGACAAATATCAAAATCATCATCATCAGCAGCCTATAATGTCCCACTGCTGAGCACAGGCCTCCTTTCACAAAAGAGGGTGAAAGGGAATGGGCGATACTCCACCACGCGTGCCCACTGCGGATTGGTGGAGGTAGGCTAGTGGTCAACCTACTGTTGGAATTTTTCAAGCCACCTAGGAGGCATCCAACTAGCTTAACGACTATCACAATTAAGTGATAACCTGGACCGACGGCTTTACGTGCCTTCCGAAGCACGGAAACGCTCGATTTGAAATACCACTAGGCGGTCACCCATCCAGGTGACCACGACAGACGTAGCTTAACTTTGCCGATCGATTAAGAAAGGCTAATCATGCTACACCACGAGCGCTTCTAAATAACATCATCATCAGCCTATAATGTCCCACTGCTGGGCACAGGCCTCCTTTCACAAATGAGGGTGAAAGGGAAAGGGATATTCAAAATATCAATTAATCAAATTCAATTCAATTCAAAATATCTATTAATCAAAATAAAAAAAAGAATCGAATCTTTGCAGTCATCAAAAATATTGTATTTTTGTTTTCAGCCTCTCTGTCGACACTTATCTCTTTAAGACCTAATTATATAAGTTGTATTTGACCCCAAATAACATTATCTATCTATACTTATAATCCTAAAAAACCCGCAGTATGAAAGCCTGTCTAAAATATACATATTAAATAAATTCCATGAGACACTTTCGACTCTAAAACTAATGAACATTATTGCCCTTTGTACCGACAGTGTACTAATACAGTTTCATTTTACAATTTTCCAGCGAGACGAGAGTGGGCATTATTTAAAGTTTTCATTTGTTTTAATGAAACCTCGACTTGTTATACTGAATGTGACTATGCTTTTAATAGTTTCGGAATGTAATCTCGGTCTGATTTAATTTTTTACATTTATTTTAATTTAGTCTTGTAGAATTTTTGCGGCGGATATACACAAAAATGAAACAACTCCATAATGGTAAATAAAATAATGACTAAGGAAATCGATACTAAGGATATCGATCGAATTGAATAGGAGAATTTTTTAGCTGACTTTAAAATAGTACCAACCAGATTAGAATTTCAACGCAATTATTTTATGCAATAGTGCAAAACCTATTTTAAAGTCTGATATAATATTTTATTTAAAGTAAATTGACTTACTCAGTGCAAATGATGGTCCAATCAATAAGTCTCCGACAATGTTACAAACCAAGAAATCAGCAGTGACTCCTTCAGGATCATTACATTAATACGGGATTTGGGATCATTCCCTGGGATCTAGACAAATGGGATTGGCGAGTGCAATGCCGCAGCTTTCGACTTTCTAATAACTTAATCCTCACTGTAGATCTTTTCGAGGGAGACCGTTGAGTTATAAAGATATTGTGTAAGAATTTAGAGTCGAGAGAGTTTGGTCCTCCGAAAAGACAACAAACTCTTAGATTTAAAAATAAAATTACACAATTACAGTTATAAACACGTCTCCTTCTTACACAAATATTAACTAAGTACTTATTGTATTTAAAGCAGTCAAATTAGTCTATGCCGGGAAAATAGTCGTGTCACGACTTTGACAGAACAAAATTTCATGAATCCTTTTCTTTAAGAATAAGTGAAACAAAATAAGTTTAATTTGTGTTTACAGTACTTAACTAAGTACGAATATTTACTAAACTGAACAGTACCCCAGTTAACTGCTTTTTGCCAACCACAACGAAATCAATAAAGTAAATCAACCTAACTCAGAAACAACAAAAAACAAACATTGAAATCTTAAGCACCAACTCGACGTACGGTTTTAGTAACAGATCAAGGAATTCTGCATGCATCCCAACGGCTCCTGTCTGAAGCAAGATCACGCAAAGGACCTAGCATAATAATAAATATGTAAATACAGTGAGTGAGTCGGCGCGCACGCACCGCAGTGCCATGGCGGTTGGCTGGCAGGCGCACGCGCGATCGCGCCCCGCGCCATCTTGAAAAAAAAACTCGTTCGATTTTTAAATTCAAAGTTACTGTGTTAATGAATACAATTTAAGTTAACGGCGACGTGAATAAAAAAGTGCAATATTTTTAAGATTTCAAAAGTGGAATGTGTTGTTTTTTTAATCAGTGTTGGTTGCTTTTTAATTTGCATACCGTCTCACGAGCTTTTTTCTTTGTTTAGGTTTTACTTTAGCTTTTTAATTGGGAGAGATGCCGATTACTTGTTTTTTAGCTATATTTATTTAACTAAATAATAATTATTGCATTAAAGTTCTTGCAATTTTGCAATTCGAATTCTAAAATGCAATTCAAAATCAGAATCCAAAGCTAAATTAGACTGAAAATCGTTGTCTAAGTTATTAATTGAAATGAGGTCGAGTTTTGATGTAAGGGATTACGTGTCTGTCCGTATGTGTACGGTGTACGTCTGATCCGATTTCTAATAGGCTTATCATGTTACTTTAGAGTTGTTATCGTGTAATGGGTTTCATATGTCAGTCTCGGAATTATTATGTGAATGTGGATCGAGCTTTGATATTCGAATAGGATTCTGTTTTATTTCATGTTTTATCTGTGGAGTATAAAATAAGTAAAAAAGTTTTTTTTTAATCAAAATTGCAGTCTTGCATCGTATCTTTATCGAAATTATTTCGTGAATTAATCAGCGTGCCACGGTTTAGTAGCTATAATTTAAGAACAATACAAATGCTTGATCAAATCCGTCTTAAAATTGCTAGCTTTTATTAGATCTTACTGCCTCGATGTAGAGTTTACTATAATTTGTATTCGTGTAGGAATACACATTGCTTATAGAAACGGACTATGTTTATAATAATATCGTGTTCAATGTACGTGCCTGTATTGGTACAGTCATACAGAAAATAAAGATATTAAAATGCAGTTAATATGAGTAATCTAGTCTTTCATCTTACTGATTTAAAATTAATAATAAAAAAATAGTTATCACTTAAATACATTAAAAATATAATGAAATTATACAAGGAATTAAGATACCACTAAAATAATTCGTAAGGAAAAAATATACTCGGAAAAATTTAGAGTTAGAAAGAATTTAGGACATAAATTGATCATATTCTGGGATAAAACACGAGAGGACCTTTTTTTTTACAAGAAAATGGTAAATTATACAATATCATCTTTATTATTTAATATTAGGAATCATGCTACTGTCCTAATGAGATGTAAAAGTTTATATGGATTTGATTTGTAAAGATGTTTGTTACTCTTTCACGCAAAACTACTGAATGGATTTGGATGAAAATTTGACACATAGACAGAACATGTTCTGGAGAGTCAGAATTATTATGTCTCATCCGATCCAGTCTGTCAGATCCGATCCGAAGCCAGTATCCATGAGTGCTTCGCCAGGCGTCTGCCCGTAGTGTGAGCAATGATAGAATAGATATTTTTGTGTCTGACTGTACTTTTCATAGTGTCTCGATTTAATAATTTACTCGATATAACTCAAATACTCAGGTGTTAGGCGCGAACCTAACAATGAGTGAACTTATATATCGATCGAAAGTAAACCAATAAGATATCGTGACTCGTGATAGATAACAAAAATAACGTGACAATAGTGAATTCAATTATGTCTAATATCAGTATCAGGTGTCTGGTTATTAAAGTACGAGAGTGCAAAAAGTTTTTTTTTTTATACAACTTAGTCGATAAACAAGCATACGGCCCGCCTGATGGTAAGCGGTTACCGTAGCCATATAGACGCTTGCAACACACGAAGCATCGCTCACGCGTTATCGACCTATCCCCCCTCCCCTATGAGCTCTGGCAACCTTACTCACGCGCAGGAACACAACTTTACACAACATAAAGTTATTTGGCTGCGGTATTCTGTAAGGTGGAGGTACTTCCCCAGTCGAGCTGCTCTTTGAGCGAATAAACGCTATGCTCTACCTCTCTTAAAAGTACAGTTCAAAATAAGCCTTGTATGATATACCTATCTTTTTATCCAAAAAACCTAAGCACTTATGAATGTTCGAACCAAAGTCTGACTCGAACCCCCTTATGACATGGGATATTACCCACAGTAAACCACAGGATAGTTCCGCCTCTTTTTATAAATAGGATGAAAATGCAATATTATCATGACATGCAGCTGATCTGATGATGGAGCCGACGTGCAACTCTTTTATAAAACGTCGCAACCATATCGAGTTTGGACTCGTTTGATTTGTCTTGGTTCTAATCGAAGGTGTGATAGTTGGTCGACTATATTATAAAAAATATGTGAAAGTGACGAATATTTTTAAAGCCTCAGTTTTACTAGACTTGGTTCTCACCATGGACCTGGTCATAGATGCATAGCGAAAGATTTGTCTTAGCCCGCTAGGATCGTTTCATTTTCACAGCATAGCACGTGTACTAATATACACTGGACAGCAAATAAACCGGGCCACCCGCTCTTTTGTAGCTCTAATCCGATTTTCTCAAAAAGTATACATCTTACAACTATCAAAGTTATACCTAAAGAAAGTTCGTTTCATGATGATTAAAATGAATATAAATGTAATCTAAAGCATCGTCAACTCACATTGTTATCATGCCACAAACACAATGCCTAACGATTTGCACTATTTTCTCTAGAGTTCGAGCTAAGCGTTTTTTTTTCTACAGTGATATCTCTGATAATTTCTTTAGTTTTTGTCCATCGTTTGCTCAGGCGCGTGTATTTTTGCTGTTTTTTACGGCCAATGATGGATACGACTCCTCAGGAAGAAGCTCAAGCTGTAGCACTACTTCAAGCAGTTGTTGGGCAACGTGAGGTCGCTCGAAGTCTTCGAATCAGCAGATATTCAGTGCAACGAGTTTACATACGATACTTAGAGACTGGAGCAATCGACCGCCGTCCAGGTACGGGCAGACCTAGGGCTACATCAGCAACAGATGATCGTTATATCCAACTTACTAATCTGCGAAATCACTGCCTGAACGCAGTTCAAGTCCAACAAAGTCTGCGTGACGAACGCCAAGTGGTCATAAGTTCAGATACCGTCAGCAGGAGACTTGCTGAAAGGAACCTGACTCCAAAAAGAGCTGCAACAGGCCCAGGATTCACGGTAGCCCACCGTCGGTCACGACTTGAATTTGCTTGAGAGCATAGGAATTTGAGGTTAGAGCATTGGGGTAATTTACTCTGCCCTGATGTGACCAGGGTGAGTCTACATGGAAGCAATCGTCGTCAGAGAGTATATCGTCACCCTGGAGAACGTTGTTCTAAGTGTTTATCGAGTAAACTGTTGCTTATGGAGGAGAATTGATAATGGTCTGGGGCGGCATCTCGTTAAACGCACATACAGCGTTAGTTTTCATCAAACCGATGGGCCGTACACGTGGATTGACTTCTCATGGATACATCACTGAAATCCTCGCGGACCATATGGTACCTTACGTAGGATATATCGGGCAGCATATGCAGTTGATGCATGATAATGTACGGCCTCATGTTGCTCATGTGGTGACCCAGTATCTACGCGACGTCGGCATTCATACGATGGACTGGTCAGCTCAAAGTCCGGACTTGAATCCGATAGAACACTTATGAGATGAGCTGAAACGTCGAGTTCGAGCCCGGGTACCTGTTCCAACAAGGCTTTCAGAGCTGTGAATCGCAAATGAAGAGGAGTGGAATGGAATTCCCCAAGATTTCATCGTCAGGCTCGTGAGGTCTTTGAATACGAAGATGCTAGCAGTTTCCCGAGCAAGGGGAAGGAACACTGAATACTGTCCAAAAACATTTTTTTAATTTTTTCTTTTTTTTTCAGCCAAATTTTGTTTTTCCTTTGGTTATTACGAACGATTAACACGACTGGAAAACAACTCTTCTTTGTAAAATCCTTAATAAACATTTAATAAATTGATTAAGCCTAATGTGTTTCCATTCATTTTGTTCATCATGAAACACACTTTCTTTAGGTATAACTTTGTAAGTTGTAAGTTTTATACTTTTTGAGAAAATTGGATTAAAGCTCCAAGGTAGCGGGTGGCCCGGTTTATTTGCTGTCCAGTGTATTTTTAATCACCAAATAAGTAGCGGTGAAATTTTTTTTTTTTTATACCACTTAGGTGGCAGACAAGCATACGGCCCGCCTGATGGTAAGCGGTTACCGTAGCCTATGGACGCTTGCAACACCAGGGGTATAACGCGCGCGTTGCCGACCCTAAAATCTGAAGTTATACCTCACAATCCTGATCCTACATCCACCCTCTTCATGATACGCTTAAAACGTTATCATCACGTAAACAGCTCATCACATTTTAGTGTCAAAAATGTGAACCCCGGAGCCAAGTCTCGCCCTGAGTCACGCATGAAGTATTGCTCCGGCCAACTTCCGGTCTGAGCATACTATAAACGATACTAAGTAGTCACAGTCTATGTGAGCCCAGTAGGAAAGTGACAGGATTTTTTTTATCTTAAAAAAGCATTTAACTCTGTAGTGACAGAAATGAAACTATAGTTCGCTCTTTTTCTCTTGCCAATTAGATATTTTTCGTCCTATTTGCGTCAAAAACGTTTCCTATAACGTTGCACTCAAATTTTATCGTGAAATTGCGTCGATGATGTTTCATAAATCATGTGGTATACGTATATTTGAAAATGTTACCTAAACATTTGCATTGTTTTTCAAAACTCATTTATGAAAACTGGCCATGTGCGTGTCGGACTCGCACACGGAGGGTTCCTTACAAAATTAACTAACTCATTGTGATATGAAAAAAAAAACACCAAAAAAAATTACGTTTCATGTATGGGCCTTCCCTTTATTTTTTATTTTATTACTGGCATTTATTATTGGCACCCTTCGGGTACGGAACCCTAAAAAGATATATTGTATAAATAAAAGAATTGAATTTTATCTGAAATTAACTTTAACAAATCTAATAGTTTTTTTTTCTTATCCGAGAGCCCTTGATCTACTGCTAGTTCATTTTACTGCTTACCATAGCTACATAAATCCTAACAGTTGGCCTCAGAATGAAAACAATAGTAGTTCACAATACTGTAGTATAGATATAGTTGTATAACTGCTGTGCGTTTATTGCACAACTTTCAATAGTTACTGATTGTTGGTTGGACTTGTTTTATCACTATACGTACTTAGTTGATTATATTCATCACTAGCTTTCCCCCCGCGATTTTGGAATAACTCCTCCGAAATGGCTTAACCGATTCTTATGAAAATTTTGTGTGTATATTCAGTAGGTCTGAGAATAGGACGTCAACTATTTTTCATACTCCTGGTAGAGTAGGGTAGGGTAGCACCACGCGAGCGAAGTCGCGCCGGGTAGCTAGTATATATATAAAATTCGGAGATAATGTAGCTTCCTATTAGTGAAAGAATTTTTCGAATCCAACTGGTAGTTCCAGAGATTAGCCTTTTTAAACAAAACAAACAAATAACTTATTTATTACTAACAGCATAATCGCAAAATTTTCTATTTTGAAAATATTTCAATTTGAATATAAAATAAACGACTTTTACCTTATAATAATCATTACCTATGCAAACAAATTAGACTATAATTTATGCAAAGAAATCCAATATGTATATTTCAGGCATTCTTTAAAGAATGACTAAACGTAATCTGTGGACTAAACCTCCTAAAAGCTTAATACATACTTGAAATCAAAAGAATCTCACCTAACACCTACATGTTCCATTAGCTCGTACTTCCAAATAAACTTCCTATTTTATTATAATCTCTCAAAATGACACAAATCCGCACTTTTCCCGCGCACACTGCGACGGTGGCGCCACCTCGCGCATGCTAACTATAACACGCCATCTTTATTCTACTCACGCCGCGTCTCAAGTCGAACGATTTATTTTCACTCGAATACAGTGAAATTCACTTTCTGCCCCGTTTACCCGGAAACATGCCCTATTTTTGGGTAATGGTACATTATTCTATATTATACTAATGGAATCTGTCAAGAATTACTTTACGGTAATAGTTTTAAAATAATTGACCGACTTTACGTCCATGTTAAAAAAAACAAAAATTGAGTTGGAACTTTTTGACTGTGGAGGGATTTTTTTATGATTAAAGCACAAATTAATAATACCATAATCAAAAGTCATAATCATAAAAATAATACCATAAACAAGTTTAATTAATCACTGGACACCATCAATAACAGTTTAAAGCCGTATCACACAGTCCGCTCTGGGTGTTGCCAGAAGCAAAAATACTTAAATTACCACCCTACGCGCCCTTAATTATGCGAGAGAGTTTTTTTTGCTTATCGTAGATCGTTGGCCTTAATAAAAAAAGTCGTTAAGACCTGGGGGCCTACCACAAGCTCTTAAAACAAGGTTAAAATAACCTTATTTTGCGTTTTCGTACCATGACATCCTTAAAAATAAGCTTATTATAGGCATAAAACAATATTGTTTTGTTAGCAGGTTTGATGACGTCACCTCTAATCGTTCATTCAAATCGTACCATGATGTGTCTTTTGACAACTAGCATTATGGTTTTTATGTCAATTGCATATATCAATCAAAATATAACATTATATACGCGACGAATTATCCAAATTTATGATAAAAATATCTATTATTATAGTGATATGTATAAAGTCAGTAGATCGTATTTATTTAACTTATCGAATTAATTGTGTATCTCTAGCCTTCTAGCTTTTGCCATCTAGCATTTCAAGATGGCAAATGAATATGAACTATTTGTGTTTTTGGAAGCAAATACCAAAGAAGCCAATAATAGATACACGAAAGCGACGTGGTATGCATCTATGCTACGTGAGGAATCAACACTTTCGCATGCAATGGACCAAAATGCCATTTGCTATCGAAACCATACGACCGTATGGGTTTGAAGCTCATCGAGTCGCTCGCATATTGTCACCAAAATAATCGAGGCCTCGGGCGGGGAGCTTTTTCCGCCAACGCATTAGCTTGGCTAGCCTGTTGGGAACCTTGCCGATAATCTACGGCAGCCTAGAGGAAAATTTATATACGAGTGCTAGATTGTATTTCATTTATTTGTTGTAAATATTTAATATCGTATAGATTAAGCTTTACTGTGATTGTACTGTATTCATAAACGTTTATATACCTAAATACACATAATGTTTCATTGTATGACCTGCAACTACAGTAGCATTCCTGACAAAAGGTAATAAATAAAAATATGTGTTGATTCCTGTGGTAAATTCTTTATTCATATAATTTAAAGACAATAGGTACCTGCCTAGACTATAGGTATTAAGACTGAAGTGCCATACATAAATATAAACCTACCTAGGTATATATTTATGTATGAACTTTGTCTCAGTTTTTGTAATGACCAAGAACACTGAAAAAAAGGATCTACAAAACTAGTTATGTAAATTGTCATTTATGTTGTCCGGAAACAAACTTTAATTACATGTAATCAAATTATTTAGTTATTGATCCAAAACTAGTTATGTAGTTTTTTTTTCGATAAGCAGTAAACTAATTATCAGTTACTATTTACTGAGACAACGTAGACTAACTAGTGTGGTTGCAGCAACAAAACCAATTTCTCATTTATTAACAAAAAATAGTTTTACTTCTTAACCTATTTGTTTGGCATAAAAACTATACCAACCAATTTACTAAATTCAACAAAACTTTTGTTATATTTAACCTAAAGACTTTTGAACTAGTATACACATTTTTGTTGACTATTACAATAACGATTGTGTATGTGTAAACGAACCTTCAAGGTTTTCGGGGCGTGGGGGAAGACGTGACGCGACGCCTAACGCGTTCATTCCTGTCTTTCGCGCGTTGTTTTTTGGTTTGTGACTTGTGAAGTTGTGAGCTAAACGGCACTGAATGGTTTGTTTTTTTATTTTATTGAATAAATGGTGTTTGTCATGAAATTATTTGGTCAAGCAGGACATATTTGTCCTCCTAATATGAGCGAATTCGATCGGGTGGCGGTAGCAGAGCCAGCAAGTGACATGGAGAACTATCTTAAGTCCTGGGGACTGGCCATATACGTTGATAAGTGTAAAGGTATGTAATTATTTTATAATATTTCTAAGCGCTTAACGCAATGAATTGTAAAAGTTCACGCGGACCTTGGCAAACCATCGATGCGGAGTGGAATTGCCAAACCAGACTCTCCAGCATCAGTGTCGTAGCTAGGTACATTATTGCGAACTATAAAACTTGTTAACTACCCATTTACAGATAAATCATTGAACCGAGTTTGATGAATAAACATGCAAAAATCCTTGACCCCAAAAGTGCACTCCAACCCTATCCACCTATTAATATCAATATTTTTTTAAATTTCAGAACAAACTTAGACACTTTGCAAATGTCAGCTGAAGACTTAAAGGAATTGGTGCCTATAATTGATCACAGGGTCAAGTTAACAAAACAAATAGCTATGTTCAAAGATATTTTATCTGACTGACGCATTTTCTGATACAAATGCCTACAGTAAGTATATTACTCGCACACCCATTTTGTTTAGTTATACTGCACAGTATGTTTTTGACCCGAAAAACGGCCATCATCACTTATAATAATATTTTTCTATACTTTCCAAAAACTCATAGCAAATAAGCGAATAAAACGATGATAGCCGTTTTTCAGGTCAAAAAAACATACTTAATGTGTACTGTTTGTTGACTGTTTCATAGTGGTATAACGTTAATGCATTATTTTTTAGGCTGATGTACTCACAACAACCAATAATACAAATTGTATACTAAATTATACACTATTGGTGGTGCTGGATTGCGCGCCCGTAGAAGAACAAACAACCAGGAGTCCATCAATTGAATCAGAAGTAATACCTTATAAAAATTGTGTGAGTACTATTTTACTTATGTAACTAATAAGCGGATTCCACTTAAGTTAAAAAACATAAACATAAAAAAACATGCCCACCGTTCTAACCTCCGTGCCTCTAACCTCATTTTTTGTTTTTCAGGAGCTGTATCAAAATTAAGTCATGCAATGAAGGAAGAGGCCTCCTTCTTCAGTACCAAGATCATGGTTATTGGACAATGCATCTAGGATGCGCATGTTTAATATCACTATAAATATAATAATGAGATATCTATAGATTAAGTGTTTGTAACATAATATTCATTGTGGGATACTGAGGTAGGTAGGTACAGAGTGTTAATTTATTTAGTAAATATTTTGATCACTTAACATTTTCAGTATGACCTATTCTATGAATTCAATGCTATAATGTTTGAAATAATCGAAATAAAGCTATATTGAATCAATATTTCATTTTGAATTTAATTGATAACACCCAACATATTTCAATACATATTAGTTCATAAGTATTTTTTCTACCTATGCATTTTATAACCAGAATAATGTTTCTATTGGTATTATTTTTCTGTTGGGCTTATTTTAACTGCAAACTGCTGAATTATAATAATTAATTTAATTTGGTTCAAATTGTACACTGCTTAGGTTGGTATACAGGATGTAACACAAGGGTGAATGATGATTTGCCTTCTATTTTCCTTAAATATTCATTCACCCACCAATTTGCTACACCAACCTAAGCAGTGTACTAATTGAACCAAACTATAATAATTAAGCAGTTTGCAGTTAAAATAAGCCCCACAGAAAAATAATACCAATAGAAACATTATTCTGGTTACCAATGACTAAAGTGAGATTGGCTCCTGGTGACGAAACAGTTTTGTTACTGGTAACAATCGTTACTATTAACAAATAAACAAAGAGTTTGGTTACCCGTAGCTAAATTTAGTCCTAAAATCAATCAAACAGGACAAATACAAGTAACAAATCAGTTTTTTTAATTATTGCTAAACCTTTATTTTATTTTTCACTTTTAGAAGTGTTGTTAATAAATAACAGTTAGATTCAAGATAATCAAATAGTAATGTTACTTTTAACAAATGAGTTAAGCTGCAAGTATCTGAAAACAAGTAGACAAACCTGATTTTGTTACTGGTAAGTTTTAGTTCGCAAGTCACTCTGTTTAGGTTGTTGTTAGTCAAATTTTGTGTTACAGTTAAATCAATATTTTTTTCAGTGAAGTGCTCCATTGCTTTGCTAGTTGAGGATTAGGTACCTATTTCTCTCCAGCACATTTCTTAGAGTAGTTACTTTGAATTCCGGCGAATTCTTCGCTGCAAAATGAATAAAATAATACTTGAATTACTTCTGTTTGTAACCATGCCATATTAAATTTCATTCACTGAATATCACTATTGAACGGCGGCCCCTTGCCTTGTTTTCATATTAACCTAAGTAATATTAATTCAAGTAATATAAAAGTCGATATACATAAAATAAATATTTGTATTATTTCAAAATATGTAGTGCAACAGGGCACATTGAGTTTCAAAATTCGTGCGTCACAATTGACAAGTATTTTTTTTTGTCCCGTTCCATCCTATAGGGCCATCATCTTCTCTCACAAAATAACCTTATTGCCAGACTGTTTTGTTTTCACCTTATAATAATATTACTTTGATTCGTACCATGAGCTCAATCGTTCAACATTGATATAACATTGCTAAGTGCCGAGAAAGAATGAATGATTTTTAAAAAATTGTCTATGGCTTGCTACAACCTGATAAAAGATAAAAAGAAATAACGATATATTAACTGTATAGTGCCATTTCTTTCACACGTTGGACCGAAATGATTTGAGGTTCTTCATCTTTTAGCAAAGTATTAAATTAAACTAATTGTAAAGTATAAGTAACTAAAAGAATAAAATATTTTCGAGTAATTTCTATAAAATGCATACAAATATTTTAAAATGTTATTATGAAGAGTAAGGAAATTAATTGAAAAAATATATAGACTGCCGACTCTATATTATCAAATGAAATGAATCGGAACAAAATATTTACCTGTCATTCTTGTCATACTCAAATGTCTAATAAAGATATCCAAGATATTTAGTTATTAAATACATTTGTTTATGTAATTTAATAACAAACAAAGTGCAATCAATATGGAAACATCTTAATAGTATATTCGACAGTAATATTCAGTGCATGAAATTTAAGATGTCATGGTTATAAACATTTGTAAGTTGCACAAAATGTTGCAATTCATTGTGTAGAGTTGTAGCCGAAGAGTTCGCCAGAGATCCAGTCAGCAGGTAGAAATGGTTAAATACAAACAGACCAAAAATACCGCCTTCAATCGATATCTACAAGCGAAGGAGTACTCTCAAAAAAGTGTACGTAGATATGGAGAGGCTGGTCTAAAGTGAAGTCTAAGAACCTATAACAGCTGAAATAAAGTTTGAATCTGTATCTGCAAGATTGTTTAATGCCATACTTATATTGTGTATAATTATCTTACTCTCATTAAACTTATGTGAATAAAGAATGTAGGTACATAATACTTTCGTGTTTTTATTCATTGTGTTATTGACGGGAATCCTACTGTAGTGGCAGGTCTTGGAATTAAACATATTATGTGTATGTAGGTATATAAATATTTGCCGCTGTTGTCGATCATCGACAAGGTTCCAGGTTCAAGCTCGTTATTGGCAGTGTTTCCTCTTTGGATAGCCAAGCTAATGCGTTGTCACAAAAAGCTCCCCACCAACCGGTTTGCCGAGGTTTTGATGATAATGTGTGAGCAAATCAGCGAGCTTCAGACCCCCACGGTTCTATCCACAGCCACAAAGGCTACAGAAAGTTAGGTCCAATGGATGTGTATTTTAGAATTTCCCGCACGGTTACATCTGCTCTGCAACAGTATAGCAGATTGTTGTGAGTTGAGTTTTCAATACAAATATATAATACTTAATTCACATTTTACTACAATAGATGGTTAAAATGATTATCTTTATAGATTATTATAAGTCTGTCGTCTGTCCGTCTGTTGACAATAATATATTCCATCCAGGCTAATGTAGGTTACGACCAATTTTAGAAAATTTGCCAGAGAATCTAGGTAGTTTGGATTCCAGGAACACAGGGACTACTCTGTGTACTAACACTGCAGGAAAGTTAACTTTATGGATTAATCTGGGGTTATTCGATGTACGTTGGTTATAATGAAAACAGGATATTAATAGTGGGTAGGTACCTAAATGAAAAGTCACTAAATATATAAACACGCTATTTAAAGCTCCACTTCATCTAAATAAATCTAAGGCTAAGGGTCGAGGGATCGATATTACTAACGTAGATGCATAGTTGTGTAGTGAACGACAAGTGCAATTAAAAACTTTATAAACAATCGGTTATATTATTTTGGGATGATACCTAATCTCGCAATCCCGATATATTCATTCTATAAGTAAATAAATTCGATATAATTACTTTATATGACACTATAATACATTTTTATAACATAAATTTGGAAAACAATGTTATTTTCAGCTTGTAAATACAACGTATATAAGATTGCTAAATTTGACATTAAAACAATAATGTTAATTGTCAAAAGCTTATAAAAAATAGCTCATGGTACGAATTGAATGAACCATTATGGTAAATAAACAAGGTTGTTTTCATGCATAAAATAAGCTTGTTTTAGGGACATCATGGTACGAAAAGAAGAATAAGGTTGTTTGAAAGAGCGAGAGAGTATGGATGAGTGACAGAGATGAGAATTGTTAAGAGAGAGAAAGTTGCTTAGGCCCATAGCGTTATTTCTTTTCATCTTTAATGAGCCCATAGACAAATTCTCAAAAATCATTCGTTCTTAGCAGGAATATAACAATCATATAACAATAGTGTTTGGTAGAGGTCATGGTACGAATATAAATAAGGTTATTATATGCTGGAAACAAAACAGTATTGCAATAAGGTTGTTTTGTAAAAGATGGGGGTAGGCCCCCTGCAACAGTCTTATTTCTCTGAGAATTACCATGTGGTGTATTTTAATTAGCAAAAGCTTTTTGTTCGAAGGACTTTCCAAATTATTCTGCTTTGTTTGGAACCATTTGTATTTTTAAATTAAAATGAAAAATATTTTGATTCTATGTTGGCCATTGTTTTAATTCATTGTATTGAAATATTAAATAGGAATCGGAGTTGGAAGTAATATTTAAAAAACCGGCCAAGTGCGAGTCAGTCTCGCGCACCGAGGGTTCCGTACAAACCTGTAGGTATATAAGTAAATGGTAGTATAGACCTGAGTATTTGATATAATTTCAATTTATGACGTATTAAAAAAAACTACTTACTAGATCTCTCTCAAACCAATTTTCGGTGGAAGTTTGCATCGTAATGTACATCATATATTTTTTTTAAGTTTTATCATTCTCTTATTTTAGAAGTTACAGGGCCATTTACACATTACACATTTTACCACTTTGGAAGTGTCTCTCTCGCAAACTATTCAGTTTAGAAAAAAATGATATTATAAACCTCATTTTTGAAGACCTATCCATAGACACCCCCACACTTATGGGTTTTCTAAAAAAAATATATTTGAATTTCAGTTCTAAGTTTACCCCCAAAATTTATTGTTTTTTTTTTCTATTTTTGTGTGAAAATCTTAATGCGGTTCACAGAATACATCTACTTACCAAGTTTATAGTTCTTATAGTTTCGGAAAAAAGTGGCTGTGACATACGGATGGACAGACAGACAGACAGACAGACATGACGAATCTATAAGGGTTCCGTTTTTTGCCATTTGGCTACGGAACCTTAAAAATCATGGAAAAAAAAGTATTACTAAAGCACAGTAAGCTGATATCTGATTCCACGCAAATTTTATTAAGGAACGAGGCTTCTGTTGTACACTTTCTTATTCTGTAACTAATGTAAAAATATGAAATTCTAAATCCACTGTATTTACAAAATCAACGTCCACAGTTACTCAAATTAGCTACACTGCAGTACGTTTTGGTAACAACAAAGCAGTGTAATAAATAAAGCTAGATTGTCGCCTGGCTAGCGTTTCAGACACGGTTCCAGGTATGGGGCTATTTCTAGTTGTTCTTGGCTAAACAAGTCATATAATCCGCAACGTCCGCCGTGGACTTATTTAGGAATCGCGGAACTCTTTTGGTCTTTAGTCTTGTTTTTAGAGATTTGTGATGAAAGTGAAGATTATGTGATAAGTGGTAACTTGATAAGTTTGTGCTAGAGATAATATGGTTTTGAAAAGTTTATCTTGTTATAGTTAGATATAGCTATTAATTGTAGTATTTTTAATGTCGTTCTTAAATTTTAGAAAATACCCAAATGAATATGTAAGGATGTATCTCATCAAATGATATGTAGCTTGCCTATATTTTTACCCCCTTACTCATAAAATGCTATTTAACTAATATACTGTTTAAAGGGTCACGTAAATAACGTCACTGTATTGTCATTGTCAAATAATGTGACATTATTTACGTGACACGTATAACAGTATATTAGTTAAATAATGTTTTATGAGTAAGAGGGTTAATTTATAGAATACTAGCTGCCCGGCGCGACTTCGTTCGCGTAATACCCTACCCTACCCTTAATTTAAACCTTCCCCGGACTTCCACGAATAGTTCAAACCCAAAATTAGCCAAATCGGTCCAGCCATTCTCGAGTTTTAGCGAGACTAACGAACAGCAATTCATTTTTATATATATTTATTATAGAATATAGATAAACATCAAATTACAACAGTCAATGTTACACTTTCATTCTTAAAAACACTGCATTTCTATAATATTAGCAGGTACCTCACTATTATTTAATTTGTCTCAAATCTACTAAATCGGGCCTGGAATTCATTCGCGGCAGACATTAAAAATAAAATGAAAATGTAACCCAACCTAAGATGATACTAAGCAACGAAACGAAAACCACATCCAGACCACAGAATCAACCTGTTTACACGAATTCTTTCTTTTTGCATACCTCGCGGTAAGGCGAGACGATTCTGATTTAGATACTCCGGAATGTTGAGGCTTGAGAGACGGCACTTGGTTCAATAAAGCTGTATTACTTGATGGCTGTGACACTGATGTACTAAAAATAGTTTCAATGCGTTTGATAAATATAAAGGAAAATAAAAAACTAGAGATAATAAAGTGAGGCTATGGAAGCACGTGTACCTAGTATTCTAGAGATGTTAAATAGAATTAGGTAATCATAGTACATATATTTTTTTTATACTACTAAGGTGGCAAACAAGCATACGGCCCGCCTGATGGTAAGCAGTTACCTTAGCCTAAATCTCTTCACGCCCTTTTTGAAGAACCCCATGCTGTACTCCATTGGGAAAACCACGGCGGGGAGTTCATTCCACAACCTGAGCGTCCGCGGAACAAAGCTCCTTTGAGCCCGCACAGTACGAAACAGTTCTGGTTTCAATGTGTGAGGATGGATTCCCCGTCGATGGCGTGAGTTGCGATGATGGAAGGTAGCCGTAGGCAACAAGTCGAACAATTCCTTAGAACACTCTCCGTTGTACAAGCGGTAGAACCCACATAAGGAGGCAAAGTCTCTCCTCAGACTAAGGGGCTCTAAACCGCTTGTAAGCTCGGGATCGTCAACAATTCTGATGGCACGTCGCTGAACCGAGTCATGAGTACATGATGATGATCCTATAGATTGTCATCAATCAATAATGCTGATAGACAATGGTGATCGCAATAGAGTTAGTATGGTAACTGTTTATCCATAATCTCACCGTGGTGTGACATAAGGGAGATGGTGGCTTTTAAAGTCAATAAGAGGACTGTAGTTAGGTGTTTGATGACTGATTCATCTTGAGGGTGGAAGCCAGCCCAACTGGGTGGCCTAACGATGTAGCTAATGAATCATGACCTAATGATAATAATATTATTAATAGGATCTATGCTTAGCACTTCGTTTTATCAAAATTTACTCATCTATTCCCAGCCTACAAACCACCTTACTCATTTCATATTTCTGATCTTGTATCATTAATAATAGTTGCCTCGGAAACAGTTCTTATCCTCAACCCTAAGTCAGCCTGTCAGTATACGCGTAGGAAGTCGATGGGCGGGCAGGGTTTAGCCATTGATGCCGCTTAAGCCTTCCTCCATTTAGCTTACTACAGCTTTAAATAAGTGTGCGTCATGCCTTGTAGTAGTTACTGCCTTTTTGTCAGTGTATTAATGTCCCCTGCGGAATAATTTATTCATATACATATACTTTAATTTAGAAAATGCAGTTTATAACTTCAATTCAAAAACAATTTTTTTTAATCTGGTTTTCGTTAAAAATCGAGTCTACCATTGCAGTGGTTTGAAATACACTTAGACTGAGATGACTTAATACAATGAATTAAAGACATTGAATAAGACAAATGCCTTGATTTCTTTATAATCCTAGAAGCTTTCTATCCTCTGTAACCATCGCTTGGTTTTCATCTAGATCTTTACTTTCTCTATCTTATCTTTATAACGTTGAAGATCGAGCTTCATATTTTCCTAAGTGACTGACAGAGTAGATCTCCTTTGTCATATCCTCACAGCTCAGCTGTTGCTCAAGTTTTGTCAAGATCGTTAGAACGTGGTTAGAACTTTAGACGAGAACTTCCGGCCCCGTTGCAATATTATATACTTTTGAATTCGCTCGTGGGGTAAACGGGTAATTAGTAGATTTTTCACATTTTTAGTCTTCTTAAATAGCCCTCCACTTGGCTATAGAGTGTTGTTGCGCGTTTGTAGCTTTGTAAACAGTTCATTGTTTATTTTGATGGATCGCTTGCGGTTTATCTCAGTGTTTTGGTTTTACTTTCGCATATTTTATTATAAATATTGTATATTTGTGTATTTCATATTTAGCTAAAATAAAAAATAAAACTAGGAAGGCCAGCTGCTAGTGGAAATCATATTCACAACTGTATAAGGAAAGAAAAAAGTAAAGTTATTAATAAACACTAAGCTGTATGAGGCCAAAAAGACACCTTAGCTTATGCTGCAAAAATACTTATGGTAGAAATAAATTAAAATGTTTACTAATACTATATAAAATATCCGAGAAGTGTGACTTTTTATAAATGATTTGATATCATCACATCTGCCGGGTGAGACGTGACGAATCTGTGTATTTATGGAGGCTATTAGTCTCGGGAAGGAGTTAATTTGATGGTTCACGCCTGCCGACAGGATGGCGACTCTGCAAAATGAGGACCGAAATATTTGGAAAATTTAGCTACTCATATTTACACCTAGGAAATATTAGATACTTAGATTGTGGGTGTTGATTATATTTTTTGGCTGATCTAACAAGCGTAAACTTATCATGAAAATGATGATAAGATTGAAGCCACAAAAGCAAAATAGAAATTTTAGCCACCTAATAGTTAGTAATTCCATTGACGGATGGTTGATGATGAAGTAGCTCCTGGTAAATCAAATAAAACCTTGTGTGTGGAAGTAATAAGAATCTTTTTTTTAATCTAGAATATAACTAATTTAGTATTACCTACGTGAATATCAATATGATTATTATTATGACAAATCTATATATAGACAATATTATGTATAAAGATCTGGGCATCGATTGCAACAGGTTATTTCATAAGTTGAACATAATAAAAAAAACAGGATCTTGGAGATTTGATATTGTCGTTTTTTGCCGGATTATCGCGATGCAAGTTTTAGTGTGCAAAATTGATCGAAAAAATCGTTTCATATCTCCGATTAGCATTTAGATAAAAACTGAAGACTCTCTGGGATTAGTTTTTATACAATTTTTAGTTTATCGAATACATTCCAATAAGATAATTTAAGTACCAAATACAAAATTATGAACATGCAATGTATTTTACATAATAATGATCAGTTTAGGCACAAAATATAGGGTTATGAAAGCAATGGGGCGATTCTGATGATACTAGAAGTGATTTCACAAGAATACCGTGGTTCTATCATCCTAATTTTATCAGATGTGTGACCACAGAAACAATCGTAAGTAACAACGATGAAGTTCAGATTTAGAACTTATATTTTAAAGAGACAGACGTACACCTAAGCTAACACTTCATAGTACCTCGGTTTGTACTTGTATCTCTTTCTCCTATCTAAAACGTACCTTTGATCCCTTTACTTCTTTATATTATAAATTAAGCAACTAAACGTTATCTAATTACAACAGGCAATTAAGTAACGCTAAGCAATACTTACATAACTAATAAGATAAAGCAACCAAAGAAACTAAATTATGTTAGTACTATAACAAGTGAAGTTCTAGACACTTGCAAGTGCCAGATAGTGTTTAGTGTTAAAGTGATAAATAAATTAGTGGAAATGCATCTACAAACGGATTTGCCGTGCGAGATTTCGTACAAGAGTTGCGAGACCGAGAAGGTGCAGATTTCGGCTGAGGCCGAAATGCTGTACTACGAACTCATACAGGCTTTGGAGGAAGAAGAATCGGTGAGTTTAAAGAATTTGGATGATTTTTTGTTATTTCCACGCGGACACGTAAAATTGGCAATTATACAAATCAAGTTTCGAATCGATTTGTGAACACCAATTTTTTGTGAGACAATATTATTTCGGATTTTCTTAAAGGCGAATGCCCAATTTGCCCTGAGCCCATATTGCATTGTAAGCACATTTTTGTGTTGATACATATTTCTGGAATGGTACCTATAGCATCTTGTTCTAAAAATAGTCTAATTTCTGACTTATTAATCACTACTTTAACATACACAAATTGATCATTTAACCTTTTCAAGGCGAGTAGATTTATTTCTCACTTACATTACACTTAAGTGGTCCGTCCGGTTGGTTTTGACACATTTTTTTTTGCAAATTTAAGCATAAATTAATGCAGAAGTGGTTCCTTAACATGACTGAGAGTAAAGAGGTCGTTCACATTTATGTTTTGCATATATTAACAAGATGCCGTTGGTTATTAAACATAACTGTTGTATTTATGTTTGGTTTCGTTATTTTGTTTGAATATACTATTTCTTAATTGGACATCATAGCATCGTCATACTATGATGACCACGCTAACAGGTTACACTTAGGAGCAACCATTGTGATAGATTAAAAAAAACCGGCCAAGTGCGAGTCAGACTCGCGCACCGAAGGTTCCAACTTACTCACAAATTTTCGGTGGAAGTTTGCATCGTAATGTACATCATATATTTTTTTTAGTTTTATCATTCTCTTATTTTAGAAGTTACAGGGCCCCCCCCTGTAACACACATTTTACCACTTTGGAAGTGTCTCTCGCGCAAACTATTCAGTTTAGAAAAAAATAATATTAGGAACCTCAATATAATTTTTGAAGACCTATCCATAGACACCCGACACTTATGGGTTTTATTAAAAAAAAAAAAAGTTTCAGTTCTAAGTATGGGGAACCCGCCAAAATTTATTGTTTTTTTTCTATTTTTGTGTGAAAATCTTAATGCAGTTCACAGAATACATCTACTTACCAATTTTCAACATTATAGTTCTTATAGACATACGGACGGACAGACAGACAGACAGACAGACATGACGAATCCGTTCCGTTCCGGAAAAAAGTTCCGTTTTTAGCCATTTGGCTACGGAACCCTATAAAGTGTGAGGACTTTGGTACCCATAACACAAGTTAAATCTTAATATGGGTATTCTACCGGCATGCGATATCGGGAACATGGTATTATTATCGTTGTGATTTATACTTAAATCACAATCAGTATAGTCTGTCTTATGTTTATTTAAACCATCCAAATGCTATATCGATTATTTCGAGATTCCGCGGTTGATTGACACAAATTCAATGCCAGAGGTCCTTGAATACCCTGGCGAATGTCGTGATACCACCGTGTTTACCACCTTTGGCCACATCTCTTACCATAGCGAGATTGTGGTCAAACACAAGACTGTCCATGGTAAGCAATGCGGTCTAATGTTATAACCAAAATAAGTTCATAACTTTCTAGTAAATCAACATAAACTAAACCACGCAAACCTTTTTCAATTTTGCTGCAGGGTCAACCAATTAAGTAGGTACATGTATAGCTATAGTTATACTACGTATATACACATCACTTCAATTCAAATGTGTCTATAACTGCGCTTGTTCCTGCATTTAATTGTTTAATAACACTTTTTATTGCGATATCGTAAATCTGTTACAATCAATTTGTTCTACGGAAATCGGATTTGCTGTCTTTTATTATTGTAATTATTTCTAATAATAAAACTTGTTCTCACGGTCATGAGGTGCTTTTCCACACGAGTGGGGACCAGGAGAAGTATTCCCATTAGAGCACCTAAGATATATTCCCATTCGAGGACCAGCCACAGCTAATATTTTAGGTTGTTTCTCAGCTACTGAAAAAAATATACTTACTGGGTACTAATGAAAAAATGGTTATACCAGGATAACAGAAGTTTGCGGTAGCTCTTTCTTATTCCTCCAGTGCTCTAACAACACTTCGACCAAACCTTAGTCTGCTTGATTAAGGATCAGATGGACTTATGAGGAGAATGTCGCAGGATCTACTAATTACTTCTCTAAGATTTTAAGATTTTAACATTTTATCAGCCGATTAACCAAACTGACATTTAACTGATAGCTGTTGAACTATTGATGACATAATCATGAGAACAGACCTTTTAAGAGTTCATTACCGTCCGCACGCGTTTCGCATTTATTATTATTATTGCTATCTCATTCCGTTGCGCGGACATTACGGGCGCCTAGGTGTGACGGCAATAGTTTTTAGGAATTTATTTATGTATCGTAATCTATGTATACAATAATATACACGCGTCATACTTGTGAACAAGTGCTGCTTGTGGGGGCTGGTCTGCTTAAGTTTGCTATTTATTTACTTATTAAATATTTATTCAGTCTACTTTGTAATTTTGCCGCCGCGCCGGGACACCCAATTATTTTCAGCGCGATTAGAATGAAAATATTATGTAATGAATCTAAGCTTGTTTTGAAAAGAGTAATTGCTGAGTTTATTGCCGGCTCTTCTCAGCAAATGCAACCTTCCGAACCGGTATTAGAGTATTAGAGTCAGACTTTCCATAAGTGCCTGCGAAGATCTATTTGAATAAATGATTTTGAATAGTATAAATATACCTCCTTACTCATAAAAAGTTATTTAACTAATATGCTGTTTAAAGGGTCACGTAAATAATGTCACATTATTTGACAATGACAATAGAGTGACGTTATTTACGTGACCCTTTAAACAGTGTATTAAGTTAAATAGCGCTTTATGAGTAAGGAGGTTTATTTATAATATTATTGTATACATAGATTACGATACATAAATAAATTCCTTAAAAACTGCTAAGCCAAACTTCTAGTCAAGCACAAAAGTCCTTTTCGATCAATTTTGTAATTTTGGTACAATTACAAAATTGAATATAGTATTTACAGAATTTTATTCATTATTATCCAAAATAAGGACATACCTACTTCGTTTTGTATGGAGCTGCGTGTGCCTGTCCGTAATGTCCTTATTCATGACGTTTTTCAATCAGAACTACGACGACAATATCATTTTTTTTATAAAAACCATAACTCTTTAACGAGCTTCGCAAGTTTACTCTGAAAAGCTCGCAATTTATTATTTTTTAAAGCCTCCTCTCACGTGATGATTGCATTCCATTTTATTTTTTATTTAAATTTAAAATTTTAACCGTAGTTTTATGGTGCAAGTATTATACTGAACGCGGAATTTATTTAAAAAATTGCTGTGATAGGATAGGGCGCGGTCCATCAGTAATACCAATAATTTATCGATGATGAACCATTGTACATTCATTTAGAAAGAGTACTATGCGTTTTTTTTTATTGAGTAGCATTTGATGGTTAAACCATAATTAGGACACATAGTAATTGATTTAAATATTCAAGCACTTAGTATTTTTTTTTTCTAATTCAAAAGTATATTTTTTTTCAATTTAGGCTTCGATCAGTTGAACTTGTGAACTTTAACAATTGTCTCTACCATAGTTTGCATCTACCATAGCTTGCATCGTAAATTTCTTATATGTATACTTAATATGAGAAGACTTCGGCAAAAAAATCACCATTGCAATTCTTTTTATGATGAACTAAATTTATTCAAATGTGACTCTTACACCAGCTCAGTGGGCCACTTACTGAGAAGACCCGGTAAATAAATTCAGCATTTACTGTATATACTGTATAACTTGGACGGTATAAAGGCTGTACTGTAAAAGCAATTTAATGTAATTTTGTGAACCGCAACCCCGATATTCATAACGCATTACTCGTTATACACTCATAATTATGTTATAACTTATAACCACTGGTACCTGCGACTTTCCACGATAAATAACTTCATTAGGTACCCAGCTGTGATTGATTTTGCAGTGATATTTTCTTAAAAATATACTAAAGAAATAAATTGAAAAAATGTAAAACTTATTCCAGCGACAGATTAAAATGTGTCAATAAAAAAACAGTCAATATTGAAAAAAAAACTATCAAAATTATCCAAAAACCCGACGATAAAAATATAGAAACAAGAAAAATTCCTTGTCTCTATTACATCCAATAAAATAATATATACCTACAACCCATCTCATCATCAAAAGTTTTTCAGTATAATAATAACAAGTCATAAATATAACATTACATAACAGTCTTTGATAACAGTTTATGTTATTAATCCTCATAATATATTATAGTTAGTTATACACAACCCGGGTGGATTTTAAAACGTGTTGTCCGTACTTTTGTAAAGACTCACTGACATAGAAAACACTGGCTGTGTAAATGCGTTGATGGGAACCGACAGACACTTACTTTGTACATTTTTATGTAACTAAACCAATTAACCATCTAGCTGGCTGATATTGGTATTCAAATAAATAAAAGAAACTTTGGTGTTATGCACTAGAATCTAAGAGAGTGAGCAGTTAACACGCTAGTTTGGAATAAATAATCCTGATGTTCGTGTTTTTTTTTATACAACTAAGTCGGTAAACAAGCATGAGGCCCGCCTGATGGTAAGCGGTTACCGTAGTCATATGGACGCTTGCAACACAAGACGCATTGCTCACGCGTTACCGACCTTTCCCCCCTCCCCAATGAGCTCTGGCGTCCTTACTGGCAGAACACAACTTTACACAACATAAAGCTATTTGGCTGCGGTATTCTGTAAGGTGGAGGTACTTCCCCAGTCGAGCTGCTCTTTGAGCGAATAAACGCTATGCTCTACCTCTCTCCAAACAGAAGTGTCAAACAGAAGTGTCAAAATATTCTTCTTCTTTGGTTAAATAGCGACTGTAGCCAATTTGACGTGGCAGCAACTCCATTTAATTTTATCCTTTAGTTACAGGAAAGAGAAAAGATTGATTGAGAAATATATTTTATTGTGTATTTTATTGTTATATTGTGATTCGTTTAGGGTACGACATACCCTTGTAGGATAAACTTTAATTTAGAATAAATCATTGATGCATCGAAAATCTCAAAAATAAAGGACAAGGGCCAATCTATTAACATACAGTAATTTTATTTTATTTTTTATCCTCAGTACACCCGAATCCTACAAAGGTGAAGACAAATGCTAAAAATACTCAATAATAGAGACTGTAAAGTCCAAACATTTCCAAATAATGACTCATTCAACGTGACATTGTCCCGGACCGCTTGTCCGCGAGTGACATTCAAATTTGACATTTCCTGCGCTCACGCATTGACACTGACAAATAGTCGCCCGCCAAAAAATAGTGTTCAAAACATTTGACAACCGTGAAAATTTGTTGTAGTGAAAGAATAGCGTTAATTAGGTTTTTAAGAACAGTTTTACATTCATTTTGAATAATACCATACCATAATATTAATATTAACAGAAAAGGTATGCATTCTAAGACACAAAATCTTTGTGGAAAATGCAAATCGAAGTTAGTAGTCAGTAATCTTCTATAACTCAATGTAAATTCCGTTAAAAAAAAGACAATTTCCTTTTTTTTTTATAAACCACCACTAAGGTGGCAAAAAAGCATACGGCCCGCCTGATGGTAAGCGGTTACCGTAGCCTATGGACGCTTGCAACACCAGGGGTATCACTCGCGCGTTGGCGACCCTGAAGAAACCAAAAAGCTTTTGGCAAACTACCGTCTGAATTTTAAGCAGACATATTCATCTTTTTAATATTTACGACCCTAAATTTTATTTTCATCGTTATTAAGATTTTATTACAATGCTTAATCGTGTTGTTTTCTTGTTACAGGTACGAATTAAAACATCTTTATCTATGAAAACGGAGATCAGTAAGTGGATAAACTCGCATTGATAAAACTTCTTCTCTCTTGCATTATGCAATACAAATTATTTCAAAACTTCATTACTCTCCTATGGCATAAACGCCTCCAAATTATACAGCTATCTACAGATAAGTCAGGATATGAGTGCTGGTCGTACAGGTTTGCCAGATGTGCGCGGTGTGGTGTTGTGGGTTGGCAACCCTGAGGGTGGCTGCATAAAATATCAGTTTAGGACTTTAGATGTGACAGTTGTTGAATATTAAATTAGTATCGATATTGTAAGTTATTTTGATTTTCTTAAACGCCATGTCCATATCCTAATGTTATAAATACGAAAGTGAGTTTGTTTGTTTGTTACGCCTTCACGCCTCAACTACTCAACGGATCAGATAGCCTATATAGTATGGAGAAGGACATAGGCTACTTTTTAATTAATTATCTCCTTAGTTCAAACAAAGCTTGTAGGGATCATTTTTTTAAGTCGATATTGATGATAATTATAAACGTAGTTTTTTTATTGTTATTCGTCTCTCTTTTTATCCAAGCTGCCCGGTCTATTCATAACACAAAAACGACATTGTCCTTTAAATATTTCATCCGCTCGCAAACTGTATAATATACTTATAGCGCTTTGAAGTGTAATCTAAAGTTGATCGTACACGAGCGACCGAGCCCGCGGGGGCGGCGACAATCTACCAGCGCGATCGCGACTAGTCGCTAACACGTATCATTTCTCGGTTATAATCTATTAATCATTACGTATGTAGGAGAGCAAATTATGTAGGAAGTAGGGTTGAGGAGATTATGAACATAACTGTATGGTATAGGGATAAGAGGAGCTTGTCAAAAGAGAGGTACTTTGAATGTCTTATCATTGTATATAGCTGGCAATGCTTCTAAAATTATAAATGTGATAGTTTGTGCGATTGTTTGTTCGTATGTGTAGATGTGTCGCTTTTACATGAAAGAAAATTCTTTTGAATAAAAGTACGTAATGTACGTGTCAAATAGCTCGTATATTTTCCTTACCTTATCTGATATTTCTTCATTTTATTCGGTCGCTATCTTTTTACTTACCATTTATTGCAAATCAACCATTAACTTGTTCAATTCATGTCACTTATCCTCACAGTCATTAAATAGTTGAACTATACAGTCTGTCTGATTCCATTCAATTGCTTCAGGACACTCCCATAATATTGCCAAACAAAGAACCGTTAAGATTCCTTTAAGACCTCTTTTATCATTTCTCAATACGTGACAAAAAGTAGGACAAAGGTCGAAATTTAAATTTGAAAAGAAGTGCATTCGGTACTGGCTGGTTGAAGTATTTTATTCTTTTATAAAGGATATTGCCCAGTCATTGTGAGTTTGATTTGATCCATAAACCGGATTTTGCAGAAGATGTTGTTAGCATTTTTTCAATAAAATTGTTTTTATATCTGGCTTTTATTGTAAATTAATGTTCAATGAGATATTTTATTCTGAGAAAATGTATTAATATCTATAAAAAGCGGATAAAAACGTTTATTCTGAATATATCTCTTGACTTCTAAACATCCGTTCAAACGGAATACAATTTCGAATATTGCATCAAATCTTTGTCACTTATCTGTACGAACTGCAAACCTTTGATGGCCAAAGGGATATTGTAGTCTCGACAATAGATCTCGTAGATCCATTTTAGGTGCGATATTGAAGCAATATCTCCATCATGCTGCAAGCAATCTAAAGCTGCAATTATGTAGAGAAGTTTGAAATTCTGAATGAGAATGAGATTGCAAAATGTAACCTGCTAGTAGATTCATTGATACAAAAGATCTTATCTTATGTATCATTATTCTCATCATCAGCCTTTTTCAGTCCTCTGCTAGACATTCACCCCCTTATTAATAAATAAGGTGTAAGTCAGTCTTGTAACAACCAGGTATTACGATAGCCTCAGCCCTTATTGTTTATATGACATTAGAAAGTGACGGATATATTTAAAACCTAGGTATTACTATACTTGACTTACACCTTATTTATTAAATAAGGGGGTAAAATGATGATGTTGACATACCGTATACTGTCTGACTGTCCGAATAATACTTTTATTATAAAGGACTTTTGTCCTTCTCCTTTAAAATGCTGTTAGAAAAAACAATGAATAGTGACCACATTTAATAAACATGGCGTTTAATCAGTTTCGCGATCCTTTTATGTAAAAAGAACAATGACCGCTAGGAGAAAACAAAAAACATTGCCATAAGAAAAAATACTTTTGTTAGTCAGGCCCTAAAGCACCTTCCATTTTATATCACAAGTTAAACAGAACCGCCATTCTATTTACAACTTTATTCTAAATATTTTTAAGTTTATTTCGCTTTGGCTTGTATTGCTCGTATTCTCGTTTTCTAAGAAATACATTCTTATAAGGTTTCGGGTTGTAGCAAGATTTATAGGCAAATAAACCTTACTTTCTACAGAATGGGGCGTGTTTTCGCTTGCAGATTGAAGTAGTAGTTTTCATTCATTGCCGCCATATGTTGGCAATGAGTCAGAGAGCTCGTAGTTGGATGTGTTTTATGGGATAACGTTGTTTTTATTTGTATGTAAAAAATTGACCCTTGGCGAAAGCCATTGTCTTTTGTTGACTTTTTCTTACTGTATTACGACTGCTGATTTATTACTGAATATAGTAAATTCAGTATAATCACCTTTTGAAACATGACATAGTCGACGAAATCTGTTTCAAACCTGCCGGGCTACTGCGTATCTTTGGTGGTAATCGTAACGAACACCATTAATTATTTCATCCAATGACGCGCACGCGGTATGACGCGACGATGACCATTCGTGGGCTCTGATTGGATGAAATTCATTAATGGTTTTCGTTACGATTACCACCAAAGTTACGCGGTAGAGCCCCCGCACTGAGTCTGAGTTTTCTTGGAAAGAAACCATTGCACTTTGGTATACTTTGTAGTACCCAAGTTACATACACAAGTTGAAATCTGCACGTATGAGGCCTTTTCTTGTAGGTCTTGGTTCCAACCATCTGCAACTACATCAAAGTTCACTGCTAAAACCATGCTAATCTAAGTTTAACATTAGACTGCCTGATTGTATACATTAAATTATTTAAATTAAAAGCTAATGAAACGTGTTTGTATGCGGTAGGCAAATCATCGTGACTCACGGTTTGATAGGCCGTGATGACTGATGTGATGACGGTCATGATATTGACAGGCTTGAGTTCGAATATGTTATTAAAATAAGCAAGCAACCTACCTAAATGTGCGTTACACTTCGTTTGGGACTAACATGTAACTAACATAACATTTATTTGAGGGAGGAGACTTATTCTGAGATTCTTATTTTGAGAGAGGTAGAGCATAGCGTTTATTCGCTCAAAGAGCAGCTCGACTGGGGAAGTACCGCCCCACCTTACTGAATACCGCAGCCAAATAACTTTATGTTGTGTAAAGTTGAGTTCCTGTGCGTGAGTAAGGTCGCCAGAGCTCATTGGGGAGGGGGGAAAGGTCGGTAACTGCCAATTGCCTGGACTGTGGTTGCTAAATGATGTTTACCACGTTTACTCGGAGTGTGTTTGAAACATCGAGGAACAGTCCCTTTAGTAAGAGTATTAATACCGAGCAATCGGATTCCGCAACTAGTCAGTGATTTGTCACTTATTTTTAACCGACGAAGAAACGGAGGAGGTTTACAAGTCGACGCGTATATTTTTTTTTATGTATGATCTCGTATAACTTTTTACAAAGCAGACCGATTGTGATAATTATTTTTTTATTGGATAAATACCTCAAAGGTGGTCCCATATAAATTTGGGAAGAAAAATCTTACCCTAAGGGTGGGAAAATAGGGGTAATTTATTTTTAACTCGCAGTTTCTAATCCTGAGTTGTGTATTACATTAAAAGTAATCAAAAACTAAGCATATAGTAATTAGTAGATTCTAACCGAGATGAAAGCTAGGAAGTATTAGTATACAAATCTGCAACCGATTAATAAAAAATATGGTTCGTTAGCTATGTTGAAAAACAAAACCATTTGATTAAGAAAAATAACACGGCAAATAATGAGTAAAAAAATAGACACATTTAATTTAGAAATAAACTAAAACAAAAAAGCAAGAACATTCCTTCCTCGCAATATTTCCTTCATTTGTTTCATAAATGACATAACATAAAGAAATACAACGTGACGAAATCCCTTCGCAATTGAAGCGCGTTATAAACGGGTAAACATTGCCGTCATCCGGACATAAAACCCGGATATTACCGGACTCAACCGGATTTTTTCCCGGAATGAAAACCAGTATATCCTTGGAATTCTATTGTCATGTGATATTGCGTGATTTTAAGACTGGAGGAGACGAGCTTGAGAGTTTAATCATAGAAAGAAAATTCTTATTTTGATTTGTTTGTAAAAAGTTGATTTGATTCCTCTTTCGTAAAATAATAATCTTATTATCATGTTTAATATTTCTGCACCTAGAACATGTAGGATATGCTGAACACCTCAATTATAACATCTTCTGTACCATATCCGGAGAAATAAATAAATTATTATTATTAGTATCTTTCCTTTTGGAATTTCACGGTCCGAGGACCGGTCCTTTTGGAAGGCGTGCTTGGGAAAAAGATCCAACACGTAGAGACCCCTTTAAGATACTTTAATGTGTTGGGATATGTACACTAAGCGGATTCTATCTCTGCCCGTACTATTGAAGAGATACGGCCAAAGACAGCATCCGCGAAGTGCAAGGACTATTGCAGAGAAGAAGGAAAGGGAGCTTGCTGGACTGGTTGCTGGGCTATTTATTAAGACAACGGGACGCCTGCCAAATCAAACGTCTCAATCTTGATAATCCTGGCAGACGGTGACTTGCCGCTAACTAAATGGGCCCCCCAAAAACAGTCACCGCGCGGTGTCAAAGGGAGCAACATTGGTGTTAGCAGCTAAGGGTGTCGAGAGGTGTGCACCGGTTTCACCATCGCGAGTAATCTCGGAGCGGGTTTCCCCGCTATTACGCAGATTGAGCAATTCCACCCTTTCGAGCATATAGCTCTCGCGCTCCACTCAGGCCGGCCAGTGAAGGCAAGCCAGAGGCGGGGGCATAGGTGCCGCCCCCGAGAGATCTCGGGTCCGTGGTGTCGCTACTCACCAACAGCTCGCCACAAGCTGCCCTGCGGCTTATTATTATTACGACATTATCATCATTTGGACATAAACCTGCAGAGTGCAGGCATACGGTAAGGTGACTTACTGGTTATTGGAGGCTATTTGCGTGACCATTTCATGAATAAGGCTGTAATTCTGCAAGTTATTGGGTAACCATAGAAACTATTTTCGTATACGATAAAGTGAGTATCAAATTAAAGCGATGCCTGTCGCAATAGATTCCTTGCAGCACTAATGAAAGCTAAAATATATCGATATTTGAATGGGACGCCGATGTACGTCCCACGCGGCTGACACACCCGCACACTTGCAAATAGTGATGTGCCATTATATGCTAAATAGTTTATCGGATAGTTTGTTTCTACTACGTGTGTGGTCTTAGTGCTGGGCGTTTTTTCTGTCAATAAAACTGAAGATTACAAATTATCTTTGACATGAAATTGTATACAAAAAATTTAAAAAGTAATTCCTAATCTTAAATTCAAATTCTTAACATTCTGTTTTATACTAGTTTTTTATACGACTTAATCGGTAATCAAGCATACCGCCCACCTGATGGTAAGTGGTTACAGTAGCCATATGGACGCTTGCAACACATGAATCATCACTCACGCGTTACCGACCTTTCTCCCCTCCCCTATGAGCTCTGGCGACCTTACTCACGCGCAGGAACACAACTTTACACAACATAAAGTTATTTGGCTGCTGTATTCTGTGAGGTGCAGGTACTTCCCCAGACGAGCTGCTCTTTGAGCGAATAAACGCTATGCTCTACCTCTCTTTCTTTATAATATGAGATACTGAGAAGATAATGCCTAAGTTGGATAACAATCTCACCATGGTAAGTGTTTATGAGGCCAATGATGGTCAGCACATAAAGACTTGATGAAGAGAAGCTGTGTATGTTACCAGGTCAGCGTCGAACACGTTTCAAGCGTAGAGTTTACAAACAATCTCACGTTTACTAAATTAAAATAAAAAACGTCCCACGCACCTCAAAATACTATTCAACGCACTCGCACGTAAAGTGTCATTTATTGCACCGTTTTTAGTATCTTAATGCAGATTATTACGCACTTGTGTTTTTTACTTTACATTACCGCACAGTTTTATGATAGGTATAATCCTGATTATGATAAGTTTGTACCTCACTGCAAGTGTTACTGCATTCTTAATTTAAACGGATAAAATAAATTGACAGCTCACAGTTGTCAAAAAAAAAGCGCGCTATATTTGTTAACGTTCTCATTGTGTGGTTGATTATTATCAAAAAATCTACGGACCTTGCGCGACATGACAGGTTAAAAAAATACAAGTCTGTCTTTTTCCTCGCAACTGTGTTGAAAAACGTCGTATGACACGAGTGTGCATTGATTATTACACTCTCGGCTCACTTATCACTTAATACCGCCTCGAGTAACCAACTTTGCACACATGTATCATAATGTACTATTAAATCAATGTCACACATTTTATTATTTATTATTATATCACTTTATTGTACCAACTTGCAACCATATTCTATGATTACGATAATTAATTGCTTTTATTGGATGCAGATACCTTAAACTGGAGATTACGATCAAAGGCGAATATTAAACGCATGCCAAATTTAATTTATCAATATTTTAAAATTCAAAAGCTGGAATCAGTGCCGGGCTGGGTTCTACATATTTTTTAATTGAACATTGTTACGGATATTCGTACAAAATTAATATCAGTTCCAAAGTGAATTTTTACATGACTTTTTGCGCTCGGAGTTACAGTAACTGGAATTATAGGCTCAGGCTGCAATTTTTTGTAAGGATTGCAGTAAAGTTATATTATTTGGATAGTTACTGAGAAAAGAAATGGCCTGTATTGTAATCCATGTTAGCCCTATTGAAATACTCTAGCTAATCGATCTATCCTGAATGAATCATTCGTTTAAAACCTGCAAGATTTTTAGGTGGAAATAGTAAAATAGTTTTCATTCATCACAAACAGTTATCTGATCGCAAACTAAGCAGAGCTTGTATTATGGAAACTAGATAACTGATATACTACATATTATTATACTACTTCTCTATTTAATACATTGACAGATAAGTTAAGTATAAGTTGAGTTTAAATCGTATACCAAATTCAAGAGGTTTTTCTTTTGTTAACTTTTTTTAAATTGTTTTTGATAGCTTAACTTCAATGTATGATATTAATTAGTAATTTGTGTAACCCTTTCTTGTCCTTATTGTAAATACCATTTGTGTCTTAAGTACGCTGTTGGATTACCTAAAAAAATATAAATATAGATTGTTGACTCCTTAAGGGTCAACAATCTTTATTTACGAAGATTTTAGTACCCTTAAGTACCTTAATAAAACTGTTGTATATTTTTTTTTGGAATAAGCAGATCTAAATTAGATTAGATAAATAAAATAAATAATTACCATATTCAGAACAAAAACGTCAGCCACGATTGGTGTAAATTTAGTGTCAGTCATAGTTTTAGTCCTATCTAAAGTACTAAGTTTAGTTAAGTATAAACTAAGTAAGGCTTTTAGTTAAGTTTTAGTAAGGCTTTAAGTCACCCCATCACTAGTGGAGCGGTGAGAACTGGATGCACGCCAATTAGTGAGTCAACCGGCTGGCGCGGGTTCGGTTCCCGCCGTGACAAGTTTCTATTATTAATTATGTAGAAACTATTGGAAAAATACAATAAACTATATATTTAAGATAGATTTCAAAAAGTTGTATAATGTAAGAAGAACTTTTACTATGGGACCAACTTCGAAATCGCAAAAAAATACACTTTTCATACAAAAGGTACAAAGATTTTTTTTTTGCGATTTCTAAGTTGGTCTCATAGTAAAAGTTGATCGTATACATGAGTACTTTACGTGGTTTCATTTAATGTCGTATTGTCGTATACACCCTGTATATCAAACACACAGATAATCCAATATGCATAAACATATAGACATTATAGCCGGTCAAGTATTCTACATAAGGATTATAACGGTGGGCAGACGAGGACGGGTTAAAAACTAGTCTAGCACAGTTTAGTCAACTTGTACGGAATTCCTGGGTGATAATGTGACTGTGACCTGGGTGATACGAAGCGCTCGTGGCGTAGCATGATTAGCCGTTCTTAATCGATCGGCAAAGTTAAGCTACGTCTGTCGTGGTCGGTACCTGGATGGGTGACCGCCTAGTGGTATTTCAAATCGAGCGTTTCCGTGCTTCGGAAGGCACGTAAAGTCGTTGGTCCCGGTTATCACTTAATTGTGATAGTCGTTAAGCTAGTTGGATGCCTCCTAGGCGGCTTGAAAAATTCCAACAGTAGGTTGACCACTAGCCTACCTCCACCAATCCGCAGTGGGCACGCGTGGTGGAGTATCGCCCAGTCCCTTTCACCCTCATTTGTGAAAGGAGGCCTGTTCTCAGCAGTGGGACATTATAGGCTGATGATGATGAATGTGACTGTGAGACTTACTTATACTACTATCGGTTTGAAGAATGTGTAGACCTAGAGGTCTGTCCTCGTTAGTTGGATTATCTATATCTTTTACCTATGTGTACTATTTTTAGAAATCCTTACTAATGTAAAAAAGCCAGTGAGTCAGTTTGTTACGATTTTACCGCATACCTATGAATTATATCAGTTTTCTGGTTTCCATAGTACAAGCTCTGCTTAGTTTGGGATCAGATGACCGTGTGTGAGGAATGTCCCAGGATATTTTATTTCGAAATTATTTACTGATCTAGTGTCCGATTAAAATTTTAATCATCGTAATCGAATATTCTGTCGGGGCCCCCGTGAGTGTGGGCCCCGAGTGCCCGTATGGTAAAGACGGAACTGCCAGGCCTATTCTTAGACTTTTTACGCGATCGGTTGGTCCACATGATCGTAAGAAAGGCTTATTAATAATGTCTTGAATTTACCTACGATCATAAAAAGAGAGGAATTTTACGAGAGGTAGAGCGTAGCGTTTATTCGCTCAAAGAGCAGCTCGACTGGGGAAGTACCTCCACCTTACAGAATACCGCAGCCAAATAACTTTATGTTGTGTAAAGTTGTGTTCCTGCGCGTGAGTAAGGTTGCCAGAACTCATAGGGGAGGGGGGAAAGGTCGGTAACGCGTGAGTGATGCTTCATGTGTTGCAAGCGTCCATATGGCTACGGTAACCGCTTACCATCAGGTGGGCCGTATGCTTGTTTACCGACTAAGTTGTATTAAAAAAAAAAAAAAAAATCTTTTCTTTTTCTTTTATCACTATTTCTTTAGTATTCATGATTCTTTACAATACCTGTTTCTGAAGCTTAGTTTACAACACGAAGCGACTTTTAGAAATCATAACTTTATTTACAACTACAATAAATATAGTAGTAGGTAACAATACGCCCTACTTATCCATAATAAACCTGCGCGCGCGCAACTCGACTAATACAGTGTCGGCAACTGATTGTAGTAATTGCTTCCCGATAGGCCTTATCTGCCGTTTCCGCGTGTACTGCATTGTTAAGGCGTAGGATTGCCCTTAATATGGTCGGGGACAGATATGCCTTAATGATCTTAACGTCCACGTCTTATGTAGGTATGACTTGCGATTGTAGAATAGATTTTATTTATTTATAGGTACGACTATGTTGGCAAACAAGCATACAGCCTGTCTGACGGTAAGCGGTTACCGTAGCTATATAGCGATGCCGCGGGTGTTGTATCACAAAGGATGCTTGTAATAAACGGGACATCACTCATGCGTAGGGCATGAATCTCGGAATCTCGGAATCTCGTAATATCGGAATCTCGGACCGTTTTTTCCGATATTACAATATCGGAATTGAGTGATCCAATATCGTAATATCGGAATCAGATATTTTTTCTATTTGGGTTTTTAAATAAAGCTTTTAAGCGCGCCACAAGGTATGGTCACCTAGAGCTATAAAATTAACGTATCGTACATCAATTTTGCCTACCAGTGTTGCACCACCACCAGTGTGAGCGTATTTTTTCAACAAAATACGATGTTCATTATCCATAAAAATGCTTGACGCTTTGTTTTTAGGAAAATATTAGCAAGAAAAATGAGCGTTTAAAAAATAAACATAAAATGGTGCTGATTCTGTTGTTTACAACTAAAATAATTTAGTCTCACTATATCGCTTTCTTTTCTATTTTTATAATTTTATAATTTTATATATTTATAATTTTCTATTTAATATTTTATATTTCTTTCTATATCGATTATGGGCATCAACCCCCCAAATGATAGACGCACAAAAGAAATGGCCCCCAGTTCCCGGTCGCCCTGCTATTCCTGGTCAAGGTAGCGGTCACGGTTACGGCAGGGCAGGGGGTGCTAGGAATCCCCGGGCTACCTCAGGCTACCTCAAACAACTGACCCTGGCAACGTATAACGGACGTACTCTGAGGCTTGACGAGCACCTAGCACAGTTGGAAGTGGAGCTGGAGAAAATAAGGTGGCATGTTTTGGGGTTATCTGAAGTCCGACGAGAGGGGGAGGACACCGTAACCTTAAACGGAGGTCACCTGCTATACTTCCGTGAGGGTGATCAACCATCCCAGGGTGGCGTAGGATTTCTCGTAAACAAGGCTCTCTCTAATAACGTTGAAGAAATCTCCAGTGTGTCAACCAGGGTAGCGTACCTCATACTTCGGCTATCTAAGAGGTATAGCCTGAAGATTATACAGGTTTACGCACCGACCTCGACTCACCTGGATGAGGAAGTTGAAGAAATGTACGAAGACATATCAAAAGCCTTGAATAACACCACTAAGGCACACTTCAACGTTATTATGGGGGACTTTAACGCCAAAGTGGGAATCCAGAATCGCAACGAATCTCAAGTGGGCCCACATGGTTTTGGTAGTAGGAATCACAGGGGGCAAATGCTCGTCAACTTTCTGGAGAAAGAGGGGTTTTTCTTGATGAATTCATTCTTTAAGAAGAAGCCCCAAAGAAAGTGGACGTGGCGAAGCCCTGACGCTGTGACCAAAAATGAGATCGACTTCATCATGGCAGACAAAAGGCGCATATTCAGAGATGTATCCGTGATCAACAGGTTCAATACCGGATCTGATCACCGGCTCGTGCGAGGCTCTCTGAATATCGATCTCAAGCTGGAAAGAAGTCGCTTGATGAAGTCCACGCTCCGACCTAATCTACTCCAAATCATAGCAGGCTCTGAGAAGTTCCAGAAACTTCTCGAGGAGAAATTCGATGCCTTGGAACCCACCGAGGACGTAGACGAGGCCTTACAGAACGTGGTTGGGACGCTGAGTAAAGAGGGCATCAAGTTCTGTAGAACCCAGAGTACAGGTACGAAGTCCAATCTCTCGGTCGAAACTCAACGGCTCATGACAATACGGCGGGAAGACACGCAAGCCACTCCGTCAGAGCGGTCAGGCCTGAACAAGCAGATTGCGAAGATGGTACGTCGTGACCTTCGGAGCTCCAATACGCGCCTAATTGAACAGGCAATAGAGCGAAACCGAGGGTCCAAAGTATTCACACAGCAGCTTGGAAGGAGCCACCTGACGAAGCTGACAACGCATCATGGCAATACCGCATTGTCGAAGCCGGAGATTTTCGCTGAGATTGAAGACTTCTATGGCCGGCTGTACGCTCCACATGCCCCTCAGACGCAGCGTGACATTCACGATTCTAGAGCCGCCCTGACTCGACACTATACCGACGAACTACCGGACATCAGCCAGGACGAGATTGTGTTGGCTCTAAAACAGCTTAAAAATGGAAAAGCCCCGGGTGAAGACGGAATTACTTCAGAACTTCTGAAGGCAGGAGGAATTCCTGTACTGAAGGAACTACAGAGCCTCTTTAACTCCGTCATTAACTGCGGGAGAACTCCAAAGGCTTGGAACGGGAGTATTGTCGTTCTGTTTTTTAAGAAGGGAGATAAAACCCTTCTTAAAAACTATAGGCCCATCTCACTCCTGAGCCACGTCTATAAGCTGTTTTCTAGAGTCATCACGAACCGTCTTGCCAGAAGACTCGACGAGTTTCAGCCACCGGAGCAGGCCGGGTTTCGAGGAGGATTTGGTACCATAGACCACATCCACACAGTGAGGCAGATTATACAGAAGTCAGAGGAGTATAATCGGCCTCTGTGTCTAGCCTTTGTGGACTATGAGAAGGCCTTCGACTCCGTCGAAACCTGGGCTGTTTTGGAATCCTTGCAGCGATGCCAAGTAGACTATCGTTACATCGAAGTGCTGAGATGTCTTTATGATGCCGCAACCATGAGTGTCCAAGTACAGGACCAGCAGTCTAAACCCATCCAATTACGCAGAGGAGTGAGACAGGGGGATGTCATATCCCCGAAATTGTTCACGAACGTATTGGAGGATATGTTTAAGACGCTGGACTGGAAAAGGATGGGCATAAACATAGACGGCGAATACATCTCACACTTACGATTTGCAGATGACATAGTCTTGATGGCGGAGTCGCTGGAGGAGCTACAACAGATGCTGGACGGTCTAGCATCAGCCTCGCGACGTATTGGTCTCGGCATGAACTTGGATAAAACCAAAGTCATGATCAATGATCACATTGATCCGGGACCAATCGTCGTAAATGGCCACCATCTCGAAGTTGTTCAGGAATATACCTACCTCGGGCAGATTCTGCAATTAGGTAGAAACAACTTTGAGAGGGAAGCCAAGAGAAGGATCCAGCTGGGCTGGGCAGCATTTGGGAAACTTCGTAGGGTCTTCTCGTCACACATACCGCAGAGTTTGAAAACAAAGGTTTTCAACCAGTGTGTCCTACCCGTTATGACATACGGAGCCGAAACGTGGACACTCACGGTACGACTAGTCCACCAGTTTAAAGTCGCTCAGCGAGCTATGGAACGAGCTATGCTCGGAGTTTCTCTGAAGGATAAGATCCGTAACGAGGTCATCCGTCAGAGAACCAAGGTCATCGACATAGCTCATAGAATTAGCAAGCTGAAGTGGCAGTGGGCTGGTCACATATGCCGAAGAACCGATAACCGGTGGGGAAAATGTGTTCTTGAGTGGAGACCGCGTCTCGGCAAACGTCGTGTAGGGCGCCCTCCAGCGAGATGGAGTGACGATCTGCAAAAGGCTGCTGGTAGGAAATGGATGCGTCGAGCCGAAGATAGGGCGAGATGGCGCGCATTGGGTGAGGCCTATGTCCAGCAGTGGACTGCTATAGGCTGATGATGATGATATCGCTTTCTAACAAACATAACAAAAGGATGTTAGAAATTTAGTCCTGTCAAATTAATCCAATGCTTGTTATCAACACAAATTTAGTCGCCATCTATCGGTTACGTCTTACGTCTAAATACACGCAAATGAAGACGGTAAATACTAATTTCATAGCTTTAAATATGTTCTATCCTTTAATAATGTTTGTAAGAAAGAGATTTGATTTTACTAAAATTAATTTAGTGCGATTTACAATAAAATCGGCACAATTATCTTTTTATATAGGTACTAATATAATATTAATTATACTAAATATATTAACATCTATGCTAATATCGATATACGAATCGTCTCGCACGTAGGTTTGACGACTTCCAGCCTCCCGAACAAGCCGGTTTCCGTAAAGGCTTTAGTACCATAGACCACATACATACACTCCGCCAGATTATACAGAAGACTGAGGAGTATAATCGGCCATTATGCCTGGCGTATGTGGACTATGAGAAAGCCTTTGATTCAGTCGAGACATGGGCGGTGTTACAGAGTCTACAGCGATGCCAAATTGACTATCGCTATATCGAAGTGTTAAAGTATTTGTACAGCAAAGCCACCATGTCAATCCGAGTCTAGGACGAGAGTACGGTACCAATCCAGTTGTAAGACAGGGTGACGTTATTTCCCCGAAACTCTTCACCACTGTAATGGAGGATGTATTCAAGCTCTTGGACTGGAAGGCATCGACATCAATGGCGAACATATCACTCACCTTCGATTTGCCGACGATATAGTCATAATGACGGAATCGCTGGAAGCTTTGAACATCATGCTCAATGACCTCAACAGAGTTTCCCAACAGGTAGGCCTAAAATGAATATGGACAAGACAAAAATTATGCCTAATGTTCATATTCCGCCAATGCCAGTGATTGTTGGGAGCACTGTTCTCGAAGTTGTAGACGAGTATGTTTACCTAGGACAAGTTGTCCAATTAGGTAGGTCCAACTTCGACAAAGAGGTCAATCGAAGAATCCAACTCGGCTGGGCAGCATTCGGGAAGCTGCGCCATATCTTCACGTGCAAGATACCTCAGTCTGAAGACAAAGGTCTTCAATCAGTGCGTGTTACCAGTGATGACATACGGGACAGAGACGTGGTCTTTCACTGCTGGCCGCATAAATAAGCTAAGAGTCACTCAGCGAGCTATGGAACGAGCTATGCTCAGAATTTTTCTACGTGACAGGGTCCGAAATGAGGACATTCGTAGGAGAACAAAAACGACAGACATAGCTCGTAGAGTTAGTAAGCTGAAGTGGCAATGGGCAGGCCACATCGCTCGAAGAGCCGATAACCGATGGGGAAGGAAGGTTCTCGAGTGGCGACCGCGTACTGGTAAGCGCCGAACGGGACGACCTCCCATCAGGTGGACCGACGAGTGGACATCCATGGGCTGATATGATGATGCTAATATAATAAAGGGTTTTTGTTTGTTTAAACGAAGAAACGGCGGAGGACAGCTAGTTTTAATATAATGAAACTGAAGATTTTTTGTCCCCGAGGTTTCACCCGCGTTCTCGGGATCAAAAGTAGCCTATAATACTCGGGGAGAATGTAGCTTCCTATAAGTGAGAAAAAAAAACAAATCTGACCGGCAGTTCCACAGATTAGCCAGTTTAACCAAACAAAAAACTCTTCCCCTTTATAATATTAGTGTAGATAGATAATTATGTGAAGTTTATAAGGAATATGTGCTATTTATAAGGAATATTTGCAATTTTTAATAAAAATGTCTAATTCCGATATTAATATCGGAATTCCGATATTGAGATCCAATATCGGAAATCAATATCGGAATTGAAAAATATTCCGATATTACATGCCCTACTCATGCGTTACTGACCTTTCCCCCCTCCCCAATGAGCTCTGTCGACCTTACTCACGCGCAGGAACACAACATAAAGTTATTTGGCTGCGGTATTCTGTAAGGTGGAGGTACTTCCCAGTCGACCTGCTCTTTGAGCAAATAAACTCTACGCTCTACTTATAATATCTCTGAACGCGGGAGAAACCGCGGGGCACAGCTAGTATGTTATAAGGTTCAATGTCATAAGGAATGTACTTCAAATATTTGACGTATCAATTTCCAATAAATAATTATAATTTTTTTAACGTCTTCACTTATTGTTAGGAGGTCATTGACCCCAACAGCTGACATGATGAATACTAAAAGTTAGTTTTAATAAAATATTCATTCAATGATCTTAGTATAGTATATTATTATAGGGATATATATATTACAATGTATACGATATTCCAGTTATACAAGTAGAATCGTTGCCTTTGGGTTTTAATACCAAATTTTGTCAAATAAGAAAATTCTTAGTGCACTTTTACCAGTACCTAATGAAAAAGTAATTTTGTTACTAAATATATTAAACAGCGTTTTTTTTTGTATTATTTTAACACGATATTATCAACACACATCGTAATAAAATAAACGACCAGTTATTTTACTGGGAATAATTTTCAAAAACGAATACCTACTTACTATTTCAAAAAATAGCAATAGTGATTGTGTTGCACTTTATTGAGCATTGTCCTAAAAGATCTGATCCGTCTGATGTTAACACCCACAGATTACAGAATAAGGCAGATGGAGCGCTCGGAACACGGGAGTGAGGCCAAAAAAGCAAATACAAATTGAAAAACACGTACCTGGTATTGGCTTTTGAATGTGCATTTGCTTTGTTTAACAAACTTTATGTAACAAAAAACACTTCTTTATTAATAAACTGTGGTTAAACAATGCAAATACAAACTGGAAAACGAATACCAGGTATCAGATTTTCAATTTGTATTTGCTTTTTTGGCTTCACTTTCATGTTCCGCGCGCTCCATCTGAATTATTCTGTAATCTGTGTTAACACCTTTTAATCTTAATGTCTTGGAGTGTATCAATTATCTAACATACGTTGTATATATTGTGGTGTTATACATCCAACTACAAAAACTAACCTAAAAAATATGTCTGTCATCACAACGAACAAAATATCAATAATTGCTTTTGAATATATTTTTGCGCATTCATACATCCTGTATCTTTATTCAGTAAAAAGTTGTCTATAAACCTCAAACCATTAAAACTAATCTTGGCCTTAACAAGGTCATTGTCCCCATCATCTGATAATGACCGACGCACACTAGGCGGAATGAATCAACTCCTTATTGCAATGTGCGGCGGCCTTGCGCTCCGTCTATTTTTAAATCCCCTGTTTACTCAATGAAATGTTTACATTGTCGATTTTTTGTTGTAAATGTTTGCAATGCACGTACCAATTTATGAAGTTCAAAGCAAGAAGATAACACTAGTTTTCCGCGTTGAATAGCCGTTAATACCCTGATTAGCCGTTCTTGCAATCACCGGTGAGATCGGTAACGGGTCACCTAGTGATATTTCAAAGCGAGCGTTTTACGTGCTTCGGAAGGCATGTTATAGCCATTGGTCCCGGCTATAACTGATTGTGAATGTGATAGTCTTTAAGCTAATTGGAGGCCTCCTTGGCGGCTAGAAAACTCTAACAGTAGGTTGACCACTAGCCTACCTCCACTAATCCGCAGTGGGCACGTGTGGTGCACGTCATCCCATTCCCTTTCACCCTTAACTGTAAAAGGAGGCCCATGGTGACATTATGAGCTGTTGATGATGATGATGACTAGTTTTCAGCCCATGGTTCCGTGATCACCAATTTTTCCCTTTTAGGGTTTATTTCTAGGGTACTAAAGAAATATTTCCTCCTAATTAAAAAAAACTATAGGTCCACCAGTTTAAGCTGTGCGTCAGTCATTCATGACAATGTTTTATAGGTATCAGTTCTTTCTTCCATCATGAACCTTTGGCTACCCAACTACTCAATTATATGGGACCGTCCGAACTCTTTTCAACTAACTCTTCTTCCACTGAATTCTCTATTCGTCAAGTATCACGCTACTTACTTACTTACTTACTTACTTTAGTAACTTTTAAACCCCCCGCCCCACCCCTTTGTCATCAAAAGTAAGTATCAAGCTCTGACTCCCCCTGTCTTAAATGCATTGGTACAGAAATATGGAATTTGTAGACTAGAAAGAAAGTTCAAATCAGAATCTACTCGTAAAATTTGCAGAAAAATCAGAAAAAGAAAAAAATAAATATTGCTGACCATCCAGACCACCCCGTCCCTCATGAAATCAAAAATATGCGAGGCAAAGACATCCCCAACCCCGTTGGTGCTTATGTATGAATGGCCTATCTATGTGTACATTCAATCCTCTCTTCTCATATCATCCTTTTGACGCTCTCTGTTTCACCACACTTATTTACCACTCTTAACTTCCAACCGAGCGAAACCGCTACCTAATACGACTATAAACTAAACCCCCACAATAAACAGCAAGCTTAATTACCCAACCACCTGGTGTCAGAACTGCACTCCAAGCAAATGGTGAATTTAGACAATTGCTACACGGCATGAAGTGGACCGAAGCTATAGCCGACTTGATTCGAGCGGCGCCAGCTGTTATGTCACCGTATATTATTGCCAGCCTTCTTGACACTTCCGTGTGCTATATTAACTCCGTTTTATATTTGAATTGCTTTATAGTAGCTATATAATCGTAGCTAGCAACGCTAGCAGTACAAAAGTTCGTTTTTTTTCGAGATTTCAGTGGTGGTCCCATTGTAAAAGCTGAGTAAATTAACCTCAGAAAATTTGGCTAGAGGTTGAAAACTAACCCTGTTTAATATACCTACCTATTTCATATTTGTATTCTATTGCAACAAGCTGAGTATCAAGTCTGTAATGCGTTATAGCGGGCAGCTTTCTTGTCTCTCCAGTGTGCAATTACTAACTCGGTTCTGCTATGTCGTCCACCCACTGTTTCACTCTCGCTAGGATATTGTTATAATTAAATACGATACGCGTTTCCTTTTCATATAAATTTACAGTTGAGCAAGTTATTTTCTACTTAACAAATAAATTCTACACCCCCTTACTCATAAAACGTTATTTAACTAATATACTGTTTAAAGGGTCACGTAAATAACGTCACTCTAGAATAAGAATAAGAATAAGAATAAATTTATTTAGACACACGTAATACAAGAAATGATATAGTATATAACAAGTAAAAAATTAAAATTAAGGTGTGTCGTAAAAAGGTAATCGCTCAGCATGAAGTTGCGACGACAAGCGCCACAACGCTGGTTTTCAGCGAAACCTTCCGACGATGGACATACATGGTATTAACACAAATAATATAGACAGACAGTATAGACAGTACAGATAAAAATAATAATAAAAAAAACACTCAATTTTTTACATAAAAAATACTAATAATAATTGATACAAAAATACAATATTCATATTATATACAGTAAATAGATACCTACATTATAATTAAATACACTACTCAATTAAACAATATTTATAAAAATAATAATAATAATAGTGCTGCCAGTTATAATAACAATAATAATATAAAACGACCAGTGGATGCGCCGCAAAGTTACATTTCGAGTTGTCTATCAAATATGTACTTTTTGAATTTAAATCTGAAACTATTAAGTGATAGACAATCTCGTAGTGGTGGAGGAAGGTTATTCCAACACTTGGTAGCGGCTCTATTGTCAATGTCAAATAATGTGACATTATTTACGTGGCCATTTAATCAGTATATTAGTTAAATAGCGCTTTATGAGTAAGGGGGTAAATATTTAAATGTGAAAGGTGTGTCACACCATGTGTATGTGTACCATGGCTGTTGCTCATGTAACAGATGTACGGATTTCCAAAAAAAATTAACATAAACACTTATTCGATGATCCGCAGGCGAACGCGATAAGTGAGCCGAGAGTGTAATAAATCCAATAAATCAATGCACACGCGTGTCATACGTTTTGCAACAATTTTTTTTTTACAACGTTGAGCTGTCAATCTATTTTACCCGTTTAAATTAAGAATGCTTGGTCTACACACATATCACTTGCAGTTACAAACTTATCATAATCGGGACGTCACATTACGAGCGTCTTGAAAAATGTGTTATGCAGTTATGCTTTGAAACCTAGTTAGGACCTTTCTTAGGACATAGTATATTTTACTTTTTAATCCGGGAATGTGGGTGAAACGTTGGTTTGGTTACCGTATCCATATGAACGCATGCAAGACACGGGCATCACTCACGTTACCGACCCTTCCCCCTCCCCAATGAGCTCTGAGTAAGGACTCACGCGCAGGGACACAGCATAAAGTTATTTGGCTGCGGTATTCTGTAAGGTGGAGGTACTTCCCCAGTCCAGCTGCTCATTGAGCGAATAAACGCTACGCTCTACCTTTCTTAAAAAAGCAAAAGTGAGCATAATTGGAAAATATATAGTGTAAAATAATATAAAGGAATAACTTAGTATAGTTACAAAATGCCCTAAACATCATTGTAACTGTAAATGCAACAATAAAACGTCTATTTTAAAACTAAAACCAACAAAAAAGGGAAGTACCGTCGTAAAATCATACAACCACTTGACTCGACGCTCATCCCCAAAACAAAGATAACATGAAGTAAACCCTGGCCCAGTTTATCTAAACCAGAACATCGCAGTAGCTCCCTGAAGACTGGCAAAAAATATTTTGATAAAAATACAGTAATATCACGGTTGAGTAGCGTTTACACTGGTCAATGAAGTCGCAGCGGTCAGAACGGAAATGAGAAAGAAAATTGTGCTTCATATATAAATGTCATTTTATTGTTGATATTAAAATAATGTATCGAAATCTAGTTGCTGCTTATGCAGAAATCATAACACATAACAACATAATGTGTTGTGTGAATTTATATAATACTAGCGGCCCGGTACGTGCTTCGCTACGTATAAAGTGAAATAGTAAAAATGTGATAATTGAAGAACCGCTCGACCGATTTTGTGCAAACTTCACATAAACCATCTACTAAATAGTCCGAACAAAGCTTAAACATTTGGTTTGGATAGGTGAGCCCGTTCATGGGTTATAAAATTACAACGAAAAGTGTCATTGACTTTATATATTGTTGATATTGATGTTTTCTGATTTTTTACCCAAAGTGTTGTATTTTTACATTAACGTAAAAGCGGCAATTCCCCGGGTTAAAAAGTAGCCTACATCCTACTCCATACCATAGGCTGTTGTGTGCCAAAATTTCATCGCGTTCGGTTTACGCGTGAGATGGTACCTACCTAACAGCTTTTTTTTTGTGATGACAGAAGGTGACAATTCCGAGTATGTTTACACCCTGACGCGGACAAGAGACAAAGTTACTTTCGCATTTATTAGTACATAATATTAGTTTGATGGATACATCCACGACATCGTATCCGACAGGTTATTTTGGTAATCCGATCTGTCTGTCACGCTCACACTCAATATTTTTGTTTCAAAATACGAAAATTGACAAAGTGCATAACTTTAATCGTAGTGTAGTAATTTTTTTTTATATAATTTATGCGTTTAATAATAAGACTCATAGTCCGTAAGCTCCCTTACTTTCCTTATCAGTGTAAATGCGGGCTTGTTATCAAAATGAATCTTGAATTGGGCCCGGGTATGATGGCCGATACCTATCCGGACCCGGGCCACTGAAAACTTCTATTATACGTTACTCCCTAAACTTTGTGAGAATTTATAAATTTACATAATATTGCCTCAAAGAGATATATAATTTTTGTTTCAGTTTTTTCAAAGACTTAAACTTAGGAATATAATGATTTCTTACAGCTAAATGAGATTTAATTTAATTGAGAATTATAAAACCATTACTTCGGACTGCCCTTTACGGAGTACCTCGTTGTATTATAAAAGCGAATAAGTTAGGTATATAGTATTTTTTAATTAAAACTTTATACTATACACCTCTTCCCTTTACACGTAAAAAAATCTCAAATTCTACGTCAAATCAAAAATCAAAAAGTAATTTATTCAGTTAGCCCTGGTAAGGCATGAACGTTAAATTGGTACATACAGTTGAATTTACCACCGGTTCGGAATACACTTAAACTGAGAAGACTCCGGCAAGAGTGCCAATATTTTCATAACACTTTAATTTTCATAAAATAGTACATTAAATTGTGCACGATATTTCCCCGCACGGCGACCGGCCGGCTATCGCACGGGTATCGCGCGACCGATCTGCGGCTAGTTCCTACGATACCGTCGTTTTATTATAAACTTGCAATGTACATACTATCTTATAGTACCTATAGGTACCTACCTTATCTGATTATATTTTGTACGGACTTGCCTTTTGCCTGGGGTTGCGTTCGTTGATATTTACCTACTATATATATTTTAATTCAGTTGTTTTTATACTGCTAAGATAGAAAAAAGCGTACAGCTCGTCTGACGGTAAGCGGTTACCTTAGCCTATAGACGCTTGCAACATCTGGATTATCACACGCGCGTTTCCAACCAAATTAATTTGAAGGCGATGATGTCTCAGAGGTTGTTACTTTGGATGCCGAGACGAAGGTCTTGGGTTCGAAATCGGCTTGAGCTGTTGCATGAAGGAAAACATCGTGAGGAAACCATAGCCAGGTGGGTACTTGTTAGTACCCACCTGGCTGACTACCTGCCAGCACCAAAATACTGCCACAAAGTTCCACATTCAATAAACATGGATTAATTTGGTGGCATTAGTTCGTGAGATGAAACGGACCAGAACCAGATACACATAACACACGCTGTTGTGGCTCAGTCACGAATCGACACTATCGATTCAGGTATCTAGTTTAGGGCACAGCACATTCAAAACTTAGAACTAGAAAGTTTTGACTTACGTGCTTTCACTCATATTTCCTTTTTAAAATACATGAAAATGTGTTTTTTTACCGCAACTAGTAGTATCTTCTAGTACTAAGAATCTCTGAGCTAAGCTGGATAGACAGACAGACAGACGGACGGACATGGCGAAAATATAAGGGTTTCTTGTTGACTACGGAACCTTAAATAGAAAGACAGACCCTTATGCCCATTTTCATCAATCAACCAATGTATGCTAATTCTAACTCCAAAATTACAAATTGATGGTGCGTCCATGCTTCAACACAACTCAAAATTACAGCTTTTCTTACAAATCTGTTGGGGCGTCCATGCTACGCGAACCGATCACGAGCCGAGCCACTAACGAACAGGATTCGTTCGTTGTTCGCGTAGCGTGGAAGTAGTTAGAAGTGTCCTAAGCGTTAGGTATCTCCTAATTTGTTGGTGAAAATGAACATAAGACAAATAATCTAAAAGTAATCTAAAATTCTAAATTGTAAGATAAATTAAAAAGTTTTACCAATAGAAGTTGTTCGTACCCGACACATACCGTCAGCTACGTGCAATCATTTAATTAGAGCCCTTGTCGGCCTGTATCGCTTAATTACACCCTACCGTTACATTTATTTAATCGTCAGTTTCGAATTGTTGTTCGTTTGGTGTGTGGTATTATCGGGAACAATTGTAGAGTTTTTTTAAGTCCTTTTTGATTGTTGAAACAAGAGAAGTTTACCATTATTCAATGCCTCAACTCTAAATATAAAGTTTATTTATTAAATCCATGGTTTAATTGAGTACTTACACAAATTAATGTATTTTTTTAAAAAGGAGGAGCTTCTCAATTCGGATTCTTACCTCAGAACTCGCGTCATTTATTAACTGGTTTGGATTTTTTTTGTTTGGAAGTGTTTACTTCCCGTTTGGTCCCATATCATCAGGTCAGGATCTGATTAATTTTGTATGCTCGAATGCTCGTTAAGTACGTCCACGCTTGAAATCGCGAGCAACAAACGAATCTTGTTCGTTCGAGGCTCGGCTCGGTCTCGCTTCGCGTAGCATGGACGCACCATAAATAGGTAGTTAGAATAATGATAGGTCCTAGGATCTAGAATTCATAATGATACTATTAATAGCAAATATTTTTTGTTGTAACCAAAATCCGAAACCGAAGCAAATGTGTAATCTATCACAAATAGAATAGAATTGTCCAATTTTCCTCGATATTAGCCTCGTGCCGTGAGCATTGGGAGTTGGGGAGTTCCCGAGGTGTCCCACCCACCATGTGTGTCATGAGAATTTGCAACACCATGATATCGAGAACATAGAAGTGACTATGAAATTCATTGGTATTACTTTAATTAATTTTTAATTTTATTGGTAGTACTATAATGTTTACTTATTTCTTTTTAAACTTTACAATCAATTTTATTGTCATGTAGAATTTTTACATATTTTCTTTAATTTGAACTAACATGGCTGAAAAAGCGTACAACTCTACGCGAAGTTAATATTTTTTTTTTATTAACGGACTTCAAGAACGTCGATGTATTTTAAACTTTGGACAAAAAAATAAAGAAAGGATGTTTTTTTTTGAGGCAATCTGAATAAATAAATGTAATTTTGTGGAAATTAGAAATTTAAAAACTGTTTAAATTAAAAGCAATTGAAATCCATAAAATAAATTGTAATAAAGCGTTGTTAATATATTATCAGCTAGCTGCTTCCCATATTAGTCACAAGCTCTGCCTATTTCAAGATAAGGCAGATATCTAATATTGTATCTCGAAACTTACACTTACAAGGATGTCTCGTTCCTACATAATTTATAAACACAGCCGTATCTAGTATCACAATAACTCCGCGTCATTTCGAGACGTATGCCAAAGGCGTATCACAAATACGCCGCGTTTTGCCGTTTTGTGCTTCTAATGCCCAACTGATAGGTCCTATAAATGGGGGAGAGGCTTTCTGGATTACCCAATGGATAAATATATTTCTTTTCCTTATAAAAACTCGATGCGTATTCAGATTATTCTCTCTAGGGAATTTTTGGAATGGAGTGACGATTCGAGGGTGAATTTGAGAGCCTATCGGGAATTGAGATGGTATTTGACTGTGTACGGGGATTTTTTATATTGTTTTAGAAGAAATGCTTAATGTTATATATAGGAAAATAAATGTGTATGTTAGTTTATTAAAAATTTACCGGTAACTAGAAGTTATTGAGTCAATTTCAACTCGACTGCCCTCTAGGGCTTTTTATCGTATTATTTTGTATCATAACTGATTCAGTATTACAAATTATATTACCTTCGTTAGTTTTTATACGTTTATTATAGGTACATCATTTTTAGGTTCTAAGCCTGTATCGATGGGGTGTATGCGTTCTTTGGCTTCAAAAAAGTACCAATATAACGAGAATATTTTCTTATTTTTTATATTTTAAATACGCTTTTTTATACTATAATCGACAATTTAATCATCAGACCCTAGAACCCGAGCCCTTGTCAATACGAGCCCAAACTCTATATTGCGTCGTGGGTACAGGGTTCACCTTTCCACCTTCCGGCTCCAACATCAGATCTATATTGCATTGTTATCAGATTTAAGTACATAATTGCATGCAACATTTCAGCTCAATTGAAAACCGGGAAGTGGTTCGAATTTAACTTGCAAGATTTGATTACGAGACAGACACCGAAACATGTGAAACTAATTAAAACGTAGAATTAAAAGCATAGTTCAGATTTTTCCTTCAAAATTGTTTTTTTTTCGTCGCTTATTGACTTTACGAATACCATGAGGATTGTCAATGAATGTATGTTTGTTTATCCACCTAATTGTTTGTTCTCCACTCAATCCTTGGTATCTGATCTTTATGCTCTCTGAAAATAAACCTGCAAAGATGTGGTTCAATCTACAAGTTACAAGGAAGGTTCGTTTGCGGTCTGTGATCCGACCATGTAGCCGGTAACTCGACCCTCGTCGCAAGGTCGCGTCCGTGGCCCGACTGTCGCCCGCCCTTGCAAGGTCACTGTTGCCTCCACGATTGTGAATAGGTCTCTAGCTACGTGGTCTCTAGTGTTTTTGATGGTAGTAGGAGCAGGGTATTAACGGTATCTATATTTTAATTTATATATATCAAGAATTTTTGTTGACGTAGGTATTCGTTTTTGTAGATTTTCAAATTTTAAGGAATTTAGGCAACGGAAGGGCACATACCTAATATACCTATGGCCTTCTAATGACCTTACCTTACCTTATTAACCTTACTCGCAAAAACAGCACACCATAGTTATTTGGCTGTGATGATCTGTAAAGTAGAGTTTCCCCTGTTGGGCTACTCTATGAGTAACTTGTTAAATATTCCAAAAATATATTAGGTATTATAAATCTCCGATAAATAAATTTGGATTTCCTTTTTTTCAGCGCGTCAGAACATTTACAAGCTCCCTCGATGAGCTGACGTCGCGCGTGCAGGGCGCGGAGGCGGCGCGCGCGTCGTGGCGCGGGCCGGGCGACGCCCGCGACGCGCGCGCGCAGCTCGACGCGGTGTCGCGCGCGCGCGCGCAGGTGCCGCCTCTGCGCCGCCAGGCCGACGAGCTGCACACGCAGGCGCAGGCGCTCGCCAGGGACAAGATACATCTCCCTGACCACCTCATCGCTAGGCTTGATGATTTGAACACCAGGTTGGTTGGCTAACATCCCCAGACTTAAACGGACAAATCATCGAGCGCTGATGGTTCTCAACTGGGCTATCTGAGTTTAGTCTCTATTCTTGACCTAACGATGCTCCTAATGGAGTATATGCACTATTTATTAGATTCAATATGACAGGCTCGATTACCTTACTGAAGTACATACCTACTTCAGGGCTTAAGCATTTTGCTTTGAATAGGAAACATCTGCACTTCGGGGTTGGTAATATTTCCTAGAGATGGCGACAATACCCAACAGAATAATGTGTGTTGAGACTATGGGTTTTGGTATTATTTGGTACTGTACTGACTGCAACATTAGCCTTCTTCTGGGGAAAGAGTATAACAAAGGTTTCGAGAAAATTATTCGTCCTTCAATGGAGCTTCATCGTCTTTAATTAAAATCGATCGCTGTTTTTTATCTTAGTGCAAGAATTTAATTTACAAATGGACCGTCAATGCAATCCCAGGGCCTGTTTATAATGTTTGTTTGTCCGCAGAGTGGGCCTGCTGAGCGCGGGCGGCGAGGAGCGGCTGCGGCAGCTGGCGGGCGTGGCGCGCGACGGCGGCGCGGGCGCGGCGCAGGGCTTCCTCGCCGGCTCCGTCGACGCGCCCTGGGAGCGCGCCGTCACGCCCAACAATGTGCCCTACTACATCAAGTAAGTGCCTTCACTCCTCATATAGGCTTTAGTGATAGGTCTTTGCCAACTCGATAGATAATCCACTTTAGCGTTTGGCCCCTAACCCCCGCATAATGAACGTTGACGAAGCCTAACGAAGCACGCTCACCCAGAAGAAAACTTTTCACTCTGGGCTTGAAAGACCGTAGATTGGAGTGAGGAAACACAGACATTGCTGTCTGCACCTGATGGTCCTAGCTACTGTTGCGTTTAGACTTGACCGATCAGGATTTCCAGTGTGCTGTCGACTTGTACAAAGGTTAGAAGGCAACAGGCTGCTAAGTGCAGATGCCAGAACTCAGCGGAGGGGATTAGTACAAAAAGATTAGTGTTCGATGCAATTCTGATCGAACACCTTTTGCTGAGCCAACAACTAATATAGCGAGGCCGCACCAAGTGTGCATAAACCTCAGTGCGTACATTTTCGGTCAGCAAGACGGTCGCATTCATTAGCTTCTCATCCCCTACAATTATTTTTAGTATCCAATAAAGTCTAGTCCTCCTTATTACATGATGATTTAAACCAAGTCAAGTTAAACCACCAGTAAGATAGGACCGCCTCCTTTTGTTATGTAACGTTAGAAAGTGACGGATGTATTTAAAACCTGGGATTTACTAGACTCGGTGTATACCATCTCGATAATAAGGGGAAGTAATTCATGCTTAAACGCTTTGTAAAGATCTGCTGATAGAAGAAACTGGAATGACTCACTAAACATTAGAAACATAACCAACAACGCTGATTACTAATAAGACAATAAATTCCACAGCCATGAACTGGAAACAACCCACTGGGACCACCCGAAGATGATTGACCTGATGAACTCCCTCGCGGACCTCAACGAGGTCCGGTTCTCTGCGTACAGGACTGCGCTCAAACTGAGGACTGTACAGAAAGCCCTATGCAGTAAGTATCATATTTTTTTTAACCTTTGATTAATTGAACGAACTTCTTTAGATTAGGTTTATACCAGTCCAGCTTTCGTGAACAAATCTGAGAAAATCATCAAAGAATATTTTGAAGATTTTTCATATGAATGATCTGGTTCTGATACCTGTTTAGAAGGATACCACTATAATGTCTGTTCCCATTCCAGTGCACATGCTGCAACTCCCGGCTGCACTGGAAGCGTTTGACTCTCACGGGCTGCGCGCACAGAACGACCGACTCATCGATATACCTGACATGATCACTGTTCTCACTTCCTTGTACGAGGTAAGTCATAGTATCATTGTAATAATTTGGAGACAGGAAAGACAGACACTTAATACATGACCTTTCAAATATCGAAAGAGACAACAGTCTCAATAATTTTTTGTAGTTACTAGTTCCAAAATGTCATCAAAATCACCCGAATACTTATTACTGCTGTTATAATAGATGTAACTGAATGATTCTAGATAGAATTATCCGCATCTTAATTTAAATTTCAATAAAAAAGCCACGTAAAATGTAGTTTCTTACATTGATGTTGACTTTCTCATTACTTATTCAAATTTGTCTGCAAAACAAGTGTAATTTCCATAAATATGCTCCAAAACATCTGAAACGAATGTATAATTTTCTCATACCCAGGTGATAGCAGCAGAAAACCCAAGTCTAGTGAACGTTCCGCTTTGTTTAGACTTGTCTATCAACTGGTTGCTGAACGTATACGACAGCCAGCGAACCGGGCAGATTAGAGTACTGAGCTTCAAAGTTGGCCTGGTTTTACTCTGCAAAGGTCATCTGGAGGAGAAATATAGGTAAATATTAAAAATGTTGACCCAAAGAAACACAATTAAGCAGAAGGATGGCCTAAACGTTGATTCCTTAAAGGCCAATTAATATTTTGATAAAGCCAAAGGAAAGATAAAAAGGATCATGTTTTTTATCTAATAATGTAGCTATTTAATAAAATAATGATAGATTTAGTAGAGAAAAGTAAAGAGTAGAAAATAGATGAGTATTAAAATTAATGCAAATAATTCGATTCACAGGTATCTATTCCGACTGATTGCTGATCCGTCGTGTAGAGCTGACCAAAGGAAACTTGGACTATTATTACACGATTGCATACAGGTAAGCTTTGACCCTTATTTCCATAACCATAAAGTTGAAGATTCAAGAAATAAAATTTCACTCTATAATGAAATTTTAATCTTTCAGGTTCCAAGACAACTTGGTGAAGTGGCGGCATTTGGAGGCTCTAATATTGAACCTTCAGTTAGAAGCTGTTTTGAACAAGCGTCCACTGCTACTAAGGAAGGAGGCAATAAAGGTGGCACCCTTGATAGAAAAACAGGTAATTTTTGTAATAATTTCAACAAATAATAATTGTTGAGGTCTATAACTAAGCATTCATTATTTTCTAGAAATCTAAAGCTATAATCATTGGCCTTGCTCACCTTAGAATGGTCCCAACCCACCCCAAAAAATTTACAATCCGAAAATGGATAGCTGAAATATGGCTGAACACTTCAAATTGAAATAGCTTTCGCGTACATTGCATCGGATTTAAAAACGCCAATGGCTATAATAATCTTTTAAAGATCTCAATCAACTGAAAATAATCTAATGAAAGAAAATGTTGGTCATATAATGAAAGAGAAACTAAAAATACGACCATGTAGACGACGTAGTAAGTGGCAGTAAATCGCAAACTATTAAACAACATATAATTACAAACCGTAAACATAGTTTCAGAGAAAGACAAACAAGAAAAGGAGGAGACCAAAGAGAAAACTCTAGAACGCGACGCGGACGGCCAACTTCAGTACATAGAGGCGTTCCACTTCCTGCAGTGGCTGCAGAAGGAGCCGCAGTCCATGGTGTGGCTGCCCGTGCTGCACCGGCTGGCGGCCGCCGAGACCGCCAAGCATCAGGCCAAGTGCAACATCTGCAAGGAATATCCCATCATTGGTTTCAGGTATGCTCATTAATACTTGTTATATTTCTGCCATTTGCTTCTGCTATTTTTAACATTGGCCCTGATTCTGTTGTTTACAACTTTACTAATTTTAATCTCACACTATGTCTCTTTCTATCAAAGAACATAGGAAAAGGATGTAAGAAAGTCCTGTCAAATTAGTCCAATGCTTGTTTTCAATATAAATTTAGTCGCCATCTATCGCGGTTACGCCTAAATACACGCAAAATAAGACGGCAAAGATAAATTTGACAGCTTTAAATATGTTCTATCCTTTTTCAATAATGTTCGTAAGAAATAATAATAATAATAATAAATAAATTTATTTGCCAAAACATGTGTTAAAATATGAAGATGTACATACATTCAAGAGATACAGACATGTTTTACCGGGGAGCCGGTGTGCAAAATGTTTTTGGTTATTGAGCTCGGCCACCATGGACTTTCGTGCTCCCTAAGTGCTGGTCGAATATCACGGCACTTGGCTATTAATGACATTATCCGCAGGGCTCTTGTTGTCGCTAACGTGCCTTCCGTACTGGAACCAGTCGGTATTGCGCGGGGCGATGGCAAGAGACCAGATGGTATGTCTTTGATCCCTTGGAGTGTCGGCAAGTCGCTGGTGTGGGATGCCACATGTGTCGATACACTCGCGCCATCTCACTTACCGGCTACTTGTAAAGCTGCAGGGGCAGCGGCGGCCAGTGCGGAAAATTCAAAATTCAAAAAATATGCATCGATTGGACCCAATTATATTTTTATGCCTTTTGCGGTCGAGACCTTGGGACCATGGGGGTCAGAAGCTCGCCGTTTTGCTCGCACCTTGTCTTCAAAATTGATCGAGACCTCCGGAGACCAGCGGGCGGGGAGCTTTTTCCGCCAACGCGTCAGCTTGGCTATCCAAAGAGGAAACGCTGCCAGCCTTCTGGGAACCTTGCCGTTAATCGGAAGCAGCGGCAGGCTTGAGGAAATTTTCTATATATAGATTATATTTTGTAAATATAGATTGTATTTTGTACATATTTGTTGTAAATATACATATAATTCAAATTAATTAATGATTTTATTCCACATACTTACATGTCAGATAAAAAATAAGAAGATAATAATTAATCAATAATGTCCCAGTCTGAGATGAGATGAGTCAAAGAGATGAGATGTGACTAAAATTAGTTTAGTGCTATATACAACAGAATCGGAATCATAAAGTATATGCCTTTTTAGTCCACTCCTAGAAATATAGGCGTTTAAGGAATCTATTCCTAATTTAAACGTTGATTGAAATGATTTACGAAAATGTACACCTAATTAATTTCTGAACATTGTTTTGTTACAGATACCGTTGCCTGAAGTGTTTCAACTTCGACATGTGTCAGAAATGTTTCTTCAGCGGTCGCAAAGCCAAGAACCACAAGCTGACTCATCCAATGCAGGAATACTGCACTGCCGTAAGTTAACTCGCCTGACAAATCTTCAGTGGCTTTAAACAAAATTGAGGATTAATATTCACCATTGCTTAATTTTTGGCTTGAACTTCGTCAGCGTGATCTTGTGGCGCCATCTATCTGCGTGAACTGATAGATGTCGCTACAGTTGATAGTTCATGTTTGTGTTACAGCTGTTTAATCTTTCTTGATAATTTTGGCGAACATTGTTTAGCTTTTATTATTTAAAAATAAAGGTCGGATTATTTTGGGCGTCTCCTGTGTCCATAAATATTGTTGTACTGTATTCATAAATGACTAAAGGCTACATCTCAATTAATAAACTAGAATCATTGTCCATTAAATATACTTAAAAGCTTTATTTGTTTTTATTGTAGACAACATCTGGCGAAGACGTGCGTGACTTCACGAGGGCACTCCGCAACAAGTTCAAGTCTGCGAGGTACTTCAAGAAACATCCTCGAGTTGGCTACCTGCCAGTCCAGACTGTACTTGAGGGTATGTATTATATGGAGTATTTGGAAATCTTCTAGCTAGATACACAACTATAATACTATCATTTTAAGGTTCATTGAAAAGCTTCACTTCTATCCCAATATTTATGGTATTGTTAATGTTTATGATTTCTTTATTACGTGCACTCAATGTAGTTTTTTTTTTAAATTTTAATTATGTTTTTTTCTGTAAGGAAGTTAGTCGTGAGTTCACAATTTGAACCTATCTCCTTATGACTGTATATGCGCAGGCACGAGCTACCATAGCGTACGCTACCGATCCTTCTTCCTTTTTTCATACGTCTTGTAACATGTTTGCTTTGCCCGAAATCATATTACAGACCAAGCGGCCCAGAACCGTTCGAAGTGGAAATCAATGGGGGAGGCCAATGTTCAGCAGTGGATATCAAATGGGCTGATATGATGATGATGATATTACAGACAAAAATATTTTCCATCTTTATTTTCCACAGTGCATATATATAATCAAATCACCATTCCTTGTATTTTTCTTTGTTGTTTTCCTAAAGTTACCAAAATAGCTAGATCTATTATATTTTTGGTTCATATTTTTAAACAGTATTTAAGAGTAAGTGAGTTACAATAAATGATGTTAATCTCCCAGGCGACGCCCTGGAGTCGCCCGCGCCGTCCCCGCAGCACGGCGGCGCGTCGAGCGGCGGCGCGGGGCTCGGCGGCGACGACATGCACTCGCGGCTGGAGTTGTACGCCTCCAGACTCGCGCAGGTCGAGCTCGGGAACAGACCCGCTGACACACCCGACAGGTAACAATACACCACCAATTAATACTATCTATTGTTTTTTTTTCCACGCGGTATGTTAAATCATTGATATAAATACAAAATAGCAAAGGTTCAAAGATGCCACCTTGTGAGACACTCATATCGACTGGACTATGAGATAAGGGGTTTACCATTAACATCGACCTCCTGGATTATTTCACACGAGTAGGAATCCTAAATACAGAGTACAATGTCTAATGTCATATTGGTTTAATTTCCTGATCAAGAAACTCATGATGGTTACTATCAAAAGCCTTGGACAATTCACAAAAAAAACTAAAACGTGTCTCTGAAAATGAATCAGGATCAAATTAAAAAATATGGCCGCTCTTCAAATTCTCTGACATGAGAACTCTTTTTGACACATCGGCCTCTAAATAATGAACAAGTGTCCTTCCAGTGATGAAGAGCACCAGCTGATAGCGGCGTACTGCGCGTCGCTGAACGGCGGCGGCGAGGCCAGCGAGGCGCCGCGCTCGCCCGTGCAGGTCGTCTCCATCATACACCGCGAGCAGCGGCACGAGCTCGAGGCTATGATCCGGTAACAACACCTACTTGTTTACCATTACTACTAGCTTAGCGTTTAAGAGTGGTGTATTTTTCTACTTTAGAAGTAACTGAATTATTGGAAATAAAGCATAATGGCCTCACGCTGTGCGGTTTCAAATGAGCTTTTTACCGCCGACGCTCAGGTTGTGAAATGATCTCCGCCTTGGAGTACAGCATGGGATTCTTCGAAAAGGGTTTGAAGAGATGCGCAAGTGATACAAGTGTCTATAAGCCACGGTACCCGCTTACTATCAGGCGGCCTATATATTTTAGTAGTATAAAAAGCAGGCAGATAGGTATCTACCCGCTTTTTACAGTACTAAAATAATAGGAATTATTAAAAATTTACCTACTAATTGTTTTGCTTTTAACATTTGTATTATAGTGGAAATAATCTCAGGAAAAAAATTACTAAATAGATATTTATACCAATTTCAGGGAACTGGAGGAGGAGAACGCAAGTCTGCAAGCAGAATACGAGAGATTGAAGGCGAAACAAACACCAGGCTCCACCCCTGAAGATCAGCAGCATGGTGTCAATGAAAATAGGAATGCTCCTGTTGATCAGGTACTTACATACATCCGTATAAGGAGTCAAAGAAAGATATATTATTATAGAGTCAATTTCGCGATGATTAGATTTTTTGAAAAAAAAGATGCAGAACTTATGAAAGCCAGTTGTTTTTGTAACCCCTTCACATGACATACATTAAGAGTAGAGTGTATGGTATGTATGTATGACAGGACATGATGGCGGAGGCGCGGCTGCTGCGGCAGCACAAGGGGCGTCTGGAGGCGCGCATGCACATCCTGGAGGAGCACAACCGCCAGCTCGAGGCGCAGCTGCAGCGCCTGCGCACGCTGCTCGACGAGGTACCTACCCCACAACACCATACCACTCCACACATATAAATACTAAACCCCTCACAAACGAATAGTCCCGTTTGACAGCACATCCATGTGCCAAAAGCAAAAAACACACATAGTGCGACATTAAAGGAGGCCATTTAAAGAGACCATAAAACGGATGGGTTACATTGTGACGACTTTAATACTGCAACAACAACTTTAACAGCTTTTAGCGAATGAAAATATCGTGAGGAAACCGAAACACGGTGGTTTATTACTCTGTACCGACCCGACTGTCCCTTAAATGAAAAACTAAAGTATAAAACAAATCGTACTATATGCTGAGCAAAGAGAGCTAGCATCCATCGTACTATTAACGTTTATACCTCTATTCTTCCAAATTCAAATCATTTATTTCAGATAGACCTTCGCATATGAATCTTACGAATAGACTTCCGTGCACTCGTACACGTAAAAACTCTCGAAACATTTAGAAGACAACATTTCCAATTGTAATTTCCAGCCAGCCCAAGGTTCCCCGCCAGCCCGCACCGGCACACTCCAGACCCGCTCCGTCACCGCTTCACAACTAGCGACCGACTCTCCCGCCAAAATGCATAACGGATTGTACCATGAGTCGCAAACAAGTAAGTTGAAGTTATTCAGTACTTTGAGATCTATCTAAAGCCTTTGATACTGTCAATATGGTATAATTTTGGGTTTGGTTATCTTTAGGTAGAGTAATCTATGAAAATATACTTTTGAAGCATGGGTTATGGGTTACAGAATGATTTCTGTTGAAATAAGTGTATTTTCTATTTTGAAGGCTAGATTTCTTAATGTGTTCCCCAAGGATCTACATTTGGACCAGTTATATTAAATGTCGTGATTTAATCGAATTTTGAATCGATATCTGTCTGTCCTATTGGGATTATTTGGAAGTAGCAATATAAATATAATTATAGTATATTCTTCCATTCAATCCTTTTATTCTTTATCACATTTACACCTTTCCTACTCATAGCGTCCGCGCGTCCACAATCAATCCTTAAAAATAGTAAAAGCACTAGATGTGTGAAAAAAATATATCTCACCATCATCAGTACTTTTTCCCTTATCCCTCATAAAAATAATGATAGTCACAAATGAGCTGTCTATTGGACGACATCACGAGATCTTTGACGTCCTTTTTCGTTTAGAATCTCTAATTATCGCCCCTTTAAATTGGAGTCGAATCAATCATTATTACTTAAGTTCTCTTCTGCTCCGACGGATATTTTGATTGTGATATGGTTGTATGACAAGATGGTGGTGGTCGATGGGGCGCGGGTGGTATGGGCGGTGGTGGCGGCGCGGCGGGTGGGGCGGGCGGCGAGCGCGAGGAGCGCGAGGTGGAGCGCGAGCGGCCGCCCCCGCCGCCGCACGCCGCCGCCGTGCACTCGCTCATGCACTGCGCAGGTCGGGAGACTACTAACAACTCTCTATGTCACACTCACAACTCTTTACTGTTTAAAAATAAAGACTACTTCAGTCAATGCACTAAATTCTTAAAAGGTTGTTGCCTTTTTGTCGACATAAACGAAAACAGCGAAGTTGTTAATTTCTGCAGTCAAAAGCAGTTTTGACCAGTAAAGAGTTTTGACGTCATCTTTATATTGTTTTGGTTTTGTTGTGGCTTGAGTGTTAAGCTTTTTGCATACGACATCACTTCTGAATTCTTTATATAGCAAATCCATTACGACTACGACACTATACTACAGTGGTCGCATCCTTAGCTTCTTGTATCAATAGGATAATACTTTGTATTTCTTTCAATACGGTCATCATAATGATGGCAATCTTTTCTTTTAGCTACAACTCTAGTATGTCACTTTTTTCGGAATAATTAATACCCGGCTCATTATATTCCCTCAAAGTAGAATTTTCTTCAAATTAACAGTCGTTTCGAACTGACATTTCAGTTATAACCGAGATTCTGAAGTGCTTTGTTCGTTCATGAACTTTTTAATAATTGAACTAAACCATCAAACCGTATACAATAATGTGATCTACCTATAGCAGATGAACACGTCGTACTTATAAGACTGCAAACATTATAATCGCTTTGTCGCTCTAGCACAAACTTAGTCGTGCTTTGTTGTGTTTTTACTTTGCTAGTTTTTTCCACGTTTTAGTAAATAGGTTGTTGTTGAGTTATTTGCTGCGCATGACTTGCATGTCGTTCGTCGTCGTTGGAATTAATAATCACTGGTTTTGTTTTCTGTTTTACTGCAATCATAACAGGACGTATACCTTGAGGTAACATATTTACTATATCGATTATTAATCTTACTTTAGAAACGTATAGTTGTGGTACAAACTACGATATTAGGAACGAGTTATTTCATGAAAATTAAGCAAATTCGGTGAAAAAGGCTAGTGAAGAAATAAATTAGAATACTGTGAGATAGGACGTACTGTATATTTCCTTCTTTCTTAGATATACTTGATTTAAGAAAACAACTATCCAATTGGCATCAAGCGAAAATTACTGAGCTGATTTTGATGTAGTTTTAAATACTGATAATTATGCTATACCTGCTACAAAATTTAAAGCTGAACTTATTTTAACTTCGGGCAAGCCTTGGTTTTGTCGGAAATCCGGTCAAAAGCGGGTCAAAGTTTGTAAATTCACATGATGTTTTTTTCCAGATGACCTTGGACGCGCAGTTGAAGAGCTAGTGTCAGTGATGACGGAGGACCAACCAAACCAGAACTCCAACGCGCCTCCTCAGTACACCAACGGAAAACCGGCCAACAAGGAATAACCAAACACCCGGTTTGAACGACACATCGAGAACGTTCCACACAACGCGCGCGTGGTGCTGCGAAACGCGGGAAAATAAAAGTTGCCAGTACTTAAAAATAAATACTAACCATGGTAGCAAATTTTTTCCCGCTTTCGATATGTTATTTCGATCTAGCAACACTGTCGTTGAGAACCAAAGATTCTTACTGCAATGGTTTTGCCTTCGCACCGTGTTTTCGGCGCCCTTTTTAAGTATTTAGTTTCGTAGATTTCTATATTATTTTCTGCTAATTTTCTGACTCATCACTAACACAATCTGCAATTTGCACATGCTGTATTACCTACCTTATTATACATAAGCTCTAACATTCCATAATCATTTCGATTAACGACGTGGCTTCACGCACAAAGATGGTTGACAATCGATTTTCTATCGATAGACTAGAGTATTGCAATGCCAAAAAGCAGCTTTTGGTAGTATTTTTACTATACTAAATCAAAAGGTTTAGGAACATTGTTCATTAAACTAATACATAATACAATTTAGATCTGCAAAATAAAGAAAAACAAAATTGTATTAACTAAAACAATAAAAACCCTTTTTTTTATATAGTATAGTATAGTGAATGATGATGTGGCCGAAATTCTGACTATCAATGTATCGACTGTTAAGCGTACAAATGGAAAATCGATTTTAAACCAAACATGGTTACCGGGTTCGCGGGGAAAGATACTAAAAGTAGAAGCCTGAAAGGCATCAGCTATATAGAGCTAGGAATACATTATGTGGAGTTAGTTCCTTATAGCTGTCTTCGTAAACGATAGTCGTATGCAACGCTTATTGTATTAATAAGGGCATGCCATTGTTGCAGTACGTATCGTGATTGAGTCATTCTAATTGCTACCAAATTTAATTTTTTCGATCGGCAACCCTGACAGTGTTCCTACTATTTTTGTTTTTCCCCCTTAAACCGCGACAGTGTTGCCAGAACGAAGCGACCCAACGAAAAAGACAAAAAGTAACGAGCATTTATATATATTTAACAAGGAGATCGTACCAAATTTTGTCGATAATTGGTAAAAATTTAATCGTTTAAGTACATATCTTAATAGTACAATCTCCATTATACTATCATATCACTTCTTGTAAATTTCCCATATCATTTTTTGCTGTGTATAAAAACGAAACACGTGTATAGAATATCACGAAAAACTGCTAAAGCTGAATGCCGGCTAATGATCGACCAACCATCGATCGACAATAGTCTAGGACCAGACCTAGATCACATCGAAATGAGACAACTAATCTAAGGCAGCTTGTTGAGCTGAAAGCTTTAATTGTATCACAATGTTAGCTATAAACTACCCTTTTTTGAGACGCAAAAACACATCTATACAGTGGGTTTTATGAGGGATTTAGAGCCTATATGTTTTAGTGGAAATGTATTGTTCTCTTATAGAAGCTATCAAATCGTCAACATACAATATATGCCATGAATATGGCCGTAGATAATAAATGGATTCGTTAATAAAAAAGTAAATAAAACAGTTTTGCGAGTAGCGTATAGATGTAGCCAAATTTATATCGCGCATGTGCATGTTTTGTATAATATGTTACGATTATCGAGTTATCAAAAAAATGTATCGTTAGATGAGGAAAAATTAATCAAACATTATGCGATGTAGTGACTGTCCCAATCCTTCGCAAACTGACTGTTTATCAGAAACGTAGAAACTCTTCTTAGCGACTATTAAACATGTATCCAAACCTTTTCACTATTACAGAACGGCATGTCGAGACGTTTTTACTTAGGCTAATGATGAATGTGACTGTTTTTATGTCCCATTCGTGTATTTGGAAGATTTGTAACGTATATAAGATGCTGCCTACCTTTTTAGATAAGATTATATGGGAGAGAAACTTTTATACGAATGTTAAGTATAATCCTGTTGAAGCTAACTATACAATAAGGACTTCCGACTTAACCATATCATGGTTTTTATTATTTTTTATTTTTAGTCGCAGTGGCGCTCTGAAATTTCGGTTTAGTGCCAAATATGTTTTTTTTAAAGCTGGCAGCATTCCGTAATTTCCGTACGCGCGCGACAATTACTTAAAATATATTATATTACTATTAATTTTGGCTAATATAGATTGTAAGAAAAAGAAAGCACAATTTTATGGTTATTTTAACGAAAATTAATTAAATTCTACACTAATATATTGTTAATAATTTTATTTGTTTATGGTGTAGTATGAGTAGTTTTCCGTTTCGAAATTTAATTATATTTTAATATTGGCAACTATATAAAATGTACTACTTCCGCATTTATTTGTATATTTTACTGTGTTTATAATGTTTTAGAAGTTAATTAAATCCAAATAAACATTCAGCATAGTAACAGTTTCTTTTCTTTACAAACACCCAGACTTTCCAAGAAGTGTTACCAGACTTGCAGAATACCTACGCTACGTAGCTTTTGGACTGCATGCATACTCCGTATAAAAGTAAATGAGTTCTGATACAAATTAAGTAATGACATGACATCGTAGAATGGTTTCGTACTGTGCGTAAGTAAGTACTCAAAGGAGCTTCCTGCCGCGGAGGTTCAGACTGTGGCTGTGGGATGAACACCCCGCCGTGGTGTTCCCAATGGAGTATATCATGGGGTTCTTAAAAAGGGTGTGAAAAGATTTCTGCGGAGTCAGCAACAAGCGAGTGATACCCCTGGTGTTGCAAGCGTACTTTAGTTGTACTGTACCTATAATAAAAAGATATAATAAGGATAATTTCTGAGAGCAACCAGCTAAGTTTCTCTAGGTGCTAGTAGTATGGCATCGCCACCAAAGGCGCAAGCCGGCATTTCTAAAGTCGCGAAATAAGCCATTACAAAAAAGATGATGTGATCGATCGACATGAGACTTCCAGCATTCCAGTTGCAAAGTTCGTCCAATAAGTATTACTTATTCCGTAAAACTTAAGTCATACATTATTTTATAATCTCTTTGTTTAGATTTGCAGTTAATAAAACTTAAATTTGGTTTTGCCAATGTTGGGACAAGAGCTATTTGATTCCAGCCAGTTCGAAATAGCCTCTACTGCCGAGGTTTTTTTCATTTTTTTTTATTTTATATATACTTAAGCATACGGCCCGCCTGATGAGTTTAGTGACATTTCTTCATTTATCTCATCTTTATGCTTTGTTAAATTTATTAACTGATACGTTTTCAGCAAATATAATGCATATAATGTGATTTTGTGGCACTCTGGTAAGTCATTAATAAAGAGAAGTGGACCCAAAATGCTAACTTGCACTCAATAAATAAATATCCTGGGACATTCCTCACACACGGTCATCTGATTCTAAACTAAGCAGAGCTTGTACATACTATGGAAACCAGATAACTGATATAATACAATAGGTATTACTTTATGTTTGTAAATACATAGGTACTTAATAATAATATAGTACATATCTAGACGCAGGTCGTGGGTTCGGGATCGAACTTACATACTTGTGGGACAGGACATACATTTGTGTGCATGAAAGTATTTGTATGTCCTGATTCTGGGTGTAATTATGTATATTCTATGTATGTATTTACCAAAGATTTTCATAGGGCATCGTGCCTCTACCCAGATGGATAATCCGCCTTACTAAAGCATGACATTTAATTTCACTCCGCTTGAGGGGCTCCCTGAGCAAATCGCTCTCAGTTCGTACTGCGCACGGCTGTCAAATACTGTCAATTCTGGCTTGTTTATTTCATGTTGCCATAGAGGCGACTATCCTTCTGGACGTTTTAAATTCTTTAATATTTACAAACAAAAAGCAAGGATGTTATAAAACTTCGGATGTATCCTTACTAACAAAAAACTGTGTCCCTGAGAGTCGGCCACCTCGCTGTACGTACAAGCCGGCACGCACACATTCACACATTAGTCGGCCATTACGCGGATAAACGTCAACAGAGTCAATACGTTTGCGGTGCCGTAAAATATTAAAATATAGCATCTCTTGTGTAGTGAAATGGTGTAAAAACCGTAGAGACCTGAGGAAAAAAATACCAGGAATCACGTTTCACAGTTAAATTAATAATTCAATCACTTATTTCCCGATTTTATACATCAAAACAAATAATCATTCACCAGTACAAAAGAATTAATTACAAAGCCAGTGTTGCCAATATACACTTTTGTAAATTACCCGAAATATGGGAATTTTATATTTTATGGTTATCATTAATACGTATTTTATTATAAATTGATTTCATACTTTCGCGACTAGTACACATTCTTTATATCAGTGGTTCTCAAATTTTTTTGGCGAACGGACCACTTTTAGAAAGCGGATTATTCGATGGAGCCCTAAAATAATCAAACAATAGTTTAGGTACAGGTCGGTTAACGAAAGCTGGCACGTTCACAGTACTCATAAATTTGCAATCAGTCAAGTCTAATGGACGAATGCAAAAATAGACCACTCTATATTTATGAGCAGTAGCAAAAGCAAAACAATAACTGTCTCCTTCATACTCATAAGCTTGACTTTGCGCGAGAGAGACGGTGTAAATGTGTTGAAACGTGCCAGCTTTAGTTAACCGACCTGTAGGAATGTACTTTGAAGTTCGTCGATTTAAGGGGCGGAAGGGGGGGGGGTGAATAGGGAGGGGGTCGGTGTAGAACCCCCACTGTGAAGGAAAAGTTGCGCACCCCCCCTTTTTTTAGATACTATTATTTTTATTTTGTCGGGTGAGGGGAAAGGGTGGTCCTTTTTATAGTGCATAAATTTGTAACTAACCCCCGGCCGCCGCTCCCGCGGCACCGCTCGCTACGCTCGCTACGCTCGCTTGGCTCGCGCACGGTATTATCAAAGTTCAAACTTAACCTATTTAGGATATTTATTTATACTTTACCTATTCTTCTTGTGGCATTCTATTCAATAACATAGAAAAATATCTATGTAAATAAGTATGAATATTTTTAAGTTTTTGACGGGCTAGTTGGCGCAGTTGGTTAAGATTCACCTTAAGCGCCGCAGGTGGTGGAGGATATTTATTTTTTATTATTATTATTTATTACCAATGAAGAAGAATTTATTATAAATTAATTAGAAATGATTTTTTTGTGTTTGTTGATTATATACTCATTGGTTGCTTACATAAAACGAAACATTACTATATACTTAGTGGCAAAATATTGCATAGATTTTCACGATTTTGATATTTTTTTCGTAAACCAGTTTTTTCCGTAATTTTAAACTTTGTGTAGAGCCTTCTAATAATGTAACGTCAAAGTACAACTAGCCATAGTTTATTGTGTAGGTATTCTTTATTTTACCGCGTAGGTTGTAAATATTGTATATCTTATTGTATTTAAAATGTGTGTGAGGAATGTCCCAGAATATTTATTTATTAATAGAATACTATTACGGAAATCTGCTTTACATATTTTATGCTGATATATCAGTAATTTTTTGTAGAAATAAACCAATATAGCTATTCTAGCACCATAGAATGCGTAAAAACATTTAATGATTAATTTGTCATGGTTATTGAAACATCGATCTTTTTTGCAAATAACTATGTAACGTGATGTTTAAGGACATAGGCACGCCATTATTTTTATATTCGTATGAGTGTCCTTAATCGATGTATAAAGGTTGGGTTGAGTGACGTTATTTTAAAAAAAAACAAAACGGTGCCTGATGTGTATGCCAGGCTCTGAACACAAATCTTCGAACCCCTTTTATAGCGATCGGTTGAGTAGTTGAAGCGTGAAAGCATAACAAAAAAAATACAAACAAACTCATATCCGCTTGTGTATAATATTAGTTAGGATATTTTCATAGCGAGATTTGGCCACCATTCACAATTTAAAATAGTACGGTATATTCTGCCTACATTTACACTTACTTTTTAGCGATGGGCGATTGTTACTAAAAACAATCGAATTATTCGATTGGCCAATTTATTCGAATCATTCGAATAACAATCGACATCTTTCGATTGTTCATAATACGCTTCGTGCGGCACCGCGCATGTCCTATGACGTGCGCTGGCTGTCCGTCCGCCGAATGAATTAATCTATTTGTCCCCGCGCTCACCCGTCGATTGTGCATACTATTACAACCTGCGTTGCGTGGGTCAATTTTCATTCGAAAGGTCGATTGTTATTCGATTGTTTATTCGTTAGAACGAATGAATCGACAATCGAATGTAGAGTTTTACAATTGTCGATTCTTTCGATTATTTTTTTTGCTACAATCACCCATCGTTACTTAATTTTCATTTAGACTTGTCTACCGTTACATATTAGTCTTAGTATAATATAATAAAATATAGGTAAATTTAGCCTAACATGGCAACCCTAAATTGAATCACACATAAACAGCCGCCGCCATTACGGTGCCTCAGTTTTGTAATAGCGAGAGTGGAGTCCGGGTAGTCTGTGACAAAAAGCAATATTTTGTATTATTATCAGTGGTCTGATTTCCATAGTACAATCTCTGCTTAGTTTGGGATCAGATGACCGTGTGTGAGGAATGTCCCAGGATATTTATTATTATTATAATTTCACCCAGACTCAGGACAGACAGACATGTTCATGCACACAAATGCATGTCCTGTGTGGGAATCGAAACCACGACCTGCGCTCAACATTCAGGCTACATTCCGAATTAGATAATATCGTTCACAGTGCTCACAGCAATAATTTGCGTACCGAGTTAGATATCACGTTATTGACAGCTGAGAACTGTTAACAATTCGGAACGCTCGTGAACGCGCTCACAGTAGGTATTCAAAGTAGGTAGGTATGTCTCAGTAATATGATTTATACACTCTGAGGTAATATGCATTAGAGATTAGGGCAAACGCAGCTGGGGTAGTTGACTCCCTTCTTCAGACCGTTCTGTAGGTACGTTCTTGATGATATCTTTCTTCAGATAGTATTTATAGAAGAGGAATAGAAAAATAATGATAGTATGGAATATGGAAATCAGCGTAATCGGGAGATAGTTGTTAATTTTCTTTGTGCTATTTACCTTTTGGTTAATTAATAATGGTACAAGTATTCAAATCAAACACCCGGGACATGAAACGGAACGTGTTCGTTATGACATTTCCCCTTGCATTTCCCACCACAAAACATGGAACGTTCAGAATAACATTTTGCTCAAGAAAATATTTTTTTTTTAGTTAACATCAATATTATTTAGAATTACTTGAATATTTTTAATAGAAAAATTTTACCTGAAAATAAAATTTATATTAAGCAGTTACCTTATTCCAAGCCTACAAATTGAGATGGCAATCCTGTTTCCGCTTGCGAACACGCCCCTTTTTCCCCCTCCTTACGTCCGACTTTCCTGTATCCGGCAGCTGGGGCGCACAATGGCGCCGCTTCAGTCATTGGATTCAATTTGTATTTACCGTAGATGTAGATTCATCGGACGGTAAACAGCCACAATATGGAATGTATTGGTGGCAGTAGACTGATATATGTATTTGCCGTCGATGTAGATTCATCGGGCGGCACACAGCCACAATATGGGATGTATTGGTGGCAAGCAGTATATGCATAATAGTTATGAGCTATTATAGCAAATCATATATAGCTAGAATGTTCTGAAAAGGAAGCCTGTAAAACTCAATTAAAATTAGTGTTACACTGAAGGCAGACAGCTATAAAATTAGGCTTGGAATAAGGTAACTGCTTAATATAAATTTTATTTTCAGGTAAAATTTTTCTATTAAGCCTTTGTACCTTATTCCAAGCCTACAAATTGAGAAGTGTTTGTTATCGGCTGCCGGACTATTAAGCGCCAATGTGATAGTAATAGGATAGTGCAAGTGAAATAAATTCGTATCTCAGTATAATATACATGAATTTATTATACTGATAAGCAACATAAATTAATTCTATATATTTATGATTAATTAAGTACCTACATTAGCACATATATAAAAAATAATAATATTTTAGTGAATTAATCAACATAATTATTACAATCATACCACCTGAAAACAATTTGATAGTGGATTAGAAACATTGCTTCTATTCAAGACTTCTTTTTTATAATACTTATGAAAAGTAGTGGCACTTTTCCAGTTACCTCGACTTAATATTTCTTCAATATTATGATTGTCCAGCCAGCTAGCCACTGCGGACCGCACGCTACCAGGAGAAGCATCAATACCAGCATCACGAAGTACTGACTTTATCCAACCACCAATTATTGTTCGAGTAGCTGGCTTCACTATGCCACATGTAGTAATAAACAAATTACACAAATTTAGTCTTTTTTCATTTGTAAGTAAAATTAGCCTCTTTATCCAAAAAACTGGATCTATGTTCTCATTACACTCGCAGGTAATCAATCTCCACCCAGACTGACGGATAGTAGCACTATCTGTTTTAGACCCAAACATTGGAATAAAAATTATATAATCACTTCCAAGAGTACAATGAGGGGTATCAATTCTCAAAAGTGTTAAATCGTGTACCCTACGACCAGAACTCAATAATAACAATATAGCACATCGTTTAGATACCTCAAATAGACTATCTTTATTAGGCTCAGTAGTGTTTAAAAAATTGCACAAAACTTGAATATTCCATACCGGTGCTTTCTGAAGTTTAGGCTTATTAAGAGCTATAGCTTTCAATGTTTGCTTGACAATAAGGCTAGTACTTAGAGGATGGCCAGATGTAACTGGACAAAAAGTTGAAACAACTGATTTATGTAAACAAATCGAACTGTATGACAATTTTTCTTTGAGGTGAAGCTCAGTCAAAAACTTAGCTAAATCTTGTGGACAAGGGTTATTTTGAGCAACAGTATTTACAGCTGCCCATTTACACCAACGTAACCAGGCAGGCTTATAGGAGGCTAGCGTAGACTTTCGCCAACTACTAGATAGAAGACTCTTTTGACTATCATTCCAGGTATTTAATAAGGAGGCCCACCCCGTATTGGCCAAACTTCTAGGGTCATTTTCTTGACATCCGGAGGAGGTTTGGACGTCTCCACATCTATTAAAACATGTTGTAGATTGGATATTTCCACTGGGGGGGCTATTGAACGATTGGCCAGATCGCTGCGCCAGAAAACCTTCTCCCAATTCGGAACTACCAAAAGAAATAGGCCCTGAGCTGTGTTCAAGTGAGTTAGGACACGAGGGATGAGACAGGGCGGAGGGAACACCCACGCTACTTGAAATACCCAAGTTCTGCTGAACGCGTTGACAAATTCTGCTTTGGGATCTTTCAGGTCTAGCGTCGCATACACTGAGACTACATGGGCTCTTTTGGAGGCAAAGAGATCTATCTCCGGCTTTCCCCAAATCAGAAATATTTGATCCGTTACCTGACTCGTAAGTTTCCATTCTGACTGGTTGCGGAGCCTCGAAAGACGATCTGCCGTCGTATTGTATCGACCTGGAAGGTAGTAAATTGACAAATGAATCTGAAACAGGTCTAATATATTTAACAACTGGTGCGTTAACTTCAACAGTGGCATGGATCTAGTTCCGCCCTCGTTGCGAAGGTAGGACACCACAGTTCGATTGTCTGACATAATCATAAGCGTAGACTTTGACATCTTTGATCCCTGTAACGAAATCACTTCTTGTATTGCCTTCATTTCTAATAAGTTGGAATGTAGTTTCCGTTCTTGGGCAGACCATGTTCCCCACAGCTCCAGGTCGTTCAATAATGCTCCCCAGCCCTGCTTCGAAGCATCTGTTGACAGAATATGAAGTGGAGCTGGGACATGAAGTAATGAATGATTGTAGGCATTGTCTATCCACCAACGAAGGCTCAGAAGTACAGAGTTCGGGAGATCTATTTTCACAAATGGGTTCTCGTTCAACAATTGATGACTGAACAATAAAAGAGTTCGACTGTTGAGGCGACCCCGAGGAACTATGAAGCTGGCAAAATTGTAAAGGCCGAGCAAGGACTGCATCTCTCTCAGTGACGCCTTCCTTCGACGTAATATTTTCTGGGAACTCTGAATTATTTTAAAAATTTTATGATTCGGGAGGGTTTTTAAATTTTGCCATGGATGCCAAACTATCCCTAGAAACTCGATTAACTGCTGTGGAATTAGTACAGACTTTTGAAAATTCACTGTCCACCCCAAAAACTTCAGAAGATGAATAGTTTCGTTGACCTGATTTTGTAATAGATCTTTTCTCTGGCAGGCTATTAAAAAATCGTCCAGATATATGAGGATTCTGATGTTCTTCCGTCTGAGAATTTGAGCGATCCAATTCGTTATAGTCGCGAAAGCTTTCGGTGCCGTTGCTAGGCCGAACGGGAGACACGTTAACTGCCACAAACTTCCTTGGTAAATGATTCGCAAAAAGCGACGGTGAGCTCGTTTGACGGGAACGTGAAAATAAGCGTTGTGGAGATCTAGTTTGACCAACCAATCGTTTGGTTGAAGGAAGTCTGGTACTTTGAACATACTGGTCAGATGAAATTTGCTCACGTGAACATAATAGTTTAACCTCCTTAGGTTGAAAACTGGACGCACTGTACCGTTTCCTTTTGGCACAAGAAAAACATTCGACACAAAGCTTGGTGTCAGGGGAGCAGGCTCTAGAACACCTTGGCTCCTTAGCTGCTTTATTTGAACAGACATTGCCAGTGATTCTTTCGTGTGAAAATTTCGTGAAATCTTTAATGGATTTAGTAGTAATGGTTTCCTGAAAAATGGAATTCGGTACCCTGTAAGAAATCTTATTATCAGTAATGGAGCTCTTAATTGTTGCCAACGGCTGACATAATTGCTTAGTTGGCCTGCATGAAACACTTGATAGTCATTCGTAGCGGCGTTGGGATCGTTTACCCTGTTTGTTTTTATAAAACTTTTCTCCTGGGGTAGATCGAAATGTCGAGTCTAATCTACGTTTCTGACCCTGAGCACGGGGTGCAGAACTGGTAGACGGACCAGGGTCACTCGTGCGAAATCGAACTAGCTGTTCATGGCGCCTTGGTTCCAATGCAACGACTCTTTGAGCCAGAGATCGTTTGTTACCACCTCCTGAGATAGGAGGGCGGGTTGAAGCTACGAAGACCTTATCGATTCCACCATTCTTACTAACACACTCTGAAAATCTTGTATCATGAAAAAGGTTGGTTATTGTTGGAGGTATTTTTCCAAGACATTCTTTTAAATATTTGTCTTTGACAAATGTTAACACGCTATCACGTCGCTGTTGAATTAAATTGGCTCGACGACCACAAACCATCTGAAGCAAATCTAAATGTGTTTGAGTGTACCCACCTAGAGAGCTATTTATTTGGTCTCTTATCATGTCAACAGATAAAGGCTCCTGAAGAGAAGTGAGCCAGCTCAATACACCTTCAAGACCAACTTGTAATTTTTCATTTTGAATAATTAGTGCATGTGAAATGGCTGCCAAAGTTTTTTCAGTAGCAGCTAGATTTCGGTTACGGTCGAACCGTTTAATCATATCATTACTTTCCAATTCCTCAAAACCAGGCGAAGAAAGGTAATTTTTCTGAGTTTCAATATATCGTACTTGACTCCAGTTCTCAGAATCAAAATGTTGTAATTTTTGTAAAACTTGTGTATGTTCTTCAGAAGTCTTTAGATTGGAAGATTTAAGGGTAGTCTCTAATTTAAAATGTATACCCTCCTTCGCTATGGCATTAGGAGTGGAAGCCTGAGAAATTTCTAAATCTTGTTCCTCAGGTGCATACACAACAGACCCATCAGACCCGTTCTTATTTAGTTCCTTATGTAAGGTACTCACAGATTTCACCAAATCACTCACCACCTTTTCCAGCTTACCGAGGCGGTCGTTCTTGTGAAAGCGGCGACTGCGCCGGCGGTAATTTCCTGAGCTCCTCGTCGATGACGAGGAAGATGACTCCATGTCGGACACCTGCACGATAAAAAATAAATAAATTAGGAGGGTTTAAATTTCTTGAACGTATAATGTTCTACTATGAAAAACTTCAAACTAATTTAAATGAATTAAATAATTTGAAACTTAGACGTGTTGCTTCTGCGAAAAACAGAACGCCAATGACTGAAGTAGAGATGGGTAGCTATTCATATAACTAGCCAAAAAACGGCTATACACAAAATAGCCACGGCTACGTTATCTGTCAACACGATAATTAGCTACTGGCTACTGGATGGCTACTGGCTACTGGATGGCTACTGGCTATGGCTAGCTAAAATGAGGAGTTTTCTTAAGATACCTCTATGCTGAAAATACCTGTGTAACTATTGATAATTCGAACCAATTTGAATCTTAAGTGCACGATTTTCAGGTATTTTAACCTTTTGTAACATAAACGATCCTCCTCATTACGAGAAGTTAACGTCACACACAGCGGGTAGCCGCCTAGCCGCCAAAGGTTAAAGGATAGCCACTGTAGCCGCCACTAGCCGGTAGCTGGCTGGCTAGCCAAAGCCATTCTAGCCGAGTAGCCGAGTAGCCGCGTAGCCGCGTAGCCGCGTAACCGCGTAGCCGATAGCTGTGTGTGCGTGCGTTCACTGCGAAACTGAGTTGTGTAAGTTCCGAAAGAGTGAAATTCGAGTGCATTTCGTTATTATTAATTCGAATTTGAAAGGTACTAATTATACGAATTTAAACCTATTGTTTTTTAATTAAATTAAATTATTCTGTAATATTATTATTTATTAAATAAATCGTTAAAATCATCTGAAGTAGCGCGACATCTATGGTTTACTTGCCTACAACTAACGACTGAGTTGATGTACTGTGAAAGCTTTTAGTTCATATCCATAAATAGAGATGACGTTATTGTTGATTTTCGATGTTTTTTTTAGTAATACGTACGACCTATGAGGGAAAGTCATTTATTTTCAAAAAGTATACAACAAAATAAAAAGTAAATGAAAAACAAAATCATTACATTAATTTATTACATTATCATCTAGAATAGACTTGTTGCAGCAGCGAGGATCGAACTCAGATCGCAGTTGAACGTTATTCATCAAGCTGCGCCGCCGCTCAAGCCTAATAGCCAAATAGCCAAAAGAGCTGACTAGCTAGCTGGCTTTTAGACCACATATAGCTGGCTAGCTAAGCTATTGAAATTTCGGCTAGTTACCCATCGCTAGACTGAAGCGGCGCCATTGTGCGCCCCAGCTGCCGGATACAGGAAAGTCGGACGTAAGGAGGGGGAAAAAGGGGCGTGTTCGCAAGCGGAAACAGGATTGCCATCTCAATTTGTAGGCTTGGAATAAGGTACAAAGGCTTAATGTAAATTTTATTATATATGAATCGTTTAAAAATGTATTTGATTACAATAAAAATAATTACTTACTGAACTTACCAAAACAGTTATCACTTATTGAATTTCCGAACGCACTCGTTGAATCAAAACCAACTGTCAAAGATCAAAGAAAAGAAAGAAAGATTTCCAAGATTTTCCACGATACGATAGTGAATTCTATTTTGTTTTCAGGTTTATTTCTCCTACATATTGGTTTGAAGTTCAGTTTATAGTGATTAATTTTTAGTGTAGTAAAAAATGCCTGTAGATCAAATACAATACTCGGAGAGGTACACCGATGACGTCTACGAATACAGGTACAGAATTTCGGCCTTTTTATTTACATTAATTTTAGGCAAGTTATAAAACATCAATTATAATTAGAAAGCTTTTAAAATTCAACTTGTTTTGCTTCATGAGAACACTCAAAATAAATAAATAATTTTTATGTTTCTTATCGCCATATGGACGTAACTCATTTTTTTTTGGGTTAAAGTTGAAGATAAAGGAATATTATTAGTTACATCAATTAACAAATTTTCCAGGCACGTAATCCTGCCACCAGACATCGCACGTCTCGTGCCCAAATCCCATCTTATGACGGAGACGGAGTGGCGTAACCTTGGGGTCCAGCAGAGTCCTGGCTGGTTACACTTCATGGTACACAATCCGGAGCCCCACGTGCTGCTGTTCCGAAGGCCTAGGACTGATGTGCAAGCTCCTGTTAATGGTCTAGATTTAAATACTAATTCAACGGTAAAAGTATGACTGAAGTGTACTTAGACATATAGAAATAGATTTTGATTACTGATAGAGTAATTATTTGGTGTGAAGTTTGGTTTATGTCCGACTCTATGCACTTACAATATATTCTATTGGCCTAGTGACTTTGTGGTAACAGAATGACATATGAAGATGTTGCTTTTGCTTGTAAAGAGGAAAATTGAAGGATTAATATCTGTTGTTCTATTCTGTTGATGACTTTCCTGTTTATAATATGTTGTTATCCTATCTCTGTGAACTCAAAGGTGATTTTAATGGTTATTGTTTGACTATTTATTTCTGATGAAATTGTTGTGCAAACAGCTTTTAGCTATGCTACTACCAATATCTGTAATTCACACAAGCTATTGAGTTGGGACCTAGTTTTTTGAACAAACAGGCAGACAGATAGAAAAAATAATTAAAAATTTGCAGCTATTTTGATATTACAAACAGACACTTCAATTTTATTTATTTGTATAGTAAGGAGTACAAAGCAGTTTTATCTGTGAATACTAATATAAAATATAAATAAGAGTTACCATTTTAAAGGATTTAGAATTCTTTCACTAATGTGAAGCTACATTATTCCTGAGTGTTATAGACTTTTATTTCCAGGATGTGGGTAAAATTGTGTGGAAACCTAGTATACATATAAAGACAGCCTGGTTTCATCACCGGACATCACGCTTGATGTGATAATTACTCTATTAGTAACTAAAATGTTCTTATATTCAACATTATTTAAAAAAGTTATATGCAATGAACAGTTTATTTTAGGTAGCTTTTGTATACTTTAAACCTCGTTTATCCGAGGTAATGTGGGGAGGAGTTACCTCAGATAAGTAAAGACTCGAATAACACAGAAGAAGTAAAAAAAACTAAAATTTTAATTGTTTTTGAAAAGATATAATGAAAATTTTATCACAAAAGTATGTGGTAATCATAAAATACTATGAGCGTACAGCATAGGCATCGTGGTTTCATCTGTTTTATCTGAGTTGTTCAGTATTATCCGAGCAAACACTTCAATTAAATCAGAATGCTCAAATCAGGCCACTGTCTCGTATAACGCAGAGGATCTGTTGATTCAAGTCCGGATAAACGAAGTTTTACTATACATGATAACATGTTCTAATATAGATAAAAGACATGGATTCTTGAATTTATGAATTATATTAATAATATTTTATAATTGTAGAAAAATGTGTAATATTGAGTGCCTTCTATATGGCTTGAAGTTCTTGTGCCTAATATATATGCATATTAGAACAAACCTATAATATAAAGCCTGCCTATATAAATGAATTGATCATTTAGAATAAACATTTGTAATAACATAACAATGTTGAATTCTAATTATTCCAAATATATACTGTATATTTATTGTTAAATATGTAATGTAGATAGATTTTCTATTCTTACTGTTTACCTATGTTACATAAGACGCTTAGTGCCTTATGAACAAGGTGCTGGATTATGTACCTCATTTAATTCATAGTTATTTTAATACCGTTCCTAATTAATATTTTCTAAACATGCATGTCAAGAAGAGTTATAGAGATGCCAACATTTTATCTATAGATACTTGCTATAACTATAACTCTTGCATGGTCATACATGTACTTAATATACTTTGTAGTACACACCTGACTGGCTGCTCCAGCCAACTTGAGGGCCAGTTCTTTTCTAAGCTTTGTGTTCTAACCTTCAGCCACATCATCATGGGATGATGAGATTTTGTTCAATTACAAGTCTATTCATTGGAAAAAAAAGGCTAGGCTAGTACCTAGCTTGTGTCTAATTGATGATTTAAAAGTTGGTTTGACATGCATACATTGCCTCTTTGACTCTATGTTTAAGTAAATAAAGGTACCTAATAGTATAATTAACTTAGCTTATTAAGTTTTCACGTATAATTGTTAAATAAATGCTATTGTAAAAATTATTTTGTGTGTTATTAATATTAAAATGGATAATCAATTATGTAATGGTATAAACTTCAAAACTTCAAAAAAAGGTGTCACAGTCAAACAAGCATACCCGCCTGATGATAGTGGTTAATGATTATTGAATTTTGAATAATTACGTAAACGGATATTAAATTGCAAGCAACGGAAAGAAACTTTTTGTTTCAAAATTAAATTATATTTCACACATTTTTTTATCTAATATTTTTTCTACATATGGTGTATATGTATATGTATCTGTGAAAATTACTATGATAAGGTCAGGCGGGGCAAGCGCGCCGACGGGGTAAGCGCACCTACCATCAAAATTTCGAAAACTACAGATATAATACAATTAACGACATCTTACATCCATACAACAAACTAAAACATAGTTCCACTTCACAATCACAGATGCTTCTGTTCACCATAACTTGATATATCCGCCATTTTAGTTTTAGTGTCATTTAAACCTGTTAGCAGAGATGAGCACGTGTTACTAATCCCCATATATCTTAAAATATTTTACGTGTTACGGCAAACCAATGAGGTGAGTACAGAATTTAATTGTTTTCCTTTAAGTCTATGTTTATATTTTAGACTTAGATAGCGAAATTAATATTTTTTTGTAGAATTTAAAATCTTAACCGAAAAAAAGGCAAGTGCGCCTAAGTTTTTATTAGTATGGCGCACTTCCCCCGAGCCAGAAGTCGTCAACTTTTATGATTAAGACATTTTCTTACTTACCCGACGACCTCTGAATAAGGGTCATGTTTTTCTGTATTGAGAAGTTACTGCCTAGATGTGCTTAAGGTCTTTGTGATGAGAAGGCGTTGGGTAATGGGTTTACAGTAAAAGTATTAAGTCTATAAACTATTTTTGCAGAACGTTCGTACTTATCAAAGAAAACCCGATAAGCATTCTTGGTCTAGCTAGAGAAACTTTATGTCAAGCAGTTGACCCTGTCCGATCGCCTGATCGGACAGGTTCAACTATCTGGGTATGAAGCAGCTCAAACTTATGGTATACTTCGTAAAACTACGTAAGCCTAATAAGGACTGAAATGTTTTCTACTTTACCATGTAAGTTCTTGCGTGCCATCCACTAGATTACTAAGTAATTACGTCCTATCGCGTCAAAGGAAGAATTTTTACCTACTTTTCTATTATTTAAATAAAGTTTAATTTGATTAATTAAAGATATCTATTATTCCAGCCAAATCTGTTTTTTTTTATTTGAATTCAGCAGTTTTAATTTTTTATAAAAAATAAACAGCATTATAGGTTTAGAACCCCTGATTACTAGTCTATGGTGCACTTGCCCCAAATTTGTTATGGAAGCTGCAGTAGCCTATAGGACGAGTAAATTAAAAAGAAGCCAAGAGTAATGCATTTTTCTGGTAACGTACGATTCTAGCGTTTTTTTTATATAGGCGCACTTGCCCTGTTTCCAGGGGCAAGTGCGCCTATATCCATGTTTCCCAATTTAATAGAAAATATCGTAAAATATTGATAGATTCGATTGAATCAACGTTTCTTGCAGCTACAATATTCCAAATATTGTCAATTTAACAAATGTTCACTCATAAGTCAGCGTTCAAAAGAAATATTTTGCATCGAAATCATCTATGCAAAAAGTATGGCGCCCTTGCCCCACCTGACCTTACAGCGATTTTAAAAACGCGTTACGTCATTGTCCATGTTCAAACGGTCAAACTCACCTCATACACATTTATGTGGCGGCTGGCGGCATGTCTTCAGGTCAGGACTCAGGAGTTGATCGCTCCATCAATAAATAATAGGTAGGTAATTAAAAAGAATATATTTCTCTTATATATTTTGTCTGATTTGATTCATTCTTCCAAATTTATGCTTGTTTTGACTGTTTTTATTTTAAAAATGACCGAAAATAAGATATCTATATAATTACTTATTTAGAAATTGTGCACTTCCCTATTATTGCTATCCGAATTTGTGGTAAGAGGCCAGATTTATTTAGATACAATGGCAAAACATTACAGTAATTTGTAGGTACAATCATCATCATCATCAGCCTATAATGTCCCACTGCTAAGCAGGAGGTCTTCCTTTCACAAATCAGGGTAAAAGGGAATGCGCAGATACTCCACCACGCGTGCCCACTGCGGATCGTTGGATGTAGGCAACCTACCTACTGTTGGGAGTTTTCAAGCCGCCTAGAAGGCCTCCAACTAAACTTAACGACTATCTTGAAGCGCTCGTGGTGTAGCATGATAAGCCGTTCTTAATCGATCGGCAAGTTAAGCTACCACCGTCATGATCGGTACCTGGATGGGTGACCGCCTAGTGGTATTTCAAATCGAGCGTTTCCGTGCTTCGGAAGGCACGTAAAGCCGTTGGTCCCGGTTATCACTTAATTGTGATAGTCGTAGGTACAATAGATACCTAAGTATAATACGTAAGTAATTGATTCCGGAACAAGCTTTCGCAAGATACCTACTGTGGATAGGGTGTTGTCGAGTATCGGTGACGTACCAAACGAGCGCAGGCGCATTATTCAATCACAGCGACCCCAGTTGCGCAGCAATTCAATAATCTCCCGCGTCTACTAGAGACACCATCACATGACAGTAGTTAGGATTTTGCATACTAATATCTACAAGCCGTTTGTCGGAAGGCTGCAAGCTGGTGGTTACTTGAAGGTATGTGGCTACGGTCTCTTAAAGAAATTAATTTAAGCGCTCGTGGCATGATTGATTAGCCGTTCTTAATCAATCGGCAAAGTTAAGCTACCGACGTTGAGGCCGATAACGGTATGGGTGACCTGTCTAGTGTGTGCAACTCGAGCGTTTTTTTCGTTAGTTTGTTTTCGAGTTATCGTCGTTAAGCTAGTTTGAGGCCTTGGTGGATTACCTATTTGTGTGCAGGAGGCCTGTGCTCAGCGGTGGGACATTATAGGCTGATGATGATGATGATGATGGTCATTGGAAATATCAGAGCGATTGCCAATGTGCTGGTGATAAAGACGAAGCTGTAGGGAACTAGCTCTCTAGAGTGATACTGCCGGATCACATCGCTATGGTGCTTGGTGACAGATTTACAAATTGAGGCCAGTAGTACTACAATGTACCCAGCCACCGTGCTTTGGTTTCCACACGATGTTTTCCTTCAGCGACGTGGGTTACCACTCGTAGGTACCCTCAGTAGCGGGCGAAATTCACTTTAATTTCATGGGATCAAAAAGTATTTTGCCGTTCTTATCGTAGTTACCACACTCAATTTATATGATCATTCTTCTTCCGCATTGGTTTTAGCCCTTACTGAGGGATCTCTGTTTTCCGGCATGAAAAGTATCACATTATTACATAGGTACTAGCTGTTCATTGCGGTTTCATCCGCGTTCCCTGCAGATAGCCTATGGTATGGAGAAGGTTTCATACCATTTTGATTATGCTGCAGGCCAAATTTCATGATGATCGGTTGATTAGTAAAATCGTGAAAGCGTAACAAACAAACTCACAACTGCATTATATTAGTAGGTAAGGATTAACATAGTCATCAAAAAGTTTCTCATTAAAAAGTTTTATCATTAGCTATCTTATACTAGCCATCTTATACACTAGCCATCTGTGGTGTGAGACTTTGTCAGGTAAAAAAATCTGCCAGTTTATCTAAAAACCTCAGGACTGTCTCAAAGTGGTCCAATCCAATGCCACTTCAATATAAATTGCATGATGACAGTAAATCTGCGTCACTTCCAAGTGTCAGTAGGCCAACTCCTGGGGTGGCAGTCTCCAGTCCTGTGCTGGCTGCCGATGCAACATGACTGAAATCACGCTCGAGTTCCTGCAAGAACTCCTCAAGGATGACTATCCTGATGTTACCATTCTTAATTTTGAGGTAAGTGGTTTTTGAAATTGAAGCTGCAAATGCGACTAGATTAACAGAACTGCTTAGTTTGTGATCAGATGTAATGTGATGAATATCAGAAAACGAAGTAAGCCTATTATTGACATTTGATTAACCTTCATAGTGCACAGTCTATAAAATCATACAGTCGTCCGAAGCCTTTGATCTCGTGGAAAATGCCGCCAACGTCTAGACAGTATCGCGACGGCCATATAAAGTATGCTGTGTCACGAGCTACTAACATCGTTTTGTTCGTAGGTCGGGCCACGTCTCGCCCCACACACCCCGCACGATTGCCCGGTCTAGACGCAGATGGGTCTCAGACGCCTCGTAAGGTTGCCAGAAATAGAGTGCCGTCTTTTATACCTAAGGGTGGGCAAGGTGGCCACTATAGAAAATCTCAGTAGTTCGATAAGGGTTTGCCCTGTCTAGACGGCTTCGTCGAACGACTGTATGGTTTTATACTCTGTGGTAATAGGTACAGTGCACGACCTTTATCTAGCGCTGTGCACACAAAGTACAGGATAATCTGGTATCACAGAAATGAGTTATTTATTCAGACACAAGTTTCCAGCCGCGGTTTCTCCCGAGTAACAAATATTCGTACATAGGTACATCCATCCACACAAACTTTCGCGTTTGTAAATAATTAGGATACTCGGTTGTTAAGACGATCGGTGGGAACGATTTAATATTCTTAAAATGTTTTTGCTGGGTAAGTAAGACGCAGTCCCTTTTATCGCGGAACACCGATCGACTGCTTTATTCTATTATTATATAAGGCAGGTAGGTAATACCTACTTATTCTATGATGGAAATAAGAAATAAATAGCCCATTCCATTCAGTAGAGTGTTGATATACCGGTTCCGTAATCGAGCAGCTCGTAATTATACCACGAATATTTTCACATGAATTTATCAATTTAATAAACGCATTAGGTGATGTTTGCGAGTGATGCGTTATCTTTCATTCAATTTATAAATAACCTAACTTTATTTGTGTAAATGAAGGGGACGGCGCGTACGCAGTCCCCACTACCAAAAATTACGCGTCCGAGTTATCCACATTAGGGATAATCACAGAGGTCAACCCATCCGCAGTGCAATGGAAGGGCCTCGCTCTGGGGGAACCGCCTTTGTGATCACGGTGTCCCCTACGCCAGGTAAGTATGATTTTGCTTTGTTGAGCTGAGGTAGTGATTAAATCAAGGAGACTCTTAACATCGCGATGTAGATATGACTCGTTATTATACAGCGACATCTAGTTGTAATATGTTGAATATATTTTTTTACATAGTATTTTTTTTTAACCTACACAAACATTATTTAGTACCTATTTTTTTAATTGTGTTTGAGCCAAATCTAAAAATATATTTATTCTTTCATGAATTCTGTACATAAAATATCTCTTAGGTGCGACTCCGTGTGTCTTTCTGTCACGGAGAGATATTTCAGCATCTAATTAATTTCTAATAGAAATTAGAAATAGTCTTAAATATTACTAACCCAAATAATTTATAATAATAATAATTAATAATAGTAATTTTAACCAACTACTGTTGGTTAAAATTTCAAAGCAGGGTAACAAATTCGGTTGTGAAAGAATGAAAGGGCTTCATTCGTACATTCCAAACAAGATAAGGCGCCGCGTCTCTTTCAAAATATGAATATTTAGACCGGGCCTGAATAGAATCTGTATCTGGCAGTTACGGAGAAATTATCGGATTATTTCCACGCGTTGAAAAGTTTGCTCTAGATAAAGGTCAAAATAGTAACAGTAAATTAGTTCAATGTCTAGAAATGCAAATACATACTAAGTATTTCTTCTATTTTAGATGTTCAAACACAGCCATCTGAACCCAAACTAAGCAGAGCTTAAGTATACGGAGACCAATATACTGTTATTTAATAAGCACATAAAATATACTACTTGTAAATTCTAGTATCTAAAATATAAATAAGTGATTTCGGCTCAATAGATACTTAAGCCGTATAAAGAAGCAAACTTCTTTGCGTCTACGTAACTTGTACAAAATAAATGTAACGCAAAATTTCTTTCAGGGTGCACCAGGGTCCAAAAGAGGTGACAATTATACCTCTATGGTATACCGTATAACATTGAACGGGGTCGAGAAACACATGGAGCCAGATGGTTCCAGTGAAACCGAAGAGCCATGGCAGTCTTCGCTCATTTACAAATGCCTTCCAGAATCCCTGATACGACGAGAGGCTTTTAAAAGCGATGAATTATTCTGTAACGAGGTTGCATTTTATAACAAGATCTGGCCCACGCTATCTCGGTTTCAGTCTCAATGGGAGAAAGCGAAGCATCCTTTCAAAAATGTCCCGAAGTGTTATTTAGCTCAGAACGACTGTGTTGTGTTGAAAGATTTGAAGCTGCAGGGCTTTGTCATGCCAGATCGGCGGCAAGGGCTGACGATTGAGCAATGTTACTATGTGTTGAAGCATCTGTCGCAGTTCCATGCGTTGTCTTTGGCGATGAAGTGTCACAACCCTGAAGATTTCTACAAGCTATTGAATGTTCATGATGGGATAACTGAAGGTGAATCTTATATCCTCTCAAATTACTAAACTACTAGTAAATGCACTGTGATAGGCTGACAATATTTAAGAAAGTTAAAAGGTCACAAAGCTTTGTTCAAAGATAATTGTCATTTCAGATTAATAATACTCAATATATGATTCCTACTAATATCATAAATGCCTAAGTTTGTCTGTATGTTTATCATACGCCCTAATAGCTGCATGTTTAACAAATTATACATTAGAATAAAAAGGATACATTTTATTCCGGGAAATCATAAGACCTCATTAATTTTAAAAATCTTCCTCCCACAGTCCTCTTCCATTCCGAAAACAAAGACTATTATAAAAGTTACTACAAGGAAGCGATCAACAATGCCATCACCATGGTCGAGGAGGAGCTCAAAGACTGTGAAGACAAAGACCTGTATCTGGATAAATTCCAACAGTTCTGCAGTGAGGACACGTTCTTTGAGACCATGGTGGACCTGGTTACTCCCAAGGAACCCCTCGCTGTGATATGTCATGGGGATTGCTGGACTAACAACTTTTTGTTTCGATATGTCGATGCAGATATTGCTGAGGTTCGTTTTTTTTTTAATTGGATATTGGTTATATGATTTTCAATAGAATACTGCTGGAGCATTAACGCTTACTATAGATATTAATGAAAATAAGTTCCCTAAGTATGTGACGTTTCGACGCAATGATAACTTTATTATACAACTAAGTACAAAACAGTCGGTGGTAAGCGCTTACCGTAACCCAATGGACGTTTGCAGCATCCGGGGAATCACTCACACTTCCCCCACACTGATAATTTCTGTAACTATAATATAAAACATTTTTTAAAACAAACTAACCTCATAGAAGCTTCCACGGAAGTCCAGGCCCAACACTCACCTCGAAATATCTGTTAAATAATAGTAGCCAAAGTGCATAAACGAAAACATTTTACGAACAAATCTTATTGGCACATTCTAGGCGCGACGGTTATTCAAAATCATTTATGGAATTACATCACAAAATTCCTAAAAAAGGTAAATTTTCCAGATGTACATGGTAGACTTCCAGCTGGTCCGCTACGCGTCTCCAGCACTCGACCTGGTCTACGTCATGTACCTGTGCCTGGATAGACACCAGAGAGCTGAACACCTCTCCTCTCTGCTAGAGTACTATACCAGTCAACTCCACAACCGTCTGGTGGAAATGAGCGAAGAAGACTCTGTTTTCCATAGCAGTTTGAATAAGGAGGCTTTGTTTGAATTGTAAGTAAGTGAATAAGTGGTGAAGTCATTTTCGGTGAAGGAAAACATGATGAGGAAGGAAACCGTAGTTCGGTGGACCCACCTACTACCACTCTCAACTTGGTAATTTGTCGCCAAGCCCTTTACGGTGTGATCCTGCAGCTGCATATAAATTTGCCAGTTTGCTTCTGAGATTTGAGTACTTATCACCTTTGGCCACATCAGCACTGTGTGAAGATTGTGGTCAAACATAATACATCCAACAAAAGGTGATCACTGGGTATATTAACTTAAGGCAAGTGAATGCTGGTTATGAACAATATTGATTTGTGAAACCATTTTTACTCTATCAAAATATTTGTCATCATCGAACAATTGATCATTAATCAAATTATTTGGTTTATTATGTTGTTCTGTAAATGTTAATTCTACTATTATATTCTATTCTAATATATCGAACTCGCCGAGAGTTAAATTCTGTCCTTAGCTGTTTGATTTCGAGATAAGGATAGAGATTCGAGGTTTCCGTTCGTTTAGTGTGTACAGCTGTCGTAATACTTATACCTAAACACCACTCTAATTTAATATTCTCAGAAAGCTTGTATCTCCTTTTAGTACTGCCTTATTGTCAGGTTCCAAACGACCATAAAGTACTTGCTATAAATAAAGTAGGTACCAAGCTGTTGTTATTTCTAGATTTTTTATTTATTTATTTATTTATTGCATCACATGTGTGTGGTAAGATCTTAAAGAATTTAAATAGTTCACATGGACCCTGTAGGGCACAGCAATTAGTGAAGACACAGTAATAATAATATAAATTTAAGAGTTAAATACTAGCCTAGAATCATGTTACATACACATTTAAATTTAGAAATTACAATGAGAACAATACAATAAATTAACTATAATTAATAACAATACCTAACTGTAAGTCATGTCCCATTTGATAAATATTAATATATAACGTCAATAAAAACAATAATAAACAATAATACATTCTGTCTTCAGATTGCAAGAAGAATTTAAAAGGAGCGGTCGCTTTGGTCTTGGCATTTCACTGGACATGTATCCAATCACGACATGTGATAGCAACGAAGCGCCGAATTTGTACCAATCAGAGGCAAGTATTATAAAAACATTATCAGCCTAATCTCTCATGGGATACGTTTTTAAAATATGATGGGTGTGTGGGCTTGAACTGGTCAAGATTCTAGCGATCACTAACCTTGGACAGCACAGCTATCACGTCGTCTTTATCTAGATCAGGCGCAAAGAGTTCGGGCGTTTGTTACCGAAGAACAAACGAAGTTAAAAATATGGCTGATCTAAGTAGGTACCCAAATTTTTGTACCCAAATTGTCATCTTACCAATAAAAGCCAAAAACAATTAATACATCGAAAATTGACATCAGAGATCGTACTAAACTCGGGAATTGGGCCCCGAGACGAATCTAGAAGATTTTTTTACTACATATCGTTTAAATTTGACTTTTTGAATTTTACCACGATGTTTTCCATCACTGAAAAGCCAGTTATGAATCCTCACGTATTAATCATTAGTTTCAGATATTTTCTGAATACCTAGATAAAATGTTTTTTTTTTGTCTCAGGGTAGCGAATCTCTAAGTGATATCAAACCAGTATGGACAGCAAATGCAGCCTGCAGAAGGAAAATGACGGACCTGATACAAGAACTCGTCGATGGTGGAATGTTGTAAAATATTTATTAAGGTGTAACATAAGTATATTTGACAATGTAAAAAAACATAATAAAACGTGTTCAAAGAATTGAAGATCAATGAAAATAGTTAATTTTCTGTGATCCTACTAAAAAAATACGCGAAAGAGTTTGTTTGTTACCTCTTCTCGCCACTGACACGTATGATTATGACCTGGAATTACTCTCGGGAATGCAGGTGAAACCGTGTGTCGTTAACTAGCGTAGCGAAGCGATGTGGCTATTTTCGTGTACACTTTATTATGTACATTTAATTTTTGTACCAATAAATAATATCTTAAAAAAAAACTAGTAAGTAAATAAATAATAACAACCATTTATTTCGGTAGGTATATAAATTTATTGTATTTCGTTTAGTAATTAAACACGTACTACAATAAAACGTTGGGTGTTAAAAACTTAAAAACAATTATTTATCATACATGTAGTTTTTCCATTTATTTTGTGACAAATATTTTTGTATATTTTGATCAAGATCTATTTCTGAATCGTGAAGTATAAAATCAGATCATTTAACTACGTATATCTATTTAATATAACTAAATACAATTTAATTTACATAATATACTTATACAATTAGTTAATTAATTCAATAAAAAATTAATGACTTCAATACATTTAGGGTTCTTGATCGGGATTTTCTAATTCAGAAACATTGCAACGGAGTTTCTTTTCCAGAAACTGTAATATGTTTCGTAATATCTCTTCACGTGATAATTCACTCGAAAAAATTATGTGCTATCCCTTTTGCACCTATTCCGAAAGAGTAGGTAGGATAAGGGTAGCCTTAATTAAATAAAGCAACGTGCTCTATTAACTTATTTCAAAGGAAAAAATGTTCCAGTTTCTGGAAAAGTTACAATGAAATCGGTTTCAAAAACGGAAATCCCGTCTTTTTCCCTACAATTTGTATAAAAAAACTCGGTAATTTAAATAAAATACCCGTACTCAATCGTGGCACATAAAATTCAAATGATTTTTAAATACATTTTTTATTAAATTAAATATAAAAACATATAAAATACGTACGGGATTCATAGGTACGTATATTTATTTAGGGTAGATATTTTTTTCTCTTTAAATAAAACAGATCTAAAATACTTAGATTAAGAATAATCAGTCATTGAAAGCTTCAGATTATGTTTGTTGAGATTCTTTCTAGCGCCTAATTACATCTGAAGTTTCCAATAATAATGCTGTTTATTTGATGATTAATATAATTTTTTATAATACTAACTGGGGCCGGCCATAAAATAAAGCACTTGATTTTTATAGCACCTCTTTAGCACGTAATTTTACCATAGGAAAAATATTTTATTTTGGACAGAATCATACAATTCTATTTATTTTAATTATTTTTTTCTTAATCATATTTTTTTCCCATGATAAATTACATAAAAATAGCACTGGAAAACTCAATAAGGCGTGTATTTTTTCGTACGCATAAATTCTATTGGTCTTAGCATAATATCGATGGTCAAAAGATATCTCTGTCTTGTTAGTTGTATCTATCTTTTCATAAATTCTGCACCGTTTATTTAACACTCGCTCTTAAAACTTGCTGTGTGGTCAAACCACCTCTGCCTTTAGAGGCTTGAGTGGGCCTCATGAAGCCAGAAGTTCTGGAGTTCTTCAAAGGCGGTCGTGCTGCTCCAACTGAGCTGCCACTGGACGAAGACCTGGATGCTGGCATCCGTGATACTGGCTTTGGAACTGGCTTGGGAACTGGTTTCACTGGTACTGGAGCTTTTTTCACTGTCGCTACTGAAGCTGAACTGTTTAAAGAACTTCTCGAGCTTCGCAATGATGCTCTGGATGCCGATCGTTCTACTCTTAAAGAGCTGGTTCTTTTAGGTATGGCCCGTTTCGGGTCTATCGGGGTCCGTGGAGGAGGCTTCATTTCTTTGGTTGTTATTTTCTTTGGAACAACAGGGGATTTTGATTTCGGGACTGGAGAGTCGCATTCAACATTGCAGCCAGAAGACGCACCTTGAGATGCGCTCTCTGAATTCAGACTTTGTGTCTCTTCAAAACCTTCGTCATTTAATTCGTGCTCGCTTTTAACCTTCGGTATCCTCGGAGATGTGGTTCTCTCTGGAATCTTATCATTCTTAGCACCCACCGTTTTCCTATAAGCGTTTCTTGACCAGACTCCCGTAGGCGTTTCAGTCGGCGATTTTAGTTCTCTAATTGCTTTCTGTACGTCCTCTTGATTGATGGAGGTTTGCCGCCTCATCCTCAAATAAGGTTTAGGTTCTTTGGTTGGCGCCTTGTCTGTGCTTTGGCTTTTTAGTCTATCTTGCCATCTTTTTAGCCTGTTTTCCTTCTCTTCTTTGACTATTTCAACAGGCTTAGCTACTTCTTGGGGTGTCTCCACAGGGTAAGAAGCTTGCACTTCTAATTTTGAAGGTCTAATGACTTGTGTTTCTGCCACTAGCTCCGCAGGTATTTCAGGCTTCTTTTCATCATCAGGGGAACTGGAATCTGTGTTTCTTTTATACCGTCTTGTTCTCCTGGCAGCTGAAAACCTATCGAACTGGCCATCGCCTAATATTTCTTGGCATAAGTCTTTCATTTCAGTTGAAGCTTTTTCATGATGGTTCACTCTAGTGGGTATAGATGGTTGGAATTTTCGACATGGTTCTCTATCTGGTGGGGGATTGAAGTGTTTCCTTTGGGCTGGTGGAGTTTCAATGTTTTCTGAATCTATCTCAACTCTGTCTGCTGCTATTCTATTCACTTTTTCTCTCTCACTGGTAACCGTTATGTCGGGTAGTTTCCGTTTCTCCTCCTCTGTAATGGACACTAGAGGTTGTGGTGATTCTATCTGCTGTCGTGATCGCTGTCTTCTAAGTCGCCTCATTTCTTCGTTTTCCTCGGTTTTCCTCCAAGGTACTCTGTCTTTTCTTGGAGGTTGGACGTCTGCAATTAGATGTGAACGTAAATATACATTTTCAAACAAAGTCTATATTTTGCAGTTTATCAAGTTCACAATCATTAGATAAATGAAGCATAGTGTAATGAGCGTTGTGTAGTGTAGTGTAGTGTTGGTAGCCCAGTGGCAGTGGTATTGGTAGTGGTACCTTCGACGGCCTCGATGGCGCGCACGACGTCGCTGTCGGGCAGCACGGCGGGGCGCCACTCGCCGCGCGCCTCCACCACCGGCTCCAGCGGACCGCTGCGCTCGCTCTCTAATACATCACAGAAAAACATATGTTTGCACTCTCAGACGGAACTTATGAAGGTCGAAGACTGGAGTTACTACTGGTTCGGAAGTTAGTCTTTGTCTAGCTGTTGCGAAACTTACGCAAACTACTACTACTACTAGGGCTTTATCTGAATAAATGGTCACTGGACCTCCTCGAGGAGGCACTGTGCTGGCTGTGTGCAGCGTTGCCGCTACCGAGGCCAACACAGCAACTCCCCTAAACGCCTCTTTAAACCCCTCTTTAATAAGGGTGTGAAGAGAGGGTCAGCAACGCGCGAGTGATACTCCTGGTGTTGCAAGCATCTATAGGCTACGGTAACCGCTTACCATCAGGCGGGCCGAATATATGCTTGTTTGGCTAGCTTTTAGTATAAAAAGGTGACTTTGGCTGTTAAGGTAACCTGGTAACATTGATTGATTTTAACATTGATTGATTGATATGTACCTGTATTGCAAATAAAGATTTTGAATTTTGAATTTTTGATTCTTATTTCTTGACGGAACGAAAATTCTTATCTGTTCACGGTAGTACTGAAAGGTAGGACGGATATGAAAGTTTCATTTTAATTAATCAAAGCAGTAGTTACCGGAGTCGTTTTCCAAGGAGCGCCGGTTGGCCTGCAGCCGTCTCGCTCTCTCTCGCAGTTCCAGGTCTCGTTTTTCTTCCTGGCTGTTCGCGCGCAGCCACGACTCGATCTTTTGTCGCCACTCCCTTAACGCAAATAATTTACCATTAGTTTACTTGTAATGTAACCACAGACCCAATAAGCCTTGTCTAGAGACTAAATAATATGGAAGTAATATTCAACCATTCATGTTTCGCATTGATTGATTTCGAAATTTGATACTTACTTAGGTTTCGCGGTGGTGTTGTCAGTCTCCGGTGCGGGTGTGTGTGCGGGTGTATGTGTGGGGGTAAGTGTGGGTGTATGTGTGGGTGTGTGAGCAGGTGCGGGAGAGCGCGGGGAAGCGGGCCTCTCTCTCTCTCGATCGGGGATCTCCAACTTAGCGCGGACTGGGGCGCGTCGGGACCACGATCGATCTGTTAAACAATACTTATTATACTATCTGATCTTGAGTTATAAAGAAAAATATGATCTCCAGGGTTTATGCTGTGGCAATTTTAATCAAATTGGCTCGGTATTTTAGTCGTAAAAACATTCAAATCTGACTCATTCACGGTAGGATTGGCCTCGAAACAAATTCTCATTTTTTTAAATAAGTTCCTGGCATTATTATATTTATATATTATTTATGACAGATCTGTCATAAATAGATGTCACACCAACATCCTGCATTGCGCTTACGGCATTCTACCTATACATCGGTCCCTGTGGCACGATGAGCCAGCCTGGCGGAAGATCAGCCTTTTTAATGGAGGTGGCATTTGCCTAGCACCTCAATAACACAGTTAAAAAAAATGAAATATGTGTATTACCGAGACTGCCCCAGGCGCTGCGCTCGCGCAGGTCGTTGGCGGCGGGCGAGGAGTGGCGCAGGAACTCGAGCAGGCCGCGCCCCTCCTCCTCGTCGCCCGGGCTCGCGCTGGCGCGGCTGCGCCGCCGCAGGCTGCCCGTCGGCGTCACGTCTGACACAACACAACACATACTGCACTCTTCTGTTTTTAACCTCCATTGACTTATCAGTGATATACACACAGATTGTACGATTTGATGAGTAAACTCAGGTAGAATACGTCAATGTTCCAGTTTTTGTGATAGAATTTACTTAAAATATATGGCTTTATTTAAAATTTTGCGATTTTGCAAGATTCTTTTTGTAGTAAAATCTGCTACCGAGTAAAAAGATGTAAGAACGAATCTATTGAAAGGTAATTAATGTGCATATGGCGTAGAACCTTTCGTTGAAGAAGGCAAAAATGATGAGTTGAGGAATTCCGAAGCTACACCAAGTGTCGATGATAATCAAGATAATAAAATAGAAAAGTATCAAACATCCATGGAGGAATTTAATTTGCCCATAAGTCTTGCAATCGGTACAAGAAGAAGAAGATTTGAATGCGCTCTATATCATATTTAAATAGATTTACTCTTCATGATTCATGTGATATGATATGATATTCCATAAAGCTGTAAGAAGTACACAAGTTATTTTATTACTTACCAGGAGAAGGCGATGGATCATGAGGACGTCTCAAGGACCGTCTTCCAAGTCCGTTCCTGATGTCCAGGAGCAAAGATTCCATCAGTGATTCGCACTCCGATACTGGTGTACTACAAACACTGCCGCCTGCTGGACAAATAATAAGAAATATACAATCCTGAATTAGGTTTCATCCTGTAAAAGTTGCTAGATGGCAGTCACATAAGAATAATCTGACTCTAAAACCAATTCAGAAGGTGCATTTGCTGAGAAAAGACGGTAACAAATTCAGCAGTTACTTCTATTGCAACTAAGATAATGCGTTGCCAAAAGTTCTGCCAAACAATGGGATTGCAGAAATCAGAGACATTAGAAATCTAGTGATCTGTAGGACACCCGACAAAAGCGAAAACTTCTTAAAATTACTTTTACTTTCAACTTTCCCCATTGGATGGCTGGGCCAATCAATAAGGTAAATCACCGCGTTGTTAATGTGTGTCTTCATCAATCAATCTCCAACATGCTCAAAAGTTTCAGTTTAAACTAATTTCATCTTCAATTACCTACTGATAATGTTACTTCTTTCCTGGATCATATTTGATTCTATATTTTCCTGGTGATTTTTGGCCCAAGAAGATGATTGGTCGAAGACAATAAGCATACAAAGCCCAGAAGGAAACTGTAATAGAAGCAGTGTTGTTGTTGTAAGTTACCAGTCTTGTGCGTGGTCCTGGCGGAGGTGTTGTTGGCGGCGAGGTCGCGCGCGCGGCGGCGCGCGGCGGCGTGCTCCTCGTTGGCGCGCCGCCGCTCGTTGTCGCTCACCGCCGAACGGAACTTCGTGCAGAACGTCACGAACACCTGGATCACCATGGACGATGTTTGCCATTATTGTTATTAATAGGTAGAACACAGCGTTTATTCGCTCAAAGAGCAGCTCAACTGGAGAAGTATTACCTAATTATTATAAGATTTTGCAACACCCTAACAGGGTCTATGTATACATAATATACTGTATTGTGTTATGTTGTGTACATTGTGCAATAAATAATAAATAAATAAATAAAAAAGTATCTCCACAATACCAGCCAAATTACTGTGTGTTGTGTTTCTGCGCGTGATAGGTTGCCAGAGCTCATTGGGCAGGAGACGGTACGCGTGAGTACCGAGTGATACCTCGTGTGTTGCAAGCGTCCTTATTGCTACGTTAACCGGTGATATGGTATACGGCTTACGATCAGGCGGGCGGGTAAAATACAACTTATGGGACATGGATACAGGAATGGGATTTTGTATGTGCCTCCACTTGGTGTCTCTTATAAAAAATGCATTTGGGTTTAGTCTCGTACTTCTCCTCACTGTGGGTCCAAAATGGTTGGTCGCTCGAACTTCTATAGATAGCTAACCCACTTACAGCTAATTAAGCTTACAGAAAGTTGATCATCATCCATGACGTTCTAGAATATCACCTTAAAGCACTCCTCCAATTTGAAAGAGACGGGATCTTCGCAGAAGAAGTCAGCGAGGTGTTTGCGTGTACTCTCTACTTCCTCCATATCTTTGTTCAGCGCTGATACTTCTTGTTCTGCCACCTGAAATAATAACAAGATAAAGAATGTTATTATAAATGCCTGATAGATTAAATTTTTTAACTTGTTTTATTCTTAGATAGGTTTAATTATTAACGAAAAGTAAAAGATCTTTATCTCTTCGGAAATATTCACTCCTGAACAGAGTCGTTCTTTAAAAGCACTTAAATTCAAATAATCCTGACCCATTAACTTTTTTTAAAAGTATTTGAAATTTTCATATCATATCAAAATCATCATGTCACAATAACTTCGTATCTTTATCATATGAGTTATTTAAATTACAATTAAATCAAACGTATTTTTAATTTTAAATGTAATAATCCTCATAAATGTATAAAATCTCAAAGACTCACTTGCAAGAAATCTCCCATCTGACCCTTAATATCCTGTTGCGTGGCCGGCAGTTGTATCTCCTTCTTCAACAAGCTGATCCTGTTCTCCAGAGTCTTGATCTCGTTGTAGAGCTGTTCCACACTGGCCTTAGCAGCCTCCTCCAGGACTCTTGTGTCGTCTGCGAAGTGGATCAACTCTTTGTTCTTGCGTTCTGCTTGCTGTGGAATTTAAATTGGTTAAATGTGGAAGAGCAATTCAGATACGTTATATATTACGTCTAGCGCAGTGATTCCCAAAGTCTAAGATCTACTTTAGATCTAATCTTCACACTTTTTGTTGAGATTTGGGAATATGGTAGAGATTTTGATAGATATCTTTTATGTTGTCTACGAGAAAAAGAAGTTTGGGAACCACCTAACGTAAGAATATTTAATTTTGTACTTAGAAATAGACGTTCCATGGAAATATGAGCACACATAATTATTACTGTTCAAAGCTTGAAGCATAGACTTTTTTCTTGTTCTGAGGCTCGAAGTGACTGATAATTGATAGATTCTCATGTACTTTAGAAGTAGTTTACTTCATACATAGCCTATACTTTAAAGCAGCTCCTACTTCTCCGAAAACCAACAAATTCTATACAGGAAGTCCAACATCCAGTAGCTACTGCCCAGCTTCCTCTACCAATGCGCAGTGGGCATGCGTGGTGGAGTATTACTGCAGGAGGCCTGTGCTCAGCAGTGGGATAGGTAGATGATGATGATGATGAAGTCGAGCATCTGATTATAAAGTAAAGTAGAGCTTACCAAAGCGACGTAGTGCATGAGATTCATGCCGGGCTTGTTGGCGCGGATGTCGGGCAGCTTCTGCAGCGAGGAGAGCTTCACGCCGGCGGCGCCGCCCGCGTACCCGCCCGCGTTCAGGAAGTTGCCCGAGATCAGAGCTATGTATAGCACCTCCTAGTGGAACAACAACAAACATTTTTTTCACGTTAGGTTTTTTTTTGTATAGGCCTGCGTATCACCTCAATCTCACCATGGTAAGAGATGGTGTGGCCGAAGGTGGTAAGCACACAAAGCCTAGAAAGGAACGGCCAAGTCAAGAACACACGATGCAGTGATTGATCCTTACTGTTCAAAATCAGTGACAAATCACTGATTTGTTTCGGAATCGGATTGCTCGGTATTACTACTCTAAAGGGATTGTCCCTCGATGGCGGCTACCGTGTTATGGTTTCCTCACGATGGAAGGATGGATTCACCGAAAGCTCAAGCGCATTGTAGGATTTGAACCCAGGACCTGCTTCTCGGCATCCACCGTCACAAACATTGAGCTATCGTCGCATATTTTGATTGATTGCCATTATCACCCTTTATTAATTTTCATGACATGAACAGCTCTCTGCTATCACTGCCGTAATATAAGGCTTATAGTGAAGTACATGTTAATTAAAATTGAATACTTCTGATATTATTTCCAATTCTATATAGATAATCAGGCTATTGTAAAGATTTGAATAAATTAAGCATTTTGCACAGTTATAATAATAATAATAATAATAATAATAATATAGCAAATTAAATATGCTCTATGATGTCAGACACGTCCACAGTAAAGTAGGTCAAGGTCATCGCCATAATGTTCATCATTAGTGAAAAAATAGGTATCAGATAAAAATATTTTACCTGTAATGCTCCAGAAGACATCAGATCATCCCCAGCAACTAGAATAGCATTGATAGCACTCTCCAAATAACCTGCTGTTGATGACCACTCTTCCTTCAGAAGCATGCATTCTATTCTTAATTTATAGCTGAAAAAAACAACACAAAGTTGAAAAAAGGCTATTAAAACGTAATTAAATACTGCTTAAATATTTTTGATACGGTCTACTGAGTAGACCAAAAAGACCGACAAGTAGACCAAGTAGAATACTTACTTAGGGAGCTGAATTAACTGTAATAAAAACTTTTCAGCGTTGCCCAGCTTTGTGACGTCACCAGAGAAAGCTTTTAGCATCTCACACTCATCTATTTCAGGAAGTATCTTGAGTAGACCTCTAAGTTTTTCAGTACCAATGTCATCATGGGAGCCCTCGCGGATTAGTTGGATGATGTCTTCATTTGAACTAGAAAAAATGAATACGACATAAATATATTAATTCGTGTTTATGATAACTTGAATTATAATGTTATCTCAAGGTTTTGTTTTATTTTACCTTCGGAATTGCTTCAAGAATATATTAACGTTTAAACTTCTCTTTCCATCCAAGAGTGTGATCTCTGAGGACTCTTTCCTTGGTTTCCTTTCCCCGGAACTGTCGCAGATGGGGCTTCGGCCAAGACGTGGCGATGAACCTGCTGACCCTGTCGGCTGGATCTGGAAGTTGAACAAAAGTAAATCTACAGCTGATATACATATCGATGAAAGTACAATAACAACTCTCGGCTTGATATTTCTGGACTCAGTAAGGAGTATTCAGACATGTACTTTTCATCGTCAGTTTTTATCTGAACCCAGAAGACGACGATAATACTCTTGTAAGAAAGTGGCTTTTAGATGTTGGTTGATTAGAAATAAAAAGGGGTACCTGTTGACAGAAGAGTCCTTCAATTTCGTTCCAGTCTAATTCTGTTTTCGGTGAGTTTTTGTGGTTTGTCGCTACTAACGACCATATATTGTTACGACCAATTACCTGGAAATAAGTATAAACATATTTTTATGATGAAGCAAATGAACTTTTTGGGATCATCATTACAAGATAATATTTATAACTACAGGCATAGCGCATAACTGTATAGGTTCCTGCGGTAGTGGCTGATATATGTGACGTATCAGAACTGTCTCGCTATACAATTGAGTTCATTTTAGTTCTCTTTTGTCATTTGACGCAATTAAAACACCGTCCAGCGCCGCTCCACTACCGCAGGAACCTACTTAATTCTGCCCTATGCCTATAGTGTCTATATTATTTAGTTACTTTATTATTAGGAATCTTATTCCAATTGATAGTCTTCATCTTGGTCTTGGGTATAGGTGTTTCTTGTTGCGGCAGTTTAACGTCTGGTACCGGCGCGGGCGGCGCCAGTGCGGTGGGGGCGGAGGGCGGCGGCGGCACGGGGGGCGGCGGGGGGCCGCACGGGGGGGGCGGGGGCAGCGGAGCTGGGGGTGGGGGAGCACCTGTGGACAAGAGATATTCAAGATTTTTTTTGTCTTATAAACGCCAGTTTGTCAAATGAACCTAACATGCCCCAGAACTAATAAGAATGTCGTCAAAAAAGTAGCATTAAAATATAACTTACAAGGTGCAGGTGCGGGAGGCGGTGGTGGTGGAGGCGATAGTGCCCTCTGCAGGCTCTGTTTCCTGCCTCCCCCTGATAAGTCCCTGTGCTGGCATGTGCAACCCATTTTCGCCTGAACACTAGGAGCTCTCAGCAGCTTAGCAGCATCTTCCCTGGACTCCAGCAGAGTGGCTCGATGGACGAGCGTCTCCGCCGTGTCCCATACGATGTCACTTACTGGTTCTTTAGGGTCTATCCGTAAGAGATGCTGTAGGATGCTTAGGAAGGGAATTTCTTGGGGGGTGTCGGCTACCTGTTGACATTAAAACATTTGGTTAGCAAAAACTACTACCGGTTTGCTATTGTTAACCTCAGTGAATAAGATGGTAGATTTAAAACACAACATATAAGTGAGTTTAAACTATGCAACATATGGCTCTATTAAAAATAGTCTCCTAAACTTCTGTCTCTGCCTCGTCTTCATATCAAATTACCTGTTTAAGTATAGCATAGAAGACATCCAGGTGTGAATTGAGATTGATCCCTCCAGGACCTTGTGCCTCGTCGCTTTCTCGTTGCTCCTCGAACACGTCCAACTGCACGCCCAGGTCTGAATGACTGGCTGCTTCATGTCTGAAAATTTTGATTATATTATTCTCTATAAGAAAAGGCTGGAGTAATATTTCCGACAAGAAATATTGTGATGATGCAATTTTTTAACGGCGTTTATAAGATCATTGTTCGAGTTATGCAGTGAAGAAATAGAAATGAAATATTCGAGTAGATATTTACGACTTGACAATTCGTAATGTGACATTATAAAATTCTATTTATAAACGGTTGTACATATATATCCTTTAAATTGCAATATTCTGCTATTTCATATGTTTTAACATGTGCTTGGACATTCTAATGGAAGTTTTCCTCGACAGAGTTCCCTTTCAACGGATAGGTATTAAACAAGGCATAAGATTATTCACTGACGCCGATCAGTTTATTTGGCACCATATTTGGCGTGCGGTCGGATGGATGCGCCCACGCAAATAACGACTTGTTTTACTTGTATTCCAGTAGTAATCACGCAAAGTTTCGTAGGTACAGGAGATTAAAGATTTTTGCTCTTAAAATATTAGCAAGTGGTTTATAACAGACAGCCAAATGTATAGTTAAGCTAGGCCATAACAAAGGTTTTCAGCTCTTGATCGTGAACAAGTGCTACGTTAATATCGAATTTCTTTATTCCCTATCTCTTTCTATTAGCTTCTTCTTCGACATTATCTCTAGTAGCTATCATAAACGAGACCCTAGTAAAAGTATAGGTACCAGGAGACATTTTCAATCGAATATATTTAAAACCGAATGTGATTATGTGTTACGTATCTTTCTAATGCATTATCAAAACTGAGCTTTTGTCAGTCAGTCAATATTTCTGCACAAAGAGACTTTTATTAAACTTTGTACGACCCAGGAATTAAGGCATGTATCTTATTCTTACCAGCTATTTACAATATTTTGTAAATGTAGCATTTAGTTCTAATACATTTCTTAGTAAAATGTCAACACAGTTTCTAGTATTGCGACGTGGAAAATTCAAGTTAAACTGATTGTGGTAACAAATTATTCCTTATTCGACTCCATAATAAATGTTATGGTGATTAATAGTTTGGTTACGGGCTTGCGATTAGTTTTAATGTGGTAGTGACAATGATTTGTAGGTAGTAATTTCATGACAAGACAATTAAGTCAAAAAACAGGAACAAAAACTTGTGCACACGGCACACGTTGCTATTTTTAAAGTTGGCTTCGCGGTATTATTGGCTGATTCATTGCAGATAATTTGAATAATCTTATAAGGTATTAGGGTGGTTAAATCTTGTTGTAAAAAGATATCTTCAAGTACCTACATGTCTAGTCTCTCGAATCTTTTAGTTCTACATAATAAAACTCTAACACTGACTGACACACTAAGCGTACCCCAAAAATTGGTGGACCAAGATACTTCCTTACTTAATTTAATTTTAATTTAACGGATTTCCCGAAAGTCAACCCCTGAGAGGGTAAAATTTTATTCCCGAATATACAAAATACGGTTATATAAAGCAGAATAATATTGAAAATCTATTTTGGGTCCAAATTCACACGTCCATCACGAGTCAATTGTTTTTGCTCCCAAAATGATAAACTATTAAATTACCATGACTATGCACTGGAGCGTGTCGAGCAAAAACTAAACTTTGCAAAAAATCTGTATCGAATGATGACAAAAAAGAGACCGATTTAAATTCAAATCAATGTTTCTGTATTAGGTATAAATATAATTTATTGGACGATGACTCTGACTACTCCATGATTACTAATATTTACAAACGTTTTGGGAGCCCTTTTATTATGTAACTAGCTGCCCGGCACGACTTCGTTCCCGTAGTGTCCTACTAACTTATACCCTAACCTACCCTACCCTACCACTACCCCACCCTACCCTACCTTACCCTACCCTACTACCCTACCCTACCCTCGCAACTTTCTTATTTTTTCTTTTATAAGAACCTTCTCCTGGCAATAAAAAACACAACAAAAAACAATTAGCGAAATCGGTCCCGCCGTTCACGCGTGATGGCGTGACCAAGGGAAATAGGGATTCATTTTTACCCGACTGACCCGGAAGGAGGGTTATGTTTTTCGAGTGTATGTATGTATGTATGTATGTATGTATGTATGTATGTATGTATGTATGTATGTATGTATGTATGTATGTATGTATGTATGTATGTATGTATGTATGTATGTATGTATGTATGTATGTATGTATGTATGTATGTATGTATGTATGTATGTATGTATGTATGTATGTATGTATGTATGTATGTATGTATGTATGTATGTATGTATGTATGTATGTATGTATGTATGTATGTATGTATGTATGTATGTATGTATGTATGTATGTATGTATGTATGTATGTATGTATGTATGTATGTATGTATGTATGTATGTATGTATGTATGTATGTATGTATGTATGTATGTATGTATGTATGTATGTATGTATGTATGTATGTATGTATGTATGTATGTATGTATGTATGTATGTATGTATGTATGTATGTATGTATGTATGTATGTATGTATGTATGTATGTATGTATGTATGTATGTATGTATGTATGTATGTATGTATGTATGTATGTATGTATGTATGTATGTATGTATGTATGTATGTATGTATGTATGTATGTATGTATGTATGTATGTATGTATGTATGTATGTATGTATGTATGTATGTATGTATGTATGTATGTATGTATGTATGTATGTATGTATGTATGTATGTATGTATGTATGTATGTATGTATGTATGTATGTATGTATGTATGTATGTATGTATGTATGTATGTATGTATGTATGTATGTATGTATGTATGTATGTATGTATGTATGTATGTATGTATGTATGTATGTATGTATGTATGTATGTATGTATGTATGTATGTATGTATGTATGTATGTATGTATGTATGTATGTATGTATGTATGTATGTATGTATGTATGTATGTATGTATGTATGTATGTATGTATGTATGTATGTATGTATGTATGTATGTATGTATGTATGTATGTATGTATGTATGTATGTATGTATGTATGTATGTATGTATGTATGTATGTATGTATGTATGTATGTATGTATGTATGTATGTATGTATGTATGTATGTATGTATGTATGTATGTATGTATGTATGTATGTATGTATGTATGTATGTATGTATGTATGTATGTATGTATGTATGTATGTATGTATGTATGTATGTATGTATGTATGTATGTATGTATGTATGTATGTATGTATGTATGTATGTATGTATGTATGTATGTATGTATGTATGTATGTATGTATGTATGTATGTATGTATGTATGTATGTATGTATGTATGTATGTATGTATGTATGTATGTATGTATGTATGTATGTATGTATGTATGTATGTATGTATGTATGTATGTATGTATGTATGTATGTATGTATGTATGTATGTATGTATGTATGTATGTATGTATGTATGTATGTATGTATGTATGTATGTATGTATGTATGTATGTATGTATGTATGTATGTATGTATGTATGTATGTATGTATGTATGTATGTATGTATGTATGTATGTATGTATGTATGTATGTATGTATGTATGTATGTATGTATGTATGTATGTATGTATGTATGTATGTATGTATGTATGTATGTATGTATGTATGTATGTATGTATGTATGTATGTATGTATGTATGTATGTATGTATGTATGTATGTATGTATGTATGTATGTATGTATGTATGTATGTATGTATGTATGTATGTATGTATGTATGTATGTATGTATGTATGTATGTATGTATGTATGTATGTATGTATGTATGTATGTATGTATGTATGTATGTATGTATGTATGTATGTATGTATGTATGTATGTATGTATGTATGTATGTATGTATGTATGTATGTATGTATGTATGTATGTATGTATGTATGTATGTATGTATGTATGTATGTATGTATGTATGTATGTATGTATGTATGTATGTATGTATGTATGTATGTATGTATGTATGTATGTATGTATGTATGTATGTATGTATGTATGTATGTATGTATGTATGTATGTATGTATGTATGTATGTATGTATGTATGTATGTATGTATGTATGTATGTATGTATGTATGTATGTATGTATGTATGTATGTATGTATGTATGTATGTATGTATGTATGTATGTATGTATGTATGTATGTATGTATGTATGTATGTATGTATGTATGTATGTATGTATGTATGTATGTATGTATGTATGTATGTATGTATGTATGTATGTATGTATGTATGTATGTATGTATGTATGTATGTATGTATGTATGTATGTATGTATGTATGTATGTATGTATGTATGTATGTATGTATGTATGTATGTATGTATGTATGTATGTATGTATGTATGTATGTATGTATGTATGTATGTATGTATGTATGTATGTATGTATGTATGTATGTATGTATGTATGTATGTATGTATGTATGTATGTATGTATGTATGTATGTATGTATGTATGTATGTATGTATGTATGTATGTATGTATGTATGTATGTATGTATGTATGTATGTATGTATGTATGTATGTATGTATGTATGTATGTATGTATGTATGTATGTATGTATGTATGTATGTATGTATGTATGTATGTATGTATGTATGTATGTATGTATGTATGTATGTATGTATGTATGTATGTATGTATGTATGTATGTATGTATGTATGTATGTATGTATGTATGTATGTATGTATGTATGTATGTATGTATGTATGTATGTATGTATGTATGTATGTATGTATGTATGTATGTATGTATGTATGTATGTATGTATGTATGTATGTATGTATGTATGTATGTATGTATGTATGTATGTATGTATGTATGTATGTATGTATGTATGTATGTATGTATGTATGTATGTATGTATGTATGTATGTATGTATGTATGTATGTATGTATGTATGTATGTATGTATGTATGTATGTATGTATGTATGTATGTATGTATGTATGTATGTATGTATGTATGTATGTATGTATGTATGTATGTATGTATGTATGTATGTATGTATGTATGTATGTATGTATGTATGTATGTATGTATGTATGTATGTATGTATGTATGTATGTATGTATGTATGTATGTATGTATGTATGTATGTATGTATGTATGTATGTATGTATGTATGTATGTATGTATGTATGTATGTATGTATGTATGTATGTATGTATGTATGTATGTATGTATGTATGTATGTATGTATGTATGTATGTATGTATGTATGTATGTATGTATGTATGTATGTATGTATGTATGTATGTATGTATGTATGTATGTATGTATGTATGTATGTATGTATGTATGTATGTATGTATGTATGTATGTATGTATGTATGTATGTATGTATGTATGTATGTATGTATGTATGTATGTATGTATGTATGTATGTATGTATGTATGTATGTATGTATGTATGTATGTATGTATGTATGTATGTATGTATGTATGTATGTATGTATGTATGTATGTATGTATGTATGTATGTATGTATGTATGTATGTATGTATGTATGTATGTATGTATGTATGTATGTATGTATGTATGTATGTATGTATGTATGTATGTATGTATGTATGTATGTATGTATGTATGTATGTATGTATGTATGTATGTATGTATGTATGTATGTATGTATGTATGTATGTATGTATGTATGTATGTATGTATGTATGTATGTATGTATGTATGTATGTATGTATGTATGTATGTATGTATGTATGTATGTATGTATGTATGTATGTATGTATGTATGTATGTATGTATGTATGTATGTATGTATGTATGTATGTATGTATGTATGTATGTATGTATGTATGTATGTATGTATGTATGTATGTATGTATGTATGTATGTATGTATGTATGTATGTATGTATGTATGTATGTATGTATGTATGTATGTATGTCTATTTCTTTGGCACGCTATGCAGCCTAAACGGCTCGATGGATTTAAGCATATGAGGTGTCGTTAGATTCGTCTGAACTGTGGGAGTGTCCATAGGGTATATTATTTTTATATGGCGTCTACGGATAAGAAAAGAGGGGGGGTATTAAAAACAAAAATTACGTTATTATAACAATATGGGTATCAAATGAAAGCTTGTGAAAAGCCCATTCCATATATGTATATATTGTAATACTTTTGTGCTACCATTTTGACGTAAACTGCAAAAAACCATGTTTAATGCAAGAACAGTAGGTATAGGTAGGTAGGTACTATGAGCGGTTACTGTACGTAGGTAACTCACAGAGTTGCGATGGTTGTTAGCGTTTCTTTACCGTACCGCTCATTTACTTACTAATACTTACTAATCATTCTGTATAAAACTAAAAAGTCTGAAATAAATTAAATTATTAAAAGAAACAAAAACCCCGACTGCTTAAAACAAATATTAACTGAAAAGATAAAAACAAGCTTTTTAATCTATAGAATTTGGAATATTTGAATGTTATAAGGTATTGCAGTCGGGGATAAACAAATATTTAAAAAAAAAAAAACATTCTTAGGTTATTGGTTTGTCCCCGACTGCAATACCTTATAACATTCAAGTTATATTCCAAATTCTATACATTAAAAAGCTTGTTTTTATCTTTTCAGTTTATATTTGTTTTAAGCAGTCGGGGTTTTTGTTTCTTTTAATAATTTATTATATATTTACATTGGTTACAATATTATGTCAGTATTTATGAAATTGTCTCATTTTTTGTTTGTCATAAGTTTGTCTAGTCTTGGACAGGATTAGGTGGGGCGCTTGGTGCCCAAGGAATATATTGTGTAGTGGTATAATAACGTCATCGTGCTTTCGGACATTCCTCGTTCAGGGAATAGGGATATGGTAGTTTACGGAGAGAATGCTACGACTGTGAGAGTAGAAGTCGAGAGATTCGAAGAGCCGTTTTCACATGTAATGAATATGTATACTAACTATGTAATTAATAGCCGACTAGCAGGCTAATAGTATAACATTACCTTTCAACAAAGTTAATGTAGAAATAACATCTCGTAATGACCAAAAATCCTGTTTAAAGAACCACATAAGATTGAAGATGTTATTTTGTTTAATGCCTCATCAATTGCTATTGCCAAATGAGATGTCTTTTAGAGGAATTTTTATCGAGTGAAATGAAATGAAATGTATTTATTTGTCACAATTTTGCGTAATATAATTAATAGTAATATAATTTTGTGATCAAAATCCAAAGACATATAAGTCAAAACTATAAAAAACAGCACATTGATCGATAATGAAACTGATACTAATTTATGGTGCGATGACACCCACGGCTTTTATTATAGAAAATGTATGTTTTTTTTAATCCGAACAAAAAGTTGGCCACAAAAACGTATGAACTTCTACCGCCTTTTGTTTGTGTGCTTCGCCACTTGTTGCGAACTCTTTTATTTTGTTTTTTGCTTTGCGTTTCGTTTTTGTTTTATTGCTGATACCAAGCAATGAAGGGAGACGTTTTAATACTCCAAATGTCAAACTCAGTTGTATATGATTCACCTTTCTTGTGTTGAAAATGTTTTATTGAAAGATTATTCGTATTAATAATTTCAAATACGTATTTAATAATATTATGGTTGGTAAGACGGGCTTCGGTTGAAACAAAATAACAATGGAATTAAATATTATTATTCTGACTCACCTTAGATTGTTCAATGTTGGCAGCAGACCCAAACCTGAAAAGAAATACAAAAATGAAGTTATTTTAAAAACGTGCTCTTTCATCTTTTGTATTAATCCGATCTATTTTATGTAGGTACGCTCTACATAAAAAAACTGCAACTTTATTGGAATTAAAGTATATTTATCACCATCATCATCATCATCATCATCATCATCTACCTTGCAGAGATATAATAGCTTTACAGTTTGGATTAATCTATTGTAGGAGATAAGGCTAGCTTCCTTTATGTTTGAATACAATAAAATAATCTGTCACTTAGATCTTAGCAAAATTCTTGTGAACAAACAATAAACTATTGCATTTTTATTCTATAATTCCCTAATTTGATGCTGAATTTAAGCTATACCCTTCAGATTTGTTTAGCTTATGATCCCAAACTCCCATCATTTCTATCTATTTAGTCACGTCCTGTATTTCTCTAAATATTATATCCCTGAAATAGGTAATTGATCATCGGAACTGGTTATTTGCCCAGTAAGCTTGCGACAGTCTTACCTACACAAATTCAATAAGAAAGCTTACCAATAAACTCATTCCTGACCCTGATCCTGTCAGGAAGCCTCGGTGCAGAGATGATGAGGCAGTTAATGAAGGCCATCAGCGCGGTCTTGTAGTCCGTCGTGACAGCATTCTTCAGCTCTTCGACTACAACATTCAGACGGTACCTCTCGCTTTTTAAGGTCTGAAAATAGAGAATGAGCGTTTTTGTTTCCATTTCTATTAACTTTTATGCATTTACCAGATTTTGGAGTTTTAGATATTTGATAACTGTTTCTAGCATCATCGAATTTCCAGCAATCAGAATACCTAACCAGTAAATCTACGATACGTAGAATTTTGATTAGTATAAAGTAATAATTACTAGGTATACATTTTATTAGAGTGTACATTTTTGGTATAGCTTCGACAATTCTTGAAAGATGAAATCATTCGTACATCAATACTTATATAATTTAGATAAACGTCGACCCATACATGTTATTTAGGTGATTCCTATTGGTATAAGAGGATAACGTACCTTATATCGATCGAGCGTGTCAACTGCTCGGGCGTAGCCGTCAGCATTGTACACGCAAAGGGCTGATAGGAGCTCGAACACCTGCAAATATACAATATTAATAGAATCAAGAGAATCAATGAGTGACATGGAACATGACTAGGTTTGACCGCTATCATCAATACATCGTCGGCAATATTTTAAGTTTCAGTTTGCCAGTCAGAACATCCTGACTGAGGAAGTATTTCGACCTTACAGAAGGCTGCAGCCATTAATTTAGTGATGTATTCCTGCAGTAAGGTCACCAGATCTTCACAAGAGGAGCAGTACAGGTAGTGGACGGGGACCAGCGGCGTTGTATCACTGCACTTTATCCCTTCTACTGCCGGCACAGCGTCTCCTCTTAACTCTTCTTCAAACCCATTTTCAAGTAAGGGCTCTGGTGTTCCAAGAATCTATAGGCCTCTATAACCTCCGACATCAGGCGGGCCGTATGCTTGTTACTACCTACCTACCTACCTACCTAGTACTAGTATAGTAAGGGGCACGAGTCTTGAGCACAGATTGACACCTGCGCAGTAGTCAATTTTCGGTCTGTTTGGCGGAATGAAGCAGGGGGGAGCGCCGAGCTGCACACGATTGGTTCGTCAGTCGATGCTCATCGTCTATTCGATTCTTGCGTGTCATTTGGCTACTTTGATTTGGCCAAAAGTGTACATGCGCGAGCTTGCCCCCACTACTGCCTATCTGTGCTCACCATTCGTGCCTCATACTGTACCAACCTGTTTCTTGACAGGTGCGGCGGGTGAGGTGAGCGCCGCCGCGAGCTTCCCTGCGTACTCCGCATGTTCTACAATGTAGTCGAGACCCACACGGCTCTCCATGCCGACCCTGGGGACAAGGAACATCATGTTAGTGTCTTGAAATCCTATAGTAGTAGGCACTTTTGTTTGGATAAATCACAGTGGATTACATTTGTTGGTTGGAATATAATAACTAGATGAAATGAAATGAAATTTATTATGAGAAAGACCAGCTTGATTAAATACAATTACAGTTTAAGTTCTAGCTTCCACGCTAGGTTATCCTGTGTTGTGGAAGTTAGTCTCTTTCGTCCATTACAGAGATAGGGAAAATATAATTTAATCACAAACAGTGCAGTACGGTGCATCCATGCTACGCGAATCGAGTACGAGCCGAGCCACGAACGAACATTCAACGAGCCTACAACGAGCACGATGCAAATCCTTTTGTTCGTGAAAAAACTGTCGCGCTCGTTCGAGGCTCGCAAGCCCGTTCACGCTACGCTACTCGTGCTCGCAGTGTGCTCGTTCGTGGCTCGGCTCGTGCTCGGTTCGCCAAGCATGGACGCACCATAGATGTGAATGAATGACAGACACGCGATGAAGTTTTGGACTCTAAATTAGTCTCTAATAACAACACGATTAATAACAAAGATTTAAATAACCCGGTAAATTCTGTGATAGATCAAAATTAGTTGGTACTTAAATACCTTCGTTTGAGTAAACTACTTCTTTAGCAAATCAAAATAAAAGGACACAAAGGAAGTCCTACACAATCTCTGGTCACATTGCTAATGTCAGTAGAACAGGTAAGAGGCAATACCCAGCTTGATAGGTATGTAGATGTGAATTGATTAGATTATTATCTAAATCGTAATTCTTGTTAATAATGTAACTCATATATCAAACTGAGAATATCCCGTTAATGTATGCAAAACATTTCGTCGAAATAGTTTGCAATTAAAGTATATCTATGCTTCTAGCTATGGACATTTTTCCTAGGAATTAACTGTACGTGGAAATACAATTCTAACTTAGATTTTTCTTACAATACTCTAGCTTTATAGACGAAGTCAGTGAAAGAATCTGCAGTAGCACGGCGCGATCTTTTGCTGACTTCAAAACAATGATTCAGATTGCAGTTCTTACGTGGTTATTTTTTCCTTGGAGTTCTTTTCAGTTGAAAACCGACTCCCAAACCGGTGGTAACTTCAGTAGCTTTGACTTTTATAAATGCCCTACAAGGGCTTAAACTGAATTTGACTTCTTTGACTACCATAGACGCACCACAGTAATTCTGATAAGTAACGAGGTGGAAAAAGGTGATAAGCTGGAGAAAAATAATTGAAGAATGATTTATTCAATAGTCTCGAATATTCTCGAACAAATAAAACGTTATGATTATTCGACAGTACCAGAAGACCTACAAATGAATACCAACACAAAATACTAGTTTTTAAATATCTGTTTAACAGTTTATGACAGCCAGGCAACCAAACCTATCTATTAATATAATTTAAGATGGAGGAATGGAAACCAGTTTGAATTTCAACGGTTTCTTTATTACATTATTTTTAGGCGCCTATAATTATGACGTAGTTTTGTTATTCGCGAAATGATCCGTACATAACAATTAATGCTTGTGAAACTACTTAAAACTATGCGTTTGTTTCTTATTATTAACATACATTTTGTAATTAAGAAACAACTATAGAGTTTTAAATATCCTTGGACATTCTTTATACACGGTTCATCAACATCCTCATCATCAGCCTTTAATGTCCCACTGCTGATCACAGGCCTCCTTTCACAAATGAGGGTGAAAGGGAATGGGCAGATACTCAACCACGCGTGCCCGCTGTGGATCGGTGGAGGTAGGCTAGTGGTCAACCTGCTGTTGGAGTATTCAAGCCGCCTAGGATACCTCCAACTAGCTTAACGACTATCCCAAGCTTAACGTGCCTTCCTAAGTACGGAATACACTAATTGAAAGCTCAATAGGCGGTCACCCATCCAGGTACCGGCCTTATCGGTAGTAGCTTAACTTTTAAAACGCTGCAAATACTCGTTCAAATTCATAAAAAAAAATATTATGAAAATCAAAAGGACAACTCGATTAAAAGAAAAATATATTTTATTATCAATTTAAAATGGAGTAAGAATATAAAATCGTATAATGTAGCTGTTTGAGATGTCGTTAACTTATGTAAATTATGCCAAGAAGCCGCAAGCAGTGTGCCTTCATTTATCAAGGCTTTAAAGTTGTTTTTTTATAGATTTTAAATGAAGCCTAATAGTGAAATATCATGGTTTTGGTTCAAGCAAATAGCCTCGAACAATTTATTTTATTTTACAAGCTTTTATACCAAATCTTGCAGGTTAAATTGCACCCACTTCCTGGCTTCCGATTGAGCTGAATTTGCATTTCAATCGGATAATAAATAAAAATAAAAAACCCTATTTATTCCTTAACCCTGGTAAATACATTTTTAAATATTAAAATAAAAACAAAAAGAAGTAGTAACTGGATATTACTTAAAACTGTGAATTATTATTATAATTTTAGGTTAGGACCCCTATTGGGTATAGGCCTCCTCCAGTGCCTTCCATTGGTCTCGATCTTGAGTGAGTGTCATCTAATTCTTTGTTTTGGATGTTTTTTCTATTTCATCCGCCCAGCGTGCCAGTGGTCTACCTGGTCTCCTTGTGCCTCATGATTCTTTCCTTGTGAAATCGGATAATAATGCAATATGACTTGGATCTGATCTGATGATGGAGTCAGAAGGTGGCCATGGGAATTCTGTAATAAAACGACGCAACCTCATCGAGTTTGGGCTCATTTGATTCGTCTTGACTGTGGCTGTAGGGTCTGATGATTAAGTTGGTAGACAATTATATAAATAATGCTTTAAGAAAATGAATTGTATTCTTGTTACTATTTTTTTTTTATACAACTAATTCGGTAAACAAGCATACGGCCCGCCTGATGGTAAGCGGTTACCGTAGCCATATGGACGCTTGTAACACAAGAAGCATTGCTCACGCGTTACCGAGTTTTCCCCCCTCCCCTATGAGCTCTGGCGACCTTACTCACGCGCAGGAACACAACTTTACACAACATAAAGTTATTTGGCTGCGGTATTCTGTAAGGTAACTTCCCCAGTCGAGCTGCTCTTTGAGCAAATAAACGCTACGCTCTACCTCTCTCTATTTTATGTCTATTCCTGGGTATTTAAAACTAACGGTGATCGGACCACTAATGCTTTATTTTGTCTATCTATCTGGTATCATTTATGGTCTTCATCGATTCCTAAACCGTATATTGAGACTAGTACCTACGTTAAAAGCTAATAATGCGAACGTAACAAACATTATCTATGCTAATTACTTCAAATAAAAATAGAGTGCGAATTTGGTGAGTTTGTGTATATGTGGTTTAATAATTAGTGATCTGATTCAAAAAATCTTTCTCTGATAGGAAGCTTAGCTTTTTATGACCGCGGGTGAAACCGTGAGGGATAGCTAGTTTAAATTAGGTATAGATAATGATAATCACAAGGCATAGAGGCAATTTCGCAACTACGCAATAATTTATTAATGTTGTTATACATAGTTACAATATCGCATTGACAAATATCATGAGTAGCACCTGCGCCTGCGCCTGCGCCTCAAAATGGAATCCATTTGTCAAAGTAACGATACAATCGACACACCATTCATCTTTCGCTGTTCAATCAAAACCGGTTTAGTTAAACAATAAAATATCAATAAAAGATGGCGACATTTTATATTGTTTATTTATTAGCTATCATATAATTTATAATAAAAAATAAAAACTTCTTATTCGAGTTTTGTCATCATAACGGTTTGCAGAAGCTTATGGTAACTTGATCTGGAACCGTCATTTTTTTAATACAAGGATATGCCGCGGTTGCACCCGCATTCCCACGATAAAAGGTAGCCTATAACACCGCCTTAAGACAAAAAAAAACAATAAAAAATCTTCAGCTTCTTAGATTTAGAATAGAATAGAAAACATTTATTCAGCTCATAATTTAACACATAACAAAGAAAATAAAATATACATAAACCGCTTAACCTAAAAGTCTAAATCTATGGAGCTGAAACGGTCTCCCACTCAGCATAATGTCTAATAAAATTAAATGTGTAATATAATTTAGATACACTACTGAAAAAAAAAACATTTTAACTAAGTAAATAGGTATAACTGTTCACAGAGTAGAGAACATAAAATGTAGTTTTTAGCCAACTTCAAAAATAGGAGGAGGTTTTTATTTCGGTCGTATTACCATAACTCCGTGATTTATGTACCGATTTGTTTGTTTTTTTTTTTGGAATGGTAGGTATTCTTTCCGTTTGTTCCCATTTTCATCAGATCAGGATTTGATTACTTCTTATTGTACTATGAAGTCGGTTTAATTTTTTTGTAAAACAGTTCAATTATTTATTGGAAATATATATAAATCCAGTACCTACAATTTTATTGGGCTCTAAAAGTAACAAACAACATAATGAAGTTCTTGTTTATTTCTTTAGTAATCCAATTTAAAAATAAATAATTTTAAATCACATCGTGTCATTTCATTAACCTCAGGCAAAGCCCCGAGCAAAGACAGGTCATAAATAAATAACACGCACAATAAAAACTAACATTAATTACAAAACCTAATACAAACTCGTAAATTATTACATATACATAAAAATGTGCTCCAAGTAGTTTTAAAACCAGTTTTTAAATATTGTTTATGTATTTTAAATTTAAAACTGGTATACATTATATGTTCTTCTTATTAAGTAAAAAAAAAAAACCTGGGACATTCCTCGCAGAGCTTGTACAGTGTACACACGGCTACATCAAGCTATACATTTCCAGTATACGCAGACCTCTCATTGTACGGAAATCCTTTACAATGCGAGGTCAGCTAATACTAGATGTGTATCTAATAGCTTGATGTGTGTAGCAGTGTGTACTATGGAAATCAGACCACTGATATAATACATATACTACTTTTTGTTTGTAAATACATAAGTACACCCAGACTCAGGACATACATACATGTTCATACACACAAATGTATGTCCAGTGTGATAATTGAACCTACGACCTGCAGCGCGATAAGTGGAATCTTAACCAGTCCCAGCTGGCCCGTAAAGTGTTGTATTATGCCCGCCTGATGGAAAGCGGTTCCCGTAGCCATATAGACTTGCAACACACGAGGCATCGCTCACACGTTACCGACCTTTCTCCCCTCCCCTATGAGCTCTGGCGACCTTACTCACGCGCAGGAACACAACTTCACACAACATAAAGTTATTTGGCTGCTGTATTCTGTAAGGTGGTGGTATTTCTCCATTCGAGCTGCTCTTTGTAATAAACGCTACGCTCTACCTATTATTATTTCTTATCATTACTACCTCCCTTATTTAAATAATACATAATTACAAACAGCAAGGTAAAAAATAATTACTGTAGTAGAAAAAGTCAGTATTACATAAGTAATTATTATTACCAAATGTATGTGCTTAGCGGTTCTCACACGGCCGCGGCTGTAAAGCTCTTAAGGTAAACAATAGGCAGTTAAACAATAAAGTCAAGGTACAGAACCCTTAATAATACACTAAACCGTGTTATATGAATGTTATACCCTACTTCTTGTCCTCGAATTCTATAAGATTTTGCCAACATAAATTGATATCTGCATTATTTTAAATACCACTAAGCTAGCAAACAAACATACGAAAATAAATAATTTGAGAGAGGCTCAAAGAGCAGCTCGACTGGGAAAGTACCTGCACCTTACACAATCATCATAATAATCAGCCTATAATGTCCCACTGCTGAGCACAGGCCTCCTTTCACAAATCAAGGTGAAACGTAATGGGCAGATACTCCACCACGCGTCCCTACTGCGGCGAGGTGGAGGTAGGCTAGTGGTCAACCTACTGTTGGAGTTTTCAAGCCGCCTAGAAGGCCTCCAACTAGCTTAACGACTATCACAATTAAGTGATAACCGGGACCAACGGCTTTACGTGCCTTCCGAAACACGAAAACGCTAGATTTGAAATACCACTAGGCGGTCACCCATCCAGGTACCGACCACGACGGTGGTTCGACTAAGAACGGCTTATCATGCTACACCACGAGCGCTTAAACACACACAATACACAATACCGCAGCCAATAACTTTATGTTGTGTTCCTGGGCGTGAGTAAGGTCGCCAGAGCTCATGTCATTGGGGAGGAGGGAAGGGTCGGTAACGCATGAGTGACATGAGTGATGCTTCGTGTGTTGCAAGCGTCCGTATGGCTACGGTAACCGCTTACTATCAGGTGCGTGTACCAAGAACCTCTTCACACCCTGATGTGGTTTGAAGATGCAATTGCCCTGAGGGCACTTTCACGGGTAAGGCTAGAATTTAACTTCAACTGAAAGTTAATCTATCTATACAAATATAAAGTACTTAGAAGAGTTTTTTTGTTTGGTTAATCGGGTCAATCTCAGCAACTACCAGTCGGATTCGACAATTCTTACATTAATAGGAAGCCACATTATTCCCGAATATTAATAGGCTTTTTATCCAGATACCGCGGGTGAAACCACGGGGGACTGCTAGTGAGAAATACAAGTGATTATAGTTCGTGAACCAATAGTAAAGCAAAGCTTTCTATGCCAAGGCGGTCCTTAAAACGGACATAAAGCTTTGATCCGTGAATGAGTTTCACGACCACGCGTCGAAAGGTCCAAACATTCGATATGTTCGCTTTGTCACTTTACTACAAACATTTTTAAAAGTATGAATGAGAGGCGAACTAGCTTGGGTAAGAGAGTTTGAGTAAGGTAATGTGGTCTAATAACGACTGTTGTCTTAACGTAGCGCACTTACCACTAACCTCGAGGAAATATCCCTTTATTTAGTAATACTGAACAATAAAATTCCGAAACTAGTCAGTGATTTGTCACTGGTTTTGAACAGTAAGGACCACTCGCTGCATCGCGTGTTTGTTCTCGGCCAATCAGAGCGCGTTGTCGGCGGTGGGAAATTGGCGAAATATATTTCAACCAAAATGAACGTCATTGTGCTTCTTTGGGTTAATTGTTGGATGGTACTAACCAACGTGACGGATAGGCGATGTATGGTTTGGATCTGTTAGATCAAAATAGTAGATACACGCACCGGTTTAGAGCTCGCTTTTTAGGGTTCCGTAGCCAAATGGCAAAAAACGGAACTTTTATGGATCCGTCTTGTCTGTCTGTCTGTCCGTCCGTATGTCACAGCCACTTTTTTCCGAAACTATAAGAACTATACTGTTGAAACTTGGTAAGTGGATGTATTCTGTGAACCTCATTAAGATTTTCACACAAAAATAGAAAAAAAAAACAATAAATTTTGGGGTTCCCCATACTTAGAACTGAAACTCAAAACATTTTTTTAATAACGACGTCTATGAATAGGTCTTCAAAAATGAATTATTGATTAAATGATTATTCTTATATAATTTTTATCTAAACTGAATAGTTTGCACGAGAGACACTTCCAAAGTGGTAAAATGTGTGTCCCCCCCTGTAACTTCTAAAATAAGAGAATGATAAAACTAAAAAAAATATATGATGTACATTACCATGCAAACTTCCACCGAAAATTGGTTATTAAAATTATTAAATTATAAAAATATATAAAATTTTTAATACGTCATAAATTGAAATTCATATCAAATACTCAGGTCTATACTACAATTTACTTATATACCTACAGGTTTGTACGGAACCCTCGGTGCGCGAGTCTGACTCGCACTTGGCCGGTTTTATTGCGTGTAGTCACGGGCAAAAAAGAACATCCCCTGTATGTAAAACGATACGTAAGTAGTGTTAGCCGGCTTCTTAAAACTTAATTATTTTAAAAATTGTTCAGCAAATGAAGGATTAGTTAGGATCTTTTAATGTCTCTGATAAATCATTAAAAAAGCGACTTTAAGTTAGGTACCTGGGTAATAATGATTATGAGTATAAACCAGTCAAACACAATTATTACCAGGTGAATGGCTAAAACTATCGTATTCATTACCAACACGTCGCATGCGATTAGTGATACAGTTTAATCAGACATCTTGATGATCAGCAGTCAGACATTTGACGGAGTCAGGACTCGGATTTACTCATGTGAAATGAATTAAGTTCAAGGCTCAAGTAGAGGACAAAGAAGAAGAAGCGTACATCTGAAGAAGTATATCTCTGATAGTAATGAATTTTGAAGGCTTTTCATCCTTTTATGGAATCATAAAATTTTAATTTGAGTATGAAAACTCATCCATGATAATGATACATTAGATAATTTCCCCGAAAATACCAGGTATTTCATCCAATCGGCCTTTATCCATAATTCCTTACTTAATACCTGCCTACCAATTGTGGTAAAATTATGCCACAAATATTTGACCCAATTCAGAATCAACTCTTCAGGCGATCGGCCGCATTTTCCAGTCTGTCTAAGCCCAGAGCAACAAAGCAAGTAATTCGGTATGCGCTTGCGACACCGCAGGGACAGAATTCCACAGATTTCATCCATAATGCTTTTATCGGTTGACAGGCGTCCTTATAACTCTGTCGCGGTGTAGAGCTGGTATGCAGATTGTGTGTGGTGGAAGGTATGAGATGGAAGCTATTTTTAATAAAAGGAAAATCTACATAATTTGATGCCTGTCTCCAGAAAAGTTCAATTTGGCCATGATCGGGCTAACCACAGAGATTGCCAAATATACATCTGCTAAATATTATCTGCGAGATTATTGGATAGCAAGTATAAAATGTTAAAGTGACTGACACAGTTCAGCTAGTGAAGAAACCAAATTAATATCTAATTTGTTTTATTACAATGGAAAGTAATGACGAAGACTAAATTGTAAAAGACACAGAGTTTAGATACTTATCCACTTGAGTAAGCTTGCTCAAGTAATTATCATAATGCATAAGCTCGTAACTTAAACCACACAATAACTAACGAAGGTAATGTAACGCTAGGTGCCAACCCACGCAAATGTAGCTCGTTCTTCTACTAAAGTTATTAACATTTTGTTTGCCTTTTATCTGTCCAAGCGTGAAAGGACAATACTTCTCTATAGATAAAAGAGATTTTCCTATGAGATGAGGTACTAACTCCCATTATTTGATATAACTAAGTAAGATGTAATTGCAACCTACTCACGACTATTGACTCGTTGACCTGTAGGAAAGCTTTTCTTAATAAGAGCAAATTGTATCCAAGATTAGCTTTGGCAAAAGCAAAATGGTATTGATATGGAACCATACAGAACCTTTAAACCTATACTGTGGCAAGATTACAGGAAAAAACTAGAATCAGAAAGCCCATTTCCGCAGTTTCCAAATCACAACCAAAGATAAAATCAAACAAACACCAACCAAGATGGCAGATACCAACAGGTGGTCAATTGTTATTCAATACGCAGAATCCTGACGAGATATTCCATAGAGATTTGTTTCTGAGAACTCTTGACAAATGCATACAAACAGATGCGGTGTTTATGAATATGGCAGACATGTTGGAATGCAAACTTAAGAGTTCATGATGAATGATAACAATTACCTAAAGGATAGTTACTACTGTAGCAGACGATACAGTTATTGTTTAAGAGCTATGGAAGGAATGTGTATTGTAATACAAAATACTTAGCATACACTAACAAAAGCACGAGATTAATAAAGACACTGAAACTACTGTAAGAGTAAGACTTTATTCGTGACACATGGATAGATCTCTACGCTTTAATAGTCTCTTCAGAAAATGGAGATAAACAATCTGATCCTAAAGTTTCTTCGCATTCGAGAGAGCATAATAAATGTTTCAGTTTGGGCCTCAGGAAAGCTGTGAGAGGCAATTTAATGCACAATCTTCGAAGAATTGTAGCTCCATGCTTTGTAAATGATAGCAAAGATGACACTGAAGCCTTTAACATCGATTCAAATATAACTCAACACTTTATTACACCTGCCAACCCACATATTTCTTTTCAATGTACGATACGAATTCCACGTACGATAAATCAAAGACGCAAAGATTGTATCACCAAATAAATTAACCATTATGCGTAATTGCGTAATGGTGTGACCTTGGCATTACTACACCTACATACCATGGTTTGGTTACAATACCATGCTTTTATGGCTGTAGAATTAAATTTTATAGAATTTGTCATTGAGTTACAAGACGGAAGTCTTGAAAAGACTAACGGCCAGGGTGACTGGGTCAATCAATTTGCTGATTTTTGGTTAACAAGCAGTTAAAGTAGTCTTTTCGGTCGGCAGTAAAGATTAGTAATAACTAAAACAAAATTATGAAGAAATTAGATAATACTATTATTTTAAACAAAGTAGCTCTGTCTGTCTATTGGTTAGACGACTAAATCTCTGTTATGATCGTGTTGGAATTTGGTACGCAGATAGGTAGTCTGACATAGACTATGATGTCATTAGATAGACTCTATAATATAGAGAAGGACATAGGTTATTTTTATCCCGGAAATATACAGTACATAATTGGACTGTTTTACAAAAAACTTAAACCGACTTCAAAGTACACTAAGAAGTGATCAAATCCTGATCTGATGACAATGGGACCAAACGGGAAGTGTAGCCTTCCAGACAAAACAGAATTTTTCAAATCGGTTAATAAATGACGGAGTTAAGAGGTAACAAACATAAAACAAACAAAAAAAAATACAACCGAATTGAGAACCTCCTCCTTTTTTAACCGACTTAAAAAAAAAGGAGGTTCTCAATTCGGGTGTTTTTTTTTTTTTTTTTTTTTTTTATGTTTGTTACCTCATAACTCCGTCATTTATTAACCGATTTGGAAAATTCTTTTTTTTGTCTGGAAGGGTACACTTCACGTTTGGTCCCATTGTCATCAGATCAGGATTTGATTACTTTTTAGTGTAGTTTGAAGTCGGTTTAAGTTTTTTGTAAAACAGTCCAATTATTTGAAGTCGGTTAAAAATAAATGTAATCAGCTCATAAAACAGTTTTATGCTATCAACCAAAGTATCATTTGATCATTCAATAACACAGAAATAACTCTGCAATACAAATATAATGATCAATAGAACCTGTTGAATCAATGGTACAGACAGACACAAACCTATGTATATTAATCAACATTAAATTCTAACAATGAGTGCTTCAAGCAAGGACGAAGTGTGGGTGATCTTGCTTACTGAATATTGTTGATAAACCTGCTTATGCTAGACAAATTTTACCATACCAGTTAATAATTCACACCCAGAGCTTAATGAATTAAAAAGTATGAGATAACTTGTGCTCTAGCACTTTTATTTGGTCTTCTAGGTAAGGGAAACATTCATCTTTTTATTTATTATTCCCTGGTGATATTTCGGTTACATTATTGGTTTTTTCCCAGAGATCTCTATTTTTTGTTTTAATAATATTATGTCTATGTTACTCAGTGACAATTTAGCTTTCGCCTGGTGAAAGAATTTTTAAAATTGGGCCAGTAGTTATCGAGTTTATTAATTACAAACAAAATACAAATATCCAAATCTACTCTCTTTATTATTAGTGTAGATGTATATGACACATAAACAGTTATGATATTATATTAATGTAACAATATTCTGATATGTACACCAATTTATAGATATGTACAGCATCTTTAAGTTAAGGTATCGCAATCAATTCAAATGCATCTAGCTATTCCAAAAACAGTTCACTTATAGTTTTTCTTGTTAAACGCTGAATTTTTAAAATAAAAAGATATTTCTCGGCCAATGTCGCGTCCTAGCAATGGAAAACAAGTCATATCAACAAAAGCGCTTATTATCCGACCTTTTGAGAATTAACCCTAAAATACTGAGTATTTGCGCGGCCCGACCTCGTGGCAAGGCCTCCCGGATTTGGTCAGGTCAACTGGACCGGGTACTGCCCTTATTCATGCTTTGGCATTGAGCTGTGTCGTGTTGGGCTTGAAGTGAGCTTATGACTGTGATCACTAGTTGAATGTATGTTGTGGAAAAGTTATTATGATTGATAGTTAAAATGTATCCGGACTAAATTAGCTATACCCTATCTTTCTGCCCTGCGATTTTACCTTCTTTGCTCGCTTGAGGATGGAATTTTGAAAAACACTTCCATAGAGTTGCCTAAAATTTAAAATATCTAGATTCTAGAGCTGTAGATAGAAGATGTATTTCTCGTTATCATCTTTTAAAAACCCAAATCTGATTCATGCTGATCAACTTTAACTATGACACCAATTGTGAAATCGGAAAAAAACTTTTTCATACATTTCAAAGGAGAATTAAGTTTTGATTATGTTTGAATTATGCTTATACCTTTTGTAGAATTAAAATTGGACCCTACTTTAATGGAACTTAAAATCTCTATGTAATCAATACTACACGTAGTATTATATACAAAGATGTGTCTATAGATAATCCCAGATTTCACAGCAAGTCTACACAAGCACCGACTGTTTCTTTAGAGTCAATGAGCGTATGAAGCTGTATCAATTTCCATCTACCTACAGTTGTCCAGTTAACAGATACAGCAAGCGTATCGGGTAACACTAATATGTCGGTCGTCGAACTTAGGAAATGGTTCGTTGAGACAAATTATCGAATTAAATGCTTTACAATTGCTCTCTCTTATTTTTTTAATTATGGTATTTTTCTGGAGACAGTTGATTAACGGCACAGTAGAGGAACCTTTTTGGAAACTCATACGTAGTATGGTTATGAAGAAGATGCAAATTTTTGCACTACGCATATCTCCAAATCATAAGATGATAAAGTGGCTCACTAAGTATTTGGATTTTAAAACAGTAATAATGGCAAAACTGACAGTTTCAGAACTAGATATTATATTTGACTGAAAAAATCAAAGAAACGCGTTGCGTCCCGGAAACCCACTAAAGTAGTACTTGCCAATGTAGGTATGTGTCGCGACGATACATGCCTTCCAAAGCACGGAAAACGCTCGATTTGAAATACCACTAGGTACCCATCTAGGTGGTCCCACGACGATGGTAGCTTAACTTTGCCGATCGATTAAGAACGGCTAATCATGCTACACCACGAGCACTACAAAGAATATATATACCCCAACCAAATATGTAAAATCAAAAGTAATCTAGTTCAACACACAGCTGCAAACCATAAACTAAAGCAGAGTTCATAAACCACTTAAATCTGAACCCTGCAGAGCCAAATCGCGGGCGGGTCACGCAGGTCGCTTTCACTGCGCCTGCGCATGTCTACTCTAATAGCCTTGCACGGGGATAAGAGATACCTCTTAACACTGAACAATGGATTTCGCAATGTCTTCAAAAATGAATGGCTACTTCCGATATAAGCTTCTGTAAGAAAGGCGAAAGGTTGAAAAATATGCATAATTTGTATTGTAACATATTACGTTAGTTAATTTATTATGTATGTTTATGGATGAGGCAAAAAGCTTGCATTTCTACCACTATTACTGAGCTGAGTGTTGTTCTGACTGAAGTTGGAAATTAAACAAAGCAACAAACAGATAAATAGTCATAGACATGTTGTAGATAAAGATAAAGGTGTTCCGGAAAAAAGCTTGGGAAAATATTTAGGAAATTCATCATCATCATATCAGCCCATGGATGTCCACTGCTGAATATAGGGCTGCCCCATTGATTTCCACTTCGAACGGTTCTGGGCCGCTTGCATCCAGCATTTAGGAAATTATAAACTCAAAATTTTTGTCACAATCACATAAATTTCTGGTCTGGCTTGGTTGGTTTAAAACTGGTTATAATGAAGTTTAGTTGTAAATTACTCGAATCAATAAACAAGTTTCACCAAAGACATAATATATTAAAGTGAAAAAAGGAAAACCAAACGTTATCAAAGAGCAAAGAGCTACAAACGAAAAAGCAAATAATTATCTTGAACGAAACCGCAACGAGTCATGATAAACCATAATCCTTTACACACAGAAAATAGGCTATCTATGGGTTTACCTGCAAACTAGATTATCTTGGTCGATATTTACATTTTCCTTGTACTAAGCAATATTATCGAATATCTAATATTTAACGAGATTTGAACTGATTTATATCATTCCTTTCAACTGCCAACTTGAGAAATGTCAGGGTATTTAGAATATCAGTTTCTTCGAGGCAAACAAATTTGACCCTTATTGTTATTTTTACACAGAGATTATTAGTTGCATATACTATAAAGAATAAAAACTTAAATTTAAAAGATTGTCAAAATTGGAAATTTATGCCTAAACAAAAATAATATCATCTAAGTTAATAAAATCTAAAATCTCACCTATATACGAATACCTAAAAAAGATCATTATAAAACTGACATCTTCGTAAGTCAACATCACGAAAAAATTAGGCGATGATTTTCATTACCAGCATCTGAATCAAACCGCGTGCGCCCGCGCATCGCTCCGACACAGACCTTGAAACAGACCGGTCCGTTATGCAACAGACGCACACACGCCTCGATTATTTTATATATTGACAGCTAGCCCAGTTGTTTGTATATCATTTATCACGTATTAAGTTTTGATATATAGATTTACTATGGACAAACCAATAGGTTCTGAACTTCTGATAAATTGAAGAATTGAATGCATTTAAACTGGGAGATAAGAAAAAACTAGTTTGAAGACCTTACTCTGCTGATTCATGATATTAATGACGTGGATGATGATGATGAAGTTGCCAAAGTTGACATTGATGTTCTACCTACTATAATGTAGCCTACATTTAATAGTGACGTAGAATAAGCATTTATATGACGCACGGTAATTGCAAAGTATTCGGCGACAGTTTATGGCCAAGTTATAGTGTCTATACATGGATACAATGACGTATTGTTGGATATCTATGTTATGACTTGCCACTTAAACATTGATAGGGCTGCTACGCTTGAATTAAATTTAATTACACCTGTTTTTGAATTTGAACAAATAAAACTACTAATGAGAGGATTAATAAACGAATGTATCAAATAGGATTTTATTTTATGGTCATCCGCGTCAAAAGGGTCAACGAAGTCCGAGGATTTACAGCTAATTTAGAGATATGTGATGCCATTCATATGCAAAGAGTCTATACGTAGATAAACGATCTTCTTACCTTGGCAGAATAATCAAATGCTAAGGCACTAAATGTTATTCGTGACTCTACTACTTGGTTTAAAATGAGAAAGAAAACATAGTTGCCTTGATCTCTCTTCCTATGTGTTCTTTATTGTCGTCATCACTCCTCAGATAGGTCTTCACGTGGAGTTATCATCTTCATCTTTTGGTGCACATTCTGGTGTACTCACGCAGGGTATCACATATCTGATTGGTTGATATATCAAGCACCTATCGGTGTGTTACGACAGCTGCACTTGAGAGCCAGTTCCTTCTAGGCTTTGTGTGCTTACCACCTTCAGCCACATCATCACTTACCATTGTGAGATTGTGGTCAAACACAACTATACAGAGTATCAAAAAAACATCGAAAGGGAGATCTTCTATGCTTTCTTTATCTTTGACCTTGTCTTGCAATTGCCTTGTATAGAATCATGATTCCGCTTTGCACGTCCTGTAATATTACCTTAAGAATATATTTCACAGTTATAGGTAAACCTTACTTTCCATAAAATGATGCTTACTAATCTTAGGTAGCGCTTAGATTAATATCAGTAGCAGATTAATCAGGATAGAAATTCTTTGTCAAGCCTTCCATAGCTGTTCCTTTGATGCAGCAACCCTGCTCATTACAGGAAGCAGCCACTTGTACGGGCAGACATCGCCTCATGGACCGGATGCGTCGACCTACACCATCATATCGATACAATACATAAACATTGTGTCTTTATTCTGGGTCACAGCACTACCTTGCCTTTACCGGTTTATTCGGTACTTCCGAGGAACTGATATTGCAGCCGTTTGCCTTATACTTCGATAGCTGATAATTAGTGGGTTTTCAGGAAGTGGACTTGGTTATGCAAATTGTGTTAACTGTACAACAATTTTGCACGAAAAGAGAAAAAGTATTATTGTTAGACTAATTAAGAAATAGGAAATAATATCACGGGATAGTCTTGTCTTGGAAGAAGATAAATGTATCCTTGTTTACGGAATTAGATTTATAAATAATTGGACTGTTTTACAAAAAACTTAAACCGACTTCAAAGTACACGAAGAAGTAATGAAATCCTGATCTGATGACAATGGGACCAAACGGGAAGTGTACCCTTCCAGACAAAAAAAGAATTTTCCAAATCGGTTCCTAAATGACGGAGTTATGAGGTAACAAACATAAAAATAAAAAAAAAAAAAAAAAAAACCGAATTGAGAACCTCCTCCTTTTTTTGAAGTCGGTTAAAAATAATATCAATTATTGACCTAATGATTTTACACTGTGATGTATGGACAGCATCAGATGAAAGATTGTAATAAGGGCGACTATAAGAAAATATTGGACCAAGTTACAAGAAGGTAAAATAGTGGTTTAAAAATCATTGCTGAAATTCAAAACTTTTATTATAATCAGTTTTCTCAAACACATAAGCAAAAAGACACGAACAAAGACAAAGACGCAAATAGTGAAAAATAAATAAAACAGAAGGCATACAAAGCGCACCGAGCAAAGTGCTCAACAATAAATTAATTAGAGTTGCGCGCGCGCAGCTAATATCGCAGATAACATGCGACGCTGTTGCATTACCATATCGAATGGCGATGTTTGGTTTGATTCCATTTGTCGTCCGTTTACGATATTTTTATCAATGTATGAAGAGAAACATACTCTATTCAAGATCTATGAGAATGGATTGTTGTGTGTGAGCTAAGATTAAGGATTTTATAGAAAATACTAATCAAAATCAAAATTTCTTTTGTAGAAAATTCGTCGTATTTGCTAATTCTTCGCCAGACCTTTGCTTTAACTCGTATTTTGCACACAACACAAAGTTAAGTAAAGTTGTCTTGTGTCGTATTCAACAATGGAAACCCACGGTTTTATTTAATGGTGACAATATCACATGTTACAATTAACCCTATCATTATACTTGGTTTACTGTGAAATCGCATTTAGTTAACTACGGAGATGGTTGGTATAGTCATTCAGAAGTCTGTAGTAGTCTATGGACCCACGTGATGGATTATTCTCCTTTTATCCCTATCATATTCCTAATTTTTTTTACCAAAGTTCTGAATAAATGAACCTCATCGCTTGGCAATAGCAGGAATAGGAGGTTTTTTTAATTATCTATAGGCTTGTAACCATCAAAATCAATGATGATGTGGCCGAAGGTGGTAAGCACACAAAGCCCAGACGGTACTGGCTCTCAAGTGCAGCTGACGGAACACGGATAGATGCTAGACGACAGATTTTTTAATTGAGGGTGGTAGCCAGCCAGACGGGTACTGCAAAGTACCCTGCCATATGCAAAAGTGTGAATTACACAAAATTACATAAGTATAATTGCACGTACGTGTATATGCAATGTCAATCATAGTTAGTCGATGCCGCAATTTCAATTAAAAGGTAACAATCTGTTAACTACACGATTACCAATAATATGTGTAAAAACTAAACAATAAGAATTTTTCAAAGGCGTTTGATGTCATCGATAATATTATCTCCTAATGAGTGTACTTAAAGAAAATCTTTATAAGACGTTTATGAGAACCTACTAAAAATCACTCTTATTGTATCAATTTATTTTCTTGTATCAATTTTCATTCGGCATAGGACTGTACATTATCCAATCTCACCATGGTAAGTCCTAATGTATTTTATTTTTTTACTGTGTATAGGCTTGTGTTTGACTACAATCTCACCATGGTAAGTGATGATGTGGTCGAAGGTGGTAAGCACACAAAGCCTAGAAGGAACTCGCTCTCAAGTGCAGCTGTCGGAACACACCGATAGGTACTTGGCGACAGATTTTCAACTTGAGGGTGGTAGCCAGCCAGACGGGTACTACAAAGTACCCTACCACCGTGCTATGGTTTCCTCACGATGTTTTCCTTCACCGAAAGCTCAAGCTCATTGTAGGATTCGAACCCGGGACCTTCGTCTCGGTATCCGACGTCACTACCACTGAGCTATCGCCTTTAAAATGTGGCCGAATACAACTAGCTGTCAAGTATCGTTACTGTGACCCTGTAACCATATAGTTGGTTAGCTACTGAATGAGATGTCACTCCAATGTCACATGATCCCAACAAAAAAGTGCATCGTACCAAAATACATATTTTTTTCCATCACGAATCCGTTTCGTGATTAATCCCGCCAGATGGCGTATAAAAAGCTGTAATTAATGTCCGGCTCAAAGGACAAATACGCCTTTTGTCTCCGCGATATGACATACAATCTTGGATCTAGGAAGCATATGGTGGCCATATAAGAGTAGTCAATGTGCCGTATAAGGCATATAAACGCAAACCTTGTCTTATAATCGGGAGTTATTCGCCAGAGAGCCTTATAAGTTAGATATTTATTTACAATGTTGTTTATATATAACTTATAAGTTTAATTAATTAACTGGTGTTTAATGCTCGCTAATCGGTCGACATCCTTTGTCAGGTTTTTATGTAAGAACTAGATTTCGGAGCGGGATTTTATTTTTTATCCGCGTTCGAATAGGTTTGTAGGTTTTCCGGGATACCAAAGTGATCCATATCCAACGCTAGCCTAAAGAGATGTGCTCGTATGCCTTTTATTGCTCAGTGAAACTTAGATTACGCTTTTTTATAAGTTTCTTAAATTGTTAGTTTTCATAAGAACAATATGCGTAAAAAGTCAATATCCTGTAAACATTCTCTACTTCTAATTAGCTGGCAAAAACGAAGCACGAATTAGTCTTACTAAACTTAGTAATTTTTAGTTCTTTATCACCAAAACTATCCATAAAACCATTACCATTAGTATCTTAATGATTAGTGTGGAATCTCTCAGGATCTCCTCAAAAGCAAATGAAACCCCTCCAGAATCTCTAAACGGATTTCAATCCTAGTACGTCATCTTTCTCCAATTTTCTTTTGTGTCACATTTTCCACCTGATGGTCTATCGTCACCGTTGTTTAATGTAATTAGCAACACCAAATGATATATAGCCCAAGTACTGCAAATTTTTGCAGTGTACAGATTGAAATTATCTACTAAATCTTCTGTTTATCTTCTGTCTTTTACCAGTGATCCTTGGTCCTACAAAGGATCACTGGTAAAAGCACTAATATCGAGCTAAGTTAATTAGAAAATTTACAAAAATATGAAATTACATAATATTTATTTTGATGTTATTTGAAGATATTAACTTACAATTATCTAATGCAGAACAGCATGTGGATATCTGGAACAAAATAATAATAAATTAAATGACAGTCGTGATAATTGTACAAGGAGTTGTGATAATCATGGTGATAAAACCAAAATATAATTTTCTTAATGATTGTAACAAATATTAGGTAGTCTTTTTATTAGCCTTGGAGAAATGGAGAATGCCTATATAAGAAAGATTATCATAAGAAGACATATCATCATTTCGGTGATTTGATTACCGTGTTCATCCAAATTATGGTCAAATAACAGATTTTTGAGGGAGTCAACAATAAGGATTATTTTCCCACCAAATAGATTGGCCGCAATTAACAGCGTAACCTAAACATTACCGATAACTTTATTTGCCACATCTTCGTTGCTTGAAAGATTTAAGTCAAGAGTTTTATTCAGCTATCGACTCCCGAGCATATTTATTTTCCCATGAAAACCACTTCTATTACTAGACTTACCATATATTACGCATTTTCCACCACCTACCGTTGAAACGTTCTTACATCTAAAGCAGCCGGTAAAATGCCACGTCCAAATTATCTCGTTGAACCACCTTTGCCTTATGGTAAAGTCGGCATTATCAAAGAGGGCGGCGCCATGTATGGAAGTCCGGTAGTCGTAGTGGGTCCTATTCCCTGGTTATAAAGTGACGTCAATGATAAAAAGACTGAGCTCTATACACGCTGTGTTTTAGAGATATGCTTAAGAAATAATGTGGCATAGAGTGCTGGTATGGAAGAAGAAGATGGTTTAGGAAATTTATAAGTCAATTTAAAGGTCTATAAAGTCCATCCATTTAGGTAACATGAGTTTGGAAAACTCGCGAGGCAGAACGCTGCCAATTGAGCTGGCCATTCGTTTGGAGAACTAATAAATAATGTGCAAGAACACTCCATTGGTGACAATAAGCAGCTAGGTCTCACCAGGTGGGCAGACGACCAGGAAAAAGTCATTGGAAGCTGCTGGAAGATTTGGAAGTGTTCGTAATACAAAATAATCTAATTCCGCAGCTAGGAAGATTTTGTACTGCTTTATAACAGTTTCGACTAATCACTGCATATTAATGTTTAGTGTGTCCTTGACTGAGCCAATCAGAGTGCATGTGTCCTTCATTTAGCTAACAGAGCCCATTGTAGGGGGTGGGGCGTAATAGATTTCAAACAAAATGAACGGCTTTGGTTTAATGATGGTTCTGGTATGGGGATAACTATGTTCAGTGAGTCATTGTCACAAAGAAACATAGACATATTTAAGACGAGGTCTTACATAAAATTCACAAAAATGGGTTTCTTTGAGAGTCGAGTATGATGTAATGCAATGAAAATACCTAACACAAAAATACTGTGGACAGAAGAGGGTTTTGAGAAAAATTATAACCGAATAGAATATTAAAAAGTGCTTTGATATTTCCAATAAATATTTCGTAAATTAACTCACAAAAAAATCTTTCGCGTCAAAATTCTCCGTATTTTCATTTAATTTTTTAAGAATATATTAGATACAGAATTATTATTAGAATGTTAACCGGACACTTATTCAATTTAAAATGTATATTCTGTATAATCTAAAGAAAACCCGTAAATAAATGTCCATTTCATAGAGTCGACACATTTATGATTTACCATTTTCAACCCTATTTCAGTGAAGAACGAGTGCTGTCAAAATCGTAGTCAGTCCGCGCCTTAAGCCTTAGCAAGTATCAACTGATAAGAAAACCACGCGGAAACAAATACCCGTAATTTACCCTACTTTATCTCAATTAGAAGTACATACAAGACGGAAATGTGTTTTCCTCTGTATGTTTGTTCGTCGGCGACCTCCTAAACGCAGTCTTGAAGGTTAGCTCCGTTTTGCATATCGTGACCAAATGTTTGTGATAGCAATGTCGCTCGCTAAGTATTGTGCCATATGGTTTAGTAGTTTATTAGTTTGGTTTGTTGGTTTATCTGTTTTAACTTTAACAATTATGTCATCCATTTATATGTTTTGGCAGAACAATAATTAAATATTGATTATTTTAAAGTATGTTAATGTAAGTTTAACTTTGACTGTAAAGAATTAACTTTATAAAACGCCAAGCGTTTACAAGAAAAATGTATAAGTGAAATTAGTTACATGAGTTTTCCGCTAGAGGCTCTGTAGCTGTACCAATTCCTATGGAGAAATGTCGTCAACGCAAACGATATTACTAATTTCAAGGCAAACATAAACCATGGCACAGTGGGTTACTTTGATGTACCTACAAATACCTGGGGGTTTAAAAATATCACCCAAGAAATATTGTAACAATTAATTTCTTTCCTCGAACCCACAGATCATAAAACACATATCTACCAAAACTATTGTAAATTACTAAAGCAGCAAAATAGCATACGGCTTATCTGATGAGCGGTTACCGTAGCATAGACGCTTGCAACTCCAGGAGTATCACTCGCACTTGTCAACACTGAAAAATTCCATGAAGGCCTTGCTCCTTAATTTTCCCGCATTCTTTTATTAAACAAGTCCTTTACAACCTTAATGCAGAAGCACAAAGTACATAATCAAAAAAAGCACCGCACTTGAAACAATTGTTCTATTTACTCACGTTTATAGATAACACTGATAACACTCCACTAAATCAAGTGATATTGTTCAATAAGGAGGACACTTCTCATTAGAGTACATTAATCATAGCGTGTATGTGCGTCTGTGGTCGGAATCTCGAGAACTAACATGTGGGCAAGTAGGTCAAAAACGTGTCTCACGGTCAGCGTGATCGTTATGATTGGGTAACACTAGGACATGCATGTGACTTTGTCTGTAAATAAGTTATGGTTGTTAAAAAAGGATTATTTGCTTGTTAGGGCTCATATAATGAGTCATGCGTAGATACTACAGGGGTGAAGAGTTGCTACACATGAAAGAAGGTAAATGTTTCTTGGGGGAAATATGACGGGCCAAAATGTACAAATTGTGTACAAAATAATCTATATATATAAAAATGAATCCCTATTTCCCTTGGTCACGTCATCACGCGTGAACGGCTGGACCGATTTCGCTAAATCTTTTTTGTTGTGTTTGTTATGGTCAGGAGAAGGTTCTTAAGGAAGAAAAAATTAAGACAGTTGCGAGGGTAGGGTAGGGTAGAGGTAAGGAAGTTCCCTTCCTTACCCCTGAAGGAAGGGTAGGGTAAGTTGGGTAGGGTAGGGTAAGGTAGGGTAGATTAGGGTATTGGTTAGTAGGACACCACGCGAATGAAGTCGTGCCGGGCAGCTAGTGGCCAATAATTTTCATTATTTTTAATTTCAAAAATAGTTTCTTTTTCGTTGTTTTATCGTAATTTGTAACGCATTTAGGTGCAGCACAGACGACAAACCGCACCGCGCCGAACTCTGAGTCTGTGAAAATAGAACCTATACAATTCTAAGCTGTAATACACACGACGCGCAAAAAGTCCGGTATACAACGTGGCACAACCCTTTATTCTCACACAGACGTTTGGTGTGCTGCAGAGTAAAGTCCGTCGTCTGTGCTGAACCTTATATAGTGTAGATATATTATGTATTATGCGTTTGAATTGTATCTGTTTGCTATCAGAATAAATAATAAAATAATTAATGGTCTATTATTATTTTTTTAATTCCATTCATCCATTCATAAAAAATTTGCACATTGTAAGAGCAACCCTAAATGAAGAACAGACAGACACCACAACACTTTAATACAGTATTTTATTATAACAATTTCATAATTGTTTACTCCAATATAATTTAATTATATTTATAATTGAATTATATTGGAGTCTAGATATAATTAAGTCTGACCCTCTTACACCGTTATCTATCACTATCAGTAAACGCTGTGTAATACTGATAAAAACTGTAAAGAATCGGGTCAACGACCTGTGACGCAAGAGAAAGATTATTTTGAAGATGTTATAAATGAGACTAGCTTTTCATGTGACTTCTATACAGCTTTAATAGCAGCTCGAAAAGAGACGACAATGATGATAGTTTTTTTTATAGAAGATTTTAACACACATTTTATTGTAAGAATACAAACTTTTTGCAAAGTAATTATCATCAAAATAGCACTCGTTTAAAGTAATGATGAAATCCTGTTTTTAACTATGACCCTCAAATTCCTATTCGATACATCAAGAAAATAAAATAATGACACAATTATCATGAATATCAAAAAATCTTCACATTATCTAAAGGTAGCTTTAATAAGGTTTTTATTGACCGTGGTATTTAAAAACTAATAACTCAGAATATAAATAATATCTCATCGACGACGGGCCAGTTGGCGCAGTTGGTTAAGACTCTGGTAAAGATTCCACCTACTGCGCCGCAGGTCGTGGGTTCGATTCCCGCACAGGACATGCATTTGTGTGCATGAACATGTCTGTATGTCCTGAGTCTGGTTGTAATTATCTTATATATATTAAGTATGTATTTACAAACAAAAAGTAGTATATGTATTATATCAGTTATCTTGTTTCCATAGTACAAGCTCTGCTTAGTTTGGGATCAGATGACCGTGTGTGAGGAATGTCCCTGGATATTTATTTATTTATTCATTAGTCCTGATATAACTACTAATGCTGATTACAATACGGGCGTAAGTACTTGATAGTCAGTTTGAGTGACAAACGGTGACACACCGACCGACTGACGCCCACACAAAAAAGTTTCACTACTTCTAAATTAGTTACCAAATTGTTTTAACCTACTAGTTGAGGTTTATCTACCATTAGCGAACCAAAAAAAGAAACAAACAAAGGAAGCAAGCCTATAACACATTTTTTATGAAGCTAATTTAAAGACTGTGTACCAGAAACAAGACAAAAACAAAAGTTAGTTTTTTAATACTAAGCAACAAGCATACGGGCCGTATGATGGTAAGCAAATAGCATATAGATAGACTTATGCAACACCAAGGGATACTTAAGGGATAGAGTACTGTTTATACAACTAAGGTAGCGAACAAGCATTCGGCACCTGCCGGGCTATTGCGTATCTTTGGTGGTAATCGTAACGAACACCATTAATTATTTCATCCGATGACGCGCACGCCGTATGACGCGACGATGACCATTCGTGGACCCTGATTGGATAATGGTGTTCGTTACGATTACCACCAACGTTACGCGGTAGAGCCCCTGGTAGTAAACGGTTAATGTAGACTATAACGTTTGCAACACTAGGGGTATCACTCGCGTATTGCCAACCCTGCAAAAATCTCGGCATTAGAGTGGGAAGAGACAAAGTGAAGTATTTTTCGGTTCTACATACCTGGTCCTCAAATACTGCTAGAAAAAAGAGAGTAGTGAAAGAATATAAAAATTCGCATAGTGAAGTGAAGTAAGAAGCGTTAGATTGTCAATGAGGAAACGTAGTGTAGTGAGTGACCTCTAAGGTCAGTAGATCAGTAAGGCACTGATAAACTAATATAGTGATAATATTAATGTATACTTTCGTAATCATAGTAAAGTAATTAATAGAGTATCAAATAAGATAACGTGAAAGTGGGTAGTTATGAATGCTAAGGTGAAGAGATGGATCGATTTTTGAAAGATGATATGTGTAAGAAGGAAGTGAATGCTGGTATGACAGATAGAAGAGACGAATAGAGGAGCGGACAAAGCGCCGACCACAAATTATAGAGAACAGGTGGATGATGATGATGATCAGGGCCGGCAGGGTCTTAGGAGGCGCCGTATTCTTTTTCATCAAATAATGCTCTTTACTGAAATCGATTTTTTACCTCCTGAATTGTGTCCTGTACTAACGTGTCTTTTCGCGATCTCCTATGGCAAAATGAAAGAGTCCCATCTTTGTGGAAGACTGCTGACGTGCACCGAGAGAGTGCCCAAAAATATCTACAGATCAGACACGGCGAATTACAGGCCCGTCGCCTTCACCTCCCTTCTCTCTAAAGTGATCAACACGCAACTCTTGAGATACTAGAGGATCACGATTTGTTGAGCGACCGACAAACGGCCACAGTCGCTCGGCTGGTGACCTCCTAGTGTATCTCACACACCGTTGCCGTTGGTCACTCGCCATCGAGTCACGGTTAGGGAATGCAAACCGGTTTCACCGAAAATCGAAAAACCGGTTATTCGGACCGGTTTTGACCAACCAAAAAAACCGGTTTTACATTGCAACGAAACCGGTTTTTCGGTTTTTCTTTCAATGTTTGGAAAATCTAATAAAGGAAGATTTGCCGCCGTTTTGTAAACTGAGTGAGTCTGAGTGCAATGCATGGAGTATTTTTGTGATGAACTGAAGTGTGTTGATGTTGAGCTGGTAAGAAAATAACATAATAATGATTGTTTTTATGATAGATATAAAATACATAACTTTTTTTTTACAATACTTAGGCATCAAACAAGCGTACGGCCCGCCTAATGATAACCAGTTACCGTAGCCTATGGACGCTTGCAACATAACGGTTATCACTCGCACGTTGCCAACACTCAAACTTTTGGAAGCGGGGAGCTCATTCCAAAGCCTGAGCGTTCGCGATAGGAAGCTTCTTTGAAACCGCACAGTACGAGACCATTTTGATTCCCATATGTGAGGATGGACTCCCCATCGGTGACTACGATGGTAGAAGGTGACTGGGCATCCTGGTCAAACAATTCTTCAGAACACTGTCCGTTGGAAAAGCGGTAGTCAGACTAAGGGGCTTTTTAAAACACTTGTGAGCTCGGGATCGTTGACAATTATAACAGCACGTCGCTGAACTGAGTCTTAATACCAAAGCTGGTATCCAGGTGCCTACAGAAGACAGCATTACTCCATTTGGGCCGGACTTGCGACTTATATAGTTGCAGTCTTTGTCTCGATAAGAACTACTACTTCGCTCTATTAATCACACCGAGTTTTTTGGATACCTTGTAGATGATTTTGGAACAGAACGTCGCTACAAATATTAACGCGAAGGATCCCAATGCTTTTCGTGATGTTGAGGGACATGTTCTAGAAATGAGGAGCCACAGAAAATAGACTTTTCGCAACGGTGAATGCGCAGGCTTGCGTGTGACTTAGTGTAGTTTAGTCGACCCCAATCGGAGTCACTAGTTTGTATACTCTTGATTTAAAACAAGTCCTTCGCGCCTTTCCTCCAATATAGAACGAAGGACGGGCCAGTTGGCGCAGTTGGTTAAGGTTCACCTTACGCGCCGCAGGTCGTGGGTTCGATTCCCACACAGGACATGCATTTGTGTGCATGAACATGTCTGTATGTCCTGAGTCTGGGTGTAATTATGTATATTAAGTATGTATTTACAAACAAAAAGTATGTATATGTATTATATCAGTTATCTGGTTTCCATAGTACAAGCTCTGCTTAGTTTGGGATCAGATGACCGTGTGTGAGAAATGTCCCAGGATATTTATTTATTATTTATTATTTAAGGATATTTGCACGGCTCGTGTAATGAGCGTCCCCTGTAATTTCATCTGCATAGCAATTAATGCTAGCAATAGAGATTATATCATTCATATGCTGGAGGAACAGTGTTGGGGAGGCTCTTATGTATGCCAAACAGCAAGCTGACTGGTGACAGCTGGTGTTATTTTTTACCCATCTGCACGACAACAATTTATCTAAGTAAAACATTCGTATAATAATAATCACGTTTTTGTGTACACGCAAGTTGCTGTGCCGCTACAATATGACATTTTCATAATGTTACGTGTGAAATTAATATTATAACGTACGAAAAATAATTCAATAAATGTACATAAAGTCATCACATCTCATAGCAATTAAAAACCAAGCAATCGTGATATGTTTTAATGATTTCATTTGTTTAAAATAAAATCAAAAGGAAAGGAACCGTGTAGTCTATATAAACGAGTCTCTGATGAAGATGAATCTTCACAGTTAAATAAACTATTACTTCCATCAATTTGATGAAAAAGAGATGGATGGATTGTGTGAAAGATGATATTGGTAAGAAAGGAGTGAATGTTGGTATAACGGATAGAAGAGACGAATGGAAAAAGCGTACATATAGCGCCGACCCCAAATGATTGGGAACAAGGCACTTTTATACTCACTTAATTAACTTTAACTGACTATAATTCCTCAGTTTCGCGATTTTTTTATCTTAGGCACGGTTATTATCTATAATTTGAGCTATAGAAATAACGTGAAAAAAAACCGAGCGAACATAAAAAAACCGGTTTTAAAACCGGTTAACCGGTTTTACCTCTCAATAACCGAAAAAAAAACCGGTTTTCATTTTGCCACGGTTTTGCATTCCCTAGTCACGGTGTGGTATTGGTAGTGAGCCTAGATTTGGCGAAGGTTTTTAATGCTAACTGTATTTAATTTCGATCCTACTAGAGGGCGCCAGGGTACTGATTGCACCTGGGCGCTACATGGGCTAGAGCCGGCCCTGATGATGATAATCAGTATATTTATTCCCAGGATATTTATATTATTATGTAACTAAGTAACAACTGTAATTCCTTGTTACAGAAACCTGTTAATTCCCAACACTTATCTAGATTTGCTTTTAATATTAACTGCAGTTAACTAATAAGTAAACAACGTAGAGCCAGCGAGTCGCCTCGGGACAAACTGTAAAAACAATGCGCTCTATTATAAATTGTACTATCTACCTTAACTTCCTGTTAACTTAACCGCTGTTACACAACACAAATATCATTAAGTAAAGCACACTTGCACTTAGTCAGGTGTTACTGTTTAACTTACGTTCTTATAACATAGTTTTTTTGAATTAAATTAAAATTTTCATCGAAACCAAATACTTAATTTTAAAATGTTATTGGGCAATTTACAGTGCCCAATAACAGTGTGTATGTAGGTACTTGATAGCGACCTTTTCTAACAAGCATACTGTTCGCCTGATGCGTTTATTCGCTCAAAGAGCAGCTCGAAAACAGGCATTGGACTAATTTGACAGGACCAAATTTCTTACATCTTTTTCATATGTTCTTTGTTAGAAAGAGAAATAGTAACACTAAAATTAGTTTAGTTGTAAACAACAGAATCAGCACTTTGAATACAATAGTATTCAAAATGTATTAATGATGTGTGGTTTGTTTCTAATTTCAGGGGTGAGCAAGAACGTTTTTTATGTTTTTTTTATGTCCATGAGGAGTTATGACGAGGCTGAGGATGTAGCACGCTTACCCAGAATACATCTAAGTTAAAGGTATCGGGAAACACAGACCCGGAAGAGAGTTCCTCTCCTTTGTTGTTCGAATAAGAACCGAAGAAGCGAAGCATTGTGTCCGGATACGCGGGACTTCGACAACGTATATGGGTGGAAATTCTCCCGGCGTCTTGCGGTTCGATGGAGAAATGGGGATGTTCTTTTTCTCTGAAACTGTTGAGGGTCTCGGAGTTTAAAGTAAACTATGAATTAACACATATAAGCTCATGTACTGAACGTTTTATTTCGCTCTGCCGTTACACGCGGTATAGATCTTAACTTAGATCAAAATATTAACAAATTTTAATCATCAGATCAGAGAAAACATTGGATCCATCAGGCAAAGCCCAGCACGAAGTCAAGTCATAATGTAACCCTCAAAACCACCTACTGCAATTAAGAAACCTTTATACAAACTTCATTAGCACACAATCGAACAGCAGCCCAAACATACAAACAGACACTGTTACATTGTCACTACTAACTAATAAATTATTTATCACATATTGATTGGGTTGCGCACGCATTGCTTTCTGGGTACCGTTTTGGCGATGCGATGCCCTCTGTCCCTTATTTGGGCACCTGATAACGATTGAAGGACTCCATTTTCACTGTAGGTTGATTCATCGGTGTTTTGGCTAGTTTTGTTCATCACGGGTCAATATTCAGCTTCATCATAGGGACATAACCCGCCCCCATTAACTTCCACTTGTAACGGTTTTGGGCCGCTTGCATCCAACGGAGCCCAGCGACTCTGACCAAGTCATCGGTCCACCTGGTGGGAGGTCGTCCCACACGGTGCTTTCCAGTACGTGGTCGCCACTCGAGAACCTTCCTTCCCCATCGGCTATCAGTTCTTCGAGCGTTGTGGCCTGCCCATTGCCACTTCAGCTTATTAACTCTACGAGCTATATCGGTAATTTTTGTTTAATCTTCAGCTTACTGCAATTTTACCGTGGTTGTATAATTTGAGGTTCTTCAATACGCAGGCATTCAGATTGTGTAATGAGCTCCCCGCCCTGGAAGTACAGCATGGGGTTCTTCAAGTGAAGTATGAATAGATTTTTGCAGAGTCAGCTACGCGCCAGTGATACCCCTGGTGTTCGATGCGTCAATAGGCTACGGTGACCGCTTACCATTAGGCGGGCCGTATGCAAAAGTAACGTAACCAAGCTATGGTTTCTCCACCAGGTTTTCTGTCACCGCAGGAATTAATATTTGATAAAAAGTATCCCACGGTCAAAATTCTCCAAAACAAGTTAATAATAAGCTTCCAAGATACTAAACGGTATATTGACTGTTTATAATTAAGATTTATACGCAATAACAAGGCATTAGACTAATTTAATTAATTTTAATCATATGCATACGAGTACTGGTATGGTTTAGTATTTTTTTTACCAACCAGGATGTTTATACGTCTGCGCAGGTGTATTTTAAACTTATCATTAATGTTGTGTATTTTAGAACTCAAAATCTGTAGTTTACTTACACTTCGGATAATTAGAAGTAAAGCAAAGTTGGTACTTTGAGAGAGGTAGAGCATAGAGTTTATTCGCTCAAAGAGCAGCTCGACTGGGGAAGTACCTCCACCTTATAGAATACTGCAGCCAAATAACTTTATGTTGTGTAAAGTTGTGTTCTTGCGCGTGAGTAAGGTCGCCAGAGCTCATAGGGGAGGGGGAAAGGTCGGTAACGCGTGAGCGATGCTTCGTGTGTTGCAAGCGTCCATATGGCTACGGTAACCGCTTACCATCAGGCGGGCCGTATGCTTGTTTACCGACTTAGTCGTATAAAAAAAAAAACTTACGAAAGCATTCTGCTAATTTGGTTCCATGGAAAAATATTCATACTCAATTTTTTAAAGATAAGACAAAACTTTAAAGAGCAAATCAATTTCAATGCAAAAAAATATTAACAGTAGATAGTTAAAGTAAAATTAGTTACAGAATGATTACTTGAAAAGGCTTATTATCTTTTTGTTACATGACTTTAATGTCGTTCTTTTTTCAAAAATTCAAAATTCAAAATCATTTATTCAAATAGACCTTCGCAGGCACTTATGAAAAGTCTGACTCTAATACTCTAATACCGGTTCGGAAGGTTGCATTTGCTGTGAGGAGCCGGCAATAAACTCAGCACTTACTCTTTACAAATACCTATCTTTCTAAATACTTATAGGCATACTTCGGCAATTGATTAATTTATTTTCACCTCAGCCTCATTTCCTTTCAGGTGGCTTCAGACAGGCGTGCAAAAATAGTATAAAAGTAATTCGATTTCAGGTCTCGCACGTGTCAAACATAACATAAACTCTATGGTCTATTTTGTAATTCCGTACACTGTCTATGGCTAATCTATAGAAAGCGGAACACAATGACAATTGACAGGGAGTGCCGTCACTTTTCAATGGTTGATGCATCACGCGTCATCGCCGATGCGTTTTTAATATTACGCCGGTGTGATAGTACCTTTATGTAATACAGGGCTGGCGAAAATTATTTTTAATACAGCTGCTCAAAAAGTGGCGTATTGCAGGGACGTATAGCGTTCGGGATGTGGGCTATTACATACTCAAGATTTTTCTTTACCTTTTCCGTACTCGTGCGTTCTCTTTCCCAACTGTCAAAATAATGTCTATTAAAAAGAAAAATATTATTATTTTATTTTTCAATTATAACTATAATAAGAAATAAATTATTAGTTAGTTCAGTTTATTGTGTTTTTATTAAATTGCTTCATTTTTTCGCAACTGTATTAAAAATAGTTATTCAGTAGGTACACGTGCGGAACCGTCATTGCAACTTCTTCTGACTGTCAACCATCTCCTTCGGCTGCGCCTCGGCTCGGGTAGACATTTGTCGGAACTCTTTGCAATGACAGGCTTTCCGCACTCGTAATGAAATATACTATTACGTACGAGTTTTCTTTATTTTTTTTATGTCAGCAGATTGAGCTGGTCCACCTGATTAGTAGGTAGGCACGACGCCACCTAAAAACATGGTGTTGCCGATGTGGCCGACCTAAATGTGTTATTTTACATGGGGAGCTCATTCCATATCCTTGTGGCCCGCAGTAGGAACATGCCCGACTGAATCAGTGTGTGGCTGAAGGTGCAGACACAAAGCCTAGAAGTGAACTAGCTCTCGAACGCAAGTGAATCATCCTAATTCGAGGCGTGCAGTGATTTGATTAACAAACATCAACAAAAACAAACGTACGCATTTATCGCGCGCATTATAGTCTAGTCTCATGTCCAAACAAAATGTGCAAACAGTAGTTCCGTATTATCAGCTGAATATACCATAACATTGCAAGTACTACACCTCCTTTACCAAACAAAAAACCTAAACACAACTGAATAATGTCAACCCTACAGCATAAGGCGTGACGCACAAGTGACAGGCGGTTTCCTGCGCACATCACGCGCCACTTCGCTTCACTCAAATCAATCCAACAATAATGGGACCGATCGGTGTTTGGTGTTACATGTTATTCAATATTACATGTTATTGTTACATTGACAACCCTACCCGAAACTTCCTTTGTGGTTTTGTGACGTCAGTGTTTGACGTCACTTTTGAATTAATTTACTTGTAGTTAGCGTGATGACACTTGATGGCATAAAGACAAAGATAAAGCCATTTATTCTGTTTTGCGTGGCACTTTTGAAGGTCAAATCTATTGAAGTTATCACTGATTTGGAATCATCATTGAGCTCAGAAGAACCGGTAAGAAAGTCAGCAGGGTTCCGTTATTTAAATATTTTTGGACAAACGAATTGAATTGGCTATTCTGAGAGTTCCGTATCAAATACACGAACCTCCTTCCGTATTTGTCAGGTAAGTAGGTAGTGAAAGAATTTTTCGAATCCGACTGGTAGTTCCAGTGATTAGCCCGTTTAAACAAACAAACAAAAAAACTCTTCCGCTTTATTAAGATAGATGTTTCACAATTTGAGGAATATAAGCATAAACACAAAAACAGGAAAAAATTATAAAATTGTATGTTTCCTCATGATCATTGCTTCACCGGGCTCATTGTAGGATTCGAATCCCCGACCTAGCTATCACCTCAGGCTAAAGTTCCCATCATAATCAGACCCTTGATACCCACGCCAGCAGCAGCAGTTATGAGGTCACATGTAAAAACTTATGACGAGACAGGCAAACTCCGCATTTGGGACCAGCTTACAAGAAAAACTTTAAAAATAAAAATATCAAGAAAATGTGATAACATGTTGTACAATATGATGCGTCCATGCTTGGCGAACCGAGTACGAGCCGAGCCACGAACTAGCACACTGCGAGCACGATTCGCGTAATGTGGACGGGCTTGCGAGTCTCGAACGAGCGCGATTGTCAGTTTTTTCACGAACAAAGGGATTCGCATCGTGCTCGTTGTAGGCTCGTTCGTGGCTCGGCTCGTGCTCGATTCGCGTAGCATGGCCGCACCATTATAATTAGAAGGTCTAGGTTAGGAAATAGCTAAACTAACTATCAATTAAGCTGATTGTTTTACCGACTATAATCGATTCAATTATCGGTTTTTAACTCTACCAATAAAACGGTAGCTCGTTTATAACTCGTTAAACTATTATTAAAGTGTATGTAAATATATAATTGTCACGTATTACGTTTTATTTATTAATAATTATTAATAATTTCAATGAAAAACCGCAATGCCACGATCGTGACCTAAAATACAAATCGTTGGTTTCTCATTAAATTGTTGTCTAATAATAGCTATGTTTATACAAAGTTACATTGAAATTTGTTCAGCAGTCTGCGTATGAGCAACCGCAAACATAGGTTTATATTTATAGGGTGTTCATTTAAACATGTTTAAAAACAATTTAAATTGCCGGAACTTAATGTTTATTTATTGCTTTATTATTAAAAATGGTAGGTAATAAGCCTGGAGTAATTTATTGTTGTTATCTATATAAAATTATGCATTTTAAATTAATTTGCTCTATCTCAGACCTATGTGTACCTTCGCTATATCTACCAACATTTAGCTATTTCATAATATTATACTAAGCTCTAAAGATCAAGATTCAAAGCCAAGTGAAGTCTCAAGTGTATATTATTTATCTATAAAATAAAGTAAAATTGAAGCTACGGTTTATGGTTTAAAATACTGGCTCTATCAGTTTGTTTATCGAAGCTAATCTTCGTAACGCCTGAACCGATTTTAATGAGAATTTTATTGGCAGGTAGAGTAGGACTTTTCAGAGAGTAAGTTATCTTGTCAACCTTTTATATCTTATAATATTTAAGGAATCTTTTGGTCCTGGACTGACATAGGGTCACTTTCATCCCGGGAACTCGGGTGAAACCGGGGGCGAAAAGTACTCGATAATAAACCTTATATCATAGGTACAGATTTCCAATTCAATATTTTAATTGCGATTCAATAATTCGTATAGAAAAGTATAAGGTCACCTTGAAAATTTTAAATAATGTTTTTAAATTCAATTTCTCCCATAAACAAACACACTCTGTACATCGGAAGTGATGTGAAAGCGAATTGTCTTGTCTGTTTGTGTTGCCCATAGACATATGCCATAGAACCCATGCTGGTGACATGTACGTTGACCCCGTGACCCCGATGACCTCTGTTTATAAACGTGCTTGTGAAATTATTGTCAGGAGTTCAGGAGCTGGAGTTGTTACGCTATGATATATGGGAGCTGTTGTTGTTATAGCTACTTTGGGATCGTATTTGATTGATATAAAGATTTTACCTATTGTCTTCTTTTTAACCGACTTCAAAAAAAGAGGAGGTTCTCAATTCGGTTGTGTTTTTTTTTTGGTTTTTTTTTATATTTGTTACCTCATAACTCCGTCATTTATTAACCGATTTTGAAAATTCTTTTTTTGTCTGGAAGGGTACACTTCCCGTTTGGTCCCATTGTCATCAGATCAGGATTTGATTACGTCTTAGTGTACTTTGAAGTCGGTTAAAGGTTTTTGTAAAACAGTCCAATTATTTCGCTATCTTATGGTGCGTCCATGCTACGCGAAGCGAGCACGAGCCGAGCCTCGAACGAAAAGGATTCGTTCGTTTCTCGCGATTCCAAGCGTGGACGAACTTAATGAGCCTTCAACGAGCCTACAACGAGCGCGATGCGAATCCCTGTGTTCGTGAAAAAACTGACAATCGGGCGAAGCGCAGTCGAGCACGCTACGAATGCTCGTTCGAACTACGCGAATCGTGCTCGCAGTGTGCTCGTTCGTGGCTCGGCTCGTGCTCGGTTCGCCAAGCATGGACGCACCATTATACTTGACGGTAAAATTAACTAAAGTAATTTTTGGGCGTTTCATACGCAAGTTTTGAGAGAGGTAGAGCATAGAGTTTATTCGCTCAAAGAGCAGCTCGACTGGGGAAGTACCATCAGGCGGGCCGTATGCTTGTTCACCGACTTAGTTGTATAAAAAAAAATGTAGCTTTCGTTTTGAAAACGTAACAAATAGACAAACATACTCTATTCCGCTTTTATAATATTAGTAAAGAAATATCTGATTCCAGGGAGTACATATTTAAATTGTGGATACATCTATTAATTCATCTAGCGTTCTTAATAACAGTTAAATATAACTATATCATAAAATATATAATAACCTGTCAATTCCAATAACATTGCATCTCACGTTAAAAAAGAAAACAAATGCTCCAATACTCGTTTGACCCTTTGACATATATGACTGTATCTTGACTCGGATTGACATGACACACCAAAGTTTGTCCACCATAAAGCTTTCGAGGTCAAGAGCCAGACTTAGAAGGTAAACAAACATCATAACTTTGGTTCACTTCACTTCGCTATCACTTTCAGACCTAATTTCCATCATATTGTCTCGCAGCTTTCACTAGATTTTTCCAGAAATGTCTTTGTTTTATGTCAGGCAAACGGTATCTGATGGGAAGTGGTTACTGTGGCATTGGGACAGGGGAATTGCCTCCTTTGCCTCCTTAGAGTGGAATTTTGAAAAATCCTTTTTTGTGGATGTCTCCGTTGCACAACGTAGGTTAGGTATGAATTTGAATAATTTTGAATTTCAATTAGCAATCACTTGCTGGTTGGTCACATTTTTTTTATATACAACTTTGTCGGTAAACAAGCATACGGCCCACCTGATGGTAAGCGGTTACCGTAGCCATATGGACGCTTGCAACACACGAAGCATCGCTCACGCGTTACCGACCTTCCCCCCTCCCTATGAGCTCTGGCGACCTTACTCACGCGCAGGAACACAATTTTACACAACATAAAGTTACTACGCTGCGGTATTCTGTAAGGTGGGGATACTTCCCCAGTCGAGCTGCTCTTGAGCGAATAAACGCTATGCTCTACCTCTCTTAAATTACATTGGTTATGATTTTAATTCAATAAACTTGGCAGTAAAAATTTGGTATGAAGTTTTGAGTAAGTAATCTATTTCAATTTTAAACTTTTTATAGAGAGTCTATACCCGATGTAGTCTCCAATCTTTTCGGATAGATATATCCTTTCCGTTACATGTTGATAGATAGATAGACGGATAGATAAATGATGACAGTATGCACCTCAAAGTGACCACTCAGTGTTTTGGCAATACTTCGCGCATAGTTTAACCAGATTGTAAATATTGCAAACTACCACTTCGCTTGTTACACAGTCACGAATCGGTTACAAGCGATGCGATGCCACGCGATAAACTTGCTAAAACTATAAGAATATTGTTTTTGCAATACTTCGCGCATAGTTTAACCAGATTGTAAATATTGCTAACTACCACTCAGCTTGTTACACAGTCACGAATCGGTTACAAGCGATGCGATGCCACGCGATAAACTTGCTAAAACTATAAGAATATTGTTTTCCATATCATGTAATAGGAGATTATTATCCTGATTAAAATTACTAATTTATGAACGAGCACTCGCCTTGGAGGCGTCTAGTAGTTATCCCAACTCTTTTCAGTTAGAATTAGAGAGGAGAAATAAAAATATATGCAGTTAGCTCCGAAGTAAAAGCAAAAAGATAGTTTGACTGTTGCTTTTAAAATTTTATTCGTGGTCATCGTCAACCTATTACTTGTATTTTCAAAATAATTGTCAAATATAAAAAAAAAAAAACAAAGAATGGATAGCTTCGCTGCCGCCGCCGGTATCCCAATACACTGACACGTGATGTTGTCACATGCCTGTCGAATTGTCTCGACTGTGACATGACATTGTCACGTCACGAGTCATCTCTTACAATATATAACACCTGTTCGATACACCCGAATGTATCGATATTTTGACTGTTAAGTATATAAAAAAACTAAGATTCATCTTTTTATTCCTGTTTTATTTTAATAAATACTCACTGTTATTTATAATTATTATTATTTTTAGAACTATTATTTTTTGTTGTTGTATGTTCTTAGTGGTTTTTAATCGATCGGCAAGTTAAGCTACCACCGTCTTGGTCGGTACCTGGATGGGTGACCCCGCCTAGTGGTATTTCAAATCGAGCGTTTCCGTGCTTCGGAAGGCACGTAAAGCCGTTGGTCCCGGTTATCACTTAATTGTGATAGTCGTTAAGCTAGTTGGAGGCCTTCTAGGCGGCTTGAAAACTCCAACAGTGTCAACCTACTGTTGGAGTTTTCAAGCCGCCTAGAAGGCCTACTACTACTGCCACTAGCCTACTGAGCACCGAACCATTCCCTTTCACCCTGATTTGTGTGCAGGAGGCTTGTGCTCAGCAGTGGGACATTATAGGCTGATGATGATGTATTGCTGACGAACCGCTCCCAACGAAAGACCAGCGCTGGTTTATCAACAACTAGCATTATGCTGACTTGGGACTGCCTTATGGCAAATAAGTTTATGTTTTTTTTTTCTTTTCTTAATGTTTGTATTTTATTCGTTTGTGTAATTTATATATCACTTGCTATAACAAAAAATCTTTTCATTCTTTCATTCTATCTGTCTATATAAACGGAAAAAAATACTGATTGACAAACCACAGGCGTCCAGTATCTTGAAATTTTGCACACAGATTCCTTATTTAACCCCTAAGGGGGTGAAAGACAGCATTGCGATGGAAACAGCGGGACAGATACACATTATGTCCAAAAAAAGTTAAGGTATTAAAATCCTAACTAATATTTTAAATGCAAAAGTGAGTTTTTTTGTTTGTTACACCTTCACGCCTCAACTACTCAACGGATCATCATGAAATTTGCTATCAGATAGCCTATGGTATGGAGAAGGACATAGGCTACTTTGTATCCCGGGAAAGCAGGTGAAACCGCGGGGGACAGCTAGTGATGTAATTACCAATTAAATTATTATTCTTTTTCGAAATCAACTTCAACATCTCATTCTAACGATACAAACAAACATTTTACTTTTATACACTTTCACTTTCAAAGTAAACACTTTGAAAAGTGAAGTGCCATTGAATGCAGAAGTTCTTTTTTAAAAACTATTAATATGTAAGTTACACACATGATCGCCCACAACCGCAATCGTGTGAGAATATAAAATCGGCACATCTGCTATCGTTGAGTAATATTTAGTAATAATTATGTAAACATTGCAATGCTACCTCAGAAGGCTGTGTTTATTATTTGTGCCTACAATTTGCATATGAGATGAAGGAGATTCAACTGATTTTATTTTTATGAAACAACAGCAATGCACGAGATAACAGAGAAGCAATTTGTTTGGTAATTGATCGTGAGGCATCGCGGGAACAAATAAGCATCCAGGGCCCTCCCCCAAACGCATACAAAAAAAATCATTCAAATCGTACAGTAGAATTTTATATATAAAGATGTAAAAAACCTATGAACTGTTTTTTTTTTTATACCACTTAGTTGGCAAACAAGCTTACGGCCCGCCTGATGGTAAGCGGTTACCGTAGCCTATGGACGCTTGCAATACCAGGGGTATCACGCGCGCGTTGCCGACCCTGCAGAAATCTCTTCACACCCCTTTTGAAGAACCCCATGCTGTACTCCATTGGGTGCACCACGGCGGGGAGCTCATTCCACAGTCTGAGCGTCCGCGGAAGGAAGCTCCTTTGAGCCCGCACAGTACGAAACAATTCAGGTTTCAATATGTGAGGATGGAATCCCCGTCGATGGAAAAATATTATTAATAAAATATAAAGAAACATACCTGAATTGGCGAATTGCTGCATCTGTAATAAAAAAAAATGGCTTTAAATTTTGTACTTAAAATAAGTAGTGTTTACTTTATCGAGGTAGAGCGTAGCGTTTATTCGCTCAAAGAGCAGCTCGACTGGGGAAGTACCTCCACCTTACAGAATACCGCAGCCAAATAACTTTATGTTGTGTTCCTGCGCGTGAGTAAAGTCGCCAGTACCTCAAATGTAAAGATAAATAAAAAAAAAAAAAATATCCTGGGACATCACACACGGTCCTCTGATCCAAAACTAAGCAGAGCTTGTACTATGGAAACCAGATAACTGATATAATACATATACTACTTTTGGTTTGTAAATACATACTTATTATGCATAATTACACCCAGACTCAGGACATACAGACATGTTCATGCACACAAATACATGTCCTGTATGGGAATCGAACCCACGACCAGCGGCGCGAGAAAGATAAACGCTTACAAATGCATTTGCGTTAACAATTTTGTATGGGAGTAATTAGAACCATGAGTATTCCGCTAGAGGCGCTAATTCGTATAGAGAAGTGTACGTACACGCAAACGCATAGGTAAGCGTTTACTAACGTGAACTCTTTACACTCGAGGTACTGAGCTCAGTGGTACAACTGTAACGCGTGATGCCCCGGCGGGTGTTGCAGACGTCGATATGGCCACGCGGGCCGTATGCTTGTTTGTCGACTTCATCATATCAGCCCATGGATGTCCACTGCTGAACATAGGCCTCCCCCATTGATTTCCACTTCGAACGGTTCTGGGCCGCTTGCATCCAGCGGCGCCCAGCGACTCTGACCAGGTCGTCGGTCCACCTGGTGGGAGGTCGTCCCGCTCGGCGCTTTCCAGTACGTGGTCGCCACTCGAGAACCTTCCTTCCGTTTGAAGAAGAAGAAATTTGAAGAAGTTTGTCGACTTAGTATAAAACAAAAAAAAACATTTCAATTAATTGAGTTGCGTAGCACCTTTACTAACAAATAGAAAACTCTAAAGTTAAACCTGCTAAGTGAAAAACAAACAGCGCAAAAGTAAGCTCAAGTTCATTGTGTGTCTAAGAAAATCATTAGTTACTTTCATATGGGCCTTTGAGACAAGAAGTTACAGTCTACATCTTCGTATGGTACATCCGGTTTCACCCACGTTCCCGGGAAAAAATACTATAATACTCAGGGATAAGGTAGCTCCCTATTGGTAAAAGATTTTTTCGAATCCGAAACTCTGTCAAACTAAGTTTTTGTTAAAAATGTCATGTAAAAGCTTTTTTTGGTGACTGTACTTTTTGTTGACTGTACTTGCATTGTCGTCCAATACACTTATGTGTACCAAATATCAAGTCAGTCCGACCACTGGAAGTGAGTGAAATTCGACTTGCAAGATTCCACCCGAACGAACAAACATACATAGGTACATAGCATGGCAAGTTAAATAAAAGCTTGTAAAAACAAAAAAACTTTAACTTTATTATATTAGGATAGATAAATTATTCTTCTTTTAATATTTAAACTTTCGTGCAATAGTAATTGTAATTTCTACGGTCGATTCAATTAATTTAATTATAAATTATTCTGATTTAATTTCATTTTGAATTATGAGATCCAAACTATCCTTACAAAAGTCATCCATAACCTTCAAAAAATAAATAATTAACAACATGAACTTTCCTATTGCTCAATAATTCTATGTAAGTGCTATCCTATAAGGGCACCTTCACACCGACACATCCGCTGGGGCAGCGATTATTATTGACGAGCGATGACATTGATTGTGCCAAATATGGCTTTGTATGTAAAGAGGTATTCGATATTATATTATTATAGATGTCATTATTGATGTATTTAGATAGTAATCGTATATTTCGACCCTGTATTTCGAAACTTTGACATACTTTTTAATTGTATACTTCTCTTAAATTGCGCTGCTGTAGTTTTGGTTTACAGATTTTTGTAACTGTTTTCCGCGCGTATAGTGTTTCTCGTATATATTAAACATTTGCGACTAAATTATAACTTTTTTAAATGGCTTCCGATTTAAGATCGTACAGTATTCAGCCCGCAAATCGAAGTCAAAGCCAATCACTCCTTTTACAGAAGATATTTTGAATTTAAAGATAATATTTTTAAGCGTTATTTTGTGATATGCTCATGATAAGGCGTGTGACTAATAATGCTCCAAAGTTTTTTAGATTATTTATAACCCGCGTAAATTGTTTGATTAAGACTAATTTTATAAAAACTTTTAGCTAATAACTTGTAATATTCAAACAACATTCAAAATTAGTGTGATCGTGAACAAACGTTTTCACTTCAAGATAGCTGCGTCGCCGCGTCGTACCGCTATCAGTATGAAACACCTTAATATTCATTTGTTATTAATATAAAGTATGCACATAATTTAAAAGACGTTAACAGCGACCAGCTGACACAGAACCCCGTCCGTTATTCATTTCCAAACACCACCGCAGAACAGCTGGGCTCATTTCAAGCTGGTTGTTCTGCGGCCAGTTTAACAAGAGCTGTTTTATAAGTTGGGCTTGATACAAATGTATTAGGAATAGGGATCGTGTAATGTTTGTTGGGGTACAATTATATAATGTATGCAATTCGCATGGTTTAGTAAAACAGTCACGACTCGGACGGTATGATGTGCCTTCCTGGCTTCACTCCGCATATTGTTGCTTTGAATATTTGTTATTTATCTAGTATTCTCACTGACTCTACATGTATAAAACAGATTGCTTATATCGCCATCCACCGTCTTTTCTCGTAGAAACAGTTTTAAGTTCTTAGTACAGAAACTGATATAAACTCTTTACAAACAATCTGGGGGACATCAAAGGGACAAAGTAAGGTCTGGTTTCCATAGTACAAGCTCTGCTTAGTTTGGGGTCAGATGACCGTGTGTGAGGAATGTCCCAGGATAGTTAGTTATTTAGTTAGTTATTATTATTGGTTGGAGTAGGAGGGTTGGCACTGGAACTCCATAGCGGAACAACGTATTTGAGGTTGTTGGAAGATATGGTGGTTGCCCCCTGAAACTGTATGGAAAGTATTCTTACCACAAGAGCTTTTAGCTCCAAGCGACTTTGATGGTTTCGTCGGTCCATCTTTCGATCATAATTAAGGGCGATTATCCTAGCTTTTACTAGCTACCATTGCTTGGTGCTCAGGAGACTTTTTTCCCCATTACTAAGGCGGCAGACAAACATATGGTTCACAGGTACAATAGCTAAATACTTATATAGACGCTTGGAACATCAGGGTATCACTCGCATTGTCAGCCCTGTAAAAATCTCTCACAACCCAGGAGTTTAAATTAGGTGTGAGAGAAGCCACCTGCAGCAGTAGAGGGGCTCAGCCCGCCTCTCAAAAGCATCTGGGTGCTCCCCCGAGAAATCTTGTTACAGTATAAGGCACGAGTCGTGAGCACAGATAGGCAGTAGTGGGGGCAAGGCGCATGTACACTTTCGGCAAAATTACAGTAGCCAAATGACACGCGAGAATCCAATAGACGACGAGCATCAACTGAGGGACCAAAAGTGTGCAGCTCGGCACTCCCCCCTTCTTCATTCCGTCAAACAGACCGGAAAATTAACTACTGCGCAGGTTTGCTCACGATTCATGCCAGTTATATGGCTGCGATTTCTATTAAAGTTTTGCCTGGCTAGAAGACCTTAAAAATAAACGTTGAATATGCTGACTGCGTTTACTTCCTCTACAGTACCCCGACAGTTTCCTTCCTTCCTTATTCAAAGTTACAGTCATGTTATCATGAGTAAGTTGTATATCACGAATCAATGCCTTATCGATATCGATAAAGATTGTTATTAATAGAAATGTTTTTCTTTTAATGACTAATGTAATTCGTAATAATGTTTTCGTTTTTGCAGGTAACGACATCGATTAGGACACAAATGTAGGTGATGATAAAATATCAGAAGGTAATGCAATTTGTACGCAACTATTTAGTAGTCTTGAATTGTTATTAAATTTTGTCAAAACTGAAATTAGTATACCTGTTTAAATACATACATATTTTCTCATCTACCACAAGCTCTTTAAACAAGGTTAAATAACCTTATTTGTCTTTTGTCCTGTTTTGACATCCGGCTTCAAAACAGGACAAAAGACAAATAAGATTAGAGTAAAAGTATCAGTTAACCCTTCAGAGCGGATTTGACATTAAAGAAACTAAAAATATCTTTTAAAAACATTGCTCTTCTATTGTAAAACTCAACAGCTTGCTAGATCCCACTGCTTACCACTAGAAGTAAAATTAATGACTCAAGTGTAACTCAGGTAAATGGTTTTTCATTATTCCTTTAACATTTTTGTGTTGCGGCACTGAAGAATTTCCAGGCTGAAAAAAAAAAAAAAGAAACAAAGTCGAAGGCTTTCTATCTTACCCTTACCTTTTAAGGACCATAAAAAAACAGAAAATAAAAGAAGTACACAGAAATCATCCATCCAAATTAAGTCCTGGTAAGGCACTTACGAAGGTACCTAACAAATTGACTTTAACACTGATTTGTAATTCACCTAAACTGAGAAGACCAGCTAGTCTCCACACTTCAACTACAGCAGCCAAAATGTCCGTTATCACCCATGTTTACTGCCAAAATTCGTGCTACGTGCTCTCTGTCCATCATCACTTCATAATCTGTGACGTTGTGATAATATTAGGTTAGATAACAGACGACCTTGTTACATTATTTGTTGATATAGCGATGTTGATGATATCTATTTTTGTTTAGTCCTTTCGGACTTCAGTGTTAGGTCTATGCGCATATACTACGGTATTAATTTGATAATAAGTTGTCGGATTTGATGGAAGATCTACAGAAGAACTTGTGTTCTTGCAGTGAGGAAAGTTGCTAGAGCTGTGCTGGCAGTGTGGGGGACATGCCTACCAAATGATGCTCCTTCCACTTACTGCAAACCCCGTCTCTGACCCCGTTTGGGTGTGTCGTCAAAAAAAGAAAATTCTTCAACAGAAGCTATTAAAATCAAAACCTAATGGTGCGTCCATGCTTGGCAAACCGAGAACGAGCCGAGCCACGAACGTGCACACTGCGAGCACGATTCGCGAGGCGTGGACGAGCTTGCGAGCCTCGAACGAGCATTCGTAGCGCGCTCGTTGTAGGCTCGTTGAAAATCGCGCGCAACCAACGAATCCTGTTCGTTCGAGGCTCGGCTCGTGCTCGCTTCGCGTAGCATGGACGTACCATAATACAATTAAGTTTCAATAGTACAAGACACACAAACATAAAATCGGTAGTATAACAAGCAAAGATTAAATAAGGTGCAGTAATACCAATTGAATGGCAAAATTGTCCGCCACTTATATTACCGTCAATAGAGCGCGGCCTATTTGTGTACAAATGTTTGGTCAAATCATGCTCATCCATAGCGAGTTCGACGAACTGTGTGGCCAACATGGAGCTTAGAAAAAAGTTATTATATGAATTAATATTGCACTGCACTAAACTTCATATGAGATTTGACTACAATTTTCTGGAAAGTGATGGCGTCGCCAAGAGTGATAAGTACTATGACTACAAAAAAGAAAGAAGATCCTGTAAAGCATGAGAGAAGTGAAAAAATTTAGACAGGATGGAGCAAAAAATAAGAGGCATGATAGAAGAATGAAGACTTCTTTAACATTAAATTTTTCAGTGAAAATAAGTTTATTTTAAATCTGGAACATATTCTTTTTTCTATAAGGCCATAGAAGTATTTGCTATGCAAAACAAAATATTAACGAAGGATATAAAAACCTTCTCGGGACTTTTTGGCGAGAACTTGCAGAGTGACATTGAGTTTTAGTATAATGACCACCATTGTAGTAAAACATGACTTTTATGGACGGTGACTGACTGAGGACTAATGTGAAAGTGATTTAATGTGACTGGAAACTATAATATACTCAACACTGGCAGAAATAAGACCTAATTTGGATTTGGTTGCCAAACATGAAACTAAGAAGAAGAAGTAGCTGCTATGCTAAAAAATATAGCCTAGGATATATAAACCTTCTCCATAACTAGATACCTCAATGTACACTCAAACTATATTGGATAAAGAGTCTCAATACAATTCGTCATACAATTAGAATTACTCATACGTTAAATTAATCCGACTAAATTCAGTTTGAGAATAATCATCGTTTAACCGTGCAGATGTGGCATAGCTTTGGAATTTGTTCGCGTTATTTAATTTCCGTTCCCTTTAAACACTTGCGGTCTAATTTAGTATTATATATTTTTAAGTAAAATGTAATGACATTAAAATTATTTAGCAACAATAAAAGATTCGATAAATTATCTATATTTTAATGAATTGTCTAAATATATTAAGCTTATGAAACCCCTCAGTCTGAGAGACTTTGCCTCCTTAGTGTATTCTACCGCTTATACAACGGACAGTGTTCTGTAGAATTGTTTGACCTGATGCCCACGGCTACTTCCACCATCGCAACTCTGGCCATCGACGGGGAGTCCATCCTCACACATTGAAACCAGAATGGTTTTGTACTGTGCGTTCTCAAAGGCGCTTCCTTCCGCGGACGATCAGACTGGGGAATGAGCTACCCGCCGTGGCTTTCCCAATGGAGTACAGCATGGGGTTCTTCAAAAAGGGTGTGAAGAGATTTCTGCAGGGTCGGCAACGTGAGAGTGATACCCCTGATGTTGCAAACGTATAGGCTGTATGCTCGTTTGCGAACTTATTGGTATAAAAAAAAGCACCAAAGGCTGCGAAGAGTACCTACTTATATATTACGAAAGCGAAGCATAGTCGTCACACTAAATTCATCACAGTCGTAGAATATCGGTCATAAATATACCTACACGTCACTTCTCGCAGCTAATCCGTTTCCTGAAGTGGTCTAATCATATTTGTCATCATAGGAATTATTTCTTTCAAACAAAGTTTAATAACTCATCAAAATATGTATGGTTAATAAATAAACAAAAGTAATCAAACCAGTCATGAAACTGATAACTACACAGCCGTTAATAAACGAACTTCAAAGACGGCTGGTCATATTTTTTTATCATAATATTTAAAGTCTGTCGGATCTTGATATGGGTAGGTGACACCGCAGGTCATGGGTCACCCAGGAATAAAACAGGACTGTCATTTGTGTGCACACAGGCTTTGTCCTGAGACTCGACTGTCATTATCGATATGAATCAATATTTAATAAAAAGTAGTTTAAGAATCAGCTTTCTGGTTTCCATTGGTATCGGATGCCCTTATGTGAAGAATGTAATGACCGGTCAAAAACGACTCAGGCCCGCTCTATTAGGTTTCCGGCCGTACTAAAGATGTAGTCAGGGATTTTTTTGACCCCCGAATTAGTTTTAATCATATTCTTATAAGTGATATTATGTGCGCGTCTTTACGATCTATTACTATGCCAAATTTCAAGTTTCTACGTTGCTTGGTCTTCGAGTCTTTGTGACAGACAGACGGACGGACACGAGAGTGATCTTATAAGTTCCATTTTTTCTTTTTTAGGGTTCCGGACCTCCCACCGCTCCCTCGACAACCCTCGTACCGAGGAAGATCAGAGCTTTCGTTCAGAAACCTTACCTAGTTAGGGTTCCGTAGCCAAATGGCAAAAAACGGAACCCTTATAGATTCGTCATGTCTGTCTGTCTGTCTGTCTGTCTGTCTGTCTGTCTGTCTGTCTGTCTGTCTGTCTGTCCGTGTATGTCACAGCCATTTATTTCCGAAACTATAAGAACTATAATGTTGAAACTTGGTAAGTAGATGTATTCTGTGAACCGCATTAAGATTTTTACACAAAAATATAAAAAAAACAATAAATTTTGGGGGTTCCCCATACTTAGAACTGAAACTCAAATTTTTTTTTTTCATCAAACCCATAAGTGTGGGGTGTCTATGGATAGGTCTTCAAAAATGATATTGAGGTTTCTAATATCATTTTTTTCTAAACTGAATAGTTTGCGCGAGAGACACTTCCAAAGTGGTAAAATGTGTGTCCCCCCCCCTGTAACTTCTAAAATAAGAGAATGATAAATCTATAAAAAATATATGATGTACATTACGGTGCAAACTTCCACTGAAAATTGGTTTGAACGAGATCTAGTAAGTAGTTTTTTTTTAATAGGTCATAAATTGAAATTAATATCAAATACTCAGGTCTATACTACCATTTACTTATATACCTACAGGTTTGTACGGAACCCTCGGTGCGCGAGTCTGACTCGCACTTGGCCGGTTTTTTTTTGAGAAGATTTTTCACGACGAAATCGTAATTTACCTATATATATTTTTTTTCTTATACCACTAAGGTGACAAACAAGCGTACGGCCCGCCTGATGGTAAGCAGTTACCGTAGCCTATGGACGCTTGCAACAACAGGGGTATCACTCGCGCATTGCCGATCCTGAAGAAATCTCTTCACGCCCTTTTTGAAGAACCCCATGCTGTGCTCCATTGGGAAAACCACGGCGGGGAGCTCATTCCACAACCAGAGCATCCGCGGAAGAAAGCTCCTTTGAGCCCGCACAGTTCGAAACAATTCTGGTTTCAATGCATGAGTCTAATCGTTCAAGGCATGAGTATACGAGTATTATATGTAAAGTCAAGGACTATTTTCTCATGTATAATAACATTAATTAATGTTTTAATGTTATCGTATAAAAGAATAATAATGAACAAGATGTAATTGATTAAACAATGAATCAGATGTTCGTTTTATATTTATGTTACCGTTTTACCACTTAACATATTGAAATCCGAGAAGCAAGGGTTTTATTTCCATGCTGAGGATTCCGTGTAAGTAATAAATATTATGAATGTGGAAGTTTGAGACTTAGTATATTGATTTTGACTCGCGGTTAAATAAAAACAAAACTGTTTAAAAAAATACTTCAACCAACTTCAAAGTACACAAAAAAGTAATCAAATCCTGACCTGATGACAATGGGATCAAACGGTAAGTGTCCCTACCCTTCCAAACAAAAAAAAATCCAAATCGGTTAATAAATGACGGAGTTTATGAGGTAACAAACATGAAAAACGAATTGAGAATAACCTTTATTTTTATTAAGTACATCAATTGTATTATAGGACACGCGTCCCTCGCGAGAACCAACGGGTTACCCTGGATTAAACATGAGTGGAATTAAAATTATATTTCTCTAAAGCAGGAATTGGCAGAAGCTAACTCTAGTGTTAACAAATACTTCCAGTGCAAGCAAATTTTAATTTATTAATTGGTTTTCATAAAAAAAAGAATATTCGGCACCGTATTTTTAATCAAGATAGTGTCGAAATGTCATACGGAACCCTACAAGATGAATTTATTAACACAACCCAATGATCATTCATAAAATTATTATTAAATTTATTGTAATTTAATCATAAATTATATAAACCGATCCATTACGTTCGTTAACATAAAGCGAATAACATTTGATTATAATTCTTTTGTGGTGTTGTTTTCTTGTACATTTGTTTTTATCAATGAATATTTTTCTCGGATTTCCTCATGGAACCATATTGAATCGCCAAATGTTACCTACTCTTATCGTTGCTTTATTAAAAAAAGGCTAAATGGGGGATCGTACACATTGCACCTACCCCTATTTGGGGTAGGTGCAATGTGTACGATCCCGATATGTTATAATACGATACGTTGGGACCAGGCAGGCACATATTATGCCTTCGTGCTACTAAAATATGAAAGTTTGTTACCTATTGACTAGGGTTGCCATCTCTAAAATAGCAACCAGGACAAGACGTATGAAAACCCCGGATTTCGGAGCCAAGAACTCGGACATGTCAACAGGTTTTTTTTTTATGTTAGTCAGAAAATAAAGTTGAAAATGTCATTTAGTATGTTACTAAACAGAATCTTCAGAATTGGAATTTGAAAAAACCCGGCCTACAAATGAAACCCCGCCCGGACGCTCCCCGGACGCCTTCTAAACTAGGACAAATCCGGGGAATCCCGTTCGGATGGCAACCCTACTCTTGACACATCCACGGCACAACAAAGCACGAGATAGATATAAAGTTATTTTACTAACCAAGACTTGATGAAAGTTGGCATCTCAGAAGCTCCCAATTAGTAGGTAACAAAAACAATCAACCTCGCACCTCTGCCACCTCTGCTACTCCGTATAACATTGACATGTTCATTGCAGTATTAACTATATTTACCAAACGTAAACTGAATTGATCTTTAAGTGGCCTAAATTCTGACAGCCACTGTAACTGAAGAGACTGTAAAGTGATTTCGTTCGACACACTGCAATCTCTAAAATTACTTTACCCTCGCTCGGGTAAAGTGATTTTATCAAGGCTACACTACCGGGTTAATTTGCAAAAAAGTGAATATATTTATGAGATTTAGTAACTTGGAAGAAATTACCTAGTATTTTTAATAGTAAACGGACTTGCTTCATGGACCATGGCCAACATGGTCCATGACAGACGATGATGTAGTCTAAGAAGGAGCACGCTTATTCCAGAAAAAAGCCTATTCGCTCTGGCCTCCAAAGTCCCTAGTTAGTTGTCCACATTATAATGGGGCTTTGTCATCCTCTTCATGATGTGAAGTCAAGATATACCACCTCTATATATAATTCTTACTCTACCTATATGATCATGAGCCGTTTCCAATAACTCCAATGTATTGACTTCATCACATAGAATATGAAGAACAAAACAGTCTCTACAACTTAAGGATCTGATAGATTAAAATATATTAGCTTCTACCGTTGTTTTATGCGAGTTTTCCAGGGATCTTCTTTTTATTAATTTATTTTATTCTGACAACATACAGTCATTAAGTAATTTTTTTACAAAGTATATCTGTAGACTTTGAGTGTCAACTATTGTTTTGCTCATTATTTATAACAGTAGGTAAAACACGGACAGAAAGGTTGGCTTATCATTATTAATTACGAATAAAGCAATACCACAAAGGATTATACTAGCAATACTGACAAGTTCATTTTTTTTTTTTATTTATCCTAAGTTACACCTTCTTTAATGTTCCCTATTCATACTACAATCTAGCCTTAATATTAGGCTAATAAGTAATTTATATTTAACATAAACTTCTATATTGACTATATCTAAGAATGTGTCCATTAACACTTTTCTTATTGTCTTTGGGTGGATTGCACCAAGGGCAACGTTATTGTTACAGTTAAAGTTAATTTTAACAGTAGCAATAACAATAACCATAGATACTGACGAAGTGCTGTTGCACCGACATGTAAAATGTTAAAGTTAAAGTTAAAAGGGTGACAAGTAAAAAGTCGTCGTAAGTCCCCAAAATTTACCTAGGTATTTTTTTTGGCAATGGCGATAGTTCAAGCTGGCTGTCATTAGTGTCATTACTACTCATTACGCGTGGTATTTATTTACAAACAAATGTTATCCTACTCTCTTTCTACCGCTAAATCATTTGATGAAGGTGCTTCCGAGTGAAAACAAATTATAACAATATTGTTGTACGTGGAATTATAGACAATTTAGAACAAACTCGAGTACTTATATATCTAGGAGTCATTTAGTGACTCCTAAATAGATACTTGATAACATGTTGAGTGTACTAACTTCATGGTAATTTTTTACCTTGGCTAGCGGTAAAAAAAATAACAATGACATCAATTGTTATAACAGGACGCGCGTCCCTCGCGAGGTTGCAAAGGTCCTAAATGAGATGCCAGTGCCCTTGCTAAGCCCTTAGAAACCCGAACTCTGTCTCAAAATTCGTTCAAATCCTATTTTTGAAATCTATCAATTCGAGGGCGATAAACTTTTCTCTTCCTAACACGCAAATTACTAAATTCATTATCACTATCATCGCTAGACCTACATTCCCACAGTATGTTGTGGACTAAAGACATTATATCGTTAGGTAGGTATCGTTTATCCACTAATAACTATTTTATTTAAGAAAATAACATAATTTATAGTTTAGGATTGCATTGCAGTTGACACACAACCAAACCTAACCGTAACTATAACCCTTAACCGCCCAAAATTGAGCGGTTAATGTTATCGTTATTTGTGACGTCATTTTAACCATTGTTAAAATGATGCAACCCATATTTCGCGTAACCAGAGATTTGACGGCGGTTGAAGCTTCGGTTATGGTTATAGTTACTTGGTGCAACCGACCCTTTGTCTTCTTAGTTCATATATTTGGGTTAATTTAGTTAAACTAAACCAGGTTTATCTTTGTACTCACACTTTCACCCACGCAACCCCTTTACAGCCTTGCAATATACCTATTATTACTTGTACTATTACTTATCCTGTGCTATACAATTATTTAGTTACAAACATCCAAACATCCCAGCTTTCACATATACAATGATTGAGTGAGATTAATAGAACGTAAAAAGCTACATTTTACATTCACCAAAACAGCAGTAATTATTTGATTCTCTTAAAACCATTTTCATCTCTAAGATGCATGAACTTATTAACCAAACCGCCTTGCAAATGTGAGCTACCGTCCATCTGTATACAACATTTCATAACATAACCTTTCCGAATCTACATATGAAACGAACGATAAAATCATAACATTATAATTAAATAACATATAACGTACAATTTGAAATGATTAATCTAAAAACTGATAACGGTATCAGGTGATTGCAATTTCACAAATTTTACATGTTACTTACAGATGCAGTCATGGCAAACCAGGTAGACCCAAAAGTAGACAAGAAATAATGTGGACAGGTTTGGTTAGGATCATCAATATCACTAACTGACCATCACGTAGTCTAACGGCCATACTCATAAATACTAAAATAGTCACAAACTACTAAAATACTCATAAACTAATCCTACTGAATAAATGGTCAAATAAATAACGTCACCATGCTGTCATTGTCAAACTATTTGACGTTATTTAAGTGATCGCTTAAGCAGTTTATTAGTTAAATAACGTTTTATGAGTAAGGGGGTAAAAGTTTTAGTAACGAAGTAGTAAAGATTTAACAACTGTGGTTACAATACCATTGACAAAACTGAATTTAATCGAAATTGAAAAAAGATTTCCTAAGACAATACACACAATGGCCCAGCTAGATAGATCCTAAACTAAGCAGAGCTTAGTCATGTAGTATGGAAACCAGATGTATCTATGGAATAAATTTTCGATGACCTATATAGATCCAAATAAAATTGTATATAAACATGAAATCTTAGTAGATAGACCAACATGTCTTTTCTTTTTTAAATCATTGATTGTAATCAACCATGCTTAATACGTTTCTTCAATAGCGCAACTTTTAATACATCAAACAGAATAAGTTAACAGACACTAAGATAACGTACTGTTATCACTGAGTGTATTAAGCTATCACTCAATCCCTTATTTATACTACGGCTAACTCTGTCTTCATACACCGCAAAACAGCTTCACGTATTTTTATCTTACTTACTAGACTTTCATCGCTAGATAGGTCTAATTCCTCGACTTTAGGTCATTTCGAGATCCCGATAGTTTACTCAGTTTTAAGACACTGACCATTTCGTCTGGTTTACCCTTAATTCTCTTTAACTTTAATTGCGAAAGGAGATTAGATAAATAATTGCTCTTTTTCTCATCCAATACATCTTCTTTTACATTGCTATTTCCCCTCTTAATACCATTTCTAGTGAAGTTCATTATCATGCTCAGTTAGGAGGCTTATGTTATCGTATTTTATCGCTAATCACGTCATATGATTTTCATTATAATAATGTCTGCAATATTTCTTAATACTTTCATGCATTTCTCCACACCTGTCTTTCTGCGATAACAATTGTTGAGGCCCTAGGCGCGGTGTGAGCTGTGCGACTGCACCGGGCGCCGTCCTGAGGGGTCGCACAACTCTATCAAGACAGACAGCCTCCACTTGCCCCGCAGATATATCTAGAATTCTAGATATTTGAGAGCTCAATCTAATACTACATATTCAAAATCACGAATTAGCTACCATAGTTACTGTAAGGAGCGACGCCACTATGAGATCTCGCATCACCTAAAAAATTTGCGAGGGCCACTGAACATTACAGAAGCAATCATAAGCCAAAGTTGTCCCATTTTTATAGAGTAAACTAAAGTTCTCTTTAGTGCTGAAATAATAATTAGAAACACGTAGCGCTATCAGAACGCTTTTAGGAGTATTTTTCTCGCAAACACCGTGATTTCCACGGCGCTTACTCGTTTCGTTCATCGTTCTACAACAACAAGTATGGCCGGATGGAACATAGTTGTGATGTGTGGCGTCTTCTCTATAAGTAGTAATAATAGCTCAATGGTACACAATAATTTCCCTCGCGTGTGACAATATGGACGCCAGTAACATGCTAAATGTTACCGAAACGGAATAATGGCGGAAACTAGAACATAAATTATACCAATATGGCGTCCGCCCACAGAAACCAACGGTATTTCTGCATTACGAACATGGACTTTTTCATATTTTAATTAGAGAGTAAGTAGGTATACTGTGTTTTATTTGTTTTTTGTTCGAGAGCTTTGTTCGACTACATTTACTGAAGCCGTTGTAATTTTTCTCAGATGTCATGAACTCTGCTGAATGTATATCTTACCGAATAATACCTAATGTAACTGACCAATGACCATTCATCATAGATAGCCTAGTTTTTTTTTTTTCAGTGTTCTATAACCAGGATATAAGCACTTGTCCAGATCAAATGACTATTCAGTCGCCTGCAGGTTGGTGACCTCACATTTTGCATTGGCGCTATATCTGGGTCATTTTTTGCGATTGGCGCTAAAGTACGTATTACACTGGGTAATTTTACAAGCCATATGCATAAAGTATATATAATCAGCCTAAGGAATATAAGGCTGATTATTTAGATCTGGCAAATGTAGGACTTGGAAGAAGAACCATATGATATGAACACTGTCTTGTTCATCATAGCCCACATGCATCACCACTGCACAAATACAGCGACAGGGATTGGTCAAGAGAGGTAGAGCATAGTTTTTATTCGCTCAAAGAGCAGCTCGACTGGGGAAATACCTCCACCTTACAGAATACCGCAGCCAAATAACTTTATGTTGTGTAAAGTTGTGTTCCTGCGCGTGAGTAAGGTCGCCAGAGCTCATTAGGGAGGGTCAAAGGTCGGTAACGCGTGAGCGATGCTTCGTGTGTTGCAAGCATCCATATGACTACGGTAACCGCTTACCATCAGGCGGGCCGTATGCTTTTTTACCGACTTAGTCGTATAAAAGAAAATAATAATATGAATAAGCAGAATTTATTAATCTCTGATTTTGACTTTGGGGCATCTAAGTCCCATAACGTATTGCCACGCTGAGGATAGTTCCTCAGTATTCACTAGTATTCTAGTGAATCCTAATTTACTCCAAGAGTAATTTGATCTGTCACAATGATTATTATAGCTGGACGACTGAAATTCGTCTAGGTTTGTAGAACGATCATCTAATATCTTCCGTAGTAGCCAAACATGCTGACTTCATTAATCTATTACAAACACACGGTCACCAATCATTAGAACAAACATATTTAAACTTTGCAGTTGTCACGCCAATATTTTGTCAATTTCTCAAGCACGAAATTATTAGCATTTGTTCTCCGATCCTTGAGCCACATCCACAAATTCACACTTTAATGTTGTTTCTTGGTGTGATCGTTACTAAAAGGTTCCTTGCAATTGACATTGACATGTCTTGGTGCTATTACAAAACTTTCTCTCGTACATGACATGATAAGTACCTCCACCTTACAGAATACCGCAGCCAAATAACTTTATGTTGTGTAAAGTTGTGTTCCTGCGCGTGAGTAAGGTCGCCAGAGCTCATAGGGGAGGGGGGATAGGTCGATAACGCGTGAGCGATGCTTCTTGTATTGCAAGCGTCTATATGGCTACGGTAACCGCTTACCATCAGGCGGCCCGTATGCATGTTTATCGACTAAGTTGTGTAAAAAAAAAAATTAAAAATCTAGTTATCTATTGCCCTCTCTTTGCGGTCTTGCCTATTTGTCGACATGCCAAAAAGTAAACAAGAAGAAATCTTTTTTCAAAATGGGTCTAGTAAATTTGTATCTTAGTAGAGCTTTATCTTTAGGCCATATTGATTTCATTACAAAGCTAGCTTCTGTCAAGTTTCCGATGGATGTAAATGAAGCAATAAATTTCAGAAATAAAAAATAATTGGACTGTTTTACAAAAAAACTTAAACCGACTTCAAAGTACACTAAGAAGTAATCAAATCCTGATCTGATGATAATGGGACCAAACGGGAAGAGGGTACACTTTCCGTTTGGTCCCATTATCATTATCCAGACAAAAAAATAATTTACCAAATCGGTTGATAAATGACGGAGTTATGCGGTAGCAAACACAAAAAAAAAAATACAACCGAATTGAGAACCTCCTCCTTTTTTTGAAGTCGATTAAAGACGCATATTAATTCAAATTTACAGCATGAGTGAGCTCCATAAATATACTTGTCATTCATTGTAGAATCATCTAAAATTATCAACACGATAATCACTTTTCTTTCATATCTTCAAATTCTATGTAGCCTCAAATGTGAGGTCAGGTAAGTCAGGTGACTGACTGCCTCGCCGGAAATAATCGTGTTATTTAACATAGACCAAACGCGTGAGCTCTTTATTTGTTTCCAACAGCATTCAAGGCAGAAATGACGGAACGCACGGAGATTCGCTGTGGTCTTCATAGAAGGTCTTCATAGTGGTAATTGGTGGCTAGAACATTATAAATATTAAGATTAAGAATGAGAGTAATAATTTGCTGTTTCAGCCTAAAACTCCCTCTATATTTTCAAGAGTGGTCTCAGGGCGCTTGCATCCAGAGACAAGCAGTGACTCGCAATTGAAACTACCATCAGCTCGGTAATTCGGTTTAACTAGATTGAACTGAATCTGTTCGGGTAAAATCAAAATGATGGCGCATAGTCCAAGATATTCAGTAGTGGAAAGGTCAAGATCGATGGTTTTACAGACAGGTTGTGTGACCACAAGCTCCATAGTGATGATATAGATAGAAGTAAGCACATCAAGCCTAGAAGGAAATCCGTTCTCTCTTAGCTCTGGCGAGATGCCTTGACTAGGCATTTAAATCAAGATGAATCAACAAAACTCCAAGAGCATTCTTCCCGGAGGTAACCCGCCACTTGTATGCAAGTCATAACAAGAAAATTAACATAAGTAATAACATTAATCCTATTTTAACAAACTAATAGCTCTAGAATAGAAATTGTTTGTAACTAGACAATAATTAGCTGTTTATATTCAAATCTAAGTGTAATTGATGTTATCTTAATATAAACGTCTTCATGTTGGAATACGATTTGTTCTGATTGAGAGATTAAAATATTCTTTATAAATGCAAGAAGACCAGCTCACTGATGATTCAAGAACAAGCGGTTCTACAAGTGATACTTCAGGACTATTTGAATCATTTTATTTTTCAAAAGTTTTCAAAGTATCTATCAAAGATAAAATAATAAAAAAGCAGAATATATACAACGAATAGGACAGTCGTCTTACCTTCCGCCACATCATCACAGACCATGTTGAGATTGCAGTCAAATACAGTAGGTATACAGAGAAAAACAAAAAATCTCTGAAAATGCTTTAATTTAGAATTGCCATGAGACTTTTCTGTCATTGTACACCAACTGTGTACCCAGCTCAATTGACTTATTAAGCTTATTTGTCACGTGGCGAATGCATTTAGCTTCCATAATGAGTATAACGAGCTCAACGACTCATTTATTTAGATAATTATTTAGTAAAATACGTGTATGATGTTGTCCAGTTTTAACATCTGCATCTATTGCAACATCTACATTGTATTTAGTTTAAAACCATATTTTGGAACATAGAGTAATAGGTGCAATTAAATATGATTACTGGGGTTACTAGTAGTAACTTCAGAATCATCGACCTTCATAAGTGCCCCCCCTAGGACCTGAATAATCGGACTGTTATACAAAAAACTTAAACCGACTTCAAAGTACACTAAGAAGTAATCAAATCCTGATCTGATATCAATGGGACCAAACGGGAAGTGTACCCTACCAGACGGTTAATAAATGACGGAGTAATGAGTTAACAAACATAAAAAAAATAGTTACAAACTAATTGAGAACCTCCTCCTTTTTTGTAGTCGGTTAAAAATTGCTTAGTCTTTGTCAATACTGCTAGTGAAATTCAAAACATAATCTAGAATGAATAGATGTATCAATTTAACGTTACTAGGGCCTAAATTGATTAAAAAACTTTTTGATTTTGAAAGAGCAAAGGTATGAAAGATATTTCTTCTATTTCATAATTGGTAAAAGTTGTTCAACGAACTCAATTGAGTTTTCGAAATGTATCCACGTATATTATAGCCCCACCAAATAAATACCAAAAGGTTCTTGCATGATCATCAACGTAACTTCGACCATTCAGAAAACACCAATCATACCCAACTTTATTCAGAAGGAAGTTTCCAGCACTAACATTATTATTTTTTCTATTTAAACGGCCACAAGTGTTCATAGTCCATGAGAAAGGGTATGCCCTATTAGGGCATCCAGTTTCCATTGAGATTTATGTGACAGTCGGTTTGTTGTGGCTAGCTCTAGCAATTGGATAATAATCTAGTTAAGCCGGACATGGGATCGGTGACCATCGCTTATTATTGCTGCATGCTTTTGCAATGCTGTATTGTTTATTTTTATACTAGCTTTTGTTCTCATTGTACTCTAAGAAAGTCATTGCGCAGGTCCATTTAGTCACAATGGTTTAGGATAAGTAAGGTAAAACACCATCAAAAACAAAAAAATATTCAGGTCAGTGAGACAAAAGACTAAGGTTTTATGAACTGCATGGAAAAGCAGGAGCCGACTACAGATTAGGTTTTAATATTTAAAAAAAAACACCTCATTTTTTTAAGGTTAGAATTTAAATTTTTTGGAATAGTGATTTCCGATTGCTTTCAGTAGAAGATAATTAATGTCATCTTAAAGTGTTAATGTAATGTGAAAATCAGTTCTCTTCTTAGCTTGGTGAAGTTTCTAAGCTTCGGCCACATCATCACTACCACTGAGGTTATCCATACAAAAACAGATCCGTAAAGAACAATATTTAACAACAATAAATATTTCATGAACTCCAAATCTACAAAACGGTCGCACACATTGACAGGTGCGCGCGCGCCTCTTTCGGAAGCCACGCGCGGTATTTGCCGCCCGACCGCCCGCCGACTATTTCCGAAGTACTCCTTTTTTTACCAAGACAGATATAACGCCGCCACCCATTCAGGGTTCGAAAGTTCTTGACTCTTGCACTCCACTTTTTTTGCCGTCGGAATGTGCGGTTGTTAACAAATAATGCACATTCGTCTGTCTGTGCGTCTTGGTATTTATTTGCTGAGTGATTATGAGCTATGAATGTTTTATTTAGAAATTATTTTAGATGTTTAATTCATATTGGGGTAGGTTCCACATTGATCTGAAAATCTGTTCCTAGAGTCAACTTGACTCGTATACTGCTAATGTGGCAACATTAACCTCTCAGGGTTCAATAACATAGAAGTTGTAGTTAGCCATTATCGATAGAAAAAAAAAACTAAAATACCACCCATGAAACCACACGTTGAAAAACGAGTTAAAGCCAGTAAAAGGTGGTCCCGAGACGACTCACGATTATTCCTTGTTATGCTAATCAGATAGAAGGGACTCTGATTAAAAAAGATATACCACATCGCCCTAACAGTAGAGAAATAGAAAGCGATAGAGTTACTCTGTTATCTACAATAATAAGTAAATTAATACCAAAGACACGTGCCCATGTTTTTATTTTTAAAAACCATGTTACAAGATCAAGAAATATAATGAAGAACAATTGTGTAAATAAGACGCGTTTCAATAATATAATGGATAGAGACATTGAGAATATAATACACTCGAATATAGGTCGGTCATGTTATTGTATTGGATTTTAATTTATTATTATGACTGCATAAATAGTACCTACCATATTAAATGAAAGATTACGTAGACTAAGACTGAAAATTAAAGCTAGATATAAAACACAAATAGCTTCTGTAGATTCTAAACCTTTTGCATCATCATTATCTTTAAATTATGGAGATAGATCTGTCTCTAACAGAATAGGAAAATTAATTGAACAAAATATCCTCGGAAATTCTTCCCAGACGGCTATCTGATCCCAAACTAAGCAAAGCTTGTACTATGGAAACCAGATAACTGATATAGAACTTGTAAGTATATATTTATATTTATACCCAGATAACACAGATCAATCAGAAGAAATAGATTATGTTCATGATGATGCACTCAGACTATTTTAAAATTTTAAATCAATTGTATCTATTTAAAATTACAAAGATTCCAAATAAATAAAAAATGGTAATCTTGTTTTACGTTGACATTCAACGATGTGATATTACAGTAGTAAAATCAAGTGATTTTGTATTTTGTCATCAAATTAATGGAGCATAATATTTTTCTTGAATAGAACAGAAATCACTGAAGTACGGATTTTCTTTCTCTGACATTCATTTATAAAAAATAGCCCACTCCAAATTCTGTGTAATTAGATATTTTATAATCAGGGAATACCTGAATACGTTTAGAAGTGCTAACATTAATATTTCACACAGACACATCTAGGATTACCGTTGGCAGTCGACGACCTGTCGTCAACACTACTGTTTGGAATTCGTCTAGATATTCTAAACTGTATCATTCATCACTCACTGTGCCTTGATTTACACTATTTGTATTATTTTCAGTCATTTAAAGACTTAGCAGAAAATAATGAGAAAGTAGAAGATATGAATGAAACATTTTGACATGCAACTAACAAGAGTTTCTCCGTATGTTGGGAAATAGTCTTCTAGGTCATTTATCCAATTTATGAGTATTTCGTTCAGTTCTGTATTTCGCGAACTATACTACTCATCATCATATCAGCACATTTGATGTCAGCCCACTGCTGAACATAGGCCTCCACCATTGATTCCACTTCGAACGGTTCAGTGCTGCTTGCATCCAGCGGCGCCCAGCGACTCTGACCAGGTCGTCGGTCCACCTGGTGGGAGTTCGTCCCGCTCGGCACGCACCAGTACGTGGTCACCACTCGAGAACCTTACTAACTTCAATTAACTTACCAACTCTACTAATACTTTTTAACATCATATAAATGATTATACGCATAGATTATTGTCAAAATATAGATCGACTTTCCACTTCTTAATCAAATTACGTTGACTGATAGTTTTAATCTCATAACCTATCCGTAAGACCAGACATAAAACAACCTTTGACCATCAAGAACTCAAAAAGCAGTTTCTTACTCAAACATAATGCAGATACAGCACTCTTTGTTAGTTAACTAACAGTTATAAATCATGAGACTATTATATCATTAGATACAAGCTGGGCAGGTGAAGGCCAACCGCTTATAGGTGCAATGTGTAGTACAATAGCTAACATGCATTTATAGCAATTTGTAAAGTTATACAAACATATGTTTTTCTTGTTTATATATATGTAGCAAACACGTTGTAAACGTTTCGTCAATTGGATGTGTTTTTCTTTCTTCAGCTTCAAGACTTAGACAAACTTAGCTCTTTCATAGTCCATTTCGCCGTTGTCATATCATATATTGCAATTGGACCTACCACTAAACTAAAGCAGTTTTAACATTTCACTTTGACTATCGCATAACATTTATAAATCTACCATAAAGGGACAAACATAGTGCGGCAAGATGAGATAACCTCTGGTCAAATTAGATATCTTTGTTTAACTAGTCTTTCGATGTTAAGAGATAGTAATATACCGAATATATTAAGAAATCCAGTGAAACGGTTAATAATACTAAAAGAAAACAAAAAGTAATTAAAGCGGGAATAGATTCAAAAGAAATCATTAATAGCGAAGAAACATTTAAAGTTAGTTTCTTGTGACAATCACAGAAACCAGTTACTACTTGTGGTTTAAAATTTCAACAATACAGGCGTCGCCCTTACTCTATTGAATAAAAAGACAACCTATACCACGAAATTGTATTTTGTTAAACTTGATGAATTTAAGATTGATACAGCTTAAGATATTTCAGAAGTTATCACGAAATACAAAACAATATGAATATAACACAGTGATTTTGGCTATTTTGTTATATTTAGATGTTTAGGAATAGACACGAGATCATAATCGTTTTATATCTTGTTGAATAATTCTTATAGCGATTATTTAGTCATCTATTGGTGCGTCCATTCTTGGCGAACCGAGCACGAGCCGAGCACGATTCGTGTAGCGTGGACGGGCTTGCGAGCCTCGAACGACCCGCTCGTTCGAGGCTCGCCCGATTGTCAGTTTTATCACGAACAAAGGGATTCGCATCGTACTTGTTGTAGGCTCGTTGTAGGTTGTTTCGTGGCTCGGCTCGTGCTCCATTGGCGTAGCATGGACGCACCATAATAGGTCCAATAACTTCTTAATTTATTTGACTCATTAAATACGCCGAATCCAAAGTGTATCCAATAACATATTCAACAAATGTTTTCCGCAGACGGGAATTCTCCACCGCAAAATTAGACGTGAATATTTTTTTAAGAACTTGGACAAGACAATGCATTGTAACGTCTATTGTAAACGCACGTTATATTTTAACGTCGAGGCATCGTGGCTAAGCCCGTCGTCCTTGGTTCAATTCCTAGTATTGCCTATTATATTATATTAATCGATGTATGCGTTCATAAGGTATGTCGTTCTAAGATGGCGGGTCTACTTTACAGAATTATCGTTTAGATTCTTGATAGAATCAGAAATATCTTAGAAATTTCAAATTGGCTTTATGAACTTTTATTATCTTTCTGTTATTTTAACGTGGATGGATATACAGGAGGAGGAAGACCCAAAAAGAGAGGATGACGAGGATGGGGATTGTGGGAAAGATAATTATGAGCAAGAAAAGAAAAAAGTGAATACTGATAATTATGATGGATAGAAAGGTCGAATGGAAGAAACGTAAATATTGCGCCGACCCCAATTAATTGAGAAGAGGTCAGGTAGAGGATGATTTTATTTCTGTTACTTAAGACTTTTTTTAAGTTCTAGATGTGATACTTATTTCTATTGTAATGTTACTTGCATCGCAAATACTTAAGAAATATTTTATTATGAAACCGCCTTTCATATACCCGACATGCACCAAATGTTTAATGTTCTCTTTATGCTAAAATAATACATTATTTAATTTATGCACAACTCAACAATACTGCATTTATTTTACATAAGTAAGATTATAGTATAATTCAGAATAATCACGATCAATGCAACTTGGTCGAAACGTCGAGGTTAGTCAAAATTAAATTTTGATAATAATCTGTGCGCGAATAGACCCGATACATTAATATTACAGAATTATATAATACAGGATCTAGGAACTCTGATTTGACTCGTGTAATTATTTTGAAGTTACATGGAATCTCGTTTCATGAACAAAATAATTGGACTGTTTTACAAAAAACTTAAACCGACTTCAAAGTACACTAAGAAGTAATCAAATCCTGATCTGATGACAATGGGACCAAACGGGAAGTGTACCCTTCCAGACAAAAAAAGAATTTTCCAAATCGGTTAATAAATGACGGAGTTATGAGGTAACAAACATAAAAAAAAAACCGAATTGAGAACCTCCTCCTTTTTTGAAGTCGGTTAAAAACTAGGATTTTGACGCTAATCCGATATTTTGTATTTGAATGATGCATTCAATTAATCATTCTCTTCTTTTTTTTACAATATTTGCCTGTTCCGTTTCCAAATTCCTAGTTAGGATAATAAACGCTGCTAGCTCTCAACTGAGATAAATTTATTTGACTATTTTATATTGACGTGTTTGTAGAGTCCAATAACAATTAACGGAGTGCCTACCGTGTCGCCATTTGACACGTCGCCGCGTCGCGTTCCGGGAACAGAGTGCGCGTGCGCTTATTTTTGTAACCGCTTCCGACGCCAGTTAATGAAGGCGCATTCGCTATTGTTTGTATCGATTCTTGGTTGATGTCTGACGTGAATTGTTATTTCGTTATGAATAAAAAACGTATTGGTATGGTTCATGGAATGGAATTTTTATCATGTTGCATTTTTTTCTTTCTAATGTGTAGAATATTAATTTACTTTTTATTTATTTTTTCAGTGAAGGTTTTTAAGATTATCCGCTTATCAATTTTTATATATAACTTATGATATCGGTCAATTGATCAAGGAATTGAATTACATTGATTGAGAGGGTCGTAAAAATTAACTGTTGACTAAATAAATACCATCAACATTGGCTATTGATAACATGAGCCCCAAACATGTAGGCCAAAAAATAATTGAAACTATAAAATTTTTACAGAAAAGAGTGCAAAGAAAAATGTTAAAAACATTGCGTGATTGCAAAAGGTTACAGATTGATTCAGACAACCTTTAGGTATTTAACTTAAATAAAATATCATCAATCAGACCGGCGTGAAGTTAGCGGCCAAAAGTTAGCAGCCAATATAATCCGACCAAATCAAGAAGAATCCAAAAAATTGCTTTATTTACCTTATTAACAATAGGAAATTGTTCAAAATATAAGGAAATGATAAAAATATTTGAAAAAAAGCCTCACAGGCGTGAAAATATCAAAAAAAGACATGAATTCAGAATTAACAAAATACCAAAGTATTTAATAAATTAATCGGTTACAAGGGTTCAAATCAAAGAAAATTTTACAAATTACAAAAGACCATACAAAACCTTTGTATAAAACTGAGTTTGAATAATCTCATGAAAGTTTCAGAGCCATAAATCGGACAAAAACAAACGTAATGCCATAATCATACGTTTTCGTTTCTTAAGAATGAGTATAAGATATAAAAAAGTCATGGTGTCACTCTAGAAATGAATTTATTTTAAAGATATATTAGTATACTAAGTAAATAATAGCATTCTATGTACTTACCGAGGGGTTACATAGGTTTGTTAGCCATCGGCGAAAACAATATCGACAAAAATACCAACTTGATTTTGGTGGTAGATTTAACTCTCAAGACTTGCCCGTGTCACTCCAAATATGTAATTAATTTATAGGCACATAAGTCTTCTAAGTAAATAATATCATTCTATGTACTTGCCGAGGGAACATGACAGGTTTGTAAGGCAGCAAAACAAATTTTATCAACAAAAATCTTTCATTTGACATTGATGTAAGATTAACCTCTCAAGACTTGCTCGTGTCACTCCAGATATGAATTTAAAATATAGGTACATAAGTCTACTAAGTAAATAATATCATTCTATGTACTTGCCGAGGGGATATGATAGGTTTGTGAGTCAGCAGCGTCAATTTTATCGAAAAAAATCTTTCCTTTTGATTTTGATGGTAGATTAACTGCTCATGCCATGCCCGTGTCACTCCAGATATGGATTTAAAATGTAGGTATATAGGTCTTCTAAGTAAATAATATCGTTCTATGTACTTGCCGAGGGGATATGATAGGTTTATGATTCAGCGGCGAAAATAATAAACAAAAAATGTCTCTAATTTGTTTTCGATGGTAGAACAACCTCTCAAGATTTGCCCCTGTCACTCCAAATATGGATTTAAATTATAGGTACATAAGTCTTCTAAGTAAATAATATCATTCTATATACTTGCCGAGGGGATATGATAGGTTTGTGAGTCAGCAGCGTCAATTTTATCGAAAAAAATCTTTCCTTTTATTTTGATGGTAGATTAACTGCTCATGCCATGCCCGTGTCACTCCAGATATAGATTTAAAATGTAGGTATATAGGTCTTCTAAGTAAATAATATAATTCTATGTACTTGCCGAGGGGATTTGATAGGTTTGTGAGTCAGCAGCGTCAATTTTATCGAAAAAAATCTTTCCTTTGATTTTGATGGTAGATTAACTGCTCAAGACTTGCCCGTGTCACTCCAGATATAGATTTAAAACATAGGTACATAAGTTTACTAAGTAAATAATATCATTCTATGGACTTGCCGAGGGGATATGATAGGTTTATGAGTCAGCGGCGAAAATAATAGAGACAAAAATCTTTCATTTGACATTGATGTAAGATTAACCTCTCAAGATTTGCTCGTGTCACTCCAGATATGAATTTAAAATATAGGTACATAAGTCTACTAAGTAAATAATATCATTCTATGTACTTGCCGAGGGGATATGATAGGTTTGTGAGTCAGCAGCGTCAATTTTATCGAAAAAAATCTTTCCTTTTGATTTTGATGGTAGATTAACTGCTCAAGACTTGCCCGTGTCACTCCAGATATGGATTTAAAATGTAGGTATATAGGTCTTCTAAGTAAATAATATCATTCTATGTACTTGCCGAGGGAACATGACAGGTTTGTAAGGCAGCAAAACAAATTTTATCAACAAAAATCTTTCCTTTGATTTTGATTGTAGATTAACCTCTCAAGACTTGCTCGTGTCACTCCATACTTGTATTTAAACTATAGGTACATGAGTCTTCTAAGTAAATAATATCATTCTATGTACTTGCCGAGGGGATACGATAGGTTTGTGAGTCAGCAATGTAAATTTTATCGATAAAAATCTTTCATTTGATTTTGATGGTAGATTAACCTCTCAAGTCTAGCCGGTGTCACTCCAGATATAGATTTAAAACATAGGTACATAAGTCTACTAAGTAAATAATATCATTCTATGGACTTGCCGAGGGGATATGATAGGTTTATGAGTCAGCGGCGAAAATAATAAAGACAAAAATCTTTCATTTGACTTTGATGTAAGATTAACCTCTCAAGATTTGCTCGTGTCACTCCAGATATGAATTTAAAATATAGGTACATAAGTCTACTAAGTAAATAATATCATTCTATGTACTTGCCGAGGGGATATGATAGGTTTGTGAGTCAGCAGCGTCAATTTTATCGAAAAAAATCTTTCGTTTGATTTTGATGGTAGATTAACTGCTCAAGACTTGCCCGTGTCACTCCAAATATAGATTTAAAATATAGGTACATAAGTCTACTAAGTAAATAATATCATTATATGTACTTGCCGAGGGGATATGATAGGTTTGTGATTCAGCAGCGTCAATTTTATCGAAAAAAATCTTTCTTTTGATTTTGATGGTAGATTAACTGATCATGCCATGCCCGTGTCACTCCAGATATAAATTTAAAACATAGGTACATAAGTTTACTAAGTAAATAATATCATTCTATGGACTTGCCGAGGGGATATGATAGGTTTATGAGTCAGCGGCGAAAATAATAGAGACAAAAATCTTTCATTTGACATTGATGTAAGATTAACCTCTCAAGATTTGCTCGTGTCACTCCAGATATGAATTTAAAATATAGGTACATAAGTCTACTAAGTAAATAATATCATTCTATGTACTTGCCGAGGGGATATGATAGGTTTGTGAGTCAGCAGCGTCAATTTTATCGAAAAAAATCTTTCCTTTTGATTTTGATGGTAGATTAACTGCTCATGCCATGCCCGTGTCACTCCAGATATGGATTTAAAATGTAGGTATATAGGTCTTCTAAGTAAATAATATCGTTCTATGTACTTGCCGAGGGGATATGATAGGTTTATGATTCAGCGGCGAAAATAATAAACAAAAAATGTCTCTAATTTGTTTTCGATGGTAGAACAACCTCTCAAGATTTGCCCCTGTCACTCCAAATATGGATTTAAATTATAGGTACATAAGTCTTCTAAGTAAATAATATCATTCTATATACTTGCCGAGGGGATATGATAGGTTTGTGAGTCAGCAGCGTCAATTTTATCGAAAAAAATCTTTCCTTTTATTTTGATGGTAGATTAACTGCTCATGCCATGCCCGTGTCACTCCAGATATAGATTTAAAATGTAGGTATATAGGTCTTCTAAGTAAATAATATAATTCTATGTACTTGCCGAGGGGATTTGATAGGTTTGTGAGTCAGCAGCGTCAATTTTATCGAAAAAAATCTTTCCTTTGATTTTGATGGTAGATTAACTGCTCAAGACTTGCCCGTGTCACTCCAGATATAGATTTAAAACATAGGTACATAAGTTTACTAAGTAAATAATATCATTCTATGGACTTGCCGAGGGGATATGATAGGTTTATGAGTCAGCGGCGAAAATAATAGAGACAAAAATCTTTCATTTGACATTGATGTAAGATTAACCTCTCAAGATTTGCTCGTGTCACTCCAGATATGAATTTAAAATATAGGTACATAAGTCTACTAAGTAAATAATATCATTCTATGTACTTGCCGAGGGGATATGATAGGTTTGTGAGTCAGCAGCGTCAATTTTATCGAAAAAAATCTTTCCTTTTGATTTTGATGGTAGATTAACTGCTCAAGACTTGCCCGTGTCACTCCAGATATGGATTTAAAATGTAGGTATATAGGTCTTCTAAGTAAATAATATCATTCTATGTACTTGCCGAGGGAACATGACAGGTTTGTAAGGCAGCAAAACAAATTTTATCAACAAAAATCTTTCCTTTGATTTTGATTGTAGATTAACCTCTCAAGACTTGCTCGTGTCACTCCAGACTTGTATTTAAACTATAGGTACATGAGTCTTCTAAGTAAATAATATCATTCTATGTACTTGCCGAGGGGATACGATAGGTTTGTGAGTCAGCAATGTAAATTTTATCGATAAAAATCTTTCATTTGATTTTGATGGTAGATTAACCTCTCAAGTCTAGCCGGTGTCACTCCAGATATAGATTTAAAACATAGGTACATAAGTCTACTAAGTAAATAATATCATTCTATGGACTTGCCGAGGGGATATGATAGGTTTATGAGTCAGCGGCGAAAATAATAAAGACAAAAATCTTTCATTTGACTTTGATGTAAGATTAACCTCTCAAGATTTGCTCGTGTCACTCCAGATATGAATTTAAAATATAGGTACATAAGTCTACTAAGTAAATAATATCATTCTATGTACTTGCCGAGGGGATATGATAGGTTTGTGAGTCAGCAGCGTCAATTTTATCGAAAAAAATCTTTCGTTTGATTTTGATGGTAGATTAACTGCTCAAGACTTGCCCGTGTCACTCCAAATATAGATTTAAAATATAGGTACATAAGTCTACTAAGTAAATAATATCATGATATGTACTTGCCGAGGGGATATGATAGGTTTGTGATTCAGCAGCGTCAATTTTATCGAAAAAAATCTTTCTTTTGATTTTGATGGTAGATTAACTGATCATGCCATGCCCGTGTCACTCCAGATATAAATTTAAAACATAGGTACATAAGTTTACTAAGTAAATAATATCATTCTATGGACTTGCCGAGGGGATATGATAGGTTTATGAGTCAGCGGCGAAAATAATAGAGACAAAAATCTTTCATTTGACATTGATGTAAGATTAACCTCTCAAGATTTGCTCGTGTCACTCCAGATATGAATTTAAAATATAGGTACATAAGTCTACTAAGTAAATAATATCATTCTATGTACTTGCCGAGGGGATATGATAGGTTTGTGAGTCAGCAGCGTCAATTTTATCGAAAAAAATCTTTCCTTTTGATTTTGATGGTAGATTAACTGCTCATGCCATGCCCGTGTCACTCCAGATATGGATTTAAAATGTAGGTATATAGGTCTTCTAAGTAAATAATATCGTTCTATGTACTTGCCGAGGGGATATGATAGGTTTATGATTCAGCGGCGAAAATAATAAACAAAAAATGTCTCTAATTTGTTTTCGATGGTAGAACAACCTCTCAAGATTTGCCCCTGTCACTCCAAATATGGATTTAAATTATAGGTACATAAGTCTTCTAAGTAAATAATATCATTCTATATACTTGCCGAGGGGATATGATAGGTTTGTGAGTCAGCAGCGTCAATTTTATCGAAAAAAATCTTTCCTTTTATTTTGATGGTAGATTAACTGCTCATGCCATGCCCGTGTCACTCCAGATATAGATTTAAAATGTAGGTATATAGGTCTTCTAAGTAAATAATATAATTCTATGTACTTGCCGAGGGGATTTGATAGGTTTGTGAGTCAGCAGCGTCAATTTTATCGAAAAAAATCTTTCCTTTGATTTTGATGGTAGATTAACTGCTCAAGACTTGCCCGTGTCACTCCAGATATAGATTTAAAACATAGGTACATAAGTTTACTAAGTAAATAATATCATTCTATGGACTTGCCGAGGGGATATGATAGGTTTATGAGTCAGCGGCGAAAATAATAGAGACAAAAATCTTTCATTTGACATTGATGTAAGATTAACCTCTCAAGATTTGCTCGTGTCACTCCAGATATGAATTTAAAATATAGGTACATAAGTCTACTAAGTAAATAATATCATTCTATGTACTTGCCGAGGGGATATGATAGGTTTGTGAGTCAGCAGCGTCAATTTTATCGAAAAAAATCTTTCCTTTTGATTTTGATGGTAGATTAACTGCTCAAGACTTGCCCGTGTCACTCCAGATATGGATTTAAAATGTAGGTATATAGGTCTTCTAAGTAAATAATATCATTCTATGTACTTGCCGAGGGAACATGACAGGTTTGTAAGGCAGCAAAACAAATTTTATCAACAAAAATCTTTCCTTTGATTTTGATTGTAGATTAACCTCTCAAGACTTGCTCGTGTCACTCCATACTTGTATTTAAACTATAGGTACATGAGTCTTCTAAGTAAATAATATCATTCTATGTACTTGCCGAGGGGATACGATAGGTTTGTGAGTCAGCAATGTAAATTTTATCGATAAAAATCTTTCATTTGATTTTGATGGTAGATTAACCTCTCAAGTCTAGCCGGTGTCACTCCAGATATAGATTTAAAACATAGGTACATAAGTCTACTAAGTAAATAATATCATTCTATGGACTTGCCGAGGGGATATGATAGGTTTATGAGTCAGCGGCGAAAATAATAAAGACAAAAATCTTTCATTTGACTTTGATGTAAGATTAACCTCTCAAGATTTGCTCGTGTCACTCCAGATATGAATTTAAAATATAGGTACATAAGTCTACTAAGTAAATAATATCATTCTATGTACTTGCCGAGGGGATATGATAGGTTTGTGAGTCAGCAGCGTCAATTTTATCGAAAAAAATCTTTCTTTTGATTTTGATGGTAGATTAACTGCTCAAGACTTGCCCGTGTCACTCCAAATATAGATTTAAAATATAGGTACATAAGTCTACTAAGTAAATAATATCATTATATGTACTTGCCGAGGGGATATGATAGGTTTGTGATTCAGCAGCGTCAATTTTATCGAAAAATATCTTTCTTTTGATTTTGATGGTAGATTACCTGCTCATGCCATGCCCGTGTCACTCCAGATATGGATTTAAAATGTAGGTATATAGGTCTTCTAAGTAAATAATATCGTTCTTTGTACTTGCCGAGGGGATATGATAGGTTTATGATTCAGCGGCGAAAATAATAAACAAAAATGTCTCTACTTTGTTTTCGGTGGTAGAACAACCTCTCAAGATTTGCCCCTGTCACTCCAAATATGGATTTAACTTATAGGTACATAAGTCTTCTAAGTAAATAATATCATTCTATATACTTGCCGAGGGGATATGATAGGTTTATGAGTCAGCGGCGAAAATAACAAAGACAAAAATCTTTCATTTGACATTGATGTAAGATTGACCTCTCAAGATTTGCTCGTGTCACTCCAGATATGAATTTAAAATATAGGTACATAAGTCTACTAAGTAAATAATATCATTCTATGTACTTGCCGTGGGGATTTGATAGGTTTGTGATTCAGCAGCGTCAATTTTATCGAAAAAAATCTTTCCTAAGATTTTGATGGTAGAATAACTGCTCAAGACTTGCCCGTGTCACTCCACATATAGATTTAAAATTTAGGTATATAAGTCTTCTAAGTAAATAATACCATTATATGTACTTGCCGAGGGGATATGATAGGTTTGTGAGTCAGCAGCGTCAATTTTATCAAAACAAATCTTTTCTATTATTTTGATGGTAGATTAACTGCTCATGCCATGCCCGTGTCACTCCAGATATGGATTAAAAATGTAGGTACATAAGTCTACTAAGTAAATAATATCATTCTATGTACTTGCCGAGGGGATATGATAGGTTTGTGAGTCAGCAGCGTCAATTTTATCGAAAAAAATCTTTCCTTTTGATTTTGATGGTAGATTAACTGCTCATGCCATGCCCGTGTCACTCCAGATATGGATTTAAAATGTAGGTATATAGGTCTTCTAAGTAAATAATATAATTCTATGTACTTGCCGAGGGGATATGATAGGTTTGTGAGTCAGCAGCGTCAATTTTATCGAAAAAAATCTTTCTTTTGATTTTGATGGTAGATTAACTGCTCAAGACTTGCCCGTGTCACTCCAGATATAGATTTAAAACATAGGTACATAAGTTTACTAAGTAAATAATATCATTCTATGGACTTGCCGAGGGGATATGATAGGTTTATGAGTCAGCGGCAAAAATAATAGAGACAAAAATCTTTCATTTGACATTGATGTAAGATTAACCTCTCAAGATTTGCTCGTGTCACTCCAGATATGAATTTAAAATATAGGTACATAAGTCTACTAAGTAAATAATATCATTCTATGTACTTGCCGAGGGGATATGATAGGCTTGTGAGTCAGCAGCGTCAATTTTATCGAAAAAAATCTTTCTTTTGATTTTGATGGTAGATTAACTGCTCAAGACTTGCCCGTGTCACTCCAGATATAGATTTAAAACATAGGTACATAAGTTTATTAAGTAAATAATATCATTCTATGGACTTGCCGAGGGGATATGATAGGTTTATGATTCAGCGGCGAAAATAATAAACAAAAAATGTCTCTACTTTGTTTTCGGTGGTAGAACAACCTCTCAAGATTTGCCCCTGTCACTCCAAATATGGATTTAAATTATAGGTACATAAGTCTTCTAAGTAAATAACATCATTCTATATACTTGCCGAGGGGATATGATAGGTTTGTGAGTCAGCAGCGTCAATTTTATCGAAAAAAATCTTTCCTTTTATTTTGATGGTAGATTAACTGCTCATGCCATGCCCGTGTCACTCCAGATATGGATTTAAAATGTAGGTATATAGGTCTTCTAAGTAAATAATATAATTCTATGTACTTGCCGAGGGGATATGATAGGTTTGTGAGTCAGCAGCGTCAATTTTATCGAAAAAAATCTTTCTTTTGATTTTGATGGTAGATTAACTGCTCAAGACTTGCCCGTGTCACTCCAGATATAGATTTAAAACATAGGTACATAAGTTTACTAAGTAAATACTATCATTCTATGGACTTGCCGAGGGGATATGATAGGTTTATGAGTCAGCGGCGAAAATAATAGAGACAAAAATCTTTCATTTGACATTGATGTAAGATTAACCTCTCAAGATTTGCTCGTGTCACTCCAGATATGAATTTAAAATATAGGTACATAAGTCTACTAAGTAAATAATATCATTCTATGTACTTGCCGAGGGGATATGATAGGTTTGTGAGTCAGCAGCGTCAATTTTATCGAAAAAAATCTTTCCTTTTGATTTTGATGGTAGATTAACTGCTCATGCCATGCCCGTGTCACTCCAGATATGGATTTAAAATGTAGGTATATAGGTCTTCTAAGTAAATAATATAATTCTATGTACTTGCCGAGGGGATATGATAGGTTTGTGAGTCAGCAGCGTCAATTTTATCGAAAAAAATCTTTCTTTTGATTTTGATGGTAGATTAACTGCTCAAGACTTGCCCGTGTCACTCCAGATATAGATTTAAAACATAGGTACATAAGTTTACTAAGTAAATAATATCATTCTATGGACTTGCCGAGGGGATATGATAGGTTTATGAGTCAGCGGCGAAAATAATAGAGACAAAAATCTTTCATTTGACATTGATGTAAGATTAACCTCTCAAGATTTGCTCGTGTCACTCCAGATATGAATTTAAAATATAGGTACATAAGTCTACTAAGTAAATAATATCATTCTATGTACTTGCCGAGGGGATATGATAGGTTTGTGAGTCAGCAGCGTCAATTTTATCGAAAAAAATCTTTCCTTTTGATTTTGATGGTAGATTAACTGCTCATGCCATGCCCGTGTCACTCCAGATATGGATTTAAAATGTAGGTATATAGGTCTTCTAAGTAAATAATATAATTCTATGTACTTGCCGAGGGGATATGATAGGTTTGTGAGTCAGCAGCGTCAATTTTATCGAAAAAAATCTTTCTTTTGATTTTGATGGTAGATTAACTGCTCAAGACTTGCCCCTGTCACTCCAGATATGGATTAAAAATGTAGGTACATAAGTCTTCTATGTAAATAATATCATTCTATGTACTTGCCAAGGGGATATGATAGGTTTGTGAGTAAACAGCGTAAATTTTATCGATTAAAATCTTTCATTTGACATTGATGTAAGATTAACCTCTCAAGATTTGCTCGTGTCACTCCAGATATGAATTTAAAATATAGGTACATAACTCTTCTAAGTAAATAATACCATTCTATGTACTTGCCGAGGGGATATGATAGGTTTGTGAGTCAGCAGCGTCAATTTTATCGAAAAAAATCTTTCCTTTTATTTTGATGGTAGATTAACTGCTCATGCCTTGCCCGTGTCACTCCAGATATAAATAAATAAATGTCCTGGGACATTCCTCACACACGGTCATCTGATCCCAAACTAAGCAGAGCTTGTACTATGGAAACCAGATAACTGATATAATACATATACATACTTTTTGTTTGTAAATACATACTTAATATACATAATATGGGTTTAAAATATAGGTACATAAGTCTTCTTTGTAAATAATATCATTCTATGTACTTGCCGAGGGGATATGATAGGTTTATTAGTAAACAGCGTAAATGTTATCCAAAAAAATCTTTCCCTTGATTTTGATGGTAGATTAACTGCTCAAGACTTGCCCGTGTCACTCCAGATATAGATTTAAAACATAGGTACATAAGTCTACTAAGTAAATAATATCATTCTATGGACTTGCCGAGGGGATATGATAGGTTTATGAGTCAGCGGCGAAAATAATAAAGACAAAAATCTTTCATTTGACTTTGATGTAAGATTAACCTCTCAAGATTTGCTCGTGTCACTCTAGATATGAATTTAAAATATAGGTACATAAGTCTACTAAGTAAATAATATCATTCTATGTACTTGCCGAGGGGATATGATAGGTTTGTGAGTCAGCAGCGTCAATTTTATCGAAAAAAATATTTTCTTTGATTTTGATAGTAGATTAACTGCTGAAGACTTGCCCGTGTCACTCCAGATATGGATTTAAAATATAGGTACATAAGTCTACTAAGTAAATAATATCATTCTATGGACTTGCCGAGGGGATATGATAGGTTTATGAGTCAGCGGCGAAAATAATAAAGACAAAAATCTTTCATTTGACATTGATGTAAGATTAACCTCTCAAGATTTGCTCGTGTCACTCCAGATTTGAATTTAAAATATTGGTACATAAGTCTACTAAGTAAATAATATCATTCTATGTACTTGCCGAGGGGATATGATAGGTTTGTGAGTCAGCAGCGTCAATTTTATCGAAAAAAATATTTCCTTTGATTTTGATAGTAGATTAACTGCTGAAGACTTGCCCGTGTCACTCCAGATATGGGTTTAAAATATAGGTACATAAGTCTACTAAGTAAATAATATCATTCTATGGACTTGCCGAGGGGATATGATAGGTTTATGATTCAGCGGCGAAATCAAAGGAAAGATTTTTTTCGATAAAATTGAAGCTGCTGACTCACAAACCTATCATATCCCCTCGGCAAGTACATATAATGGTATTATTTACTTAGAAGACTTATGAAATTATAATTTAAATACATACTTGGAGTGACACCGGCAAGACTTGAGAGGTTAATCTTTCATCAAATTCAATTGAAAGATTTTTGTCTTTATATTTTCGCCGCTGACTCATAAACCTATCATATCCCCTCGGCAAGTACATAGAATAATATTATTTACTTAGTAGACTTATGTACCTATATTTTAAATCCATATCTGGAGTGACACGGGCAAGTCTTGAGCAGTTAATCTACCATCAAAACCTTAGGAAAGATTTTTTCGTTAAAATTGACGCTGCTGACTGACAAACCTATCATATCCCCTCGGCAAGTACATAGAATGGTATTATTTACTTAGAAGAGTTATGTACCTATATTTTAAATTCATATCTGGAGTGACACGAGCAAATCTTGAGAGGTCAATCTTACATCAATGTCAAATGAAAGATTTTAATCGATAAAATTTACGCTGTTTACTCACAAACCTATCATATCCCCTTGGCAAGTACATAGAATGATATTATTTACATAGAAGACTTATGAACCTACATTTTTAATCCATATCTGGAGTGACACGGGCATGGCATGAGCAGTTAATCTACCATCAAAATAATAGAAAAGATTTTTTTTGATAAAATTGACGCTGCTGACTCACAAACCTATGATATCCCCTCGGCAAGTACATAGAATGGTATTATTTACTTAGAAGACTTATATACCTAAATTTTAAATCTATATCTGGAGTGACACGGGCAAGTCTTGAGCAGTTATTCTACATCAAAATCTTAGGAAAGATTTTTTTCGATAAAATTGACGCTGCTGAATCACAAACCTATCAAATCCCCACGGCAAGTACATAGAATGATATTATTTACTTAGTAGACTTATGTACCTATATTTTAAATTCATATCTGGAGTGACACGAGCAAATCTTGAGAGGTCAATCTTACATCAATGTCAAATGAAAGATTTTTGTCTTTATTATTTTCGCCGCTGACTCATAAACCTATCATATCCCCTCGGCAAGTATATAGAATGATATTATTTACTTAGAAGACTTATGTACCTATAATTTAAATCCATATTTGGAGTGACAGGGGCAAATATTGAGAGGTTGTTCTACCATCGAAAACAAAGTAGAGACATTTTTTGTTTATTATTTTCGCCGCTGAATCATAAACCTATCATATCCCCTCGGCAAGTACATAGAATGATATTATTTACATAGAAGACTTATGTACCTATAATTTAAATACATATTTGGAGTGACACCGGCAAGACTTGAGAGGTTAATCTTTCATCAAATTCAATTGAAAGATTTTTGTCTTTATATTTTTCGCCGCTGACTCATAAACCTATCATATCCCCTCGGCAAGTACATAGAATGATATTATTTACTTAGTAGACTTATGTACCTATATTTTAAATCCATATCTGGAGTGACACGGGCAAGTCTTCAGCAGTTAATCTACTATCAAAATCAAAGGAAATATTTTTTTCGATAAAATTGACGCTGCTGACTCACAAACCTATCATATCCCCTCGGCAAGTACATAGAATGATATTATTTACTTAGTAGACTTATGTACCTATATTTTAAATTCATATCTGGAGTGACACGAGCAAATCTTGAGAGGTTAATCTTACATCAAAGTCAAATGAAAGATTTTTGTCTTTATTATTTTCGCCGCTGACTCATAAACCTATCATATCCCCTCGGCAAGTCCATAGAATGATATTATTTACTTAGTAGACTTACGTACCTATGTTTTAAATCTATATCTGGAGTGACACGGGCAAGTCTTGAGCAGTTAATCTACCATCAAAATCAAGGGAAAGATTTTTTTGGATAACATTTACGCTGTTTACTCATAAACCTATCATATCCCCTCGGCAAGTACATAGAATGATATTATTTACTTAGAAGAGTTATGTACCTATATTTTAAAATCATATCTGGAGTGACACGAGCAAATCTTGAGAGGTTAATCTTACATCAATGTCAAATGAAAGATTTTAATCGATAAAATTTACGCTGTTTACTCACATACCTATCATATCCCCTTGGCAAGTACATAGAATGATATTATTTACATAGAAGACTTATGTACCTACATTTTTAATCCATATCTGGAGTGACACGGGCATGGCATGAGCAGTTAATCTACCATCAAAATAATAGAAAAGATTTTTTTTGATAAAATTGACGCTGCTGACTCACAAACCTATCATATCCCCTCGGCAAGTACATAGAATGGTATTATTTACTTAGAAGACTTATATACCTAAATTTTAAATCTATATCTGGAGTGACACGGGCAAGTCTTGAGAGGTTGTTCTACAACCGAAAACAAAGTAGAGACATTTTTTGTTTATTATTTTCGCCGCTGAATCATAAACCTATCATATCCCCTCGGCAAGTACATAGAACGATATTATTTACTTAGAAGACCTATATACCTACATTTTAAATCCATATCTGGAGTGACAGGGGCAAATCTTGAGAGGTTGTTCTACAACCGAAAACAAAGTAGAGACATTTTTTGTTTATTATTTTCGCCGCTGAATCATAAACCTATCATATCCCCTCGGCAAGTACATAGAACGATATTATTTACTTAGTAGACTTATGTACCTATATTTTAAATTCATATCTGGAGTGACACGAGCAAATCTTGAGAGGTTAATCTTACATTAATGTCAAATGAAAGATTTTTGTCTCTATTATTTTCGCCGCTGACTCATAAACCTATCATATCCCCTCGGCAAGTCCATAGAATGATATTATTTACTTAGTAAACTTATGTACCTATGTTTTAAATCTATATCTGGAGTGACACGGGCAAGTCTTGAGCAGTTAATCTACCATCAAAATCAAAAGAAAGATTTTTTTCGATAAAATTGACGCTGCTGACTCACAAACCTATCATATCCCCTCGGCAAGTACATAGAATGATATTATTTACTTAGTAGACTTTTGTACCTATATTTTAAATTCATATCTGGAGTGACACGAGCAAATCTTGAGAGGTTAATCTTACATCAATGTCAAATGAAAGATTTTTGTCTCTATTATTTTCGCCGCTGACTCATAAACCTATCATATCCCCTCGGCAAGTCCATAGAATGATATTATTTACTTAGTAAACGTATGTACCTATGTTTTAAATCTATATCTGGAGTGACACGGGCAAGTCTTGAGCAGTTAATCTACCATCAAAATCAAAAGAAAGTTTTTTTTCGATAAAATTGACGCTGCTGACTCACAAACCTATCATATCCCCTCGGCAAGTACATAGAATTATATTATTTACTTAGAAGACCTATATACCTACATTTTAAATCCATATCTGGAGTGACAGGGGCAAATCTTGAGAGGTTGTTCTACAACCGAAAACAAAGTAGAGACATTTTTTGTTTATTATTTTCGCCGCTGAATCATAAACCTATCATATCCCCTCGGCAAGTACATAGAACGATATTATTTACTTAGAAGACCTATATACCTACATTTTAAATCCATATCTGGAGTGACACGGGCATGGCATGAGCAGTTAATCTACCATCAAAATCAAAAGAAAGATTTTTTTCGATAAAATTGACGCTGCTGACTCACAAACCTATCATATCCCCTCGGCAAGTACATTGAATGATATTATTTACTTAGTTGACTTATGTACCTATATTTTAAATTCATATCTGGAGTGACACGAGCAAATCTTGAGAGGTTAATCTTACATCAATGTCAAATGAAAGATTTTTGTCTCTATTATTTTCGCCGCTGACTCATAAACCTATCATATCCCCTCGGCAAGTCCATAGAATGATATTATTTACTTAGTAAACTTATGTACCTATGTTTTAAATCTATATCTGGAGTGACACGGGCAAGTCTTGAGCAGTTAATCTACCATCAAAATCAAACGAAAGATTTTTTTCGATAAAATTGACGCTGCTGAATCACAAACCTATCATATCCCCTCGGCAAGTACATAGAATGGTATTATTTACTTAGAAGACTTATGTACCTATAATTTAAATACATATTTGGAGTGACACCGGCAAGACTTGAGAGGTTTATCTTTCATCAAATTCAATTGAAAGATTTTTGTCTTTATATTTTTCGCCGCTGACTCATAAACCTATCATATCCCCTCGGCAAGTACATAGAATGATATTATTTACTTAGTAGACTTATGTACCTATATTTTAAATCCATATCTGGAGTGACACGGGCAAGTCTTCAGCAGTTAATCTACTATCAAAATCAAAGGAAATATTTTTTTCGATAAAATTGACGCTGCTGACTCACAAACCTATCATATCCCCTCGGCAAGTACATAGAATGATATTATTTACTTAGTAGACTTATGTACCTATATTTTAAATTCATATCTGGAGTGACACGAGCAAATCTTGAGAGGTTAATCTTACATCAAAGTCAAATGAAAGATTTTTGTCTTTATTATTTTCGCCGCTGACTCATAAACCTATCATATCCCCTCGGCAAGTCCATAGAATGATATTATTTACTTAGTAGACTTATGTACCTATGTTTTAAATCTATATCTGGAGTGACACCGGCTAGACTTGAGAGGTTAATCTACCATCAAAATCAAATGAAAGATTTTTATCGATAAAATTTACATTGCTGACTCACAAACCTATCGTATCCCCTCGGCAAGTACATAGAATGATATTATTTACTTAGAAGACTCATGTACCTATAGTTTAAATACAAGTCTGGAGTGACACGAGCAAGTCTTGAGAGGTTAATCTACAATCAAAATCAAAGGAAAGATTTTTGTTGATAAAATTTGTTTTGCTGCCTTACAAACCTGTCATGTTCCCTCGGCAAGTACATAGAATGATATTATTTACTTAGAAGACTTATGTACCTATAAATTAATTACATATTTGGAGTGACACGGGCAAGTCTTGAGAGTTAAATCTACCACCAAAATCAAGTTGGTATTTTTGTCGATATTGTTTTCGCCGATGGCTAACAAACCTATGTAACCCCTCGGTAAGTACATAGAATGCTATTATTTACTTAGTATACTAATATATCTTTAAAATAAATTCATTTCTAGAGTGACACCATGACTTTTTTATATCTTATACTCATTCTTAAGAAACGAAAACGTATGATTATGGCATTACGTTTGTTTTTGTTCGATTTATGGCTCTGAAACTTTCATGAGATTATTCAAACTCAGTTTTATACAAAGGTTTTGTATGGTCTTTTGTAATTTGTAAAATTTTCTTTGATTTGAACCCTTGTAACCGATTAATTTATTAAATACTTTGGTATTTTGTTAATTCTGAATTCATGTCTTTTTTTGATATTTTCACGCCTGTGAGGCTTTTTTTCAAATATTTTTATCATTTCCTTATATTTTGAACAATTTCCTATTGTTAATAAGGTAAATAAAGCAATTTTTTGGATTCTTCTTGATTTGGTCGGATTATATTGGCTGCTAACTTTTGGCCGCTAACTTCACGCCGGTATCAATCAGTCAGTCTTTTGACAAACAAAACGTTATCTATTGTTTTCTATCTATTTATGTGTTTGTGTCTTGTTAATTTTAGTTTCATTTGTCTTATTTTTAATACTTTGTTTGCATTATATTAAATAATTGTTTACTTTGTTTGTCGTGTTGTGCCCACATGTTTTTGGGTACATGTCTAGTGCTGTTTTATTAATCTATGTAACCTGCTTTGTATCTGATGTGTAGCTGTTATGTTAGCCAAATAAATAAAAATAAAAAAACCGGCCAAGTGCGAGTCAGACTCGCGCACCGAGGGTTCCGTACAAACCTGTAGGTATATAAGTAAATGGTAGTATAGACCTGAGTATTTGATATTAATTTCAATTTATGACCTATTAAAAAAAAACTACTTACTAGATCTCGTTCAAACCAATTTTCAGTGGAAGTTTGCACCGTAATGTACATCATATATTTTTTATAGATTTATCATTCTCTTATTTTAGAAGTTACAGGGGGGGGGGACACACATTTTACCACTTTGGAAGTGTCTCTCGCGCAAACTATTCAGTTTAGAAAAAAAATATATTAGATACCTCAATATCATTTTTGAAGACCTATCCATAGACACCCCACACTTATATGTATGTAAAAAAGCAATATATGCCTATGAAATCCATTAAACGTGGGTACAAAGTTTGGTGCAGGTGCGACTCAAAAACAGGATACTTATACCAATTCGATATTTATACAGGTAGCTCTCTAGTCATTTACATTCTAAATTATTATGCATTCCATAGTATTTTATGTTTATATTGAACTTTATATTCATTTTCAGGAAAGGATAAATCAGGAGCTCCAAGTGAAGGACTGGGTTACAAAGTGGTTGTAAAACTGACTAGAGATGGTATGGATGGACGGTTTATACTTACTATGGGTTTGACGAAAAAAAAAAATGAGTTTCAGTTCTAAGTATGGGGAACCCCCAAAATTTATTGTTTTTTTTCTATTTTTGTGTAAAAATCTTAATGCGGTTCACAGAATACATCTACTTACCAAGTTTCAACATTATAGTTCTTATAGTTTCGGAAATAAATGGCTGTGACATACACGGACAGACAGACAGACAGACAGACAGACAGACATGACGAATCTATAAGGGTTCCGTTTTTTGCCATTTGGCTACGGAACCCTAAAAACGCTTTACAAATAGAAGTGTGTATTTATTACTGTGACCGCAACGAGAATACCAAATGTGCAAACATTTCAAAGGGTTGCAATCATTACATTCTTCTCAGAATTATGTGTGCACAATAAATCGCAATGTCTCAGATACATTGTCTTTTAAGGTATTTTTGTCAAAATGACTGTAGGCAAAGCATAAAATAAGCTCAGCAAAGGTGTACAATATTTCAAATCTCATGTACACACGGCTACAGATCAAGCTATACATTTCTAGTATAAGCTGACCTCCCATTGTACGGAAATCCTATACAATGCGAGATCAGCTTATACTGGAAATGTATAGCTTGATCTGTAGCCGTGTGTACAACTATAACAGTCTATTAAACACACATTCTACTGATAATTAATCCTAATCTCTATCTCTAATCTCTAATATTATAAAATTAAATGCGAAAGTGTTTTTTTTTGTGTGTTACGCCTTCACGCCTAAACTACTCGACGGATCATCATGAAATTTGGCATGCAGATAGCCTATGGTATGGAGAAGTACATAGGCAACTTTTTATCCTAGAAACGCGGGTGAAACGGGGGGGACAGCTAGTCAAGCTAACAAGGGTGCTATTGAAGTAAGAGAAGAATTTCGTTTTCTAGAACTTATTGGTAATCTGTTTGAAACGTGTATCTGTCTTGAACACAATTTCTAGAGAACATAACAAAGCATTGAATAGCCGTCAAATAAAATAAAATCGAAATAACCTCCATTAAAGTATACCATCTATCTCTCTTTATCTCCGCAGTCAGATCATCCGTCTCTGTCGAACTTATAGTAAAAATATATCCCCTAAATCCTTAATCCTCCTTTATAGGAAGCAGCCGCGCAGTGTGGTAGGTCAGGGTATAGAAAATATTTGTAACTGTAAGCTAGTCAAATATTTACGTGCTATACGACTTATTAATAATTGTATTAGCTATCAAATAAATCAGTTTATTATGGTGGTAGATACTATTTTGACGGATATTAATAATAATTTGTTGAAGAGTAGAGTTATCAATGTACAAACTTGTTGTGAGCTTGCCTTTGTGTGCAGTAAATCATAAGATAACTTATAAATGTCTCAGTTAAATTAAAAATGTATTCAAAGAATTTGTATGTACAAGAAGAACATAGTCAGTTAAAAGACGAGACGAAAATGAATGTTAGAGATTTGTATGGGAAAATAAATAAGTTGTTGATACAAACTTTTATTTTGAGATATAGATACCATCTTCATCATCATCATCGGCCTATATCAACGGTGATAACCGGGACCAACGGAAGTCTATGATTTTATTTTAATTCTACTAAAAATAATTCTTTTGGTCTGGTCTGCAATAAGTTCATACTTTCTACAGCATTTTTAATAGTTTCACTGACTTATATCATCAAAACAACTTAAATACCTCCAACATAGCAGTAGGTGCAAGCAAAAACTAGAGTTATCTTAAAATAGTCACAAATAGAAAGTAAAATAAGTTAAAAATAGCAAAACATTAAATCTGCCAGGTTTTCCATCGGGCTGATTAGGACTTGATCAACTGGTACCATAGATTTATTACCTACCGATCAGAATGTGGCATCTGTTCGTCACACTGTTTCTTTTATTTACGTATTTAGTAATAGAAAACTGATTCCTGATTTATTAAATAACTAGTTTTCTAAATTTCCTATTTCAAAAAAAAATTCAAATTTTCCTATTTTTCCGGTAGATTTTTCAAAAAAAAAAACCCTGATATTAAAATATAATTTAAGGCGATGATATCTCAGTGGTAGTAACGTCGGATGCCGAAACGAAAGTCCAGGGTTCGAATCCTACAATCAGCTTGAGCTTTCAGTGAAGGAAAACATCGTGACGAAAGCATAGCATATATAAAATAGATAAAAGTACTGACGTACCTGTACCCCTAATCTGTAAATCAATTATTTTAAGAAAAGTTTAGTGGTATACATATGAAAGACCTCAAAACAGCCGCTTTAAATTTTTTTGTCTGTTTGTTTTTTCGAGTATCACTCAAAAACTAATGGACCGATCGCGATGAAATGTGGCACTCAGCTGGCCTATGGTATGGAGAAAAACATAAGCATTTTATGGAATACGAGTGAAACCGCAGGAAAGCTAGTTATCAATAAAACTTGTCAATTCGAAACAATTAAGTTTTTGCAGTGTTTATCAACTAATTGACCTCTGACCTCGTTTCTTAACGTGCCAGTTTAAAGTTATTTTTATGTTTAACTAACATATGGTCAACGACCACATTGGCGACAGCATCGTATCTGACTCACGTGCCTGCCTACGCTCGATATTATGACTAAACAACAATAAATAGAGTCTACAATTGTACTTCTCAGAAATGAGGTTCATTGATGTATTGACTATAAATAATTTACTCCTTATTTTTCATGGTACATGGCACTAAAAAATGAGCATGGACTTGCGTAAAATAATAATTAAAGATAGTAAAGAAAGTTTTCAGTTCTTTCATGCAATTCAAACAGCCCAGATTGTCCATAATGTTGCCTGAAAAATCACTATAGTGTTACTAAAACAAAAAACAAAATCAATCAATCCAGAACTCACCCGGTTGAAAGATCTTGGTGCGTCCATGCTACGCGAAGCGAGCACGAGCCGAGCCTCGAACGAACAGGATTCGTTCGTTGCTCGCGATTTCGTACGTCCTACAACGAGCGCGATGCGAATCCCTGTGTTCGTGAAAAAACTAGCAATCGGGCGGAGCGCAGTCGTTCGAGGCTCGCAAGCCCGTCCACGCTACGCGAATCGTGCTCGCAGTGTGCTCGTTCGTGGCTCGGCTCGTGCTCGGTTCGCCAGGCATGGACGCACCATCAGGTGTAACAGCCATCTGAGAATAACACTTTCAACTCCTTTCCAAAGAAAAAAAAACTAAAACTCACCCTACAAAATTGTGAGAAACGAGGCCAAGTTCACTTCAGAACAATTAATTATAATCAACCGTTTTTCCTCAAACATGTTTATGACTTGTGACGCCGCGTGGCGCGTCACAATGCTCGTCTTTAGGTCAAGGTCATAGTAACAATTATTAATATTTATTTATAAACAGCTGGCTCTATTGTTTGTTATTATAATAGAACTGATGTAAATTATTAAATGTATTTTTATTTAGTTATTTTTCCGCCATGTCACACGCAATCCCTTTTTTTTACCCGTAGAGGCAGAATTATGGGAAATCCTTGTTTCGAGCACCATTAGGTTGACCTCAAAGTTTAAGTTAATATGTAATTAAGTTAATATTAAGGGCAGATTGTTGTAGCAACTCAAGGTGTAGCCTGGGAAGGAAGATTTTTTTTCCAAATTTCTCTTAGTTCACCAATTTTATAACGTAGATAATTCCACTAAATTGGAATAAATAAATAATAATAGTATATTATAATTGGATAAAAACCACTTGCATAATAATTAATAGCTACTATACTCGATGGACGTAGCACAAGATAATGAAACATGACTAATGTTACAAAAAGTCGACTAAAAATGACAAAATGTTTGCTGTATTTACAAAATTACATACTGCTTGCCTGTTTTTTGCCATTTTGACAGTTTAGGTACCCTATGACACCCGTGATGTCATGAGTATTCTTACAATACTATAAAAATCTAATTCAGTTCAAGCATTTAGAAGTTATAACAAACAAACGGACTAACACATAGCATGAACCCTGAAAGCATTAAACTCTGTGTCAGTAAAAAGGCAGTACATACAGGAACAAAATAATAATATAACAAAAATCAAAGTGAAGCATATAAGCTGCGTGTGCGCAAGCCTAAGGTCACGTTCGGCTAGCAATGACCCGTTTCGCCTTATAAAGTAGCCGTTGCGAAACTCCACCTTAACATTCCCGTGAACAGATGTTCGCAGACCTTCGAAGGCTGCTGCCTACCTGATCTTCATGGCTTCAAGGTATAGGTACGATACAGCATATTTCTATTGATTTCAGTGACTTTATAATTAAAATTTTGATGATATTTATCTAGTTAGGATATCGAAATTAAACTCTCATACGAACTAGATTTTAGTTATGTCAGAAATAGTCAGAATGTATGTAATCTAAGTATGTAATCTATTTTAGAATTGGGTAGAGTTGATTAGCTCAAGATGATGGGTATAACCCTAAAATCTAAAAAAAATAGCATAAAAACGATTAAGCAAAGAGAGGTAGCGTTTATGCGCCCAAAGAGCAGCTCGACTGGAGAAGTACCTCCACCTTACAGAAAACCGCAGCCAAATAACTTTATGTTGTGTTCCTGCGACCACTTACTCACGAGTAAGTGGTCTTTAACGCGTGAGTGATGCCTCGTGTGTCCATATGGCTACGGTAACCGCCTGTGCCGGTGGGCCGTATGCTTGTTTACCGACTTAATCGTATAAAAAAGCTGTTGTTTTTAGGTAGAGCTAAAAGGTAAGCTATTGTGGTTCATTTTTAAACGTAGCCTCTGCAGGATAAAAATTAACTGGAGAGTTTGGGATAGGAAAATAATGCCTTTATTGTAGAAATATGGATTTGAACCGAAATATACTTTTACACTGAATAATGCTTTAAAACTTCGATTTACAATCCCAAATGTTTTACATGGTTAAATCCTTTAAGAGGACGAGTTCGCTTTAAAGTTCGCTGTTTTGTTTTTTTGTAGATATAGCCGATAAAACCTGGCTTTAAGCAAATTCCAAGCGTCTTACATCATATCTATCAAACCAGAGTCTTCTTTCATTTGCAATACAAACAGATAACATCGCATAACCTCAAACAAAGAAAGTGGAGTCATGCAGAGTTCAGACACACAGTTCAAGGTGTTCATAAAGAAGCTGTCACTCGTCATGAACGAATCAATGTCACTATCAGCTCTGCTGTGCTGTTCTAATACTAATAAGTCAATTAGTTTAAAGTCAAGATATTTCTTCACCGCTTAGCAATTTGTTTATTGCTACTGCTTGTTTGTGGTGCATGTTATAAGCTAATGTAATATTAAGCTTTTGAATTGACGTATGGTTTATGTGAAGTTTGCACAAAATCGGACGAGCGGTTCTTCATTTATCACATTTTTTGTAACAAATAAATTCAATAAATGGCGGATCATTTTGTTAATGGGGATTTTTTTTGTTGAGGGTAGGTTAGGATAGGATAGCACCATAGGGTAGGGTAGCACCACGCGAACGAAGTCGCGCCGGGCAGCTAGTACTTTATATATTAGAAAAATATATCTAATCTGTGCCTTCTTTCGTATTTCAAATTCATCTAATCAAAACAAAATCAAATCATTTAATTGAAACTATTTCTATATTTCGCAGATCGCTCATTCTTGTACCACACACCACAATTGATCAACGCGCGTTAACCGCTAGCAATTGTGCAATTTCTATCAATGAAAGCAATGTGTGAGCGACACATGTAATTGATTGATAAGCTGGCTGGTCGACAGGTCGCGAATCAAGCACCTAGTGCAGCCATCTTGGTCGTTTAATTGATGACCGTGGAGATGAAGATATGCCTAAAGAACTTAGGTACCCGAAAAGATAGTTTTTGTTTGGAAAATAATTAAGTTAAAAATATTGTTTTTCTAATTTATATTGAGTTTTGAGTAAACATTCTACACTATTATAAAATACGGGTCTGTAATTCATCCAGTTTCCTAGCTATATACCAGTAACATACGGATGGACAGATAGCGTAACGATAGAAATTAGGCTCCGGTTAGCCTTCTCATATACGGCAACTACAGTAAATATTATAAAGTAAATTAGTATAAGACCTGAGAGATCTGATCACATATCTTTCTAGGCGAGAATTTTACAAATGCCAACTTGCAAGCATCATAAAAATATGAAACACCCAAAGAAATAAAATAAACTTGGCCAACTACACTACCTACATTGCACCTTATGTCAAGGCCATAATGTAATAAATTATCAATTAAGTTAAAAATCCATAACTCATGCCTCATGCAGACCAAAGTGGTAGAGCCACGATGCCCTATGTAAACCTGTGACCAAAGTGGTAGAAGTGACCAAAGTGTGTCAATGTTTCTATGTTACAGATGTAGGCCGCCCTTAATGTCCATATTATATGTTTTGTGTCATATTGTAACATATATTATAACGTGGGCGAAGAATACATGTATACATTTAACCTAATAATCTCTATTAGTTATCAGATTTTGTAGTTAACGTTTATGTTATTTTAAATAAGACGAGATTCTTTGAATAATATTACTATAATAACTGTTTTTGGAATAAATTATAAGACTGTCTTATTTGAATTGGTATAAAAAGAAAATAGACGAAAAAGATTTGTATTTTAAAAATATAATCGGGCACGTTTAATAATAATAATAAATTAATAATAAATATCCTGGGACATTCCTCACACACGGTCATCTGATCCCAAACTAAGCAGAGCTTGTACAATGGAAACCAGATAACTGATATAATACATATACTACTTTTTATTTGTAAATACATACTTAATATACATAATTACACCCAGACTCAGGACATACAGACATCTTCATGCACACAAATGCATGTCGTGTATGGGAATAGAACCCACGACCAGCGGAGCGATAGGTGGAATCTTGACCAGAGTCGTCTGGCTTGTCATACGTCTGGCGTCGTTTATACTTATCATACTAGAAATTAATGTAGAATTAGTTATTTTAAACAAAATTTATGTTCTATGAAACTGCTGCAACTTTTGTTCAATTTTTTTTTTATCGATATTAAAATGAATCACTTAAACAAAAGTGGATCAGATTATCATCTCTAAGGAGCTCCATGTTTAAAAAAACTTGATAAATAACAGTTCTGTGTTATTCCAAGACCGCTCACTGATGACAATTCATTAATCAAATCAAATAACCCACAGACAGACAGACTGACTGGATGATCTCATTATTAGTTTATAATTGAATTCTGTCTATCGACAAACATCCTGGGATTAGTAAGAATTTTGATTCATACTTTTTGGCGGAGCATCTTATTGCAGTAATAAAAAAACAAAATTAGCTATTTGGAAAAATCATTTATCAAATTTATAATTGAGTTTTTGACAAAATAAGCGATTGCAGATACCCAATTTGGTCTCGTCTTTGTCAGTCTGTCTATCACTTGATATCCTTCTCAGGAACGGGTCGAAGTATCATGTTGAAAATATCAAATGACTACGGTCCCTTGGAGGCGTAAAAAATATTATTAAAACAAACACTTACCAATTTTTTTATCTCCAGAACACAAACCACTTCACTTGAGCACAGTCACTTGCACACACACTTTGTTGTTAGTAGTTGTTCGTAGTTTAGTGAACACACATATCACATCATAGCAATGTCGTTGGTTTCTGACGATTCACTTTGTCACTGGCTTTAAGTTGTTTAGAAACCTGAAAAAAAAGAGTTTTAAATTAAAAAAAAGTAAGTCATTCTTAATACTTCTTGATTCAAATAATTAAAACGAGTAGCTATTCCATTCTAGATTCAAATTGAAAACATACTTTTTCTATTCTATTTTCAAAATTGTAATTACGATACAAAAAATATTTTCTAATTTCAAATGCTACCAAACACTTCACTTCAAAATGGTACACTCACAACAAATTAGGTACGGCATCAGGCGTAATTGGGTCTGGTCACTTGTCTTATTTTTTTCAGAAGCTTGACTACCAGTTATCTGTTGCACCTGTACCCCGAGTGTAAAAAGAATTGACGTTTGTAAACGCTTACCACACGCTTACTAATTAGTTTGCGTTTACGATACTTCTCTATAGGAATTGGCACAGCTCCTCTAGCGGAATACTCATGGTACTAATTTCTCCCATACAAAATAGTTAACGCAAACTAATTAGTAAGCGTTTACAAACGTCAATTCTTTACACTCGGGGAGTACCCCTAGTGTAAAGAATTCACCATCAGTAGATGGTGAAGTGCCAATGTGAGAGTTGCTGACCTAGTACATACACTTGGCGACAGTTTTTAATTATGTACCTATATTATTATTTTCAAAGTTTTATATTTTTTTTTTCAAATTCGCATTCGAACTAGCGTTCCTCAAGTGTCGGTCTATTAATACGCCTAACACAATTCATACAAAACGCCAAGCAACTTGATGTTAGATAACATTGGTAAATAAACAATAAATAATACACATAACATTAATAACAAAATCCAATCTGTTATCACACAATCCTGTTCTATAAATATCTGGCGGTAAACACAAAGGCGGCGGCGTAAGTACTTATCTTTGTTAAAATGCATCTAGGACAGATAACGCGGCTTCGTTAAAATTACTCTGTTATTTATTTCTGTCTATGGTCATACGATATTTTTTTAAATGTTGAAGCAATAATTAAGAAGTATGGGATGAAAGACAATAATTGGACTGTTTTACAATAAACTTAAACCGACTTCAAAGTACACTAAGAAGTGATCAAATACTGATCTGATGAAAAAGAGACCAAACAGGAAGTGTACCCTTCCAGACAAAAAAAGAATTTTCAAAATCGGTTAATAAATGACGGAGTTATGAGGTAACAAACATAAAAAAAAATACAACCGAATCGAGAACCTCCTCCTTTTTTTGAATTTAGCTCTCGAGGAAGCTAGTGCCTTCTGGAATCAAAGTGAGCGTGTTGACTTAGTCCAAAAACTCGGAATTTCAAGAGAAACTAACTTAAAATAATGTAGGCAATCACTTCCTTAGGGGGGCAAAACAAAACGGGTTCGCAGATTAAACTGGGGGAGCGAGATGCTGAAAGATGTATAACAATATCTAAAATCAGATATAAACGGGATTCTTATTAGAAAAAGATAATTAAAAATTGTTACTTTAAAACCTCTATATATTAAGTTTAGATTAAGAAATAATTTACTCGCAACACTTACACAATAAAGCTCCTAACTTAATTCTAAGTAACCAGTGGACATTTCCTTTGACAACCAGAAGCGGTTTCCTGACAGAAATACCAAATACAATGTCGTTGATTGATACAGGTTTCTTGCAATTCGGAGGAGCGCGTGCCACCTCGGCGCTTGCCTTCGTTCGCTGCATCCCACGCAGGGCCTTGAAGCGGCAGTCGGTTACTGACTACCGGCCTGTCAACCAGTAACTACCAGTACTATTGGACACTGTCGAAAGATACTCGAAAATAGTACCAAAATAGATGTCTCAGATGTCTAGAGTCTAGGATCCTGTAAGGAGCCTCCCTGCCCTAGTTGGCTTACAGCTCCTAAATGATTATTTTGTCAATTAAACGAAAAAATTGTTAGAGTACACTTTTAACTCTAAAGTGACGTCACGATCCGCCATTTCCGAACTTGGACTCGCTTTATTTTTGTCCATTTTTTATGATTTGGTAAAGCAAAAAATACTTGTGCAATATTTTTTGATAACCTAACTGACGGACTAATTAGAAGAGAATTATTATTTTTGTACCTAGGAATCATCCCCTTGGTTACCTTCCACGTGGAAGGTAACAAAGGCCATCTCGCACCAGCTCCAGGTTTTTGTCAACCGATGCCTTCGCCATCGCAATTCTCGTTATCCACTGGCCCGAGAAAATCTCGAACGTAGAGCTCCGAGAACGCTGCCACGAAGCACCGATCGACCAACAGATCAAGCGTCGCAAATGGAACTGGATTGGCCACACTCTCCGAAGGGACCCCGACCATATACCCAAGCAGGCAATGGACTGGAATCCGCAAGGGAAACGAAAGCGTGGCCGTCCCAAACAAACCTGGCGACGCACTGTGCTTGACGAAGCGAAGAAGATCGGGAAGTCTTGGAGCGAGATCAAGCGCGAAGCTCAAGACCGATCGGGTTGGAGAGTTTCTGTGGACGCCCTCTGCCCCATCTAGGGGACATAGGATCATAAGTCAATCATCCCCTTTCATAATTAGTCTAATTTGCTTTTTATAGAATCTTTGGTAATGGTGCCGATTCTGTTGTAAATCGCACTAAACTAATTTTAGTCACATCTCATCTCTTTCTTACGAACATTATTGAAGAAGCATAGAACATATTTAAAGCTGTCAAATTAATCTTTGCCGTCTTATTTTGCGGGTATTTAAGCGTAACCGCGATAGATGGCGACTAAATTTATATTGAAAACAAGCACTGGACTAATTTGACACGACTAAATTACTTACATCCTTTTCTTACGTTCTTTGATAGAAAGAGACATAGTGAGATTAAAATTAGTTTAGTTGTAAACAACAGAATCAGGGCCATTAAGTAGGTTATGGTGATAAACAATATCATTTTATGACACGTGAAGTCGATTATAAAGGCGCCTCAATGTCAAGAGGAGTTCCTCAAGATCTTTAAGTGGCTATTGATAAATTTATAAGCCGATTCTGAGTTTGGCTATTGACATTAATGGAATTAAGTGTTATTATTACAATTCATATTCATTTATTAATTACATTTAAGACATTTAGTAGTGCTCTAAGGGTACCTATTTCAGTTTTGCAGAAGCATCCAGGTACCCGAATACACGAATGAGAATATGATAAGAAGTTACAGAATAATATTATGACGGTAGCAAACAGGAAGACTAAATAGAGAAGATAAGAGAGGTAGAGCGTAGCGTTTATTCGCTCAAAGAGCAGCTCGACTGGGGAAGTACCTCCACCTTACAGAATACCGCAGCCAAATAACTTTATGTTGTGTTCCTGCGCGTGAGTAAGTGAGCCAGAGCTCATTGGGGTGAAGGGAAAGGTCGGTAACGCGTGAATAATTCCTCATGTGCTGCAGGCGTCTATGGATAGTAACTGCTTACCATCAGGCGGGCCACATACTTGTTTACCGACTTCGTCGTATAAAAATAATTGGACTGTTTTACAAAAAAAACTTAAACCGACTTCAAAGTACACTAAGAAGTAATCAAATCCTGATCTGATGACAATGGGTCCAAACGGGAAGTCAAAGTCCTTCCAGTCAAAAAAAGTATTTTCCAAATCGGGACGGAGTTATGAGGTAACAAACATAAAAAAAAAAAAACAACTGAATTGAGAACCTACTCCTATTTTTGAAGTCGGTTAAAAACTAAATTTTAACATTCACAAACTCGAATCTAACTCACGCTGAAACTACAATCCAGTTCAAACAGTAACTCATTTCCGAGTTAACTCGGAACGTACTCGCCTGCCTTTCAACACATACTTACATTACGAAAGTCCAACATACAGTCTTAAAATGAAGATAACACTTAATCGAATAATGCTTGAAGACTTTCGTAATCTTGTGATTAGAATTTGATCGATCGTTTGACGAAGTAGTTGGATTAAGTTAATTATATTGCAAAATATAAGCTTTAAACATTACGCCAAGGACAAGAAGTTTGGAAATTTTAGGGTCATAAAGTCTAAATAATCTGACACTTCAATTATGGAAACTGTGGAAACTATCCCATTAGGCAAGATAGCCTGGTAGGTTGTGAGTTCGATATACGCATTTTCAAATCTTAAAGTAAGTTTAAAATTTCTGTGAAGGAAAATCATCATCATCAGTCCTTTTTTTAAGTCCACTGCTGACATAGGCCTCTCCCATGCCTCTCCCATGCCTCTCCCAGACCGCGTCACTCCTTCTGATTTCTTGTCACTTGCATCTAGCCTAGTCCAGCCATTTTTTTTAGGTCGTCAGTCCATCGGGCTGGGGGCGTACCACGCCACACTACTATTGCCAAGAAGTGTGATGGAAAATAATGTGAGCAAACTATAACGCGGTGTTAGGGTACTTCGTAGAACCCGCTAGCTACCACCCTCACGTTGAAAATCTGTCGCCAAGCATCTATCGGTGTGTTCCGACAGCTGCACTTGAGTGAGAGCCAGTTCCTTCTTAGCTTTGGTGAGATTGTGGTTAAGTACAGTAGCGGAATGAAAAGGTTCGTCACCTTAAAGTCGGTTTTCGTTTGCACCAAATTGCAAGAATACATTTTATTATACCAACAAGAAGGTTTTAGTTCAACAAATGAACGAATCAACTTGAAAACTGACGAACCTTTTCATTCCGGCACTATACATGCATATACCTTATAATAAACAATTACAGTATGCCTAATTGTCTCCCTCTATTCTCTAAAAATCTTATTTTACGGAAAATTCCCACATCCAACCTAACATTTCCAAGAAATTTTCTAAAGACAACCAATTAATTAAGCTAGTAATATGTCAACATTTCGTAATAGAACAACCTTAAACCATTCCTAAATGGGAAACATATCATGTTCCTAAAAAAAGGCAATAAATATGTTTCAAATTAACATATAAATTAACGCCCAAACGAGCCTAGAGATTTTCACTTTTCTTAAAACACTGCTTGGAAAGTGAATAACCTGTTTGGTGAACGCCGCCAAAGGGAGAGAATCTTGGATCTTAATCATCATCATCTAATCAAGAGCTGTAAAGTGATTATAATAAAATTCGGTGACAAATATGATGTTATGAATTTGGCAATCTCCTTTGAATGTGCCGCACGGAAGGGTATTTTGACACAACATTCCAAATGTGTATGGTAGCAATAGACATTAGACGAGGGCTATTCGCGCAATTTACAACGATAAGTTCAAGTCCATAAATATTATGACAGTGTCGTCACAGTTCATTTATGTAACTTTGATGCATGCCAGAAAAAACATACTTCACTATACTCATAGTTTGAAGTGTTTGAACACTAGAAATAAGCACAAACTTGCTGAACTAGTAACTCAGCTCAGCAAAGTTAGAGACTATTTCAAGGGGCAATGTATACGTTTCTATAACGATGTAAGTAAGTACCCAAAGAAATTCAAGAACTATCTGTGTATAGATTTAAAAATTAAGTGAGACAAAAGTCCGCCTGATGGTAAGCGGTTGCCGTAGCCATATGAACGCATGCAACACACGAGGCATCACTCACGCGTTACCGACCCTCCCTCCTCCCCAATGAGCTCTGGCGACTTTACTAACGCGCAGGAATACAACATAAAGTTATTTGGCTGCGGTATTCTGTAAGGTACTTCCCCAGTCGAGCTGCTCTTTGACCGAAACAACTCTATGCTCTACCTCTCTTAGTCCATCTTAAGTAATATAAGAATAAGATTAGTAGAATATATCATGAGCAAGTTCAAGGCTAGACAAAACCGCAATAGATAAACCCAAACAGCTAATGCTTGAGAAAGCACCCTAGGGGGAATAACATTTAACGTTGGCACGCAAACCCCAGACAAAAAAATGCTTGTAAATAATAGTTGTTTATCGTACCCTATAGTAGAAGGAACTTATTCAAACACGGACTAAGCACGCAACAACAAAAGCGATGCCTATCGATCGTGGCTTTAAAGGAAATTGCTAGTTCCTTTCCAAGGGCACACTATGATAGATTGACTTCAATTGAACTATTATTGAAGCTTTTTCAGCACTGATATTGAACATCCATACTTATATCCAAAGATTTTCATAGGGCATCGTGCCTCTACCCAGATGGATAATTCGTCTTACTAAAGCATGACATTTAATTTCACTCCGCTTGAGGGGCTCCCTGAGCAAATCGCTCTCAGTTCGTACTGCGCACGGCTGTCAAATACTGTCAATTCTGGCTTGTTTATTTCATGTTGCCATAGAGGCGACTATCCTTCTTGACGTTTTAAATTCTTTGCTTATATCATACAAGTGAAAGTAGGCGTTGTTTATCATTACACGCCTGAAACTCTGAACAGATTGCAATGAGTTTTGGTACGCACATAGTCTATGGTATGGAGAGGGGTATAGGCTACTTTTTATTCTGGGTACGTGAGTGAAACCACGGGAAACAGATGATTTATAATATTTTTGAGACGCCTGTTTAATTGTTAGTGTTCTAATGAACTTTTCGACTCGCTGATATCATTGGCTTTCTACGCAACGCTCGCTGACGATACGAGGTCATCCTCTTATCCTCAAACCACCTCATTCATCCATGCTAAGATTCAGTGTGATGCTTCTTTTGAGGACCATAAGGACGATATTCCTGAAGGCCTAGATTGTAGCATTAAGATAGCTAACGTAACTATACATTAACAATAGGACTTATGGTATTTTTCAATAAGGATAACGCCTTATTTTAAACTAATAAAATGAACATCCGACTTACGAACATAGGAGGTAACATCCACGGAAAAGAGAATACACTTCTTTTCTCTGTGGTAACATCAGTAGCTTTGACCTTCATAAGTGCCCTACTAAGGCCTAAATGACTTTGACTTTGTGGATTAAACTGAAAAATAGTCGCTACCTGAGTTACAAAAGCATCCTTGAATTTTGTTGATTCATATTCCGTCACTGTCCTTTAAAGTTTTGATGAAATTGCGCGAATTCTCAACAATCATTTCGCCCAAACTAATCTATTTTTAAAATTAAACTCATCAAATTGGTATGTAATCCCTACACAGTTTATTTTAACCGAAAAAATATGATGCAAAGTGAGTTATATTGCTTTTGAAATAAGTGCTATTCGTGAGTCTGTCTGTCCGTGTACAGATATGGTGTTTGGCCGTGAGTGTTTGTGACTAATCGAGGCATTGTGGCCTCAGGCTCAGATACTATACTGATGTACGGAACTTTAATGGTGCCGGGTGCACAGATTCACTATAGTTTCTTGGAGGTTTCTTGCGTTTCTTATCACAGTGGTTTCTGGTATTAGGTGCATTACTACTTCTAAATTTTGAGAGAATTAACCGCGTTTTCTAAGCTTCTTTTACAGCGTAAAGATGACGATAAATAAATAGTTTTTTTATTTACTCAATTTTGGAACAGAGTAGTCAATACAGTGTCATTTTCAGCGGTCAAATGATACGTTATATGATTTTCTTAGGTACTATAAGGGTATTTGAGTGTGAAAAATAAATGGTAAAACACTATTCAGTGTATAAGGCATCAAAAAATACACCGAACCGTCATATATGTTAAACATTTTAAGCTTTTAATGTATTTTTTTTTACCAGTTAAACCAATAAGAGTAGGTCAGTTGACGCTGTAAAATTGTGACGTCACCTGCTTGTATTTCATACCAACAAACCTACATATAAATCGTTTTTGACATTTAATTAAAGTTGCTGATTTGAACTGTCTTCAAAAACCCTATTATCCATTAACTTTTTCTTTGTTAGGGTTCCGTAGCCAAATGGCAAAAAACGGAACCCTTATAGATTCGTCATGTCTCTCTGTCTGTCTGTTCGTGTATGTCACAGCCATTTATTTCCGAAACTATAAGAACTATAATGTTGAAACTTGGTAAGTAGATGTATTCTGTGAACCGCATTAAGATTTTTACACAAAAATAGAAAAAAAACAATAAATTTTGGGGGTTCCCCATACTTAGAACTGAAACTCAAATTTTTTTTTTTCATCAAACCCATAAGTGTGGGGTGTCTATGGATAGGTCTTCAAAAATGATATTGAGGTTTCTAATATCATTTTTTTCTAAACTGAATAGTTTGCGCGAGAGACACTTCCAAAGTGGTAAAATGTGTGTCCCCCCCCCTGTAACTTCTAAAATAAGAGAATGATAAATCTATAAAAAATATATGATGTACATTACGGTGCAAACTTCCACCGAAAATTGGTTTGAACGAGATCTAGTAAGTAGTTTTTTTTAATAGGTCATAAATTGAAATTAATATCAAATACTCAGGTCTATACTACCATTTACTTATATACCTACAGGTTTGTACGGAACCCTCGGTGTGCGAGTCTGACTCGCACTTGGCCGGTTTTTTTGTTTTTTTTTAGCTTATGCCGGGAATGTCTCTATATGTAGTAATATTTTGATATCTCATGTTGTGTCTGTGGCAGGCGCCTTTTAAATTAATACCATAATACCTTAGTAAAAAAAACTTTAATATGCAAACTTGCATTGTTATTCTGTGCGCTTTATAAATAAATGTTCATACCTACTCTACTGTAATTAGTGTGTACTGCAAAGTACCCACTCTACCGTCGTATATTGTAACTAAACAGTATAGTAATTCATTTCTGAATGAACTTATCAATGGAGGGATACATTACTCATTTAAATTAGAAACAAAGTAAATACACGCAATGAATTAAATATGATCAAGTGTGAAGAATGGAAATATTTAATTGTCTTACTTAGCTCGAACTTGAGAGCGTGTTTCGCATGAAGAGTATGGAGTTACAATTTATTATGATTTATTTTGTATCCTGTAAGACATTGATACGTGAAGCGTACCTGACGCTATATTATTGATATTGTATATTATTGATATTGACCGGCCAGTTGGCGCAGTTGATTAAGACTCTGGTAAAGATTCCACCTGTTGCGCCGCAGGTCGTGGGTTCGATTCCCGCACAGGACATGCATTTGTGTGCATGAACATGACTGTATGTCCTGAGTCTGGGTGTAATTATGTATGTTAAGTATGTATTTACAAAAAAAAAGTAGTGTATGTATTATATCAGTTATCTGGTTCCTATAGTACAAGCTCTGCTTAGTTTGGGATCAGATGACCGAGTGTGAGATATTTATTTATTATTTTCTCTAAACCTCACATAAGTTTTGATAAAATACCAATACCCATTAAAATTAAATAAATATTCACAGCATAACACGTGGGTTCCGTATTTTATAATGGAGAACCCTTTTAAGTATCAATTTAAACCTTAATCCATTACAATACGGACTAATACAACCAAAAACTTATGGGAAAGTAACGTTATTCCAAATTAATTTTTATATACCAAGGCATAAGCTTCAAAATCGTGTGCTAATGAGCTATGACAATTCCATGTCAGCCATATTGAATCCAGGAAGCGTGTGACATTTTGAGAATTTGAAAATAGAATAGATACAGTTATGCCGCGAAAATTGGGTGAAGCGGTGACTACACCAGTTAAAATTCGACGCCATTTTGTCCTCAGTCTATTTTTAATTCATTACAAAAGTAGGTCTTAATTAACTGGAAAATTATTAATTTAAATTAATTGGAGGAACTTAATTGAAACTTCCTTAAACTTGAAACTAATAAAATTTCTTAGAATACAGTGTTCAATGAATGTTTCTCATTCCAATTCATCTTATGACGCAATGAAAGGATCAGACTTACATTTCAGTTACCTTGGCATACATTTGAATATTATAGTGCCTAAGTATTACTAAGTTATGTCCCTAAGGCTAAATCACTCGTTATAACCTTTTAAGCCAAAGATTATGGTGTGGGCGAATCTTGAAATTACAACTTAATGATAAAATAATTACGGTACAAAAAGCCTCAGCATTATCAAACCCTTTAAAATTTAAAAGCCCTTCAACGAGTAAAAAATTAAGCTATCTATCCGAATTCCATCAAAATATATCTCTAACTTCAAAGGCTCATAAAACCAGGCAAGATACATAAAAACCCAACGAGATGGCGCCAAAATGTTACGAAACAGAAACGTAAATAGACAGCTTATTACAAAGTTATTAAGCATAATTATGGAGAAAATTAATCTTTGGGTGCGCGGGCGCATCTTTGATCTATTTCCCGATGAGGAAGCGGTGGCCCTTCGGGGCACTTCGGGACACTTCGTTCGAGATCGTGACATGGTGCTATTTTTAAATTTTTCGCCGCGAAACGCTTGGACACCTTCCGTTTGTAACGGCTTCCGGTACGCTGCATTTCAACTTTTTTTTTTCGATGGAATTTTAATTACGACAAGTTTGGAGAGAAAACATATAAATGCGCAACAAGAATAGAACGTTACAACACGAACCGATGTATTGTTTTGCTAATAACACGCAATGTTAAAAATTGCAGGGTCTTTTGAAAGATATCACTTGCAAATATTTATAATTCTCCAAGATTGCCAACAATGTTATGTGTCTATATTGTATCCCGAGTCTTATAATTTTTTATAACAGGTGGAGATTTTGAAATGGCATATTTTCGAAACCTATGTTGGGTTAGTCATGCTGAACAACTTTTACTATGGTGGAACCAATAGCGAATTCTCATATATCTTTTAACTTACCGTAGTAAATATCAACCTTGCTCGATCATAATGTATGAGAAGTAAACCTTTTTGTTTTGAGTATTCAGTGTTGGTCCCATAGTAAAAGTTGTTCAGCGTGACTTACCCATCATAGGTTTCGAAAATATGCCATCTCGAAATCTCCACCCGGTATAATATCCATCTATTGAACTAAACGAAACCGCTGTATTAAAAACACCATAAAATTTGTGACCCTAAACTGTATCCGATAAAAAAAAACATGCATCTAATGAATAATTCATTTGTCCATCTGAATCGAGATCATGTGATACTCGATTGATAATCCGATAAAGTTGCGTATCACCATCTCCAGATGCAACATCCACTGTTCTGTGCTGCATTAGAACACGGTTAGGTTGGAGCAAAACGAGTCTGGTAACCGTGTCGTTGGATGTCACTGAGCTGTGTACCTGGTACTGCATTGTGATATGTGTGACATGTTTTCGGCTGTTTATTTGGGATATCGAGACATTTGTTGGAGGATTGTAATTGGCCACAGACCTACTCGAAATTAATGATAAGCAATGGTTAAGAGGGAGCTTTTAAATATCCAAAATTTAACTAGCATCACACACTAAAGAAGGATTCATGAAAGAGCAATCGAAGAAGACTGAGCAAAGACTCGAATGAAAAGTACCTAATCTTTGTAATGAGTTCATTAGATACGATGATGATGGAGACTATGAAAATTGACATTTTACGATGAATTTGTTAAATTGTATTGTATATTTGAATATTTTTTACGGGCATTCTTAAAATTCTTCATTAACCACAATTATAAAGGCAAACGAACCTTCTGAAATATAATTTTAAGTGTTTAACACCATAAGAAAATTTTGATCATAGACAATTTTGTTTACCATGATAACACGTTATCGTCCGTATCTATTTCTAGTTTTTCAGCTAATTTCACACCGCACGTCCATGTTTTTACCTTCTAATACCAGTTTAAGTCTCTTTAAACTTGATATTATTTGGAGGTCACTTAATTCAATAAACGTTTTCCTAATTAGCTCTTGAGCAAGACCGATGTAGTTTTTTGATACTTTGTCAATCACATTGTGATTTTTATTTCTAGATGCTTTTCCAAGAAAATCTTTATTCGTTTTGATAAAATAGCTTTTCTCGATCTATTCTGTATCATTAATTTGAAATGGATGCGACCCATATTGTTAGCTAGCACTCAACATAATGTTTTCCTAGGTTAAGATATTTTAAAAATGTCGGAATAATTTCATTCATATTATTATTGGACCAAAATAAACTTTTTTTAATCATGCCAGTGAGAACATCTTTGAATTATTTCCCAACCATTTAATACGTAATTAAAACATTGACTCGTTAAAAACACAGAAAGTTGTTATCTGTATTAACAATCAATTTTACAACACACGTCATTGATGAGATAGATTAAAATAATCTTGATAAAGTAGAAACACTTGAACAGGTGATCACCTAAGTTTTTACTGCTTAAAAGTAGGTCGTCAAGGTAAACAATTTACTTGCCAAAAAGCCTAATGTATGCATGCCTTGAAACCGCATTATCAACTAAACTAATTCGCGCCGGATTTAAACCGTTAAATTCAAAACATCACTCCCACATTTTACTTCCGCAATGGTGTAATTCAACAACAACAAAAAAACTGACATACTTAAATCAGTAGACTCATCAGGGTTCCATTCAATATTCGAACTTGATTTAGTTTTTCTTTTTAATTGTTTTCGATGCACAGACACACGCGTAACGTTCGCGATCGTTCGGAAACGCGACGTGCGACCATCGTCAGCGTCAACAACGCACTGGCTTTGCGTCCTTCGACTTTCACTGCAAATGATAATGCTATAACGCGACTCGTTATAATCATGTCTCCAGCCGTGTTCTTCGTCCTGACTGTATGCTTCATTGAGTTTGGTCGGGTTGTTGCATGGAAACGTCAAAATTGCCTCTGGTCCTTTTGTGATGCAGGGTGCGGTAAGCTTGCATAATTTGTCGTGTTTACTTGCTTTTGTTTAGCTTAGAATTTTCCTAGCGTAATACTTTGTAAGCGAGATCCTTATCAGTGTTTACCTTGTCCTGTTGGGCTTTGCTATTATTATTAAAATACGTCGAGTCGACCGATTGGTAGCTAGCATCGAACAATTAAGGGACTTTTCCTCGATGATAGAGCTAAGCTAGTAATGCATGAGTATGAGTATGCTTTTAGTGGTTCAATTCATGAATAGACCATAATAATCAGTAAAGACCGTATGAAATTGTCTACTTCTTGAGTCCAGACATAAAAACTCCACTTTGCAATGCCATTCATTCATCTTGCTCTATTTTTTCTAAATTAGCTTTTGATAAACGAAATCTTAGTGGAAAGAAACTGGTTCAATTTAGTTTGAAAGGAAAAATAAGTGTTACCATTTAAGATCTGTCATTGAAGCTTATATTATTATTGTAAGATAAGGGTGATAATAAAGAAGCTGATAGTAAAGATAATCATGATGATCATTTCGAAGCAGATTATGTGTTAGTTAATAATGTCTTGATAACCAAAATACAAATCAACCCAGTATTTACGACATTAAATAAGAAGTATATAATTCAGAAACAAATAATTATACAGCATAAACACATTATAATATTGATAAACATTAAATGGTAGCTATTTATCAATGAATAAATTATTTTAAAAGGCTAAGCATGCTATCTACCGTACAATGCAGAACCGACCTTGCATCTGACATGGAAGGTCTCATCTGAAATTTACATAGGTGTGCATAATTAACATGTAGCTTTATGAAAATTGAAGCTATTGAGTTTAAAATTGATTTTTAGAATTTTTGCAAATACTTTTCTTTACTGTTCGACCTTAGTAAAGTAATTTTTAAGGAATGGGATACTCCACCACGCTTGCCCATTGTGAATCGGTGGAGGTATGCTTGTGGTCAACCTTCTGTTGGAGTTTTCTAGCTATCTAAAATGCCTCCCGATTTCCTCGGGAATGAACTGGCTGAACGACTATCTTTAAGAAATAGCCGGGACCAACGGCTATACGTGCCTTCCATAACATTTAACAAAAAACTCATTTACGAAAAGATATGGTCAAAATCTTTCCGATACTCTGTCGTGTATTTTTACGTTTCTTGTAAAACAAAGTTAATCAGTTATTCAGAACTTTTCCACACTTAACATTCAGATTGGTGCGGAAGTGAAATATTAAAAATATACAGAAAAAATATTAAGTTCAAGGCGAGTACCTACATAGCGGGCGCTTACGAAAACTCTTGTTTTTCCCAAAAACGGCATAATGTCACGAACAGGACTTGGCAACAAGTGTATTTACACCTCAAGATGTTTGATCGTCGTATCGTAATCGTGTAGTTGATGATACTAAATAAAATCATAATTTAAAAAATGGAAATTACCTGCAATTTATTTTGAAAAATAAAACAGAAAATTAACAAGCATTGGTTGTAATTGGCATTATTGTAAGAACCTGTCTAGGCTTCATGTGCGAACCACCTTCGGCCACACCATTACTGGAAATATGATAACAACAAACACCTATACTTGGAAAGGAGAGGACCATGTTTTTAAAATATTTGCAAAAAATATAGATAACATAAAAGCTGACAGTAGTTATACCAACAAAAACATTCGAATGCTAGATTACAGTGATAAAGAAAAAGAAATGATTTTATTAGTACAATTTACTACTGACTCAAAATATTATAAGGATAAACACATATAAAATAATAATAATATTCAGTAAAGGGACTCTGGAGACAAAGTATTAACTATGTTCTATAAATTGTTAATTGAACAACACCACAACAACACGGATACTACACACAGTTAAAACAAAAACATTACCCATGAATCAGCGCAGTGAAGACAAATTCTTAATGGGCTTTCTTTTAGAATTGATTATCGAGGGACACTCCATAATTGGAACGGCAAGTATCGTCAGCATATATAAAACACCCCACGACAATGTAAGATGGAGGGTGAACGCGCCGAAGTGTAAAAATAAAGTTAAGGACGGCATTTCATTAATTGACCATAACGATTTGACATTTATTGTCATTCATTACTTTAGTTATCTCCGTAATTGTGTATTTTTGGATGCTGACAAGAGTATGGAAGGAGAATATTCCATTTATGATGCTTATTGTCTTTTTTTAAACGAAAACAAAGTAATAGAGAGTCAGATATTTAAAAAAAAATGTAATTATCTCTCTTAAAACCAAATGCAAATAAATAAAAACACTTCACACTTACAAGCTAACTTTATCTTTGATCAATTATTATTCTAGTATTTAAATATAATTTGTTTATTTTTAAAGACTGTACATAAGATTAACAGCAGATTAACTACAGCCACAAATAAACCATTTTTTTATTAGTTATACGGATAAATCTGTCCAGGTCTTATTTTTATAATCTCAGGATTATTAGGATCACCATTACCTCTAACAACATAAATTGTCTTAATACCTTCATCTTCATCTTTTTTCTCTTTCTTTACATAAAAATTATGTTTGTAATCGAAAATATAATCATTCGTACTCACAGGTGTAGTAGTATAGTAGTTTAATGTGTTTGCGTACGAACGATTACGGTCACCTGGGAAAAAAATACTTTTACCTTTTCTATTAGAATCATTTTTGACTACATCGAAATTAGCACCTGCATAATTATCATCAGGGAATTTTAAGCCTCTACTACCTCTAGTATTTTCATTAGGTATATTTTCAATCTCTCCAAATTTGTCTTTATGTTTATTCTGGAAAGAACCAACATCATCTGGAAAGAGCCATTTAGAATTATGATCAACATCATCGAAATCATCATCAATAAGATTACCATTAGGCTTGTTTTGTATACGTTTTTCTATCTTACTATATTCACTATTTTTAAATCTAACGTTGTTAGTGAAACCATATTGATATGGGTACTCTGACCCATAATTCTGCTGGTTACCATATAAATTGGGTTTCTGAAAGCCATAACCATTCGGCACCTGATTTTGACCAATGTTTGGCTGGTAGAGACCATAATTTTGATCGACACTTAATTGATTATAGAATTGTTCTAAATTCTGTGTCTGCTGTTGAGGAGCGTTGAAGAATCTGAAGAAGCCTCCGTTATGGTTGTTGAGGTAATTGACAAGCTGCTCAGGATCTGTTGGACATTGAGGGTAGGCGTAGCGGCAAGTGCCAGGGTTGGCCTTCGAGGTCATGCCGAGGAAGACTGCGCGACCGAAGACGAAGAGCGGTGAACTGCTGATGCCATTGTATGCAGACAGGAGCCTGAAATGTTTTGTAATTATGACATGGTGAGAACTTCATTTCAGTAAGATATTTTAGTGTTTATTAAAACAGAATAACGATTGAACCATTGGATTTGGATCGACTTTATATTCAAATGAAGGATTAGCTTAAATGTTTAGATTACATAATATGTTTTAACTAGGAACAAACTTTCTTCACTTCCTTCTTCTTCAAAAGGAAATTCACCAATCAACTCCATAAAGTAAATAGACTACTATTTATCTTCAATAAACTAGACTATAATACATACGTCAATAAAGGTTGAAGACCTGCAGCAGACTGCAGGAACCCTGAACCCAGGGATCCACCACCAGCAGCTTCACATAGCAGCCGTGGTACGCACTGGTAGTCATCGTAGAGTGCAATAGATGTCAAGGCTTCCGTGATGGTTGATAGAGCTGACGATGCAAAACTCGGCCTCTGATGAGGTGGTCCTTTGAAATATAAATGAAAAATCTGTAATAATCCAGCAACCGCATGTTTTTTATAATATTTGTGTTTAATGTACACGATCTACTAAGTTGGTATGTAATAATAGGATAGTCAGTAAAAAATTACAGGATGTGGATTGGGAGCCTTTACTTAATATAAATGATCCTATTGTGCTTTATCAAACTATATTTGAGACTTTTGAAGGCATTTATAATTCCTCGAAACAAAAACTACTAGTAAAACGAGAAAGTCAAGATTGGGTTAACGATAAATTACAAAAAATGATAGAACATAGAGATGCATTATTTAGGCAATGGAAAATGGAACCAAATAATTACAATTTACGTTTAGAATACACAAAATATAGAAATAAAACACATAAATGTATAAATAGGACTAGAGATCAGCATAGAAGGGATATTATTGAAAAGTGTAAGGGAGACATGCGGAAAATATGGGAAAATTTAAATAATTGGCTTGGTAGAAGTAAGGGAACCATAGACAGTGTAATTGAAAGGTATTTATTAAAAAAGGAAAAACTTAAAACAATATGTAACAATTTCTGCGATACGTTTACAAAGGAAATAGATCTAATCAAACATAAATGTGATACTAAGTTCTTAAGTAGGCCATCATATGTTAAACCCTGTGACTTGAGTTTTAGATTTCAAAAAGTAAATACTAATGATGTAATTAAAATAATAGATATATTAGACTGCAACAAGTCGCCGGGATCGGATGGTATCAGAGTAAGTGATATTAAAGAAATGAAGAAAAAAATCAGTCCAATCTTGGCACATCTGATCAATCAAAGCGTAACAGGAGGAGTATACCCAGAAGAATTAAAAAAATCAATTATTAGACCAATATATAAACAAGGTTCACACTTAGAATATACAAATTACAGACCAATATCAATATTAAGTACAGTAAATAAAATTTTCGAAAAAGTTATAGTAGGCCAAATAACAAAATTTCTAGAACAACATAATATTATTACAGACATGCAACACGGTTTCAGACCAAATAGAAGTACCGCGACAGCGTTAGAGAAGTTTACTGATGATGTCAATAACTACCTCAACGAACAGAAATTGGTTTTTGCGGTATTTATTGACTTCAAAAAAGCTTTCGATACACTGGATCACGTCGGCTTGTTGCAGGCAATGAAGGAATGTGGAGTGGATGGCCCCATCAATGAATGGTTTGCCGCATATTTACAGCACAGAACTATGACAGTAAACATTGGTGAAGTCAATAGTTATCAAGGTAGGATAAAATACGGTGTACCAACCGGATCCGTGTATGGGCCGATTGGGTACATTATGCATGTTAATAGTATGGGAAATGTTATCAAAAATTGCAAAGCGTATATGTACGCTGATGATACGTGTATATTGTTTAGTGGTAAGGACCCTATTGTAATACAAAATGCAATACAACAGGATTTGGACAATATAATAAAATGGGCACACGACAACGGCATAATAATAAATATAAACAAAACCAAATGTATGCCAATATACTCACCATACTCAAAAGTTAAAAATATAAGAATTACGCTCAGGGGACATGCATATGACTGTCTACACAACAATCAAAATGACTGTCGCTGTAAAAAATTAGAACAAGTGGAATTATATAAGTATTTAGGGCTAACTATAGACACAAGATTCACATGGAACCTTCATGTAGAAGCTGTATGCAATAAACTGAGGGCTGTGCTTGGAAGATTATTTATATTAAAATCATTTATTGGGAGAGGTCTGCTATACACACTGTACTACGTACGCACTTGCCGATTCTGTAATTGGATACGGGTTGAACGGTTATGGGCTCACATTCACAACATATTTAAACAAAATTAAAACATTACAAACTAGAATTTTAAAACTATTAATAGATAAAAAGACTAAGGATAGTGTGAATCATGATTACTCAAAACTATTCAAAATTTGCAAAATACTACCTATAGAACTGAAAGTTAAAGCTATAATTACTATGGAACAATTTAATAAAAGTGAAAATAAAATAGAACGAGTGCATAATTATTCAACCCGCTTATCTAAAAAGAAAAAACTTTATGTACCTAAAGTTAGCAACTATTTTGGTAGACGCACGAGAAGATGGATTACGCCCACAATTTTGAATGATTTGCCTAAAAATCTATTAAAGCATGTTACCACTAAAAATCAGTTAAAAAAGGTACTAAAAAAACACTATTTATCCCTATGTCCCTAGCAATAAAGCAGTTAATTAATTATCTTGTGCGGAAACCACTATATACAAATAGCCAACAGACAGACAAACTGATAAATTGTATTATTACACATATTATTGTTATTATTAAATCGTAAAAGTAAGAAGTGCTTATTATGTATTGTGATTTTAATTTTAGAAGAGCTTTGCATTTACTTTATATAAATTGTACTAGTAACTTGAGAACTAACTGCCGACAAACTGCAATGCAGTTTGGCAGATATATATTGTAACTAAAAATGTAACTTTTTATAAAATAAATAAAAAAAATAAACACGTTAAACTATAAAGGGGAAAGAGTTTGTCTGGCTATGAAAAACGAGTTCAAAATAAATAGAACTTCAAACGCAATGCAGATTTGGTAAGTTATCTAGAACTTTTCAATTATTAAGAAATATACCTTATGTTATTAAACAACACTGGGGTCTAAGACTTGGAAATGTAGGGATAAGAAAAAACAGCTAGAGCATGACAAAACATGCTTTTTTTTATCTGACTTTTCCTTATATATTTTAAATAACTTACTATAATATCCAGGATTAACATAAGGATTCTGTCCTATCCCTTGTTGACCTCCATGGGGCCCAGGGAGGCCAGGAACTCCTGGGTATTGTGGCCCAGGATAACCAGGTATCGCTTGATATCTCTGCTTTCTTCTACGCCTTCTTTTTTTCCTCTTTTTATTCCCAGGGTCTTGATTCTGATCAACTTGATTATCATCTTGAAACTTAACGGGTGTAGAATAAGGATTATCAATTCCAGGTTTCTGATAATAAGATCCAAAATTTTGTGTATCAGATACAAAATTTTGATTATTTAATCCGGAGTTATCATTGTCTTCAAATTTCCACCGATTAGTTTGGTCTTCACCAAAGGTAAGGCCATATTGACCATGATCATTGGTATCAAATGGTGGAGCAACTTGATCCTCGAATTTGATGAGACCATAGCCAACTTGTCGTGCTTGAAGATTTGGACTGAAAATTTTCCTGTAAAAGGCGAATAAAAAAATCTACTGTAAAGAAATTTCAAACATAACCTCAATCATCTTTCGCTACGTTGTTAGCATAGTTTTATGTCTCTGCGGCGGGAAAAAGAATGGTAAGCTTGGCGGTTAACGTAGCCCTATGGGGCTTACAACACCCGAGAATGATAATTCACGTGTTACCAACCCTTTCCCCCCCTCATGCGCCGCGCAGGAACACAACCTTAATTTATTTAGCTGCAGCATTATGTAGATGGTCGCTATGTGCCCAGTCGAGCAGCTCTTATGCTTTACCTCTCTTGAACACGTCTTTCAAAGTGAAAAATGATTAAATCTTATAATCATTATTATCATCTAAATGGATCAATACTTACGCCAATAGTTCACCAGGATCGTAAGCTACACCCGTTGTATTCTTATTTATTCCTTCATCAGCTAATACAGTTGCTATTATTATGACAATAATCAGAATGAAGTTATTCATTTCTTTATCTGAAACAAATAGATGGGTAGGTACTAATATTATTTTTGACTTCAAAGAAATTTATTTGCATGAGCCCCGCATTTTTTTTTTTTAATATTTTTTATACAACTTAGTCGGCAATCAAGCATACGGCCCACCTGATGGTAAGCGGTTACCGTAGCCATATGGACGCTTGCAACACAAGAAGCATCGCTCACGCGTTACCGACCTTTCCCCCCTCCCCTATGAGCTCTGGCGACCGTACTCACGCGCAGGAACACAACTTTACACAACATAAAGTTATTTGGCGGTATTATGTAAGGTGGAGGTACTTCCCCAGTCGAGCTGCTCTTTGAGCGAATAAACGCTATGCTCTACCTCTCTCTATATTTCCAAGTTTTCCAAAAGAATCTGCTGCGTAACCGATACTAGACTTTAAGCTCATAAGTATGTTTCAGATGTATCTACAAAGATATTTTTTCACTGACACACAAAAAAAAGGCTAATATTACCTAATGCTTTCATATGGAGGATTTTATTTTATGTTTTTTAAGAGAAACTTATAGCTAATATAATAAAATTATGATACATAGTTTAACATAAGCCATTTCATCACAAATGTTTCTTCAAATAGCATGGGTAGGAAGGAACGGTGCTAGGAGTACGAACATTTCAAAAAAACAAAACAAATTGAAAATTCACAAGAACCAATACCAAACCTACTTAATTTACCAAAAAACAAACGTTAGCGTTATAATGATAAATAGTTGGTAATGGTAATGGTACAAATAGACAGTTATTTAGGTTTTAAAAACAAACTTGAAAATGAAATCTTAATTTATATTATTTAAAGTATCTTGAAATAAGTCAATTTATATATCTTCGTGTAGGCTATTGTAGAAATAGCCACTGACGATTTTCGATTTTCAAAAGTGCACAAATTCTTTAAACTTGTTAATTTCAGTTTGTTCCGATTCTCTCCAATGTCGTTAATTGATACAGTTTTGGGTTTGTACTTGTCAACTAATTCTCACTGCATGACCATAATTAAAAAGCTTTCAGCTTATACAACAAAACATAAAAGAGAGTACTCTTAGTAGCTTCCCGATAGTTTTATTTCTACTTTGCCCTCAGAGCTAGGTCACTTTTCTCGAGCTAACATCAGTTTTGTTAAAAGCCTGTAACAGCTAGGTAAGCTTAGAGGTGTGTGTGCACCACCTTCGGCCACTATCATCACTTACCATCGTGAGATTGTAACAAAACAAAAGATTTGAATCGGCATCCGCCATTGTAAGTGATCAAAGACCTAAAGAACAACATTTGTTGTAAAAAAGCAAACAATAATTTGTCTCTGGCATTGGAAACTGCATTTATTTTATACAGTTGGTTTTCTACTCTTGTGTGTTTAGACTTATATTATTATACCACTAAGATAACGGGCAAAAGATATGTTAGAGAAGGTTAGGAGGCGATTTTCCAATATCTGCAATATTTTTAAGTGAGCAAAGCGAATTGTACTGGCATCACATTTTAGCCGCGAAAAATTATAAAGGATTAAGACTTAAAGAGCAATTATTAAAATTAAACTTATCCTGCTATTATTTCGCGATTCTATCTCGTTGATGTAAATTTGCTATAATATAAAATACAGGCGCTTGATGTTACGTATTTCCTTTCTGATTTCCCTTGGTAAGTAATCAAGATTTGTGAGTAGGTATTTGTATCAATTAAGCGTGAATTGATGAATAAAAAGTATAATTGGTTTAGGCTACTGACGCATTCTCTTGCCACAAAAAAAAACCTGTAGCTACCTCTAGGCTCTACCTAGTATCTCATAAATAAATAAATATCTCCTAATATATACATAGTTGTGCCTGTGGCGCGGTTGGATTGTGATCTATCTTTCTTAAATAATATTGTATATATACAACTAATCCAGAAATCCTAGGTATCAATCGGACCTCAATATTATTATCTAATCTAAAGAACAAAAAAAATACTTACTAATCTAAATTCTTCCGCAAAAAAATCGTCTTCACACACAAAACACTTGCAACAAAGTGAATAAAAGTGAAAATTTCCACTCAATCGCGACGCTATGGAAAGTTGATGATATCATACAACTTATAAGGATAGTGATGGCGAGGATTTGCTGTTTACGGCATATCCTGTTCCATGAAAGTTTTATTAGACATTAGTTTTATTAGACTTCGCATGGTTATTTTTGTCTCTGAGTTGTGACACTAAATAATTGGACTGTTTTACAAAAAACTTAAACCGACTTCAAAGGACACTAAGAAGTAATCAAATCCTGATCTGATGACAATGGGACCAAACGGGAAGTGTACCCTTCTAGACAGAAAAGAATTTTCCAAATCGGTTAATAAATGACGGAGATATGAGGTAACAAACATAAAATACAACCGAATTGAGAACTTCCTCCTTTTTTTGAAGTCGGTTAAAAAGTCACTGCGCATGCGCAGCCCCCTTTTCTTACCGTGACTTACCTATAGCGCAATGATGTAGTCCAAATCCTTCTTAAAGCAAACCGACGCGGACGAGGTTACTCTGATAGATTGAAAGAAAGAAAAAAAGAAAAAAGATTTATTTAGGACAACACACAACATTACATTAATGATAGTACAAAATATAAAAATAAAATAAAAAAACAGAACAAAATAATAGAAACTAAACAAAAATAAATCAGCAAAATCAGTGCAGTGATTCTCGAGTTATAAATACCCTAATAGATAGACAGACAGAGATACGTACTTTATAATAATTGTGTTAAAAACATAACAACGGTACGAGTGATGCCTCATTGTACGAGGTATAAAGCGTCTATTCTATAGGCTATGTATGAGTGGGCCGTGTACTTGTTTCCCAACTTACTTAATAGTTACAAAATAAAGCGTCCTACGTATTATATCATGTTTATAAGGTCCTTATGGCAAAAATACTAACTATTAGGTACATACTAGGTACAATCTTAGACCCTAAATCTTTGAGACTCGTCTTCAAAACTTTGGGATTTATTCATAGTCTGTATGTACCAAAATTAGCTTACCAAAATGATTTTGGCTTGCTTCTTGGGTAGCTAACTATACTTTATTTATTTTGCTTTCCTTACATAATTATAATGTTACATAGACAGACTTAAAGTAAATAAATAACAGTATATATCTACTAAGGACCTTGTTGGGCACTAAGCAATGTAGGAGAGAGGAGGAAAAATTATATAAAATGTACCTAATCATTAACTTAACTTAGCGCTTAGGTATTTATTTATAGTATAATAAGATTTTGTAATTAATAGTTATTTTAATTTATTTATAAATACTTTATTATTTGTTACTTGTTTTAATAATTCTGTATATATAAATTCTTGTTTTAATAAACTAGCTTTACTCGAGCATACATTTACAGACAATATTGGGATAGGATAAAATTCGTTATGAATATTAATGTTTAACTTGTTTGTCATCTGATTTTCCATTTAATATTTCTCTTTTTTTTTGAAAAAAATCTGTTGAGAATGAATCTATTGAGCTTTCCTGTTTTTTATGAATGGTAATTTACTTGTTTTTATTAAAAACCTACTCGGGGTCTTCAATATCATTACAATATACCAAAAATTCAGGCCTACAAAATTTGCTTTTACAAAACGTTCTTTGTCGTAATTTTCAGGTGATGTGAATAACCCTGTGGTCTTAATTAGTCCTCCATACGGTCTATCTTCTGTATTATCTTTGTTCAATTAACATAATAGTTACTCATAAGTATAATTAACTATTTATAGCTACGCTAAAATTAATTTCACAATCTCGTCATAGACAAATAGATTTAGAACAATGCTTCACTTTACATTGACCTTGAGGTCCGGTACAGTTTCGTCACCGGACCTGCATTACCGGTTTATATCGATAACCGATTAACTACCATCGTTGGGCAACACTATTGATGGTTTGACAGCCCGCGTGGTTCAATTGGACATTCGGAGGGTAAGTGGTGTGAACAGTCTTTTGTATTTATTTTTAATAATTATTGGTATTTCACTTTAAAAAAAACTGTTTTACAAATACTTTAACCGATTTCACAGTACACTAAAAACCAATCAAATACTGACCTGATGACAACGAGACGAAACGTGTAGAGTGTACCCTTCCAAACAAGCTCGGGCCGCTGGAACGGGACGAGAATCGATTGACGAATACTGGAAACTGAATAAGAATATATATATATTGTTTGACCAAGGCTCCACAATATACTCTTGGTAGCTTGTATTCAGCGTTTCCCATCGATTATAGCATCTATCATGGCAAAACAGTCCTCAAATTGCACGATTTTGGTCCCTCAAGCCGGATGTAAACCTGTCCGTTAAAACAATTGAATGCACTGCAATTTTATGAGCACTGCTTCAAATAATAAACAAGCATACGGCCCGCCTGATGGTAAGCGGTTACCGTAGCCATATGGACGCTTGCAACACACGAAGCATCGCTCACGCGTTACCGACCTTTCCCCCCTCCCCTATGAGCTCTGGCGACCTTACTCACGCGCAGGAACACAACTTTACACAACATAAAGTTATTTAGCTGCGGTATTCTGTAAGGTGGAGGTACTTCCCCAGTCGAGCTGCTCTTTGAGCGAATAAACGCTATGCTCTACCTCTCTTCAATAAATAAATCGCTCTTATTTCAATAACATAGAAATCAAAATACAAAACCTTTCTAGAGACTGATCGTATGACCAAATTACAGTGACCATTATTATTTCTGCATTCGAAAACCTGAATGTGGTTTAATTTGAGCCTTATTCTAATGACATTAAAGATGAATTCAAGGTAGTTTTGGTTGTAACTGTTTTAAATTTTGATAACAAATGCGTGACCATTGAGTACTAAAAAGATCATGATAGAGAGATTTTCAATTGAGTTGTTGAAAGATTAACACGTGGTGTCGTTGTGCAATAATATTTATTTATACTTTTAGTATATCTGTGACCTTAACCCGTCAGTGACAACGGGATCAAATACAGGATGTTTTTGTAAAGAGCCTAACTACATGTGGCCTAGCAAAGTGGAAATAGGCCCAGTGCAATCGCGCACTATGTTCGTACACTGCAGGGCTTTATTTTATAGATACGCCGTTTTTTTTTAAATATTTGTATTGTTTTATACGCACTAGAATCAGACATTTGACGTTTATGCAGTGATTTAGAGAAGACTAGATAGCATATTTCTTCTTCTATTGTAATTAATATTTATTTTTAGAAAACAAGAAACTATATACACGATCAATAAAAACTTAAATCTAAATTAAAAATTAACTAAAATTAACTAATTTTCTTCTTCTTATTTTTAATTTTGGCAACCAAGCCCAAATTAGGGCTAATTTCTGCCAGTGTCAAGTTATATTATAGTTTCCAGTCACAATAAATCACTTCACATTATAGTCTTCAGTCAGTCACCGTCCATAAAAGTCATGTTTTACTACAATGGTGGTCATTGTAATAAAACTCTTCACAGACATTTTGAGACAACTTGAAAAGTCACGATACACATAATTCATTTCATTTCACTTCACTGGTGCACATGGATGATCTTTATTGGGTAAAATACCACGAAAAATACACAATAAAACTCAAAATACACAAATTTATGAAAATAAAAATGAAAAAGCTACGTCACTCAGGTCACTCTGCAAGTTCCCGCCAAAAAGTCGATAGCATATTTATTAAATAGTAAAAAACTAACTGTGGCATTTTTCTGGCTTGGCTCATATATATAACACTTCATCAAAATAATGTTATCTTCTGTGAGGTGAAGGTTCCCCCTGATCAGAAAGAACGGTAAAACCCCTTATACCTAACCTCTCCGTACTGTTCCTCTTGTTTTATACATGTACATTTTTTTATTGCGTACTTTGCAGGGTTAGAGGCAACAAGTTTGGGCTTTAAGTAAGTAAAGGAAATTATAACAGGTCGCGCAGCAGTAGAGTGCATGTATAGTACCTACATTACGACATGCTGAGTACTAGTACCCGCGTGAGGTGGGTGTTTTCCGAGAAATGTATTGAGAGCCAAGTTCCCTTTTAAGCTCTGAGTGCTTCGACCTTCGGCCACATCATCACTAACCACGGTGAGATTAAGAAATAAAGACGTTTAAGAAGTAGATAGATAGATAGATAGATAATACTTTATATTGTTACACCAAAAATTAAAATATTTTAACAAACAACACATAAAAATAATAAAGTGTTACAATGGGCGGCCTTATCACTAAAAGTACCTCTACCTTACTGAAGATTGCATCGCAATGACATTAATATAATATGGTCGTCAGGGCTCCATGAGGAGGCGATATGCTTGGGACCAGGTGGTCCCTTCTACTGGCCTGGTCCCTTATCAAGAAGTGTGTAGAGGGAGAGTGTGTGTAGGGAACGCGTGAGTGAGTGAAAGCTCCCTAAAAAGGAAGCTAACTCAATAATGATAATGTTTTTTTTTTCAAATTCATTAAAAGATTGTAATTCATCAATTCCGATGAATTGCAAAGACCTGCCGAGAATTCGATAATATGAATTCCGTTAGCAATATTGCTTTAGCTTCCTTTTTAGCCCCCCTGGTGTTGCAAGCGTCGATATAGGCTGTTTGATATTTCAACCCAAAAAATTTGATTGAGTGACCAAGACTGTCCGCCTTAATTTTTTTTGCATAAAAAAGCTAACTATTGCTTCAAAGCCATTAAGTTATTCGGATGGACTTATGAAGGTCGAAGATACTGAAGTTACCACCGGTTTGGAAGCATTGAACTGAGAAGAACTGGCAAGAACTCGGCATTTTTTCAGTTCTATGTTTAAACTTACATATTCTATAATTTAACTACGTACTACGTATCTATTATATAAATACCTACATAAAGATTGTTTCTCATTAGGTAACTTGTTTACTGAACTAGTATGTAAATGTAGTGAGTACCTAAATGGTATTTTAAATAACGGTAAAGAGAGACATGTGTTCAATGAATTAGGTTCTGTGAAATCTGTTTTCTTATTAACCCTTTAATTGCCAGTGTCACTAGTACGTAGGTGACAGAAGCTTGCTATATTTTTTCTACCACACGACAATTTTATTATTAAATTCACCACTATTGCAGCAAGTCAATGAGTGTTTTCCTCATGATACCTATATACCTATAGGTGTAACTTAAGGTTCAAATTGGTTTAATTATCAACAGTTTTTTTGTCGATAGATGGTAGGATAGCCAACCAGGCGGGTACTGGAAATTAACCTACCACAGTGCAATGGTTTCCTTAAGTTTTCCTTTGAAAGCATGCTCAATGAAGAAGTCACTATCACTGCCAGAGCTATCATCGCCATTTGTTTTTGTTTATTATAGAAAATCATTCGCCATTAGCTTCGCAACTTGAGACTTGACTTATGATCCTGTGTCCCCTAGATGGGGCAGAGGGCGTCCACAGAAACTCTCCAACCCGATCGGTCTTGAGCTTCGCGCTTGATCTCGCTCCAAGACTTCCCGATCTTCTTCGCTTCGTCAAGCACAGTGCGTCGCCAGGTTTGTTTGGGACGGCCACGCTTTCGTTTCCCCTGCGGATTCCAGTCCATTGCCTGCTTGGGTATATGGTCGGGGTCCCTTCAGAGAGTGTGGCCAATCCAGTTCCATTTGCGACGCTTGATCTGTTGGTCGATCGGTGCTTCGTGGCAGCGTTCTCGGAGCTCTACGTTCGAGATTTTCTCGGGCCAGTGGATAACGAGAATTTGGCGAAGGCATCGGTTGACAAAAACCTGGAGCTGGTGCGAGATGGCCTTGGTTACCTTCCACGTCTCGCACCCGTACAGAAGTACAGACTTCACGTTGGACCCGAATATCTTGAGCTTAACTCTTCGGGTCAGCTTCCGAGACTGCCATACGGGGCGCAGCTGTGCGAAAGTTGCAACTTGAGACATTCACTTAGAATTTGTGTTTGCAAACTCGGACACATCATCACTTACCATGATGAAATTGTAGTCTTTTTTTTATACCACTAAAGTGGCAAACAAGCATACGGCCCGCCTGATGGTAAGCAGTTACCATAATAGCCTATGGACGCTTGCAACACCAGGGGTATCACTCGCGCGTTGCCGACCCTGAAGAAATATAGATAGATAGATAGAAAGATAACTCTTTATTGTACACCAACAAGTATAAAAAACTACAATAACAATAAATTCTTAATATTAAAAATACTGTACAATGGGCGGTCTTATCGCTGAGAAGCGATTTCTTCTATACATACTTCTATATATTTTTAGCGATTTATTTTTATATAATTATATTAGGTTTTTATTATGATACATTGGTAATAATCCATGCACACGCGTGTCATACGACGTTTTTCAACACACTTGCGTAGATTTTTTGATAATAATCAACCACACAATGAGAACGTTAAAAAAAAAAATTAAGAATGCTTGGCTTGGTCTACACACATATCACTTGCAGTGAGGTACAAAATTATCATAATCGGGATTATACCTATCATAAAACTGTGCGGTAATGTAAAGTAAAAAGCACTAGTGTGCAATAAGCTGCATTTATATACTAAAAACTGTGCAATAAATGTCACTTTACGAGCGAGTGTGTTGAAAATTTATTCATACACGTATCTCTAAATACTTACTAACGTAAGCTTCTAGGCTATCTGTGGTAAGGAGGACATTTGATAAAACTCGTTCTGTTGGATCTACTAATAGATTAGCTAAGATATAGCTGTTAGGCTCTCTAAAGTATGCTTACTGGATTTAAAATAAATACAATTCTGAATGTTGATATACTGCGTGAACAGTAGAACATCATCCTTACTACAAATATATATTATTTTTATACCACTAAAGTGGCAAACAAGCATACGGCCCGCCTGATGGTAAGCAGTTACCGTAGCCTATTAATAGCGTCAGCGACTGCCAAGCGATACGAACACCATGTTTAAAGTTCTGTGGTATCAAGATTCAGTGGGCGTAGTGCAGGCAATGAAACAACGTAATACTATCGCTTCGAAAAAGTCCCGTATGAGGAGAAGAAGCGACGCAACAAACTCGCTCATGGGCCCCGATAGGTTTACTGTTATAATATTACAATTAATTACATATTCACTTCACTTCACAATCTTAGACTTAAATTATAATAAGTTACAGAACCGGGTAAAACAACGTTCACACTGAGCTGTGGTATAGCTCGAGAGCTTGATAAAAACTAACTCTTACAAAAACAAATACCCACACTTTTATAAGCTACTATGGTCAGTGTTGCCACATCACTCAATCCTTCTACCATAATAATATGATCCAGCCAATATGAATAATTATCTAATAAATATCTAACATTCGGCCTTTCCTGACTTCAAGTTTGTCCTCAAACTTCGTGTAAACAAATAAAGTTATCAATATCTTACATAAAATAATACAGATAAACATACACCACTTTACTCAGATGGACCCATCCACATCTACTACTCTTTTTCTCAGATTGATCCATCAACATCGGTTCACCTATCCCTAGAGCTTTTTATTGTATATGTACATACGACAGTGTATACAGTCAGTTATCAACTCCAACCAAAATCAATAATCAAATCTTATCTTATCTATCCCATCTATCTTTTTCTATCCCATCTATCTATATCTATTCCTTTATTTTGGCATAAAGTGTAGGTTAACATTCCACGAGGTGTAAGTAGCAGATTGCGTATGACATGCAAATTGTTATTTAACATTTTGGATTAACAGTTACATTACATATGAACTAGACACGATTAAATATTAAAATAACTCTGTATATCCTTTCCTTTTCTTATCTTCATATTATTATTATTATTTATATAATTGACCAAAATTACATACATAGGTTTTACATTACCGCCTGACGAAAACCTGAAAGGCTTGTGTCTGGTGAGAGTTCATTATACATATTGACTATTATTATAGCTTATGTTGCGGGACTTACGCTACAGATACACAACAACATTCATCCCCTTCCATTCCATATCAATTAGACAAGATTATAATTAAAATATAATACATTTTAAAATCCAAATTTCTATTTATCGTTATCTCTATCCTTATCTAATGTTTTTTTTTTAAACTTTCCTAAACTTTCCTAATAATTTCTAATCTTTCCTAATATTTTCTAATCTTTCCCTATATTTTCTAATATTTCCTAATATTTTCGAATCTTTCCATATAATTTATAATCTATCCAAATATTTTTGAAATTTCCTAATATTTTCTAATCTATTCTAATCTTTTCTAATATTTTCGAATCTTTCCATATATTTTCTAATTTATACTAATCTTTTCCAATCTTTTCTAATCTTTTCTAATCTTTTCATCACATTTCTAATCTTTTCATCACATTTCTAATCTTTTCATATCATTTCATATCTTTTTATTCAGATGGCTATATCAACATCTATTAATATTATTCAGATGGCTCTATCAACACCTATTAATTTTATTCAGATGGCTCTATCAACACCTATTAATTTTATTCAGATGGCTCTATCAACATCTATTAATTTTATTCAGATGGCCCTATCAACATCTATTAATTTTATCTAGATTGCTATATCAACATCTACCCTCTCTTATTTTTTTTTAAATTGTTACTAGTCATACTAACTATTTTCTTATAAGAAGTGTCTCTTCAAATATTCATTTACGCTCTTGATACTTAAAACTGCATATCTATCATCAAAGTCCAGTCATCAAGACTGAACGTTTTTCGACAAGACTGCACGACCGCATATCTGTCATTAAGACTGCACATCTGACATCAAGACTGCACGTCTGTCATAAAGACTGCATATCTATCGTTAAGACTGCACGTCTATTATCAAGACTTTTCAACACAAGATTTTATTGAAGAACTTATTTGCATTCTTGTTGAAGGGTTTATAAATAAATGAATGGACATCTGCTTTTTTATCATAATTTAAACCTGTATCTTATCGAACCTAACTAGGATAAATTCTATACTTTGGTACCTACATATTTTAACTTTTCTCTCTCTCTCTCTCAATATTATTTCATCTTATCATAAATGAATGGACATCTGCTTATTTTTTATCATAATTGAACCTGCATCTTATCGAACCTAACTAGGATAAATTCTATACTTTGGTAACTACATCTTTTACCTCTTCTGTCTCTCTCTCTCTCTCAATATTATTTCATCTTATCAGTGTCCTTACAAGTGTTTTATATATTTTTATAGCTACATTTTTTTTTTCAATATTAAACTACTATTCCTTATGTTGCTGCTGTTAACACGGAAAGCTAAAGCCTACGTCGTAAAAAAAAATATCTCAACTTCCAAATCTAATTTTCTTAGCCATATTTTTCACGCAATTCATCCATTTCTTTTTCTACTTCTATTTACTACTATCTACTTTCATATTCATACCTCTTTTAGTCTCAATACCACGATAACATTATGATCCAAGCGAGTTCGACCAACAATCCAACTCTCCGATACGGCCTCACGGTGAATCACAAGTCCAATCTCATTCTGGTGTGAAAATCTCTACCTGAAACCAAAGAAGTTCAGCACAGTAATAGATAATTTCACTCGGCCATTTCTGCCTACATTTGCGAGCCAATTTTGCTATTAATCGATTTTGAACATTTTGCTAACGCTTACTCATATTAACCAAAGATTTAGAGTTAATAACTACTTATCAACTTTATGAAGGTTAATAACTACTTATCACATCAATTCAACTAAAGTAAACCCAGGAAAGAAGTACAGCTAGTGAAACCCATATGATATTACTAAGATCAAGAATCATAACAGCTCCACCAAACACACTTTGCTATACACACACTACCCTAAGGGAGAAAGCCTCAGCATTATTGTTTTAACTCCTACAAAACAAAATTCATACCGACATGGTATTTAAGTATATTATAATATTATTTTTTAAAAACATTTTATGAACTTTTTTTTTTTACATAATTATTAATTTGACAGAAACTTGAATTGTTTATTGAATTTGTAATGATTTATTATTGTTATTATTTAGTTTTTTTTTTTTTTATTTGAATTAATCATATGTAACATTTGTTAAAATGTAGTCTTATCCATTTGAGCTGTCTTAATGTAACAATTAATTTTAATATTTTCACACTGAAGCTCGGTAGAGTAAGCTTGGAACTCCATATTTTTTGCCATCAATATTTTTGTCACTCTTATTCTCGCAAATATATTAATTTCATTTCATTTCATTTCAAAAGTACACCACTCAAAGCTTTTGCTTACAGAGTAATATACTACTCGGGCGCCAACGCTTATTTTTAAAGTGCTTATTTCTTCTGCGCAGTAAACGTCAAAAATAACGAAGCTGAACTCTACATTGAACTCTACATTGAACTCTACATTGAACTCTACATTGAACTCTACATTGAACTCTACATTGAACTCTACATTGAACTCTACATTGAACTCTACATTGAAATCTACATTGAAATCTACATTGAAATCTACATTGAACTCTACATTGAACTCTACATTGAACTCTACATTGAACTCTACATTGAACTCTACATTGAACTCTACATTGAACTCTACATTGAACTCTACATTGAACTCTACATTGAACTCTAACTTGAACTAACTTGAACTCTAACGATCTCTAACTTGAGCTCGTACTTGATCTCTAACTTGATCTCTAACTTGAACTCGTACTTGAACTCGTACTTGAACTCGTACTTGAACTCGTACTTGAACTCGTACTTGAACTCGTACTTGAACTCGTACTTGAACTCGTACTTGAACTCGTACTTGAACTCGTACTTGAACTCGTACTTGAACTCGTACTTGAACTCGTACTTGAACTCGTACTTGAACTCGCACTTGAACTCGTACTTGAACTCTTACTTGAACTCGTACTTGAACTCTAACTTGAACTCTAACTTGATCTCTAACTTGATCTCTAACTTGAACTCTAACTTGAACTCGTACTTGATGTCTAACTTGAACTCGTACTTGAACTCTAACTTGAACTCTTACTGGAACTCCTTGAACTCTTAATTGCACTCTAATTTGCACTCGAACGCAAAAGTGAAATTCTAAAATTAACTCTGACTTGAACTCTGTCTTGAACTCTGACTTCAACTCTGACTTGAACTCTGACTTGAACTCTGACTTGAACTCTGACTTGAAGTCTGACTTGATATCTGACTTGAACTCTGACCTGAACTCTGACTTTAACTCTGAACTCTAAAGTGTAATCTAAACTGAACCGTAAATTGAACTCTAGCTTGAACTGTAACTTCAACCAACTTTAACTCTGAATTGAACTCTAAATTGAACTCGAACTCTAAAGTTAATTCTAAAATTAACTGTAAATTGAACTCTTAATAGAACTCTAAATAGAACTGTAAGTTGAACCCTCAATTGACTCTAAATTAACTGTAAAATGAACCCTTATTTCAACTCTTAATTGAACACCGAATCTCTAAATTGAACCCTTAATTGTTCTCTAAATTGAACTCCGAATCTCTAAATTGAACCCTTAATTGTTCTCTAAATTGAACTCCGAATCTCTAAATTGAACTCTAAATTGAACTGTAAGTTGAATCCTTAATTGAAGTCTAAAATAAATCTGCATTGAACTCTAAAATAAATCTGCATTGAACTCTAAAATAAATCTGCATTGAACTCTAAAGTGAATTCTAAATTGAACTGTAAATTGAACCCTTAATTTTCTAAATCTACATTATAAATGATACTAGTCTTTAGAACCTTGAATTAAATTAGGAATAGTAATACTAGGACCGCTTCATACACACAGAAGAAGGTTGTTTTTGACCCTAAATAACCGTTTTTTTTTACTGAACTATTAACATTATAACTTATAAATCATTTTTTTTTGTAGTAAATTAAGTAAATTCTTGTGAATTCAAAATTAATATCACTAAATAAATTAAGTACACTTTAGATTTTTAGTTGTTTTTGAGATTCTTTTTGGCAAACCTTTACTAGCAAGTTCTAAATAAAATTATTGAAAAGAATCATGCTATTCTGAAGAAGCTTTTAAATGGCTTATGATTAACTATCTGTCCTATTATTTTTGTATAAGCTGTAAGTTTCTCTTAAATATGTTAAAATAAAATAAAATCCATAATATTTACTGAAAAATTAACAGTGTTATTTTTGTTAACTCGAAATCTGATTCTCGGGAGAAACCTGTTGATCAGGAACTTTAGCCTATACGTTTGTCTAATGTGCTACCTATTACCACCATTACATAACCGTTACGTATTCAATTTAAAAGGATTATCAAAATACTTAACATTTTTTTTTTTTTTTTTTGCAAAATGAAGAAACTTACCGTAGTCATTATACCATCACACCCAAATAAAATTTACCATTAACTTCATTCCACTTTTGCAACTTCAGACTAACCCAGCACGACCCTCATAACTGAACACCACTTATTCAAAGTTAATTAATTCAATATATATTTTTTTGTTATCCGGTTTGTAGTACATTGTCTTTTGACCGTCCTTAGATATATATATAACCATAACTATGTCAATAAATCTGAGGAAATCCCGTTCAACAAAATACATTTATTTATAAAGCAACCGGCAAAATGAGGAGAATCACCAAACTAGTTAGATAGCTAGTAATAATAAATTTATCGCACAATTAGTTAATAGTACTTTCTTCATATTTAAAACTATATTATTACAAAGTATCGGTCTGTCTTCCTTCCTTCCTTTCTATGTTAATAATTTTATATTATATTGAATTGTTACACCCTTATTATACGGTCATATGTATAGCATAAATACCCAACTTACCTATACATATTACAATAAATAATTGAGGATTGATTTTACACTTTTACACTTATACTTTTAACCCATAAAATCTAGCTAACTTGACTATATTTTCAAAAATAATTTAATTATTTAATCGTTCCCCAGATACTTTCGCAGTATATTAGCAATCAATATGAAATCGACTCACCAGATAGTGTTAAATTTGTATACACCACAATTCAGGCACCACTACATGTACATAAGATAGCCACTCGCATGGCACACCCGGCGCCAACTTGTGTCACTGGCCGCTACCAGCATGAACTATACTGCAAGCGTGTCGCCCGCGCCGCCATCTGTCTATTATTCCGTCTAGCACGCGCATGTCACAAACTCGCACAAATACACTTATTTTAGGTAATCAAATAATTTGATTAAACTTTGTTCTTTAGTTCTTTACTTGTTTGAAGTTCTCAAGAACGTGGTCTTTTCAAACTATGTGGAAACAACCCAAGTACGGTTTACATTGCCTCTCTTTATCCCAATTTCTGATAATAGCGTCAGCGACTGCCAAGCGATACGAACACCATGTTTAAAGTTCTGTGGTATCAAGATTCAGTGGGCGTAGTGCAGGCAATGAAACAACGTAATACTATCGCTTCGAAAAAGTCCCGTATGAGGAGAAGAAGCGACGCAACAAACTCGCTCATGGGCCCCGATAGGTTTACTGTTATAATATTACAATTAATTACATATTCACTTCACTTCACAATCTTAGACTTAAATTATAATAAGTTACAGAACCGGGTAAAACAACGTTCACACTGAGCTGTGGTATAGCTCGAGAGCTTGATAAAAACTAACTCTTACAAAAACAAATACCCACACTTTTATAAGCTACTATGGTCAGTGTTGCCACATCACTCAATCCTTCTACCATAATAATATGATCCAGCCAATATGAATAATTATCTAATAAATATCTAACACTATGGACGCTTGCAACACCAGGGGTATCACTCGCAACCCTAATATTTTTTTATGTCTGCAGGGAGACAGGCCTCCTAATGGTAAGTGGTCACCACCGCCTATGGACATTTCCAACACCATTCGGGATTGCCGAGGTGTTACTGGACTTGAAGAACCTCTTTTGAAGAACCCATATCGTAGCGTTGAGGGAAAACCGTGATGGCCTGGGGAGCTCATTCCACATCCGGTAGAAAAGGACGGGATCACAAAGGGGGACGCCTGCAACACCTGAGGCATAACTCACGCGAGTCACGCGTTACCGACCTTGCCCTTTTCCCCAATGAGCTTTGGCGACTCACGCGCAGGACCATAACATTGTTATTTTTGACTGCGGTATTCTGTAAGGTGAGGTACTACCTTAGTCGAGCTGCTTTTGATAATTACATGCTTTACCTCTCAAAAAATTCCCTCTCTTAAAATTAATACAAATTAACACGAGATTTGCTCGGAATTTCTCTACGTGATAGGGTCCGTAATGAAGACATTCATAGTAGAACGAAAACGACGGCATAGCTCGTAGAGTTTGTAAGCTGTAGTGGCAATTGGCAGGCCACATCGCTCGAAGAGAGCCGATAACCGATGGGGAAGAAAGGATCGCGAGTGGCGACCACGTACTGGTGCGCGCCGAGCGGGACGACCTCTCACCAGAGTCGCTGGCCGCCGCTGGATGCAAGCGGCCCAAAACCGTTCAATGTGGAAATCAATGGGGGAGGCCTATGTTCAGCAGTGGACATCAAATGGGCTGATATGATGATACACGAGATTGGAAAGGTGTCACTTTAAGGAAAACCAGGATAATCACTCGAACCAAAAAGAAAGGACAACGGCATGGCTGTATTCGGATCAAGCAAGAACGTTTTAACTTTTTTAATTTAACAGATTCCCAAATTATAGAAGTTCTCATCTCGCGAGCTGTTACCGTTGAATTTCAATGAAAAATTGTCTACTGAACATACCTATTCAACTTTTAAAGTAAATCAACGAACCATATGTATTTTTTTTACACTAGACACACCACACTTTACACCTAGATAAGCCGTATCTGGCTGTTAATTAGAAGAGTTTTATAGACTTATCAAAGGAATATCCTAGGGCCTAGGTACTAGCTATCTCTATCAAAAATCAAACCTTAGTAAATTATTTTTACCAAAATGTTCACACATAAGATTTCTTAAGGAAATCTGTTACAAAAAAACCGGCCAAGTGCGAGTCAGACTCGCGCACCGAGGGTTCCGTACAAACCTGTAGGTATATAAGTAAATGGTAGTATAGACCTGGGTATTTGATATTAATTTCAATTTATGACCTATTAAAAAAAAACTACTTACTAGATCTCGTTCAAACCAATTTTCAGTGGAAGTTTGCACCGTAATGTACATCATATATTTTTTATAGATTTATCATTCTCTTATTTTAGAAGTTACAGGGGGGGGGACACACATTTTACCACTTTGGAAGTGTCTCTCGCGCAAACTATTCAGTTTAGAAAAAAATGATATTAGAAACCTCAATATCATTTTTGAAGACCTATCCATAGACACCCCACACTTATGGGTTTGATGAAAAAAAAAAAATTTAGTTTCAGTTCTAAGTATGGGGAACCCCCAAAATTTATTGTTTTTTTTCTATTTTTGTGTAAAAATCTTAATGCGGTTCACAGAATACATCTACTTACCAAGTTTCAACATTATAGTTCTTATAGTTTCGGAAATAAATGGCTGTGACATACACGGACAGACAGACATGACGAATCTATAAGGGTTCCGTTTTTTGCCATTTGGCTACGGAACCCTAAAAATGATCGTATGTGAGATGATTCGGCCTTAACTTACTAATGACATGACATTGTTACGCTCAATGCTACACTACGTCACAGTCATTAGACTCAACTAGACTTTATGTAAATTGTCTAACGAGATAATGACGAAGAGTATTTAGTTTTTCGGGGTATTGTAGACTACTATGATTTGCCTGAATGTTAGATACATGCTTAGTTAGATTTTAATTGAACATTTTTATGGCAGTACATAAATTATATTTTCAAAAAGTATATTTTGTCACTTACGCACATAATGTCAAATAATGGCAATTACTTTGATTCTTTGTTTTTGTTTTCAGATTTTTGACAGTTTTTTTTTTAATAATTATGATGTTTAATTGATGAAAAATTACTAACTATATAGGAAACTTCCACTAGCCTAACTATAATTAGTTTATTCTCGATGAGGGTAGGACACAATACACATCAAAATTTACCTCTCAAGTTAAATTTAATCATGAGAACCTCACATTAAATAAATAACTATGCCATCTCTCAATCATAAACTCTCACAATATTTTATTTCTTATCTTAGTCTAGCGATTTTCAACATGATACGATTGAAAATCCATGGCCACGCACCATCTGCGTGAAAATTATATGTAAATAACACTATACTAAAATCTAGGACAGAACAAAGTAAGCTAACCTACATCATTTAATTAAACTGTAAAGAAAAGGTCACCAATTAGTTATTTCGGCTATTTGCTGTTTCAATGTTTGACACGCAACATGTACGTTTTTATATATTCCTCGATTTACTCGCAGTGTTTATTTAGCTGTCCGAGAACTCACTCTATTTCATATTAAATAAAATACATTTAAATTTAATTACACGTGGAGTGCAACGTATAGGTAATAGTGAATATAACGTGAGTAGTAACTAATTTTGTTTTGATGTCTTTAAATTCTAATGAAGTTATTAGAAAAGTATTTAGACTAGGCTTTTTTAAAACTGTTTTTATAATTTTCGACGCAGTTATAACCTATTTTGTGACTTTATAGAACAAGGTGTAGTTCTGAAACAATAACGGGTAGGTACTTATACATTACCACTCGTAAACTTTTCATCCTAACTAATATTGTAAATGCGAAAGTGAGTTTGTTTGTTACGCGTTCACGCCTCAACTACTCAACGGATCATCATGAAATTTGGCATGCAGGTAGCCTATGGTATGGAGAAGGACACAGGCTACTTTTATCCCGGGAACGCGGGTGAAACCGCGGGGGACAGCTAGTAACCTATATATATGGTGCGTCCAAAATTAACGACTCTCGATTTCGTGATTTCAGTGATGTTGGTTACATAGAAATAGTTGATACAAAATAGTGTGTCATATTCTGGTAGGACACAATGTATAATATTATTCATTATGGTATGATTTATGCAAATTATTATGACTAACATATTTATCCGGTCATAACAATGAAATTGTTTTTTCTCTAAAGTTCACATCATAAAATACTAAGTTCAACAAAAAGGATATAACATAACATAGATCATGCTAAAGATTATAAAAATAACAAAGCCGTGTCAGTTCCTGGATTATTTTAATAATATAAAATTATAATTTTAGTCAAAATGCCACGACCCAATCTACAGACGAGAGAGAGAGATTCTCAGAGAGGTAGAGCATAGCGTATGACTGGGGAAGTACCTCCACCTTACAGAATACCGCAGCCAAATAACTTTATGTTGTGTAAAGTTGTGTTCCTGCACGTGAGTAAGGTCGCCAGAGCTCATAGGGGTGGGGGGGAAAGGTCGGTAACACGTGAGCGATGCTTCGTGTGTTGCAAGCGTCCATATGGCTACGGTAACCGCTTACCATCAGGTGGGCCGTATGCTTGTTTACCGACTAAGTTGTATAAAAAAAAAAAAAACAAAAAAAAGACGAGATTTGGAATGAAGGTCATATGCGGTGGTGATTCCGTGAGCCAACGGATTTTCTGACTTTTGGTGATGAGTACTAAAATACATACACTGCGCTTCCTCCCGTTCCACTCTCGTCAGACTTTCAGCCCACTTCTAACCCCTTCGGAATGTCACGAGATTTCTGTAGAGCTGTTGCATCAGTCGGGCCGTATGGATATTTGCCACGTCAGTTGGCTAAAAAACTCCTGGGATCTACCCAGAGATAAATAAATAATAAAATAAATAAATATCCTGGGACATTCCTCACACACGGCTATCCGATCCCCAACTAAGCAGAGCTTGTACTATGGAAACCAGATAACTAATATAATACATATACTACTTTTTTTTTGTAAATACATACTTAATATACATAACTACACCCAGACTCAGGACATACAGACACATGTCCTATGTAAAAATCGGACCCACGACCTGCGGCGCGATAGGACTGGCTCGTCAAGAGATGATCATTGTTCACCTAAAGGGATAAATAACCTACTAGCATCTCCAACTCCCAGCCAAGCGTTTTATTTAACCCACAGTCTATTGTATTTTACTGAAAGGTTAAAAAATAACAAGGTCAATCATTGAATACCAAACTCAGCTGGATGCCATGACATGAACATGAAACAAAAGAATATTAACATTACTTACACTCATTTTTTATTGTAATTGAATTCCTGATAGACGGTAGTCTTAAAAAATCTATGGTAGGTATGGTAAATATTATTAGGCATTTGTAAGGACATAAATCACCTTCAATAACTTACTAAGGGACGTGAGCTGATCATCTAATCAGGGTATCGTTTGTAACCATCAAAATCATCTTCAAAATTGTATAAAAGTTTACATTTTTAACCGACTTCAAAAAAAGAAGGAGGTTCTCAATTCGGTTCTCTTTTTTATTTTTATGTTTGTTACCTCATAACTCCGTCATTTTTGAACCGATTCCGAAGATTCTTTTTTTGTCTGGAAGGGTACACTTCTCGTTTGGTCCCATTGTCATCAGATCAGGATTTGATTACTTCTTAGTGTACTAGTCGGTTTAAGTTTTTTGTAAAACAATCCAATTATTCAAAATCTGAATAATTCGCCAAGCACCTAAGAGGCCACATTACAGATCAAGCTAAAGATAAAGAGACCATACTAACTTAGTATGCTTAGTAATTCCTCTATTTGTTCCCTACGCACAACTCGCCAATGTTTTCTTTTTATAGTCTTGCACTCTTGGCTGAGTGGACGTGGTCATGGATTGTCCCTCGCATCCTGTTAAACAGATGCATTATATAGGATCGCACGCATACGACCATAGAGGAAAAATCCCTTTAGAGTAGTAATACTGAACAATAAAATTCCGCAACTAGTCAGTGATTTGTCACTGATTTTGAACAGTAAGGACCAATCACTGCATCGTATGTTTTTGACTTGGCCAATTAGAGTGCATGTGTCTGTGACTTGGCCAATCAGAGCGCATTGTCAACGGTGGGAAATTGGCGGAATATATTTCAACCAAAATGAACGTCATTGCGCTTCTTTGGGTTAATTGTTCGATGCATACGACATACTGACAAATATTAATTTTATGTATAACAATATTACACGGTGTATCCCTCTAACCATTATGTTACAACAAAAAAGGCAGTCAATAACAAAAAAACAACGCAAAAACATCACCAAATCTAAAAGGTCATCATAACTCACGCACCAATGAAACTAATCACTAATCAGGCACACAATCTATTGGTTACCGATTTAGCGTTACCAAGGTCATGAGTTCAAACCCCGTATGGGAGTGACCTTTAATTAACTTGAGGTCAGGGTATTCCCTTAATATGCATAAATCCTAATGGAGTGCAATTTGCAAGGTCTTCGTTTGTAGCAAGGAAAACGCTTCTTCCATTGCGAACATCAAAGGAGTAGAACTCTCTTCCATGGTCTGTTTCCTTTACCGTTAAAAAAGATGTCTTCAAAGCCAGGGTGAATAGGCATTTTCTGGGTCCTCAGCCTCGTCATAATTGCTCCTGGGCAATCCTGGGTCAGTCGATAGCCAAACGCAAGCCCATTATAGAAAAAACCGGCCAAGTGCGAGTCAGACTCGCGCACCGAGGGTTCCGTACAAACCTGTAGGTATATAAGTAAATGGTAGTATAGACCTGAGTATTTGATATTAATTTCAATTTATGACCTATTAAAAAAAACTACTTACTAGATCTCGTTCAAACCAATTTTCAGTGGAAGTTTGGACCGTAATGTACATCATATATTTTTTATAGATTTATCATTCTCTTATTTTAGAAGTTACAGGGGGGGGGACACACATTTTACCACTTTGGAAGTGTCTCTCGCGCAAACTATTCAGTTTAGAAAAAAATGATATTAGAAACCTCAATATCATTTTTGAAGACCTATCCATAGACACCACACACTTATGGGTTTGATGAAAAAAAAAATTTTTGTTTCAGTTCTAAGTATGGGGAACCCCCAAAATTTATTGTTTTTTTTTCTATTTTTGTGTAAAAATCTTAATGCGGTTCACAGAATACATCTACTTACCAAGTTTCAACATTATAGTTCTTATAGTTTCGGAAATAAATGGCTGTGACATACACGGACAGACAGACAGACAGACAGACAGACAGACAGACAGACAGACATGACGAATCTATAAGGGTTCCGTTTTTTGCCATTTGGCTACGGAACCCTAAAAAAGAAAACAGCTAATTCGTATGAATGATCCGACCGTTCAATCATAATTTCTTTGCCACCTCTATACCGCTCTAGGCCTAGGACAAAGTAAAATAACTAGATATATTAAATCTCATTTATAAAAGAACTGAATAACTAACTAATTAGAGATACTTACGTATGACCTAAATGTGTTATTATTCTGACTCGATATTTTTATAACTGTACCGTTATTTTTAAAGGTTCAATCCGGTTAGACAGTAAAATCTGAAGTCTGAAGATTATTGCTTCACTACAATGATAATAAAGGTACGTCCACACCCATACACAACACATATATTTCTTTTATACACTTAGGTGGCGGACAATATTATGCCCGCCTGATGGTAAACGGTTACCTAAAGGCGCATGTAACACCATACTCGCGCATTGCCGACCCGGTAAAAGTCTGTCTATACCCAGAGAGTTTGATAATGGGGTGAGAGAAGACTCTCTACCAGCAGCGAAAGGGACAAAGGACTTGAACGCGAGAACCCGTCTTATATACCTACAACAATCAAATCATCAGACTTACGAAGTTACTTTCATTGTTTTCAATTGATGACATCTAGGACTTAGCAGTGAGCTGGACAGGTTGGTTTTTTTATATGCATTCACTGTTTGCATACACAACTGATTAAAATTAATTAAATCAATTAATCTCTTTTGGGAGAAACATAATTCACCAATTTGTAAACGCAAGAGGATTCAAAAACTGTTTTTAATGAACTGTCAATTCATCGAACGAACGTGTTTTAAAAGGAAAATTGCTTCAAAAATACTTGTTTCATAAATACCTGTTTCATAAATGAATACAGACATGGATATAGTGTGAATCCACCTTTAACTAAACATTTATAATCGGCAGATATAGCGCGTGCGTCTCGAACTGGTGCCACAATTTTGAAAGCAGCCGAGTGATAAACACATACACCTCAGTTTGATAATCTTACGAGTATGTCAAGGAACCATCACGAAGATATTTAATAAATAAAACAGTGAATATAAATCAAAATGGTGATAAAACTACCAACGCAAACGCATGTTCCGAAAGAGGACAAGTTGGCCCAACTGCTTGGCCATTTTGGAAGATGGCAGTTCATTGTATTTGCATCTGTGTTTCTAGTGAAACTATCATCAGGATGGGTCCAAATGGCCATCCTATTTCTGACCCCAAATCTGACTTTCTGGTGTGCGGAATTCTCGTCAAATACAACAGAAGTCCTGAATTCAACGTGCTACAAGGATTGTCTGCGGTACGAGTACGATGCGAGTCCGTTTGAGAACACGATTGTGTCGGAGTGGGATTTAGTTTGCGAGAGGAGGTGGCTAGCGAGTTTCACTCAGACGATCTTGCAGTTGGGGATACTGATCGGCAGCATGATATTTGGATTTCTTTCCGACAGGTATGTGAACATAGATTTATTATTTTTAGGATCGTTTTGTGATAAGGCTGACCTTCTTGCAAGCACGGACGTAAAATAAGTTTAAACGGATCAATACCATTAGCCAAAATTACAATTACTAAAGCCACTTGTGAATGAATAGTGTCCCTATATGTAGACGTAAAGTTTTTTGGCTTCAGTTTCATCGTGGGCCGTGTTTTGTCGGAACTCTGTTTTTTTTACATCTGTGAATGCAAGTTAAATGCTATTGAGTTTGAAGCATAATTAAGTTAATCATCATCATCTATTATCTACCCGGAAATGTTAGCTGATGATTAATGTTATGCTTCATAAATTATTACTTAAATTTAAAACTTGTAAGACCATTTATATTATAGAGTCTTCACATTCAATTTTTTTTTAATATTTTGCGTCTGCTTCGAACTGCTAACATAGTTCTATGTTAGCAGTTTCTATGTCAACATATTTTCAAATCTTGATAGATGAAGATGAGCTAAATGTGAGAATATTTTTCTGTGTTAACGACGTTTTTGCTTTGTATGTTTTGCAAAGGTTTTGCATGATGTTTTCATGTTTGAAATTCAAAAAATTTAAAATCATTTATTCAAATAGACCTTCGCAGGCACTTATGAAAAGTCTGACTCTAATACCGGTTCGGAAGGTTGCATTTGCTGAGAAGAGCCGGCAATAAAATCAGCAATTACTCTTTTCAAAACAAGCTTAGATTCATTACATAATATTTACATTCTAATCGCACTGAAAACAATTGCGTGCCCCGGCGCGGCGGCAAAATTATATTAGTAGACTGAATAAATATTGAATAAGTAAATAAATAGCAAACTTAAGCAGACCAACCCCCACAAGCAGCACCTGTTCACAAGTATGACGCGTGTGGCAGCCATCGCCCTCCTCGCCATATTGGAGGGAAGTGAGCGACCCGTCACACGACGCCGCCGCAAGCAAGTCTGCCTTAGGAATAAAAAATAACTAAAGGGAAACACTAAACACAATTTTTTTATCACTGTGACTATTGACAAGTTTAGACTAAATATCACAAAATAGAAAATATTACAATTAGACAGATTGATAGATTTGATAGATATAAGTATAATCTGTGATCTCTTTTTCTCGACCACCACCGTATAAGTAATATTCAAGGATGAGTGTCCTTACAAGCTTTAACACGGTACATATATCTCAGTATTAGCTCTTCATTCAAACGGCCGGAACGCGAGTCATACCTACGCGCCACGATTTCGGTTCGCACTCAGTTCGCAAACAGTCGCGAATGCGCTGCAGTGACGAATGAACGGTATGATGGGTTTGTAAGCAGTAAGTGTGCGATTTATGACAAATAGGTATTCATTGAAATAATTAAAATAATTACAAGTAAGTTATGACAAAGAGAAATCATAGTAGTCTATATTGTGCTGTTTTTGGTTGCTTGACTTCGTCAATAACATAATACCTACCTGGATTCATAAATAAATAAGTGGATGGCTGGCTTGGGTGAAAAAAGTGACTAACTACGGTCAGGTTAAAAAAAAGTAGTAGGTAGTTCCTAGGCTAGGCTTTCTACTTGCTACTTATGTATGTACTTAGCTATTTACATATATTATTGAATTAGATGTAATATTATTATGAAATGATTGTGAGAGTAATAAATCGTAGGTACCTGTACCTAGTAAGATTTACATTATAATTTACTTTTTAAGTAAGATTTTGCAGTAGGTAGTTAGAGGTTTTGATTGCTGTAGGTAACGCACACGCGATGAGATTGTTGATATTAAGTAACGTTTGCAACGGTTCGACATCGGATGGGTGACCAAAAAAATTGTTATTTCGATTTAGAGTATAGAGTATTCGAGTTTCTCCGTGCTGTAGTCATGAAAAAATATATATTACTCGTATTTTTCATGCATTTTATTGAACACAGGAAGTGTTGTCATAACTTACTTGTAATTATTTCATTCACAAAAAAAAAACATTTTATCAAATAAAAAATATAATTATACACAATCACAAAACTAGACAAGTAGGTAGATGAAATTAAAATACTGTAGGTGGGCAGCCCTATCGCGTGTTCACGAACCGTGAAGCTGTAGGTAAATTAATTCAAATATAGGGCGAGTCGAACTACTGATAGATATATGTACCATGCTTTAAGTAAGCCTGATTTATGGTATTGCAAATTTCAATGCACAAAAGTAGCAGATGACCTACCTACTATTATGAAATTCTTGCCAAAATTATTATCATCATAAAATATATTGCGTTATCAATAATACAATTTTGTAACACTAATGGCCATATTTTACTGTATATGCAAGTTTAGTCAATGTCTGTTTTCGGTATTATCATTGACAAACTTCAGTCTCTGTAATTTATTCACTGAATGCATATTCATGAATTCATGCTATCATAGTAATACATTAGTAGTTTTTTTTTTATACAACTTAGTCGTTAAAGAAGCATACGGCCCACCTGATGGCAAGCGGTTGCCGCAGCCATATGAACGCTTGCAACACAAGAAGCATCGCTCACGCGTTACCGACCTTTCCCCCCTCCCCTATGAGCTCTGGCGACCTTACTCACGCGTAAGAACATAACTTTACACAACATAAAGTTATTTGACTGCGATATTCTGTAAGGTGGAGGTACTTCCCCAGTTGAGCTGCTCTTTGAGCGAATAAACACAATGCTCTACCTCTCTCAATCTCTATCTCTCTCAGTTTCAGGATTACTATTCATTTTAGTAGTGTAGATAATGTAACTTCAGTAGTTTTGACCATCACAACTTCCCTCTTCTTACCAATACCTTCAAATAATTATTCTTTTGTTAATTCAAATTCAAATCCATTATCGAAAATAGATAGTCTTATCGGAATTAAATTGTCATCAGCATTTCAGTCCGTTCCTGGGCATTCACCTCGCCTTTGGCTTTGTTTCGATAAATTATTCAATTTCAAATATATACCGGGTTTAACGAAAAGGGTATATACATCCGAAGGGGGTGAAGACTACATTAGGTACAGACTCTCTATACAAAGTTACAGCTCAAAATAAATTACTCAAAAATTCAAAATTTTTGCATCCAAGTTTATTGAATTTGAAACCATAACCAACATGTCACGGGTCAATAATAATAATAATAATAATTAGTTTATTATCAGGCTACTAGGGCCCATAGCTATATACCTTACAAACTAACATAAATATTATAATAAAACATTTTTTTGTTAATATAAACACTTAAGCCTATGTTAGTAAACACTAAAAGCACTATGTCTCAGCGCGAACGTGTGGTACTTGTCCGCGAAACCGACGGAATACCACGTCCTGCGGCCAAAAGTCCTCTTCCATGACGAGGTGCAGAATACATGTTGGAACTCGCACCATGAACGCCTTGAAGTTGACGTTGGGGCTCGATTCCAGCAGCTGCACCCTCGGCGTGTACTTGATCTTTTGAAAGCGACGCATAATGATGATGACCCTCATCATCATTATGCGTCGCTTGCTAATATTAATATAATATTTTCTCTTCCGCGATCTATGAGCCTAGTCGGTACGAAAAGTGGATTACTATAATGGATATAGGTACACCGTTTTATCTGAATTGTAATCAGCAATCGCAATCTGTTCCTGGACATTCACCTCTTCAGTGTTTTGGATATATACTAATATAGATATGAGAAATAGAAAGCGATATAGGTATCTAGAAAAAGAAAGCGATATATCTAGAAATAGAAGAAAACATGGAGGAGGCCTTCGCCCAACAATGGGCACCAAACAAAAACGCATGAACTATTATTTAATTGTATTTTTTTTTATTTGTAATTCAAATTGTCAAATATTTAAACAAAGAAATGAAATAATGTTATAAATGATAAGTAATAGATATAATTAATTGATTCGTAAATTAAAACATAGTACCTTTTTAAATTTGATGTAATTATAATATAACTATAAAATCAAAATTGTAAGATGTTTGGAATAAAAACTATTTTATTTTATATATCTAGAAATAATGTTTTTGTTATAGTTTTCCGTCTTTTATATAAATTAATCAATTTTATTTTGCGCAGTAACACGTTCTCAGGGTTTTTTTCTTTTTTCGTTTAGTGTGGAGCAAAATTACTTGCATGTCTAGGTAGGGAATTGACGACATATAGATTCTTTGGGTTAATTCGGTGGTTTGTAGTGAGATTTTATTCCTTACCTGCACACAATCTTTAAAAGATGTAAACGGTATTGTAATTATGACCTAGTCATTGATAGAATCGTCCAATGTTTTTTTTTTTATATACAACTAAGTCGGTAAACAACCATACGGCCCGCCTGATGGTAAGCGGTTACCGAAGCCATATGGACGCTTGCAACACAAGAAGCATTGCTCACGCGTTACCGACCTTTCCCTCCTCCCCTATGAGCTCAGGCGACCTTACTCACGCGCAGGAACACAACTTTACACAATATAATGTTATTTGGCTGCAATATTCTGTAAGATGGAGGTATTTCTCCAGTCGAGGTGCTCTTTGAGCGAATAAACGCTAAGCTCTACCACTCTTTGTCTCTACATCGTGACATTGTCCAAACTTAATTAACGTGTTTATCTGTACATTTAATTAAGTATTAGATATAACAGGCTAACCCTTGCAATAAGATCTACCAATTCTTTTTGCACCTTGTTTTAAGCAACGATAATAATTTTATTATGCACTAGCTGCCCGGCGCGACTTCGTTTAAACCTTCCCCAAACTTCCACGAATAGTTCAAACCCAAAATTAGCCAAATCGGTCCAGCCATTCTCGAGTTTTAGCGAGACTAACGAACAGCAATTCATTTTTATATATATAGAAGATTTGTATTTTTGACGATTTTAAATTCAGGTCAAGTATTCATACACAAATAAATTAAACGAGTACCACTAATGTCGAAGTCTAATGTTTTATTAATGCGTAGCCTGCTATTTACTTAATTAATATTTTCTATATGTTTCCTTGACTCTAGTTATTTTGTTATTCGTACAAGTTTTGAAGAACATTTGATGACTATTTTTGACAAATTTGAAACTTATGCAGATCAGCCTAAGATTTAATTTTATTATTTTGCTGATCTACCATCAATACATTTTAATTGTACCTGATTTAATTAAACTTAGAAACCTGATACCTTTCGATTATTTGGTGGCAAAACGAAGAAGTTTTCCTAACAGGCTCTGAGCAGCTTTTTTGCTTGGTGTCAGTGTGGTCACTACTTTTGATCCTGGCTTACAAACTTGACAGGAGGCATTCACTTTGTCACGCACGTAGGCTTTGGCTATCAGCCTACGACCGGAGCATTCAAAATAGTAGATGTTGAAGAAAATGAAACTTATAGACTGTCTTCCATATAGTTTATTGAGTAAAATAAAGAACTGTAACAATGAAAATATGATATAAAACACTTGTAAGAAAGAATATAATAGATATGAATACTGAGACAACAATTTGGGATACAAGGAAGCGGAGATATGAAACGAAGGAACTTACCCCAGCTGGGTTCTAGTAGTATGTTAATTATTTATATTATAAGTGCACTGATATTGTCACATTGTACACACGGCTATATATCAAGTATTGTACACACTGGTAACTTATTTCTCTTTATGCAATAAATATATTCTGATTTGTTTTATTTCACTTGTAAAGACATGACCGCACAATTTAAGTTTTGTCTCAGAACTGATCGAATAGACTGAATGTCTGATGGACATTCTTCATATGAGATTTCAAAAATTTGAAAATTAGAATTCGAAAATTGATCATATGAAAATTTAAAAATTAGAATAAAGATTTGTGACCAGAAACAATAATAGAAATAGGAGAGGTCGCATCGTTACAATACCCGGGGCACCGTGGTAAAAAAAAATCTTGAAGAGATTTTTTTTATTTATCTTCTAAATAAAATAATGTTTGGTATAATTTAGTGAAGGCAAAACCCTTGATAACGATGTGACTAAAAAAACAATTGAAAGTATTAATAAAAGAAGGCAATTGTTTAAATCAAATCTATCTCCGAGTAGACAAAAGTATTTGAAAATGTTTAACTAATTGATGCAAAAGTAAAAATTTAATTGGTAAATGTAAAATAATTTCAAATTAATAAATCAAAAGTTGGAAGATGTTGGAAGACAATATTTTTAAAGTAAAATGTTAGTAAAATGGTTATGTGAGTGATTAATTTAGAGATGGAATGTTATTTATAATGTTTATATACATATAGTTAGTTTCGCCTTTCATAAAGATTCAAATTCCTCATTCATACATCATATCACTTTGCAGTCTTAATTCCATATTTGTGGAGTTAAGACGCTGCACAAAAAGAGACGCTTTATATTCATTAGAAAGCTGCTCAAGAAATCTAACTATAAATTGGTATAAGCTTATTTAGGCAGTTACCATCTGCTGCATTAAGGGTATATGATGGATGATAATGATAATTTATACACAAGTGCACACTGCACAAAATAATGTACTGTTAAAGTACTAGGTAATTGTGTTTAGCACAATAAATAAGGTAGGTAGTAGTAATTACTATTAGGTAATTACTAAGTAATAATTAATTATAGCATTTTAATGCTAATTAAAATAACCATAGGCTTATTTAAAGTGTTGGTACCGCACTATTCAGAGGTTGAAGATATGTGTTTAAAATACCAGATATGGAATGGGGCTTATTTAAAGAGTATTCCTACCGCTCTATACTGAAAGATAATTGCATGTAAGTAGAAGTTAATAAGCTCTCTAAGAGATAAATAATAATAAATATACAATAAAATTACGTGAAACGTTATGATGGAGTTCCAAAATAAGATGTGGTGAAAAGAATAAAATATTTTAAATTAATTAAATTTTCATATTTAAGAAGTTAATTATATTAACATTAAAATAGTTAAGAATTGAAATTTTCAATGAAAGTTTCAAATTGATAATCAAATGTATAGTTATAATATTAAAATAGTTAAGAAATTATGTTGTCTAATAGGAATTCTAATAAATCAGTGACCGACATAATGGGTTTTTTGAATTTTGAGAATTATGTTGTCTAATAGGAATTCTAATAATCAGTGACCGTCATAATGGGTTTTTTGAATTTTGAGAAAAAAGGATAATAAGTTAAGGTAAGTTATATAATAAATAATAAATATATATTGTATATGAAGTGTAATATTAAAGCTTCGTTCAAACTGAGGCGAATCCCGCGCGCGATGCGGGACGCGATTCGCTCGCGCCGATTGCGTCATATAACGAGTATGAACCTGTTCAAATTGACGCGACTAGTCGCACGCGTTGCAGCGAAATATATGCGGGATCTGCGCGGGATTTGTTGTTATTCGAAATGCCGTTGAACCTTGAACTATTTTTACAAAAAGTAAAAGATAATAGGATTCTTTACGACCCCAGCCATGAAGAGTATAAAAATAATTGGTATCAAAGTGTTAAATTCTCCAAAATCTGTGCGTTGAGTACTTAGCTCATGAATCCATATTCTTCTTTTCTTCCTCACATCTTGAGTTTCTTCTTCAGATAATGCCAATAACAATAAAACCTCAGCTTCGATATCAAAGGACATGTTTCTCAATAGGGAAACCAAGAATAATAACGCGCGGGATTCGCCTCAGTTTGGGAGGCTAAGCGAGCGAACGAATCGCGCAGTTTCGCGTCCCGCATCGCGCGCGGGATTCGCCTCAGTTTGAACGAAGCTTTATATTGGTTGCTATTGCTATAATTCATATAGTCGGTCTCGAAGACCTATGAAAATATATGCAATAGCCTAACTAAGTGTTGTAGTGGCCTTTGCTGTACTGATAATTACAAGGATAACATTTGTTACCAACCAGGCACAGCACCGACCGTGTTAATGTCTGTAAGTGTGAGTAATATATAAATAAATAAATTGGTTAATTGATTTTAACTATTCAAAAAAAATATTCAAAAAAATTGCATTCAGGTACTTACGTAGTCTATTTACATACTACATCTATGTCTATGTCAGAGCAGAGATAGATTTGTCACAGAAATTAGATTGTCATAGCAACTGTTGTTTGTTATGACAACCATAAATAAATAAAAATGTCAAACCTAAAACTGTGGAATAAATGATTAGACAGGTAAAATTATTAATAATTATGTACAGAATTTTATAAAAAAGTGAAAAATTATTTCTTTCTGGATCTTGACGTTGGTGTGTCTTCTTTTACGATAGAACAGGATTCAAATAGGTAGTTCGGGCGCCAGATGTCACGCACGTAGGCTTTGGCTATCAGCAAACTATCAGCCTACGACCGGAGCATTGAAAATAGTAGATGTTGAAGAAAATGAAACTTATAGACTGTCTTCCATATAGTTTATTGAGTAAAATAAAGAACTGTAACAATGAAAATATGATATAAAACACTTGTAAGAAAGAATATAATAGATATGAATACTGAGACAACAATTTGGGATACAAGGAAGCGGAGATATGAAACGAAGGAACTTACCCCAGCTGGGTTCTAGTAGTATGTTAATTATTTATATTATAAGTGCACTGGATATTGTCACATTGTACACACGGCTATATATCAAGTATTGTACACACTGGTAACTTATTTCTCTTTATGCAATAAATATATTCTGATTTGTTTTATTTCACTTGTAAAGACATGACCGCACAATTTAAGTTTTGTCTCAGAACTGATCGAATAGACTGAATGTCTGATGGACATTCTTCATATGAGATTTCAAAAATTTGAAAATTAGAATTCGAAAATTGATCATATGAAAATTTAAAAATTAGAATAAAGATTTGTGACCAGAAACAATAATAGAAATAGGAGAGGTCGCATCGTTACAACTTTAATTCTACCCCAAATAACCTTTCTTCCTCTTTTACAGATATGGCAGAAAAAACACATTCCTCGTATCAGTGTCCGGAGTCATCGCATTCGGCTTTGGCATTCCCTTCGCTCCAAGCTATACAATATTCACCATCTGTAGATTCTTCCTCGGCGTCGCGACCGCCGGCACCATGGTAATATCCTTCGTCATCATCATGGAAACCATCGGGCCTAAGTACCGGGAGATTCTTGGATGCTTGTTCCAAGTGCCGTTCATCATTGGGCATATGTCTGTGCCGCTGTTCGCGTATTACTTCAGGAGTTGGAACACCTTCAGTTTGTCCTTGGCAGTGCCACCAATAATATACTTGGGGTATTTTTGCCTGCTGAGTGAGTCTCCGCGATGGCTCGTCAGTGTTGGAAGAGTGGATGAAGCTTCGAAAATTGTGAAGAAGGCTGCTCTTCTGTAAGTTCAATAAAATTTTAATATTTAGTTCAGGCATTAATATTTCCTTCGAACATACATTTATAAATTAGAACCCATGACTAATTTGTGACTGCTTTATTTATTTATCATAAAAATCATTATCAAACGTTGGCCTCGTTTAATTGATGCAATAAAAGATTGCAACCAAATTTAGAACAAATATTTGCAAAGATTAGATTTTATTCTAGTATAACAGTTGATAAAGAATCAAAAGTCTTTGTCTTGAAAGCAACAAAATAACTGATATTTTAATGATTTCAGAAACAATCTTCCTACTGCTAAAATAGAAGAAACCTTACTGAAGCTATCACAAGAAATCCAGTCCAAATCCGATGAGCCAAAGCCGAACTACTCCGATCTTTTCCGAGACTCTCTGAGGACAAAGACAATCTGCTGCTGCATCATGTGGCTGATCGTTGGGATCACCTTCTTTGGCTTCAACCAGTACATCAGTCAGACAAGTCCGGATCCGTTCGTTAGTGTTGCAGCAGCTGGCGCTATACAGGTGACTTGACATTATTATTTTTAAGGCAATAAATTGATAAAATTTATATTTTGACCCTACGCTTTGCATGGTTACCACCTTCAGTCGCTTCATCACTTACAATGGTGAAATTGTGGTCAGAAACGAGCCTATAGACAAAAATCCTTGTCTATTCTTATCAGTACCAGGGGTCTAATATTGCCGTCCTATATGTAAATAGAGGTCAGTACAGAAATTAAGAATTAATGCGAGTTTTGTGAACTATGGTACCTACGATTCATTCCGTTTACGTCGCGCGTAGCTCTACGTCGCGTCCGTCTACGGTGATTCCGCCTACGTCGAGTCTTGCGACGGTGCGTCTGCTCGCTTATGACGTCATAGTGTACAGTAAGCCTACGAAACATATCGTTTTTTTCAGTTTAATTCAAGAAAATATGTTTTTTTTAGGATTTCTTCACACGGCCATGTGATAATTAATTATTATTCTTATGAAAACCATAATTTCATTCGAAATTTGTTTGTAGCAACCACTAGTGTTCATAAATATTTACTGGAGATATCAGATGTTTACGGAGATACCAAAATCCACTAAGATAGGTACCTACCTATCTGAACTAAAAAGGCCTAGGTAACAATGCCATAAATAGTTTTTAAATAGGTACTTACGCAGTAGGCCCTACACAATTTGTGTTAACAAATCATATTCAGATACCCAGGCCTGTTAAGCGTGGATGATTCCACCATCACGCCGCAGGTCGTTGGTTCGATTCCCACCCAGGACAAGGCATTTGTGTGCATTGACATGTCTCCTTGTCCTGAGTCATTATGGATATTGTATACAAACGTAAAGTAGTAGGTATATGCAGTATCAGTTATCTGGTTTCCATAGCACAAGCTCTGTTTAATTTGAGATCAGATAGCCGTGTGTGAGGAATGTCCCAGGATTTTATCGTCCATGATACATACGTACAATTTAGCCAAAATTACTGCATTGGAGACTCCAATGTATGAATGACGGATATCAGGAATTCGAAAGAAGAATTATTGTGTAAGTTTATTGTATAAACTTGTTATTATTACATACTAGCTGTCCCGCGTGGTTTCACTCGCATTTTCGGGGGATCGTATGATTTCCCGGGATAAAAAGTATCCTATGTGTTAATCCAGAACATATTCTAGCTGTGTGTCAAATTTCATCCAAATCCATTTAGTAGTTTTTGCGTGAAAGAGTAATAAACATACATGTATACTCACAAACTTTCGCATTTATACTATTAGTAGGATTATTCTGATGTTATTTGCAAACATAGCTATGACGCGGAGTGGTACTGCTGAGGAAAAATTGTTGGAGCAAGGGATAACAAAAACGCATTCTCTCGGCGGCCACACTGTAGGTTGTTAAGAGTTTGTTAATAATCATTACTTCAAGTAGGTAGTAAGTATCTAAAATGTGTAAAGAAAGTTTAATCATTTCCGTATTTATAAAAAAAGTATTTCTTCACGCTCATTATCTTCGAAGTGGTACACAGAAGTTTGAAAACACATTTCACACTTACGTTGACCTAAAACACAAAAAACCACAATGTCATTATCAATCCTCAGAACAATACTTCTAAGTTATTAAATTAACTAAAGAAAAAAAATGGGTTTAAAGCATGAATACCTCGGGAACGCGGGTGAAATCGTGTAACATAATCTAGTCATACATTAACCCTAAATAAAATAAAATCTTTATTTTTGGGTTCCGTTCCCAAAGGGTGCCAACGGGATCCTATTATACGATACTAAGCCTCCGTTATCTATCTGTCTGTCTGTCTGTCTAACTGTCAGTGGGCTGTAGTATCTCATGACAGTAATAGATAGACGGTTGAAATTTTCACACACGGTTGTATTTCTATTGCGCTATAATTTCTAATAATAAAAACATGAATCCCTCGGAAACACGGACGAAGCCGCGTGGCAGAATCAAGTAATTAACGTTAACCCTAAATGAAAAAAATAAAATTTCTTCATTTTTGCGTTTCGAACCGAAAGGGATCCTATTACTAAGCCTCCGCTGTCCGTCCGTCCGTCTGTCAGTTGGCTGTATCTCATAAAGGTAGACATAAGGTTGAAATTTATACAGACTGAGTATTTCTATTGCCGCTAAAACAACAAATAATAAAAATGAAATACAAGAAAAGTTTGTAAGGAACACTTCGTGTGCGGGTCCGACTCGCACTTGGCCAGTTTCGTCTAGTTTTAATTTTTTTTAATATTTTTGTTTAAATTGTGAAATATTGCGGGCGCGCTTGCGGCACTTAAGTCGTGTTTCACTTATGTACACGCTCCGTTATATTTTGCGATTTCGTTTGCTTGAAATACATTTAGAAATATTGTGCTACACTTTCTTATTAGGCGATGCTCCATCCTGATATTCTTATAATAAATATCTCTTTACATCCTTGGGTGGGATACATCCATATAGTGATGAATCACCTATGTTTTGTTATTTTTGTCATCATCAATGCAGTTCCTATTATCATGATCGTGAATGTTTTGAATATTGGTTAGCTACTTACAATATTCTCGATCGGTAGTAATAGTACCTATAATTTAAATCAATAATTATTTCCTGAATTTTCTTATCGGTTGAATTCACTAAAATGTCACGATAAAGAATTAAGTGTCAACACGACAAATAGTTTATTTATTGATGGCCAGCATATTAAGACTTTTTAGTAAGTTCACAAACCTTCATGATATTTTGAATAGGTCGGTGCACCGTAGGTATTGTTTATAGGCTGTGTTTATAGGTAAGAATCTGTGGTAAGAATAGCGTACTGGGGAATAAGGGAGCACGTATATGAGCTACTTTTTGAAGCCGCGATAATCGCGGCGAGTTTTGTCAGCGATTTTGTGAGCGACTCACGGCGACCGTAACTTTGTCGCTGGCTATCGCGGAAATGCACCTTAGGGATGGGCAAATGAAAAAAACATATCGTATCGATATTTTTTAAAGATATTGATATAATATATGATAAGATATTTTCTTAAACGTACGTATTTATGTATGTAATTGTATTTATATATGTAATGTAATGTAAATTTATTTACCTACCTATTTTTGTCATAAAAGTATACACCACCGTCTAATAACGTGTCTAAAGTAGTAAGTGTCGCTGGGTAGTGGGTAACGCACACTACGTTAGTTAGTAAATTAAAATTTCCGAACGTTTCATTTTACAGCGATAATCGCCGCGCCCGCCCGGGAGGCAGCGATTTTGCTAGTGAGCGACTTTTTGTAGCTCGTGTGAGTTTCAGTATTGAACTCTGAATGTTCTATATTGAGCTTCAAAATAATCGCTCAGCGTTTATCGCTCGTATGCGGGCTCCTTTAATTGTTACAAAAAAATTGTATTGAGTAAAGGACAATGGGCAAATGGCCTATTGGCGGGCAGCAAAAAAGTTTATTTTCCGTTAGGCATCAATACCTAGATATATACCGGGGTTTCGGATGGGTATAATGGTGCATCCATGCTACACGAACCGTGCACGAGCCGAGCCACGAACACAAAGTAGACCGAGATCCTATAGTGCCGCCATACCTTACTTATTTTCTACCGGACAATATGTATAGAATTGAGTAGTCGATTTTGAAATGTGATAAACATTTTCAGACCGCGACTGTACAGTTGGACCGCGGTCCCCAGGCACGATGACCCAGCCTGGCAGAAAATCTTCCCTTTTAAATGGAGGTTTCATCCAATCCAACTTGCACCTCCATATTACTAGGGAATAATCATCCGCAAGTCAGTCAGCTTCAAAGTTAGGACCTTCCAAGTTTGCGTTTAGGCTGACAAATACATTGTTTCATGTGGCATGCTTACGTGTGAGCTCTCAATCTACCTGAACTTTTGTCGAATATAACACCTAGTAGCAGGCAATAGCCATGTCCAAGCAACCCGTTGTTTTTTTTTCAGCTCAGTAGGATGTCAACTATTTTTATATGTTCAAACGAGCAACTGACGCATATTCCCCCATCAACCATCAGCTGACGACTTTTTTTTCAGCTTACTGTGTCGGCGTACTATGTCTTTTTTTTAGCACATCCGTTATCAGCGGCGGGCGTGGGAGTCCACGCCCGCCGCTTCTTGAGCAGCTGACGGTCGGTTCACTTATCTATACTAATATTATAAAGAGGAAAGATTTGATTGTTTGTTTGTTTGCATTGAATAGGATCCGAAAGTACTGAACCGATTTGAAAAATTCTTTCACTGTTGGGAAGCTACACTATCCCCGGATGACATAGGCTATATTATATTTTCAAAAAATGAGGGATCCTTACTAAAACTCCAATAATGTAACCCTAGGTGTAAAAAAAAATACCTAAAATATTCATTACATCGCGTGCGCTGCGAAAAATATTGATGATGTGCCCGCATAATTCTAGGGTAGGGTACGGTAAGGTAGGGTAAGGTAGGGTGGGGTAGGGCAGGGTAGGGTAGCACCACGCGAACGTCACACGAAGTCGCGCCGGGCAGCTAGTTAGTCATATAAGATCAACTATCCGTGTCAACGTCAGCCGGTATACGCTACCTCCCGGACTAGCCACGCGAACGAATGACGTCAATCGTTCGCGCGATTTGCTGACAAAAACGTTACAGAATAGCAAAGCAGAATGCTCATTGTCCTTCTAATCTACATTAAATATGTCTAGTACATAATCTTGACATGAATGACTTTAGGGTTTATCCACGCTGCGCATGGCGGCGGAGGGCGCGCGCGATTTTGAATTATGACACGCGTTACTTGCACTGCAAAACTTTAAAAAAAAACCTTAGACTAGATATAATAAATACAAAAACGCGATTAAAGCCCAGCCGGTAGTCGCTGGCGAATATCGATAATGTTACAATAGGAAACGCTATTACGCTCTTCAGTCTGTATTTACGGGCCATCTGCCAAAGTGCGGATGAAACTCAAGACTCAATTCATGAACCTGTGTATACGTCTACCTACAGGTTATTATAGAATTACGTTCGCAGTGCGTTTTGTATCTTGCGCGTGTCTATAGTGCGTAAACAAATCGCCGTGTGAATAGGCCCTTAGAAAAAGAAAGTGATGTTTCATATTATTTTCATTAAAGACATAATAATAATAACTTGCACACCAAATTTCATTAAAATCATTATAATACGATTATATTAAATAATACTAGCTGTCCCCCGCGGTTTTACCCGCGTTCCTGGGATAAAAAGTAGCCTATGGTATGGAAATAAGGGACATAGGTTTATTTACACTTATGTCCCTTTATGCCAAATTTCATGATGATCCGTTGAGTAGTTGAGGCGTGAAGGGGTAACAAACAAACTCACTTTCGCGTTTATAATATTAGTTAGGATGATTGCAGCGCCACCTACCGGGACCAATTGTGAACCTAAAAACTCAATGGGCCCACTCAACTCTCTCAAACTCTCAAAAAAATCCTATAATCCGATTGCAGCGCCACCTACCGGGTCCAAATATAAATCAAAACAATCAAGCGACCCATCCGAACTCACACAAAAAAAAACCTATAATCCGATTGCAGCGCCATCTACCGGGTCCAATTGAGAATCTAAAAATTAAGTACATAAGATACCTCTCAAAGGTTTTGATAACCCAATCCATTATTACATGAAAAATATATAGCTGGATAAGCCATGCCTACTCTCTCGTAGAGCCAGTATAAAAAAAATATAAGTAGGTACCTACATATTGATATGTTTTAGAAATTAAAAGAAAATACACTTTTTTCGTTTTTGATATTATTTTTTAGAAATAACTGTACTTTTATGTCAAATCGCGATTTGACACGCACCGTAGGAAGACTCGACGTAGGCGGAATCACCGTAGAAGGAACGCGACGTAGAGCTACGCGCGACGTAAACGGAATAACTCGTACCTACCTACTTATATTGAAAAATAATAACGCCGCTACCTCTCCTTGCAGACTTACCAAAAATACTTATAATCAGCATGTAAAACGTGATACACAGGAAGAGATCGCTTATATATACTATGTAAAGAGTGGGTGGTTTAACTCATCACAGATTTAGTTTTTATACTAGTACCTATAAGTGAATACCTGTTATTGGCTTCCTGATGAATATTAATGTTTTAAGCTTTGATTAAGGATACATCCAGATAGAGTGTAGCAGCTGTGCACGCGTCGATAAAAATACGCTCTAACTGTTAGGGGCTAAATCAAATAAAAATGCAAAATAATGATCAATATTTAAATTTCTCCCGATTTTAATTGGAATATTTTAACAACTACTATCATTATGAACGTCATTATGACAAACAGAATGACGCAGAGGGAGCGTAAAACGTAGCTGTTACGCGCAGCAGCCTATAAAAGTTGGCCTGTTTTGTATATTAGTGTAGTATGGCGACGTTCTTTCTAGGTATATTTATTTCTATGGTTTTAAGTTTTGTATTTTAAATAGCTGTTGGTCTTCCCATAATAAATAAATAAATATGCAATACTACCCCATTGTTGTAAAACATGTTTTGTTATGTTTTTGCTAACTACTTTTTGGTGTAGGTACAATAAATGTTAGCCGTTCACCTATCTGCTAGTAGTAAGGAAATCATTGAGTTTAAAAATCTTTTTTCCATTTTCAGATCCCATCAAACCTCATCTCCATCTGGCTAATCAGCCGCTTCGGCCGCAAGATCACCACCATCACATTCTTCATCCTCGGTGGACTCTGCATCATCGCCTTAGGCCTGGTCCCTGCCATTTTCTGGATCACCCTTACCTTGGGTACCCTGGGAGTTAGTTGTGCAGCAATTGTTGCTGCAACTATTTACATTTATACTTCAGAATTGTATCCAACTGTTGTTAGGAATATGGGTATGGGGGCTTGTTCTACATTTATGAGGGTAGGCTCAATGATAGCTCCTTTTATTTCTAATCTATCAGACACAGTTCCATGGCTGCCAACTGTTATATTTGGCTTAGCGCCAATAGCAGCTGGGGTTGTTTGTTTGTTCTTACCCGAGACTAAAGGTAGGACGTTGCCTGACAGTATTGATGATGTTAAGAGTGGGGATTAGTTTTTAGTAATTAAGAAAATGAGATGATATTTCAGTTTTGATAATAATGGTTCCGCTTATATCTAGTGCTAGGCGAAAGGGATCCAAAAAGGACGATAATAATGTTTTTTATGAATTTATAAAAACTAGCCTTATTTGTGATATTATTATAGGCCTATTGTAACTAAATAAAGGTTTAAATGATATATATTCATATAATATTAATGGGAAAAGCAAACTTCATTCATGACTAGTGAAATGTTAAAAACAATCTGTTCGAGGAGATTGTTGTTAAGAACTCACCAGTCGGTATTGTGCGTGGCGACGGCAAGAGACCAGATGGTATGTCTTTGATACTGAGGAGTGCCGTCAGGTCGCTGGTGTGGGATGCCACATGTGTTGATACACTTGCGCCATCTCACTTGCCGGCGACTTGTAAAGTTGCAGGGGCAACTGCGGCCGTAGAGAAAAATTCATAAAATATGCAGTGATTGGACCAAATTATATTTTTATGCATTTTGCGGTTGAGAGCATGGAACCGTGGGGGTCTGAAGCTCGCCTTTTTGCTCGCAATTTTGCCTCAAAATTGATTGATCTCTCCGGAGACCAGCAGGCGGGGAGCTTTTTCCGCCAACGCATCAGCTTGGCTATCCAAAGAGGAAACGCTACCAGCCTGCTGGGAACCTTGCCGTCAATCGGAAGCAGCGGCAGACTTTAAGAAATGTTCTATATATAGATTGTAACTGATACACATTTGTTGTAAATAAATGTACATATATTCACTGTTTAGAATATTATAATTATAAATGTTAATTATTAAACTGACAAACAAATTATTCCTGTTTCATTTTATTCACTTTTACATTGTACATAAGCTTCCTTATTTCATCTCATCAGAATGCATTAACGCGACATTTTTAATTTTGGAGGGTTTTTTTTATACTACCTATGTAGCAAACAAGCATACGGCCCGCCTGATGGTACCGTAGCCTATAGACGCTTGCAACACCAGGGGTGTCACTCGCGCGTTGCCGACCCTGTAGGAATCTCTTTATACTTGGGAAATGAAACATTACTACTGAATGAATGTGTAACTCAGTGATCATGAAGGTCGGGGTTTGAAGTCTACAATGAGTTTTGAGCTTTTGGTAAAAGACATAATAAGAATCTGAAGCACGATGGCAGGCTACTTTATCCGACGCTGGCTACCATACCACCTTCACTTGAGATAAAGAGTCCTTTACTGTATGCTTACACGGCACGCAATTGTTTTCAGTGCGATTAGAATGTAAATATTATTTAATGAATCTAAGCCTGTTTTAAAAAGAGTAATTGCTGAGTTTATTGCCGGCTCTTCTCAGCAAATGCAACCTTCCGAACCGGTATTAGAGTCAGACTTTTCATAAGTGCCTGCGAAGGTCTATTTGAATAAATGATTTTGAATTTGAATTTGAATTATGCTTACCCCCTTCGGACATATCATCGCCTACCATGAAAAAATTATGATCATACATAAGCCGATCATTTTTTTTAATGCAATTTGACAATCCCTGATATTACTAATGTAAGCAAGCCTACTGATGGACCGCCATGTTGTTTTGCCCGAGCCTACACAATTGAATTCTCCAACTAGTCGAATTATTTGTCATCTTCATTCTGACTTTATCTTTACTAGTTCTGTCCCGATGTTTCACTCGTGATTGTATATAGGTAGATGGACCTTCGTCAAATAAACGGGCTATCAAACGCCAATACGACATTTTCATGTCATCTGTATTGTAGCTTGAGATGATTATTTTTTACTTCATCTTTATACCTAATATTAATCGATATGCGTATCTTTGCTTGTTATTTTTTAACAGGCATTAAGTACCTAAACTACTAATAATATTTTGCTTCGCAATTATCAACAAACTACAATTCCAAAAAGAAAAAAGCATATGGAAACAAAAAGAGGCAGCTTTTGTCATCATTAAAGCTGGTACTATTGTGGAAAGTCTATCTAGAGGCTGAAAAAAAATGTATTTGAATCCTACAATACATATTATAGAGTCTTGACGTAAGCAACTTAAGTTTATACTTTATCGTCATGCAATAAGATACAATTTAACGTTACATTGTCACTGTGGTACTGTTTTGTTTGAGTGATAATGAATCAGTCCCCGTACAAAGGTTATCTATCATTTAATTGCATAATATCAGGCCCCTGGTTCGCACGCATTCTACAACAAGCACAAAACATAAAAGAGGGTTTTTTTTTTCATTCCATTAAGTCTGTTGTAAGTCAGCCAATCTATTACTCAATCCGTTTACGAGCGATACCCCCGTAACATAGGCCCTGTTCGCCCTAAAAAATGGAAACCCTAAAAATACTGATTATTATTATTATTACATTAAATTATGTCTTCTCTAATCTCACATTTAAAACAAAGTCGCTACTTCTGTCCGTCTGATTTTTATCTTAATTATTTTAAAATATGCAAAGGAGCGCCCTATAAGACGCTATTAGGTCGCCTACATGGCAAACGCTCTTAGGGCGCCAACATAGCAGACGCTATTAGAGCGCTTACATGGCAGATGCTATTAGGGCGCTTACATCGCAGACGCTGTTAGAGCGCTTACTTGACAGACGCTTTTAAATCGCCTACATGACAGCCTCTTAGAGCGCTTACAGAGCTCACGATGACGAACAGATACATCAACTATGCTCTAAGGCTGATATTTTCATAAGTATTATATTATGTAATTACCATAATATAATATTATTTGTAGATAGCTAACCTTGTAAGAAACATAATTCAGACGAGAGTTATCTCATGATAAACTTCAAAAACACTGCTGCAGTAGCATTCAAAATTTACAGATAACAGACGCATCTTTAGAGTATTGAACTATTTCAAGATACCTATTATAATTTCTATAGAATATTTTTTACAAAATGGATCAAGAACCATCAAAAACAGTAAAGGAACAAAAAGATGTATTAACGCAATTGTTAGGAGATATCGGAAAATGGCAACTATTGGTATTCTTGACAATTGTCATAATTAAGGTCACGACGGCGTGGGTACAGATGTCCATACTATTCCTGACTCCTGACTTAACTTTCTGGTGTGCGGAATTCTCGTCAAATACAACAGAAGTCCTGAATTCAACGTGCTACGAGGATTGTCTGCGGTACGAGTACGATGCGAGTCCGTTTGAGAACACGATTGTATCGGAGTGGGATTTAGTTTGCGACAGGAGGTGGCTGGCGAGTTTTACTCAGATGATCTTGCAGTTGGGGATTCTGATCGGCAGCTTCATATTTGGATTTCTCTCTGACAGGTGGGTGATTTGTTGTAGCTTTAGTTTTGAAAAAAACATTGTTGAATGGTGCTTTGTTGAAGCAAAAAGTACATAACAGCGATAAACTAGCCATGGTTGGCGAATTTCCTAAATATAAATTGATTCTTACTCGTAAGTGTTACAATAATCTGAATTCGAAACTGAATATACAAAATAAATATTTCACACAAGAACGGCCTTATTTAAGATAAGTTAGAGAAAGAAATATGAACTTATTTGACGAGACACACAACATACATGCAAATAATACACATACAGGTAAAAAAAAAACAAAAAAGGAGTAAAATTTTATGTTGCATCACATCAAAAATTGTCAGCGAGTCGATTTTCAGTCACTGCCTGAAGTGACATCACGCACAACCAGACATACAACTCAAAAGATTAAAAATACTTAATACAAAGGCAACACGAAATAACAAAGACTTTATATAGAACAAAATCTTTCTATATAAAATTCTACTGTACGTGTGTATGTCACTGAACTCCTCTATTATACTCCTGTATTGGAAATGTATAGCCGATGTAGAGAAAGCTTTATACTACTATACAATTTGCTTCAATAAGAACATGCATGCCATTAACTTCAGCCCGGTCTACTTTTAACATTTTCGTCTTTTCTCTGTTGGTTGCAAGTCCAAATAAGACGAGCTAAGAGGTCCTCCATTATCTTATTTAGTTTTAGTAAGAAGAGTTGTATCATAGAGATTATTTATCAGCCGACCACCAACTGATAAATCCTCTATTCAATCCTCCAGAACAACCCGCAAGATGTATTCGGCTACAGTTAAATTATAGGTAGCGGTGACAAAATACACCCTCGTCGAACTCCACCCTTGCATTCTAAGGACAACCCACAGTAATCATTATCCTAAACAAAAAATTTCGCACCCGAATCTGACGCTGTTCACTAGTATAATACAATATCAAAATTATTGGTATTGATAACTTATTATTATTGATAAATTTTGTAAATACTAGCTTTCCGCCCGCGGTTTCACCCGTGCCCCCTTCTTTACCCCTACCCTACACTACCCTATAAAAAGTTTCCTATGTCCGTCTCCTGGTTCTGAGCTACCTCCCAACGAATTTTCAGCCTAATCGGTTTAGCCGTTCTTGAGTTATAAATAGTGTAAGTAACACGACTTTATTTTATATATATATATATAGATTATATTACGTAATAACTATAATACCTACAATATTGAAATTACCAGTAGTAACGAGAGTTATCTCATGATAAACTTTAGAACACAAACAACGCTCCAGTAGCAAACAGTTAATGGATTTATAATCTATAGTATTTTAACAAAATGGATCAAGAATCACCAAAAATAGTAAACGATCAAAGAGATGTACTAACACGATTGTTAGGACAAATCGGAAGATGGCAGCTATTAGTATTCTTGACGATCATCGTGGTGAGGGTACCAACTGCGTGGGTGCAAATGTCCATACTATTCCTGACTCCTGACTTAAATTTCTGGTGTGTGGAATTCTCGTCAAATACAACAGAAGTCCTGAATTCAACGTGCTACGAGGATTGTTTGCGATACGAGTACGATACGAGTCCGTTTCAGAACACGATTGTGTCTGAGTGGGATTTAGTTTGCGACAGGAGGTGGCTGGCGAGTTTTACTCAGACGATCTTGCAGTTGGGGATACTGATCGGCAGCATCATATTTGGATTTGTAGCAGACAGGTAGGTAATATTTTGTAATATTTAGCGGGCCATCCACTAAAGTTCTTACTTTACGACTTGTCCTGTCGTACAATCTGTAGGGAAACGCGAAAGGATAGAATAAACCCGTTGAGGCCACTAACTAAACAATAATCTTACATTCTTTCCTGTGACTTTGTGACATAACACGCCAGTCCGACAGGATAAACAATCCTTCGATCACCATTCTGTCCCGTCAGATTGGATTTTGTCAGTCAAACCCGATCAAACTTAAGGATTGTTGACTTTTATGAGGAATGCCCGTCATTTTGTATTATCATTATGGAATATTTTCATTTTGCTCAATCGTGTGGGAAACATAAACAAAGTCAAAGTCAACGCCATTTATTTAATTTAGGCCCCAGAAGGGCACTTATGAAGGTCACATTTACTGAAGTGACCACCGGTTCGAAACTCGGCCTTCAACTGAGAAGAATCCGGCAAGAAACTCAGCATGGTTGCATTTTATAAATATTTTTTGGACAATCTGACTATGTTTGGCTTTTTTTCCAAATAATTAACAATAAAAAAGAAAACATTATACGCACAGACGAAAAAAGAACAAGAAAATAATTTAATAAACGGGCACTAACCGACTGAGTTATCGCGACGTGTCATTCGCGACAGGACGGAACCAGGGATTTTAATACCTTCATTATTTCTCGCTAATGCAAATCCACTAGCGCATAGATAATACACTATACTAGAGACACTAGCGTCTAATCCGATTCCGGTGGGAAAGAACGTTAGCGGATAGCGGGCCATCCACCAACGTTCTTTCTTTTCGAGTTGTCCTGTCGTACAATCTGTAGGGAAACGCGAAAGGATAGAATAAACCCGTTGAAGCCACTAACTAAACAATAATCTTACATTATTTCCTGTGTCTTTATCATGACACGCCAGTCCGACGGAATAAACAATCCTTCGATCACCATCCATACAAAAAAGTACATTCCTGTTGGTTGTTGGATTATCATACACAATCCTGTTATTTCTTGAGGATTGTTGACCTTTATGAGGAATGCCCGTAATTGACACTTAACCTACTTAGTTATCGCGACGGTCATTCGTGACAGGACAGAACCACGGATTTTAATACCTTCATTCTTTCTCGCTAATGCACATCCAAGATTCCGGCGGGAAAGAACGCTAGTGGATGGCCCGCTATGGCCCGCTAGTTTTAAATTAACCTTTGTAGTTTGGTCGATGCCTGCCTACGTGGCACTTTAATCGAGGCAACTGACCTCCTTTTTACACTTTGTGTGATTAGATTACCATCGCATCATTTACCTACCATGGTTATTGAGTGAAGTAATACCACAGTAATACATCTAAAAGTGTAATTACATGTTTTTTTTTGACTAAATAGTTGATAATCCGCATCCGATATTGAAATGCGCGTGTGGTGCATACGGAATCTTATCACAAGATATTGGTGCGGATAAAATATGTATTAATATAAACCGACGTGATAACATTTTAACACCACTTTATATGATGAAAAGGTGAGATAAACTATCAGTGACATGCAAGTAGGTAATCCATCCGATTGAGAATGTTATCACAAACAATTGAAACTATCCAAATAATATTAGGCACACTTTCGCCGATGGTTATCTTAATAAAACAGATATGTATCATAATAACAATTTTAATCTAAAGACAAAACAAAACGTTTATTAAATACAAACGTAACTAAACACTGCCCGGTGGAAAGAAACAGGAAACATTGCTAGTCCCACACTGAATGGCAATTCTTACGCCAGCTCCCCGGGTCAGTGAATGGACGAAATGAAACCTCTTTGAACAATCAATGAGCCTTCAGACCTCAAGCCCCTGAAGTTTTAACCTCTAATGCAGAAAATATGTTGTTCCTCTATAGGAGGAGGAGGAGAGAGGGATGGTCCAAGATTGTCGATACATTCTTTCTTTTCTTCTGGTTCTTCATTCTTCTGGTCTCCAGCCATCTTAACGTACCAGGCATTAAGTTCTAAAGCAGCCGGAATACTTGCAATGATAAGATCAAACAGATTAATTTATTGAGTGCCACGTATCTCATAAGCCTCGCGGCACTCCTACTGCAAGATAGGCCGTGGGGGGCTTTCCAATGTTTTTCTCGCAGGGCATGCAGGACATTGCATATCGCTCCCAGATGGAGGCAGACTAGAAGATGTATCCAAGAATGTTCGCCATTAGTAGGGCGTTTAACCAGAGCCCATACTATTCAGCGATAACCAAGACACATGCTCGGCTCGCTCAGCAGTGTTGCAAGATGAACGCAAAAGCGATTTATAGCAGCTTTTTTTTTATACCACTTAGGTGGCAAACAAGCATACGGCCCGCCTGATGGTAAGCGGTTACCGTAGCCTATGGACGCTTGCAACACCAGGGGTATCACGCGCGCGTTGCCGACCCTAAAAAGCTTATTAAGTGGATCGCCCCATAGTTTTACGAAAATTTTAGAATTGAAGATCTGATAAAGCCATCGCCCAGGCCGTGGCTACTTGGTTTTATATTACTCACAAAGTATTACTTCTTGTATTTAGACAAAATTATACTGTAATTTTTATCTATTCTATCTTTACTATGATAAAATAATCTTTTAACATGCTTAGGTCATAAAATTCCGCATTGCAACTGCTATTAAGATAACTTTAAGGTAAATAAACGTAAGGAAAAAAAATCTTCTACACGAAATCCCAACTCGCTCAATGAACAGATAATTTAGAGGAAAAGGCTCTTTGGGTGGCGACTACTAGATCATTTGTAATGTATAGTTACAAGCGGACTGGCCACCGAGACCTGGTTGAAGTCACTAGGAGGAATGCAGGCTCAGGTTCATAAAAGAAATTCTTAGATGCCTACTACAACAGTCAGTTCTTTTACTGATTTTAATCATCGAGAACCCATCTGGATTTGTACACCCCAGATGATACCTTCATCATCATCAGCAAGCATATAATGTTAAACTGCTGAGCACAGGCCTCCTTTCATAAATCAGGGTGAAAGGGAATGCGGATCGGTGGAGGTAGGCTAGTGGTCAAGCTACTGTTGGAGTTTTCAAGACGCCTTGAAGGCCTCCAACTAGCTTACCGACTATCACAATTAAGTGATTACCGGGACCAACGGCTTTACGTGCCTTCCGAAGCACGGAAACGCTCGATTTGAAATACCACTAGGCGGTCACCCATCCAGGTAGCGACCACGACGGTGGTAGCTTAACTTGCCGATCGATTAAGAACGGCTTATCATGCCACACCCCGAGCGCTTCATACACGAACGATGAATGTGATGCGCACGAGTGATGCATACCTTATATTACTTCAATTAGGCGACTATTCTTTTGTTTCTTGAAAATTATCCGCTTTCATTATTTGATCATATATTATTTATTTGATAATATTTCTTCTTGTTTCAGATTCGGACGAAAATACACATTCTTGGTATCAGTTGTGGGCGTCATAGTCTTTTCCCTGAGTGTTCCATACTCCGGCAATTACATAATATTCACCACCTTAAGATTCTTCCTTGGATTGGCAACTGCTGGCACCATGGTGATATCATTCGTCATCATCATGGAATCAGTAGGGCCGAAATACCGGGAAGCTCTGGGCTGTTTATTCCACATACCATTCAGCCTAGGACATGCGTCTCTTGCGTTGTTCGCATATTACTTCAGGACATGGAATACATATACTTTGGCATCAGCTATACCAACGTTGGTGTTCCTGGGGTACTTCTTCACGCTGAACGAGTCTCCTCGATGGTTGGTCAGCGTTGGGAGGGTTGAAGAGGCTACGAAAATTGTTACGAAGGCGGCGTTGATGTAAGTATTTAATTCATGATAAACTCATGTTCGTATAGAACGTCTGAGATGAGATTAAAACTATTGAATTTGGAACGTGGCGCTATGATATAAGGTTTGTTTTCGGTCGGCGACACGGTGGCAATCCCCCTGGTCTTAGGCACTTACATCAGGTGGCAATCCACCTACTTGCTTGAACACCCTGACATAGAATAGAAGTAGAAGGAGCAAAGATGTCACGTGTAGATACTATGTTATTAATAAAGAAATAAATTTTATGTGAATCTCTAAAGATAAGGATGAAAATAATTTAAAGATTATCTTTAATCTGATACCTACTGTTTAATCAAGTTTATAGTTTATTGTCATTGTAGCCTATACTTAATTTAATCCTACTTCCTCCTACTATTGTAAATGCGAATGTGTGTGTGTATGTTTAATAAACCTCGGCTCCGTATTGACTGAATGGATTTGGATGAAACTTGGCACATAGGTGGATACCCTGGAATAAAATATACAGTAAATAGGTATACCATTTTTACCCCGTAGACAAAGAGCTTACGCTCGTTTCCGTATAGATACATGTACTTGAAGCGCTCGTGGTGTAGCATGATTAGCCGTTTTAATCGATCGGCAAAGTTATGCTACGTCTGTCGTGGTCGGTACCTGGATGGGTGACCGCCTAGTGGTATTTCAAATCGAGCGTTTCCGTGCTTCGGAAGGTACGTAAAGCCGTTGGTCCCGGTTGTCACTTAATTGTGATAGTCGTTAAGCTAGTTGGATGCCTCGTAGGCGGCTTGAAAAATTCCAACAGTAGGTTGACCACTAGCCTACCTCCACCGATCCGCAGTGGGCACACATGGTGGAGTATCGCCCAGTCCCTTTCACCCTCATTTGTGAAAGGAGGCCTGTGCTCAGCAGTGGGACATTATAGGCCGATGATGATGATGATATGTACTTAATTCATTACAATCAGTATAATTTATACATTCAAGGGAAAACTAGCTTTTCCCACATTTTCATGTGAGAATGAAAGTCGCAATCTTGTCAAAGCAGTTGCCAAAAGTTACGTGAGGAAATTCCGTAAAAACATCTTCACTAAAATCAGAATCATAATAATTATATTAAGAGTGGTAGAGTATAGCGTTTATTCGCTCAAAGAGCAGCTCGACTGGAGACGTACCTCCACTGCGCGTGAGTAAGGTTGCCAGAGCTCATTGGGGGGGACAGGTCTGTAGCGCGTGGGCGATGCTTCTTGTTTTGCAAGCGTCCATAGGCTACGGTAACGGCTTACCATCAGGCGAGTCATATGAAAAAACAAATAGAAATCGAACGAGTAGCCAAGGTTCCAAACCGAAAAAAACAATACTATTCTTCCTCTAGAAAGATAATGTTACCATGTTATTTCCTCCATATAGGAATAAACGCCCAACGGAAAAGATCGAAGAAGCATTGACCAAAATGTCGGAAGATATTAAGGCTCGCTCCGACGAACCGAAGCCGAACTACGTGGAACTGTTCCGAAAGTCGTTGAGGACGAAGACAATATGCTGCTGCATCATCTGGCTGATCACTGGAATTATTTTCTACGGGTTCAATCAGTATATTGGGCAGACTAGTCCTAATCCTTTCCTGAGCGTGACTATTGCTGCACTTATGCAGGTAACATTTCTTACCACTCTCATTCTGGCTTTTTCAAATCAATAAGGTTGGCTGTCATCAGACACATGAGCAGTAGCAGATCCCGGAGGGCTAAGGGTCTCAAGCAAATGCAACTGGGTCATCATCTAATAAATATTGATAAAGGTTACCCTCAGTAGGGCCGAGTCCAGCCCCTACCTTAGCCCCAAAACCGATCAGTTCAGCCGCTGGACCTAAGAATGTCAATTGATTCGACATTTCGACATTGAGGGAATCTTTACAGAATTTTATTGGTTGCATGAGATCTTAACCTGCTGTCTCAAACTTAATTTGCTAGCTCAAAGCCAGGTCGACGGATGGTAGACCAAAGCATAGGAAATTACTAAATTGAATGTTAGGAGACTGTATCGAAATGTGGACAAGTTATCGATGAAATTAACTTCGGTTCATGGTCTTCTGTATTCATTCTATTTTTTTATTACAGATACCAGCACAAATAGCATCAATATGGCTGATCAGGTACTTCGGACGGAAGAAAACAACAATCGTCTTCTTCATCCTAAGCGGAATATTTATTCTGGCACTAGGCCTTGCTCCTAATATTTACTGGATAACCCTGACCTTAGGCACTTTAGGAGTCATGTGCTCAGTCACTGTAGCCACGGTTATTTACCTTTATACTTCAGAATTGTTCCCAACTGTTGTAAGAAACATGGGTATTGGAGCTTCTTCGACCTGCATGAGAGCCGGATCAATGGCCGCGCCTTTTATATCAAATTTAGCTATACCATGGTTACCGACTGTAATTTTTGGCGTGTCACCAATCCTTGCCGGACTAATTTGCATGTTATTGCCTGAGACTAAGGACTCAGATTTGCCTGATAGTCTTGGTGATGTTAAAAGTGATCAGAAGATATAATGAACAGTATTTACGGGCCCTGGCGCGGTTGGTTGAATCTGGTTAAGATTCCACCTATCGTGCCGCTGGTCGTGGGTTCGATTCCCACACAGGACATGCATTTGTGTGCATGAACATGTCTGTATGTCCTGAGTCTGGGTGTAATTATGTATTTTAAGTATGTATTTACAAACAAAAGTAGTATATGTAATTTATCAGTTGTCTGGTTTCCATAGTACAAGCTCAGCTTAGTTTGGGATCAGATGACCGTGTGTGAGGAATGTCCCAGGATATTTATTTAGTGTGTACTCATGATTAAATTATGCAATCTATTTTAGTTTTAATTTATTTACCTTATTAGATACTACAGGGCTAGTAGACAAGATGGTTATCGAAAATCGTCATCGTTAGTAAACGATCAACCTTTGTATAGAATTGACATAAGAGATTGTTAAAAGTCACGTGATATTTCGATTAGAAATGTCAATCCCATACAAAGTATGATCGTTTACTAACGATGACGATTGTCGATAACAACCATCTTGTCTGGGGGGGCTGGACGGTTAACTTAAGCTGGCACGTTCACAGATTTACACGTTGCGCGAGAGAGACGGGCAGACTTTTCATGTTGCGCATGCAGTGCGACGTCACACCGCGCGCTTTTTCACATACACTACACAAGCGCAACGTGTGAACGTGATGAACGTGCCAGTTTTAGTTAACCGACCTCTATACTACACACTAATGTAGAATATGAAATCTTAAGATTAAGGGAGAAAGGTTTTGAGTAAAAACTAAAGTAGTCATTGCCTGCATTACCGACATACTTTTTTACATGTATTATAAAATATGTCAGATTCAAAAACAAAGTACGTACTAATGACTAAAACTTAAATAATTATTAACAATAGGTCTTACGCATTATACAAACAACACACCATAATAAATCTATATTTCACACGGCACTGACTTAGTCCAGTGGCTGAACTATTCAAGGCATAGCACAGATTAAAAATGACAGTCTTTTTTATAGGTATATCACAAGTTTTCACTCAGCGCCTCTTTTACCTAACGCATATGGAGGTGCAGCTGCTGTTCTGAGATAGAAGTTACCACGTAAACTGAAACAACAAATTTTGCGCGTATTATAGTCGCTCAAATAAATCTAGTATGTGATGCAAAGTTAAATAAACCCAGAAAATCGACGCCATATTTGTTTTGGCGACTACTAGCGCTCCGTTGCCAAAAGCTGAACTAGATACTTCAAAGGCCTTTCATTCAACTCTTTTACAGTAGTACCCAACTGATAAGGCCTGAAGATTAACGAAAGAATGCTTAAAACTTACAATCAACCTTGGATCACTACTATAAGGTTCATAATACAGTGCAGCTGTTAGTTCCGTCTCACTCGCAAGTGACGCCCCTCCGCACACATGGCGGCAGCTGCCGACCAATAGCATTACCGCGCTTTGAAAATGTATCTTCTGCGCAGGTACATCGGTAAGCCATATTAGTTGGGTACTACTGTACCCCCTTATTAAATAAATAAGGTGTAAGTCAAGTATAGTAATACCTAGGTTTTAAATATATCCGTCACTTTATAATGTCATATAAACAGAAAGGGCTGGGGCTATCTTAATACCTGGGTGTTACAAGAATGACTTTATTAATAATGGGGTTAATTTTTTGCGCTCCTAGATCAGTCTGGCGTATGGCGTAGATATTCAACTGAATGCCGGTTTTTTTTTTTTTTTATACCACTGAGGTGGCAAACAAGCATACCGCCTGATGGTAAGCAGTTACCGTAGCCTATGGACGCTTGCAACACCAGGGGTATCACTCGCGCGTTGCCGACCCTGAAGAAACCTTTTCACACCCTTTTTGAAGAACCCCATGCTGTACTCCATTGGGAAAACCACGGCGGGGAGCTCATTCCACAGTCCGAGCGTCCGCGGAAGAAAACTCCTTTTAGCCCGCACAGTTCGAAATAGTTCTGGTTTCAATGTGTGTGGATGGATTCCCCGTCGATGGCGAGAGTTGCGATGGTGGAAGGTAGCCGTGGGCATCAAGTCAAACAATTCCTTAGAACACTCTCCGTTGTACAAGCGGTAGAACACACATAAGGAGGCAAAGTCTCTCCTCAGACTGAGGGGCTCTAAACCGCTTGTGAGCTCGGGATCGTCAACAATTCTGGCGGCACGTCGCTAGACCGAGTCTAAAGGCCCAAGCTGGTATCCCGGTGCTCCCGCCCATAGATGACAGCAGTACTCCATATGAGGCCGGACCTGCGACTTATAAAGTTGCAGCCTTTGCCCCGATGTGAAGTACTGCCTCGCTCTGTTGAGCACTCCAAGCTTTTTATAGTTTATTTAATGAACGGGCTAGCCGCTCCAATCAACTGCCTGATTTGACTAGTTGACTGCGATATATGGACGTATTCACGTTATTTTGTTTTTCAATTGTCCTCCGTGGATTATAAAAACTTCATTAAAACGGGCTTTTTAAAGATATTTAATAACTTACTCTGGGGTTGCTCTGAGTCCCATATAGACTAGTGGTTGTTCCTGGCACTGTCCGCGTAGGAAGGTGTCGTAGTCGTCGCACTTCCTTGCTAGAAACTCGCCGCCATTCACCGACTCTGCCCAGAATGCCCACGATCGCCAATGACTGCAGAAATCTGAGGATTTAGAGTAATAGTAATATTAATATGGATATGTGTTTATAGACAGAATATCTGTCTTTAGTTATTAATGTTGTGACTCTCTATGTAAGTGCTATTTATTTAAATAATAGTTATAAGGCATATTTTTGGAAGGCATTCATGCATGATTATCCTTACTTAAACAGAAAGAATAGATATATTATAGATAAAATGAATATATATAGAAGATGGAGCGGAGATAGATATCAGATAGAAGATGAAGCGAAGGTAGATAGAAGATAGGTAGACGATAAATAGAAGATGTAGTGAAGATAGATAGCAGATGGATATAAGTTGGTGCGGAGATATACAGCAGATAAAAGATGGAATGAAGATAGATAGCAGATGGATAGAAGATGGAGCGAAGATAGATAGCAGATAACAGATGGAGTGAAGATAGATAGCAGATGGATAGAAGATAGATAGCAGATGGATAGAAGATGGAGCGGAGATAGATAGCAGACAAAAAATGGAGTGAAGATAGATAGCAGATAAGATGGAGCGAAGATATATAGCAGATAGTTAGAAGATAGATCAAAGAAATATAGCAGATCGACAAAAGAGACATAGATAGTAGAACAAGACCCACCTTCATAAGAGAGCGGCACAGTAGCCGAGAGGCAGCCCGGCTGCTTGGCCTGTCCCTCGTTGGGCCAGTAGTCGGCGTGCGCCGTGCGCGCCGGCCCGCCGTACCCGCCGCCGTCCGTGTGCACGGCCTCCACGAACTGCGCGTCCGCGCGGGACATGGCCGGCCCCAGGATGCCGGGGTAGAAGCCCGGGTAAGCCGGGTCTAGGCCTGTTAGCCTGAACAAAACGGTTCTTTAAGGTTCGACCATCCTTCGACCGTTCTGGGTTAAACGTCACAACGAACGCCCGCCTGATGGTAAGCTGTAAACGTAGCCTTTAGACACTTACAACACCAGACCGACCCTCGAATCTTCACATCCCTCTTGGTAGTTTGAAGAAAAGTTGAGAGGAGTCGGTGTGCAGGCAGAAGAAGAGACAACTTTTTGTAATACGCCGCTGGTCCCTTACACACAGCCAGCACAGGGTTTGCTCATGGAACTGGTGACCTTACTCACCGCAAACACAAAGTAATGTTTTTTGGCTGCGATATTTTAAATGTCGGGAGAACTTGCCCAGTCGGGCTGCTTCGAATGTTACTGATACATCTTATGACTAGGGTAATAAAAAAAGTAAAAGTACCTTGGCACTCTATATCCTTTATCCGCCATATACCTGGCAGCGGTACCAAGTATATGTGTTCCTAAGGAGTGTCCTACGAAGTGGAGACTATCGAGAGCAACCCCTTCATTCACCATCCTTAGCATCGCCTTTCCAATCTCTTTGCCCACCTAAAAAGTAAAAAAAATCTTTTTAATGACAACATTTATAATAAAAGAGCAAGAGCCCAAGTCTGCTAGTACAATTGTGTTCCAATGAACTATCTGTTGTAGCATCAGATCCCTACACCACCGGTACATCAATAGGTCGGCCATGACACTACCGGAACTTAACCTCACATTCATACTAAGTCTTTCATCTATATGGTTCGCGCGTGAGTAAAAAAAATCTTATTAAGTGTTTTTGCTAATTAGACCAGCGAATAAGAAATCCAATCTTACAGCGTGAACACTATCAATGGTCTCAAAAATGACATATTTTACATTTTTGTTAGTATACCAACACAATAGCTTTCCGATGATTTTCCACTGAAACTACAATCGAGGCACCATAGACATATAAAAAAAACAAGACCGAGTGTCAAGGTGACACTCGGTCTTATTTTTTTTATAAGAAAGTGAAGCAAAAAATTTCCTACGTGTGCGTGAGTAAAATCAGTACTGGCCCAAGCAGGCACAAATTCAAAATTCAAAATCATTTATTCAAATAGACCTTCGCAGGCACTTATGAAAAGTCTGACTCTAATACTCTAATACCGGTTCGGAAGGTTGCATTTGCTGAGAAGAGCCGGCAATAAACTCAGCAATTACTCTTTTCAAAACAGGCTTAGATTAATTACATAATATTTACATTCTAATCGCACTGAAAACAATTGCGTGCCCCGGCGCGGCGGCAAAATTACAAGGTAGACTGAAAAAATATTTAATAAGTAAATAAATAGCAAACTTAAGCAGACAGAGAAATAGTAAGAAAGAAAGAAAGATAAAATATTTATTGCCCCACAGTACACAGTACTGAGCCTTATTGTCACTGTCAACGTCTCAATACGAAATGACAACCGAACGGCTTCCTATGGTCTATAAGTGTGTGTGAGACCATGTATTTACAAGAATGCCGCCATCCTATTACTTGCGTCACTTAAGAACACAGACCGTTCCGTCTTTCATTTTTTCTTGGTCTGAGCGTGACACAATGATCGTTTAGTTGTCAATTTTGACAGTGTTTGTACTAAAATTCTTATCGTTAATTGTGAGACCATTATGAATTAGTAGAGTGCGCACATCGGCTTATTGATAATGAAATTGCAATAGTATCGTGGTGGCACCACCAGTGCACACTGGTAGATGGTCAACTCCGCCTATGCACAGTAACTACAGGTAGATTTTTTTTTTTTCAAAATTCAAAATCATTTATTCAAATAGACCCTCGACATAGAACCTCATCCATATATGTTCACATTTCAATTTAATTTTAAATAAACGTAGCCATTATAATAAGAATACCGTAACAGAAAAATATTATATAAAATCGGTTCGTCGACCGCATCAATCAGTCTTGTTTAGGTAGGGCTGCTCCATCGCCGAAGCCAAATAAGTCTGCTATTGGCTTAAATCTATGTCTCGTGCCGCGAATACACATACTAGTGGCACGGATTATAGAGATTATTATTTTTGATCTTAGCCAACCCATCACTACGCTAAATGACCTGTTCCAGCGGTCAGAGATTGCGGCTCCAAGATGTTTAACGAACTACAGGTAGATTGCCAACTGCCTGTTGCCTACTTTGAAAAACCACTTTCGTTATCGCCAACTACCCGTCATTGGAAATATATTTAGGATACTCACAAACGGCACATCCAAAGCGACGAACACATAATTCCCAAAGGCTAAATTGGCCCAATCGCCGACGATGATGTTGTACCCACCGTGCTGCAGGTACGCCTTCACTATGGCCAACACACTGTCGTCGGTAATCAGCTCCACGTACCTAGAAACATAATATGGTTTTTCAGCCTGAGACTTTGCCTCCTTATGTGTGTTCTACCGCTTGTACAACGGAGAGTGTTCTAAGGAATTGTTCGACTTTATGCCCACGGCTACCTTCCACCATCGCAACTCACGCCATCGACGGGGAATCCATCCACACACATTGAACCCAGAATTGTTTCGAACTGTGCGGGCTAAAAGGAGTTTTCTTCCGCGGACGCTCGGACAGTGGAATGAGCTCCCCGCCGTGGTTTTCCCAATGGAGTACAGGATGGGGTTCTTCAAAAAGGGCGTGAAGAGGTTTCTTCAGGGTCGGCAACGCGCGAGTGATACCCCTGGTGTTGCAAGCGTCCATAGGCTACGGTAACTGCTTACCATCAGGCGGGCCGTAAAAAAGAGGCTGGCTAACTTAGAATACAGAACAGGGAACTATCCCTTTAGAGTAAGTACCTATCCCGAGTAATCCAATTCCGTAACGAGTCAGTGATTTTGCACTGATTTTAAATAGTAAGGACCAATCACTGCATCGTGTGTTCTTGACTTGGCCAATCAGATCGTATGTGTCCTTTTACTTATAGAGTGGTAGGAAATTGGCCGAATAGATTACAAGCTAAAACTTCATAGATTATTTGGGTTAATGGTTCAATCAATGGCTGTATGATATTTTCCTTAAATGGGCCCCGGAGTAAAAAGTCTGTTACAAAATAACCAATCACCAAATATGGTGCCTAGATCTTCACCATGACAGGCCCTGGGGCTCTACCGCGTAACTTTGGTGGTAATCGTAACGGACACCATTAATTATTTCATCCAATGACGCGCACGCGGTACGACGCGACGATGACCATTCTTGGGCCCTGATCCCGAGACCTCCATGGTTTTTTGATTCGTAAAGGTCAATGTGATAATGTATTTTTAAGTAATCTTGCTTCGTAATGTTAATAGGTATAATATCCTGATATAAGGTAGCAAATAAGCTAACGGCCCGCCTGATAGTAAGCGGTTACCGTAGCATATTGACCCGACGCTTGCTACACTAGGGGTAACACTCGCGCATTTCCATCCCTGGAAAAATCTCTTCTCAGCCTCAGATTACAGAACAAGGCAGATGGAGCGCGCGGAACACGGAACTGAGGCCACAAAAGCAAATACAATAGAAAAATATGGTATTCGCTTTTAAATTTCTATAAGCTTTGTTTAAGGACCTTTATTTAACCACTTACTTTTAAAAAATCTTTGTTTAAACAAAGCAAATACGAATTCAAAAGCGAATACCAGGTATCTTATTTTGAGTTTGTATCAGCGGCGTAACAAAAGGGTGGCAGGGCTGGCAAAATGCCACGGGCCCCGACCCAAGAGCTCAACAATATTTTTTTACATTGTACCTGAGCATTTTATTTTATTTGATAAGTATATTTTTATAAGTTTTGCTTAAAATCCAAAGTGAGACAACTAAAGACCATAATACAATTTCAAGTTAATCGTTAAGCATTTCAACCAACCACGGGTAATGTACAAGTTACCCGTGACGAGTAATTTTACGTACTTATGACCGGCGATTTTTACTGATAGGGCCCCAAAAGAATTTACCACGGGCCCCAGATGGTATAGTTACGCCACTGGTTTGTATACTGCTGTTGTGGCTTCACTTTCGTGTTCCGCGCGCTCCATCTGCCTATAATTCTGTAATCTGTGTTCTCACCCTTGTTTTGTCAAAGCTGTGGTATAATAATAGTACTGACTTTTCACTTGTCTTCGTTTCATTCAATATCACGCCTGTGTCGGTCGCCATTTTGATTTAGGCACAACTTGCGTTTTAATTTAAAACATCATTTTTACGGGCACATTTATGGGATGTAATTTGGGATTCGTGCTTGATTGAGACATATGGATTAATAAATTGGATTTATTAATATTTTTACTCCGGAGTCCTAAAATTCAAAATTCAAAATCATTTATTCAAATAGACCTTCGCAGGCACTTATGAAAAGTCTGACTCTAATACTCTAATACCGGTTCGGAAGGTTGCATTTGCTGAGAAGAGCCGGCAATAAACTCAGCAATTACTCTTTTCAAAACAAGCTTATGGTGCGTCCATGCTACGCGAAGCGAGCACGAGCCGAGCCACGAACGAACCTACAACGAGAACGATGCGAATCCCTTTGTTCGTGAAAAACTGACAATGCGCTCGTTCGAGGCTCGCAAGGCCGTCCACGCTACGCGAATCGTGCTCGCAGTGTGCTCGTTCGTGGCTCGGCTCGTGCTCGGTTCGCCAAGCATGGACGCACCATTAGAATCATTACATAATATTTACATTCTAATCGCACTGAAAACAATTGCGTGCCTCGGCGCGGCGGCAAAATTACAAAGTAGACTGAATAAATATTTAATAAGTAATAAATAGCAAACTTAAGCAGCACCTGTTCACAAGTATGACGCTAAATATATTACTACCTAAGTATACAGAATGTTTTTTTTTCTCTAAGACATCGTAGTTCAGAAGTTACCCTCACTGGCTGGAAAAAGAAATACACCTGTATACGAATTTTAAATTCAGTCTTTCTATTTCTATGGTCATAAACAACTTACCCATGAGTATAAACAACTGTGGGCTTCTCGAAGTCAAAGTTGGGGTCTGACAGTAAGCCCTGGACGTCTCGTATACGATAGGACGTTGGTGCCGTGGTGTTAGTACTGAAACATAATTAAATAGCTATTAATAAATAAGTACAGCCTTAAGCTATATATAGCCAGTATCTGGGAGAATATAAGAACATACATCCGTTTTCAGTGAAAACGTAACGTCTAGTCATAGACGTATAAAAAAATCAAGACGGAGTGTCAAGCGAAAATTAAGTGAAGCCGAAAATTTCCTACTTATGCGTAACTAAAAAAGTACTGGCCCAAGCAGGCACAAATGATACTGAGCCTTATTGTCACTGTCAACGTCTCAATGTGAAATGACAACCGATCGGCTTCCTATGGTGTAGATGTGTATGTGAGGCCATGTATTTACAAGAACGCCGGCGTCCTTTTGATGCTTCACTCGTTTATAGGGCGACACTACGTACTGATTTTTTTATACGTCCATGAGTCTAGTGTCAGGTTTGGCTTATTGTCCAGTTTAGGTACCTACGAAGCCTACGGACGCATTCCGCTCCATTGAGGCCGTGACTGAAAAAGATGGAGCTTTACGAACGATACAAAGTTGTTTGCAGGCAGGGATGTTATGAATATAAAATTTCGGATCTGGATACGGATATAATATGAATAATATTATACCGGTTTCAGATACGGTTACGGATATGAAATTATTTCGGATATCCGATAGGTTCGTATAATTTCAATTACGGATATTAGATTTTTAAGCAATTTTAAAAGGAAAATACAAATAGTACCTAACTATATGACGCGCGCGGCTAATGTCAGTTTACTGCGCGGCCGGGAAAAAAAATTACATAACGTGTCTCAGTTAGACTCCGCCGCTATCTGAAATAATTCGAATCTTTATTTCAGATTCGGATACGGTTTCGGATAGACTTTTAATTTCGGATAATTTCGCTTACGGTTATGGAACTCCATAACATCCCTGTTTGCATATATATACATATATTACATGGTATCTTTTCCTACTTATTTACTTAAGCACAGTTTTATTAGAGAGTGAGCCTTCTGGACGTTAGGAGTTATCGTTCTGTACTAGTGTAGTAATAGTACCAACGGCTACAGATCAAGCTATATTTTTCCAGTATAAGCTGATCTCGCAATGTATAGGATTTCCGTACAATGGGAGGTCAGCTTATACTAGAAATATATAGCTTGATCTGTTGCCGTGTGTACATCATGAGACATACAGGAAAAAACAGGCTTGTATTTTTGAAGTTGATCTTTCTGTTCTTTTTCCTCGCAAGTGTGTTGTAAAACGTGTGCATGGATTGTTACACTCTCGCGCTTTCTTATCGCGTGCCTGCGGCTCTGCATATCATAATGTATTGTATTATTGCTAACTAATAACAATGATTCAATTAGAATCACTTACCCGTAAAAACGTAGGTAAATGTTCGTGAAACTCCTGGATCTACCGGTAGGGACTGAAATGAAAACAATAATTAAAATATGTATCCTAGGGACAATGTTCTTTGCCATACCAGGCAAATGTTCAACATGGCTGTGAAGGTATCTAACCACCATACCGACTTTATGTGAAAAATAAACACGAATGGGTTATTGGATCACTATACCTAAGTAAATAGAATTTCTAATACATAATCAGTTTTGTTTGAGACAATATTACGCGACCCAAAAAGAATAATAATAAAAGCTATGCATATGCGAAAAATACATCGTCGTATCTTCAGATTAAGCTATACATGTCCAGTATAAGCTGATCTCGCATTGTATAGGATTTCCGTACAATAGGAGGTCAGCTTATACTAGAAATGTATAGCTTGATCTGTAGCCTTGTGTACCATCATGCGTCGTACATACCTATCACAGTAAATATATAGACAGCGCGGTATCGGTAAGTAGGTACTGATAAATTTTTAAGGGTTAATGTAGAGACAGTAGCTGATATAAGAACTTACCATTCATGTGGCTGCGAATGATTTGCTGGAAGCTCTTCAGCGACAGCGGTAGACTTGCATCCCTCTGACCCTCACACGTCAGTAACACTTGAACACAAATGCATTTCATTATCAACCTAATGTCTTAATTATCATAGATTAAATCGGTTATTTGAGGTTTGACCATTCTGCGGTAAACGTCACAACCAACGCCCGCCTGATGGTAAGCGGTTAACGTAGCCTTTAGACACTTGCAACACCAGACCGACCCTCGAATCTTCACATCCCAGTAGTTTGAAGAAAAGTTGAGAAGAGTTTTGAGAGAGGTAGAGCAAAGCGTTTATGCGCTCGAAGAGCAGCTCGACTGGGGAAGTACCTCCACCTTAAAGAATACCGCAGCCAAATAACTTTATGTTTTGTAAAGTTGTGTTCCTGCGCGTGAGTAAAGTCGCCAGAGCTCATAGGGGAGGGAGGAAAGGTTGGTAACGCGTAAGCGATGCTTCTTGTGTTGCAAGCGTCCATTTGACTAAGGTAACCGCTTACCATCAGGTGGGCCGTATGCTTGTTTACCGAATAAGTGGTATAAAAAATATATATATACATAAGCAGCTGTCGGGTGCTTGGAGACAGATTTTCGACTTGAGACTGGTAGCCAGTCAGGTGGGTACTATAAACGTACTTACACTACCTACACCGAAAGATATTTTTTTTTAGAGCCTCAGAATCTTTTATACATAATCATATCACATTTATAGAGACATAGCATACTTTTTATAATAATATCAACTTTAATAGCTATTCAAATGACACTATTTTCCAATGTGACGTTCTTTGATACAAAAACGATACAATGCGGGCCGAGTTGGATCCCAAAATCGCAACAGTTGACGATACGGCTCCTGTCTTGTAGTGATCTCCGCAATTTTTTGTAGCTCGTCGGCCATGGCTTACATTCATCATGATATCTACTTATGTAATTATAGTGAGTCAGCACAGGTATCATGGAAATAAATGAGGAAAAGATACAAGTTTTTATTTTAATAATTGCACCTATATTTCAATATGTGACGAAGCAGTTTTGTGCACATCGCAGACTAGCAACGGTCTTCTGAAGTTTTATTTATAGACTAGTTAAGTTTTCCGTCCCGAAGGTTAAATTCATCCCGTAGTATAGCTCTGTGATTAGGGGTTGAATGTCGGGAAATCCTTTCTTAAGGACGTACCATTGACTTATATATTAATTAAATCATTGGGACGATTTAAGTTTGTTTTATATAAATACTTATCATAGTCTTCATCATCAACAGCAAATAAATTTCATCACTACAGAGGTACTAGCCTCCCCCCACAGCCTTGCGATAAAGGGGAATTTTATACCACATGTTGTGAATATGCAGGAAAGATACTTGAGATGTAAAGTTTTCAAAACCTATGTGCCTTCTAGGGATTGTATAGGTCGGATAAGGAGGGCAGAAAGCTATATTTATGGTCGAATTTAGAGCACGTTTTGGACTAGCATTAATAAATATTTATTTTCTTACCAACAACAAAATATACTAACACCACGCAATTATAACTCCACAATTTACACGTCATTTTATTTTTTCAAAAATATTATGATTTTTACAAAACACGCTTATGCACATCGAATGTCACGGGATGACTGATCGGAGGGTCGCAGGTTATGTTTCGCAAGGTCGCAAATTACGTACAAACTACATGATTTTCATTATAGAACCAACTTTTATATTGCCATTCTTAAACGCTCATAAATAATTCATCAAGTCAGATGAGATTATTTCAAATAAAACAATGTATTTATTAATAATATTCAAGTTAGACATACGAAGGTCAAGTGCGTGTGACCTAGTCTTGTAATAAATTAAAAAAAAATATAGGAAAATCTGATTGTTTGGTTATGTAACAATTTGCGGGACATGTAGTGAACATGTTTTAGTACCTAGGAGCCGGATAGTCCGTTAATCCATAAACACAAGCTGAACCTAGTTAAAAATAACAATACCTTATGTATACAGGTTATTTCATATTATACTTTATTGAACACTAGATAGATCTGAAAATTGCAGCTGACTTGGATTTATCGTCGTTACAAAATATGTATATGGATACTTCGTTGATGAGCTTCATAAATTCATCTTTTTCATGTCACTGCGTTAGCTCTGAAATAGTGGCTGGATGCGGTTTCTTCGTACTTATGTAAATACATGCAAAAGTGAAATAAGTAAGATTAATGAGAAGCGAAACTGAATAAATGTGTTACTGTGATACTAAATACAGAAAAGGTTTATTTCAAATATATTTTTATTGAATTTTTGCTCCAGTGGAATTTCTGGACCCCAATAGACTATATCTATTAGGTACCTTAGATGTAGGAGTCCATATACTTACCATTTTATCAAGTTAACAGAAAAAAGGGATTAAAAATATTTAATAGACAAAAAAATGTTTTCCAAAAACTTTAACCGACTTCAAAGTACACTAAAAAGTAATCAAACCCTGACCTCATGACAATGGGATCAAACGGGACGTGTACCCTTCGAAACAAAAAAAAACTTTTCCAAATCGATTAATAAATGTCGGAGTTCTGAGGTAACAAACATGTGAAAAAAAATTACAACCGAATTGAGAACCTCCTGCTTTTTTTTAAAGTCGGTTAATAATAGCTATTAATTGTACAGATTAAAAAGCAAGTAATACTTATCTTATACCCCCAGCTCTGTAAATGTCAATCTTCTCCAAACCATAATACATGATTGACACACTCAGTTTGTAAACACCAATACCACATGACGAAAGAAAAAAAAGCAAGTGACCTCAAGGTCATATACTTAATCTAGATCACAAATGATCATTTCCACAAATGATCGTAGATTTACTCTACCACTTACGACAACGACAATAGAGAATAATGAAATTGCGGGTAATTTGGCATCGGATTTACCAACTTGTGTTTATTGTCATGCAAAAAATGTTACTACATTCAAATACATCATATTAATACTTTCAAGTCTAGGAAAAATATCGTAAGCGATTGAATCATGTTCTGATCAATTCCTAGCCTATAATGATAATGAGGAGTTTCCTATGATACCTCTATGGTCAAAATACATGTAAAATCGTGTACTTAAGGTTCAAATTGGTTCTAAACATCAATAAAATATATGATGAACCCAAGATGAACCTCTCATAGATTGTCACAGGGTTTTTTTTTCTAGAAATTGAGTTTATGCCTTTTAGGCTTTCTAAAGATTGGCAACACTAACAATCCTGCTGGTATTAGCGCAAATGAACCCCTCCTCAGGTATTTTCTCGTCGGCCTTTTTACACAAAAATTGGCTTCAGACCCTGGGAAGAGCGATGATTTACTTATGTGACGTTTTTTTTTTAACTCGCTTGCTCAGAAGATGCCTATTATTCACTCACCTTGAAGGTGTCCAAATTACACGTGTCAGGAAACTGAACGAAGAAGCAAAACGCTGTCTGAATATGCGGCATGTTATCAACGCCTTGTTACGTTAGAGCTCCGTAACCGTAACTGAAACTATCGGATATACCTATCCGAAATAAAAATCTATCCGATACCGAGTCTGATAACAAAGTTTCGAATAATTTCGGATAGGGGCGGAGTCTAACTGATGTCTCAGTTAAGACAAAGTCAAAGCCATTTATTCAATTTAGGACCTTATGAAGTCCCGTATGCCCTCGTCGTATGCCCAGTTATGAAGGTCAAAGCTACTGATGTTACCACCAGTTCATAAGTCGGCATTCAACTGAGACAAGTTTTTATAATCGTTTTAAGTGAAATCGTAACGTTTTCGTATGTTCCTATAAACTGGTGGTGACCGCGCGTCCCATGATATAGATTCAAAGGATTAAAAAACTAGTAGGTATAAGGTAGGTATCCGTAACTGAAACTATCCGAAACTAACGGATATCCGAAATAATTTCATATCCAAATCCGAAATTTCATATCCAACATCCCTATTGATAACTTTTGGGTTGGGTGGACATTTTTCCGGCGGCTTTTAGTTTTATAGTATCCAAAATATAAGAAGACAGACAACAAGCAAACTTTCTTTCCCTTGCCTACCTTGGTAAGTTCCTATACCTCGTATGAGTTTGCCAGGAATAGTGTGCCGTTTATGACCAGAGGGTTGGGGAAAAGTACCACTAGAAAATAAATCTCAGTAGGAAAGAGGGGTCTTTCCGTATAGTGATATTCGATTTGATGAAAAGCCTCTTTCTCCTCTTATAGGCATAACACTTTTATTTAACCCTTCACTATTTAATCAACGTTATTAATTAATGTGAATTCGTGAGAATATAATACAATTATAGAAAACCAAACACTGTTGGTTTGACGAACAAATATTGAATGTTGATTTTGAACCAATAAAGTGTATTTTCATTTGTGTTTGATAAACATTTGTATTAGATTTGAGAAGTTTTTGTAAGGTTATTATTACATCATTGTAATGTAATGTTTAACTTTATTCTTAAAGTAATTTCTGATCGAAATCAGTTAATAAAACCAGACATTAATGTTATATTATACAAAAAACATTAATAACACAATGTGCCACATGAACTACTACGGTTGCGGATCACTGAAATATTTTGCCATATTGTTCTACGAAGGTAACTTGAAAAAAAAAAAAACAAATTTCCCGCCTCATGCTGATATGTTGTTTACAAACAAAAAGTAGTACGGTATATCAGGTAAATGGTATCGGATCAGTTTGGCATCAGTACTCCGAGTCTAAAGAATTGACGTTTGTAAACGCTTACTAATTAGTTTGCGTTTACGACACTTCTCTATAGGAATTGGCACAGCGCCTCTAGCGGAATACTCATAGTACTAATTTCTCCCATACAAATTTATAGTTAATGCAAACGAATTAGTAAGCGTTTATTAACGTCAATTCTAACGTAACGTAAAGAACGCTTGCTAATGCGTTTGCGTTAACTATTTTGTATGGTAGAAATTAGTACCATGAGTATTCCGCTAGAGGTGCTGTGCCAATTCCTATAGAGAAGTATCCTATGGAAGTATCGTAAACACAAACTCACTAGGGTTTACTAACGTCAATTCTTTACAGTAGGGGTACAGACAGCCGTGTGTGAAGATTATCCCAGGATATTTATTTAATTCAAGATTTAAGAGTCTATTATACCTGAGGACAGAAGGTACCAACTTATATTTTGGAAGTGTAACCGTGTAACACTGTGTTGAAGTTATGAAAATCAAGGTTATGAATCCTATCCAATCCAACTCTACTTCCTATCCTACTTCTTAGTAATAATATAGTAATAATTACAATTTTCGCATGCTTATTAGTCGCATAGGATTGCAAGGTACTTTCCTGGTCCTGCAAGGCATCACAGTGACTAAGCTGCTCGCCTGTACCTACAGTCCACCGCAGCACACGTACGGATCATCTCCCCGACTGTTTCTGCACTTGGTAAGTGGACTACTACTAGAAAAAAAACACCCTGTATATACAAAAATACCTAGTTAGCTCGTAGATGTTGCTAATAGAAAACGCGAATTATGTACCTACCAAAATATTGCTGTTCTTGAAAACACTTTTCCCCTTTTTTTACTGCAAATAAAAATCAGAACCAATAAATGTTAGACTTACAACTTTGCTCTTTTTGTTTTTCAGTATATTTCTATTTTCTTTATGGACTTTCTGTCCAATAAAAAAAGGTATTATAATGCCCGGTTTCTATAAACAAAAACGAATCGTTTTGCTTACCAATGGTAGGTTTTTTTATTGCCAAACTGGGCAGCTAATTTACCTGTTATAGCTACTTCCATATGGGAGGGTCTGCTATGCAAAGCTTTGAGGTCTTTGCTTCATTATTAGTAAAGATATAAGAGTCTTAATTTTAACCGATAACGGTCCGTAAATTATAGGAATCGGCCAATCCTAATCCTAACTATATCCTTACTAATATTATAAATGCGAAAGTGAGTTTGTTTGTTTTTTACACCTTCACGCCTCAACAACTCAACGGATCATCATGAAATTATGGCATGCAGATAGCCTATAGTATGGAGAAAGACATAGGCTACTTTTTATCCCGGGAACGCGGGTGAAACCGCGTGGGACAGCTAGTAGTGTGAATAAAAATCAAATTAAGACGAGCACATATTTATTTATATTTATATAAATTCATGGAACAGGAATGTTTACTAAAGACCACATATTTATCAACATATATTAATGTAATTACTATAGCTATGACCTAAATGTAGGGTGTTGAAAATTACAACTTCTCTTCACAGGTCACGATCGACAATTATTTGTCAAAAGATTTCACATATCATGACTATTTACCCATAGTTGTAAAATAAGACAAATACAGTGAATCAGAGCTTATATAAACACATCATTCGCATAGCTTAGACAGCTTCTCATATTTTATAATATGTGACACATTTGATTTAGAATACCGACAGACGAGTTTTTTTTTTGCAAAATACCTACTAATATAGGCACCAGAATAAAAATGTTTTTCTGTGGAAACTATAATGTTTTATAATTCAATATTTGGAATGCGGTTCTTAACTTTAACTTGGGATAATATGTAATTTATAAGTACTTTACAATATGTATTGGAATAGTAACGCTGCAATAAGATGAAGATGTGATATCTTAAATATAAAATAAATAAATAGTTGCACCTGAGAGTTGCATATAAACTTTGAACAAAAGCAACATATAAAAAATTTACACATATTTACAAAAAAAATATGGTTTACCTCTTTACTCATAAAATGTTATTTAACTAATATACTGTTTAAAGGGTCACGTAAATAACGTCACACTATTGTCATTGTCAAATAATGTGACATTTTTAACGTTACCATTTAATCAGTATATTAGTTAAATAGCGCTTTATGAGTAAGGGGGTAAGTGTTTGTGAAGATTTTTTTTTTCTGAAAATTTTCCTTTTCTCGAACAAGTTTTGGCTTTCTTTACAATGAGTTTCAATCATTTTGGAATTGAAACCGGTTTAATATAGCGGTTTCTTGATTGCCTTTTTTACATTCTAGTAACTGCAAATGCAAATAGAACTTTATTGGAAACTGAATCATTTTAGATTTTATTATGGTTCGTCCACGCTACGCAAATTGAGCACGGATTCGCGTAGCGTGGACGAACTTGCGAGCCTCGAACGAAAGTTCGGCCGCGGTCGACTGCGGTTCACCGATTGTTGGCTTTTTACATACAAAGGGATTCGGATCACGCTCGATTTGTAAGTCCACACTTGACATCGTTAGCAACGAAAGAATAGAGGCTCGGCTCGTGCTCAGTTAGCGTAGCGTGGACGCACCATTCTATTTCTACCGATTATGAGGTTGTTTCAATCCGAATCTAATTGCAACAAAGTTCCTTACTAGATCATAAAAATAAGGAGTTATGCCATTTGTATAGACTTGTTCGTTTCTCTTGTTACGTGTTCTATTGGAGACACCTGTCTCGTGAAACACTAGACACTTCTATGACAATTTATTTTGTTTTACAGTTATGCCATGCTACTTTGTAACTATACCAAAAAAAAAAGAATTCATAATAGTACCTTACAGGCCGACAGGTAAAATGCTACGGTGCATCTCCTTATTTTTATGATCCGTGATCGACGTGATCCCAAATCAACGACGAAATGTCTGAAGTAAATGCAGCTTTAACCAATTTATAACATTATGTATTACATTCGAAACAATTACAATTACAAGGGTATAATTGAGCTTCGCTAGAGCTTTCCAACCTTTGGGCTGACCACTATGCATAACATATTTAAACTATGTTATACAAAAAAAATAACCTCCAAACAAAAACACCCACTTAACATCAGGTGGACTAATTGCCTGCTTGTCAGCATCTTGCCATAAAAAAGATGTTTATATTATTGTCTTCTATAATCGAGGAAAGATCCCTTTAGATTAGTAATACCGGGCAATCCAACTCCGTAACTAATAAGTGTATTTGCACTGATAAATAACCGTACCGACCAATCACAGCATCTTAATGTTTAGGTGCAGCGCAGACGGCAGACGTGCTGCATTTTTAAGTCTGTGAAAGTAAAACCTATACAATTCTAAGCAGTAACACACAACGCGCAAAAATCTGCGAAAGAAAAGGATGTACAGTAGTACTCAACTGATAAGGCGCGTCGTGAATCTTCGTTCGCACAGAAATGAAAGTAAGCCCCGAAGATTAACGAAAGAATGCTTAAAACTTACAATCAACCTTAGATCACTACTATAAGGTTCATAATACAGTGCAGCTGTTAGTTCCGTCTCACTCGCAAGTGACGCCCCTCCGCACACATGGCGGCAGTTGCCGACCAATAGCATTTCCCGCGCATTGAAAATGTATCTTCTGTGCAGGTACATCGGTAAACCATATCAGTTGAGTACTACTGTACCCAAATCTCTATTTGTTCTTTTTCTGTATTTAAAGTACAAAATAATACATTGCAATCTCTGCATTCACATAGAATGTAATTACCTAGCTAAAGTTCCGCCGACAGAATGATCAAAGATGTACTTTAGTTGTGTTGTATGCTTTGAATCTTTATTTATGTAATGTTGTGTGTATGTCGATACATATAAATGTATTTTCTTTCTTTAAGGGGGCCCTTCATGGCCAACGCAACTTCAACGCAAGCGTAGCCTAAAAGCTTGTACTTTCATCCAACGTAATGTTTGACTGCGAAAAAAGAGAGACACCATCAGAGCCATCGGTTATCAGTTGGTAAATTCCGCTGATCACTCGCGGCCGCTTCGCTAGGTCGTCATTCATGATTTCGCATATCATAAAACTTGTTCCAGGCCCATACATCCTGTGATGTAATCTTACAAGTTTGTGAAAAAAAGGTTAGTTATTTAGAATCTCCAATACATTTGCCAGCATTGTTTAGAGCTGTTTTCTTTACTTTTACAATTTATAGGTACATTAGATATGGCCAAAGTTCAGGTAAAATTTGTGCAAAACCGCTGTTTTTCGGAGGCTTTTACTGAATTTGTTTCACACTTTTTTTTATTTTCGCCTAGTTATACTGCTAGATATAGTTCACAAGATACCAATTTGTTTAAAACATCTAACGAAAAGTGTTTAAAAACGCCATCATAAGTACAGAGCTTTTGTAAGAAAAGTATGGTGAGCTGAGTGCTCTTAAGCTGGATTTGGTATATTTCATTACGTATCAACATTAGGGATACAAAGGGGCCAGCCGCAAACATCAAACGTTATTCTACAGTCGGATACCATCTACTTAAGCCTCTACTTGAGATCCACGTCGTCGCCCAGCAGATCTTCGCACTCTTTCTCCCACTTATCATCACTCGCCTTCTCAGCTACAACTTCGTACTCGTTTAGTTCTGCATCCAGTTCTTTTTCCCATTGTTCTGAAATATGTATTATGTTAGTGTTTAGTTTTTTTTTTTTTTTAATTGTGTATTGGCCTGTGTTTGACCACAATCTCACCATGGTGTGTAATTATGTGGCCGAAGGTGGTAAGCACACAAAGCCTAGAAGATATATCATCTGACAACTATATTATAACACAAATGTTAATGTAAGGTTCATATATCCAAAACCAGAAGACTACAGGCTCATATCTCCTAGCCTCGTTGTATAACTCATGAATAGAGTTTTCAACTAGGCTGGGGAAGAGTGAGTTATCTAGGGACCACAATAGATCCCAATGGGTCGAAGTGTCCGAGTTATATCTCGGCCCCTGCACAAGATAACATAAGATAAGAAGGTTCATATTATTCTTAGTCTATGGTAAATGTGTAAATGAGACAATAAACTGATTCAAGATGGCATTCGCCTTGTTTTAATTTGCTTACATGGCGCTGGGCCAAAACAATTAATTAATAATTTCATCATGTGAAAGGGACCGGGCGATACTCCACCACGCGTGCCCACTGCGGATTGGTGGAGGTAGGCTAGTGGTCAACCTACTGTTGGAATTTTTCAAGCCGCCTAGGAGGCATCCAACTAGCTTAACGAATATCATAATTAAGTGATAAACGGGACGAAATCAGAAAGTGATATAGTGAGACTGAATTAGTTTGATTGAGAACAACAGAATCATCACCAATGGAAACCAAATTCGATGAAGTTCAGTACCATATCCTTACGCAGTCCCGCAGATTGCTAGAATCAAATATGTCTCTACTCAGCTACAGTTCTAAATCAATGATTTACCTACATTTGATAGATATTGCTTCGTATATTTAGTAATCCACACCAGACAATATTGTATTTTTTTAGTTTTAAAAGGCTGATTATCGACAGATTGCAGCAACTCTCACAGACTACATTTAAATAACTTAGCACTGAGACAAATTTTAACTGTTATTCGTTAAAGTGCAATTTAAAGTTGGAATAGAAAATGGTGATAAATCTAAAATAACAACACCAATGTTTATTTTAGAATAATATAATTATTTCAATTCATAATAACTAACTATAAATGCCAATGTTTTTCTTTTTTGGTTAATTTAATATTATGTAACTATATACGATGTAGTTCACTAAATAATGTGAAAGTGTTGACAATAAAACATTGTTACATCAATTCTGTCGCGAGTTATGTGACATATGGTTAATTAATTAACTAAATAACAAACTAACATTGAATGGCGTTTGGAAACTAGAAATAATTAGCTTGGAAGATATTGTAAACGTCTCTTGCTCACTATCGAATTTGAACCAAGTCATATTAAGGAGCGAATTTAAAATTATACTCAAATATCAATTAAAGAAAAAAGCTGTCAAGATTGTTTGTATGTTTCGTCTCACTTATGTTATTATTTTCAAGTATTTGCAATTTAGCCAGATTATTTACATTAAACAATACTACAAAGAAGCATACATTCATCGATAGCAGAATTGGGCCTAAAGGTTCACTCCTTAATTCATTATGACCCGGTATCAATATCGATAGAGATCATTTATTAATACTGTAAGAGCAAAACGGACACTACAATGAGGAAAGTTATTTTTGAAAAATAGATCTTATTACATTTCCAATTTGAGCACCAATTTGAGTAATCATTATTGAGACAATAAGGTATCTTTTTCAAAAACCACGCTTCCTAGTTGATGGTTCCATTCCGTCCTTACAAGTATTACACCTTATTAATTCTGCATTTCGGAATCTATATCATCTATCTGGTTTCATTTGCATCAATACACACAGTAGACCATATTATTCAGTTTTACATACATTGATTAATTTACGTTATCGTGGTCTTTAATTGCCACCAAAATTATTGCTGCAAACTTGATATCAAAGAATCGGGACATAACTCAGTGCGACATATATCTAGGCCAGTATGTTATTATCACTTGTCAACTTAACGTTCTCAAATACCTATAATCATTATACATGAGTTTACTTCGTTACCAACTAATCTACACAACTTTTTAATAACGCTGGAATATTATCCTCAGATTAATATTGACCTAATCTATATGTAAATAATTACAAAAGAAAAGAGAGAAATAGATGTGTTGCCAGAAAAAGTTCTCCAAATATTATGTTTAATACATCCCGTAGATCGAAGATGCCAGTTTAATGTGTGTTATTTAATTGACTGTCACCCATAAGTGATATGTCGCGGCTTATATATTTGCTAAGATTTGGATCGTACGTTCAACAACACCGAATTAAAAAGACTTCACACGAAGTAAATATCAAGTGACTGACTTTACTGTGATTGAACCCTATTATACATTTATGATATTAGTACCAACAAGTCTCCTCTATTTTCAAACACCAATGATATATATCCGAGCATACCAATGAGTTGTTGAATATACGTCCCAAATGAAATAACAAAAATAGAGGAAAGAAGACCTTTCGATACATCTGACAACACAGGTGTATGTACAACAAAAAAGTTTCAACATTGCTACGCGGCGCAAATAATACGAAAACATTACAGTTAAATCAATATAAGAAACGTGACCAACTTTGAGAAACATATAAGCAGATATATACGAATAAAGTCATATAAATGCACAAACGTCAGAAGCAATAACAACGTTAAAGCAAAAAGTATAAGATTTGAAATTGAAGTAGCAATGTCAAAACCTGAATATTATGTTACTTATAATTAACGCTACTGAGCCGAATTGTAATGAATTGTGTTATGTTATAGCTATATAACCTTATTCGATACTTAGACATATATAACATTCAGTAGACATTAAAATAGGTTCCATTGAGAAATTTTGATTTTAGATAAGTATACAATTCAACCATAGTGGTCGTTACTTCAATAGCTAATACGAAAGATAACAATAATCTTCTTTGAAGACACGGTTAACGTTTGAATGAGACAGATCTAAAAGATTTTCTATGCTATTGAAATATAGACCAACGCACTATCATTGTGAGACAACAGTTTATATAAATACAGTTGCGAATATATATACAATTTTATTATCATCCAATGAAGGGACAAAGAAGCTATATTGTCATATAATAACATTAATTCTTCATATATACGACACACGATATAACAACAAGGATGAGGATATGACATAGATATACATAGATTATAATAAATTTTTGAAGTTGGAAAATAAAATGTCGCAAACAGCCGTAAATTCTATATATTATTAACGTTTAAATTATATTAAAAGGTGTGGAGGATTAACAGTGATACGAGTGAAGTTGCTTGACACAATAATGCCATAACATGCTCTTTTATCACCCGAGAAGAAATTATAATATCATCTACATAACTAATAAAAATATACTCAAATTCCATTTTTGAGTGACCGCAAATTATTTTAGCAAAAGATCTGCCCATTTAGTATTAATTTTGTTATAAATGTAAGTTATGAACTAATGTTTTGAAATTAAAACAAAAAAATGAAGACCTACTTTTAAATGTGCGTATCCGCTACCTCTATCAATGAGTGATGGCATTATTCCATCAAGAGACAAACAATTATTATAATGAAAGAGCTCTTACATAGCGTAATACATTCTGCATAATGCAAGCCCCATATCGACTAGATATTTTATATTATTCTTTATATTATCCACTTTAAGGTATCCAATCCTACTGTTTTCAGTGCACTGAGATTGCAAAGCTAAACAGGGATAAACGAAACTTTTGAATATTTTAGTAATTGCGTACATTATTTTGAGTGCAGTGTTCAGTAACATATTTGAATATAGAGTAGATAATACATAGAATTGTTAAGGTGGTGTTATCGTTATTACGGTGACTGTGGATGCTCCTCTGACGTCCGTGAGTTTTGCTTAAGCTGCATTCCAATAAAGGGGAAAAACAAACGCGTTTAGCAACAGTATTTATCAGTTAGTCAAGATTGATGAATGAGAAGAGATGGGTGATCATCTATTTTGCTTTGGCACATTAGAATTAAACGTGCTTTATATGTGAGAAACAACTTTACGTATACTTTTAAAGAACTTAACGTATTTTTTAAGGTTATTATTGGGCAATGTGGATAATAAATACAAATATATAAAGTGCATGCAAGGCTTTGACATAATATTCCTCAAAGTTGGTTAACCGCGAGCACATTTTGCCGAGTATGTTCGAATTTAAAGAAAATACACGTGAACACAAAATGTATGTAGTAAGAAAATAAAACTCAATAATATGGTTAAAAGTGTGTGATGGGAACATAAAAAGAAAGAAAAACAAAGTATTAAATAATTAAAATAGATTTTAGACGTGTTTTAGATGATATAACTCCGAGTAATAAAACTTTTGATTGTTACAGATCCGTCAAAACCGTGCACAAACAAAGAAATTGTTTAATTTTCCTTTAAAACAATCGCCAATACTTTTCGTTATTTACAAGCGCACGCCATCGACGGATGATTTATTTATGAAACCATATACCCCATAAATGTCAAGTCTTACCGTCATCATTCTCCCTATCGACTTTCAACGACTTTATTCGTTGCTTCGCGTCGTCGATCGACTCCTGCGATGATTTCTCTTTGGCTATCAAATTCTCGCTTGCCTTCATTTCATCTAAGGTTACGTGAAATAAAAAAAAACAAAAATGATAACATAAAATAACTAAAAAGTAACATGGCATGAACGAAGTAAATGGGAATGGATATTTTATTTACTGAAAATTTAACTCACTACAGTTTTAATCAAGGTTCATTATTAAACATTCTGTTATTTCTTATATTGCAGGATTTTCAAAAAGATGCATTGAAATCAAATTACGAAATGTTTAACCCTACAAACTTAAAGGATCTTTGAACAGCCTTTATGAAGCTACCGATTATTACCATCATAATAATACCAATGAGATTCAATAGAGGATCAAATTTTAACCTTCTCAATGAAGTCTAATACCCTAAAGCAAAGTATAGTTGATATAAGTGATAGAAACGATATGAATGGTACATAAGATATGGACTTACCCTGAGAGTCAGTGCCGGTCTGGCGCGCCTGCGCGTCGGCCTCGTTGGCCTGACAGATCAGCGACATGCGGTAGAAGTAGTTCCGCCAGAAGTTCTCCTCCGTGATACTGTACACAATCAGAGACATTCAGAACTGCATGCTAATGCAATGAGCAATTTAAATCTGATCGGTATGACGAGGTCTTTTTTTTTTTTTTTTTTATTACTTATAGGCCTGTGTTTGACCACAATCTTACCATGGTAAGTGATGATGTGGCCGAAGGTGGTAAGCACACAAAGCCTAGAAGGAACTGGCTCTCAAGTGCAGCTGTCGGAACACACCGATAGATGCTTGGCGACAGATTTTCAACTTGAGGGTGGTAGCCAGCCAGATGGGTACTACAAAGTACCCTACCACCGTGCTATGGTTTCCTCACGATGTTTTCCTTCACCGAAAGCTCAAGCTCATTGTAGGATTCGAACCCGGGACCTTCGTCTCGGTATCCGACGTCACTACCACTGAGCTATCATCGCCTTAGGTCTGATTATGTAGTAATTTCCAGCGCATAAATAACTCAACATTATTATTATTACTAGTGGAACGGAAAACGGAACGTCTGATTTGCGTAATAGGGATGTTTCCTGGTAAAAAAAAAACTAGTTAGTCCGTCAGTTAGATTATCAAAACGATTTTTTTCTTTACCAAATCATAAAAAATTGGCAAAGTATAAAGCGCTTCAAAATTCGGGAGTGGGGGCTCGTGACATCACTTGTAACTAAAAACCGGCCAAGTGCGAGTCAGACTCGCGCACCGAGAGTTCCGTACAAACCTTTAGGTACCTATATAAGTAAATGGTAGTATAGACCTGAGTATTTGATATGGATTTCAATTTATGACGTTTTAAAAAAAACTAGATCTCGTTTAAACCAATTTTCGGTGGAAGCTTGCATCGTAATCGTAATGTACATCATATATTTTTTTAAGTTTTATCATTCTCTTATTTTTGAAGTTACAGACACTTCCAAAGTGGTAAAATGTGTGTGTGGATAATAAATACAAATATATAAAGTGCATGCAAGGCTTTGACATAATATTCCTCAAAGTTGGTCACACACACACATTTTACCACTTTGGAAGTGTCTCTCGCGCAAACTATTCAGTTTAGAAAAAAATGATATTAGAAACCTCAATATCATTTTTGAAGATCTATCCATAGACCTACCCCACACTTATGGGTTTTATTAAATAAAAAAAATTGAGTTTCAGTTCTATGTATGGGGGAACCCCCAAATTTTTTTGTTTTTTTATTTTTTTATTTTTGTGTGAAAATTTTAATGCGGTTCATAGAATACATCTACTTACCAAGTTTCAACGTTATAGTTCTTATTAAAAAGTGGCTGTGACATACGGACGGACAGACAGACAGACAGACATGACGAATCTATAAGGGTTCCGTTTTTGCCATTTGGCTACGGAACCCTAAAAAGTGTACCAGACCGTGACTTCACGCGGAACTTCAACACACCACATCTTCGTATTTTATTGTTTAATTGACAAAAGAATATATACGTGTCTAATATTTTTGAATAATGTAAATGACCGACTAAATAGAATGTTTTAATTATTTAGCCTATTGGTATAAACTCACGGGTATTCAGAATATTTTACATAACAAATCAGTTTCATCAACCAGAAACTCACACCGACACATTAAGTGGTACAACAAGAAACATGACAATGTTATGTGTTAAAAATCGAGCGTAGACATTAACACACATTGTTATTTTTATTATTTGTTTGGTTGTCATCGTTGATAAGGTAAAAGAAGTTTTATGTACTGCTTATCGTTGCAATGTAATCTATTCACTTTTCAGAAAATACAGATATAGTCTTCAAGTTATCTCTCTAAAGGTTTACTTTGAAGATGCATATCAATTTAAAGAAAGAATTATGAATTATATCGAGAACAACACCTCGCTTTCAACCATAATCCCAGTTTATAAAATAAATAAATAAATATTCTGGGACATTCCTCACACACGGTCATCTGATCCCAAACTAAGCAGAGCTTGTACTATGGAAACCAGATAACTGATATAATACATATACTACGTTTTGTTTGTAAATACATACTTAATATACATAATTACACCCAGACTCAGGACATTCAGACATGTTCATGCACACAAATGCATATCCTGTGCGGGTATCGAACCCACGACCTGCGCCGCTATAGGTTAAGACTCCACGTCTTAACCAACTGCGCCAACGGGCCCGTCAAAAAGGCAAAGTCGTATTGCTTAATACCTTTCGGATAACTGGGATCAATTCAATTGTTCTTTAATTAAAAACGAGCAGACAGATAAACAGACAAAGAGATATCAGCCGATCTATAAAAAACATAAGAAGATCTAATAAAGAAGAGACAATATACGTACACTTTTGGCACGAGATCGAAGCGCATCTTCTCAAGGTTGGGGTCCTCTCCCATGATGGCGACGGCGACCGGGTACATCTTGTCGTAGTCAAAATCGAACTCCACGCCGGCAGGGGGAGCGCGGACGAAGTTCCTTCGGTCCTGGAAATAGTAAATGTACACATTACAAATAAACAGTAATAATTTATCCTGGGCCATTCTTAACACAGCAATCTAATCCCCGACTAAGCAAATGTTGTAGAAACCTGAATTCAATCAATATTGATTAACAATATTATAATACCAGGTGTATTGAATAGAATATATGAAGAGGAGATAGGAACTCAATTAAGCTTTAAAAACGAAATGGGAGAGAGGACCTACAAAGTAAAGTTATTGATTCTATAAATAATAATTTGACAAAAGATGTCATTACCACTTAGTTTTGTCTTTCAATAGTATTGTTTAATGTCAGTCTCGCCGAGGTAACTGATATGGCCGAAAGTGATAAAATCTAAGTTGTAGCTGCTGGCTGGAATATACCGCTTGTGCAAGGCGACAGATTTAAAAATATTGCACCACATCATGGTTTAATGATTGCCAAAACCGTGCAATTTCAATAACTTACAGTGGAAAGTGAAAGACACTCCTCCTTGAGGGCAGCTTCGTTGGGTGCCCCGACCCAGGGAACGACAGCAGCCCCCCCGCGACCTTCCTGGCCCTTGATGAAAGCATCCTGCTCTCGGTTGAACTCGCCAAGGATGCTCTGTAAATAGAAGATATTAATAATTAGTCGGTTTGGTACTGGCTTATTTAACTGACATTCTTTGTCTTTTGGTCACATCGTCACTTTGTGGTAAAACTCCCATTCCAAGCATTGTGGTGCACACAATGCTTAGAAGGGAATTATTAAAGATGTAGATGACAATGATAATATTGTTGGCAATGATATTCCAGAAATAAATCCAAAACTTAATACTATTCTTTAATCTAAGCCTACGAGTAGTTAAAATACGGTTACCAAAATGCCTCATAGAAATAAGAACATGTACATCATTGGTATTCAAATCTACATTTGACAACGCAAGAAACATAAAAGAATTCAAGGCAAAAACATCACAATGAAGAATCCATAAGGCACCAAAGCCGTGGCGAATACAACAAGTATCGATATTAGGAACAATCAATAACCGACTGAATAGGCAAACGTATGAAAGAAACGCAAAAGTTGGCCTGCAAAGTTCTCAGTTTAAATCTATAAGTAAAACTGTTTACAGGTATTTTGTTAATTGAACAAAAACATTTTTTTATATTTTATCACTAAGAATGGAGTTGAAAGAAACATCATCGAAGAATACAGAAGACAATGAAGACAATTACACAAAAGCATTAGGACAGATGGGAAAGTGGCAAATTTACCAATTTCTAATAGTAGTCGTGCCTATAAAAATAACAATGGCTTGGAATCACTTGGCTATAGTGTATTATGCGCCAAAAACAATATATCGATGTGTTGATATAAATTCAACTGAATTCATAAAAAATTCAACGTGCTACAGTGAATGTAGAAAATATGAGTATTTTAGTGAATTTCATAATACCATAATAACGCAGTGGGACTTGGTCTGCGAGAGAGCTTGGCTTACTAGCTTCTCACAGATGATATACATGAGTGGGATTTTGGTCGGAAGTATTATTTTTGGATTTATTGCCGACAGGTGAGCTATCATATTAAACAACCATAGATGTAAAAAAACTGGACGGAGTTTCGCCTTATAAGTGAAGCCAGCCAAGAATGCCGGGCAGTCACGCACAAATATACACCATAGCATGTCTGGTCAATCACATACATTTTATAATTAGTGTAGAATTCACACGTAAAGATGTCGCTACAGACATCGTATGGACGGATTGAAAATTAATTCTTAGTCAAAACGCTATTAAATCACTTTTTATTGAGATTTATTGCAAAGGAATACAATTTGATAATAATAATTCAACTTAATTATTTTTTTAAACTCGTATTTTCAATATTTGCAATTTATTTAATTTTATTTAAATATTTCGACCTTACATAGATGGCCTTACCGTCGATTATTTTTATTTATTTTTATCGTCTAGGACCGAAACAATCAAATAATAATAAAATAAATCTAATATTAACCTGTTTCGAATAAGCAGAGACTTCAACGGTAAATAAATATGGTCTAAATATTTTGAAATCTACAACGATTATTTTTAAAAGTACAATGGGCAGTTTCGTACCAATTGTATTTCATTTGTTTTTATGGGCTTATGTCTGTATCTATCTAGTGCAGGAAAACGTATAGTGGTTTCATTTATTCAACAAAATATCAAATAAGAACAATTATTAAGTCTTTTATGGTCAAAAGGATTAAAGCCATTCGTAAATCACCGACCCTGCTCACAAAATTTATGGAGAATCGGATGAGTAATTTGACCTGTAGTGGAGAACAGCCGGTTATCTGGACATACATACGAAAGCATTTTTGTCCAAGCTGAACGGAGACTCTTCGCTTGCTCGGTATTGAAGTGAACATATAGAAGATTAAGAAATTGCTATCTTGACCTATTTTTAATCGTTCCCTAATCAGGGCCGGCAATAGCCTATATAGCGCCGGGTCAGGTCACTTGCCTATATCTACCGCGATAAGCATCTACAGCTCGCTTCGAGCTGGGCTCGACTAAACTGTCGGGGCCGCCACGCGCTTGCGAGCACACTGTACGCAATTGTGTCGGAGCCAAAATCAGAATGCGTGATTATTTGTTTTCTTGTGCGAAGTTAACCTAGGAAATATATTTATTTATCAATTATCACTGCACTTTGTTATAATGGAGAACCGTAACACTAATAATTTGAGTTTAACGGCTGTCGCAATAAACAGATTTTATTTAAGTTGTTGGTTTTTAAATTACTGCAAGATTCTGAAGTGTAAGACAGTAAGTACATATATTTTGTTAATTTTACACGGTGTTTTTATCAGTATCCTAATTAATTAGGTGTAGTTGATATAGGTAGGTAACCCTGACGGTCGTAAGGTCATTTCGGTAAATTATAAATACAAAGGCATTGCGTTTTAATGTGCGTGGCGTTAAGGTGTAATATAGAATTAACTTAGTGCTCTGCAAATATTGTAGGCTATTAAAACGGCGGCAATCCCTCAAGATCAAAAGTGTGCAATTTCTGTACGTTAGTTCTATTATTTATTGTGCCCGGGTGCAAGCAATACCCTGGCGCCCTCAAGTAGGCGCACGAACAAAATGGAATACTAACAGTTATATAATCACCAGTGATCGGAAATTCTGCAGTTTCAAGCAAGGTCTTTTGGAAATTTCGCAGGGTTCCCAATAAAAAAAAAAATATCCTATGTCACTCAATGATAAATGACAATATGATTCCACTGGTGAAATATTTTTTTAAATCGGTCCATTAGTTTAAGAGTGTATTCATTAGTACAAATCAAAATACACATCTTTTCTCTATTAGTAGATGTCCGGGTGTCCCCTGAGACCCTGTGCCCGCGTGCGCTGCATACCCTGCATTATAGGTAAAGCCGGCCCTGTCCTTATTTATTCTACTCGCAACGCAACTAAAAACATGGAAGTGTCCCAAACAACAGTCTGTAAGGTTCAGTGGCGTGCATTCCATATAGGCAAATAAGCAATGCCTACCTCATAAGATTCAATTCAATAATATTTTGATTCAATTAAACTACATAATCACTTTAAATAAAAATTCTAACCTAACATTCAATACGAAATTTCAAACTTTGCCGCGCAGGCACTCGCGAGTTCGCCTCTCAAATTCACGGCAATTCACGCACACTAAAATGATTTCGGCATATTCATACACACACACACACTTCTTTAAGATAATACGACGAAAGCATAAATCACGCTTTTGCTATGCGTAGCATACTGACATTTGACATTCGCGATTTATGGACCAAAAGTAACCTTACCTACTCTGTTGTAAGTAAAGTAACCCATCCAAATTAAAAAGACTACAGTTACAACTACTTTACCAACATTAGAGCAACTCAAATATAACTTCGCAATTTATTTGTGTTGTTTTGTTTATGGTTTGGCTGGCATTGTATGCAATGTTGTTGTTATTTACTTATTTTGATTTTGCGAATTGTATCTATGAAGTTTATTGTGTTTGTGTGTGAAATGAAGAAATTTTGTGGTGAAGATGCAAAATGTGTCGATAAATTATTCCTTTAGTCAGTTTTCGTTTGTTGTAAATAGTAGGTAACTTGCTGTAGACCAACTCCTAAACATTCAAAGGTAAAAATCTTAGACATTTTAACACATAATATTATGTTTATTAAACACCTGGCTATCTGGGTGCTGTTATTCGCATCTATTATTCTGTTATTATGTATTTTGTTTGCTAATGAATCATACCAAATGTGTGTGGAATGATACGCTGACCTAAACAATTTTACGAATCGGGTCAAAAAACATAATCTATCTAAGAGGCATATTTAGGCGTGTATGGTCATGATTTCTTGTGCCTACCTAGTCCGAAAACCAATGCACGCCACTGGTAAGGTTCTAAAAGAAGTTTAAATGTTCCGGACGCATTGTGCAAAATTTATACCCAGGAGATAATAATTTAAGACGCCTAGATTTTTGGTATGGGTAATGTCAAAAAAATTACAATGATAGACATATTTTGTCCAATATTTTATTCTGTGAAGAGACATTTTATTCCAACAATGGTACGTATAACCGCAGAAATGAACAATATTGGAGATCGTCACTTGGCTTGAGTGGCTTGGTTCTCGGTCCACCGACTTCGTGGGGAAGACTGCTCACGACTTTGCCCTGGCCTATGGCTTCTCACAACTGGTTCTTTCTCCAACAAGAATCCCAGATATTGAGAGACATACTAGCTCCTTCCTGGACCTTCTGCTGACTACGCGACCGGACAGCTATGCAGTGACAGTGTATGCGCCACTCGGCTCATCGGACCACTGTCTCGTCCGGACGCAGGTGCCTTGTGCGCGGCCCGTTTCGGCAGCTTTGTTTCGCATCAGGTGATCCTGACACCTGCGCAGTTGCCGTCGCTGAGGCTGATGGAATGTTTTATCCCAAACCCGCTAGTGGCTGCAGGGGTGAAGAAACGACCGTGGTTTAATCGGCCCTGCAAAGAAGCTAGACATAATAAGCAGACTTTGTAGGAGGCTTGGACCACGGCCCGAACTAATCAGGCAGGACCATAACATCTCTGATGCGAAACGCAAATTTAACGCTGCCTCGAGATCCAGTAAGCGAATGATTGCCACGGCTAAGTTCGATTTCATCGGTAGAATTGGTGAGAAGCTGACTAGCCTTCCCTCTGGGAGTCGCGCTTTTTGGTCTCTTGCCAAAGCTGCTGAAGGGAACTTTTGCCAATCGTCCTTGCCACCACTCCGTAAGCCCAACGGAAACTTGGCCCACAGTGCTAAGGAGAAAGCTGATCTCTTAGGCTCTCTCTTTGCCTCGAACTCGACTTTGGATGACGGGGGCGCTACACCGCCTACTATTCCGCGGTGTGCCAGCTCCATGCCGGAGATAACCATTACCCTACGGGAGGTCTGGCGGGAATTGCTTTCACTGGACATCCATAAGTCGAGTGGGCCAGACAGCATACCTGCAGTGGTGCTGAAGCGGTGTGCTCCTGAATTGTGTCCAGTACTGCCGCGTCTTTTCGCGCTTTCCTACACAAAAAAGGAAGTCCCGTCTTCGTGGAAGACTGCCCACGTGCACCCTTTGCCCAAAAAGGGCGACAGATCAGACCCGACGAATTACAGGCCTATCGCCATCACCTCCCTTCTCTCCAGTCATGGAGCGTGTGATCAACACGCAGGTTTTGAGATACCTGGAGGATCACGAGTTGTTGAGCGACTAACAATTTGACCTCCTTGTGTATCTCACGCACCGTTGGTCACTCGCCATCGAGACAGTGGCGGTACGTCCATACAAGCCCAAAAGCCGGGCTTGCCCTACTAAAATAATTCTCGAACAAGAATATAAACTTCAGAACTATTTAAAAGTTCGCGCTATCTTCGCTATTATTGCTTTTCGATGTCATCAACCCCCGAGGCCAGTGGCAATGAATGATATGCTGTCTATTGACGGCATTCATTGCTATGCAGAAGGAACAGTGTTGGGGACAGCAAAGAGCCTTGCCGTCAGACCGTCACTATTTCCTCAATTATTAATAGTTTAAATTATAGTTGGAATTAGTATATCAAAAATCAAATTAATAAGTTCAGAAACACTACAAACAATTCACTTGTAATTTTTTAAATTATATGAATAAGTTTCGAAACAACAACTTTCACTCAAACAAATGCATATGTAATGAAATTAGATGCAAACGGCGCGAGCGGGGCCACAGGCGGGGCGCATGCGCGATGTTCGTCATTTCGCATTCACTAAGAACCGTCACAACCAACTTCATACGCATGCAAGGCTTCATTCTCTCAAATATCTCATACTGTTGTGCTATATAAACCAACAATAGTTATATCTCATTATGGATAGTTTTTCATAGGTTAGAAAGAGATACACTCGCTGGCACCGAAGCCCGGTTGCAAGCCCACGCGTGCGAGCGAGACGCCTTGACTGACCGTGCGAGGTGGTGCGAGGCGGGTCGTACACAGATATAGATATACCGTACCTACCTAGTTTTAAACCGAATGGTGTGTATATAAGGCGCCTCGGGGGTTGATGACATCGAAAAGCAATAATAGCGAAGAGCGCGAACTTTTAAATAGTTCGGAAGTTTATATTCTTGTTCGAGAATTATTTTAGTAGGGCAAGCCCGGCTTTTGGGCTTGTATGGACGTACCGCCACTGCCCGAGGCGCCTTATATACACACCATTCGGTTTAAAACTACTGACGGATTTATCTACATTCACTGTTAAAAACTACAGTAACATATCTCTCGGCATGCCCTATTCTGAAACCCTAGGCACGCCACTGCATCGAGAGTCAAGGTGAGGCATTGGCAGTGAGCCTAGATGTAGCGAAGGCGTTCGATCGGGTCTGGCACAGGGGTCTTCTAAGGAAGTTACCATCATACGGGCTTCTCGAGGGATTATGCAAATGGGTTACCAGCTTTCTGTCCAGCAGAAGCATAAGAGCCGTCGTCGACGGTAGCTACTCTAATAGCATGGACATGAATGCCGGCAAGGCTCTGTGCTGTCCCCAACACTGTTCCTTCTGCATAGCAATGAATGCCGTCAATAGACAGCATATCATTCATTGCTATGCGGATGACAGTACAGGGGACGCTCATTATACGGGCCGTGCAAATCGTTCCGAGGTGGAGGAAAGCCGCGAACGGCTGGTGTCTGAAATCGAGAGTACACTAGCTTGTGTCTCCGATTGGGTTCGACTAAACCTAGTCCATTTCAACCCCACCAAGACTCAAGCCTGCGTGTTCACCGCTAAGAAAATCCCATGGTCTGTGGCTCCACAATTCCAGAACACTTCCTTGAACATCAGTCAAAGCATTGGGATTCTTGGCGTCGACATTTCTAGCGACGTTTTGTTCCGAAGTCACTTGGAAGACAAGATTAAGCTGGCATCCAAAAAGCTTGGAGTGCTCAACAGAGCGAGGCAGTACTTCACATCGGGGCAAAGGCTGCATCTTTATAAGTCGCAAGTCCGGCCTCATATGGAGTATTGTTGCCATATGTGGGCGGGGGCACCTGGATACCAGCTTGGGCCTTTAGACTCGGTTCAGCGACGTGCCGCTAGAATTGTCGACGATCCCGAGCTCACGAACGGTTACGAGCCTCTCAGTTTGAGGAGAGACTTTGCCTTATGTGTGTTCTACCGCTTGTACAACGGGGAGTGTTCCAAGGAATTGTTCGACTTGATGACCACGGCAACCTTCTACCATCGCAACTTTCGCCATCGACGGGGAGTCCATCCTCACACATTGAAACCTATCCTTATATATATCCTTGAGCCGTTCTATGTATTAAAAACAATGGGCGTCAATTCAAAACTTTGGTTAAAGTTTAATAAATATAACAAAAATAAAATAGTGGTTTCTTAGGTGGCTGTTGCAAGTCTTTCCAGAGCTTGTAGTACTGCGACCAGACTAGAGATGTATGTAGTGGTTTCTTAATAAATAGATGTTTCCATTAATTTTCCACAGAAATTATTTGTTTCCCAGAAATAGATCTTTATAAGCAACACTATGAGATGGAGTAATAATACAGTTTTTTTTTTCAAATCAACGAGTACCAAGTATACAGTTTTATTTTTTATTAAAATCGGCCTTGGGGCTCCTTTCAGCATTTGTCGCTATGCCCTATACTTTAGGATTTAGCCAACCAGGCAAAAAATGGTAAAATGTTGAAGGATATAATTAGGTAAGCATTATTTAAACTTTTTAACTTTCACGCCTTTTAAATTAAAAACTTCAAACAATAAAAAAATGTTTATACCATAGAATTGGAAATGTTAGGAAATAATAAAAAGTGCCCATCGTCCTTTAAAATACTGTTCTATAAAAAGTGACATCTGTTGTCATTTACTGACAAAACTAACATTGCTGTAGTGACATACGTGGCAAGACTAGCAAATAGTACCTTTGACTCACCACCGGCGCTGTACTTGCGCGAGTTACGGTGGTAACTTTTGTAGTATGGGCGCTGACCCTCTGTTGTACGTAGTATTTATCTACTCTGAGACCATAGTATGCCAATCGGTTGTCATTCCGTATTGAGACGTTGGCAGTGACAATATGGTTCGGTTTCGCTCCTGCCTGCTTGTGCTATTAGTATTAATTTACTCACACACACGTACGGAATATTGTGCTTCACTTTCGGATAAGGCGACGCTCCGTGCAGACTTTATTTAAAGTCTAAGTAAACAACCGTAATCTCACGTAATTTTTTTGTTAAAGGTTCGGTCGTCGTATCGCTTTATTGATTGCCTGCACAGTCAAACTATGTCTAGGATTTTTAATCCCCTTCAGTCCAAACTACTGGAGCTTCACTGCACTGAGATTCCTCGCAAGTTGCGCCACAGCCGGTGCAATGATGTCATGTTTTGTATATATTATAGAAATTGTCGGTCCAAAGAAACGCGAGTTCATTAGCACCATTTACTCAGTAACACTAAATATGGGCTACGTCATAATGCCTGTGTTTGGATATTACTTGAGAAGTTGGGACACGTACTCATTGGGGATCGCCGTGCCGAATTTAATGTTCCTGATGTATTTCTTCTGCTTACCCGAATCTCCGAAGTGGTTGATATCAGTGGGGAGATATCAGGAGGCAAGTGAAGTGATGACAAAGGCAGCTGAAGTGTAAGTAGCGCATAATGCATTTAAATGCAATCATTGTGAGGAATAATAATATATAATATTCTTTACAGAAACAAACTACCAACGGAAAATATGATGGATGTAGTAAGGAAAATTGTAGCAGAAAAAAGTTCAGATAAGGGTAATCAAAAGAAGACCACATACACAGATCTTTTAAGGTACCGGAGTCTGAGAATGAAGACAATATGGAACTGTATGATGTGGTTCTTAGTGGGCTTAAGTTTCTACGGGTCTAGTCAATACTTAGGGCAATCGAGTGAAAACAAATTTTTGTCTGTTGCGTTGATTGGGATCGTTAGTGTAAGTAAATAAATCATCTTATCATTCATCCGGAATGCATTGACCTCATCTCCTAATGTCTGACGGATTATCTTGATTAACTGCTTCTAGATAATAAGTATATCGATTGTAATTATTTATTTGAACTTAAAATGTAATATACGGTTTGCGTGGTGAATACCCTGCAGGCCACGCCAGGGCCATATGTGTAAAGAATATCTAAGGATAATTGGACAAAATAAGTTCTAGATGAAAGTGGTCCTATAGTGGTCATATCTTTAAGTCGCCTTTACCGCAAAGTCTCAAGACAAAGGTGTACAACCAGTGCGTCCTGCCTGTCATGACCTACGGAGCCGAAACATGGACACTGACGCATAGACTGGTCCAAAAATTTAAAGTCACTCAGCGAGCTATGGGAAGAGCTATGCTCGGAGTTTCTTTGAAGGATAGAATCCGCAACGAAGTCATCCGACAAAAAACCAAAGTAACCGACATAGCTCAACGAATTAACAAGCTGAAGTGGCAATGGGCTGGTCACATCTGCCGCAGAACCGACGGTCGATGGAGCAGACGAATTTTAGAGTGGAGACCGCGTCTTGGCAAACGTAGTGTGGGGCGCCCGCCAGCCCGATGGACTGATGACCTCAAAAAAGTGGCCGGACTGGGCTGGATGCGGGTGGCAAGAAACCGGAAGGAGTGGCGCGCTCTGGGAGAGGCCTATGTCCAGCAGTGGACTTAGAAAAAGGCTGATGATGATGATGAAAGTGGTCCTATACTAAAAGTTATTCATATCTATGGCTGAGTACTTCACCTCATCATGATTCAAACAACCTAAGAACCGAAGTGTCATGTTTTCTTTTACAGATACCAGGGTCAATAATAAGCGGTTATTTAGCCAAAAGAATTGGCCGTCGTGTTACAATAATGTCGTTTTGTATCGCCAGCTCAATTAGTAATGGATTACTATTTTTAACCCCTGATTGGGTGTATCTCAAAATGGCGGCCGGGTCTGTGGGAGTGAGTTGCAATGGTGCAATCTTTGGTGTTGTGTAAGAAACCTTTTAAATATATGTTATTATTTGTTTTTAATTCATCGTCATCCACATTTTCATCGTTGTATAAAACAGCTGAGAATAAGCCATTTCCCACTTGAATCCATCGATTCAGTTCTTTTAACATGTGCATGTGCATATGATCATTAGAAAATACTAAAAAGAAGTTAACGAGAAGATGGTGATGGTGCCTATGCCTACTTGAAGCAAATAGGGTTTTAAATGAATTTTTAGAATAAAAAAGACGTGTTCTCTCATTGACGTATTTAATGGCGAGAGCTGTCAAAAATCCATAGATATAGATTTTATATTTTAATGTTTCCAACACCACTATAGAAAATAACGTAATTCATCACCTTCATGACTATGTAAATTCAAAAAACTGATCAAAAACATATTTTAAATCCTCGTGACTGCATTTCGAGCGAAATTCAAAACTAGAAAACGTGAAGTTTCTTTATTTGGAGAAAATATAATACCTTTCATTTTAATATCGTTGGCTATTGCTTGCTCTTATTCCTTCTTTCTCTCAGCCCTTTCAAATATAAATCCTTTTCTTTCTGTTCCAGGTACATTTACACTTCAGAGCTCTTCCCAACAGTTGCTCGTAACATGGCTATAGGTTCATCATCAATGACTTCAAGGCTAGGTTCGATGCTGGCACCATTCATTGCAAGTTTGGATATTGGAATTGATTGGATCACTCCATTGGTTTTTGCTGTTGTACCTTTATTGACTGCCGCTATTTGTTACTGTCTACCAGAGACTAGAGGCATAAAACTAGAAGATCATATTGATGTCGACTGAATGATTTATCTGGAAATACTATGCCAGGCCTTAAGGGGTTGGTTATCACCAAATTGTCTTATGATACCTACTTTGTCAGTTGCATGTCTTACATTGTTTTATTTATGTGTGTTAATTATGTTAACGAATAAATATCTAGATTTATTTCATTGGTACATTTACTCAAAACCACAATTGCTAGTGATAACTTTTTTTTTAATTTAACATGTCCCGGTTATTGTACTTTTAATGTATTTTTTTATACCACTTTGGTGGCAAACAAGCATAATGCCCGCCTGATGGTAAGCAGTTACCGTAGCCTATGGACGCTTGCAACACCAGGGGTATCACTCGCGCGTTGCCGACCCTGAAGAAACCTCTTCACACCCTTTTTGAAGATCGTATCCTAATTTCAATGGGAACATGGTTTTAGGTTATCATGCTGCATGGAATAAATGTTCGCGTCGTGACTATCCATCGAGTGTGTGCGTGATACAGTTAGTACGGTGTGTCGTGATGCCGTGATCGTAACACTTATATTTTGCAAAACAACATTGACAGACATTTTGCATACAAATTGTAATAAGTGGGTAATTGGAAAGAACTCTCGTCCATCAAGACGCCAATACCACGGTATCAGAGATACGTTTACCGTGCTAATACCCATATAATTTCCAGTCCATTCGTGAACACGATCAATGCAACCTGGTCGAAACGTTGGGGTTAGTCAAAATAATATTTTGATAGTAATATGTGCGCGATTAGACCCGGTACTCCACTTTTCGCATCCACCTGCCACTCGCTAAGCTTCGCAGGTCATCGGTTCACCCAGTAGGGTTGCCTGTGCGTGGTTTCCAGTCAAGAACTCGTTTCATCATCATCAGCCTATAATGTCCCACTGCTGAGCACAAGCCTCCTTTCACAAAATGAGGGTGCAAGGGACTGGGCGATACTCCACCACGCGTGCCCACTGCGGATTGGTGGAGGTAGGCTAGTGGTCAACCTACTGTTGGAATATTTCAAGCCGCCTAGGAGGCATCCAACTAGCTTAACGACTATCACAATTAAGTGATAACCGGGACCAACGGCTTTTACGTGCCTTCCGAAGCACGGAAACGCTCGATTTGAAATACCATTAGGCGTCACCCATCCAGGTACCGACCACGATAGACGTAGCTTAACTTTGCCGATCGATTAAGAACGGCTACTCATGCTACACCAAGAGTGCTTCACACCACGAGCGCTTCAACGGTAATCCGTTCTGCAACAGATATGGCCTGCCAAATGCCACTTCAATAACCTTCATAGCTCTAAGAATAAGCAAGCTGAAAATGGTTAACTGTAGAAAAATCCGGACCGCATAACTAAATTTGTTTGTGAAGGAATTTCTATGATTTCGAAAACACTGTGGTAGCTTGTTAGCAGTGGCGTGCATTGGTTTTCGGACTAGGTAGGCAGAAGAAATCATGGCCATACACGCCTAAATATGCCTCTTAGATAGATTATGTTTTTTGACCCGATTCGTAAAATTGTTTAGGTCAGCATATCATTCCACACACATTTGGTATGATTCATTAGCAAACAAAATACATAATAACAGAATAATAGATTCGAATAACAGCACCCAGATAGCCAGGTGTTTAATAAACATAATATTCTGTGTTAAAATGTCTTAGATTTTTACCTTTGTTTTAAATCCATGAATGTTTTGGAGTTGGTCTACAGCAAGTTACCTACTATTTTCAACAAACTAAAACTGACTAAAGGAATAATTTATCGACACATTTTGCATCTTCACCACAAAAATTCTTCATTTCACACACAATACACTTCATAGATACACTTCGCAAAATCACAATAAGTAAATAACAACAACATTGCCTACAATGCCAGCCAAACCATAAACAAACCAACACAAATAAATTGCGAAGTTATATTTGAGTTGCTCTAATGTTGGTAAAGTAGTTGTAACACTTGTAACTGTAGTCTTTTTAATTTGGATGGGTTACTTTACTTAAAACAGAGTAGGTAAGGTTACTTTTGGTCCATAAATCGCGAATGTCAAATGTCAGTATGCTACGCATAGCAAAAGCGTGATTTATGCTTTCGTCGTATTATCTTAAAGAAGTGTGTGTGTGTGTATGAATATGCCGAAATCGTTTTAGTGTGCGTGAATTGCCGTGAATTTGAGAGGCGAACTAGCGAGTGCTTGCGCGGCAATGTTTGAAATTTCGTATTGAATGTTAGGTTAGAATTTTTATTTAAAGTGATTATGCAGTTTAATTGAATCAACATATTATTGAATTGAATCTTATGAGGTAGGCATTGCTTATTTGCCTATATGGAATGCACGCCACTGCTTGTTAGAAACTGTAACTTCTAAAATAAGAGGATGATAAAACTAAAAAAATATATGATTTACATTACCATGCAAACTTCCACCGAAAATTGGTTTGAAGGAGATCTAGTAAGTAGTTTTTTTAATACGTCATAAATCGTAAACCGCTATTTATCTTTACGTTTCGTAACACGCGAATACGCCCATATTTTACTTGTAACAAAAACTATGTTCCGTAATGCTCTGTTCAGTTGCGACCACAAAGTAGGTAGAATTCGACCTACCAATATGATATAAGCAATAATACAGAATACGCTAATTTTGCTAGAAGTTGAATATAGCAAAAAGTATTTTCTTAGGGTTCCGTAGATCGCAACCGGCTGCAAACTTGAAACTAAGTGTAAAAGGCTAATACAAGTTACCAATGAGTTCGCAACTAGTACCACACATTTTGCCTAGGAGATAAAGGCGAAAAATCACTTTTTAGGGTTCCGTAGCCGAATAGCAAAAAACGGAACGCTTATAGATTCGTCATGTCTGTCTGTCTGTCTGTCTGTCCGTCCGTATGTCACAGCCACTTTTTCCGAATCTATAAGAACTATAATGTTGAAACTTGGTAAGTAGATGTATTCTGTGAACCGCATTAAGATTTTCACACAAAAATAGAAAAAAAACAATAAATTTTGGGGGTAATAAAACCCATAAGTGTGGGTTGTCTATGGATAGGTCTTCAAAAATGATATTGAGGTTTCTAATATCATTTTTTTCTAAACTGAATAGTTTGTGCTTAGGAATTATTCAATATTAAAGTTTTTCTAAATTTTCACCATTTTCCGTACTTCCAAATCGGTTGCGAATTTAAGGTAATCATATCCATACATAACTCTATCGATATTCCCAAAAATCATTAGTACAATTAATGTAAATTGATTATTTAATTCTACTGGACTAAAATTTTAAATCAATAGCATCAGTGGGTGCAGAAATATGCGGACGTCTGTCACAGCGGCACGTCCTTCCGTCTGTTTGTCAATGGGCTGTATTTCATGAACCGTAATAGGTAGACAGTTGAAATTTACACAATGTTTATTTATATTGCCGCTATAACAACAAATAATAAAAATAAATAATTGGACTGTTTTACAAAAAACTTAAACCGACTTCAAAGTACACTAAGAAGTAATCAAATCCTGATCTGATGACAATGGGACCAAACGGGAAGTGTAACCTTCCAGACAAAAAAAGAATTTTCCAAATCAGTTCATAAATGACGGAGCTATGAGGAAACAAACATAAAAAAAAAAAAAAAAAATACAACCGAATTTTTTGAAGTCGGTTAAATATTAAACATACAAGAAAGAATTGTTACCAATTTTATACAATGTATCACGCCTTGTTCTTGCTGGTTGTCAATTCTTTCTATCAACCTTAAATAGTGGCAAAATATTTCACTAGTATATTGTCACAAAACAATTAGAGTATTTTAAAATTAGAGTATTAGAGTCAGACTTTTCATAAGTGCCTGCGAAGGTCTATTTGAATAAATGATTTTGAATTTGAATTGAATTTTTTTTTTTGAATTTGAATTTGAAATTACTACATCTCCACCATCATAAAATCAAACTGTCAATCAAATAAAATCGGTGAGCGAGTCAGACTCAGACTCGCACTTGGCCGGTTTTAACATAACCGGAGCCCTAAAACTATATAATAATAATAATTCTTGATGAACGGCAACCTTCCCAAAATAGGTACTGGTGCTGGTGGCGTTTAGTATTCCAAAAAATTCTGGTATAACCAGTTTTTAGTTGATTATAAATTTTGATCGTTAGAAAAAGTGTCTTCAAACATTAGTATTCAGTTTACACTGGAAACGCTTGTTTACGTTATTATTAGTTATTATTAAATTAGTAACATTTGAAAAAATTACAAAGATGGCCGCTTCTTAAATAAAATATGACATTGACTTTGAGTGTGTACTCAAAGCGTGTTCGTCGCAGGTTCTTTATATACCAAGCCGTGAAATTAATACACAGGTATTGTAAAACGATGAGAATTTTTCAAAAAAAATACCTATATTCAAACTTCACGGTACTTAACTAAACAAAAACTACCTATACTTAAACGATTCTTAATGACATACAAATAGACTAGTTCTGATAAATGACGGTTAATACGAGTCAGAGACCTATTAACGGCTCATTTGTTGATGGGACCACATCGCTTTTCATATTTGTAAGATAATATATTTCTATTGTTGTAGCTAAACAGTGCAATCAGTCAGAATGCGGAGTAACTAGGTCTCTAAACAGTATTAGTGAGATAAAGTTAAAAATATTTTATCACAAACTCTACGACCTTTGTGGAGCAGCTACTGAGTTCAATTTACAAATCAGTGAGGATCATGTGCAGTGATGCGAGAATGGATTCAAAGGAATCTGAGAAGGAAACAGTCAGTGACAGACTAACCAACGCTATAGGTGAATTTGGAAGATGGCACGTAGTACTAATATTAGTATTTGCAGTTACAACCAAAATGTGTACAATTTGGACGCAGATGGGGATCATATTCCTAGCTCCGAAAACCACCTTCTGTTGCATTGAGAGGAACTCTACGGGAGAAATGCTGAATTCAACTTGTTATAGCGACTGTTTAAAGTACGAGTATTATACGGAGTTTGAGAACACAATAATTTCGCAGTGGGGCCTGATATGCGAAAAGGCATGGCTTGCAAATTTCGCTCAGATGATAGGCATGTTTGGAGTGTTGGTTGGCAGTTCTTTCTTCGGATTCTTTGCTGACAGGTATGTGGTAAATACACCCAGATTTATATTGGAATACCCTGTGACACGATTTAAGTATTAACAGTAAACTTTTAGTTAGTTTCGCATCTGAAGCTAACCGCTCCGGCAGTTGTACAAACATTGAAAACTGTGTCAATTTCAGGTACGGAAGACGCCCAGCTCTACTAACCGCGGGCATCTTACAAATATGCACAAGCTTAGCAACGCCATTCTGCCCAGAATACTGGATCTTCACGACTGTCCGATTCTTCCTGGGAGCAGCCGGAGCCGGCACAATGGTCATATCGTTCGTCATCATGATTGAAGTTACAGGCCCTCGATACAGGGAGTTCATGAACTGCCTCGCCTCTCTTCCCATACCAATAGGCGAATTGTTGCTGCCATTATTCGCATATTATTTGAGAGCATGGAATAAATTCAGTTTGGGTATCGCTGTACCTAATTTGGTGTGTTTGTTGTATTTCTTCCTTGTACCTGAGTCGCCTAAATGGTTGATTTCTTTAGGGAGATTGGATGAAGCGAGTGTTGTTATGGCGAAAGCGGCTAAATGGTAAACATATAATGATACGTTTTATAATTTAGATAAGTTATTTAGTATACAAAATAATAAGTATTCTGTTCAAAATTTCAGTAACAAACTACCCGCAGACAATATGCTAGAAGTAGCAAAAAAAATATCCGATGATAATAACATCGATTCAAATTCAAAAAATAAAGCATCATACATAGATCTTTTAACAGAACCGAGTTTAAGGATAAAGAACTTATTGTCCTGTGCCATATGGTTCAGTTTGGGCCTAATATTTTATGGTAGCAATCAATATATTGGACAAACGAGTTCAAACGTTTTTATATCTGTGGCTATGGCAGGTGGTTTGCAGGTAAGCAACATATTACTCTTTTTATTTTATTCTTCACCTGCAATCAAACATAATGCTTTATTGCCCAAACAAAACTTTAAAATAACTATTATATAATATTAAGTAGATAAGAAAACGTATCGGTCAATACACATATTAGTTGTAAAGCACTTTGTAGATTAGATAATACTATCTACTGTCTTTCTGATCTATTGAACCTAGATCGACATCATCTATCTATCATCGACACTTATAATGGCATCCATGTAATCGACGCATCACATGAGAAACAGAAGGTGGTAAGCAAACAAAGCGTAGAAGAGAGTTGAGCGTACTACAAAGTAACTTACCTTACCATGCTGTGAGCGATATTTTCTAAGTTCTCATCAATTTGCTATTATGTCATTCATCAAATAAGCATACAGATAGTACATCTGACGGCAAGTGGTCACCACCGCCTATAGACATTTGCAATACCAGAGGGACTGTCGATGTGGTGCTGCCTTGAAGAGCTCTTTTTCCATTATTATCGATAATTTGCGAGCTTACTGGCGTAATTTTTTTCAGATCCCAGGAATCCTACTAAGCAGTTACTGCTGCAAACGTTTCGGTAGGCGCATCACCCTGATCAGTTTGTTCGTCATATGTGCCATCAGCAACGGTCTACTCTCGGTTCCAGACGACTGGTTCTATGTGAAGCTGGTGGTGGGATCCGTTGGAGTTAGCTGTTCCTCGGGTGCTTTCAGTACTGTGTAAGTATTGGTGTACTTTTTCGCTGTCTTGAAAGTCATAGTAACACAGTGAGATTGAGAGTTCTTAAGCGTAAAAATACGTTTAAGCCGGTTTATTTTTGTTAAATCTCAATAAATTAACATAATTACACCCATAACAGCCTTCAATTAACTGGTTTAAAATTCACTGACAAAGTCAAGGTATAAGCCACTTATCCAGTTTAGGCTCTAAAATGCCAAATATGAAGGTCGAATGTACTGAACTTCACCCCGGTTCGGACGATATCTCGTCTCATTTGACTCATCACGCCTAAACGGCTGGATGGATTTGGATGAAATTTGGCACACATATAAAACATGTTCTTGATCACCGCCTAGGATTCTTAGGAACGCGGTTAAAACCGCGGGGCAGAAACTAGCATCAAATATTGAAGAAACAAAACTATCCGTTCCAGGTACATGTTTACAACGGAGCTGTTCCCAACTGTAGCCAGGAACATGGCCATGGGTGCTTCTTCAACAGTATGCAGGTTGGGATCCATGATAGCTCCCTTTGTGGCTGGGCTAAGTGTGGTATACAATTGGATCCCACCAATGATCTTCGGTATAGCGTCGCTCACAGCTGCAGCGACGTGCTTCTGCCTTCCAGAGACGAAGGGGCAGGTGCTGATGGATCTCATAGCTGAGAGGTAAATGCTAATATCCCACCTATAAAGACGTGAAAGTAGATTTGTTTCGTTTGCAAATAATTACAGCTGAACTTATTTTTATGAAAATTGGCAGAGGTGTAGCTTCCTTCTCAGGATATACTCCGCGATATAGAGCACTTTTTAAGCGAAACTGATGGGAAATCGTGGACAACAGCTAGCAAAATATAAAACACTGGTCTCTCGCAAAAGTTAGAACTTGTAGGTACCCGACTCGAATTCTTCGTTTGTATTAATTTCTTACATCTTTAATTTCAGGTCATCAGAACAAACGAGCGACACCAGTTATAATGTATCTCAGCAGCATTCACAAAGTAGTCATAAAGATAGTTAACACATTGTAAATACCTGTATAAAGATAAACTTTGTCATGAATGGGATGGTATTCCTAAAAACCGAAATCTTCTGTGATTCGATAAACCAGTGTGTAATCTGTCCAAATCTAAGGCAATTGCCTTAATCTAGAAGTTGCTTTGTATGCTAGAAATATATCAGAACAAGATTTTTTTTAATTTAATCCAGTTTCTGGGCATTATTTATCTAAAATAAAAAAGAAATCAGTATAGAATTGCAAAGTTTATTAAAAGACGTAGTCACCGCCTTGCGATACCCCGCAATCCCATGGCAAAAAATTGCTAATGTTCTTGTAAGATTCTCGAAGTCTCGACCCTTGTGAAGATAGAACCAATAATAAAGACTGTTAATTTCATGTTTAAATATAATTTGGAAAACACGGAGCCAACATACACTGCCCTGCAATTTTAACAACCAACATCGCACCTAACCGCATCAAAACTGTTGTTTCCCCGATAACAAAACATCTAATTCTATTGGTAATTCGATTTAGAACATTTTGCAAGCAAAAGTTTCCGCAAACAAAAGCTATAAAACAAATTAAACCCAACATTAGCACCTCAGCAAGGGGGTTTCGTGGAAGTGGGTCAACTTGGAACACCATTTATATTCCCCGCAGCATAATAGTGAGGTAATTAACAAATGAAAGGCAGGGAACAGACGTTATGGCGTCACGTATATCAATTCTCATATTAATTCAGCTTGCAAAGAGAAAAAATAGACTACACATTTTATTAAAACATTACGAGACAGAACAGTCATCTATATAAAGTAAAAATAAAAGCTATGCTGATACTAACTTACAGTAGTACCCAACTGATAAGGCGCGTCGTGAATCTTCGTTCGCACAGAAAAGAAAGTATGGCCCGAAGATTAACGAAAGGATACTTAAAACTAACAATCAACCTTAGATCACTAATATAAGGTTCATAATACACTGCAGCTGTTAGTTCCGTCTCACTCGCAAGTTACGCCCGTCCGCACACATGGCGGCAGCTGCCAGGGCTCTATTCTATCAGCTATTTTCTCATACCTGTAAGAATTGTCGAAGTTTGACCCAGAATTATTAGCAACCAATAGTCGAGTTACAAAAAATGAGAATCGATAACCGTACAATTTGTACAATGACAAATTCTGAAATCCGAACACAGATATCAATAATACAGCGATGGGCGATGTAATCTCACAGGAACGGACGGGGGCTTAAATGGGGATCTACATACTATGTGGGAGATCAATCCGTGATCTGTGATTGCATCCATATACGCATACATTATAAGTTTTAAGTTATTTTTTTTTTTTTGTATTCTGTTTTTATTTAGGGACTTTTGTCAGTTTTGACCATGCCAGTCCCACCATACCCTAATCTTAAATATATACCTACATTCACAATTTCGCAAATTCAACTTATTTATATTCATGGGCGAATTTGTACAATCTCTTAGCCGCGCCACTTGTGGGCTTGGCCAAGATGTCATTCAGAGTACCAATATTAGCTATATTTAAATAATATCAGTAAAAAGCCTTTCTCTTTCAACTTTGTTGCGGACACATTCCATCAACAAGTGCACATCTTCGATAATCCCACAAACCTCGCATAGCGGTGAATTACTTTTTTTCATGAGAAAAGCAAACTTATTGAGCGGAATGTGTCCGGAACGCACTCTAAAAGCAGTGACTACATGCGATCTGCTTAGTCCCACATCAGCAAACCACGGAATTCGAGGAGGCTCGCTCTGAAAGGTTCTATACCAAATTCCTTTTTCCCTTGAATTAACATCCGAATATTCTTTCCAGTTTAAATAGCTTATTTTTTTTAAGTTAGCTAATATTTCTGTATAATTTGGAGCTATATAAACTTCTGAACCCGCCGTTATTGATAATTTAGCTAATCGATCAAATCTAAATCAGCCTCCTCATTGCCGGCTATGCCGATGTGGGACGGTATTTTAAGTTATTGACGATGATGGCTGTGTGAGAGCGAGTAATAATAGAATAGCACGCAGTGGTAATATATAAGTCAATGATAGCACGACCAGCACGTTACCAGTTCCACTTAATCAGGAATGGATTACACAGAATACTGTATAACAACCTATATTCCCATACGATTTAATATCATATTTATGATTATATGAGTTGACCTGAATGAGTCTGATTAAACTTGGCACATAGATCCTTCAGAATTACAAAACGGAGGCAGACCCAAATCTGATCTCGTCTGTGACCAAATCCTTCAAAGATCATGATAATTTAGGTTTTTGTGTTTACGGATCGAAGACCTTTAGAATTTTCTTCAAATATCATGACATTAATTGAATAATGATTTCCATCTTTATTTTTTGAAGCATAGGTTCCAAAATCAAAAATGAATAGCACAAATATATCGGCCTCCCATCTATCTTCCTACGGACAAATGCCTGCACAACGTTATCTCGCGGCGACTCCTGATTGGCCCCGCGTTATTGATAATCCGGGCAATTGATCCGGACATCCGGCGCCGCAAACGTGCCGGATGAGACGGGGTAATAAAATATTTTCCTTTGGAACTGGTTGCACGAAATGTGTCTACTTTTAGTTTTAATCTATTTGTCGTATTTGGGTTGACTATTAAACTGATTGAAATAAACTTTCAACAGATATATGTTCATTCAAGAAGCGCTCGTGGTGTAGCATGGTTAGCCGTTCTTAATCGTTCGGCAAAGTTAAGCTACGTCTGTCGTGGTTGGTACCTGGATGGGTGACCGCCTAGTGGTCAAATCGAGCGTTTCCGTGCTTCGAAAGGCACGTAATCACTTAATTGTGATTGTCGTTAAGCTAGTTGGATGGCTCCTAGGCGGCTTGAAAAAATCCAACAGTAGGTTGACCACTAGCCTACCTCCACCAATCCACAGTGGGCACGCGTGGTGGAGTATCGCCCAGTCCCTTTCACCCTCATTTGTGAAAGGAGGCCTGTGCTCAGTAGTGGGACATTATAGGCTGATGATGACGATGTTCATTTCAAAAAAGTTCTACTAAAATAGTATTAAACATCGCGCAAATTTCTCTCTCACCGTATTTATAAATGTAAACCACAAATTGTAATATTCCAAGCGATTGTGGCAAATTGCCCTAATAATATTTCCAACGTATTACGGCGCGCCAGCTACAAATATCCACCGGGATTTCGCGCCGGGTAATTGCTACTTTTTTCATAAATGTTCAGTCAAATTGAAAATAAACTGAAACCTGGCTTTCGCTCACCTAATACCGGGTAAACCTTTAGTAAATTGGTAGAATACATTTCGGTCAATTTCTCGAAAACATTTAAATGAGACCCCAATTGTATTGGTATAAAGCTGATGAACTTATAGACAAAAGGACCAAATAACATGTACATAAAATCAACCTAAACATGAAGTAGATAAAGCTTAATTCTACGTTCTTTATTCTTACAGAATACCGCAGCCAAATAACTTTATGTTGTGCAAAGTTGTGTTCCTGCGCGTCAGTAAGGTCGCCAGAGCTCATAGGGGAGGGGGAAAGGTCGGTAACGCGTGAGCGATGCTTCGTGTGTTGCAAGCGTCCATATGGCTACGATAACCGCTTACCATCAGGCGGGCCGTATGCTTGTTTACCGACTTAGTCGTATAAAAAAAAAAAAAAAACATGAAGTTCTACGTAAATACAAATGTATAATGTACCTTCCATGCCCCAGTACAGTCCCTCAGTTTGAACCGGTCACTTGGGCGCAATCAAACTGTACAGCTAGCAACGCAAGTTCTTAGCAAGACAGAAACTGGGAGCCGTCGTGTGCAACATTGATGCTGCTGGCTATACGAGGTTGAATGCCCAAATGGGCAGATTCGTGTCGTCGAGATTTTCTCGATGAATATTTGATCACTTGTTTGGGGAAAATTTAAGTGAAACTAGCGGTTAATCGTGGATTTAGGATACATATATATACTTCTCGATAATAAAATAGAAACTTTCATATTGGACTGGACCTGGCCCAATAAAATTGTATTGATATTTATACCCAAAACAGTATATTTGATCACATAAAGATAGGAACAGCGCAATATCCAGACACGATAACTTAAACTATATAAATATAGATCCTGTCAGAAGGGTAGCAAGGATGAATAAGAAGCGTTTCCATTTTTCTAATCAATGTGCTGAGTGGAACGTTTTATAAAACCTTCGTATAAAGGCAAAGAGCTAATCTCGTCAAAAAAACTTTGCCTTCTAACGGCTCAAGAAAAAGTAAGTTGGTTACAAATTAAATTAATGGAACTGATCTACATCGGACGGAATTTTGGAAAAAGTTCCGCTAAAAAGAAAATGGTGAAATGGGTGCTTTGATTAATATTCGAGGAATTTACAATTCAGATATTTTACAGCCATTTTGGGACAAAGTGACAATTTGTTGAAAGCCTTTACCTTTGGAAATGCAATAATTGTTTAATTTGGTTTAGATTGTAGCTTTTCTTCTGTTGTATCTATTATTCTAGAGGCACTCAGACAAATAAACTAACAAATCAAAATGCCAGCAAATCATATGGTACTAATACCGTAGCTTCTATATTCAAGCCATATAAGCAATCTGTGTGCTTCTGATTAGCAAGACTGTCCACTCAAGCGGATTGATTGCCTGCCATTGACGAGGACAACATGAATGTGCAGACGATATTGCATCAAAATGCAGTCGTATAGTCAATTCTGTTGGGAAAATCCCTGCTCATCACTAGGGAATGCAAACCGGTTTCACCGAAAACCGAAAAACCGTTATTCGGTCCGGTTTTGAAGGTGAAGAAAAACCGGTTTTTAATAACACCAAAACCGGTTTTTCGATTTTTTTCGATTATTTTTCTATATGTGGCAACACTAAAAAAGGAAGACTCGCCGCCATTTTGTAAACAAATTGCAGTACAGTGAGTATTTTTGTGGTGTACTGACGTGTTATGTGTATAAAATAAGGAAAAAGTTGAGTTTCAAGGAGAGTTGTGAGGTAAGAAAACAACTTATAATAATTGAAGTAATTATTGTTTTTCATAAATTTTAAACGTGCGATTGGTGTTAATTTTTTTCAGTATTGCTAAGCTTCCGCTGTCCGTCGGTCCGTCTATCTGACAGTGAGCTCTATGTATCTCATGAACTGTAATAGGTAGACAGTTGAAATTTTCAAAGAATGTGTATTTCTATAGCCACTATAACAACAAATAATTAATTAAAATAATGCTAAAGGGGGCATACAAGAAGTCTTTACGGAACCCTTCGCGCGCGAGTCTGGCTCGCACTTGACCAGGCTTTTTAATAACTGCTACATATTAAATTTAAAAGAAAGTTTTTATTCTATTACAGAAATCGGAAAACAATCGAATGTATAATGGAGGAATTTAAAGAAAATCAACCAAAATGCCAACAAAAATCAAGTGTATGGAGTCAGTTTTTAAAATCAACTAAAAATAATTCTGCGAAATGTAAACAATGTAATAAAATTTTGATGTGTTCTGGCGGTTCAACATCTACCCTTAGAAACCATTTGAATAAAGTTCATTTGATTTCCCTCACAGTTAGTAATGAAACAAACTCTTCTCCTACGCAACCTGAACAAATGGAGCAATGCACCGATGGTAATATTAATCTACCATCAACCTCTAATAAGCCGCAGAAGCGGAAGATATCCGAATACCTTACAAGAGAAGACTCCATGGAGTTGACTATATCTAGAATGGTGACACTTGATGGTCTAGCATTTAGAGTGTTTGCCAATTCAGCAGATATCATTCGATTATTTAAAAATAATGGGTACACATTACCAAAGTCGGCAAACACAATAAAAAATATCGTGATTAAGGAAAGTGAAAATGCGAAACTAAAAATTGTGACTAACCTATCGTTATTAAAAAAAAAAGGAGCAAAATTTTCCGTGTCCGCTGATGAGTGGACATCCACTAGAAATCGGCGTTATATGAATATTAATATACATTCCCCGCTGCTCGATTCTGCAAAAAAGTTCGTCAATTTGGGGTTAGCTAGGTTGGAGGGTTCCGCAACAGCTTTAAAATGTGCGCATATATTAGAAGAACGCTTAAAAAATTTCAACTTACACCTACAAGACATAACAGGTCTCACTACCGATGGAGCCAGTGTGATGATTAAAATGGGAAGAGCTTTACCTGTTTATCACCAATTATGTTACGCTCACGCTATACAACTAGCTATATTAGACGTACTTTACAAAAAAAACGAACTGAATATCGATATAGGTATGAGTGACAGCGAATCTGGCTCTGATGATGAGGATGATTCCGATGGAATTACCTTGATAACATTTGAAAGCGGTTATCAAAAGAAGCCTACAATACTATCAACGAACTACAAGTATATAATTGATAAAGTGAGAAAAACAGTTAAGATCTTCAGAAAATCACCCACAAAGAACGACGAAATCTTACAGAAATATGTTCTAGAAGAGTTTGGCAAACATCTTTCTATTGAACTAGATTGCAAGACCCGATGGAGTTCCTTGTGTAACATGTTGCAGAAATTTATTAAGTTGTATGGGTGCGTCCAAAAGTCATTGTTAGATTTAAAATCTAGTATTCTATTCATAGATGAAGAAATTTCGTCTCTAAAGGACATATGTGAAGTTTTAGATGTACTCAAATGCGTCGTAGAAGTGTTATGTCAAGAAGATGCTACTCTTCTTACAGCAGACGTAGCATTAAAGCACATGTTCAAGAAACTGACAAATTTTCATGGTGATTTCAGTAATGTACTGCGCAGCTCTCTGCAAAAGAGAATCGGTGGCAGATATCTTACTGTCCAAGGTGTTCTTAAATATTTGGACAACGCGAACATTTTTTTGAGGAAGTTTGTAGATTCAATTTTTCAAAAACCATCGCCCGAATCAATAAGAACTGTTATTATGTCCCTAGTTACCGGTAATAATAGTGGTACAACTTGCAGTAGAGATATATGCGAACCTGAACCATCGACATCAGAAAGACCAGCACAAACGTTTGCTAGTTTCAAAGAAGAGTTGCTGCATGTGTTAAAACCAGCCACTAATACAACTAAATCTACCACGTCATCAGCCGTAGAATCACGATTAGACACATGCCTGCCCGAGCCTGAGATGCTTATATGTGAAATGGCTTTATATGAAAATGGTGGATATCGTGGGAAATTTTTAACACAGGCTTATAACAGTCTACTAACTATTAAACCAACCAGTGTAGAATCAGAGAGAGCTTTTTCAACAGCGGGCTACTTTTGTAATAAATTGAGATCAAGCTCAATGATTCTACACTGGATGCTTTAATGATATTGAGGTCATACTTTAAGATTAATAATTAGATTGTATTTTTTTAATGTAAATAAGTTGATTGTTTTAATATTATATAGCTTTTTGAGACTGATTTATTATTTAATGTTTAAAGATTTATTGATGTTCTTTTATAAAAATAAATATTTTTAATTGTAATTAGGATCTAATCAATATCAATACGGTAATTGATAAGATCGTACAAGTTGAGAGTGATTTTGAGACTGAGATTTTCATCAGATGAAGATTTTGTTTCTTTCTAATATTGAGGTCATACTTTAGGATGAATAATTAGATTGTTTTTTTAGATAAGTTGATTATGTTTGAATATGACCTATATAGCTTTTTGAGACTGATTTATTGTTTAATGTTTCATAGATATTTTTTACAAAAAAATATTTTAATTATAATTACGTACAAGTTGAGAGTAATTTTGAGACTGAGATTTTCATCAGATGAGGAGTATTATGGTCCTTTATATGTTTTTTTTATATAAATGTGTCATTTACGATTTGACTGTGACTAGCGTTATTTTTAGTACTTTTTTTTAGTAGATTTACATTTAAAAAAAGTTAAATGGTTACTTTTTCTGTATAATTTACATATGGAGTAGTCCAAGTAGCATTGTTTGATGATTCCCGCAGAACTAATCTAATCGCAATTAAAAACAAAGCAAACATGATTTTTTTATTACGACAATCGTTTAAAATATAGATAATAACAACCAACTGTGTAGTCTATGCATATAAATAGTCTGTAGACAGAGTTGATTAAATCTATTATTTCCATCAATTTGATGTTTCTTTTATACCCCTTTCATTAACTTAATAAATCTTCGAAGATTGCGATTTTTAAGTCTTTGGCACGGTTATTATACGATTTATAGAATTAATGCGGTTTTTTTTCAAAAATACAAAAAAACCGGTTTTAAAACCGGTTAACCGGTTTTTTCTCAAATAACCGGGAAAAAAAACCTGTTTTCATTTTGCTACGGTTTTGCATTCCCTACTCATCACGTCACAGATCGTTCTTTTTTTGCGTACAGATAATTTATGGGCAGAAGAGTGGCAGGTACGGAAGAAAGGGCGTGTGTAAAAGCTAATATAAGAAACCGGCTCGATCGGAATTGCAATAGGTAGAAGAAAGGGGTTTAAGGGTTTTGGGATATTTACTCCTTTAGTTCTTTGTTCAAACATCCAAAATACAATTTGACTTTATTAAGGTGCTATATTTTACAATAATAGATGACTCTCCAAAACAACAGTATTTTTTTATTCTGTTCTGTTTTCATCCTCTAACAAACAAATATAATATATTTTTCGGTAACAAAGCATCACGTAAAGTTGCCAGTGTCACCACAGTGTCACCATTTATTATTCAGTACGTGAGACTCGACCCTGTTTACTGTAGGGCGACCACATCGGCCGCATTTTTCGGATAGCTTTTGGATATCTCTTTGAAAATATGTTGCTAAAACATATAAAATCTTTTCGCACATTCTATAAAAAGCACAATAAAGGCTCTCTTCTTCTTTCACAAAGGAGTTCTTTCACCAACAATGGGAAATATGTACTAATACACTATTAGTATGTTATTGTTCTTGCATCCTACTCTGCACGCTGGTCCTACCGTACAATGTAACAGAAAGTGTTACACATACAGCATTCCATTGAATTGTCAAGAGCCATTGTGCACATACGCCCGCCATTTTGTAACGCTACCTCGCATCTTATATGTTCTGCTTGTTTACTTTTTTATGTATGTTACGTTTATCACATGACTTAGTGTTCCTATATTACAATCCATTATCCTGGGTCTTCAAATTGCACCGATTCGTGTCACTAGCTATGCAGTGCACTTTGGTTCTCTTTCACTTTGTTTTCAGTTGCATTATCTTTATGGTTAAATATCAGTTCCGAGGCGGGAAATTTGTATTATTTCCAGTTTTTTTTTACTTTCGTAGAACAGTTGATAGATGTTTCAGTGATTAGCTACCGTAGAAGTTAATTTGGCACAATGTTTTTTGTATAATATGAGCCATATTTGAACGTTTCTCACGGTTTCTCTAAAAACCGTAATACTATTTTGGGAAACGTACATAAATAGTTAATCTCAAACAAAAAGTATCAATTCTACAATATGCTAAATGAACTACTACGGCCGCTAATCACTAAAGTATCTATCCATATTATTCTACGAAGGTTAATAACAAATTTCCCGCCTCACTACTGATGTTAAACCTTAAATGGATTTTTATGGAACTCTCAATACTTGCAATAAGATTTATCAGCGTTGCTGAGGGATTAATGATGGTCCGGGCTAAACGTATGATATTTCAACTACCTATTTGCTAATTTTGATCTACATCCGATCCCTTGACAGCATAAAGGACATAAATATCCACTTACAGCATTAATAATATTAGTGCGAAGTAGGATATACTACCAAAACCTTAAAACCTTAAATTAAACAAAGTCTCAGGCCAGAATCCAATTAGAATAATGGACAAAGTCGAAAACAACTCCAGACTAAAAGCGAAGCAAATCCGAAACGGAATGAGAATATATAGCGACATTCAGCAAATTCAGGCTTTGTGTATTCAAAGGATAGATAGTAGTAAAGTTGTAATGGACTTTGTAAAATCTGAATGATACCTAAACAAAGCATAAGATACGCTAACCGAAACACTAGTGTTAGTTTCACTTGACAGACATAATTTCCTAGCTGTCCCCCGCGGTTTCACTCGCGTTCCCGGGATAAAAAAGTAACGTGATAAAAAAGTATATAATAGTCGGGGATAATGTAGCTATAAGTGAAATATTTTTTCGAATCCGACTGGGAGTTCCAGGGATTAGCCTGTTTAAAGAAACAAAAAAGCTCTTCCGCTATATTATATATGAGGTAGATAGAAAGTATAAGAAGATAGATTAGTTTAGTATAGATTAAGCTATATAATTACAAAGTAACTTGCTTTTTTATATAACATTAAAATTCCTTTTAAAATAATTGGACTGTTTCACAAAAAACTTAAACCGACTTCAAAGTACACTAAGAAGTAATAAAATCCTGATCTGATGACAATGGGACGTGATGGGACCAAACAGGAAGTGTACCCTTCCAGACAAAAAAGAATTTTCCAAATCGATTAATAAATGACGGAGTTATGAGGTAACAAACATAAAAAAAAAACTAATTGAAAACCTCCTCCTTTTTTTGAAGTCTGTTAAAAATAGACGCCATCGAAAGTAGAGATTTGTTGCTAATAATATGGGGTCGTCGACGCGATATGTTAGATTCTCCCATTCATCCCTTCTATCTTACTCAAATCATCCCTCACTTTTTCCGCCTCTTTTAGAAAACTTTGATGTTGTTCCACGATCGATATTATATTATATGATATATTGAATGTATCAGAAAGTACAAATATTCAATCCCAAATCTATCCATCCATACATATGTATCTACTGTAGTAAACCCATTTCGAACTGCATAAAGAAGCGTGGAAGTGAGTTTCAAATCGTGTTAAGCATTTCCGGGCGAGCTCTTTATATATTCAGTTTTCAGTCTAACATTCGCAAACACTTCTAATGCAGCAGCATTTCTATGGTAAGTTCTGTGTAAACTTTATGATTTAAAGTTTATTATGCAGCTTTCTTTTTGCCTTTTTTATTATTGTTAGTCTGAATAGTAGTAAGGGCAATAAACCTAGGTGAGATAGGCTGATGATGAAATAAAGTATGAGGAAGCCAGGTAATGCAATGAAAAAAATATCTTCGACGACAACTTTTCATCAGCTTGATTAATAAGAGAAATTTTTCGTACAGAATCACATTATACAATTACAAAACTCGTTATAGCTCACGGCTGATAGAATATTATTGATCCCGCAACCAAAGCACTAGACTCGAATCAATCATGGCGAAGAGATGTCCCTTTGTCAAGAAATTCTTTCAGAAGTATTGATGAATGGGCTATTGTTATGACTTGTCTGAGTTGTCTGGCAGAACACTCGATCAAAGTGCTCGCATGAATCTTTTGCGAAATCCATTGATGAAAATCTTCTAGTTGAGCATCTCGAAATGGTATAAAGGTTTTGGTCAAAATGTAGTGTTCCGACTCTCCTAGAAATAACAATTTCGATATTGTCACTGACTACAGAGGTAAATTTCTCTCCTGATAAGACTCGTGCTATATATTTTCATAGCCCTGTGGCGCCTGTCGTAGTGTCAGATCCCCAAGTGAATGTTGTCTCACATAATTCTCTGTGCGTTAAGTAAACAAGCTCCCAGATCTACGTAATCCTATTTAGATTCCTCTCGACGCAAATATTCGTATAAGCGCTGAGACAATGAATTGAAATAACAGAATTTGGTTTAATTAACATTATTAAATTACACCTTTATTATTCAATTTCATCAAGTTTTGATTGAACTTCAAAGAAATATAGTAAATTAAACCAAACTGCAATATTTAAATCAGAATTGATCAAACCATCCCAGTTTTAAGAGTGTCTAACAAACGTATTTGCTTTTTAAATAGAATGAACTTGCGTTTATTAGTTCTCAACTGCTAAAGCAGACAAAACAACACCTCTGTTGCTCGTAAAAGAGACAGAAGCGTCCAACGACCGTTAAGACAAATAATAGGCAATGAAAGCCACATGACGTAGACAGCTCCTTTTCTCTCGAAAAATGCTATAAACAAGAAATGGTGGTTGTTATGGCTTTGCGAAGGCTGTTCTCGTATTGAACGTCAAAGTTATTATCATGATTTAAAGGAGTCCGACATCAAATTGCATCTTAATTTTTTTTGACATCATTAAGGATGACATTACTATAATTGTAAAAACAATTGAATGACTGTAAGAAATATGTCGAAAAAACCAGTGAGGACGAATATCAATAGCATGCTTTGTAAAGAGCAATGCATTTTAGCGGTAAGCAAACAAATACAATTCGTTTGACTTACCAAGGAACCAGAAAAAGTTTAATTTGTGATAGCAGATCCTAATTAGATCATAGACGAACCCCAATCTTCGTGTGATAAAAACTTCACTAATAAAATCCTGCGAATTACTCTTCCAATGTTTTCAGATTCACCAGAACTTAGTTCTCCTTTACAAACAAGTGAGGTAGTCACGTAGAGAACTTTACACCCGAGAACACAAGCACTGTAAAGATAAAAGCAAGCGTATCATGAAACCCGCAAGGTTCTGACTTCTGAGGTTTTATTGACGGAGTTTCCCTTTATCTAGTCGTAACGTGAGCCGAGGTTTTATGTTCTACGACCACTTCTGGCGGTTCACTTTAGATTCCATTATATGAGTTGTATACGGTCAGTCCATACGTAAGAGCTTATTGTTCGTGTTTCTCATTTCAATTGATTTCAATTTTATGAGTCCCTTTTTGAGGTTATACGAAAATTACTTTACCTCGACAATTTCCTTTGCAGAACTTTTACACGGTTTTTAATATTGGGGTGAAAATAGTAGGTTAACTCTGTATTTGAGGTTATCGCAAATCAAATGAATACAATTTCTGATAACCTCATATATTTCTACAGATTTCATGAAATGAAAGAAACGAAGAAATGCGGTCAACGTAGAATTCATTGAACTGCGAGTTTGTAAGGACAACGGTATTGTGAAGCTGATTTAGGTTGACAAGTTGATTCTGTAGTACATTATGTACGCGTAGTTTTTATGCCCCTTTATCTAAAATATGTATTAGAATAACATCATAACCTGTGGCACCTTCAGTTGTTTTGACCTGCATAAATACCTGTTGGGCCTAAATTGATATTTTTGTTATATCAAAAGGCTGGCATTCAGGCAGGCAATATACCTGAATAACTACCATCGCCTATGGCCGTCAGCAGTCCTAAAATTGCCAATATGTCCTTCATCACATTACTAAGCCATCATCGCTTCCATAATACTTTTTTTGATCTCATAATATTTACGACAAACAATAAATATGGCATGAAAGTTATGAAAGCCACAACTGCCTAACCCATCAATTTATCACAATTAATTACTGAAGCTATAACGATATATTTTGCTTGTTATTTATATGTTAAACTCGGTAAATATTAACGACAACAGAAATACTGACCATGGACGTGTTATTTCAGGCAATTTTCACAAATGTTGAGCGGAAATGAAATTTTATGCGCAGAGAACCTTAATCAATTTAGTCTGCAATGGTAATGGCTTTTGGAGCTTTTCACGCGACAGGACATTTACAAAATTTCGTAGTAAATAACAAACTAATTTAATTAACTAAGTAGTTTATCACATTTTCATAGTTGTTCGTTTTCATTCCAGTTACAAATCAAATTGAAAATTTGTCGCCACGCACCAATGTTTCGGCTATTGCACTAAGAGCTTCTAGAATTTAAATGCTTATTATTTATTTAAACATCTTCGGCCTTATCAAACTCATAATTACTTGAATCATTGTCAAATAAGCAAGCCCACTCATAGTCAAAATGATACAGATAGAGAGCTATAATCAATGTATCGACTAAAGTTACTAAGAAATAAAACAGAGAAATCGCTGCATTCATAATGAAATCATCTACGAAATTGCAGAAAAAGAAAATCCTCCAATCATTTCTAGGATAGATATTATGTCACCAAACCGATATGTACTAGCTGTAAATCACTTCCATTTAAGGCTTTATATGTAAGTTGGAAATGTGTAATGTCAGAGCTTTCATATAACAATCTCCATAACACACAGTGCAATAACAGAATGAAATGTGACGACTCTGCTAATGAAGGTGTATGGAGCGCTGAATGCGATGTGATGAATGGACGGATTAACATAGAAGATGAGCATGGACGCCGCGTTAAAAGCTAATGTGTTGCAGTTATGGAATCATGAGTGTTTAGAATTATGCTAGGATTATAAATAGAAAGAGAAAAAAACTACTTATTGGCATGAAATAATTAGCATGACTTACAAACTGACTAGACATGGGTCCAGGAATCATTATCATAATACTGAGCGTCAGATAATTAATTTGATTAAATTTACTGTTATAAACTATATAGCTTCATTAGTTATAGGTTTAAAATTAACTGTAAATATGGTTTAGTATAGGCTCAAAATTTTTGGGAAGACATGATTGATGATTTTCAAACCTGACTATGACAATCGCTAGGCACAAAAATCTTCACACCAACTGTATCTTAACTGAATTATTTATTAGACTAAGCTTCAGCCAGTGTTCTGCCTTCTACTGAACCGGCAGGAAATGAGGATACAACGAAGATAAATAGTCCTGGATTACTGTAGCGTGAGGCAGCAATCTTGACGTTCAAGCCACAGAAGACGAGGAATTTAAATAATGAACTCTCAGGTAGAATATATCAAGTGTTTTTGAACGTGTTGTGTGAAATTATAAAGGTACCACAAAGAACCGTGCTAGCTATGGTTTCCTCACAATGTTTTTCTTCCACAAAGGCTCAAGCTCATTAACAAAGGATAATTTTCGTTTAAACCACCAAATCTCGCATCTGTATTTTTTGGTTCTAAATCAGATTTCCTCAATCACTCCGCTCATAAGTGTTGTATTTATAATCATGGACGGTACACTGGCGTATGTTAATTTTACGAGAGGGTCTCATTTGCAGGCTTGTAAAATGGTATTTGTTAAGCGAGAATTTAAAAGAGCGATACGGCTTTTCTGTTTTTTTTAAGTACAAAAACATGGAAAGAAGCCTCAATCAACTTTGATACGAAATTAGTACATTCAAAATAAATACAAAATCAAATAAACAGATGAAATAATCACAGCATTAAACATTTAACGAGGAGAGAACGACACATAAAGAATGGATCTTAACGAGAGGAAGATCGAGGTTTACAATCCAGTTTATAGCCTGTTGGTTCTCTTAGATAATAAGAAACGAATGCCTGAAGTAAATCTTCAAATTAAAACAGCGCTATCGTTTGAGGTCGTTGATAATGTGAACAGACTTGGATTACATTTTCATTATCAATTAATCTGAACCTTGGACACATCGAAGAAAGATCGTGATCATACACATCAGGTAAACCGACGACTCGGAGCATCTATTTTCAGAAGTGCACACATTTTTACAAAGACGTATAATCTAAATCTTTAACACATTTGACACAATTTGACGTAAATAATGATTACGTATTTATGGACCACCTATCTATTCTCAAAACTCTTAAAAAAGCAACGGTTAAAAAATAACAATTGATTTCTAACATTATAAAAATCGTTATGTAAACGACGTTATTTACGCGAACACTTAAGTATTTTTAGGTTATTAAGTCTCTATAGTCAAATAAACGAATAATACTACGGATATTCTTTCAATCGCTCCTATTGTATATTTTAACTTGAAGTCAATTGAGTACCCAATATAAATTATTTATAGTAAAAGTCAATAACGGTTTATGTATATGGTCTTTCGAAACAAACCGCCGTGATTTGATGAAAATCTACTATATTTATTAATGATGGAATAGTTATAAATAACCTTTGATTGAAGTTCGATATTTATAAATGTTTAAAGATTATTAGGAGACACACTTCTAAATAATCCCAATGACCCTTGAAACCTTGAAACTTGATTCTTATAGCCAACTTCAGTTGTTTGTAGCCAGCACTACAAAAACTCGGGGATGATCCAAACATAAAATTTAAAGAAACCACATAGGTCGCTGCAATTGCTTGAAATCATACAGATAAACTTAAAATTGATCCGTTAAACTAGAACCTGATGATACATTTGAAATAACGGTGAGAAAATATAGAAGCAATTACTTTATCCCGCGCCGTAGAAATAACACCAGTGCTAGCAACACTGACAGTGAAGGAGTGGCAAGCTCAGCGGAACTGTGCTACAAACATTTCACAATTAAACGTTAGAAATACTCCGGTATTTGTCAGAGGAGGCACGAAGCCTCTAAGACGAAACCTTAGACAAGTTAACCCTAGCATAAATTAATTACAAGTTGAACGTGATCTTAAATTTCTTTCATAAAGTGTCAGAATAAAAAACATAATTGATGAAACTTATGCTGAAGTACGATACGTTATCAATTATTCAGTAACACAAACTGATATACTATGACTAATTAATGTATTGGATTGGAACTATTAAACATGAACCACATCATTAAGTACTGCAGTGAAATAAAACGTCAGAGGACAAGCAACAGCCACACTCAATTAGTAGACTCTTAAAATTATAATAAACAAAAATCTTTGAATGAAGTCACCAAATTGGTTTCTCGATCAACAAAGACAACTCCATATCAATCAAAAACTAATTTAAACTAACACAAAAGGAAATAACAAAACATTAATTAATATGTACGAACAAATGAGTGAGTACCAATTGCAGAAAATAATTCGAGGGGTGACGTCGAGTCTGGCGATCCCTTTGAAATAAGGATGATTCAGCAGACGATATAAAACAACAAATTGGCAGGAACCCAAGCATGGATCGAACTGGGTGTAGCTTGCATGTTACTTAAGGTTTTACTAAATATGGCACATTCGTTGTTAATATCCATTGCTCGGTATAAATCGGTCATTCGAAAAAGAATTTGATATCATGCAATTCAAAATACGAAGAATATTGCATGATATCAAGTTCTTTTTCGAATGACCGAACCGTTTGATGGACATGTCATTTGGAATGAAATTGCCTAAAAAGTCGATTGTTCATAGTTCTGAATTGATATAAGAAATGTGTCAAGTTTAAACTGTTTCAACAATACGACACGTGGCTGGCTTTAAACCAACGACACTGTTATATAACTTAAGACAATCAATATGACTTGTGTTAGTAATAACTTGGTAATTAAAATGTAGGTCATAGCAATAATATAATTTAGAGCACTGTTTTAATTTTCAACTTATTCGCAGTATCAGGAAGAATTATCTGATATAGTTAAGTTACCATTCTCTAACTTATTTTGCAGCGTTAATTGCCTGGTTTCCTGTACCCCTTCGGGACTGATAATTTGCAGTATGACATAAGATCCCCTGTTATATCCTAGGAATGAGCCTTGCGTAAGCTTTTCATAATATCTCGAGAGATAGCTCGCAATTTGTTAGTTGGGATGACAATGGCGAGGCGAAAGGGGGAGATGTTCCAGCGGGCTAGGTGTCAATGCCCGAGGACTGCAGTCTAACGTTTCTTGTTCAAAACTTGTATCTATGCAAAGAGAGATAACTTCTATAACGCGATGTACGTATTTGTGGTGCCATGTAACATTTTGTTCATTGTTATAATCTAGCGCTTTTTTGTGAATTATGTCACATGTTATACGGACGACTATGTTATATCCAAGTTATTTACATTAATAATGACAATTCTAAATTAGACTAACTTTACACCAAAATTTCTAAGGATAAAATACATAACTAAAAACTTTTCGTTACAACAATAAGAAAACAACAAAGATACGAACTTAAGATCTAACTGTTGAGCAGAGAGTTTGTCACATCTGCCGCCAAAGTGGCAACAATACTACCAGACATTCTGAGGCGATCACGTTCACGGATCATGGTTCAGATATCTTAGTAAAACGTGATGTACAAAGTTCTATAAGTAGGAACTTGCAACAATTATGTATCGGTATACAAATTTGAGAAGGCTATAAATATACAAGTGGAAACTAAAGATACAGATTCTTTACCTAAGTAAATTTAATAATCAGAGGGAACACAAAAAAATAATAGAGGGGATTAAACGTGAAAGTAGTCCAGGTTCATAATAGCCTATATAGTCACAGAGAAAAGAGACGATAATCTAGTAGAGATAGAATTTGGATATCAATTACATTAGATAGAATTCTTCCACATTATTATCATCTTTTCGTTTCAGACTATCTTTAAGTTGGAGTCACATCCTAAAAATAATAAGGCCGAGGCGAGTAAGGTTACAAGCTATAATGAAACCGGACTCATCTGTCCTGTGACCCGTGACGCTTCCTTTGGGCGTGGCACAGGTCAAGTTTATCCATCCCATCGTATATTGGGAAATGCTGCGTGTATTACTGAATATTGCTGGCTTCAGCAAATAAGTTTGGCTTATGTAGGTCTAGTTTTAAATTGTCTGTAAATAAAAAACGATATAATCAGTGTACTTTCATCGCTATCTCTAAATGGTTCCAAAGATCTTTATAAACTTTTAACTTTCCCACTTTGCTTATCGCTTCAGTTTCATGCTCGTTCGTACGTATCTTCACAGCATAATAATGGTGACATCCATTTAATATTACCTCTTCGTTCAAATTATTATTCCAAGCGAGGAGTAAAATTAATAAAATTTAATCTAAAATTTGCTTTGAGGGGAAGGTCTAATATGACATGAGACACGATCATTGTGATTAATATTATGAACGTGCTGCGGTGAAATTATTTGATGTTATAGCTGATTTTATTATGATGTATTAAGTGCTAATTAATAGCAATCCTTGCAAAGTTAACCCTACAAAGTTAATTGTTAAAGATATTGATATTGTTCTAATTAACAATAGAATCTGCGACATTCAATCAAAATACAAAACTAATAAGACAAATACAATTACACAAATTCAACAACTAATATCAAAAACAGATAACATAAAATGTTGCTTCATTATTTAGATAGAAAACTGTTGATAAAGCAAATATAAATATACAATGCGGCTTAAAAAATAACTTCGTAAAAGAGTTTACTGAAACCAAATATTTGCTAACACTGCGAAAACTAACAGGGAAAAAAATACGCAACAGCTTTTTCCCTGATTTTTACTGCTGCATCTGAATTTTAAAATAGTTTTAGTTGGTTCGCTACAACAGCTGATTCAACTTCGGGAACTGAGCTAATTTAAAAAACCGATCCGCCCAGTTCTTTGCTGTTGCGTTATTAGTTTGAATGAGACTAGTTTCAGCGCTTGGGAGAGTTGAAAATACTCGAGATGCCTTTTTATGCAGATATCAAAGAGGTAACTTTCATATTGCTATCGGTTCTCCTACACTAGCATGGCACAAAAATAAAGATATGGGACTGTAACTGCCCACTGAATCGGGGGAAATAGACCAAACAGATTTATAAGTACACGTATGAAGAACATACAGTTTAAATTCTTTAAATAGGGTGACTTATAAGGAGAAATCAATTATTGTTTTTTAACCGCAAGTCAAGGGAATGTGTGAAAAAAAATCTTTCGTTTGGGAAAGTAGTGTAATATCATGAATATAACCATGTGTTTATGTATCGGTCACTAATTACCAGTCATATATATTTCATGACTGGGAATATCTAAAAACATAAGATTCTGTTATGTAATCTTGTAAAGATAATTTGTTCCACCTAAATGAGCATACTGAATACAGCCTCCAAGTTGGACGGCCTTTCAATAATGAGCAACTTAAGTAATAATAAGTACCCAATACGTCAATTTGATCTAAATTGTTAACGAACGGTCGGATCACAGCAGCCTTTGAACACGACTGTTGTGAATAAGTTGAGCTATTAACGGATATAAGAAATGCAGACCAAAACCTTGGAAGCCTTAGAAAATAAGGTATCAGTATTTTACGTCAAAATTTTCTTACATATTTAATGAAGATATTTTCAAAAAAGAAGTGTTCTTGTTCTGTGATAAAAAAAACGTTTGTGTCAACCGGCCCTTATTATTTGAAAATGTTAGTTTCTCATTTTTAGTCACTGCCTGCTATATGGTGAAGCACACGTGGTGTAGCATGATTAGCCGTTCTTAATCGATCGGCAAAGTTAAGCTACGTCTGTCGTGGTCGGTACCTGGATGGGTGACCGTCTAGTGGTATTTCAAATCGAGCGTTTCCGTGCTTCGGAAGGCACTTAAAGCCGTTGGTTCCGGTTATCACTTAATCGTGATAGTCGTTAAGCTAGTTGGATGCCTCCTAGGCGGCTTGAAAAATTCCAACAGTAGGTTGACCACTAGCCTACCTCCACTAATCCGCAGTGGGCACGCGTGGTGGAGTATCAGCCCATTCCCTTTCACCCTCATTGGTGAAAGGAGGCCTGTGCTCAGCAGAGGGACATTATAGGCTGATGATGATGATGATGATGATGATGATGATATGGTATAGACTGAACAATAAAAGTAATCCAGGACAGTTGCAATTGACTTAATATCTTCGTGTTAGCCCCTACAGATGTTATCGTTATTGCTTACTTACAGAACTGGCACAGTACGTCATTCAATAAAATGAGATTATTGCCCTCTCCCTGCCAACCCCTCTGCACACTACAGTGCTTTTTTTTTTTTTTTTTTTTTTTTTTTTTTTCGTGGGGAAATCCTCATAGGATACCCTACCGCCCCGGGGGTAGCGGCCGGGTTATGCCGGACTTTTACCGGCTAAAACCCCACGGTGGTCGCCATCTGCGCTGTAGAGAGGGGGGCGGGCTCTCGTGTTGAACGCGTACCTGCTCACCCCTCCAAGCGCGGCGCTTTGATAGCTCGTCCCGGGGGAAGTCTAACACCTCCCCCCAGCACCCTCGCTGTGCTATCGCACGATGAGTCGTGACCACATCGACCCATCGTCCTCCTTGGGGTCACTTCTGGGCGCACAGAGCCCCCGCTCTGATTGCCCACGACCCCAAAGGCCCCGTTTAGTCGCCTTTTACGACAGGCAGGGGAACACCGTAGCTGTTATTCTAAGCCCGAGCTACAGGGCAGGGGGGCCGCGACGAGGCACGTTTGCGCCCCGGCGGCTTCGCCTCCGGGTGGGATCGGCCCTCTCCCGATCCCGCTCAGCAGCCTCCTTCTGGACCATTACGGTCTCACAGAAGGAGGCTACGGCCCTCCACGCTGTATCCCCGCTCAGCATCGCCGACACGACTGCTGGCAGGGAGAGATTCCGCCCGATCTCTTGGACCAGGATCCGCCGCTCAGATTCCCATGCAGGGCACACCGCGAGCGTGTGCGATGCGGAATCCTGGTCACTTCCACCGCAGTGGAAACAGGCCGCCGTCGCCTCACGTCCGATCCTACACAGATAATCACCGAAGCACCCATGCCCGGTGATTATCTGTGTAAGTCTGTAAGTGAGTCGTCCACCTTGTCGCTGCATCCAGGCCTCGAATACCGGCAGGACTGCTTCGACGACGCGTTTGTGTGCAAACCGCTCCTCACGAAGCCTTGCACGCCACGTCGCGAATGCGATAAGTCGCTCCTGCCGTTTGATCGCCTCTTCTGGGTCGCCACCACCACCCTGGCGGACGATGCGGATTCGGTCATAGACCCTCGCATCCATGTCCGCCAGAATATCCAGTGGCAGAAAGCGAGCCAGAATAGTTGCCGCCTCAAAGGATACGGTACGGTATCCCCGTACGATCCGTAGTGCCATCCTACGCTGGACGCTGTAGATTTTCGTTCTACAGCGTCGGATGGCCAGCCTCTTCGCCCATACAGGCGCCCCGTAAAGGGCAACGGATCGTATGACCCCCGCGTAGAGGCGGCGAACTTCCTCCCTCGGTCCCCCGAGATTAGGCAACAGTCTGTGCATGGCACCCGCTACCCTTTCGATTCGGGGGACAAGGCGATCAAAATGCTCTTCGAAGCCCCAGCGACTGTCTAGGGTGAGACCCAGGTACTTCATGTACCGCCCCACCCTGACTTCCGACTCCCCCACTCGGACGCACGAGTCGGGTGGTTCCCTGCTTCTTGGCAGTTTGTGGAACCATAGCGCCTCGGTCTTGTGAGGCGCTATTTCTAGACCCAACTCATGGATTTTGGCAACGACGACCTCCACCCCAAGTTCAGCGAGCTCTTTGGTCCACTCGAAGGTATCCCCACTGGCGACTACCAACGTGTCATCTGCATAGCAAACGACGTTTACGCCAGCGGGGAGGTCGACACGCAGAACCGCGTCGTAGGCGAGGTTCCACAACAGCGGGCCTAACACTGACCCCTGTGGAACTCCACGCGTGATTTCCCTCCGGATTCTCCTACCGTCTTGGTCCATGTACAAAATGTACCTGTCGCGCAAGTAATCCCCGATTATGCCTTGCAGGTAGGAGGGCACCTGATGGTATACAAGTGCCCCCCTAATGGCGTCCCAAGGGAGAGAATTAAAGGCGTTGACGATGTCAAGACTTATCGCCAACGCCACTCCACCCCGGGACACCGCCTGCTCCGACAGAGAGCGGACGCGTAGGACCGCGTCTATGGTCGAACGCCCCTGTCGGAAGCCGAACTGGCTATCGGCCAGGTCAGGACCGACGCACGACAGATGCCCGTTGAGACGAGCGGCAAGTATTCGTTCGAACAGCTTGCCAACCTCGTCCAACAGGCATATGGGACGGTACGCAGAGGGAGAATCTGCGGGTCTGCCTTCCTTCTTCAAGAGGACTACAGTGCTACTGTATTATCGTCATACTTGAGACATTGCGTAACATTCACAACGTATATTGGATAGGGCTCAATTTATTCAAGTTGGCACGAAGGATTGTCTACATTAACAGTTAGCAGGGCTTTATTGCCTGCTGGGTTTCCATAATTTATTATTTTTTCTGTAGTAATGTTTGCAATTTGGGTAGGTTTCAGGCTAATTTATGTGTCTAGACATTATGTTGCTGTATTAGTTTATACTTTTGCTTCAGCTGCTTCAGGATGCTTTATTCTAATTCATCGTCATTATCATATTCAACCTAGTATTTTGCCGAGATTTCTAACTATAATTTTGAGCTGCTTTGAACTAGCGGCTACCAGATACTGTACGAAGACATCAGTGCATCTGGGTTAATCAAAGTCACGAGCAGTATCGTTAATTTGCTACCACTCAAAGCCTTTATCAAAGTGCTTACCACACAACACCCCTTGCTGTAAAATCTCATAAATGACGTCTTACATATGTCGAGTGACATCACAAATATAATAGCGCCACCCTACATTGCGATCATGAATACAGAATCAATACAATCATTCAAAGCCATTCACACAGCAAACAGTGAATATGAATAATTCAGGAGCACTAAAACGGATTGAAGTTCGAGTTCTGGGACCGTCAAGAGTTGACTTTGAACTCACAAGATACACTTTACGCGTTTACTTAATGTGCTCCAGTTTTTTTTTTGTGTGACTAAATCTGTCGTTTCTACATTGTATACATTACCATGGCATCCTAGGTTATGTGATACCATGTCTGTATTTTTGTCATAAATACTTGGAAGGAACACGAAAAAGAAAGGGATTTACTGTAAGAAGTTACAAACATACGTCGAAATGTAAATTATAATAGTTACTATTGAGATCATTAGAAACATATTCGCAATTCCTCGAGGAACAAGGCTGAAGGGACTTGCCATTCTATCTTAAACTTTACTTAGGCATTTTCTAAAATATACAAACGGTATTTTTTTGGGATTATGTTTCACTACAATCTAATTGACAGAGCAAGCGAAGCGTCTCCTTTTTAGCTTGGACATAAATGGTTGTCCGATTCTCGTGAAATTTTTGAGCAGGTTTAGTACTTATATGGATTTTCTGTCGAGTCGGTTATTCTAGATTATCGAGACTCGCAAGGTCTACAGATCACTTATCCACTATTCATCATATGTGATCATGTGGCTGCAGATGGTATGCACACAACGCAGACTCTCAAGTGCAGGTACCAGAAATCCAAAACACATCGGTAGATTCTTAGCTACAGATTTTCAACCTTTGGTAGCCAGCCAAGGTGGTACTAAACAGTACTATATCTCACATAGACAACTAAATATAGTTAGAATACAGCAAACAGTCAAGTTTACTACCAACAAGTTTAACCGCAGGCAATGTTCAAAGCTCCGGCATTTAATAGAAACGGTCAGTTAGGATGATTTAGAGGCAGCTCCAGAAACTAATTTCTGTTACGTTATATGCGGCGTCTCCGTTCTTGGATCGATGCTTCAAGAAAGTGATCCATTACACCACTTGTATGAAACGAGCTGGAAGAATTCCTTATTAAACCTACCTATTAATAAAATACTCGTAGTCCTGGCAGAGCGCTTTTTATCTCGATTTATTAAAAGTAAACTTTATTATGTGATAATAAAGTAGGTTTTGGAAAGATTCATTAGATCTTCTCAGCAAAAGCAAACTTCTAAATCTGTAATAGAATCAGACTATTCAGAAGTGCTTCTATTGAAACAAAAAATATATTCATTTTATTTCAAACATCAAAATAGATTACTTTTTAAGCTTTCGCGAACTAAATTTATTGTAATATTAATGTATCGCACTTCGCGCGCAGATTATCAAAATTTAATTTTGACTAACATCGACGTTTCGACCAAGTTGCATTGATCGTGGTCACGAGTGAACTGGAAACAGCAGGTATCAGCGTCTCGATGAACGGGAGGTGCGAATAGACCCAATACATTAATATTACAATCAAAATATAATGCCTACCTTGCGAACTTAAACAATAAAATTGTTTATTTGCAAATCGTCTCTGAGTAAACAAAACCGGGAATAAAAATCTTTTCAAAGCATGAAAAATAAATATTCTTTGTCCAAAAAAGGTGAAGTACTTCACCTTTCGTATTCTTTAAGAAAAACACCTTTCCACCTCAATTACAGCAGAAAACATGGCGACGTCAGAACGGTATGTCAGGCAAGATTATCCAATTAGGAGCCTAAGGATACACTGAACACATGGGCCCTCTTCAAGAGACAATTACAGAAAATAATTGTGTGTCAAATATAAAGATGTATGTATGTATGGAACAGTCGTGTCGTCTATAAAAAATCTTTTTTATAACGCCTATAAAACTTGAAGCTCTTAATTGCTTCTACAACCTTACGCCCAAAATTGATAAGAAACAACTCATCATCCCACGCTTCAAAAAGTTCCTAATCATTAAAACGATAGCAAATTACCAATTAATGAACTTAAAAGGTCGGTAAGAGTTCGTGACTTGGTTCGGCTTCGGTAACCGAGCGGCCCAATGTTGAGGGATCGTAATGAAACTGAAACAAAGCTTAAAGCTTATATTATTCAAACGAGCTAAGCGTCCCAGGGAGCTGAAAGTACGGCGCTAAGTGACACGGCTAATTGGCTATGCAGACGGTGTCACGGCAGGGTGCCCGGCTTAGTTATTAGCCGACTTTGTTGAATGATCTGTGTAAACTATATTGCGGATTTTATTATGTATTCAAGGAACGTTACGGCGTGGAATACCAAATGTTAAGATGCAGCACTAAAAGATTATGGGTGAGCGTCCATCATCGGTCATTCGTTTGGGACTTTGCTTAAAGAAGAGAATTCTCAGATACCTATCTGGGAAGACGAAAGATCGCAAGGCAGAGTCGTACACGAGATACAACACGACTGTTCACCTCAACAGTCAACTGCCCGATAAAATCAGACGGTAAGAGATGCTTTTCAATCCCAGTGGGCAGACATAGAAATAAGTACTGACCTATTTCACATATGAAAAATCTGACATCAGCACCGGTTCAGAAGATATAACTTGATTAAGCAATATTTTCGACTAAAATAAATTCAAGTAGTAAGTAAATAGTATAGATAAATTTTACAACTTCGAAATACGATTCTTTGCACAAACTTTTTATATCCCGAATGTATTTCTCGCGAAGCGGTGGGTATAAGCGTATCATCTAGATATACGGTGAGTTATCTCTTGCTTCATCGCTAGCGACTGTATATTGGTTACATAGGTGCCAATATATTCCAATTCCAAATGTACGCGGTCTGCGTCGAGAAATATATCCCGCTGTGACGGCTATATGATTAAGTTGTCGATGGTAATGGGTATTTCGATCATTTGAGAGGGGATATGACGCTGGGTGATAATTTACTACATCAAGCAACAATATTACTGTAATGTTTTAACATCGTGATGAGTTTTGACGCACCAACAGTTTATCCTATATGCAGCCTTACGGGGAGCTTAAATAATGGGAAAATGAAAATAAGGCCGAATCTTTTAAACATTACTGAATGGAAAGGTCCATGAAAGCCCTTCGATATTATTAAAGATTTACCATACCGTTCCAATCATTCACATGGCTGACGTAGCTTTATTATGAATATTACTTACCTGAAACAAAATAAATCAATCGTTATATATCATGTTTATATGGATGACATTATTGATAGATCAGAAAACTAAGTTAATTCTAATTTCGTAAATAAACGAACTACATACAAGGAATAATGTAGTAAAAAAATGCGACTTCTTATAAGTAAAATTAGAACTAGTGCGTGTAATATAACAGTATTAGGTATTAAATTACGAAAAAACTGCCAAAGAAAAAGGCAAAAAGGAAGATCGATTGACCTTGTTCGGACCTTGTACGTCAGTCACAACAAAACAGGTAAATTACACAAACCGCCATTACGCGACTTATAACGGACCATGAAACAAAACAGCAATTTTCACTAAAAATAAGTGAGCCGGGGAAAAGTGTGAACAACTTTATAGGTACAAGCAAAAACATTAAGTCGAGCTTATTATACGTTCGGGGGAGGGTCATAAAAATGAATAATGCGACGAAATGGAAGCAGGACCACCGACGCTCTCTGAGTAATGTAGGTCGAGTGAAATGGTTCAAATAGGGCGATGAATCGGGAGAAATCATTCGGGCTCTGCTCGGTATAATATCTAAATAGAAATGGAATTACGTCTCCTTGAGAATTGAAAGAAAACTAAGACGAAACATAAATTGACTTCGAATCAATACCAGAATCTGGAAAAAACCAAATTGAATCCTTGCTTTAAAATAAGAATTTATTGAAATTCAGACGTATTGCTAATACTTTAAAATACCGTGCTATTACAATTAGACGGACTGCAACTAATACAGAAAATACACACGCTATTTGGAATCAAAAGAAGCTGCACTCGGGTTAACCTCTTAGTATTTTAAGACGTTGTATTATGTAGGAAACGCATAGCTTCGAGAATCTCCCGAGAGTCCATTTGAATACCTCTTACGTTAAGCTCTTGAGTTGGAAAGATGGCTGATCTGGCGATTTTTACAAAAGGCAACCAGTCGTGAATACATTGACTTTCTGCTGAGACATGATATTTTGCAGCATTGTCAATGCTGCAAAATATCATATATAATCCCAAGAAGTAAATAAAATCCATTATCTCTATCTACATAAGCTTTGAACTTATGTTTCTGTTTTATTATGTTCTTTACTGCAAAATTATCTTCTGAACCGTAAAGTTCAAGTTAAGCTTCATGGCCGAGGATAAAAGCGAAACTTATCAAACATACAATGTTACTGACAGCATTTGACGTCGGTCTGATATCTTTGCGCTCCAGTGAACAAATTGATTCAGAATCATATATAGAAATCATTTACCTTTGACCACCAGTTTTCAGTATACATTGTGCAACAAATTTACACAACTAATTTAAAGCATTGTAAAGTTATCTACGTGAAACTACCCCGAACTTGAGTCAGACGTATGATGCCGTGTGGCGCCATAAACGTTGAGTTACGTCTGTGAGAGAAAACGTGCCCTATTGACGCGTGAAAGTACGGACATACGGCTATAATAGAGTGGCATTAGTGTGTCTCTTAAGGCGGCGACTGCTACACGTTACGTAACACGTCTCGTATTGATCGCGCGTAGCCTCGCCATCCCCGCCCCGCCGGCGCGCACCCCGCCGCACGAACCCGCTCGACCAATCACAGAGCAGGATTTAATTTTAATTTGATAGCCGTTCGGTACGAGCGTGCCTCTGATTTGTCAGCTCGTTACGCATCAAGACGATACGTTAAAAGGTATTTTCGGAGAAGCACGTGCCTTTTGTAGGTTTATTTCTATATTGTGATAATTTAATTCATGTAATAATTGGGAGCGTGAGACGTAGTTGTATTACATCATTTCTTTATGTAACTAATTCATTGTTTTATTTTTATTCTATGGAATTCTCTCTGATAGCTGTTCTGAGTTCTCTCAGGATTATGCAAATGTTACGTAAATGTAGGATATTTCTGGAGCCTATTTATATCAACAAGATATTACGCGAAAATAAGGATGTGATTTATCAATAATTTAGATAGTTTTATTGATAATGCATGATCTTCTATTTTAGTCACAGCCTCCGGGGTACTATTCGTTTCAATCACGCACGCTATTTACCTCATTATAAGCCTGCTAATTTACCATGAAACAAAATAGTCTATCAGAAAATTGTCCAATAATCAAATATCAATACATCCCCTTAAAACTATAATCGGAACTTAGTCAATAAAGGAAAATTTAATGTTGCGATGAAGTATTAATATCACTGCGAGGTCGGAATAAACTTGAGATCAATATGGATAAGTCGCGAGTGAACGGACAAGTGGGTCTCGGCCGCCTACGCGCCCGCTACGCCCACCGCCTGAGTCGCAATGTGGCGCGGATGTGGCGCCGGTGTGGCGCGGGGCTTAGTGGCTGGTGTCATCGTGACGGGGACGATTTGAGAGACAGCCGGACTATTACCAGTCTATTTAGTAATTGTCTTTGGTATAAATACTATTTTTTTACTTGTTGAGTTCATTATGCAACTGGCAAGGCTAACTTTTATGGATCAAAAGTTGTGGATGTCATGTTACTTTACCGGTGACTGGAACTATGAGAGTGCTGAAAAGGATCCTCAAAAAAAGTCAACTCATCCATGATAAATATAAGGAATAGTGACATGAAATAATTATGGTTATGGGATCGTAAACATGAACATTAGATAGCTATCGCACATATTTATGCATGTCGATTCGGCGAAACTGTCAATATTCATAGCGCAGATGATATATTTTATCATGATTTTATCGGCTACGAATTTAATGTTTGGATTTTTTTCCCATCCATACCTAAACAAGTTGAATGATAAATATGGGACAACGAGCACACATAAAATCGTTATCGTAGGCCAATTATCGTATTTCTCATAAGAAAGCACTGAACAATTTAAATACACCAAAACCATGTAAAGAGTTTTAGAACTATATCTACGAAGTGAAGACAGCGATAGTGTTAATGTTGCTATTCAACTACAAGGGACGGTATGGCACATAGCAGAGCTTTATCGCTTCATTCGTCACGTTACGACTTACGTACACAACTATACGACACTGAAAAGGAAACCTAAGGGATTTAGGCTTCATCATCAGCCTATAATCTCCCACTGCTGAGAACAGGCCTCCTTTCACAAACGAGGGTGAAAGGGAATGGGCGATACACCACCACGCGTGCCCACTGCGGATTGGTGGAGGTAGGCTAGTGGTCAACCTACTGTTGGAATTTTTCAAGCTGCCTAGGAGGCATCCAACTAACTTAACGACTATCACAATTAAGTGATAACCGGGACCAACGGCTTTACGTGCCTTCCGAAGCACGGAAACGCTCGATTTGAAATACCACTAGGCGGTCACCCATCCAGGTACCGACCACGACAGACGTAGCTTAACTTTGCCGATCGATTAAGAACGGCTAATCATGCTACGCCACGAGCGCTTCCAATTTAGGTTTTTTAGGCAATTTAGGCAATTTAGCGATTTAGGCTTGTAAGATATAAATTTACTGCCCTATTGCTCTTGATAAGGCAAGCTGAAATCTCTACTGCCACTTAAAAGATTTGGGAGGTCGACCTGACAACATCTATCTGATTTACGTTCCATGGTTATTTGTAAGAGAGCTTTCGTAAACCAATGGTCTTCTGTAAAATTTTCATGCGGATTTTAGGTCACACAATAATTATCTGTAAGAAGGACATCTTAGGGGAGATGATGATAATAATGTTATTGAATCGTATCGTATTTCATAAAGCAAAGAGGCTAAAAAGCCGAATAAAAGGAAAACTTATAAGCCGAGTCGCGGCTAATTCAATACTTAATATGCAAAAAGATAACAAAATTAAGGAGCTTGGGATTTTGTCGTTTCGTTATTAGCCTCTTAAGCGTAATTATTAAAGGACATAAGTTATAATGGTTATTAAAATTAATGTCAGTGAAAGTAGAAAACTTTTCCTTGTTCTTTAATTTTGGGGGTCGCTACGCTTTTTTTTAAACGTTAAAAGTAAGCAGGTTTCAGCAAAAGGTAAATTTTAGAAGGACATGAAGAAGGTAGGTTCCAAACATTTGAAAAAAATACTTTTAAATTGTGCGTGAAGTTTTCCCCTAATCGACCCCGTTTATGAAACCAACTTCGAGATTATTGCAGCAGAATTTATAGGAAAGTAATTAACAAACTTAAGAGCACTAGAATAACTGAATGAATGACACGAACAAATTAAAACAGATACAAAACAAATTAGTATTTATAAGATATATAATCTAAGAAAGAAGGAGGGGAATTTGTTGGATCTGGAAGGCCAGTTTTAGAAAAGATAACTAAATATGGGGGCTGACGATAATGATACATAAAACACACCGGTACAGGTAGAGATAGTCTAAAATATCACAAGCTTATTACATGTTCCACATTACCTAATACAAATTTACCGGTAATTAATCATATAAAATGTTAACCCTATCCTACAAGTATAATAGGACATTCGCGTGATTATACACCATCGTTGCAAGGACAATAAAAAGTAAGTATTGATTTTAGTACAAACAGCACAACTGAGCAAAAAGTTTTGATGTGTTTGGCTGCCCTGAATAATATAACTTGGTTGGAGCTTATTTGGACGACATTATTATTTTAGGCGTTACATTTTAAATACAACGAACTCTGACTGGGGTTAAGTAGCACAACCTCTATGATCTTTAGAAAAAAACCAATTCAATAAATTCACACTAACTAGCCATCAGCTAAAACATGAACTACCTCCATTCAATAGTCTTGTGGAGTGCTGGCGATGCAACGTAGGTGGCATAACTGAAAGGCTTTTATATCCAAGCAAAATTCCTGTAAAAATCCCCAACGGATCAGTATAATATTACAGAAATAGAATGTGTAAATCAAATAGCATCGAATCAACCTTTTTCGGCAACACATTCAATGCGCAAAACCTTTACAAATACATTACTAAATTGAATTCGTTGTGCGAAATGTAAAGCCGAAATCAAGTGTACAAGCTTAGAGTTCACGGAGCACTTTCCTGTACCATGGGGTACGTTTACCGTAATTCAGAGCCCAAACATTGCTATAGCGGATTGATTTTGCGAGTAAATCGGTTTAATTGTGTCATGTTTGCTATAGGGCGACATTGGGGTTTAATCCACTTGGCTTGACCTAAATTCTGGCACAAAAAAACCACCGGTGCGAAAGTCAAATGTTAACAGGTCAAAAAACTAATAAATTGTGAAAAATTAACAATCAGGGATCGGTTTGCACATTCATAGAAGCAGCTAGTTCCGTTTATTGCCAAAGCTGTTAATTTTGTCGACAACTTTGAATTTAAGAAGCTGCTAAACTAATCAGGTCAAGAAGTAGACACATCGGGTAACAAATTTATGATCTAAATAAGTATATTAATTTAGTTCGAAAGTTATTGATAAAAGAGACTCGATAACTTCAACTCTTATTGGAATAATCTATACATATAAAATGCTTTGTCCTGAATGACTGACTGACAATCAACGCACAGCCCAAACCGCTGATCATAGAGACCTGAAACTTGGAGAGTGTGTTCTTTGTATGACGTAGGCATCAGATAAGAAGGGATTTTCCGAAATTCTACCCCTAAGGGGGTGAAAAATGGGGGCAAAGTTTGTATGGGACAACGTGATTCCTTGGTCCGATCTACTTCAAATTTTGCATAAACATTCTTTAAAATAATTGATGGAAGTGGTGTTTCATATTTTATTGAAACTAATCGCCAAACGGGGTTAAAAAGGGGTAGAAAGTTATTTTAGGGGTGATTTGCATCGAAGTATGGAGTAAGGATATCAATACTCCTTAGTGCTTTGATTTAATTTTTTATTTTTATTTTGACACATGTTTGAAATCTAAATCCGATTTTCACAGATTACAGAATAAGGCAGATGGAGCAAACGGAACACGGGAGTGAGGCCAAAAAAGGAATACAAATTGAAAAACACATACCTGGGGGGCGATTAAGTAACTAAATTTTAATCATTTTCGAATTTAAATCGGTTCAATATAGCGGTTTTCTGATAACTTTTTTACGTCCTGATAACTGCAAATACAAACGGTGGTTCATTAGAAACTTTATTGCAAAGAAATTCCGATTGAAATAACCTCTGAATCGGTAGAAATATTACAAAATCGAAAATGGTTCCAATTTCCGATTTTGTAACATTTCTACCGATTCAGAGGTTATTTCAATCGGAATTTCTTTGCAATAAAGTTACGTAATCCACGTACTTTTATTCGCTTTTGAATTTGTATTTGCTTTGTTTAAAAAACATTATTTTACGAAAAACACATTCTTTTTAATAAATTAGCACACAGCAGCTTTTAAACATAGCATATATAAATTCAAAAGCGAATACCAGGTAGGTGTTTTTAAATTTGTACGTAATTGCTTTTTTTGGCCTCACTCCCGTGTTTCGCGCGCTCTATCTGCCTTTTGTTCTGGAATCAGTCACGCTCTTTAAAATTGGAATGTCAAATATAAAAGAATATTTAAATCGGATTAGAATACGAAATTTGTTTGGAAGTTAATTTCCTGGGACTTTTTGGCGGGAACTTGCAGAGTGACGTTGCGTTTTCATTTTTATATTCATAAATTAGTGTATTTTGAGTTTTATTGCACATCATCGGTGGTATTTTATCCAATAAAGATCAATCCATGTGCACCAGTGTCTTTTCAATAGTCCGTGAAGAGTTTTAGTACATGACCACCACTGTAGTATAACATGACTTTTGTGGACGGTGACTGACTACATGACAACAGTAGTTACTATGTGAAAGTGATTTATTGTGACTAGAACTTATATAATAGGTATAACTGGAAATTGGCAAAATATAAACCCGCGTGAAGCCAATGAAAAAAAAAAAGTTCATTTTCTCTATTTCATTAGAATATTTTGATTGTAGTTAATTTAATTTCATTCTCATTTGTTCTTATAATAATTAAATAAGATTCTTTGAGTTCGATTTTTTAGTGTAGGTATAATATAGGTTTTTAGTTTTAATTATAAATATATCTGTGTTTGATTTGTTGTGTCTAATAATCAGTGGCGTGCATTGGTTTTCGAAGGAGAAAATTCAAACCGTACGCGGGTGAAACCGCGGGGGTCTGCTAGTTTCCAATAAATTGTAAGAAAACCGTCTCTGAAATAAAATTGTTACGTATACAAATAAAATAAAAATACACATCTCATTAAGAGATTTCCGCCGTAACAACCAGAGCAGAAATAATTTCCACAAACATGAATATTTTATTTTCGCAAATACGAAAAGGCGGATTGTGAAAACTTGATAAAATGCTTACTGAAGATCTTTGAAATATTAATACGGCAGAGAATGTGACATATAGGCAAAATAAATAAAATCTGAGTCCGAGTTCGACAACATCATAAATTACTTGTGCAGAAAATAGGTCGGTAGGAATTTTTAAATCACTACTTTTACAAGATCATATCGTCTACGAAGGATAAAGAGTTTCAGTCAGTGATTTAGAAACCACGTCTCCGCATTCCGCCCGTTCTTCCAAGAAAATTCTTCATGTATTACCGACTTCTTTGTATAAAAAAAACTCTTTATAATTACTTTTCATGTCACGTCTGATGCGAGGTAACTTTATAGCGGAGTGAACCAAATAATAATGTCTCCAAGGAACAGCTCAAAGCTAAAAGGACCAACTTATATAGGAAACCTTCCAACAACAAGTTAGCAACTTCTTACAACTATTTATTTATATGCAAATATTTCTCGGAATTCCCTCAATTTGGATGATAAATGTGACTTTTTCCTTTCATAGCTTTTCCTTGGGAATACCGTGTTTGCAAACATCATAAATCATGTTTGGAAAACAGCAAGTAATTCTAGTATCGCACCTTTACAAGAGACAAGAGTGTTTGCTTTTAAAGCGTTTAAAAGAAAAGTAAAAAATATTCTTTCATATCTTACGGCTGGATTCAAAGTAACAGGAAAGGACAAAAGACAACAACTTCTTCCTTCAGAATTTCCTAACAAGTCAACAGTAAATATGAACAATATAAATACGATTAATGCAATTAGTTCAAGCAGTTAATCTGTTTAAATGAATGCACTATTATAAACTAGATTGGCTGAAAAACCTTCCAACGACCATTTGTTATTCCAACTAGGCGAATGTAAATTCAGCATGCGTGCATTCGCGGCATATATAAGCCTTAAAAGGCCTATTCAGCTGGCTTCGATGTAATATTACACAGAACGTGACGCGGCGTCCTTCGAACACGCGACGTTTCTCCATATTTAAGCTTCGGTAGGAATTAAACGCTTTGTGATTCAGAATCAAGAGCGATAACATCACTTTATGAATTATGCTCACGTTTCTGTACAATCTAATGGAATTATCATATTGAGATTGAATACTCTTAAAGATATGCTGTTATTTAAAACTGACACGCGAATTATTAGCTTTCTTCGAGAATATAGTTTCTGTAACAGTTTTATTCAGACTTTTTGTTTTATAAGCGCACATAATGCTTCAACCCAAAATTATTAAACACAGAACACCCAGATAGATGACTACAAAGACTCATAAGTCCTTTTCCAGTCTCATCAAATCCACTCGAGAATTCAGCAGCAGGAATCCATAACTACAGACCAACATGCCGATTCAAGTACTTTAGCGGATAATTTCAAGTCTAAACCCACCTATACGCCAAATAAGATCAATGAGCGTGACCTACATTTTAGTTCCCGCTTTGTATGGAGAGTGGCAAACATTTTTGGGCACAATGCCGAGTGAAGTGAATTGATGGTGTTTTTGGCTTCTGTATTCTAAGAATTCTTTATACATTAAATGGGCTTGCGTTTGGCTGCTGACCCGCCAATAAAGGACGATGACGAAGCCGAAGATGAGCCACGCAGCGCTTGCCCAGAAAATGAATCACCCTGGTCTTGAAAGTCCGTTGCTCTCCGCATTACGAAGGAGGATGCAAAACTTGTTTAATATGACGACAACTTAAGGGAGATGTACTCGGGATAGAAGATTTTTAAAAGTAGTGTTATTACATTCAACTTAATACATGTCTAAAGTTGGTAAGCTCACAGCCTTAAATAAGTCTGTCATACGGCATAGGAAACACAAAATTTCAATGAATGAACACTACAATCTGTTTGCTTAGTTTATTCAGCTTTACCCAAAGAACAAATTATCAGTCAAGAAATTTTAAGAAGAAACAAATTTTCTCAGTATTTTAACAAAATTACGAAGTACAATCTGCTACTTAGTGAGTTTTAAGTGGAGAAGTTTCGGAAAGATTCCATTATATTTATCGAACATCTGTAGAGCCATCAATCTACCAATTTATATCGTTGATAGCTCACACACATTGTCACTGCAGAAGCACAGGCCTCCCTTAATCTCCAGAAGGATTTATGCGATAAACCACGCGGACCCAAGCGGATAGCTTTGCATACCATTGAGTTTGACCTCTCGGGTATGAAGCTACTCACTATGTCAAATGACCAATTAATTTGGTACAAATAAATATCCATACTTACTCTATACATTTACTATGACACAGTAATGAGCATGATTTCTGGGAAGAAACTTCCCAGGGAAGTAATGGTAAAGAAAAACATAAAAAACTATGATTGATCATACATCTTCATTCGTTTGATCACCAATCGGTCTTCAGGAGAGGTGCTATGGTTATTTTTGTTTTATTAGTAACGGGGCTGGCTTTAGGGGCCTTTAAACCAACATAGCTATGTAAGGCTAAAAGAGATTTATATTAGTTATAAATAATTGATAATGCAGCGTAGAATGCTAGAATACTGATTTTCAAATATGGCCGAAAGGGAAGCCACGATCAAATATGCGGACAGGCATAAACTGCCATGAATACATGATATTCGAACCTATATCGTATCGTAAATTCTGTCTTACATTGTCAATATAACATAAAAGCCAAAATACACAAGAGTAATTGTCACCAATCTCTGATAAAACGTAACTATTTCCTATAAGGGAAGCAAAGGAAAAATGTTATTTCTCGTAAAAGTTCCCCCAAGAGAATATATTGTCTCGTTTGACATTTTGATACGGCGAAATTGAGGTCCAAATTGAATGGTCCAACAAGTTGTTACGAACGACAGATTTATTTGATTTGAAGTCCTGTTAGTCATGTGGTCATATTTTTTGATAATATAACTAACAGACTATTAAGAGTTATTATTTTTTGACACAGGAATCATCCCTATGGGAATCTTCGTCATGGCCATTTACATCAGTATCACTGAGCTATCATCGTCTAAAACCGTATCACCCATTATATCTTGAGTATTAAAATAAAATCAATTGATGAATAAAAGTCTTCGGAAAAAAGATGAGGATAACTGAATAATCAACCTCATCCTAACATTGCTTTGGAATTATTATTGTTTCACTTGACAACAAAATTGAAGATAATTTACAATAAAACAATCGACATTTTCCAAAGAACCGTCCATCATAATAAGTTAGAAAGCCTCAATAAACAGTTCACGGCTCTTTGACGAAGGTCGAAGTTAACAGTTTTCGACAGTTTTACGCGAGAAGTATCTTTGTAACAGGTTTATTGCAGACGACGAAGTTAAGGAGTGGTAATTGGGTAAACTACACTTTTGGAGGCGAAAGAACCTCTGAGAGATGAGTTGAGTACACTATTCGAGATCTACACTTCACAAATTATTGCTGCCTTTGCTAAAATTCTGAATACCTTTTATGTAGCACCTGGGCTGATCTAAAATTTAATAGTAGCTACAAGTAAAATCTTTCCTTCGCTTCGGTTTGAACAATTAGTTGCCAGAATGGGCCTGCTTAAGATCACTGACAAACCCATCAAGTAGGACAGCCGAAGAGAGAGCACGCTTGCCCTGATGAAGATGGTAGAATAAAGTTTGCATAATACAAAAGCTAGGTCAATAAAATTTCAAAATTATTAATAGCTTGATGCCAGTAAACATGCTGCAGCCAACCAGCTAAGAGAATCCCATTTAAAATTTCTGCAATCTGTATATATAAAATTCAAAGTCCTGACAGACTGACTGACTGACTGATATATGCACGCACAGCCTAAACCGCTGGTCCTAGAGACATGAAATTTGGAGGGTGTATTCTTTGTGAAGAGTAGGTATCCACTAAGAAAGGGTTTTTCGAAATTCCACCCCTGAGGGGGAAAAATAGGGGATGAAAGTTTGTATGAAAGTCCGTCAGTTTCGAAGTTAGAATCTTCAAATTTTGTGTTTAGGCTAAAGATTGAAAATTAATGTATAGGTGTCTGAGCGTTTGTTATAATTACACCCCCGTAGGGGGGAAAAGAGGGATGAAGTTACTTATGCAAGTCCTTCATTTCCACATTAAACACCACTAAATATATTATTATACAGTGTAGGCATCTCCTAACGAAGGATTTTTTGATATTACACTCCTAAGGGAGTAAAAAAGGGGATGAAAATTTGTATGAAAGTCCGTCAGTTTCGAAGTTAGGATGTTCAAAATTAGTGTTAAGGCTGACGATTGAAAATTAATTTATACCTGTCTCAGCGTTTTTGATAATTCCAACCTCGAAGGGATGAAAAAGCGGGATGAAGTTGTGTATTGGATCTCACTGACTAATATATAAACGCACAGGCTAAACCGCTGGTCCTACAGACATGAAATTTGGAGGTTGTGTGCTTTGCGAAGTGTAGGTAAGCACTAAGAAAGGGTTTTTCGAAGTTCTACCCCTGAGGGGGTAAAATGAGGGATGAAAGTTTGTATGAAAGTCCGTCGGTTTTGAAGTTAGGATCTTCAAATTTTGTGTTTAAGCTGATGACTGAAAATTAATTCATACGTGTCTTAGCTTTTTTTTGATAATCCACTCTCGAAGGGATGAAAAGCAGGATGAAGTTGTGTATGGGAAATCACTGATTGATATATCAACGCACAGCTTAAACTGCTGGTCTTAGAGACATGAAATTTGAAGGGTGTGTTCTTTTGAAGTGTACGTATCAAATATGAATGGGTTTTTCGAAATTCCACCCCTAAGAGGGCGAAACGGGGGTTGAATTTTCTGTGAAACATATTATTACACGTAAGTTCTTGGTTTTTACATGCTTTTTTATGATTGCGTATTTTGTAAATAAAAAAAATGTTTTGATTTTTTTTTATTAATATCACAATATAAAATTCAAAGTCCTGACTGACTGACAGATATATCAACGCACAGCCTAAACAACTGGTCCTAGATACATGAAATTTGGAGAGTGTATTCTTTGTGAAGAGTCGGTATCCATTAAGAAAGGGTTTTTCGAAATTCCACCCCTAAGGGGGTAAAATAGGGGATGAAAGTTTGTATGAAAGTCCGTCAGTTTCGAAGTTAGGATCTTCAAATTTTGTGTTTAGGCTGAAGACTGAAAATTAATTCATACGTGTCTTAGCGTTTTTGATAATCCACCCTCGAAGGGATGAAAAGCAGGATGAAATTTTTGAAAAGTAACTGATATATCAATGCACAGTATTGCACAGCTTAAACCGCTGTTCTTAGAGACATGAAATTTGGAGGGTGTGTTCTTTGTGAAGAGTACGTATCAAATATGAAAGGGTTTTTTGAAATTCCAACCCCCGTTTCACCCTCTTAGGGGTTAAGAGGGTGAAACGGGGATTGAATTTTCTGTAAAACATATTATTACACACGTAATTTAAGTTCTTGGTTTTTTCATGCGTTTTTATGATTGTGTATTATTATTAATACTTTATTTTGTAAATAAAAAACATAAAAAAAAAACAATTGAGAGGGAGGGAGAGCACTTATTATGTTTGTTTTTGAAGAAAAATATGTCATTTGTTTCCTGTAGGCCACGCGGGCGAAGCCGCGGGCAGAAGCTAGTCTCTATATAATCATGAAAGCTCTAAAATAGGAAACAGATATAAAAATGCAGTTCGTTTCCGGGGAATTCTTAGCGAAATGGGATTGAACGATTTGATATGATTAGAGAGTTGAGCAAGAGTTTCACACCAACCTTATTTCCACATGCTCCGGGGTATAAAATCTTATGACATAATAACATGATTCTTTGCGAGATAACCCAGGATTTACATAAAACTGATTTCTTCACATTTCGCTTTAAAACATTGAGGATATTGAAATTTCTTATTACATGTTATTTTTACCCACAGATTTGCCAGCCGACTTTTGACTCTTTATACTGTATGTAAAATGGATAATATAACAGGTGGAGAGACAGAAGTAAAAACATTTTTTTTAGAATTCAGTGTTGGTCCCATAGTAAAAGTTGTTCAGCATGAGTAATCCAACATAGGATTCGAAAATATGCCATCTCGAAATCTCCACCCAGTATAATACCTGTATGCCAAAAGAGGTATACAGGTAGGGTAAGGGTATGTACCAATATTATCATTGGAAAACTTTGGATAGGCGTTTGTTTGAGCACAATCTAATCGCAGTAAGTGACGGACGATGTCACCGAAAGGGTGTGTACACTGTGTACCCTTTCGGTGACATCGTCCGTCACTTCTAGGCTTATGTACATACACTAGGCTAGAAGGGACCTGACTTATAAGTGACCCTTGTTGGAATACACCGTTTGGTAGCTGAAGGTGTTCTCACAAGGGATTCAAACCTTCGCCATGGTCATTAATAATAAAAAGATACAATGATCAAAAATACTATGTATAGGTACTAACACGCCGCGCCGTTCCGTCTCGCTTTTATCGAAAATAAATCCATCTTTTACTTTGTAACAGATCCTGTCCCAAGTTTTGAAGCGTGAACATTGACAAATCCTACCGCATCTGCGACAATGTCGCAGAAAAGTTTTATTAGTTAAGGTTTGTAATTTAATCTATTACCGCTGACAGCCCGGTCGGCGAAGCTAAGCCCGTAAGCCGTTTAGCTGAGCAGCATTGAAAAATGTCAGTTAAGGCGACGGAATTTAGATCTTAATATTGACGCCCAACGTGGGGCCACGGTAAATTAATGAAAAACCGTCAGTAGACCATGATATTTATATAAACAGTACGGTGAGATTTACCTACAAAAAGAAAGTAATCCCTTTATTCAGATTCTTTGAAAGTTATATTGGCGTTCAACGTGGGGCCAGGGGAAATCAGATTCTATTATTTATGTATGAATAAAAATGAATGTATGTGTTTAACTAGAAAATTAGTATCATGGATCTATGTTAAGGTTTTTTGAAAGCAACATTGGTTTGAACCAATAATTATACTATTCTGAATCCTCAAATAAACAATATTTAAACACACAAGGCTTTGTGTTTTAATTTGTAAATAAGTTATTTCCGTCATTAGTAATTATGATTTATGAACAAAAACGTTAAATTATATAAATGAGTAAATTAATCAACATTAGAAAGCAGCAAAGTACCAACATTTTATATAATCGATAATCAATAATCTCGGCTCTTCCGCCCTCAGAATAAGCGTTGTTAAGAAAATAGGGCACTAATATTGGAACTTGAAATTATGCAATCTGCTACAAAATTATAATGATGCGAAGTTATCATGTAGTTATTGTGTGATCTCTTGGACATGAGCTTAGATGTTTTATTCTATCTAAGAGTTTGGTGAGCTTATAATTACCTATTTCCGTGCTTAACCTTAGGGCAAACATTGTGTGAAAAAATTACACGCGAAATATGATACAAAATTCTGCGCAACGAAAAACCCTAATGAGACGAACAAAAATAGACGGATCATCTAGAAAAACTACGGAATCGGCTTCATTATTAACATATTTCTTTGTATGCTTGAATGATCTTGTCAATGGCGAAAAAGGGGAACATTATTGGGTTTCCAATTTTCCAACTTTTTCAATTTTCCGTAACACCGAGTGGTTTTGTAACAAAAGTTTCAATCGATGGATCGTCAAGCCAAAGTAATTACTTGCGGAACTGTGACTGAATATTTTTATTTAAAATATGGGGTAGTATTTTATGTAAGCAATTTTATTGTTCTCAATTTAATTATTATGAATAAATAAATAACAAATCATCAAATATCGAATTCTATGAATAAGTTTACGGCAAAAAAACACATTACTTAAAATCCTAATCTTCAATTATTCCTATAATCCTGTATTATTCATTAACATCGTTTAAACAAAACAGAAAATTTCTACACATAAAATAACTATACGTGTAAGAAAGGGAGATAGTAAAATGCATCACAGCAATTCAATCTCTTATCGTTAAGAAACTAAAACAACCTAAGTGCTACTAAAACATATCCATCTGCTATTAGCTCTTAACGTGGTCCATTAAAAACAAGGATGAGAGCACAATTAGGCCATTCGGCAGCTAAAAGCCCGTCGTCATTCTGTCTGCCTCCCCTGTGATAAACTTCATCTGGCTGGACAAACAGGGCAAAGTGCCCAATCATGTGGGTTTGTACTGAGTAGCTTAGAGATATAAGTAATACATATTCAGCGAATAGGCTGGCATGAATATTAAGCAGCCGAAATGGCAAAGTCGAAACTGCTTTTATGGAACAGGAAAGTTATTTAAAAATAAGTTTATAATCATCATCAGCCTATAATGTCCCACTGCTGAGCACAGGCCTCCTTTTACAAATGAGGGTGAAAGGGAATGGGGAGATACTTGACCACGCGTGCCCACTGCGGATCGGTGAAGGTAGACTGGTGGTCAACCTACTGTGGAGATTTTCAAGCCGCCTAGAAGGCCTCCAACTAGCTTAACGACTATCACAATTAAGTGATAACCGGGACCAACGGCTTTAAGTGCCTTCCGAAGCACGGAAACGCCCGATTTGAAATACCACTAGGCGGTCACCCATCCAGGTACCGACCACGACGGTGGTAGCTTAACATGCCGATCGATTAAGAACGGCTTATCATGCTACACCACGAGCGTTTCGAAGTTTATATGAGGGCATTTATGAAATTCTAGGCTTTTTTGATAGATACTTCATTCAAGTTAATTTGCGTCTTTGAATAGGTACGAAAATCAAAAGCGATTTATATAGCACCAAATAATTTCAGAAGTAAATGAAGCTAAAAAGTACGAAATAAACACCCATACAAAGGTCAGTGACGAGGGTGAAACCGGTAAAATGGGTCGAGCGATTTCAGAGGTCACTGTGAATACTTGATGAAATATTGGATACCATTCATTGGATATTTCCCATTTTAGACGTTTGCTGCAGGCGAGCAAAATACGCTAGAAATTCCGTTTCACTTCCATGTCATTACTATCTGACTTAAAAGCATTAATCAAATGATTCGATGATTCAATCATCGATAGCAGAATTCTATTATCCCTCATCAGGAAACACTATGATAATAGTCTTCTTACTTATTCCTTCTGGATGTATACTCTATAGAAATATAATAAAGGAAAACATTCAAATTGTATTAATATCGATGAAATTACATGCACTTCAAAAATGTATCCCGATCGTTCTATTATGTTTAGACGGCCCTAAAGCTAAGTCCACAAATAAACTAGTTTAAAAGCCGCCTCAAGCGACGACTTTAAGGGGGCCCTTCATGGCCAACGCAACTTCAACGCAAGCGTAGCCTAAAAGCTTGTACTTTCATCCAACGTAATGTTTGACTGCGAAAAAAGAGAGACACCATCAGAGCCATCGGTTATCAGTTGGTAAATTCCGCTGATCACTCGCGGCCGCTTCGCTAGGTCGTAATTCATGATTTCGCATATCATAAAACTTGTTCCAGGCCCATACTTCCTGTGATGTAATCTTACAAGTTTGTGAAAAAAAAGTTAGTTATTTAGAATCTCCAATACATTTGCAAGCATTGTTTAGAGCTGTGTTCTTTACTTTTACAATTTATAGGTACATTAGATATGGCCAAAGTTCAGGTAAAATTTGTGCAAAACCGCTGTTTTTCGGAGGCTTTTACTGAATGTGTTTCACACTTTTTTATATTTTCGCCTAGTTATACTGCTAGATATAGTTCACAAGATACCAATTTGTTTAAAACATCTGACGAAAAGTGTTTAAAAACGCCATCATAAGTACAGAGCTTTTGTATGAAAAGTATGGTGAGCTGACTGCTCTTAATGTGATTATCCGGGTCCGCCCAGCATGATAGGACTGGATCTAATAAGGGGTAGAGGTAACGGAAGCACTTCGATACACGATCAAATTCAATAATAGACTCCATTACATGTAGTGTTTTAGTCGAGTCAGCCTTTACGGTGAAAATTAGCAAAGGATTCAAGATAGCAAAGTCAACCTCAGAGATTCCTTTAATTAAGGATCAAAACTTAAAAAAATGCTTTCGACCTAAATAAATCCTGATACCTTTAATAGCAAAATCGATCATTGTTATTTAAACCTAGTAATTCCTACTTTTAGGACAGTCAAACATACAATAAGTATGAAACAAAGTTTAGTCGAAAAATCAAAACAAAAATGTGTTTATCTTTATACTGTGCTATTTTTAAAGGACTAGACATAGCTTGAAACGGTTTTTACACCCTTATACAGACATTTCGAGGGCTGAGGGCTTCCAACTCCCATTTATCAGCATCGATCGTATAGCGTGACATTGCTGATAAAAAATTCATGAACCAACTTCCTACTAAACCCCATCGATTAACCTTTGTTTCGATTAAAGCGCCAGGTACAAAAAATCTTTCAAATTCCATTAGAAAAATTACGTCAAGTTTTCAATATTTAACCAGTTTTCATTCAACCTTTTGTCCGTGAACTCTTCCTGTTCGTCTAACACACAAAGCATTCTAACATTCAAGCGTACAAAGACTTGCTACCCCTTGCGTCACATAGCCGCATTATGCCTTGGCCCAATTCTTCAAAAACTGGCAGTTTGCCAAATAGCACGCTTGGAGGTTCTCACATGTATTACGAATAAAAGAAATGCGTGGCCCTTATTATCTGTTAAGGAAGATTCTTGGCCTTGGTAGGAGTCCAAAAATTATTAGAAAACTAAAGCTAAGGAAATTTCTATTATAATAGAGACAGGATAAAAAAGGACCACTTAACCTTTTAAGTTGAACCTTTGAACTCGACACAATAACGATTGAGTCAATAGACGTAACTAAAAGAGGTCACAGATCAGAAAAGCTTATGGAATTTTGTTTAGCCTTTAGCGATATAAATAGGTTAGTTAAACATTGCTTCTGATTTTCTGAATAAGTAGTTAAAGAATAATTGGGACTGTTTTACAAAAAACTTAAAACCGACTTCAAAGTCCATTAAGAAGTAATCAAATCCTGATCTGATGACAATGGGACCAAAAGGGAAGTGTACCCTTCCAGACAAAAAAAGAATTTTCCAAATCGGTTGATAAATGACGGAGTTATGAGGTAAAAAAAAAAAAAAAAAAAAAAAAAAAAAATACAACCGAATTGAGAACCTCCTCCTTTTTTTTGAAGTCGGTTAAAAAAGGCTAGCTAATAAAAAGATATTCCAAGATTTTAATAGAAATAAGATTCTAGATTAATTCATATTCGAGCAAGAATCAGTTCAAAGATAGCAGAAAGTATTTTTGTAGCACTTCATCGAGGAGGGACTACTTAGCTGACACTACACGTTTCGAGACAGGTCGAGTGCGGTTCTGTTATCGTTTACAAACCTCTACTCCATATTATACATAAATCATTGTTCAGATTAGATAGGCCTTTGTGTCCAGAACGAAATTGTAGAGTTAACACGATTGAAGTAATAGTCCTTAAATGCGTTGGACCAGAGAGAATTTAACAAGCAAGCTCATCGATCACAAAAATAATCCCTATCCATTTACATATTGTAAAAACCGTGGGTTTGCTTATAATTTCAAAACAACTACACGGATTTTCAGTAATTGGGGAGTGAATAAAAGCACCTGTTTTTGACAAACAGGCCAAAAACAAAAGCTAACTCGTAAGCCACGTAATAATGAAAGCACAAATGTTGATTGGACCGTACGTACGATCAGATATTCGGGAGCAAAGTAAACCAATCCTAAGTTTTATCTCTGTTCCACAGTTGGTAGCCGCACTAACTGCCAAGTTATCTTGGTGATGATATACTTTCCTTGTTAGGTCGAATGAAAGGTAACTTTTGTCATTAATCTCTTAGCTTGTATTAGGGTCCATTTAGACTTTGTTGGCTTTAATTAGAAAGTATTGTACGATACGTAATAAGTAACGAAAAGGTCGGTAGAATAAGACCTCCTGTGGAGGTCCTCCTCCAGGGTGGAAAAGAACGACTGACATCCGAGAAAACGACAGATTCTGTCGTCCCATACATGTCACCCCAAAAACACGATGTAATTTTGTTAGCCATTTGCAAGCCAGCTTGATATAGATTAACTTTGCATTTTTTATGTAAAACAATTTCAAAAATATTAGCTTAACGATATAACCTTTATGAACCCAACGATAAAACTGTGAATATCTACAATAGCTACAATATAGCTACCGAAACAAACCCCAAATAAATAATGTCCACTACTTAGCGGTAGTGGTCACATAGACTCTAGGCGTTAAGCTTTAGTAATAAAATGTAATGGTCGAACATGCCCCAAACTAAGTGATTCAACTAATGAACGTATGGGTTGCGAATATTAGTTCGGCTAATATTGGGATCTGGGACGGGTTACCATGGTAACAAACTTAATCGAGCAAAGAAAGGCTGTTCATTTATGACACAAATAGGCTTTGGAGATCACAAATTCAACGACGCATCGTCTACGTTATATACAGATATCCCAAAAAATTGTGTCAAGCGGAAGACCAGATGTAGAGCATCCTTAGAGCCTTTAGATAGCGAAAAAGATACTGCACGTTTTTAGAATACTCGGTAACCATATCAGACATCGGTAATTGCAAAGTTCATTGCTGGCTACTTGGTGCCGGCCTTTCTCAGCAACCTTCCGAACCCGTATTGAAGTGTATGCGAAGGTCTATTGTATTAAATACTTTTGCATGTGGTAGGTATAATTTTATTTAAAGGAAGAAATGTTGGTTGATACTATGGTACTTGTCGTCATAAAACACAGTGGCATCTGATCATTACAAACGTAATTCAATGCCAAAAAGAAACCATTAAACATAGTAGACTACATAATCGACCAACTCTGAAGAGCCCTGACTGTTAGTCATGTTACATCCATCAGCACATGCGATGCACTGGCTGGTAAGCGAATGAGTCTCCTAGGGATTGGATATCCAAAACCAGAAGACTATAGGCTCATATCTCCTAGCCTCGTTGTAAAACTCATGAAAGGAGTTTTCTACGAGACTGGGGAGGAGTAAGTTATCTAGGGGACCACAATAGATCCCAATGGGTAGAAGTGTCCGAGTTATTTCTCGGCCCCTGCACAAGATAAGATAAGATAAGATATACATCCATCAGTTTCATAAATGATAAAAGATCCTAGAAAGAAACTGTCATGACTCTTGATATAGATCAAACTACAACTCACGTTTTCCTCGACGGTTTTCTTGATCTTGGCACTAGCTTCGCTCACTTTGGCGCCAGCCTTGTTCACAGCGGAGTAAAGGAAATTGCCGAGAGACTTCGCGCCGGCAACCGCTTTGGTTGTCACTGTGAAGGGAAGGGGTTTAAATGTCACCTGTGAATTCAATAGAGGGGTGATTTACGTGTTAGCACTGCTTGATTTGAGGTCAGATTCTCATGGAAAATTACCCAGCATCAATGTAAAAGTAATATTATAATTGTTCTTTAGATTTTGCAATTAGATTGGAGGTGTAGAGGAAATTATGGAATTCGACAAAAGCCACATCTAGTCTTCTCCTAAAATTTAATAAACTGCGGCCGTAACTCAAATGATACATTCCAATAAATATCTAGTATTAGCTAACGAATCGACATTCATTAGGGCCATATTCATTTTGTACACCTAAATAAATAGACGTGACATTATCATAAGCGTCGGAATTAAAAACAAATGTCTACAATAATAAAGCAAATAAAAATAAAACAAAAACAATACATACACTCTTGCATATCAGGAACTTCAATAGCATCAACCGTGAACAACTTTTTAATCTGAGGACCTGGAATTGTGTACAAAGTAAAAAAAACTATAAAACATAGCAACTACTACGACACAAACAAAAATCAAATACAAAAAAATAATAGCAGGCTTTTGACACGGATACTGGTAATCGAGTTATGGTTAGCTCTGGCTAGGCAGAGCGGCTGTTGCGAATATTGTGATCAAAGCATAATTGGCTTGTGTGAAAAGTATAATTTTAGGCCAGCCGGCCGCCACAGGGCTGTAGCATAGCCATTTTAAATTCTTCTTTACCCATTGCAGTGTCAGGTATTATTGGGAAGTCGTATTAGTATCGTTTGAAGATTTTTTATTTAGCTTTTAGGCTTTCGGTAACGTGTTCTGCTCTAACAATAAAATAATCATAACACCATTTATTTATTTTAGTCCCTGATACAAAATATAAGGGAAGTAATATGAAGGAAATAGTTCAGATAGATTAGATTTTGAGTAAAAAAAAGTATAATTAATAATAAACATGACGAAGTTAAAAAAATACTGAACTTTACGTAATGTTAAGTAAGATGGCCTTAAATAATGAGATATTTGAATTTGATCACATTTTTCTCTCAAAATTAAGACTAACTCATTATAAAGCAAGAATATTAGCCGAATAAGCACGCACATTAAAGAGGGTTAACAAAATAATTCTAACTAATTAGCATATCATCAAGATATCAAATATTTCTTACCATTTCCAACACCACCAGGCTGCTCCTCAGTGGGGGTACCACCAGTGGAGGCTGGTCTGCTGTCAGCACCGCCTGTAGCGCTGCATCACAGAATAACACTATTATTTAAGCTTTAGGACTTATTTGCGAGATTTAAGGTACATGGGCATTTGATGGTTTTCGTTGATTGGGTCTAGTCATTTTGTAGTTTTAAACTATATCCCTTTTTTCGTTTTTTAAAGATGAAGACGATAGTCAAGTCCCCGCCATCCATGGACATTTACAATTTCAGGGAGATTGCCGCCGTGTTCGCGGAAAAACTGAGACGGGGAGTTCATTATTTTCATTTTTGATTCAGTACTATTAAGCATGAAAATCAAACCCATTCTAAAACTGGTATTATATTGAGTGATTCATAGCTCACGTGTGTCTTTATCGTTAACCAATGCACGAAATAAATAAAATTTTATAAACTAAATTGTACGACAATATCTTATCAAAAACTAGTTAGTTTGGTCGAATCGAATCCATGATTTGACTTTAATTTTTAGTTGGCTTTTTGCCGTCTTTATCATTTTTTCCCTAATTCTTAAGGGTTTTTAAGAGATAACAATGGATTTGATTAGACTAAAGGGTTATAGTTATAAAAATAGTACACTAACAGAATGCACAACAATGAGAAATAAAAATGGGGTTTGAGCAGAATAAATGAGTTCACAAAGTTTGCATGTGCTTCTAGAAAATTCATTAAAGAAAGAACTATTTGTGACACTAGACTAATTATGGACTATACTTGAATATGAAATTAATTAAAAAATAAATAAAATGTAGATGATCATTTTTATTTGTATCAAAATAATTGAAATGTGTCAAATTATAGCTTTTTTTATTTTTTAGTTAAATAATTTATTCAAAATGTTGGAGTAATTTAAAAACAGCAAGTATGTTAAGATCAAGTTTGCGATGATACATGAAAAGCATATAAAATTTAAATTTAGAAAATGTGCAGAATACCAATTTGCAATCACAAAATTGTATTGATGATAGTGGTGTAAAGCTGAAAAGAAAAAAAATATATAAAGCAGTTTGCCATTTTCTTGTATAAAATGCAGTTGTGCTGGTGGCATTTGCAGATTGAAAAGCATTGGTGAATATTGTTCAGCTGCTATTAATTTTGAAAAATATTTTGCTTATAGAGATGAGCGTATAATTTCTGATATCATTGTCAGGAATACCTACCTATAAAGTAATAATGAATAAAGGGGCCAGCCTAATGACGGGAACCAAGAGTATAATAGCCCTAGGCTTATTGAAAGAATTAATAAAATATGAATTTTATGATATCAGAAATCACATAGCCATCTGCAAACAAAAGCAAACCAAAAATCCGTGTAAACTCATCACATCTGCCAACCCCTCGTACCTATTATACCTAGAATTATCATCATCATCCTTCCCCTCGGGTCTAGGTTCTTCAGCTGGTTCCACTGGAGCTGGCTCGGTGGCTTCAGCTGGGGGTACTTCATTTTTCCTCAAGCCAGGGATGGGGATACCGGACCCAAGCCAACCTGTCATTTGTGACTTGACATTGGTGATGAGGTCCAGCTTACTGCCGGCTTTTGTGGGACTGTAAAGAGAGCAAAGCCTTAATACTGCAATGTAAAATAAAAATAATGTATGTGATGCAATAGTCACATACAAATTCACAAATTTATAGGTCCAACATTATTTGGTGATAAGGTCACAGGCCTGTAATCCTAAATATTACCCCCATTAGGAGAGGAATTTCGTAAAATCCTTTCTTGATTCTTCCTTGTACTCAGAAAGGATTATTCAATTTTCCTGTTTGAATGAAATTTAATGGTTTAATGATCAGTGGTTTAGGATCTGCATTTATTTCTCAGTAAATATTTTTTTTATAAAGAAATATTAGATAATTTGAAATAATTAAGAAGTGAAACCAAACCAAATAAAAAAAAATACTTTGACATTTAAGAAAGTCAGTATGATATCAGTAGTTTTATAAAATTTACTGAGTTCTTCTTGTTTCCAAATGATTACAGGTGATGAAGAACTAGTCCCTAAATCCCTATTTCAATCTCTACTAGCTACTATTCTTTCAAGACATTTTTTAAAGTACTAATGAGATTACATCATTTGCATATTCAAGGTGGGGTTTTTAAAATTTGTTTTTTTAATATTATCTAATTATAATAAGAATCAGCTTTCAAATTCAATTGAGTTGACAGTGGCAAATATGATCTCTTATATAACTTTAAAATAAAATCTTGCGACTAAACTGTTACATAAGTTAAAAGTCGAGAAGGAGAAGGGATTTTTTTAGTTTTTTTAATGTAACACTAATAGGTACTCAACCTATTAATTTTCTTATTAATAACCAGGTACTTATATATTTTGAAATCCTCATTTCATTAGCACACATTAAATCATTATAGAAAAGGGGGCATTTCCTATAGATTATTTACATAACTAAGAAAGCCATGGGATTGAATAAAATCATGTTAACTAACTTTGGTTTTACTACAGAAAATCATTTATTTAATGCCTTTTCCAATTCAATAGTTACTTATGGAAGAAATCTTTAATTTACTATAATTACTAGAAGGTATTTAGAAAGTCTCTTACAATTGAGCATTTAGATACTTAATAGCATTAAAAACGAGTACAATGGCTACTTGACCTGAATAACTGTTACAAATCAATAAATTACTAGAAAGAGTTAAGTTCCAATAAAAACTAATGATCAAATCCCGCTCAGTGGCATTGAGTTAAAATTAAAAACATTGCCTTTTTGTTCCCAACCAGTATGTGCAGGAAAAGGCGAAGGCGGCGCTGAAAAGACAATGTAAACAAAGAAAATACTGACCTCAGTTTTTCGGCATCTACTGCCGCTTCGCCTGTCGCTTCCTTTGTGGGGGTCGGCACTTCCTCGTCCTGGGGCTCGCCTTTGGCAGCACCCATCCACGAGCTGACCTGATTAGTGAGTCCTGAAAACATTTTCACTGGCACTAGCTACTCAAACTACACAACACAATCACTCAGCGATTTCACAACGCTACAACAGACTCGCACATGACCCACGGCACGGACGGTCTGCTATGCGGCCGTAGAAAGCGTGATCAGCTGAAAAACTAAATGGAAAACCGCAATCGACCAGGGAAATGTGGAAGAGGAATTCACTGCGCATGAAAACTTGCGCTTCTGCGAGTGAGTTCTGCGCTATAAACATACACTGACACAATCAGAAAAATCCTTTTTCTCAATAATGGACTTTGAAACACTGATATAGAGTACAATATGGCGTGTATAATTTTGATAAAAATGGCCTAATCAATCTGTATTGCGTATCGCGTATCGTACTCCTCCAAAATGTCAAATTTACGTCAAAACACTGCGCATGCTCAAACTTGCGTTTCGTTTCAAGTAAAGTAGTATAGCGAGCGACTATCTCTACAAAATAAAATGTAAAACTTGAGAAAGTTGCACGGGAAATACAATTTTGCCTCGTTTAATTTGAACCTAACTTATGTAAGAATTACGTTGAATTTTTTTAACATCCTTGCGTTCATCAAGGTAACATATTCTGTATTATAAAATTATAAAATAGAACGCAACTAAAAAACAGGTTTATATATAATCTGTGCATTATTATTACTTTTATTTATCTGTGGTATACATTGACGTTTTTCTCATTGGATAGATTTCGTGATTTTTTGTTTGCTGTAAATTTTACAATAATCTCTGTATTAACTATTACAAATGTAGAGATTAGTAATCTTAGAGTTTATAAACTGTGAAAAATCTTACACAAAACGAAAAGAGTGAGCCAAATTACCAATATGACGGAGACGAGAAGAATACAGTTACATCTAGGAAAGTGCATAGAAGACTTGGACAAATTGCATTCTGTGCCTGATTTGAAGTCGAAAAGAGCCACGCTGTAAGTATACCATACATTCTGGGACACCAACTCTCTAATTCAGATGAGGAATATCATATTTTTTTAACTTAATTTGCAGGTTATGTAAAACTGCTATGAAACTCTTCAAAAACGCTGAAGAGGCACGGGAGAAAGGCGATGAAGAGTATTCCTACGTGTACTACATGAAGTACTTGCGGGTGATCGCGTATATCAGCAATGATAAGGAGTATGTGGAGGATAAACCTTACTTTAACAACATGCTTGGTGTTAAGAATCCTGATAAAGCTATTAATGCTGCTGAGAAGTTGAAGAACAGTCTGATTGAGAGGTGAGATACATATCTAATAAATATAGACATAAATCTCTAGTTTTGTATAGGTATCTAACTATAATAATATCAACTAATTTTGTAACTTAAAGTTTTGTGTTTCACGGAAATGTTAATATAATTATGAAATAAGTTTGACACTACTGTATTAGTGTGTCCCTGTAAAAGTAGATGTAAGTAGGTAAATAAATAAATAATTTTCTCTGGATCTAACAGTTGAATTTGTAAAATTCTTTCACTAATAGGAAGCTATATTATGGGGCTATTAGCTATGTTAAACCATGGGGAAAACACCTTTAGAACAAGAAATTTTAATATACAGAAAGATGGAAAAGTTTTATTTAGTATTTTGATGATAATAACTCAATTTTAGAGTTTTTGGAAAGTGTAGTTTTCTTTCTAAGGTTTTTCCACACAAGAAGAAAATTACACCGTAAAAATGTTGTGATGATTTATTTTATATGCAGTGTGGTGTCGTTGTGTGTGAAAATGGTTCATAGAAATGTATGGTCCACTAAATCATCATGACATGTTTACAGTTTCATTATCATCTGTGAAAACAGGCTAAGGGTGCAAATTTTTAATTCCTGGTGTTGCTCAAAAGCTTGTTAACAGATAAGCATATTTATTACTTTCCCTAAAATTACTAGTAAGGGTGCAAGTATATTTATAGAATTTTAAAGAAAACCAAATAAAGGAAACCCCTTGTCACTTGTGGGCTCTTCATTTCCACGAATAGGCTACTTAAGTAGGGCCTTTTGCATAAATAAAATACTGGCTTTGCCTCTAGCCAGCCTAGCTCCACCCCCTATCCTATGGATACCCCTCCTATCCTATGGAAACCCCCCCTATCCAAATACATCTAATGAATTTTGGAAGAGAAGAAATGCAATTATTAAAAGTACATTTGCTGTTTTAACTTTGTGTGTAATTTTTTTTTTTACTGTATGTTTTTATCATCGAGGAATAATCTCTTAGAGTAGTAATACCGAGCAATCAGATTCTGAAACTAGTCAGTGATTTTAAACAGTAAGGACCAATCACTGCATCTTGTGTTCTTGACTTGGCCAATCAGAGTGCATGTGTCCTTGTCTTAGCCAATCAGAGCGCATTGTGGATGGTGGCAAATTGGCAGAATAGATTGCAAGCAAAATCAACATCATTACGCTTCTTTGGGTTAATTGTTCGATGGTTTTTATGCGTATTCAACGCATGCATGCAATATTTTTTTTTTCAATTGAAAAATCAAAGCAGTTATACAAAATCTGATAAAATTTACAGATATGAAAAAGAACAAAAGGCAAAGCGACTGAATGACATAAAAGAGAATGAGTTAATCAAACAGAAGATGGAAGAGAACAGGAAGAAGGCTATAGAAGCTATCACTGTCAATGAACCAGCCCAGCCTTTTGGATTGCCAGGTTATATACACTATTCATTTATTATTTTATATACTAACTTTGCTTGCACTTTCAAAGGACTTTTATGCTTCCACTTTTTATCAAATGACATAAAACAATATTTTAAATTCTGGATATGCGTATGGATCAGTGATGTAGCTTAAAATTTGTCGGTGGGCCTTCTACCTGACTGTAGCAAAGCCTAAATAAAGGGTAAATTTTTAAGGAATTTTTGCTTACACATGTTTGGGGCCCCTGTAGGCCAGGGGCGGTGCGGTAGCTACCCCCTGATATGGTTTTAAGTATGAATACAAGGTTTTTTTTGCTATATCACTTCCACCATTACACTGTGACTATCAGACATGCAAATATTTGTAGTTTAGTTTAATCACAAAATGCTGGTGGGTGATCATGCATCATATAATCATGAAAGGTACTTGGAAAGTTAGTATCTTTTATTTTGTCATAAAATCTGTACCCGGTGAAATAAAATATGTTACAAACCTTGGAGATTCGTGGCGATGGTAGTGATATTGGCTACTGAGACGAAGGTCCCGGGTTCGAATCCTACAATGAGCTTGAGCTTTCGGTGAAGGAAAACATCTTGAGCAAAACCATAGCACGGTGGTAGGGTACTTTGTAGTACCCATCTCGCTGGCTACCACCCTCAAGTTGAAAATCTGTCGCCAAGCACCTATCGGTGTGTTCCAAAAGCTGCACTTGAGAGCCAGTTCCTTGTAGGCTTTGTGTGCTTACGACCTTCGGCCACATCATCACTTATCATGGTGAGATTGTGGTCAAATACAGGCCTAAATACAGTAAAAAAGAAAGATTCAATGATATAAAGTTGCAACGGTTCTGTTATAGCATGTAGGGTCTCAATATTGATTTACCAAAATGTCCCAGAACCAAAATGTCTCAGAACCAAAATCTGGTTTTACCATTCTCAAGTTGAGAAGCTGCCAACTACTGGTTCCGTGGCTGCTTTTCCCTTTTTTCATTTTGTGGCCATGAGCCTTATCATCGCCAACCATGGTGAGATTGTGGGTAAACACATACCTATCTATAAAATGTAAATAAATAATCTATATAAATTGTTATGTTAATTTTAGAAAACAGGAAATCACTTTGTAGAAGGAAAAGTTTTAACTATACTAATAATATACAGCCTAAAAATAGAATACAAATTAAAAATAAATAAATAAAATAAATATCCTGGGACATTCCTCACACACTCACACACGGTCATCTGATCCCAAACTAAGCTGAGCTTGTACAGTCGAGGACATAAATATGTATACAATTAGTAAAATTCAACAACGGTTTCCTCTTAAACTACTGATTGAAATTATGAGATATTATAAAGGCAGAATCTTCTAACATATACTATTATGATTTGTGTAATAGCTTAACACTTAAATGTTAAACTTGCGAGAAAATCGCTTTTGAATTTCAAAAAGTGTATACATATTTATGTCCTCGACTGTACTATGGAAACCAGATAACTGATATAATACATATACATGTTTATGTATTTGTATGTCCTGTGTGGGAATCGAACCCACGACCCGTGGCGCGATAGGTGGAATCTTAACGCGCCAACTGGCCCGTCAATGTTTATTTTAATTCATCAGGTCTAGATGAAGTGACGCTCAAAAGTGAACAACTTTACACAATATTGAAGAGTGGGAAGCTGAAGGTAATGATCCTCGACACAAGACCCGAGAAGGACTTCATTGAATCCCACATCAACCATCATGCTTGCATCAGCGTTCCTGAGGAGGTTATATCGCCTGGGTATGTTTATTATAGCTGTTCCCTACAGTTACACCTGCATTTCTGGGATAATAAATAGCCTATGGGCCATACCATAGCCTATGATCCATAACATTAATTATTAACATAATAGATTTAAGATTATTTTAATTTAACAACTACTGGTTGTCCTAAATAAATTAATAAATACAATAGCCTATAACACCACCCACAGCCTATGACCTATACTATTATTTATAAGATTTTTTTTTATTTATTTGGGACAAAAACAGTACAAACATTTTACATTAAATTATGAATTTATAACATATGTGGTAGTGCTAGTGTTTGACCAACAACATTATTAATTTCCCTAAAATCTTTAAATGGCTTATGTGTAACTATATGTATCTGATTATTGTAACATTAGCTGTAAGTTTCCCTTAAAAATAATAAAATAAAAATAAAATAAATAAAATTATATGACCCATTTCATACCATAGGCTATTTCGGTGCCAAGCATTGTTGCATTTGGCTCAGGTTTCAAGAAAAAGATAATAAACAAGAGTTACTTACTACATACTGGCTACCTTCCTGTTTTAATCTGTCGAGAAACATCTACCGTCGCTTTAAATCCAGTTGCTATAGACTGCAAAGGTTCAATCCACTTCAAAGCTTGTACTAAAATCACAGACGATCGGCGAATGTCCTAGAGAAGAACTTGCCGATGGCGTCGCGATCCGTGTGGGCCGAGCGAGCTGGCATGGAGCTTATTGTGATGCTGGACTGGACCGGGACTGCCCTCATTCCGGGCAAGACCCTGCATCTGCTCAAGACTATACTTCTGAAGGTAGGGAATAGTTGCCATCAGACCCTGATTATGGCCACATGGCCATCTGGGCAAAAAAAATGGAATGCTTGTGCTATGGAGACCTATGGAGCCATAATATGTTTTTGCGTTTCTCAGTGGGACGTGAAGGTGCACTACGCGCGGGCGCCTCTTGCGTTGGCGGGCGGGTACGAGGACTGGCTCCTCAAGTACCCCACCCTCACCACCAACCCGCACCAGGTGCCACCCAACCACGATCACTTCCTAGACGATATGCTCAGTAAGTGTCTAGGACTGGCTCCTCAAGTACCCCACCCTCACCACCAACCCGCACCAGGTGCCACCCAACCACGATCACTTCCTAGACGATATGCTCAGTAAGTGTCTAGGACTGGCTCCTCAAGTACCCCACCCTCACCACCAACCCGCACCAGGTGCCACCCAACCACGATCACTTCCTAGACAATATGCTCAGTAAGTGTCTAGGACTGGCTCCTCAAGTACCCCACCCTCACCACCAACCCGCACCAGGTGCCACCCAACCACGATCACTTCCTAGACGATATGCTCAGTAAGTGTCTAGGACTGGCTCCTCAAGTACCCCACCCTCACCACCAACCCGCACCAGGTGCCACCCAACCACGATCACTTCCTAGACGATATGCTCAGTAAGTGTCTAGGACTGGCTCCTCAAGTACCCCACCCGCACCAGGTGCCGCCCAACCACGATCACTTCCTAGACGATATGCTCAGTAAGTGTCTAGGACTGGCTCCTCAAGTACCCCACCCTCACCACCAACCCGCACCAGGTGCCACCCAACCACGATCACTTCCTAGACGATATGCTCAGTAAGTGTCTAGGACTGGCTCCTCAAGTACCCCACCCTCACCACCAACCCGCACCAGGTGCCACCCAACCACGATCACTTCCTAGACGATATGCTCAGTAAGTGTCTAGGACTGGCTCCTCAAGTACCCCACCCTCACCACCAACCCGCACCAGGTGCCACCCAACCACGATCACTTCCTAGACGATATGCTCAGTAAGTGTCTAGGACTGGCTCCTCAAGTACCCCACCCTCACCACCAACCCGCACCAGGTGCCGCCCAACCACGATCACTTCCTAGACGATATGCTCAGTAAGTGTCTAGGACTGGCTCCTCAAGTACCCCACCCTCACCACCAACCCGCACCAGGTGCCGCCCATCCACGATCACTTCCTAGACGATATGCTCAGTAAGTGTCTAGGACTGGCTCCTCAAGTACCCCACCCTCACCACCAACCCGCAACAGGTGCCACCCAACCACGATCACTTCCTAGACGATATGCTCAGTAAGTGTCTAGGACTGGCTCCTCAAGTACCCCACCCTCACCACCAACCCGCACCAGGTGCCGCCCAACCACGATCACTTCCTAGACGATATGCTCAGTAAGTGTCTAGGACTGGCTCCTCAAGTACCCCACCCTCACCACCAACACGCACCAGGTGCCACCCAACCACGATCACTTCCTAGACGATATGCTCAGTAAGTGTCTAGGACTGGCTCCTCAAGTACCCCACCCTCACCACCAACCCGCACCAGGTGCCACCCAACCACGATCACTTCCTAGACGATATGCTCAGTAAGTGTCTAGGACTGGCTCCTCAAGTACCCCACCCTCACCACCAACCCGCACCAGGTGCCGCCCAACCACGATCACTTCCTAGACGATATGCTCAGTAAGTGTCTAGGACTGGCTCCTCAAGTACCCCACCCTCACCACCAACCCGCACCAGGTGCCACCCAACCACGATCACTTCCTAGACGATATGCTCAGTAAGTGTCTAGGACTGGCTCCTCAAGTACCCCACCCTCACCACCAACCCGCACCAGGTGCCACCCAACCACGATCACTTCCTAGACGATATGCTCAGTAAGTGTCTAGGACTGGCTCCTCAAGTACCCCACCCTCACCACCAACCCGCACCAGGTGCCACCCAACCACGATCACTTCCTAGACGATATGCTCAGTAAGTGTCTAGGACTGGCTCCTCAAGTACCCCACCCTCACCACCAACCCGCACCAGGTGCCGCCCAACCACGATCACTTCCTAGACGATATGCTCAGTAAGTGTCTAGGACTGGCTCCTCAAGTACCCCACCCTCACCACCAACCCGCACCAGGTGCCGCCCAACCACGATCACTTCCTAGACGATATGCTCAGTAAGTGTCTAGGACTGGCTCCTCAAGTACCCCACCCTCACCACCAACCCGCACCAGGTGCCGCCCAACCACGATCACTTCCTAGACGATATGCTCAGTAAGTGTCTAGGACTGGCTCCTCAAGTACCCCACCCTCACCACCAACCCGCACCAGGTGCCACCCAACCACGATCACTTCCTAGACGATATGCTCAGTAAGTGTCTAGGACTGGCTCCTCAAGTACCCCACCCTCACCACCAACCCGCACCAGGTGCCACCCAACCACGATCACTTCCTAGACGATATGCTCAGTAAGTGTCTAGGACTGGCTCCTCAAGTACCCCACCCTCACCACCAACCCGCACCAGGTGCCACCCAACCACGATCACTTCCTAGACGATATGCTCAGTAAGTGTCTAGGACTGGCTCCTCAAGTACCCCACCCTCACCACCAACCCGCACCAGGTGCCGCCCAACCACGATCACTTCCTAGACGATATGCTCAGTAAGTGTCTAGGACTGGCTCCTCAAGTACCCCACCCTCACCACCAACCCGCACCAGGTGCCGCCCAACCACGATCACTTCCTAGACGATATGCTCAGTAAGTGTCTAGGACTGGCTCCTCAAGTACCCCACCCTCACCACCAACCCGCACCAGGTGCCACCCAACCACGATCACTTCCTAGACGATATGCTCAGTAAGTGTCTAGGACTGGCTCCTCAAGTACCCCACCCTCACCACCAACCCGCACCAGGTGCCACCCAACCACGATCACTTCCTAGACGATATGCTCAGTAAGTGTCTAGGACTGGCTCCTCAAGTACCCCACCCTCACCACCAACCCGCACCAGGTGCCGCCCATCCACGATCACTTCCTAGACGATATGCTCAGTAAGTGTCTAGGACTGGCTCCTCAAGTACCCCACCCTCACCACCAACCCGCACCAGGTGCCGCCCAACCACGATCACTTCCTAGACGATATGCTCAGTAAGTGTCTAGGACTGGCTCCTCAAGTACCCCACCCTCACCACCAACCCGCACCAGGTGCCGCCCAACCACGATCACTTCCTAGACGATATGCTCAGTAAGTGTCTAGGACTGGCTCCTCAAGTAGAAGTAGTATTCAGATAAGATAGGTATAATGTTATTGTGTGTATCCAGGTGAGATCGAGTACCCGGTGTGGTCGGACGTGAGTCCCGCGGCGGCGCCCGCTGCGGCCCGCAAGCCGCCCGAGCCGGTCGTAGACCGCGCCAGTAAGGTAATACTCTCTTCTTCTTCTTATTTTTAATTTTGGCAACCAAGCCCAAATTAGGGCTCATTTCTGCCAGTGTCGAGTTATATTATAGTTTCCAGTCACAATAAATCACTTCACATTATTTATAGTCTTATAGTCCTCAGTCAGTCACCGTCCATAAAAGTCATTTTTTACTACAATGGTGGTAATTGTACTAAAACTCTTCACGGACATTTTGAGACAACTTGAAAAGTCACGATACACATAATTCATTTCATTTCACTTCACTGGTGCACATGGATGATCTTTATTGGGTAAAATACCACCAAAAATACACAATAAAACTCAAAATACACAAATTTATGAAAATAAAAATGAAAATGCTACGTCACTCTGCAAGTTCCCGCCAAAAAGTCCTAATACTCACTTACTTCTTCTTCTTATTTTTAGGGCTCATTTCTGCCAGTGTCGTGTTATATTATAGTTTCCAGTCACAATAAATCAGTTTCACATATAGTCCTCAGTCAGTCACCATTGTACTAAAACTCTTCACGGACGTTTTGAGACAACTTATAAAGACGCGATACACATTATTAATTTCACTTACTCGTGCATATGGATTGATCTTTATTGGATAGAACACCACCTTTAATATGCAATAAAACTCAAAATATACTAATTTATGAAAATAAAAACGAAAACACATCGTCACTTTCCAAATTCCCGTCAAAAAAGTCCTAATACTTATGGAACTGATTCACAACCAACTAACGAAGGGCAAGCGTGATGCAGCCTTTTTAGATTCACTTGACAGACACTTATAACAATCTCCTTATTCGACAGCAAAATTAAAAAAAAACTGAGCTGATGGAAATCGTGAGAATAGAATAGCACGGTGGAATTACTGTAAAACCCATTGTAATACTGGAAAATTTGTCGCCATAAACTTACTAATGTGTTCATTTATTTCTATGCTGTGTAATGTTCGGCACCACATATACACTCCCCGTGGTAATGCATACGGCCATCCAGAAACAATCCCTTTAAGCCGGCTTTTCACTATGGTATATAATAAAATAAATAATAAATAAATAAATATCCAGGGACATTTCTCACACACGGTCATGTGATCCCAAACTAAGCAGAGCTTTTACTATGGAAACCAGATAACTGATATAATACATATACTACTGGAATATATAATATATTAATTAATAATATATTAATTACTATATAATATATTAATTACTATATAATATATTAATTAATATATATTACATCTTGAGATATAATATTTTATCGCTCGTTATACATTTCATCGAAAAAATATTTATAATTTGGGATGTAATATACAAAAACCGGCCAAGTGCGAGTCAGACTCGCGCACCGAGGGTTCCGTACAAACCTGTAGGTATATAAGTAAATGGTAGTATAGACCTGAGTATTTGATATTAATTTCAATTTATGACCTATTAAAAAAAAACTACTTACTAGATCTCGTTCAAACCAATTTTCAGTGGAAGTTTGCACCGTAATGTACATCATATATTTTTTATAGATTTATCATTCTCTTATTTTAGAAGTTACAGGGGGGGGGACACACATTTTACCACTTTGGAAGTGTCTCTCGCGCAAACTATTCAGTTTAGAAAAAAATGATATTAGAAACCTCAATATCATTTTTGAAGACCTATCCATAGACACCCCACACTTATGGGTTTGATGAAAAAAAAAAAATTGAGTTTCAGTTCTAAGTATGGGGAACCCCCAAAATTTATTGTTTTTTTTCTATTTTTGTGTAAAAATCTTAATGCGGTTCACAGAATACATCTACTTACCAAGTTTCAACATTATAGTTCTTATAGTTTCGGAAATAAATGGCTGTGACATACACGGACAGACAGACAGACAGACAGACAGACAGACAGACAGACAGACAGACAGACAGACAGACATGACGAATCTATAAGGGTTCCGTTTTTTGCCATTTGGCTACGGAACCCTAAAAAGTATGACGAGCGATAAAAAAAATACATCTCAAGATGTAATTTATTTTATATTATATCGTATAGTGAAAAGCCGGCTTTAGAGTAGTAATAAGCAGTATGGACCAATCACTGCATAGTGCGTTCTTGACTTGGCCAATCAGAGCGCGTATGTCCTTGACTTAGCCAATCAGAGCGCATTGGAAATTCACGTAATAGATTTCAAGCAAAATAAACGTCATTTCTTTGTGTTAATTGTTCTATGCATACGGCCAACCTGCTGGTAAGCATATTTATATGTTTCATATTTTTGGAGGCCCCGACGAGATACGTTGCTTGTATTTTGTCATATTTAATCGATACATCTCGTGTTCTAAACCTAACGAGGTACCGCTAACCTCGTTAAATTGTAATTGTTAATTTCATCGTTACTTTCAATTGAACTCTCATTAGCAATACATAATCGTTCTTAGAGTAATCCATTTAATCGTTTCGTTATAAATTCATATCATAAATTTGATAATATTTCATAAAAAATACATTTTTTATTTGGGTGTGTAGGTAGGAAAATATTCGACGCCATTTTACATGCAATGCAATTATTTTCCATCTTGGCTGTTTATTCAACTAACTAATCGAACTTCATTCCATTCATTCATTCATCCTTTGTATTCTAGTGCTGGTACCAAATAAACTTACGAAAATAACGGTTATTTATAACTGTTATCCTTAATATTTTTACAGCTATTCATTATAACGAAATTGCAGATTAACATTTTTTATAACGAAAATATAGCAGTTTCGATTTAATTTATAACAGTCAATTATTTTTTTATACAACATAGTCGGTAAATAAGCATACGGCCCACCTGATGGTAAGCGGTTACCGTAGCCATATGGACGCTTGCAACACAAGAAGTATCGCTCACGCGTTACCGACCTTTCCCCCCTCCCCTATGAGCTCTGGCGACCTTACTCACGCGCAGGAACACAACTTTACACAACATAAAGTTATTTGGCTGCGGTATTCTGTAAGGTCCTCCATCTTAAATTACTTCCCCAGTCGAGCTGCTCTTTGAGCGAATAAACGCTATGCTCTACCTTTCTTCCTCGCTCATGGCTACTAAGAGTGAACCAGGGAAGCATAGTAGTGATAAGAAGCCTTCCGACATTCCAAAGCCATCATCCTCTGCAAATTCTGTTCACACAATTCAAAAGTGTTACTTCTGCGATCAAAATCATTCAATTGTCACCTTAGCCACATAGACACTTGCAACACATCACTCACGCGTTACCGATCCTTCCCCCCTCCCCAATGAGCTCTGGCTCACTTACTCACGCGCAGGAACACAACATAAAGCTATTTGGCTGTGGTATTCTGTAAGGTGTAGGTACTTCCCCAGTAAAGGGAGTTCCCGGGTTCGAATCCTGGTAGGAAGAAACCTGGTAGGGTACTTTGTAGTACCATAGATTATATATAGATTAAAAAAGATAGTAAAACAGAAGTTATTCAAGAAAGGGTACTATAAAGTTTCTGATTTTGTAGATGACAAGAATGCATTTGAATGAATTGTTCGCTTCGCACGCTATTGTTATATATATTTTGTAAATTGTAATACTTATACTTTCTTGCCGGAGGCTTCTCAGTTCAAGTTGTTTGGAACCGGTGTAGAGTCATTTGTTAACGTTCATAAGTGCCTTATCAGGGCCTAAATAGAATAAATGCTTTTTGAATTTGATTTTACCAACCTACCTGGCTAACACCATTAATTTGAAAATCTGCCGCCAAGCACCTATCAGTGTGTTCCGACAGTTGCACATGAGAGCCAGTGCCTTCTAGAGCACACACAACCTTCGGCTTTGGCCACATCATCACTTAATTCTGGTCAAACAGGCTTATTTGCTGCCCTTTGAGCGAATAAACGCTACGCTCTACCTCTCCTAAAATCCTCTGTTAAAGAAAGAAAGAAAATACATTTATTCATCAAAAATCAACGCACAAACCAAAGCTATAGTTAAAATTAAAATAATAAAATCAATAAAACAAACGCTTAAATTAAAAAAATAATAAGTACTTTATACAAAAAAACAGATTAGGGAAACTGTACGCCGCATTTCTGACAAATGAGGTTGACAACTCAGCATTTTGCTGCAATGGAAGTGAATTCCGTCACAGCACTGATTTTCAGTGTCAACCCCCGTTGTTCTCCAATGATTGTGAATGAGGGTGTAAATAAGAATGTGTTGTCAGGCGGCGGCGGTGCAAGTGTATGAGGAACGCGCTCGCAGCATGCAGCGGATTGTGGAAGAGCAGGAGCGACTCGCCGACACCAGTCTCACTCTTGAGATGCAGCGGATTGAGGCCGAGCAGGTCAGCTCTATCAACTAATAAAATAATTGGACTGTTTTACAAAAAACTTAAACCGACTTCAAAGTACACTAAGAAGTATTCAAATCTGATGACAATGGGGCCAAACGAGAAGTGTACCCTTCCAGGCAAAAGAATAATTTTCTAAATCGGTTAATAAATGGCGGAGTTATAAGGTAACAAACATTTAAAAAAAATACAGCCGAATTGAGAATCTCCTCCTTTTTTTGAAGTCTGTTAAAATAATGTTCTGTTTGTTTCGGCTAATCTCCGAAATGGCTGGACTGATTGTGACAAGCAGACAGCTAATGCTATAAGAAGTTCAATAACTTTTATTTTGGATAAATTTGGGTTTGTCGTAAAATAATTAAAACCCGGCGCAGGGTAACCGCTGGTTAGCTAGTCATAAATATACTTGCCCCTTCAATATTTTCGTTATCAGAAAGTCTCATCCTTTCGTATTCAGTCATTAAAATGTGAACCTTTTTGATTATTAAATAAAGTTCATATTGGTGCTGATTCTGTTGTTTACCACTAATTAATTTAGTCTCACTATTACACTTTCTAACATTACACCCCAAACTGTAAATATTTTTTCGACAAAATGTATGGCGAGCGATATAATATTATATCTCAAGATATATTATATTATATCCCATAGTGAAAAGCCGGCTTTAGAAAAGAATATAAGATTTTGTTTTGAACATAAAATAAAATAAATAAACATGTTCTATCTTTTCTCAAAAAATTTTGAAAGAAAGAGATGTGATGTGATCAAAATTAGTTTTGTGCGATTTACAACTGAATCGGCACCATTTTATCTCTATCGAGTCGCCTCTCGGTGTGAGCTGAACCTTACGTCTTCTGACTGCATAATGTGTGGTCTCCAGGACTGGAAGAAAGTCCGCGTCCAGCACGAGGTGGAGCAGCGCGAGGAGCAGCGCGCCCAGCACAAGCTGCGCGAGCACGAGATCCTCTCGCAGCTCATGCAGCTCGAGAACAAGCAGTTCGATATGGTACGTCTCATCTTGTAAGCTTATTGGCCTGTCTTCATGAAACTGTGGCCGTTTATAGGCCTGTGTTGGGCCACATTCTCACCATGGTAAGTGATGCACACACAAAGCCTATAAGGAACTGGCTCTCAAGTGCAGCTGTCAGAACACACTGATAGGCCAGCGAGGTGGATACTACAAATTACCCTACCAACGTGCTGTGGTTTTCTTACAATGTTTTCCGGAGATCATTGTAGGATTCGAGCCCGGGACCTTCGTCTGAGCCATTATCGCCTTAAAAATGAACCTGAGCCTTAATATTAGCCTTTTACAGGTTGGTTTACTAAAGCTGGCACGTTCAACACCTTTACACGCAGTGCTTGTCTAGTGTATTTGAATTAGCTCGCGGTGTGACGTCGCACTGCATGTGCATCATGAAAAGTCTTTCCGTCTCACTCGCGCGCGGTCAAGCTTATGACACTTACCCCCTTACTCATAAAGCGCTATTTAACTAATATACTGATTAAATGGTCACGCAAATAATGTCACATTATTTGACTATGACAATAGAGTGACGTTATTTACGTGACCCTTTATACAGTATATTAGTTAAATAACGTTTTGCTTTTGCTACTGCTCGTAAATATAGAGTGGTATTTTTTTGCATTCGTACTTTAAAATTGACAGACTGATTAGAAGCAAAAAGGTAATAAAACATACTGTATCTTGAAATTGCATATGTGTGAGTACTGTGAACGTGCCAGCTTTAGTAAACCGACCTGTACATAGTAACTTATCAGCGATGGACTGTAGTGTGTTTGTATGATGTTCAGGAACAAGAGAACCAGAGTCTCAGGGAACAGCTGGAGGAGTACCAGCGCCGAGAGCGCGAGGAGACTGAGAAACTAGCAGCAGTTGAGACTGATGATGCAGAACTAGAGGCACAAGGTATTTTACTGTCACTTGCTGTTCTATGAGGATTCATCCATTTATATCTAACTAGTTGTCCCCAGCGGTTTTACCCGCGTTCCCTGAATAAAAAGTCTTTGTCATTCTCTATACCATAGAGGCTACCTGCATGCCAAATTTCATGATGATCCGTTGAGTAGTTGAGGAGTGAAGGCGTAACAAAAAAAAACAATTTCGCATTTATAATATAAGTTAGGATCTATGGGGCAATTAGTGTCGTGGTTGTGGGACTGAAACTGTCTTATTACATGAGATGGTTTAAGGGAAGTCTAGTGAAACCCAAGCTTTGAGATAGCCCGGCACGGCTCATTTTGTTGTATAACGTTAGAAAGTGACGGATATATTTTTCGTTTCGTTTGTTAGGGTCTGGAGGACTTTAAATGAGATGAAATACAAAAGCACTTTATTATACCGGGATGGTTGAATGCCGAGCTAATATTATAAAGGGTAATTTTGGATGTAGGGGGGATATCTCCAGAACTACTAGTGTTATAGACTTTTTATGAAGCGAAACCGGGTGAAACCGCGGGGCACAACGAGTAATATACAAACGTCCGTCGCCGATGGTAAAGTTTGCGCCCGACCCGACCTGACCGTATATGCTACGGACTAATAAATTACGTCACATGGATTTCATGATTTTTTGAGCTATTCTCGAGCTGGCCTCCATCGTTGAGAAGCGTTCTCTCTTTTACTGTAAAATTTCCTCGTATCAGCGGAGCAGCCACTCCTGGTGGAGCAAGCCTAGCTATTCTTGAGTTGACCGCCGTCGTCAACTCTCTCTCACTGTAACATGTCCTGGTTTTATCAGCGGAGCGGCAACGCCTCCTGGTAGCAACCGGCAGTTATTCTTTCACTATGCTAGTGCTCGTTGTATTAGCGGAACGGCATCGCCTCCTGGTGGAGTAAGCGATGCCTATTCTTGAGCTGACCGTCGTCATCAACTCTCTCTCACTGTAACATGTCCTTCTGGTTGTATCAGCGGAGCGGCAACGCCTCCTGGTAGCAACCGGCAGTTATTCTTTCACTATGCTAGTGCTCGTTGTATCAGCGGAGCGGCATCGCCTCCTGGTGGAGTAAGCGATGGCTATTCTTGAGCTGACCGCCGTCGTCAACTCTCTCACTATAACATGTCTCTCTCGTTGTATTAGCAGAGCGGCAACGCCTCCTCCTAGAGCAGGTGGTGGTTATTCTCTCACTGTAACATATCCCGCTGGTTGCATCAGCAGAGCGGCATCGCCTCCTGCTAGAGCAGGTGGCGGCTATTCTCTCAGTGTGACATGTCCTCGTTGTATCAGCGGAGCGGCATCGCCTCCTGCTAGAGCAGGTGGCGGCTATTCTCTCAGTGTGACATGTCCTCGTTGTATCAGCGGAGCGGCATCGGCTCCTGCTAGAGCAGGTGGCGGCTATTATCTGAGTGTGACATGTCCCTGTGGTTGCATCAGCGGAGCGGCATGGCCTCCTGCTAGAGCAGGTGGCGGCTATTCTCTCAGTGTGACATGTCCTCGTTGTATCAGCGGAGCGGCATCGCCTCCTGCTAGAGCAGGTGGCGGCTATTCTCTCAGTGTGACATGTCCTCGTTGTATCAGCGGAGCGGCATCGGCTCCTGCTAGAGCAGGTGGCGGCTATTATCTGAGTGTGACATGTCCCTGTGGTTGCATCAGCGGAGCGGCATGGCCTCCTGCTAGAGCAGGTGGCGGCTATTCTCTCAGTGTGACATGTCCTCGTTGTATCAGCGGAGCGGCATCGCCTCCTGCTAGAGCAGGTGGCGGCTATTATCTCAATGTAACATGTCCTCGTTGTATCAGCGGAGCGGCATGGCCTCCTGCTAGAGCAGGTGGCGGCTATTCTCTCAGTGTGACATGTCCCTGTGGTTGCATCAGCGGAGCGGCATGGCCTCCTGCTAGAGCAGGTGGCGGCTATTCTCTCAGTGTGACATGTCCTGGTTGCTTCAGCGGAGCGGCATCGCCTCCTGCTAGAGCAGGTGGCGGCTATTCTCTCAGTGTGACATGTCCTCGTTGTATCAGCAGAGCGGCATCGGCTCCTGCTAGAGCAGATGGCGCTATTATCTGTGTGTGACATGTCCCTGTGGTTGTCCCAGCGGAGCGGCAGCGCGTGGTGGCGGAGCAGGCGGCGGCGACGCGCGAGCTGGCGGCCAAGCGCGCGCGCATCGCGGCCGTGGTCTCGCAGCGCGACCAGCTCGACCGCCACCGCGAGCAGCTCGAGCAAGAGCGCAAGAGGAAACTGGCTGAGGCCAGGGATAAGAAGAAACCACACATTGAGAAGGTAAAGCAACTTGTTTAAGCTCATTTGTCGCCAACACACAGCGGTGGCAGTTGATTTGACTTTCTTTTGACGATTTCCGTTTGTCTTTGGCCTTCCGCATTGACACTCAACTCAGTGGCTAGCTTGGGTGGCACCCGGTGCGAAAATCGTGATGTCACCCCATAAATAAAACTGTTATAGTAACAAAAAATCTATAAACGGCAAGGTCCATAAGCTACGGTAACTGCTTACCATCAGGCAGGCCGTATGCTTGTTTGCCACCTCAATGGTATAAAAAAATACAAGCGGTACTGTAATTTTTATGTTTCTACAATATGACTCTGTTTTTCTTTAATATAAGACGAAATGCCTCCATTTTTATGACTAATTGATGGCAAAAAACGTCGTCACGCGAAATCACACAAGATATTTTTTTCTCTTTTTATAGTCTAAAGGTTTGTGTCCTAAGTTTAATTTGTTCACAGTCGGGTGTCATCCACAAATGGGTGACACCCTGTGTGGACAGCCCCCCCTTGCTACGCCACTGATTCAACTTTCAACGACGACTGTCGTCTCTCCTTTTGCCTTGACTTTCACCTTTCTACTCTCTTCTCTTGTCTTGAATATTTACTTTTGCCTTTAAACTCTCCTCTTTTCTGTTCACACTAGTTTCGACTAACATATCAATAAATGTATTATATTGATAACATTATTTAAGTCAGAATCAAAAATGCTTTCCCAATATACGATCGGTGAAGCTGTGACAACCTTTCATCGTTTCCTCAATAATTTTCTAGATCAAAAACCCAAACTCATAGAACTCAGGCCTTCAAACCACAGAAATAAATATCCTGGGACATTCCTCACACACGGTCATCTGATCCCAAACTAAGCAGAGCTTGTACTATGGAAACCAGATAACTGATATAATACATATACACACTTAATATACACCCAGACTCAGGACATACAGACATGTTCATGCACACAAATGCATGTCCTGTTTGGGAATCGAACCCACGACCTGCGGCGCTATAGGTTAAAACTCCACGTCTTAACCAACTGCGCCAACTGGCCCGTCTGAACAGGTTCAAAATAATGCTTTATACGTCAAGTATGTTTATCCAGGATGCCGAAGGCGATACATACATGATATCTCCGGGAGACAGCCCAGGCGCCACCGGCCTTAATCGGTCGCACTCCTCACCCAACATAGCTAAGGTATCGTCTATCTCTCTCTACTTCACCCTTAGTCACACCATGGAAGTGGCCGAAGGTGGTAAGCACACAAAGCCTAATGCATTTGGTACTACACTGTTGGTCCCCGCGAAAGTTTGTGTTAAGGATGGATGTCAAGATGTTTGTTGCTCTTTCACGCAAAGACTACTGAACGGATTTGGACGAAACTTGACATAAATATAGATTATCATCAGTCTATAATGTCCCACTGCTGAGCACAGGCCTCCTTTCACAAATCAGGGTGAAGAGAATGGGCAGATACTCCACCACGCGTGCCCACTGCGGATCGGTGTAGGTAGGCTAGTGGTCAACCTATTGTTCGAATTTTCAAGCCGCCTAGGAGGCATCCAACTAGCTTAACGACTATCACAATTAAGTGATAACCGGGACCAACGGCTTTACGTGCCTTCCGAAGCACGGAAACGCTCGATTTGACTAGGCGGTCACCCATCCGGGTACCGACCAGGATAGGCGTAGCTTAACTTTGCCGATCGATTAAGGACGGCTAATCATGCTACACCACGAGCGCTTCAAAAAACATATAGGGTACTTTTTATTACTATAAAACGGGAATGCGAGTGAAACCTCAGTGCTGGAACTAGTCTATACTAATATAATAAAGCGGAACTTTTTGTTTTTTTAAACGGGCTTATCTCTGTCAATACCAGACGGATTCGAAGATATTTTTTATTCCGGGAATGCGTGTGAAACCGCGGGCGGGAACTAGTATTAAATAATGTTGGTAACGCAGGTATCCTCTGATGAGGAAGAGATGCCAGCCCCAGTGTTCGACCGCAGCGTGAAGCCCGCTAAAGTTCAGCCCTCCGCCGATATGCACCAGAGGGACTTCCAGCCGGTGTGGGCCGATGTCGTGAGTCTACTTTATTGCCCTATACATAAGGTTCAATTTTCTTTACAGATGTTGGAAATTTTTGGGAACAAAAATCAGCGGATATCGTCTAGTTTTAGTGCCACAAAATACAAATATCAGCTTTGTGGTATTGTGTTAGGGAATAAAATAGATTGGCACATTTCTGGCTTCTGTACTACTGTATGTGATCTTGGACACATACTTTTTGTTAATGATAATCGTACTATAGTGACGCTCAGACTCGCCCATTGACTTTATTGATTGCTTAGGTATATGCCGGCTCTGTTCAGTTAATAGACTTTCGACCTACGCTTCAGTAGAATAGAATAACTTTTTATTTGACGGTATAAAAAATACATAATGCAATAAATAGCTAGCAGTAATTTGGACCTTTATAAGTGGCCTCATAGGACCTTAATATCAATAAAGGACTTTGATGATGATTGAATATCCCAAAATATACCTAGGTAGGTAAGCACTCATGGTGTAGCATGATTAGCCGGTCTTAATCGATCTGCAAAGGTAAACTACCACCGCTAAAGCCGGTACCTGGATGGGTGACCACACCATGGGTGTTTGAGGAGAATCACGCGTCATACTTGTGAACAGGTCCTGCTTGTGGGGGCTGGTCTGCTTAAGTTTGCTAATTATTTACATAATATTTATTCAGGCTACTTTGTAATTTCTTCCCGCCGCGCCGGGGCACGCAATAAAATTGTTTTCAGTTCGATTAGAATGTAAATATTATGTAATTAATCTAAGCTTGTTTTGAAAAGAGTATTTGCTGAGTTTATTGCCGGCTCTTCTCAGCAAATGGAACCTTCCGAACCGGTATTAGAGTATTAGAGTCAGACTTTTCATAAGTGCCTGTCTATTTGAATAAATGATTTTGAATTTTTGAATCGGGGGAGAATGCGCTAATTGTCACTTTGATGTAATAAGACACAGTTTAATTTTAAAAGTATAACCATAGTTGACTTACATCTTATTTATTAATAAGGGGGTTCAGGTTTACAATATTATTATGAATACATTCAATAACAAATAGTTGATGCAATATTTTCAATTATATCGCAACATAGTTTCAGTATTTAACTAAACAACGTACTTATACATGAGTCATGTTGTACACATATAGTGTAATACATTAACACAAGGACGCGGAACATTATTAGCGGTAACGCTGTGGAATCTTTGGTTCGAAAATTTTCTCGTACAGTAAATAAATGAAATCCTTCAAAGTTGGTACCTCTGCACTGGTTTTGCAATGGCGACCTATACTTAATTTTGTCAGATTTGTATAAAACTTAATTAAAAATATATTGTAGGATTCTCAATCCATAAAAAACGTACAGTAGAATGAGATAGCCGGCCATTGATAATTGATCTGTAGTCTTATATCATAAAACAAACAATATTTTTACCAGCCACATATTTATCGTGTAGAAAAAACCATGTCACGCTGGGTTCATCATTCATCATAAGCCTATAATGTCCCAATGCTGAGCACAGGCCTCCTTTCACAAATCAGGGTGAAAGGGAATGGGCAGATACTCCACCACGCGTGCCCACCGCGTATCGGTGGAGGTAGGCTAGTGGTCAACCTACTGTTGGAGTTTTCAAGCCGCCTAAAAGGCCTCCAGCTAGCATAACGACTATCACAATTAAGTGATAACCTGGACCACCGGCTTTACGTACCTTCCGAAGCACGGAAACGCTCGATTTGAAATACCACAAGGCAATCACCCATCCAGGTACCGACCACGACGGTGGTAGCTTAACTTGCGGATCGATTAAGAACAACTTATCATGCTACACCACGAGCGCTTCACGCACGCTGGGTAATTTGTAGTAATAAGTACACGGTGTCCCGACTGCCTTGTATCATCAAGTCGAAAATTACTTGAGAATAAGCCCCATTCTAGGCCCTCTAATGCTTACCACATCATCCAGATTGTGGTGAAACAAACGACCGCGTTCCCGCTCAAAAAAAACCGCGTAAACTTGTCCTAGCAGCACGAACCAGTGGTACATCATGACGCTCGTTCAGTCAAGGCTTGTGAATCCCCACGCGTGCTTTAATCCGCGCGCACTCGCCCGCACGCGTTCGTAATCAAACGTGCCCATATGATTACCGCTAATAAACCGTACTTAACTTGTATTATTAAAGACGCAGGACTTGTTTGCATATAAGCCGCAATGTTGTCGCCATTTTGTCAATTATATGCATCATCCTCGGTCAGTGACAAATCTTGAGAGACATTGAAAACGAATAATATGAAACTCGAATCTCTATAACAGCTGGAGATTTCGAGATGGCATATTTTCGAAACATATGTTGGGTTAGTCATGCTGAACAACTTTTACAATGGGACCAATAGCGAATTCCCAAAAAAGTTTTTTCAAATCCATAGTAAATGTCAACATTGCTCAATCATAATGTAAGAAAAGTAAAAAAAAAAGTTGAGTATTCAGTGTTGGTCCCATAGTAAAAGTTGTTCAGCATGACTAACCCAACATAGGTTTCGAAAATTTGCGTCCTCGAAATCATCACCCAGTATATAAAAAATTAATCCCTTTCACGACGACTTTACCGATTTCGTCCATCTTTTTTTTTAGTTTTCTAATACTCTGGAGAAGGTTCTTACGGTAAAAACAAATTAGGAAAATGCGTAGAAAATTGAAGAAAATTTAACGGTAGGGTATCCTTCGGGTACGCGGGTGAAACCGCGGGATGCAACTAGTTGAAAATGGTTTAATGCGAGGGTAGGGTAGTGGTAGGTTAGGGTATAGGTTAGTAGGACACCACGGGAACGAAGTCGTGCCGGGCAGCTAGTGTTTGATAGAATTGGATATTTTCTATGGGACACGTCGTGCTCTTTCTGTGACTTCCTATAGAGTTCCTACTTCGTTATTTCATACATTTTAGTGTACTTTGAAGGCGGCTATTTTTTTTATTCAGGCTAATAATCCGTGTTTCCAAATAGTTACAATCTACCATAATTTTCATAAAAATCGGATTAGTTTTTTTTTTAATTAGCTAAGGTCAGCGAGATATCGGACATGAAACAAGAAATATGTCCGAAAATCTTTAGTACTAAAATATAGTAAATCCATCTACACTATAAAAGTATCAAAATCACAACAATGAAATTGTTTTCTATAAACAAAAATAACATACGCGAATGCTATTTCCACTGCAGTAAACTGCCTCCCTCACCACGAATGGCACTTAATTAACCGATGAAGGTACAAATTTAAAACTAGCACGTGAAAACTGATCTACTATGACCGGCTTATATCGTAAAACGTGGTAGTACTAATCCGTGTAATCCCGTAGTTGGGTACAAAATACGAATCTTTTCGCGAGTCACATGCACTATGTCGCGTGCGAGCCCGCGTGCTTGCCTGGGGCTTCGGTAAACTACTCATTATTTACGAACACATGCCATCTATCTACTATTGTTTCATTATGAGTTAGAACTTACGTTTTAATCTCTTGGAAACCCATTGGTATGGCATAAGAACAGTTAGATTTGACTGGCGATTTTTGCCCTATGTAAAATTCCGTTCCTCAAAAGGTAACCTAAGGGCGGTCGCACTGTAGAAGCGTTTTCGACTCGATTTCGACCGATTCGATGAACTCCCACTCAGTCTGAGCGCTCCCTTACTTAGGCAGGTTAAGATTATTCGTGCGTGTACGCACGAGTCGAATTCGTACAAAAACGCGTCCTAAGTGCGACCGGCCTTATAGGATCGCTTTGTCGTCCATCTGTCTATCTGTCTGTCAAACCCCGTTCTTTATAGTAACTCTAGGTACAATAATCATGTTACTGAATCGACGTAATTAAAAGATGCGGCCAATTTATGTCACACCATGGAATTTGGCAATAAGCAAAGTCTCACAGCCCGACTAAAGTTTTTTTGGGATCAAAAACTTACATTTGCAATTTGAGCATTACTTTTGTAGAGAACCCTCAAGACGCCGGAGTCCTACTAACACAAGTCTGGTTTTTCTAATGTTAATTACTGCGATACAAAAAAAAGAAAGCAATAAATATAACAATCTGTAACAAATCTAACCTTTTCTAAAAAAATCATAAATAACATTAACGTACACCTGTAATTACAATGCCAAGACTAAATCCGAAAATACACTTTTACCCATTTGTCATAAACTACCGTGGTAACTCAGTATGTTGACTGTTAAAATAATGACGAGAACCAAAAGCAACACGCCATCGCGAAATGTATTGTTCACTTTTACAATAATCTGTATTATGAACGCGGTTTTCTCAAGGATGTAATGAAAGTTATAGCCATTTATTCAGTTTAGGCCCTCGTGGGGCACTTATGAAGGTCAAACCTACTGAAGTAACCAGCACTGGACAATCTGTCTATATCTGGTTACTACTAAATGTTTTTTTTTTTCGTGGGCAAATCCTCATAGGATACCCGTCCCCCCCGGGTGTAGCGGCCAGGTTATGCCGGACTTGTACCGGCTAAAACCTCCACGGTGGTCGCCATCTGCGCTGTAGCGAGGGGGGCGGGCTGTCGTGTTGAACGCGTACCTGCTCACCCCTCCACGCGCGGCGCTAAGATAGCTCGGGAAGTGAGAACCCCAGCACCCTCGCTGTGCTATCGCACGATGACTCGTGAACACATTGACCCATCGTTCTCCTTGGGGTCGCTTCTGGGCGCACAGAGCCCCCGGCCTGATTGCCCACGACTCCAAAGGCCCCGTTTAGTCGCCTTTTACGACAGGCAGGGGAACACTGTAGCTGTTATTTTAAGCCCCAGCTACAGGACAGGAGGGCCACCACGAGGCACGTCTGCGCCTCGGCGGCGTCGTCTCCGAGCGGGATCGGCCCTCTCCCGATCCCGCTCAGCAGCCTCCTTCTGGACCATTACGGTCTCACAGAAGGAGGCTACGGCCCTCCACGCTGTATCCCCACTCAGCATCGCCGAAACGACTGCTGGCAGAGAGAGATTCCGCCCGATTAGGCCGACCAGGATCCGCTGCGCAGGTTCCCACGCAGGGCACACTGCGAGCGTGTGCGATGCGGAATCCGGGCCGCTTCCACCGCAGTGGAAGCAGACCGCCGTTTACTACTACATGACTATATTATATTATCACGACCGATATATCAAAAACGAAGGAAACGAGGGAAAGCGAAGAAGGGGAAGACCATGGATAAGTTATATTCCCGTGGACCAAGTAACGGAAAAAATTGATATCGTGTCGTATAAGGAGGTGGAAAATGTTCCTAACGATAGCGCGGAATCCAAAAGGTTACACCGGCACAAGCTTACTCTTAAATATACAAGACTATTATTAGCTATTTTTATATTCAAAACGTTAGTGATTTATAAGTCATTTATGTGAACAATTATCGTCACTGTGATCAAAATGTCACTGTCATAACTCGAGAACATAATTGGACTGTTTTACAAAAAACTTAAACCGACTTCAAAGTACACTAAGAAGTGATCAAATCCTGATCTGATGACAATGGGAACAAACGCGAAGTGTACCCTTCCAGACAAAAAAATAATTTTACAAATCGGTTAATAAATGACGGAGTTATGAGGTAACAAACATTAAAAAAAAATACAAACGAATTGAGAACCTCCTCCTTTATTTGAAGTCGGTTAATAAAGACATCGCTGAACATGGAGGGGATCATTTGGGTACCTCAAAAAGTGCTACTTATAAAACTAGATTTCTGCTTTCCCCCGGTCCCCAATTCTGCTGTTTAGGCTTACAAATTTGCTTCAAATGTAATTTTTTAATATTTACTCTATTCAGTACATGAACAAGGACAAGTAATAGTCATGCCCATCGATCATTTTGCTAACGGGCACACAATGTCAAAACACAATAGTGTTGCCAAACTATCGATAGTTGACCTCGAAAACTAGTTACAATATCGATAGTGCTATCGATGGTATCGATAATATCGATAGTGTCGATACTATCGATAGTGTCGATACTATCGATAGTGTCGATACTATCGATAGTGTCGATACTATCGATAGTATTGGTAAATACAATTGATACTATCGATTCTATCGAATTCGATAGTACAATACTATCGATAGCGCTATCGATATTGTTACTATTTTCCAAGGTCACAATAGTATCGATAGACAATCGATAGTTTCACTATTGCTATGCAACACTACACAATACAAAGCTGTTTGATATACGTGTGTATATCATAGCTTACGTAAGTCGAACAGCAGTGGTTATTTCACATTTATAAAGGAGTAGGAGACCGTGAAAAAGTTTCTTTTATAGGCTATATGTTTGACCACAATCGCATGAGCTATGTGGCCGAAGGTGGTATGATCTCAAGTGCAGCTTTTCAACTTGAGGGTGTTAGACTACTAGACGGTAACATAAATTCTCTACCACCTGCCAGATTAATTCATTTAAAATCGTCTATATTTTTTATACAAGCACCGGTTTGGCCAACAAATCCAAATGTACATTATCCTTTCCTTTCTAATATTATAAATGCGAAAGTGAGTTTGTTTATTTGTTACGCCTTCACGCCTCAACTACTCAACGGATCATCGTGAAATTTGGCATGCAGATAGCCTATGGTATGGTGGTATGGAGAAGGACATAGGCTACTTTTTATCCCGGGAACGCGGGTGAAACTGCGGGGGACAGCTAGTTAGTCATAAAATAATGCTATAACAGATATCTACTTCTGTTTTATATTCGTATTTTTAAATTAACATAAGTTGTATTAATTTTAATGAAATGGCATGTAAAGTACAGCACATTATTATAAACATGTGTAATGAATCAAACCCGCGACCGTCCGTCCCTCCGCCGGGCGGTTTCCTTTCGCTAAACTTAACGCGGCACGCACATTTACTGTGACGCTTCTTAAGAGTAGGGTAACCATGGTGCAGTTCATTTGCCGACTATAAAACTACATTTACTGGAAATTATTAGTGTGAGGATTAGTTTTCTTTTTTTAATCTATTCTTATAACAGGTGGAGATTTCGAGATGGCATATTTTCGAAACCTATGTTGGTTTAGGCATGCTGAACAACTTTTACTATGGGACCAATAGTGAATTCTCATTTTTTTTAACTCTTCTTACGAAATTTCAATCTGCTCGATCATAATGTATGAAAAGTAAAAAAAAACGAGATTTCAGTGTTGGTCCCATAGTAAAAGTTGTTCAGCATGACTAATCCAACATGGGTTTCGAAAATATGCCATCGCGAAGTCTCCACTCAGTATAATAAAGCGGAAGAGTTTTTTGTTTCTTTAAACGGGCTAATCTCTAGAACTACAAGATAGATTCTAAAAATTCTTTCACTAATAGAAAACTACATGATCCCCGAGTATTATAGGCTTTATCTATCCCGGGGATGCGGGTGAAACCGCAGGGGACAGCTATATAGAACACGGACAGTATATATAGAAATACAACAAATTAATCGTTGTAAGTAAGTACGGATAGTACTTAGTTGATTCTAGTAATACAATTAGGAACGAATTCGCCATTTAAAAATCCTGTGAGATTTGGAAAAAAAATAAGTGGCGATTTTGGAATCAAAAGTTATGAATTAATTCGCTGTGGCTTTTTACTAACCCTGTAGCTCCATAGAGAAACTAACTTAATTAGCCGTCCAATAATATTGCATCATATAAAACCCATGGTCACCCTACAGCCACCCTTTTTAGCCTCCCCTTGCTGACCCACCCACCCATCGTAGTTCAGTCCTAGACACGTGAACTTCAGTTCTCTTTCTGTTATGGACACAACACCGCGCGTTTGCACAAAACATGAACTTATGTGAAAAAGAACAAGTTGATTAAATTCAAATTGCCTTGAAAAGTGTTAATGTTCGTAGGCAAATTGATAGTTTGAAACAAATGCTTGCCACTGTAATATCGACCGTATTCATGTTGTATCTCGTTGTGTTGCTGGTTTTAGTGTTTCCCTTTTCGAAATATACTAAAATTGAGGATTAGATAAAGAGAGAGAAAGAGAAAAAAAAACTTTACTCAAGTTAATAAAAAGTAAAATTACTTACAACAAGTAATTAAAGAATAGTGAAATAAGACAAAACAAAGTAACAAAGAAGAAACTTTGTGTTTTAAATTGTTTATGAAAATAAACCAACAATTGTGAACAAATTGGAAATCAAGCACAATAATCAAACAAAAGAAAGCGCTCGTTGTGAAGATAGTCAACATTCTCCGTTACGAGCAGCGATGTATACCGCTGGATGCAGCTGAGATGGTCCTCAAAGTCAAAGTGAGGCTCAAGTACTCACACAATCACATCGTTTGGCTATTTCGACGAGTAAGTATCAAAGAACGTCAATTGAAGTTTTGAGTCGAGATTGAAACAAGCTAATATGGAACCTGAATCAATGATTATAAGGTCTATTTTCGAATAACACAATTTATTCTTGATACTTGACTCAAGTTTTAATTCTCGTTCTATAATACAGGGCATAATTCCTTCCTATGCTTCTAGGGTTTGTGTGCTTACCCCATTCGGATATATCATCACGCGGTAAAAAAACATGTAGGTTTTTTTCCATGGAATTGAAAAGCTAATTTTGGAAACAATACGACAACATTCTATGTAAAAAAATAGGATTTCCTTAACGAATATTTATTTTTTGTTTTATCCTTACGACCAATGAAAAATAGTAATTATTGTATTTGGCTGATGATAGTCGTGAAATCGGGATCTCATTACTCGTCATTAAGTTGTATATTTTAGGTGTATCATCATTTTAAAGACGGTGAAATTGCAGCCATTGTTTAAATCTTACTTAATCCCTTGACTTGCGGTTAAATAATTGGACTGTTTTACAAAAAACTTAAACCGATTTCAAGGTACACTAAGAAGTAATCAAATCCTGATCTAATAACAATGGGACCAAACGGGAAGTGTACCCTTCCAGTCAAAAAAATAATTTTCCAAATCGGTTAATAAATGACGGAGTTATGAGGTAACAAACATACAACCGAATTGAGAACCTCCTCCTTTTTTGATGTCGGTTAAAAATAACAATTGATTTAAGTATATTGTTTTCCTCGCCCGCGCGGATCACCAAACAGTCAAAGGATTAGGCGTGAATCTTCAATACAAACAGAATCTTATGTAGTGAAATATTCTAAAAAACACAAAACATTTCCAAATTTTTTAGAATCCAGTTTAAATATTTAAAAAAAACAATACATTTTCATCTCAATTATGGCTTATTTTGTTTAAATTTAAATCCTCTATCGATTTAGTAACGTTTAGACATTTATTTATGACGATATTAAAGAAACAATAAGTCCAACAGTCTGGTCGACGGCTATGTCAATATTGGCCGCACCTTAGTTTAGAGGTTGGGAACAGTCGTAACAACTCAAGGACGGTGAGAACTCTAACTGGACCATTTCTTGACATTGTAGATTATTAACGCAACTCAATATAACAGCTTTTTACACAAATCTATATTTTTTTTTGAGTTTCCTAAGGCATTGTTAAACAGGCATAAAGGCATACAATGGCCCTGATTCTGTTGCTTACGACTAAACTAATTTTAATCTCACTATGTCCCTTTCTTACAAAGAACATAAGGAAGGGATGTAAGAAATTTAGTCCTGTCAAATTAGTCCAATGCTTGTTTTCGCCATCTATCGCGGTTACGCCTAAATACACGCAAAATAAGACGGCAAAGATGTTCTATCCTTCTTCAATAATGTTCGTAAGAAAGAGATGAGATGTGACTAAAATTATTTTAGTGCGATTTACAACATATCGGCACCAATATGTAACATAATAAATGCACATTTTAATACTCGTAAATAACATTTGGCAGACATTTTGAAATCAACCTTATTCTAAGGAGCATAAAGTTGTTCTATTCATCCACAATATAATTCCTTAAATAAACATAATGTAAACACATAAAGGTGAAATTCCCGCAAATTGCTTCATTAAAACGGCGGCCGCGCGCAAAAACAATTTGCGGGGCTTTATGTACCTATAACTTAATATTGTCTTTGGGGTTTTTGAGTATATGTTATTCGCGTACCATGTTGTATAAAGAAAGGTTCAGCAACATACCTGGATTGCCCATGTGCAACCCATATTCAAACCTAGCGAGTCACCAATAGGGTTGAAAATCTTAATGGCTTCTAGTCTGAGTGTCACAAAAGCCGAGCGTATATCATTTTCTTTGTAGAGTAAGTAGCTATATTTATTTGCAATCTAAAGTGAAACTTAACGCTTTCAGAATAGAGGCTTCAAAATTGAATTAAAACTTGCAGGGTCGCGGATTAACCGGGCTAAAGAACCTGGGCAACACGTGCTACATGAACTCGATCATCCAGTGTCTCAACAACACGGCTATCCTTGTCACATACTTCTGCAACGGACAGTACTTGGAACATGTCAATAGGTGAGTCTTATGCTGATGTACTAAGCGGATCAAACTGCGTTTCTGGGATAAGATTTATCATATGTCCTCCAGGGAATGACTTTTGGGTATTTAAAATCGTGAAAAGACTGAGTCAGTTCCTTCAAGAGTTTGTGTGGGAGAGATTTTGAAATAAAAGTATACAAATTAACGATAAAATGCGTAGATGTTTCATCCAAATTCGTTTATGCGTGTAAAGTTTCGTATTTACTTCCCTACACTTGCCAACCTCTTTATAAAAAAAAGGAGATTATCAATTCGACACGTATGTATGTAATATTATTGGAACTGCATTATATTCACATATGATAATCTATTAGGGCTTCCAAACAAATATACAAAATTTCATAGGTTTCATAGGGATATTAATCGGATTGTAACCATTATTTTTTTATTGGTTTACATTTACTTCAACTTAGGGAACAGTGAAAGTTTAATCGAAATCGGTTCAGTAGTTTTCAAGCCGATATTAGATTAGATTTTATACTGAATGACCTTTATACTAGGGGTGTTAAGGGTCAAGGTAACGCGCAACTTCACCTGAACGATGCAATTTGCATAAACCCTGTTAAGACGCGACTAGTAATAGGTACGTGCCAAGTTGTTAGCTATATAATGGTGTTGAACAGTCGTGTAATTTTAACGTTATGCAGCCACTATACTCTGGTTTTTAATTTGGTAGACTAAAATGACTTTTCGACTTTTTTTTGAATGTTGCAAGGTTGGAGCATGTTGTAGTATGGCTCATTCGTTAGCGATTAATTCATGACATGACTTAAAATTTTTTTCAAATCTCAAGCTCTTTGTTGTTTAAGAATCCACGATCTTCTACGCCAATTCAGAGTTTTCATGACCTCAAATTTTTTAAAGCTATTGCTAATGTCCATCCGTCGCGGGGTGAGCTGACCCTTAAGGATTGAACTGTTGAATTTCAATAAGTATCACTTGACTTGCGGTTAAAAAATGACAATTGATTTCTATTGTTTTCCTCGCCCGCGCGGATCGTCAAACAGTCAAAGGAATACATATTTATGTCCTAGACTGTACTGTTTTAGTAAAGTTCAAATTTACAAACTGATACAAAGAGGCTTGTGAAGGGAAAGGACAGGAAGGGAAAAAAAACGCTTTTTTAGTTTTTTAGTATTTTTGTTTAAGTTTGTCCTCTGGGTTACTGCAGACGAGCTGTCGCCTATAAGCCTAACCTTAGGGAAGGGTTTGCCACAGTGGCGTGGCAGTACATTATATTAAAGTTTTTATATTTTTATTTTAGCGTAAGGAGTTTTTGTGTACAACTTTTAAGAAAAAAAGAACATTTCATTTCAAAGAAAAGTATCAAGTACATTTCGTATTCCCCAATTCAGTAGACAATACTTTCAACTGAAGTGTTCTTATACATACAATATAGAAATGAATTGTCTAATGTCTCGTCCCCTAACAGACAGTTCGCGTGAGGGCGGTCAACGCCATTGGGTTTGTCTGCAAGCTGTTAGGACTGAAATATTGGCTTTTGTATACGCAGTTTGGCTTCAGATGGCCTTTTGTAGTTAATCCATCAGGTCTATATTGAATATTGAAATCTATACTATAAATACATGATGAGAAAATTGTTCCCCTTTCTCAAACATGTCAAACAATTCTACAGAATGGCGCGCAATGCGCACGGAGGAGTGAGATTTTGCATAGTTAATGTTTTTATGGAGATTCTGCACTCAAGAAAGCGTTTTTTGTTTTTTCAAGCGGATATGGTAGCCATATCGCTTGCAACACCAAGGGCATCAGTCACGCGTTACCGACCCTTCCCTCCTAAGCTCTGGCTCGCTTACGCACGCGCAGGAACACAACATAAAGTTATTTAACTGCGGTATTCTTTAAAGTACTGTAACATCTTTCAGATATTAGATAGAATAAATAATAAAAGCTAATGTAATGTACAACACAGATCGCACAGCACGCGCGGCGCGATCGCAGAAGAAGTAGCGGCCGTGGTGCGCGCGCTCTGGTCCGGACAGTACCGGTTCATCGCCACCAGGGACCTCAGGGTATGTACCTCACCACCATCACCACCCCATCATTATCAACTACCTATTTCATTTCAATTTCAATTTATTAATTTGCTTCATGTAATATTTAAGGTGTTACAATATGTTTAGTCCACAACATGAGCCCTGCAAGGGCATTGCAACATTAAATTCTCCACCTCGGACCTCAGATGATTCGATTAGCTATCTACATTAGTATTTTATTAATTATAAATAATTATATCAGAACTGGTTAGTTATTTTAGACATTATAATATTTTTTTTTATTTATTATACATTATGAATTATTTATAGGATTATTATTAAACATTAATATTATTTACATTTATATTATTATGGACACTCCTTAGAAGACAGCGAGAGCGTTCGATTATTAAAATTTTCGTGATTACTTGTACTCCACTTTATCTATCATAAACTCGTCAATTGAATAATAGCATCTTTTTGTAAGGTGGTATTTTAATTTATTTTTAAATGTTAAATCTTTCTCTTCAATTTTAATATGTTTCGGTGTTTTATTAAATATTATTATTGATTTGTAGTATGGGCTATTTTTTTTTTATTTTACATTGTGAGCTTACTATACCGTAACAAGAACGATATGTCACAGAACGAGGTGGGCAAACACGCGCGCGCCTTCCGCGGCTGCGAGCAGCAGGACTCGCACGAGTTCCTCACCATCCTCATGGACTGGCTCCACCTGGACCTGCAGTTCACCATCTCCGTGCCCCCACACAAGGTATGCCCTCGCCTCTAGTGACGTGACGTCATACCACATGATAGTGTCCCTTAAGGGGGCCCTTCATGGCCAACGCAACTTCAACGCAAGCGTAGCCTAAAAGCTTGTACTTTCATCCAACGTAATGTTTGACTGCGAAAAAAGAGAGACACCATCAGAGCCATCGGTTATCAGTTGGTAAATTCCGCTGATCACTCGCGGCCGCTTCGCTAGGTCGTAATTCATGATTTCGCATATCATAAAACTTGTTCCAGGCCCATACTTCCTGTGATGTAATCTTACAAGTTTGTGAAAAAAAAGTTAGTTATTTAGAATCTCCAATACATTTGCAAGCATTGTTTAGAGCTGTTTTCTTTACTTTTACAATTTATAGGTACATTAGATATGGCCAAAGTTCAGGTAAAATTTGTGCAAAACCGCTGTTTTTCGGAGGCTTTTACTGAATTTGTTTCACACTTTTTTTTATTTTCGCCTAGTTATACTGCTGGATATAGTTCACAAGATACCAATTTGTTTAAAACATCTAACGAAAAGTGTTTAAAAACGCCATCATAAGTACAGCTTTTGTATGAAAAGTATGGTGAGCTGAGTGCTCTTAATGAATATGTTCCATTGTGCAGGAGAGCCTCCCCCCCGGGGAGAAGGCGTGGCACGAGTACACCAAGTCGAAGGAGAGCCTGGTGCTGCGGCTGTTCTACGGGCAGATCAAGTCGACGGTGCAGTGCACCACCTGCGGCAAGCAGAGCGCCACCTACGAGTCCTTCTCCAACCTCTCCCTCGAGCTACCCGCCAACGCCACCCGCTGTTCGCTCAGTGTTAGTACTGCACCAACTACTAACAGATCAAGTCGACGGTGCAGTGCACCACCTGCGGCAAGCAGAGCGCCACCTACGAGTCCTTCTCCAACCTCTCCCTCGAGCTACCCGCCAACGCCACCCGCTGTTCGCTCAGTGTTAGTACTGCACCAACTACTAACAGATCAAGTCGACGGTGCAGTGCACCACCTGCGGCAAGCAGAGCGCCACCTACGAGTCCTTCTCCAACCTCTCCCTCGAGCTACCCGCCAACGCCACCCGCTGTTCGCTCAGTGTTAGTACTGCACCAACTACTAACAGATCAAGTCGACGGTGCAGTGCACCACCTGCGGCAAGCAGAGCGCCACCTACGAGTCCTTCTCCAACCTCTCTCAAAATTTCACGAGAATCGGTTGAGAAATGCGACCTGTAAAGTAAAATAGCCGGATATCCTTCGGACATCTGGACCCAAGATATTATCTCTCTTTTTTTTTATACTACTTAGCATACGGCCCGCCTGATGGTGAGCGGTTACAACTTGCTTGCAACACAAGAAGCATCGCTCACGCGTTACCGACCCCCCTCCCCTGTGAGCTCTGGCGACCTTACTCACGCGCAGGAACACAACTTTACACAACATAAAGTTATTTGACTGCGGTATTCTGTAAGGTGGAGGTACTTCCCCAGTCGAGCTGCTCTTGGAGCGACTAAACGCTACGCTCTACCTCTTTCTACCTCTCTTATAGGATTCCTACGTTATTTGAGGAATTTTCTATTGTTATGTTATTTGAACAAACATTCTAGTTTTTAGACCTTACTCGAACTGTGATCTGTCAATCAGTTTCTTTCACATAATATTTCTACTTACAGGATTGCCTCAAACTATACCTAAACGGCGAAACAATACCCGGATGGAACTGCCCAAATTGCAAAGAGAAACGCGATGCGGTGAAGAAATTAGACATATCCCGCTTACCACCAGTCCTAGTAATCCACTTCAAACGATTCTACGTGGACCCAAAGGAATATATGTGCAATGCGTATAGAAAGAAACAGACATATATAGACTTCCCTCTCGAGGACTTGGATATGAGGCAGTTTGCGTTGCACTGTCCGTCAAATCCACATTATAATCTGTACGCCGTGTCTAATCATTACGGGTCTATGGAGGGGGGGCATTATACTGCTTATTGTAAAAGTAGCGTCTATGGCAAGTGAGTATTACTTTATTTTTGGTTTTTGGAATTTTCTATGCAATACCTGATCATTTATCGGTCCCTTTTTATACAACAACTAAGTCGGTAAGCATATCGACGTATGCAACACGCGAAGCATCGCTCACGCGTTACCGACCTTTCCCCCCTCCCCAATGAGCTCTGGCGACCTTACTCACGCGCAGGAACACAACTTACACAACATAAAATTATTTGGCTGCGGTATTCTGTAAGGTGGAGGTACTTCCCCAGTCGAGCTGCTCTTTGAGCGAATAAACGCATTGCTCTACCTCTTTCAAAATATAATATGCCTTGATAATTAATTTACAGGTCTAGAATCATAATTATGTGCATAGTGCATCTAAAATGTTAGATGGGTCAAACTACAAATGAGGGCAAACTACCTTAGGTTTGCATTCCCTAACTTTTGAGTTATAGCTATATGCACCTACTGTATTAAAAAAAACTTCCCATATCATATATACAGGGTGGCGATTTCGAGATGGCATATTTTCGAAAGCTATGTTGGGTTAGTCATGCTGAACAACTTTTACTGCGACAACCCCTACCAACACTGAATTCTCAAAAAAAAAAACTTACATTATGTTCGAGCAAGGTTGTCCTTTTGTAAGAAAATAAAAAAAATAATGATATTCATTAGTGGTCCCATAGTAAAAGTTGTTCAGCATAACTAACCCAACATAAGTTTTGAAAATTGCCATCTCGTAATCTCCACCCAGTATATTTCTAACAAAATGTATGGGAAAAGTTATTTTTTCGATTTGTGAAGTTTCTAGTACCCTAACTTAACCTGGCCCATATAGGCTCTATGGGCCATTGATCCTTGTTGGAGACAGGATCGAGTAATCTGTTTTTTTTTTTTTTTTTTTTTCGAAAATCGCCTTTTTCTTGCTGACTCAATTATATTTTCCAAATCCGTAAATCCCGATAGCAATAACTAAAAAATGTATGGTCTTTAGACTGTATTCGCGTGACCCCTTGAGTCCCTTGACACAAACCCGTTAAAAATGACCACTTGTATAGATAATTACAGCCAGACCCTAACTAAACTCCACTCTCACTCTTATTGTTCCAGATGGTACAAATACGACGACCACGTTGTGACAGAAATATCACCAAGCGAAGTGAAGTCAAGCGCCGCCTACATACTGTTCTACACCTCATGCGGACATGGCCGCTCGTGATCCCGCCATTCAACCTCTAGCCGCCAACACTAGCCGCCTAGCCGGGTAACTGATAGCCAGCTAACTTATAGCCAACTGGCTAATAGCCAATATGGCAGGCAGCTAATGGCCAGTAAGCCGGCTGGCTAATAGCCAGTAAGCCAGCTGTCTAATAGCCAGTAGGTAACTGATAGCCAGCTGGCTAAAAACCAGTATGGCAGGCACCTAATGGCTAGTAAGCCGGCTGGCTAATAGCCAGTAAGCCTGCTGTCTAATAGCAAGTAAGGAAGATAGCTAATAGCCCGTATTCCAGCTGGCTAATAGCCAATGTGCCAGCTGTCTAATAGCCACTACGCCAGCTGCCTAACAGCCAGTCAGCCAGCTGGCTAATAGCCAGTAAGCCAGCTAGTCGGTTAGCTGAATAGTTGATGTGAAAGTAAATTTAATAATTGTGTCGCTTTTTGTACAAGTTTTGGTTCTAGGTGACTAATGTTACTTGAAGAAATATGCTTTTTTGGTTTGGTAGTTATATTTTTTGTGTTGAGTAGGTGGAGTCAGGCACAAACGACCAAACATCACTAACTATAAATAATTTAGTACATTTATCACCTAGTGTAAAAGCCTGAACTATAATAACAGTCAGTTGCAATTTAGTGACACAATAACAAAATTTATAAGGGTGCCTTTCCACGAGAGCGAAGTGGTACAATACAATATACAAATCAAAATGTATATAACATGAATCTCATAGTGTAGGATTAAAATTCCTTAATAATAAAAAAAGTCACGACAGTAAAAATTTAATTATTATTTGAGGTCAAGAATTTGACCATTTATTTGCGACACTGTCTTATTACATGAGAAGGTTTAATTGAAGTCTAGTAAAACCCATGTTTTAAAATAGCCCCGGGTATTTTTGTCAAGTTACGTTAGTAACCGACTTATACATTAAAGCTGGGTTTTGCTAAAAACATATTGCGTAATAACGGGGGTATAGTTTTTTAAATTAAATATTTGTGTTTGACCACGATCTCACCATGGTCAGTGATGATCTGGCCGAAGGTGTTAACGACATAAAACCTGTTTTCTCGTCCTTTATTTGCATTTTAATAGCCTAGATGACTGAATAAACTTAATCCCTCATTTTCAATATCAAAAAATATTAGACACGTATTTATTCATTTGTAAATTAAACAAAAAATACTAACATATCGTTTTGAAGTTCCGCGTGAAGTCTCGTTACGGTACAGGGCCCATACAAAGGTTGATCGTTTACTAACGATGACGATTGTCGATAACCATCTTGTCTAGGGGGGCAGTTACTTTACTCTAAACTGACGTCACTCTCTAACTTTGACGCGCTTATCTCTATAATATTTAATGATTTGGTAAAGCAAAAAATAACGTGTCCAATATTTTTTTATAATCTAACGAACGGACTAATGTAAATAAGAATTATCTATTATTTACCCAGAAACCATCGCAATTATTATTATATTTTAAAAGTATTATTATACTGTAAAAATCGGGAGCAAAATTTTGTTTCACTGCCAACTGTCAAAATAATCATGCACATACGATTGGTCGTACCAACTGAGCTCTGTAGTGGAAAAGCACCCTAAGCCCTGTAAAATAAAGCAGAGGAATTGTAAGACATTCACTGTACCTTATATTTTACTTAACATTCGTTGTGATTATTACATTAGTATAATTATTGTACTAGCTTAGAATATATATTTGAGAATTATTGTTATAATTTAGGTGTTTTGTTTATTACTCATTTATTATTGCAACACTATTAATTAAGGCGATAATAACTCAGTGGTAGTACATCTTTCGGTACCCACCTGGCTGGATACCACCCTCAAGTTGAACCGTCGCAAAGTACCTACTGGTTCTGACAGCTGCACTTGAGCGCCAGTTCCTTCTAGACTGTGTGTGCTTACCACCTTCGGCCACATCATCACTTACCATGGTGAGATTGTGGTCAAATCTACAGGTACACACCGACACGATTATTAAGATTTGTCGTGTCGGTGTCGTGTCGTGGTCGTACTAGTGGAGTAATTTTTATTTATGATTTTTTCATCCACCATGACCCAATGTTACTAATTATGTTTCGGCAAAAGACATTTACCTCCCCTATGGACCCCTTGGCGAGTGAGTGTGAAGATATGATCTTCCTGTATTTGTACACTTATGTAAAAAATAACTACATGATTAATTAGTGTATAAAAACTTGGCATCACAACACATTTTAGAAGTATGGACTTGTTATGTTTGAAAAGGGGAATATGCTAAATAAACAGATTCAGTTGTTTTTTAAATGTAATCATTCGAATTTGAAAGAATTAATCAATTCATGCAACAAATAAGGGAATGTGATCATATTTTGTTTGGAGCTATTCATGACGTCAGAATACATGTCGCCATGGTAATTTGTACGAGGTAAACTTCGGTTCTACGTATACAATGACGTCACAAAAATTATAATTAGGTACAGTTGCAAACAATAATAAGTTATCTTTTTAAATAAAAATATGCATATTCCTTATCTATGTATGAATCTTTCAAATTATAAACATTCTGTATACTGTCTTTTAGATATACATATTTAGTTCTCACTCACTAGCCTATTTTTATTGTGCAACTTTTTCTTAACTTGTAACTTGTTCTTCATAAATAGCAGTTGTGCAAAATGTCGCCCAGTGCCCAGTGTATATTGGCTAAATACTTGTACAAATAACTTCCTCATATAATAAAATGTATCTTAGTATAGAATCATAACTTATTGTGACCCGTTCGGTAAGCTTAGCATGACTGCGATGCGTGAAAACTAATGAAAGACTGAAAATTGTAATGCTTGGATAATTCTTATAACATAACTAGCAAATGTAAACAACATTTTGAATATAAACTTTCGGCTATGTGATAATTTGTATGAAAATTTTGTCAAACATGAAGGAATAAGCCAGGAATTGTGCAAAAAATGTTAAAATTGACTTCCTGGTGCTTGAATAACTTGTGACGTGACATTTCAAATACATTTTTAAATAAAAATATTTTAAATGTTGCTGGTAACATTTAGAAACCTTAGAAAATGTCATCTTCTTTTTATACTGGCTATCTGGATACCTTCAGTTTGTTTATCACTAATTGTAAATTTAATATGGGTCTTATAATCGAATCACAGTGCCTGAAGTATTCCCATTTCTCTGTAAAGCTAGACCTTGTGCCATGCTGTTTTAATAAAGCGTGTTTGGTTTCAATTGGCGAGTTCCATAATCGATTGTTGTATGAAATACATGTACATAACATACATTAAATGGTTATATGTAAATCTTAATGTAAGGCAAACTTTATTAAAATTCTTTGTTAATATAAAAACTTGTTTGGTATATTTCCCTGTTATTTTAAGTCATCTCTATGTCAACATACGATATGTTTATTTCATTTGACGGGCCATTTGGTGCAGTTGGTTAAGACTCTGGTGAAGATTCCCCCTATTGGGCCGCAGGTCGTGGGTTCAATTCCCGCACAGGACATGCATTTGTGTGCATGGACATGTCTGTATGTCCCGAGTCTGGGTGTAATTATGTATATTAAGTATGTATTTACAAACAAAAAGTAGTATATGTATTATATCAGTTATCTGGTTTCCATAGAACAAGCTCTGCTTAGTTTGGAATCAGATGACCATCCCAGCATATTTATATATATTTATTTCCCTGCATTTTTTAAAACTCACTCTGGCTAACCGACCGGCCTTAACTGATGGACCTAGCGATTTGATATATCGAGGAATTGTTCCTTGCATACCTTAGGACTACACTCTGGGTGTAAAACATGGGATTATGGGACGAAAAGTTAGTCAAAAATAAACTCAATAAAAATTCAACATTAATTTTCATATAACTATAATCTTCTCAATCTCAATTAAACTCTTAAAAATTCTCCAGTCTGATTCTTTTAACATTTCACTGTTTCCCGTTCATAAACATGTTCATATCAATGAATATGTCCTCCTCATAGTCTTCGTCATCCTCCTCTGCGTCTATTGATGTGTGTACGATGTTGTTACCTAGGAAAGTTACTATATTTATTAGAAACTTAAAATATGGGACACACACACCCCCTTGAAATTTATCATTAGCCACAAGTAGAGTCATTTAAGTTCTATAGTATTACTCTGCCATCAAACATTTAACATATACCTAACAACATTTAAGAGAGGTAGAGCATAGCGTTTATTCGCTCAAAGAGCAGCTCGACTGGGGAAGTACCTCCACCTTACAGAATACCACAGCCAAATAACTTTATGTTGTGTAAAGTTGTGTTCCTGCGCCTGAGTAAGGTCGCTAGAGCTGATAGGGGAGGGGGGAAAGGTCGGTAACGCGTGAGCGATGCTTCGTGTGTTGCAAGCGTCCATATGGCTACGGTAACCGCTTACCATCAGGTGGGCCGTATGCTAGTTTACCGACTAAGTTGTAAAAAAAAAAAGACAATGTCTGACATGTGCAATGTGCTTGTTTCTAAGCGTACATAATAAAATGAGTTGAAGTACCTAGGATGTGATGGTGGAGTGGTATTGTTGACCACATGAACGGATTTGGATGAAAAGGCTATAGAGGATTCTTGACCTTGTATTATGATTACATTTAGGTTAGGAACCAAATAAAGAATCATAGCGAGATTTGTACAAAAAAATAAAGATTTTTAGAGACATTATCATTCCGTTGCAATTGATCCTTGGGCCTAAGGAATAACTTGAGGCATTTAAAATATTTTTACAACCCCACAATAAAAAATCGAATTTCTATGCCATGCAGGCAAATTGTGACTATTCCCGACAAAAACCGTTATATTGTTGTTTTGCGGGGTTTATGAAATATTTCATGTATATAAACATGTTGCTGGTAATGTAATCTCAAGTGATTCAAAACCCTCTAAAATGTATAGTTTTGTACAAATCAATGTATGAATATTGCTATAATCCTTTGTGGGCCATACTCATTCAAATGTATGACAAAAATATTCTTCTTACCGAATGGATCATGAGTGACAGCTAAATCAAGCACTTCATTGTTACAATAACCATCCTGTATCATTCCAGGTGTTCCATACTCCGTGTGAGGGGCTGCGGTAACATTCTGCATGAGATTCACTGCTGAAGTGGACGGTAAATCTGTTTCAACAGTCTGTGACTTGGGAGTGCTTGGTGTGGAACTAAAATTACTTTTATTCATTGATTGATTCTTTAAACCTTCTAAATGCAGTTTCTCTATCTGACAAATAGAAAAATTATGAACTATTATTTTGCTAGTCCCGTGTCTAGGTGTAGGTAATTATCCATATTGCTCAGCAAATGACATTTACAGACTTATATTGAAAAGTTGTTATTACCTGTAAGCAATTACGTTGATGTTTAATCTTTGCAAGTGTTTCGACTATCCATTTTTCATCGGCAATAAGCTGGGCCTCCTCTCCTATCTTATGTACCAGTCGCCGGGAGTATTTCTGAGGCATACTTTTAAACAATAATTTGAATCAAGAAGAAACAACCATATCCCCTTTAATAGTTTGTAAAACATTGGAACAAAAAATAACTCTGCGATATATTATGCCGATTACCCGATTACTATCTATCTACCAACCGTATAAAACAAACAAAACAAATAAATGTCAAAGAAATAGTGTTGGGATCGATTGTCGACTTATAAAAGTACTCTATGTGTCGACTATCGAATTATCGATAGTTTAGCGAAAATAATAGTTTAGATAGCTTATGAATACGCAATATTATTGACGAACATGGATGAGCGTTTTTCAAAAAAAATGACCGTCGTAAAAGTACGTTGTCCACTAACTTCAACAATAAATAACTCGCCAAATATAAACTTTTTATTTGTTATTTAAGTAATATTTATTAGAATAACTAATTTTGATTATGTTTAAAGATTAAAAAATGCGCAATCTTGGCAAATATTTAAATAAAATGGAATTAAACTAGGATAAAACACCTGATTTTACCATGTCCACCCTATACCCGGCCAACTAAAACTAACGATTACTACCACAGAATTCCATTTAATGTGTAAATTTTGCCAATTATTGCAAAGATAAATACTTAAAGGTACAAGTAAACATATAATTTAACACTTCATAGAAGAAAATAAACGAAATAAATCAATTTAATTCTTGTCCTCTAAAATCACGGGTGGCGGAAATTCCGGCTAAGTAACGTGGATTACTGGTACTTGTGAAATAAAAACATACCATATTACTATATTTTAAGACTTCTTGCAACATTCTTAATGTAAACGTCAAAGAATATTCGAGAAATCTATTCATTTCTAGACGCTGTTCGTTACTTTATGTTCTCGAGGTGTGGTGTATAAAAAATAATTCCACCTAAGCAACACGTATTTTCGCGGGTCTGAATGGTTTTATTATCATTATATGCTTCTATATTTGTTTTATAATAATCAAATATTGATTAATTGTACAGTATAAGTTATTATTGAATGTATAAGTAATAAAAATGTTGGTTTGATTAGCCCTTGCCAGTAATTCGTAACGACCATTATGTAACGTTATGTATATACGGATCGTAAATTGTTACGCAATGGAATTATAAGGCTATGTGTACCTTTGAATTTGACTAGTTAGTGCCTGCATGTATGCTTGCATTATTTTTAAACAATCACGGCGTCGAATACATTGTTGTGTAAAAATAAAATTTGGTAAGTTAGTATGTCTTTATGCTTGATCTTTGGTGCCTAATAAAAAACTGGGTATTTAAAATATTTTCAAAATCCCGTACTAATAAAAAATAATTGATTTTGAAATGCCTATCTTATTGTCTTGATTAGTATGACACGTATAGAAATTAATTGTTATTTCAAATGATTTTCAGAATTATTATAATTTAGAATGTTATTATTTAATGCCGGCCGGGGTTTTAAAATTACATATTACTAATTTCGAGATTTATTCTTTAGAGCCCAAGGATCTATTCCAACTTCTCTAAAAAGTTGCGAATCCTGTAATTTTTTTTTTGCTTCCAACTGCTTTTTAACTGGTTTTTTGCTTACGGTCATGTTCTTTTTCAATTTCTCGGATACCCTACGCCGTAAGGTGAGTGGGTAAAAAGGTTTAGAGAAAACCTAAAAAAACTAGAAAAATATGCCACTTACAACAAACAGCAGTTAGAAAGAGCTAAAAATGCGTGAAAAAGATCAGTGAAGACTAGTAGGTTCTATTATTATAATGTAAAGACTATTAAGTAGAAGATTAGACTTAATAAAGACTATTAAAACTTAGTAGTTAGATTTGACATTTAATTTTGTCATATTAAACGCGCCCTAAGGAGTTCCTATACGTAACGCTTAGTTCCATTAACGTAATTGTCTCACGGTAAGCAGATTACTTTTTTTAGATTATCTTAAAAAATACAGTAACCTAATACGTTTTAAGCAGTCTATTTAATGTTATATTTGTAACTTTATACTTCTTCAATAGATTAGATTATCAAATGTCGAACAGATATTGCGCAAAAAGATATTTTCCGGTGTCACAATTTTCCAAAAGTTATGTAATGGAGCTTTCTAGGGAAAAAACTCGCAAACGGCTAGGAAAATTCCATTTTATGTTTTATTTTTAAGTAGAATGATGTTATATTGAATAAAGGCAATTAAAGAAATGCGAAAAATAATATTTTTATTTAACCAAAATTAAGAACGAAAATGTTACTAAATGGATTTAAATTTCCTGCTCACTTACACAAAAAACCATTTTTTATTGATTTAATTCTTATCCCCCTACATATATTATATAAAATAAGATAATTTATTAAACATACTACCCGATTCCGACTGTTTGAATGCAAATTGTTTATTATAAAAATAAGGTATTCCGCCTGCGTAACGGTCATTTTATTTGAAAACCGCTCATGAGCGTTTTTCAAAAAAAATGACCGTCGTAAAAGTACGTTGTCCACTAACTTCAACAATAAATAACTCGCCAAATATAAACTTTTTATTTGTTATTTAAGTAATATTTATTAGAATAACTAATTTTGATTATGTTTAAAGATTAAAAAATGCGCAATCTTGGCAAATATTTAAATAAAATGGAATTAAACTAGGATAAAACACCTGATTTTACCATGTCCACCCTATACCCGGCCAACTAAAACTAACGATTACTACCACAGAATTCCATTTAATGTGTAAATTTTGCCAATTATTGCAAAGATAAATACTTAAAGGTACAAGTAAACATATAATTTAACACTTCATAGAAGAAAATAAACGAAATAAATCAATTTAATTCTTGTCCTCTAAAATCACGGGTGGCGGAAATTCCGGCTAAGTAACGTGGATTACTGGTACTTGTGAAATAAAAACATACCATATTACTATATTTTAAGACTTCTTGCAACATTCTTAATGTAAACGTCAAAGAATATTCGAGAAATCTATTCATTTCTAGACGCTGTTCGTTACTTTATGTTCTCGAGGTGTGGTGTATAAAAAATAATTCCACCTAAGCAACACGTATTTTCGCGGGTCTGAATGGTTTTATTATCATTATATGCTTCTATATTTGTTTTATAATAATCAAATATTGATTAATTGTACAGTATAAGTTATTATTGAATGTATAAGTAATAAAAATGTTGGTTTGATTAGCCCTTGCCAGTAATTCGTAACGACCATTATGTAACGTTATGTATATACGGATCGTAAATTGTTACGCAATGGAATTATAAGGCTATGTGTACCTTTGAATTTGACTAGTTAGTGCCTGCATGTATGCTTGCATTATTTTTAAACAATCACGGCGTCGAATACATTGTTGTGTAAAAATAAAATTTGGTAAGTTAGTATGTCTTTATGCTTGATCTTTGGTGCCTAATAAAAAACTGGGTATTTAAAATATTTTCAAAATCCCGTACTAATAAAAAATAATTGATTTTGAAATGCCTATCTTATTGTCTTGATTAGTATGACACGTATAGAAATTAATTGTTATTTCAAATGATTTTCAGAATTATTATAATTTAGAATGTTATTATTTAATGCCGGCCGGGGTTTTAAAATTACATATTACTAATTTCGAGATTTATTCTTTAGAGCCCAAGGATCTATTCCAACTTCTCTAAAAAGTTGCGAATCCTGTAATTTTTTTTTTGCTTCCAACTGCTTTTTAACTGGTTTTTTGCTTACGGTCATGTTCTTTTTCAATTTCTCGGATACCCTACGCCGTAAGGTGAGTGGGTAAAAAGGTTTAGAGAAAACCTAAAAAAACTAGAAAAATATGCCACTTACAACAAACAGCAGTTAGAAAGAGCTAAAAATGCGTGAAAAAGATCAGTGAAGACTAGTAGGTTCTATTATTATAATGTAAAGACTATTAAGTAGAAGATTAGACTTAATAAAGACTATTAAAACTTAGTAGTTAGATTTGACATTTAATTTTGTCATATTAAACGCGCCCTAAGGAGTTCCTATACGTAACGCTTAGTTCCATTAACGTAATTGTCTCACGGTAAGCAGATTACTTTTTTTAGATTATCTTAAAAAATACAGTAACCTAATACGTTTTAAGCAGTCTATTTAATGTTATATTTGTAACTTTATACTTCTTCAATAGATTAGATTATCAAATGTCGAACAGATATTGCGCAAAAAGATATTTTCCGGTGTCACAATTTTCCAAAAGTTATGTAATGGAGCTTTCTAGGGAAAAAACTCGCAAACGGCTAGGAAAATTCCATTTTATGTTTTATTTTTAAGTAGAATGATGTTATATTGAATAAAGGCAATTAAAGAAATGCGAAAAATAATATTTTTATTTAACCAAAATTAAGAACGAAAATGTTACTAAATGGATTTAAATTTCCTGCTCACTTACACAAAAAACCATTTTTTATTGATTTAATTCTTATCCCCCTACATATATTATATAAAATAAGATAATTTATTAAACATACTACCCGATTCCGACTGTTTGAATGCAAATTGTTTATTATAAAAATAAGGTATTCCGCCTGCGTAACGGTCATTTTATTTGAAAACCGCTCGGATACTATCGTTACTCTGGTTTCCCTTCAACACGAATAAGTCTTTCGCCTTTTACTATCGTTACTATAAGTCAGAGATGGGTAGCTTTTCATATAAATAGCCAAAAAACGGCTATTCACAAAATAGCCAGGGCTATGTTATCTGTCAACACAATAATTGGCTACTGGATGGCTACTGGCTATGGCTAGCTAGAATGAGGAGTTTTCTTAAGATACCTCTATGCTGAAAATACCTGTCTAACTATTGATAATTCGAACCAATTTGAACCTTTAGTGCACGATTTTACAGGTATTTTGACCATAGAGGTAACATAAACAATCCTCATTACGAGAAGTTTGCGTCACACACAGCGGGTAGCCGTCTAGCCACCACAGGTTACTAGCTGCAGTAGCCGCCACTAGCCGGTAGCTGGCCGGCTAGCTAAAGCCATTCTAGCCGGTAGCTGCCCGGCTAGCCAAAGCCATTCTAGCCGAGTAGCCGCGTTGCCGATAGTTGTGTATGCATGCGCTCACTGCGAAACTTAGTTGTCCCAAAAGAGTGAAATTCAAGTGCATGTCGTTATTATTAATTCAAATTTGAAAGGTAATAATTATACGAATTTAAACCTATTGTTTTTTAATTAAATTAAATTTAAATTATTCTGTAATATTATTATTTATTAAATAAATCTTTAAAATCATCTGAAGCAGCGCGATGTACTGTGAAAGCTTTTAGTTCATATCCATACATAGAGATGACAATATTGTTGATTATCGATGGTTTTTTTAGTAATAAGTACGACCTATGAGGGAAAGTCATTTCTTTTCAAAAGTATACAATAAAATAAAAAGTAAATTAGAAACAAAATTAATTTATTATAATTTATCATCTAGACTAGACTTGTTGCAGCGGCGAGGATCGAACGCAAATCGCAGTTGAACGTTATTCAACTAGCTGCGCCGCCGCTCAAGGCAAATAGCCAAATAGCCAAAATAGCGAACTAGCAAGCTGGCTATTACACCACATATAGCTGGCTAGCTAAGCTATTGATATTTCGGCTAGTAACCCATCGCTAACTAGCAAGCTGGCTATTACACCACATATAGCTGGCTAGCTAAGCTATTGATATTTCGGCTAGTTACCCATCGCTACTATAAGTAGTGATCTTTTGACTGTTTGGCGATCCGCGCGAGCGAGGAAAACGATAGAAATCAATTGTTATTTTTTAACCGCAAGTCAAGGGATTGTATACTCATTATATACTATCCGGTGACAATAGTGGATCATCTATCATTAGTTTAATACTATTTGTATTATTAGTAATAATTATATCTATGTATCATCATCATTATCAGCCTATAATATCCCACTGCTGAGCACAGGCCTCCTGCACACAAATCAAAGTGGGCGGGAATGGGCAGATACTGGAGGTAGACCAGTGGTCAACCTATTGTTGGAGTTTTCAAGCCGCCTAGGAGGCATCCAACTAGCTTGACGACTATCACATTAAGTGATAACCGGGAACAACGACTTTACGATCGATTAAGAACGTCTACTCAAGCTACACCACGAGCGCTTCAATTCATAATTCTATCTATCTATAGAATCAAAATTATTTAAACATGAGCCACTATTGGGGCCCGATACTTTCTATAGTATCGATATCAAACTCTCAGAGCATATAAATATTATAGTAAAGCTATCGATAGTCGAGCAACACTAAAGTCAAACAATGTGTTCATGTAATAAATTAAAAACATACCACATGTAGTAGTGTGTACATAGTGATGCCACACCAAATCAATCATTTTTACCAATTTTTACAAGCTTTTATTTAGTTTTTACCTGTTAATTTAATATTTACTAAGAATTAGTAATAACTAAATAAGTGTCATACATACATACTGTAACTGAAACTCATAAACTTTGTTTGCTGAAGACATCGCCTCAATTTTTTTATAGAATCTATTCAAGCTGATCTTTTTCTGTCTACCCTCTATTTCCGATCTGCAAATCGCACATCATTCCACTTTCTAAATCATTATTTCTCTCCATTTTGTCGGCAAAGGTACTAAATCGGATTCTGTTGTAAAATAACATAGTTTATAATCATAATCTTTGTTCATTCCGTTTGAAATTAAATTAATTAATAAAAAAGTGTAATATTTTTGTGCTATATAATGGCATCTGACTCGTCTGACTACGAATCTGAAAATGAGTACGAAGTTTGCCCACGCGGGTTCTCTTGTGCTCCGTGTGGCGGTGGTTTGCCTTTCAATCCCACATCTTTAGAAAATATAATCTTACGTATATGCGATAATTTCGACTTTCGCGTCGTTTTGAAAAACGAGCGTTCTCGAAATGCCCTATTAGTTACCACTGGGCTAACTATAGCCGGTGGCTTGCTTGGAAAACATTATGGCGGGAAAATTGGTGCAGCGGTCGGAGGCGTTGTTGGCGGAGCTTGTGGCCTTGGCATCGTTGGTAAGTAATTAATGTATTCCTTTTAAAGTGTCAATTAATTACAAACTAAACAGAATATTGACCAATTTATATTTATTTATAAATGAGGGTGGCATGTAACGTTGAGCGTTAATGGCCATAGTGCACTACATGAATTCCATGTGGCACTAGTGGTCATTGCGTATGAAACTGATTGGACAGTGGGTTACGAAGTGCTTAAAGATTTTGAACCTATAAGCCTGGTTGTCACAGTGCAGTACCTGACGGACGGTAGAACGGTGACTCCGAACAACCGACAGTGGCTGTGGGTCAGTTTACCGGTGTTGTCTAGGGCTAGTGGATAGTAAAGGACAGTTACTATATGGGAAAGCGGTACCCACTAAAAACTGGCCTTTAGTCAACTACTTGAACCTTCATAAAATCTTTATATTGATTTGATATACTATTAGGTACACACAGCTACACATCAAGCTATACATTTCCAGTATAAGGTGACCTCTAATTGTACGGAAATCCCATTCAATGCGAGATCAGCTTATACTGTAAATGTATAGCTTGATGTGTTGCCGTGTGTACGTACATCCTTCAAACATAGCTGCATCTAAAAATATATTGGTATATCCTGTATCTTATTTGTTACAGCCGTTTCCATGAGAGACATATGGGAGGATATCAAATTGAAGCTCTCTGAATTATTCGACATCGTCTATGATTACTTAGCTGGAATGGGTATGGAGGATTACAAAACCGCTGCCATATTTCTTTCCAAAAATAGTAACACGTGCCAATTGGCTATGCTTATTGCAGAGACCGCATCGTCGATTTTAGGAAAGAAGATCCTGTCTAGTATTGCTCCTGCTTGATGTTACATTAAAATATTGTGCTATTTATTATCGTAATGATGCAGATTGTACATAACGTTCATTATTTATTTGCCTTAGTTTTCATTATTTGAAGATGTGAATGTTTTGTACAGCCTGTAAAATGATAATGTTTTTGTTATAAGTTTCTATTTTTAAGACGACATTTTACAAAATGACTGACTATTGAATTTTGAGGAGACTACTAATAGGCAATAGTGTCTAATTTGTTTGGGTTGTAATAGTATTTTTTTAGTGTAGAATCATACATTATCTGAAAGGCGTTTACTTGCACTGGACTGAGTTAAATTAATTTACTCAAATATAAAAAGAATATTTATTTACTTATTTCCTTATTTCATTTCAAAATCAATTTAAGTAAGTATTAAGTACCTACTTTGACTATAATTTTCATTTTCTATTCTTAACTAATAATTTTCATACTGTATTAAGTACTTCTACTGAAAATTGCTATTTTTATTTTCCTAATATGTGCTGCTACAGTCCAGTTTAGGTTATAACAATCTAGATATTTATACACTCCTATTGACTATTTCACAGAAATATTTCATTCCAGTTACCGTAGTTTAAAGTGGTTCCACTTTTGTCGTATATTATTATATAAGAATTTACAAGACTAAAATTGACCACGAAATGTACCTATGTAAAGTTTACCTTTTATTATTTTTAAAACACTAATGCCTATACACTAATTTACATTTTGACGAAACGAATGACTGAAAATGATTTTTAACTACCTACCTACAAAAAAAGTAGGTATTGATTATTATTGTGTTTGTGTGAAGGTTGATCCTAGTAATTTGAAATAAATATTGCATAATCCTTAAAATTAAGATATTATATAAATTGTGAATCTTTCAAAATAATAACCTATTTAAACAGTTAATTTGCAAAAATCGTTGTTATTAAATATTTTTATCACAATAATGAATAAAATTATAAGTTGATCTTAAAAAGTTTTTGTTTTATTTATAAATAAATTGCTGTTACTTGGGGTCAATTTGTTTAAGGTAGATGCTCAGCTCTTTGATTTTTTTCAAGTTTTTATTGATTTTTACCTTCGTAGAACAATAGATTAATGAACTGAATGTACAAACATAGTTCATTATAAACAGAACGTACCAATTTTACAATACTATGCCAAATGAACTACTACAGTCGCAAATCTTTGTTATATTCAGACATGTCGTTCTCTGAAAGGTAATGAACAAAATAAATTCTAACTTCCCGCCACATGCGCATCCAACATCGATGTTCAGTATTCAAACTTCGATCGATCGTCGAAGTAATTTGTTCCATTGAATCGATATCGATTTGAAAATCCCTAGTACTGCAGTACAGTTATTCTTCTTCTTAAATAAATATAAATAAATCAAAGATTTTCATAGGGCATCGTGCCTCTACCCAGATGGATAATCCGCCTTACTAAAGCATGACATTTAATTTCACTCCGCTTGAGGGGCTCTCTGAGGAAATCGCTCTCAGTTCGTACTGCGCACGGCTGTCAAATACTGTCAATTCTGGCTTGTTTATTTCATGTTGCCATAGAGGCGACTATCCTTCTGGACGTTTTAAATTCTTTGAAATAAATATCCTGAGACATTCCTCACACACGGTTATCTGTACCTCTACCACGTAGACAGAGAAAGGTATCTTCACTCTACGCTCTACCATGAGTTTTCTACACTAACGTAATCTCTCTAAGTACCTATATACCTTAATCCTCAATCTACGGTAAGACTGTTTTGCACTCCAACAAAACAGTTCTTCTTCTTCTTATTTTTAATTTTGGCAACCAAGCCCAAATTAGGGCTCATTTCTGCCAGTGTCGAGTTATATTATAGTTTCCAGTCACAATAAATCACTTCACATTATAGTCCTCAGTCAATCACCGTCCATAAAAGTCATTTTTTACTACAATGGTGGTCATTGTACTAAAACTCTTCACGGACATTTTGAGACAACTTGAAAAGTCACGATACACATAATTCATTTCACTTCACTGGTGCACATGGATGATCTTTATTGGGTAAAATACCACAAAAATACACAATAAAACTCAAAATACACAAATTTATGAAAATAAAAATGAAAATGCTACGTCACTCTGCAAGTTCCCGCCAAAAAGTCCCCAACAAAACAGTTATTATGTGTGTGAAAAAACACACAGCATTTTATGAAGAAGCATCTACAGATATTTACCATATTAAGCATGAAATTGTATACTTTACCTCTTCTCTCTTATATTACCTGTCTCTTTCACGCACAGCAGAGCGCGACATGTACCTGAACTGGAGCGCACCTGTGAACTCATAGTCTTCCATTCATCACCGGCAAGAGCCTTGCTCCAATGCTGTGTGTTTTTTCACACACATAATAACTGTTTTGTTGGAGTGCAAAACAGTCTTATTATATGTGAATCCAAAACACACAGCATTTTATGAAGACTTGTTTGTTATCTGCTGGTGAAAGAGTACATACAAATGCTATGTGAAAATAAATAAATTTAAATATGCTCTCAATGTTATAATAAATTATGCATATTCATTCATGTATTCATTATTATTATATCTAATAATATATCTTTAAATGTCCTTTAATTAATGATAATAAAGGACAAAGTTATAAATTCAATATCTCAAATTACAAGTAATGTTTGTATAAACATCTTATTTTATTATGTAAGTACCTTATCAAAAACTTAAGGGAACTTCTTGAAGCAAAGGCTCATGAATTAAAATTATTAGTAGGTAGCCTAAGAAAATACTTGATAAGTATTCTACTAAGATATCTTAAGATTAAAAAAAAAAAAAAATATAAATTACTTAGAAATCATTCCAAGATCAAAATAACATACATCAAGTATGCAGTATTAATAATTTAAAAGAAAATTGTAATACAAAAAATCTAACAATTATCTAAAAGTTTATCCTTATTATTTTTAATTGGACTAAACTCTATTTTTCTATCTATGGCACGACAGTAGGATTCTCTTCTAATGATCTAGTTTCTAAAAAGCTTCTAGAGCGAGATACTAAAGATTGTTAGTCGCACACTGCCTGGTGAAGCATTTATACCAGCTTTTAATCTCACTTGCTATCATAGTTTGAGTAGCTGATTTAAGTGTGCCCATCAATGATATAAAAATGTTTATGTCTCTTTATCATCTCTGCTTTTTATTTTGTACCGGGCATGTGCAGGTGCTGTTACAATAACCAACCCGATTGGTCTTTATCAGCACTGTCTGTTTTTGAGCCAAATTTTGGCCTAAATATTATTCTACTTATTAATGTCATCATTATCAACTATCATTAGACAACTCTGAAAGTCATGAATTATGTCATGAATTCCTTGAAATGAAGGCATTGTTGTTCTTCATCTAACAGTATCAAACAATATTTGGTTGATCAGAGTATTATTAAGTCAGTCAAAAAGCAGTTCTGTTTCCACATGGGTGCTTCCTTCTCTGGTGGGCTTATATCACAGACATAAATCTTTTTTGTCTGCGGTTTATATAGCTTTCAAAACAATATACAAAGAATTTGTCTTTGTGTAATTCTTAGTACTATGAAATTTTTAGGGTTCCGTACCCAAAGGGTGCCAAACAGGACCCTATTACTAGCTGAATAAGTGAATATTGCTCCTCTATGTAGGAGTATAATCTATATGCCAGTTTGTCCATAAGCTGTAACTTATCTAGAAACCTGGCATCTGACTGATCTAGGCTAACTGATCAGAAGGTTCTAGCAGAACCAGTATCAAGATAAAACATACCTAACATCTCACGACACAGTAATGGAAAATTATATCTCCTGAAAAGAAGCTTTACAATATCATCATACAAAGATCTACTATGATCTTGGATGGAAGAAAAACTTGCTTGACACTAAAGCTCTCTAAAGGCAATAAAGTAGTTATCATCCCTGTCGCGGAGTTTACGTGGGGCAGCACCAGTGGCATTATATTGGATGGTGGAAATACTCATGCCAACGCAAACTTCCAAGAAGGTTGACTGAACGCGTCGTAATATAAAAATTAATAAAAATAAAATTGCTGACCATACTTATGATATTTCTATGGGCTGACCCATCTCCTGGAATCCTCTGTAATGTCTACAACTGCAGATTCTTTTGACGCGACTAGGTCGATGTTTGGTATGCCCCATATTCTGAGTACGGCCTCCGAGGCCGGGGCAACATATGCCATTCCGGCACTGGTCGATTTCTGTACAGGAGATCGGCTTCTTTTGGCACGAATAGCTCGATACTTGTGACGCCCCAAATTCTGAGTACGGCCCCCGAGGCCGGGGGCAACAAGTGCCATTACGACACAGGTTGTTTCTGGGAGAGGTGATCGGCTTTCTTTAGCGCGAATAGGTCCCTACTTTGTACGCCCCAAGTTCTGAATACGGCCCCCGAGGCCGGGGGCAACAAGTGCCATTACGGCACTGGTTGGTTCTGGGAGAGGTGATCGGTTTCCTTTGACGCGAATAGGTCCATACTTGGTACGCCCCATATTCTGAATACGGCCCCCGAGGCCGGGGGCAACAAGTGCCGTTCCGGCACTTGTCGGCTTCTGGACAGGCGGTCGGCTATGCCGTTGTATCTCCCCGAGAGGTACGCCGCCAAGAGCGATATATTTAGCACTTCAGTGAGCTCTGCGAGCTTTGTCGTTAATTTCAATAAGACTAGGGACTGCAAGGCCGCCCTTGTTTCCTATATGCGCTTCGGGCGTCTTGTCGTATTGTACTAGAATATGAGAAACTATTGGTGAGAACCTAACGCATCATAAAAATTTGTACACCACAAACAGTTGTTTACATTTAAGTGCCACAACCTGTAGTGAGCACACCATTTGCCTTTTAGTTACCTCTCATTGTGGTGAGTACCCCAGCTCGCATCCGCTGCGTCTGTGGTTAAGAATTGTGTCTCCTCTTTCCTGAGCAGTGCTACTAAACTGTGAGTTATGACAATCTGCCACCATCATAGTTCCTGATGCTGGAGGAGAGAATTCTCTCTTATTTTTTGAGGAGTGAAGCTTCTCAAGAACCATTGTGTTAGCCGTTAGTACCCTCCTGGGGTAGTAATGATTGTAAAATTGAGGAGTCCTAGTAAAGTCTGGGTCACTCTCTTGTACTTGGTATGTCTATTGTCTTATAGCACAGTTCCCTTTTCTTTGGAGTGCACCTATTGGTGTTTCACAAAAGGCACGTGTTTCACAAATGTTCCTGCTCTTGCAAATGTGTTGTGACAGACTTCTGGTAATTGAGATGGCAACCTAGAACTTTTAGAATATTGAAAGTCTCCGAGACCTGATTCTGTAGCCAGCCTCTGTCCTGATTGACTAGGATGTAGTCTAAGTAAGATTCTTATTTACTAATACTCCGTTGTATGCAAGATCATATCCTTTGCAAAAGTACTGGCTAGTACTTGGTTCTTATAGTAAACCCTTAGGAATTGATGGCGTGACTCTGCTATTGTTAAATAAAAATAGGCCTGTTGCAGGTCTATTCTTGCCATCAAATTGTTTTCCTCTAAGAATTCGGCCACATCTGTATAAGACACTGTCTAGAAATGCCTGGTTACTAGTCTGTTGAGTGAAAACTCATTGGTCGAATATGGTATGCACTCTCCCCCCCCCCAGTTTTTTTGCACTTACAAAAATACTTTTTCTTGTAAGTCCTCAATTAGATTATTATAATTATTATTATTATCTTTTACTAATGTTATTTCTATAGGAATCCCTTTGTTGAACTTCCTTAGTAATAAAAAACCGGCCAAGTGCGAGTCAGACTCGCGCACCGAGGGTTCCGTACAAACCTGTAGGTATATAAGTAAATGGTAGTATAGACCTGAGTATTTGAAATTAATTTCAATTTATGACCTATTAAAAAAAAAACTACTTACTAGATCTCGTTCAAACCAATTTTCAGTGGAAGTTTGCACCGTAATGTACATCATATATTTTTTAAAGATTTATCATTCTCTTATTTTAGAAGTTACAGGGGGGGGGACACACATTTTACCACTTTGGAAGTGTCTCTCGCGCAAACTATTCAGTTTAGAAAAAAATGATATTAGAAACCTCAATATCATTTTTAAAGACCTATCCATAGACACCCCACACTTATGGGTTTGATGAAAAAAAAAAATTTGAGTTTCAGTTCTAAGTATGGGGAACCCCCAAAATTTATTGTTTTTTTTCTATTTTTGTGTAAAAATCTTAATGCGGTTCACAGAATACATCTACTTACCAAGTTTCAACATTATAGTTCTTATAGTTTCGGAAATAAATGGCTGTGACATACACGGACAGACAGACAGACAGACAGACAGACAGACAGACAGACATGACGAATCTATAAGGGTTCCGTTTTTTGCCATTTGGCTACGGAACCCTAAAAAGGGGTTTTAAATATAGGAGTTTTGTTATGAAAGGACTGCGACTACAACTAATGATGTTTAAAATAAATTGGTTTGCACCAAGCTCCTCCCATGCCTGTGCATGGTGCTTCAAGCATCCTCCTCCGAATGCTAGGTTGCTTAATATATTTTCATATTGTTTCTGATTTTGCTAGGCATTGTTTTATTATGTTATGTTAGTGGGAGGCCTTATGAGGCCTTAGTAATTTATCTCTATCTATTATGTTTGTAATATGTAGAGGATCTAATGTAACTGGACACAGTTCAATATAATAAAGAACAAGGGACATCTTGTACCTTATTAAATTCTGGTTTTTTCAACCATCTCTGGGAATCTTCATGTGACTGAAAGAGAGGTAATTGGCACCTGTAGGAAAGTCCCACAAAAGGACTTTTAACATTTGACTATAATTTACTTACCTTCTGCCACAAATAAATTGTATTATTTTGTCTATGCACTTATCAATTGGAGTCTGGCCCCAGTAGCCCAGACATCTTTTCAAACAGTCATTTGGGTTCTTGCACCCTAGTTTAATGAGATCCTACAAACCCTGCTTTAAAAGTTCCTGTTGTTCTTCCCGTACTTAACATATATTCAGCAGAAGCTAAAACATCTTTTTATTTTGTAAAAATGGCTTAATTCTTGCTTAATTTTTAATGCAACAAAACTTGGTGTAGCTGAATAATCCTAGATAAAGACTTGTACCGTTTGCCTCTCCACATTTGTATATCAACATGCTGAAGTTGATTTAACCTTTTCAAGCCTCTACTTCTTCGCAGAGGGAATTCCCTCCTTTTCTTCAAAGTGAGAATTTTAATTACCTGATTGAAAATAGTGTTCTCATACAATGATTAACTAAGTAAGGAGGCTGGAAAAGTTAATTGTTCAACTTGGTTACTGGGTTCTGCAGACTCAAATACGAATTTTATGTGGTGGAAGTAATCTTCTACGGTAATTGAGCCAAAATTCCGGAAATATTTAACTTTATTCATTATAGAGTCAATTGTTGTGTGTCAAGTTGATTTTACTTACGGCGTCCATTTAAGGCGAAGATGAAGAAGATGCCTTCAATACCTGGAGACACCAGTGCGGCTTCGAGTCGGTTGCTTTTTACTGAAATAGCAACATCCGACCCTACATAAACACCGTTCTTACCCGCAGAATCTTCGGTATTTTAACATAGAATGATCTCTCATTCTTTTACAATAACTCTATCTTGACACAAACTAGAGATTTTTTACTTGAAATCGAAGAAATAATCACTATTATTTAATAAAAAATAGTACGAAAAAAATTTGCATGCTTTCAGCGGCAAATATGTACATGCTATGAGTTCACAGGTGCGCTCCAGTTCAGGTACATGTCGCGCTCTGCTGTGCGTGAAAGAGACAGGTAATATAAGAGAGAAGAGGTAAAGTATACAATTTCATGCTTAATATGGTAAATATCTGTAGATGCTTCTTCATAAAATGCTGTGTGTTTTGGATTCACATATAATAGTATTTATTTATTTATTTTTGGAAAGCTAACAGCTATTTATTACATAATTTATGAATAATACAAATCAATAGAACTAAAAATAGCCATTTACAAGTTATTCTATAACTTTAGTTAGTTCTCTTGGTAGTTCTTCTTCTTATTTTTGGCAACCAAGCCCAAATTAGGGCTCATTTCTGCCAGTGTCGAGTTATATTATAGTTTCCAGTCACAATAAATCACTTCACATTATAGTCGGTATAGTCCTCAGTCAGTCACCGTCCATAAAAGTCATGTTTTAATACAATGGTGGTCATTGTACTAAAACTCTTCACATGGATGATCTTTATTGGGTAAAATACCACCAAAAATACACAATAAAACTCAAAATACACAAATTTATGAAAATAAAAATGAAAATGCTACGTCACTCTGCAAGTTCCCGCCAAAAAGTCCCTCTTGGTAGTTTGTGTATTCTTCTATCTCGTAAAATTGTTCTGTGTATTCTATGGTCATATTTTCTATCTTGACGTCTGCCGTTGTTGATATTTATAATTTTGTTTTCTTGCCAAAAATTAATAGTTATTTTTGTAACGTGATCTGATAAAAGTTTGTAATCTAAATTCTATAACGCGGACGTCTTAATTCATAAATATCTATTTGTAAATGAACACAAACGTCGACAAGTAAAATATGTCCATGGAAATCGAGCCATTAATCCTAAACGAGTTGGGGTTCAACCGACAGTGGTTGGAACGAATACTATTTGATATTGGTAAGTACACAATAGAGAAAATAGCTGCTTGATCTAATATATTAAATCAATCTAAATGTTTTTTTTATACCACTAAGTGGCAAACAAGCATACGGCCCGCCTGATGGTAAGCGGTTGCCGTAGCCTATGGACGCTTGCAACACCAGGGGTATCTCGAGGGGTAACTCGAGCGTCGCCGACCCTGCAGAAATCTCTTTACACCCTTTTTGAAGAAACCCATGCTATGCTCCATTGGGAAAACCATGGTGGTGTGGAGCTCATTCCATAGTCAGTCCAGTAAAACTCCTTTTAGCCTGCACAGTTTGAAACAATTCTGGTTTCAATGTGCGAGGATTGTGGGGATTCCCCGTCAATGGCGAGAGTTGCGATGGTGGAAGGTAGCCGTGGGCATCAAGGTGAACAATTTCTTAGAACATTCCGTTGTACAAGCAGTAGAACACACATAAGGAGGCAAAGTCTCCTCAGACTAAGGGGCTCTAAGCCACTTGTGAGCTCGGGATTGTCAACAATACTGATATCTAGGTGCTCTCGCCCATAGATGACAGCAGTCAGTACTCCATATGTGGCCAGATCTGTGATTTATAAAGTTGCAGCCTTTGCTCTGTTATGAAGTACTGCCTCGCTCTGTTGAGCACTCCAAGCTTTTTGGATGCCAGCTTAATCTTATCTCCCAAGTGACTTCTGAACAAAACGTCACCAGAAATATCGACGCCAAGGATCCCGAGGTTATTTCCCCATGGACTAAGTACATAAACTTTTTTTTTAATAATAACAAGCTATTATATTCCCTAACCAACTTACACAATGTTATTTTCAGGGGATGCATTTGAAATCCGTATAGTATGGGACAGGGACACCGCCATACTGACATCTACATTGGCCATAGCTGGTGGTTTCATTGGTGGCTACACGGGAGGCAGGCTGGGGGCAGCACTAGGTGCAGGCATTGGGGGAGCAGCTGGCCTTGGTGTTTGCAGTAAGTATTTAATTTTATGGAAGCTCTTGCATATTAATCTATCGGCAAAGTTACGCTACTCATAAAGCTCTTTGCCGTCTTCATCAGCGGGTATTTAGAAGAACTACTCTTGAAGAAAGACGCCTTCGTGGTGACCTCATTGAAACCTTCAAAATCCTCACGGGAAACTATAACCTTCCTCACTTACAAGATATATTTGTAATGAATGTGTGTGCTAAATCCTCCCGTGGGCATCACTACAAAATCAATCATGCACTATCTAAATCTAACACCGCACACCACTTTCTCAGTAATAGAGTGGTCTGGAACTGGAACCGATTACCTGAGGATGTGGTATCTGCTACCTCAATAAACAGTTTTAAAAACAAATTGGATATCTGGACAAAGGTCAAAAAACTTGATAATTGAACTATGTATAAGCACAGTCTAATAACCATACAGTCGTCAGACGCCTTTGATCTTGTGAAAAATGCCGACAACGTCTAGACAGTATCGCGACGGCCAGGGTTGTCACAAGTAAACAATATTTACAAAATTATTTATTTATTGCAGATAACAATAAAACATTGTTAGCATTATTATATTTTAAACAATATTATAATAACTACTCCATCATCAGACCCTGAAAACCATACATGGTCAAAGTTCATCTCACGACAATTCCAACAACCCCAAACATGGCTAGAATACGATGTTCGACTATGGAGTTCCAGTGCTTACCCTCATACATCATCATCAGACCCTGAAACCATACATGGTCAAAGTTCATCTCACAACAATTCCAACAACCCCAAACACGGCTAGGATACGATGTTCCACTATGGAGTTCCAGTGCTTACCCTCCTACTCCATCATCAGACCCTGAAATCATACATGGTCAAAGTTCATCTCACGACCATTCCAACAACCCCAAACACGGCTAGGATACGAAGTTCCGCTATGGAGTTCCAGTGCTTACCCTCCTACTCCATCATCAGACCCTGGAAACCATACATGGTCAAAGTTTATCTCACGACCATTCCAACAACCCCAAACACGGCTAGGATACGAAGTTCCGCTATGGAGTTCCAGTGCTTACCCTCCTACTCCATCATCAGAACTATTGAAAAAAAAAAAGATTTCCAAACACTCATGCCCTGTGCCTGTTACCTATACCTGTGTACCTATTAGATATTTTTTACCGTCCGCCATTCGGACATTTTTTTGGCGTTATTAACGTGACACGACATGACAAATATAAAATTATTATTGTATGCACTCTACGATCACAAACCATTATTTATTTACCTTTCTTCTGTGTGTGGAAGCTGATGAAAACGCAGACTTTTATTTAAAGAGGATGAAGACTTGCAGTCTCTCACAGCACACGTCATTTGCACCATTTTAAATAAACAAATTAATATAAAATAATTACAGATACAAACACGCGTTAGCCCTGAATTCTGTTTACCGAGCTACTAACATCGTTTTGTTCGCAGGTCGGTAACGGCTTTCCCGCGTCTCGCCCCTCACACCCCGCACGATTGCCCTGTCTAGACGGCTTCGTCGACCGACTGTATGGTTATTAGACTGTGGTATAAGTGCGGAGTGACTTTCAACACTGTGTGAAATAGACACATCAGCTTACAAGCTGCTCGTCTATAAATAAAATAAATAAATAAATAACTGCGATAGATGGCGACTAAATTTATATTCAAAATAAGCATTGAACTAACATATGTTCTTTGTAAGAAAGACATAGTGAGAATAAAATAAGTTTAGTTGTAAACAACAGAATCAGCACCATTATTTAATCTTGTATTTAAGTACTTGATTTACAAAGAAGATACGTCACAAGATTTACAGAAAAGACTAAAATTGAACTTAAAGTTTAATAATTAATTTTCTATTCATAAAAGTTTATATAAAAAATATATTTTTCAGCTGTGGTATCTATCCGGGAGATATGGGCAACGGTCAAAGAGAAGCTACACGAGGTACTCTACATTATATTCAACTATTTACGAAGAATCGACCCCATTAACTATGTGGCAGCATTTCAGTTACTGATGGCTTGTACTACCAGTAGGACGGAGTTAGTTTTAACAATTTTAGATTTTATTGCACAGAAGTTAGGGAGGGAAGTCCTATCTAGCTTAACTGCTGCGTAGATGATATTGACAGTATTATGGCGATGTACTAAAGGTTTAATTTTATTGCCTCTTCAGAGATGTAACAAGAAGAATTTTATTTTTGATTATTTAAATTTTGATTAATTTTAATGCTCGACTTCTCAGCAACCTCGGAATCTGCGTTAAGTCTGAGATTCACAAGTGCTTGTGACTATTTGAATAATTATCAATTCTTCATATTAAATGTCTAAATATATTTAATAAATTTATCTCCATCATTGTTTATTGTATTGGTATAGAAAGGGACAGAGCATTTGTGAGTATGACCTAAGATTCGTGATACCAGTGGCGTAGCTAGGTAACTAATGGCCCTGGGGCAAAAAATAAACTAGGGTCCATGTAGGGCCCCAACTAAACTATTTAAAATTTTCATATCAAGCCATCTCGTTTTTACACCTGGAGCAAGACTACACTCACACATTAAAAAAAGACATATCGTAGCATGTTCCGCCATCTTGTCTGTCATGATAATCCGTATGAAGGGTCAACAACTGTTTGTTTTTATGCGAAATATTAGGCGCCGATCCCATAGAGAGAGTTCTAAAGTTCCGCGTGCTGAGTTCTATTTCTTTTTTTTTCAATAACTCTATTTATAGTTTGTAAGTCAGAGTCCGAGGGGCCCCCTGAGCTTGGGGGCCCCGGGGCACTGCTCCATCTAGCCCCTAGGTAGCTACGCCACTGCGTGATACCGTCCTGTATAGAAATTTACAAATATGTTATTGTAATGTGATATCTTTAGATTGTTAAATCTACAATAGAGATGGTAATTACCCTGATTTTTATTTTGGAACAAGTGCCTCGTATCTCAACACTTCTGTGATATTTGTAATATCATTTAGATAAAAAAATTAAATAATTTATCACAACTGGACATGAGTCGACAACAAGAGTGCCCAGTCTATTTCATATTTTCGTAAAAACTAATAAAAAAAATCAATATTTTTTGTAATTTGGCGTGAAGGTTAGTTATCCGACTACCAAGCTAAACATGGACAAACATTTCAGTGCATGAAATCTGGTTTCCATAGAACAACTTAGCTTACAAAGATAGATTTAGGATACGCCTTATAATCAATGATATTATAGGTAAAGAGGTAGATTGGTTACCTAGATAAGATTTGAAATTCATAAATGGCACTCTAACATACACATAAATAACACAAGACATAAAACCATACAGTTGTTATACGAAGCCTTCTAGACAGGGCAATCGTGCGGGGTGTGAGGGGCGAGACGTGGCCCGACCTGCGAACAAAACGATGTTAGTAGCTCGGGACACAGCATACTTTATATGGCGATACTGTCTAGACGTTGTTGGCATTTTCCACGAGTTCCAAGGCGTCGGACGACTGTATGGTTTTATAGACTGTGATTGTTATGTCATGTCATAGATTTTGTATCGTTGACGATCTGATGCGACTCAAGCTGAAATGAGCTAATTAGCACAGTTTTAACGTGCCACTTTCAGAGCTCTACTAACCTATCTACCTTTTACTTATAATGAACACGCCACATCTGCATTCAGTTCTGATTAGGCAGGCAGGTAAGTGTACATAAATATGCAAAATTAAATGATGTTAACCTTATTTTGTATCTTTTTTTAGATCAAATAGGTATGCTTATTCCAGGTTGTGACAATAGTGATAGTAGTTTTAATGTTTGATGCTCAATTTCTTGTTTTAATAAATGAATTATGCACATTATTGCAAATTTTAGTTGTTTATTTTTTAAATAGTTCTTATAATTAATTTGCATTGTATTTGAGATAAAATTAGATAATATAATTTTATTAATGTAAAAGTTTGTCTTTATGATAGTTAATCAATCACGTCGTAATGGCTAAGCGGATTTGGATGTAACTTTGCACATTAGATGATACCTTGGATTGGGATTTTAAACAAGATTTCTCTGGAACTAGGGAAAACCGTGTGACGGTAACTAGCGTGTTTTTACTTTTCAAGAGATATGTATACATATTTAAAAGATATGTATAATAGATAAAAGTGTAATGTTATATGGACCGTGCCTCGAGACCAAATGTTCTAGTTATTAAGATTACGGTTTCGTTTTTTAAATAAAGTTTTAAATTTTTTATTTTTACCAGTCTTTTATTTTACTTTCTTTTTCGAATATAACAAAAATGTTAATTAAATTCACGATGGTATTTCTACAATAAATTTTATGTAAAATAAAAACCACGAATATATTTTCAATATTTAATTATGTGCATTATAACAAATAAAAGGAACCAGTTATAAAATCAATAATAAATAAATTGTCATCACAGCAGATATCAATTAACAATATACAAATAAATATGTCGGATTTCATTCATAGAAAGTCACAATATTGAATTATACAGAAAATATTCTCTACTGTATACATACAGTGTGTTAGCCGTGAACACTTCAACAAATCTTTTACTTTCATATAAATGAACTAAGCATCTATCAACGAACGAACTGCATAATATTTATATCAGTAATAAAATGTTCGTGTAAAATGTAATAACATACGAACTATCAGATATGTCATTTTTTTTGTATAAATAAAAATTAAAAAAAACTGTAAACAATGTTACTAATAGGAATAAAATCTTCACATATCTATGGTCAATAAATTAATATATTCTAAAGTTAAATCTAGTAGGAATGTTTGACATTTAGGTGCACTAACAAACGGACGCACAAACTATACTAAAGCTCACAGTAAAATTACAACCAAATATATTATTTATAGCGTTAAACCTAATATTAAGTACATTATGACTAAATTTATAGTGAAATTACGTCTTAGACGAGTTTTGTAAGTTTCACCTAAAAATAAATAATAAAAAAGTCAAATAAATAAAAAAAACACACGCTGTATATTGTCATGAAGTCATTTGAGATTGCTTCTTATTGGTAAATCACTGAGAAAAAAAATACTCTATGAAATCCATAAGTGCAGAGAATTCTAGTTTTTAACTAACGATAACTGGGATTTATAATACTTTTTTTTTAAATGAATAACAAATACAGATTAGAAAGTACTCATGATTACAAAATCTGTAAGCGCGTCATAACAATCTGCTGTTCCATACAAAGATAATTTTATTAATTCCCTAGTCAAATATGTATGGAACCAGAGACTTTTCTTCGAGCTTTCAGCCTTACATACACAGTTTTTGAATTCATTTGTACTTCTAACCGTGTCAACTTAGGTAGACATAGAAAAAATCTGATTATCACATTAATACAATAAGATCTAATTTTGTACTTATAAACACCACTTAATCTATGGCGTCCTACAACACTAAGGGCATGATTAAACACGGGCATCGCCGCGGTATGGGCCTTGTGCATAATATTGTTTCACTATTTAATAAACTGCCTAAAATCTACACTGCTGAGAATAGGGTATGATTCGAGATAAAGAAACTCGGAACATAAAATCAAGGAAGTATGTCAGATTAGTTTGAACACACATGAAACTGGTACTGTTACCAATATCCACAAAGTTTATTAGGACTCTTAGGTATTACAATAATCGTAAATAGTTCAAACATTTCATTTAAATATACATTTCGTTAAATGTTGTGCCCTTAGCACCACATAAACGGATTAACATCGCATGTTTTACTGTTATAGTAAAAAGAAACATCTCCTTGTTTTTATGTCGCGAGAATTATACTTACAGAGAGACTTCTATTGAACTTTTGACTACTGATATTATAGCTTTAATAGTATACTATTCTAGGTACTCGTTAATTACCTGTATTTTCCTAATTAGCCATGAATTATGATAAAATTATTGAAAATACCTTCAAATGGATAAGTCGACAAATTACCACTTTTGAATCGAAATTTAAATCAAGTATCAAGAATATATTGTGTTAATTGAAAATAAACCTTGTCATAGAACCAGGTTCCAAATTCAGTTGTTTCAATCGACTCCAAAATTGAGCTTTCTTTGGCGTTCTATAAATGTAAGTGGGGGGAATCGTTAAGGCTTTGGGTTTATTTCAATTACCAACCAAATCTATGGTCCGTTTTAAGAACGTCAAGTCCCCAAGTCATTGACTTACTTTCCAGAGGGGGGCAGGGCAGGGCGGGGGGGGGGGGAGTCTGGCACCTAAAAACAATACAGGCAATGTGTCGATACTGATGAAAACTTAACATCCTGGGGTGGGCCATGCCACCAGGCCCCCCTTATATGTATACGCCAATGCCCAAAGTCAAGTTCTGAGTCGATTGAATTTGGAACCTATACATATGACATAGGGTTTATTTTCAATTAACACAATATATTCTTGATACTTGACTTTTTTGATTTATTCCATATCACTTTAACTTCCAATTTAACCCGCTCTAAGTGACATGAGAATGATTTAGCTATAATTATGATGGGTAGGTGTAATTGTTGTGTGTTCAGTTGTCTTCCATGGCGTTCTTGAGTTCCATGGCGAGCTTGTAGCCGAGCTCCGGCCGTCTGTCGCGACCCTCCACCATGGCTAACACCTAGAATTGTCATTATGTCTTTAACTAATCTACATTTTTCATGATCCTTGGCTACAAAAACCTACAAAATGTCTAAACTGAAATTGACATTAAGTCGCCATTTTTTTTATTTAATACTAGCATTCTGCCCCGCGATTTTACCTGCACCCCCTTAAAAGAAACCAAAATCCTCCCCTTAAAACATAATTAACCCTTTTGCTCCGTTGGGGCTCGATGTTCGAGAAACCGAAAAACACGTGGTTCTTTATTTTCTGTCCAAAGTATTAATACTGAGTTTCAATTTAATCGTGCTGCACGCTAGTTTTCTTCCATACAATGTTTAACATCCCCTAAATCCCTAATTAGTCGTCCCTTGACACATATCAACTTGACCACAACCTTAAGTAAGCGATGATGTGGCCGAAGGTGTTAAGCACACAAAAACCTAGAAGGAACTGGCTCTCAAGTGCAGCTGTCGGACACACCGATAGGTGCTAGGCGACAGATTTCCAAGTTGAGGGTGGTAGCCCGCCAGATGGGTACTACAAAGTACCATACCACCGTGCTATGGTTTCTTCACGATGTTCACCCGAACCGGGGTCTTCTGGTTTCGGGACCGCCCGATTTCCCACCTAAGCTATTATAACCTTGTAGATAGCGGCGAAATTTACCATCATTATTACATTGACGGGCCAGTTAGCGCAGTTGGTTAAGACTCTGGTAAAGATTCTAGCTATTGCGCTGCAGGTCGTGGGTTCGATTCCCGCATAGGACATGCATTTGTGTGCATGAACATGTCCGCATGTCCTGAGTCTGGATGTAATTATGTATATTAAGTATGTATTTACAAACAAAAAGTATAGTATATGTATTATATCAGTTATCTGGTTTCCATGGTACAAGCTCTGCTTAGTTTGGGATCAGATGACCGTGTATGAGGAATGTCCCAGGATATTTATTATTTATTTATTATATTCTAATGATATTGTAGCAGTTTTTTGTTGCCTGAAAACACTGATTAAACGTTTTCTAAAAAATATACTATAATTGGTCGTTTAAAGGTATAAGATAGATAATAGTGACCTCATCAGAGTGCACGATGAGGCCGTTGTTGTTGAGGATGGTGTTCTTGGTGGCGGCCATGTCGGCCAGCTCCACGCCGCGGCTCGCGTCCTCGATCAGTACCGACCGGTAACCGATGGCTAATGCGTCGGCTATTGTCGCACCTACACATATTATGAAGTATGAGGGCAAGAGTGGCAAGAGTGAGTGAGCACAGATAGGCAGTAGTGGGGGCAAGCTCGCGCATGTACTTTTGACCAAATCACAGTAGCCAAATGACACGTGAGAATCCAATAGACGACGAGCATCGACTGACGAACCAATCGTTTGCAGCTCGCCGCTCCCCCCGCCTTCATTCCGACAAACAGACCGAAAATTAACTACTGCGCAGGATTCAATCTGCGCTCACTACTCATGCCCCTTACTATACCAACTTGTTACAGACACACTGCCATTATTTATTTATCAACTTAGTTCATGATTGAGAAAAAGTCAAATATTAGGAAGAATGTAAAATTATCATAAATCTTGGAAATTCAAATTGGAAAATCATTTATCAAATATATCATCGTAGGCACTTATGAAAAGTCTGACTCTAAATATAGACGCACACTTATCAGAGCCGAACGCGGCGAACGAATCGAAGTCAAGGAGGGCTCGCACACATATCCGCATCGAAAGAATCGACCGCGCCGAAGAAATAATTTCTGTTTCCTTTACGCTTGTCGCACAATATTTATAAACAACTTGCGTGTTGCTACCCAACTGATAGAATGCGATGCGAGCGTATCGGTCAAGTCGACCGCATAAGCCGCGCCGAATCTGATGACGTCATCCCAATTCGTCTAGGATTTCTGGGGTTCTTCCAGATTCGACCCATTCGACGCGGGCATGTGTGCGAGCTTACATAAGATTTCATATACAGCATTCTAAAATACGTTTCGTTCGATGCGTTCGGCTTGGATAAGTGTGCATTCACCTTAATACTCTAATACCGGCTCGGAAGGTTGCATTTGCTGGGAAGAGCCGGCAATAAAACCAGCAATTACTCTTAAAAAATGACATGAAAAATCTACCATTTATAAAATTACAAATCTTACTACTTACAATACTTTTTCTGATAGGGCATCATCTCGACTTTCGAGGGTTTTCATTTGGACCATTATTTACAGGACATCAAATGTATATCAATTTCTTTTATTGAGAATCTATCAAATAATATTTATATAATTCTAACATTTATACATTTCATACACGAGGACATTCGTAGGAGAACGAAAACTACCGATATAGCTCGTAGAGTTAGTAAGCTGAAGTGGCAATGGGCAGGCCACATCGCTCGAAGAACTGATAGCCGATGGGGAAGGAAGGTTCTCGAGTGGCGACCACGTACTGGTGCGCGCCGAGCGGGACGAACTCCCCCCAGGTGGACCGACGACCTGGTCAGAGTCGCTGGGCGCCGCTGGATGCAAGCGGCCCAGAACCGTTCGAAGTGGAAATCAATGGGGGAGGCCTATGTTCAGCAGTGGACATCCATGGGCTGATATGATGATGATGAACATTTATAAAATGGTTAGAAGTTTGGTAAAATTGGGCCTAAATGGTAGGTATTTAAAACATTGGCAAAAAGTACAATTTATTTACAAATCAGCAAAAATCAAGCCTGCAGCTTGAAGACAGGACCATCTGGAATTTTCCCTAATAATAGTGACTCACCTACACAGACGTCATAGGCGAGCCCGCATATGTATATGTCGGTGGCGCCGCGCATGCGCAGCTGCGTGCTGAGACTAGTGTCAGTCAGTTTCTTGTTGTCCCAGAACACCGAGTACGAGTCCACCTCGGGGTTGGTGCCTTTGTACACTTTCACCGCACCTTCCACCATCTGACGAGTAAACAGTTGGGAAAATTTGACAAAGAATTTTCAAAAAATGTTACAAAGCAGCCATGTGTGGCTGCCACAGGCGCTGATGTGCTGACGTTACATACCTTAAGGTTGTTGTGCAGCTCGGCCCCCCATGTGTCCTGCACATGGTGTGGCTGCCACGGGAGCTGATGTGATGTGCTGACGCAACATACCTTGAGGTTTTTGTGCAGCTCGGCGCCGCAGGTGTCCTGCACAGGGTGTGGCTGCCACAGGTGCTGCTGTGCTGTGCTGACGCTACATACCTTGAGGTTGTTGTGCAGCTCGGCGCCCCAGGTATCCTGCACACGGTGTGGCTGCCACGGGAGCTGCTGTGCTGTGCTGACGCCACATACCTTGAGGTTGTTGTGCAGCTCGGCGCCCCAGGTGGCTGCCACAGGAGCTGCTGTGCTGTGCTGACGCTACATACCTTGAGGTTGTTGTGCAGCTCGGCGCCCCAGGTGTCCTGCACACAGTGTCGCGGCCACAGGCGCTGCTTCATGGGCGGTGGGCCCGCAAACACCACCGTGTCATATGCTTGAGCCTTATCTGCTGATACCTGTCATACAAACATACATACATCACTGTTTAACACGTCATATATTGAACTTTTAAAAGACCAACGACTTTAATTGCGGCCCGCGAATTGTTCGCGTCGATTGTGTGTTTGACCCTAGTTTAGACCCTATCCGTGCTTACAGATCGTACTCTCATCCAGTAGCTCTATACTATTTTGAACTCTATGTAGCTTATAGCTTGCGGTTTTGCATTTTCGCCATATTTAAGAACGTAGATTTTGAAAAAAAAAACATTACTTTAATTTGACTTCAAAGTTTTGCACAAGAAAATGGCCTGACCTCTATTTGGACCAACATTTAAAAATAACAAATCCAAAACTACAACAGGATAGTGGTAGCAAAAAGAGGTGTATGTAAAACAAGCGCGCAATTTCGTGTACAAAACCTATTCGAGTACAAAGGTTGTCATTTGGCGTTATCTATCGCTGAATTCATGCTGGTTATTGCACAAGTTAGTTTAGTAACTATTCACAAACAGTTAGACACATCTAGTGGTTACTTTATAGATTGTAATACACAGCGGTTTCAAAGTTATATATTTGTTTGGATTATTTTTGTTTGTTATGCCATTTTTAATGATTCCCGCATGTTTCTTATTGACTTTTTTGCAGTTTTGCCGCCAGTGCAAGTTATAGTCAATGAAATTATAATTTATAAGTTTTGTTATTAATCTAAGCGTGTTTTGAAAAGAGTAATTGCTGAATTAATTGCGACTTTTCTCAGCAAATGTAACCTTCCGAACCGATATAAGAGTCAGAACTAATTAATAAGTTGAAGCGCTCGCTTTCGGTGCTTCGAAAGGCACGTAAAGCCGTTAGTCCCGGTTATCACTTAATTGTGATAGTCGTTAAGCTAGTTGGAGGCCTACTAGGCGGCTTGAAAACTTCAACAGTAGGTTGACCACTAGCCTACCTCCACCAATCCGCAGTGGGCACGCGTGGTGGAGTTACTGCCCATTCCCTTTCACCCTGATTTGTGAAAGGAGGCCTGTCATAAGTGCCTGCATGCGAAGGTCTATTTGAAATATTCGAATTGTCTTATGTTTGTTGCTAATCTGCCAAGCAGTTCCCAGTACCCTTCTGGGCATGTTCTGATACCACATTCGACCACATCCCCACTAACTACGACGTGATTGTGGTTATAATCAAGTTATCCCCTTTTCGAAGGGCTGTAATTGAGTATGTACTCAAGTACAAGCACTAGAGTTTAATTCTTCTATCGAGTCCTCTGTCTCGATAATAGCGTGAGTGCAGCGCATAACGATACTTCGTAACTATTAGGGTTGACACAAGAAATTATATTGTATGTTTCCTTTTTGAGATAGATTTCGTTAAATAGGAATTAAATCGTTATTACACCTAGTAATATTATATTAATTTACTTATTAAGTATAAACCTTGTATCACAAATGTGACGATTTTTAGGTTGCCTCTATGTTTGTGTTGTTAAACTTATTATTATATTAGCGGCCCACACCGGCTTCGCATGGAAAACAGAGTAGTTTTATCAACGCGGCAAGATTTTTGTCGACATCTTCAACAATCATCGTCATATTTCAGCCAATTTACACAAATCATAAATGAATTATTCACCTAATCCTTCCCCATGAATCATTCCGCCCATGGTGAAAACCGTATGAAAATCCGTTTGTAGTTTTTGAGTTTATCGCGTTCAGACAGACACGGCGGGGGAAATATTTGTGAGATAAGATGATATTAATTACTTGCTTTTTATCGCTTTGAACTATTAATAAAAACAATGATATGACACCCCTACGGCCCAACCTATATTCGGCACTGACATCGAGGTCAAGTTCGATCATATCGTAGTATTTTTATTGTCTACGATGAAGAGTTAAAAGTATTTTTATAATTAATCAATATTTACTTCGAGTTCTTATTTTTTTTTTATACTAGCACGCAGGGCCGGCGCTAGCCCATGTAGCTCCTGTGTGCAATCAGTACCCTGGCGTCCTAAATAGATTTTTTTAGGAAACTATCATATTGTTCAAATTCAAAATCATTTATTCAAATAGACCTTCGCAGGCACTTATGAAAAGTCTGGCTCTAATACCGGTTCGGATGTTTGCATTTGCTGAGAAGATTCGGCAATAAACTCGGCAAACACTCTTTTCAAAACAAGCTTAGATTCATTACATAATATTTACATTCTTATCGCACTGACCACAATCGCGTGGGCCGGCGCGGCGGCAAAATGACAAAGTAGACTGAATAAATAATAAATAAATATCCTGGGACATTCCTCACACACGGTCATCTGATCCCAAACTAAGCAGAGCTTGTACTATGGAAACCAGATAACTGATATAATACATATACTACTTTTTGTTTGTAAATACATACAATTACACCCAGAATCAGGACATAAATGGATACGACTAGTATTAAGAAAAATATGTCCATGGGGATTTGGCGATGTATGCTGTAACACAGGCTTTTGCCTAGCTCGGCAGCAGACGCTAAACTTTTAATTGTATAACCTAGTCTAAGAAATTTACCATTAAGATACCTTGTATAAGTTTCTTACGTCAATAAACTATTATACAGACATGTTCATGCACACAAATGCATGTCCTGTGTGGGAATCGAACCCACGACCTGCGGCGCGTAAGGTGAATCTTAACCAACTGCGCCAACTGGCCCGTCGAATAAATATTTAATAAGATAATTGGACTGTTTTACAAAAAACTTAAACCGACTTCAAAGTACACTAAGAAGTAATCAAATCCTGATCTGATGACAATGGGACCAAACGGGAAGTATACCCTTCCAGACAAAAAAAGAATTTTAATAATCGGTCAAATCGGTTAATGAATGACGGAGTTATGAGGTAACAAACATAAAAAAAAAAAACATAAAACCGAATTGAGAACCTCCTCCTTTTTTTGAAGTCGGTTAAAAAAATATTTAAAAAAACAACCGAATTGAGAACCTCCTCCTTTTTTTGAAGTCGGTTAAAAAAAAATTGCAAACTTAAGCAGACCAAGTTCGACCTACGATTAAGTAAAGTGTTGATATCTCACCGGGCTGGATGGGTGCAGTTCCCGCATGTGCACGTTGTCGATGAAGGAGACGTGGTCCGGCGGGTGCCAGTCCAGCGAGTAGAACACGCAGTCGAACGGGACCGACTCCAGGAGGTGGTTGATCGGCTCCACCACCTGCAAACAACATAGTGCTGGTTTACTTACAAACTATACGTAGGTAGGTGTGCACTTGTGCAGGCTTAGTAAGAATAAGAAAAGTATTTTTTAATACAGTTGCTCAAAAAGTGGCGTATTGCAGGGACGTATAGCGTTCGGGATGTGGGCTATTAGATACTCAAGCTTTTTCTTTACCTTTTCCGAACTCGTGCGTTCTCTTTCCCAACCGTCAAAATAATGTCTATTAAAAAGAAAAAACCAACCACGAAGTTTTTACAAAAAAAAAAATAAAAAAAAAAAAACAATTATAACTTTTATAAGAAATAAATTATTAGTTAGTTGTGTTTATTGTGTTTTTATTATTTTATTAAATTGCTTAATTTTTTCGCAACTGTATTAAAAATAGTTGTTCAGTACACGTGCGGAACCGTCAATGCAACTTGTTCAGACTGTCAATTTTTCAAAAAACAAAACAATTTGTCGGAACTCTTTGCAATGACAGGCTTTTCCGCACTCGTAATGAAATAACTATTGTAGATCTCATTTATAAATCGAGCTATGGAGGTGCAAGGTGGATGACACCTTCATTTAAAAGGGAATATCTTCCGCCAGGCCGGGTTATCGTGCCGCAGGGACCGCCGTTCATCTTGGACGTATGTAATGCAGACAGTGGAATACTTCGTAAGCGCGATGCAGAATGTTGTGGCGCCATCTATCTTTCTGTGTGTGTACTATCCGTTTCTGATGATGTATGATGTAATAATAATAATAATAATAATAATAACGTTTGATGCACTAGCTACATGATCGCCCAGGTATAACTTTTATACGATACTTTTCATCAAAAACGCGGGTGAAACCGTAGAGGAGAGCTAGTTACATACAAAACATGAACGCAAACGACTGAATACTAATTCAGAAGACCAGAAATCAATATTCTGCGATTAAACTCATTTAGAAAATCACATAACAATTTTATTATCTTTATATATAAATTTCTACTACCTATACGTGTGTATGTCACTGAATTCCTCCTAAACGGCTGGACCAATTTGAATGATTTTGTTATATGCGTTTGGGTGGCGTCCTGGATGGTTTCGATAATATAACCTAGATACCGACTGCAGCGCCATCTGCCGGGCTCATTAGTGAATCTAAACCAGGGCCTATCTAAACCTATCTAAACTCATGAATAAATCTTATTTTTTTTTCTTTCTTTCTTTCATACAAATCGGTCCAGCTGTTTAAGAGGAGTCCAGTGACATACACATGTACAATAGACTTAACGCCCTGGATGGTTTAGATAGGATTTGGACAGGGTAGGGTAGCAACACAGGGTAGGGTAGCACCACGCGAACGAAGTCGCGCCGGGCAGCTAGTTTTTCTATAATATTTAAATAACTAATGGAAGACTACAATAGAATTTTAAAACACAATAACTCCATACAACAATCAACTAATACAAAAAATACCGTTTATTTCGATTAAATTCGCCACACAATACAATTGAATTTAACAAATAATTCGCCAACAATATACACCGGAACGCAGCCATGGTATAATGGATTAAACCTGTCACAAAAGCCATCAATCTACCTATACGTAGTAGGTACCAAGATACCATGAATACGACATTTATGGCACTATATCATTGAGGCTAATTTATAACGGGTAGATGTCATTATGTACGGAGGTCGGCTGAAAGACTGTTTTATTGCTAAGCATGACAATAATTTTATATCGGCACGTACGTTTTAAGGGCTTATTTCGGCGGGGTACTAAATTATGGTACATACGGCAAAAATTATGTATTTTTATAATATAGATAAGTTAGTAAAACGATTCGATTATAATAAAAACAAAACTGGGGGTACGGGAGTGCCCCCCGCCAAGGCGAGCCAAGCGAAGCGCAGTGCACGACCTACCTTTTCTCGAAGCGCTTCGTCGTTTTTTTGAAACCTCATAACTTGGGTTTGTATTATACCAGATAAACAAAATTCTCGAGATATGATGCCAATAGTGAACTTATTAAACATATTGCACCTTATTACAAAACATGGTTTAAAGGAAAACCAGGTTTTAAAATAGCCTCGTCCCTTTTTATTATATGACGTTAGAAAGTGACCAAATGACAGTAAAACCTGGCTTTACTTTAAACCATGTTTTGTAATAAGGGGGATTAAGTTTCAATAACATAGCTCGTATACTATAGTTTTTATTGATATCTAAAAAACGCCGATTTCGTCATGACTCACTTATTATCATCAAAACTCTTAGGGTACTTCCTGAAGTCCTAGAAAGCTCAAATGTGGCTTGGCCGTTTCGCTACTACTAGAACTATTGAAATAAAGGTAAAAAAATTCACCTTACGTCCATGTGTCGGTAGCGAAACGGCCAAGCCACATATTTTGACTAAGGTATAGAGTTTGTGAAGTTGGCTCTACATGAGATCTGATAACTTTTTGACAGTGGGAGCCATATGGTCCGTCTTGGCAACTACGGTATTCTGTAAAATAAGCAGAGGTATGTACTTCCCCAGTCGAGCTGCTCTTAGACAGCTATGTTTTGGTCTCGTCCTAAACAGGCCTTAGTTACTAACGCGGAAGCTTAATTCTATTCAAAAATGCATCCGCAATCTAAATGCAATCACATTCGGCACATGCATTGCTGTGTCAAGGCTGTGTCAAAAATAACAGCTGCGTTATATCTATATATAAAAATCAATGCCACTTTTCGTTGTAATTTTATAACTCAAGAACGGGCTCACCTATCCAAACCAAATGTTTAGGCTTTGTTCGGACTATTTAGTAGATGGTTTATGTGAAGTTTGCCCTTCGGTCAAAATCGGTCGAGCGGTTCTTTATTTATCACATTTTTTGTAACAAATGAATTCAATAAATGGCGGATCATTTTGTTAATGGGGATTTTGCTGTCAGGGTAGGGTAGGGTAACACCACGCGAACGAAGTCGCGCCGGGCAGCTAGTATTCCATAATTCCGACAGTTGTGATAGTTAGACAAATTGATAAGTATATTTTTAATTAAAAAATAAATTTGGTTTTTCATTTTTCATACTAAAAGCTAGGACGGTTAGTCCTGAATGGAAATCGAACCAAAACAACTTTGATGACATTGCAGTCTGTTATATAAACCTCACATCACCCGGGTACCAGAAAAAAAGCAAAGTTTTACAAAAAAACTTAAGCCGACTTCAAAGTACGCTAAATAGTAATTAAACCCTGACCTGATGACAATGGGACCAAACGGGAAGTATACAATCCAAACAAAAAAAGATTTTTCCAAATCAGTAAATAAATGACGGAGTTCGGAGGTAACAAACAAAAAAAAATTATAAATACAACCTGATTGAGAACCTCCCCCTTTTTTTAAATCGGTTATAATTCCCAAATTTCACAAAACCGGTACCACACTATACCCAAGTGAGGTGAAAAGAAAAACCAATTTGTTAACTTCCAATTCTCAACAACCCGTTTCGGTTCAACCCCCTTGTACCGGTATCACCCGGTGCAAGGTGCCGAATCGTTTTGTTCCCCTAATTGCTAAACCTAGAGTGGTGTGAATTTTGTATAGTGGCGGAATGAGGTTCGTCAGTTTTCAACTTGATTCATTCAACGTATCACGAGCACATATTACCTTTTGAAACTAAATAGACAAAAAACACTGAATTAGAGAAAATAATGACTTAACTATTCGTTATCAATGTTCAAAATTATTCAGATCAAAGTTGTTCGACTGTTAATCTTGTCAACAGGATTGTTTTTATTTTATGTTTGCTATTGTTATTTATGTCAAATTAAAATTGAAAATAGGGCAATGTCATCATTGAAAAAAATAATACTTATATTTTATTCCGCAAAAGCCATTAAATGACGTGATGTAAAAACAAGCAAAACCTTATTCGATAGCAAACGTCACATTTATGTATACATGTTAGCAGCACTGTTTCTTCCTGTCAGGAACCTCACTGTTAATTATAAAATTGATTCTTAAAATCTGGTGCAAACGAAAACCAACTCTAACGACATATAGATAGGTGACGAACCTTATCATTCCGCGACTGTACTTCTCCGATTATTTTCATTCAAGGGGTGTTTGTGACGGGTTTTAATTTGAACAGTGCAGTTCTTTGGGGTTAAATTGCAATTTGGATTTAGATTGACTTCATGAAAGAGCTATTTATAGGTTCGCTCGTTTATTTCTGAATCATGGTTGGTTTTGTATATAAAAAACCTTTAGAGATGTTGTTATGAAGTTAGGTACAATAGATGCTTGGCTCCAATGGAATTATTTGAGACATTTTTTTTTATGCGGAAGAAAAAAATGAAACTCCATGTAAATATTTATTATGCTCAAATAAAAAAACGGGCGATAGTTACGTTGATTCTTTGAAAACCTTATACTCGCGAGTATGGGAGAAAATTATACCGGCGTCTTGTGGTTCGGTGTAAAACTCGGGACGGTGGAATAAGGTTGAACAATTACCTTACTCTAGCATGACTATTAGCCGGATCAAAACCAATTTACGTTTCCAAAATCAATAACAAACTTGGAATAAACCCAAGAAACAACCATTACCAAGCACTTACAAGTTTTGGCGAACATTTTAAAACTTTTATCAATCCGAGTTAGACACGTTGGCACGGGTAAGTTTTAAGCATGCGATCGTGATTTATGTCTGATTTAGGTCTGATGACCCTGGGGTACCAACCAGGGCGCTGGGTTGCAGGCATTCATCTGCATGATATGGATTAAACGCTTGGCAGGGGAGCATTGCTGACTGCGGATATGACTGTGTGTTATGTATACAGTCAGCGTCAAAACAGGGTAAACAAAAAACAGGTCTATTTTCATGCAAGTTTAACAAATATCTTTTTATTGAATACTAGCTTTCCCCCGCGGTTTCACCCGTGTTCCCGGGATAAAAAGTAGCCTATGTCCTTCTCCATACCATAGGCTATCTGCATGCCAAATTTCATGATGATCGGATGAGTAGTTAAGGCGTGATGGCGTAACAAACAAACAAACTCACTTTCGCATTTATAATATTAGTTAGGAAGTTAGGATTAGGTTTTTTTCAGAGACACGTGACATAGCAGACAAATGGACAGCAAAAGGGCTCCGCTTTGCCCAAACCTACGGATGTAAAGTACCTAAGTTACCCGAATCCTTGAAGATACACGGAAAGCCTGTTTCCATTTACCTATGAATACGCGAAGTCAAATCTTATGCGCACGGTGGAAAGTGAGATTTAGCATTTTATTTATTCGAAATTCGACCAACAGGCGACAACTATAGTAACTATATTATTATTATTATTATTTTTTATACGACTAAGTCGGTAAACAAGCATACGGCCCGCCTGATGGTAAGCGGTTACCGTAGCCATATGGACACTAGCAACACACGAAGCATCGCTCACGCGTTACCGACCTTTCCCCCCTCCCCTATGAGCTCTGACGACCTTACTCACGCGCAGGAACACAACTTTACACAAGATAAAGTTATTTGGCTGCGGTATTCTGTAAGGTGGAGGTACTTCCCCAGTCGAGCTGCTCTTTGAGCGGACAAACGCTATGCTCTACCTCTCTTAAAATTGCTTGTAAAGTAAATAAAGGCACCCTTACAAAGTTTCTAAAACGGCTAATTAATAGTGAAACAACTCGTCAACACGTCGACGGGTGCCTTGCAGTGTATCGTGTCTGACGACAATTATGTTTAACATGACCGACTGAGGTAAGCTGTTTAACTTAGAGCTTAATCTATGTTAATTTGTAGACGGTTAGTTGAATTAACTGGTTATATCCGGACTCACAGAAAACAATGAATCTATGCTATTATTATAACTGCGAAAGTTATTCTGTTTGTTTGTTACCTCTCACGTCTAAACCGCTGAACCGATCACGATGAAATGTCGCATGCACATAGCCTATGTTATGGAGAAGGACTTAGGCCACTTTTTATCCCAGGAACGCGGGTTTAACCGCGGGGGCCACCTAGTCCTAACTAATAATATAAATGCGAAAGTGATTTTGTTTGTTTTTTTACGCCATCACACCTTAACTATTCAACGGAGCATTATGAAATTTGGCACGCAAATAGCCTATGATATGGAGAAGCTACTTTATCCCGGGAACGCGGATGCGCGGGGAAAAGCTAGTATTATTTTAAGTTTTGCGAAGTAACTCTGTTATGAATTCACCTCTAAACCGTTTGCCCTGAAATTTGGCATGCAGATAGCCTATGGTATGGAGAAGGACATAGGCTACTATTTATGCCGGGAACGCGGGTGAAACCGCGCGGGACAGCTTGTCTATATATAAAAAAAAAAAAAAACATAACCTGACTGACTTAGCCGCTGCGCAAACGTGTCTTATGACGGATACATGCTACCAACGAATATTTGATTTCTATAGAACCAGTATGAAATCAGCCACTCCCTGCGCAGACGTAAACTGTGTCCGATCGCCGCTACAGGACAGCAACTACGGTTTCCTGTGAGGTGTGTGTAGTGTCGGTAAAAAAAGTGTCCGACACAAGAAACACGTTTGCGCAGCCATTTACAGATAAACCTCAAACCTCAGGATTCCAAACTCCCTATCTTATTCCCGTGGTCAGAGCTACCCCTCTGCAAATATTCATCAAAATCGGTTCGGTAATTTAGCCATGTAAACGCAACAAACAGGCAGACATACGCTATTATAATAAAGCAAGGATGGATGTGATTCGCCGCATGATCAAGCACGGGGCCCTCCTGTACACTTCGTATAACAAAGGTGGTATAACTTCAGATACTAACTATACCTATTTGTAATATACATATACAGAAACAATATAATTAACATGACTGACATTTGAAAAAAAAATTGCATATGGAAGAAAAAAGAAACTTAAATAGAAAAAAAAACTAAACTAGAAAGAAAGAAAGAAAAGAAATAAAACCGGCCAAGTGCGAGTCAGACTCGCGCACCGAGGGTTCCGTACAAACCTGTAGGTATATAAGTAAATGGTAGTATAGACCTGAGTATTTGATATTAATTTCAATTTATGACCTATTAAAAAAAAACTACTTACTAGATCTCGTTCAAACCAATTTTCAGTGGAAGTTTGCACCGTAATGTACATCATATATTTTTTATAGATTTATCATTCTCTTATTTTAGAAGTTACAGGGGGGGGGACACACATTTACCACTTTGGAAGTGTCTCTCGCGCAAACTATTCAGTTTAGAAAAAAATGATATTAGAAACCTCAATATCATTTTTGAAGACCTATCCAAAGACACCCCACACATATGGGTTTGATGAAAAAAAAAAAATTGAGTTTCAGTTCTAAGTATGGGGAACCCCCAAAATTTATTGTTTTTTTTCTATTTTTGTGTAAAAATCTTAATGCGGTTCACAGAATACATCTACTTACCAAGTTTCAACATTATAGTTCTTATAGTTTCGGAAATAAATGGCTGTGACATACACGGACAGACAGACATGACGAATCTATAAGGGTTCCGTTTTTTGCCATTTGGCTACGGAACCCTAAAAACATTTATTCATGACAACACACAACATTACAATAATGACTGTAGTAATAACAAAAAAAAATAAGAATAAAAAAAAAACAGCACAACCAATTAAAAACTACACAAAAACGCAATGTTGCGTGATGCCAGGAATAGGTCTCGACTCAGCAATATGCTCAGGTTAGTAAGAAAAACTAACCCTCGCGCTGGTTTTCAGTCGAGGCCCACGTCCATGACATCACGAACATACAGTGACACAGTACACAATTAACAATAAAAAAAAAAAAAAACTAAATATTAATCGTCAACATACTGAAAAGCCTTACCCATATTATAAATGTGAAACCCTCTGTCTGTTACCTTTTTAAGACTACGCCTTTGAAAACATCGCGATGAAATTTGGCACGCAGATAGCCTATGGCATGGAGAAGGACATAGGCTACTTTTTATCCCGGGAAAGCGGGTGAAACCGCGGCGGACAGCTAGTAAGTAGTAGTCCATTATTTTACGCAACAACAGATCTCAGATCTCCGTGATGTTTTTAGGCCAGAACCAACGGGAGCCGGGAAAAACCGCGGGTATGTCTAGTTTATTTAGTCATAAGCATCCTACATACACATATGTGACACACACACGTACCTTTAATCAATGGGCCCCATAGATATTGTGTTGTTAGATCGATATAACGTACGTGCTATTATGTACACGATCAACTGCGGAATTCCCTAACTAGATACAACGTTATTTTGTATTTATGATAGGATATGAATCGATTCAAGTAGAAAACGATTCCAAAATACATTATTAATAACGAATATATAGTAGTAGGAAGGGTAAACATTAGTTATGAGGCGGGAAATTTGTTTTTCTTCGAGTTTTTAGTGCCATATTTGACAAGATTTGAACATATGGGTTATATTAGGCACAAGGGTTTCTTTTTACCTTTTTGGTTTGGAAACGGCGACGCCACATATTTTGACTAAGGTGTGGAGTTTGTGAAGTTAGGGCTTGTAGAGTTGGGGCGTGTAGAGTTATAAGCTTGGCTATACATGAGATCTGATAACTTTTTGACAGTGCGAGCCATATGGTCTCGTCTTGGCCACATTTTACATGAAAATGTTTTTGGTGGGATTGCATTTTCCGTAAATAAGTATAACAAATTACATGGCAAACTAAACAAAGTGAATAGTTCGTGTCAGCGAGCAATATCGACGGCATTAGCATACAGCTCTGCCGCATCGCTCGCTTCTATCGACAAATGATACAGATTACGTATTTGCGTATTTTTGGATCGGTTTTTACGGTTCCGTATCTCAAAAATCAGTACAAAATTGCTAACTGTCTGTCCGTATGTATGACTTAGGTGTACTTATAGCTCGTAAGCGGAATGAGTTACGGACCTGAAATTTGGATAAGATGAGGAAATTTTTGACTCAAAACTGTACTTTGACGAACATATTGAAAGATACACGAATAATTGGACTGTTTTACAAAAAACTTAAACCGACTTCAAAGTACACTAAGAAGTAATCAAATCCTGATCTGATGACAATGGGACCAAACGGGAAGTGTACCCTTCCAGACAAAAAAAGATTTTTCCAAATCGGTTAATAAATGACGGAGTTATGAGGTAACAAACACAAAAAAAAACAAGTGAATTGAGAACCTCCTCCTTTTTTTGAAGTCGGTTAAAAAGATACCAAAAACTTTTTTTTCTAACACTCGTAACATCATACTATTACACTTAACACACCGATTCATCATGAAGCTTGCGAGCCGTATACCGAACCGTAATAGAGCGAGATCCGAATCGGGCTAGACCGGTTTTTTTAACAAACACTTGTATTTGTTCTGAAACGTAATAATGACAGGGCCGAAGTTGTATTCAATCACCGATGAAATTTAGCACTATCATAGCGTATTACTTGGAATGGGACATTGCTACTTTATCCCAGGAACGCGTGTAAAACCGCGGGGGCCAGTATGGCAATAAATAGAGGATGCAATAATATTTGCACTTTAAAAAAAAAACTGCTGAGCTAAGTTTATTATAAACAATGGCCCTGATTCTGTTGTTTACGACTAAACTAATTTTAATATCACTATGTCTCTTTCTAACAAAGAACATAAGAAAAGGATGTAAGTAATTTTGTCCTGTCAAATTAGTCCAATGCTTGTTTTCAATATAAATTTAGTCGCCATCTATCGCGGTAACGCCTAAATACACGCAAAATAAGACGGCAAAGATTAATTTGACAGCTTTATATATATTCTATCCTTTTTCAATAATGTTCGTAAGAAAGAGATGTGATGTGACTAAAATTAGTTTAGTGCGATTTACAACAGAATCGGCACCAATATCATATTTATCATTGTTGTAGCCAATAATCAGTTTGTCAAAATTACATTGTTAATTATTTAATAATTGATTATCCGTCTAAAGTCCCCGTCATGAGAAGCTATAAATTATGTAAACAAACATCTTTTACTAAGTAAACATTTTATACTGCGAGATAATAATAAATTGACCATATTCAATCGACATGAAATATAGACGGGTTATATGAAAGTAACAACCTATTTAATTTAGTCGGATCATATTTTAACGACGCAAAGCGCTATCGTTTGTGTTTCTTGGTACCGGAACGCGTCCGTCGCAGGGATTGTAAACTATCGGGACGCCATTTTGAAATAAACGCGTCATTCGAGTAAGTATATACTGTAGTCTTTGATTCGAGTTTCGAATGCGTACGAGTTTGTTTCATTGCTTTGCATATATCGCGGATCTGGTTGTTATTGTTTCGTTATCACTTTTTTATTGTTGTTACTTTAATTGTTGCGTTAATTTTATTTGTTATTACGTATAAAATATATAATAAGTAAAAAGAAAGAGTTGTTTGTTAAATAATATATGTTAATTAATATTTGTTACTTAATAATTTAGTAAATCTTAAACAAATTCATTTTTTTTGTTGGTCGAAATGTTGTGAACTCCTGAACACTTGTTTACAAAATTTATAGCTTCTCATGACGGGGACTTTATATCTATATATAATATTGTTATCGAATCGTCAATAAGGGCAGAAAACTCGATAAAAATCAAGGACCTTGTGAATAACATTAATTCGTCACATCTATATCACTTAGTTACTATAGCACTTAATTCTTCTCCTTAAGGGCAGGTGTTACTAGTAACATATAACGTACCTCAATACCGTCTTGTTGCGCGTTGCACTTGCTGATGTTTAGTGTTCCCGAGATGAAGTCATTCTGCACGTCTACTATCAGGAAGGCGCTCACCGGACGCACGATCTGCAACAACGCAACATGCTGCATATCTTGTTGCTGTTACACAGGTATTTTGAGGCTGACAATCTGGTTGATTAGCGTTTCTTAATCGATCGGCAAAAATAAGCAATCACCCATGGTGTGGACGGTATCGGTGACCGCCTAGTGGTATTTCAACTCGAGCATTTTCCGTGCATTGGAAGGCACATAAAGCCATTGGTCCCGGCTATCACTTATAATCCTAACTAATATCCTAACTAATATTATAAATGCGAAAGTGAGTTTGTTTATTTGTTTGTTTGTTACGCCTTCACGCCTCAACTACTCAACCGATCATCAAGAAACTTGGCATGCAGGTAGCGTATGGTATGGAGAAGGGCATAGGCTTTTTATTCCGGGAACGCGGGTAAAACCGCGGGGGGCAGCTAGTTATTGATAAGCCAGTTTGAGGTCTCACAGGCGACTTGAAAACTCCAACAGTAGGTTGACAACTAGATTATCTCCACCAATCCACAGTGGGCATGTGTGGTGGAATATGTGCCTACTCCCTTTCACTCTCATTTGTGAAAGGAGGCCCGTGCTCAGCAGTGGAAAATCATGGGCTGCTGATGATGAAGCTGATGGTAAGCGGATACCGTCGTCCATGGACATTAGCAATACCAGAATTACCAGAGTACTACGACTTTTACAAAGCCTCGAAGGTAACTTGCTCTCAAATGCCATTGCTGGCCGACTGACTTCGACGGCAGGGTGGTAGGCGTGGTAGCATACCAGGTGGGTACTACAAAGTACCTCACCACCGTTCAATGGTTGCCTCTCGATTTTTTTCTTTACTAAAAGCTTAATTTGTAGGATTCTAGGTCCAGTTCCAGTTTTGCACTGCACTTTTCGCCGAACACCAACGCCGCAACGTCTCACGCAACACGACACAACGCAACATGATCTGAGAAACTTACCACCTTAATCCAATGGTTCCAGCAGAAGGTAAACTCTTCCTTGTCAACGTACCCATCGTTATTCTTGTCAAACACCTGGAAAATGTGGCGGGCTCGGTCCTCGGCCAGCGGGTATATGTGGCCCTTGTCGTTCCTGAACAGAGCCTTGCAGATCAGCCGGAACTCGTCCAAGTTTAGTTTGCCATCCCTGGGGAAGAAATCCAGTTAGATCCCACTTACTTTATTATAACAACTTTTACTTTTAAATCCCGGTCCATAGGGATCTTATGTTTTTTTATACGACCAAGTCGGTAAATGGCCCGCCTGATGGTAAGCGGTGAGGCGCTTACCATCAGGCGCGTATGACCATATGAGCATGAGTACCATATGAGCATGAGGCGGGCCGTATGCTAGTTGGCCACCTCAGTGGTATAAAAAAAAATATGGTAGTCCCAGGCTGAGAGCCACTCTTGCGTTGTTTGTAGTCAACCAAAGGGCGCAAAAAAACAATCCCGCTCTACCATGATCAAGACTTGAGGTATGAGGAAACCATACCACTGTGCTATGGTTCCCTCACAATGTTTTCCATCATCTAAAGTGCAGTTATAAATGTCCGTACAATGTGGGTTAGTTGTATGCAAATAAAGCAGAAAATTAAGGCAAGGTAATGACACTCCCTAGTTTATCGGTGCATCAAATAGCAATTTTTTACTGTTTAATGGGTTATTTTATTTTGACTTCCTATTCTTTCAAAACAACGTCATCATTCATGTCTTGGTTCGTTTCTGTTTAGTACTGTCACGTTAAACTTATGTAATAATTTGAATGACTCAGTATTGCATCATGTTTCTTTTAAACATTTTGTTTTCCCGTCTGAAATATGATAAGGCTTTGAATAAAGCAAAGTATAACTACTTGTTAACTTTATATTACCTAATAAAGTTTTTCTTTTTATTTGAAATTATGTTACTGTCCAAAATTAATGTAGCTAAACAAATATCTGTACTAAAAAGGTTCCAGAGGATTTTTTATCCATAAGGTAAAATTGACGGGCCTGGCCTGTTGCGCCGCAGGTCCTGGGTTCGTTTCCCGCACAGGACATGCATTTTTGTCATTTTTGTCTGTCTGTTCCGGTTCATAGCTGATGATATAAGGAGCATCTTTTTTTTTTAAGTGTTCTTCGCAAAAAAATTGAAACCTTACGCGGGTGAAACCGCGGGGGTCTGCTAGTCTGTTTATAAATAAAAAATTAAGATAGTGGAAAGTTAGCAGTATGCTTATTTATGTACAAACTAGCTTTTGCCTGGCAGTTTCAGCCGTGTTTCCCTATTCTAGCCATCTGGGATTGAATTTTGAAAAAAACCCTTGCCTATGGGGTGCCTGTTATACGCCAACATTTTAAGTTTACCCTAGTATATTAAGGAAGATAGCACACGCTTAAAGTGAGGCTCGACTGGCGAAGTAGCTCCACCTCACAGTTACCGCAGTCAAATAACTTTATGCCATGTTCCTGCGCGTGAGTATGTCATCGGAGATGGGGGAAGGGTAACACGTGAGTGACGTTTGTAACAGCTACCACAAGGCGGGCCATATGCTTGTTTGGCGAAAATAAGTATTTTTTTTTAACAAATGCATATCAGCAATTCAAATCTTGAATACATTACTCCGCCCAGACATGTCTAAAGACTGTCTGTCTACCAGTCTTGAGACTCAAATTGAATTGCATGAATCATTCACATCTTTATTTACAAAAATAATCATAATAACTCTTTGATTCGTAACTTCTTTAAATATTTTTACAATGCTGTGTGCCTGCGGTGTGCAATGTTGTGTGTCACAATGACTTTGCCATTCAGTAACCACTGAAAATACCACTATAGACTGTGATAACAAAAAGTAATTAAGTTTATTGATAAATTTCAATTGTTATTATTATTTTATATGACGAAGTTGGTAATCAAGCATACTGTCTGCCTTATGGACACTTGCATCACTTGCGCTTCAAGTTACCCCAACTTGTAGCGCTCGTGATGTAGCATGATTAGCCGTTCTTAATTGATCAGCAAAGTTAAGCTACGTCTGTCGTGGTCGGTACCTGGATGGGTGGCCGCCTAGTGGTATTTCAAATGCGTGCTTTCCGAAGCACGGAAACGCTCGATTAAAGCCGTTGGTCCCGGTTATCACTTAATTGTGATAGTCGTTCAGCTAGTTGGATGCCTCCTCGGTGGCTTGAAAAATTCCAACGGTAGGTTGACCACTAGCCTACCTCCACCAATGCGTAGTGGGCACGCGTGGTGGAGTATCGCCCAGTCCCTTTCACTCTCATTTTGTGAAAGGAGGCCTGTGCTCAGCAGAGGGACATTATAGGCTGATGACGATGATTACCGACCCTTCTCCCCTCCCCAATGAGGTCTGACGACCTTACTCAAGCATAGGAACCATAACATTTAAGTTATTTGGCTGCGGTATTCTGTACGGTGGAGGTACTTCCCCAGTCGAGCTGCTCTTTGAGCGAATAAATGCTACGCTCTACCTCTCTTTAATACCAATTTGGAAGGTAACGTTTACTGAGAAGAGATGACAATAAATATAAGCAATGTAAAAGCTTAAAAACAAGCTTATTTTCATTACATAGGTAACATTTACTTTCTAATCTCGCTGTAATTTATTGCATGATGCTATACTACAAAGTATTCTATCAATACAGTAATTCCCTGCATTACGCGACCCCATATGGTGCAGTTTCGGTTTTACGAGAATTTCAAATTTCGCACTAAAATGCTTTGATTTACGTGGATTGGTTCCTTCAACAGTGAGGAGAAATAAGTAGAAGACTTCAATTGGAATACAAAATGATCTTACAAAGATGTATTCAGGTTTTATTGCATATGCATAGTATGCAGAAAGTGCTGACGTCAGTTGTTTTCTTTAGCTATGTAAGCGCTTACGTAAATCTTCATAACTTTCCTGCTATATCACGGATATGAGATTTCCAGTTAACGTTTGTATCAATATTTAGGCCTAACAATTTAAAGTTCTCAAAGCATTCCAGTTTTGTGTTTTTAAAAGAAAAATCAATTAATAATGGCAGTTTTTGTTGTGGTCTAAACTGCATTAACTTTGTTTTTGAAAAGTTGACTTCAAGTTTATAATCATTTAGCCAACAAACAATATTCAATGCCAAAGTATTTAGCTGGCAATTTAAATGTATACTAAGTAGGTATTTGTGCACGGAGACACAACCAAAATATCATCTGCAAATAAAACACTAACAACATCTATTCAAGATTCAAAATCATTTATTCAAATAGACCTTTACAGGAACTTATGAAAAGTCTGACTCTAATACCGGTTTGGAAGGTTGCATTTGCTGAGAAGAGCTGGCAATAAACTCAGCAATTATTATATATTATTATTATTTTTAGTTTTTTTAGATTTTCTCAAAATTTTAACAATTTTGGTATTTCTGCGAAAATTCACGGGTTATTATTATTAATTACTGTTTTCAAAACAAGCTTAGATTCATTACATAATATTTACATTTTAATCGCACTGACAACAATTGCGTGCAGTGTCAAAATTACAAAGTAGACTGAATAAATATTTAATAAAATAAAAAAAGCATTGCTGAGTTTCTTGCCGGAGTCTTCTCAGTTTAAGTGTATTTCGAACCGGTGGTAAATTCAACTGAGTGTAACATCCATAAGTGCCTTATCAGGGCCTAAATTGAATAAATGACTTTTTGATATTGATTTTTAATAAGTAAATAAATAGCAAACTTAAGCAGACCAGCCCCCACAAGCAGCACCTGTTCACAAGTATGACACGTGTGGCAGCCATCGCCCTCCTCACCATATTGGAGGGACTACGGTTACCACTAACTATGGTTTTTGGAAGGTCATTTATGTAGATTAAGAAAAGAATACAACCAAGAACACTATGTGAAACCGTGGGGCACAACTAGTTAACTACTATCTATTTAAAATATATTTTATTTCAATGTTATTTAATTACATTGTGACTTAAAACAAAGTCAATTTACATTTATAATGAAAGGAATTTGATTTGAATAATACAGTTAGAACCATTTGGAAACATTAATTTACAGTAACTTTGCTTAAACTTCCATTAAATAATGTTTTGAATAAATAAATAAATTCCATGTTAATTTGAATATATAAGCACTACAAATATACTATTATGATTAAAAATACTACATTTGTTTATCAAACTTTCATTGTAGCAGTAACTAATTTAACTATTTTAACACTTTTGTACAACTCTAGAATTTAAAAAGAAACACAGTTAGCACCTCATGAGAGTGTATTTTTTGTTTGATATATTATTTGTTATTCTGAATTGGTTATAACATAGAAATAAATTCGAAAACTTACCCATCCTTATCGAAAGTTTCGTAGCAAGCGTCCATATCGAAAAAACAAGATTCGTCGACTGGTGTGCCGTTGGCAACCTCCGACATCGTAGGTTGGATCGAAATGAGCCGCCGTCCCTCGCAACGCTCGTTTATAAGCCGCATCTTGCAACAGTATTTCACTTACATAACCTACAACTTCTGAAAGAAACATTAAAAACACTTTTTTTCCACTGAAAGCCTTAACTTTACGACTTTAACAGCTTGCGGCATATACTGGGAAACATTTTACAGTATTCAAAGTTGATAAGATATGAATTTTCCACAATTTTTTTATAATTCCTGCAATTTATTTTGAAATCAAACAAAACATTTTGCCGAAAATGAATGAATGAATGAGTCACAGATAGATAGAGCCAAAGAGAATATAACGCTGGATAGAGCAGTAGTAGTTTTTTCATCCATAAAAGGATAGGCAAGGGTCAATGAACCATACAGCCTTTTCATATGTGTAATTTTATTTATAATATTCTACGAATAAATAAAAGTCAGGAAGCATAACTGTGAACAAAATCAACGCTAAATACGGCTCCAAACTTCACTATATTGACAAAATTATCTGTAGTATTCGAACGAAAGAACACACATGCAAATAAGGCAATTAGCTGCGCTCGCCGAGCTTGCATAACGCGTTGTATTCCATCCGGCAAGCACGATGATTGGTTCTCGGTGGGACAACCTACGAGGCAGGTTCGTTTGTGATCATATTTTGACAACTTTGAATCTGACAGATTACTTTTGGCTGAAAATTTAAACGGGAAGCGAAACTTATAATTTTTATTCTATACGCATGAACAAAAATGCCCATTTTGAAACTTTTAAAAACGTCATCACTCCAATTCGAACGCATCTTATGAAGAACAACCCTGAGGTCTGATTCATTCATTCATTCAATCAAATATACAGACAGAATACAGATAAAAAAAACATAACGCAGCGCGCGGCACGGCGAGCGACGACGATCGTTTGTCAAATTGTCAAGTTGTCATAAAATTTTCATTGCGTTTGCAAAACCGAATTATTGTATCAAATTTCACAGCTGTAAGTACTTCTTCATGTATTTCTAATGTAATGGAAATATCTTGCCTTCAATTAAAATCAAAAGTTAACTATTAACATTGTACTATTGTGCTAGCCGCGTGTTTTCGTGGTACCCTCCGTGTTGTTTCTAATAATTGAAGATGATTGAGAAAGTGCACGGTCTCCAAGCTACTGCGATGAGCTTGAACGATCGCTTCACCATGCTGGCGACAGTGGCACCTGAAAGGGTTGCTCAGAGACGGCGGCCTCCCGTCCAATATATGAATCGAAACTTGAACTCGATGAACCGGAATTTGATAGAGCAGATCGCACGGCGCTTAGAAATGCAAGCCAAACGTGTAAGTACTGCCTTGTTAGTAGACTTAATAAAAAATATACAATATTGAACAATTTGTTATTAGAATTCCAGTTATTTTGTGTTCTTGTTATTTCGCTGTGAATTTATGTGCTTCTTTCAAAATTAAAAAGTAATTTATTCAGTTTAGGCCCTGGAAAGGCACATATGAACGTAAAATTGTTACATTATATTTGAATTACCACCAGTTTGGAATACACTTAAACTGAGAAGACTACATTCTCATTAATTCTCTTCAATTACAATAGCAAATGTGCATCTAATGCTGGCAATAGGCCTCTCCTAAGGCATATCTCTTCTTTGTTTGTAGGTTTTAGGCACACAAGTATTACTACAATATACCATACCCACTTACTGATTAATAGTTATCAAGTATTTTGCGATATTGTGATGAATTGCTTTTTCCAGCAAATAAAGCGAAAAGTTTAGTTATCATAAACATTCATCATCATGATCATCATCATCAGCCTATAATGTCCCACTGCTGAGCACAGGCCTCCTTTCACAAATGAGGGTGAAAGGGACTGGTGGAGGTAGGCTAGTGATCAACCTACTGTTGGAATTTTTCAAGCCAACTAGGAGGCATCCAACTAGCTTAAAAACTATCACAATTAAGTCATAACTAGGACCAACGGCTTAATGTGCCTTCCGAAGCACTGAAATGCTCAATTTAAAATACCACTAGGCGGTCACTCATCCAGGTAACAACCACGACAGACGTAACTTAACTTTGCCGATCGATTAAGAATGACTAATCATGCTACACTACGAGCACTTCTGCTACACCATGAGCACTTCTGCTACACCAGGAGCGCTTCAATAAACATAACAGTTAATGAAATAAACAAATGCCTAATAAATATTCAGCTAAATAGTAATGTTTCAATGAACAGTTTGCCGCCCAACAAGCACTACGGCAGCGCATGGGCCTCCAGGGCAGCCTCAGGCGCATTGGCAGTGAGAGCAGCCTGCCAGGCCTTCGGCGAGCCAACAGCTTCGGCAGCCTGCACCAGGGGCAGAGCATCAAGAACAGAGTGGCTTGGAGACAGTCTAATGGGAACCTTAAGTAAATCATTTTTAAGATGCTTTTCGCTTCATGGGTTACTAACTATGCCCTGAAGTTTTTCTTGGGATAAAAATTATATCACAGTTAAAATTATAATAATAATTCTTTAGTGTCCTGTTAGTATAAAAGGAGTATAAAATTACATAGTTAGTACTTTTTATACATAACTAAAATATTAACAAAAACTGTGTTAATTTATAGTCGGTCAGCATCATTCAGTAACTTATCAACTGCAATGTGGAACGGTCGACCGCTGCGAGGGTTCCGGCGTCGTGGCGGCGGACAGAGGGCGCTGCGCGGACGATTCCGGTAAATATAACATGTCTCTGACACCTACAGGTAGTGGGTTTAATTTCCCAGCCATTTGGGCATGAACATGTCAGTCCTGATATGAGATACAACATCTAGAACATGTGTAATGGTGTAATCCTAATCTCAATTAAATTATATCCCAATATATCTGAAGGAGCCAGAATGTCCTCCAACTATCTATTATTTATATTCTTCTAAATGTATGTACTTGCCTTGTAATTATTAATTCTGTATGTATGTGCTATTATAATTAATTAATAAATTAATTTTATAATATAGAAATAAATACAATAAAAGTGTTTCTTAAAAATTCAACCCCTAACCCCCTTATTAAAAGAATAAGGTTTATGTCAAGTCTAGTAAAACCCAGGTTTTAAATATATACCCACCCTGATGTTGGAAGATCGGGTGTAGCTAAACAAAAGAGTGCTTGTCGCCGCTGGGGGACGCTCTCTTCACGCCATCATATTATATCTCATCTGCATATAGTTAACGAAAACTGATTGGCGATAAGAAAAAAAAAAACTAAACTTTTTTATGTCATATAACAAAAAGGTCTGGGGCAATCTTGAAACCTGGGTTTTACAAGATTCTATTCAAACCTTATAGAATAGAATAGAATAACTTTTTATTTGACAGTAAAACAATCCTCACTTAAACTAAATACCTAACTTAAACTAAATTATAAGTAATTAATTATACTGCCAAATAAGGGTAGCCGCTCAGCAATATTGTTGTGGTATTGAGCCACAACGCTGATTTCTTCTTTTTGACCTTCTGCAATAAAGGGGTAAGGGCTTACATACGTGAAATTGTGGGTCAAAAAGCTATCCATACATAATGTTCAGCATATCTTGTATACATGTAGTAATATTTGTAGTGTCGGTAACGTGGCGGCTGGTCGCATGGTGAGGGGTCGCGGTCGGGGGCGGGGGCGCGGGCGCGGCGGCGGCGGCGGCAGGGCTCCGCTGCAGGCGCGTGCGGGGGCGGGGGAGGGCGGGGCTGCGGCGCCGCGCCCGCAGACCGCGCGCCGGGGGAACCCCAGCTGGGGACGAGCGAGAGGCACAACCGGTATGTACCATATAAGTCAACATTATTTATAAAAAAAGGGTGTGAAGAGATTTCAGGGGTCACAGGGTCGGCAACGCGCGATTGCATTCGTATTGCGCGGCATTCAAACCCGGGACCTTGGTCTCGGCATCCGACATCACTAGCAATGACTATCATCGCCTTAAAGCTATTACCGCAATAAAATAAATATAAAGTTAATCCAACTCCAAGTAAACTAAGAAAGGAACTAAGGGCCAGTTGGTGCAGTTGGTTAAGATTCCACCTATGGTGCCGCAGATCGTGGGTTCGATTCCCACACAAGACATGCATTTGTGTGCATGAACATATCTGCATGTCCTGAGTCTGGGTGTAATTATGTATATTAATTATGTTTTTACAAACAAAAAGTAGTATATATTATATCAGTTATCTGGTTTCCATAGTACATACAAGCTCTGCTTAGTTTGGGATCAGATGACCGTGTGTGAGGAATGTACCAGAATATTTACTTATATGCTGACCAAATAATGTTCACCCACAGGAGGTGTACTAAGGAACCAGACTCCAAAGCAGGCTCCGACCAGGGAAGAGCTGGATGCCCAGCTCGACCAATACATGGCCGGTACTAAAGCGGCGTTGGACAAGGAATTAGAGACTTACATGAAAAACGCAATGGAACTCGAATAGTGATGTGAAGTGATGGTTTAGTGATGTGTATACTGTGTTTTGTGCTGGATAGTGATGTGAGGTGCAGTAAAACGAAACAGTAACTGCAAGTCTGATTAAACTAATTAAACTATTGGTTAACAGGAAACATGAGATATCATTGTTGTTTTGTAGATTTGTTAATTTTAATAATAAATTTAAATACATAAATAGTAGTAATTTCAGTAAATTTAATATTTGTTTTGCATAAGAGATTATAATTTAATTTTAAAAACTGACTTATTACAGGACATTTATAAGTTAGTTCTTAGGGAGTAATATATTGGATGTTCAGTACTATCTATACTTCATAATGGGTAATGGGTATCAGTGGTGGACCCAGATGTTAGGGGGGAGGGGGCTTGAGCCCCTTAGCCTCCCCCTAGGATCCGCTAGTGACATACATTGAAAAAATATTGATTCTTTTAACTATGAACTGTTTTGATATCTCTTTATCTCTGTACATTTTACACTGAGCTATTATTACTACTTATAGAGAAGCCGTTAGTCATTTTTTTAGAGTCTTCTAAAGTTCTTTTCAGCGCTGAAACAATAATTAGTCATCTAAGCAGACAGTAGAAACACGTAGCGCTATCAGAACGCTTTTAGGAATATTTTTCTCGCAAACACCGAGATTTTCACGGCGCTTACGCGATTCCTTCATCGTTCAACAAAAACAAGTGTGGCCGGAATGCCTCAAAATCATTTATTCAAATAGCCTTTCGCAGGCACTTATGAAAAGTCTGACTCTAATACCGGTTCGGAAGGTTGCATTTTCTGAGAAGAACCTCAATTACTTGAACAGAACATAGTTGTGAAGTGTCTTCTCTATACATAGTAATAAATAATAATAGCTCAATGATATTTTAATCAAAATATGCGCCGCTCGTTTTAAACATAATGTTAAAACTAAACATCTCTTCCATAATTCTGGTTGAACATTGTATACACATCTACTAAGGTACATTGGACTTACGGAGTTATTCCGTCGTTTATTTTAAGTTGATTAAGGCATAGAAAATAATATTGTTACCTTTTTTCTGTTGTTTTTAGTACATATGACAACTGATTATGTAATTAATCCTAATTAATTTGTATTAGTGAAAGCAATGATAGCATATTGAAGTCAACTATAGTCGTAGGTACGAATTCATACACTGAGCTGATCGGAAAATATTCTAAAGAATCTATAGTACCCACCTGGTTAAGTGACCTCAAATGAAATGTACCAAAATTTTCTGTAATGGCCGGTTCACATTCAGGCTTTTACCCCCTTATTACAAAACATGGTTTAAAGTAAAGCCAGGTTTTACTGTCATATGGTCACTTTCTAACGTCATATAATAAAAAGGGACGAGGCTATTTTAAAACCTGGTTTTCCTTTAAACCATGTTTTGTAATAAGGTGCTTTGTGTTTACCGTCTTCAACCACATTCAATTACAGTAGTACCCAACTGATAAGGCGCGTCATGAATCTTCGTTCGCACAGAAAAGAAAGTATGGCTCGAAGATTAACGAATGAATGCTTAAACTTACAATCAACCGTAGGTCACTACTATAAGGTTCATAATACAGTGCAGCTGTTAGTTCCGTCTCACTCGCACACTCGCCCCCTCCGCACACATGGCGGCAGCTTCCAACCAATAGCGTTTCCCGCGCTTTGAAAATGTATCTTCTGCGCAGGTACATCGATAAGCCATATCAGTTGGGTACTACTGTATCACAATTGTGGACATAAATGGACGTTTGTGAAAATCATTAGGTATCCTTTGCAATTACGATACAGCATTTAAAACCTATAGATAGTATATTTCTGTTAAAAATGTGGTTTGTTTAGTAATAAAATACTTAACTTTGAATTAAAAGATATCACCATTCTTTGTATGGGATTGGGTTGGCAGAAATGAAAGTACCTACATTGAGTTCCCATGTAAAGTTAGATTATCAATAGAAAATACTGTTGTAAAATGTATTTTTGGCAGCTATGGGTGTATCTCTAAAATATGTAGCCATATATGTAGTTAAAAAACCCAAAAATAACATCAAAATTAATCTTATATTTCTGGCAGACCTGTAATGGATCTTATACATATTTTTTACTAGCTGTCCCCCGCGGTTTCTCCCGCGTACCCAGGATAAACAGTAGCAGTATGTCCTTCTCCGTACTATAGGCTATCTGCATGCCAAATTTCATGATAATCGGTTTAGTTAAGGCGTAACAAACAAACTCACTTTCGAATTCATAATATTAGTTAAGATATACCTAGGTACTTTCATTTCTGATCGGTTGGGCTGATTTCTGTAAATGTGGTTTTTTATTAATATTTTTTGTCACTGCATTCATGGACGTATAAAAAAATCAGGACGGAGCATCGCCTTAACAAAGTGAAGCACAATATTTCCTTTGTATGTCTGAGTAAAACATTGAGGAAATATCCAACTAGTTAGTGATTTTGCACTGATAAATAACCAATCACTGTACACTAAATGTTTAGTGTGTCCTTGATTTAGTCAATCAGCATATTGGGGAATTGGTTGAATGGATTTCAAACAAAACGTTATCTTTGGCTTAAATGGTTAATGTATTAACATCAGTACTGGCCCAAGCAGGCACAAGTGATACTGAGCCTTATTGTCATAGTCAAACGTCTCAATGTGGAATGACAACCGAACGGCATACTATGGTGTACGTGAGTGTACATTACAACTCGGCCCGGCATACTTGGGGTGCTCCGTTCTGATTTTTTTATACCTCGCATGACTTTTTTTTTTTCTAGATGTATGGTATGTTCCGTATGGGCATCTTGTTTGCTATTGTAATTTCAGAGAACTAAAACTACCTACTTCAGATTCAAAAATTGTAAGTGCCTATATAATTGTGTTAGGTTTTATTCAGTCTCTTAATTTTCTATGGTAAGCTCGAGAATTGATGTAAAAACAATGTTATGTTTCGAAATGCTGCAAAATTTACACGTTTCTGTGAAATTGTATTTGTGACAATAACTTATATGTATTTTTCATTTCTAATAGTCCATTAAGTTGATATTGGGGTAAAGCCTACTCCACTCTACACGAAAATACGTTTTGTAAATAAACGTAACGTCATCTGTCAAATCCATTTTGACAAATGATAGTTTTGTTATATCAGCAAATCGGTTCCAAATTCGTCCAGCCTGGAAATAACTCAATGGTCAAGCATTATAAATGACCTCATGCGAGAAAGATATGAGTAAAAGAGACAGAGAATGGATATTTTCGGGCGTTGCGCGTATTATATACCTCAAGCGAAGAGAATGAAAATTATATAGATATAAAGTAAATTGTGTTGAGTATGTATCTCTGAATCTTTTGTTTCTCACTTAACTTAATTTTAATATTGAGTGATTTTTGTTAAGTAGATATAAGTACCTACCGAGTCAACTCTTTATTTTCATAGTTTCTGTAAATAAAAATAGAGTAAGTAAAAATTTGTTGCTTTAAATAAAACAGTTATTTTTCTATTTGATTTTTTTATTGTTTTCACTGTACAGTCGAGGACATAAATATGTATACACTTAGTAAAATTCAACAACGGTTTCCTCTTAAACTACTGATTGAAATTATGAGATATTGTAAAGGCAGAATCTTCTAACATATACTATTATGATTTGTGTAATAGTTTAACACTTAAATGTTAAACATGCGAGAAAATTGCTTTTGAATTTCAGAAAGTGTATACATATTTATGTCCTCGACTGTATAGCCATCATAGGCACTGCGAATTCTATGGAGATTTCTTTCCACCAAAGAAGTGTCCTTCCTAAGATCAAACCCCCTTATACATAATCGCTTTTTAACTAAATCAGTGTAATAGCACAGTAGATATATCAAACAGTAAAGTGACTCGACCCTTTTCTTGATTATAATTGCCTACAGCAGCACGGTACGTGAACACGCGAAAGGGCTGCCCACCTATAGTATTTTAATTTCATCTACCTACTTGTCTAGTTTTGTGATTTTAATCATATTTTTTATTTGATAAAATGTTTTTTTTTGTGAATGAAATAGGAAGTGTTCAATAAAATGTAAGAAACAGACGAGTAATATATATATATATATAGTAATAATATTTCGTCTAATTCAATAAATATATGTAAATAGCTGAGTACATACATAAGTAGTAAGTAGAAAGCCTAGCCTAGGAACTACTACTTTTTTTTAACCTGACCGTAGGTAGTCACTTTTTTCACCCAAGCCAGCCATCCACTTATTTATTTATGAATTCAGGTAGGTATTATGTTATTGACGAAGTCAAGCAACCAAAAAAGCACAATATAGTCTACTATAATTTCTCTTTGTCATATTAAGTAATTGTACTTAATTGTAATTATTTTAATTATTTCAATGAATATTTGTCATAAATCGCACGCTTACTGCTTACAAACCCATCACACCGTTCGTTCGTCACTGCAGCGCATTCGCGACTGTTTGCCAACCGAAATCGTGGCGCGTAGGTATGACTCGCTTTCCGGCCGTTTGTATGAAGAGCTAGTACTGATAGATATATCTACTGTGGTAATAGTGTCCTCCGTCTCACTCTTTCGATCACCAAATGTCACGTGTCAGATAAAGACTTCAGAATTTTAGCTAATCAACGTTTGATAACTCTATTATGAATAAGGGGGTAAATCTACAGATTTATATAAAAGAAAGTCGTGTAAGTTACACTATTTATAACTCAAGACGACTTAACCGATTTGGCTGAAAATTGGTGGGGAGGTAGCATAGAACCAGGAGAAGGACATAGGATACTTTTTATAGGGTAAGGAAGGGGGCGCGGGTGAAACCACAGGCGGAAATCTAGTAGGAGATATTTGTCGATATAAGGTTCAGCGGTTTAATACCTTAAAGTCACGGGTTTGAATCCTACGAGCTTGAGCATCGTTGAAGATGACCATAGCACAGTGGTAGGGTGGCTACCACCACCAAGTGGGGAATCTGCCAAACACTGATGTTTTCATGCAACTGCACTTGTCCTAATTCGGACCCTGACGAGGATGACAATCTGATAGAAGAGGCTCATCTCGTGGTAAGGAGCCTTGCATGTGTGTGACATCATTTGATTTATGGCAACCATCCCACCTAACATAACCACAGTCAATATATTACACAAACGCGTGGGCATGTTATCCGTCGGTACACAACTGTAAATTCAATATGCAAAATAAACTTGCCTTTTTTAATACGTCGTCGATTCAACAGAGCAGAATCCATTGAAATGATGCGTGCGCGGTTTGTGAAGGACCTCCCAAACTATATATGTTACATACCTACTGTTGATGTGTTTTTACCCGACTGATCCGGAAGGAGGGTTATGTTTTCCGAGTGTATGTATGTATGTCTATTTCTTTGGAAAACTCTGCTTGATGGATTTAAGCATATGAGGTGTCGTTAGATTCAACTTTTAACTGTGGGAGCGTCATAGGGTATATTATTTTTGTATGGCGTCTACGAATAAGAAAAGAGGGGGTTAAATATTAAAAACAAAACTTTCGTTATTATAACAATATTTCATTTGAGACCCATATTGTTCCCTTACCTTACAAAATTCAAGTTATATTCAAAATTCTATAGATTTAAGAGCTTGTTTCTCTTTTCAGATATTTAATAAGTAAATAAATGGCAAACTTAAGCAGACCAGCCCCCACAAGCAGCACCTGTTCACAAGTATGACGTGTGTGGCAGCCATCGCCCTCCTCGCCATATTGGAGGGAAGTGAGCGACCCGTCACACGAAATATTAATACGTACTAAAGAATCTTCAAAAAGGCCTTTCCTTTATTCATCTGCAAATCCACATATTCTGTGACCGCCTTACCATCAGTATCTGGTACCGTTATCCCGGTGGGTGTCCACGCGAGGACATTATTAATGGCGGCCGTCCGCCTCGTAATGTTCTGATATAACTGACCGCTTGCGCCGGCGGACGCGACTGTTTTGTAATGCATTCAAATTAATGGACGATATCTGCACAGTTCCATTGATTTGTATAAAGAAGAGCCGACACTGCATGTGTTTCTTTTTACATATTGAGTAAAGCAATAAAACCCTCACACGCTGCAGGTAGTGGGTTCGATTCTGACCCAGGACAATTTGTGTAAATGAACTGTAAATGAAAATGTTTATCAGGACAAGCATAGACAGTGTTTGTCCTTAACAGCATGATTACAAAAAATATGTACAAATTACAATCTATAGAATATAGAAAATTTGCTCAAGTCTGCCGCTGCTTCCGATTAACGGCAGTTTTCCCAGAAGGCTGGCAGCGTTTTCTCTTTGGATAGCCAAACTGATGCGTTGGCGGAAAAAGCCCGCTGGTCTCCGGAGGCCTCGATCAATTTTGATGACAAAGCGCGAGCAAAATGGCGAGCTTCGGACTCCCCACGGCCCCATGGTCTCGACTGCAAAAGGCATAAAAATATGGGTAATTTGGTCGAATCGGTGCGTATTTTAGAATTTCCGTCTTGGCAGCAGCTGCCCCTGCATCTTTACAAGTCGCCGATAAGTGAGATGTAAGTATATAACTTTATTTGTTTATTTTGATTAAATACTTACTTCAACAAATAAATAAGACTTCAGCAACTTAATATTGGATATTAAAAACTGAGACAAAAAAAGACATTCATGCACATAAGGACTTGTCCTGACGGATAACACATCACCCGGCTATGCCTACAAATCGCGTGATTGTTAAATCTGACTAAGTACACCATCGATATATTATCTTCTGTCTAGATTAAGGGTTACGTACAAGACAACATCGTGAAAGTGGCCGCTTGGAAACTCAATAAAACAAAATTATGTCACTCATGAATGAATGTTCTACGTTCAAACGTGGACCTACTGAAACTGATATAGCGACACCGTTGTCTTATTTCTTCGGCCGTTTTTACAGCTGTCACCCTTATTCTAGGCTAATACTATTTCGATGAAGTACAACGACACTTTTTAATCACTACGTTGCCCTAAATAAGGTCACACACACCACACATAATCAGGTGAACAACTAAAATGATCAAGTACAAGTTGGAGCATCAACATTTTTGTCATCAAATCATCGACCATCAGCAATCAACATAATTATGTTGATATTACGGTACATGGCCTAGCTATGGCCGGGTAGTGGGTTCGGTTCTCGCAGACCTGTTTCGATTACTGTTAGCTTAGTTTGAACATTTATGTTGAAATTTAGCATAACGATAACGGCTTCGCTTGTTTCGGAAATACCTTGGGATTCTTCAATATTTTTGTGCAGAGACGTATTTTACAAGAATTTAGTTTCCCGCAGATTGAGGTGAAATTTTGCTTGGATGTGTAAGTCGGATAACAATGCAATATTATTATGACATTGAGCTGATCTGATGATCTGATGGAGCCGGAAGGCCATTCCCTCACACAACTATCCTCGTACACACGGCTACACATTTCAGTATAAGCTGATCTCGCATTGTAAAGGATTTCCGTACAATGAGAGATCAGATTATACTGGAAATGTATAGCTTGATATGTAGCCGTGTGTACATTCCTGCCCGTTTATAGGGTTCCGTAGCCAAATGGCAAAAAAAGGAACCCTTATGGATTCGTCACGTCTGTATGTCTATCTGTCCGTATGTCATAGCCACTTTTTCCGAAACTATAAGAACTATAGGTACTATTGAAACTTCGTAAGTAGATGTATTCTGTGAACCGCATTAAGATTTTCACACAGAAATAGAAAAAAACAAAAAAAATGGGGTTCCCCATACTTAGAAGTATGGATAACCCCCAAATTTTTTTGTTTTTTATTTTATTTTTTGACACTGTTTTGTATGCGTTTGGGTGGCGCACTGGATGGTTTAGATTCACAAATCAGCCGGCAGTTGGCGCTGCAGTAATATAACCTAGATACTGACCGAAAAAAATCATTAAAATCGGGTAGGGTAGGGTAGCACCACGCGAACGAAGTCGCGCCGGGCAGCTAGTATATACATATATTTGAAGCTACTTTCCTTCTTGCCACAATGACATAGACATTGTAACAATATACAGATAATAATAACAACAAACATAGAATAAAACAGACATGGTCCGCGTAAAAGTAAAAGTGACACCACCTCTGTCATTCGTGTAGGTACAGAACTTTGCTGAATGCTACGCTTTCATGTTAATAGCATTAGCTTTGCCGCTGATACGGATTTTTCAGTTTTTTTAATAAGTAACCCCCTTTAAACAAACCCCTTTTAACTCATAAAGCGCTATTTAACTAATATACTGATAAACCACCTTACTCATAAAGCGCTATTTATAATAATCTATACATATAATAAAACTGTAGAAAATACATATAATAAAACTGTAGAAAATACATATAATAAAACTGTAGAAAAGTCGTGTCTGTACATTGAATATATTTACCAAAAACTGATTGGGGGTGATGTAGAATGACTAACACAATACATAAATACCATTTAAAAAAAAATTGTCTGTCTGTCTGTCTTTCTGTCTGTCTGTTTGTCTGTTTGAACAGGATAATCTTCGAATCCACTGAACGGATTTGCATGGGGTTTCCACAGGGTGATTGAGCGTTGCTTGGCGCTTCAACTAGGCTTTGTTTCATCAAAATCGGCTCACGGGAAAAAAAGATATCTCAATTTATTTATTTACAGGCCGTCTCACGGCACAGACACAGAGGGAGAGAACTACTAGATGGCGTTGTCTTTTTCCTGAATCGCACTATGGTTTCGTTCTCACAATTTTATGACAGGATCAATGATTTTAATATAAGTTTCTTGGTTGATGAGAGCCATCAGCGCTCTCCCGTTTGACCATTTAGTTTTGTTCACTACAAAAAAAAGCTACAAATAAGTACAGCTGCATCGACGAACTTATGAAAAAGGCTTACCTAAGGAAGAATCGAACCTGCAAAACTTCACGATGTGTTCTCATTTAAAGTTCTTTGCCTACATATGGCATAGCTCTGGGTCGAGTAACTATTCCCACTGTACCACCCTCGCGGGAACTCTCCCGTGATAAAAGGCATCCTATTTTTAACCGACTCAAAAAAGAAGGAGGAAACTCTAAGTTGGACGCGTATGTTCTTTTTTCATGTATGTTCATCGATTTCTCAAAAACGACCATGAATAATTCAGATATGATGAAATTGCTTGACAGACTAAGTGGGAAATAGAAAACAAACAGAACACAAATAAAAAAAAAAGAGACCAGCAGTTCACAAAGAGAATATGCTGATCTAATTTGCTACCAGTTGGTAGTGTGCCCAAACTTTGCAGGCGGCGGGTGATGCCATTTTGTATGGTGATGCTTATCTTCTAGCTGGAGTATTCGTCAGCCCTTTGGCTATAGGAACCGTCAATCAGACGCCTCGATATGACGCGAAAAATACAATGAGCTCCAGGACATTAATGTCAGATGGACCTCTTATCATCGTTACGCTTCAAGCCACTCGATACACGAATAGCTGACACGAGAGCTCTGGCAAGAGCCCTATGAATGATGTCATTAAAGTCGGAGTGGAGCGGAATCCTGCCTGTGATTTTTACGCACCATAGTATGTGGTGGCCAGCCTGATCGACAAAAGTACCATACTGGTAGCCATAGGCATATATAGGGCATATAAATAGTTACACTTACGACGAAGACAGGACAAATAAAAAACTTGCTGTTCGTCTGATGGCACGCAGTTAACGTTGCTTATTGACGCTTGCAACACCAGGGGTATCACTCACGCTTTACCGAATCTCTCTCTACACCCTTCTTGAAAAAGTGTTTGAAGGTTGAGAGGAGTCGCTGTGCCGGCAGCGGTAGGTATTATTTGGTGCCTACTACATACTGGTCCCCTACACCCAGCTGTGGCGACCTTACTCACCGCAGGAACACAACTGCGATGTAAGGGGGAGGAACCTCCCTGCTCGGGCTGCTCCAAATTAATATCGAGAGAACCTGCTTGCAGCCAGAGTCCAATTTCACTTTCAAGTGGTTACGTTTCGGGAAATCCTTTCTGAAACCATTTAAAATTTTAAGCTAATAATGGAACCCTTATGGTGCCAGTTTGTCTGTTCGACTGTTACAGCGGTAGGTATATTTCAACAACCAGTAATGCTGTTGATTTAAAATTTGGAATAGTTTTAATTATTGCTTACCCAACCTTATTGCAAATATATATTTTTTTACTTTTACGGTTGTAAAGGTGAACAGAGTGGGCCCTGAAATTTCAAAGCAGGGCTACAAATTTAAGTGAGGTATCATGGTAAAGGGCTTAATTTGTACATTTTAAAACATGTTTCTATTATTTTTTAAGACTTTTTGACTGATGATGAATAATGCCAATCTCCGAGGTTCGCAATGCGAAAAATCTGGAAAAAGTATAGGAAAAATAAAACAATGTTTCTAACTAGCACAGTTTTTTCAATATCATCCAAATTCCTTCACAAACAAACTTAATTATGCGGTCCGGTTTTAAAAAACAGTGATGGCCCAATCCAATAAATATACGTCCAAGGAAGGTCAGAGACGTCGGTGCGCGAGTGAGACTAAGTCTTGAGCTTGGCCGGCTTTATATAAAAGATTAAAATTACTCATTTAAAAAGCAAAGTCCTGGCTGATTGATGATTGATGCATGGGAGCACGTGGTCCTCCACCAGCTGTCGCCGCGCCGCGCTCCCATCATCGCATTGGCCACAGAGTTCACAAGAACAATTAGGAATTTTCACGAAATTAATATCTTAGCGTTTATTACGCGAACAAATCTTATAGTCTACGCGAGCGAAGCCGCGGGCAAAAAGCTAGTTAATAATAATTTCTTTATTTAGAAACAATATAGTAGGTACATTCATTAGGTATAGTATAGTTTATAAGTAGGTAGGTAAGTACATATTTTTTTTATTTTTTTACACTTATGTATTTTTTTTAATAATTAGATAAAAACAAGGTTAATATCTAGCCGTAGAAACTGTTTTGGCAATTGTGTTACTAAATTTTTAAGTTAGAAATGTATAAAAATAGCCGATTTTTTCTTTAATAAATAAAATTAAAAAAATATAAGTGAGTTCTAGCCCCTCAAACAATGATTCCCTGTTCTATGGAGGACTAGGTCACTTTTACTAATTTAACTAATATACTGATTAAATGGCCACGTAAATAATGTCACATTATTTGACAATGACAATAGAGTGACGTTATTTACGTGACCCTTTAAACAGTATATTAGTTAAATAACGTTTTATGAGTAAGGGGTTAGTATACGGGGTGGATACGACAATACGACATTAAATGAAACCACGTAATGTACTCATGTATACGATCAACTTTTACTATGTGACCAACTTCGAAATCGCAAAAAAAAAATACAGATTTTCATACATTTTTGCCGAGGAGACATGTACCTCTGGTATGAAAATTTTGTTGATGAAAATTTGTATGAGTACCTACTTTACGTGGTGTCGTACTGTCGTATCCACCCCGTATATATTGCTGAGACCTCAGAGTATATAAATACTGCTGAGACTGTCTTCAGACACGGCTATCTGACACAGAACTTGTCCTATATACATAACAGATAACTGATACAGTTATTACTTGATAATACCCGTCTTACTAATAAAAATATGGAACACGGTTGTTTAACAGCTGTATAGTTATGCAGTGTGTAAGCCTTACACAGTTGCTATACACTACCTTCACTAATAATCAGTGTGTAAGCGTTGTATAGTTATCTATTTGTTAAAACAAAAACGACTGGCAACTTTTTAGGAACGTTTTGAAACTAAAACTATCTAACTTCAAAATACGGGAGAAAATATGGGGAAAAATGTGAAAACACCAAAAGATAGATAAGATAGAATATTAATCATATCATAAAAATCAGGTTTCTTTTTCTTAAGACTATTTTTATTTTAATAAATAAACAATAAAATTACTTTTAAAAAGATTCAAATAGCTAATGGTGGTTTTGAACGAAACTGTCTTGTGCTTATGGCTACAGTAGCCATTTAACCAAAGAAAAAGAAGAAAGAAGAACGTCATTGTCAAATTACAAATGTTACGTCAACAAACGAAGCAAATGGCTGTGCCAATGACTTCAAAACTAAGGATACACCTACCGGAACATTTTGCATAAAGTTATCAAAATCAAATAAATTGTAAATTTTTGTTTTATTTTATCCATAACTCCAGTATAAAACACAAGCCTTTCACTACGCAACTAGGCATTTTTATGGCAATTATAAGCAAACAATGAACGAATGAACTGTTCCGTGGACCGCAGTATGACCGCAGTCGACTGAGTCGCGTTGGCCCTAAAATGACTTTTTAGGGCCAGCGCGTTGGTGTCATTTTGTTGCGCGGTTGGCCTGGTCCGTAGTAAATGGACACAACACTTGATTGTCAGACACAGCTGATCTATTGAAATCCGCCATAATGTTCCTATACAAACACTAAACAAGGGTCCTGGCCCGTGTAAGCCCTGTGTAAATTTCCTAGGTAACTAAAACACGTGTATACAGGCTTTGTGTCAAAAATGTTTTTATTAGTAGCAATTATCCTATAACAGATGTGTACACCGCGTGAAACTTTTTATTAGTAAGGCTGGTACAGCCTTATGTCTATTATATAATATAGCTGTTCCGCGCGGTTTCGCCCACGTTCCCGAGATAAATAGCCTATAATACTCGGGGATAATGTACCTAGCTTCCTATTGCTGAAGAAATGTTTCGCATCCGACTTGTAGTGCCAGAGATTAGCCCATTAAAAAAACTTCCCGCATTATTATATTTGTATCCTAACTTTGTTACGCCTTCACGCCTCAACTACTCAACAGATCATCATGAAATTTGGCATGCAGATAGCCTATGGTATGGAGAAGGACATAAGCTACTTTTTATACCGGGACAGCTAGTTCTTAATAATTATAACTTCCATAGTTAGAGTAGTTAGCAGTAGGTACTTTTATGATTTACTAATAGAAAAGAATAACAATGGTTCAAACGGTTCAACCGTAAAGTTAGAATATTACAGAGCGACTGTACGAGAGTACGGTCTGTGAGCACGGGTACGGTCTAAATGCCTTAAAACGAAGTTAAATACGTATAATTAATGTAAAATTTATCGTTTCTAGGGTTCCGTAGCCAAATGGCAAAAAAGGGACCCGTACAGTTTTGGGATTGATGAAAAAAATTTTTTTTGAGTTTCATTTCTAAGTATGGGGACCTCCAAAATTTATTGTTTTTTTCTATTTTTGTGTGAAAATCTTAATGCGGTTCACAGAACACATCTACTTACCATGTTTCAATAGTATAGTTCTTATAGTTTCTGAAAAAAGTGGCTGTGACATACGGACGGACAGACAGACAGACAGACATGACGAATCCATAAATTCGTCATGTACTTTACTATTGAAACTTGGTAAGTAGATGTATTCTGTGAACCGCATTAAGATTTTCACACAAAAATAGAAAAAAACTATAAATTTTGGGGGTTCCCCATACTTAGAACTGAAACTCAAAATTTTTTTTTTCATCGAACCCATAACTGTACCTGTGTATGTCACTGAATTCCTCCTAAACGGTTGGACCGATATAAATGAATATTTTGTATGCGTTTGGGTGGCGCCCTGTATGGTTTAGATTCACAAATCAGCCTAGCAGATGGCGCTGCAGTCGGTATCTAGGTTATATTATCGATCGGTCCAGCCGTTTAGGAGGAGTTCAGTGACAAACACACGTACAGTTGATTTTTTTTGTTTGCGTTTGGGTGACGCCCTGGATGGTTTAGATAGGGTAGGGTAGGGTAGGGTAGAGTAGCACCACGCGCCGGGCAGCTAGTCACTCTATAATATTCTAACTCAAACCCATATCTTTTCTACGATGACTAACATCTAAACCATATGTTAACACCTGTAAAAACCTGTAAAGTTTTAGCACATGCATGTTAATTTATTTTGTAGAACCACTTGACCTGGATTCATCGTGTTCGTGGGATCAATGGACACACTTCAATCAACGTCTTATAAAAGCACTTATAAGTATAAGTTGACTATAATGTTCTAAATGTCTAACTAGTTCCCGGCCCTCGGTTTCACTCGCGTTCCTGAGAGATATATTGCTTTTCCCGGGATAAAATATATCCTTTATTAATTCAGAACATATTCTATCTGTGTGCCAAATTACATCCAAATCTGTTCAGTCGTTTTTGAATGAAAGAGTAACAAACATTCATATATCTATCCCAGGGTTGGATTCAGGCCCTCAGAAAATTATTATCTATGGAAAACAAACTACTACTTGTCGAAAATAATACTACGTTTCGCTTTTCGTCCATTTTGTTATTAATTGAAATAAAAATGCATTTGTAAGGAAATTTTAGTTTTATTTTAATTGTACAAATTAACCAAACCTAGATGTTTATCTCAGCAAATTCGTCAATCAGAACCTCGTATTTGGCATTGACCCGATAAAGCATGTCGTCAGATGGAAAAATTCAATACAAATTACATTTACTTTCTTTCACAGCATCATGAACATGAAAGTATCAGGAGTCAATAAAGCAATTTACTCAATGAGGAAGCAGAGTAAATTATACACTTCCTCTGTGGATTTACTACACCTACAACAACTTTATTTCGTAATTAAAGTAATATTTTTTAATTTATTTCAACCAATAACAATAGTCAATTGACCTGAAGGTAAAATTATCATATTTTCGCGTAGTATCCTGGCATTACGATACTACATACTACACATCATAAAATAATGGTACAAATGATATAATTATACTACCAAATCCAACCCTGATCCATCCTCACAACGTGTCGGTACGTTTGTGACAGAGCTTCGCTTACACTTCAAACATATTAATCTATAATAATAACACCAAAACTATAGGTACTAAAATATAAAGACAAAAATACAAAAATACATCGGATAGGACATCTCATCGAACCCTACTATCTATTGGTGCGTCCATGCTTGGCGAACCGAGCACGAGCGGAGCCTCGAACGAGCACACTGCGAGCACGATTCGCGTAGCCTGGATGGGCTCGCGAGCCTCGAACAAGCGCGATTGTCAGTTTGTTCACGTACAAAGGGATTCGCATCGTGCTCGTTGAAGGCTCGTTCGTGGCTCGGCTCGTGCTCGTTTCGCCAAGCATGGACGCACCATATGGAATTCTATCGCTCATGTGCATGCTGTCAATGTTACCATCTGTGTGGAAACTCGGATAAACGCGCCCAAAACCCCGCATAAAGCAAATTTCATCGTAATCGTTAGAGCCGTTTGCGAGATTTCAAAACATACAAATATTGCTCGGTAGTTTAGTATTTCAATAATACTACAATGGCATGTGATTATGAAGCTGAGAGTGGATAAGACCAGAAAGAAATCATAAACTTGTGATAGAGTTTCTAATACATAATACACTCCACAAAGAGCCCGCATCAAAGTCAAAGCCGTTTATCCAGGTCAGACCCTGATAGTGATAAGGCACAGCACAGTTGACTTACCACCGGTTTGGAATACACTTGTACCCGTGCGTGTACTGAGAAGCCCCGGCAAGAAACTCAGCTCGGCATTTTTTGTGTATCTCTCTATTTACATTACAATTTTTGTTCCAAATCAGCGTAGCATGGACGCACCATACGAGCACGAGCCGAGCCTCGAACGAAAAGGATTCGTTCTGTTATACCCGGGCTTTGCTAGCCTTAAGGCTGCCCTGGCATCCCATCTCCCTTAGTCAGCAGTCTAGTTAGCTAGGTCCATCTTTTGATGGCTAGTCTGCTTAGTCTGTTTTTAGCTTTCAATCCGAGCGGTTGCCTAAAGAATATTATTTTTATATTATAATCCTTGTTCGCGTGTGATTTAATAAAATAGTTTTTTAAAAAGCAATTTTCAATTATCCGTATAACATTTTGGTGGCAGCGGTGGGATCCGGAAATTCCAGTGCCAGGCACCGCTCTACAGACTCGCTCCGTATCCCAAAATCAAGATAAACAGTTTATTAATATCCTAAAAACATACCTTGTGTTTGTGAATAAAACATAAGTGTTTGTGATATCCTAAACAACTTTATTAGTGTCCTTAAAACTTACCTTGTGTTAGTGAATAAAACATAAGTGTTTGTGATATCCTCGAAGTGACGTCACGAAGATCCTGTCAGACCTTGGAAAAGGTCATTCCTGTGGAAAAGCAAATCAATCGTATCCAGTATCCTGCATCCCTGTGGAAAAGCAAATCAATCGTATCCAGTATCCTGCATTCCTGTGGAAAAGCAAATCAATCGTATCCAGTATCCTGCACTCCTGTGGAAAAGCAAATCAATCGTATCCAGTATCCTGCACTCCTGTGGAAAAGCAAATCAATCGTATCCAGTATCCTGCATTCCTGTGGAAAAGCAAATCAATCGTATCCGGTATCCTGCATTCCTGTGGAAAAACACATTAATCGTATCCAGTATCCAGAATTCAATTCATTCAAGAATCGGCGAGTCGTGCGACGCGCCTTATCTCAACGGAATGTTCCCGGCCGCAGCCGTGTTCTTATCAGTCGCCTACGCACTGTAAGTCTTTGGTCATTGTTTAGTCTAGGCCGAGAAATTAGGGTTCCGTTAAGATATTTATAACATTTTAAATCCTTAAGTCATTTATATCATTTTTTCAATGTAACTTGTTCTATTAATTCCAATCCAGAAAATAATTATGCCAAAGGCCCCCAAAACGGAGGAAACCAAATTAACAATCGATACCTTAATAATAGAACAAGCTGCAAGTGATAAAACAGTGAAGTCACCTGTTAGTTCTCCCCGCATTACCAGGAAAACTGCTGCGGCTCTCGCAATGGCCGAATTGGAATTAAACATACTGTTCAAATTCATTAAGTCATATGATGGAAGTAGAGAAAGCCTAAATTCATTTCTTGTAAACTGTGATAATGCTTTCGACCTCGCATCAGAAACACATAAGCCAATCTTATTCAAATACATTTTAAGTCAACTAAAAGGAAAAGCGGAAGTCGCCTGTTCCATAAAAGAATTTACTTCATGGGAACAATTAAAAGAATTTTTGAAAACACAATTTTGTGAGAGAAAGCATTATTCACACCTCCTTACCGACCTTCAAGAAAGCAAGCAGGGTCCTCAGGACAACGTAAGCCAGTATGCACTACGAATGGAAACCTACCTTTCACAACTACTAACGGAAATATCTTTATCCAACACCAAGGTCAAGGAGCTATCTGGCCGCACTGCGGCTATGGAAGACCTTGCCCTCCATCATTTTGTTATGGGGCTTCACCCCCGCATCTCAAATATAGTGAGATGCAAATCTCCAAAATCGCTAAATGAAGCAATTAACTTCGCTATTTCAGAAGAACGTATACAGCAAACGCTGTATAAACGATCAGATGGACGTCAAACGGACCAGAAATCCAATAACTTTGACAAAAGTAAAATCAAAGCTGGTCCTTCCAAACCTTTCTATTCACAGAAACCATTTTATCCTGTACCACAAGGAGTTTCCAGTGCATTTTGCCGGTACTGTAAAACGGCTGGTCATGACATTTCAGTATGCAAAAAACGCGAATACAACAATAGCCGTTTCAAGTCCCAACCAACTAATCAATACCCTTACAAGCCGTCAGGGTCACGTGTCCATTATCTCGAACAACCCGACGAAGAAGTCGGTCATGATGAGGTAGACATTGCGCCACCCGATAATTTAAACGAATAAGAGTCTCGTCACAGTGTCGCCCGAGACAACGTATAAAAGCCGACACTACCTCAAGAAAAAACATTAATCCAAGGGACCACTCGGGTAATCAGCCCCAAATAAGCGCCCAATCCATTTATCAAAGGGACCACTCGGGTAACCAGCCCCAAATAAGCGCCCAATCCATTTATCAAAGGGACCACTCGGGTAACCAGCCCCAAATAAGCGCCCATTCCATTCATCAAAGGGACCACTCGGGTAACCAGCCCCAAATAAGCGCCCAATCCATTCATCCAAGGGACCACTCGGGTAACCAGCCCCAAATAAGCGCCCAATCTATTCATTCAAGGGACCACTCGGGTAACCAGCCCCAAATAAGCGCCCAATCCATTCATTCAAGGGACCACTCGGGTAACCAGCCCCAAATAAGCGCCCAATCCATTCATCTAAGGGACCACTCGGGTAACCAGCCCCAAATAAGCGCCCGATCCATTTATCCAAAGGACCACTCAGGTAACCAGCCCCGAATAAGCGTCCAATCCATTCATCCAAGAGCACACTCGGGTAACCAGTCCCAAATAAATGCCCAATCCATTTATCCAAAGGACCACTCAGGTAACCAGCCCCAAATAAGCGTCCAATCCATTCATCCAAGAGCACACTCGGGTAACCAGTCCCAAATAAATGCCCAATCCATTTATCCAAAGGACCACTCAGGTAACCAGCCCCAAATAAGCGTCCAATCCATTCATCCAAGAGCACACTCGGGTAACCAGTCCCAAATAAACGTCCAATCCATTCATCCAAGGGCACACTCGGGTAACCAGTCCCAAACAAGCGCCCAATCCATTTATCCAAAGGACCACTCGGGTAAACAACCCCAAATAAGCGCCAAATCCATTAACTCCAGGGAACACGTAGGTAATCAGTCCCAAGTAAACATCCAATATCCAAATAGGACCAACCGACAGGGTAACCAGCCCCAAACTGACGGTCACAATATCATGAAACCAATTTCTCGTGACAATGTAAATCCAAAAGTCTCTTCCGTTTCCAAAATAATCAATAAAGAAATCTATGAAGTCAACATAGATACATCAAAGAGGTTGTTACCACATGTATTATTAGATACGCAAGTCTCAGATATCCCGTTATCCTTACTGGTCGATTCAGGTTCTGCTATATGCTTACTAAAACAATCCAGTATTCAGAAAAATCAGAAATTAACTAAAGAATTACTCAAACTTAAAGGTATAGATCCCGGCGATGAACCTACTCAGACCGTAGGTCATTTTCAACTTAAATTAAAAGTAAAAGAAAATAAATCCATTCCCTTCAATTTCCATGTTGTTAAAAACATTAATCTGCCTTATGATGGCATCATAGGCACTGATTTCCTAACCACTTTTGGTTGTAAAATCGATTACACTCAGGATATCTTGAAAATAAAAAATCTTGAAATCAAATTACATTTTTCTGAACCTTTCTATGTCATTCCACCTCGTACTGAAGCCGTAATTGAATGCTCCGTTCAAAAGACCAGTCTTAAAGAAGGTATCATTGTAGATCAACATCTGTCTGATAACTTACTAATATCCAATTGCATTGTTAAAATCAAAGATAACAACCGTATCAATTTGACTATTGCCAATACCTCAGAAACCTTTGTAAACGTCAAGACAAATTTGTGTCTTAATATTCAACCTCTGCAATCTATTGCATATCCAATAAATTCGAATGTCCAAGATACATCAAAACGAACTAGCGAAGTAATCAAGTCACTGAAATTAAATCACCTAAATCAAGAAGAAGGGGATGCTCTTATAGAACTTTGCTCCCAATATTCAGATATTTTCCATCTACCCGATGATCAGTTGACTCATACTTCCGCCCTTGATCATCATATCAAGACAAATAATGATATCCCTGTCCATACCAAATCATATAGATTCCCAGAATGCCATAAAAAGGAAGTGGAAACTCAAATTGGCAAAATGCTTGAGCAAAATATTATAGAACCCTCATCTTCTCCATGGAGTTCTCCAATTTGGATAGTACCCAAAAAAGTAGATTCACAAGGCCGACGTAAATGGCGAATTGTAATAGATTACCGGAAACTAAATGACATTACTGTCGGAGAAACATATCCCATTCCACAAATATCGGAAATCCTTGATCAACTAGGAAATAGCAAGTATTTCACAACCCTAGATCTTACTTCCGGTTTTCACCAGATCCTTATTTCTCCCGAAGACGCCCCTAAAACAGCATTCTCTGTACCTCAAGGACATTACCAATTTAATAGAATGCCATTCGGACTCAAAAATGCACCATCCACCTTCCAAAAACTGATGAATAACTGCCTCTCTGGACTTCAAGGCACGCGATGCTTCGTGTACCTTGACGATATAGTTATTTATTCCCACGATTTAGTTTCCCAAATCGATAACCTCAGAGAAGTTTTTGACAGACTCCGTAATTTTAATCTGAAACTCCAACCAGAAAAATGTGAATTCTTACGAAAAGAAGTGGCCTACTTAGGGCATGTCATCAGTGAACAGGGTGTCCAACCAAATCCTGATAAAACCAAAGCCGTGTCCGAGTTCCCTACTCCTGAATGTCCGAAAGATATTAAATCCTTCCTTGGTCTTGTTTCATATTACAGAAGATTCATTCCCGACTTCGCAAAATTAGCCAAACCTCTAACGTCTCTTTTAAAGAAAGACATCCCATTCAAATGGCAGAACGAACAACAACTAGCTTTCGAATCCCTAAAATCCAAACTCGTCTCTGCCCCAATTCTGGCATACCCAGATTTCACACAACCATTTCTCTTGACGTGTGATGCTTCAAATTACGCGATATCAGCGATTTTATCCCAAGGCCCTATAGGACAGGATCGTCCCATCGCATATGCGTCTCGCACCCTTAACAAAGCAGAGTGCAATTATAGTGTCACGGAAAAAGAGTGCCTTGCCGTAATCTTTGGTACCAAAGTGTTCAGACCATATCTGTACGGTCATCGTTTCACAGTCCTAACGGACCATAAACCATTGGAATGGTTATTCAAATGTAAAGATCCAGGATCACGCCTTATACGTTGGCGTTTGAAACTGGAAGAGTTCGAATATGATATTAAATATAAAAAGGGGAAAATCAATACTAATGCCGATGCTCTATCTCGTTTCCCTGTCAATCCAATTCAACCTGAAAACGTCCCAAAATCTAACCCCAACGTAGAGGAGGAATCCACTCAGGAACTAGACAAAGACCTAATGGACTTATTGATATCACCACCATCGTTTAATCCTGACGAATTAAACCCACTTTCTCCAGACCCTCTTAGTCATGGTGACGATAACCCACCGTTATCTGAAAACAACTTACCAATTCCAAATCCCCTTAATCTCAACGAAGATATCCTACCCTTACCTGAAACAAACCTACCTTCTAATGTTCCTGAAACAATTAGAGACGAAATTGAAATGACTAATTTACCTGAAAGTATTCCTAAATTAGTACAAACTCCCGACATTCAACCTGACGTTACTCTAACGCCATCCACGAGCCTCTGTCCAGACTTACCAGACGATGACTATCCCACCTTCTTGAAAGCAATATTAAATAAAGATAAAACTTTCAACACAGTCATTCAAGAACATAACGAGGATATAACAAAATCAAAATTTAAAATCATCATATTACCTACTTCCATTGACCTCGACGAATCCAATCCTTTTATACAAAACGTTCTTGACAACTTACCTGACAATTCCGAGATTATCAATAAAGAAAGACCTCTCAATTCTTTCATATCATTTACACAAGGAGGCAAAACATATTATTTTCTTTTCTTCAAAGTATATCACTTTGACAAATCAACCTATGAAGATATTTATAAAAGTCTTAAAGCACTCAGAAACGAATTGGTTGTTAATCTCGATAAAGATATCACTCCAGATATTGCAATAACAGAATTCAAAAATCCATTTGATACTCACCAATTCATAAAAATCTATAATATGTTTCTGTATCTGTTTCATAACACAGAAATCAATATACATATATACAAAGGTAAAATCATATATCCGTCCCTTTCCGAAATTCCGAAAATACTCAAAGAAAACCATGACATTCCAATTGCCGGACATCTCGGCAGTAGTCGCATGCTCAATCGAATCCAAGAAACCTTCTATTGGAAGAATATGCGTAGCGACATCGAAGCCTTTGTAAGGAAATGTCCACAATGCCAGACTAATAAAGCTTTCAGACAAATAAATCGTGCCCCCATGCAGATCACTAGCACATCAACTGAACCTTGTCAACGAATATCTCTCGATATCGTTGGACCGCTACCTGAAGCGGGACCTGCAAAATTAAAATATATATTAACAATACAAGATGATCTTACCAAATTTTCTTCCGCATATCCAATCCGTAGCACCACAGCAGAGGAAACAAGTGAGTGCTTACTCCACTATATATCCATATTCGGTATTCCTAAAATGATCCTCACGGATCAAGGAACCAACTTCACATCCGATCTCTTCAAGAAAACATGTGAATTCCTAAAAATAAAGAACCTCTGGGCTTCTCCATACCACCCACAAACCCAGGGTGCCCTGGAACGAAGTCATTCCACTCTTAAGGAATATCTTAGATCCTATACTAACGAGGAACAAACAAACTGGCCTCGCTATGTATACACAGCCATGCTCACTTACAACACAACAGTTCATTCCACTACTCACTTCACGCCCTATGAACTAATGTTCGGAAGCAAACCAATAATTCCAAATTCTATCTATGACGAATCCCCAGGAGCTACATATCCCGATTATGTCCGTATGCTCCAGAATCGATTAAAATATTCAAGAGAGAAAGCTCTAGATTTCATAAAGAAATCTAAAGAATCCTCTAAGTCCTATTATGATACTCATACTCGTCCAGCCAAATACAAAACTGGCGACTATGTATATTTAAAGAATCATTTGAGAATGCGTAAAGCACTCTCACCCCTTTGGAAGGGTCCCTACAAAATAGTAAAAATAAATGGTAACAATTCACTTACCCTGCTAATTAATCGTCGTCATGTCACTCACCACTACGATCAGGTGAAACCAGCTGACGTCGGAACAAACCTGTAAATAAAGACGATTTTCTTTTATATTAATATCTAAGAAATAATATACTTACCTTGCGATGACACATCCAATGGAACCTGTAAAATAAAATACATAGATTAGTTAATAGAAATAAAATAGGAAAAGAATACAGTAGATATATCTATCTACCTTAGTTAGCTTACCTTAGTTTATCGTTAATGATAATTATTATTTGCAGTTCAGTTCGAGGTCAATCGCATCAGGATTTCATCCAGCCGATTACCTCAAGTTCGGGCCTCTATTATGATTATTTAGGAAAACTTAAAATTAATAATGTTCAGTTAAAAATTGTTATACCAGTAGATATTTCTCATTTTGGTCCACACGTACAAAACATTGAATCCGCTTTAGGAATCACAAGGCGCTTGTGTAATCAAACCAGAGTTATAGAAATAGATGCAGAATGTCACAACTTGTTGCAACCATTAGTAACTCGATTCCAAGATATGAGTAGAGAGTTTGCATCCATCTCACATCTAGTAGATAACAGAACTAAACGTAGTGCATGGATAGGAGGTATAGGAACAATTTTGAAACAGATTTTTGGCTCCCTAGATGAAGACGATGGGCTTAGATATGATGAAGCGATAACATCTTTGCAAGATAACGAGAAACAGTTGGCTTCACTTATGAAAGAAAACATTTTAGTTACTACATCAATATTAAAATCTTATAATGACACCTTAAGTAAAATAAGAAATAATGAAAATAATCTCAATAACGCTATCGACAAGCTCTCATTAAGTGTCAAAAATATTACCGAAATTACTAACGGACTACAATTACTTGCCAATATTAACGAAATACTTGATATCCTGGAAGCCTCAATTCTCACCCTATCATTTCAGTTAGAAGATATAACAAATGCTGTTCTATTTAGTAGTCAGAATATCTTGCATCCTGCAATAATTACACCAAGTCAATTACATAAAGAGCTTGCCGATAACTACAGACATTTACCTAGCGACCTTGAACTGCCTGTAGCTTTAGATATAAATTCTGTACACTTAATTTTAAATATTTCTAGGTTAATTTGCTATTATACTAATAATAAAATTATATTTGTAATACAAGTGCCGCTGGTCAACACCAGAGAATATGTATTGTTCCATACTATTGCACTCCCCACACCATATAGACCCAAAGAACCAAATTCATTCAGTCTAATTATACCAGATAATAAATTCATAGCAATGACCAAAGACAAAAGCTATTATTGTATCTTCGACGATCTTGAAATCTGCAAACTTGTGCACCCAGGAAACTTTATTTGCGATATTGAAAACGTGTATTCCACAGACGCAAAACCTACATGTGAAAGTGAACTATTAGCAAAAGTTATTAGTGAAAAACCATCACAGTGCACAACAAAAATTATATTAGGAAAACTAGACATTTGGAAACCACTGACAAACAATAAGTGGATTTACATACAATCGGAACCCAATAAAATTTCAATTGACTGTTTGAACTCTAAATTGTATGAAACTAATATTTTAGGCACAGGTATACTTACTGTCCCAAAGGATTGTATCGGTTACTGTAAAAGCACAACGCTAATACCAAAGTATAATGTTTTAAATATTACCTCACCTATTAATCATATTCCAGATTTCGACTTAATCAATGACAATTGTTGTAACATAGGTAAACTAAATAATGTAGAGAATAGTGTGTCTCCTATTCAACTAAATAACATAAACTTAGATGATTTCAGCTCTGAAAATAAAATTAAAATGAAATCCATCCTAAATGATTTAGATTCTATTGAACATCCGCAAAGCCCGCATATTGTAAAATATGGGACACATTATTCTGTTCTTACGTGTATAATTTTAATCATCATTTTTATATTCTTAGGATATTTAATTTTTAAGAAAATGTGTAAATCTGGCAGCAACCGACCTTTCCAATTTAAGTTCAAGATAAATAAATCATTACCTCAACTTCCTCCCGAAACAGTAAATATGACAGACGGACAAGACCCTGAAATAGAAATGACTAACCCTATCGCCCCACTTAGAACTAGAATTTAACAGAGACTTTGAATCAACCCCAAAGTCTCCTCTTAAAGGGGGAGGTGTTATACCCGGGCTTTGCTAGCCTTAAGGCTGCCCTGGCATCCCATCTCCCTTAGTCAGCAGTCTAGTTAGCTAGGTCCATCTTTTGATGGCTAGTCTGCTTAGTCTGTTTTTAGCTTTCAATCCGAGCGGTTGCCTAAAGAATATTATTTTTATATTATAATCCTTGTTCGCGTGTGATTTAATAAAATAGTTTTTTAAAAAGCAATTTTCAATTATCCGTATAACAGTTCGTTGCACGCGATTTCAAGCGTGGACGTACTTAACGAGCCTTCAACGAGCGCGATACGAATCCCTGTATTCGTGAAAAAACTGACAATCGAGCGGAGCGCAGTCGAGCACGCTACGAATGCTCGTTCGAGGCTCGCAAGCCCTTCCACGCTACGCGAATCGTGCTCGCAGTGTGCTCATTCGTGGCTCGGCTCGTGCTCGGTTCGCCAAGCATGGACGCACCATTATGATTATTAATACAAGTGCAGCGCATGCAAGTGCAGTTCGTGCCGTGCAAGTGCTGTGCATGCAAGTGCAATTTTTTTACATTAAAAGCATAATACTTTACTAGTAAAATAATTTTCAGGCAAGAAAAATTAGACAAGATGTAGGTTTTAGTCAGAAAACTAAAATAAAGTAATGCCGCTGTTGCAACATGCGAAACCGCCTGCAAAATGTAGCCTCACAACAAATTAACATCAATTTACTCAACTCTCGTTTTAACAGCTCTACAAGTTTTACTTTCGAAAGGTGATGACAACTCGTCATTCATGGCTCATAGCGGCTCACAGTGATCTGTTCACTATCTGAGACGTGGGACTGATCGGTGGCTATATCTATTGCCTCCCGACGTTTGCCGTTAAACACTTGTTTGTGGCAAAGATTATAATAATTTGTGCGCAGATGTGATGGTTGTGCGGTGCGTGTTTTTGCCTACTCACTGTTAGTAAAATAAATTGGATTTGTAAGATGGTGATTTTCATCGGCGTCGCTTGGGGGGCAATAGGGGCAGCTGCCCCCCCCCCCCACTGGTCCCTAGAGAAAGTCCTTAGTTCACTCATTTGACCTTTGTACCGTTCGTTTACAATCGTTCGTAGCTAGAGGTAGTAAGACTCGCGAGCACGCAAGTGTAAAGTTTCAGGGCTCTGACAGTTCACACTTTTCCCATTCACGTGAGTGATGCCCCATGTGTTACAAGCGTGCATATGGCTACGGTAACCGCTTACCATCATGTTTACTGACTTTGTCCTGGTCCATAGGCTGGCGACGCCCTTGGTTATTTTTATGATATGATAATAAACGCGGGACTTATAAATTATAAGAAGCTAAGTCTTAGACTAAGAAGCTTCATTATCCTTGAGTGGGGTTACTATACGATACTTTTATCGCGAGATCCCTAGGGTGAAACATTCGGAAGCTAATTTTAAATCTTCTAACTGATCGCAATTCAAAAGATTATGGTGTGAGCTTTTTAGTACCAACAATCTCATATACCAGTGTTTCCCAAACATTGTTCTGCCATGGCCCGGTAATTTTCACACTGCCCTTTTGCTACCTGCTACTTTTAAACCCAAGCTGGTTTCATTAGGTAAAATAATACACATTTATTAATAGTAAAAATGTTTTAATCGCCTATTTAGTCACTAAATTTTAGTGCGAAGTATGGAGCTGCTGCTTATTTTTAAAACAAGGCGGGAATGTTGGGGACCCGGTATTTTATTTTGATGGCCCGGTACCGGGTCGCGACCAGGCTAATGGGAAACGCTGTCATATGCGAAGGCTAGTCTCTGTGAATCTGTGGAGCACAACAGTGCCTAAATAAATAATAAATAAATATCCTGGGACATTCCTCACACACGGTCATCTGATCCCAAACTAAGCAGAGCTTGTACTATGGAAACCAGATAACTGATATAATACATATACTACTTTTTGTTTGTAAATACATACTTCATATACATAATTACACCCAGACTCAGGACATACAGACCTGTTCATGCACACAAATGCATGTCCTGTGTGGGAATCGAACCCACGACCTGCGGCGCGTAAGGTGAATCTTTACCAACTGTGCCAACTGGCCCGTCACACTTGCTTCACAGAATAAAGCACGTAGAAGTAACACAAACAGCCACCTCTGCATCCAAATCTATGTCAAATAATCGTTCACGCACAAAACACCTTTCTTTCTTTCACCGTCGGCGGGCAGTGTTCACTTGTGCACGTCGACGGCCGGTCGTCGCGCCATGCACCATATAATTTGACAGTTAGTGACGTTTTTGACAGTGCAAAAATGACAGTGGTCAAAGTTGGAGTAGCTGTGCTCCTATTGGCGGTTATCACGCCAAACGTGTGCGAGGAGGAGTCATTTGCGTCATCATTTTTATCTGGTAAGCTTTCACTTGAAGATAGGCCTCGTAAGATGGATTTTTGTGTCAGTAGGCGTGTTATTTAGGGCAAGAATGAGGCAGGTCTTATTTGTATCTGATGGTCTGTGGAAATTGATTGATATCAAAGCTATTTCATCAGTTATGACGTGTAGAATGTAAAAAGAAAGGATGTCCGCCAATAAATCACGTTTCTTAGTTAATTCTTTGAAAGTGGAGCGCTGTTATGTGCCGTTGTCCGCGGAAATATTGTGAAACTGTACAAATGATCCTTTTACCGTATCTTCTAAACATGTTATCATCGCACGTATGTATGTGAAGTACAGCGAATCAATACAGCATTGGAATAACCGAAGATAAATAGGTACCTACTCCAACTTTACGTTTAATATATTTTCAAAATCTTTCTTTCTTTAAGAGAAAAAACGTAGGAATCCACAACGGGAAAGTTTTTCGAAATTTTTCTCTCCAGGAAACAAAACAGGGGAGCTTGTTTGTGGATAAAACTAAAACAATAACTCTATCCTAACTTGAATGACACAGAATTCTGTAAAATTTCCATCACCAACCAGTTTTAACTTAGGTGATACGTCGATCGAAGCGTAAGTTTTGAGTTGAAATTAAAACAATAAAATTTAGAACCTGACCCCATGGAATAAGCTTTATTTTCGACTAGCTGTCCACTCTGCGATTTCACTCAATTTACTCCCATGGGGTTTGTATATTGACCCTCAATTAGTGGGTCCCTACGCAAGGAACCTGTGTGCACAATTTCTAGAGATGCTGTGGTTTGGACTGTGCGTTGATATGTCAGCCAGACAATTTTTCCTTTTAAAGGAAGATAAACACGATTGCTACGGGCCTAAGACAAAAATACCTTTCTATCAGATAAAGCCAAAAATGTTACAGATATTTGCCAAATGGCAGAGTTAAAAGATATGAGAAGAAATTTGCATTAAATTTCACTGTAAAATTCGCCTGCTTGACGGAGTTACAGTAAAAAGATTTTTAGTTTGAGGGAATTAAACTTTATCAAGAAAATTTCTATGAAACGTGTTTTCCTTCATTGGTATACTCAATTAAGATCTCAAAAATCATATAATAAAAACCCGGATCCCCAAACCTTGTATTAATTAACATACAGGCACACAAAGATATCATTTTTTCCCAATATGACGGGTCGAACGAAACACGTACCTACCATATTACGTCGACCCAACATAATTCAGAATAGGACAGGCAGATGCTATTATAAATTACCTACGTACATCATTGTGACTTCTAATTAGATTTTGGGGCTATGAATTCTAGTCCAAACATCCGCCTCCAAGGTACCTAAGCTGAGGCTTCAAGTAATGCCGGTGACTAAGCAACCCGGCTCGCTTCCGGTCAAAGAATGATCAATTTCTTTTTTATTGGCTGTCTTTAATATACAGTTAAATGTACCTTGTGAGTGATTGAGTATAATTAATGTAATATATGTATAACCATAATTAGGTAGGCAAATTAATGTTATCTATACTGTTATCATTAAAATAAATCACGCTAATATAACTACCTAATAAATGCTGCAGTAACTCTTTCTGATAGATTTTGACGACATGCAACGATGCGACCTCTTTCATTAAAATCTTATGTTAATTATTGTTACTGGTTACATAGACATTATTCCGTAACACTCCTGAGACTTTTTTTAGGGGAGGAGGGTAGCTTTTAATCATATATTTACGTAGGGCATCGTGCCTTGCTTCTAATAATGTACTTATTGTACTGAGAAAGGTTTCTGAAATGAAATACATGAGGAACAATACTGGATCGTAACGTCCAGTTAATTTATTAATACAGATGATGTTTTTTGATAGATATTGTTATTGATTAAAACTGGGGGCCAAGTCTACAAAAATGTCATACTGACACGATACTATTGCAATTCCATTATCATTGAGCCGATGTTCGCAGTCTACTAATTCATACTGGTCTCATAATGAACGAAAAGAATGTTAGAATAAAAACTAAAAACTTACAACTAAAATATCATTGTGGCACGATTGTAGTTTCAGTGGAAAATCGGAAAGCTATTATGGCGCCACTATGACGCTTTTGTGTTAGTGTCTACAAAATCAAATACTCTCTATCTTCTGGTAGTCTTACCAGAACTGTAAAATGTGTCAAATTTGACAACACTGATAGGTTCATTGTGGTTCATTGTAACACAATTGTAATAACAGACTTCGGCACCTGTTCGGTTACTCTGTAGCCTACAAGATTTTAAATTTCTCAGTCTAGGAAATATGAATATCTGTTTACAATAATATTTAATAGAGACAAAGTCTAGTATGAGGAGTCTAAGTAAGTATGTGGAAGACAAGAATATATTGTAGTTCCTTTTCTCTACACATTGTAAAGAAACAGAAGGATCTACAAAACGCCTAGCTGAGTTTCTTGCCGGAATCTTCTCAGTTGTATATTCCGAACCGGTGGTAGAGTAAACTGAATAAATAAGTTTTGATTTGTCACTGGATAACAGGTGGAGATTTCGAGATGGCATTCGACACCTATGTTGGGTTAGTCATGCTGAACAACTTTTACTATAGGACCAATAGTGAATTCTCAAAGAAAAAAAAAAGATCGCGCTGATGTTCCTGTGCTCGCGCGATGACTTGCGAGCTTCAATTAGGACACTCTAAAGCGTTGCGTCGAAATCGCATCGTTTGATCGTACGATCGTCGCTAATTAGGACGACGCCTAATCAGTTAATTTCATCACATATACACCTAGCACACATACAGTAGGTATATATACAAGTACAGGTGCTATCGCTAGAGGCGGTCGGTCGGCGCATATTTAACGGGCGAGCTGCGCGCGCGCACCGTTACCCGCGCTCCATATACCACCGACACGTCTACGAACACCGACAACCAAGCACACATATATTTATACTACTAAGGTTGCTAACGGCCTGATGGTAAGCGGTTACCGTAGCCTATAGACGCTGTTTATTAAATTGCAATGTATGTTCGGGTCATATATTGCAAGTCGAATTTCACACACTTCTAGTGGTCGGATTGACTTGATATTTGGTATACATTAGTATCATCATTATCAGCCTAGATGCTGAGCACAGGCCTCCTGAACACAAATGAGGGTGGGTGGGAATGGGCAGATACTCCACCACGCGTGCCCACTGCGGATCGGTGGAGGTAGGCTAGTGGTCAACCTACTGTTGGGTTTTCAACCCGCCTAACTTAACAACTATCACAATTAAGTGATAACCGGGACCAACGACTTTACGTGCCTTCCGAATCACGGAAACGCTCGATTTGAAATACCACTAGGCGGTCACCCATCCAGGTACCGACCACGACGGTGGTAGCTTAACTTGCCGATCGATTAAGAACGGCTTATCATGCTACACCACGAGCGCTTTAATTGATTTTATTTAAATTTGTATATTGGATGGCAATGCAAGTACAGTCAACAGAAAGTACAGTCACCAAAAAAAGCTTTTTTTCTAGCTCACTTTATGTACATTACATTGTCCACTTCCCAAACCATCTAGGTGGTTTGGGAAGGTGGTTTCTCTTTTCCGTAATACTTACTGTTTGTTACCCAATTTTGTTTTTGTTTGGTTTGTTTTTATTTTTACCCAATGTAGTATAATTATAACTAACTAGTGTCTCGCGCGGTTTCCCCCGCGTTCCCGTGATAAAAAAGCCTATAATAATCGTGGATAATGTAGTTAGTTTCCTATTAGTGAAAGAATTTTTTGAATCCGACTGCAATGGTAGTTCCAGAGATTAGCCCCTTTAAACAAAAAACTCTTCCCCTTTATTATATTAGTATAGGTTTAATTATAATATCATTATATTATGTCACAAGTTAGTAGGTTTATTACAATGGTGGCGGCATAGTTGTCGGCTAGTCGGGTGCGCACGCGTCGCGACTCGCGCCATACAATAGACATCAACGCGCGCGTTATATTTAATTGAAATATTATTATTTTATTGATATTTTTGAATACTTTTCATGCTTTTAATTAAGTAGAACCGTATCATATTTATAAATAATAATAATAGGCTACCACGCATGACTGCATGCGTTACCGACTCTTCCCCCCCACCACCCCAATGAGCTCTGGCGACCTTACTCACGCGCAGGAACACAACATAATGTTATTTGGCTGCGGGATTCTGTAAGGTCTGTACTTCCCCAGTCGAGGTGCTCTTTGAGCTAACAAACGCTATGCTCTTATAAGTCTTCTGTTGACTCGGAGTTCCTAGAATTAACATTTCTTTCATATTTAGGCCGCGCGTCCCCTCTACTAGCGAACGGGTTAAAGTGGTATCAATGAGTCAAGTTTATGTCTACGCTTAGTGTACTATTGATAATTAAACTTGAGGCCAGTGCCACCGGCCGCGGCGCGGGCGCAGCCGGCGACGACGCGTCTGCAGGACTTTCTCTATCACCCCCCCATACCTCCCTACCGGCCCCTCTTGTGTACAGGGTCACCATGTGACGAACTGATGTAGTGATGTATGTAGTTTGTGTATTTTCGTACATGCTTTTTTAACCGGCTTAACACTTTATTCTATACTAGCAGTCCCCGGCGGTTTCACTCACGTTCCCGGGATAAAAAGTCTATGTCCTTCTCCATATCATAGGCTATATGCATGCCAAATTTCATGATGATCCGTTGAGTAGTTGAGATGGGAAAGCGTAACAAACTCACATTCCCATTTATAATATTAGTTAGGATAATAAAGCGATTGTTTTACTTAACTAGCTGTCCCTCGCGGTTTCACACGCGTTCCCGGGATAAAAAGTAGTCTATACCACTATGAAATACTGAAGCTTCATTAGTGAAATAATTTTTGGAATCCGACTGGTAGTTCCAGATATAAACGTGTTTAAACAAATATAAATTAGTATAGATAGATTATAGCAAGCAAAAAGTAGGTATTGCCGTCAATACACCTTGGTACCGATCTGTGTGACAACCCTAGCTCGCAACATTACGCGACATTGACTCTGACTGCGACCCCGGATTTGTTTCCCCATTCCCCCCACGGGGAGGAATGTGTGAAGATCTCATGATTGTTAGATAGATAAGTTTGCTATTTATTTACTTATTAAATATTTATTCAGTTTAATTTGTAATTTTGCCGCCGCGCCGGGCCATGCAATTATTTTCAGTGCGATTAGAATGTAAATATTATGTAATGAATCTAAGCTTGTTTTGAAAAGAGTAATTGCTGAGTTTATTGGCGGCTCTTCTCAGCAAATGCAACCTTCCGAACCGGTATTAGAGTCAGACTTTTCATAAGTGCCTGCGAAGGTCTATATGAATAAATGATTTTGAATTTTGAATTGATTGACTCTGATGTCGGCGCGATTCGCACAGTTGTGATTTTGTGATACATTAAACGTAAAAACGTTCTTCTGAATTGATAGATTTTTTATTCTTTGTAAGTTTTGTTTATTTAATCGTAACTCTATTTATTAGATGGTCTGGTTGTCTGTCCGTTGTCACATATCGTGTAAAGTTCGTAAGTGGCTTATTAGGGCCTATATTGAAATAATCGTTCATGAATTTGTGTTTTGTACAAGCTCTGCTTTGGGATCAGGTGGATGTGTATGAAGAATTAGCTGTCAACCGCAGTTTCTCCCGCGTTCCCGGGATAAAAAGTAGCCTTTAATACTCGGGGATAATGCCCAAGTAGCATAACAAGCTGTATACAGGCTGTATTAAAGTTCGTTCTTATACTAAATGTAGTTTCTTATTAGTGAAAGATTTTTTTAAATCCGACTTGTAGTTCCATTTATTCGCCAGTTTAAACAAACAAAAAAACTCTTCCGCTTTATTATATTTTGACGGGCCAGTTGGCGCAGTTGGTTAAAGTTCACCTTACGCGCCGCAGGTCGTGGGTTCGATTCCCACACAGGACATGCATTTGTGTGCATGAACATGTCTGTATGTCCTGAGTCTGGGTGTAATTATGTATATAAAGTATGTGTTTACAAACAAAAAGTATGTATGTGTATTATATCAGTTATCTGGTTTCCATAGTACAAGCTCTGCTTAGTTTGGGATCAGATGACCGTGTGTGAGGGGATTCGACAAATAAATCATCATTTTCATAGATTACGCACCGGCACGACGCAAAGCAAGGGTGCTGATTCTGTTGTCACTGCAGGATTCGAACTCGCGAACGTCGCTACGCTACCACTGAGTTCTTGATTATAGTTACATAACTGAAGCAGTGCAATAAATTACTACAATTAATTGAAGTTTTGCAAATCGTGTAGTATAAATAAATACAATAAACGGCGTGACGGTCGCTCAGACAGAACACGCACAGTAGAACATGTCGCACTCTAGCATTATTCGGAATGGCAGTCAATCAGTTTTTTAATGATTTGTACCAAATAGTTGAATTATAATTGTAAGCAATTAATAGAGTTGAGGCGACACGTTCCCAGAATGCTGGCTTATACTTCGGTCAGCAGATTAGCATAGCCATTCAACGTGGCAATGCTGCCAGTGTTCTGGGAACGTTACCCACTGGCACGGATTTAGAATAGTTTTATTTTTTAAATATAAGGTTTAGTTTAGAGTATTGTTTATTATTATTTCTTTTGTGTGTGTTATTAATTGAAAATAGAGTTTAATTTGACAATAATAAATAATAAAAATGTTATGGTGCGAGCTGAGGCACGAACGAGCACACTGCGAGCACGATTCGCGTAGCGTGGACGGAGTTGCGAGCCTCGAACGAGCATTTGTAGCGTGCTCGACTGCGCTCCGCCCGAGTTCAGTTTTTTCACGAACACAGGGATGGATTCGCATCGCGCTCGTTGTAGGCTCATTGAAGGCTCGCACGTCCACGCTTGAAATCGCAAGGAACGAACGAATCCTGTTCGTTCGAGGGTCGGCTCGTGCTCGCTTCGCGTAGCATGGACGCACCATTATGTTTATGAATGAATCAATCTCTATTAATAATAATAATTTATATATTTCTTCAAATATGGTACACAAGATGTCATATTAATTGAGATGTTCAGCATATTCTACCTGTTCCAGGTGTAGAAATATTAGTAAGCATGATTATCAGATTATTATTAAACGAAACAAAACACAAAATATAAGAAATCAATTACATACAAAAAAAAAAAACAATGTCAATAGCCAGCATCAATAAAAATTTAAATAATAATAATCAAAGGGTAAATTAGCACAAATTAAATTTTATATTCGAAAAATTCCTGCAATGAATAAAAACACATGTCAATTAACCAATCGAAAAGTCTCGCTTAAAATTTTTGAAAAGGTAATGATCTAATGTCTTTTGATAATTTATTATAAATTCTTATTGCCATACAATGGACATTTTTACAGTATACATTTAATCTTTGATTTGGCACATATATTTTATACAAGTCTCTGCTGTTTTTTTTATTTAAAACAACATCATGAAGTGGGAAAAGTGAGGAATTCTTTTTTACAAATAAGCATATGTCAAAAATATACAGACATGGGAGCGGTAAAATTTTTAACTCTTTAAATATTGGTTTACAGTGTGCAAGGTATTCCGATCCAATATTATAAATCAAGAATTGACAAATATACATAATCACTTTTGCATTTTATATTTCATATTAAAAATACCCGTAAGAACCTTCTCCAAAGTATTAGGAAACTAAAAACAAAAATGATGGATCAAATAGGTAAAGTCGTTCTCAAGTTATGGCGTGACCAAGGGAAATAGGGATTCAGAATGAATTCAAATTAACATATTTTGGCGCCAAATATGCTATTTTAAATAAAAAATGTAAAATGTACATATTTGTTGTAAATAAAGTCATGTATCCAGTAAAAAAAAAAAAAACTGACTAGATCCCATTGCAATTTCCTTGTCATTGAGCCAATGTGGTAAGTATACCTACTAAATTCATAAAAATTCTCATCGCTATTGAATTAGTCTGCCAAAACTGTCAATATTTACCACTGATACTTATAGTTTATTGGAACCAAGGGCGGATCCAGCCTTCAGGTCAGGGGGGGTCACACACTTATATGTGCTCATATCCAGCTTGGATGGGTTTCAAAATACACAATAAGTACTATAGCCGTTACCCGCAAATCCATACGAAAATAGAGTACATTTGCAAGAATTTTCAAAATCGGTCCATTAGTTCTAATTCAAATTCAAATTCAAAATCATTTATTCAAATAGACCTTCGCAGGCACTTATGAAAAGTCTGACTCTAATACTCTAATACCGGTTCGGAAGGTTGCATTTGCTGAGAAGAGCCGGCAATAAACTCAGCAATTACTCTTTTCAAAACAGGCTTAGATTAATTACATAATATTTACATTCTAATCGCACTGAAAACAATTGCGTGCCCCGGCGCGGCGGCAAAATTACAAAGTAGACTGAAAAAATATTTAATAAGTAAATAAATAGCAAACTTAAGCAGACCAGCCCCCACAAGCAGCACCTGTTCACAAGTATGACGCGTGTGGCAGCCATCGCCCTCCTCGCCATATTGGAGGGAAGTGAGCGACCTCTAGTGATTACGTCGTACAGAAAAGTGGGGCCGCGCAGCGCGAAAAATTCATACTTTAAACCATGTCAATCTCATTTTCGTTACTCATGTGACCACTGAACCTATGGACAACGCAATCAAGGGTGTGGTGTTCTGATCTGTTTGCTACAAGATTTTGTTGGTAATGTGTCACTCTACTACTCCGTTTGTGTTTGTTACTCTAGGTAGGTACTCTAGTTCTTGAGATACCTTTAGAAACATCTAAAAACCCTTTTAAGATTTCGAACCAGGCAGCGAAAAAAATTTGATGACACATTTTCTTAATAACAATATAGTGACAGACATTGAATTCGAATCGGTGATGGGGGCCCCATCCCAGGAGTGTTGAGATAAAAATAGAAAAAAAAACCTCTGGTTGACCTAGACGGCCGAGGCCATGACCCCCCCCCCTGGATCCGCCCTTGATTGGAACACCATTGTAATAGCAGTTTGGTCCCCTAGGATACCTAATGCAGACGATCTCCAGGCAGACACTTGCTGAATATACTGAATTCACTATTATACCGCGTCATAGATTTATTAGCAGGTAGTTCTGAAACCCGGTGAAACCGTGTCATGCGGCACGCGCCCGCTGAAAGTGAATTAATGTACAACAGACGGACAACACGTTCTATCAATGTAGCTGTTGATCGCATGCAAGCTGTTTCATCAACTAGCCTTCCCCCGCGGTTTCACCCGGGTTATCAGGATTAACAATAACTATAAATAATAAATAAATAATAAATATCCTGGGACATTCCTCACACACGGTCATCTGACCCCAAACTGATATAATACATATAATACTTTTGTTTGTAAATACATACTTAATATACATAATTACACCCAGACTTAGGACATACAGACATGTTCATGCACACAAATACATGTCCTGTGTGGGAATCGAACCCACGACCTGCGGCGAAATAGGTGGCATCTTAACCAGAGTCTTAACCAACCGCGCCAGCTGGCCTGTCTATATGTATATATTATTTATATATTAGTTAAATAACTTTTTATGAGTAAGGGGGCTAGTTATTTCAGATGCTAAGTCATCGCGTTGAAGTAAAATAAGTGTCAGAGAGCTCCTACATCACAAAAGTGACGCGATATCTATCAACTATAAATGAATCAGTGCAAAATGATAGCTAATAAAGTGAATGATGGTAGTAGCGACCACTACAGCGTCACAGCCGCGTCGCCTCGCAGTCACATGTACACACGGCAACAGATCAAGCTATACATTTCTAGTATAAGCTGACCTCCCATTGTACCGAAACCCTATACAATGCGAGATCAGCTTATACTGGAAATGTATAGCTTGATCTGGGGGCCTACCACAAGCTCTTAAAACAAGGTTAAAATAACCTTATTTTGCGTTTTCGTACCATGATATCCTTAAAAATAAGCTTATTATAGGCATAAAACAATATTGTTTTGTTAGCAGGTTTGATGACGTCACCTCTAATCGTTCATTCAAATCGTACCATGATGTGTCTTTTGACAACTAGCATTATGGTTTTTATGTCAATTGCATATATCAATCAAAATATAACATTATATACGCGACGAATTATCCAAATTTATGATAAAAATATCTATTATTATAGTGATATAAAGTCAGTAGATCGTATTTATTTAACTTATCGAATTAATTGTGTATCTCTAGCCTTCTAGCTTTTGCCATCTAGCATTTCAAGATGGCAAATGAATATGAACTATTTGTGTTTTTGGAAGCAAATACCAAAGAAGCCAATAATAGATACACGAAAGCGACGTGGTATGCATCTATGCTACGTGAGGAATCAACACTTTCGCATGCAATGGACCAAAATGCCATTTGCTATCGAAACCATACGACCGTATGGGTTTGAAGCTCACCGAGTGGCTCGCATATTGTCACCAAAATAATCGAGGCCTCGGGCGGGGAGCTTTTTCGCGCATTAGCTTGGCTAGCCTGTTGGGAACCTTGCCGATAATCTACGGCAGCCTAGAGGAAAATTTATATACGAGTGCTAGATTGTATTTCATTTATTTGTTGTAAATATTTAATATCGTATAGATTAAGCTTTACTGTGATTGTACTGTATTCATAAACGTTTATATACCTAAATACACATAATGTTTCATTGTATGACCTGCAACTACAGTAGCATTCCTGACAAAAGGTAATAAATAAAAATATGTGTTGATTCCTGTGGTAAATTCTTTATTTATATAATTTAAAGACAATAGGTACCTGCCTAGACTATAGGTATTAAGACTGAAGTGCCATACATAAATATAAACCTACCTAGGTATATATTTATGTATGAACTTTGTCTCAGTTTTTGTAATGACCAAGAAGTGCTCCATTGCTTTGCTAGTTGAGGATTAGGTACCTATTTCTCTCCAGCACATTTCTTAGAGTAGTTACTTTGAATTCCGGCGAATTCTTCACTGCAAAATGAATAAAATAATACTTGAATTACTTCTGTTTGTAACCATGCCATATTAAATTTCATTCACTGAATATCACTATTGAACGGCCCCTGGCCTTGTTTTCATATTGACCTAAGTAATATTAATTCAAGTAATATAAAAGTCGATATACATAAAATAAATATTTGTATTATTTCAAAATATGTAGTGCAACAGGGCACATTGAGTTTCAAAATTCGTGCGTCACAATTGACAAGTATTTTTTTTGTCCCGTTCTATCCTATAGGGCCATCATCTTCTCTCACAAAATAACCTTATTGCCAGACTGTTTTGTTTTCACCTTCTTCTTCTTATTTTTAATTTTGGCAACCAAGCCCAAATTAGGGCTCATTTCTGCCAGTGTCGAGTTATATTATAGTTTTCAGTCACAATAAATCACTTCACATTATAGTCCTCAGTCAGTCACCGTCCATAAAAGTCATGTTTTACTACAATGGTGGTCATTGTACTAAAACTCTACACGGACATTTTGAGACAACTTGAAAAGTCACGATACACACACAGGATACACATAATTCATTTCATTTCACTTCACTGGTGCACATGGATGATCTTTATTGGGTAAAATACCACCAAAAATACACAATAAAACTCAAAATACACAAATTTATGAAAATAAAAATGAAAATGCTACGTCACTCTGCAAGTTCCCGCCAAAAAGTCTTGTTTTCACCTTATAATAATATTACTTTGATTCGTACCATGAGCTCAATCGTTCAACATTGATATAAAATTGCTAAGTGCCGAGAAATAATGAATGATTTGTAAGAATTTGTCTATGGCTTGCTACAACCTGATAAAAGATAAAAAGAAATAACGATATATTAACTGTATAGTGCCATTTCTTTCACACGTTGGACCGAAATGATTTGAGGTTCTTCATCTTTTAGCAAAGTATTAAATTAAACTAAAAGTAAAGTATAAGTAACTAAAAGAATAAAATATTTTCGAGTAATTTCTATAAAATGCATACAAATATTTTAAAATGTTATTATGAAGAGTAAGGAAATTAATTGAAAAAATATATAGACTGCCGACTCTAGATTATCAAATGAAATGAATCGGAACAAAATATTTACCTGTCATTCTTGTCATACTCAAATGTCTTATAAAGATATCCAAGATATTTAGTTATTATTTTATTAATACATTCGTTTATGTAATTTAATAACAAACAAAGTGCAATCAATATGGAAATATCTTAATAGTATATTCGACAGTAATAATCAGTGCATGAAATTTAAGATGTCATGGTTATAAACATTTGTAAGTTGCACAAATGTTGCAATTCATTTTGTAGAGTTGTAGCCGAAGAGTTCGCCAGAGATCCAGTCAGCAGGTAGAAATGGTTAAATACAAACAGACCAAACATACCGCCTTCAATCGATATCTACAAGCGAAGGAGTACTCTCAAAAAAGTGTACGTACCTAGATATGGAGGTCTAAAGTGAAGTCTAAGAACCTATAAATGCTGAAATAAAGTTTGAATCTGTATCTGCAAGATTGTTTAATGCCATACTTATATTGTGTATAATTATCTTACTCTCATTAAAATTATGTGAATAAAGAATGTAGGTACATAATACTTTCGTGTTTTTATTCATTGTGTTATTGACGGGAATCCTACTGTAGTTGCAGGTCTTGGAATTAAACATATTATGTGTATGTAGGTGTATAAATATTTGCCGCTGTTGTCGATCATCGACAAGGTTCCAGGTTCAAGCTCGTTATTGGCAGTGTTTCCTCTTTGGATAGCCAAGCTAATGCGTTGTCACAAAAAGCTCCCCACCAACCGGTTTGCCGAGGTTTTGATGATAATGTGTGAGCAAATCAGCGAGCTTCAGACCCCCACGGTTCTATCCACAGCCACAAAGGCTACAGAAAGTTAGGTTAATGGATGTGTATTTTAGAATTTCCCGCAGTATAGCAGATTGTTGTGAGTTGAGTTTTCAATTCTTAATTAATATTTTACTACATTAGATGGTTAAAATGATTATCTTTATAGATTATTATAAGTCTGTCGTCTGTCCGTCTGTTGACAATAATATATTCCATCCAGGCTAATGTAGGTTACGACCAATTTTAGAAAATTTGCCAGAGAATCTAGGTAGTTTGGATTCCAGGAACACAGGGACTACTCTGTGTACTAACACTGCAGGAAAGTTAACTTTATGGATTAATCTGGGGTTATGCGATGTACGTTGGTTCTAATGAAAACAGGATTTTAATAGTGGTGGGGTGGTGGGTAAATAAATCTAGGGTCGAGGGATCGATATTACTAACGTAGATGCATAGTTGTGTAGTGAACGACAAGTGCAATTAAAAACTTTATAAACAATCAGTTATATTATTTTGGGATGATACCTAATCTCGCAATCCCGATATATTCATTCTATAAGTAAATAAATTCGATATAATTACTTTATATGACACTATAATAGATTTTTATAACATAAATTTGGAAAACAATGTTATTTTCAGCTTGTAAATACAACGTATATAAGATTGCTAAATTTGACATTAAAACAATAATGTTAATTGTCAAAAGCTTATAAAAAATAGCTCATGGTACGAATTGAATGAACCATTATGGTAAATAAACAAGGTTGTTTTCATGCATAAAATAAGCTTGTTTTAGGGACATCATGGTACGAAAAGAAGAATAAGGTTGTTTGAAAGAGCGAGAGAGTATGGATGAGTGACAGAGATGAGAATTGTTAAGAGAGAGAAAGTTGCTTAGGCCCATAGCGTTATTTCTTTTCATCTTTAATGAGCCCATAGACAAATTCTCAAAAATCATTCGTTCTTAGCAGGAATATAACAATCATATAACAATAGTGTTTGGTAGAGGTCATGGTACGAATATAAATAAGGTTATTATATGCTTGAAACAAAACAGTATTGCAATAAGGTTGTTTTGTAAAAGATGGGGGTAGGCCCCCTGTAGCCGTGTGTACTCATAGTTGTATCATAGCGACTTTCGCGCGGTCGTTGACCCGCGGGAAAGCCTGCCACCTATCAATATACTTACACGATTATTTTGTATATTATTAAATGCACTTATAATTTCTTGTTCTTTAATTAGAATAGATAAAAATATCGAGTTAGTTATGCTAGTTACCGCCTGTGGTTTCACCCGCATTCTAGAGGGATTTATTGTGTTCCCGAAATAAAAAGTATCTTATGTGTTTATCTACAATATATTCTATCTGTGTGCCAAATTTTATCGAAATCCATACAGTGGTTTTTGCGTTAGAGAGACAAACATGCTTACAACCTCAAACTTTCGCGTTTATTACAATAAGATGTTGGATAAGGTAGGAAGTAGGATTTGTTCTGGCTGCACCGTTGTGAATTGCTGTATATAAAATGATTTTTGATGTTGTTAATTGTTAGATTATTTTTTGGTTTGTTGTCAAATCTAAGTTATCAATAGGGCTGACATAATCGCAACACGATTCAAAGCCCTCACAAAAAAAAAGTTGTTTTTATTTATTTTAGTAATTTATATGATGAGGCACTTATGAAGGTAACAGTTACTGAGAAGAAAGACTTTTATCAATTATAATAATTTTATTCATTTTGTTTTTGATCTATTTAATAGGGATGTTTCTTGGGTAAAAAATAATCATTCTAATTAGGCCATCATGACGGATGATTGACGCGTCAGTTAGATTATCAAAAAATATTGGACACGAATTTTTTAAAGAAAAAAAGTGTCTATTATAAGTAGCTTAGGTATATTTTTGATTGATAAATTAATGTAAAAGACGGACTAAATAGTTTTTTTAAAGTCATCTATGTCCATTGTCTAGTGATAAGCCTACGGTAGAGACGGTAGAATTTTGACGGGCCAGGGTAAAGATTCCACCTATTGCGCCGCAGGTCGTGGGACATAAATTTGTGAACATGTCTGTATGTCCTGAGTCTGCGTGTAATTATGTATATTAAGTATGTATTTACAAACAAAAAATAGTATATGTATTATATCTGTTATCTGGTTTCCATAGTACAAGCTCTGCTTAGTTTGGGATCAGATGACCGTGTGTGGGGAATGTCCCAGGATATTTATATTTATTTAGAATTCGACCAGTACCAGATAATATTCTTTTGGTAGAAATGTGCAACTGAATTAGTACCTATAGATATTATTAGTACCCAACAGAACGCGTAACAGTCAAAGGCAGTCTTCTAGTCCTTAAGGAAACTCCTCAGTAAGCTTACCTCTTCAGGCTTAGCTTACTTAACTAACATAATAAAGCGGAAGATTTTAAACGGGCTAATCTCTGGAACTACCACTCGGATTCGAAAAAATCAGTCAGTAATAGGAAGCTTCATTATCCCAGAGTTATAGGCTACTTTATATCCCGGGAACGCGGGTGAAACCGCGGGGGACAGCTAGTATTGTTATAATTATAAAATCAAAAAGTATTTATTCAAGTTAGGCCCTGATAAGGCACTTATGAACGTTAACAAAATTGACTCTACTTAATTCATTAAAGTCTTTCAAAACTTCAGTAGCTTTAACTTTCATATTTGCCCTATTAGGGCCTGACTGCATTTGGAATATGAGCAGGGGGCAAATCCGCTACCTGCTTGGGGCCTTTACTGGGCACTCTGGAACCAACGACATGCTCATGAAGATGGGTCTAATCGCGACACCCATGTGCAGGTTGTGTGGGGAGCATACGGAACGCATGGAGCACCTTCTGTGCACATGCGATGCACTGGCTGGTAAGCGAATGAGTCTCCTAGGGATCGGATATCCAAAACCAGAAGACTACAGGCTCATATCTCCTAGCCTCGTTGTAAAACTCATGAAAAGAGTTTTCAACGAGACTGGGGAGGAGTAAGTTATCTAGGGGACCACAATAGATCCCAATGGGTCGAAGTGTCCGAGTTATTTCTCGGCCCCTGCACAAGATAAGATAATAGGGCCTGACTTTGACTTTGAAACAAGAAAGATAGAGCATAGCGTTCTTTCCTTCAAAGACCAGCTCGATTGGGGAAGTACCTCCACCTTACAGAATACCGCAGCCAAATAACTGTAAGTTGTGTTCCTGCGCGTGAGTAAGGTCGCCAGAGCTCATTTGGGCAGGGGAAGGGTCGGTAACGCGTGAGTGGTACGTCTGTTATTGCAACACATTTGCATCAGCTTATCATACATACTTTCTTCGAGTCTAGCACTCGGAATATCAATGTGCATCTATTATATCGAATAGTTAGGCACGAACCACGCCGCGGTACGCATGTACTTTCATTTTCGGCGGGGCGGGAGCGGGGCGGCGGCGGGGCGTGGCGGGCCGGGCCGATTTCACCGGCCGGACGCCGCATTAGGTCATCGGGTAACGGGCGTGCGACTGTTGTGCGTGTGTGGACCGATTTGTGGGCGACAGCGGGTGATATATGACACATTATTTAAAACTTCAGATGTTTTTTTTTGCGTATGTGTCATCGGCGTGACGTCAGCCGAAAGTAAAATATTCACTGAGCAATACATTAACCCCCTTACTCATAAAACGTTATTTAACTAATATACTGTTTAAAGGGTCAGGTAAATAAAGTCATTCTATTGTCATTGTCAAATAATGTGACATTATTTAAGTGACCCTTTAAACAGTATATTAGTTAAATAACGTTTTATGAGTAAGGGGGTTAATGTATGATTTTTTTATGAATACAAGTCGAAGACCGAGTGCAAAACCTTTTATATCATAAGAGTGCAATTTTCAGACTAATAACTTAATTAAACGCCTTGGACAACTCGCAAAAAACATCATGGATAGATGTTTCAGTGATAAGCGACTGCAGAAGTTCATTTGGCACATTGTGGTAAGAATGTTTTGTGTATAATATGAGCCATATTTGAACGTTTCTCACGGTTTCTCTAAAAATGTAAACTTACTATTTTGGGAAATGTACAAAAATAGTTAGGTAAGCTCAAACAAAAAGTATCAATTCTACAATATGCTAAATTACCTATAATGGTTGCGAATCACTGAAATATCTATCCATATTGTTCTACGAAGGTAAAAAAAAAACTCGAAAAAAACTAATTTCCCGCCTCGTAACTGATGGATAAGGAAATTTGGAAACCTCGGTGAGCGAGTCAGAGTCAGACTCGCATTAGGCCGGCAATATTTCCCTTTTAAAACAAATACCTATCGATTTTTTTTATTATTCACGTGCCTAGTAACAAAAACTATATACATATACCTATTAGTAACTCAATCACGAAACATTTTGGCACGCAGATAGCAAATTTTATGGAGAATATATAGGCTACATTTTATCCGATAACACGGGCGAAACCGCAGGAATTATTATCACAAACCTGCATCGTAAAAAGAAAATCTGAACACCTTTACAAAACTTGAAAAAATACATATTTGCAGACAGACACATACAATTAAGTCATAAATTAGTCTTTATTACCGTTCCGCTACCACTCGTAATTTACGGCCATTACTGATTTCCTTTCATTTGCCTCCAACTAATTCTGTGTCAGTGGCGTGAGGTCGTACTCCGAAGGGGGGAAGGCACCCATCAGTCAGGGGGAGCAGGGAAGAGGGCTAACGGCACTTCTCGTTTTAGAACAGAGTTACTCAAACTTTTTGATGTCCCCCTAATTGTTGATGTTAAATGCAACTGATAAGGAATTTTTACACAGTATTTAAACCTATTTTTAATCGACTTAAAAAAACGGAGATTGTCAATTCGACACGTATTTACGTAATATTATTGGAACTATAAAAAAAAAAACTTTTTTATTATAATTGATGTCGGTTAATATACAGGGTTATTGGTAAAACACTAACAACCTCTCAGTACTAGGTATATTACAATCATCATAAACAGTAACTTCTGTTCTGTGACTCTCAGATTGTCATACAATAATAAAAATACGAGTATCTAAATTAAACGCTCGAAATGTTACGAACTCTGCGCATAGCAAAATACTGAGCGACAGTGCACGGGAGGCGTAGGTTCAACAAAAAATGTTTTAGATAGAAAAACGAAATCTTGAATGTTTGTTTTTTGGTAAATGTTGGATGGCTCAGCCAAATACCAACTTGCAACTTTGGAATCGTTAGATAGACGCGCTCGAAGGATAATTCACGATAGCGACCTAATGAGCAAGAAACTGCAAAGCCTGGGTCATCGGCGTCAGGTTGCAAGTTTGACGGTATGCTAAAGATTGTTCCACGGAGAATGCGATAAAGAACTCCATAATCTTGTCCCTCCATCCCCGTTCTTCTATCGTACCACTAGGCGTCGGGAGGGTTTCCACCGCTTCATCGTCGATATTCCGTCTTGCTGTACCAAGCGTTTCGCTTCCTCTTTCCTTATACGCACGCACGGCCAAGTTGTGCAATTCTCTCGCGGACAACGTGTTTCCAGACACTTATAACATGGGTCTATTCTATATGGGACAGGCATTTTATGGGTACGCGCGGTCCACCCTGGACTACATCTTCAAGCGCAAACCCATTAAATATATTTAAAAAAAATATTTAAGTTTTCTTAAAAGTCATATAAAGTGCGTTTTACGAATAATCCAATATCAACTATACTTCAACGATTTAGAGTTAATTAAAACTCCTCTCAGATTGGGACAGTCCTTTAACTGGAGTATAAACTATACTTATTTTAGTTTGAGATTGAAATATGTATGTATGTGTTACGAATAGTATAAATACTAATATAAAAATAAATGTTAGCAAAAGAAGGGCTAGAACAATCAAACAGTTTGGGAATCGTCTCTATGGGGGTCGTGGAATGCAGCCGCGCAGGTTATCACCTCATAGGATCATAATCCGATGTTATAGTTAGATAATAAGGTCTATAATCGCATGAATATTAATATCTATGAGTTATTTATTATTCAATGTTCAGATATTCACGGGTCTGCTTGTCGTCTTGTCCTTGTTTTTTTTTATACTACTTAGTCGGCAAATAAGCATACGGACTGTAAGCGTTGACCGGTCGCTTTCAATACACGAGGCATCAAGCCGGCTTTTCACTATGGGATATCATATAGGATATAAATTAGATCTTGAGATATAATATTTTATCGCTCATCATACATTTTTGTATATTACATACCAAACTATAAATATTTTTTCGAAAAAATGTGTATGACGAGCGATAAAATATTATATCTCAAGCATGATGTAATTTATACTAAATAAAAAACAAAATTCCGAAATTGAACTTAATATCAGTACAAAGTATAAATTTAACCATTTATCTAAAAAAAAAACCCACGGATTATTTTTCTAATTTATTTATTTATTTCATAGATTCACAGCATGCATAGCCAAAACGAATCTCATTATATAAGCCAAACACATAAAACTAATTTAAAAAGAGTAGGAACGCTATATACCTATAAACAATAGAAAAAATATTATTTTTTGATTACTAATGACCTATACATTGAATCCCTCAAGAGGAAATTCACTCATTTATTAGGATAATTACTGGTAATTAGTAAACGATACTTAGACACATGATAACAAACAACTTTCCCAAAGAAACACATACGGAATAATACGGATACATAACTAAATGAAATAAAACCTGATGGTGTTCTTATTCTTGTTAGGTAATAAATATTATGGGCTCATGTGCTAAGCAAATAAAAAAAAAAAGTTTATTTGGGAAAGTTGTTTGTTATCATAAGTACAGGTCGGTTAACGAAAGCTGGCACGTTCACAGTACTCATAAATTTGCAATCAGTCAAGTCTAATGGACGAATGCAAAAATAGACCACTCTATATTTATGAGCAGTAGCAAAAGCAAAACAATAACTGTCTCCTTCATACTCATAAGCTTGACTTTGCGCGAGAGAGACGGTGTAAATGTGTTGAAACGTGCCAGCTTTAGTTAACCGACCTGTATAATCATGTGTCTAAGTTCCAAAAAAAGTAATCGAAAGAATCGACAATTGTAAAACTGTACATTCGATTGTCGATTCATTCGTTCTAACGATAAACAATCGACCTTTCGAATGAAAATTGACGCACGCAACGCAGGTTGCAATAGTTTCATTCGGCGGACGGACAGCCAGCGCACGGCACAGACAACGCGCGGTGCCGCACGAAGCGTATTATGAACAATCGAAAGATGTCGATTGTTATTCGAATGATTCGGATAAATTGGACAATCGAATATGTAATTGAATTGTTTTTAGTAACAATTGCCCATTGCTAGTATCGTTTACTTATTACCAGTCACCCTTAGAGCGGTGTGCAGACGACTAGCGATCCAATTTAACCGAAAAAGTCTCATCTTTCATTTAATTCTCAAACCAACGCCTCTGTCGTGTACAAATGCTTAGTTACATAAATGAACAGTCTATCTAAACATTTTTTGACGATTTCTAGGGGCGATTGAAGAGTGAATACCCATTTCACCACCCCTGCGTACGGGCCTAATGTTTACCAAACAAACCAACCTTCCGCTTTCTAAGACTTAGACACTGTTGTGCATGGAGCACATGCACCCGCACAACCGTGCAGACTAACAGGCCCTACCCCGGCAACTAACCACCTACCACAAATCAAGGACTTCCATAAAGGTAGAGCCAGCCTCGACACCCGTGGTGTGGTACCTTGTTTTTTTTTTTTTTTGTTTTTTTACTGTGTATAGGCCTGTGTTTGACCACAATCTCACTATGGTAAGTGGTGATGTGTTCGTAGGTGGTAAGCACACAAAGCCTAGAAGGAACTGGCTCTCAAGTGCAGCTGACGGAACACACCGATAGGTGCTTGGCGACTGATTTTCAACTTGAGGGTGGTAGCCAGCCAGACGGGTACTACAAAGTACCCTACCACCGTGCTATGGTTTCCTCACGATGTATTCCTTCACCGAAAGCTGAAGCTCATTGTAGGATTCGAACCCGGGACTTTCGTCTCGGTATCCGACGTCCACTGAGCTATCATCGCCTTATTCCAAACAGCCACGCCCGCGGTTCAAGCTGCGGTCCCATCTAACAAACGGTTATGAGAAATAGCAGTGATAAAACATGTGGCGCCACTTGACTCGGCCGGGCGCCACACCCGCGCCACACTCGCGCCACTCGAGCGCCACGCGACGCAGCGTGCATGATAAAACGAGGCGCTGAATAATTCGCTTCGCATTCCGTTTGAGACAAAAGGTAGACTTGCATACCAACCAAGATAGGACCAAAGAATTGCAATGGCGTTTATTTTGTTAGAAATTTTCCACCAATACCCACCACTGACAATGCGCTCTGATTGGCTAAGTCAAGGACACGCTAAACATTATGGTGCGTCCATGCTACGCGAAACGAGCACGAGCCGAGCCACGAACGAACGAGCCTACAACGAGCACGATGCAAATCCCTTTGGACGTGAAAAAACTGACAATCGCGCTCGTTCGAGGCTCGCGAGCCAGTCCACGCTACGCGAATCATGCTCGCAGTGTGCTCGTTTGTGGCTCGGCTCGTGCTCGGTTCGCCAAGCATGGACGCACCATTAAGGTGCGGTGTTTGAAAAATTCAAAATCATTTATTCAAATAGCCTTCGCAGGCACTTATGAAAAGTCTGACTCTAATACTCTAATACCGGTTCGGAAGGTTGCATTTGCTGAGAAGAGCCGGCAATAAACTCAGCAATTACTCTTTTCAAAACAGGCTTAGATTCATTACATAATATTTACATTCTAATCGCACTGCCAACAATTGCGTGCCCCGGCGCGGCGGTAAAATTACAAAATAGACTGAATAAATATTTAATAAGTAAATAAATAGCAAACTTAAGCAGAACAGCCCCCACAAGCAGCACCTGTTCACAAGTATGACGCGTGTAAGCCATCGCCCTCCTCGCCATATTGAAGGGAAGTGAGCGACCAGTCACACGACGCCGCCGCAAGCAAAGGCCTCAAAGTGAGCATGACTTACTTAAGTAACAAAGCACAACTTACGTAGCTCACTGGGGACCGAAGAGCTGGCAGCTTCTTCGCACAACGCATCAGCTTGCGATACAGCGAGGAAATGCTGCCAGCATCTTCGGAACAATGCCGAGGGGGCCTAATTTTATAAATTTATTTTGAACTCTTTTGTAATTTTAACTAATAGTACCTACCTAATATTTTATGATATTTGAAGGATTTATAAGTAAGAACATAAGCTAATACAAGTAAAGTAACAGGTAATTGGTCGGTACGGACGGTTATTTATCAGTGCAGAATCACTTATTAGTTGCGGAGTTGGATTGCCCGGTATAGCTTCTCTAAAGGGGTTTCCTCGATGTCCGGTGGCCTCACTTTTGGCGAAAACCAGTGTTGCAGCATCTCATAGTGCAGCATAAGCAGAGCCTTTTGACCTCACATAGCTCTTGACACATATCTTCTTCTTCTTTCTTTTTCTTTCATCTATAGGTCGAGTAATGCCCGGTTTCTATAAACAAAAACGAATCTTTTTGCTTACCAATGGTAGGTATTTTTATTGCCAAACTGGGCATATAGATCATTTCGTAAGCTAATTTAACCTGTGATAGCTACTTCCATATGAGAGGGTCTGCTATGCAAAGCTTTGAAGTCTTTGCTTCATTATTAGTACAGGTATGAGTCTTAATTTTAACCGACAGCGGTCCGTAAATTATAGGAATCAGCCATAAATGAATTCAGAAACCTTCACATTTGAAAATTTATGAGAGGTAACCACATAATGCTAGCAAAATTACAGTGCAAAAACATGTTGAGATACTGGTTCCGTTGCTTACACTAATTTAGTCTCACTATACCTCTTTTTTACAAAAAACATTAGTTAAGGATATAAGGGCCTAACGCGTTTAAATTCGCCGCGAGAGGAGCTTGTGTAGAGTGTGGTCTCAAGAGACGTAAATTGTAGAGAACGTTTACTGTTTGCAAGCTTTTCTTGATTATTATCAATAATATTAGGCCTGATGCCTGCCGCGCTAAATACTTCAAATAAATACTTTACAATGAGAGCGATGGAGCTTACTCGCTAGTGGCGCCACCTGGTGGCACTCATTATATAGTCAACATCAAAATTTCTAACGACTTTTTCCCCTTAAATGATAATGGAATCATCATCATCATCATCAGCCTATAATGTCCCAGTGCTGAACACAGGCCCTTTCACAAATCAGAGTGAAAGGGAATGGGCAGATACTCCACCACGCGTGCCCACTGCGGATCGGTGGAGGTAGGCTAGTGGTCAACCTACTGTTGGGTTTTCAACCCGCCTAACTTAACGACTATCACAATTAAGTGATAACCGAGACCAATGGCTTTAAGTGCCTTCCGAAGCACGGAAACGCTCGATTTGAAATACCACTAGGCGGTCACCCATCCAGGTACCGACAACGACGGTGGTAGCTTGCCGATCGATTAAGAACGGTTTACCATGCTACACCACGAGCGCTGGAATTAAATGGATAGAATGGAATACCTACACTAATTATATTTTCTAACCTTTTCCAATAATGTTTGTAAAAAGACAAAGCAAGAGAATGAGCTTAATTTTTGACAGTAGGTCTGTTTTTGCACCTAAAATTCGAGTTATTTAAAAAAGGCGAACCTAAATTACAAGAATGTAGGTGTGCGTTTGTTCGTGCGTCCGTTACGCGCATGTCCGCATTCCGGACACGTGCGCGCGAGTTTAGCGCACCGCGGCGAGCACGTTGACGCGCAAATACCATCCCAGCTAATTAGCTGACCTACTACGTATTAGTAGTGGGGATATACCCTACATTATTCGTGAAACAGAGGGCATAGGTACATAGTTCGTGACAAAATTAGGAATCCAATCAGAGGAAAATTAATAATGGAAAATATATCTAATTAGGTTGTTGAAAATGTAGGTACATCAAGGTTTTAGTAGATAGAAGGGATCGTGGTGGACCATGATTCTTAATCGATCGGCAAAGTAAACCACCACTAGTGAGGCCAGTAACTGGATGGGTGACCGCCTAGTGGTATTTCAACTCGAGCGTTTTACGTGCTTAGGAGGGCACGTAAAGTTGGTCCCTTCCCTTTCACCCTCATTTGTGTGCCACTTCTTAGGAGTGAGATATTATAGGCTAATAATGATGAAGTAGATAGAATAGATGTATAATATATTAAGCTTTGAATATTCCGGTAGGTTGGTATGTATGCTATAAGCCTGTATCTGTGTCATCACTCGTCATCGTCTCTGGTCATGTCAAAAAACCAGCGTTGCACCGTTTTATGTGCGGTGCTTCCTGCTGAGGGACCTTTAACCCAGCACAATCGACGCGCTGTTTAGTTTCTAGTTTTATGTCTTATTCACGGGTTAGACACGTGAGTCAGTAAATGCTTTTTCTTTATTTATTTTCATACCTACTTCCTTTACTTAGCATAGAGTTACTCATTTGTCTAAAACAGATTCAGAAAAATCCCTATTACGGTGAAATAATCCGCACGCAATTGTTGTCAGTGCGATTAAAATGTAAATGACTATCATGTAATGAATGTAAGCTTGTTTTGAAAAGAGTAATTGCTGAGTTTATTGCCGGCTCTTCTCAGCAAATGCAACCTTCCGAACCGGTATAGAGTATTAGAGTAATTTGCATGCCTGCGAAGGTCTATTTGAATAAATGAATTTGAATTTATCATGATTAATTATAGGTAATCTTAATGACTGTTTATCTGTTTTAATAATAAATAAAAAACCGTAAATTTTCCGATTCCCAGTAACTATTTTCAAAGTAACTTATGATGATATAGTTCTATAGACTCACATAGGTATTTTTCAAACCTATTCATGCTTAATAACGCCTATTGAGAGGCCACACGCAGACAGTTCGCGTTTCCCCGGCGCCGGCCGATCACCGGTGAAAGTTACCGACAGAAAATAGTTTTATATAGAAAATTGTCAGCAACATACAAGACCAGTCGGTGCTTCTACAATTGCCACATATATCACAAACGTTGGTAAGAGAGGTAAAGCATATCAAGGTAGGGTTCACAATTCAAAGAATCCCGACTGGGGAACTACCTCCTCAGAGAAAATCGCAGCGGTTTATGTTCCTGCGGTGAGTAAGGTCGCCAGAATTCCGTGAGGAGGCGCTTGCCGGACGTAGACTGAGGATTTAGCTACGCTAAGCAGACCTCCGAAGCGTGGAAAAGATTGTCACAATAGACGAATACACAATTTTGTCGTTATCCAAATTCGAGTAAGAGCCCACATCTTCGCGAGCAGTTTGAATAAGTACGATCGTGAAAATAAAACTAGAAATGTGTAGGTTAGAAATATATAAACATTGTGACTCGTTCCTTGAGCAATTTGTTACGTGATTAAAAAGATTCTTTATTGGAATGTTTTCATCTATATTTTATCACTATATTATTATAATTGGCCCCAAAATCATTTTTTACAACATGATATCTATTTATGTTTATTTAAAAATATTAGTAGGTATGCACTCGTTTTTATTTTCCCATAATAATCTTTAACATTCATTTTCGTCGCATTTCGATAGGCCTCTATTTATCTTGGACATACAAGATGTTTGGAGCTGGCAGTATGCGGGAACCAGCAGTGTACCTAATAGCAGTTGACCACATGCTTTGTCCCTTTCACTCTCGACTTTGTGTCGACTCTTTCACCCTCTGTCTCTTCAACCCCTTTTTTAAAACGACTTTAACTTACAATCAGACGGACCGCATACATGTGTGCTACCTTAGTAAAATCACCTGTTATAATGCTAATGTTTACATTTCCAGGTCTCCTGGACACCCTGGACACGCAGGAGAACGTGAAGAACTGCCCCGGGACGTGTATGCACGCGCTCGCTTCGCTCATCTGCTCCAACGTGCTGGACGAGGTCGAGTGCCCAAAGCCTTCCATGAAGTGCTGCGCTGACGAGCCCATGGGTAAAGATTTCTTAATATTTTCGCGTCAGGAAGATCAGCTCAATGCGAAAAATACTTATATCTTCGGAAAATAAATACTTATCTTTTCGGACGCTCAGATTGTGGAGTGAGCTCCCCGCCGTGGTTTTCCCAATGGAGTACAGCATGGGGTTCTTCAAGAGGGGTGTGAAGAGATTTCTGCAGGGTCGGAAACGCGCGCGTGATACCCCTGGTGTTGCAAGCGTCCATAGGCTACGGTAACGCTTACCATCAGGCGGGCCGTATGCTTGTTTGCCACCTAAGTGCTATAAAAAAAACTTTATACAAGTTGTTCCAAAAAGTAGTGAGAAGTGAAAGTCCAGATGTAGAGCTACCTTAACGGTACCAGCCGCAAATCACCCCCATGTGACTTCTGCGAATGTTTGTAGTTTGGCCATTCCAAGTACTTCCACTGGTAGGTTCCTAGACTAGACTAGGTCTATATTAGATTTCACTGCCAAGACGCCAATGACTCTGCAGTGCTTGACAGTAATAGACTTCTCAGTGTAACAGGTGTTCCCCGGACTTCGTTTAGGCATAAGTGGACAGCACTCACACAAGTGGTGAAGGTCCTAGTTTCTTCTGCCTCACGGCAGAATCTGCACGCCGTCGTGTCACTAACGCTGATCGTAAAGAGATGTTTGTTCAGTCCACATTATCAGATGTATCATTGTCTGATGATTATCAGATGTAGTAGAGATACCTCAAGGGTAGATTTTTGTAAGGCTTTAATGGGTAGGTGCCTTCAGCTTGTTATTTGCAAACTATGAGTTCCTCATAGTTTAGCCTGCAGGCTTTAATATCACAAATTGTCTCTCCTCTTAGCTCCAGCTCTGGCTAGTCCATCCTTAATGCTATTACCTATCTCTTCCAGGCAATGAGACCTTAGCTACGACGACGCGCAGGCCGTATACGACCCGCTACACTACCGTGGAGTCCGAGGAAGAATACGACGAGCCCACCACGCGAGCGCCCGCGCCCGACAAATATAAAGACAGTGGTAATTATTAGGTACACCATATTAAATATTAGGATTTAATTGCATTACCATAAGCGGAGTGTTGTACTATTCTTAGTATTTAGACACTCATTTTGTTAGTAAGTTTAGATTGGTGTATGAATTATTGAGACATTTTGAAGGCTCTGTGGTAGTGACCTGGTAGGTCACGGGGTCAAGTACTACAAGCGAGCTTTCGGTAAATAAAACATCGTGAGTACCCATTTGGCTGGCTACCACCCTCAAGTTGAGAATCTGTCGCCAAGCACCTATCCGTGTTCCGTCAGCTGCACTTGAGAGCCAGTTCCTTCTAGGCTTTGTGTGTGCACCACCTTCGGCCACATCATCACTTACCATGGTGAGATTACGGCCGAACATACAAGGGCGGATCCAGCTTTCTGGTCAGTTTGTCTTACCATGTACTCATCAAATGATTGCAGGTAACATCGCATGTCCTGATACATGCGTAGACGCACGCTTCATCCAATACTGTCAGGCGTACCTGACTGCGCCTGGGCTATGCGTCCAGGGTAGGCTGTGCTGTGTGCCCAAGGACCTGTATGGAGACAGACCTCCGCCCGACCTGGTCATACCTGGCCATCATGAGAAAAAACACTCTTCTAAGAAGCCTAGTACTGCGGTATGTATTTTGTATGACAAATTGAAGCGACAGTATATATCTTCCCTTCTCAGTGATAGACAGATGGGTGGACATGAATGATTACCTCTTTTTGCAAACAAAGCCGAGGATTTTAAACTGGGTTGAACAAAAATTGTTTTAAACCATGTCATCACGGGGTTTATGTTTTTAAGCGTGAGTTGGCAAGTATTCATAATTAAAGAGAAGTGGGGCATACCGTTTATTCGCTCAAAGGGCAGCTCGACAGGGGAAGTACCTCCACCTTACAGAATACCGCAGCCAAATAACTTTATGTTGTGTTCCTGCGCGTGAGTAAGCGATCCAGAGCTCATTGGAAGTCGCTAAAGTGATGCCCTGTGAGTTGCAAGCGTCCATATGGCTGCGGTAGTCGCTTACCATAAGGCGGGCTTGTTTACCGACTTCTTTAAAAAAGGAAAATATGACATAAATGGCCACATCTCTTCATTGCGTTTAATTAGAAGCTTCATTTTATTACACCGCCAAGGTACCGTTGAACTTATCCTAACTAATATTATAAATGCGAAAGTGAGTTTGTTTGTTACGCCTTCACGCCTCAAATACTCAACTGATTATCATGAGATTTGGCATGCAGATAGCCTATGGTATGGAGATGGACATGGGCTACTTTTTATCCCGAGAACGCGCGTGAAACCGCGGGGGACAGCTAGTTTAATATAAATTTCAGTTTGTTACCTGAGAAAAAGGATCTGGACAACCCGAGAAGAAAGTGATCCAATAAGGGTTCCATTGCTTATTGGGGAGGGGCGGAAAGGTCAGTAACGCGTGAGTTACCCCTGGTGTTGCAATCGTCTATAGATGTACGGTAACCGCTTACCATCAGTCTTGGTATCCTCAAATGTCACTTTCTATAAAAGCACAGAACCCTCAAAATCCTGACCAACATTTAAATCTCCTCACGCTCCTTTTCTCCTCAGCTAACAACAACTCCTCAACCGAAGACGAAACCAGGTCGCAAGTGCCGAGGGGACTGCGTGAACGGGCTCCTGTCCCTACTGTGCGACCACATCGATGAGGACGCCACCTGCCCCGGAGGGGACAGCTGCTGCATCACAGAGCCTAAGAATGTGGAGACCAGCACGAGGAGGCCTGCCACCTCGCCTCGACCTACTACGCCGGTTAGTACTTAGCTCAAGTATATACCTACTTGATAACGAAACAGTGATCGTGAACCCACGGCTGCCTTCCACCATCGCAACTCTAGCCATCGACGGGGAGTCCATCCTCACACATTGAAACCAGAATTGTTTCGAACTGTGCTGGCTAAAAGGAGTTTTCGAGAACTGTGCGGACTGTGGAATGAGCTCCCCGCCATGGTTTTCCCAATGGAGAACAGCACGGTGTTCTTCAAAAACGGCAACGCGCGAGTGATACCCCTGGTGTTGCAAGCGTCCATAGACTACGGTAACCGCTTACCATCAGGCGGGCCGTATGCATGTTTGCCACCTTAGTAGTATAAAAAAAACCTTTATGTTTAATATTTTTTTATGAAAATTAGGTACGACATGTAGACTAAAGGTACCTTTGAGTACCGCCTAGCTGGCTACCACCGGTTCACTTGTAGGCTTTATGTGCTTACCACTATGATAGCTCAGTGGTAGTGACGTCGGATGCCGAGACGGAGGTCCCGGGTTCGAATATTACAACGAGCTTGAGCTTTCGGTGAAGGAAAAAATCGTGAGGTAACCATAGCACGGTGGTAGGGTACTTTGTAGTACCCACCTGTCTCAAGTTGAAAATCTGTCGCCATACACCAATCGGTGTGTTCCGATAGCTGCACTTGAGACCAAGTTCCATCTAGGCTTTGTGTGTGCACCACCTTCGGCCGCATTTCGTGTCATTTTCGTGTTTGCATATACAGGACGTTGTTCTGGTCAGCGACTAGCGACTCAGGGTCGATAACACAAATGATACTGGTGCTAAAAAAATACTAATTTTTTTAATATTAATTGGAAAATCATGTCATAAGCTAAAGTGTAGACGTAATAATCAACGGGAGTTCGAGAGATTAAAGGGGTGGGGCGACGGCGGCTTGCGCCTAGCTCTAGTCTGTGCACGTGCCACGTTGCGGTAATTTTAGTTCAAATTGAATAAAGTATTTCTCAATGTATTTTATTGGAATTATGGCAATTTTTGGAAAATGTACTTCTTGTGCTACCGACCCTGGGTCGCTCGTCACCGACCAAAAAAACATCTTGTATAGTATGATATGTGTGAAGGCTCCCCTGGCGCGGTGTCCCGGGTACTGCCTGCTGAACATCATGGCCGCGTTCTGCGAGCGGCCGGCCGTGCTGCTCGCCAACACGCACTGCAAGCTCAGCGGCTCCATGTGCTGCGACAACACCAGGTATCTATGTCTCTTTCTAACTTATCATAGAGTGATCACGGTGCGACTCACATTTTATAACGAGTACCAGGGGTGAATATTCTGGCGGCGTGACCTACAGCAGATCGTCCCTGCCTGACTCCTCGTAAGGGGTTGTCAAGTATAGTGTGCCGTCTTTTGTTTCTGAAAGGTTGGTAGACGTGGCTACTGAGGAAAATCTGAGTAGATATCGATATTGTATATGCGATATTTGTAGAGCGAAAATCGGGAATATTGACAATAGAGTTAAGATCTTTAATTTATTAAATTTTGAGATCGGTCGCAGGTATCCCCCGCGTTCCGGGTGTAAAAAGCGTCCTATTTTCTTCCTTCATTTTTTTTTTTTTTTTTTATTATGTATAGGCTTGTGTTTGACCACAATCTCACCATGGTAAGTGATGATGTGGCCGAAGGTGGTAAGCACACAAAGCCTAGAAGGAACTGGCTCTCAAGTGCAGCTGTCGGAACACACCGATAGGTGCTTGGCGACAGATTTTCAACTTGAGGGTGGTAGCCAGCCAGACGGGTACTACGAAGTACCCTACCACCGTGCTATGGTTTCCTCACGATGTTTTCCTTCACCGAAAGCTCAAGCTCATTGTAGGATTCGAACCCGGGACCTTCGTCTCGGTATCCGACGTCACTACCACTGAGCTATCATCGCCTCATGTTATAATCAAAGCTAATTTAACCCTCCTTATCAAAATAATTAGCTCCTACTCCTTTCCACCATGTTTCGTATTCCGAATCATTCCACATAACAAATTCCATTTTGAACTTTAATCAAACTTCGATATCAGAGAGATATGAGACATGTTCATGTACTCTCGGAATTCGAATCTTTTATAACAAATGGAAAAAAAAGTGCGCTATTCTGAACTTTTTATTTACTGTTCCGAACGCTTTCAAAATCGCTATCGTAGTACCTAAAGGTCCCTAAGATAGGTACTTATCAAAATAAGCGTTTGTTAACGCAATTTTTTTTATAATTAAATAGCCGTACTTAACTTTATACCAGAAACACTAACAACCATGTGATTTTAGATGCTGGGTGAGATTTTTGTTTGGCGATTTCAAGGTCCGATTCGTATATAACCAGATTGTCCAAATATATTATAAAAATGAAGCGTTGCTGAGTTTCTTGCGGGCTCCTTCTCAGTTGAAGGCCAAGTTCCGAACCGTTCGAGTTGAAGTCAAACTTCAATAGTTTTAAAATAAATGGCTCTGACTTCGATTTCGTTTCTTGAGAGAAATCTGCTATGCTCTGTGAGAACGGCTAGACAGATTTGAATGTAGAATATAATGTACCAATTCCAGGGTGCCACCTCGCACGACCCACCGGCCGACCACCACCACGACCACCACCACGCCGGCGCCGGCTGACCCTCGACCTGACTGTCCCGGCTCCTGCATCGTCTCACTGCTCTCCTTCACGTGTTTCCGTAAGCATTCGAACATCGAGGAAAAATGTCTTAAGAGTAGTGCACTTTTGATCTGATTTTGAGCAGTAAGGACCAATGACTGCATCGTGTGTTCTTGACTTGGCCAATCAGAGCGCATGTGTCCTTGGCTTAGCCAATCAGAGCGCATCATTCCGCTTCTTTGGGTTAATCATTTGATTAAAAAGGCATCCGAGAATGCGTCACCGATGAATTGATAATGTTCACTGAATATTGATTCCGATGACCCTTATTCAAGTTAATCGACCAGCTAGCGGTAAAGTAGCCACGTACAAAAGAAAAAACGGAACCCTTATACAGGAGCAATTTGTTGTCCGCCCGTCATGAGTGTCATGACCCTTCTTCTCAAGAATGGAACGCCCTAATCTTGAAATTATTAACAAATACTAAGGTCTACGATCCCTCTGTGGTGTAAGCTTACCACACGAGGAAGTTAAGCATGTATTATTAAGGATGGTAGCAATTTCAGACCACCTGTATCACTCGCTGGATGAAATCTTCCTAATGACATCCTCAAATTCCAGGCAACGCAGAAATGACAGACGTGTTCAAATGCAAGAAGGCGGGCACGCAATGCTGCGCGCCCAAGTCCAAGGTGCAGGAGGTGATGGGTGTGCGCCCGGAGCGCAACGACACTTACCCGCTGGTGCCGCACTCGCACACACACGCACACGCGCAGCTCGGCCCGCTGCCCGCTGCGTCTACGCACTACACGCATTATACTACTGCGCTACAACACACGCATACGACGCCGATTGGTAATTTATCTTTCATTATCATCATCAGCCCATTTTTAAGTCCACTGCTGGACATAGGCCTCTCCCAGAAGCGCCACGCCTTCTGATTTCTTGCCACCCGCATCCAGCCCAGTCCGGCCACTTCTTTGAGGTCGTAAGTCTATCGGGCTGGGGGGCGCCCCACTCTACGTTTGCCAAGACGCGATCTCCAGTAGAAGACTCGTCTGCTCCATCGACCGTCAGTTCTGAGGCAGATATGTCAAGCCCGTTGCCACTTCAGTTTGCTAATTCGTTGTGCTAAGTCGGTTACTTATCTCATTGAGTGTCTTAAAATACTTGGACCGGACCAGGGATCTGGTCTCTACAGTCTATTCCTTGTAGGATAAGTTATGAAAACGCAAGGTTGTTCCATATCTTGCAAAATTCCACTTAATCACTCTGTGTGGTATACACAAAATATTTCATGAAATATTTACGATATCAACATATCTTATTAAATCAATGAGATAACTACCTTACGTTACTTTTGTACTATGTCTATAAGATTTTTTTCAACTTTCAGCGCCATACGACCCAAATTATGGATCAACACTGAAGTCAACTGAGAAGTACAACAAATACGTGTGCGGTGTTAAAGGTAAGTATCGTTCACAATACATACACGATTCATTACTTGAGAAATTCGTTTTATAGAGTTCTTTTGTTAAAAAATATTTTAGTTTAAATATAAAATCTGTTCATATAAAAAATGAATCCCTATTTCCCTTGGTCACGCCATAACTTTAGAACGACTTTACCGATTTCATAAATGTTTCTTAGTTTTATAATACTTTGTAGAATAAAGAAAAAATTAAGAAAGTGGCGCAAAAAATTAGAAAATTTAAGGAAGCTTAACGACTATATACACTTTTCTAATGTATCCTTAGCACGGTAGGGTAATGTAGGGTAGGTTAGGGGGTAAAGAGGAGGGCGCGGGTGAAACCGCGGGCGGAAAGCTAGTATTTTATAAAATAAGTAAGTAGTAATTGATTTAATGAAGTGGTCGCCATTTTTAACTTTTTAGTGACTGAACTTATTATACCTACCTACACATAATGTATGATAGCAAGATATGAAACATGCTAATGAAAAAGTTGCTGTTTTGAACTTTTTGTTTTCTAATTATACTGATCCAATTGCCTTCAAATCAATATCAAAAAGTCCGAGCAGTATCTAAATATTACATACTGCCTGTTAGTCGCCCTTTATTTTTCCGTACTTGGCTGACACAAGAATTTGCTATAAGAATTTAAAATATTGGCGCCGTTTTGGACTACTTACTGAGCCAAAAATTTCAAAATGGCAGTATTTTTCATTTTAAGATCCTCTGTGTTGTGACACGAGGTCCCTCAGAAATTCGGGGTCAGTTTTTGAATAATAAGTATGTGTTATGTCCAGGGTCATCAGGTCGGTCTGTGGGGCGGGCGGGGCGCGTGATGGGCGGCGAAGACGGCGAGCGCGGCGAGTGGTGCTGGCAGGTGGCGCTCATCAACTCGCTCAACCAGTACATCTGCGGCGCCGCGCTCATCGGCACGCAGTGGGTCCTCACTGCTGCGCATTGTGTTACCAAGTATGTACCGTCCTGTCTCATCAGGTCATAGTCTAAGGGACAGGTGGAGCGAGTGATATGCGTAGCGACATTTATCAGTTACACAAAGAATGTTTATACGCAGAAATATAGATGGCGCCACAACATCGCTGACGAAGTTTATTCGACAATCTGCATAATATACAAGTGTCCAACATGTACAGTCGGACCGCGATCTCTGCGGCACGATTACCCTGCCTGGAAGATCTTCCCTTTTAATTGGAGGTGACATCCACCTTGCAACTGGATAGACTTTAATGAATTGTCAACAATTTCCAGCATCGTGAGGTCCGGCGACGCGATCTACGTGCGCGTGGGCGACCACGACCTGACGCGCAAGTACGGCTCGCCGGGCGCGCAGACGTTACGCGTCGCAACCACCTACATACACCACAACCACAACAGCCAGACCCTCGACAATGATATAGCGCTGCTCAAGCTACTCGGGAAGGCTGAGTTGGAGGAAGGTTGGTGGCTTTCATTCGAGCGAAAAGGACTGTCATTAATTAGTAGAAATAATAATAAATAATAAAATAGAACCTTTTTCAGTTAAAATCAATAATTTAGCTACATTCATAAACTAAGTCCCTAAACGTCCGCTTTTTTAGAGATACGTAAAGATGCAACAATTGTAGCATTGAAGTTGTAAATGAAGCTAGTCCAAACTAGCGATGGGCGATTGTTACTAAAAACAATCGAATTATTCGATTGTCCAACAATCGACATCTTTCAATTGTTCATAATACGCTTCGTGCGGAACCGCGCGTGGCCTGTGCCGTGCGCGCTGGCTGTCCGTCCGCCGACTGAATGAATCTATTCGCCTCTGCGCTCACCCGTCGATTGTGCATACTATTGCAACCTGTGTAGCGTGCGTCAATTTTCATTCGAAAGGTCGATTGTTATTCGATTGTTTATTCGTTAGAACGAATGAATCGACAATCGAATGTACATTTTTACAATTGTCGATTCTTTCGATAACTTTTTTTGGAACAATCGCCCATCGTTAGTCGAAACAACAACTTCAAGTTCCGCCAATGAATTTGTTTTATTAAATCATTCATGTGAGTAAAGGATAAACAGAAGCGGACCAAAATGATAGCCCTGTGGAACACCGCTCGATCTAATGCTTTTCAAGATTCACATTTAGTAAAGAAATAGCTAATATAATGTATTGTTTCCCAGGAGTGTGCCTGGTGTGTCTCCCGGCGCGAGGAGTGAGCCACACAGCCGGCAAGAGGTGTACTGTCACGGGATACGGATATATGGGAGAGAGTATGTAATTTTCCTCCAATAAAAATAAATCACTAGCATATCATAAGTATCTGTAAATCGATTTTCTAGAATAACAAAATACAGTCCTCCAATATACTAAGCTGCGTGGGTGGTGGATTATTCATAGTTTAGTTTTGCTGCCGGGACAATAATGCTGCTGTAATGAATGTAAGCATGTTTTCAAAAGAGTGATTGCTGTGTTTATCGCCGGCTCTTTGCCAATATAACCCTCCGAACCGTTCATGATGGGCAATTTTCTTGGCGCCCAACATGGGACTCATACTGCGTATACTTACATAACTAAACCATTTTACCGTTCCAGCTGGTCCAATCCCCCTGCGAGTGCGTGAAGCAGAATTACCTATAGTAAGCGACGCGGAGTGTATTCGCAAGATCAACGCAGTCACAGAGAAGATATTCATACTGCCCGCCAGCTCCTTCTGTGCTGGTGGAGAAGAAGGACATGATGCTTGCCAGGTTAGTTATTCATCATTGATGTATCTTTATAATGTACAGCATGTGACTCGATCATTAAATGATGTTAGAAAGTAAATATTTCTTTACAAGTTGTGAGGCACATTTCCACTCGCGATAAAATGTTAGGCCTATAATTTTTCTCAAAAAAAAAGGTATCTACTTACATTTATTCAAATCGGATTAGCAGTACTAGAGATTAGCGATTATTTCAAACAACAACTCAGCTATATAATACGAAAATGAACTAAATAAAAGTACAGCTGTTAGAGCACGCCCGTATACATAGTTAGAGTTTTTTTTGCTCTGTATAGGCCCCAAACTCACCATGGTAAGTGATGATGTGGCCGAATGTGGTAAGCACACAAAGCCTAGAAGGAACTGGCTCTCAAGTGCAGCTGTCGGAACACACCGATACTACCGATAGGTGCTTGGCAACAGACTTTCAACTTGAGTAGCCAGCCAGAAAGAATCACCTATGGTTTCTTCATAATGTTTTCTATGAGTGCAAGCTCAAGATTATTGGAAAAGAATCACTTTCAATAGAAACTGTAAATATATGTGTGCTTTCTTCAACAGGGCGATGGTGGTGGTCCGCTAGTATGTCAAGACGATGGTTTCTACGAGCTGGTGGGGCTGGTCTCGTGGGGCTTCGGCTGCGGCCGCCAGGACGTCCCCGGGGTCTACGTCAAGGTGTCGTCTTTCATTGGCTGGATCAACCAGATTATATCCGTCAACAACCTATAGCCAGTGTAGGCTGACCTTTAGGATAGTGTTGCCAGATGAAAAATTTAGAAGGTTGTCTTTGGAGATGTTTAGTAGAATCAAGTTTTCTAGTACCATAAATGAAAAAGTATAAACAAAAAAAATTCGAATTGAAAGGCATGGTTCCGTCCATTAAATTGCAAACTTAAAAAATACTGCAATTTTCCTGATTTTATTAACTATTTAGTCACAACGCGGAATCAATAGTATTATAAAAAATTACAATTAAGACAACACATATAGATGCCCTACGAGCCAATATTCATATGACAGTAGGTACTGCCAGCTGAATCAACTACTTTCGCATACTGTAGGTTTAAATTATTAGCCCCAACTTTTCAAAAAAAAGTCTTCAGTAAATTCTAAGTATACTGAGATTTCGTAAGGGGATGCAGTTCATGAAATATTTTTGTTATACAGATAAAAATGTATTTCATGGACTCAAAACAAAGTGTAAATAAAGGAAAATATTTCTTCTAGTTTATAAGCTAATTTATTTATCTTAGCATTAATTATTTAATTTATTTAACGACGGCATTTAAACGTATCTCCCACCATTTTTGTTTGTCACATTTACTTTTCTTATTCCCCACATTTTGATCGAGAATTTATATTGAAATGAAAATTAAAATATTGTTTTTTATGATAGGACTTCTAAATATATTTGTATATTATGTACAGATTTAATTGGGACCGATTTAAGGTTGAATATCGTTCAGCAGATGCCTTACTATTAAAGAGCTGGTAATGAAGTCGCTCTCAGATATCGCAGATAACTATTGATTTGGAGATTTCGACCTTATTGCATTATGAGTAGGTATTCTAAGAATACCTAGGAAGTGGGACCAATAATAAAGTGCTTGTACCCACAGCACTTTGCTGCCAACACGAGGGCAAGGCCCATAAAGATAAATTCTATGAATTATATTAGTGCAAAAATACTATCATAATTTTATATATTTTTCTACTCGAAATGTCAATAACTTTCAAGCATTTTCTTATGGGTGTTTTTTTAGAAATCAGATATTTAGTTTTTAGTACGAAAAACCAAACAATATTATTTATGTATTACATGTTTAGTATTTTAGTTATTTATTTATGGAAAGGCTATGGAGTTAATGATTTCATGTTTCGAGCCATAATTTCACGTCAGATGAACAGTATATCGTAAGTTTTCCTTCTCTCTTCCTCGAGAGGTGTAAATAGACTTTTATTTAAGGCAAATTCAGACTGGCTTTATTGCTATAGGTATTTTTTTAGCTAGTAAATCGATTGCGCTGATTATGCCTATTCTATATGGCCATAAAGAAATACGTATATGACTTTTTAACGGAAATAAAATACAATTTGTAATTTAGAGCCAGTCTGAAACAAGCACAATTACTGTGTAAATGTAAGTACTCTCTGTTTGCTAATAAATATAATTAGAAATAGCAGTTTGTTTTAAACCTAAAAATAAAACCCAGTGTACATTATGCTATTTATTTATATACTTGAATTATTTCATAATAAATCAATACAATTATAATACAATCCACTGCGTATGAGATAAAACACTTATTTTATGAAAAAGAAATATATTTAACTCAATCCTGAATATATGAAAAATTATTATAAATATCGATTGTAAAAAGTTATCTGCAAAACACGAAGAGAAAATTATAGTTAGGTATACAACATAGCAAACATACATTTACAGTATTAAACAATCATGAAACAATGAATAGGTTTAAATTAGTCCTAAACTCCTCATATCAGGAGATTGTTCACCACAACAACGTTCCACCTGATAGTAGGTAAGTGGTAACGGTCGCCTACTGACATTAGCAATAGGGGGATTGTCAACGTGTTGCCGATCAACACTATAACGCAATTGGCTCTCAAGAGCCAACTTACCGGATATTCGGCGCATCTCTAATGCTAACGTATTCACTCGCGTGACGCTTACCGTCCAATTAACGTGCAATAAATGATGGGTGGCCGGCCACACTCATCATTTGATTTGAGCTATCCATCCAGATATTAATAATGCCATTAGCAAATTAGCGCGCTCATAATAAAGATGATTGTATTTTTGTACAATGCATATTAGTTGGATTAATTAGTTATAATTTAACTAAACCATTATATTATATTTATTTATCTACACCCATGCTATAAATCCTCTTCAGAACAGTTCCTGAAACAGTTAGCTTATTGCCAACATTAAAACACTGGTTGTCATAGTAACCATTATATCATCCAAAACAGTGTTATAATGTTGTACTGAATTTCATTATACAACTCCTATTTTTTTTTTTTGCTTTTTCGGACCATTCCTTACTGATCAAACAGCCACATTCTGCGTGGTATCCTTATGAATTTGAAAAAAATAACATTTTCATTCAGGCGCCTTTCACTATCACAGCGCCGTAATAAAAAAAAAACTTAAGAGGTTATTCGAATTCACGTCGTATGCCGCCATTTTGGTTCGATATTAGAATTGCAGAAATTTATTACTTTGTTGTTTACAAAAATGATCATGGGTGTAGATAAAGTCTTGTATGCAACTGTACATAATTAGGAATTAAAACCCTCATGTGATACTATTATCACACTCGCTTCGCTTATAAACCCACATTCGTGTTTTAATACCCCTTATTATACGACTGTTGCATAAATAACTATTATAAACGAAATTATGATTATAAATGCGAGTATCTGTTACTACAGCGTAATTGTGAATCTGTTTCTTCTTAAAAATTATAAACAGTAGTTTAAGCCAAATGAGATGATATCTTGTATTATGCGAAAGTAACTCTGTTTGTTTATTTGTTTGTTACGCTTTCACGCCTAAGCCGCTGAATCGATCACGATGAAATTTAGCTTGAATATAGCCTATGGTAAGAAGGACATAGGCTACTTTTGTATCCCGGGAACGCGGGTGAAACCGCGGGTGACAGCTATTTTGTTATAATTTTCAACTAAAACCTACCTTTAGCCACCTAAGTAGCCTTTGTCCTCCTCCATACCATAGGCTATCTGCATGACAAATTTCATGATGATCCGTTGAGTAGTTGAGGCTTGAAGGCGTAACGAAAACACTTTCGTATTTATAATATTAAGTTAGGATGGTGTACGATCCCTATCTAATAGTTAAATGTTTTTGGAAATTTTAAATATAAAGATATCTCTAATACTGTAAAATAGAGCATGTGTAAGTGTACATATGCTACATAATCAAAACTCCTAGTGCTAAATTACACATAAAGTCAAAATTCGTATCTAAATATATATAATTTATCCTAGTAGTAATAACTAATGTTACTATAATCTGTGGTATAATTACGTAGGGTCGTCAGTTCGAGTTTTGTTCGACGAGGGGCTTCTTGTGTGACGACGGCGCTTTCAGCTTGGATGGCTTCTTGTAGGACACCGATTGGTTTGGATTCTCTTTGCAGTCTTCTTGTTGCTGTAAAAAATAATTACTTTAGTGAATCGTAGTTTAGTGAGAGACTAATTCGGCAAACTAGTTACCGAGCACGGTGGATGGGTACTTTGTAGTACCCACCTTTTTTTTATACCACTAAGGTGGCAAACAAGCATACGGCCCGCCTGATGGTAAGCAGTTACCGTAGCCTATGGACGCTTGCAACACCAGGGGTACCACTCGCGCGTTGCCGACCCTGAAAAAAACTCTTCACACCCTTTTTGAAGAACCCCATGCTGTACTCCATTGGGAAAACCACGGCGGGGAACTCATTCCACAATTTGAGCGTCCGCGGAAGTAAACTGCTTTTAGCCCCGCACAGTTCGAAACAATTCTGGTTTCAATGTGTGAGGATGGAATCCCCGTCGATGGTAAGAGTTGCGATGGTGGAAGGTAGCCGTGGGCATCATGTCGAACAATTCACTATTAGTCCCATAGTAAAATTGTTCAATATCGCTAACCCAACATAGGTTTCAAAAATATGCCGTCTCGAAATCTCCCAGTATAGTATATAACTCACCCTCCTAATAGCGTATATATCAGTCTCGGAGGTGCTCTTGACTATAGCGTTGAGCGCAGGGTGTTGATGGCGATGCTGGGGCTGGTGATGCTGCTGCTGGTGCTGGTGGTGGAGCTGGTGGTGCAGCGGCGGCGAGGGCACCAGGAACCCGCCGCTCTCCGAGGAGGCCGACGACTCGCTGTCGCTTGCAGCTTGCGACTCCGCCTCCACTAGGATTATGTCCTGCTGGAACAAGTCATAAGTGAATGGTGACGATTCTGCTGTAAATCGCACTTAACTTATTTTAGTCACATCACATCTCTCTCTTACAAACATTATTGAAAAGGGATAGAACATATATGAAGTTGTCAAATTAGTCTTTGCCGTTTTAATTTGCGGATACTTACACCCATATTCTAAGTCGTGACCTCGAATGCTCCTCGACTCACAACTCGGTCGAGGAGACCTCAAGGCGTGCCTCGAAAGTCCCTCAAAATCGGTATTCACAGTCGTCAGATTGAGGGAATTATGAGATTCCTCGAATGAGTGTGAGTCGAGGTGATACGTCACGAATACGTCATTATTTTGAGAAATATTCGGTTTGTTATATTGGCTAAACTTATTTTTAGAGCAGTCTGTGAGCACGTTATCTGTGATTTCAACTTGAAGTGAAGCTTGCTTGTCTGTCAGTCAAATGAAAGTAAATAAATCGTTAGGAAATAAATAGACCCTATTATTTTATCCACTTGAACCAAAAATCAGGATACTAGAGAAGTGGATGGCTTGGAAACAAAAAAAATACTGCTTTAGCAGTATTATCAGTCCTGTGTCGTTCGTGTTTACTTATTCGAAATGGCTGGAACTGGGAAATAAAATTGGGATAATTGGAAATCCCGACGTAAAACTATATAAGTTGAAGAGAAAAGGGAAAGGATGAGGACAGGGGGCCCTCTAGTCAAATCCAGGTACTGGAAGATGCTCTTGCCGATCAAACTATTGGATGTTATAGATAGTGATTACACACATTTTGCAGGTAAATCATATTACATATATAATTTGTATTATATTTTTATGCTAGAGTCATATTTAAATTAGCTAATCCCCGATTATCCCAGAGTATTATGAGTTCAATATATTTGCTTAACATGGATTTTATTTCTTACATTACAGGATCTAGAAATATACGTACTCGAGTTATCCAAGAGGAATTCTCTATCCGTCAACAGTCTTATGACAGATCCCAAAAAAGAGAAGAGGAGCTACATAAACTCAGAATAGCTGAGAGAGAGAGTGGAAGGTGAAGGCAGCAGAGGAAAACTTCATCTAAGCTAAAGCTGAGAGAGAAGCTATGGACGGACTGGTCCTCTGCAATAGAGCTAAGAGAGAAGAGGCTGAATTGTGTTGGCAATATTTAGAAATAAAAATTAGAACTGAAAAATGGTATTTTATTTACATGTCCTTCATATATATTTAGCAGACATAGTTGAAAATACGCTTAAAATAAGACTACCTACTCAAATTAAACACCATTAAAAACTTGAATTTGTAAAATGTATGAATCTGTAACTTGAGTTTGGTACCTAAGTAGGTACTTATAAATAATATGTGTAGATAATATTTACCTATCTGATTTACAAACTAAAAAGAAAGTGACATATATTATAAGACACATAACATAGGTACTTACTATTTCAATTGTACCTATTAACTTGATGATGAATAATAAATGAACCCCCCAAATAACGCTACTTAGTGCAGTATATCTAGTGTGGGAGACTGGAATAGTCAATATTTTTAATGGGTTCAGGCATTTTCTTGGTTAGTTTTATAATTATGCTATGCTAATGTAATGTAGCCCTGCACAAATCACTATTATTTTACATGTGTTTGTCAACAATCAATAGCGGTAACAAAAAGCTCACCAAAATGTCTATTGTGAAAAGTTTTAATGTTATATTCATTTTCATCACTTTGGCTAAGTACTATTTAAATATAAAAATTTAACTTTAAAAATGATATTTATTTACATGTCCTTCATATATCCACATATGTGACAATATTATTTAACAGACATACAGGTGATAATACTCTAAAATATAATTACCAAAATGAATTACACTACATTACCTACCAATAAAATTTATCTCTTAAAATTCATATTAGAACTTGAATATGTAACGCATATAACATCCTGTGTACAAATAAGATTCACATGAGATATAGTAGGTAGGAATTTAAATAAGAAGCTAGGTAGATACTTAAATACAAGACACATATATCCTACTACAAATTTACATTTCAAGTTCATAACAATTTCTTTAGTAAAACAAAATCTAATTTTAAATTAATTTTCATTCCTTGATTTTCATTATAAACTTCAATTGGATTTTCTGCATCTCGTAAATAGCGTCGCGATACCTATGTAATCGTATGGATTATCGCACAAATATTCAATACAATAAACTCTTCAAAAGACATTGCAAATCGGATAAAATTCGCGTTGTTTTGGTTACAAGTTCCCTGAGAACGTCCTCAAGGTAGATGCCGACGTACCTTATGTTTGACATTTGGTTTCTCAACTCCAACTCACCTCAAATGAGGAAACTATTTGAGATGAGGAGTAAAATTGCGACTATGAATATCAAAACACCTAAGTAAGGTTGAGTCGAGTCGAGGAAATTATGAGGTTTTGACTTAGAATATGGGTGTTAGACGTAACCGCGATAGATGGCGACTAAATTTACGTTGAAAACAAGCTTTGGACTAGCAGAAATAAGTCCTAATTTTGATTTGGTAGCCAAATAAATAAATATCCTGAGACATTCCTCACACACAGTCATCTGATCCCAAACTAAGCAGAGCTTGTACTATGGAAACCAGATAACTGATATAATACATACGTATTATATATATAATATATTACGTTCATGCACACAAATGCATGTCCTATGTAGGAATCGAACCCACGACCTGCGGCGCGATGGTTGGAATCTTAATCAACTGCTCCAACTGGCCCGTTAAATATAATTTAATAGTATTAAATAATTGAAAACTGTTTTAGTAAAAACTTAAACCAACATCAAAGTACACTAAGAAGTAATCAAATCCTGATCTGATGACAATGGGACCAAACGGGAAGTGTACCCTTCCAGACAAAAAAATAATTATTAAAAGTTATGAGGTAACAAAGTAACAAACATTTAAAAAAAACATTAATACGAATTAAGAACCTCCTTTTTTTGAAGTCGGTTAAAATGGCAACATGACGCCAATAGCGCAGAGCGCCTGTAGCACCATAGGTAACGAAATACCTCCATTTCTTTTCTTATTTTTGAGTTTGGCAACCAAGCCCAAATTAGGGCTAATTTCTGATAGTGTCGAGTTATATTATAGTTTCCAGTCACAATAAAACACTTTCACATATAGTCCTCAGTCAGTCACCATCCATAAAAGTCATGTTTTACTACAATGGTGGTCATTATACTAAAACTCTTCACGGACATTTTGAGACAACTTGAAAAGTCACGATACACATAATTCATTTCATTTCACTTCACTGGTGCACATGGATGATCTTTATTGGGTAAAATACCACCGATAATACACAATAAAACTCAAAATACACAAATTTATGAAAATAATAAGTTTTTAGTTAAAAACTTCATTTTTAATACAAGCTTTTTTTGTTGACTGTACTTGCATTGTCTTCCAATATACCTACTAATGTATACCAAATATCAAGTCAATCCGACCACTGGAAGTGGGTGAAATTCGACTTGCAAGATTCCACCCGAACGAACGCTTGTATAAATTAAAACGCAACGTCACCCTGTTCCCACCAAAAAGTCCATATCCCCATTTACTTGGCTACTTCTGATGTCAGGAGGAAAATAGTAATAAACAATGTACTGACATCATCCACGAGGTCCTCCCGCATGGCTCTGAACCTGGCGAGGATGCGGTGGTGCGGGGACGTGCCCGCCAGCCCGCGCGGGAACTGGTACTGCACACGAGACGGAGTTTTACCTGGAAACACGACACAGCCGAATATAAGGCGATGATAGCTCAGTGGTAGTGACGTCGGATACCGAGACGAAGGTCCCAGGTTCGAATCCTACAATGTGCTTGAGCTTTCGGTGAAGGAATACATCGTGAGGAAACCATAGCACGGTGGTAGGGTACTTTGTAGTACCCGTCTGGCTGGCTACCACTCTCAAGTTGAAAATCTGTCGCCAAGCACCTATCGGTGTGTTCCGATAGCTGCACTTAAGAGCCAGTTCCATCTAGGCTTTGTGTGCTTACCACCTTAGACCACATCATCACTTACCATGGTGAGATTGTGGTCAAACACAGGCCTATACACAGTAAAAAAAAAAAAAAAAACACGCTAACACCAATAATCATGGCGAGATCCATACATTGATTTGTACAAAAAAAAGTAATTTAAATAAATTAAATCGCCTTCAAATAACCACAGACATACATCTAAATAGATGCCGCGAGTGTTATGTACTTCGCGTGTCAAAATCTGTGCAAAAAAGGGGCACAATGTTCTTCTTTTGAAACTGTATCGCGCGGACAGGGAACTCGCAGAAGGCTGCATGTCCACCGGAGATGTGTAGCGAGGGATGTGTTTAATTGACAAATAGGATAGCTTCATTTTCACGTTAAAAATCGAATGCAACTAAATCAATCTTGTGACATTATGGCAGGTACTATAAAAGTGACACGCTTGGTTTTCATACGGATGGAGGGACTTGCGTTATCTATTTAGTTTTATAAATAATAATATCCTGGGACAAATAATATCCAGGGACATTCCTCACACACGGTCATCTGATCCCAAACTAAGCAAAGCTTGTACTATGGAAACCAGATAACTGATATAATACATATACTACTTTTTGTCTGTAAATACATACTTAATATACATAATTACACCCAGACTCAGGACATAGACATTTTCATGCACACAAATGCATGTCCTGTGTGGGAATCGAACCCACGACCTGCGGCGCTATAGGTTAAGACTCCACGTCTTAACCAAATGCGCCAACTGGCCCGTCAAAAATTTATGTCTGTGGTAACCACTTTAACAGCCTTCTATATATACACTTTTGTTTAGTTTTTATTTTGTTGTTCTGCTTTTTAATTTTAATTTTATATTTTGTCATATCTTTAATGTAATGTTGTGTGTTGTCCTGAATTAAATCATTTTTCTTTCTTTCTTCTATATTTAACTAGCTACTTATACTGAATAAGGATTTTCAACTGACCAGTAGGCGAATAAAGCCTATATTCCTGCAGCAAGCACTTGTCTTCCAGTTGAGCTTGTTGCCCGAGAGCTTCTGTGACGTTATCTTCAAACTGCGAGAGTTGGCGCGACGCCTGCGAGAGCAAGAGGGAGCACTCGCGCTGGTGCGACTGAGACAGCGATACCAGCTCGCTTGACGTGCTAGTTACGTGGTTCAGTTTGTTGATCGTCGATGTGTTGTTTGCCTGGCGATTTATTAAAAAAATAAATATCCTGGGATATTCCTCACACACGGCTATATTCCAAACTACGCATAGCTTGTGATGGAAACCATATACAAATATTTGTTTGAAAATACATACTTAATATACATCATTACACCCAGATTCATGACATGCAACCATGTTCATGCACAAGAAATGCTTGTGCTGTGTGGGAATCGAACCCACGACGTGCGGCATGATAGGTGACATGAGAAGCATAAATTATTTGTTATACAGAGTTACTTTTCAATGGGTCCCCAAATTATTTTAGGCATCATTGTGAACAACTTTGACAATGGAAACAATTCTAAAACTCTTTTTCATACATTGTGGATGTGTAGCGTTGATCTTTATAATGGAAACTAGCTGTATCGCACGGTTTCACCCGCGTTCCCGTGATAAAAAGCCTATAATACTCGGGGATAATGAAGCTTTATTATATTTAAGAATTTTTCGAATCCGACTGGTAGTTCCAGAGATTAGCCCGTTTAAACCAACAAACAAAAAACTCTTCCGCTTTATTATATTATATAATAATACTAGCTGCCCGGCGCGACCTCGTTCGCGTGGTGTTACCCTACCCTATCTAAACCATCCAGAGCGTCACCCAAACGCATACAAAAAAAATCAACTGTACGTGTGTTTGTCACGGAACTTCTCCTAAACGGCTGGACCGATTTGGATCGATAATATAACCTAGATACCGACTGCAGCGCCATCTGCCGGGCTGATTTGTGAATCTAAACCATCCAGGGCGCCACCCAACCGCATACAAAAAAAAACATTCAAATCGATCCAGCCGTTTAGGAGGAATTCAGTGACATACACACGTACAGTAGAATTTTATATATAAAGATTATTATTATTACTATAGATTCTAGTTTTTTTTTTCGAGATTTCATAGTCAAAGTCAAAGAAGCACTAATAAAGGTCAAAGCGAGCGAAGTTACCACGTCGGAAGTCCGCCTTCAACTGAGAATTTTCTTATTCTCGAACTGATCCATCATGTCATAGATATACGTAATTCCTTCCTTCCTCTAGGCTTTGCGTTTACCACATCATCACTTATCACAAAGAAAATGATATATTAAATACAAGGATAACATTGCAGTCAGTTTAGTAGACTAATATTAAAATCAAAATGTCATTTATTCAGGCCCTGGTAAGGCACTTATGAACGTTAAATTGGTACATACAGTTGAATTTACCACCGGTTCGGAATACACTTAAACTGAGAAGACTCCGGCAAGAAACTCAGCAAGGCAATATTTATTTGATGCGATTATAAATGTAATTCTCACCTCAATTTCAGAGACGATCTTGTCCAATGTGAGCTTGGTATTGTTGAGGTTCCGAGCGAACATCGCGTTCATGTTGTCGCTCATTTGATTGATGGCTGCTTTGTCTGATGCTAACGTCTTGTCTACTTCTTGCTGTTAATTGATAAATATCATGTTTAGCTACGACTTTCAACCTCTGGTACAGTAGTCCCAACTGATAAGGCGCGTCGTGAATCTTCGTTCGCACAGAAAAGAAAGTATGGCCCGAAGATTAATGAAAGAATGCTTAAAACTTACAATCAACCTTGGATCACTACTATAAGGTTCATAATACAGTGCAGCTGTTAGTTCCGTCTCACTCGCAAGTGCCGCCCCTCCGCACACATGGCGGCAGCTGCCGACCAATAGCGTTTCCCGCGCTTTGAAAATGTATCTTCTGCGCAGGTACATCGGTAAGCCATATTACTTGGGTACTGCTGTAAACTATTTACGATTATTTGCCCATTTAGAAATCAGCTAAATAAAATATCGGTGTAATAATGTTTTTAATATTTTTTTACCAATTAAGTTTTACTGTCTCTTTTGAACAAAAAAAGACAAGAAAAGGATATAAGAAATTCATCATAATGTCCCACTGCTGAGCAAAGGCCTGAACAAAAATCAGGGTGAAAGGGACTGGGCAGATACTCCACCACGCGTGCCCACTCGAACATCGTCCTTCGAACTCAGTACTTATTTTAACACCTCTTTAAATTGTTTTTCATGCCCAATATAATCCACGTCTATCAATTGTCATTTTATTTCCCGCCAACCAAACGAAACAGAAATGTGCAAGCGATTATAGACCGTAAGGTTGTAAAAATGTTCAGTCCGCGACTGTACGTCCCTAGAGTTCCGCCAGCAGAATGATCGAAGATGTACGTCGTGTTTGAATCTCTGAAAAATCCGTGACGGACTTTTTTGTGCCTTTCCTTCCCACAAAAAGTGTGTCGTCTGCGGTGCACCTAAGGGAGCACTTAATGTTACTAATATTTGACATAATTACCTCAATTTGTTCCTTAGCCTGATCGAGAGCTCGCAACAGTTGGTTATTGATGTGTTCCACCACCTCCACAACATTCGTATTGAACACCTCCATGTCTATACTGATAGCGCTCGTACCTACAATAAATATTTTGACATTGAAAATGCAACCTTCCGTACCTTACCACCGTGCTGGTTTCCTTCACCGAAAGCTCAAGCTCATAGGGTTCGAACCCGTGACCTTCGATCGGTATCCGACGTCACTACCACTGAGCTATCATCGCCTCAAAACTTTTCGAAATCAGTGCAAAATCACTAACTAGTTTCTAGTAGTTCTAGCTGTGCCTCAATTCTCGTAACAAAACGTCAGCGGTGTCGTAGCGACATCAACTATTTAAAGTGTGTATCGTGTAATATTTTGTATAATAAACGTGTATATGCCTCAATAAGTTGTCTATAGAATCGTTTTTCAATCGTAAATTTCACATTATAATAGTAAAAAACACAGTTGAAGTCGCTACGACATCGTTGAAGTTTTGTTACGAGAATCGAGCCACTAGTAGTACTAGCTCGGTATTACTCTAAAGGACACCATTATGATGGCAGTTATGACATGACGGTGTCTCTTTTCGTCTCGTATTCTTGTCTCTTTCCGGCTCAATAATAGATTACGATCAACTCTGATCAAGTTATCAGTTAGAACAAAAGTTACCTTCATCAAACTCCTTCGAATACTTCTCAACGGTTTTATCACACTCTTCTCTCCCATTCTCACACTCCTCTAAATCTTTATCCGCCATTTTAATCTCTTCTTCATTAGCTTGTAACTGCATCTCCATCCATTTGATCTGTCCGTCTATGCTCTCTTCTAGCAGTTGTTTGTTTTGTTCCACTGAGGCCAACCTTTCGTTCAGTCTGTCTAGATCTTCTTTAGCTTGTCTTCTCAATTCCTCCATACAGTCTAGCCTGGACTGCGTCTTCTGCCTCTCCGTTTCAATATCGGATAGTTCTTTAGATATACTTTCCTGAATTTGCGCCTTTTCTATATTAAATTTCTGTGGAAATGTTTCATTTATTTACTCAAATACACATTCCTCACACACGGTTATCTGATCCCAAACTAAGCAGAGATTGTACTATGGAAATCATATATAACTGATATAATACATGTTGTATGTATATACATACATAATGACACACAGACTTAGGTCATGCAGACTTGTTCATGCACATATGTATGTCCTGGATGGGAATCGAACCCACGACCTGCGGCGTGATAGGTCGAATCTGAACCAACTACGCTAATTGGCTCATATATCACTAATATTATAAATGCGAAAGCGAGTGGTTTCCTCACAATGTTTTCCTACACTGAAAGCTCAAGTTTACTGTAGGATTTGTATCCGGGACCTTCGTCTTGGTAAGTATACATATTTTTAGCTTTAGCTTATTTTTTTCAGCACAAATGAAGTCGGTTTAAACAAAAGAATGTAAAATAAGAAAAAAAAGAGAATTTATGTGTGTGGGGGGGGGTGTGGTGTGGGGGTTGTGTGTGTGTGGGGGGGGGTGTGGTGTGGAGGGGGGTGTGTGTGTGTGTCTTTGTTAGTTGCATAAATAAGTATTAAAGACAGTGTACTGACTGCAATGTTCTGTTGTATCTGGTGAGTCCTGTGGTGCGCCAGCGCGCGTCGCTGGTCGGTGTGGAGCGCGTCGGCGTGTGCGCGTGCGCACTGGGACGCGCGCACGCGCCGCGCGAACGTGCCGTGCGCGCCGCGCAGCGACGACACGCGCGTCGCTGCACCGCTGTACTGCAAAACAATACAATCATTTCTCGCCGGAGTCTTCTAAGTTTAAGTGTATTCCGAACCGGTGGTAAATTCAACTGTATGTACCAATTTAACGTTCATAAGTGTCTCACCAGGGCCTAAACTGAATAAATTACTTTTTGATTTTAATTTTGAATACAATACAATACACAACAATAAATATGCCGGATTGGGACATCAATATGTACGGGTGGATACGACAATACGACATTAAATGGAAACACGTAATGTACTCATGTATACGATCAACTTTTACTATGAGACCAATTTCGAAATCGCAAAAAATATTACAGCTTTTCATACATTTTTGCCGAGGAGACATGAACCTTTTGTATGATAATTGGACTGTTTTACAAAAAACTTAAACCGACTTCAAAGTACACGAAGAAGTAATCAATCAACCTGATCTGATGACAATGGGACCAAACGGGAAGTGTACCCCATCTAGACAAAAAAAGAATTTTCCAAATCGGTTCATAAATGACGGAGTTATGAGGTAACAAACATAAAAAAAAAAAAAAAAAAAAAAAAAAAAAAAAAAAAAAAAAAAAAACAACCGAATTGAGAACCTCCTCCTTTTTTTGAAGTCGGTTAAAAAGAAGTAGTTTTTTGCGATTGCGAAGTTGGTCTCATAGTAAAACTTGACATACACGAGTACATGAGTACTTTACGTGGTTTCATTTAATGTCGTATTGTAGTATCCACCCCATATATAAAATTCTACTGTACGTGTTCTACATACACAATGTCACGGAACTCCTCCTAAACGGCAGGACCGATTTGAATGAATTTTTTTGTATGCGTTTGGGTGACGCCCTGAATAGTTTAGATAGGGTAAGGTAGGATAGGATAGGATAGGGTAGGGTAGGGTAGGGTAGGATAGGGTAGAGTAGGGTAGGATAGGGTAGGGTAGGGTAAAAGTAGTGGTAGGGTAGGGTAAAAGTAGTGGTAGGTTAGGGTATAAGTTAGGACACCACACGAACGAAGTCGTGCCGAGCAACTAGTAAATATCCTGAGACATTCCTAACACACGGTCATCTGATCCCAAACTAAGTGGATCTTGTACTATGGAAATCATATATAACTGATATAATACATATACTAATTTTCGTTTGTAAAGACATACTTAACATACATCATTACACCCAGACTCAGGACATACAGACATGTCCATGCACACAAATGCATGTCCTGCGCGGGAATCGAACCCACGACCACAGTATATGAACACAATTCCAGAAACTAAGAATTAACGGATTATCAACTCACCCACTGGTTGACGAACTTCCCCACGTCCCCCTTAACATCGACATCATGCGCCAGCAGCACACCGGCGCGCACGCCCTCCACCAGCGCGCTCAGACCAGCTTGCACTGCGTCTGTGTGTTCACTTAACGATCTACTTATCTGTGCACACTGCTCTTGAGTTATATTACTCATGTCACTGTACTTATTACTGATTGTTGACTTGATCTGAAAAGAATTTATTTCAACTGTTTATTATACAGATTATACTACATATAAGGAGAGGTAGAGCGTAGCGAGCTGGGTTAGTACCTCCACCTTACAGAATACCGCAGACAAATAACTTTATGTTGTGTTCTTGCGAATGAGTAAGCGAGTCAGAGATCATTGGGGAGGGGGGAACGGTCGATAACGCGTGAGCGATGCCTCGTGTGTTGCAAGCATCCATATGGCTACGGTAATCGCTTACAAGCAAACGCTTACGCTTTGGCAAATATGCATACGGCCCACCTGATGTTAAGCGGTCACCGAAGCCTATTGACGCTTGGCTTGCTACACCAGCGGACTTCATTACAATTGTTACCATAAGAATCTTTTTCTTTTTAGTGGTTCTAAAAATGTATTTTTGAATACGAAGCTACTTAGGTTACAAAGAATCACACATTATTAATATTATAAATGCGAAAGTGAGTTCGTTTGTTTGTTACGCCTTCACGCCTCAATTACTCTACGAATCATCATGAAATTTGGCATGCAGATAGCCTATGGTATGGAGATTATAGCGGGAACGCGGGTGAAACCGCGGGGGACAGCTCGTCAACAAATAACTTTGAAAGATTTCATTGTTTTGTTAACTTTTGGACAATCTTGTCTATTTCTTATCAAAGTTAAAATACTTACGTCAGTAATTGCCGTCATGATATTCTGCACTAGTTCCTCCAAACTCTGCTTATTCTTATTTTGAGTTTCAGTTGACGATGTTGTATAGTTGTCTGTGGGATAAATAGGGAGTATGACTCATTTTGAATCTTACATCATATCATAGTTATCCGGATTGGAAAACATAATAAAAAAAGTGGAAAAAACTAAATTATTAAACGATACGAGAACTCAAAGTTACGCTGCCGGGTTATTTCAAAAGTTATTGTTAAAAAAAAACATTTTTTTGTGACTGTACTTGGTGCTGATTCTATTGTTTACAACTTAAACTAATTTTAATCTCATTATGTCTCTTTCTAACAAAGAACATAAGAAAAGTATGTAAGAAATTTAGTCCTTTCAAATTAGTACAATGCTTGCTTTCAATATAAATTTATTCACCATCTATTGCGGTCACGTCTAAATACCCGCAAATGAAGACGGCAAAAACTATTATGACAGCTTTAAATATGTTCTATCCTTTTTCAATAATGTACGTAAGAAAAAGATGTGATGCGACTAAAATTAGTTCAGTGCGATTTACAACAGAATCGGCACCACTGTCTTTCAATATACTAATGTATACCATATCGGGATCTGGCTGGCTACCACCCTAAGGTTTAAAATCTGTCGCCAAGCACCTATCTTTGTGGTCCGATAGCTGCACTTGAGAGCCAGTTCCTTCTAGGCTTTGTGAGAGCACCACCTTCGGCTACTAAAAAAAAACTATTTTTAAGGGATTTTACTTTGAAAAACATAAATAATATCTTCTCAGCAAATGCAACCTTCCGAACCGGTATTAGAGTATTAGAGTCAGACTTTTCATAAGTGCCTGCGAAGGTCTATTTGAATAAATGATTTTGAATTTGAATTTGAATTTAAATAACCTACCTAAGAATAGCGACACTCATAGTTTGAACACTAGAAATTCCTTAACTCTTTCAAGGGGCAATGTATACGTTTCTATAATAAAGTACCCAAATAAATCCAAGAGCTACCTATACATAGATTCAAAAAGATAGTAAAACAGAAGTTATGCCAGAAAGGATACTATAAAGTTTCTGATTTTGTAGATGACAAGAATGCATTTGAATGAATTGTTCGCTTCGCAGGCTATTTTTTTTTTTTTATACCTCTGAGGTGGCTAACAAGCATACGGCCCGCCTGATGGTAAGCAGTTACCGTAGCCTATGGACGCTTGCAACACCAGGGGTATCACTCGCGCGTTGCTGACCCTGAAGAAACCTCTTCACACCCTTTTTGAAGAACCCCATACTGTACTCCATTGGGAAAACCACGGTAGGGAGCTCATTCCACAGTCCGAGCGTCCGCGGAAGAAAATTCCTTTTAGCCCGTACAGTTCGAAACATTTCTGGTTTCAATGTGTGTGGATGGATTCCCCGTCGATGGCGAGAGTTGCGATGGTGGAAGGTAGCCGTGGGCATCAAGTCGAACAATTCCTTAGAACACTCTCCGTTGTACAAGCGGTAGAACATACTATTGTTATATATATTTTGTAAATTGTAATACTTATAAGTACACAGTTAAAAAAAAAACTTGCCGAGTTTCTTGCCGGAGTCTTCTCAGTTCAATTTGTATTTGGAACCGGTGTAGTCATTTGTTAACGTTCATAAGTGCCTTATCAGGGCCTGATTGAATAAATGCTTTTTGACTTTGAATTGACCTCGATGAGGTTGTATTACCTAGAGTGAGGTGCAGCGTCGTGATAAGGTTGTCGAGCGCGTGCGAGAACTGTTGTGTTCCGTTGGCGAACTGTTCGCGGAGCCGCATACACTGTTGCCGGTATGTCTCGCGCACCTCCAGGTTCGTGCTCTCCACTGATCTGTCAACAACGTACTCCTATATATCGGGACTAGTTGCACCCCGCGCATTGTTTTATTTGCTTGAACATGGTGAAAAATGGTGACAGATACAAAAAGAGCAGATCTCATATTCAGCCAAGAACTGGCATGCAAAAATTTCATCAGAATTAGTACAAAATTAAAGAATAATCTACAAGCATTATCATAAATTAGGAATGAAATTAAAAGTAAAATGATTAACAAAATTTCCTACAGATCCAATAATAAAATAAAATGTCAACGTATCTTATCTTGTGCCGAGAAATAACTCGGACACTTCGACCCATTGGGATCTATTGTGTTCCCCTAGATAACTTACCCCTCCCCAGTCTCGTTGAAAACTCTTTTAATGAGTTTTACTACGAGGCTAGGTGATATGAGCCTGTAGTCTTCTGGTTTTGGATATCCGATCCCCAGGAGACTCATTCGCTTACCAGCCAGTGCATCGCATGTGCACACCGTAATTTTTTTTTTCCGTAAGTCAGTACCATCGAGGAACAATCCCTTGGAGTAGTAATACCGAGCAATCCGATTCCGAAAATAGTCAGTGGTTTGTCACTGATTTTAAACAGTAAGGACCAATCACTGCATCGTGTGTTGTCTAGGGCATGAATCTCGGAATCTCGGAATCTCGTAATATCGGACCATTTTTTCCGATATTACAATATCGGAATTGAGTGATCCAATATCGTAATATCGGAATCGGATATTTTTTCTATTTGAGTTTTTAAATTGAGCTTTTAAGCGCGCCACAAGGTATGGTCACCTAGAGCTATAAAATTAACGTATCGTACATCAATTTTGCCTACCAGTGTTGCAAGTGAGCGTATTTTTTCAACAAAATACGATGTTCATTATCCATAAAAATGCTTGACGCTTTGTTTTTAGGAAAATATTAGCAAGAAAAACGAGCGTGTAAAAAATAAACATAAAATGGTGCTGATTCTGTTGTTTACAACTAAAATAATTTAGTCTCACTATATCTCTTTCTAACAAACATAACAAAAGGATGTAAGAAATTTAGTCCTGTCAAATTAATCCAATGCTTGTTTTCAACACAAATTTTGTCGCCATCTATAGGTTACGTCTTACGTCTAAATACACGCAAATGAAGACGGTAAATACGAATTTCATAGCTTTAAATGTGTTCTATCCTTTAATAATGTTTGTAAGAAAGAGATGTGATTTTACTAAAATTAATTTAGTGCGATTTACAACAAAATCGGCACCATTATCTTTTTCTATACTAATATAATATTAATTATATTAGTATAGAAAACGATCGATATACGAATCGTCTCGCACGTAGGTTTGACGACTTCCAGCCTATGTTCAGCAGTGGCCATCCATGGGCTGATATGATGATGCTTATATAATAAAGGGTTTTTTGTTTGTTTAAACGGTAAAACCGCGAGGGACAGTTTTAATATAATGAAACTGAAGATTTTTTGTTCGTTTGTTTTAATGCATTTATCTATGGAACTACCAGTCGGATTCGATTTTTTTCCACTAATAGACGAGGAGACTTTCCAATAATAGCATGGAGGACCTCTTGGCTCATTATGAAACCACTAACCTCCAATTCGGACTTGCAATCAACACACAAGATTTAAATATTAATAATAGACCGGGCCTAACTTAATAGAATGGACGTACTGCGAAAAATATACATCTACCTCGGCTCTACCATTTCCAACATAAGAGACTGTGATGATGAGATCAGAAGATCATGCGCAATGACAAGATCAGCAGTAGGAAGATTTGGAAAGACAGTAGGATAACGAGGAAAACAAAGATTCGACTTATGAGATGCCTGGTATTTCCGATCTTTCTCTGAGGAGCTGAAACTTGGTCATTAAGCCTACAAGATCGCCGGAAAATTTACGTACTGGAGATGTGGTGCTGAAGACGCTTCTTGAAAATTCCGTTGACGGCCTTTCACACCAATAACTCGATCCTGCAGGAGCTTAGAATAACAGATAGTCTTTCATCGACTTTGCAGCTTCGAATTCTGAAGTTATTTGGTTACATCTGCAGAAACGAACACGATGAAGAGTCTTACTGTCCAGGGTGGGAGAGTGTACTCGCAACGCTACGAAAGCTGTAACCCTAGTCAAGGAGAACATTGAAGACCCACCATGTACACTATCTATTGCAACCACGACCACTCTGACAGGAGTACTCGACTGAGCAGAAGATGTTTTCAATCCAACTTTATAACGAACTAGTTGTCCCCGAGGTTTCACCCGCGTTCCCGGGATCAAAAGTAGCCTATAATACTCAGGGAGTATGTAGCTTCCTATAAGTGGAAAAAAAAAAACGAATCTGACCGGCAGTTTCACAGATTAGTCAGTTAACCAAACAAAAAACTCTTCCCCTTTATAATATTAGTATAGATAGATAATTATGTGAAGTTTATAAGGAATATGTGCTAATTATAAGGAATATGTGCAATTTATAATAAAAATTTCTAATTCCGATATTGAGATCCAATATCGGAAATCAATATCGGAATTGAAAAATATTCCGATATTACATGCCCTAGTGTTGTCACTTGGGCAATCAGAGCGCATGTGTCCTTGTCTTATCCAATCAGAGCGCATTGTCGATGGTAGCAAATTGGCGGAATAGATTGCAAGCAAAATCAACGTGATTACGCTTCTTTGGATTACTTGTTCGATGGTCAGTACCTTCTCCAGAATATTAGAAAACTTTCAAAAAAAAGGTGGATGAAATCGTTAGTCGTTCTGAAATTATGACGTGAGCGAGGGAAATTGGGATTCATTTTTATATACATACTAGCTTTCCCCCGCGGTTTCACCCGCGTTCCCGGGATAAAAAGTAGCCTATGTCCATCTCCATACCATAGGCTATCTGCATGCCAAATTTCATCATTATCCGTTCAGTAGTTGAGGCGTGATGGCGTAACAAACAAACAAACTCACTTTCGCTTAAATTATTTATTATACTTTTATTATAGTTAGGATTAGGATAGAGATTGGACATGATTGCGATGAAAGATCGGTATAACACACATAAGGAGGCAAAATCTCCTCAGACTGAGGGGCTCTAAACCGCTTGTGAGCTCGTTTAAAACGGCACAGTAAAAACCATTTTGGTTCCAATGTGTGAGGGGTGACTGTACCACTATCATGTGGTGACATTGAGATAGGCATACCTGCGTTTATCAACAGTATCGTGTAGACAGGCGACGTGGTTGGTGGCTAAATCGGCTGTAGCGAGCAGTTCCCGCGCCTGCGCACCGAGCCGCTTCTCCGTGTCGGCGAGCTTCTCCACCAGGTGCCGCTGCTCCACGCACGCCACCTGACTGCTGCGGTACAACTGGGGAACACACAACGTGATTACAAAGTTAAAAGGATAGGAAAACTCCCGTTTGTATAAACGTGACATACTGTTCGTCTTTATTTTACTGTGGCTATAAGGGATTTTTATTTTTATTATGTATAGTATAATAAATATCCTGGGACATTCCTCACACACGGTCATCTGATCCCAAACTAAGCAAAGCTTGTACTATGGAAACCAGATTACTGATATAATACATATACTACTTTTTGTTTGTAAATACATACTTAATATACATAATTACACCCAGACTCAGGACATACAGACATGTTCATGCACACAAATGCATGTCTTGTCTGGGAATCGAACCCACGACCTGCGGCGCTATAGGTTAAGACTCTACGTCTTAACCAACTGCGCCAACGGGCCCGTCATAGGCCTGTGTTTGACCAAAATCTGGGCAATTACGATGCAATCGAAGGTGCTAAGCACACGCCTACAAGAAACTGGCTCTCAAATGCAGCTCTCGGAATATATCGGCTTGCTTGGCGACAGATTCTCAAATTGAGGGTATTTAAATACCCTACCACATAAATTCTCTAAAAATTATGCAAATTTAAACATTAATGATAAATAAAATAGCCGCGTAAATAAGCTCAGAGTCACTCAGCGAGCTATGGAACGAGCTATGCTCGGAATTTCTCTACGTAACAGGGTCCGAAATGAGGACATTCGTAGGAGAACTCAAACGAAGGACATAGCTCGTAGAGTAAGTAAGCTGAAGTGGCAATGGGCAGGCCACATCGCTCGAAGAGCCGATAACCGCTAGGGGAGGTTCTCTCATGGCGACCATGTACAGTCGAGGACATAAATATGTATACACTTAGTGAAATTCAACAACGGTTTCCTCTTAAACTACTGATTGAAATTATGAAATATTATAAAGGCAGAATCTTCTAACATATACTATTATGATTTGTGTAATAGTTTAACACTTAAATGTTAAACATGCGAGAAAATCGCTATTGAATTTCAAAAATTGTATACATATTTATGTCCTCGACTGTACTGGTGCGCGCCGAGCGGGACAACCTCCCACCAGGCACAGGTGGACCGACGACCTGGTCAGAGTCCGTTCCAAGTGGAAGTCAATGGGGGAGGCCTATGTTCAGCAGTGGACATCCATTGGCTGATATAATTCTACATTAATAACCGCTAACTTACATTACTAGTTTTAGCGAGTTGAACTTGCGTGGTGGTAAGTTTCTCTCTGGTACAGTTCAACTCCCGGTCCCGATCCTTCAGCACGAGATTGAGGTCCGTGAATATGTTCTCCATGCGGTCGTGCTCCTCCTCCATGGCTCGTTTCTTGAGGAGCAGTTCTTGGATCTCCTTCCGCTGCTCCTCCTGCTTCAGGGTCATCTCCGTGAAGGTATCGCTTGCGAGGTACACGCCTGGGGGAGTAGGTAGAAATATGCTTATTAATGACCAAACTGGGTGTAGCAATCCTCAAACATGCCGCATTTAAATTATCAAAAAAAAAATACAAGTATTTTTTCTTTTAGCTATTAAACAAAAATATACGAAGATATCGTGTGTTGAAGATCCGCGTGACGTCACGTGATGGTCGCTTTCACAAACAAATGACGTTACGAACGCCCACTCCAAAATTTTGAGTATTTTCAAATACTTTTTGGACTCTGAATATATTTGCAATTTTTCCAAATGTGTTACGAAGCACGCAAATACAAAGATAAATAAGTTTAAGTCAAAAAATAAAATAGAATCTTTTTTTTGGTGACTATACTTTTTGTTGACTGTACTTGCATTGTCTTCCAATATACTAATGTATACCAAATATTAAGCTGGAAGTGGCTGAAATTGGACTTGCAAGATTTGACCCGAACATAATATACATACCTACATTCTACATCCACATACATCCTAAGGTTGTCTGGAAGAGATCGCTTCTTAGCGATAAGACCGCCTATTGTAATTACAGTTTTTTTTTTAATTTTAAGCATTTATTTTTATACTTTGTATTTTAATACTTTTTGTACAATAAAGAGTTATCTATATATCTATACATTGCAAGTTACTAAAAAGTTCATTAAAAGCTATGTTTAAATCCCTTACCATTCTTGTCCCTAGCCGCCTGCAAATCCCTCTTCAACTTATCAATCTCATCAACAAACTCCTTGAGTATTGCTTTCTTGGTCAATTTCTGATTGATCTCAGGTTTGTTCTGTATATTCTTAGCTCTGTGAGCGTACTCCAAAGTACTCATGGTCTCTTCCAGATCTTTGTGTCCGGGGGATATGGTCGCTATGATCGAAGTCTTGGTTCTGCCACCAAGAGATTCTTGAAGGATACGGGTTAATTTTGATTCCCTGTAAGTATTTGAATGATGCATAGACTATACATTGAATCAATTGTAACGTTCGTAAGTGTCTTATTAGGGCCTAAATTGAATAAACGATTATTGAATTTGAATTTACTTTTGTGGTAAGAAATGTTTACCCAACCAGTGTTGCCACTTTAGTAAATTGATTGCTAAATCTAGCTACATTTTTTTTTTTTAATACTACTTAGTCGGTAAACAAGCATACGGCCCACCTGATGGTAAGCGGTTACCGTAGCCATATGGACGCTTGCAACACACGAAGCATTGCTCACGCGTTACCGACCTTTCCCCCCTCCCCTATGAGGCGACCTTACTCACGCGTAGGAACACAACTTTACACAACATAAAGTTATTTGGCTGCGGTATTCTGTAAGGTGGAGGTACTTCCCCAGTCGAGCTGCTCTTTGAGCGAATAAACGCTATGCTCTACCTCTCTTAAAAATTTAATTTAATTTATGATAAATAGATCATCATATCATATCAGCCTAGGTATGCCCACTGCTGAACATAGGCCTCCCCCATTAACTTCCACTTCGTACGGTTTTGGGCCGCTTGCATCCAGCGGTGCCCAGCGATCTCGACCAGATCGTCGGTCCACCTGGTGGGAGGTCGTCCCGCTCGGCGCTTTCCAGTACGTGGTCGCCACTCGAGAACCTTCCTTCCCCATCGGCTATCAGTTCTTCGAGCGATGTGGCCTGCCCATTGCCACTTCAGCTTACTAACTCCAAATTAATGATAAATAGATAGCTACAATAAATAGGTATATTTGGTAGCTAAATCCGAGAGCGCAGTGTGGCGCGGTAGTACGTATTTACACGCGCTTACGAACATGTGAGTTCTTGGGCTGTGTGAGTAAAAATTGTCTACTATTGGTCTATTGGCGTTAGTTTACGGCCCATCTCTCGAGATCTGTGGATATAACCATGTCACCTAGTATAGTCTATAATTATTGTTCATATTTTTATTACCTGTACGGTATGTGTGGATGCCTCTCAACCAAAGCAGTGATGACCCTCCCGAGAGTGAGCAGAGATTGGTTAATATTTACGCACTCTCTCGCTCGTTCCCTCTTGGCCGGGTTATCTGATCCGGCTTTACTAATGTTCTCAGACCCGGCGAGGTCCACCAGGTTCAGTTTACCTATCTTCACCAGTTCTTCACCCTCGGGGCTGTTTTCCTTCATGTGTACTACGATTGTGAACACTGTGTGGGAGCGGCTGTGGAAGGTACATTAGGTATTAGTTGCGTGTGACGGTTATATGTGGGTGTGGGTTTGATTCCCACTAAAGTCTATTTCTAAGCATACTTTAGGTAGAAGTTTGGTACATAGTATTCCGATTGCATGTATTTTAGCTCAGTGGTAGTGACGTCGGATACCGAAACGAAGGTCTCGGGTTCGAATCCTATAATGAGCTTGAGCTTTCGGTGAAGGGAAACTATAGCACGGTGGTATGGTACTTTATATAGTGTAGTACCCATCTGGTTGGCTATCATCCTCAAGTTGAAAACCTGTCGCCAAGCACCTATCGGTGTGTTCCGACACCTGCACTTGACAGCCAGTTCCTTCTAGGCTTTGTGTGCTTAAGACCTTCGGCCACATCATCACTTATGTGGTGAGATTAGAGTCAATAAATAGACCTACATGGTAAAAAAAAATGTTACTTCTATTTTTTTTTATCAATAACTATCTCGTCAAAACAAACTACTTATCTATTTATGTTTATTTACAACTTTTACTATAAAACTAACTCTGAAAGCGTGAAAATATAATTGAACTGTTTTATGGAAAACTTAAACCGACTTCAAAGTATTTACACTATCAAAGTAACCTGATCTGATGACAATGGGACCAAACGGGAAGTGAACCATTCCATATAAACAAAGAATTTTCCAAATCGGGTAATAAACTTGAAAACTCAAAAAAAAACAAGGAATATAGAACCTCCTCCTTTATTTGAAGTCGGTTAAAAAGCTGTTCCATACAAAAGTTCATTACCAACTCAACCGAAATGTATGGAAGCACTGATAATAATTAGACTGTTTTACAAAAAACTTAAACCGACTTCAAAGTACACTAAGAAGTAATCAAATCCTGATCTGACAATGGGACCAAACGGGAAGTGTACCCTTCTAGACAAAAAAAGAATTTTCGAAATCGGTTGATAAATGACGGAGTTACGAGGTAACAAACATTTAAAAAAAAATACAACCGCATTGAGAACCTCCTCCTTTTTTTGAAGTCGGCTAAAAATCATTATCTTACACATAAACTACATTACATACAACACAAAATAATATATTACTAAGTTTATTTTATGTCTCCTCGCCAAATATTGCAGGAACCAATCCAAACGGATATAAATGTGAAATGCGCATCTAACATTCGATATTTTTTATAAATAATTAGACTGTTTTACAAAAAACTTAAACAGACTTCAAAGTACATTAAGAAGTAATCAAATCCTGATCTGATGACAATGGGACCAAACGGGAAGTATACCCTTTCAGACAAAAAAATAATTTTCCAAATCGGTTAATAAATGACGGAGTTAAGAGATAACAAACATAAAAAAAAAAAAAAAAAAAAAAACTTACAACCGTATTGAGAACCTCCTCCTTTTTTTGAAGTCGGTTAAAACAATAAAATAATAATTAAATAATGTAGAGGAAACATAAAAAAGAACAAACAACATAATGTGCAGTTCAGACTTACTTAGACTGAGATTTTCCATTAGATTGGTTGCTGCAATATTACAATTATTCTTTTATTATAAATAAATATTCTGGGACATTCCTCACACACGGTCATCTGATCCCAAACTAAGCGGATCTTGTACTATGGAAACCAGACAACTGATATAATTTTGCAATACTTTTTCTCTACATTCATTCTTACTGAATGAGCTACTACATCATTGTCGCGGGGTCTCCTACCCTACTCCTGATGACCACCTGGTGCAGATACCAGTCTCTCACAAATCGTATCTTTTGCCATACCTAAAATGCTCATTATTGTTTATTTACATATAATTTGTGAAGAGAGAATAAATGATTATATTAATAATACATATACTACTTTTTGTTTGTAAATACATACTTAATATACAAAATATGATAAAAGGCGACTAGGTAAAGTGCGTCTTGTGACTCAATAAGGAATATGGCCACAGTTTTTTCATTTTCTCTTACTTTTTTTCACTATCATGAATTTGAAAGAATAAATCATATCAGACAAGAAATAGTGTCTTTATTTTGTATCAATCACATCAACTCGTGACGTCAGTATACATGCCAGCATAATAATTTATATGCTTTGAGTTCAACCGATTTAATGTATTATGACGTCACGCGATTTATTATTAATTTTCACAAATGTTGTTATATTTTATAAAAACTTGTAACAATTGTATACTTGCCGTTTCTTCTCAGTTGAAGACCGACTTCCGAACCGGAGGTAACTTCAGTAGCTTACCTTCATAAGTGCCCTACTAGGGCCTAAAGAATCATGGCGAGCTCCATACATTGATTTGTACAAAAAAATAAAACATTTTAGAGGGTATTTAATCACTTCCAATGTTGAGATTACATTACCAGCAACATAATATACATGAAATATTTTATAAACACCGCAAAACATAACAACAACATAATGGTTTTGGTCGCGAATAGTCGCGATTTGCCGGCTTGCCATAGAAATTCGCATTTTTATCCCGGCGATCTAAAAATATTTTAAATGGCTCAACTTGTTCCTTAGGCACCAAGGATCAATTATAACGTCATTCCAACGTCTCTAACAATCTTTATTTTTTTGTACAAATCTCGCCATGATCCTTTAAATAATGGCTTTAACTGGCGCTTGCCTACACACAGCCAACATGTATGGCTTAATAAAATCGGAAGGTAATGTTTTGTTACCTGGACTGTGCGTTCATGAGGGTGGAAGCGACCCTCTTCCTCTCCTGCCCCTGCGACATGATCTTGTACACCTCATTCTTGTTGTGTACCTGCATCATTGACAATGTTATATTTATTTGAGACACCATCGTAAAAATTATTTATGAATTTGTAGTTGTCATGGTAACGAGTAAACGCTTATGTCTGATAATCTCACTAATATTATAAAAGCGTTTGGATGTTTGTACCTCAATCACGCTTCAACATCTGAACGGATTTGGATGAAATTTGGCAAACAAATAGAATATGTTCCGTAATAACACATAGCACACACTTTTTAGCCCAGGAAAGCATACAATATATTAGGGGGTTATGTTTTTGTTTCAACTACCCCACAGACAACAGACGAAACAGATTGGGGCGGAGTTTCGGCGTATATTTGATGATCATCATAATGACGCGGTACGACGAAGACGACGTTATTGGATGAAATTCATTAATGGTGGTATGGTGCAAAGATATGCGGTAACCAGTTCGCAAATTGGGAAAAACAACACAACCATATCTTTAGTCGCTCCCTCATGTCTGAAAATCGTGATCCGTTACGGGTTTACTTACAGAGCGAATACAACCTAATGAATTACTATTCTTATCAATACTTAATAAAAAATTGAATAGGTATATGCGCTACGATATGGCTAAGCGTATTAGAATATTTCTGCGACAGATTCAACATAGACACCTACACTCTATTAAGTCCATTGTTTACATAATTAAAAAAAATTAAACACATTCTTTCTCTTATTCTCTCTCTTCACGTTTTCTTTTGTCAATTAAACAAAAAAATACGAACATATCGAGTGTTAAAGTTTCGCGTGACGTCACGTTATGGTACAGTTTTTAATATAAGTGACGTCACGAGCCCCAACTCCCAAACTTATACGCGCTTTATCTTTGGCATTTCTTTAAGGTTTGATGATCAAACTGACAGACTAATTAGATGTTTTTTTTTACCCAGGTATCGCTATTATCGAAAGAAATAAATGAAATGCCTCAATAATATACGACCACAGTAATAAACCACTCAATAATATACCACTATTTAAATATCCTTACCGTAATCTCCTCCAATCCGTTAACAATATTAGACCCTTTCCTGGTGACATCCTCGTAGATCCTCAACTTGGAGTTGTCCTCAGACGAGGACAGCAAGTCGAACAGCTCTTCATTATACAGCTCCAAGTATGAGACACGCACTGTGTACTCTGTGTTGGTTATCCGTAGCTCGTCGAACAGCTGGCTGAGGGCACGTGGAATGATTCCGGAGAGTGGGTCCTGGGGAGACCAATCATTTGATTCATTCATTAAATTATCATTTTTGCCAGTTCTCAGCTGTAGGCTGGCTTAGATATGACGTCACATGGAGAAAGCCATAGGTATACTACAGTGATTGTTAGCTTTTGGTAATTAAAGCTTTAAAGTCATTCAAACTGGATACTGTTTTGGGAGAGGTTTATTCGCTCAAAGAGCAGCTCGACTGTGGAAGTACCTCCACCTTACAGAATACCGCAGCCAAATAACTTTATGTCGTGTAAAGTTGTGTTCCTGCGAGTGAGTAAGGTCGCCACAGCTCATAGGGGAGGGCTTGCTTCTTGTGTTGCAAGCGTCCATACGACTACGGTAAACGCTTACCATCAGGCGGGCCGTATGCTTGTTTACCGACTTAGTTGTATAAAAAAAATAAAGATACACGCGTTTCTATTACACTTTGCTTCCAGTACAACATAACTTTAGGAATACACCTTATATAATCTCTATAGATTATATAAGGTGTATTCCTAAAGTTATGTTACTACAAAACTATTTTTGTAGTACCTTTTTGGCTAGCTACATCCAATGTCACCTGTTTACTCCAGGTGGCTACTCATAGCCTCTCATGCTCTGGCCACACACATCACATACAATGGTAAGATAATAATCAAACACAAAAACCAAATCAAAGCTTGTATGTACTATGGAAACCAGATAAGATTAATGATATACTACATATACGACTACTACTACTTTTTGTTTGTAAATACATCATCATCAGCCTATAATGTCCCACAGCTGATCACAGGCCTCCTTTCACAAATCAGGGTGAAAGGGAATGGGCAGATACTCCACCACGCGTGCCTACTGCGGATTGGTGGAGGTAGGCTAGTGGTCAACCTACTGTTGGAATTTTTCAAGCCGCCTAGGGGGCATCCAACTAGCTTAACGACTATCACAATTAAGTGATAACCGGGACCAACGGTTTTACGTGCCTTCCGAAGCACGGAAACGCTCGATATGAAATACCACTAGACGGTAACCCATCCAGGTACCGAACACGACAGACGTAGCTTAACTTTGCCGATCGATTAAGAACGGCTATTCGTGCTACACCACGAGCGCTTCAAATGTAAATACATACTTAATACAATTACACCCCAGACTCAGGACATACAGACATGTTCATGCACACAAATACATGTCCTGTGTGGGAATCAAACCCACGACCTGTGGCGTGATAGTTTAGGACCAAACTTACATTTTGCCAAGTAGTATCAGCAGTGGTACTCTCCCCGACCATGGTATGAGTCTTCCCTGTGCCAGTTTGTCCGTACGCGAACACCGTGCAGTTGTACCCAGCGAGTACCTCTTCAATAAGTGGGCTGACCACATCTTGATATACTTCCACCTGAAATTGCATTAAATACTCATGAGTTTGAGGCAGGGACGGACACTTTGGAGGTTTGTACCCTGCAATAAGCTTGAGAATATGGTGAAAGGTAGCAGAGCATTATGTTACTCTGTACAGTAGTACCCCACTAATATGGCTTACTGATGTACCTGTGCAGAAGAAACATTTTCAAAGGGTGGGAAATGCTATTGGTCGGCAGCTGCCGCCATGTGTGAGGAGGGGCGTCACTTGCGAGTGAGACAGAACTAACAGCTGCAGTAGCTAGCAGCAGTTATGAACCTTATAGTAGATAAATATAAAAAAGAAAGCAGTGAAATGTTCACCTGTTTTGCATGAGGCCCAAAAGCCCGGTCAAATGTAAACTTCTTAGTGAGCAATGTCTGCTGCGACTGGCGCACGACTACCTCACGGTTGTTCAACACCTCTACAACTCCGAGAGATTTGATGTCCCGCTCCCGCTGGTTTAGAGGTCTGAAGATAAAAAGAAATAACATTATTATACATACTTAAATTAGGTACCATACACAATAAATATTGGAAACACCTAGCAAGAACATGGTTCTGTTTTATTCTAAAATGCAATATGTCTACATCCTATGTCATTAAATAATAATAAATAAATATCCTGGGACATTCCTCACACACGGTCATCTGATCCCAAACTAAGCAAAGCTTGTACTATGGAAACCAGATAACTGATATAATACATATACTACTTTTTGTTTGTAAATACATACTTAATATACATAATTACACCCAGACTCAGGACATACAGACATGTTCATGCACACAAATGCATGTCCTGTGTGGGAATCGAACCCACGACCTGCGGCGCTATAGGTTAAGACTCCACTTCTTAACCAACTGCGCCAACTGGCCCATCAAATTAAATAATGTCACTAATATTGTAAATATGAAAGTTTTGATGTTTGTGAATCAATTAAATTTATGCAGCGCAATGGATTTGATTGAAAATTGGTAACCAGGTGAAATATGTTCTGGATTAATACAGAATACTTTGTCTCCCAGGAAACCAATAGATAACTCACGAATGCAGATGTAAACATGTAAACATCCGAGGTAACTAGTATACTTTATTGTAGATTAGTATTCAAATCATTTATTTTCAATGAATACAATCTATTCTTGAGACTTTATCAGAAATATCTAGTTCTAATACAGAGTAAGTATCAATGTATATCAAATCCTAACTAATATTATAAATGCGAAAGTGAGTTTGTTTATTTTTTTGTTACACCTTCACGTCTCAACTACTCAACGTATCATCATGAAATTTGGCATGCAGATAGCCTATGGTATGGAGGAGGCATAGGCTTTTTATACCAGGAATGCGGGTAAAACCATGGGGGACAGCTATATATATAGTATATATAGTAGCCAACACTTTATGCCAAACCGTGTTGTTTGCGAGTGGAATCAATTACCAGAGACAGTTATCAGTGCAAAAACAGTGAACTCTATTAAAAATAGACTCGACAAGTACTTAAGGACTAAAGAGCAGTGATATACACTAAATCAGCTTTTAGCTGCATGTGTATCATAAATAAATAAATAAATATTATTTATGACTAACTAATTAGTCTTGACTTAACTAGATGGACTGCTAGCTTTGGATACATTACCATTCATTTATTGACTCATCATTTTATTTACACCATTCAAATTATTACCATTTCTGATTTATACTATATATTACGACTCTGTACAAATTATCAACCCAACAAAATATAATTTTCTGATTTAACAATCATGCAAATTTAACTTGATATAAAATAACAACCGATCTATTGAGGAAGCCACGCCAAGGAAGCCTTTGTAAGCCAAGGACTAATGATAACAAAAATATGTTCAGTGTCCTAAAGCATGGTAATTTTTTCATTTTATATGAATATAAAATGAAAATTATTGAAATATTAAAGTATTGAAATAAACAGTCGAGTTTAGTACAACAAATTAAATAAAGCCATAATTCATGGGATATTTTACCTCAATCTCACAAACACTTGAATGTTTTGGTTTTTGTCCCGCTTACATCCTTTTTCCGACATCATCTCGGCTTCAAACACATAAAATATATCACACGTCAATTATTCACCACAATTGTTCAGTATTCACGAACATAAACATCAATACGAGTAAAAATCCAATCGTCCAGTCAACTTTCAATTCAATTCTTATAAAATTGAAGCATCACGAAACAGAAGTTCGTTACGTCGTTGAAGTTTGAACCAAATTCAAATTTCGGTTGATTGTTAAGTAAATGTTGTCAGCACAAAAAAATACATCGCATCATAAAGCCGGCTACTCACTCACCTGCCGTAGGGGCAATCTCTGTGTATTTTGTGACGTGTACAGGCAAGTAGGAGAAAGTTGCCCCAACTTCTAGATTGACGGATATAAAAAAGGTACTCTATGGATTAACACTGCCGCAGGATGATGACATGGCACTGAACTGCTCTGAATGGCAGGTCTTCTTCTTCTTATTTTTAAGTTTGGCAACCAAGCCCAAAGTAGGGCTCATTTCTGCCGTGGTCATTGTATGTATGTACTAAAACTCTTCCCGCCAAAATCCTCAAAAATTGCTCCAAAATCCAAAGGTGTGTGAGTAGCCAGTTTAATGTGAAAAATTATGGATGGCAGCACTTTTAAGAGCGTTCCAAACAAGGTTCCAAACAATCTGTGCAAACAATACAAAATTATTGTTGAAATATTTTTTTGTTGTAATTTTTCAGCTATATAAATACTGATTAAACAATCCTTATGTAAAATTATATGTAATGCACAAAAAAGAAAAGTTTAAAAATAATAGTTAACTATATAAAGATTTCTCTCTCGTTCTCTAGATGGCGCTAGATCACGGGCGCTAGGCGCTAGATAATGAGATGTTTTCTTTCCATCGAGTTTTCGTTTTTCATTAAGGAATTTTTATACTACTAATCTAAATACAATCAAGGAAATTATATAGTATATAATGTCCTATATATATATCTATGTATATAATGTATACAATGTCCTTGAGTTATATAGAGTTGGTTGAAAATACCTGTCAAATCGATTACAACTTAAGCTACTATTAGTTCGAATTAGCACTATTAACAGTTTGACTGGTATTTAAGGTAATACAGGTAGACAGTATGGGAAGAAAACGTCTCATTGCAAGTGTAACCGTGTGGTGAAGTGGTGAAGCAATTATTTTGCGTAGTATGGAAAAAAAGTTGTTCTGTACAACGTAGAGTGAAGATACCTATATACAACCAGCTATTATTGACCGTGTAGGTTACTCTGTTTAAAACGTAGATAGAGGCTCAGAGTAGATAAATACTACGTACAATAGAGGTTAAAACGAATCCGAAGGTGCGATGCTGTTTCACTAGATGGCGGTAGTAGACAAAGAAAATCCTAGATTATTATCCTTATATTAGAGAACACATCCCGTATTGTTGGATTTCACAAACCTACAAGCCTGTTAGTTTCTTAGGTCTTATAAGAAGCTAAGCAAGCTATGAAGCTCGTCAGAATTACAGTTTACCAGCGAACGACCGCTCTTCTAGGGGTTGGGCAGCTGCCCAACTTTGGTTTAGAATCGAGTTCACGATCCGAGTTGTGTAGCGAGTAGAACAAACAACAACACTAGAAATGCTACAGTTTTCAATCACCACACTGTGTTTTAGCTACCTACCGCCTGAATCATTAGTAGTGTGGTCCCATTAAACACATGGCCATTATACAGCTTTCTGTTCTTATTAGACATAACATACCTCAGTCGTGTCTAATAAGTACGAGCCACTCATAACATTCCAATACAATCTGTTTTTTACAAATCTCCACGCAAGAACAGAAAATATAAACTGGATAAAATGAGCGACGTCATTATACAAATAGTTTTTGCGTCTGGCAACACTCATTACACCATTTCCTCCCGCGCTTTCTTGAAGAAAATTAAAGACTCGCCGCATTAATTCTATCCGTATGTCGCAACGTTTTTGCGTCGGTTAGCAGCGTTATGGCGGTGCTCGTTTGCTTTTTGCCCGCTCCGAGAGTTGCCGCAGAGCGCTTCCCAGACTCCGGGCTCTGGCAAAAAGTCGCCGTCGCGCGATCGCGGGAATCTTCACAAAAACATTAACCCCGCTCAATAACCGACGACGTCGATGAAATACTATGAGTTCCTTTGGCTTTTTATCCTGACGTGAGCTTTTTCCGCGCGCAATTTGCATCGGACGCTCGCCGTCGGCCATTTTGTAGTTTTTCCAGCGCGATTCGAAATGATGGTTGCGTTCCGAAAATTGCGATCCGGTAAAAAGTTTCCTACAGATGAAATTCTTGTTTGGAGAATGGACGTTTATGTATAATGATATTTTTTATGGGGCATTTTAACGCTAATATTTATAAATATTTCATTTCGGTGTTTGATTTTAAATGGATCGAGGGCTACAAAAAGTGGCAACGTTTAACGTTTTAACCAAGGTTTTAACATTATTAATTCAAAACTACCTTTGTCTAGGTATTGCTGTTATGGCGACGAAATAATGCCTGTACCACGCATATAGCAATTCACTGCTTACTTATAAAGGTAGTCTGTGCTTATAAACTAGGTAAATATGTTTTATTGGTCCCTATACACACACACACACCCCAATAAGCTAAAAATGATATTTCCAAGTTGAACATCCCAATTGATTACGTAGAATTCGCATTTCAAAATAATGTCAGTCCGTTGTCAGTCTTAGAAAATTGGCCACAGTGAATAAAACCATGATAAAACCCTTACCGAAGGATAGTCGCCTCTATGGCAACATGAAATAAACAAGCCAGAATTGACAGTATTTGACAGCCGTGCGCAGTACGAACTGAGAGCGATTTGCTCAGGGAGCCCCTCAAGCGGAGTGAAATTAAATGTCATGCTTTAGTAAGGCGGATTATCCATCTGGGTAGAGGCACGATGCCCTATGAAAATCTTTGCCCATACCCACTCCTGAATGAGCTCTGGCGACCTTAGTACAGACAGAATAGATAATAGTACAGACCTTACTCACACGCAGGTAAAAAACATTGTTATTTCGCTGAGGTATTCTGTAAGGTGGAGGTCCAGTCCCCAGTCGAGCTGCTCCTTGAGCAAAAAGATGCTATGCTCTACCTGTCTTAAATATATGGACAAAGTTCATAATTAAGGCAACCAACATATGCCCGGTTTCTATAAACAAAAACGAATCGTTTTGCTTACCAATGGTAGGTATTTTTATTGCCAAACTGGGCTTATAGATTTCGTAAGCTAATTTTACCTGTGATCTCTCTTCTCATGCGTGTCACTCTTGACAGATTGGTCGTGGTCGTCATGACGTGTGATTAGTAGCGCGCATCACAACACGCCGCCATTCGTCCCTAACTGCTGCCTTTCTGGTGCAGACATTGATGGGACCGCCTATTGCGGCCTTCACCTGGTTGGTCCATCGCATGGGTTATCTCCCACGTGCTCTGGTGTCCTCTACTATACCCTGCACCACCAATCGCTCTATGGAAACATCTCCGCGCCGCGACACGTGTCCAAACCGAGTTACCAGTGATAGCTACTTCCCTATGGGAGGGTCTGCTATGCAAAGCTTTGAGGTCTTTGCTTCATTATTAGTAAAGATATTAAAAATAGGTCCGTAAATTATAGGAATCGGTCAATAGTCAATTCGCTTCTTACTAAACCATAGACTATGGGAAACCAGTTACCAATCGAATCTCACAAACTACCAATGAGTATGAGGTTAAACCAGCAAGGAAAGTGGCCAGCAATGCGCAAGAGTTATTTCTAAAAGCGACAGAGTAGATTCATGAAAATAGAATTCCGAATAGATGTGTCGGGAATGCTGTGGCATGTAGAGAGGCGAGAGGCCGGCGAGCGTGAGAAAATACTCATTGGAGAGTGTCTTTACTATACCTGTGGCTATGAGATTAGCGGGTGAGGTTTATCTTTAGGCAGACTATCATAGGCGGGCGCGAGAAATGTATTTTTTTGATGTTTACTGTTTTTCTGTACTAAGTAGGTGCGGAAAAGTGCTCCCAAGCGTGCTTTGAAACAATTTGTTTATTATGACGGTATCCTTCCCCGGCGTGCGCTCTACCACTAACCAAAATTTCATCGCCATTGAATGAATGGTACAGTGGCCGGCAAACAACTTGAGCCATGACCTTGAGTGCGCAGTAGACGATTTTAAGGTGTCGTTGGTGGAAAGAGAGGTGCGCGGGGGCATTTTGTCGGCACGCGTCCACGCTATTGGCCGAGCATGAGTGTACATGCGCGAACTTACCCCCACTACGTCGACTTTGGCTCAAGTTATTTGCCGGCCACTGTACCTACATAATTTTTATATTGATTTATAAGTTACACTCACGGACGAAAAAGATAACTCTGCTCCTCTAGCATTTAAAAACTAATAGGCCCTAACACATTAACATTAACATTATTGTAACACATGCGCATCCATAGAAATGTGGCTTCAGTTAGGTAATGGCAGCGACCCGTCTGTAATTCTTTTACGCCTGTGGTTACAATCTGTTTGGCAACTTCTGCTACATTAAGTTTTTTGCTCATAGTTTCATGTAGGTACTGTAGCGGCAAAATTGTCATGGGATTCAGTCAGTGACGTAGCTACCTAGGGGCTAGACCACAGGGCAGGACGGGGCAGTGCCCCGGGGCCCCCAAGCTCAGGGGGCCCCTTGGACTCTGACTTACAAACTATATTATTAGTTATTGAAAAAAAAAGAAACGCAGAACTCTGAACGCGTTTCGCGTTCAGAGTTCCGCGTTTCTTTCTAGAACTCTCTCTATGGGATCGGCGCCAATATTTCGCATGAAAAAAAAACAGTTGTTAACCCTCCATACCGATTATCATTATGGACAAGATGGCGGAACATGCTACGTTATGTCATTTTTTAATGTGTGAATGTAGTCTTATTAAAGCAGGTGTAAAAACGAGATGGCTTGATATGAAAATTTTAAATAGTTTAGTTGGGGCCCTACATGGGCTCCAGTTTATATTTTGCCTTTGATTACCTAGCTACGCCACTGGATGCAGTGTTTTTCCTTTGGCAAAATGATGGTTTAATTGATTTGGGCTAGATATTAAGCAAATAAGAATTCAGAAGTCTTATTGGAATTTTTATTTTATTTTTCGGTTATCATGAGTGTCGCCATCTAATGGCGAGTAGCCCTACTACCTACTACTACTAATAACTTATTTGTTGTTTGTTATTATTTTGGTATTTAAAGCCGAACACGGACATCGTCTCTAGACCTATGATGAACTATCTCTTTCAAAAGCTTTTTCACAGATTACAGAATAAAAGGCAGATGGAGCGCGCGAAACACGAAAGTGAACCCAAAAAAGCAAATACAAATTCAAAATTAGATGCTTTTTATTCGTTTTCCAGTTTTTCCAGTTCTTATTTATAATATTGGTAAGGATATTCGGATGTATTATGCCAGAAATATATGATCCAATTTAAGTCAAGGCAAACAAGCCAGAAACCTTAATCCGCTCTCGCTCTGCTACCGCCGCCCGCTCGCTTCTTAGCCATAGTTTTTCTTTAAAATATCCAACCGTCTGTTAAGGCAGTGTAGGTTTTTCCTGGGCCCGGTGAAAGGTTGTCCAACACTAGCTGGCTAACTGGAAATATGTCGATATGATGATATACTAACGGCACGCACTGTGGGAACGGCGGCGACCTTTTTGTCGCGTCAACAAGAAAAAGTCGAGCTTTCATACTGCGATTTATGATTTAGAAACCAGCTAATCTTACATCCACTGGTTCCCATATTGTAGCTAGCACTGGGCAAGCTTTTCATAATACATTGGATCTCCTGAAAATAATAACTATGTCCCGGGAGAAGTAGTTATAAAGAACTAGCTGTGCCCTCTGGTTTCACCTGCGGTAGCGTGCTCTATAACTATAATATTTTAACTATCTTTGCACCGCTAGTTCACTGTGATCGCGTAATTTGCTCCACCTTTGAATTTCGCGAATTCCTTGTTAGGTCACTCCCAGGGTTTTACGACGAAGTCGGTAAACAAGAATACGGCCCGCCTGATGGTAAGCGGTTACCGTAGCCATATGGACGCTTGCAACAATTTTAATATTTATGTGTAATTGACATTTTATTTTGAATTTTTGTAGTGTCTTTTAATATTGATTAATGTAAAGTTTAAATAATTATTTTTGAAATTGTAATTTAGTAATAATTATATTTAATTTATAATAATTTTGTGTATTTGCATGCTTTATAATAAGGCGGGATATATATTCGGACCGATTTTTAATTGTAAGAGAGTATCCCTGCAAATAAATTTATTTCATTTCATTTCAACTCACGAAGCATCCCTCACGCGTTACCGACTCTTTCCCCTCCCCAATGAGCTCTAGCGACCTTACTTCGATCTAAAGTCATTTGGCCGTGGTATTCTGTAAGGTGCGTTGGGTACTTCCCCTGTTGAGCCGAAATAATGCTATGCTCTACCTCTCAATTTTATTGTATACTACTAAGTTAGGAAACAAGCATACGGTCCGTCTGATGGTAAGCGGTTACCGTACGTAACCTATGGACGCTTGCAACACCAGGAGGGGTATGACTCGCGATTTGCCAACCATGCAAAAATTTCTTCACACCCATTTTGAAGAACCCCATGCTGTACTCCCTTGGGAAAACCACGGCGGGGAACTCATTCCATAGACATTTTCTCAAATTTTAATATCTTTAGATTCACCAGATTCGACTGTGCGTCCGTCAGATATAGATCATCTGCATGCTTGTCAGATTTCTGGCTTAATCAATACGTGTATCAGTTTTGAAGTGGTAACCGTTCGAAGTGGAAATCCATTTTCCACAAATTGTGGGACGAATATGTTCAGCAGTGGACATCCATGGGCTGAAATGATGATGATTGTATCGGAAGAAAAATGAAAGGAGGTTTGCTTATGATAAAACTGATGCTATGCTAACTGATGATACGGGTTCTCTCCTTACAATGGTGCCAGAACTCGAACCGAGTCTCGTGAAATTATACTTACCGTAAGTCTGGGTTATTAAGGTCTCGAGATTAAAAGGTATTCTGCATAAAAACACTGCCAAGATTGTTGGTTTGTTATACGTCCGGTTCCGTAGGTTTTATTATGAATGATCGTTACTGACGGATTTTGTACCATCCTCAACCTGTCTGTCGCCAAATACGGATTAGGTTCAGGAGCTGAACCGGAGCTGAAATTCAAGCATCTAACTGATTATTACAAGTTTTTTTATCGTCACTCGTTTCTTACTTTATTTAAGTTCCTTCAACGCTTCCTTTTTTTTTTCAATGAAAGTTGATTTATCAGCGAGAGGCAATAGTGTAGCTTCGGTCGAGAAATGTCCAATGTAACTGAACATACTGCTTGCGAGCTATTCACTTATTAATGATTGTTGTAAAATTTTGCCATTCCTGGTTAATTATCAGGGACAGAACGAATCAATAGTACTCTATCAAGTGCGATCCTCATTAGCCTAATTAAGAATGCCATTTTAACCTTCTATGCAGGAGATTTGAGGACAAAACTCGAGCTTACAGGTCCTGTCACTGAAGAACCCTAAAAATCCTTTCGTAGACTCGCTAACCCTTTACCTAATTTAAGGAATCTAACAAAAAATCCCCCACGACCCGTCTCTGCGTGCCGATATCAAATTAAAAATGATAATCAGCCGAAGCTTAATTCTATGGAGAGATCCGAAAGGCGCTGGTTTCTTGGAAACCTTATAAAAAGCCCATAAAATGGCCGAGCAACCGGCACCGAGTGATTTGCAAAAAACAGAATTGTTTTATGTTAAGCGTTTACGAATATGGGTTAATATAATTTCCTTGCGAGTTTTTGCCGCGTGCTGCCGGAGCGAACTTTCATTTCTGGTGCCGTACTGCTATTTTGATAAAGTATGTTTACTTCATCCGTCTGGATATGTTTAAGGTGCTGATTTTTTTCAGTTACGGAACTTGTAAGTTGTTAGATAATAGTTGTGGTCTATAGAATCATTCAGAAACAATACAGCATCAATATTAGGCAATTTAAATAAATAAATAAATAAATATCCTGGGACATTCCTCACACACGGTCATCTGATCCCAAACTAAGCAGAGCTTGTACTATGGAAACCAGATAACTGATATAATACATATACTACTTTTTGTTTGTAAATACATACTTAATATACATAATTTCACCCAGACTCAGGACATACAGACATGTTCATGCACACAAATGTATGTCCTGTGCGGGAATCGAACCCACGACCTGCGGCACAATAGATGGAATCTTTACCAGAGTCTTAACCAACTGCGCCAACTGGCCCGTCAATTTGACCTTTTATAAGTGGAAGTTGGTCTTTAGATTTGAAATCGCCAATTAGAGAAAGTTTTACTGTTAATTATAAGTTATTTTGCTTAATACCTACCTAAGCTAAGTACCTAAGTATATTCTGGTCACCATTTATTTACGACTTTCACTGCAAAGCGCAATGTAGAAATAATTTTAAGTAGCGCTATTAATGATATAAGCACTATATTTGCAGAAGATTCAAAGATCAAATGTAGAAACGCTATTTTTGAGATGCTAGGCATTATTTTTGATGCGTTTCGACACCGAATTCAATCAGTGCTTTGATATAAGCACAGACTACCGATATAAGTAATCGAGATCTTAATTCTAGAGTCTGCGTATCTTTGGGTGGTTGAGTCAAGTGATTCAAGAAATTAAAGCTTTCAAATGACAGCTTTATTTCATGTGCATCAATAAACACTCCTTAGAAATGGTACCCATATTTCGACGATTTGTCTTTTAATAACAAGCATTTTTTTCTCAACCTCTACTCTACCATGGACCATGATAAATTCAATAGCTTCTAAAAGAAAATGATGTGTAGCATCTACACTAAAACACATTCAAAATATAGCACCGATCGATAAGTAACAAGACTTTAATGAATAAAAACTGCCGAGCCCGACCCGTCCCGTCGTCCCTCAAGTTCGTACCCTTTCAATCAGTTCATATAAACTCGCACACACACTAAATTACTCACACAACAAAAATTCGTAGGTCGCCGCTTTATGTCTTTTTTTATGTATAACCGAGGCGAGGGCAAGGAAAGCGGTCTTGGGTCCACGTGGTGGGGTCGCGTGGGGTGCTGGGCGGAGCGATGCAGCTGCACACGCCGTAGGGCTCCGCTCCGTCCCGTCAGTCGAGGCGAGCGCGTCACCACGCACACGTCACGGCTACACACCAACATTTACCGTCAAATACATCGGTGTATTTATTTTAGTTATTTTTTAAATATTGTGATCATAAAAGACCCAATTTAAAAAGAAACTTGTCAGTGTCAAATTTTCGCGGGAAATGTTTTTAGGTTAGTTTGCGAAAATTTTGTGAAGTTTTTTTGAATTGGCGGGTGTCGGGTTAATGTGTGCGAGCGAGAGGGGCGACATGGAGAGCCCGGGCGAGGAAACGGGACGGAGCGCTCCCCCCGCGCCGCACGCCGCCCAGCAGCCCAATGGCTCCAATAAGATCATCGGGCGAAATGTGAATGGGACAAGTAAGTCACTATGCAATTTAATTTTTATGGTTCCGTAGCAAAAATTACAAGTACCTAAATAAGGAAAAAATCCGTAAGGCTCTCTCACCATTCTATTCGAATTTAAAAATATTTTGACTTTTCTGGTGAATATTCTGTGGTGTCTCTCTATCACTTTGTCTTATCTATTTTTCAATCTAAAGTTCTGTAAATAATAATTACTTATGTGTATCTACTGGAAACAGTGATATAAAATCAATTGTAACGTTCGAAAGTGCCTCAGTCAAAGTCAAAGCCATTTATTCAATTTAGGCCCTAGAAGGCACCTATGAAGGTCAAAGCTACTGAAGTTACCGCCAGTTCGTAAGTCGGCCTTCAACTGAGAAGAACAGGCAAGAAACTCAGCAAGGTTAATTTTTTTTTAACAATCTGACTATCTGTGCTGACTATATATTGGCAATTTTTTCCAAAACATTAGTAGGTATACATACCTTCCTTATTTTGATTTTGATGACTAAGTACCTCCTTTAAGTTAAAACCTCTACCTTGTGTACATAACATGGTACATAATGTGCTTACAAATCATGATAATTTTGGCATCAATATGTCAATTTAGAGTTAGTAGGTACAGTTGCCGGCACGTATCTTGGGCAGACTCGTAAGACTGTTTTTCCTTTTTCTTCAGTTAGTTCTGAACAGAAAAGTTTATATATAAATTATTTCAATAACCATAGAATAATGACAAGAATGAAAAGAACTACTGAAAGCCAGCACATATAGCAAAAAATTGAAAATTGAAAACCAAAACGCGGCCACGTTACGTACCTACTTCTGATTATTAAAAATATGGGTCAGGTTTTTGACTACAGTACTTGGAAAAATAAAACTGTTTTTTTTTTTTTTTAGTTTATTTGGGTTAACAAACAGTGAGCACAATAAATATAAGTACAAAGTAATATACAAACATGAATTAAATAATTATGCCACCAGCACCGTTAACCACAGATTACATAAGGAAGACTATTGAGTAGTAGTGGTATAAACTGAAAAAAGTAAATGAAATAAAAAAAAAAATTACAAACAATACAACTAATTTTTAACTGTCTGTGTCTTTAAAACAAATTCACAAACGCAAATAATTGATACTAACAATAATAACAATAAAAATAAGAAATAAAGGCAAGCCTTTTTCCCTCCTCCAGTATGTTGCATGAAACGTGTTAAATAAATTCGGTTATTTCGAATCACTAAAAGAAAATACTGAATGCAAAGGTTATTCCAGGAAACCATGCTTGCATAGAATGAAATAAGGATTAATATATAGTATAAATATAATAATAAATAATAATAATATTAATAAATAATAATGGCAATAATAAAATATTTTTCATTTCATTTCATTTTCATATCATTTCATTTCATAGTGAAAATTTATTTCATGAGAATAGGTCTTAGTGGAAAAAAGGTCTTTTCTGACCACAAACGACTCTCATCAAATAATCTTGGCGAGATTTGTACGCCTTCACGCCTCAACGCCTCCTTTGGTTACGCTAGGATCTAGCGTATCCTTATGTCAATCTCATCAATTTTGTAACGTTTATCGTTCTGGCTCGCTTACTCTCGCGCAGGAACACAACATAAAGTTATTTGGCAGCGGCATTCTGTAAGGTGGAGGTACTTCCCAAATCGAGCTGCTCTTTGAGCGAATAAACGCTGTGCTCTATCAATTAAAACGTATATAATAACTAGCAAAATGATCAAATATTGAATACGAATTCGAATTGTACGTAGAGTCAACTATGGTGGTTCATCAGGGCCTTAACTGAAAAAATAAATTATGTTGAGTTTAGGAGCGCCTTACGTACTGGCAAAGCCCATCCCATATATTCTATGAAATGGTGTCACTAATCTACTAATCTACTAATCACAACTTAAATGTGAGTGACGTTTCAGAATTAGGCTCAAAGTCGAAACCATTCATTCAATCCTTGTGTATTTTATTTTGTAAAATTAAAAAAAGTAAGTATGCATGTATAATGTTTTGGAAAAAATATTCAATATAGTCAGAAAAAGCAAAACATTTTTTTTTTATGTTTCCTTGCTGATTTTCTTGCCTTTTCTTCTCAGTTGAAAAAATGACATTGACTTTGACAATTTAGAGCCTAGTAGGGCACTTATGAAGGTCAAAGCTACTGAAGATACCACCGGTTCGGAAGTCGGCCTTCAACTGAGGAGAACCGGCAAGAAACTTTTTTTGACCATCTGACTAAATTTTTTCATCATCATCATCAGCCTATAATGTCCCACTGTTGAGCACAGGGCTCCTTTCACAAATCAGGGTGAAAGGGAATGGGCAGATACTCCACCACGCGTGCCCACTGCGGATCGGTGGAGGTAGGCTAGTGGTCATCCTACTGTTGGAGTTTTCAAGCCGCCTAGAAGGCCTCCAACTAGCTTAACGACTATCACAATTAAGTGATAACCGGGACCAACGGCTTTACGTGCCCTCCGAATCACGGAAACGCTCGATTTGAAATACCACTAGGCGGTCACCCATCCAGGTACCGACCACGACGGTAGTAGCTTAACTTGCCGATCGATTAAGAACGGCTTATCATGCTACACCACGCTTCAATAAATTGTTTAATGAGGTTATTAAATTTAACTTCCCCTTTCCACATCCATCAGTAAATTAAGCAAGATTCCAACTGGACATTTTAAAAGATTTATTCACAAAGTTTTCCTTCTTCGCGATTCAAAAAACCTTTCTCACAGAAATAATTACACTTGAAGATGAAACTTACAACAATATCTTTTTTACATGACAATTCCAATCAGATCGCATATAGACAAAAAGCTGTGCGGAATCAAAGAAAAGTCACATGCGATGGGAATCGAACCCGTTACCGCGGTGTAATTTGTGTTTTTCTGAGCCATCGGCCCCGTCCTCGCTTTGTCTTCACTCTTGGGATGAGGTTTTTGCTTGCTGGCCCGCTTCTTGATGTGTGAACTGTGATCTTGTAGTCTTGATACTTGTCATTTTATTTTAAAGATAGTTAAGTTAATGCGAGCGAGACCTTTAATATAGGTACCATTTAGTTCGCCGTTTAAAAAGTTAAAAAACAGCAATATATGAAAAGTATCTTTATATTTGAGGATCAATATCTGTAAGATAATTTTCTTTTAAAATAGTTTTATTTTTAAACTGTTGTCACAGTATAGACAAAAAGTACTGACGTACTGTTGGATAGATTGCATCGAAACTTTTAATTGCCCAACCTATGTAGGTACATAAAAACTACCGTGCTGGTAAAAAAAAACTTTTTTAATTATATATTTATTCATTTATTAAACGAAACATATTATATACAAATATTTTCTGCGTTTTTCTGCTAATATCGACATCTGTTATACAAGTACAAGAGTCAAGACAAGTTTACACTTACTTACACTAATTGATTACATACTGAGTAGTCGTGCTTGCGTGTTGGCAATTGCGTTTATTTGTACATGCTTGAATTTAAAGCTGAGCGTTACACGCAAAATACTAAAAAAAATATTAATAGATCGTGGCTACGAAAAAAAACCCGTACCTATAAAAGATATTATAAACATATTGCGTGCTTTTTATTTGTTAAAACGGTGTTCCCGTTAATTACTCATTTAATATTACATTTAGGAAAAAATACAAGAAGAATTTAGTTCTATAAATTAATCTCCCCGTGCCTTTTCATTCCCTCTACATGACGGTGGGGTAAGTTACTCTTTCACTTAAGCACGAAATTAATATTAAATCTATCTTTTATTTTATGATTGTGGCTTGATATTTAAACACTATTTATTTGAAATGTACTGTCAAATAAATAGTTGCAAAATAAAAGATAGATCGAATATTATTTCGGGATTGGACGTGTCTTCGGAGATAATGCATGACTACATACCCTACGTCTATCTATCCTGCCAGACCCTAACTATTATAAATGCGAAAGTGAGTTTGTTTGTTACGCCTTCACGCCTCAACTACTCAACGGATCACCATGAAATTAGGCATGCAGATAACCTATGGTATGGAGAAGGGCATAGGCTTTTTATCCCGGAAACGCGGGTGAAAACGCGGGAGACAGTTAGTCTTGTATATTCGTTCTATAAATTAATAAAAAAATGTTGATACAATTTGTAAATAGACATGAGACTTAATAATTCGAGTATCAAATCGCTTTGACTACGGTATAATACGTAGTAAGCTAACAAAAACTTGAGCGTACGTAGAACGTGGAAAAACCGTGGAAAACTAGGAAAAACTACGCTCACATTGTGTGCTAGGACAAAAAATACATCTAGGAATACAAGTACTTTAGATAGATCTCGTAATACTTATAGCTAGGTGCCTACGTAGCTTCTGTACAACAGTATTTTGAGTGTACCGATACACCTCAAAAAGATTTTCAGGTAAGACCTTGCCATCCAGGTTGGCTAACGTTGGCAGTCTTTTATGTACCGTTTTATGTGCCCATAGACAGCGACCTAATTAACATTATATATAAACTTTTATTTATATTATTTGTCATTATCTAGCTACTAATTTTATTATTGTTTATAGATAGACTAGAAATTGAGATGAAAAAATCCTTAAATCCTTACTGTAGAAAAAGTCATAAAATTATTGTTTAAGTGATAGAGTTGTTCATAAATAAAAAAAACTGAGCGAAAAATATTTTTTTCTTTACTACAACTACAAAGTAAATAATACTACGTCTACAACTTTTCGATGACATCAAGATGAGCTATTTATGTGTTTTTTAAAACTGAATATTATGATCTTATCTTGGCAGAAATTATTATGAATTCTTCTTTTTAATTAATTTAATTAAAAAAACGTTTAAAACAAATAAATCCCTTTCAAACGCGGGCAAACCCAGGGCGCAGCATATAGTAAATTAAATGCTCTAATGGTAAAAAATTAAACGAACAGAAGGGCAAAATAAATGTCTTTTACAAAATACTTTAAAAAAGAAACATTATGTAAAATGGCTCCATAAAAATGCACGTGTAAAAACGAATCCGGCCATTTTTAAATCCACACGGTGTAGTATAAATAAAAGTTGACATGTGTATGAAAAACATTACGAAATGAAACTAAATGGTGGGCTGATTAAAAATAACGTGTTGAAGCGTAAAATGATCTTCAAGAAGATGATTCCGTACACGTTTTTATTAAAGTACTTAATTTAAAATTGGTGATGTTTTCCGTTTTTACTATCTTCTGCCATATCAAATATAAATAGTAGTAGTAGTATGGCAGACAAAGTGATATACCAAAAACAAAATGAAAAAAAGAGAAAAAAAAGAGAAATGAGAAAAATATATGGATAAACCCACTTTCTAGGATACATTTTTTTTTTCTCTTCGTTTGCCAAATTTCATGATGTGTGTGACATTGCGGCGGGCAGGTAGGTAACCATATTATCGAATAATAAAAAAACTATATAATTATAACTTGTAGTGCCCCGTGGTTTCATCCGCGTGCCCGATCGTTCCCGGTGCCTTACCAGGATAAAAAGTATCCTATGTGTTAATCCAGAACATATTCCATATGTGTGCCAAATTTCATCCAAATCCGTTGAGTTATTGAGGCGTGATTAAGGTGCAAACATCCAAGCTCACAAACATCCAAACTTTCGCATTTATAATATTGGTGAGTTGAGAAGATTTGTGAGATTATTATTTAATCTAAGTAATCTTTTCATTCATTTTAAAAATAAGGCTTCGATTATATACTAGTTGTTCATTGGGCATCATTCGAATTTCACTCCAAACTCCAATCCTTTATAACCCTTTCCAAAACAGTCGAAAAGTTATAAGATTTATTGACTCAACACGTTTTAAAATATACTATGTACGGAGGCGCGGGTTTTTGCTCACGCCCAAGGATCTCCGTAAAGGCGCGGTGCAATATTTTTATTTTTAGCTTAGTTTTTACAACGGTAGACGGCGCGGAGCCACTCCTTACTTGAACAATGTAAAAAGCTTTTTAAAGGTACTATTTTGCGATGTTATAAATTGAATATGAAAGAGTAAGAGTTGTAGTAAAAGAGATGGGATGATTTTAGTTAAGTATAGTTTAGTAAATACTGGAATACTTAGTTGTTTTGGCGAATATTCGGTTCCTCTTAGCGAATAATTCACTACTAATAATATAATTGGACTGTTTTACAAAAAACTTAAACCGACTTCAAAGTACACTAAGAAGTAATCAAATCCTGATCTGATGACAATGGGACCAAACGGGAAGTCCTCAAAATAAAAGATGCTCTAACAATTATTTTTCATTCTGTATAGATTTTCGTTGTCAAAATATGACCAGAATGCCACCTTAACCCACAGCGATATGAAATCTACATATTATGCAGATCACGACAATTTTTATACAGCCCCAGTGCATAATGTGATGCAAAAAGTATCTTGACGCAAACATATGCATTCATATCTGAGATACGGCTTTAGGTGACATCCTTTCCTTTAAAACTTATATTTTGTTGGAAATACCATTTTAGGGATCCTTGTGAGTTAATAAAATGATTTTTTTGTTGATTTGCAAACTTTTTAGCTTTGATTAAGGATACATCCAGATAGAGTGTTGCAGCTGTGCACGCGTCGATAAAAATAGCCTCTAACTGTTAGAGGCTAAATCAAATAAAAATTAATAAAAATGCAAAATAATGTTCAATATTTAACTTTCTCCCGATTTTAATTGGAATATTTCAACAACTATTATCATTATGAACGTCACTATGACAAGCAGAATGACGCAGAGGGAGCGTAAAACGTAGCTGATACGCGCAGCAGCCATTAAAAGTTGGCCTGTTTTATATATTCGTGTAGTATGGCAACGTTCTTTCTAGGTATATTTATTTCTATGCTTTTTAGTATATTTTCTTTTTTTATGTACTCAGCAGACTAGTACTTAGGTAGTTACAAGCTAAAAATATCAGGTGCAATATTCTATCAGATGTAATCGAAAAATTTACCTAGATATCAACGTCACGTTATTCTGTCTGAAAAAATTTGATAAGGAATTATCAGTCTGAAAATTTTTCGGTAACCGTTGGAAAAGTCTGTCCACAGATAACAAGCCTCGGTGGCGCAGTAGGCAGCGCGTAAGTCTCATAATCTTAAGGTCGTGAGTTCGATCCTCACCCGGGGCACATGTTTTTGGTAGAAAATTGTGATTAAGAGCAGTGAATAAGGAAATTGAATGAAATATTAATATGGCAATATGGTAATTTTTATTGTACAAAATATTTTTATACGTGTTTTATAGAGATAAAAAGCTGCTACTGAACTGACTTGACTAATTTAATAGGTAATTCATAAAAAAAAGAACCAATTAAATTCAGATTTGAAACAACTTCATGTAAGTTGTTAACAGTAGACACACAATAACCAAATGAACCAAAAAAAAGTTACGAAAGGAATGTGCCGATCGTATTGGATTAGTGCCAATTATCTCCAAATTCGATTGTTGTTTGAATTTAGAACGAAATGTGTCATATTTTTTCATTTTTAACAATAATCGTTTCCGATTTCATGGATAAGCTAATTTTGGAATCTCTAATTTCTCATCATTTAAAATTAGAAAACTTGGTCATTTGACAGTCGTCGTTGACTAATTAAAAATAGAACAACGAATTACAGAAACCATCATCAAGTCTCACACTTACCTACTTTCTTATGAACACCCTATTTAAGGCTTTACAGTCTTAAACGGTCTTGTTTAAAATTCTACGACTTTTTTAATTGTGCGAAAAAATACTGTACTCATGCATCTTCGTTTTATTGCAGGTTGAATCGACCAACTTTTTGTTGACAATATTTTTTTATACATTGCAGAATGCGACACGTTTTCATTTAATTTTTCTTTTTTATTATACCTATTGGGTAAATTATTTTGGTATTTTACAGCGGAACTTGTACATACTTCGGTCCGTTCAAAACTTTTCAAAAATCATCATCTTCCACTTTATTTAATTAAATTAATTGCAATTTATCACGATATAAGATTCTAGCAAGTAAATTATATGAGTGGGTTTTTTCTTAGATATACATCGAAATAGGATTACCCTAGAATAAGGGTGACAGCTGTAAAAACGGCCGAAGAAATAAGACAACGGTGTCGCTATTTCAGTTTCAGCAGGTCCACGTTTGAACGTAGAACATTCATTCATGAGTGACATAATTTTGTTTTATTGAGTTTCACGACACTTTCACGATGTTGTCTTGTATGTAATCCCTTAATCTAGAGGGAAGATAATATTTTATATCGATGTAGATATAGGTATAATGAAACTAATATATGCATCTGTCTTATTCGGTCTGGTAAACCGCGTTATTTCAAAACTCGCAACGTTTATTCCTTTTTGTTTTCTTTTTTTTTCAATTTACACGGCAGACACACACCCTCGCTCGTACAATACCTTTCAACTCATTCAATTCAAATAAAGAACACTCGGTTACGCAAAGATGCGTTCGAAAACACAGCGAAACGCGGTTTGAGCTTTTTACATCTTTTTTTAGCCGCTCCTTTCATTCGCTCCTTGAATCAGCTATTTAACAATACCGCTGTGTGAATATGCAAATCTTATTTAATTGTCTGTCCTTTTTTGTTTTGTCTGCGAACTGAGCTAACTGTGCTTACTATCTTGACTTGAGTCGGAGTGACGCATCTGTCATTTGTGATATTAACGCACCGCTTAGCGCTTACTCCATTCGGAATAGGAACGGATCACAGCATTCACAGCATAATGACTGTAGACTGCTTTTTATTTAAAAATAAAACTAATGTCGTGCAAAATGTTTTGTTTTGTTATAGACGAACCAAGTCTTGATGAAATATCTCACGAGGAATGTGTTCGTATGTTTTTCAGCGGTCGTCTGAGATAATGCGTCGCAGAATTTTCATGAGAGCAATATTTATTGTGTTTGACGCCATTACTGCCGCGGCCCGTGGCTGCCGCTGCGCCCTCTTACCTAACAAAAACTGTTGCCAGCAGCGCAGCGCTTAATACATATAGGTGTATTTTATCCGATGGATATTTTTTTACCGTTGTTTAATTCCTCAGATAATGGCCGGAGTCAAATGACCGGGTGGCGGTAAGAAACGGCAGGAATTTCAGCGATGCTCGCGCAGTCTTTTAAGCATATTTTTTTGTTGACGACGGGTTCGGTCAGCAGCAGTTTCGATGTTTTTTGCTAGTCCCGATGAAAACCGTAATGGCATTTTATCGTGCATAAGAGCGGGCGGAATCATTAATTATTTATAATAAGCGGCTAGCGCCGAATCGCGTCAGCCATGTTTATTTTGGTTCGGAAATGTGTGCATCCTGCATAATTTTTTTGGCGCTTATTTTCGCGCCACTGCTGTTTACAACTTACAAGACGTAAATTCAAAATTAAATAATAATAATATTAAAAGTAAATTCGGGAGCGTTCAATAAAAATACATCAAGTTGGTAATTATTTGCTAATTATATTTTGGTGTTTTACGTCCCTTCATTTATTAACTTAATTTTGTAAAAAAAAAACTTAATTTTGTGGGGATACCTATATATTACTAAGTCCATCAATTTATTAATGTCCTTTAGCGGAGAGGAGCGTTATACGGAAACACAACAATTTGGTACTAGCGTTTATTTGCGACTAACTCGTTGCACACACATAATGCCCATTCAGCACAAATCAGCGGGCGCAGCCGCTGCACTATATTTTATATAATAATATGTATGTGTCCCTACAGTAGCCCCCTTTTTAATAAAAAAAACATATTTTTTTTAAATTCTAGTTACTAGTTACAATTCACAGTTCACTTTAACATCGCAGACAAAACAAACAAACCATCACAAATTAACACTGGTTAGGACAACTACACACAGCCATTTCCTGTGGGACTAGGATTCCCAAGGTTGGAAACCTCTTTCCTGAGCCAACTCTTCGCGCGGCCTTTGCACTGGCGGCACGTGACATATATTATCAACATTATCAACAATACTGCGATGATTATCATTAATAAACTTTGTCGAGACATATGACTTTCGACACTTTCAATTTGACTTCCATTTTGGGCAATGACTACCTCCTCCTTGCTATAATATTTGCCCATTATTATGTTTGCTGTATTGACTACCAAAAACCAATAATGAATGGCACAACATTAAAAACAACATTATTAAATAGAACGCTTATATGCTTACTTTACATAATGTTTATTTCATTGCAAGTATTTCGTAATATCTGCATTGGTATGATTATCAACAAAAGTGTTGTAAAGAAAATGCTTATACTAAGTAAACTTGATTTTGCAATTGAGCTACTGTAGTGTTACGTCACATTATTCATATAAATGAAATTATTATATAAACTGAAAAAAATAATTAAATGTTTTGTATACCTAACGATATCATTTACAAAATATTAAAACACTTTTCTACCTCAGTATATCCCAACTATAAATAATTAAATGCTGAATAGTATGTTATCAAGGTATGTTCACACTACCTTACTACAAAAAAATTACAATATGATAGTATGTTATCAAGGTATGTTCACACTACCTTAATACAAAAAAAATTACAATATGATAGTATGAAAAAAACTACCTACTGCGCCAAAAAAGCTATACTTATACCTTTTACTTAGTCATTGAACCTTATTGGTCGTTTAACAATTCGACCACTGCGTGTCATCCGCAGGTTAGGCTCAATATTATTATTTTTAACAGAATCATTCTTAATTTTACTAGTAATCACTACATCATTATCTATGTTTTGTGAAAGCGGAACATCATCAATTACGTAGGCCGGTTTTAACCTATCTATTGAAATGTTCACTTGTCTAGCGTGCATCTGCACCAAGAAATATTTATCTTTCCTGTCTAGGACTTTGTATGGTCCCTCATATGGAGGTTGCAACGATCTCCTAACTAAATCTACTCTAATAAAAACATGAGAACAAGTACGCAAATCAGAATGCACGAAGATGTTGCGCGAATTGCGTTGTTTCGCAGGTCTTGGAATAAGGCTCCTAATTGTTTGCCTGACCTGCTCTACATATTCATTTGAATCACTAACACGTACATTAGAATCAGTATAAAAATCTCCTGGCAATCTTAATTCTTTACCAAAAGCCAACTCAGCGGCACTGACGCCAGTGTCACTGCGTGGTGTTGCTCTCAATCCTAATAAAACAGTAGGTAATTCCTCGACCCATGTTCCATGGTTCCTACGAGCCATAAGTGCTGCTTTCAAAACGCGATGAAATCTTTCTACGGCACCGTTAGCCTGTGGGTGATATGCCGAAGTCCTTAACCTATTAATACCTAGGCATTTCATCAACTCGTTGAAAAGACTGCTCTCGAACTGTCTACCTTGATCAGTTGTAATCCTAATCGGACAACCATAACGTGTAACCCAGCCCTCATAGAGTGTCTTGGCTACCGTTTGAGCGTAAATATCTTTTATCGCAAATGCTTCCGGCCAACCGGTCGCTCTATCGATAACTGTAAGACAGTACCTATAGCCTTCTTCTGACATAGGAAGCGGCCCTACTAGGTCAACATGTAAATGTTCAAACCTACCACTGGGTTCGAATTTCCCTAATTCAGATACCGTATGACGTATAACTTTCGATTTCTGACACTGTATACATGCCTTCGCCCAATTCCTAACATCTGTATTTAAACCTGGCCAAAAATATTTAGCTGAAACTAATTTTCTAGTTGTGCGAATTCCTGGATGAGATAAATCATGGACTGCATGGAATGCCAGTGTTCTGAATCCTATAGGTAAGTATGGTCTGATTACATTAGTTGAAACCTCACACGTAACTTTATAACCTCCGTCCGGTGACACTATTCGCTTAAATTGCAATCCTGCACTCGGTTTGTTGTTTAGTATACCTACCAGGCGTTCTGGGTTGGATTCCGCTAACAACTTTGACAACTCAGCGTCTGTCCGCTGTGCCTCTGCTAATTCTGCGAAATCGAGTGACGTCGGACACACTATAGTCTCGATTCGTGACAATGCGTCCGCGACTATATTATCGCTACCAGAAATATGTTGTATATCTGTTGAAAATTCACTGATAAACATGAGCTGCCTAATTCGCCTAGGTGTCTCTTTATCATTGGGTTTTTTAGAAAACGCATATACTAAAGGTTTATGGTCTGTAAAGATTGTAAACGACCTGCCTTCAACCATATACCTGAAATGTTGCACAGATAAATAAATCCCTAAAAGTTCCCTATCGTAGGTACTATATTTTAGTTGTACATCACTGAGCTTTTTAGAAAAGAACCCTAAAGGCCTCCAGTGTGTGTCGACCTTTACCTGTAAAACGCCGCCTACACAGTCATTGGATGCGTCCGTCATAATAGCAAGCTCTGCATTAGCCGTAGGGTAACACAATACCGTTGCTTGTTGCAAGTTTGTTTTACATTTCGCTAATGCAGCATCGGCTTCGTCCGTCCACTGAATGAGCGTTTTATCTTTCTTTTTGGCGTTTTTCAAATACGCGTTTAATACTGATTGATATTCCGCAGCCTTAGGTAAACTAGACCTATAGAAATTTACCATCCCTAAGAATCGTCTTAACTGTTCTACCGTTTTGGGTTTAGGGAAGTCAATAATGGCTTGTATTTTATCCGGTAGTGGGCTTAAACCGTCTGGGGTAATTTCGTAACCCAAAAAATCTAATTTTGATCGTCCAAAACTACATTTTGAAAGATTTATTGTGATACCGAATTTATTTAAACGTTCAAAAATCGCTTTTAAGTGACGCTTATGAAATTCCGCTGTCTCACTAGCCACAATTACGTCATCTATGTAACAAAAATAGAAATTAGATTCGGATTCACCATCTTGCCTAAATTCTTCTTCCAAACCCTGAAAAACCGAATTATTCATAAACCTCTGGAAAGTCTGAGCCGCATTTCTCAACCCAAAAGTCATACGCGGAAACTCATACAATCCAAACGGTGTGGTAATGGCGGTTTTATCAATATCCTCCGGCGCGACCAATATATTATGATAAGCCCTATTTATGTCGAGCCGAGAGAAAACTTTCTTGTTGCCTAATATGTATGTAAAATCATTAATCCGTGGTATGGGGTACCTATCAGGCTTAGTTATGTTATTTAAAGCTCTGTAATCGCCACAAGGACGCAGCTGACCATCCTTTTTAGGTACAACGTGTAGAGGACTTGCCCAAGGACTTTTCGACGGCCTGCAAATTCCTAATTCCTGCATTCGCCGAAACTCTTCCTTCACCTTGATGTACCTCTCCGGTGCTAAAGGTCTAGCCCGCGCGTAAACTGGTGGACCTTTGGTTTCGATATGATGGAATACCGCATAGGGAGGGTCCTCTATGAATGTTACAGGCTTAGTAATTTCTGGATATTGCGCTAATAAATCGGAATAAACATTGGTGCTATCTATCGTAGTTAACGATGATCCGTTCCATATCACAATAGATCCTATAACACTTAAACGAGTACTTTGGTCTAAAAGCCGCCGTCCACTCAGATCTACCATTAGCTTATGCTGCGATAAAAAATCGGCACCGAGAATCGGTTGCTCTACTTCCGCGATAATGAAGTTCCAAGTGTACGAACGCCTCAAACCCAAATTTAAAGTTAAAGTTCTTAACCCATACGTTTTAATTACTGTCCCATTTGCAGCGTATAAATTAAAATTACTAGCACCACTATGTTTTTTACACCAACGATTTTTACTACACGGAATCACTGACACATTTGCTCCCGTATCAATTAAAAATCTCATACCTGAATTTTTGTCACTGACTGTAAGGCGATTGTGAGATGTGCAGGGGCCCGCCAACTGCTGCACGTCCGCTAGTTTCCCGCCGGCTCTTGCTGCGCACCTCTCCACTTACAGGGCTTCAAACACTTTGTAGCTTTTTCCCTGTAGCGGAAATGGTAAAAACACAACCAATCCTCAGATTTCCTCTTGCCAGCAGCGTTCCTATTCCTTGAAATAGACCTCGAGTTCCGCTCACCATCAAAGCGTTCCCTTGACCTGCCGCGTTCCAAGTTCCTGAGTCGAATGTTGATTCTGGCCAACTCCCCTCTGATCATGTTAATATCCGCATGTCCAGTAGGTGTAGTGGTCGTCTCGGCTGCCTTGACCTCTGCGATCTGCCCCGTCGATGTCCCGGTGCTTTCCTGGACCTTGTCTGCAATAACCGCAAGCACATCCAGATCCTTGGAGTCGGTCACCGTAAGTATAGCGCGAACCGATGTAGGTAAGTGTGATTGCCACATCAGCTTCAAGGTGTCGTCAGGTACCTTTCCAGTGGCCAACTCACGCATTCGTCGTAGTAGCTGCGACGGCCTCTGATCCCCTAACTGCATTTCCTCTATGAGTTTTTGCAGTTTTCTGGTTTCCGTTTCTTCAAAAACCTGGAGCAACCTCTCCTTCAGAGAGTCGTATTTATTAGTCTCCGGCGGTGCCAGTAAAAGATCACTAACCTGCTGAATAGCCGATTTATTAAGTTTTGTGACAACAAGGTTCTGTTTAGCACTATCACTTAGCTTTTGACTGCTCACTGCCGCCTCAAACTGGACAAACCAGAGTCGCGTTTGGTCTGCCCAGAACTCCGGTATTCTCGACGATACTGTGATGCTAGCAAGGGCTTTCTCATTAGAGTCCCCGCCAGCCTCCGGTTTTGGTTCCGTAGCACGAGGTTGCACATGCGTCATTTTAGTTTATAATTTCACTCTCCGTTAAAATTTTCACTCCCCGTTATTTTAAAATCCAAACAAAAAACAAAAAACAAAAGTTTATCGGGGTCACCACTGTGGGGATACCTATATATTACTAAGTCCATCAATTTATTAATGTCCTTTAGCGGAGAGGAGCGTTATACGGAAACACAACAATTTGGTACTAGCGTTTATTTGCGACTAACTCGTTGCACACACATAATGCCCATTCAGCACAAATCAGCGGGCGCAGCCGCTGCACTATATTTTATATAATAATATGTATGTGTCCCTACAATTTAATTCTAATCTTAATACTAAGGTTTTTCACCATTACGGGACCCTAAGAACAGTGACAATTACATTACTTTTTTAATCTACCTGTTGGTTTGTATGCAGCAGTCGCTGTGATTGGTCGTTGTAATTTCGTAGTTTTTGCACCTCACACACGATTGGTGATTGTTAACTTTTTGCCGACTTCATCGAAAGTAGGTTAAGAGTTGAGCCTACGATCATTAACAGCAATAGTGTGCCAATCGCATTTGTTGTGCGGTTTTTATTATAAAATAAATAATCATGTTTTGCTCATTATTGTTCTAATATATGTAACATAGTATGACTTCGTCCATAAGTAATGTGTTAGGTACCTATTTATTGCTAAGTATATATCTTTTTGTAAACATCGTGATACACCACGTCTTATATCAAATAAAAACGAAGTGATATTGTAGAAGAACTAATGGAATAAAAATCACATCATAGACATTAATTATTAAAAAAAAAATGGGGGACATTACGATTTCCGCACCGGGTGCCATCCATGCTAGCTACGCTACTGGATCTCAAGTTTAGTTTCAAGACAATATCATTGCGGCATCGTAGATTTGTGCGATGTTATGTATTATTTCATGCAAAGAACATACCTATCTCGAAATGATTTTACTTTGCCAGAAATAATATGCCCCTGGTGAGGATCGAACTCACGATCTTAAGATTATGAGACTTACGCGCTGCCTACTGCGCCACCGAGGCTGATACAAATCTTGGGTAAATTTGTCTAACCCTAACCAACAATTCTCTATCTACTAACCCTAACAATGTTATGAAAAAAAAATACAAATTAATGAAACGTTTTCTTTCCATAGAGTTATAAATACATGTCAAATCGTGTACGTAAGGTTCAAATTAGTTCGAATTATCAACAGTTTGACAGGTATTTTCAACCAAACTATAAAACCCTAAGTAAAGAAAACAAAAGAAAACGTCTCATTGTAGGTACCTACCAAAACAATTAAAATGTTGGCTATAATTCTTTTTAATTTCATGGTTTCTAATTATGATAAATCAGTGTTTTAGCCAGTATATGGTTCTTTGTGTAATACTTCTGTAGTTTACTATTTGTCATGCATCATGAATAAAAAAACGAAATTTACTGACCAAGGTTTTGTCGTATAAATCCACTATAAATCCGACACGTAGGCGGAATAGACTCGAAAAACCTTCGTCGTAAAAATCGGAGACAAGCCGTTAAAAAATTAAGAAAATAAAATAGTAGGACACTGGTTTTTTTTTCCATTTTTCAACAGCAATATAAAAAAACCTTACATTTAGATAACGCGGAAGACCCGTATGTAAACTCCATACAAAACAAACTTAACCCTTAAAAAGTCATCAGTGATTTGATGCAAGACGAATACCGGACAGGTCGATATGATCTCAAAGCGGACAGCTGCTAAGCAGATGTTTTAATATTTTTTGACGGACAAATGCATAAGATGAACAATTGTTTATGTATTCATTCGTATTGTAAAGAGATACGGTTCAAATTTGATTATATTTTTATGTATTAAAATGGGACTGCTGGAAGGTCAACGATCTGTGAATTTCGTTGAGTAATGGGTTATTGTTTTTCTTATCTTTATTAAGACGCGTTTTAATTTCTAGATTTGACATTATTTATTTATTTATCTTTCAATAGTTTTAATCAAAGAAGAATAAATGGAGTATTGCACTAAATTGTTATTGGATAATTCTGAGATATTAAGTATTTGGAGAATCTTTTAATTTTGAATTAAAATCTTGAATTAACCGATTCTACACAGTTTAAAATAATCTTATAAGAAAGAAAAAAATGCGTTTGTTTGTTTAGTTATTTGTGATTCGCATCAATCATGATTTGGATGCGGTTTTTATCACAGTTTAGAGAATTTTTTCCGGAAGTTTTATGTTTATAATTCACTACTCGTAGGTACCCTACAGTGCAGGGAGTTGGTCATTAGTAGATACTCTATCAAATCGAAATAGTTATCTAACTACAAATGGCAAAATAAATATCAAACCGAAATTTTAAATTTCTAATTTCCACGGCCAACTTAGACTGACAATAAACTTGGAATTTTGCTTTTAAACTATGTAAAAAGTTACCCATTAAAAAATTGACTGGCACACTATATCATCGAATTACAGCACATACTTGAAGACAGGTGATAAGGTAGTAATACAGAGGGTACATTAGGTATGTATTCTTGTGTTTTAATCATTAACAGCTTATACGATCAGGTAACTAATTTCAATAATAAAACAATTTGTGCAACGTTGAAATGTCTTACTCTTGTCTTACGGTTGTAATTGCATCGCCATTTAAAGGGTAGTTTTTAGAGAATAGGTATTGTTACTGCTTTTTAATGCTCTTCAGATATATTTTATGGTAAATCTTCTTCAGTGTGAATATTTCTTAATGTGAAATAATACGACTTGATCATGTGAAAAAAGTCAATTGTATTTCCCTCCAAAAGTGTATAATTTGAGTGATTAAAAAAAAATAATTAAAAAGTAAAATGACATTTGGCTGAAGACAATAATAAATTACAACGCCTTCTATCGGCAGCTAGTGAAAACTTGTTTGTTGCATGAAATAGTTAAATAATAATTAGCGCTAACAATATATTTTCATTAAAGTCCGAAGTTTATGAACTAGCTTCTTGCATCATTTTAAAGTAAAAAAAAGGTTCATAAAAATAGAAATGATTAAAAAATAATCATGATTCGGTGATTATTACCGATAAATTAAATACTAATATAATAAAGCGTAAGAGTTTTTTTTGTTTTTTCGGGGTTATCAATCGGAACTACCGGTCGGATTAGAAACAATCTTTCATTAGTAGGAAGCTAGATTATCCCCAAGTATTACCTACTAGCTGTCCCCCGCGGTTTCAACCGCGTTCTTAGGATAATAGTAGCCTATGTCCTTCTATATAGGATAGGGTACTTTTTATACCGGGAACGCGGGGGACCCGTTGGGGCAGCTAGTTATTACATAAATTGTAACAACACGTAAGGAAACCAAACCACGATGGTAGGATGTTTTGAAGTGCCCGCCTGACTGGCTACCACCACCATCAATCTCCCATGTTGAAAATCTGTCACCAAGCACCACTTGTGTGTTCCGGGAGCTCTACTTGAGAGCCAGTTGCCTACTTGGTATTGTTAATGTCTATAGGGAACGGTGCCCACTTACCATCAGGCTTATCAGCCTTCCGACATTCATATTTGAGTATGCCACCCTCATTGATGCTACAGTACAACATTTCAAAAATCAAAATTATTTACAATTAATTACCGCCGACTTATACCCTTTTTAACCATTTCATACAATATTTTGGCCCTACCCGACAGCGGGAATGCCAGAATACTGTTCCACAATCCTATATCGAACAAATTCATATTACATTTTTGGACTAATGTATTTCTCTCCACCTCGTTCCGAACACACTCCATTAATATGTGGTAAACATCTTCCACCTTACAACATTCAGTGCAACAAGGAGATTCAGTTTTTCTCATCAAGTAACCAAAACTATTTAATGGGATGTGTCCAGACCGAAGTCTTAGAGCTATCACAATTTCATCCCGACTCATATTAGAATCACTAATCCAAGACTTACATGTTATGTTAGGTTGTATTGTACGATACCAAATACCTTTGCTTAAAGACCTCTCGACAAAGTACTCCTTCCACTGTTCTACACACTGTTTCTTAACAATTTGTAATGTATCTGATAAGTAAGGTAAACAAGTGAAAGGAATACCCCCACCAGAAGCCTCCCCAGCAAGTTGATCTACGTGTTCATTTTCTTTCAGGCCGCTATGAGAGGGCACCCACTGAAGTCTTACGCGTTTATTACTGGCTGTAAGCTTACAAATGGATTTAATAATATCGTATGCTATCGGTGTTCCTCGACAATTCGAGGTACACCGAGCTACATGTTGGAGGGCGCTCCTCGAATCCGTCAGAACCACAAAGTCATTGAACTCTAAAGATTCTATATATGACAGCGCTTCTGCTATAGCAATGAGTTCGATACGCATAATAGAAGTTTCACAGAGAATATTCAATTTAACAAAATTGTCCCCCTGAGGATCGAAAAAAGCCGCTCCATTGTAATAACATGTAATAACCCTGTTCAGTTCAGTTCCGACATAAAAACCTGTGTGCATTTTCAAAAAAATAAATAAGATAAAGGATTTTTTTCCATTGGGTATTTCATCACCCAGTACATTTGGTGAATGAGACATACAATATTTAAGTGACATTTCTATAATTATTGGGTCACATTTATAAATAAATAATAAAATCAAAGCCTTGACAACTGTCGCCTGACCCGAATGACACCGCAACCTTGTAATAACCAACAAATAAAAATCTCAAAATAAATAAATATACGGTTTTAAACTCTACTCAATTGTGTTAAGAATAAAATCAGTTTGAAATAGGAGAAAACGTATTTTTGTCGATGCTTTAATGACAGGATATGAGCCGCGAGTTAAGTTTGTTTAAGGATAAAAGGGTTTTAATAAAAAAACTCATTAACTTTAAACAATTTTTTTTTTTTTATGTTATTTTAAAATAACAAAAAGAAATTATTGCATTATATTATATTGCATAATTATTGAGGTAATAAATAAGTTGAAAAATAAGCATTTTCTTAATTCACGGTAAAAAAAAACCTATTATTCAAACGTCACCTCGTAACCAAACATTAATTACTACAATAATATCGATTAGATACTTCGACATATTTTTCAATAAATAAAAGATCGATGCTTAAAAAGCACCCTGCGGCCAAGAAAGGGTTAACTTTCAATTTTATTAATTAATTAACGTTCCTAACACATGTTTAGACATAGATTTGTCACGCTTTCTCTAGTATTGAGCATTAGTCAACATAATAAACAGACTTTTATGCCACCTGTTAGAAGAAAAAAAGAAACAAACGTCAGTTGTTCGTCTTCCCGCCTTCGATAGCCACAAAGATTTGTTTTATTTCTTTTTAATTGTCAATTTGAATCATTGGGGATTTATACCCGAATGCAGAGGTTTTTTAAAGGGTTAACTGAATTCGACCGGACGCGTCGGAAGTAACATGTGTCGGTTCGTTTGTCATTATTTTTAATTTTATAGTACACTTTGGGAGCATTATGTTTTTTTAACATCTCTGATCTTAACATTGGTATTTTTTATGAATAAGGAATGTAGTATTTTCAGAGCTGCTTGGGTCTCTCCATTTGGGTGACAAACCGACGGGGTAGTCTACATTGAAGCAGTCGAGCTGGGCACGATTAATAAACAATGTGTCTTAAGTACTTTTTAAGCTTTCGCGAACTAAATTCTAAGAGAATAATCTAATATTAAGAGAGGTAGAGCATAGCGTTAATTCGCTCAAAGAGCAGCTCGACTGGTCTCTCGATTGTTATTTAATAACAATTGACGCGCGAAAGCGAGAACCAACGGGTATTAATTGTGAATAAGTAAAAAAGAACAGCCCTTATATTGTTCAATATTTTTTATTTGGTTTCGAAAAAAAGAAATACTGAAAATAAATTTATTTAGTTAAGTACATTAGGTAACTAAGTAATTTTCCAGCACTCAGGCATGGTTTTAATCCCTCGATTACATTATTTCAAAAACCCTTCAAAAACCATTATAATTATTATTAAGTAGAGGTGTACTCTGAACTACTCTAAATTAATTTGATTGCACCGATGACCGAATAAAAGAAATGCCAGAAAAACGCGGGAACCCACATCGTTCTTGTCTATAGTTTATAACTTTTTTCTGACAACACCTGTACCTGCACCCGAGGGAGAGGGATCAGAGGATGAGAAATAAAAAATAAATAAAAAAATGCTTAATGGTTCGAACGTGAGAAATAAGGTCGAATTCAAAGAGGTTTTATTAGCTGTAGTTTATTATTGAATAAAAATGATACTTTTCTTTAATCTTAATATTCTGGATATCTAATTTATTTGTCCCACGAATAAATCTTTAATTTCTTCTTCCTCGATTCTAACAGATTTCTCTTTAATATTTTAGAGCTGGGCTTTTGATATTGTAGCTTCGTCCTTTTCATACTGTTATTTGCGACTTTCTGTCTTTTCATATACGACAATAGGTCTATTTTAGCATTCACTTGGTTTATGTATCATCTTTGCTCTTTTCTGTCTCGCTTTCCTTCTACTATTTTTATAAGTTCGTTGTGTCATAAAGATACAACTTTCTGCTATTTTCTGAATCATATAATTGTTTTCCTTGGCACTGTTTGGTTTTTTAAATCTGCTCAGCTGATCCTTTCCAACCTCCCGAACGGCATATGAAATGTGGTGTTTCCCTGTTTTCAGTTTTTCCCTGTCCAAACGCACGTTTCATTCGTTGAATATTTGTTATGGTACCTACATAATTTAAAGGTTTATTAAGATTAATTATACTATTAAACAGTTTACATACTCTTATGATTAATCCTTTGACTGTTTGGCGATACGCGCGGGCGAGGAAAACAATAGAAATCAATTTTATTGTTATTTTTTAACCTTAAGTCAAGGGATTTGAAGGGATATTATCAATTTGTTAACCGAATTGTAACATGTGAATGCTTTTAATATAGTTTTAAGCCTAATAACTAATCAAAAGCCCGACATTAAAACGATAAAAGACGTAAAAAATCGACTACGGACACCACCTTTACGATCAAAATCAGATAATCCACCATCGAAGCTATTTATTATTCATTCCTGCGTTATAACTCTTTTTAACTCACCAACTGTCCACTCGCGCCCCTATTTCAATTTCTTTAGGGTTCCGCAACATCTTAAAAACCCAACGAGGTAAAACTTAGTTAGCTTATTTATATTCTTTTGTGGCTACTTAAATGATGACGATAATAAAATAGCTTTTTTTTTGTTAATACTTTATTATATTTCATATTTTTGGTATTTTTAATGGCTTTAGCATTTGTTCTGAGATACACCTACTTAATATTTATTATTGAATAGAGTTTATATTCGAAACTATCCCTTCTCAAATATTAGTTTTTAAATCCAGTATATCCAACATCCCACGAGGCATATGCGTATTTGTCTTCGTAGAACCTTCGCTGTTAGGATAAACTCGCACATGACCTGTTTTTTATCGGACCTCCATACTCCATACACTCGCTTTTTCTCTATGGTCATGTTTGATGTTCTCACGGAAGAGGCTGAATGGACTGGTGTCAGTGCCTTTATAGTTCAAGAGAAAAAACACGGAAGGGTTGTCTGTATTAAAAATTATTAGTTTGTTTTCGCTGGCCGTAAGGTGCTGTGGGAATAAATGACCCCACGATATTATTTTTTGACATCCGGGAAGGTGTTTAAACGGTTAATGAGAGGATATGAACGGACAAAAAGTATTCTGTATTCATATTAGAGGTACGCTGGACCACGGGTGTAGGGTTACCTATATTTATCTTTAGTTGAGTTCTTTGTTATGTTTGAGGGGTTCAAAATGTTTGGGAAGGGTGGCGTTGTTTCAGATTTTGAGATTATTAAAATGGTCAGTATTTCTTCAGGATTTGAAGTGATTACTAAAGATGACTAGGTCGCATATTGAAATAAAAAATAAAATTAATCTACCTTCTTCAGTTGGGCTGTCTACCGATTTAAAGTCACGGCTATAGGCTTTTCAAAATTATTTGTATCTTCTCATCTCCAACCCTATAGAATGATCTTCCCATTGAGCCACCGCTTGATTTTCCTTTCTTTTCTCTTCTTCCCGTCTGCGACTTTAGCCAGAGAATGTAATTGAAATTATCCCATTGATTAATCTCTGGTAGGTATTATAGTTTTTTTTGACATTTGCAATTTAGGGACTTTCATGGCCAAAGTGAATGTTTCTTCTGGTCGTGCATGCTCCATCGTGTTCAGCGTGTTTTATGGGCGTGTCAGTGGCCAAAAGCTAGCCCTTAATATAAAAAAAAGTTAAAAAACAAATAAAACACTATAAAATTAATAAAATAAAGAAGGAATATGCCAATAAAACCGGAACGTAAACATTTCCGTCGCGGCAGGCAGAGTAAAGAGTTGAAGGGTTGACCCGACCCTGCCATTGACTGACAGATGGCGGCTCGGTCCGTCAGACCCGATGAACCGTAGGGTTGGCGATAATGTGTTTTTTTGTTCAATATTTAGTTATGTATTACTTATTGGTTTGTTTCTTCGTATCGATGATGGAAGTACTAATATTAATTTTAGATGATGCATGTTATGTATTTTAAATATTATTTTCGAAAATAGTAGGCTGTAACTTCTGTTATCACTTACTATAGTTTATCGTCTCAGCTCTATTCAATGCTATTTCAAATGTGCCTAAAGTAGGGTTGCCGATTTACTAGCTTGAATTCTTGGATATAATTAAATATTCGTTGTTTCAAATCATCAGCTAGAACGCGCTTTCGATCTAGCCTAATGGTCCTTGCAGGTATTAAATGGGACCAAGAAATATTACAAAACTTCAAGCCAACCCTACTTCACTAAATTTAAGCCAAACCGCCCAAGAGTGGGTTAAAAAAACCCGCATTAATAATTCCCACTCACATTTCTTTTGCCGTAAAAATGTTTAAAAAAGTGTGGCGTAGGTGAGGTGCTAACTACGAACCCCTGAGGCGCTCGGGAGTATCAATTAGCCATTCACTTTATAATGGAAACATGTGTAAAAGCTATAAGTGGCGCTTCAGGGCTAAAAGGGTTTTGTGGCATTTCGAATTACCTACTGCTTTTTATGTTGAACCTAAAAAAACGTTACTTATTTTTTTTAATAAATTGTAGTGAAATTTAACTGAGACACAAAATTCAATTAAAATTCTTAAAGAAATAACCAATGACCGTAAGGTAAGTCTTTGTATTTTATTCCCCTTTTCAAAAAGAAACAAAACATGAAGTAACCAAAGGGGTGACCGTCGCACGTCTCCGTACTACCAGGTACATATTCCCGTTTTTTGTTTATTTTAGAAATTCCATTTATGTATTAGTTTTTGACAGTGTGTGTATTTCCATCACACCTTTACCAAAACATCTCTGTTTATTTCTATATTAGAATTTCAATCTAATTACTACCAATCAAATTGATGAACAAAAACTAAAAGCGAATCAAATGCACATGTCCGTCTGGATGTTCTAATTTCTTTATTATATTTGATTAACCCTTCAAATGCGGTCCACCGGTCGTAATTACACAAACAGATGTACCTCTGATTAATTACTAGAAAAAGTGGACAGCCACCTGCTCAGATCTCACTTTCGATCGAAATAATGAGTTAAAAAATGTTAAAAAGTACCAACGCGAGTTTTTTCGACTAATCTCATATGTAAATCGACTAGTCATTGTCTTTTCTTAGGTTTTTTGTGATGTGGCGGCGGAAGTCATGTGGGATTAGGGTTTTGTAATCAAGCTTTTTTGTGTATTCGTTAGGTTGGTTTTGCTTAAACAAAGAAATTTTACTTTCAACGACATAATTAAAACTCAACATTCATGTTAATACATCTTAAATTAAACAACAAAATGAACAAAGCTCACATTTTTTAAAGCTCCTAAGACATGCACACGCAAATTTCGCACGGAAGTTTAGCGCCAAAAAAATGAAAAGACACTTTTTTAAGTCGTTAGCACAACCTGCACAATAGCCATATTAAATATTCATAAACGGAGACAGTATTACGCATATCAATCACACGCTGCAAGTGATAAAAAACACCTAATCGAATGCGCGAACACATCCCGCCATCTTTGTTTTCTGCACTACCACTGTCATTAGCGCCTTTTTATAACTGGCAACTCCTTTTTATTCGAAGAAAACTTATTCAAATTTCGAACCGCCGTAACAATGGCATGTTTTTGTTTATCCGCTAAAGAAATTATTGTATTACCGCCAAGATTATCTTGGATTCAAATTATGCGCGGGCATAGACAACTTACGTAGGGGAACGAGTTTTTTTTATAGTGACTTGGGTATTTGGTTTCGTCAGCCTAATTACGAATGAATTCGAAGTATGAATTAGTTGCATTTTTCGCACGGTGTAGTGTGCACGTGTGTTTAGTATATTGCGGTAACTGAGTAGGTAATTAGATAGGTTTCCTTTTATGATGGTAATGATTTGTACGCATTTAACTGTATAAGGTGGTGTTTGTAACTAGTTAGGATAGGATTAAAGACATTCCACTGACTAATTATCCCTTAAATTAGAATTTAATAACGATGAAAGCTGTTTGCTTTGCGATAGTCAGAGTATGGATACATATAAGGTTCTAATAAATTAGTGAATTTCCTCTTGAGGGATGAATGTATAGGTCATTAGTAATCAAAAAATAATATTAGAAAAATAATCCGTGGGAAAAAATCAATATTCCGAAATTGAACATTAATTTAGCCATTTTTTTAAACAATCAATCTAATAATGTTTTTTTTTGTTAGCAGTAGTACCGAAGTGTTAAATCCAATACATTTAAAATTCCAATCCAATGATATTGTATTTAATATACATATATATAATAATATAAGGTCCTAATAAATTAGTGAATAACCTTTCGGGGGATGAATGTATGGGTCATTAGTAATCAAAAAATAATATTAGAAAAAAAATCCGTGGGAAAAAAACAAAATTCTGAAATTGAACTTAATATCAGTACAAAGTATTAATTTAACCATCTATCTAAAATGAATCATTGGTAAAACCAATAATTTAAAAAAAAATAAAAAATGATCTTGTTAATTGAATCATTATCGTAATAACATCTCTATGCAAGTCAAAGAAGCCGCGCGGCGACTTGTGTCTGCCAAGACGTCAAAAGAAGAAACCGACACAAGGACACAAGCCGCCGTCCGTCACGCCCACCGCAGGCGGGCGCCGCGCCGCGCCGCGCGCCCTTCGTCTCGCACACTACCCGCCATCCGCTCGCGATTCAGTCCAAAGAGTACATTTGTATATAGGATTCAGTCTCAGTCAGTTAACAAACGGGAACACACTATTATTTTCAATGTACTCCTTAAAACGAGCACGTACTAGGTAACTTTTCATTCAAATCAAGAGTAGGTACCAGCAGAACTGGGGAGCAGGGAGAGGTACGGTATACCTACGGCCGAACGACTGGGGAACCATCAAGCCAGTTCCAGAAACCAGCCTCGAAATCCTCGTCATCTACCTACGATCGAGGAGGCAGTGTTTGAATTCTTCCAGGGCCGTCCCATGGCCAGCATCATCTAGTTCACGTACATCCATCGTATTCGGGGTCAGTGACGTCTACGAGTTAGGGCTTCTTCGGGACTTAAGCTGTACCATTTTACCAGAGTTCAAGAACTGGCAACATCAGATCATCAACCCCGCGTTGATATTGAGTCGACATTATCCGAGTCTTTTATAACAGGAAAAGCGCAAGTGTTGTGATTTCATTTTCAGGTCCGTTTTAGTGTTAATGTGAGAAGTGGTGAGCTGTTTAGTCCTGCGTGACAGAGTCAGGGCCAGTATTTTTAAACCGCTTGAATATCGAAGGTGGACTTATACCTACTTATACCTAGTGATGTGTTGCGTACCTATGTTAGAACGAGTCCCCCTCGTTCTGTTGAGGAACGAAATGTAAATACCTAGATAATGATCCTACTGACTTCTGTATGACAGGTTTAGACCTAGCCACAGACCTAGCACTGAACCACACTGAACTCAGGGACTTCGTTTCATTTGTGTACATTTTAATTATTTATGTTAATAAAGATTATTATAAAATCTTAAAAATTGCCGTTCTTATTCCATCGGCAAAGCAATCTTCGGTGAGGACAGAATACGGATGGGTGACCGGTAGGTATCTATCTAGGCAGAGACTAACTATGCTTGAACTGTGCTCACGTAGCCTACTACTCTAACTAATGAATTCTGTGCTAATCTAAAACATTGCAATCAGTCATGTTATCGGGGTAAGGATAGACACCAAAGTCAAAACCATTTATTGAGTTTTGGCAATACCCATGAAGGTCGAACACCTAGCTAACAAGCAAGCAGCGCGAGCCTCCTTCGTTGCCGTTTTCATTCAAATTTTATTTATTCTACTAGGTAGGTAGGTATGTAGGTAGGTACCTACTCTTCTACAATGAACAAAAACGAATTAGGTAACATTTTATTAATACTAGGTAGGTACATTAAATGTCTTTATTATAATTAACACGTTCCGAATGTATACCTACCTACCTACCTACCTATCACAAAGTCGGCGCTAATAAAATACGTCAATAAGACTAATTGAAAAGTTATTTAACCGATAATACCTACCTAATAATTACCTACTACCTAATTCCTAACTGATAATAAGTACCTAGGTAGGTACCTAGTTACTTAATAATAATAAAATAGGTTCCTATCTCTCCTATGCACTAAATTACCCAAACATTTAAATTATTTACTTCCAACCATTGAATTATTACGCCTTACAAAGTTTTTTATAAGTTTGAAATCCGAAAGAATCCCACGCTTCTGCTGTGAGCACAGCTAAATGCCTACCGAGTGGCTAGAGATACTACGTAAGTATACATAAGTAAGTACAGTGTGAGTGACCGAGATCACACGCTTGAAGATTCGGTGAAAGAAAACATCGTGAGGAAACCATTGCACGAGGGTGGACCAGGTTACTTTGTATTAGTACCTACTTACCCGCCTGGCTCAAATTGAAAGTCTGTCACCAAGCACATAACGGTGTGCTTACATTGTGTGATTACTACCGGCCACATGATGATGTGATAAGAGATTGAGAACAGAGGTCTGGAAGAAAAAAAAAGCTACAGTGGAGGGAGAGATATTACATACCTACTCAAAATGCAATATTAGTACATTGTGCGTGATTTGAGCTAGCTAAAGAATAGGTAAGTGAGAGCAGCTACGTTGCTGCCTAGATATCTAACTAGGTACGTAGACTAACCCTATAACTCGGGAATAAATGTAGCTTGCTTTTGTAGGTCGTAGAATTTTCAGTTCTGGAGATTACCTCCAACATCCAAATTTTAAACTCCCCATTATAACAGATAAGTAACTGTAATAATGGGGAGTTTCTCTTTTTGCAGTTGTCAGTATGGTACCTACGCAGATTAGGGGTGTGCTATTATGGTGCACCCACGCTACGCGAACCGGTCGCGAGCCGAGCTACGAACGACTAGGCCCCCAATTCTCGCGCTTTCGACATCGATGTCGAATAGCCGTAAATGTCTACGCGACATTTATGTCGAAGATGCGAGAATCGGTGCCTAGGATACGTTCCTTGTTCGCGTAGCGTGGATGGACTTGCGAGCCTCGAACGAACGCGATTGTCCGTTTTTTCACAAATAAAGGAATTCGCATCCTGCTCGTTGCAGGATCGTTCGTGGCTCGGCTCGTGCTCTATGCGTTCAACGCAATACACACCCAGACTAAGCTTGGAATGTTTTGACTATGTTTCTATTAGATCACTAAATAAAGATAGGTAAATACTAAAGATTTGAAAGATGCAATAATTGTATAGGGGCAAAGATAGGTACGAGGTACTTAGCAATGTCGAAACCCATTTATTCAGTTTTAATAGGCACTTATGACGGTTTTTTGACCTAACTAATGCCTAATTTATACAGGGATAGCACCTATTATTCTACAATAAATAAAAACGAATTAATTAGGTATAACATTTTATTTTTAAAACGAATAAAATAAACTAGGTAAACACAGTAAAACACATTCATCAAAATGAAGATAGTTATAACCTTACACTTTACCAGGCTTTGTACTTTATACTACAGAATAAATAATAGTAGGTAGGTACATGTAACTTTACTTAGTTTTAAAATAATGCTTAAATAATAATGTTTAAAGAAACGCTAAGAAAGAAAAGTACCCACCTAGGTACCTATTAAACAATAATTGCAAGAACATGGACATAAAAGATAATAATAATAAATAAAAAGTTCCACATAATCAAAAGTAAAACCTCGTGGTCTAGCTTGATTAATCGTTTCATAATTGATAGGTAAAGTTAAGTAATCACTGGCGAGGACGGTACCGGATGGGTGACCGCCTAGTAGTATTTCAACTCCAGCTTATACCGTGCTTCATATGGCACGTAAAGTCGTAATTCTTTTACTCATCAGAGATCCAGCCTCACCAGTGATTGCTTAACTTTGCCTATTGAGGTACCTACACGTCACAATTACCACCAAAGATACGCGGTAGAGCCCCTTACCATAACAACCATTTTACCTACGCATTTAAATAACCTTAACTAATTTTACTAATTGGTAGTTAGAATAAATGGCTTTTTTATTTTTATTTTTTTTTTATTTTATTTTTATTTTTAACTAATTTTACCAGATGAAACTTCAACCTTACCTGCGGGGTTATCGCGTATCTTGGGTGTCGACGTTACGATTACCACCAAAGATACGCAGTAGAACCCCTTACCTTAATCTTGTTATTACCTACAAATTTAATTACAATAATTTACATTAACCACGGATTAACAATTGCTGTACATAAAGTCCGTTTGCTGGATGCATGCTGTTGCTCGTCGGTGGACGTGGCCGGCGACTCGCCGCAGGGTCTCCTGGTCTCTCCGCGTCACCCGGAACGGAACGCACGCCTTCGGAGCATTCGCTCGGACCGTATCGGATGGCCGTCGTTCGTTGCCGTAGAAGAGGTCTAGACAAAGAAAACAAAATTGTAACACTATGCACTCAGCCAATACAATAAGAATTAGGGAGACCTCACTTTTGTAAAGCGATGATTGCTCGGTGGTAGTGACATCAGATGCCGAAACTAAGGTCCCAGGTTCGAATCCTATAGTGAGCCGAGCTTTCGGTGAAGGAAAACATCGTGAGATAACCATAGTATGGAGTAGTCAACATAGTGGAACACAGTTTTGAGAGGTAGAGCATAGCGTTTATTCGCTCAAAGAGCAGCTCGACTGGGGAAGTAGGTACCTACCTCCACCTTACAGAATACCGCAGCCAAATAACTTTATGTTGTGTAAAGTTGTGTTCCTGCGCGTGAGTAAAGTCGCCAGAGCTTATAGGGGAGGGGCGAAAGGTCGGTAACGCGTGAGCGATGCTTCTTGTGTTGGCTACGGTAACCGCTTACCATCAGGTGGGCCGTATGGTTGTTTACCAAATAAGTTGTATAAAAAAAAAAAGTAGGTACCCACTTGGCTGGCTTCCACACTCAAGTTGAAAACCTGTGGCCAAGCACCTATCGGTGTGTTCCGACCACTGCACTTGAGAGTCAGATCCTTCTAAGGCTTTAGTGTGCTTACGACCTTTGGCCACATTATCACATACCATAGTGAGATAGCGGTCAAACTCAGGCCTAAACATTTTTTTATACTACTAATAAACATTAGGTAGCAAACAATACGGCCCGCCTGATGGTAAGCGGTTACCGTAGCCTACGGACTAAGCCTACGTTCGCACGAGAACGCTTTTTCAAACTTTCAACGCGCGTTATTTTTAACGATATTCAGAATACCTAGAACGTATGACTTCTCTAATACGTGTTCGCACGCTGACGCTTTTTTACGTCGGAGTATTTTAAACGTTTTATACCTACCTACATAACGTTAAAAATAACGCGCGCGTAGAAAGCGTTCTTGCGAACGTAGGCTTTTATACAGTAAAAAGAACTTTTATTAGGTACTGACCTTTAACATGACCCCACACATGGAAGTCCATAGGCGTAAGATCTGGAGACCGTGCAGGCCAGGGTACGGACGCGGCCAATCCAACGTTCGCCGTACTCCGAGTTCAGGTAGTTACTCACGCGAGCTTCTGGCATAGTGTGCTGGATATCCATCGTGTTGGAAATAAAAGTTTCTCAACAGAACGAGGGGTACTCGTTCCAGCATACGCGACACATCACTACGTAATAAGTCCACGTAGGTCTCTGCATTCAAGCGGTTTAAAAACACTGGCCCCAATAGTTGATCACCGAGGAGTCCAGCTCACACATTAACACTAAAACGAACTTGAAAATGATCCGGTCTCACTACTCGCGGGTTTTCCACAGACTAACAATGAGCATTGTGTTGATTGAATAAACAGACTCTGGTAAACGTCGATTCATCCGTCCACAAAATATTCCTGGTTATGTCCTCCAGGAGCCACTGGCAGAAATTAACGCGGGGTTGGTAATCCGTCGTTTCCAGCTCTTGAACTCGGGTGAAATGGTAAGGATGTCGTCCCTCATCTCGGAGCAGCCTCCACGCGTAGACATCACTGACCCCAAACACGTTGGATGCATTCATCGTTCTGGCCTCGGGATCATCCCGGAAGAAATCCAATACTGCCTCCTCGATCCTAGGTGGATGACGAGGCCGCCCGGCATCTCTCTCTCACTGGTCTGAAGGTTCCCCAGTCACGATGACGCTGCACTGCTCGCAAAATGGTTCTCGGGCCCGGCCGGACACCGAATCTCTCCCAATACAGTTCTGCTGCAGTTAACATGTTGTAACTGCTCTGTTCGTAGCACAAAACCATGTTCAGGTATTCTTGATTTGAATACCTGTAAGGCATTGTGATTGTGATGTAGACATTTTGTTTAATAAATAAATAAAACTTAATGTACAATGAAAAGCTCGTAAAGTGGTATGTTTCCAATAATTGCTTAGTGGACACTGAATCGTGTCGCGTGCCGAGTCTTCCGCAAGCAACGACGCGAGCGGGGCGCGGGGTGCGTAAATGCACAGGATTCGTGGAGAGATCGCCTTTCGGCATGGTTTGTTGTGCCTAAGCTTCTTTTTCGGCACGTCACGGCGGCATCATTATTTCTTTACTTTGTGCACGCGCCGCTCGCCGCCGCCTTTGCCATGCAGACAGTATGGCGCCTATTTGGAATTGTATGAAGATGATTCAATTAATAAAATAATGTTATTAAATTGTTTTTTTTTTAATTTATAAATAATGTGTTATACCAATTATTATTGTAGATAAATGGTTAAATTAATACTTTGTACTGATATTAAGTTCAATTTCGGAATTTTGTTTTTTTCCCACGGATTTTTTTTCTAATATTATTTTTTGATTACTAATGACCCATACATTCATCCCCCGAAAGGTTATTCACTAATTTATTAGGACCTTATATATACATTAACATCCAAGAATAAAAACTATAAGCACGTTAGTACTATTATCTATTCAGTGCTATAAGTAACCAGCTAAGTAACTTTACATTAATCTTATAGCATCGAGTTATCGAAATAAACCCTCTAGTATTAAGCTTTTAGTTAATAGTTTAGACGTATTGAAAAAAAAAACATTTTTTTTTAAATAGAGCTACGCACAGATTACAGAATACTTGTAATCTGTGGAGCTACTATATCGCGTGATAGATTCAATACCAATATTTGCCTCCCCTACCTCCCTTTCATTTACGAAGGAAGAGGGCCATAGTTCCTCACAATATATTTCATTATCCAACCTAGGAAGCTCGGAAATCAAATTGACACTCACGACTAAAGATTGGTGAGTTTTTTTTAGCTGTTTTTTTAATTTACGAGACCAAAATTTAAAAAAAATCTTATCTAACATAACCCTTATAAACTACTTCAGCTTCCCATGATTCATAATTCCACATACGAAACGATTAAACAATTACAAATTCTAAAGTCTAAACTTTTTTCTAGACACCAAAAAAACATCGTCTCAAAGATACCGTGAGATACGCATAAAATTAACAGGCATAAATACTCGTATGCAAATTCGTTACGTGACCACTTTTTAAAAAGAAAAAGTTAAATTAAAAAAAAGACAAAGCAAGGCCGCGCGGCCGGCACCCCTTCGCTAACTAGAATTAAAAAGCAGATTTGCATATTGCCGTGGCTATTTTTTATACGTAAAAAGATTATGTAAATGTATTTTTTGGACATCGGTACATTGTACCGAGTTTTTTTTGCGAAAAAACTGCGTTGCCTGAGACAGGGTTAGATGTTAGGATGAAAAAATTGAGAAATTGGTTCTCATGATTTTTTTATTTTCTTTTTATGTCTTGGAATAATTTATAAGTCAGTATTCAAATTGATGAGACTTGCTTTTCTTTTTTTTTATTTCGAGATTATTTGTTGTAGGTACGCTTTACTTTATGAAAGTATAGGTAGGTACCTAAATAAATACTATCTTCTACGTAATTATTGAAAAGACTAGATTTCAAAAGATCTTATACAAAATTCAAGATATGTTTATTTGTAAAGCTCGTTTACCATCAATACCATTTACCAAATATCTATAAGTAGGTAGGTACATAAATCAATAACCTCAATAACTTTTAATGTTTTTGGAAGCTGCTTCAATTTGTTTCATAGTAAATTAAACAAAACAAGTAAAATACAAAACACATATAAAAGCATTTACTATATAAATATTTATATACCTACAATACAATAGATACATCTTTTTGTCCCGTTTTTTTGTACCATATAATTTTTTTCTACCTGAGCGCTAGGGGTGGAGTTTAAACACACCCCACATTTTTTTTACTACACAAAAACCAATAGTGTACAACAAGGGTGGCAACATTTTTTTTGTTATGGCAGCAACGATCGATAGTTTTCCCGAGCAAAGATGGCATTGGCGCGTTCAATTTAACCCGTTCACAACAAAGGATGCGAACCCTATTATATAAAGCATATTCATTTATTTTTTCGTTCACTAACGGTCTGAGCGATTCTTTTCTGTAAAAGCTGGGGTTGGTATTAAAAAGGGGTTGTTTTTTGTGTGGGGCTCCTCACGCGATTTTCGGTGCTAGTAAATCGGTTGGCGCACGCAAATCATCGGCCCTATCGTTTTGAGAAAAGAATTTTGAACTAAATTGATCTACGTTTGTTACGTATATGCAAGGGTTCCGGTAATTTTGTAGTCTATATCTATTTATCTGTGAGTTTGTAGCATATTAAGTTCCTATACATTCATTCGATTACACTAAAACAACTTCGAAGCTTTGATTAAGGATACATTATTTCTATGGTATATATTATTTCTATGTTCGAAGGTTGGTTTCTTACACAGAAAAAACACGCGATGCAAACCACGCTGGGCACTACAGTAGATAATAAAAAATAATATTGTTTTGCAGTGGTAGTAACATCAGCTCCAGCAAACGAGGCCGAACTGCAGCTGTACCGGGTGATGCAGAGAGCCAGCCTGCTCGCCTACTACGATACTCTGCTTGAAATGGGTTAGTGAAAAAATAATTCAGGAACTGCTATTGAAATTAACAAAAACCCAAGAATTTCCACGTAATGATTGTTAATGATCGGCTGGGTTCCGTGTTACAACCAATACGATGCATTTCTTATTAAACATACTTAGTTCTTGCCCGAAACCTCTTTCAGACAAAAACTACAGAACCGATGTGGATGAAATTTGGTACACATATAGAATATGTTCTGGATAAACACTAGGGTTGTTATCCCGGGAAAAGAATAAGTTGTAACGAGTAAGGGACCTATCCCTCGGGAACGCGGGCGGACTAGTTCATTATATAAAAAAAAAGTATTCTTTGAAAATTCAAGCCTAATTTCACTGACTAGGATAAAGCATCACCGGTTATAATCAGTAGGTAAATCATAATACACGACTATATGAAAAAAAAATGAAAACGTAAGACTACTTTGCAAGTTAAAAGTAATTAATTTCCTTAAAATTAACCTATGCCCTAAAACATCACAAGATATTTTCTTCAAAAAAAAAATCGATGCTATAAGCAAAGATTTTCATAGGGCATCGTGCCTCTACCCAGATGGCTAATCCGCCTTACTAAAGCATGACATTTAATTTCACTCCGCTTGAGGGGCTCCCTGAGCAAATCGCTCTCAGTTCGTACTGCGCACGACTGTCAAATACTGTCAATTCTGGCTTGTTTATTTCATGTTGCCATAGAGGCGACTATCCTTCTGGACGTTTTAAATTCTTTGGCTATAAGTGATATCGGTTTTATTTTGGTAAAATTATGTACTTTGATTGGAAATAGAAATACTTAGGATTTTAGCAATAAACAATAGCCCCCTTTTTTTTTTTTTTTTTTTTTTAAATGGCACTTGTTTAACATTATGCCAATGTCAAGTTTAGAATAGCCCCCTTATTCATAATCGCTTTTTAATTAAATTAGTGTAGTAGTGTCCTCCGTCTCACTCTTTCGATCACCAAATGTCACGTGTCAGATAAAGACTTCAGAATTTTAGCTGATCAAGTTTGATAACTTTATTATGAATAAGGGGGTAAGTATAAAAAATAAACAAAATAAGCACGTTCTTTGAAAATATATTACTGCATGATCATAAAAATTAACCTTTAGATACAAAGAAAAGGAACAGAAGAAAAAACACTTTCCCATCGACCGAAAACAAATTTCCATAAACGCAAAAAAGACGCGTCAACATGCAAATATGTTTTTTTTCTATTTTATACTTTTAATTCCGTCGATTGCTAAGAAGGGTTTGGCCGGTTCCTTATTCCTTTGTTTTTTTTTCGCCAGCCCCCTTCGGTCACGTAATCATTTACATATTCGCTTAGCAAAATTAGAAGATGGTGAGCTAATATTTTTTCATCGAATCACACGTTTTTGTGTTTTAACAATGATAGTGATGAACTTGCTCTACGAGAAAGTTTTGCATATTAATGTTATGGGATTAGTGTAGCCAGCCATAGACAACTTTTAATGATTTGAGAATCTTAGATTGTCTCGGTAATAATAATGAAGAGATTGAATTAATGAGAAGTCTATAAATATTTATTTACAGATTTCGTGTACTCATATGGCATACGAATAATTATCAATAATATATTATTATCGTTATTAATCAAACCTCATCTACATTTCAGGCGGAGACGACGTTCAGCAGCTTTGCGACGCAGGCGAGGAAGAATTCCTAGAAATCATGGCCCTAGTCGGCATGGCCTCCAAACCCCTACACGTCAGACGTCTCCAAAAAGCCCTCCAGGAATGGGTGAACAACCCCACCCTTTTCCAAATCCCAATAGTTTCCAACCTTTGTCCAAACGAGAATCCCTTTATGCAGTGCAACCAAAGACTACTCAACATGCCTCCATCCATGCCAAATGTTCTTCCTAGGACTGTAGCATCTCCGGAGAGTAGTAGACCAATGTACAGCCCCTCTCCCGGTGCACCGGAGAACAGCTGTGGCTCAAATGCATCAGCTCCGAATGCCAGTCCCGTCCATCAATCTAATACCTTCACTAAAATAGTTTTACCACCATCTCCTGCTCCCACAGCTCCTATTACTTCAACAGCTAGATCCTTTTCCCCACAAAGTGCCTGTCCTCCTGCTTCGGCGGGATCTAGTCCTAGTTCCGTCACATCACCAGTTCAGCTAACGCCGGTTCTTCTCGATGTTCATGTGCAAAAGTTGGCGACGGCTGCGGAAAAATTGAGCAAACAATTGCCGCAGTTGGAGCCAAAGCCGCAGAACACAAAGAAGAAGATGTGCAAAGATTTGGAACTAGTGATGATGATGCCGGAGTCAGATCCGAGGAGGATGGAGGAGATTAGAAAGTACGCGGCGATTTACGGGAGGTTTGATTGTAAGAGGAAACCGGAGAAGCCCTTGACGCTGCATGAGGTGAGAGTTTTACTAATGTGTTTGTAATATAATAAGTATAAGTTACCTACCAAAATAGATAAAGTCAAAAAGCAAATAAAGTTTTATGAAACTGCGTAATTTCAGTTAGTATTTTTTCTGCATTGTCTGAACTGTAAACTGAAACAATTTTATTTCGAAAATTATTGGACCAACATAATTTTCACCTAAATCAATTAAAGAATCTGTCTTTCATCCTCACTTTACTGCATTCAGGTCCCCCCTTACTTATACTAATGAGACCTAATGTCAACCTCATCTCATTATTGGACAGACTGAAGTAGTAGATTAAAAATGTGTGGTAGTAATAATGTGATGGGTGGTGGGTGTGGGCCAGGTGATGGTAAACGAGGCGGCGGCGCAGATGAGCCGCTGCGTGCCGGCGCTGCTGACGCGGCGCGACGAGCTGTTCCCGCTCGCGCGCCAGCTCGTGCGCAGGGCCGGCCTGCACTACTCCAAGCACGGGTACATACATACCATAGCATTTCTCTTTTATTTGTATAGGTACGCCTGTGTCGAACTATTATATCACGTTTGTTTTACACGAGGAAGTCGCTAAACAAGCGTACGGCCTGCCTGATGGCAAGCAGTTACCATAGCTATATGGACGTCCCCTCTTCCAAATGAAGTCTAGCTACTTTACTCACGCGTAGAACTTACCAGGAATACAACATTACTTGGCTGCTATTCTGTAAGGTGGAGGTTCCCCAGTCGAGCTGCTCTTTAAGCGAATAAACGATAAGTTCTACCTCTATTAGTCTGTCTCTAGTCAGCGACGAAACGGCCGAAGGTGGTAAACCTAGGGTAGAACTGGCTCTCAAGTGCAGCTATGGAATGTAGGTGAAAGCCAGCCAGGCGGGTACTATAAAGTACCCTACCACCGTATTATTATTTCGCAACGATGTTTTCTTTCACAAATAACCTAGTGGTCTTATATTCAGGAGGAACACATTTATAATCTCTAACTATAAGACCTAGATTTCAACGCATCAGAATTTAAATGTACGTTTTTAGCGAGTAAGGTCTCCTAAAATTTGATGATAATGTATTTATGATATACTACTAACTAAATAGAACATAACATGTAGAGTCATTTGTTAACGTTCATAAGTGCCTTATCAGGGCCTAAATTGAATAAATACTTTTTGAATTTGAATTTGTGCACCTGGAAACGCAGGTGTAATAATAAAGAACACAGACTAACCGCTACACTATCAATTTGCAGGCTACCTCCTTCTGCGAGCACGGGCGAGGAGCGGGAACGGGACGAGGACGAGACGCCGGCCAAACGACCGAGACAGGTCGTCTCACTTGTAGACCTCACCGATTAGATACATCATACATCTCTCTCTAACATTACTAGTACTCGGGATCTAGGAGGAACTAACAAACCAACTGTGGTGTGCATTGTAGATGGGATTAAGGCACTTCGGGAACCAAAATGTTGGATTATGGGATAGGAGTTTATTAATCTTATTTGTATGAGTAGTTAGGTTTCACTAACAACAGTAAAAGAATGCTCTAAAAAGCGAAATCATCAGTCCGTTGATTTTTAAGACCAATAAGACAAAATTTCTAGTTTGCATCCCATTAGTTAGGAATACCTATGAGAATCTTATTTATAATTCTTATTCAAAAACCTAATAGGAATAAAATATTCACTGAATTCCCAACAAGAAGCTAATTTAAATATTAACTCATTAGCAAATGAGAAGTAATTTAGCGGTCCTAGAATGGATCCTTGGGGTACTCCACATGTACTTATATAAGAAAAGCTACTTATTGACAAATATAACTTTTCTTAGTTTTTATAAGTTACCTAAATAAATGTAAAGTTAAATGTAAATATCTATAGTGTACATATAATATAAAGTAAGTAGTGGTAAGCATGGTAAACATAATCAAACGCCTCAATAAAACCTAATTTATTTGCATTCTCCTTTCATGTATTGTAGATATATTTTGCTTTAGATTAACCGGTATGGCATATATAAGTTTTGGTAAGTAGACAATTTTTACTTTTATTTTTGCATGTAATCTTTTTCTTTCTTTATTGGTGCTATTTTTCTTACTTCTTTTTTATAGTTTTTCTTCATTTTTATTAAAATATCTCGGAACTTTCATTTTCTAAATATTTTAATGTCAGGATTTAATAAACTGGTATCTGTTCTACTAACACTCTCATTGACTTTGTGATACAACTTGAAAAGTCACGCACGACCCACGATACATGCAATAATTTCATTTTACTTTACTGGTGCACTTCGATTGATCGTTATTGGATAAAACGCCACAATTTCATGATAATAAAACAGTAACGTAAACTTACAAATTCCTACAAAGTCATATTATTTACTTTATTCCCTGTGTCAACTGTTATCCTTGCTGAAGTTCCTAGATGGCGCTGTCGTACTTCTAGAGTGATTGTAAGATCCAAATAAAAAAATATAATATTTTTGCATTCTAAGGAGTATATAAATATTATGAGTAATTATGAATAGGTACTCAATAAGACCTTTATAGGTATTAAGTGGAAGGTCTATACTTTCTAGTTATGACATAATATTAATAGAAACGTATGTAAAAATATGTATGTATGGTTGTTTGTCACAAAATATAGACTGCAATGAAAAACGGTAGCAATAGTTCAACTTTGCACGTGGCAAACTAAACATAGTAGGTTGTACACTTTTAGGTTGTACACTTGTCGGCTGTAGGTACACTTGTATGTATAATGACCTAATTAAATATGCCATAGGAAGGCGACGAGGGCAATGGAGTCAGAGCTAGTCCAGATGTAGCCAGGAGCAACTCTAATCACAGGTAATTTAATTTGTTTATACTTTCATAAATATCTTACCTACGGGATTTTTTTCATGGGAAAGATACGGATAATAAGATATAAGATGGGTTAGATACGGCGGAAGTTTTTAAATAAATTTAAACCTTGAGAATTTTAAACCAATATGTGACAATGGTGCCGATTCTGTTGTGAATCGCACTTAACAAATTTTAGTCACATCTGTCACATCTCATCTCTTTCTTACGAATATTATTGAAAAAGTATAGAACATATTTTAAGTTGTAAAATTAATCTTTGCCGTCTTATTATGCGTGTATTTAGGCGTAACCGCGATAACTTATATTGAAAAACACAAGCATTGGACTAATTTGACAGGACTAAATTTCTTACATCCTTTTCTTATGTTCTTTGTTAGAAAGAGACAGTGAGATTAAAATTAGTTTAGTTGTAAATAACAGAATCAGGGCCAATACCTACCTAATTATAACACCTTAAAATGTACTACAACAAGCAAATAAATAAATTGAAATTGATAGGGTAAAGTGCGCGCCAGATTATGTCTGTGCGTAATCAAAATCGGAATGAATAGTGCGTGGTTCACTAAGTACATAAAGTGCATATTTGTACATACTTTTAACTTTTCTTAGCAAGCAGCGCCCTCTGTCTCACGTACACTTATTTTCGCTATTTTTGTCTCGTTTCTTCTTCTTAGATTTTAGGTGGTTTTTAGTATGCAATGCCACGGTTCAACTTTGCGACTTGAATTTAGTCGCGCCATGTGATGCAATAATGTTATACTGTACTCATTATTATTTTTATAATAAAAGCTAGGTTTTTACTCAAAGTGGGCAAAGTTGAAGATCTGGGCAAAGTAATCAAACATCAAAAATATTGTTACGACATCGCGACATCAGGAATAAATTGCTACCAGTAACGCCATCTGTTATTGAATAGCGGTACTATCAGTAACGCCATCTGTTATTGTATAGGAGTAAACATCTATCAAGCAACGCCATCTATCGCCGAATAGCTACCGGCTTCTGGAATATTCCCGATAGCACTGTAGGCATGTAGAATACGCGGGTAAATTGTGGAATGTTCCAGATGCCATTTATGAAGTATAAATACGGGACAATGCACAGAGGAGTTAGAGTTTGGTTTTATATAACAGTGAGTAAACATCGAAGTGAAATACAGTTAAGTGCTAGTGAACTATTTAATTTCTGAGTGTTTTAATTAGAGTTTTAATAAAAGTGTGACCAGTGTTTTGGTAAATTCGTGTACCATTATTTATCCTGAACCCCAGCTCGTAACAATTGGTGTCAGAAGTAGTAGGATAAATAATGCCGGTTATGCCAAAGGAAGTCACTGAGGGTATCCGTACAAGGGGCCAGCGGCAGCAGGAGATGGATGAAAGGAGATTTGGAGGTTCTCCGTCCCAGACTTCGGGTGGCCAGCAGCCAACTGGCTCTTTGCCAGTTGCCGACCCACCTGAAGTCAAGAGCAGTACCTGCAACCCCAGATCTTGGCGCTTTGATGGTAATGCTACAGGAGCAGACTCGCCGTCAGGAGGAGCAGGTTCACCGACAAGAGGAGCAGGCTCGCCGACAAGAGGAGCAGGCTCGCCGACAAGAGGAGCAGGCTCGCCGACAAGAGGAGCAGGCTCGCCGACTGGAGGAACAGCTACAGCGGGCTAAGGAGGAGCAGGTTCGCCGACAAGAGGAGCAGGCTCGCCGACTGGAGGAGTAGGCTTGCCGACTGGAGGAACAGCTACAGCGGGATAAGGAGGAGCAGGCTCGCCGTCAGGAGGAGCAGGCTCGCCGACAAGAGGACCAGTATCGTCGACTGGAAGAACAGCTACAGCGGGATAAGGAGGAGCAGGCTCGCCGCCAAGAGGAACAGATGGTTTTATTAGAAAATTTACAAGTAACTCTTGGCAAGGATCTCAAGGTGGTGAAGGAACAGCTTCAGCATCATGAGTCCCGTATCTCGAAATCCGAAAATCGGATGTCCAAGGCCGAAGTACAGATAGAAGACGTGAAGAAGGCCCTGGTTGGACTCAAGGTTGGAACTGCTACTTCTTTACCTGTGGCTTCTTCACGTGGTTTCAAGGTGCCACCATTTGATGGCACCTCGTCATGGTCAGCCTATAGAATCCAGTTCGAAGCTGTCATGAAGGCGAATGGTTGGACTAGTGCACAGGCGATGACAGCACTCACTTTGGGTCTTCGCGACCAGGCCCTCACTATACTGGAGGCCCTCGGGAAGGACGTGACGTATGAGCAACTGTTGGAAGCTCTAGAATCTAGATACGGGGACGCACACCTGGAACACGTATTCCGTGCCCAACTCAAGGACCGTGTGCAACGGAGCGCCGAAACTATACAACAGTGGGCTCTAGAGGTAGAAAAGCTGGTCCGTAAAGCATACCAGTCTGCACCAGCGATGATCAACGGTAATCTAGTGCAGGCGTTCGAGGAGGGTATACGCGACTTGGAAGTCAGAGCTGCCGTGAGATTAGGGCACCACGAGTCGCTAAAAGATGCTTTGGCCCAAGCCTTAGAAGTAGAGGCTGTGCGACGCGATGACCGACCTCACCGCATCAGGGAAGTTGGGGTCTCGCCCTACAACTGTGGAGAAAAGGGCCACCTTCGGATGAGTTGCCCGAAGTGGAGAAAGTACAGAAAAGAAGAAATTCGACCCCGAGAAGTTGTGGCCTCGCCCCGTTGCTACAACTGTGGAGAAAAGGGACACCTGCGGAGGAGTTGTCCGAAGTGGAGAAACTACAGAAAAGAAGAAAATCGACTCTGGAAAGGAAGAGCAGCGGTGACTGTTGATACTGCTCAGCAACAGGAACAGGAAAACGAGTAAACGCCAGGACCGCGGGGCGGGTGCTGGCTGGTGTTCGAAGAGCCCCAAGGATTTCGATGGCGTTATATCATGGAATTCACATTGCTCGGGACGAGCATGTCTAAGGAGGGGGTAGTGTTACGACATCGCGACATCAGGAATAAATTGCTACCAGTAACGCCATCTGTTATTGAATAGCGGTACTATCAGTAACGCCATCTGTTATTGTATAGGAGTAAACATCTATCAAGCAACGCCATCTATCGCCGAATAGCTACCGGCTTCTGGAATATTCCCGATAGCACTGTAGGCATGTAGAATACGCGGGTAAATTGTGGAATGTTCCAGATGCCATTTATGAAGTATAAATACGGGACAATGCACAGAGGAGTTAGAGTTTGGTTTTATATAACAGTGAGTAAACATCGAAGTGAAATACAGTTAAGTGCTAGTGAACTATTTAATTTCTGAGTGTTTTAATTAGAGTTTTAATAAAAGTGTGACCAGTGTTTTGGTAAATTCGTGTACCATTATTTATCCTGAACCCCAGCTCGTAACAATATATAAATGAAGGTTTGCCCAATTCAGAAATAATCGTGTCGAGATTCATACATTGATTTGTAATAAAAATAAATAAAGGTTTTAAATGTTATACAATGTTAAGATTGAAAACATAAAAGTGCAAAAATGTGCATTAGCAATTGTAAAAGTCTTCAATGGTAATTACTTCGAATTAATTAGATTGTTAATTTTAGTAGAATAAAATAGTACGCTCGGCATTGACTTATATATTACTAGCGTCAGGACCGGGCCAACCGCGCGACAAAATGACACCAACGCGCTGGCCCTAAAATGTTCAGTTTAGGGCCAACGCGACTCAGTTTTCTGCGGTCCGCGGAACAGCTCGCTCGTCCATTGCTTATCTCTCTCCCGCATGTGTGCATTGTACGCAAATACAAGGTTACATCGTACACATATGCAACGCGGCACTTCGTAGTTCGATCGATTTTAAACAAATGGCGGTACTGTTTACTTGTATGAAGAAGTTTTTTGCAAAATGTTCCGGTGGGCCTATCCTGAATTTTGAAATCATTGACACTCGGTTTGATACTATTTAATCGAGAAACGGTATCGTGAGCAGTATGCTGCACCATTGATTTACTTTAAGAAAAAAATACAATAAGATTGTTATAAGTTCTCGGTAAAAGCACGTAAAAGTATCAACAAAAAAACGAGAATAATACCTATAATATGTATTTATGCCCGGTTTCAATAATTTACGGACCATTATCGGTAAGATTAATTAAAATTAAGACTCTTACATCTTTACTAATAATGAAGCAAATACCTCAAAGCTTTGCATAGCAGACCCTCCCATATGGACTTCCATAGCTACTTAGCTATCACAGGTAAAATTAGCTTACGAAATTATCTATATACCCAGTTTGGCAATAAAAAAACCTACCATTGGTAAGCAAAACAATTCGTTTTTGTTTATTGAAACCGGGCATAAATCGTTCAAACTACGAACGCGCAGATAGTTTTTTTATTTTTTTATACAACTTAGTCGATAAACAAGCATACGGCCCGCCTGATGGTAAGCGGTTACCGTAGCCATATAGACGCTTGCAACACACGAAGCATCGCTCACGCGTTATCGACCTATCCCCCCTCCCCTGTGAGCTTTAGCGACCTTACTCACGCGCAGGAACACAACTTTACACAACAACTTGGCTGCGGTATTCTGTAAGGTGGCGGTACTTCCCCAGTCGAGCTGCTCTTTGAGCGAATAAACGCTATGCTCTACCTCTCTTAAAAGTCTCTCGTTTCAAGCAGCGTGTCACGGTTCATACTCTAGTACAATCACTCTACTAATATTCTATCTCTATGTTTCTCTCTGTTGAATGGTTGTAATGTGTGCCAGCTGGTGGGGCGTGAAGGCTGAGAGCGACGACGGCGACTCGCGCTGCTCCTACTCCAGCGCCAGCACTCCTCCACCTGTAAGTATCACCTCCACTATCCTTCCGAACCGGTATTAGAGTCAGACTTTTCATAAGTGCCTGCGAAGGTCTATCTGAAATAAAAAACCGGCCAAGTCAGACTCGCGCACCGAGGGTTCCGTACAAACCTGTAGGTATATACAGTAATATAGAATATATAAATGGTAGTATAGACCTGAGTATTTGATATTAATTTCAATTTATGACCTATTAAAAAAAAACTACTTACTAGATCTCGTTCAAACCAATTTTCGGTGGAAGTTTGCACCGTAATGTACATCATATATTTTTTATAGATTTATCATTCTCTTATTTTAGAAGTTACAGGGGGGGGGAACACACATTTTACCACTTTGGAAGTGTCTCTCGCGCAAACTATTCAGTTTAGAAAAAAATTATATTAGAAACCTCAATATCATTTTTGAAGACCTATCCATAGACACCCCATATTTATGGGATTGATGAAAAAAAAAAATTGAGTTTCAGTTCTAAGTATGGGGAACCCCCAAAATTTATTGTTTTTTTTCTATTTTTGTGTAAAAATCTTAATGCGGTTCACAGAATACATCTACTTACCAAGTTTCAACATTATAGTTCTTATAGTTTCGGAAATAAATGGCTGTGACATACACGGACAGACAGACAGACAGACATGACGAATCTATAAGGGTTCCGTTTTTTGCCATTTGGCTACGGAACCCTAAAAATGATTTTTGTATTTTTTTTAATATAAACACCGTTTTGTTTTAGGACACAGAGGAATCCCGACCACAAGTGGTGGCAGCGCGCGGTGACAGCATCATAGCTGTCGCCAACCCCGCGCTACATCCGCCAATTGCTCATCCACATCCACCACATCCTGCCAGGAACCATTCTAATTGACCACCATCGATAACTACTCACAGGCATTTTTGTATTGAAGATTGATTTTTATCAGAAAATATGGCGGATGTGTGAAAATTACGGTTCGGTAAATATAGAAAACCCAAGAAATTGATTCATGTAGTAATTGTGCTAAGTGTTCCAGTATTTTTCTTATATGCCAGTTTCTAGACCTTGTGTGATTACCATCTGCGGCCACATCATCAGTAGATGCAACAAATTTTGGCAGTCTCGAAAACAGCCTTTTCGAATAGTTGCATTTAGACAATCCAACGAAAATAATTGATATGATATTTTTCAGAGGCCTAGTTTATTTTTTTAAATTATGTTCAAGCTTGTGTCTCGATAGACCATAATGTCAGTATGTGATGATGTAGCCGTAGGTGGTACTCAGTAAGCACACTAAGCCTTGAAGAATTATGGCATCCAAGGTACCGGTAGGTGCTTGCCGACAGATTTTGTAGGTAATTGAAGGGTGGCGGGTAGTACAAAGTACCCTACCATCTTTAGTTTCCATATCATTCTTGATCCCTCTGATATATTTTGGATTTTTATCAACATAATCGACATTACTGCTACTCACGTACAGTCTGCGTTAAAAGTAGCTGATCCCATTAGTACCGTGTCACATTGTGCCATAGTTTTCATAAAAACTATAAAGAGAATGTCAATTATGAAAGTGTTACTAAACTGATCATTATTTATGACGCTGACTTTTCTATCCCTTAATATCTGAATTGAGTAAGTCTAGTAAATCCCAGGTTTTTAGTTAGCCCCGGCTTTTTGTTATATAAGTCTAGAAAGTGTCGGATATATTTAAAACCTAGATTGTACTAGACTTTAGACTTATTATCGCATCTTTGACATCAATATCTCATTTGTCATTTTTCATAAAATCATGGCAGATGCAATTTAGATTAACCAGTGTTCAAAAGTGTCGAATGCGATGTCACTGTCCAAGACGCTAAACTTGGCAATTTGTTAATTAAATCAAAACCAGTGACGATGTAACTATGCCTGAACCGAATTGTTTTTCTGTAAAATGACACTTTTTTCCAAACATTCTGATGACTTCTGATACAAAAACAATTCACGACAAATATAAAAGAGAAGAGATATTAAGACAATCTTTCAAAAGTCAAAATTCATTTTTTCACATCACAAATTAAAAATGAACATTAGGGTAAGCTCACTCCGAGACGCGACGCAGCTTATAGTGTGTATAAATGTAACACATATTTTTTTAATAAAGTATTTTTGACACAGAGTGTACAAAACAAAATACATTCCACCAAAAAAATATAAATTATGTAATTGTAAATATTTAATTAAGCATGTAACATATAACTTTAAGTGATGCCATAATATGCCTTGTAGTCATTATACTGTTTATTAAAAAAAAGTGGAAAAAGTTGGTGATCCTGGACAGAAGAATCAAACATGACAAAAATCTTTGAATGAAGTATGGCCGATTAACATATTGTTTTTTAAAGCCAAACCGTTACTAATTAAAATAATATATATTTGAATTAGTAATGTATAGGATACAATCAAGTAAATTCTTGTCGTTTCTCCTCTGCCCGGACTGCAAATTTTGCCCGGATGGGGTATTCGTTCTTCAATAATAATATAATAATATGGACTGTATAATGGACTGTATCAAAAAATGAAATTGTTTTTTATTTATTTAATTTGTTGAAATTCAAACTTGATTAGTAAAAAGGTGGGTTAAGGTTATTTGACAAAAATATCCAAATATGTATGCATGCATTGTATATACTACATATATTTTGATTTTCTTACTGTAGATAACTTTATTGAATGAGATTTTTCTGACGTTTTAGTTCAATTTAGTAATCAAATAATTCTAATACATTTCTCACAGATTACAGAACAACTAAGACATTTATTATCTTTTTTCTAATTGAATAAATGGCTTTGTTTATCTTTCTTTTTAAGTCTTTTTGTACAGTTTTCTTTGCAAATGAGTCCGACACTAAAATTAAAAGACGAGAATATCTTGACTATAATAATAAATTATTAAGTATGTAAATAAATAGTTGCATAAATAGGTGGTTAATATCAACGGCCAGCCATAATGTATTTAAATGATAAAATAAGGACAAATAATAAATACATTGTTCATAACATTGTCTTTTCATTTCATGTAAGCTGTCCCCCGTGGTTTCACCTTTCAATTCACCTATGGAGGTGGAAGACACCTACATTTCCGTGTGTGAACTATCTCGGTGTTACTGATAGATGGCTGATAGATGTCGCTACACACCCTTCAATTATTTTTTTCCTTAAGAACCTTCTCCAGAGTATTAGAAAAATTTTAGAAAAAGATGGATGAAATCTGTAAAGTTGTTCTCAAGTTGTGAAAAAAAAAACACCTGTACAAAGTACCATATAAAAAGGATTCATTTTCATATACATGTGTTTTTTTTTTCAGCCAGTGAGTGCAACGTCTTAACTTAGTCTTAGAGAACAACGCTGAAAGGAACCCCGAGCTGAATTTTTAAGATAATAAAAATGCCATAAAACAACACGGATATACGTTGATGGTCAATTTTGTAATGTTTACTTTGAAAATGAAGGACTTCCATACACAACTTCAACCTCCTTTTCACTTTGAAATGTTGTACCGTTCCATTCCGTTAAATATGTAAGCAAAACTTAGTAAAAACTATTTCATACCAACTATATCTTGATAATTAGAAATAAGATTGTGTCCGGTCCGGCCGGAAGTCCGTCACGGATATATCACTGGACAATTCTAGTGATTTGTCCACATACTCTTGTCTATGTTCATACGGTTTTTCCTGTACTCTCTGGTATCATTACATGATCAGTTTTGGAGGTCAGTAGGCAGGATAAACGAGAATATATAATCTTTATAATGGAAGCTGATTAAGATGAAGGTATTTGTTATTCAAGATGTAATACAATGAGGTCAGATGACTGCAAAGGTGTCCGGGACAATACCAACGCGATTTGAATAAACATTTATTGTATCAAAATGTACAAACATACAGTTTTCCTTGTTATAAAAATGCTACTTTGGTTTGTATGGAGTCGCCTAAATAACTTTAATTTAATAGATTTTTTGAATGTAGCTACTCAATTTGTATTCCTACTTCTAGATGACAAGCCACTTCTTCCGTGGACTTCACGTGCCTTTCAATTCACATCTCACGCAAGCAGGTCACCTCACGATTTTTTCTAACAAAGGAAAGATGGAGCACGCTTGACCCGCAGACACCTATTCACTTACCTATACTTATCTAAACATTTACAGAAAATTTTCTTGTCTTTTGACAGGTTTTTCCTATCGTCCATAATCTGGACACAACTAAATTGGGTAGTATGACTACAAATTGAATAGTTTACTGACTATCTAAGGTACTACGGCAACTTTTTCATCATCATTATCAGCCCATAATGTTGCCCAGGCCTCCTTTCACAAATGAGGGTGAACGGGAATGAGCAGATACTCCACCACTCGTGCCCACTGCGCATCGGTGGAGGCAGGCTAGTGGCCAACCTACTGTTGGAATTTTTAAACCGCCTAAGAAGGCCTCTAACTAGCTTAACGACTATCACAATTAAGTGTTAACAAACGACTTTACGTTCCGAAGCATTGACGAAGTTTTTCATATTTAAAGAAAAAATAACAATTATGTTGTTGACGAACTAGGCAGAAACTTGTACCTATTGCTGATCTGTTATAAGTCGCACTAAGCTTCATCATCATCAGCCTATAATGTCGCACTGCTGAGCACAGGCCTCCTTTCACAAATGAGGGTGAAATCGTGCAATAATCACGCGATGTTTTTTTTGTCTTCCTTCCAAGCCCCTTGTGATATTTCGTGATTTTTTCTGATAGGTATGTACCTTCCTAGGTACATCGGATTATTTTTGTTCAATAAATTTAAGCTTGTGGTATTTAAACGGCTCTATTACTGCAAAGTGGTCCATAAATCGTCTACTTAACTTAAAATAAATAAATTCGTGGAAGCTCGGATTTTTGACCTGATAGCGTTTGATGTGTTCATTATAATTCAAATCACGTAATCTGGATACAGAACAACAAAAAGATTTCCTGGTAAATGGAAAATGGAATTACCGTACGATCATCATAGTTATTTTATAGTTTTATTTTTTTATCATTTATTCATTTTAGTTCCATAATTCCCCATGAATTTACTCCAATAAGAACTTTTCAAATAATAAACATAGATAATGCCATAGAAATAAATATACCTAGAAAGAACGTCGCCATACTATATGAATATATAAAACAGGCTAACTTTTATAGGCTGCTGCGCGTAATAGCTATGTTTTACGCTCCCTCTGCGTCATTCTGCTTGTCATAATGACGTTCATAATGATAGCAGTTGTTGAAATATTCCAATTAAAATCGGGAGAAATTTAAACATTATTTTGCAATTTTATTTATTATTGCTTGATTTAGCCCCTAACAGTTAGGGGCTATTTTTTTCGACGTATTGGTACGTTTGGTAATTTTTGTCCGGGTTTAAAAGTTTTCAAGTCCCAACAATCAAAGTTTTATTTTTATTTTACTGAGTAATTTAATAAAAGCACTGTTAACATGTCCGGGTTCCTAGTTCAAAAGTCCGGGGTACGCTTCTTGTCATGTTTGCCAGATTTTAGAGATGGCAACCCTATTCTTAGGTATAGGTAGCATTTCTGCGATTTGGCCAATGTTACCAACAACTCATGATCAACTCCCAACATATGACAGAAATACAATTTAGTTTAGTTGATTATGTGCCTACATTGAAGACTGGTAAGTAGGTCATCAAGGTCAAATAAATTTGCATAAACTAACATCCTATTACCTGTAATAATATAGACATGGTGTAAATATCCAAATACATCTGGTAAAATTGCGTTCAAAATACCTATGATATGATCTGTCATATCATAATTGGGGTACCTACGTAATTTTGGGCATTTTGTTACAAAACGTATAATTTTTTGTGCAATGACCAATGTCATAAGCTATATATATTTTTGATGCATTGTCACAGAATAAATAATAGTACCTACCAACGTAGCATTGTGATTTGTGATGAATAAAAAGTATACAATAATGTAAGGTTTAAATTGGAGACGGATGAAGATAGGGTTACCAGAGCAAAAAGTAAGATTTCCTGACTAAATCCCTGAAAAAATCCTGAGTTTTACTGTGATAATGCGATAATATTTTTTGCGTGACGAACGAACGAACTTTTGGTGTAAGAGTTACCTAATGTAACTTAATAAATAAAAATAAATAAATAAATAACTTAATAAATAAATTAAATATAATTATTTATCTGTCCGATTTAAAAATTCCTGAAAAAATCGTTTTTTTCCTATATCCCTGACAGAGGGCCTTAATTCCTGACATTTCAGGAAAAATCCTGTCGTCTGGTCTATAGATGGCGATGATGGATGAAAGCCACGCATTTAGATGATTATTTTATTTATTTTATAAGGTTTATTTAGTTATGTGTAAATTATGTTAATAAATAGGAACTAAATGCTAAGATATGTCTAGAAGTGTCAACCATAAAAATTATAACTTATTAAGACCTTGTTATAATATTCTGTGCCTTATTAGTACGAGAAATGTTTTCGACAAGGGTTGACAGTGATATATTTTCATCTTTTGAAAATATAGAACTAAACATATATTTTTTCAATAGATAGTCGGTTTTTTGAGAAAGCTATTTCATTTTACGCGGGTGAAACTGCATGCTATTATTAATAAACAATAAATATGTAGCCCGTTGGCTTGGGAATGGGACGAGCGTCCCATCCCATAACTACATGTCATATGAAAAAAAAATTTAAAGAAAGAAAAACATTTTATTTTTGCGTGCCAGTCGACGCAAACATTATAAAACATAATAAAAAACACACAACATTATAAACTAAAACTAACTATAATAATATAAGATTTTTATGTGATAATATTATTCCACGAACAGATTTTCAAGTGATTAATAAGTATTCGATAAAATTCGTGGCAACCCTAATATACCGGATGTGGTAATAAATCAAAAGTGTAATGAAAGCTGATTCAGTGTGGTGACAAATGACGTGCGCATACGGCGGCCCCCGGTATGCGGCCTTGTGACTATTCCGAGGAAATATGGACCACTTCGCGTTACATTGACGGGAACCATAGGTGTCAACAAAACGTTCTACTTTACTTGTAGATACAATAATAGGGATATTGACTCATAACACAGATATAACATATAAATAGATTACGCGATTGTATGTAGGTTGGCTGTCCACTTATGCCTAAACGAAATACTTATCTGGGGAAACACCTGTTACACCCAGATGAAGTAAAATCCATTCCTGCCAAGAATATTGTGCAGTTTATTATAGCTGCAGGTCTTGGCAGTGAAATTTAATTAACGTGGCGATCACAATAGATCTATTCTGGTCGCAGTGATACAAGCTCTGGAAAGACTTGAAACAGCCACTTAACCCCAAATAATAATAATAAATAATGTAGGTTCGCGTGTCAAAATCTATGCAAAAAGAGTTTAGTTCTTTTGTAACAGTTTCGCGCGGACAGGGAACTCGCAGAAGGCTGCATGTCTACCAGAGGTGTGTAGCGCGGGATGTATTTAGCTGACAAATAGGATCGCTTCACGTTAAAATCGAATGCCAACCTAACTAAATCAATCTTGTGAAGTTGTGACATTATGGTAGGTAGGTACGGATCGATACGCGGATCGAGGGACTATTGCGTTATCTATTTAGATGTATATCTATGACTCATATTGAATTTTACAAGATACCGTAGATATAGGGATTGGAAAAACGTAAAAAAAAAAAAAAAATAAGATACCAGAAAAATGTGCAGTCACATTCTTGTATGGGGCGTGTATGGGATGCTGTCCGACTTTGACTCTCATTTCTGACAATTCTGACTTCCAAATTATATCTAATCTAATCTAATTGCAATTAGACCCATAATCCATTCATTTAATACGAAAAATAAAGATCGATTGACATCATTAAAAAAATAGTCATGTCATGTTGATATCCTACTGATGATGGGCCAGTAGGTGAGTGGTAAGACACCCTACCCACGTCGCAGGTCGTGTGTTCGATTCCTACAATAAGATTGAGTTTCGGTGAAGGAAAATATCGTGAGGAAACCATAACACGGTATTAGGGTTAATAAATAGGCTATAGTTAGGGTACTTTTATTATTAGTATTTATAAGCCTGGTGCCTTCTAGGCTTTGCATAGGTCAGCAACTCAGCACCAAATTGGCAACAAACTTCTCTTTTTGTGCGAATAAACGCTATGCTCTACCTCTCTCGATTTAAAATTTACTTGCAATTATCACTCAACCGATCACGATATTTGGCATGCAGATAGCCTATGGTATGGAGAAGGAGATAGGCTACTTTTTATCCTGCTAGACAGCTCGTAATATAAATGTAAGCTGGTTGAAAAAGAGTTATCCCCGAGTTTATTGCCGGCTCTTCCTTCAACCTTGCAAGCCGGTATTCGAGAGTCAGACGTCAGATGACAGTGATAGTGAAGGTCTGTTTGTATGAAAATCTATTAACATTTGATGCTGCTATAACCTCCATGAGTCTAGATTTATACACACACACTGTACAATAAATACCTATCCTGGACATTCCTCACACACGGTCATCTGATCCCAAACTAAGCAGAGCTTGTACTATGGAAACCATATAACTGATATAATACATATAATATTTTTTGACATACATACTTAATATACATTATTACACCAGACTCAGGACATACAGACATGTTCATGCACACAAATACATGTCCAGTGTGGGAATCGAACCCACGACCAGCGGCGCGATAGGTGGAACCAGCTGGCCCGGTCAGGTCTGTATAGAAAGAGAATCAAAACTTATGTAGATTGTGTTTATCGATAATAAACTTTAAGTCATAGGTGTATATTCCAAATTGAATTGTTTTAATCTCAAACAAAACATTCTATAGCGGACCACATGACAGTCAGATTCATACGGTCAATGTCAATTACGCAAACGGAACGGAATTAATGTTTCTTAGAAATGTACTATGAATGAGTCGTACTGACACATTCCTAATTATTACGCAGAGATTGCTTTCCAATAATGTTTGTTCACAATTTATGAAAAAACCGGATCACATAATTTGTTACATTTTTTTTTAATAAAAGTAGTATATAAGAAGCCTTTTGTGAAAGATAAATAAATCAATTTTATTATTATTATTATTATTTATTACTGTTGCTTGTGGTTAAGTAGGTACCACAATGTCACTGTGGTAAGTGAGAATATGGTCGAAGGTCTACTCACTAAGTCTAGCTAGAAAAACAAATTCAGATGGTTTCAGAAAAGAATCGCGTTAATAATATTCAGTAATACTATTTAGCTGTTTCGCGGTTTCACTCGTGTTCCCGGGATAAAAATTAGCCTATGTCCTTCTCCATACATTGGCTATCTGCATGCCAAATTTCATCGCGATCTGTTCAGCGGTTCAGGCGCGAAAGCGTGTCAAACAAACACACTTTCGCATTTATAATATACTAGCTGTCCCCCGCGGTTTCACTCGCGTTCCCGGGATAAAAAGTAGCCTATGTCCTTCTCCATACTATAGGCTATCTGCATGCCTTTCATGATGACCCGTTGAGTAGTTGAGACGTGAAGGCGTAACAAACTAACAAACTCACTTTCGCATTTATATTATTATGTATTAATTGTTATAGTATATAGTAAGTAAGAATATTTTATTATGGTTTTTGACATCAAAATAACTATGGTGAAAAATTGGACTAAACGCCATGTCAAGTAATTACTCGCTAATCGAGTAATCGCCATGACCACATAGCGGATACTGTAATTAAGACGCTATGCATGAGAAGAGACGGTTGGAATTCCCGTGTTTCATCACTAATTATTTATTTATAGTTACATTATTGTTTTGGTGAATTTTATTAGACACGTTTACAGACGGTTTTGTAGCATTTCACGGACGCACACGCCAAAGATAATTTACACCGTACTTCTAAAATAATAAGGGTCAAAATAGCATGATGTAGGTCCCAAAACAAAACGGTGTGCTTTTTGGTGGACCTTTGATTTTCATTTTTATATGATTAGAAATACGGTCTGATTTCCTTACGAAGTGTTCGAGCTCAAGCTCAAGACTTCGTACACACTACCTTCGACGTTCAATGAACACTAAAAAAATACTTTTTCATAACCCCTTCGATATATTGATAGTGACACTGCATTATTGATAAATCGTTGTCAAAAACATATGCCCCGGGTGAGGATCGAACTCACGACCTTAAGATTATGAGACTTACGCGCTGCCTACTGCGCCACCGAGGCTGTAGGGAAGTGTGCCAATTTGCGTAACAGTTCCCGTTTCATAACCCCAAATACGAGTGGCGGGAAATCAGTTCGATAATGATAAATTATACATGAAAGACTTATACAATACAAATCCATAACTAGGTTATCTAATCTACTCCAATATTTTGAGTACTTAACGTAAATTTTTATAAATTACAAACGTACTTACCTTCTTTTACTTACCTACCTAATCAAATGGACAACATTAAAACAATTTTCCTAATTTGAACGTTAAAATAAAAAAACTACCGAAGTTATAGACAACAAAACAACCAGCACTATTGATAACATATTGGCATTTAATCAATTAATTGATGCCATATGAAAAAGGACCTTTTCGCCTGGTCATCATCATCATCATCATCAGCCTATAATGTCCCACTGCTGAGCACAGGCCTCCTTTCACAAATCAGGGTGAAAGGGAATGGGCAGATACTCCACCACGCGTGCCCACTGCGGATCGGTGGAGGTAGGCTAGTGGTCAACCTACTGTTGGAATTTTTCAAGCCGCCTAGGAGGCATCCAACTTAGCTTAACGACTATCACAATTAAGTGATAACCGGGACCAACGGCTTTACGTGCCTTCCGAAGCACGGAAACGCTCGATTTGAAATACCACTAGGCGGTCACCCATCCAGGTACCGACCAAGACAGACGTAGCTTAACTTTGCCGATCGATTAAGAACGGCTAATCATGCTACACCACGAGCGCTTCGCCTGGTCGATATAAAAAAATATCCCTTCAATGAAAACATAATTTCAGCAAGTCACATAAACAAAGATCGTAACCTGGAATAAAACCAAAAATCCCTTGGGAAAACCCCCAGAGCGGAAACCAGCACTAGGTACTTACTGTGTGTATTGTTCATTCCTAATTAAAAAAACAACAATAAAGATATCTATTCCAACATCTGATATACCTTGGATATACCGATATCATTGTCAACATGAAATGGCCATCATTACGCATGTTGCCAAATAAAAATCAGATGTTAAAGATAACCTACTTTCTATTACATTCGTTCATTGTAGTTATTTCAGTTCTCGTCTAAATTTCCAACGAATCGGTCCAAAATGACGATTGCAGAAAATACTATTTGCAGTTTGATACAAAGTTTTCCTGTGCTTTTAATCATAGCTCAGAATAGTAACAAATGTTTGAAAACGCCGTTTGTTTATAAACCGCCGAGTCCAACGCAGTCCCCCGAATATTACGAAGCTTTGGATGCTTTATTTCAAAGCTTATACGGCCACGGCTCCCATGAGCATAGTTACCCTGGTTCTGTTCCTAATTACCACAACACTGGTCATGGTTACCACAACACTGGTCATGGTTACCACAACACTGGTCATAGTTACCACAACACTGACCATAGTTACCACACAGGCCATAGTTACCCATCTGGCCAGAGCCACTGTGCGTACGTGCAATATGGTAATGGTAAGAAATGGCAACAAGGCAATCACGGTGTTTCTCATGGAAAACCTTGTTACCATTACGTGTCTGGTAATAGTTACCCGACTGTTCATGGTTACCATAGTTACGGTAACGCTCATCAAAGCTACCCATCTTATGGTGTAAAGAAGTTGAATATATATAGTAATAGTAGTAACACTATTGGATATAAGAACTACGCTCCGAATCAAGTTTATACGACGAATAATAGATACAAGGTTGTTGTGAAGAAAACGAAAATTGGCGGCAAAAGGAAGTCTGAAAAACTGCAAGTACAAGGTAAGTTTTTTTTTTATAAGTTCGACATTTTAGAATAGAATGATATTTATTTGACAGCAGTAAAAACACATATACAAAGAAATTAAAAACACAGGGAAAAAAATAATAATTTAGAAAAGTACTTAATTAAAAAATACACAAAATAAGAATTATAAAAGTGCTGTCAAAAAGGATACCGACTCAGCATGAGTTGTGGCGTGTTACGTCACAACGCTGATTTTCAGCGGCACCCTAAATGAGGTGACGCCTGGACGTACATAAAATAGAATAGTAGGAGATGACATAATTATATATCTATTTATAAAAAAATTTATTAAAAAATAGGTACATAAAAAACAAAAGAAAATAATAATAATAATGCAGATAAATACAAGTTATACAGTGGCTAATCATAAACTAAACAACAAAAATAAATAAAACACAGTAAATAACATAATATATTAGAACTAAAATAAAACAAAAATAAAACAAAAGCCGTTATTACATAAAAGGTTATTTGTGGTAATTAAATACGTACGGAGAATCGATACGATACGCTGTCGCACTGCTGCCACTGAGATGTTTTATTAACGATTTGAAGGAAGACGTAATACACAGAACCTTTTGTACATAATTTTAAAAGATTTAATGGTGCGGCAATCGCGAAGCGGTGGTGGTAAGTTATTCCAACATTTAGTGGCAGCGTATCGAAAACTCCCCTTAAACGTTGCAGTGCGATGATGAGGCACAGAAAGTAAATACGCTGATGCCCGAGTGGAGTGGGGGTTGCTATCACGAGCCCACCGTAATTTCTTATATAAATAATCAGGTGACCTCGTAACAACAACTCCAAATAGTAGTGTGGCCAAGTGAAACTCTCTGCGAACTGACATCTTCATGATTTTTGCCTCATTAAGAAAGGCTGTTACATGTGCTCTAGGAGGGATATTGAAACAGAAGCGAGCACAAGCATTTTGTACCCGCTGAATCACGCCAATGCTACGAGATAGTAAGCGCGGGCCAAAGACAGTGTCAGAATAATTAAATTTAGATAAAACTAATGAATCACACGGCCTCACTCGCAGATCCTTACATAAAAATTCATGCACTCGATATAAAAGCTTGAGTCTATAGAAGCAGACCCTAGCAGTCTCCAGAATATGATCCTCGAATCGCAACCCATCATCCATGAAGATACCTAAGCTACGAGCGTTGGTGGCAACGCTTTTAATTCTTTCACCCAAAATGGTAACAACCGGCTCATAACTTTTTATAGAAGCTCTTTGTTGTCTAGTCCCGAGAATTAAGAATTTGGATTTACTAGGATTAATAAGCAAGGAATTAGCATCACACCATTGTGCGATACTGTCCAGGTCATGACATAGATGTCCAACAGCAGTCGAAGTATTTTCTGGCTTGAAGGAGATATACAGTTGGGTATCATCGGCGTACATATGGAACTCACTATTACTTATACAATTCACCATATCTGCGCTGTAAAGGATGTACAATATTGGGCCTAAAATCGATCCTTGGGGGACACCACGCGATACAGGCCTAGAGGAAGAGCATACCTTAGAGCCGTCAGAGCCACACATTTCCACCATTTGTGTGCGACCACATAAGTAGCTTTCGAACCATTTAACAGCATTGATATCAACCCCATAGAAGGATAACTTAGACAGAAGTAAATCAATATTAATAGAATCAAAGGCACGAGAAAAATCAAGCAGAGAAAAATTTTAGGTCTTCTCTCATTATAACAGCACGGCTACGCCTCGGCATTTACCTTGTTATGCAAGTGAGGCCTTTAAATCGTATGCGTTAAAGTAAATTTTACAATGACTAGATAAAATAGTTGACGCCTCGCGGCACACGCGCTTGCTCTACAAGCCATAGTCCTGCTGACCACACGCTTCCAGCGAGCGGTCCGCTCCCTTGCTGCGTGACGCCAGCAAGCGGTATCACAATTTCACCGGCCGGCGCCGCGCCGCCCCGCGCGCTGCCAGCTAGTGGTTGAATTGAGTTGAGGCGGTGCGCCGGGCCGTTGCTGCGGTTCTGATATAGTGAGCGAAGACCTTTAAAAAGATAACTTTGACAGCTGGATGGACAATCCATTACCAAAAGGAGAAGAGGGAAATTCATGGTTTGTAGATGGTTGCACTTTGCACATTTTCAATAACAATAAACACGAGACAAAAAAACTAGTTTTAATCGAATTAAAAAAAGGATATTATCAATTCGTTATGTTTTAACCAGGTTTTAACCTCCAAATAAATAAAAAGAAAAAAAAATGTTTATGTTTCAATTTTAAGCATTATACTTCTTTAAAAACTTACTGGATACAATTTATACTTTAAATTACCTACTATAATATTAAAAAAGTTAAGTTTGTTTGTTAGTTTGAATGTAGGAAGTAATCTACGAAACTACTGATCAAATGCAGAAAATTCATTAACATTTTTTTTATTTATATAAATTAGGTACTTTACGAGATTATCATCCATTAATAGCAAGCATAGCTTGCTTGCTAATATACAATGTCCACAGGAGCGCGGGAGTAACCGGGGGGGGGGGGATTACAGCTAGGCGATAGATAAAGCAAAACAAACCCATAGATACATTATTTATTAGAAACAAGCGATACAATGATAGTGCAAAATTAAATGATATTATAATTTTCTTGTCATGTAGATGAATTATCGATCGTAGAGTACATCTCAGCAAAATTGCACGTAAATAACAATCGCTTAAGGTGTTTACACATTAATGAATTTGCATAATTTTATGAAGATGTCGTGAAGCAGGTTCCACAAGTCTCAGATTGATTAAAATAACCCGGACTTTATCATTAATTCCAAAATTATCATTGTAATGGTAGAGTCGAGGACAAATACACTTTGTGAAATTCAAAAGCAATTTTTTCGATTCAAATGTTGAAATATTACAATATCGTACAAATCATAATAGGTACTTAGTATATGTTAGAAGATTTAGCCTGCATAATCTGCCTGAAAATCGAAGTTGAATTTCACTAATTGTATACCTATTTATGTCCTCGACTATACAATGGTATGGAAGTGAGTTCTTAAATCCTCAAATGATCTTGAGTGTACTATTTATTATTCTGTGTCTTGAGCCTTAGATCAAACCATAGCACGGTGCTAGGCTAGGGTACTTTGTAGTCAGTTGCTTCTATGCTTTCTATTGATAAGGTAGGCTCCCACTGGAGGACAATGGACGATATAGGTCGATAATAATATGGTGCTGGGGGGAGGTATCACACTTCCCCCGGGACAGTTTATCTGAGCGCCGCGTATGGAGGGGTGTAGTGCACATATGTGATCACCCACCCCGCGCAGGTGGCGTGTTGACCACCGTGGGGTTTTAGCCTAAAATGGCCGCTCCCCCAGGGTGGTCGGGTATCCTATGAGTATTTCCCCACGCTAATAAAAACCTCCCCCAAAAATAAATGCTTTGCTGAGTTTCTTGCCGGTGCGGTGTTACGCACATAGTACTCTTAGCATAATTCATTGATTTTACCCAAGGTATGAACCACGGAAAAGAGTTTATTTATTTTCTCTGTGGTTACAACTATAATTGAAAACCATTTAAATCGCATTTCCAATTTCATTGATTTAAATAAACAGGCCTTCAGAGTGGCAAAGCCACTTTTTACTACAATAAAAATAAAACCCTATTGAAACCAAGTCTTTTAGCCTGTGATTTCATAGACTAACTAAATGTCACAACACAGTAGCAAATAAATAAGAGTAATTACGCATTAAGTAATATGATTAATTAGGACCGTGGGCGGAGTCACGGAGTAACAAACAGCCTTCATAAGAAGTACGTAACAAAAATGTACTTACAGAGTACTAAGTGTTGGCATATACGCGGATTCTTCACATGCAATGTTACTAATGACCGTGAAGTCTTTACAATTAACCGCAATTAATGAATGTATATTCATGTATTTTGATTCATCGGTATGTTTATGAATATCTATGTACTATGTAGCTTAACATGCTGTGCGTATACGCCCTTGGGTCTCGATCTGGATCAGATATAATATGTACTTAATACTAGCTTTAAATTACTTGATTGTGACCTGTTGTATATGCCTATGTAAATAAATAAATAAATAAATAAATTTATGATTTTGATATTTTTAACCGATAGAAATACAAGGTATTCAGAAAATACACTACCCCTTTTTAGGGTTCCGTAGCCAAATGGCAAAAAACGGAACCCTTATAGATTCATCATGTCTGCCTGTTTGTCTGTCCGTCCGTATATCACAGCCAGTTTTTTCCGAAACTATAACAACTATAATGTTGAAACTTGGTAAATAGATGTATTATGTGAATCGCATTAAGATTTCCACACAAAAATTTAAAAATAAACAATAAATTTTGGGGGTTCCCCATACTTAGAACTGAAACTCATATTTTTTTTAATAGTTCTAGATACTGCATGTATTTTACTGTTTTTTTTTTCTCGCAGACAATAATTATGCTCTGCAATAGATCATCCATTGTTGTTAAAAGTTCATTATTTGCAGTGTTTCCTGAAAGATTGTAGCTATTAACTACATCTAGGTTTTCTATTGTGTAGTTATCTACTGAATTACTTTTAATTGTTAGTAAATATTGTACAAGGTAATTAAGGCTTATGCAAATTGTATAAATATCATGTACAGCTCATTGTTATTTTTTTTAATTTAATCTTATTTTATTCGAGCAAAATGTTATGTGTAAGAAGTACAAACTATTATTTTAAAGTAGGGCCATTAAAGTAGGGTTATTAAATGAGTTGGTTTAAAACAAGTTTATTAAACATATCCGTCTCTTTCTAACGTCAAATAACAAAAAGAAACGGGACTATCTTTAAACCTGGGTTTTGCTAGACTTGCTTTAAACCATCTCTCGTAATAAGGGGGTTAACATTAACATAACATAAGAAACTTCAAAACATACCGGAAACTACCCTCCCCTGAAAAAAACAAAAAACCCACACGATACCGAAGGCATAGATAATGACGTAGACTATCACCTCGCAAGCTTCAATATATTTATAACGCTGCCCAGTGGTCAGTGGTCAGTTTAACTACACTTGACCGTGTGACACACCGCACGATCGCCTTGGCCGATCGATCGTTCCGTGTCGTTCAGTACATTTTGGTATTCGGTGCGTTCTTGACGGATTAGTTTTGCGGTTTTTGCTAAGATGGCAGTTTTGCATGTGTTTCTGTGTTTATGTTTGTGTGTGAATATTGTTTTGTGTCAGTTTGGTAAGTTAAAGTTATAAGTATTTATTATATTCTAAAAAACAAAAATATTTGTGTCTATGGAAATTTATTTTTTAAGTTAAGAGTTATGCATTTATTATTCTGTAAAATAGTAGAAAATAATAAATAACCAAAGCTTATAAGAAATATCACATAATCTGATATTTTTGACACCTAAGTATTTTTCTATCAAGTGTCTTGTATCTTGTTACATTTATAAATACAATGAAACCGAATTTTATACATTAGACTGTTATTTAAAAATGTATTTAAATTAGTATTAGGTACTTAATTATGTGAGAGTGTTTGATATATAATGATTATTTAATTCAATTTTGTGAATAAGAATTCGCACAACAGGTTTGCAAAGTTAACTAAATTGAATATTGAGCGCGAGATAATATATTTTTAGAATAACATGAAATTACAATCGTACACCTACCTTATTAATTAGAATATAAAGCGGTTTTGAAAATGTTAATTTGCGGCAGTTTGCGGCTTACAGAATTTACATAATATACTGGGAGTCGATTCTGGAGCACTCGAATTCATCACTCTTTCGTAATAAAGTTCGAACTCGTACTTTTTTTTTATTGAAAATAAATTTAGGCTATTCTGGTCATTTTGAAGCCGCCATTTTTCGAGGGCTAGCCCTTGAACTGCTTCGACTGGTCGGAACCGTTCGGAACGTATTCGAATTCGAACAGGGTTGTTATTTGGAAACTAAACCCTATGCATTTCCTTTACTCACAATATATACCTTTATATATAATTTTATAAAAAAAATATGAACTTATTAATTCCGGATATTCTATTTAAATATAAAAAGTGTAAACGTTGTTTTAAATATTTTAAAGACAATCTTTTTCAAATTTTATTTAAGATACCTATAATATTATGTTATCGCGTAGGTAAGTTTAAAAAAATATTAAAAGAAACAAAAAACCCGACTGCGAAAATCAAAAAATAAATGAAAAGAGAAAAAAAATAATTGGACTGTTTTACAAAAAACTTAAACCGACTTCAAAGTACACTAAGATGTAATAAAATCTGATCTGATTACAATGGGACCAAACGGGAAGTGTACCCTTCCAAATAAAAAAAAGAATTTTCCAAATCGGTTAATAACTGATGGAGTTATGAGGTAACAAACATAAAAAAAAAAAAAAAACATACTACCGAATAGAGAACCTCCTCCTTTTTTTGAAGTCTGTTAAAAACAGGAGAAAATGAGGAAAATAAAATTATTTAAAAATCATTTTATTATTCTTAAATCACACAAGGTCTCGTGATAAGAAGCAATCGTCTGATAAAGGGTCATATGCCAATTTATTTGGGTCAATTATTGCGATAATGGAAACAAGAACTCCCTTACGTTGTTATGTTAGTATAGTAATCGATAATAGAATTTGTTATCTGTAGATCATGTGGAAGTGCAAGGTGACGAATTTGTGACTTTTAGGTGGCAGTTTTCGTTTTTTTCTTTATTTATAAAACAATATATGATATGTCTTATTAAATAATGGCATTTTTTTTTTTATTATTTATGATACACATGCAGCTAAAAGCTGATTTAGTGTATATCACTGCACTTTAGTCTTTAAGTACTTGTCGAGTCTATTTTTAAAAGAGTTCCCTGTTTTTGCACTGATAACTGTCTCTGGTGATTGATTCCACTCGCAAACGACACGGTTAGACATAAAGTGTAGGCGGGGGTTGCCTTTGCTAATTGATCTTGTGATTTTAAGGGAGTGCCCTCTGAGATTGTAATTTTTTTCATCGTATTTAGATTGTCAAGTTCTTGCACATCATAGTGCCCAGTTAGTATTTTATATGTCTCTATGAGGTCTCCGCGTTGTCTTTGTTCCCGCAGGGTCGTTAAACTAAGGTCCTTAAGATGTTGATCATATGGTTTGTCTTTTAAACCATTTAAGTATTTAATAGAAAACAAATTAATTGCAACAGAGAAGTTTAGGCGATCATAGCTCAGTACCCCGAGTGTAAATAATTGACGTTAGTAAACGCTTACTGAAGCGTTTGCGTTTATGACATTTCTCTATAGGAATTGACACAGCGCCTCTAGCGGAATACTCATTGTCCAATTTCTCCCATACTAATCTATAATTAGTTAACTCAAACGCAGTGACGTAGAATGCCGAAACGAAGGTCCCACCCGGGTTAAGCTTTCGGTGAAGGAAAACATCGTGAGGAAACGATTTTCCACGGTGGTAGGGTACTTTGCAGTAAGCACTCACCAGCTGGCTACTCTCAAGTTGAAAATCTATCACCAAGCACCTATCGGTGTGTTCCGACAGCTGCACTTGAGAGCCAGTTCCTTATAGGCTTTATGTACTAACCACCTTCGGTCACACCATCACTTACCATGGTGAGAATGCGGTCAAACGAGGATCAAACACAGGTTTATAAAAAAGTTTAATGTAAAGAATTAAGTACATTATGACTGTAAGTACTTTCGTAATCAAATTAACTATTTCGAATTCGGATTTTCGGAACGTCGTAAAAAAAATTAACACTACAATGTCCTACTAGTACCGGAACCTAAATATAACGTCCTAGAACTCATCTACATCCGGATGATGTAATAACCTTCAAAAATACCCGAAATATCATTGTAATTTATCTCAATGAATGTATTAAAAATATTTATCCAGGCTTTATCATCATATCACATGGTCAATGCACTGATGAGTCAGTCTGGATACGTTAGTGACGTCATCCTGGCATTTCCAACTTCGTAGACATGACTTGTCGGCTTTATAAAGGAAAGTTGTACAACAGTTTTGTTAAACATGTGTTTATTTTGAGTCAAAACAGTTTTAACTATTTAAAAAAAACATGTTTCAATTTAACCTAGGGTAGGGTAGGTTAAGTTGAAACATGGAAATGTTTTTTTTTTCTTTAGTGTTTTTTTTTTACCAGAGACTGATAAAAGGTATAAAAATAAGTTTAGATAGAACTAAAATGTCATCTGTGCATGATGAAAGATTTGGGTGGCAACTGGCAACTGATTTATAAGCCGATAGGTAATCTTTTTCCTATTTTATTTACCGTTTAGATTCCGATTAGATTCGTGAGAATTCCAGCATAGATAGGGTAGTTATGGATCCCCCTACCCCCTCTGTTTTAGACTAAATGCTGGCTCAGCATCGCCAGCCGTGTGTGGTCCATTTGCGTGGGCAATTTATCTATAATTATTATTGCAAGTCAGCAGTCGTTGCATCGGCTGGTGGCCACTGCCTTTGTTAGTTTTAAGACACAATAAATTCACCTTAGCATCGGTGTAGACGTTGTCATAGTTTTAATTTAGTTTTTAAAAAACCTTTTGAACGTTCCCAAAATTTGACTGGCGCAGCCGGTAGGATTTGCTCAGGCTGCGTAGTTTTGTTATATATTTCGGGTGTCCAAATTCGCCCGAATTAGTAGAACGCGCGATAGCTGAACGAGTGAATCCTCGAACCAAATAAATAAGTCAATTCGGGTAAAAAAAGGAAAGTGAGTGAAAATGGGAGTAGCGGTCGGTTGGTGAGTAAAACTTTTCGCCAATCCTTGTTCCAAAATCCTCCTATAATTCATTTACATTATTTAATTTTGTTATTATTGAGATCGGAATTCTCTCATGATAACGTGTCTGGTTTCTTAGTATGAATTTCTGCTAGTGCCTACTATTGATAAGAATACGCATAGAGTAGTTTGAGAATAGGGAATACACTTTTTCCTTATTTAATTAATTAATTAAATCGTTATAATTTGATCTCAGCATTGATCACTTTATTGCATTGTAATTTTAAGTAAACTAGAATATCCAAATCTGTTCAGTTTTATTTTACATATTTTTACAAATTATACAACTTTTACATTTTTATAAAAACTTTAATCCTTTATATCCTAATATTAACTGTGCTTTTATAACTGTTATATTTTTGTGTGTCATATTTTATTGATTGTGTTTTATTGTGTTACGTTTACTCTGATCCTACATTACCCTGTTAAAAATGGCTCAACCACAACTTATAACCGTACCTAGCGAAATGTTAAAATTGATCCCATTATACAATGGTGAAAAGAAACAGTTAAATTTATTTATCCGTAAAGCTGAATACATTATTAGTAAGTACAGAGGTAATGAGGAACAGAACTTATATTTGTACCATGCTATTACAAGCAGATTTACCGAAAAAGCAGCTTCACTGCTATCAGAACGAGAAGATGTCGAGACTTGGACCGAATTAAAGGTATTACTTCAGCAACATTTTGGAGATCCGCGTAGTGAGGAGTGCATAGCGATTGAATTAGAGTCGATAAAAATTAAATCAGGTGAAAATTATTTAGATTTCTGCAATCGTATTCAGGGCATTCGTTCCCTTCTGATGTCCAAGGTAAACATGATCGAGGATGCCGAATTAAAACTGGCCAAAAAGGCAATTTATGATCATACCTCATTGAACGTATTTTTGTATAACCTTCCTGAAAATATGGTACGCGTAGTAAGATTGAACACCCCCGCATCTTTAGAAGCCGCCTTAAGTGTTGTTTTGGAAGAAGTAAATTTCCACGATCAGTATACAATGCGAAATCGAATTCACGGCACGCTATCATCGCGACCGCCTTTACCATCAGGTGCGCCGAGCACGCCCATTAGTAAATTCGGTAGTTCACCTCAACCAACTGGTTTTAGGCCTTTCGTACCTCAAGGCCAACCCCAAATTACTCCAAAATTTAACTTTGGGATTCCGCCACAATTTAGGACTCCCCAAATTTCTCAAGGTCAACCTCAACATTTAGGTTACCGACCAGCTCAATTCGGTGCCCAAACGTCACAACAATTCGGATATAAGCCACCTCAATTAGGGTATACGCCGCCACAAGTACAAAAACCCCAATTGCAATCTAGTGACGTCAGTCAGGATTTAAATTAAATGAGCTTAGCATTGACTATGAAAATGACTACAACTATAATGACGTCAAACATACGTATGACTACGCAAATAATGATTACATAATTGAAGAAAGCAATAACGTAGAACAGACCGACTTACCTAATATCCAGAATTTTCAGATAGATGCCTCAACAAGACAAGAAGTGATAGAATTAAACTGTGAACCTAACTTAAAACTTCCATATATTTACATTCCTGAAATAGACGCGAAAATGATGATTGACACAGGTAGTACTAGATCGTTTATAAGTCCCCAAAAAGCCAATGAATATTTTCCCGGATACATTCGACAGGAACCATTTCAAGTTGTTACTACTCACGCGTCTAGTAGACATAATGAGGTTATCAAAATTCCTCTTTTGCCAACATTTAAGAGTGATGACTGGCACAAATTTTATTTGTATGACATAGATTCTCTGTATGATGGACTTATAGGGAATGACCTTTTACTACAACTAGAAGCTATCATTGATTTAAAAAACGAACAACTTAAGACTAAAACGACAAACATTCATATTACAACTTTTACGGACATCAATAGAGACACACAGACAGACAAAAATACTCATAGTGACTCTTCTATTATTACCATATCAGACCCAAGTGTTACAGTCTCAATTAGCCCAATGACTATTTCAGATACAGTATCAATGTCAAGTTCTGAGAAAATATCAGAATACCCTATTAGATCAGATTCAGGTAAATCTCAAATTATTCACTCATCCGTAGGTTTAGAATCAACTGGAATACCAATTTTACGCGAGGCTATCGACACTAAGCCTAACCAAGTTTTAGTTTTCTCATGGCTTAAAAACTCATTGCATGTGAAGGATATTCCTAGAAAGAAACAAAAGGTTCTAGAAGTTTTCCTACCAATAGACAACCCAGAATTGGTAAAACAATTTCTTAAAACACATGTAAAGCCTAAATTAAAGTATTTCATTTATTTCAAAGAGAATGAACACCGTAAATTATTCAGAAGTATTGTTATACAGCTATTTAAGAAAGATATGGTTCAGTTTTATGAATGCACAGAGCGTGTAGTGTTTGTTAAAGATGAGAAAGAACAGGAAGCGATTGTTTTAAAACATCATGAAGGAAAAACATGCCATCATGATATCAAGACAACGTTAGTAAGGATTCGTAGGAACTATTATTGGGATAGAATGCAGGAAACAGTTTCAGCCATCATTAATGCTTGTGAAGCCTGCCGTAAAATAAAGTATGACCGTAAATCCGTAAAGCCCGTCATACAATTAACTCAGACCCAAGATGCCCCATTTCAAGAGATTTTTATAGATCTATTTAACATTGAAGGAAAGTACTATCTAACACTTATAGATGCGTTCAGTAAGTTAGGTCAGGCTATAGAAATTTCAAACAAATCAACTCCTGAAGTAGTCCGAGCCCTGATGACATATTTCTCTTTTTACGGTATTCCTAAAAAGATTAGTTCAGATCCAGGAACCGAGTTCAATAGTGAATTATTGAAGGAATTTTTAAATTTACATAAAATAGAATTACACATTGGTACACCGAACAACCCCAACTCGACAGGACTCATTAAACGTTTTCATTCCACTATTATAGATATATATAAATTAGCTAAGTACGAAAGAAAGTGTACAGACACAGCGACATTTATGACATATTCAGTTATGGCGTACAATCATGCTATTCATTCGGTTACTAATCTTACTCCTTTTGAGTTTGTTTTCGGACACACAGATACAGGAAACTCTTATGACATTGAATTAGAAAAACAGTATTTACAAAAAGGATTAGAGAAAGAAAAGGTGGAGAAAATGAAATAGAATTTACACCAGATAGGACTATTTTCGCTAAAGAATTAATAAGCGAAAAAGTAAAGATAAAGCACGGTACGTGAAAGCTAAAGTTATAGGTAAAGAAATATAGTTCCCATACAAATAGGTGACAGACAGACAAAGGTCCCTATTAAAAACATCAAACGTCCTCCACAGGTGGAGCATCTTCGTGATAGTGACGCCAGTGCTGGGCCTTCATCTGCAATCCCTTAAGGGAAATCCCGGAATTATCCCTATAAAAGAAGGTCAAGCTTATGTTCAAACTGACCGTTGGACAATTGTTAAAGTTTTAAATTTAGATAAAATCCATGATGACCTTAATTCTATCGTTAAAAACTTTAAAGATTTCAGTAATTTAGTTAAAAGTGATAAACCATATTCCCGTGAATTTGACAGTATTCAGTTGCATACTGAATTCATTCGCGACATAACTATACAGAAATATCAGCAACTGGTACCGCAACGCTTTAAGAGAGGTATCATCAATCCATTAGGTTCGTTGATAAAACTCATCACAGGAAACCTTGATCATGACGATGCCTTGAAATATGATAAAATTACCTCCGAATTAGAAAACAATCAAATTATAATTTCAAAAAAACTTACCCTGGTTTCCGAAATGTTAGATAGTTTTATAAATGTAACTGAAACTATAAATAATAATTCTATAATTTTGAAATCACGTTTGATAAAAGTAGAGACAATGGTTAAAGAATTAGCTGCTAAAGAAAATAACTGGATATTCTCAACATACATATCCGGATTATATAACATTTTTATAAGTAGTTTCCGCACTATCTTTATTAAATTAAGCGAAATTGAAACAGCTCTAGCATTAAGTAAAGTATGTATCTTACATCAGTCTATTGTTAACTCTACTGAATTACTGTATCATTTAAAGATCATTTCAAAAACTGAAAATTTAGTTTATCCACCTAATGAAATTAATTTAGTACAACTAGAAGAAACAATTAACATAAAATCGTACCTTAAGAAAAACCAGATCACGTTCATAATGGAAATTCCACTTATTGATAATTGTACTTATAATTATTATAAAATTTATTCCATACCAATTTTCCACCAACCTGAAAATAAAACCTTATCTATTTTCCCTAAATATCCCTACCTTCTGGCGAAGGGAATGAAATACTTACCGATCGTGAAACCGTGCCGCCCGCTTGCTGCTGGCGACCAGTTCCTGTGTGATGACCACACCAGATCTCTCTTCACCGAGCCGACGTGTATCGAGCAACTTATGAAATTTGAGAACAATCTTACCCTCTGCGAACAGCATCTTATTATGATCGAAGATGTTAAATTGCAACAAGTTAATTCCGACAATTGGATCTTATATAGCAGATTACACACTACCATAACTAAAGTGTGTGATACTGAAGTTAGCAAACACCCTGTCTTCGGGACCTTCATCATGACCATCGACGAGCCATGTGATCTGCATATACATGGTATACGTATAAGGCACCATCGTGCCTATACTGAAACAGACTTAGCCGAGCAAGTTCCGGTAATCAATCTACCGCGATTACCGACGAACGAGAATTTGTTCAGTGCACGCGCACTGAACATTAAAGGTGTTAATTTGGACGAACTTAAATCTATGTCATATGCTATGAAGCACAGTGAAGTGATAGAAAGTGTTTACAGAGAGCAAGACTCTAAATTCGGTGTTTTAGGCTATTTTACATTAAGTTTGTTAATTTTAACTATCCTTGTTTTTATCATTTATTTTATGAACCTTAAAATTATAAAATGTATTCCTTTTTTTAGACGAAATCATCGGAATCATATTGAAAACGATAATTCCGGTAATTTCGCTCTTAGGGAGGGAGGAGTTATGGATCCCCCTACCCCCTCTGTTTTAGACTAAATGCTGGCTCAGCATCGCCAGCCGTGTGTGGTCCATTTGCGTGGGCAATTTATCTATAATTATTATTGCAAGTCAGCAGTCGTTGCATCGGCTGGTGGCCACTGCCTTTGTTAGTTTTAAGACACAATAAATTCACCTTAGCATCGGTGTAGACGTTGTCATAGTTTTAATTTAGTTTTTAAAAAACCTTTTGAACGTTCCCAAAATTTGACTGGGTTGTCAATATTATTAATAAACTTGATTTTGCAAGCTTTTCCAAAGAACAGTTGTATTTGGAACCGGTGTAGAGTCATTTTTAACGTTCATAAGTGCCTTATCAGGGCCTAAATTGAATAAATACTTATTGAAATTGAACTTATAACAAATATTTTTTTGTAAAACTTCTTTTCCTGAAAAAAATCTAATCTATGTTCCATGGATTAGATTAGTGCTCTACAAAATGGATTTGGAATCTGTGAGATTCTTACCTCTTTCAGATAAAATATAAATTTTTACTCCATTGAATTATACTACACTAGCGGCCCGGTACGTGCTTCGCTACGTATAAAGTGAAATAATAAAAATATGATAAATGAAGAACCGCTCGACCGATTTTGTGCAAACTTCACATAAACCATCTACTAAATAGTCCGAACAAAGCCTAAATATTTGGTTTGGATAGGTGAGCCCGTTCTTGAGTTATAAAATTACAACGAAAAGTGGCAATGATTTTTATATATATTGATGATTAAAACTAAATCCTAGCTTAGCAACCGCATGTTTGCCTCAACCAGATAAATCTACCTAAAGGCGATAAACACGAATTCAATTTGTCACAATAAATAAAAGTGATTGTGTCCGATCGCTTTTTAACGCACGTACCTACCTATTTATTAGTTAGACGTTTTTTTTGTGTTTGTGTTGGTCCGACACAACACAAAAACTACAGTGCTAATAGGTATGTACGTACACTGTCAGATACAGATACAACTGACATTGATGCATTAGTATAATGTTCATAGTCTTAATTAGATAGCATTATTCGGTTTCTTATTGATAGTAGAAAATTATGACTACTGGCTTTTTGTCCTGGCGGTTTTGGAAAAACCAAAAAATTAATTCGTTATTACAGGAATCTTAACATATTTCCATGTCACCCGCGTTCCCGGGATAATTACATAGGCTACATGCACGTCAAATTTCATCGCGATCGGTTGAGTAGTTAAGGCGTGAAAGCGTAACAAACAAATAAACTAACAGAGTTACTTTCCCATTTAATATTAGTAGTGTGGAAGTATGGATTATTTTCTTTTTCAACAATCTACCTAGTAATAGGTAGCTTATAAAATTTTAATAAGGTACTTCTCTTACATCATCATCTCCGGACTCCAAGTATTCTGCACCTTAATCGCATAAAAATAGCTTCTTCTTTGACTTGGCCACTATTTTCTTGATGTAATCTTTGACTCGTTTGTTAAACCATATTTGGAACTCGGCAGTAAACACTGACAACCTTAACAGATAACAAATGCCGCGGGCATTGACCATTTGACCACAGCTATAAAAAAAACCTGTCCATACAATTCGTGATGTATACCTACATTAAAATAGATAATGCCCCTCCAACGATACCGCATAATTTGCGAATTCACACAGCCGCGTGAAAATTAGACGATTATAGTACTTCCGTGATTATAATATAGGTGCAAATCCAAGAGATGATGAATGATTTATTATTTACTAGCTGTCCCCCGCGGTTTCACCCGCGTTCCCGGGATAAAAAGTAGCCCATGTCAAAATTCAATTCAAAATTCAAAATCATTTATTCAAATAGACCTTCGCAGGCACTTATGAAAAGTCTGACTCTAATACTCTAATACCGGTTCGGAAGGTTGCATTTGCTGAGAAGAGCCGGCAATAAACTCAGCAATTACTCTTTTCAAAACAGGCTTAGATTAATTACATAATATTTACATTCTAATCGCACTGAAAACAATTGCGTGCCCCGGCGCGGCGGCAAAAATACAAAGTAGACTGAAAAAATATTTAATAAGTAAATAAATAGCAAACTTAAGCAGACCAGCCCCCACAAGCAGCACCTGTTCACAAGTATGACGCGTGTGGCAGCCATCGCCCTCCTCGCCATATTGGAGGGAAGTGAAGTGTCCTTCTCCATACCATAGACTATCTGCATGCCGTTGAATAGTCGAGGCGTGAAGGCGTAACAAACAAACGCACTTTCGCATTTATAATATTAGTTAGGATTAGGATACACAAACGTAGAAATCGCAACGTACCTATAAGAGATTGTTAACCGACTTCAAAAAAAGGAGGTTCTCAATTCGATTTTATTTGTTTTTTTTGTTTGTTACCTCATAACTCCGTCATTTATAAACAGATTTGGAAAATTCTTGACTTGTAAGACATTTATTCCTTTCCATAGTACAAGCTCTGCTTAGTTTGGGATCAGTTAGTCGTGTTTAAATATTAGAAACTTGATTACGCCCCGCGGAAGAAAATCTAGCTTTCTCGATACTGTATGATCATGTAGCGGGCCAGTCTCATTCAGATACGTTCAGCCATTGTCAATCACTACGTACAGTCGAGGACAGAAAATGTTGATCACATTTCAAAGTCGATTCCATCTCATACAGCGCGCAATAAGGTTTAATATGTCATAACAATTCACGTCATTTTATTTCCGGTCAACCTTATGCAACATAAATGTGCAAGCGATTATAGACCGTAAGGTGGTTAACATTTTTAGTCCGCGACTCACGCCGGGCACAGGATTCACCCTGTGGCCCTTGATTTGCGCTGATTTCGCGGAAATCGATGAAAAATTGAGAACTTATAGCTCTACCCACTTACCCACTATGCGGAGACGTTTGCACTGCACTTACACCGTTGTGTAATGTTGTGAAATTGTGTAACTGTATGTTTATCTGTGTAGGTTGTGTTTGGCGATATAATTGTCATTGGTCAGGCTCAAGAACAAAGCGAAAGAGCGAAAAAAAAAACATAAGAAAATCTTCATATAAAAAAGTTTGAATTATAAATACGTTCCAATAAAAAAAAAATTAAACAGCCAGTGCCATTGATTAAAAACTGCTTGAATGGCGCGACTACAGCTAAACGGATAGAAGTGGATAGAAGACATTAAATCCTTCGTAACGCGGGTAAAATATGGGGACCCACCACGGACAAACTTAGTTTGGTATAACGATTGTACTTGTTTGTAGTGACCAGTTAAATTTCTAGATGCTTATTTTCCTCATCGTAGGTACCTACGTACCTCCAGTCCATACATATATCACCAAAGATGTTTGCCTTGTGTGTTTGTCCTACAGCAACATGGCATATGGTTTACAGGAAAGACGATTTATATTTATCGTTGGCTCATAGTGTATTCACGCTTGTTTAACTTGCAACTTGTGATTAGTGTTTTCAAAATTACCTACTTATAAATATCGTGAGACACGGTGCTGATTCTGTTGTAAATCGCACTAAACTAACTTTAGTCACATCACATCTCTTTCTTACAAACATGATTGAAAAGGATAGAACATATTTAAAGCTGTCCAATTAGTCTTTGCCGTCTTCATTTGCGGGTATTTAGACGTAACCGCGATAGGTGGCGACAAAATTTATATTGAAAACAAGCATTGGACTAATTTGACAGGACTACATTTCTGACATCCTTTTCTTATGTTCTTTGTTAGAAAGAGACATGGTGAGACTAAATTAGTTTAGTTGTAAACATCAGAATCAGCACAATTCTCCACAAATTACCATCTGATCTCTAATTAAGCAGACCTAGATCTATAGAAAACAGATAACTGATATACTATGTACTTGTAAATATCTATTTCACTAGGATTTAGAATAAACATACATTGCTCATGCGCACAAATGACTCGTCTATACTATTATTACTTTTAACTTTCTTAAGTACCTATTATATTTTTAGTTTTTATAAATACCTAAGTGAGTAAGTCACAGAGATTTAGGTCCTCTTATGTGTGATTATAGTCATATTTTGAAAATTATACTTAGAATTTAAAAAAAACATTTCCAAGATATCTTGGCAATACCTACCCATAATTAAACCATTTGTTTGTCAAACTAAAATGAACCTTATTGTCATCGCCATAGGCTTTCCACAACGAGAAGACCGCTTCCAGAGACGCCACTATGGACACATACGGAATCCGAAGAGAATAAGGGACAGATTATCGGGGATCCTACATTTCCACCCCGAAAATGAAAATAGCAATCCAGCATACATATACCCCTTCAATGAGAGACCAGAGTTCATCAATAATAGACCGAATTATGATCAAAATGGCCGACCAATACATTCATATCAAAATAATCAAAATTATGTAAATCCATATGAAGAGTATAATTCTGGAAACCCTGTCGTCTTTCCAACTTCAAGTCCTAATCAAGACCATGGAAATCAATTTCCAAATGCAAATCAATATCAACCAAACCAAATTCCACAGTCAACCCAAGGTGATCAACTCATCAACTCAAATCAAAATCAACAAGGCTCAAATGTTATTTTTCAACCAATTCCGAACGAGGGGTCGAATATATTTAGCTACCCAACCCAAAACACAGCAGATTACGAATCAAATCAACAATCTGGAAAAAATACTGAAAATTACTATCAAACGACTGAGAATCCACAAATTAATGGTTATCAGACAACTCAGAGTGCAAAGACAGAGCCAACTCAAAAACTACCAACTCAGGTAAATTTTGAAGCTAACTCAGAATCAACTCAAGCTTATAACAATCCGTCAACTCAGTTAACAACACAAGCAACTCAAGTCAACTCAGATTATGACCAACCTAACAACCAAGAAGCTACAGTTACGGTAAAACCAACTGAATTACCAAAGAATTTAGATCCACAGTCGGGTATCAGTGAATCAGTGAACTTTGGCAGTGGAAACAGTTATATTTTATCAGCAAGCTCAACTCTGCCACCACTCACACCAGTGCCAGCATCTCAAGTAGGAGATAACTTCAATTTTGGCGCGCGAGGATTATTCTGTAATTATACTTTTAATTATAATTTTATTACTAATTCACTAAAATTGTAAAAAGTGACTTTAACGATAATAAAATGGATTTTCAAAAAGCTACATACTTACAACAAAGTATTGAAAAATACGCAATACTACATAGGAATTTATATAATGCATTTGAAATTTGAGCGGGTGGCAAATCCACTACCTGCTTGGGGCCTTTACTGGGCACTTTGGAACCAACGACATGCCCATGAAGATGGGTCTGACCGCGACACTCATGTGCAGGTTGTGTGGGGAGCATACGGAACGCATGGAGCACCATCTGTGCACATGCGATGCACGGCTGGTAAGCGAATGAGTCTCCTAGGGATCTGATATCCAAAACCAGAAGACTATAGGCTCATATCTCCTAGCCTCGTTGTAAAACTCATGAAAAGAGTTTTCAACGAGACTGGGGACGATTAAGTTATCTAGGGGACCATAATAGGTAGATAGGTATTTTATTTATTTTAGTTGATAAATGTAGCTTTTTGAACGTACCTTTATGTTATTAATGTTTCAAAATGAAGTTATGTCAAAATGCATGGGTTGCACGAATTATAAGGTTATATTGTCCTATAGATGTCTGTACTACTAAATACCTAACATAAGTCTGAAAGGAAGCATATGTCTTTATGAATGAAAATGACGATGTCAAAAACAGCTCAACCACTGCAATGTAGAGTTCGCAAACAATTTAATTATCTATCAACTTACAAAGATACATAAAAGGAGGTACTATTATTTCAAAATTCTGGGATTTTACTATGTTTTAGTATAAAGACGAAAGAAATTAATTTACTAACATAAAACATTAGACATAATACCCTACAAAACCAATGCGATGAATTTATAACTAACTTACACCATAATTGTCCTACCTTTTGAATTTAATCTTCTAACTAAACCTATCTAACCAAAAGATACACTCAATAGAAGTCTAAGAAGACTTTAGACTAGAGGTCTTCTAAAGTCATTTTTCTAACTGTAATAGTTCTCTATGCTATTTTAAATCTTTCGTCGATTAATCGAAAAGCAGACAAAAAATATAATATTGGGTATTTTTTACGTCTATATGATTTTCCACATCATCTTCCTTGGAACTTTCGTGGCGCATACTACTAAATTTGAATCTTTGGTCTAAAGGATCATGGCGAGATTTGTACAAAAAAATAAAGATTTTTAGAGACGTTGGAATGACGTTATAATTGATCCTTGGTGCCTAAGGAACAACTTGAGCCAATTAAAATATTTTTAGAACCCCGGGATAAAAATGCGAATTTCTATGGCAAGCCGGCGAATCGCGACTATTTGCGTCCAAAACCGTTATGTTGTTGTTATGTATTGCGGAGTTTATACAATATTTAATGTATATTAACATGTTGCTGGTAATGGCTATATTTGTGAGGAAAAATATGCAGTTATTCTAAACCCTTCAAAGTACACGACATAGGCATAATATTCGGGCTCAACCACATAAAACGGCGCTATATGATAAAAATATTTTGGGAATGGCCCCCAAGATATATAACAAAATTCCCATAGATATAAAGCTAAAGGATGATTACAATTCTTTTAAAAAAACATTAAGCAATTTTCTTATAGGTGGGGCATATTATTCAATTAATGAGTACCTCATAGAGGGTGAAACATTTTTATGACATTATATTTTTTGTCGTTGTTAATCTTATTTCATTGTAATTGTATTAATAGTATTTTTTGTATTGAATTGTTTTTCTCATAATTAATTTATATATAGTGTACTAATTTTATTGTCGGCAGCGACAACTTGCACGCCACACATGGCGAATACAGTGATACCTACCTTTTAACTTGTACCACCTTTTATATGTACCTGTATTGCAAATAAAGATTTTGAATTTGAATTTTGAATTTGAATGAATGTAATCTCAATATTGGAAGTGATTAAATACCCTCTAAAATGTTTTATTTTTTTGTACAAATCAATCAATGTATGGAGCTCGCCATGATTATTTAGCGCACACCACAGATAATATATAATTCAACTAAACAAATGCACCTGTTCATCTTGAACCTGTTTATTTACAATACACGTAAGTTTCTACAAATACAAACGTCGATTCAGACTGACATGACATTGGCCAGATACTGCAATGTATTTACAGATTTATATCAACAAACACAGCATTGGTTATTCCGACTTCTGTGGGTTAGCCACATGCAAACGGTTTCGCAATGAATTGTGCAGGTTTTTAGAGAGGTAGAGCATAGCGTTTATTCTCTCCAAGAGCAGCTCGACTGAGGAAGTACCTCCACCTTACAGAATACCGCAGCCAAATAACGTTATGTTGTGTAAAGTTGTGTTGCGCGTGAGTAAGGTCGTCAGAGCTCATGGGGGAGGGGGGAAAGGTCGGTAATGCCTTGTGTTGCAAGCGTCCATATGGCTACGGTAACCGCTTACCATCAGGCGGGCCGTATGCTTGTTTACCGACTTAGACTTACCATTTATATAATGTAATCCATTTATCTATACAAGATGATTTGTAAAACACTAACAACCTCACAGGACTGTATTATTAACTTCATAAACAACAACATTACCCATACGAAGGTCTCGGGTTCGAATCTCGTCTCGTGAGGAAACCATAGCACGGTGGTAGGGTATTCAAAATTCAAAATTCAAAATCATTTATTCAAATAGACCTTCGCAGGCACTTATGAAAAGTCTGACTCTAATACTCTAATACCGGTTCGGAAGGTTGCATTTGCTGAGAAGAGCCGGCAATAAACTCAGCAATTACTCTTTTCAAAACAGGCTTAGATTAATTACATAATATTTACATTCTAATCGCACTGAAAACAATTGCGTAATTGGTACTTTGCAGTACCCACTTGGCTAGCTAACACCTAACCTATCGGGGTTTTCCGACAGGTGCACTTGAGAGCCAGTTCCTTCTAGTCTTTGTGTGCTTACCACCGTCGGCCACATCATCACTTACCATGGTGAGATTGCGGTCTAAAACAGGGGCTCTACCGCGTAACTTTGGTGGTAATCGTAACGAACACCATTAATGAATTTCATCCAATCAGGGCCCACGAATGGCCATCGTCGCGTCATACCGCGCGTCATTGGAATAATTAATGGTGTTCGTTACGATTACCACCAAAGTTTAACATTTACCAAAACCAAACTTTCAAAATTTCGTTGTTCTATCTAACACATTTAATTCCATATTTTGTTGTACCCTACTCACGTGCTCTGTCTCTCAGTATTTTGCTATCCGTAGAGTTTGTAACATTTAGAGTGTTGAATTTTTTTTTTTTTTTTTATCAAAGTCTGATGAATTATTAAAAGTCATAGAACAAAAGTTGTTGTTTATGATGAGTAATATAGTCTTGAGAGATTGTTAATGTTTTACCAAAAGCCCTGTATATACAGATTGAATGACAGATACAAACAAATCAAACTATATCGTTCTATGGTTCGTTTCATAGCTGGCACCCACTAAGAAAGACTTTAAAATATACTTCAGATCTGAAACGTAGGAATGAACCTGCAAATGTGGCAAAAATGTGCCCTCAAACGGTACTTGACAAGATTCTCTCTCTTTGTGTTGTTTAGTTACTTGGGCAACCTTATCATTGACCACAGTGACATTGTGGGCAGACAACCCATTAAAAATAACCCCTACAAATGGAATAAAAACATTAATTAAAGACTATAAAGATTTATACTTTTGAATATTAACAATTTAATGTCTAGGTTTTTATAAGAGTTTTGTGGTATAAATGCATGCTTTATCGTGACTTACTGTTTATGGAAAAAACAGAACACAGTTTTTTTTTGGCAAAAGTTATTGTCCATCTATAAAGTTAAAAACTAAACAAAATCAATAAAAGCCCAGTGAATTCGAAACGTGTTAAACAATGCTAATAAAAATAGTTTTATGTAACCACAAGGTCGGCAAGTTGTTCGTAATCAGTCGCGGGTCAAGATTGTATGACTGTGAAGTTGATTTCTTTGTTCACAAACTAAACTTATTTAGTCTCACATCTCTTTCTAACAAAGAACATACGAAAAGGAAAGAAATGTAGTCCTGTCACATTAGAACAGTAGTTTTCAATCAACGTGAATTTTGTCGTCAAAATGGTCACGACCATTTCTTCAATCTTTTTCCTACTAATATTATTTGACTTTAGTTTTTTATAAGATATACTACATACCTATAGGTATGTCTTATAGTCATTTGTTTGAAATTAAAACATTATCAGTACTTGAGTTCATTCACACACAATGTACCTACTGACTTATAAACTTGACTGTATTATAGTAAAAAAAAGGTTATTTATTACTTCACCAATTAGCATATAAACGACTTATTGCACTATTGTCTTGTTAAAGCAAGGACAATCTAATTATCATGAGGAAATCTTTTGGAATAAAGCGTTTACAGTACCTACGCCTAGCCAGACTAGTATCATCATAACTCTAACGGAATTTGGGGCTCACTCGCTTCGCTCACTCTTTGGGCCATTAAATTGAAAATAAGACAACCTTAACGAATTATGATGAATACTTTAATGTATGAACTCAATCTGGCTAGGAGTATTTGCAGGGTTTGGCGTACTTGCAGCATGTACAGATAAATTAGATAAATAATGTATATCGGTGGAGTTTTAGAGTTAACCATCTGCACTGTTTTGCTCCAGTTGCATCATGTTCTCTAGTAGCAGAAATACACCACTTATAACTATAGTTAGTTATATTGTGCATGTTGCACGTTTAAAATGCATTATTGTACCTATAATTTCATCGTCACCATCATCAGTCTCTCATAGTCCACTGCAGAACATAGCCCTCTTCAAAGCCTTCTCCTTTAGATTTCTTACCATCTGCATCCACCTTTTTAGATCGTCGGTCTATCGGGCTGACGCCGTCTCCACTCTGACGACAGATTCATAGTCGGTCCATTCTTTGACAGACGTGGCCACTGAAGCTTTCTTTTGAGCTATGTCGGTGACTCAGGGCCTCGAAGACCTAATTTTGGTTATTATCTTTCAAAGAAACACGAAACAAAGTTCTGTCCACATCTTGACTCCTTAGAAGTAAATTTCAATTGACCACAATGATTTGATCACTTGCTTTTCTGACTATAACTGTGCACTCCGATATATATAGTATTTTGGTATTGTAGTCCTCATATGGCGCATGTTCTAGGCCTTGCTTGGTTACCACCTTCACCCACGTCACTTAACAAAACATCCCACAACCCGAAACTTATCAAGTATCCTGCACAGCAGCGTTTTTAAATCCCTTTTTCTTATTTTCCTTCTCTTTCCAGCGGAAACCTGCGAGACGATAGACAATGAGATTGGAAGCTGCATCTCGGTGTTCCAATGCCCTCCTTATCTGAAGATCATTCAGGACTACAAGTCTAATCCAGCGAGCGTTCAGCTACTGAGAAGAGTTCATTGTGGGTTTGAAGGAAACAATCCTAAGGTGAGATTCTTTTGATATCCTTGTATTTCTATCGATGGTACCTACCATTAGTTTTCAAAGTTATTGAACCTCATAGACCTGAAATATAGAAGGCAAATTACCAGTACCAGCAAGTATCTATCAAAATCTGATGTTCTATTTTAAAATATCATTGGAGTACATCAAATTTAGCAGTTCTGGTATGAAGCTGCTCTTAGGTAACGAGGAGCTGGAGGCACTGTCCAAACATCGCCCTTTAGGCCCCAGTTAGTACCCAACTGATATGGCTTACCGATTTACCTGCGCAGAAGATACATTTTCAAAGCGCAGGAAATGCTATTGTTCAGCAGCTGCCGCCATGTGTGCGGAGGGGCGTGACTTGCGTGCGAGTGAGACGGAACTAACAGCTGTAGTGTATTATGAACCTTATAGTAGTGATCTAAGGTTGATTGTAAGTTTTAAGCATCCTTTCGTTAATCTTCGGGTCCATACTTTCTTTTCTGTGCGAACGAAGCTACACGACGCGCCTTATCAGTTGGGACTACTGTACCGATTTATCATTTAATGTCAGAAGGCTGACAGACTCATCTGATGGGAAGTGGTTTCCGTTGCTTGAACATTAGCAACCAGAGGGATGGCTGACTTTTACAAAGCCAAGATCAAAATGTACAGAATTAACATTTCTTCACCATCCAGGTATGCTGTCCCCGCCAAGGATTCCCCACAGCCCCACCCACGGAACCCACTGTCCCACAGACTACCACTACCACAACCACCACCACTACAGCAGCCCCAGTCCTCAAGCCAGAAGGCAAGAACGTTGGCGATGATGACTTCGTCTCAGTGATGCCTGAGCCACCCATCTGCGGGTTGAGCAACGCTTCGTTCAGCAGGGTTGTTGGAGGGGTTGATGCTAAAATTGGTAAGTACCTAGCATATTTCAAGTATACCCTGAACCTGAAAATAATTAGAATAACCACAAGCATGACTGAGCAAAATGTTGGTAAAGACGTTGGGACTATTCGGGACGCAAGAAGCACAAGAAGTTGGGTTAGGGAAAGAAAGTAATCATAGCTTGTAAGTGGCTTGGTATTAAGTATTAATACCCGACTGGCTGGCTACCAAATAAAACTTGAAAATTTGTCATTAAGCAGTTTATTTAATAAAAATAAAAATTATCACCCAAGTATCACCCGATATCTGATCTTACAGTCCACTTTATTCACCGAATTATATTTTATATTTTCCATAATTTGTTACTCTATGCGATATGGTATTTTAGTGGAAATTGTAAAGAAACACTACAGGACTGTATTTTTTAACTTCGAAATTCGTAAAAAAGGACCAAGTCCATACAGGCGGGGTTTTCCACCATCATTTTAATGTCGTGCTAATACTCAATCAAAACTGAACCGTTTAGTCGCGAAGAGGCAACAGTAAGACTTACAGAGAGTTACTTTCGCATTTATTATATTAGTACGTATTAGTAGGATGTAGGATTTTCTGAAAATTTCACTAGTCATTGCTTTTGCACTGATTTTGAACAGTAAGGACCAGGGGCTCTAGCGAGTAACTTTGGTGGTAATCGTAACGAACACCATTAATTATTTCATCCAATGACGCGCACGCTATATGACGCGACGATGACCATTCGTGGGCCCTGATTGGATGAAATTACGCGGTAGAGCCCCTGAGCCCAATCAGAGCGCACTCTCAGAGGCAATTGGCAGAATAGATTTCACACTAAATGTTCGTGATTGCGCTCGTTTGTGTTAATAAATACGATGGTGTTAGGTGATTTCCCGTGGATGGCCCTGCTGGGCTACAAGGGGCGGCGCAGCGCGGGCGCGCGCTGGCTGTGCGGCGGCTCGCTCGTCTCCGCGCGCCACGTGCTCACCGCCGCGCACTGCATACACGGCCACGAGGACGACCTGTGAGTATCCTACAGATTCAAGGTTCCACCTCCATTTAAAAGGGAAGATCTTCCGCCAGGCTGGGGCATCGTGCCGCAGGGACCGCGGTCCGACTGTACATGTCGGACACTTGTATATATGCAGATTCTCGAGTAAACTTCGCAAGCGCGATGCAGGATAATGTGGCGCCACGCCATCTATCTTTCCGTGTGTGAACTATCTCAGTGTTGCTGATAGATGTCGCTACAATCCTATATACAAACACATTTGCATTCATCATCATCATCATCAGCCTATAATGTCCTACTGCTTAGCACAGGCCTCCTGCACACAAATCAGGGCGCAAGGGACTGGGCGATACTCCACCACCACGCGTGACCACTGCGGATTAGTGGAGGTAGGCTAGTGGTCAACCTACTGTTGGAGTTTTCAAGCCGCCTAGAAGGCCTCCAACTAGCTTAACTACTACCAACGGCTTTACGTGCCTTCTGAAGCACGGTGTAACGCTCGATTTGAAATACCACTAGGCGGTCACCCATTCAGGTACCGACCACGACAGACGTAGCTTTGAGCGTAAGTGATGCCTCGTGTGTTGCAAGCGTCCATATGGCTACGGTAACCGCTTACCATCAGGCGGGCCGTACGCTTGTTTGCCACTTTAGTGGTATAAAAAAAAGTACCGCGCGTTGCCGACCCTAAAAAGTTAATGTTTTGTTAGGGAAAATCAATCAAAACTGCAATCAACACATAATATTAATTTGCGCAGAAGTTCCGCGATAAAACTCATATAGTTACGGAGATAATGACGCGTTACAAATCGACGGACATTAAAATAAATTGGAAGATACATAAAAATGCTTGGCCACGTTGCGGTCATGGATTTTTCCCTGCATCAGCCATTATTTATCGCACATATTTAAAATTCTAACTATGGAGATGTGGAGTTAATTTTGCATATAATATTTTAAATCTATTCATAATTATGTAATAATTAATAATGATTGTTAACTGAGATATTATTAAAAAAAACTAGCTGAGCCCTGCGTGTTCATTCGCGTTTTTTTAAATGTCTTACCGCGATGTTATATAGCTATCTCCTTCGGTTTCACCCGCGTTACCGGGATAATCCAGCTTCCTAATTTTTCGAATACCACTGCTAGTGCTAGAGCCATTAGCAAACAAACAAACAATCGAACAAAAAACTCATATTTTTTTATATAAGGATAGATTATTGGCCCCTTGTCGCGCTAACAAATTAATATGTAAGTACTTTTTCAACGACGACGATAGGACCTTACTCGCTAGTGGCGCCAACTGGTGCACACAGAAACGATATCCATCGGTAACATACATACAGAAAACTTACATTCGTATTTGAAATATGTTTACCACGATGTTTTCTTCCATCGAAAACTCAAGCTCATTGCAGGATTCGAATCCACACAGTTCGGCATGGCAACACTGAGATATCATCGCCTTGGTGTATCGTGACTTTACAAGTTATCTCAAAAAGTCCGTTAAAAGTTTTACTACAATGAACACCACTTTACTAAAACATGACTGGACGGTGACTGTGGACTATGTGAAAGTTAATGGGCGGAATAAATGAAAGTGATATTATAAATAAAATGATTGCAATCCATCATAGAAATAACATAAGTATTGGTATCCATGGTCATGAACAAATTTAAAAAAAAACGCCTTGGTAATGTAAGATGCATAATTGAGCAAGATGTGCCGACCGGTTTATAATGCATATTAAAATTGCAGATATACGATGTAAATGTAATGTAAATAAAAACCGGTAGGTTATGTAACTGTGACAACATCGTCTCGATTTGTATTATTATTTGTTAACCTTACTTACACGAGCAACGATGTAACTACCTAGCCTTGAAACAAAGGTTTTAAGCCCTTTTAAAATTGTTCCAATTTTACAACAAAAAATTATACCATTTCTGTCTGTTCTTAATAATCAAATGTATTTATTTAATTAATTACATCTATTAAACATAAAAGACAAAAAACATAACATTCATCGTTCTACATTATTTTTCATTCAATCATCAATCGTACGTCTAGCAGATGTCATAAAGAGAAAGAAATTTAGGTACTGAGAGAAGTTAGACCTACATGCATCTTCAAATATTAGAGCTACTTTTATAGGGTAGAGCCCACGGAAAAGAGTTTATTTCTTTTCTCTGTGGCTCTACCCTAATAAAGTAGTGTCGATTTTATACTCAGGTATACTACCTATATCCATAGACAATAAAACTACAATAATTAATTTAGGTTATTAACATTTCCGTGTAGCATATCATTTTGATTGCTATCCTTGTGAATTCACTCAGAGCACAGTGAAATATGTCTGTTTCCGCACCAATGAGAATATAATTATATTGTACTATTGAGATCATTAGCATCGTATTCGCAATTCTTCGAGGAAAAAGTCTCAAAAGAAGTGCCATCCTATCTAAAAGTACCTACCTGTTACTTTGGCAATTTCTTCACTTACTAATGACGGGAACTGGCTCTCAAGTGCAGCTGCACCGCATTTATCTGCACCGAAAGATCAAGTAATCAAACTTCTAACCGCACTAGACTGTATTATGTAAACAAATTATAAATCACATCCCGCAAAAGTAACAAACATGTAAACAAATGAAGCTATTTTGAAACCTATTATTTCATAAATCATAACTCACATTGTTGTTATTTTAAATGCATCAGAATGAATAAATTCTACGTTATTTATACGAGGATGTTGTTAACTATTTGAATATACAAAATCCGCGCATTATTACAAGTAGGTATAATAAACTATAGGTATATTATATAGATAGATATGTATAGTACTTTTTGTAACTATGTAGTTCTCGGGAGAATCATGATCATGTTTTCTATAAAAAATTGATCTTTTTCGGTAGGTATGTTGGAATGATGAATGGAGCCATTTAAAATATTTCAGAATTCATGAATCAAAAAAAATAGAATACACCAGGTACAGTATGAGGCACGAATGGTGAGCACAGATAGGCAGTAGTGGGGGTAAGCTCGCGCATGTACACTTTTGGCCAAATCACAGTAAACAAATGACACGCGAGAATCCAATAGACGACGAGCATCGACTGACGAACCAATCGTGTGCAGCTCGGCGCTCCCCCTTCTTCATTCCGCCAAACAGACCGAAAAATTAACGACTCGTGCCCCTTACTATAATTATGTAAATATCGACGGTCGAATCGAGAATAAAACCTTATGAAATAGTTTATGTTACTGTAACAATGAATTATCAAAAAAAATGTTTTTTATTGTTTGCGTTAAGCGAAGTATCGTAATTTGCCTAATTGCCGGATTCGTTAAGTTCAAACTTAAGTGTTTCCTTCTTTAAATATCGCTTAAATATCAAATAATTATTTTGGATTGGAAAGCGAGTCAATGCTACACTAAAGCCTATGTCATGGTCTCGGCAAGTTTTATTATCCCCCCATCAATAAGGGATTAAGGACATCTTCTACTGGAGCCTTCTCCTTTAAAGAAACTCTATTATACGAATTGGCTTTCTTTGTTTATGTACCTACAACTAAGCCGGGAAACAAGCCTGGTACATTCGTCCTGGTGGTAAGCGGTTACCGTAGCCATATGCATCACACACGCACAAAGTCACGTGACGAGGTAATTCCCCTGTCGAGCTGCTTTTGAGCGAAACGCGCTATGCTCTACCTGTCCAAAATATAGGTATTTCTTTTATTTCAAGACGCAAAAATAATATTTTACTATATGATAATGGTCAAGTTTCTTATAAGAATATGCGTTGTTGGTATGTACATTATTGAGTGATTTCTCCTAGATATTTCATGTCTGCAATATTCCCTAGAAGCTACAAAAAAAATGAACTCATCTCTAATAGTAAGGCACTTGTAATTTACCTACTATACCTACCGGGTACAGAATTTGAGATGTCATATTTTTGAAATCTATGTTGGGTAAGTCATAATGCTAAACAAATTTTTCTATGGCACCAACACCGAATTCTCAAAAAACTTTTCGTCCTCATGCTTCAAACTTGCTCGAACATATACGAATAATTTTTGTTTTTTCTGGATTTCATTGTTTGTCCCGTAGTAAAAGTTGTTCCGAAATTAGGCCTAGATAATGTTAGATTTGCTTGTAAGTCCGATTACATTACCCATAGGCGATTACTAGTTACCCGAGTCTCGCGCCCTGGATATCGATATCGCATTAGACATTTGTCGAAAAACATGTCGGACATCTTTCAAATCAATCAATATATATATACATAGTTTCGAAGACGCGAGAACCTGAGCTTTTACCTTTACATAAAACATCCTATTCTTTAGATACCTGGTCCGCCTGGGCGAGCTGGACTTAGCCCGGGAAGACGAGGGCGCCACGCCAGTTGACGTTCTCATCAAGAAGAAGATCAAGCACGAAGAATACGACGCCAACGCCTTCACCAGTGATATCGGTATCCTCGTCCTCGAAAGAGATGTTGGATTCACTAGTAAGTGGAATTGTTCTATCCCGATCTGTTCTCCAACCAGGAGCTGGCTCTCCAGTGGAAGATATGTCGCTGAACATCTACTGGTTTGTTCCCGACGCTGCAATAGAGTCGGTTCAGTTCCCATGCAGGATTTGTATGCCGTCTTCAGCCACTCACAAATCATACAAGATAACGATTATTTAAAGCGTCGTCTTCTCGTTTCATTGGAAGAGTCTACAACCTAACTACCACCAAGGGCATAAAATGCATCAGTTGACTCAAATCCCCCCTATAAAACCCTTATTCCTCTATGTTATACAATGAGTTAACAAAGGGCTCTTGTTTCAGATCTAATAAAGCCGATCTGCATACCAAAAGACAGCGAGCTGAGGGCGAGGAGTTTCGAGAACTACAATCCCATTATAGCTGGATGGGGTGACACTGAGTTCAGTGAGTAATGACCACAACCATACCTATACGTCAGACAGAACTATTTTCACGTTTTTTTATCTCCTCAGTTTATGCAACACAGGATTCTTTTTTCTTTCTTTCTTTCTAGATTCCAATATCTTCATGGCTTTATCTAGCTTTTGTTCTTTTAGTCTATTATTGGATTAGATGTAGTCGAGTAATTAGAATATCGAAGGAAGGCAGGAAGAGGGCAATTAAACATCTTCAAATCTCTAAAAGTTTCCCGACCATTCCCAGGAGGTCCATCAGCAACTCTCCTCCAAGCCCTCCAGCTGCCGGTGGTGAGCAACGAGTTCTGTTCGGAAGCGTACGCCAAGTACAAGCCGCAGAAGATCGACCACCGCGTGCTCTGCGCCGGTTACAAGAAGGGCGGCAAGGACGCCTGCCAGGGGGACAGCGGGGGGCCCTTGATGCAGCCCATTGTAAGTACATGCAACGAGCTCTGTTTGGAACCGTACGCCAAGTAAAAGTTCTGGCGGCTGCACTTGAGAGCCAGTTGATTCAACCAATTACCTACTTCGCTCATATACATCCTCACTACTATCGTAGTATTTATATACTCTGAGCTATATATATGTTGATATTGTGGTCGAAAACCCAAGCCTATTATGGAGGTGCAAGGTGGAAGACAGCATGGGGTTCTTCAAAAAGGGCGTGAAGAGATTTCTTCAGGGTCGGCAACGCGCGAGTGTTGCAAGCGTCCATAGGCTACGGTAACTGCTTAACATCACGCGGGCCGTATTATTGTTTGCCACCTTAGTGGCATACAGAAAAATGACACCTCAATTGAAAAGGGAAGATCTTCCGCCAGGCTGGGTCATCGTGCCGAGGGACCGCGGTCCAACTGTACATGTCGAACAGTTGTGTATTTATGGTGATCGCCGAATGAACTTCGTAAGCGCGTTGCAGGATTTTGTGGCGCCATCTATCTTTCTGCGTGTGAACTTTCTTCGTGTAAATGATAGTTGTCGTTTTTCATATTAAAAAAATACTTTGCCCAGTTTCAGGAAATTTGCCCCCTATTTTTCCTTTGACTTGTCCCATACATGTGCTGCCATCTATCGCTAATATAACAGTACTAAAATTGTATTTTATTTCCAGTGGAACTCCGAAGTATTCACGACTTATTTCTACCAGATCGGCGTGGTCTCCTACGGCAAGAAGTGTGCTGAAGCAGGGTTCCCAGGAGTCTACTCCAGGGTCACGCACTTCGTACCCTGGATTGAGTCCAAGGTCATTGGCGATTGATACTGAACTCGACTGAATACTTAGATTATTACTAATTTATTGCCTAGACTATAAAGATGTTTTCAAGAGGATATCTCGAATATATTAGATAATTAATAGATTTGTTTAGTGATACTTGTTTACTAATATAGTATGGTTCAGAATTGCTTGTTGTTGAAAAGTAAGGTTAAAATTTCTTCAACCTCTGACTTATGTACATGGTTTTGTCGGTGGATTTCAAGAAGCTTATATTTTTATAAGATTCTTGGTTCATTCTTATATTTGAGTCTCAAAAACTGTTATCGGTCGACAAAAGCCTGATTTTTATAAAAAAAAAAAAAAAAACATGTTGTCTGTGCCGGCTTAACAAAGATGATGTGTTGTTTTTGTATAAGATTAGTATTTTTAACTAACTTTTATTTAATAATAAGATTATGACATTGTTTTTGATGTTTTTTAAAAAAATAAGTAGCATTGATTTAGGTTTAGCATTTTGAAGAGCTCTCTCCGTGAAACATGTCACAAATAAACTACTTAACCGTTTTCGGTGTATTTTTAATACCTAAGTAAATACTTACTTGTATATATTAAAATTCACGAAATATTCTGTGACAAAATTTTGAAATTAAACTTATAATTCAAATACCTACTTGTTTTCTGTTTTTCATCATATTCTGGATGAAATAAAAATTGAACCATTGAATTAAATTAATCAAGAATATAAAAAGACAGGTCAATGGGCCGAAGACCGTCCGGTTAGGTAAGACTATGGTATTTATGTAAGAAATACTACGAATTCTGAATAGCTACAAAAATAGCAGCCCGATATTCGAAAAATAGAGCTATTCAATTGAATGTTTACTAGGCTGCACTTTTTCAAAAATCGTGAAGCCGTTCTTTGCAAGACGGCACGGCCACCATCACTGACATATACATTTTAAAGGGTATATCGTGCACCGCCATTTTCAGAAAAAAAAACAAAATGGCGCCTGATGGGTATGCCAGGCGCCGAACAAAAATCTTCGAATCCTTTGTACTATAATGTTATATTTGAGGACAAAATAGCAAAATGTTCTGTCCACTCTGAATTAAAAGCCTCGAAAATCTTCTTTTCCATTAAAACAACAGTTTATTATAACAATTTATTACCAGTATTCTTCGAACCGAATGGCACATATTTTCTTATGAAATTATACTATTTATTTGTAACTACTACTAATAGAACCCTCTATATAGCTTATATTGTATACATTTATGCTAGATTATTAATATAATAAATTCATATAAAATGGATGTGATATAGTCACCAACAAAAAACATTTGTTCGTGCAAATGTATCGGTAAAATAATTGTACTTATTTATTAATTAGCTTGAAAAGCAATAAATAGTTAAATATAAAAATCTGTGATAAAAAAGTGTGAATATAAGTAAAAAATAATAAAATAATGGAATTTTTGAGCACCAAGCTCTTTTACAGTTTATATCCATAAAAAAAGTTTTATAAAAAGTTTAAAAGTATTTTTAAAGAAATAAGAATTAATAAATAGTTAAAAAAAATAACAAAGCCAATTAACAATAAAAATATATGAAAAATAACTTTTTTGGCAAAATTTTGTGTAATTTTGTTTAAACCATAACACCACGATTGTATGCTTAAAATTATTTCTTTTCTGTTTCTTAAACATTTCTTAAACATACATTTGCTAAGCGATTTTGCTACTTGGGACATAGGAATTAGAGATGAATTTCACTTATTTAATGGTCTAATATACGTAGGTTGCCGGATACGATCTTGTTCTCGAGGAGCGCGCCCGAAGGAATGTCGATACGGTCGCCGTGATTTGCGATAATTATCACTGTTCCCTGAAAATAGAGTTTAATATCTTATATAAAAAGAAACTAATCTGCAATTTTAAAAGGTGTCAATCCCATATTCCAAAAATTAATAAGAAAATACTGCAATTAAATAATAAATATCCCGGGACATTCCTCACACACTGTCATCTGATCCCAAACTAAGCAGAGCTTGTACTATGGAAACCAGATAACTGATATACTATCTTATATACACTTAGGCTATTGCTTGAAATTATGAATTATGGCGATGATACGTCAGTGGTAGTGACGTCGGAATCGAGACGAAGGTCCCGGGTTCGAATACTACAATGAGCTTGAGCTTTCGGTGAAGGAAAACATCGTGAGGAAACCATAGCACGGTGGTAGGGTACTTTGTAGTACCCGTCTGGCTGGCTACCACCCTCAAGTTGAAAATCTGTCGCCAAGCACCTATCGGTGTGTTCCGACAGCTGCACTTGAGAGCCAGTTCCTTCTAGGCTTTGTGTGTGCACCACCTTCGGCCACATGATCTCTTACCATGGTGAGATTGTGGTCTAACACAGACAATCAAAACAATGCGAGAAAATCGCTTTTGAATTTCACAAAGTTTTTACTTCCCCAATCGAGCTGCTTTTTGAGCGAATAAAAGCTACTAACACTCTTGAAACATGTAAAGAATCACTCACCTTCAAAGCGACTCCTCTACCAAAAGTGACGTCACCAGAAACCGTCAAATGATCCAACTCGATCAAATCCGGTATCGTCGCAAATCTATTCAGAAACTCCTTCACTTTAGCAAAATGATTATCACCAAGCTTCACCAAAGGCGTGGACGGAAACATTCTCTGCGGGGACATCACTAGCGACCCGTGCGATAGACTATACAAGTTGGACATCACTAGTAGCAAGTCCGATGTCTTTTTGACCGGTAAGAATCGACTTCTAGGGACGTTCACTCCGATTCCTCCATCGAAACACTTCATAGCTGCTCCTACGGCTGTTTCTAGCTGTATAACATTCAAACCATCAGACAAATGTTTATTATTAACAATAATCTCCATATTTAACGATCCTTGTTCAACAACCCTTTGTACAGCATCTAATTTTGCCCACAAATTGTTTGTGTTAAAGAATTTGAACTGACTGACTGACTTGAAGTCATCTACGTGCTCTTTGGGTACTTGTGCTATTTCAAGTAATCTCAGCTTATCCTCGTATTGGATCAAGGTGCCACCTTTAACATCAGCTCTGGTTTTATCTGTGACTTCCATGACGAATTCGGAGACGGACCTCTGAGGGTCGGGGTTGAGGAGTAGGTCGAGGATGTTCAGGTCGACGGTGGCTCCAAGGTTGTCGATGTTGCTTATGAAGCAGTACTTGCGGCCTTCTTTGATGAATTTTTGGAGGAGGCCCGAGTTGTAGAACGACTCGTAGAAGTCCCCGTGTCCGGGGGGGTACCAACTGTAAACGAACAAGTTTCAAAGTCAAAGTCAAAGCCATTTTTTTTTATACGACTTAGTCTGTAAACAAGCATACGGCCCGCCTGATGGTAAGCGGTTACCGTAGCCATATGGACGCTTGCAACACAAGAAGCATCGCTCACGCGTTACCGACCTTTCCCCCCTCCCCTATGAGCTCTGGCGACCTTACTCACGCGCAGGAACACAACTTTACACAACATAAAGTTATTTGACTGCGGTATTCTGTAAGGTGGAGGTACTTCCCCAGTCGAGCTTGTCATTGAGCGAATAAACGCTATGCTCTACTTCTCTGAAAATCAATTCATTTATTATTTATTATATTCAACTCCATTAATTCAATTTAGGCCCCAGAAGGGCACTTATAAAGGTCACATTTACTGAAGGTACCACCGGTTCGGAACTCGGCCTTCAACTGAGAAGAATCCGGCAAGAAACTCGGTTTCGGTTAGTACTTGGCTATGTAAGGGTCACTTCACACCTAGACGCGACGCAATAAGAAAGAAACTCATTTATTGACGAACACATTAACATAACAAAATTTAAATTAAAAATAAACCAGTAGATCTGTGCCGTCAAATAGGACACAGCTCAGCATAGTGCTACTGACTGAGTCAGCAGCGCTGATTTTCAGCTGACGCCCTTAGTGATGTCACGGTCGTAAGTACACGAATAAGAAAAAACTAAAAATGGTAACAATAATATAAAATAAATATATATTAGTGTGTGCCTGTTAAAATTAATACTTAAAAGTAAATATTATTCAGAAGAGAAAAAGGTTACAAATAATTAATTATAAAACTGGTACGTCACATCCGCTGTCATTCAGTGACACAAGCAAACGACAACGACTCGACAATACAATATAGAACTTTATTTAGTACACAAAAAGGAGCACATTTCAATGAGAGAATTTGTGAGAAGTAACTCGCACCGCCGCGAGGCGTATCCAAATTCTCTCCCTGAAATATGTACCTTTTTGTTTATTAAATAAAGTTCGATATTCTATAGTTATTTCATAAATTGCGCGCCGCGACGACCATGTTTACAGAATGACATTTAGAACATTTTGTAAGGTTTGGTTGTTAGTACTCGCGGATGTCACTGTACTGATCATGGCTGCACTACTAGTTAATCACGCCTCAATATCTGCGTGAATATCCGCACTCCTTGCGACCGGCAGCAGCGACTTCCGGTTGATCCGCGGATGTCACTGTACCGATCATGACTGCACTACTAGTTACTCACGCCTCAATATCCGCATGGACATCCGCACTCTTGGCGATCGGCAGCAGCGACTCCCGGTTGATCCGCGGGTGGCAGGACTGGTTGAAGGTGTGGATGTCCAGCTTGAGCCCCTTGTACTTGCAGATGACTTTCTGCGTATCCTCGTCAGTGTTGAAGGAGTTCATCAGGACTAGGGGCACATTGCATTTGTACGTTTTGTTCAGATGCTGGAATTTTAATAAATAATGTTACAAAGTTTGTTTAACCACAATTTCAGAATGTTAAGTTAGTTATAACCGCAGACATAAATCTAAATAGATAACGCATGTCTCTCCATCCGTATGAAAATCAAGCGTATAACTTTTTTTGTACCTACAATAATGTCGCAAGATTGATTTAGTCAGGCTGGCATTAGATTTTTAACGTGAAAATGAAGCGATCCTATTTGTCAGCTAAACACATCCCTCGCTACACATCTCTCGTGGACATGCAGCCTTCTGCGAGTTCCCTGTCCGCGCGAAACTGTTACAAAAGAAGAACATTGTGCCCCATTTCTGCACAGATTTTCACACGCGAAGTACATACACTCGCGGCATCTATTGATTTATATCTGTGGTTATAACCTAATAACCAGAGTGTCTTATGGAGTCCCTATCCTATACAATCGAACTGTCCAAATTATAGCTCAGTAGCAGTGACGTCGGATACCATGACGAAGGTCCCGGGTTCGAAACCTACAACAACTTAGCTTTCGGTGAAGGAAAACATCGTGAGGAAACCATAGCACGGTGGTAGGGCACTTTTAGTACCCGCCAGGCTGGCTACCACCCTCAAGTTGAAATCTGTCGGTGTGTTCCGTCAGCCGCACTTGAGAGCCAGTTACATCTCGGCTTTGTGTGCGTACCACCTTCGGCTATATCACAACATACCATGGTGAGATTGTGGTCAAAACACAGGCCTACAAAGTAAAAGAAAAACTTAATCACGACATAAATGTGAGTGGAGTTTAAGTATTGAAGCGACTGGTCATACAACCATTAAAGACTGGTAGCTTCTTTTGATAACATAAGGGTGTACACATTTTCCAAAATTTAACCCCCCCCCCCCCCCTCCCTCGAGTTAAAATATGAAATCAGTACCCCGAGTGTAAAGAATTGACGTTAGTAAACGCTTACTAACGCGTTTGCGTTTACGACTTCTCTATAGGAATTGGCACAGCGCCTCTAGCGGAATACTTATCGTACTAATATCACCCATGCTAATTTATAGTTAACTCAAACGCGATTGTATGCGTTAATTCTTTACACTTGGGGTACAGGGTGGAAAGCAAAGCAGGGCCGTCTTGGGCAAACAAGAATTTGGGGCCCCATTGGAAAATAAAAAATAATAATTACAAAAACCATTTTTCTGCTATGATTTTATATTTATCATTGTAAATTGAATTTAGGCTTATCACGTAAAGTAGTTATAAATAAATACCTCAATCTGCTGCACTGTCAAGTCCAAGAAGGTCAGCTCATTCCTCACTTGTATAACAGACTTGGGTCCCTTACAACCCATGGAAGTACCAAGACCACCGTTGAGTTTGACCACAACCAATTTGTCAAGCATGTGGTGGATATTGTCTGTGGTCGGCGTGTGGAGGGTCGCGTAATCTATGACCGCTCCCTCGGGTAGCTTCTGGATCTTCTCCCATGTCACTGATGGGCCCTCTGCAATAAAGAATAGAGTTTTGATGATAAGAGGTTATGTTTGTTTCAGTACACGGATATTCAATGTATGTATCAGATATTAATTTGCTGAATATCACTTGAATAGATTCCCATATTACAACAATATTTTTACACTACTTTTTGTATTTATTTATTTTACATTTTACATATTTTTTTTTTTTTTTTTTTTTATGTTAAATGGGCTTGCGTTTGACCTTCGACTGACCCCATGAGGAGTTAAGACGAGGCCGAGGATGTAGCACGCTTACCCAGAAAAAGCCTATTCACTCTGGCCTTGAATACATCTAGGTTGTAGGTGTCGGGAAACACAGATCCCGGAAGAGAGTTCCACTCCTTTGCTGTTCGTATAAGAAACGATGAAGCGAAGCGTTGAGTCCGGGTACGCGGGATGTCGACAACGTATGGGTGGAAATTCTCCCGGCGTCTTGTGTTTCGGTGGAGAAATGGGGATGGAGGAATTAGATTGAACAATACTGTAGCACACTCTCCAAAATATATCCTATAGAAGACCGACAAACACGAAACCTTACGCCGATGTTCAAGGCTCGTTAATTTCGCCTCAGTTATCGAAACATCGCCGACTAGTCTCCTAGCACGACGGTCTATTGAGTCAAGGGCCTCCAGCTGGTATTTGGCAGATCCATCCCAGAGGTGACAGCAGTACTCTATTACATTTTACATGTACAGTATGAGGCACGAGTGGTGATGGTGAGCACAGATACGCAGTAGTGGGGGCAAGCAATTGTACATGTGTACAATTTTGGCCAAATCACAGTAGCCAAATGACACGCGAGAATCCAATAGACGACGAGCATCGACTGACGAACCAATCGTGTGCAGCTCGGCGTCGCCCCTCCTTCATTCCGCCAAACAGACCGAGAAATTAACTACTGCGCAGGTTTCAATCTGTGCTCACGAGTCGTGCCCCTTACTATACTTTTACACGCCAATTACAACAATTAAAGATATACAAAGATAAAGAAAATTTAAATTATAAAACATATTTAAACATTAATAAACACGGCAAACAACAAACAGATCTATCAGGATTTCCAGGAGAGCGTTGAGCGCGGAGAGTGCGCGCGGGATTTATATGTGTCAAAAGTTATTACATAATTGTTTTACAAGAAGAACTGTTTTGAAGTAATCAAATCCTGATTTGATGACAATGGGACCAAACGGGAAGTGTACCCTTCCAGTCAAAAAAAGAATTTTCCAAATCGGTTAATAAATGACGGAGTTGAGGTAACAAACATAAAAAAAACACAAACGAATTGAAAACCTCCTCCTTTTTTGAAGTCGGTTAAAAAAGGAGCGAAAAATTTCTCTTCACGTAGGTATTATTATGATGATAACCTAAGGGTGCGTCCATGCTTGGCGAACCGAGCACGAGCCGAGCCACGAACGAGCACACTGCGAGCACGATTCGCGTAGCGTGGACGGGCCTGCGAGCCTCGAACGAGCGCGATTGACAGTTTTTTTACGAACAAAAGGATTCGCATCGTGCTCGTTGTAGGTTCTTTCGAGGCTCGGCTCGTGCTCGCTTCGCCTAGCATGGACGCACCATAAAGTTATATCATGTTGTCAATGTGATTGTCTCAACTCATGAACGTGTGTGTGACCTATCCGCTGATGAGGCTGAGGCATAAGGTTATCACAGACGCGAGACGGCGACATTCAAGAGACATATCGCTAGGAAGTGTATGCGCCCGCGCCTCGAGACGTGACCTCAAATCAATCAACCCAAACCCCCTTATTATTAAAGATGATTTAATGCAAGTCTAATTAAACTATATTCGTCACTTTCTAACGTCATATAACAAAAATAGAGCCGGGCTATCTTAAAACCTGGGTTTCACTAGACTTGCTTTAAACCATCCTTTGTAATACGATACATTTCATGAAAGAAACATTAAACCATCATGTGCCGACCTAAATGTAGTACATAATTTAGTATATTATAAATCCATCTAGCTATTCTAGCCATAGAATGCCTACCAACATTTAATGAGTTTCATTTCATGGCTATTGAAGTTGTCAAACATCAATCTTTATTTGCAAATAACTCTGTAACGTAACGTTTTAACACATAGACAGCCGAGTACAGTAGTACCCAACTGATATGGCTTACCGTTGTACCTGCGCAGAAGATACATTTTCAAATCGCGGGAAATGCTATTGGTCGGCAGCTGCCGCCATGTGTGCGGAGGGGCGTGACTTCAGATTGAGACGGAACCGCATATTCAATTTCTTTGGACGGAACGAACAGCTGCAGTGTATTATGAAACCTTATAGTACTGATCTAAGGTTGATTGTAAGTTATAAGCATTATTTCGTTAATCTTCGGGCCATACTTTCTTTTCTGTGCGAACGAAGATTCACGACGCGCCTTATCAGTTGGGTACTACTTTAATGTTTTGTCTGTATCTGTATGAGTGAGTCTAGACGGGTCAGTAAGGGCAGCTACCTTAAGGGTTGAAGTCACGCGAATATGACTGTCCTTTATTTTTTGAGTTATTGCAATAGGCATTGACAGATTTTTGAAAAAAAATACAGTCAGCGAGAAAATATCTACTTTTGAAACATATTTTTATTAGCTTAATCAATCCTGTCTCCGACAAGGATCAAAAGGCTCTATGGGGCCTGAGACGTTAATGAAAGGCGAGGGTCAGCGACAGACTGATTTATTGAACTTTATTATGCTACCCGCCACCCAAATGAACATGAGATCGTTACAGGGCCAAGTTAGGTTAGGGTACTAGAAATGTCACAAATGGAAAAAAATCTTTTCCCATACATTTTGTAAGTCTGACCCGTCTAAAATTTCCATCCTGTATAGTTAAAAAAGTAAAATAAACTCACGTTCAGCCAAGAACCTGCTGAACAAGTTCTTGAAGCCCTGGTACTCCTTGACTACGAGGGGTTTCTTAGAGTCTGGCACGGAAGACAGGAGCCGGTCGAGCTCCACCTCGAGGCGCGCGAGGGCATCTCGCTTCGTCGCCTCCTTAAAGTCCCTGGAACCTGAGGGGGTACGCTGGTGGCTACGTATCTGCAAGTTATTAAAATATCCTTATTGTACAAGCACACAGCATGTTAAGCGGTTACCTGAAAATCACGAAGTATCACTCACGCGTTACCGACCCTTCCCCCCTCCCCAATGAGCTCTGGCGACCTTACTCACGCGCAGGAACACAACATAAAGTTATTTGGCTGCGGTATTCTGTAAGGAACTTTCCCAGTGGAGCTACTCTTTGAGCGAACTATCTATCTACTATATAAATATATATACCATCAATCACTACTTTTTATATCAATAAGGTAGCAAACAAGCATCCGGCAAGCCTGATGGTAAGGAGTTACGGACGCTTGCAACACCAGGGGTCGAGAGTTTCTGACCCTGCAAAAATCTCTTCACAACAAGATTGATTTCAAGGGGGGGGGAGATGGTGTACCGCCAGCGCTAGCGGGAGCGACAACATTTGATATACCGTTGCTCGATTCATGAAGGGGCCATCCAACAACGCCAAAGAAGCGCAATGACTAACACTCCATAGCAATGACACTAATTTTGCCTGACGCCAATTTCCCACCACCGTCAACGCACAATGATTGGCTAATTCAAGGGTACATGCACTCTGATTGGTCAAGTCAAGAACATGCGATGCAGTGATTTGTTCTTACTGTTCTAAATTAGTGCAAAATCACTGACTAGTTGCGGAATAGGGTTGCTCGGTATTACTACTCTACAGGGATTTTTCTTCGATGTTCCCCGCACACTGCCAGCACAGGAAGCGCGTAAAAGGCGAGATAACATTGGCGGTATCGAGCGACGCCGCGACGCACATACAAAAGTACACAAGTGTTTTATCTTATGGTGCGTCCATGCTACGCGAACCGACCATGAGCGGAGCCACGAACGAACAGGGGCCCAAGTCTGCTATTTCAATTGTGTTCCAATAAACTTTCAGTGGTTTCAAAATTGTGACATTTTACAGTTTTGATAGTCTACTAACAGGATAGTGTCATTATGGCACAATTTTGAGACCACTGAAAGATCATTGGAACACAATTGAAATAGCAGACTTGGGCCCCAGGATTCTTTCGTTGTCCGCGTAGAGTGGGCGGACTTGCGAGCTTCGAACGAGCGTTCGGCTTGCGCTCGACTGCGCTCCGCCCGATTGTCAGTTTTTTCACGAACACGGATTCGCATCGCGTTGTAGGCTCGTTGTAACGTCCACACTTGACATCGCGAGCAACGAACGAATCCTGTTCGTTCGTGGCTCGGCTCGTGCTCGGTTTGCGAAGCATGGACGCACCATTATATCTTTGTAATCTAACAAACCACACTTGTACCATGTCTGGTCAATCACATACAATTTATAATTAGTGTAGAATTCACACGTAAAGATGTCGCTACAGACATCGTATGGACGGATTAAAAATTAATTCTTAGTCAAAACGCTATTAAATCACTTTTTATTGAGATTTATTGCAAAGGAATACAATTTGATAATAATAATTTAATTTAATTATTTTTTTAAACTCGTATTTTCAATATTTGCAATTTATTTAATTTTATTTAAATCTTTCGCCTTACATAGATGGCCTTACCGTCGATTATTTTTATTTCTTTTTATCGTCTAGGACCGAAACAATCAAATAATAATAAAATAAATCTAATATTAACCTGTTTCTAATAAGCAGAGACTTCAACGGTAAATAAATGTAGTCTAAATATTTTGATATCTACAACGATTATTTTTAAAAGTACAATGGGCAGTTTCGTACCAATTGTATTTCATTTGTTTTTATGGGCTTAAGTCTGTATCTAGCTAGTGCAGGAAAACGTATAGTGGTTTCATTTATTCAACAAAATATCAAATAAGAACAATTATTAAGTCTTTTATGGTCAAAAGGATTAAAGCCATTCGTAAATCACCGACCCTGCTCACAAAATTTATGGAGAATCGGATGAGTAATTTGACCTGTAGTGGAGAACAGCCGGTTTTATCTGGACATACATACGAAAGCATTTTTGTCCAAGCTGAAACGGAGACTCTTCGCTTGCTCGGTATTAAAGTGATTTTTAAAACATATAGAAGATTAAGAAATTGCTATCTTGACCTATTTTTAATCGTTCCCTAATCAGGGCCGGCAATAGCCTATATAGCGCCGGGTCAGGCCTCTGTCACTTGCCTATATCTACCGCGATAAGCATCTACAGCTCGCTTCGAGCTGGGCTCGACTAAACTGTCGGGGCCGCCACGCGCTTGCGAGCACACTGTACGCAATTGTGTCGGAGCCAAAATCAGAATGCGTGATTACTTGTTTTCTTGTGCGATGTTAACCTAGGAAATATATTTATTTATCAATTATCACTGCACTTTGTTATAATGGAGAACCGTAACACTAATAATTTGAGTTTAACGGCTGTCGCAATAAACAGATTTTATTTAAATTGTTGGTTTTAAAATCACTGCAAGATTCTGAATTGTAAGACAGTAAGTACATATATTTTGTTAATTTTACACGGTGTTTTTATCAGTATCCTAATTAATTAGGTGTAGTTGATATAGGTAGGTAAGGTAACCCTGACGGTCGTAAGGTCATTTCGCTAAATTATAAATACAAAGGCATTGCGTTTTAATGTGCGTGGCGTTAAGGTGTAATTTAGAATTAACTTAGTGCTCTGCAAATATTGTAGGCTATTAAAACGGCGGCAATCCCTCAAGATCAAAAGTGTGCAATTTCTGTACGTTAGTTCTATTATTTATTGTGCCCGGGTGCAAGCAATACCCTGGCGCCCTCAAGTAGGCGCACGAAAAAAATGAAATACTAACAGTTATATAATCACCAGAGTGATCGGAAATTCTGCAGTTTCAAGCAAGGTCTTTTGGAAATTTCGCAGGGTTCCCAATTAAAAAAAAACAACTTTCGCTCAAACAAATGCATATGTAATGAAATTAGACGCAAACGGCGCGAGCGGGGCCACAGGCGGGGCGCATGCGCGATGTTCGTCATTTCGCATTCACTACGAACCGTCACAACCAACTTCATACGCATGCAAGGCTTCATTATCTCAAATATCTCATACTGTTGTGCTATATAAACCAACAATAGTTATATCTCATTATGGATAGTTTTTCATAGGTTAGAAAGAGATACACTCGCTGGCAACGAAGCCCGGTTGCAAGCCCACGCGTGCGAGCGAGACGCCTTGACTGACCGTGCGAGGTGGTGCGAGGCGGGTCGTACACAGATATAGATATACCGTACCTACCTAGTTTTAAACCGAATGGTGTGTATATAAGGCGCCTGGGGGGTTGATGACATCGAAAAGCAATAATAGCGAAGAGCGCGAACTTTTAAATAGTTCGGAAGTTTATATTCTTGTTCGAGAATTATTTTAGTAGGGCAAGCCCGGCTTTTGGGCTTGTATGGACGTACCGCCACTGCCCGAGGCGCCTTATATACACACCATTCGGTTTAAAACTACGACTGATACACTACTGACGGATTTATCTACATTCACTGTTAAAAACTACAGTAACATATCTCTCGGCATGCCCTATTCTGAAACCCTAGGCACGCCACTGCATCGAGAGTCAAGGTGAGGCATTGGCAGTGAGCCTAGATGTAGCGAAGGCGTTCGATCGGGTCTGGCACAGGGGTCTTCTAAGGAAGTTACCATCATACGGGCTTCTCGAGGGATTATGCAAATGGGTTGCCAGCTTTCTGTCCAGCAGAAGCATAAGAGCCGTCGTCGACGGTAGCTACTCTAATAGCATGGACATGAATGCCGGCAAGGCTCTGTGCTGTCCCCAACACTGTTCCTTCTGCATAGCAATGAATGCCGTCAATAGACAGCATATCATTCATTGCTATGCGGACGACAGTACAGGGGACGCTCATTATACGGGCCGTGCAAATCGTTCCGAGGTGGAGGAAAGCCGCGAACGGCTGGTGTCTGAAATCGAGAGTACACTAGCTTGTGTCTCCGATTGGGTTCGACTAAACCTAGTCCATTTCAACCCCACCAAGGCTCAAGCCTGCGCGTTCACCGCTAAGAAAATCCCATGGTCTGTGGCTCCACAATTCCAGAACACTTCCTTGAACATCAGTCAAAGCATTGGGATTCTTGGCGTCGACATTTCTAGCGACGTTTTGTTCCGAAGTCACTTGGAAGACAAGATTAAGCTGGCATCCAAAAAGCTTGGAGTGCTCAACAGAGCGAGGCAGTACTTCACATCGGGGCAAAGGCTGCATCTTTATAAGTCGCAAGTCCGGCCTCATATGGAGTATTGTTGCCATATGTGGGCGAGGGCACCTGGATACCAGATTGGGCCTTTAGACTCGGTTCAGCGACGTGCCGCTAGAATTGTCGACGATCCCGAGCTCACGAACGGTTACGAGCCTCTCAGTTTGAGGAGAGACTTTGCCTTATGTGTGTTCTACCGCTTGTACAACGGGGAGTGTTCCAAGGAATTGTTCGACTTGATGACCACGGCAACCTTCCACCATCGCAACTTTCGCCATCGACGGGGAGTCCATCCTCACACATTGAAACCTATCCTTATATATATCCTTGAGCCGTTCTATGTATTAAAAACAATGGGCGTCAATTCAAACATTTGATTAAAGTTTAATAAATATAACAAAAATAAAATAGTGGTTTCTTAGGTGGCTGTTTCAAGTCTTTCCAGAGCTTGTAGTACTGCGACCAGACTAGATGTATGTAGTGGTTTCTTAATAAATAGATGTTTCCATTAATTTTCCACAGAAATTATTTGTTTCCCAGAAATAGATCTTTATAAGCGACACTATGAGATGGAGTAATAATACAGTTTTTTTTTTTTTCAAATCAACGAGTACCAAGTATACAGTTTTATTTTTTATTAAAATCGGCCTTGGGGCTCCTTTCAGCATTTGTCGCTATGCCCTATACTTTAGGATTTAGCCAACCAGGCAAAATATGGTAAAAGCTTGGAGTGCTCAACAGAGCGAGGCAGTACTTCACATCAGGGCAAAGACTGCAACTTTACAAGTCGCAGGTCCGGCCGCATATGGAGTACTGTTGTCATCTATGGGCGGGAGCACCTGGATACCAGCTTGGGCCTTTAGACTCGGTTCAGCGACGTGCCATCAGAATTTTTGACGATCCCGAGCTCACAAGCGGTTTAGAGCCCCTCAGTCTGAGGAGAGACTTTGCCTCCTTATGTGTGTTCTACCGCTTGTACAACGGAGAGTGTTCTAAGGAATTGTTCGACTTGTTGCCCACGGCTACCTTCCACCATCGCAACTCACGCCATCGACGGGGAATCCATCCTCACACATTGAAACTAGAATTGTTTCGAACTGTGCGGGCTCAAAGGAGCTTTCTTCCGCGGACGCTCAGGTTGTGGAATGAGCTCCCCGCCGTGGTTTTCCCAATGGAGTACAGCATGGGGTTCTTCAAAAAGGGCGTGAAGAGATTTCTTAAGGGTCGGCAGCGCGCGAGTGATACCCCTGGTGTTGCAAGCGTCCATAGGCTACGGTAACTGCTTACCATCAGGCGGGCCGTATGCTTGTTTGCCACCTTAGTGGTATAAAAAAAAAAAAAAAAAAAATGTTAAAGGATATAATTAGGTAAGCATTATTTAAACTTTTTAACTTTCACGCCTTTTAAATTAAAAACTTCAAACAATAAAAAAATGTTTATACCATAAAATTGGAAATGTTAGGAAAAAATAAAAAGTGCCCATCGTCCTTTAAAATACTGTTCTATAAAAAGTGACATCTGTTGTCATTTACTGACAAAACTAACATTGCTGTAGTGACATACGTGGCAAGACTAGCAAATAGTACCTTTGACTCACCGAGTTATTCCGTTTACGTCGCGCGTAGCTCTACGTCGCGTTCCTTCTACGGTGATTCCGCCTACGTCGAGTCTTCCTACGGTGCGTGTCAAATCGCGATTTGACATAAAAGTACAGTTATTTCTAAAAAATAATATCAAAAACGAAAAAAGTGTATTTTCTTTTAATTTCTAAAACATATCATCATTATGTAGGTACCTACTTATATTTTTTTTATACTGGCTCTGCGAGAGAATAGCCATGGCTTATCCAGCTATATATTTTTCATGTAATAATGGATTGGGTTATCAAAACCTTTGAGAGGTATCTTATGTACTTAATTTTTAGATTCTCAATTGGACCCGGTAGATGGCGCTGCAATCGGATTATAGGATTTTTTTTGTGTGAGTTCGGATGGTTCGCTTGATTTTTTTTTGATTTATATTTGGACCCGGTAGGTGGCGCTGCAATCGGATTATACGATTTTTTTATGTTTTTTTTTTGAGTTTGAGAGAGTTGAGTGGGCCCCTTGAGTTTTTAGGTTCACAATTGGTCCCGGTAGGTGGCGCTGCAATCATCCTAAGTAATATTATAAACGCGAAAGTGAGTTTGTTTGTTACCCCTTCACGCCTCAATAAGTGTAAATAAACCTATGTCCCTTTCCATACCATAGGCTACTTTTTATCCCAGGAACGCGGGTAAAACCGCGGGGGACAGCTAGTATTATTTAATATAATCGTATTATAATGATTTTAATGAAATTTGGTGTGCAAGTTATTATTATTATGTCTTTTATGAAAATAATATGAAACATCACTTTCTTTTTCTAAGGGCCTATTCACAAGGCGATTTGTTTACGCACTATAGACACGCGTAAGATACAAAACGCACTGCGAACGTAATGCTATAATAACCTGTAGGTAGACGTATACACAGGTTCATGAATTGAGTCTTGAGTTTCATCCGCACTTTAGCAGATGGCCCGCAAATACAGACTGAAGAGCGTAATAGCGTTTCCTATTGTAACATTATCGATATTCGCCAGCGACTACCGGCTGGGCTTTAATCGCGTTTTTGTATTTATTATATCTAGTCTAAGGTTTTTTTTTAAAGTTTTGCAGTGCAAGTAATGCGTGTCAAAATTCAAAATCGCGCGCGCCCTCTGCCGCCATGCGCAGCGTGGATAAACCCTAAAGTCATTCATGTCAAGATTATGTACTAGACATATTTTATGTAGATTAGAAGGACAATGAGCATTCTGCTTTGCTATTCTGTAACGTTTTTGTCAGCAAATCGCGCGAACGATTGACGTCATTCGTTCGCGTGGCTAGTCCGGGAGGTAGCGTATGCCGGCTGACGTTGACACGGATAGTTGATCTTATATGACTAACTAGCTGCCCGGCGCGACTTCGTTCGCGTGGTGCTACCCTACCCTGCCCTACCTCACCCTACCTTACCCTACCTTATCCTACCCTACCCTACGCTACCCTACCCTAGAATTATGCGGGCACATCATCAATAGTTTTCGCAGCGCACGCGATGTAATGAATATTTTAGGTAATTTTTTTTACATCTAGGGTTAAATTATTGGAGTTTTAGTAAGGATCCCTCATTTTTTGAAAATATAATATAGCCTATGTCACCCGGGGATAGTGTAGCTTCCCAACAGTGAAAGAATTTTTCAAATCGGTTCAGTACTTTCGGATCCTATTCAATGCAAACAAACAAACAATCAAATCTTTCCTCTTTATAATATTAGTATAGAGTATAGATAAGTGAACCGACCGTCAGCTGCTCAAGAAGCGGCGGGCGTGGGAGTAGGTGATAACGGATGTGCTAAAAAAAGACATAGTACGCCGACACAGTAAGCTGAAAAAAAGTCGTCAGCTGATGGTTGATGGGGGAATATGCGTCAGTTGCTCGTTTGAACTTATAAAAATAGTTGACATCCTACTGAGCTGAAAAAAAAAACAACGGGTTGCTTGGACATGGCTATTGCCTGCTACTAGGTGTTATATTCGACAAAAGTTCAGGTAGATTGAGAGCTCACACGTAAGCATGCCACATGAAACAATGTATTTGTCAGCCTAAATGCAAACTTTGAAGGTCCTAACTTTGAAGCTGACTGACTTGCGGATGATTATTCCTTAGTAATATGGAGGTGCAAGTTGGATTGGATGAAACCTCCATTTAAAAGGGAAGATCTTCTGCCAGGCTGGGTCATCGTGCCTGGGGACCGCGGTCCAACTGTACAGTCGCGGTCTGAAAATGTTTATCACATTTCAAAATCGATTCCAGTTCACACCGTGTCATATCGACAACCATATTACATTTTAAAATTGCGAAATGTTTTTATTTATCGAATATAAAGCAAAAAGGCTGTGAATGACTTTTTGATTCTGGAAACTCATTTAATCAAATGATATTTTTATTAGTATATTGTGACCTTTGACCTCTTTGAATTGTTTTCATGTTAAATACAATCCACGTCTATCAAAAGTCATTTTATTTCTGGTCAACCTTATGAAACAGAAATGTGCAAGCGATTATAGACCGTAAGGTAGTAAACATTTTTAGTCCGCGACTGTATGTCGGACAGTTCCCGAGAAAACTTCTTAAGCGTGATGCAGGATATTGTAGCGCCACGCCATCTATCTTTCCGTGTGTAAACTATCTCAAGTGTTACTGATAGATGTCGCTACAGTTTAAGGAAGGATTTTTGGATATGATGAAGGTATATTTGTGCACAATTTCAAGTCTCTAGGTGCAGCGGTTTAGGCTGTGTGTTGATATATCATCAATAAAAAAATTATGCATGGTCTCATCAATAATCAATCAGTTTATGATTTTATATATAAAGATCAGATATAAAGTCCATCGATTATTTTCTGAATGAAAAATGCCGTTTGCATTATAATAATGCCCTCGCGCTCATACTCCAGCAACATTTTAATTGTGTTTAGGAGATGTTTGGCTCCTACGATTGGTCTGGCTGCTTGAAAAAAGTACCTATTGAAATAGTTCACTGAGTACCACATAAAATAAAAATCAGCTCTCAGAATTTAAGAGAAGTACGTAATGTACATAACATACCTTACATGCCTTACCTTTAAATTGGTCGACGGGACAAGTTAGCAAGTATTCCTTCGTTAGATGTACATACTAAGACTACTCAATTCTATACATATTGTCCGGTAGAAAATAAGTAAGGTATGGCGGCACTATAGGATCTCGGTCTACTTTGTGTTCGTGGCTCGGCTCGTGCACGGTTCGTGTAGCATGGATGCACCATTATACCCATCCGAAACCCCGGTATATATCTAGGTATTGATGCCTAACGGAAAATAAACTTTTTTGCTGCCCGCCAATAGGCCATTTGCCCATTGTCCTTTACTCAATACAATTTTTTTGTAACAATTAAAGGAGCCCGCATACGAGCGATAAACGCAGAGCGATTATTTAGAAGCTCAATATAGAACATTCAGAATTCAATACTGAAACTCACACGAGCTACAAAAAGTCGCTCACTACCAAAATCGCTGCCTCCCGGGCGCGGCGATTATCGCTGTAAAATGAAACGTTCGGAAATTTTAATGTACTAACTAACGCACACTACCCACTACCCAGCGACACTTACTACTTTAGACACTTTATTAGACGGTGGTGTATACTTTTATGACAAAAATAGGTAGGTAAATAAATTTACATTACATTACATATATAAATACAATTACATACATAAATACGTACGTTTAATAAAATATATAATACATATATTATATCAATATCTTTAAAAAATATCGATACGATATGTTTTTTTCATTTGCCCATCCCTAAGGTGCATTTCCGCGATAGCCAGCGACAAAGTTACGGTCGCCGTGAGTCGCTCACAAAATCGCTGAAAAAACTCGCCGCGATCATCGCGGCTTCAAAAAGTAGCTCATGTACGTGCTCCCTTATTCCCCAGTACGCTATTCTTACCACAGATTCTTACCTATAAACACAGCCTATAAACAATACCTACGGTGCACCGACCTATTCAAAATATCATGAAGGTTTGTGAACTTACTAAAAAGTCTTAATATGCTGGCCATCAATAAATAAACTATTTGTCGTGTTGACACTTAATTCTTTATCGTGACATTTTAGTGAATTCAACCGATAAGAAAATTCAGGAAATAATTATTGATTTAAATTATAGGTACTATTACTACCGATCGAGAATATTGTAAGTAGCTAACCAATATTCAAAACATTCACGATCATGATAATAGGAACTGCATTGATGATGACAAAAATAACAAAACATAGGTGATTCATCACTATATGGATGTATCCCACCCAAGGATGTAAAGAGATATTTATTATACGAATATCAGGATGGAGCATCGCCTTATAAGAAAGTGTAGCACAATATTTCTAAATGTATTTCAAGCAAACGAAATCGCAAAATATAACGGAGCGTGTACATAAGTGAAACACGACTTAAGTGCCGCAAGCGCGCCCGCAATATTTCACAAATTAAACAAAAATATTTAAAAAAAATAAAACTAGACGAAACTGGCCAAGTTCGAGTCGGACCCGCACACGAAGTGTTCCTTACAAACTTTTCTTGTATTTCATTTTTATTATTTGTTGTTTTAGCGGCAATAGAAATACTCAGTCTGTATAAATGTCAACCTTATGTCTACCTTTATGAGATACAGCCAACTGACAGACGGACGGACGGATATCGGAGGCTTAGTAATAGGATCCCTTTCGGTTCGAAACGCAAAAAATGAAGAAATTTTATTTTTTATTTAGGGTTAACGTATTACTAGATTCTGCCACGCGGCTTCGTCCGTGTTTCCGAGGGATTAATGTTTTTATTATTAGAAATTATAGCGCAATAGAAATACACGTGTGAAAATTTCAACCGTCTATCTATTACTGTCATGAGATACTACAGCCCACTGACAGTTAGACAGACAGACAGATAGATAACGGAGGCTTAGTATCGTATAATAGGATCCCGTTGGCACCCTTTGGGAACGGAACCCAAAAATAAAGATTTTATTTTATTTAGGGTTAATGTATGACTAGATTATGTTACACGATTACACCCGCGTTCCCGAGGTATTCATGCTTTAAACCCATTTTTTTTTCTTTAGTTAATTTAATAACTTAGAAGTATTGTTCTGAGGATTGATAATGACATTGTGGTATTTTGTGTTTTAGGTCAACGTAAGTGTGAAATGTGTTTTCAAACTTCTGTGTACCACTTCGAAGATAATGAGCGTGAAGAAATACTTTTTTTTATAAATACGGAAATGATTAAACTTTCTTTACACATTTTAGATACTTACTACCTACTTGAAGTAATGATTATTAACAAACTCTTAACAACCTACAGTGTGGCCGCCGAGAGAATGCGTTTTTGTTATCCCTTGCTCCAACGATTTTTCCTCAGCAGTACCACTCCGCGTCATAGCTATGTTTGCAAATAACATCAGAATAATCCTACTAATATTATAAATGCGAAAGTTTGTGAGTATACATGTATGTTTGTTACTCTTTCACGCAAAAACTACTAAATGGATTTGGATGAAATTTGGCACACAGATAGAATATGTTCTGGATTAACACATAGGATACTTTTTATCCCGGGAAATCATACGATCCCCCGAAAATGCGGGTGAAACCACGCGGGACAGCTAGTATGTAATAATAACAAGTTTATAAAATAAACTTACACAATAATTCTTCTTTCGAATTCCTGATATCCGTCATTCATACATTCGAGTCTCCAATGCAGTAATTTTGGCTAAATTGTACGTATGTATCATGGACGATAAGATCCTGGGACATTCCTCACACACGGCTATCTGATCTCAAATTAAACAGAGCTTGTGCTATGGAAACCAGATAACTGATACTGCATATACCTACTACTTTACGTTTGTATACAATATCCAAAATGACTCAGGACATGGAGACATGTCAGTGCACACAAATGCCTTGTCCTGGGTGGGAATCGAACCAACGACCTGCGGCGTGATGGTGGAATCATCCACGCTTAACAAGCCTGGGTATCTGAATATGATTTGTTAACACAAATTGTGTAGGGCCTACTGCGTAAGTACCTATTTAAAAACTATTTATGGCATTTTTACCTAGGCCTTTTTAGTTCAGATAGGTAGGTACCTATCTTAGTGGATTTTGGTATCTCCGTAAACATCTGATATCTCCAGTAAATATTTATGAACACTAGTGGTTGCTACAAACGAATTTCGAATCAAATTATGGTTTTCATAAGAATAATAATTAATTATCACATGGCCGTGTGAAGAAATCCTAAAAAAAAACATATTTTCTTGAATAAAACTGAAAAAAACGATATGTTTCGTAGGCTTACTGTACACTATGACGTCATAAGCGAGCAGACGCACCGTCGCAAGACTCGACGTAGGCGGAATCACCGTAGACGGACGCGACGTAGAGCTACGCGCGACGTAAACGGAATGAATCGACTCACCACCGGCGCTGTACTTGCGCGAGTTACGGTGGTAACTTTTGAAGTATGGGCGCTGACCCTCTGTTGTACGTAGTATTTATCTACTCTGAGCTTGTACTAACTATCGAACTTATTGATTAGTACTTGACATTGACTTTAAATAGATATAGATATAGGTATTTATCATACATTTTTTAACGCAACTAATAAATAATAAATAAATAATAAATATCCTGGGACATTCCTCACACACGGTCATCTGATCCCAAACTAAGCAGAGCTTGTACTATGGAAACCAGATAACTGATATAATACATATACTACTTTTTGTTTGTAAATAAATACTTACAGCCTTACTAATAAAAAGTTACACGCGGTGTACACATCTGTTATAGGATAATTGCTACTAATAAAAACATTTTTGACACAAAGCCTGTATACACGTGTTTTAGTTACCTAGGAAATTTACACAGGGCTTACACGGGCCAGGACCCTTGTTTAGTGTTTGTATAAGAACATTATGGCGGATTTCAATAGATCAGCTGTGTCTGACAATCAAGTGTTGTGTCCATTTACTACGGACCAGGCCAACCGCGCAACAAAATGACACCAACGCGCTGGCCCTAAAAAGTCATTTTAGGGCCAACGCGACTCAGTCGACTGTGGTCATACTGCGGTCCACGGAACAGTTCATTCGTTCATTGTTTGCTTATAATTGCCATAAAAATGCCTAGTTGCGTAGTGAAAGGCTTGTGTTTTATACTGGAGTTATGGATAAAATAAAACAAAAATTTACAATTTATTTGATTTTGATAACTTTATGCAAAATGTTCCGGTAGGTGTATCCTTAGCTTTGAAGTCATTGGCACAGCCATTTGCTTCGTTTGTTGACGTAACATTTGTAATTTGACAATGACGTTCTTCTTTCTTCTTCTTCTTTGGTTAAATGGCTACTGTAGCCATAAGCACAAGACAGTTTCGTTCAAAACCACCATTAGCTATTTGAAGCTTTTTAAAAGTAATTTTATTGTTTAATTATTCAAATAAAAATAGTCTTAAGAAAAAGAAACCTGATTTTTATGATATGATTAATATTTTATATAATTATTTTCAGTATATTTTGGTGTTTTCACATTTTTCCCCATATTTTCTCCCGTATTTTAAAGTTAGATAGTTTTAGTTTCAAAACGTTCCTAAAAAGTTGCCAGTTGTTTTTGTTTTAACAAATAGATAACTATACAACGCTTACACACTGATTATTAGTAAAGGGAGTGTATAGCAACTGTGTAAGGCTTACACACTGCATAACTATACAGCTGTTAAACAACCGTGTTCCATATTTTTATTAGTAAGACGGTTAATATACATAATTACACCCAGACTCAGGACATACAGACATGTTCATGCACACAAATGCATGTCCTGTGTGGGGATCGAACCCACGACCTGCGGCGCAATAGGTGGAATCTTTACCAGAGTCTTAACCAACTGCGCCAACTGGCCCGTCAAACTAAACATAACATGATGCTAAAATTAAAAACATATAAAAACGCAAACTGCAATTTTAATGGCGCACATCGCTATTTACAATTACTGACATGACCAACAACATAGTAATTCCAATCAAGACGTGCCAGTCATCGTCAAGGTCGCTTCGTTACCATCACGAAACTGTCGAATGATACATCTATATATATAAAATTCAAAGTCCTGACTGACTGACTGACTGATATATCAACGCACAGCCTAAACCGCTGGTCCTAGAGACATAAAATTTAGAGGGTATATTCTTTGTGAAGAGTAGGTATCCACTAAGAAAGGGTTTTTCGAAATTCCGCCCCTAAGGGGGTAAAATAGGGGATGAAATTTTGTATGAAAGTCCGTCAGTTTCGAAGTTAGGGTCTTCAAATTTTGTGTTTAGGCTGAAGATTGAAAATTAATTTATACGTGTCTCAGCGTTTTTAATAATTCCACCATCGAAGCGGAATGGAGTTGTTTTGTTTTCTTTTATTGTTGTAGAAAAATATGTCATTTGTTTCCTGTAGGCCACGCGGGCGAAGCCGCGAGCAGAAGCTAGTCTACATATATAAATGCAAGTCTGTTTGTTTGTTTTTTTATACTACTTGGGAAGTTAAGTTAAGTTTTAAGAGAGGTAGAGCATAGCGTTTATTCGCTCAAAGAGCAGCTCGACTGGGGAAGTACCTCCTTACAGAATACCGCAGCCAAATAACTTTATGTTGTGTAAAGTTGTGTTCCTGCGCGTGAGTAAAGTCGCCAGAGCTCATAGGGGAGGGGGGAAAGGTCGGTAACGCGTGAGCGATGCTTCGTGTGTTGCAAGCGTCCATATGGCTACGGGAACCGCTTACCATCATGTGGGCCGTATGCTTGTTTACCGACTAAGTTGTATTAAAAATAAAAACAAAATAAAGTAAACCCGCGCCCCCTGGGCACTAGGAGCAAGTGCCCAGGGGCCGCGAACGATGGGGGCCCCATAGTTCTTGCCAGATCACCAGCTGATAGCCGATATAAACGACTTTGAAGAAGTGATTGACGTTTCTCAAAGCTAGAAGAGTGCACTAACTTGCATATCGTGAATGCTAAGAGTTGTTTTTCCGGATTGTGTTAATTACCTACAAATTGAATGTGATTGTAAGTTAGTGAAACCGGCCAAGTGCGAGTCAGACTCGCGCACCGAGGGTTCCGTACAAACCTGTAGGTAGGTATATAAGTAAATGGTAGTATAGACCTGAGTATTTGATATTCATTTCAATTTATGACGTATTAAAAAAAAACTACTTACTAGATCTCGTTCAAACCAATTTTCGGTGGAAGTTTGCACCGTAATGTACATCATATATTTTTTATAGATTTATCATTCTCTTATTTTAGAAGTTACAGGGGGGGGACACACATTTTACCACTTTGGAAGTGTCTCTCGCGCAAACTATTCAGTTTAGAAAAAAATTATCAGAGAAACCTCAATATCATTTTTGAAGACCTACCCATAGACACACAAACTTATGGGTTTGATGAAAAAAAAATATTTGAGTTTCAGTTCTAAGTATGGGGAACCCCCAAAATTTATTGTTTTTTTTTCTATTTTTGTGTGAAAATCTTAATGCGGTTCACAGAATACATCTACTTACCAAGTTTCAACATTATAGTTCTTATAGTTTCGGAAATAAATGGCTGTGACATACGGACGGACAGACAGACTGACATGACGAATCTATTTTCCGTTTTTTGCTATTTGGCTACGGAACTTTAAAATAAAATTAAATAAGACATACCCAGGATCTGATAAAATCTGCCTCATTAGCCATTTTCAACAAATCACTTATCTATGAAGAGACGTCGTCGTCGACACCGAACAATAAACAATATCTTAAATAAATAAAATTAAAAAAAACTACGAATATAAAATAGAAATAGGTATACCACTCAAACGTACACCGCGTACCTACTATTTGATAATTTTGATTGTTATAATTGTACACGACTATTGGCTGATAGCGTAATAGCATTAGCTTGATTCGTTATCGTCAGTTGAGGGCGCATCTCACACCGAATGGTCATGGTAGGTACTTTGTATGTTTGTATGTCACTATCGTTTTACTCGTAAACTATTAGGTATATGAGATGCTAATTAGGTATGGCAGTTTTGGCACCATAGACTAGCTAATACCCGAGGCTTCACCCGCATAGTTTCCAGATATATTGCCTCCGAATTGTAACACTTAAACGGACTAAGACCTATCTAAAAACTACCTAGTAAACTGCGAAACTGCGGTTAAACCCTAGTCTAGTTATATTATAAGCAAGCCGTGTTGATATGTTCTGATTGTTTTGTTTTTTTGTTGTATCTTTTTGGCTCGTGTATTATTATTATATGGATGTCAAAAAGGCCATGATAGCATGCCGATAGTTAAGCTTGTCAAGCAATGAAATAAATTGGAGGATGCGCTTGCGTCATTCATACATCAAATTTTAGATACGATTTTGCTTTTTGTATGATTTTTTTAACTAACTTCATTAGTAATAACGCTATAAATAATATAAGACGTCATTAAGTCGGTTATATCATTGAAATAAGTTTGTGCAATTTTGTTAATTAAATACTACAAGTTTTTATTATTATCCGTATAATTCAAGTAAGTATAATTATATTTTTTATAATATTAAGGATGTGAGTATTCACATACATTCAAAGTCTTGTAAATCTTGTAATTAAGGGGGCCCTTCATGGCCAACGCAACTTCAACGCAAGCGTAGCCTAAAAGCTTGTACTTTCATCCAACGTAATGTTTGACTTCGCAAAAAGAGAGACACCATCAGAGCCATCGGTTATCAGTTGGTAAATTCCGCTGATCACTCGCGGCCGCTTCGCTAGGTCGTCATTCATGATTTCGCATATCATAAAACTTGTTCCAGGCCCATACTTCCTGTGATGTAATCTTACAAGTTTGTGAAAAAAAAGTTAGTTATTTAGAATCTCATCATCATTTGCAAGCATTGTTTAGAGCTGTTTTCTTTACTTTTTCAATTTATAGGTACATTAGATATGACCAAAGTTCAGGTAAAATTTGTGCAAAACCGCTGTTTTTCGGAGGCTTTTACTGAATTTGTTTCACACTTTTTTTAATTTTCGCCTAGTTATACTGCTAGATATAGTTCACAAGATACCAATTTGTTTAAAACATCTAACGAAAAGTGTTTAAAAACGCCATCATAAGTACAGAGCTTTTGTATGAAAAGTATGGTGAGCTGAGGGCTGAGTGCTCTTAATAAACGCTTTCTAATGCGTTTGCGTCTATAAAGTTGTAGGTATAGGAGAAATTAGTACCATGAGTATTCCGCTAGAGGCGCTGTGACAATTCCTATAGGGAAAGAAACGCAACTAACGTCAATTCTTACTCTCGGGGTATTGTAATGCCTATCCCAGAAAGAAGCTAACTGGTTTACTAACATCTGTAACCAAGTGTAACCTTAATGCCACAAACAACTGTTTAATCATATAAAACTCACGTCATCGTTCATAAACAAAAAGCAAAATGATAATCGTAACAAAAAGTTAATAAATAAAGTGAACTGTGTAAACGAGGCCACGCGGGGACCAATCAGTTATGGCGGCTATGGTTTGATTGAGAATATTATGCACCTTAGGCTCAATTTACATTGCCTCGGAAAATAATGGAAGTGAATTTTTACAACAAAATGTTACATCGCATAATGTCTAATGAACTTTATGTCAATTGAATTAACATGCCACGGGCTAGTCAAAAATAAAAACGTTCCATATAAAAAATCATCTATGTATCTAATCTATTGCCGTCGCTCCAAGTCGTGCGGGCTCACCGTACAGAAGACAGAGATAGAAACAATAATAAATACAAATCGCTCGCGTCGCAGAAGGGGCAGCAACTATTAGTCTATGTTCGACTTTGATACGTAAGCGTTAAGTAATTGGTCGTTGATTTCTATGACCTAGCGAGTGGGACGCTTCGGAATTGAATCCTATTTACATGAATATTTAACATGAATTTTAGCATGCATTTATATTTTTTGAACAATCGGTTCAAGATGTGAATACTCAATGGATAAGTAACTCATAGAAGAAAACAGTGATGGTACTTTAGCTTGTGGTACTCTTCTAACTGGCTGTCACCCAAGGTATTGGACCTTATATAAAATGAACACGTTTGAAAGTTATCACAGAAGGGTCTCGTTACTCTCGTTACCAGAGACATGAACTATCAACTGAGCAGTTCATTGACGATTCGACCTTATCTGACCGCGCCTGGACGTTCGCTTCTCCGTCATTACTCCGTATCCGTATACATTCATAGATAAATTATAATCAGAATCAGAATCAGAAATATTTTATTGCATAAACTGTACAGAATAATGGTGTTATATATAATGCATAGCATAGGAGCATATAGATTCAAAGAAACTTTAGTATCTCAAAATCTCATCTTCTTTATATATAAAATTCTACTGCATGTGTGTGTCACTCCTCCTAAACGGCTGGACCGATTTGAATGATTTTTTTCGTATTCGTTTGGGTGGCGCCCTGGATGGTTTAGATTCACAAATCAGCCCGGCAGATGGCGCTGCAGTCGGTATCTAGGTTATGTTATCGACTGCAGCGCCATCTGCCGGGCTGATTTGGGGAACAAGTTTTATGATATACGAAATCATGAATGACGACCTAGGGAAGCCGCGAGTGATCAGCGGAATTTAACGACTGATAATTGACGGCTCTGATGCTGTCTCTCTTTTTTCGCAGTCAAACATTACGTTGGATGAAAGTACAAGCTTTTAGGCTTTGCTTGCGATGAAGTTGCGTTGGCCATGAAGGGCCCCCTTAAGAACACAGACCGTTCCGTCTTTCATTTTTTCTTGGTCTGAGCTGAGAGCCTACTCCGATCATCGTTGTCGAATATTAACCAATAGAATTGTAGCAAAACTGACAAGACGTAAATTTTGTGCAATTCTATTGGCTGATTGATGGACAACGCTTATCAGGTTATCGTGTATAGCTCTGACAGATACGATTTAACTACCGGGGTCTATTAAAATGCATCTATTAAAATAGGAGGTGTGGTGATGCCATATACTTTATTATAAAACATAACTGTCATTCATACTTCAGTTTTTGCTAAATAAAGTCTATTAAATTCAGGCTCATATCTATTATTACTACAATTTATTTAGCAAAGAATTATCAAGATGAATAAATACTTAAGACCAGAGAGATTTGACGCGGATCCAACTTCAAGTGAGAATCTAACCATTAAATGGATACACTGGAAAACTACATTCGAGAATTTTCTGACAGTCGTTTCAACAAAGGATGATCCAATTCGTGAAGAGACAAAATTTCAACTTTTAGTAAATTATATATCGGCAACAGTATTTACATACATAAAAGGCTGTGATGATTATGACACCGCAATTAAAAGGTTAGATGAACTATTTATAAAAACGCCAAATGAAATTTATGCGAGGTACAAACTTTCGAAAAGACAACAACAACCTGGCGAGACCGTTGATAACTATCTTCAAGCATTAAAACTACTAGCTAAGGATTGTAATTTCAAAATGGTTTCTGCCGAAATAAATGAAAGCGAGTACGTAAGAGACGCTTTCATTAATGGTATGATATCATCAGGCACCCGTCAAAGACTTTTGGAAAACAGCGTTCTTACTCTAGATACGGCCTATCAACAAGCACGTTCGCTAGAGATGGCCCAAAAACACAATGAGCACTATCAAAACAATAGCACGGGCAGTAGTACATCATTTAACGCAGCTTCTACATCTAATCGAGAAATACCTAAGTACGATACCTGTTATTTCTGTGGTAACAAACGACACCCTCGTAGACTTTGCCCAGCATTCGACTCTATCTGCATTACCTGCGGTAAACGTGGACATTTTGCGAAAGTATGCAACAGCAAGTCACAAAAACTCAATTCAATCACTCCAGAATCAGACGTAAAAGAATCAGAATCACCAAAGAGTTTAGGATGTATCGTCGCTGCCTCAACTGATCTTAGTAAAGCGATTACACCAATATTGATAAATAATAGAATATCAGCGAAAGCACTTATTGATACAGGAAGCACGGCAAGTTTTATAAACAGTCATCTTGTAGACCAATATAATCTTCAAAAAATTCCATATAAACAACAAGTCAACATGGCTGCTTCCCATTTAGTAACTGAAGTTGATGGAAAATGTAGACTTGATGTAGTAATTCAAAAACAAAATCTGACGCTCGACTTGCTAGTTATGAAGGGATTATGCGCAGATGTTATACTTGGACATGATGTTATTGGCAAACATAAGACATTAGAAATGTATTTTGGTGGTGACCGAGCGCCGTTGAAACTTTGTGCTTTAACAGAAGCCAACATTGAACCTGTCACATTGTTCCCTAATATTACGCCAAACTGTAGACCTATAGCGGTCAGATCACGAAGATTTTCGGACGATGATATGAATTTTATTAGAAATGAAATAAAGAAGTTACTAGCTGATGGCATAATAGAACACAGCTACTCACCTTGGAGGGCACAAGTCCTAATAACAACAAACGAAAATCATAAGAAAAGAATGTGTATTGATTATTCACAAACTATCAACAGATTCACTCAACTTGATGCCTACCCACTTCCACGAATCGAAGATGTCATCGGTAAGGTATCTAAGTACAGAAAATTCAGTAAAATTGATCTGAAAAGTGCGTATCACCAGATTCCTATTAAAGAGACGGAAAAACCTTATACAGCGTTTGAAGCTGAAGGAAATCTTTATCAATTTCGCAGGATACCGTTTGGTGTTACTAATGGGGTTGCTGCATTTCAAAGAGCCATCAATAATATCATTGAAAAAGAGAAACTAGAAGGAGTTTACGGATATCTTGATGACTTAACCATCTGTGGTATCCATCAATCAGATCATGATAAGAAGCTGCAGGAATTTCTTTCAGTTACAAAACGCTATAATCTCACACTAAACATAGAGAAAAGTGAATTCTCTAAAGATGAAATCAACATTCTCGGATACAATATTAGCAAAGGCGTCATCAAACCAGATCCTGAGCGTTTACGCCCTCTTCTAGATTTGCCCGCTCCTTCAGATTCAGCATCACTCCGACGCGCTTTAGGACTACTGGCGCATTATTCAAAATGGATACCGAAATTCTCTGAGAAAATTCGGCCACTAGCATCGGTGGAAACGTTTCCTTTAGACGAAAACACCAAAATGATATTCAACAGCTTGAAAAATGAAGTAGCTAACTCGGCTGTTAATGCTATTGATAACAACATTCTTTTTACTGTAGAAACAGATTTTTCAGATTATGCCATAGCTGGAATGCTATCACAAGAGGGAAGGCCAGTAGCCTTTTTCACGAGAACTCTTTCAAGCAGTGAAAGAAATCACCCTGCTATTGAAAAAGAAGCTGCAGCAATAGTCGAATGTTTAAGGAAATGGAGACAATTTCTTTTAGGCAGACAATTTCAACTGATTACAGATCAAAAATCAATTTCATTTATGTTCAATCAGACTCATTCCTCTAAAATTAAAAATGATAAGATTCAAAGATGGCGTCTAGAACTATCGAATTATTGTTTCGATATTACATATCGGCCCGGTAGAGAAAATGCAGTTGCCGACGCTTTATCCAGAGTGAATACAGTTGCTTCAGTGAACACTATAAACACTCAACCAGAGCTACACAAAATACTATGTCATCCGGGAATCACCAGAATGTTTCATTGGATTAAATCTAAGAATCTACCATATTCAATTGAAGACGTAAGAAGAGTAACTGCTGCTTGTGCCGTTTGTGCTGAAATTAAACCTAGATTCTATAGATATCATGGTAATCTTATCACAGTTACAAGCCCTTTCGAAAGAATTTCGATCGACTTTAAAGGACCTCTACCAACTAGCAGTGGAAATCGCTATATGCTTACGATCGTAGACGAATACTCAAGATTTCCATTTGCTTTTCCTTGTCCTGACCTCACTACACTGACAGTAAAGAAAAAGTTAACAGAACTATTCGCTATATTTGGTATGCCATCTTATATTCATTCAGATCGAGGTACCTCATTTATTTCGGAAGAATTAAAACATTTTCTACACAATATGGGAATTGCGACCAGCTATACAACCCCATATAATCCTCAAGGCAATGGCCAAACAGAAAGATATAATGGTATTATATGGAGAACAATACAATTGGCTTTAAGAACATAAAATTTGCCTAAAGAAAAATGGGAACAGGTATTAGCACCAGCGCTCCATTCCATTAGATCTCTTCTATGTACTGCAACTAATTGTACTCCACATGAGAGAATATTTTCGCATCCTAGAAGATCATCGAACGGACAATCATTACCTACATGGCTCACAGTTCCAGGCCCAGTATTAATGCGAAATTATGTTCGTAATTCAAAATACGACCCCATAGTTGAAGAAGTACAGATGCTTGAAGCCAATCCACAATATTCGAGGGTGAGACTGTCGAACGGTAGAGAGACGATGGTTTCGAACCGACATTTAGCCCCTGCTGGAGCACCGATCGAAAACATCGACGATTCCGACGATGAAGAAGACAATGTGCCAGTTTTACCGGATGCTTCAAGTGTCCCTGAATTAAACCTGGAACAGCATGCACCGCCTCCTGAACCAAGCCTTCGACGTTCAGAACGATCACACCGAAGGCCGGCGTATTTGGAAGACTACGTTCATGACTAAAGTGCAGGAGAATGTGGTGATGCCATATACTTTATTATAAAACATAACTGTCATTCATACTTCAGTTTTTGCTAAATAAAGTCTATTAAATTCAGGCTCATATCTATTATTACTACAGGAGGTAAAAAAGTCCGTGCTTCGGAAGGCACGTTAAGCCGTGGGTCCCGGTTATCACTTAATTGTGATAGTCGTAAAGCTAGTTGGGGGCCTTCTATAGGCGGCTTGAAAACTCCAATAGTAGGTTGACCACTAGTCTACCTCCACCGATCCGCGAGTGAGCACACGTAGTGGAGTATCTGCCCATTCCCTTTCAACCTGATTTGTGTGCAGGAGGCCTGTGCTCAGCAGTGGGACATTATAGGCTGATGATGATAATGATGATGAGGAGGTAAAAAGTGTGAAACCACGAGGAGCTATTAACTACATTACAATATCAGCATGACTTCTATCAGTATCTCTATACTACTGACTATTTGTGAGTTAATTATCAGCTTTGTCAAACATCGTATCAACCTTGCAATGTATAGTGACACGGCGCATACGCATAATAACATATGTTTTATTCATTCATTCTAATCATCAAAACGTTTAGTGCATTATAATATAACCCGTTGAGAGCTAAGAGGGCCTTAGATCTCAACAGTTTAGTTATGACAGGATGGTGTTTTATCGCATTTGTTTGTCTCTTTTTAATTTATCTTGCCGACAACTGTTAATCATAGATTTAACATTTTGGTATACCGCCTTTTTTCCCTTTCAAGTAGGTATATATTCTTTAAAAAAAAGACGAACGTATATCCTCTATCGATTGGAGAAAAAATATAAACTTCCCGAGTTTCTTGCCTGTTCTTCTCAGTTGAAGGCCGATACCGAACCGGTGGTAACTTCAGCAGCTTTGACCTTCATAAGTGCCCTACTAGGGCCTAAATTGAATAGCCATAGGGGTTAAAATAGTATAATTATTAGTATTTAAAAACTGTTTATCGTAGAAATGGCGTATCGAATGGACTGAATGCCATTTTCACTCGTCGGAACCAAGTCATTCTGTGATACTCAGAAAAATATAAGTCCCTTCTAGTACACGGGTGAAACCACACGCGCAAGCTAGTTAGTAGTATGAAAGGAGATCTTGCTCTGTTTACCAAGTGCTTAGTTAAGTAAAGACCACTCTATATAAACTTTACACACGTTTTTAATTTAGGATTGGTTTGTAATAAGTACCCCGATGTGGATTAAGAAATTCGACGAATGAGGAATAATTTTCGACGAAATACATATAATTTGGACAAAGGACATTTCATTCAGAAAATGAAATGATGAAAAAAAACGACATGTTTTTAATTAAAGGAAACAAAAGAAATTATTTGCTGTTGGGAAAAACGCTTTAACTGCGTAACGTGTCTATAGTAGGTAAGTATTATCTATATTTTACCTATTTTATTTATCAAAGAACGCGATTTACGCACACTGTAAAAACGCGGATTCATGACAGTAATACTTTTGCACACAAATGCATAAAGTTTACATGTTATCAGAGAGTATTATATTGGTTTTCATATTCATTAACTTACCCTTCAAAAGACAGTAAGTATTACTCTACATTTGTGATAGAAAAACGCTGATGAAGTTAAGAGTATTTTTTAGTTTTAATTAAAGGCTCCGGGCTCCGAAAACTTGCATATAAGATAATAAAAGTGATTCAAGTATCTTGCTCATTAACGTTTTACCACATCAATTAAATATGGTGAATAACTAATCGAGAAATAAACTAGATCTCCATTTAGTTTACAGACCGACGCAAAACGTAATCAAATAAGCCTTTATCAGTATACTGGATGAACTTATGACCGCAGTCAACATTACAAACAAAAAAAAACAAACCTTGGAAAGCAAATCCATAATCAAACACTCAATATGTTAGTCACTTAAAAAAACAAAAGTCACTATGGCACAATTCGATATTCAAAACACGTCAGATTTGGCGGTAAACTGTATGCGCAAATGCCGCTCGCTCACCGCGTAATGGCCGACTAACGAACGAACAATTGCGACAATAAAATATATAAGTGCTCGATGATAGCTTATCATCGAGATGGTCTTTGAACCAATTATATTAGTTTAGATGATAATAAAACTTATGCCACCGTAATATTTCATCCAATTAATTTGCTAATGAGAACATAAAATTGACATCTCTAAATAACTATTATTTAGGGATTTCATTTATCGATATATTTTTCGATAAAAGTAATTAAGTTATTTTCTCCAACAAAATTAGTTTAGTTTTGTTTAACCTAATGTACTATAAGAGGAAATTTCAAAGTTGCCCCGATACCCGAAAAAGTCACAGAGAGCATACTGCGGTGGTGTGGTACGGAGGTGGATATAGGTACAAAGACACCCAGACGACCATCAAATTATCGTCGAAAAGTACCATAAAGATACTCAAATCATCAAAGACATGAAAATCCAAGTAATAGAGACCAGGTCAAGGAGGAAGAAGAAGAGGAAGCGGTAACATAGTAACTGGCGCAAATTTTTTTCGCTGACTAGAGATTATTCAGAAAGATAATCACCTTATCAATTCAAGACTATTTATGACTTTCGGAAAATTATCAATTTGCCAAGACGTCAACAACAAATCAGAAATACTGCAAGTGATCATTATATTTATAAACTTACAATCAGAATCTAGATGCGATAATGACGAAATGTTTATCTTTAGTCCCTCTCTGTTATCCCTGTATTCATGCGTCTATCACATTATTAATTACTCGACAATTCTGAAACGTAAACTATTTTGGTTTTCCTAATTTATCTTTTTATTATATAAGAGGCATGTGTTTTTAAAACTTTTTTTAATTATTTTGTAATGGTTGAATGCTGATGCAGTGTTGCGAAGGTTGCGACGGTTCAGTCTAGTCATGGTAGGTCTCGTTCTCGTCTCATTAAATGTAATAGTTTGCTACGAAGCGTCAAAGCGTGACTTGTAAAATGTAAAACTGCTATTTTCCGGAACTAGGTTTCCACCTCGCGGTTTCACATGCGATCCTCTATTTCAACCCCTTAGGGGTTGAATTTTTACAACCCATTTCTTAGTAGATACTTAGCTATGTTATAATACAGGAGATTACGAGAAGGCATATTTTCGAAACCTTTGTTGGGTTAGATATGCTGACAATGGAAACTTTTACTATGAGACAAACACTGAAATGTAGTTTTTTTTTTTATTTTTATTGAGCATCCTCGACCTTAGTAAAATTGTTTTTTTGAGAATTCTGTATTGGTCACATAGGAAAAGTTGTTGAACATGTCTATAATATGCCATCTCGAAATCGCCACCTTTTATAAGGAGCCCGTGTGCAAAGTTTGTTACTCCAACTATTTGACTACGTTGATAGGTCAGTCAAGAGAATAGATTTTTTATTTATGTATTTAAACTAAATATAGCCACTTTACGATTGTAACGAAGTCGGCAAACGTGTTTTTACCCGACTGACCCGGAAGGAGGGATATGTTTTTCGAATGTATGTAATTAATTTATACGTTTGAAGACAAATCACGAACTTTTAATTGGAGGACTTTAGGTTTCCTGCAATGGCCTCTGTACAGAATTTATTACATTTATACACTTGAATGACGATAACATTTTCATAGCATTAGTTGTAAATTTACTTTACTAAATCATAAACATAAGGTAAGTGTACCAGTGATGGACGGTTTAAGATCGATGGAGAATGTTTAAAATTTCCAAAAAAAAAAGTTGCAGGCCGATTCTTGCAAGGCTGCAGATAAAGTTGGTGATGGATGTTTAGCATCTAATAAAAGTATAATGTAATTATTTTAGTAACTTCTATGAACATAAAATTACAAAAGAAAATTGGCTTAAAATTATCTAGTAATGGACAAGTCATATACCAATGATTGACGGCTAGTTATGCAAAGTGTACCGGCATTGGACACCTGGTAATGAACACTTAAACATACCCAAATAAATAAAAATACAGTTTAGTTAGAAATTTATTTGTTATATTACGTCTTCTAAGTTCTGCATTTGAAGTGGTGTATAATTTTTCACCGGCGCCATGACTGCAAGAAAAAACTTATTTTTAGTACCCATAGTAATGGAATGAACTAGTGATGGACAAACCACTAATGGACACGTCTGTCCATTACTGGTAAAAAGCTTTATTAAGTCGTCGTAAAAAGATATTTCATTCGCCTCGCGAAAAAATCTTATAATCGACTAAAATCTTTTAAAAAATGCACTACACTAGTAATCGACACTATGTCCATAACTAGGACATGTCATAATTCCAGGTACCAGTTATGAACATGGCAAAAAAAAAGCAAACTCCGTTGTTGTTTACAATATTTTGATATTGATTTGATTGGAAAAGTCTTTAATTATACCACAAACTTAATATTTATTCATTATTACTTTAATTTATTTGAGAAAAAAAAATCATCAGCAACTTACCTCGCTATCAAATTCACTAATAATACCGCATCTTTAACTTCCCGCGTGTTTAACTTCCTACCATCTTGAAACTGAACAACTGACATACATCAACTGTCAATATTTTGACACTTAAATACCTTTTGTCTTTGGTAAAGTATTGCCAGACAACAAAAGAGTTGTAGAATCCTTATTTTTTAGGATGCAACAAAAAAATATCATTACCGGTACGCTGTCCATTACCGGTGCACTTACCTAGACATAATTTTTTTATCTTTAAAACTTCATATTATCTTTATTTATTTATAAAGAAAGAAAACAAATAGAATGAAAGATAAATCAGTAGGAACATAAATGTTTTTATTTTCATTATCTGAGATAAACCTTTCTTACGTATAAGTACACTAAAGTTAAGACCGACTACTGTTTTCAAATACTTTTGATTCAAAGGATTAATTAATTACTTTTAATTATTTACATATTAATTATCAAAACATCGATACAAACCAATCACTAGTACCTACTAGTTCGGAGCCTGGCATAGGATAGGATAGATAGGCTCCGAACAAAAATCTTCAACTCCCTTGCTACGTGGAGGTCATGGGGGCTTAAAATCGATCTAGCTGTCTCATTTCTGGGAAAACGCATTTTTCCGAGATTTTGAGCAATGCTCGGTCACCCAGGTACCTACTAAAACTAAATCTTGAAGTTTAGCCACACACGGCTAAATTCAATGGTGTGGATGGTGGCTATGTTCAGAAAATATTGTAATTAGAAAGTCACGTAACATTTCAAGTACAATATGTATGTATACCTATGCTACATCATTACAGACAACTAGTGATCCCGTAGTGCACCGTGTTTTTTTATTTGTATAAATTCTCTTCATGTATTTATATAATAACCAAACTATGAAATTATGATTATGTTGGATATGTGTGTGTGTGTGTGTGTAAAAGTATGGTAGTCTAATATAAGCTTTGTGCACTTCTTCTCCATATAAACTTTATGCCAAATCTCTCACTCCTCCTTGCACGCAATAGGCTAAAAAAGGGAGCGAAAGTTTTTGCTTCACGTACCTATTAATATAGAAATATCGCTCCTTATACTTTATATCCAAAGAGGTAGAGGCAAATATGTATACTGATAACTATAAGATCAAAAATAAGCAAACATTGATATTTAGTTAGTTTGTGTATAAAATAAGACAATTATAGTCATGCAATAGAAGAGCAAGAAGTATTTAAATGTTAAATTAAGAAACTAGACTTAAGTTATGTAAGCGATAAGATAAAGCCTTCAGTCAAGCCCCTACCGTTGTGTTCTATCAGGACTTGAGACAGATTCCTTGGCTTTGTGTATTTATCAACTTCTGCCTCGTAGTCACCTACCATCAATAGATTGATGTGGAACACAAGCCTAACCACAGCGAAAAAGAAACAATAAGAACAGAAGTTTGTAAAAATTTCATTCATCTTTTATAAGATTTAATAAAATTGATTGAATATGCTAAGAATAACAGTATTAATCACCTCAATAAATTAAAAGTACCTTATTAATCAAATTGTTAATTACAAACAGAATAACAATAGTTTATTTTTTATTTGTTCATATAATAATAAACATGCACTAACTATTCCGTTAATAAATTATATCATCATGCACCATTAGCACAAGAAGGTTATTCAAGAAAAATAAAAGAACTGCATGTAAATAGTCTTACCGCTGGTCTCAGCCTGGTGTTGTCAGCCTGCAAGGTGTAAATAGCTTTAGCATCATAGAAGTTAGTCAAGCATTTTGTGTACAAAGAGCAGAAGGAAAAATAATAAGCAAAGTGCAAATAATAATGTAAACCACACAAAAAGTTATGCACATTAATATCTTTTTTTTACACAATTTTGAATGGTTTAATTGAAACAATAAAAGAATAATATGTAATATTTAGTCAGACTTCTAATATTTTGGGTTCGCCAACAGCAGTACAATTAATACATCAATTTCTAAATGATTTTGACAAACTTGTCGGCTATCATTTTTTTTTTGCTATAAACCTACAATTATATTTACCTACATTAATTGCAGATACTCATCCAAACATTGTGTAATTTTTCAGAATAAATTATATTATATCTTCAATAAGTCTTAAAAATATAGCACCAAACGTAAGAGTGGTCAAATCAAACTATGTCTACCCTACTCAATAATATTTAAGTAACTTTATCTTAGAGGTACTTATGAAACATTTGATATGGGCCAATATGTTAACTTCAAAGACTATTGGAAAGGTCATTGACTGATAGCAGTTCATTAAAAAACAACCTAATTATCTTTTTTAGCACTAATAGATCGCCAACTTGGTAGAAACAAAGAAGGTAGATTATCACTCATAGTAAACTTTTTGGTAGATTATTATTTTTTGACACATTAGGAATTTGAGTTATGAAAATCTGGCCGGCCAGTGACTTTTATTCTGTTTTGTGTTTAGCCACAGTTTTTTTAAAACATCCTTGTGGTTTGCCGCAATTTTCGCTTGGTACCTACCATATTAACTACAGAAACAAGCGAATTTTAATCGTCATGGCCATTCAATAACCGATTATTTAATTAATGATTTAGACAAATAATCGTTCTAATGCGAATGTTATTAAAACAAGCAGAGATTATGCGATGTTATGTGACCCACGAGCGACCTCTAATCTGTACCAAGGTCGCGATAGATAAATAAATACCGCCGTAAAATATTATTGATAATTATACGATAATATTTGTCTTATTTTAACCATAATATAGATAAAAGTACACGCTACCTTCTTATCTAAGTCTTGAGCGTCAGCCATTATGCCTGTAAGTAATAAAACTGAATATTTTTAGAATATTCGCAATGAAAACGAGTTCCCCAAAACACGGAAGATTAAACTGTCAAAAAAATTGACATTGACATGACAACAACCTGTCAAAATAAAATGCGTTTCGTTCGTTTAGCTTTTCGTTGAGTTCATCGGTTCAGTAGTACGGGTTCAGTCATGGAACAAAGGTTCAGTTATTATATTACACACCCCGGCAAAACAATTTCATATATGAAATTCATATAAGCAATTTTGAGCCATTTTAACGAAAACCAATTATGGAATTATCTGGTTTCCTTAGAAAATACAATCCCTGCGTAGGTAGTTTGGGATTAGATAACCGTGTGTAATAAGGTCCCAAGATATTTATGTTCTCTGTCCATAAAATGCACAAAACTAAACGCTTGTTACTGTTTGCTACCAATCTAGGTACCTATATTATGAAAAACCGGCCAAGTGCGAGTTGGACTCGCACACGGAGGGTTCCGTACAATATTAACTAACTCAACTATGTTATGAAAAAAAAAACTTTAAAAAATACATTTCTTGCATGATTTCTTGTATAGTGTTCTTGTATTGTATTGCACGTTCCTTTAATTTTTAATTTTATTTCATTTTTATTATTTGTTGTTATAGCGGCAATAGAATAAAGATACCTATTCTGAAAATTTCAGCTGTTTATCTATTATCGTTCATGGGACAGCCAATACACACACTTCACACGTAACTGACAGACAGACGGACGGACGGACGGAACCCTGAAAATGATCCCCATTTCTCCCGGTCACGCTATAACTTGAGAACGGCTTTAACAATTTCATTCATCTTTTTTTTAATGTTTTCTAATACTTCGTAGAAGGTTCTTACATTAAAAAAAAATAAGAAAATTGCGCAGAAACTTTAAAAACTTAAAAAACCTAACGACAATATATACTTTTCTAATGTAACCCTAAAGCGGTAGGGTAGGGTAGGGTAGGGTGGAGTTAGTAATTAAATTAAAAACAAAAAACATGAATTAATAAAAGTTATGTAAATAATGAGGCCTTGCTTTATTTTTTTCATTCTTCACTTGTTGGTAAGGTCGATCGGCTATAGGTGTATACATAGAGAATTAAATTGTCTAAGGGTAGGTAGGTACATATAACCAGTAGTAGTATGCTAGGCGTAGCTAGCATGGGTAGCACTTGGCTGGGTTTTTTATTATACGAACTAGCAATTACTAAACGTTATTCAAATTATTATCCTTATCCATCCACATACCTACCTGCATAGGTACGGTACATACAGTACTGGTACTTACTTACCATAGTTACTTACCTAGATATTTTATATTATTATTTATATATGGGGAACAACCCGAATAACTTTTGAAGAATCAAAAGGTTCATACTAGGGAATGCAAACCGGTTTCACCGAAAACCGAAAAACCGGTTATTCGGTACGGTTTTGCCCAACCAAAAAAACCGGTTTTACATGGCACCAAAACCGGTTTATCGATTATTTTCGGTTTTTCTTTCAATGTTTGGAAAAACTAACAAAGGAAGATTTGCCGCTTTTTGTAAACTGAGTTCAATGCATTGAGTATTTTTGTGATGAACTGAAGTGTGTTGATGTGTATTGTGTTGAGCTGGTAAGAAATGACTTATAATAATGATTGTTTTTATGATAGATATAAAATACGTTAAACTTTTTTTTACAATACTTAGGCAGCAAACAAGCGTACGACCCGCCTTATGATAACCAGTTACCGTAGCCTATGGACGCTTGCAACATAACGGTTATCACTCGCACGTTGCCAACCCTCAAACTTTTTGAAGCGGGGAGCTCATTCCTCAGCCTGAGCGTCCGCGATAGGAAGCTTCTTTGAAACCGCACAGTACGATGGTAGAAAGTAACTGGGCATCAGGTCAAACAATTCTTCAGAATACAGTCCGTTGGAAAAGAAATAGAACACATAAGAAGGCAGTCTCTCCTCAGACTAAGGGGCTTTAAAACACTTGTGAGCTCGGGATCGTCGACAATTATAACAGCACGTCGCTGAACTGAGTCTAAATACCAAAGCTGGTATCCAGGTGCCCACAGAAGACAGCATTACTCCACTTGGGCCGGACTTTTTTGTATACCTTGTAGATGATTTTAGAACAGAACGTCGCTACAAATATTAACGCGAAGGATCCCAATGCTTTTCGTGATGTTGAGGGACATGTTCTAGAAATGAGGAGCCACAGAAAGTAGACTTTTCGCAACGGTGAATGCGCAGGCTTGCGTGTGACTTAGTGGGGTTGAAATAGACTAGGTTTAGTCAACCCCAATCGGAGTCACTAGTTTGTGTACTCTCGATTTAATACAAGTACTTCGCGCCTTTTCTCCAATAGATATATAATAGAACGAGAGATATTTGGACGGCTCGTGTAATGAGCGTCCCCTGTAACTTCATCTTCATAGCAATGAATGCTAGCAATAGAGAGTATATCATTAATATGCTGGTGGAACATTGTTGGGGATAATCCAGAGCCTTGCGGGATGCCAGCATTAATGTCATGCTATCGGAGCAACTACTGTCAACGAAGGCTCTTATGTATGCCAAACAGCAAGCTGACTGATTGGTGTTATTTTTTAACCATCTGCACGACAACAATTTATCTAAGTAAAACATTCGTCTAATCATAATCACGTTTTTGTGTACACGCAAGTTGCTGTGGCGCTACTATATGACATGTTCATAATATTACGTGTGAAATGAATACTATAACATACGAAACATAATTCAATAAATGATTATATAAGTACTTCTACTGATCTATTTTTTAACATAAAGTCATCATATATCATAGCAATTAAAAACCAAGCAAACGTGATATGTTTTTATGATTTCATTCGTTGTAAAATATAATCAAAAGGAAAGGGACCGTGTAGTCTATATAAACGAGTATCTGATGAAGATCAATTTACAGAGTTAAATAAACTATTATTTCCATCAATTTGATGAAAAAGAGATGGATGGATTGTGTGAAAGATGATATTATTAAGAAAGTAGTGAAAGTTGCTATAACGGATAGAATAGACGAATGGAAGAAACGTACATATTGCGCCGACCACAAATGGTTGGGAACAGGGCAGGCAGATGGTGATGATGAATTTGAGTTTTCTTTTATACTCTCTTCATTAACTTTAACCGACTATAATTCCTGTTTGCGATTTTTAAATCTTAGGCACGGTTATTACCTATAATTCGAGCTATAGAAATAACGCGAAAAAAAAACGAGTGAACATTAAAAAAACCGGGTTTAAAACCGGTTAACCGGTTTTACGTCTCCATAACCGAAAAAAAAACCGGTTTTCATTTTGCCACGGTTTTGCATTCCCTAGTTCATACCTATATGAGTTCAGATCTTTGTTAGCTCTATAAATGAAATCGCCACTATTTTAAATATTAATTTGTTCAATCCATTGAAAATGAAATACTTGCTGTAATTCATACACATTTATTTATATTAAAAACAAGACTCCATCAAAATCTCTTATTTATGATATTAGACTCAATGTTGTAGCCACAACGCCAAATAGAAAAAATAGAAACTATTGAAAAGTCAACAAATATGATAAATAATGATGTCCGCATTTTATGTGTTTATATTAAAGAACAAAGTTCCATTGTGAATTTGAAAGATTTTTTGTAATAAGTTACCTATCTTATTTTTAAAAAAAAATTTTTGCCTTGTGGCTACAACTGCATATATTTACTTGCAATAAACATGTATAGATTATAGTAAAAATATCACTAATCTTGTAAACATTCAATATAAGATACCAAATATACATTTTTTTCTTTATATTTTATATAGAGTTATGTAATACTTCAAGAATTCAAATGAAGAATGTTTATAATCATGATCGACAAAATAAAAAAGAAACATTATACACACCTACTTTTAGTTGGTTTTATTTACATTCATTACTTGAATTCAAGATTATTTACTTTAAGTGCAATAAATAAATGGACATTTACTTAATCAGAACCCATCCACTATTCCTGCAATATATAATTCGCTTCATTTGACATTTGATAGCAAATGGCGAATGTCACATCACACCTAAGAAAAATAAACATTGGTTTTATAAATACAGCCTTTTCCCATGTATTCCAAACTATACATATTGGGAGATGCTAGTTTCTTTAACAGGAAGAGAATAGGAACGATTCCTGATCCAAATAAAAATTCTAATTAGTCCGTAGCGTCAGTTAGATTATCAAAGAATATTGGAAATGTTTTTTTCTTTAATAAATCATGAAAAAATTACAAAGATAAAGCGCGACAAAGTGGAGGCTCATGGCGTCACTTTTGAGTAAAAACTCTACCAAAACGTGACGTCACGCGGAAATTCAACACACCATAAGTATGTTTAGTTTAATTGCAAAAAGAAAAAAATATGTCTAATATTTTTTGATAATGTACCTAAATGACGATCTAAATATATTTTTTCAGGAATCTAGCCATTTGTTTAAATAGCCCATTTCATATATTAATACATTATTTAAACAATGTTATAAAATAAAATTTATTAGGATAGATGAATTAGTGTTATACATATAGTCACATTTAGACTATTAAATATTACACAACTACCCTGACAATTAATACATTTTTATATAAAACAATTAATAAATTAATCAAAAGTACTTAGATACAAATTTGGGACAGACTTATGTTTTAAATAAAACTGTGGGGCATTATTTTTGATTAGATAGGTAACCTTTAATAAATCCTATGATTTGTCGAATTATCTCCATTTGACATTTCAAGGCAATTGAAAGTGTCAAGATTTTGTATCTTATTTGGTGACTAAAGGAATGATAAAATCAGCACGTTACTTATACAGGATGATTGGTAAAACACTAACAACCTCGCAGGACTGTATTACTAACATCATAAACAACTTTTGTTCCATGACTTTTTACAAATCATAATACATTTACCAAAAAACAAACTGCAAAATTTCATTGCTCTATCTAACACATTTCGATTCTGTTGTACCTACGCCTCATATGCACTGACATTCAGACTTTTTGCTGGCACAGGCCTCCTTTCAGAAATCAGGGTGGGCGGGAATGGGCAGATACTCCACCACGCGTGCCCACTGCACGAGTAGGCTAGTCAACCTACTGTTGGAGTTGTCAAACCAACAGTAGGTTGCACCCAACTAGCTTAACGACTATCACAATTAAGTGATAACCGGGACCAACGGCTTTACCTGCCGAAGCACGGAAAACGCTCGATTTGAAATACCACTAGGCGGTCACCCATCCAGGTACCGACCGCGACGGTGGAAGCTTAACTTGCCGATCGATTAAGAACGGCTTATCACGCTACACCACGAGCGATTCATTATAATATATATTATTAGTAGTTCGTAACATTTAGAGTGGTTGTATTTAAATTTGTATGAAAGTCTGATCAATAAAAAAATAAAATAAAAATATGATGAATTATTAAAAGTAGTAGAACAAGTGTTGGTGTTTATGATATTAGTTATATAGTCCTGAGAGATTATTTATTAACCCTGTATACATATTTAACAATAAACTTAATTAGAGCTGGCAGCACAAATGATAAAAACAGCTAAAAATTCTTTAAAGCTTAAAAATATAATAGAATAAAAAACTTAAATAAAAGCAATTTGCCTTAAGGTGCAGTTTATAACTTGCATAGTGAAGAATAATCTTGGTGACTTAGTTCTTGCATTTGTATCTATCATTGCTGGTTTGACTCCCGCCTTGGGCCTTGTCTCAGGTAGACGTCCACTGGAAAATATTGAAAATTATAAAAATTATATTTAAAATAGTACATTAGAATCTATTGGCTAATTAGTGATTGAATATCAGCTTTGAATCAGGTATCTAAATACATTTTCAACAAACTTGCCTGTAAAGTGACATTTAAGGTGAACGCACACTTACACGCGGCGAACGCATCAAACGAAACAAATTTTAGAATTCTGTGTATGAAATCGTATGAAAGCTCGCACACTTGCCCGCGTCGAATCGTCCGAATCTGGAAGAACCCCAGAAATCCTAGACGAATTCGGATGACAGATTCATCATCAGATTCGGCGCGTCTTATGCGGTCGACTCGACTGATGCGCTCGCATCGCATCGCATTCTATCAGTTGCGTAGCAACACGCGAGTTGTTTATAAATATTGTGCGACAGGCGTAAAGGATATAGATATGATTTCTTCGGCGCGGTCATCGAACAATTAACCCAAAGAAGCGTAATGACGTCGATTTTGTTCGCGATCTATTCCGCCAATTTGCCACCATCGACAATGCGCTCTGATTGGCTAAGACAAGGACACATGCACTCTGATTGGCCAAGTCAAGAACATACGATGCAGTCCTTACTGGTCAAAATCAGTGACAAATCACTGACTAGTTTCGGAATCGGATTGCTTGGTATTACTACTCTAAGGGTTTCTTCCTCGATGGGCGTGGTAAATTTTTCGGTGCGGATATGTGTGCAAGCCCTCCTTGGCTTTGATTCGTTCGCAGCGTTAGGCTCTGATAAGTGTGCGTCCACCTTTACAGGTAATTAATTAAGCTATTAAAAGAAGGAAACTAAAATAAAATGCATATTGAAAATTTATCTTAGAGGGTATAATTAATAAATAAATAAATAAAAATTACCATCTTTTTACCTAAATTAAGTATCTCTCAAAAAAAATTACATGAATCACACAGAGTTGCTGTTTTAGCGTACTACAAATGATTTATACCAAACACAGGCTATACTTCTACAACATACCTTTAACGTAGCTCCCCCGTCTTTAGCCAACTCCTGTTCTCGTTTCTCCATCTCCTCGGCACGCTGCTGCATCTTCTTCACCCGCTCAGGGTCTTTGACCCCACGGGATGATTCCTGAGCTGCTCGCCGTTCCGCAGCTTCCATCTGCTGGCGACGTCTGGTCTCCTGGTATAATGTAGAATTGTTTGTTAATATTTTGGTATTAATACCCAGGTCATATATTTAAGGTTAATTAACCGACTTCAAAAAAAGAATAAAAAAGGAACATAGATAATGTTTGATGCAAGTAATTTTTTGTTTTTATGTATTAAGCCTTTGTACCTTATTCCAAGCCTACAAATTGAGATGGCAATCCTGTTTCCGCTTGCGAACACGCCCCTTTTTCCCCCTCCTTACGTCCGACTTTCCTGTATCCGGCAGCTGGGGCGCACAATGGCGCCGCTTCAGTCATTGGCGTTCTGTTTTTCGCAGAAGCAACACGTCTAAGTTTCAAATTATTTAATTCATTTAAATTAGTTTGAAGTTTTTCATAGTAGAACATTATACGTTCAAGAAATTTAAACCCTCCTAATTTATTTATTTTTTATCGTGCAGGTGTCCGACATGGAGTCATCTTCATCGTCATCGACGAGGAGCTCAGGAAATTACCGCCGGCGCAGTCGCCGCTTTCACAAGAACGACCGCCTCGGTAAGCTGGAAAAGGTGGTGAGTGATTTGGTGAAATCTGTGAGTACCTTACATAAGGAACTAAATAAGAACGGGTCTGATGGGTCTGTTGTGTATGCACCTGAGGAACAAGATTTAGAAATTTCTCAGGCTTCCACTCCTAATGCCATAGCGAAGGAGGGTATACATTTTAAATTAGAGACTACCCTTAAATCTTCCAATCTAAAGACTTCTGAAGAACATACACAAGTTTTACAAAAATTACAACATTTTGATTCTGAGAACTGGAGTCAAGTACGATATATTGAAACTCAGAAAAATTACCTTTCTTCGCCTGGTTTTGAGGAATTGGAAAGTAATGATATGATTAAACGGTTCGACCGTAACCGAAATCTAGCTGCTACTGAAAAAACTTTGGCAGCCATTTCACATGCACTAATTATTCAAAATGAAAAATTACAAGTTGGTCTTGAAGGTGTATTGAGCTGGCTCACTTCTCTTCAGGAGCCTTTATCTGTTGACATGATAAGAGACCAAATAAATAGCTCTCTAGGTGGGTATACTCAAACACATTTAGATTTGCTTCAGATGGTTTGTGGTCGTCGAGCCAATTTAATTCAACAGCGACGTGATAGCGTGTTAACATTTGTCAAAGACAAATATTTAAAAGAATGTCTTGGAAAAATACCTCCAACAATAACCAATCTTTTTCATGATACAAGATTTTCAGAGTGTGTCAGTAAGAACGGTGGAATCGATAAGGTCTTCGTAGCTTCAACCCGCCCTCCTATGTCAGGAGGTGGTAACAAACGATCTCTGGCTCAAAGAGTCGTTGCATTGGAACCAAGGCGCCATGAACAGCTAGTTCGATTTCATACGAGTGACCCTGGTCCGTCTACCAGTTCTGCACCCCGTGCTCAGGGTCAGAAACGTAGATTAGACTCGACATTTCGATCTACCCCAGGAGAAAAGTTTTATAAAAACAAACAGGGTAAACGATCCCAACGCCGCTACGAATGACTATCAAGTGTTTCATGCAGGCCAACTAAGCAATTATGTCAGCCGTTGGCAACAATTAAGAGCTCCATTACTGATAATAAGATTTCTTACAGGGTACCGAATTCCATTTTTCAGGAAACCATTACTACTAAATCCATTAAAGATTTCACGAAATTTTCACACGAAAGAATCACTGGCAATGTCTGTTCAAATAAAGCAGCTAAGGAGCCAAGGTGTTCTAGAGCCTGCTCCCCTGACACCAAGCTTTGTGTCGAATGTTTTTCTTGTGCCAAAAGGAAACGGTACAGTGCGTCCAGTTTTCAACCTGAGGAGGTTAAACTATTACGTTCACGTGAGCAAATTTCATCTGACCAGTATGTTCAAAGTACCAGACTTCCTTCAACCAAACGATTGGTTGGTCAAACTAGATCTCCACAACGCTTATTTTCACGTTCCCGTCAAACGAGCTCACCGTCGCTTTTTGCGAATCATTTACCAAGGAAGTTTGTGGCAGTTAACGTGTCTCCCGTTCGGCCTAGCAACGGCACCGAAAGCTTTCGCGACTATAACGAATTGGATCGCTCAAATTCTCAGACGGAAGAACATCAGAATCCTCATATATCTGGACGATTTTTTAATAGCCTGCCAGAGAAAAGATCTATTACAAAATCAGGTCAACGAAACTATTCATCTTCTGAAGTTTTTGGGGTGGACAGTGAATTTTCAAAAGTCTGTACTAATTCCACAGCAGTTAATCGAGTTTCTAGGGATAGTTTGGCATCCATGGCAAAATTTAAAAACCCTTCCGAATCAGAAAATTTTAAAAATAATTCACAGTTCCCAGAAAATATTACGTCGAAGGAAGGCGTCACTGAGAGAGATGCAGTCCTTGCTCGGCCTTTACAATTTTGCCAGCTTCATAGTTCCTCGGGGTCGCCTCAACAGTCGAACTCTTTTATTGTTCAGTCATCAATTGTTGAACGAGAACCCATTTGTGAAAATAGATCTCCCGAACTCTGTACTTCTGAGCCTTCGTTGGTGGATAGACAATGCCTACAATCATTCATTACTTCATGTCCCAGCTCCACTTCATATTCTGTCAACAGATGCTTCGAAGCAGGGCTGGGGAGCATTATTGAACGACCTGGAGCTGTGGGGAACATGGTCTGCCCAAGAACGGAAACTACATTCCAACTTATTGGAAATGAAGGCAATACAAGAAGTGATTTCGTTACAGGGATCAAAGATGTCAAAGTCTACGCTTATGATTATGTCAGACAATCGAACTGTGGTGTCCTACCTTCGCAACGAGGGCGGAACGAGATCCATACCACTGTTGAAGTTAACGCACCAGTTGTTAAATATATTGGACCTGTTTCAGATTCATTTGTCAATTTACTATCTTCCAGGTCGATACAATACGACGGCAGATCGTCTTTCGAGGCTCCGCAACCAGTCAGAATGGAAACTTACGAGTCAGGTAACGGATCAAATATTTCTGATTTGGGGAAAGCCGGAGATAGATCTCTTTGCCTCCAAAAGAGCCCATGTAGTCTCAGTGTATGCGACGCTAGACCTGAAAGATCCCAAAGCAGAATTTGTCAACGCGTTCAGCAGAACTTGGGTATTTCAAGTAGCGTGGGTGTTCCCTCCGCCCTGTCTCATCCCTCGTGTCCTAACTCACTTGAACACAGCTCAGGGCCTATTTCTTTTGGTAGTTCCGAATTGGGAGAAGGTTTTCTGGCGCAGCGATCTGGCCAATCGTTCAATAGCCCCCCCAGTGGAAATATCCAATCTACAACATGTTTTAATAGATGTGGAGACGTCCAAACCTCCTCCGGATGTCAAGAAAATGACCCTAGAAGTTTGGCCAATACGGGGTGGGCCTCCTTATTAAATACCTGTAATGATAGTCAAAAGAGTCTTCTATCTAGTAGTTGGCGAAAGTCTACGCTAGCCTCCTATAAGCCTGCCTGGTTACGTTGGTGTAAATGGGCAGCTGTAAATACTGTTGCTCAAAATAACCCTTGTCCACAAGATTTAGCTAAGTTTTTGACTGAGCTTCACCTCAAAGAAAAATTGTCATACAGTTCGATTTGTTTACATAAATCAGTTGTTTCAACTTTTTGTCCAGTTACATCTGGCCATCCTCTAAGTACTAGCCTTATTGTCAAGCAAACATTGAAAGCTATAGCTCTTAATAAGCCTAAACTTCAGAAAGCACCGGTATGGAATATTCAAGTTTTGTGCAATTTTTTAAACACTACTGAGCCTAATAAAGATAGGCTATTTGAGGTATCTAAACGATGTGCTATATTGTTATTATTGAGTTCTGGTCGTAGGGTACACGATTTAACACTTTTGAGAATTGATACCCCTCATTGTACTCTTGGAAGTGATTATATAATTTTTATTCCAATGTTTGGGTCTAAAACAGATAGTGCTACTATCCGTCAGTCTGGGTGGAGATTGATTACCTGCGAGTCTAATGAGAACATAGATCCAGTTTTTTGGATAAAGAGGCTAATTTTACTTACAAATGAAAAAAGACTAAATTTGTGTAATTTGTTTATTACTACATGTGGCATAGTGAAGCCAGCTACTCGAACAATAATTGGTGGTTGGATAAAGTCAGTACTTCGTGATGCTGGTATTGATGCTTCTCCTGGTAGCGTGCGGTCCGCAGTTGCATCGGCTAGCTGGCTGGACAATCATAATATTGAAGAAATATTAAGTCGAGGTAACTGGAAAAGTGCCACTACTTTTCATAAGTATTATAAAAAAGAAGTCTTGAATAGAAGCAATGTTTCTAATCCACTATCAAATTGTTTTCAGGTGGTATGATTGTAATAATTATGTTGATTTATTCACTAAAATATTATTATTTTTTATATATGTGCTAATGTAGGTACTTAATTAATCATAAATATGTAGAATTAATTTATGTTGCTTATCAGTATAATAAATTCATGTATATTATATTGAGATACGAATTTATTTCACTTGCACTATCCTATTACTATCACATTGGCGCTTAATAGTCCGGCAGCCGATAACAAACACTTCTCAATTTGTAGGCTTGGAATAAGGTACAAAGGCTTAATAGAAAAATTTTACCTGAAAATAAAATTTATATTAAGCAGTTACCTTATTCCAAGCCTAATTTTATAGCTGTCTGCCTTCAGTGTAACACTAATTTTAATTGAGTTTTACAGGCTTCCTTTTCAGAACATTCTAGCTATATATGATTTGCTATAATAGCTCATAACTATTATGCATATACTGCTTGCCACCAATACATCCCATATTGTGGCTGTGTGCCGCCCGATGAATCTACATCGACGGCAAATACATATATCAGTCTACTGCCACCAATACATTCCATATTGTGGCTGTTTACCGTCCGATGAATCTACATCTACGGTAAATACAAATTGAATCCAATGACTGAAGCGGCGCCATTGTGCGCCCCAGCTGCCGGATACAGGAAAGTCGGACGTAAGGAGGGGGAAAAAGGGGCGTGTTCGCAAGCGGAAACAGGATTGCCATCTCAATTTGTAGGCTTGGAATAAGGTAACTGCTTAATATAAATTTTATTTTCAGGTAAAATTTTTCTATTTTCTCTTTACTCGGAAACGGCTTATGCGATTTGGATGCTCTAAACTGTATTTTATTTATTACATTTTATTTATTATTATTACATTCTACATTCAATTACGTAGTAGAACAATTTCCTCTTTCCAAAAAATAACATTTCTTTTTATTGTTTTCTTATGGCCTCATTTTTTTAACTTACAGCGTCAGGAGTAATCACGTCTGATGCTGAAGGTCTACAACATGATGTTATAATTCCCATTTCGAATAAACGCACTTTCTCGCAAAAAGAACATGAAAATTATTTTTTATCAATTTCATAAACATACACCCACAGAAAGAAAATAACTCAAAACGTCAAAAATATTTTGACAGTAATTGTCACGTTCGTAAAAATAATATTTTGTAGACCAAATCTTTTACGTTCAGGAATCTTTTTTTTTTTTATATCATTACATGTATGAAAGAAAATTCATTTGATTTGCCAAAAATTAACAAAAACCGTCAAGCGCTCTGTTTAGGTTCGAGTTCTTTTCAATTTAAAAGTTTACACAAGTCACGAATACGTGAAACGTTTTTGGTTAGAAAATCAATAACTAACCATCCGTTTCCAAATCATATGTAAACTAGCCATTATCAATCAATCAATCACTTAAGAACTGCAATAATTCAATTAATAATTCGGATAATAATGGAAGCTAACAAATCATAAAAATAGAAACCACAAAACTATTAATCAATACAATATATTGTGACCAACTAATAAAATTCTTAACTAGGTCACAAGTGTGGCATACTTTGGTAAATTATTTTTAAAATATACTTATGATATTAAAATCTATTAGTGATAGTAATGAAAAACAGTTCTTATTTTCGTCATACCATAGTCGATCATTCATTACATTTACACACAGACTACCCATTTACAGTAACATTTTTATCGTATCACGAAATCGATTCTCGCAAGAAGACATGTTTCTTTTATCGATTAAAATTTTAGTGTGACACAACACTAACGCAAAGTACATTTTCTCGAGGACTGTCGAAAATTTAGAAATAAATTGATATTTGTGCATTTCAAAATGCTATCACGCGTAGCTTTGCGTTCAGGTATGTAGAAATTAAAAGGATTTTTAATAATGGTGTGATTCTGTTTGAAGTAAATGAAATAATTAACCTTAACCCTGCCTGGGTGTTACATAGGTTTATGTAATCACCGATTTGACGGTTCTCTGAATTTCTAAGGAAACTTACGTTTTTAAAAAAAAGCTTATATTTACATTCAGCCAGCTAATAGATAACTTAAGAATTACTGTCAATAATACCGATTACGATTCGCAGAACAAAAAAATAAAAATAACCTAATTTGAAAATGGAATGTTTTACAGCTGATAAGATGAAAATGTTAATGAGGTACCATACCACTAATGTTCTAATTGGCAGTTTTATTTTTTAAGAATAAGTTCATAGTTTCGTAGACAAATTTTGACATAGGCTCCTCCCAATAACCAATTAACTACCTCCTTTTGTTAAGAATGTATGGATAAGCATTTCCAAAACTGCTTTAAATATCCAATAACCAATCAACTTACCTCCTTTTGTTAAGAAAGTATGGATAAGCATCAGAACAAGAAAAAATGAAAGATGGAACGGTCTGTGTTCTTAAGTGATGCAAGTAATAGTAATCACACACACATATAGACCATAGGAAGCCTGTAGATCATTCTGTATTGAGCCGTTGACAGTGACAATAAGGCTCAGTACTATTTGTGCCTGCTTGGGCCAGTACTGATTTTACTCACGCACATGTAGGAAATTTTTTGCTTCACTTTATAAGTGATTTATAAGGTGACACTCTGTCTTGATTTTTTTATATATCTATGGGATAAGCATTTCCAAAACTTCTTTAAATATTTTCAGCTGCCGCCCGACAGTCCGCCTCCACAGCCCTAGTGGCACGCGGCGCGGCCTCCGATGTTGGTGTGCGTGATGAGAAAAACTTCCCCAGGCCTGTACGAGGGGAGCCTGGTAAAGTGAGGATGGGATTCGTGCCTGAAGAATGGTTAGTAAACTTAAAGATATTTGGGGTATAGATAGGCTTATGTGTTATGTGGAACTGTTTTGTTCTCCTGTCCAGTGGAACCACAAACATAGACTTCTGTCATCAGTATTATTTACAGTTTCACCCAATTGATAAGGCGCGTCGTGAATCTAAGTTCACACAGAAAAGAAAGTATGGCCCCGAAGATTAACGAAAGAATGCTTAAACTTACAATCAACCTTAGATCACTACTATAAGGTTCATAATACAATGCAACTGTTAGTTCCGTCTCATTTGTAAGTCACACCCCTCCGCACACATGGCGGCAGCTGCCGACCAATAGCATATCCCGTAGTTTGAAAATGTATCTTCTGCGCAGGTTCATTGGTAAGCCATATCAGTTGGGTACTACTGTACACTACTTGTGACTAACAAACCTAGCTATGAAATAAAGCAAGTGAAATAATCATTTTGATGCTATTTGCATCATCATCATCGGACTGCCCTGTTCCCAATCATTCGGGGTCGGCGCAATATGTACGCTTCTTTCATTTGTCTCTTCTATCCGTCATACCAGCATCCACTCCTTTCTTACCCATATCATCTTTCACATAATCCATCCATCTCTTTTTCGGACTTCCTTCTGCTTACAAATAAGCTTTGCTTTTTTGTAACTTGATTGTAAGCTATAATAAATTGGTGTGACACCAGTTGATAAATGCAAGATCTTATCCTAAACTAGCAAAATTAGATAAAAATTGAGAATTAATTAGTTTCAAAGTTAACCAAAAACACATGCAATTAAACAGCACAACTAGGGAATGCAAAACCGTGGCAAAATGAAAACCGGTTTTTTTTCGGTTATTGAGAGGTAAAACCGTTTAACCGGTTTTAAAACCGGTTTTTTTAATGTTCGCTCGTTTTTTTTTCACGTTATTTCTATAGCTCAATTTATAGATAATAACCGCGCCTAAGATTAAAAAATCGCAAACTGAGGAATTATAGTCGGTTAAAGTTAATGAAATGAGTATAAAAGAAAACTCAAATTCATCATCACCATCTGCTTGCCTTGTTCCCAATCATATGGGGTCGGCGCAATATGTACGCTTCTTCCATTCGTTTCTTCTATCCGTTATACCAACATTCACTCCTTTCTTACCCATATCATCTTTCACACAATCCATCCATCTCTTTTTCATCAAATTGATGGAAATAATAGTTTATTTAACTCTTTAGATTCATCTTCATCAGAGTCTCGTTTATATAGACTAAACGGTTCCTTTCCTTTTGATGTTATTTTAAACGAATGAAATCATAAAAACATATCACGTTTGCCTGTTTTTTAATTGCTATGAGATAATGATGACTTTATGTAAAAAAAATAGATCAGTAGAAGTACTTATTTAAACATTTATTGAATTATGTTTCGTACGTTATAATATTAATTTCACACGTAATATTATGAACATGTCATATTGTAGCGGCACAGCAACTTGCGTGTACACAAAAACGTGATTATTATTATACGAATGTTTTACTTAGATAAATTGTTTTCATGCATGTTGTGGGTTAAAAAATAACACCAATCAGTCAGCTTGCTGTTTGGCATACATAAGAGCCTTCGTTGACAGTAGTTGCTCCGATAGCATGACATTAATGCTGGCGTCCCGCAAGGCTCTGGATTATCCCCAACACTGTTCCTCCAGCATATTAATGATATACTCTCTATTGCTAGCATTCATTGCTATGCAGATGAAATTACAGGGCACGCTCATTACACGAGCCGTGCAAATATCCCTCGTTCTACTTTGGAGAAAAGGCGCGAAGTACTTGTCTTAAATCGAGAGTACACAAACTAGTGACTCCGATTGGGGTTGACTAAACCTAGTCTATTTCAACCCCACTAAGTCACACGCAAGCCTGCGCATTCACCCTTGCGAAAAGTCTATTTTCTTTGGCTCCTCATTTCTAGAACGTGTCCCTCAACATCACGAAAAGCATTGGGATCCTTCGCGTTAATATTTGTAGCGACGTTCTGTTCCAAAATCATCCAGAAGGTATCCAAAAAATCGGTGTGATTAAGAGAGCGAAGTAGTACTTCTTATCGAGACAAAGACTGCAACTATATAAGTCGCAAGTTCGGCCCAAATGGAGTAATGCTGTCTTCTGTGGGCACCTGTATACCAGTAGGGCTATTGCGTATCTCAACTGACAGCTCATAGTGAAGATCACTATGCAAAGTTCTCAACGATGAACTGTCAAACAGCCATTTTTGTATTGGCTAACGTCAGTGATCAACTAGGATGACGTCATGAGCACCGAGTCTCGTTGATGGACACCGTAAACATTTTTGACAGGTGTTTTCGTATCGATAAACCAAAAATTGCGATTGCGTAGGCATAGTGGACATCAAATTAATACATATTTGATGATCACTGAATTTGTTTAAGACTCAGTTCAGCGACGTGCTGTTATAATTGTCGACGATCCCGAGCTCACAAGTGTTTTAAAGCCCCTTAGTCTGGGGAGAGACTGCCTTCTTATGTGTGTTCTACCGCTTTTTCAACAGACAGTGTTCTGAAGAATTGTTTGACCTGATGCCCAGTCACCTTCTACCATCGTAGTCACCGATGGGGAGTCCACCCTCACACATTGGAATCAAAATAGTCTCGTACTGTGCGGTTTCAAAGAAACTTCCTATCGCGAACGCTCAGGCTGTGGAATGAGCTCCCCGCTTCAAAAAGTTTGAGGGTTGGCAACGAGCGACTGATAACCGTTATGTTGCAAGCATCCATAGGCTACGGTAACTGGTTATCATTAGACGGGCCGTATGCTTGTTTGCTGCCATTGTAATTATTGTAAAAAAAATTATTACGTATTTTATATCTATCATAAAAACATTTTTTTTTTTTATACGACTAAGTTGGTAAACAAGCATACGGCCCGCCTGATGGTAAGCGGTTACCGTAGCCATATGGACGCTTGCAACACACGAAGCATCGCTCACGCGTTACCGACCTTTCCCCCATTATATGATTATAACAATTTTCTTACCAGTTCAACACAATACACATCAACACACTTCAGTTCATCACAAACATACTCCCTGCATTGCACTCAGTTTACAAAACGGCGGCAAATCTTCCTTTGTTAGTTTTTCCAAACATTGAAAGAAAAACCGAAAAAACCGTAAAACCGGTTTTGGTGCCATGTAAAACCGGTTTTTTTGGTTGTTCAAAACCGTACCGAATAACCGGTTTTTCGATTTTCGGTGAAACCGGTTTGCATTCCCTAAGCACAACACAGCAGCACATAGCTAACCTAGTTTTTTATAACATTTAACCTATACTATCTGTAACCTATATCTTCCAGGTTCCAGTTCTTCCACGCTAAAACCGGTGTCACAGGTCCCTACACTTTCGGTGTTGGTCTGAGCACATACTTATTCAGCAAGGAGATCTATGTGATGGAACACGAGTTCTACACTGGTCTATCGCTACTGTTGATGGTCTACGTTGCATGCAAGAAGTTCGGCCCATCCATCGCCGCCTGGTTGGACAAGGAAGTTGATGTGAGTTTGGCTTTGCCATTTTTTACATCTTTTATTGACTAAATGTAATAAAATATAGATGCCGTTACTATGAATGGGTGAACAATGTCCCAGGATATTATTTATACTATAAATTTTATAGCATTTAATTCTATCCTGAGTGATTTCTCACAATTCTTTAAATTTAAATGCTAACCTAAAATATCACAGATAAGGCAATTAATTTACGAGTGTCGGCACACACTTAAATTGATATTCACTTTCTAGCAAATTAATAAGGCAGATTTTTCCAAGGCACAATTTTAAATTACAACATTTTTTGACTTATCAGAGAAATAGCTTATCCAAACTGGCGATGGCAAGACTGGCCTTGAAAATTAATTATTAGTTAGCCATTTAACCTAATTATTACAGGCTGTAGAACAAGAATGGAACCAAGGTCGTCAGGCAACAATCAAGAATCTAGAAGATGCGATTGATGCTGAGAAGAAGGCCCAGTGGCGTGCGGAGGGTCAGGAACTTCTCATCCAGGCTAAGAAGGAGAATGTGCTGCTGCAGTTAGAGGCTGCCTATAGGGAGAGACTCATGAATGCTTATGCTGAGGTAGGGACACACTGTCTGCTTTTTTCAACACCTTTTAGGCATAAGTGAATAGGAATTTAGATAGTTTTCGCATGAAGGCAAATGCATGCTCATTCTATTTATAAAATAATGTTAGATTTTTCCGCTAGATGGCGTTAAAACTGATGGTAATTAATCATAACATCTGCCATGTCGATTATTTTTCGTAAAAGTATATAAAAGATATCTTCAAACTTTTCATTGATTTTGGAGATTTCCAGTTGGCTATTGTAAATAACTTTTTTATTTTTGACTTTACTGAAATTATATTTGAATATTTATGAATTATAACACCTGTCCGAAGGTAGCCTTTACATATATTATCTGTTCCACAGGTCAAGCGCCGCCTGGACTACCAGCTAGAAAAATCCAACGTTGAACGTCGCCTGTCCCAGAAACACATGGTAGACTGGATAGTAACGAACGTGACTAAAGCCATCACTCCCGACCAGGAGAAGCAAACCCTGGACCGCTGCATCGCCGACCTGGCCGCCCTCGCCGGCAGAAAGTGAACACATTGCCGCATCTTGTAGATTATTTATCAATGTAATATAATGTAATAAAGTTAATCGGTGATTAGTTTTTTATGTTTTATTTAATGTGTTTGCTTATAGATTAGATCAGCGGTTTCCAAAAGGTCATATTCATCAATAAACCTTTCCTTCTTTTATTTTTAAGTTTGGCAACTAAGTCCAAATTACGGCTTATTTCTGTCAGTGTCGAGTTATAGTCTTCAGTCACAATTAATGTGAACCGTATGTGAACGCACACTTATCCGAGCTGAACGCGGCGTTCACCTTAAATCACTTTCACATTATATTCCTCAGTCAGTCACCGTCCATAAAAGTCATGTTTTACTACAATGGTGGTCATTGTACTAAAACTCTTCAAGGACTTTTTGGGACAACTTGAAACACATAATTCATTTCATTTCACTTCACTGGTGCACATGGATTGATAAGCGATAATATGCAATAAAACTCAAAATACAGGAATTAATGAAAATAAAAACTAAAACGTAACGTCACTACAAGTTCCCGCCAAAAAAGTCAACCTTTCCTTTGCCGAGGTCATCGCATGGCATCGAATTTACTTTTGCTCCTCCATATTTTCTCCACTTCAACGGCATTGCTAAAATGCTGTTCTTTCTACAAAGCACCATTTAAAAAGGATAACATTCTCATTTTACGTATGTATGAGGAATTGGCCACTTTTATGACCCAGATGATGCGCTCGTGGTGTAGCATGATAAGCCGTTCTTAATCGATCTGCATGTTAAGCTACCACCGTCGTGATCGGTACCTGGATGGGTGACCGCCTAGTGGTATTTCAAATCGAGCGTTTCCGTGCTTCGGAAGGCACGTAAAGCCGTTGGTCCCGGTTATCACTTAATTGTGATAGTCGTTAAGCTAGTTGGAGGCCTTCTAGGGGGCTTGAAAACTCCAGCAGTAGGCTAGCCTACCTCCACCGATCCGCAGTGCGCACGCGTAGTGGAGCATCTGCCCATTCCCTTTCACCCCGATTTATGTGTAGGAGGCCTGTGCTCAGCAGTGGGACATTATAGGCTGATGATGACCCAGATGAAGGCAGTATAGTTCCTTTGAACTGGGTAAACTAATGCGTAGAGGGACTAAGTAGCGTCACGACTAGGCAAAACATGAAATATGAGTGGTAGAGCATAGCGTTTATTCGCTCAAAGAGCAGCTCGACTGGGGAAGTACCTTACAGAATACCGCAGACAAATAACTTTATGTTGTATAAAGTTGTGTTCCTGCTCGGAGTAAGGTCGCCAGAGCTCATAGGGGAGGGCGGAAAGGTCAGTAACGCGTGAGAGATGCTAATTGTATTGCAAGCGTCCATATGACTACGGTAACCGCTTACCATCAGGCGGGCCGTATGCTTGTTTACCGACTAAGTTGTATAAAAAGAAAAGAAAATAAAAGACAATTATTAATATTGCAATATATTTATTATACAATAGAATTAGCTGGACAAGAGTTCACTGTTTAGTAAGTTACTTGGCGCGGGATCGCCCTTAGTTAAAGCTTTCATTTACAATAGCCTGTGGCACTGCAATGCATGCAGATCTTGCTATTCAGTTAATTTTGAATATCTAACATTAATTTGTCTGACGAGGACCTCTAGTGGACACTTTTGGAAGCATTTCATACAAAATGTTTCACCGTAGTCGCGAGTGTAGTTACGTTAGCAAAGCAAACTCATGGTAGGCGTAGGTACTGACATTTTTTTTATGGTTCAAATAATACAATGTTATTTTTCAAAGGCCAGCCTAAGTATTCATACTAATTCAATGTTAGGTACGCTATTTTTTGGCAACATCAGTGTTGGTCCCATTGTAAAAATTGTTCATAATGACGAACCTCTAAAAATTAGGCTACCCTTTGAAAAGAAACCCTGTATTTGGCAATACTAGAGACTAGTTTTTAAATTATAATTCCTCTGTCTTTCAAAATAATGTTTAAATTTGCTACTCTCAAAGTATGTTCACATTACAGTATTTGTGTTTATTTTGAAGCTCCAATAAGCAATTAATGAGTTAACATCGAAAAATTAACCTTAAATGTATAAGTATAAACAAACATTTAGAGTAGCCGAGAGACAGCGGCAAGTCGTGTCGTTGAAATATGCCAAACTGTGCCGTTATAAATTGTAAAATCTCCGTAAACCCGTGACCCGTCAATGGCTGTTTATTTCATCAAATGCAGGTAAAAAAACACGCTCAGTGTTTTTTACCTGCATTTGATGAATGAATGTTTCTTATTATTCTTTTCATATTATTTAATCACCAAGCGTTATCTAGACTTTGTATGTAAATAAAGTAAACGGCTTCTTAATGTATGTTTGTTGAACTCACAGAGCAAGGAGTCCAGCCAGCGCGCCTATACTAAGGCTACATTCCGAATTGGATAATATCGCTCGTAGTGCTCACAGCAATAATTTGCGTACCGAATTAGATATCACGTTAATGTGAGAACCGGAACGCTCGTGATCGCGCTCACAGTATTCAAAACAGAACATAAATCTGAATTAACAATGCGCTAAGACTCCTTATATCTTTTATTAGTTGACTCGAAAAAAGGAATATCCGCTTTTTTATTATTTTTCTCTCATAAAGTCATAAAAAGTGTCTTTGCCAAATGTAAAACCAAGAATCTTATTAGATTTTTGCCGTCACTTTTGACAGCGCTCACGGTGATATCAGTTTAGGGCATGGTCGGTGTGAGCGCAAGATGGCGCATGTCATGACGTCATCTTGACGTTTCACGGGACGATTACAGAAGATTATCAATTCGGAATGCAGCGAAGTGTAACGCAAACGTTACACGACTTTACATAAACGTACACGACTTCTTGGTACTAGGCGCACATATCGCGAAAGAGACAATTATATAATAATATTAGCACGTGACGTGAAAAGATAAGCCCTCGTTGAGCGGTGACATTTTGGTAGGTATAATTTTATTTCAATAAACTTGCTCTGCGGTTGAAGTATTTTATTATTTAACGTTAGTAGTAAGTAACTAATTAGAAATAAACCAATATTGGCAGTGCATATAACATTTAATCTTCATTTTGCGTGCTTGGTAGTGCAGCGCCAAGATTCACTTTTAACTACCGGATCTTAAGTCTAAGTTCAACTTTACAAATCATTTATATGGTTTACTATGGATTAATAATATTATATAAACTTTAATTATAATGTTTATTTACGTCACAACACACCAAAATACTGTTTACCAAGTGTAGTATAACCGTATCAGGTATACAGGATGTATTATATAAATATTAAATTAAATCAGTTTTTGTGATCGCGGACAATACATTTATAGTAGGTAAACATATCCAATAATTATTTTGTTCTAATTATTTACAAAAGCGAGTTCTAAATACCGACATCGAATGTACAAAATTGTGCAGCAATACGTCGCATGCTGTCTCGCTCGCACGTGATCTCAAGCATATTTCGTTTTGAAATATATGAAGATACATTTAATCGTAGTACTGTACTTAATTATCATATTTGCATTAATATATTTATTTTACAATATTTTGTCGTCCGATGTCCGATCGACAATTCCCATTACAAGCTAAATCGATATAAAATCATTGTAAATATTTTATCAAAAACCACCTGTGCACCAACTAATATAATCGCATAGCGAAAAATGCTTAAAAACCAATAAATACTACATTATAAAAAATATATAGTATATGTATATCTCTTTCTAAAATTAACGTACAAAAATGTCTACATTACTTTGTTTTAACAAAGCATTTGTGGATTACATTAAAAAAAATGTGGTATGACTTTTCTTTTTTTCATTTCGGTAAGATGCCCGAAAGATAGAGAGGGAGAGATTACAATAACATGTCGCGTAGGGATTAAAAATATCTCCAGTGAAATGTGGGTCCAACCCAAAAGTACACGTACCAAAAACTAAAGGGCACGATGTTTTATTGAAAACATGTTTTTTTTTATGTTTCATGATATTTTTTACGAGGTTCGCAGACACAGATTGTAATTAGTAAATTTTTTTTTTCTCTCAGTGAACAATATAATGTACCCTACATACAATACTATCGCTAATCTAAAATAACAACTGAACGACAAAAAGTAACAAAAATATTTATAATCATTAGTATTTGGTTTCTAGACGTATAGTTATACGAAAAAAACATTTAATTTTCACACAAATTTACAATTTATTGTTATTTTTATTATACATTTTATGCACCGTTAATTTCATGCAATATTCGTTTGTCACAAATTGTTAAATGATTTTTATTTGATTTAATCTCTTAATTAATGTAAAAAAAATGTGCGAAAATATTATTCTAAGCAAAATTTAGCACCTTCATAAAATCATTTCAATGTGGCGCCAAAATAAAAATTATTACTACAATATATAGTAACAATAAAGCAATATTATTAGCTACCATAAATCAATGACCATACTGGCGAGAATCGATAATCAATGCAAATAAAAAAAAATCTCAACTCAGTTTTAAATATAAAAAAACAGCTACTCAAGTTTGACTGCAAGAAATCATAGTTCTCTCTTGGAAATTAAAGCCATGCATTAAAGCATTATTTTGGTGTATTTTGTTAGAAAAAATTACAAGAATTATGGCACTATAGACAAAGAAATAGATAATTGTACCATAGACGAAAATTCAATTTACATATAAAGATAATAAATAAAATCAACAAAATAATAAATTATGCTTAAGAACAACCTAGAAAAGGACTGAAAAATAAATACCTTAAAAATAAAAATAAACTCGTTGCAAAATGATCCTTAAAACTAGTACAAAAAGAGCAAGAAAATAAACTGTATTAAAAAACACAACCTATGAAAATATAAGAAAGAAACTTCGTAAAGTAACATATCTATGGAGTGGGTTTGATTATTAAAAAAAAAGTATTTATAACCATGACAATCATCATTCAAAACATTGTTATACGCGTAAAAAAAATCGTCTCTTCACTTCTTAAAGCGATACGCATTAAATACGTGCATACTTTAGAATAAAATACGCTCCTGATACGCATCAAATGTAAAAAAATCTTTGCAAATCTATTGATTCAAGTGAGTTTTACTTTGAGGAAAGACTAGCGTTCAAAGAGGAAAAATCCACACTGAAAATCTCGGAATCTGTATATATAAATACATATAACATCGTATTTAGCTCACCAGGTTAATTTTTTCATGTTACAAGATTGTGCATTTCTTCTTCTTTCCACTCCTGGTGTCCGACTTGGTGTTTATGCGTTCTGTCTCTTGAAAACGACGGACTAGCCGCACTAATTCGTGGAAAGCTTGGTCGACATTCATGCGGGCCTTTGCACTACATTCTATGTACGGTACCTTCAACTGGCGGGACAAGGCCTGCGCTTCATCCAGAGGCACCTGGAAATTTGTGAAATAGCATATACAATGTGTATATGCATAAAGTACAAGACTTCTTTGGTAGGTATGGCGCACAGATCGCAGAGTATTTTTTTAATAATATTAGCAAGACGTGAAAATATAACCCTCATTGCGCGGCGACACGTTGGCTATGATTTTAATTCAATAAACTTTTTTTTATACCAGGTGGCAAACAAGCATACGGCCCTCCTGATGGTAAGCGGTTACCGTAGTCTATGGACGCTTGCAACACCAGGGGTATCACTCGCGCGTTACCGACCTTAAACTTACTACTTACTCAGACTTGGAAGCAAATACATTGTTCACACGGTTGTATGATCCAAAACTAAGCAGATCTTGTACTATATAGAAACCAGATAACTGATATCATCATCATCAGCCTATCATGCCCCACTGCTGAGCATAGGCCTCCTGCATACTGCGAGAGGCTGTAGTTAGTGGTCAACCTACTGTTGGAGTTTTCAAGCCGCCTAGGAGGCCTCCAACTAGCTTAACGACTATCACAATTAAGTGATTATCAGGACCAACGGCTTTACGTGCCTTCCGAAGCACGGAAAACGCTCGATTGGAAATACCACTAGGCGGTCACACATCCAGGTACCGACTACGACGGTGGTAGCTTAACTTTGCCGATCGATTAAGAACGGCTAATTATGCTACACCACGAGCGCTTCTGATATACTACGCCTATACAACGTAAATATTAACAGTTTCATTTATTGAACTCAAGTGACGAAACTAGTCAGTTATTTATCGTACAAGGCCATATTAAGAATTAAACAAATTATACAACAAGGATAAAGAGTCAGTGCGTTGAAAACATTTTCATGATGATTAATACAATAATAACAATAAATAGTGGGAATTTTATTTGTCATAGTGTAGATGTGACCATAAATGCCACACTGTTATCGTATTGAAAACGTGCTACTATTCCATTCATGAACCGAGTTTTATTATCCTTAAAAGTTCTGAATGGGGAACTTTTTACGTCATGTAGTACACATTCAACAATTGTATGGGAATTTTAACAAATGTACCTAACTCATTGTTGAATGAGGCTAAATTTCCCGATTCATAAAATTACGTACTACATATTATTTTATTTACAAGGTAACATCATTTTTATCATGGCTTAATGATCTAATATAAAATGTTGGAAGCTTGTAGTACGCACTACCATGCACGTAAAACATGGAATTTGGTCTCTAGAATTGGAATAAAATTTAATTTCCTTCGATATTTAAGAGATGGAATCTTGTAGCTTCCTATCACTGTAGCTTCCTCCACTCAACTCTATTGTTTACTTTGGCTATTAAAATTGAATCAATACCATAATTAATAATCCTAACTAATATTAGAAATGCGAAAGTGAATGTTTGATTATTTATTTGTTACGCATTCACACCTAACTACTCAACCAATTATCATAAAATTTGGCATGCAGATAGTCTATGGTATCCGGGAAAGCTATATATCCCTCGGGCACGCGGGTGAAACCGCGGGGCGCAATTATAGTATTTAATAAATACAACTTAACCTAAATAATATTACACATAGTGACACATACAAGTCCCAACACACACACTGCTTATGCGCACGTTTGTTATTATAACTAAATATTTGATTTATTATTATTATTGCATTTTTACATAAATTTTAAACTTTATCCTATTGCATAGGAGAGGGTACTGGCTTCTGCAACACAGGCTTAGACCTAGCTCAGAAGTCAAGGACTTCGTTTTAATTATTTTCATAGATTATGTTACATATACCACGATCAATTAAACAATATTATGAAGAACTGCTGCTGCTGTATCAATTCTGATAGAAAATATCTTGTATTATTATCTCACCCGCCTCTGATGCTCCAAATCAGCCTTGTTCCCCACAATAAGCATTGGGAACTCGTCCCGGTCCTTCACTCGAAGGATCTGCTTGTGGAACTTGTATAGCTCATCAAAGCTAGCGTGGTCAGCCACCGAGAACACAAGGAGGAAACCTTCACCTGACCTCATGTATTGTTCACGCATCGCGCTGAACTCCTCTTGACCAGCTGTGTCCAGAACTGGAAATTAAAGATCACATAGGTACAAAAAAAGTCAAATAAGTGCATTAGTTAGATTATCAAATAATTTGACTGTTTTACAAAAAACTTAAACCGACTTCAACCCTGATCTGATGACAATGGGACCAAACGGGAAGTGTACCCTTCCAACAAAAAAGAATTTTCCAAATCGGTTAATAAATGACGGAGTTATGAGGTAACAAATATAAAAAAATTAATAAAAAAAAACATACAACCGAATTGAGAATCTCCTTTTTTTGAAGTCGGTTAAAAATATAGGACACGTATTTTTTGCTTTACCAAATCATAAAAAATTTACAAAGAGTGGGGGCTCGTGACGTCATCTTAAAGTTTTTTTTTTCTCTTTTATCTGCTATCGGCTCCTTAGCCATAATCAGATGTGGTCGAGGCATCAGGGGTTTAGGTGTCATTCCATTAAATGACACCGTAAAAGAAATTTAATTTTTTATAATAATTTGTATATAGGTGAAACCATTGATATACGACACTTATGGACATTCGCTCACCATCAGGTACACTGCAATAAGCATCATGACGAGGCTAGTTGTATATCAATGGTTTTGCAATACTTTTTCTCTACATTAATTCTTACTGAATGAGCTACTACATCATTGTCGCGGGGTAGGAGCCTGGTGATCTGTGGTACAGGTTTTCCTAGTGCAGACACCAGTCTCTCACAAATTGTATCTTTTGCCATACCTAAAATGCTCATTATTGTTTTTATTTACATATAATTTGTGAAGAGAGAATAAATGATTATATTATAATTTCTTTGGTCTACCTAACCTCACTTTAGAGTTTAGAGTGCAAAGTGTACTCTAACGTGACGTCACGCGGAACTTCAACACAGGATATCTTCGTATTTTTTGTTTAATTGACAAAAGAAAAAATACGTGTCAAATATTTTTTGATAATGTAAAAGATGGACTAAATAGTGTTTTTTTGTCATCTACCCCATTGTTGGTGTTCTGTGCTCTGTGTCATGATCAAGATGTTGTTTTCATGGCCAAAGAGGGATTATATCAAGTCATAGAAAAACATAACAATGTTGGTGGATGTGGAGCCCACAATTTCACTTGCGGTCATATATAATTCTCTAGCCCATGACCTACCTACCTCTGCAAAATATCACACCAATCCATTGCTGTGTGAATTAAGTTCAAATCAACCCACTTTCACATATATATATTAGTATAACTATGCCTATTTAAAAATAGTACATGCATAAACAAATGCAACACTGTTTACTGACTACTGATAGCAACTGATTGCATTACATTGTGTAGTTAATATGATCTTATCATGACTTGTGGATAAACAGATATGGAAGTTATTTATTTATTTATTGGTGTATAAAACAGATTACAGACATAAAAACTTATATCTAATTAATATTTAAGACAGGTTGTAATCCTTACCTTATACACACAAAATCTATATATATATAAAAGAAAGTTGTGTTAGTTACACTATTTATAACTCAAGAACGGCTGAACCGTTTGGCTGAAAATTGGTGGAGGTAGCTTAGAACCAGGAGACAGACATATGACACTTTTTATAGGGTAGGGTAGGTAGGCGGTAAAGAAGAGTGCGCGGGTGGCGGATGTTGTTTATGGAACACAACTGAATTTTGCTTAAAATATTAGCAGCATTGGTTATAGGATTGAATACTTAGATCATATTTTTAAAAATAATATTATTATGAGATTGAAATAATAAAATTGGTTTACGTAATGAAAACTTCCAAGTTTAGTATGTTTTAGAGCCCCTACAAACTATTCAATTCATATCATTTATTTCAAATAGACCTTTATGAATATCTGACTCTAATACAGTAAAACAAGCTTAGATTTATTACATAATATTTACATTCTAACAATTAAGACTGAATCTATATTTAATAAGCAAATAGCAAACTTAAGCAGACCAGCTCCCACAAGCAGCACCTGTTCACAAGTATGACGCATGATTATAGACTCTCTATTGGTCTGGGTTCTTATTTTGTATGAAGATTTGAATCATAATGTACACACTTACATCTTCATACATATCACATTGAATATTGATATAGTTAAAAAAAATATGTAAAAGTCAGAGTGGACCTGTCGACGAGCCAGCGGTTTAAGAACCCAAGAAAAGAAGCCATGTTGGCTGATAAAAAGCCTATGAAGTTTATACTAAGAAAATTATAATAATACATCCAAAATAAACCTGTATCATATCAAAAACTTTTTTGAAAACAAAGATGAGTTAGACAGCCGAGTCTACATAGATTTTATATTCCATTGACCTTGTACGAGCACATGAATTATATCAATAACAACAATTTCCACATTCTTTCTACCCACATTCGCAAAGCACCAGGAATAGTTGAAATATAGACTTACTGTCCAATTTAGCAGGTACATCATCAATGACACACTGCTTCGTGTAGCTATCCTCAATGGTAGGGTCGTAGTCTGTGACAAAGTAGCTCTGAAATTAGGAATACGAGGTATTAGAGGGCCATCTGCCGTGACACAGTGGGCGGAGCATGTAGGCCTTGAAATACTTACTTAGAACTATTTTTAATCATGAACACATCGAATTATACACAAACTTGTCACAAAAATCTGTTCAAATTTCGAAGCCACGAACACGAATTAGAAGTCTAGGATATTTACGTGTATACTTCCCAAATACGGAGATAGATACCTGTATAAATTGTATTGTGATAGCACTTTTACCGACGCCTCCACCGCCGACCACCACTAGTTTGTAAGTCTGCGCCTGATTCGGTCTATCGCCCGGTCTTGACATGTTGATTTTTATAAATATTCACTATTACAGACGCTAATAAAATAAGTTTGATTTCTCTAATTTATTATAATCAGCAGTAGTTCACACAGATGATGACTCAAAATCCGACTGAGATGGATAGAGAATTTTTTTTTGAGGCAGAGAAAGATGGGGATAGTACGTTCCGTATCTGACATTTGAAATTATTTGCTTCAAAATATAATATTGTATAAATATATTAAAGCAATTCTGGTAGCCTATATAAAATATTTTGATATATTTTAACAAAACGCTTATTATCTGTAGAAATAGGATCCAAGAAATGTGCTTTTTTAGGAAATAGCAAGAGTGTTTTTTTTAATCATAGTGAATTTTGCGTGTAAAGAAATGTTAGGTCAGATGAGAATTAATGTTGCCTGTGCTAAAGCCGAATAAAATTACGGTCTTTTACATAAACGATCATATTATTAATTATTTTAATTATTTTTCTGTTCCACTCTGCGAATGCATGTATAGGCAGTATGTAACAACTGTATGACTTATTTTAATATTGTAAAGTGCTGTGGATTTTCTATCATATATAAAATAAAATAAATTATTATTTATATGTAGGTATTTATACCACAAACTATTTATACTTATTTTGGCAACTGAAAAAAATAAACTAAGAAAACCCATGATCCAGAAAAACCGATATCTTCAAAACTGCACTATTTTTAAGCTTGTCCACAAGTCTGTGTCAATATTATTTTGGCTGCATTCCGAATTAATGATATAATCGCTGTAATCGATTTGAGCGTGCTTAAACCCGTTCCATATTAACCTGAGCGCGATCACGATGTCCCGTGTAACGTCATAGATGACGTCATGACATACGCCATCATGCGCTCACACCGACCATGCCCTAAACTGATATCACTGTGAGCGCTGTCAAAAAGTGACGGTTAGTTATTGTGTTTTCGGCAAAAATCTAATAAGATTTTTGGTTTTCTTTATGGAAAAGATACTTTTTATGATTTTATGAGAGAAAAATAATAAAGAATGCGGGTATTCCTTTTTGCGAGTCAACTAATAAAAGATATAAGGAGTTCTAGGGCATTGTTAATTCAGATTTTAATTAAATTCTCAAATGTTCTGTTTTGAATACTGTGAGCGCGATAACGGGCGTTCCGAATTGTTGACAGTTCTCAGCTGTCATTATCGTGATATCTAACTCGGTACGCAAATTATTGCTGTGAGCACTGTGAGCGATATTATTTAATTCGGAATGTAGCCTTTGTCAAATTGACAATCTCAAATCATGCATGGAGGAGCTGTCAACCAGTGTTGCCAATTTAGCGACTTTGTCGCTAGATTAAGCGACATTTTGACACTCACGGCGACTTTTTATTCTCATTTAGCGACAAAAAAACTAGCGACTTTTCTAGCGACTTTTTGATGTGAATCGTTTCTCATTTAAATTTATTTGATTCCACATTTGTGTAACTATGACTATACAATAAATTAATTTACAATCCTTAGTTCATTCCATATTGAACACAAATGTAGCTACAATCGATAATGGAGAAATCGAGAGAATATTTAGTGCTCTTAATAATAGTAAAATCAAAGTTACGAAATCGCACGGGGTTAAAAATATTGAATTCCATTTTAATGAATAAAAAATATTATGATTATGATTTACAATTATAGAATAGAATAGAATAGAATAGAAAACATTTATTCAGCTCATAATTTAACACAATTAGAGTTACTCCGGCTTATTGGCACCAATAAAGCCACATTTACCCAGAAAAATCAACAACCTTCGACCTCGATGGCGAGTGATCCTCAAGTTCCGCAAACCTCGACCTCGAGTGCGATTGTTATTGATTCGGATGATGATGAAGATTTTATATATATATTGTTTTATAATATTATTATTAAATTTGAATACTTTATTATTTTGAGTTTCACTTTTCAAGCATCATTAAAAAAGCGAGTTCTAGAAAAAAAATCTGGCGACTTCTAGCGACTTTTGAACCAGCCATCTAGCGAGATTTTATTTGGTAGAGTTGGCAACACTGCTGTCAACCGATCACGTCAATAAATCTTGAATTGAATTGTTGCTAACCGTTTGCATGCTCTTTCTTTACATTTCTATTTGAAACTTGCTCATAAGATAACAAATATAACATAAATATGTTTTCTACGAGTTCACAAAGAAAATTTTGGACCTTTAGTGATGAAACTGAATTGGCGAGGCACCGAGAAAAGCACAATTTGGAGTACATAGCAAAGCACGGTTCGCACATTGACGAATATCAACGTTACAACTTCTTTTTGTCGCCCGAGGAAGAAAGAGCACTTCTAAAACAGTATGAGCTACATCTGAAGGAATTCTGCAAGCGATTTAGCCCGCCTATGCCTAAAGGAGTTGTGGGTACCGCGTTCCATTATTTCAAACGCTTCTACTTGTACAATTCTACAATGGATTACCATCCGAAAGAGATTCTGGCTACATGTGTATACCTCGCGTGTAAAGTCGAAGAATTTAACGTGTCCATAGGCCAGTTCGTCGCTAATATCAAAGGAGACCGTGACAAGGCTTCTGACATTATATTAAACAATGAATTACTGTTAATGATGCAGTTAAACTATCATTTGACTATACATAATCCTTTTCGACCTGTTGAAGGGTTCTTGATTGACATAAAAACTAGGTGTACTCTTGCCAATCCAGAACGATTGAGGGGTGGCATTGACGAATTTCTTGAAAAAGTATTTTTGACTGACGCATGTTTATTATATGCTCCATCACAGATAGCATTAGCTGCTGTACTCCACGCAGCTAGTAAGGAACAAGAGAACTTAGATAGTTATGTCACAGATATGCTATTTAGAGATGCCGGACCAGATAAATTGGCAATACTAATAGAAGCTGTGCGAAAGATACGATCTTTGGTAAAAATGGTTGAATCTCCGGCACGGGAAAGAGTAAAACTGATAGAGAAGAAGTTGGACAGGTGCCGTAATCAGGAGAACAATCCAGACAGTGAGATATACAAGAGACGGATGAGAGAAAATTTGGACGAAGATGATTTGCCTCATATGGGGTCGAGTCGGATGTCACTGGACACAAGCGGTGTTACACAAGTATTATCACCGTCTGCGTCATAATAATATAATTATATTAATAACAGTAAAGGACATATTCTAACATAACATTATTTGTTCAGCATGACTAACCCTACATAGGTTTCAAAAATGTGACAAAATACCCACCTGGTATAACAATGCCTTAAGTTTGATAGCTATGACAACAAAGCTTTAGTTTATTAATAAATGCAGGTAGCATATGCATTAGACTTAATTTGAACTATCATTATAAATTGTTGCCAGCGCTGGCCCTAGGGTAGAGCGACAGGATCTAATTAAATGTCAAATGTAAAAAAAAATGTTGGCATTATTTTTATGGTGCCTTTTGAAACCTCGGGGGTGCGCCAAAAGACGATATCGCTCGATCAAGGGCTATTTAGATGTATGACTATTATCTTGTAATAAGTAATTTGTAAATAAATAAATTGATTTTATATGAACTAATGTTTTTCCCTAATAATGAGTATTATGGCCTTATTTTCCACAGAATACTGTAATATAATAAAATTATCTTTCAAAATCTATAAGTATATAATATTAATGTATAGTTGAAGAGTTTGATTGTTAGTTTAAAAGCGCAAAACTCTAGATTATTATGTATGTGCTACTTTTTAGTCTGGGAACACGAGTGAAACTGCGGGGGACAGCTAGTCATACTAATATAATAAATGCGAAAGTGAGTCTGTTTGTTACCTTTTGAAGCAGCAATATATTACTTGAAATCTCAATGACACAGTATCATTTTGAATTTTGGCAAAGTCGTAATCATAGAGTATATTTGTATGTGTCGTCATAGAGCAACTTATATACTGGCTTGTGTGTCGTAACTATGTATAGTATATTATTTACCCTGTAAGTATATCGGTTACATAAAGAATGTTAACTTCCAACGGACAGATGTCGCCACAAGCTGCAACATCGATCGCGCGATCAAATTGCCCCTAGTTTCTAAGAAATACCTCAGAGAATATAAATACTACGTACAAGTAATACTTACTAGTTAGACCACGGTCCATTGCAATGACCTAGTTTAGCCACTTAGCGGAAGATCTCTTATTTACTGGAGGAGTCACCTTGCTCCTCCAGAGGAACAATTGACTTTACTTATACCCACGACAGACGGAACGGAACGGAGGCGGTATATGCGTTTGGGGTTAGAGGTTGTTTGTTTGTTTGATGCGGGTTTTTGCAATAAGTAGCTGTAATTTCAGAACAGTAGTTCTACCATGAGTTTTCTACACTAACGTAATCAACAGTCGCTAGCGACTACGCTGACACATTTTGTATGAAATGCTTCCAAAAGTGTCCACTAGAGGCGGTGCTCGTTATACAAAATATTCACCGTAGTCGCTAGCATGTGTAGATTATGATAGTGTAGAAACATGGTAGAGGTACTGGCTCTTTATAGCTGTAGGCGACCAGGGAGCGCTGCAGCAGCCAGTCCAGTCAGTGCTTGAGAGCTTCTCAGAAACTACTTATTCATCAGATTTTTTAACCGAGCTGGTTTTTAGATATGTTTTACAGCTGTTGATTACCAGGGCGCGCTGCTGCAGGCAGGCTGGTTCGTGCTTGAGAGCTTCTAGGAAACGATTAAACCAATCAATTACATGATCCATGGTACCAGTACCCCGAGTGTAAAGAATTGACGTTAATAAACCCTTACTAGTAGCTCAGAGTAGATAAATACTACGTAGATAAATACTACGTACAACAGAGGGTCAGCGCCCATACTTCAAAAGTTACCACCGTAATTCGCGCAAGTACAGCGCCGGTGGTGAGTCAAAGGTACTATTTGCTAGTCTTGCCACGTATGTCACTACAGCAATGTTAGTTTTGTCAGTAAATGACAACAGATGTCACTTTTTATAGAACAGTATTTTAAAGGACGATGGGCACTTTTTATTTTTTCCTAACATTTCTAATTCTATGGTATAAACATTTTTTTATTGTTTGAAGTTTTTAATTTAAAAGGCGTGAAAGTAAAAAAGTAAAAAGAAAAAAAAAACTGTATTATTACTCCATCGTGTCGCTTATAAAGATCTATTTCTGGGAAACAATTTCTGTGGAAAATTAATGGAAACATCTATTTATTAAGAAACCACTACATACATCTAGTCTGGTCGCAGTACTACAAGCTCTGGAAAGACTTGAAACAGCCACCTAAGAAACCACTATCTAACAGTCATCAAGTCGAACAATTCCTTGGAACACTCCCCGTTGTACAAGCGGTAGAACACACATAAGGCAAAGTCTCTCCTCAAACTGAGAGGCTCGGGATCGTCGACAATTCTAGCGGCACGTCGCTGAACCGAGTCTAAAGGCCCAAGCTGGTATCCAGGTGCCCCCGCCCACATATGGCAACAATACTCCATATGAGGCCGGACTTACGACTTATAAAGATGCAGCCTTTGACGACGGCTCTTATGCTTCTGCTGGACAGAAAGCTGGCAACCCATTTGCATAATCCCTCGAGAAGCCCGTATGATGGTAACTTCCTTAGAAGACCCCTGTGCCAGACCCGATCGAACGCCTTCGCTACATCTAGGCTCACTGCCAATGCCTCACCTTGACTCTCGATGCAGTGGCGTGCCTAGGGTTTCAGAATAGGGCATGCCGAGAGATATGTTACTGTAGTTTTTAACAGTGAATGTAGATAAATCCGTCAGTAGTCGTAGTTTTAAACCGAATGGTGTGTATATAAGGCGCCTCGGGCAGTGGCGGTACGTCCATACAAGCCCAAAAGCCGGGCTTGCCCTACTAAAATAATTCTCTAACAAGAATATAAACTTCCGAACTATTTAAAAGTTCGCGCTCTTCGCTATTATTGCTTTTCGATGTCATCAACCCCCGAGGCGCCTTATATACACACCATTCGGTTTAAAACTAGGTAGGTACGGTATATCTATATCTGTGTACGACCCGCCTCGCACCACCTCGCACGGTCAGTCAAGGCCTCTCGCTCGCACGCGTGGGCTTGCAACCGGGCTTCGTTGCCAGCGAGTGTATCTCTTTCTAACCTATGAAAAACTATCCATAATGAGATATAACTATTGTTGGTTTATATAGCACAACAGTATGAGATATTTGAGATAATGAAGCCTTGCATGCGTATGAAGTTGGTTGTGACGGTTCGTAGTGAATGCGAAATGACGAACATCGCGCATGCGCCCCGCCTGTGGCCCCGCTCGTGCCGTTTGCGTCAAATTTCATTACATATGCATTTGTTTGAGCGAAAGTTGTTTTTTTTTAATTGGGAACCCTGCGAAATTTCCAAAAGCCCTTGCTTGAAACTGCAGAATTTCCGATCACTCTGGTGATTATATAACTGTTAGTATTCCATTTTATTCCTTTGTATTTATAATTTACCGAAATGACCTTACGACCGTCAGGGTTACCTACCTATATCAACTACACCTAATTAATTAGGATACTGATAAAAACACCGTGTAAAATTAACAAAATATATGTACTTACTGTCTTACACTTCAGAATCTTGCTTAATTTAAAAACCAACAACTTAAATAAAATCTGTTTATTGCGACAGCCGTTAAACTCAAATTATTAGTGGTACGGTTCTCCATTATAACAAAGTGCAGTGATAATTGATAAATAAATATATTTCCTAGGTTAACATCGCACAAGAAAACAAATAATCACGCATTCTGATTTTGGCTCCGACACAATTGCGTACAGTGTGCTCGCAAGCGCGTGGCGGCCCCGACAGTTTAGTCGAGCCCAGCTCGAAGCGAGCTGTTGATGCTTATCGCGGTAGATATAGGCAAGTGACAGAGGCCTGACCCGGAGCTATATAGGCTATTGCCGGCCCTGATTAGGGAACGATTAAAAATAGGTCAAGATAGCAATTTTTTAATCTTCTATATGTTTTTAAAATCACTTTAATACCGAGCAAGCGAAGAGTCTCCGTTTCAGCGTGGACAAAAATGCTTTCGTATGTATGTCCAGATAACCGGCTATTCTCCACTACAGGTCAAATTACTCATCCGATTCTCTATAAATTTTGTGAGCAGGGTCGGTGATTTACGAATGGCTTTAATCCTTTTGACCATAAAAGACTTAATAATTGTTCTTATTTGATATTTTGTTGAATAAATGAAACCACTATACGTTTTCCTGCACTAGCTAGATACAGACTTAAGCCCATAAAAACAAATGAAATACAATTGGTACGAAACTGCCCATTGTACTTTTAAAAATAATCGTTGTAGATTTCAAAATATTTAGACTATATTTATTTACCGTTGAAGTCTCTGCTTATTAGAAACAGGTTAATATTAGATTTATTTTATTATTATTTGATTGTTTCGGTCCTAGACGATAAAAAGAAATAAAAATAATCGACGGTAAGGCCATCTATGTAAGGTCGAAAGATTTAAATAAAATTAAATAAATTGCAAATATTGAAAATACGAGTTTAAAAAAATAATTAAATTAAATTATTATTATCAAATTGTATTCCTTTGCAATAAATCTCAATAAAAAGTGATTTAATAGCGTTTTGACTAAGAATTAATTTTCAATCCGTCCATACGATGTCTGTAGCGACATCTTTACGTGTGAATTCTACACTAATTATAAAATGTATGTGATTGACCAGACATGCTAGTAGTATGGGAGAAATTAGTACCATGAGTATTCCGCTAGAGGCGCTGCGCCAATTCCTATAGAGAAGTGTCGTAAACGCAAACGCATTAGTGTACGTAGTATTTGTACGTAGTATTTATATACTCTGAGGTAGTATTTATATAATCAGCTAATGCGTACATAACGGCTTTGGTTATAAGGTTACCCCCTTATTCATAATGAAGTTATCAAACTTTGATTAGCTAAAATTCCGAAGTCTTTATCTGACACGTGACATTTGGTGATCGAAAGAGTGAGACGGGACACACTATTACACTGATTTAGTTAAAAAGCGATTATGAATAAGGGGGTTAGTCTAAAGAGAGGTAGTGCGTAGCGTTTATCGCTCAACGAACAGTTCGACTGGGGAAGTACCTCCACCTTTCAGATTACCAAATAACTGTATGTTGTGTTCCTGTGCGCGTTTTATTTTCTTATGCGTGAGGTTGCCATATTGCTCATCAGGGAGCGGAGCAGGGTCGGTAACGCGTGTTGCCCAGCCTAAAATTATTAATAACATTTTTGTTTTGAATGTTTCGACGAGTTGGGACTCCAACCAGACACAACATTCCAGTACCTCTACCATGAGTTTTCTACACTAACGTAATCTACAGTCGCTAGCGACTACGGTGAAACATTTTGTATGAAATGCTTCCAGAAGTATCCACTAGAGGCGGTGCTTGTCATACAAAATATTCACCGTAGTCGCTAGCGTGTGTAGATTATGTTAGTGTAGAAAACTCATGGTAGAGGTACAGACATAAACTTGAGCTAAGCAACGGTCTGCAACAGTACAGTATCCAGGATTCATGTCTTTCAAATCAAGGTAAATAAGTAACAAGTATTTATTTATGGAACAGCATATTTAATTCATGGTAACAAACATTATATTACAAATTACTTAACAAAATAATGAAGTCGTTCCATCTTATAATTTTTTTTAGTAACAGAATTATTATGAGGCCGTAGTCGTAGGGAAAAGTTGGAAAATGCTCTTTCATCTGATTTCAAACCTTCTGGCAGAGGATCATCTTTTCAGCTTCATTCTAAAAAAGAAAGAATTGCGTATTAGTAAATAAGTACCTATTAAATGAGTTATGAATATGTAACTGGCAAGCAAACCACTTCTCCACACATGTACTAATGCACCTCCACTCTCTCATACTCATAAACCAAATATACACTCATAGATTCATACAGACACTCACACACTTGCACATATTATTCTTACATGTATTCCTGGTACTCCTACTTTTTGTTAACAATATTTTTATTTAAGTTAGTCTTTCTTTTCATTTCATGTCATATATGTGTTAAAATAAAATTGTTTTATCAATCCGTTTTGTCTCTGCATAATTAACTCACCTGTATCATCTTATAAACGGCTGCAATGGAGTCCTCATTCCTGCACGACACAGTGCCAGCAATGGCTGCTCTCTTACCGCCCCAGCTCGAGGTGAAGGTCAGCTGAGCCTCAGCCACGAAGCACAGGCAAGCGACGAGGACGATCAAAAGGTATACCTTGTACATTTTAGATGATTTCTTTGGTAGTTAGTGAATGGAGGAAGGGTTGATGTGGTTGTGATGAAATTCAAGAGGGATCACGGGTTTTTATATCTTGAATGATTGATGTAGGTATTCGTAGATAGGTGTTGGGATGCGGCTGGCAAATTAAAGAAGCCTGTAAAGGTTATAGTGAATGTGTTGATTGATTATCTTTTCTAGAACCTATTATTTCTGACTACTCACAGACTGATAGATTCGAAGACTATGATAGCTGTATAATTATGATCGATTCAGCAACATTTCGTTTGAACAGGTGTTTTTCCATTGATGGACTATGTCCCTCGACCATCTTTTTTACCCAGTTGGCAAGCCCCTTCCTTAGTGGAATGTCTACGTAATTTAAGGAACTGTGTGCAAATCTCTTGTTACTAGATCTTTCTTTATTGAGTGATAGTGAAGAATTGAGTGTATGTATCTACTTTAAGAAATCCTACTCAAATTACTACTCAATACAAAAAAAAATATAACTAAAGTTAAATTTTCATGGTAAAAATAGTGATATTTATGCTTTTAAGCAGTCTTTCTTAAAGTGGACGATAACGTCACCTTGTGGGCGCTAAAAGGCAAGACTGGGGTCATTGTAGTGGTTTCTTCCTGATATTTCAAACTAAAATTAAATGACTATTACAACTAACTACATCATCTTTCTTAGCCCTCTTGCTGTACCTAGCTACCAAGAATTTTGGAGTATGATTGATTTTTAACAATTTTTGCTTGCAGTAATGTGCTAACAAATCGGCTGCATGTTAAAAATTCCTTCAGATGTTCAATGTGCATCAGTACACTTTAATTTGGTTTTAAATGTTTTGTTTTATTATTAGGGCTCTAGGCAGGTGGGAGAAATAAGTTTCGGAACCTATGCTTTAAACTTTAATTTTATGCTTTTTACTTCAGATTCTTCATGCAAAAACTAAACACCCCCGCGGTGCTCCTTACTCTGTAGGTTCGCTAAATTCTAACGTCTCACTCAAGTACTTACGTACGTGTAGCTGTACCTACTTTATAATATCGTGACAAGTTTTAGGATAGCATCCAGAACAATTAGTCTTAATTAAATAAAAGCCCATCAGTATATTTCCATGTCCATTCCAACAAACAGCCTCCAACGTTTCAGAACTAAAAGTTTCTCGGTACTTCTTGATAACGACAGGCGTTTTCATTAAGTATTTCATTGGTTTCATTTGATTTGTTTTAGAAACCTTCAAAGATATTCAATTAGTATATCTCATGGTATAAAAGAACAATGGGGCAGGATTAATGGTCATTCTGTCATTGGCACTACGAGAGCAACTAAATATTATCAAAATGTGTCGTGCGTTCGTCCTTATAGTTTTGGTGGCAGCCATCTTGGTATTTTCGGAGGCCCAACTGACTTTCAGTTCAGGCTGGGGCAATGGCAAAAGATCTGTTAACACAGATTCTGGTAACGATGGATGTACTTCCGAAGATTCTCTTTATGCTATTTATAAAGTTATTGAGGTAAGTGATTAATTTTTTTGTATTCTAACCGTTCTCGCGAGGACTCGCGTCCTATTATAACAATTGATGTCATTGTTATATATTTAACCGCGAGCCGTTGAAAAAGAAAACAAATTTTGTATCCATCTCGATAATCGAAGCTTCTAAAATTATTTTAGAGCCGGATTTAATTTTTGTTAACGGTTAATTCCATTTTTTCACAAGTTACAAAAATAAACCCAATAATTATGCTCTTTACCGTTGAGGAATTTTGTTATATCATCAAATTTTTGATGATTGACGGGCCAGTTGGCGCAGTTGGTTAAGACGTGGAGTCTTAACCTATAGCGCCGCAGGTCGTGGGTTCGATTCCCACACAGGACATGCATTTGTGTGCATGAACATGTCTGTATGTCCTGAGTCTGGGTGTAATTATGTATATTAAGTATGTATTTACAAACAAAAAAAGTAGTATTATGTATTATGTATTATATCAGTTATCTGGTTTCCATAGTACAAGCGTTGCTTAGTTTGGGATCAGATGACCGTGTGTGAGGAATGTCCCAGGAATGTCCCAGGAATTCCAAGGTGACAATTACAAAATGATTATGGAACCGTCTCGAGACAACTTTCTTCCTATCAAAGAAATTATCATCATAAGTATGGGTCCGATCGAACACAAAAAGAAACTACACAAAACAATTGAGAACCACTAGCTTTTTTTCATGTTCATTCCAGCTGGATATTTTGGATTACGACTAACATCAGAATTTTCATTATTTACAGAGAGAAGCGGAAAAAATGCTAATGTGCCAAAGGGATTCGAAGAACTAGGACTTTGTTATTTGGTTACTTGTGCACAACCCCTGACCCCACATTTATTTCTAAGCAACGGATATGTAAAATATACTTTAATTATTATATTTTTAGCTTTTATATATTATCTTCGCCAATTAGAAATATAAAGATTCATTTGTAAATTAATCCAAAACGTGCTATGTATTTTTTTAATAATATTTCTTTGATTTAGCATCAATTGTTACTTCGATCTTTGATAAATAAACTATTGTTATCGAATAAAACATAGATTCATGTGACATCTTTCATTTACAAAACAAATCAATTAGACTGAGAGCTGGGGAACCCTTTGGAAGACGTTCTTTCTGTAAAGCTAGAAATTGTTTTAGTGATGAGTCATAGTCATAGCATGCTAAGTTTGGTTACCAACACCTGACAGGCATCAGCCCTGCACATCATCGACCCTTATATTTTTAAATGTAAATAAAATCTGAAAAAAAGACTAATACGAGTTATGCAAATATTGTAAAATATAAAAATATTATTGACAGGCGATTTTAGCGCGCACAAGTACTGACATCGGTGAATGGAAAGGTTGGCTTTGGTAGGTAGGTTTTGTTTGAAAAAGCGATTTTGAAAAAGTGTGCACAAGGACGGCGGATCAACTCATCACTAAAAGAATTTCGAGCCTTATAGAAAGAACGTCACCCAAAGGGTTCACCAGCTCGTGGACCAAATGTTTCAAAAGGTAATAAAAACTAGATTCATGATGCTTTGAGGCCCAAGGATTAAATCACATTAATCATAATATCTTTGCACTTAAGTTAGACTACATTTCATAAATCAATTTTGTTAGTCCTAAAATACGTAATTAATATAATAATATGACTCACCTTAGATCAGTGAGGGTGCGAGAAAAACTCTGTAAAGCCTTTCTATTACTGAAGAGTATACTTATATAAAAAGTAAAACACAGCTTTACGACCTGTATACTTTTATTAAAATCCCTTGACATCGTACAATAAAACCGTCATTTCAACTTACATAGGGTAGATTAGCATAGATGCGATGACATTTTTTTCTATAAAATCCATGATTTTTATGTAAATAAAAGTAAGGGATGGTTTGTTAGTGAAAATCAATGTGATTTTCCAGTTTCTTTTCTTACTTGTAGCTGCAAAATCTCGAAAAAACATTTTTTTCAAAGTTCTATACTAAATTCAAGATGGCTTCTATAGGGTGACTGGTAATTAGTAAACGATAATTAGACATGATTGTACTCATGATAACAAACAATTTACTAATTACCAGTCACCCTATATATAGTATAAGATAAAACATACAATTTGATTTTGGTCAGCTAGCACATTTCCAATTATTTCTTAATTGAGGATACGTGAATGTAGATGTTGGAATTTGGAATGAGAAAATATGTGACATACATCGATATGTCATGGTATCGTATAATCTTCAGAGCTAATTGACCTTTTATAATACAGTTTTTTAGAATAAATTAATAAAAACAAACAATATTCACTCATTTCATTCACGAATTTCATTATCAATTCATTCATCGAAAAACTTGTTTTAGTGCCATCTATCGATGATAATTGTAAATAAATTAACACATCATTTTGTTGTCGTGATAATATTTAATAATGTTCTCGTGAATTTTTTCTGTCATTTTTCTAATAATTCCAATAGGATCACAGCCCAAGAATCAAATTGGGACATCTTTCCAAATACTATAGGTCTGAGCTTTTGTTGAAAACTAAAAGGAAAGGGACGGAAATAGAGAACTGAGCAAGAGTATGTGAAATAAAAACAAATGACTGACGTATCCTAATGAGCCACAGGTTCGTCTTAGATTAAATTCATCAATTTGGCCGAACACAGCGTTAGTGATATAATTCATAGGAGGTGTTGAGTGATATTAATCACATTAAAATATCGAATGTTTGACTGTTCATTGTCACACGCTTCCATTATGTAGCTTTCGTTTTTATTTTCACATAATTTCTCGATTATTCGTCTTTACTTACTTATAAATTCATTATTCACTAACATAGTGTGACAATAACAGGCAATCTATAGTAATCATTGAAAATATTTACAGTGTAACTTAGAAATAGATGTGACACAAATGAACATTCATAGAACCTTAAAGTTTGTGTAGTATAATATATAAGTAATATATTAAATATAGATAACTGTACAGTGAGCGACACAGGTGTAGAAAGTAGGCCCAACTATTTACACATTCAATACGTACCTACATTTCTCATTAAAAATACTTTAAGAGCCTGAAAGACGATATAATTATGGTCTGTTCAGGATATATAAATCACTGAACAATATAGCATTATGATAACATAATTATGAACTTAAAAGTTAAGCGACAGTATAAGTAAATCATCAAAATATACAAAAATATTAACCTGTATTAATTTGAATACAGCAAAAAATTATACTTGACTTTCAATTTCATCATATATATGTCAACCAAACAATATTCTTAATATGGTTATTAAAGTAAATGATTCCTTCTTATTAATATTTTGAACAGTTTAAAAAAAAAACAATTTGATAATAACCTTTTGCCGAATCGAATACATCTCGTCGCATAGGCTCTTCATATAAAATTTCCGATGAGAAACAATCACTAATGCTTAAATTTCTATTTAATATAATGCATAAAATTCCTGTTTTGCCTCATAGGCGTTTATTAATTATTTTATAAATGATACCTACTTAAACAGTCCTAGGTAGGCCCTTTTTACAATAAATGTGAATGATCATTTAGACTATGTAGTCTATAAACTAAAGAGTTAGATTATTGAACTCTAGATCGCTAAGAGATAACGAATCGAGTTTATACTTTATTATAGACATCATATTCTCCTAAATAGTACCACTGAATTATACTACCATACCATTCTAACAACTTTCAACATTTTTGTTTTATTGATAACCAGGTGGTTTTTGTATTGAATTGGCTATTGCATTCTAGTCCATAATTAAACTTTATACAGTCTAAATTACATGTTTTTTATTTTATTTTAATATTATAGGTGGCTAACCGTACAACCTTAGCTTATAGTCTATGAATTATCAATGTAAATTATGTACGATATTCCGTCAAAGGTAAAATTATCGAAAAATTTGGATTATTAAAAGCAAACATATTTTGTACACAATTATAATACGGTTTTGTCATTTATATAATGATTGAGGTGGGAAGTTAAAAAGTAATGTGGCATAATACAGAAGCAGTTCTGATACATTTCTAATAGCAGTCGGTTATTGATGTAGAATTGAATGAAGTAAGTGAGAGGACGTTAAAGTCCAGGAAGACCTTGGTGCATTAACTGTACATGAAAATTAAATAATTATACCTACTAATACTAGTACCCTTTACGTTAAACTCCATGTTCTCGCGACTCGCCTTTGAAAATAGACCAACGTTTAATGTTCATTATAAAACATTGATCTCTGCATGTCTTATTTTTTGATAATGTCCCTACCTTAAATGAGTTTTAATAAGATGTTTATTATTGCTTGTTCTAAATCAACTAAATCATACTCAAGAGCCTGGACCAATATCATTTGTGTGTTAAGTGTAAATTACCTAGCGACTACTATTAAACATGAAAATGTGCTTGAGTGAATTTTAATTATAAAATGTGTGCATGTTCTAAATCTTTACGCATGAAATTGTGCGATAAACAAGTGAATATATGATGCTTTATTTCATATGTGATATGTAGGATAGTGTTTATTTGCTGCAATTACTTATGATCATGATGTGTCATCTACGCTACTGTTACTTTACATTTCGTGCGATTACAACCGATATTGATGAAACGGTTAGTGACATAATGTAATGTTTGGTAAATAATTGGCATTATTATGTTATCACAGTTGTTGTTTGTGCTATTCTTTCAGGTCATCAACGTCTAGGTGTAAACGTTTATTCTGTTGTATCTGTGACCATCTTGCAACACTATGGTCAAACGGTACACATAGTAAATTCATGGGCGCACAAAGATTATTTTCTTGATGTTTTTTCACATTAATAAAACAATTTTGATGTTGAACATCACCTTTGACCTTTTTAGGTTATCAACTAGTATTGTGATGTTCTTGATAAATCAATATAATGGCTTTTAATACTACTATAGGGTTCATTATTGAATTGCTAGGAGGATTGGAGTATGACCTAGGTCTAGACTCTTTCACGCTCAACTCAGTCATGCACATGAACTGGAGCGGAGAGGACCTTGATGGCTTTTCACCAGGAGTCATCAACTAAGTCTACGAAGCATCGTTAATGTGTTATTATCTAGAGTACGAACTGTTGGTTTGCAGCGATATGAGTCTTTAACAGTCTATGGAGCATCACCGATTCATGTATGGAGTGTCACCGTCGCTCGTCATAACTGATCAAGTAGTGGTGTATTGAGCATGAGTGAGGAACTAAACGCGCACGGAGTTGTTCCGGTCGTGATGGGTGGTTGGGTGTGGCGGGTAGACGGTGTGGTGCGCGCGGTGGCGCAGGAAGATCGCGTAGGCGAGCGCGAAGAGCGCGTAGGGCGCCAGCACCCCGCTCGCCACCGCCAGCCGCGCGCCCGAGCCCGTGCCCTCACCCACCCCGCCCGACCCCCCGGAGAATCACTTCTCCTCCTCCTCGTCGCGGAATAGGTACGTCGACCTATACATTACAACCACCAAATGTACTCGACACAACACAATACCTAGCCACTTTCTGGAGACGATACTGTGCCCAAATGACATTTCAAAAGACATCGTTTACAGTTTGGTAAAAAGTGAAGATTTAAAATTAATAATTGTTAATTTGAGAACAGCTCTTAAACTCGTATTATTCATTTAAAAAATTTAATATCGTTATATTCTTTTCTCTCTTTCTTAAACACATTTTATTCTCTTTAATGAAAGCATCTTTATTAGAATTTCATCATTAAAATAATATGAATTTCTTGATATTAAAACACTTACCAATAAGCCAAATTAAATAGTGCGAAGACTAAAGGGAACGTGATCCTCGAGATAACGTCTATCCTCTTGGATCTGGTGGGAAACTTGGACATCCACAGGCGGCAGCAGTTTTTGCGTGGAGGGTTGATGTGGATCTCGCACTGCCGCATCTTGGATTCCATGCCACCGCGAACCAGGGGTTTCTGTTAGTTGCAGACCAGTCAGGGAGGACGGACACAGTACATTTTGGGCAAACATGTTGTGTTTATCCTTATTAGTTTTTTTTTATTGGGGAGGAATTTGGCTACATTATAAATTTCCAATTCTAAATGATTTCCAAGATAAAAATAACAAAACATAAGAATCTACATTTTAATTCGAAAATACTTGAGAAAAAGCTGCTTTTTTTATTACAATCAGACTTAATCCAAAGAAATCTAACTATAATACAGAAATTGAAAGCAAATCACGTAAGAACTCGTTTGGAAAAACCAAAGTTCTAATCAGTCACTCAATCAAACTATGAAATCATTAATAAAGAATCTACAATAATTCCATAAATGCGAATTAAATGCGAGCTCACCATAGCAAATGTGGCATTGCTGTCTGTATCAAGCAGATCTGACGCTGCATCCATGCTAGCAGCAGCTTCCATCTCCCGTCTCGTTTTCTTCATGTTCTCTCTATGCATGTCAGAACGGGACGCATAGTTAACGAGGGCGAATTCTAATAACGCCCCGAAGACGAATGTAAGGCAAACGCCTGTCCATACGTCAATTGCTTTTGTGTATGATACTGGTGGAAGACTGGCGTTGATGCCCGATGATTGCGTAGCCATTGTGAGGAGGGTTGTTACTCCTGGAGAAATAAGAAAGGTATTCTAGTGAGTGATGTATTCTTCTGTTCCTTGAACTTCACAGCTTGGCTTTTAATTTAGAGCTTATTGCATCAAAATGCGCCAAATTAACCAGAAATAATGTTTTTGGACTGTTTTTAGCGGGCAGTGATTTAGAAAGATAAAGAAACTTTGAGGAATTGTTAGAAAGAGAATCCTGGTGGTCGTAGTATTTAACGGTAATTTATTCTTGAGCGCAGAGAGATAGAATTAATAGAGTGACTGTACTAGATAGAGTATGTGCCGTGACACGGACATGTGTGCTGGAAACGAACTGCGCGTTCTCAGTTTGAACGACTAAATACATATTGAACTTGGCTAAATATATATGGCTTGACACGCTCCCGCGTGTCAAGATAATGAATGCGAATTTCTTGTTTTTATCGATACTTTTACCGAGAACAAATTACAAGGAACTCATATCTATATATTGTCTGACTGTAAATAAACTAGTATACGATATATCTGAATAAATGCATCTATATGGAAACTGCTCACGATTCTCACAAGGTAATGTCGTTAACGTTATCACTACAATATTCATCCTCTATTGTTGAGGGTCTTACCCAAAGAGACCCTGGCCGGCACAGCGCCCTGGTCGAGCCAGAAGGACACCCAAGACACGATGACCAACATACAACATGGTATGTATATCTGTATGAGATAGTAACTGAACTCTCTCTTGAATAGTAGATCCACTTTTAGACAACTGTATTCACCTGGGGGAAATTAAGTCATTTATTATCTTCTTCTAGTTGAAAGCCGAGTCAATGGGTGTTTCGTTCGCCTTATGTAGGAAAATCAAATAAATTTTTGTACAGTCGAGGACATAAATATGTATACACTTAGTAAAATTCAACAACGGTTTCCTCTTAAACTACTGATTGAAATTATGAGATATTATAAAGGCAGAATCTTCTTACATATACTATTATGATTTGTGTAATAGTTTAACACTTAAATGTTAAACATGCGAGAAAATTGCTTTTGAATTTCAAAAAGTGTATACATATTTATGGCCTCGACTGTACTATACTAATTTATACCAAATTTCGAGTCATCTGACGACAGGAAGTGGGTGAAAATAAATTCATCGTAGAATTGTTTCCGTGTTGTTCGTGTTGTAATAAACAAGTCCCAGTATCATACTGCTCCTCATCATCATCATCATCATCATCAGCCTATAATGTCCCACTGCTAAGCACAGGCCTTCTGCACAAATGTGTGTGGGCGGGAATGGGCAGATACTGCAACACGCGTGCCACTGCGGTCCGGTGGAGGTAGGCTAGTGGTCAACCTACTGTTGGAGTTATCAAGCCGCCTACAAGGCCTCCAACCGTTGATAACCGGGACCAACGGCTTTACGTGCCTTCCGAAGCACGGAAACGCTCGATTTGAAATACCACTAGGCGGTCACCCATCCAGGTACCGACCACGACTATGGTAGCTTAACTTGCCGATCGATTAAGACCGGCGTATCATGATACACCACGAGCACTTACATACTACTCCTACATTATGCTAATTTAAAGGATTGAACTCCAAATTACCGTAAAATCTCTCTCTTACTTACTTACCAGTATTAGTTTTACTGTTGCAGTAGTCAGTAAGAAACTTCTCAAGCGTAAAGCGGGGCAGGTGAAGGTTCTTCACAACCTGGACTGGATCACCTTCCTTCCATAAGAATACCAAGTCGTCAGTCGTCCAGCCGTCTGAAAGGCACAATGGTAAATAAGCTGGCATGATTATTGGTCGTTGTTTTTTAAGTAAGCCAATTAGACTGATGGTGATGATCTGATAGTAAGTCACCACCTCATGGATATAACAATTTCTTGGGGATACCAGGAGGAGCACCATGTAGTGCTGCGTGAAATTTGAAATACAGAGCTTTTGCAAAACAGTCGACATTACTAAGACTTGATTTTGAGACACGAATATTATGAAGATAACCATATTGCTTTGTCGAAGTCTCTAGGGACTATACAAGGTTATTATTGGCCCCGATTCTGTTGTTTACAACTAAACTAATTTTAATCTCACTATGTCTCTTTCTTACAAAGAACATAAGAAAAGGATGTAAGAAATTTAGTCCTGTCAAATTACTCCAATGCTTGTTTTCAATATAAAATAAGTCGCCATCTATCGCGGTTACGCCTAAATACACGCAAAATAAGACGGCAATGTTTTTTTTTTTTTATGTCAACAGGTTGACAATCAGGCAGACGGGCCACCTGATGGTAAGTGGTCACCGCCGCCTATGGACATTTGCAATACCAGGGGGATTGCCAATGTGTTGTCGACCTTGTAGAGCTCTTTTTACGCCTTTTTTGAAGAACCCCATATCGTAGCGCTGAGGGAAAACCGTACTGGGGAGCTCATTCCACATCCTAATGGTCCGCAGTAAGAACGTCCAAATTAGTTTACTCAGTACCCGCAGTATCACCAGAAGAATTGATCCACAAGAGAGATAACATATATGCCATATTATTTTGTGACAAAACTGCGAGGCTACTGCGTACGAACATCATGGAAATGGTCCATTTTTTTCTACAATTCTATTATATTTATGGAACACTCGTCCAGTGAGTCCTTAGGGTTTATAAAACTACTAGTCTAGCCTAGATAGCTTAGTTGATCCAAAATAGAATTAACAGCGCTTTTTGAAAAGTTACAACCATATCTTCATAACTATAAGATACTTTTTCATTTGTATTAAACTGCACATTCATGCTCAAATCTTGTTGTATGTATCGGTTCTCGTATAACGTATCTAAATACATAATAATTCACATAAACAGGAAAATTAACTGTTGATAAGTAACTTCTTTGTAGACATACTCCTTGTTGTAAACAAATTATTTCTCTAGGATATATCGACCAATATTTTAAAATACTACGTCATAACTAAAATTCAGCAAAGCCGTATTAAAACCACAGATTAAAACATACAATATAATAATGATATCAACACATATTTTTACGATTTCAAGGCAACGAAATGTTTATGTTTATATTAACGAAATGTTGATTTAAATCAGAGAACCATTTAAGAACGAGCAATATGGACAATATCATTGCTAGTGGTATGTAACTATGCGATCAGACATCTTTTTTACGGGTCTAGAAAATGAGATACAATTTCAATAGAAATTTCTGAAATTGATTTTCGTTCCTTTTTAAAAGGGCGATAATCTATACATATAAAATGCTTTGTCCTGAATGACTGAGAATAAACGCACAGCCTAAACCGCTGATCGTAGAGACCTGAAACTTGGAGGGTGTGTTCTTTGTATGCCGTAGGCATCCGATGAGAAAGGATTTTCCTAAATTCTACCCCTAAGGGGGTGAAAAACGGGGGCAAAGTTTGTATGGGATAACGTGATTCCTTGGTCTAATCTACTTCAAATTTTGCATAAACATTCCTTAACAGAATTGATGGAAGACGTGCTTCATATTTTATTGAAAATCATCGCCTAACGGGGTCAAAAAGGGGTAGAAAGTTATTTTAGGGGTGATTTGCATCGAAGTGGATATCAATACTCCTTAGTACTTTTGATTTAAATTACATTTTTTATTTTGACACATGTTTGAAATCTCAATCCGATTTTCACAGATTACAGAATAAGGCAGATGGAGCGAAAGTAACACGGGAGTGAGGCCAAAAAAAGCAAATACAAATTGAAAAACACATAATCTGGTATTCGATTTGAATTTGTATTTGCTTTGTTTAAAAATCTTTATTTAACGAAAAACACTTTCTTTTTAATAAATTAGCACACAGCAGCTTTTACATATTCGAAAGCGAATACCAGGTATGTGTTTTTCAATTTGTACCTATTGCTTTTCTTGGCCTCACTCCCGTGTTTCGCGCGCTCTATCTGCCTTTTGTTCTGTAATCTGATCTGAGCCGATTTAATTAAAAAAACTTGGTACACTGCAAATATGCTGAAATGCTCTTTAAAATTGGAAAATGGGAAAAATGGAAACAAAACTATAATGAAAATTCATCGATAAAGGGTATCTGGTACAAAACTATACAAAATGAGCCTTTTCGAATACCTTGGTATACTATGACTAGATTAAGTAGATCGGCTATTGTCATGGCTCATAGACTCCGTTCCGGGCACATGCCTCTTAATAAATTCAAATATCTAATGAAATTGGCAGATTCACCTAACTGTTCTGTGTGTGGAGCTTTAGAAGACGTCCAACATTTTTTGACTGACTGTGCTCGGAGCGTGTCTGTGAGGGTGGCCTTGGCCGACCAATTCAAATTAAATATGTTAGATGTGGGTATGTATCAGAGCGTTCTGGCCACACCAAATTCTGAAGTGGCCAGAGCACTTTATAGCTTAAGTTTAGCTATATTAAGAAATTACATGTAATAAAGGAAATAGTGTAAATTAGGTTACGATGGAGCTGGCATAGTCTTTTAAAAGACCAAAAGTTCCCAAAAAATAAATGAAAAAAAAAAAAAAAAAAAAAAAAAAATTGGAATGTCAAATATAAAAGAATATTTAAATCGGATTAGAATTCGAAATTTGTTTGGAAGTTCATTTTCTTGGACTTTTTGGCGGGAACTTGCAGAGTGGCGTTGCGTTTTCATTTTTATTTTCATAAATTCGTGTATTTTGAGTTTTATTGCATATTATTGGTAGTATTTTATCCAATAAAGATCAATCCATGTGTACAAGTGAAGTCAAATGAAATGAATTATGTGGTGTGTATCGTGTCTTTTCAAAAGTCCGTGAAGAGTTTTAGTACATGACCACCATTGTAGTAAAACATGACTTTTATGGACGGTGTCTGACTGAGGACTATGTGAAAGTGATTTATTGGGACTAGAACTTATAATATAACTGGAAGTTGGCAAAAAACACAAGCCGTGTGACGCCAATGAAAAAAAAGTTAATTTTCTTTATTTCATTAGAATATTTTGATTGTAGTTAATTTAATTTCTTTTTCATTTGTTGTTATAATAATTAAATTAGATTCGACTCGACTCATGATTTAAATCAGTCACCACACACCTAACGATCTGTCTTCATCTACATTTAAGAGTCAGTTGGGTTCTAGAGTTTGTATTAGCATATCTGGCCACATCTTCAGTTAGTATGATGATATTAAACAAGCATATGCCCGCCTGATGGTAAGCGGTTACCGTAGCCATAAAGACGTGTTACCTACCCATCCCCCTCCCCAATGAGCTCTCGTGACCTTCCTCACGCACAGGTAAACATCAAAGTTATTTGTCTGCGGTATTCTGTAAGGTGGAGGTACTTCCCCAGTCGAGCTGCGCTTTGACCGAATAGACGCTACGCTCTACCTCTCTCAAAATCTTACTAATCAAAGTCTTACCAATTGAGTATCTTGCAATGTATTCACAGCGTATCTAGCACTAACGGATTTCCTTATCAAGATCTTAGTGCCTAACATGATCTGATTCATCTACCATTTCACATCTTATTCACAACTAGCTGCCCGGCGCGACTTCGTTAGCGTGGCGCTACTCTATCTACCATTTGGTGCTACCCTACCCTGCCCTGCCCTACCCTACCCTACTGGTACGAAAAATATATTACGAACTATTCTCAGACCTAATGAATATACACACAAAATTTCATAAGAATCGGTCAAGCCGATGTAAAGAATATTTTAGGTAATTTTTTTACACCTTGGGTTACATTATTGGAGCTTTAGTAAGGATCCCAATTTTTTTTGAAAAAATAATTTTGTCTCACCCGGGGATAGTGTAAGCTACACTATCCCCGGGTGACATAGGCTAAATTAAACCACAGTGAAAGAATTGTTCAAATCGGTTCAGTACTTTCGGAGCCTATTCAATGCAAACAAACAAACAATCAAAACTTTCCTCTTTATAATATTAATTTATATTAGTATAGATATGTCAGAATTTCACAACAAAAATCCGAGTGACTGGATTTTGGATCGAAGACTGGATTTTGTTGGGACGGGACAGTTTAGTTAAGATTCCATCAATCGCGCCGCTGGTCGATGGTTCGATTCCCAAACAGGACATGCATTTGTGTGCATGAATATGTTTGTACGTCCTGAGTCTGGGTGTAATTATGTAGGTACATTACAAACAAAATCATATCATCAATATCATATTAAATCACATAATTTCCAATCGCAATTTCCATTTCTAGTTTTAAAAAACTACCAACATATAACCCTACCCTAAAAAATTTACATTCGCATACTCTTTGCATCTACACTACACACACACACACACACACCCCCCCGCTACTCACCTGAGAACTCACGCGACGGCAAAGTTGTCCTACCTACATAATAATATTTCAATACTACCTATATATTATATTAATAAAAAAATATGTAATTTTTTGTTTTTTTTGATAGGATTACTTTATTGTTATTTTTAATTTTCTATTGTTTATATTGTCATTTTGAATTTTCTATTGCTTATATTGTCATTTTGAATTTTCTATTGTTTATATATAGCGTTCCTACTCTTTTTAAATTAGTTTTATGTGTTTGGCTTATATAATGAGATTCGTTTTGGCTATTTTGCTGTGAATCTATGTAATAAATAAATAAATAAATAAATAAATAAAAAGTAGTATATGTAGTTATCTGGTTTCCATAGTACAAGCTCTGCTTAGTTTGGGATCAGTTAGCGATGTGTGAGGAATGTCCCAGGATATTTATTTATTATTATTTAGCAACAAACAAACAAGAAGAAAAAGTCTTATAAAGCTGCGGGGGCTACCGCGCAAGCACGTGCCTGAAATGGATCTACCTATAGTTAGAATATTAATAGAGTGCCTGTACAGTGTCGGTACTTACATACATACACTCAAAAAACGTAACCCTCCTTCCGGGTCAGTCGGGTAAAAAATAAGAATTTGTATAAGTACTCACAACTAGCCATCCTGAGTGAGCAGGTCTGCTTATCCAGAGGGTACAGCTTGAGGTTCATGGGGCACGAGAGGGTCAGAGAGATACGGATGCTGTACAGCACGGTTCCATTGGGGAAGATACGGATGTACACGTTCGGCATGATGATGTTGTGGAAGTGGCCTTCCTTCTCGTTGGAGAAGAACAGGTCTGGCATCCATACCCTGTTGGCTTCTGTTAGAGTGAGGTATTTGAGACGACCTGGGGAAATAAAACAGTGTTTTTCAGGGTTTTGTCCAAGTAGGGTTGCCATCCGTTCAGGTTTTCCCCGGATTTGTCCTAGTTTAAAAAGCGTCCGGAATTTTAAATATTTGTAAAATGCTCAGATTATTTATTTTGTCTAAGGATATTCAACAGCTACATTTATATGTAGCATAAGAATAAAGATTTAAAGATGACACATAAACATAAGCATTTATAATATTTTAGTTTTCGCCCGTCGATTCACTCACGTTTCCGAGGGATCTAATGTTTTCCCGGGGAAAAGTATCCTATTTGTTGTTCCAGGATATAAATCTATCTATGTGCCAAATTTATATATATAAATTGCACTGTTGAGGCGTCAAGAGCTCAAACAAACAAAGTCACGAGAAGAAACATTCATTTTTAAATTTACTTGCACTGTTGCACATGAGCCCATAATATTTAGTACCTAACAAGAATAAGAATACACCATCTGCTTTCATTTAATTTAGTTGTTTATCCCTATTTGTTTCTTTGGGAAAGTTGTTTGTTATCATGAGTACATACAAACATGTGTCTAAGTATCGTTTACTAATTTCATATATATGTAGCAAATGATTATTAGGATAATTAGAAAGAAGGACTACTGGATTTTGTCCAGTTTTTTTTTTACCAACGTATTTATACCCACAAACTTATCTAGCCCGGTGCCCAAATTCGAGGAACTAACAATGCCAGTTTGAAATGTCAATCTTCCTGCCATTCGCCATTGGTTTTTTGCTCCACCAAATGCGATAACAGTGCCTCTCATCGGGCCAGATAAGTTTGTGGTACTGTACAAAGACTTACCTCCCAAATTATTAAACTTCAGTCGCTCATCCAACCACTGCTCCCTGAATGTCAACTGAACAGAGTATTCCTGAAAACAGTACAAATACCATGTAGACGTACATAATTTTATTATTATCAAGACATTGGAACGTTGTCAAAACACCTAATATTGATTCATTCAATATTTCCAAGAGTATTAATTTGACAATATTTCAATGCAAACATCGACTACTGCTATTTGTTTAACTCCAAATGGAAATACTAATTTATTGGCTGTATCGGTGCAACGATTTTCTAAAAAGCTGTCAGTTCCTCTCTTTAATTAACCATTGACGTTTTTACATAAATGAATGCGTGAAGCTACACTACATTGAACGTTTATTTATTTATACTTATTTATATGCAATAAAGCTTTGTACAATGTGATTTTTATATTTGTGCCAATAAGTTTTCTGTGTGTGTTGAAAATGCCAATCGCTAGTTCTGAAACACGATGATTTAATTTGGAATAAGGCGTATTGACACAAACGGACACTTTACAATCTAAGAGGAAAGGGATCGGTGTCGAAGGTTCACTTTCATTAAATTCAACAATCACAAGAGGAACCTCGACATCAAGGGGCAAGTCAAATGAATCATCGTAAATACAGATATGCACGTATAATGCTAAGGAAATATCTGAGGCAGACGCATGCGCACTCCGACGTTAGCTTTTGGAACTTAGCGATGAGTATAATGATAATGCTTTCAGAAGGAGGGATGTACAAGATAAAATTGACGTTGATGGATGCGACGCGCCCGATATCGTATCAGAATTTGGCGAGTTGCCAGGCGACGCGGAAACCGAACCCGCTTCTAATAGGGACTCCAAAAGGTAACTTCGTAATGTAATCCTCCACCAGGCACATGCACGAATGAATGCAGTAGAAGCGAAGCCTACGTCAACTCACCGTCGTCAGCATTCGTCGGTGGAATGCTTGAGGTTACCTTCATGCAGGCACAAACGGCCAGTTTTACTAGAGCTACGTAATGTCTAGCTGTTGTTTGGGGTCGGGTGTCACATATTGCGGTCGGGTGGTCAGCCACCGATCCAAAGCACCAAAGCCGAGTGCGGGCGCGACGATACGTCCCGATTTTTACACAACACAAATTCACATGAACAAGACATAATCAACAACGTTAAATTACATAACGTACACGACCAAAATAGTTTTTATAAATCTCATCTTGAAATCAATGCAAAAATTAAAATAAGCATGATTGGTAAATAAATATACGGAAATTAATAACAATGAGGTGATTGTGTAGGTGCGGGCCGCTTACCCTGTGAGACCAAGGTAACTAAAGCGTGGTAGACTGTTTCTGTTGATAGAGATAACATAGTGATACTATGTGTTGTTAGTTTAAAGTGCGCATTTAAGCCAATTCATGTAAATTTAGACGATGTCCTCAGTGCTGTAGATACCGAAGCGGTTTTTGCTCTTAATTTAGTGCTAGCTACAGATTGTGCCAATTATCCATCAGTAGGTATGTGTTTATACAGGAGTCACTCCGGAGTCTCTATAAAATAAGAATAATAAGGAGAAGATAGAAAATATAAAATAATAGTATAAACTAATAAATAAATTAGTAATAAGTAGGATCGCTTTTAAATTATTATTTTACCCAGGTTCATTTTTGTTTTACGAGTATTAGTTTTTTCATTTACAATTTGGAAAAAAGGTGTGCGCGGCACCGCACCACAAGGAATTAAATTTTATATTACTTGCTTAAATATTCACATTGAAGGTGTAAATGAACATTTAAGGGAAAGGAAAGAAAGTGCAGGAATAGATCAAATAAACAAACATAACAATAAGGAACAAAAACAAACCAATAGGAAACAAATGGAATCACAAACACATATCCAAATACGATAGCTTTATAATGTTTAGTAAAGTGCAAATACGTATTGCCAAATATCCATTTCTTTTAATGGCCAATTTTACTATAAAACGAGTGTTATGAATCGAATGTTTGATCAAATATTTGTTAACAATTCAGTTTATAATAAAATAGCCATTGAAGACGGTCAGCAACATAAGTAGATTTAAATTTACAAAGCACCTGAACACTGAAACTATTCATAATATGGAAAGATACAATAAATAGGTATTTTGTAAACGTGTCTTCAAAAACCTACACACTACACGTTTCAACATCATGGATACTTTTAGTATAGAGGGGCTTCGTTTTGGATCTGTTCAGCTACTTACGTTGCTTATCATATATTATTCAGGTATCTATGACCGCACTCACCATTTTGTAATCATCTATTTTGCTGATGGATCGTAGGTACATGTTGACATGGACTATCGTTGGCCCATCGCCTTTGTGACAAAAAACAACGTTCAAATATTAAACCGCTTCATTATTAACATCACTTTTAACTAAGTGTACTTGGTTAACCAGCCATCTTTAGTCATGTTAAATTTGATGAAATGTCAGATGCCATAAGATATAATGGAATGAAACAGGTGTTAAGCGAACAAAGATGATTCCGGTCCGTTCCATTATAGGAAGCTAATGCCCCTTTAGATGAAATCATAAGGACAAACAGCCAGTCTAAAAGTAAAAAGGAAAAACTAAAATCTATTACCTATTCCGCTATAAGAATCAATCTATAAGATAGTTTCAATTTAAATGATAAAGCTATAGGTAACCATTCGCATGGCTCGCTAGGATGAAACGTAGGCGCGTCTAAAAACGATTTTGGTCGTAAACACCAAACGGGAATTCCAAGATTCGAAAATAAAATAGAAAAAATATATAAAATGAAACATTACACATAATTAGTGGGTAATTCGCTCCTCGAGAGTCTCAATCGGGAGGGAGTTGCCCATTCATTTGACTTGTCGACCGCGAAATGTAAAATAATAACTTATACTGTAACTTAGACTAGATTGCGGTCCAGTCTGTCCTTATGTCGACTTACCATTGTGACGTCATCGATCTTTGATATACTTCTGACAAAAATATTGACGCTCACTACCGCTGGCCCATCTAAGTACCAAGCAAAATATAAGGTTGTTAAATAACGGGACACAAATGAAAACTAAACCCTAAACGTAGAGGAGTATGTCATAATTTAACGTGCGCTGTTGTATCAATAGCCTCTGGAATACGCTGTGACCGACTCACCTTTAAACCTGGAATTGTTTAAACATCTTTTCCGTCTACGAATGTTACAGTACTGATGATCACACAAATGTCAACACAATAAACACAAATATAACTCGTGATTAAAGTATAACAAGGGTAACATAACACATTTGGGATGTAAATAATAAATTGGTCAAAAAACTCCAACTAGACTTGTCATCGGGAATTTGTGTTGGTGTAAATACAGAGCAGAATATTAAAGAAAAAAATACTAAAAAGTCTTAATAAAGAGATTTTGGAATAATATTGGAACTAAGTTCCTCCGCCTGTGAAGGGCGGGAAAGCGTTTAATCCTCGTGTTTATTTTGGGCCCTACCAACGTCTTCTTTTTATCTTTCTGAATAAAGTTTTTAAAACTTTTTTGTACTGCTCATTCAATAGGATATTAAGCTTAACAATCTATCAAAATATTAAGGAATGGATCTTATAATAAAAGCTATTATTAATCTTCCTAAATAAGGTACACAATGGGCAGCTTCAAAGTATTTATTCATAACAAATCAAAATCCCCTAAAGTTAAATATAAATTGATTCAAGTGGCAATTTCAACTTTTTAAAAGTGCTCATACGTTTCAAAGAAGAAGTAAATGGTGCTTGAATACACCAAAGAAAGTGCTTATTTTCCTTGTTCCCTTTAATATTTCGCTAACTCATGGTAGGATCGAGAAAATGGAAGTACGAATGAAGGATGACGTACGCCGGAAATTACCATTTTGTTTTAGCGGGAAAAACATTTTCATTTCTTGTGTTTTGCATGAAATTTTAATAACAATGTTCCCTTGGGTGACGTATGCTAAACTTTTTGATTGAGTCTTATTACAAAAATCTGTTGTGAAGTATTTGAAGAGTACAAAAAATTTAGGGAAATATAACATGTTTTTTTTTTTCAATTCTAATTGTATAAATAGATGATTTAATAATCGCGTTTAACTTATATGTTTCTACTTTATATAAGGTCCTAATAAATTAGGGAATTTCCTCTTGAGAGATGAATGTATAGGACATTAGTAATCAAAAAATAATATTAGAAAAATAAACCGTGGGTTTTTTTTTAGATAAATGGTTAAATTAATACTTTGTAGTGAAATTAACTGTCGTGTCGCGGCGTGGAGATGTCTCCATAGAGCGATTGGTGGTGCAGGGTAAAGTGGAGGGCACTAGAGCGCGTGGAAGATCACCCATGCGATGGACCGACCAAATTAAGGCCGCAATAGGCGGACCCATCAATAACTGCACCAGAAGGGCAGCAGTTAGGGAAGAATGGCGGCGTGTTGTGAAGCGCGCCACAAATGACACTTTTTTTTTTTTTTTTTTTTGACGACCACGACCACTCTGTCAAGAGTGCAACGCATAAGAAGAAGAGTGAAATTAAGTTCAATTTCGAAATATTGTTTTCTTCCCACGGATTATTTTTTGATTACTATTTGATTTACTTACTGACCTATACATTCATCCCTAAAGAGGAAGTTCACTAATTTATTAGGACCCTATATTATATGTTACGCTTTAGTTTTAATTTAAAACCTACCATGATATCATGGTAAAAATACCTTCTAGTATAATCGGAAACAATTATCACATCGAATATGCTTAGTATGTGTATTTTAATCACGCGATTTCAGTAGCGCAGTGACAATAAACTAAATTACTCTCATAGATTATTCCTTTATTTCCCATTGTACGAATCGCGTGTTCCTATCATTGATTTTATAATAGCACTGCATTACATTTTCAGTGACTAATAAATTCTCGTAACATGGAAATGCTATTTTATTAAGATACGGTACAACTGCTCTGTAAAGTGTTGATCGTTAAACGCCCGCACTCATGCGGTTTAAAAAAAAGTAAAAAAACACATAAATATAAAACTAAAACAAACAGGCTGTAACTTTGACCATCTATGGATTTTAGCACGAAATTTTGAGTCGAATTACAATTTTTAAATTATTTTTTTCATTCTTGATTACAGCTCTGTTTATAAATATTAGAAAAAATCTATTGGATTAGACTTTCAAGACCGTTTTAGACAATCATCTGTGTACAACAATGGCGGATGTTTTGCGTTAACATAAAAATTTAAACAAAAATTTTGGTGTCGATGAAAATCTATTGAATTTCATATTCATTATCTTGAAAGTCCTACAAAATCACACTGAATAGAATCCCAAGCACTAACAACTAAGACAGCAAGAACAGTCGTTCAGCCCTACTACTGACCATCTTAATGTCGCTAATCGTAGTAATACTTCTGACGAACAGGTTAATGTTTACTACTGCCGGTCCATCTGTCGAAAACACATACTAACGACAGAAATGCGTACCAAAAAACAATGTTAGAACCTTTTACAGGGTTATTCATTGCATGACATATTCGAGTACCTAATAACTAGTTCACTATCACCAGTAGAATCAATGCTCATAAGTCTTATGCCGATCGTGAAACGAAACTGGGGTCCAAGTCTGCTATCATAATTGTGTTTCAGATTTCACAGTTTTGATTGTCTCAATTCAATAGCGTCGAAAACCATTGTAAAGTAGACAACGCGCCTTGGCTCAATGTAAATAGAGTCGTAATTGCATCGTGACAGATTGTCATTTTTGATTTAAAACACCAGACTTGAGCCCCTGATCAAAATCAGCATTAAGTGCACTTTTTGAGTGATACATTAATTCTAAATCGTATCATCGTAATCATGAGAGATACATTTATAAATAGATTCATCACCTTAAAATCATGTTGGGAATGTGTCTGATCTATGGTGTACTAAAATAGAGTTGTTTAAGCATAATCAATGAATTAGCCAAACAATCGCCCCCGGCCCTACGCTTAGGTAGTCTTCTACAGAATGATATTGAACTCATTTCTTAGTAATCAGTGCCATATGGGGTAAACGGAAATTCAGATATAAATTTTCAATTCAATAATATCCCAAAAAACTTGTGTTGCTCAAATTCGATGCGATGATATCTCAGAGTAGTGATATTGAATGCTGTTCTAAATTCGTGTGTTCGAATCCTGCAATGCACTTGAAGCTTTCGGTGAGGGAAAACACCGCGAGGAAACTAGCACGGTGGCTATTCCACTTGCGGGCCAGTTACCTGCTAGGCTTTATAGATTCAGAAAATTGACATACATTCCATACTCGATATGCATATCAATATCGTTTCACATATCTATTACTCGTATGTAATATTTGATAATATTATTCCAACGTGAATATCCAATATCGAGTCTATTTTCATTACTACTGTCATATACTAACGAATCTACCAGTATTATCTAGCTAACTATATTATTAAAAGTATTTTAAACCAATTATCTGACCAGTTACTTTATCTTTTAATCGTTAATTAGCTAAAAAGCCAGGTAATTGATGGTAATTACCTTGTATTTATATTTGTAGGTCGAATCGATTAAAGTTTAACTAGTAGTCTAACTTCGCATGGTTGTTAGCTCATTAATATTTCATCGAAACTTGATAGGGTAAGGCCCTGTTCGACGAAAGTAGAACGTTAATTGTAAGTAAAGAAGAATATATAGGATCCCTCATATTACCCCCTTAGGGGTTGAATTTTGAAAAATCCGCAAAAGTTCAAAAAGTTTCTAACATCAGCTGTTTAGCTTGTGCGTTGATAGATCCGTCAGTCAGGGCACGGCTTTTTATAAAATGGTATGGGATAGGTAGAGGGATTAAAGAATTTCGAATCTCTTCTTTCATTTTTCTATCTTAAAAAGATAAAAAAACCTTATTTAGACCAGTGTAGGTACCAACAGTTCCAAAATCAGGATAAAGAAATATGAGTTAACTTTTTTCTACGTAATAAACTTTACCACGATGAAATCGTGGTGAAATACAAGTGTATACAAAGTATTCAAAAAATAATATACCGAATTCGTCCAGACGAGGGTCCCGGGTTCGAATCCTACAATGAGCTTGAGCTTTCGAAGGAAAACATCGTGAGGAAACCATAGCACGGTGGCAGGGTACTTTTTAGTACCCATCTGGCTGGCTACCACCATCAAGCTGAAAATCTATCGCCAAGCACCTATCGGTGTGTTCCGACAGCTGCACTTGAGAGCCAGTTCCTTCTAGGCTTTCTGTGCTTACCACCTTCGGCCACATCATCACTTACCATGGTGAGATTGTGGTCAAACACAGGCCTATATACAGTAATAAAAAAAACAGTAACAGTTTTATAAATTATGCAGTAATATTGCAAATCTGAGAACTACCTACTACAGTACAATCAAATTTAGGACTGTATACAAAACCCCGCCCGGACGCTTCCCGGACGCGTCCCAAACTAGGACAATTCCGGGGAAATACAGACGGATGGCAGCCCTACTTTGACAAATGAATACGTCGATCAGAAATTTTGTCGTAAAAGGGAAATCGGTGGATGATTAATTTAGTTCCCGCCTCTATAGAGTTGTTGTTCGTTGACACTGTTTTGACAGTCATGTCGGTTTTATGTTTTATTATAATATGTAAAGTTTTTGAAAAGAGAATTCATACAAAAAATAAAAATTTGCCGTTTCAAAAAGTCTACTAAAAGATCAAAAAGTTTGATATCATTACGAATTGAAAAATTGGGCTCCTACTTTTTTGAAATTTGATGTAGTATTATGTGTTACCCGGTATGACATAAGGTTTCAAACAATAAACACTTCTTAAATCGGTTCAGGCAACAAAAACACGGATAAACCATGCAAACATTACATTATTTCTTCCGGACAAAACTGAATTTATTGCTGGTCCGAGAAAAGCTAACTTCTGAACCGTTGTTACAGTCGGACCATTCATTTTTTTACCATACATTTCTAAATAAGATAAAACAATTTATTTAACGATAAATAAAAACAATTCGGTGATTCATAAATTTGAATGAATGTAATTCTCTGCTCTTACCTAATTACCACAAGAAAAGCCAGTAAATAACAGAAACACCTACAATGTCATTTTGACATAAAAACACCTCAACAAAATGTTCACTGAACGACAAAATAAGAGGCTGGCGCACCCACTTAACTAAATTGCTTCTCTTAACAACGTTTCGTCAATGATAGATGACATTCTGAAAACGATACTTAAAAGCATTTCTTTAAAAATACATGCAAAAATAAGTGCCAGAATGATTTATGGTTTTTGAACAGCATTTTTCATTTATATATACTGAGAATGAAAGCTCTTTTCATACCTTTTTATTTATTGTTTAGATATTTGGTAGAAGTGGCTTAAGTACTTAAGTTTTTTCGGTAGAGGCAAAGAAATAGTTTCTTTAGGCTAGCTTTCTGTCAGGAAGTCGTTTGTCTACGTCAATTTAATGCTACTTAAGAGGGCGTGAGTGTGGAAGGAAAAAATGGAGGTGTCTTTAATGCTTTTTGCTAAGTAACATCGTTTATCACGATTATTCTTAAGATTCGCCGAGCTGAACATCTGTCCTATCCTATAGATTTTTACAAAAAGTAATCCAGCTGAATGAATTCCAGTGGTTCGCAGTGACTAACGAAGTCAACATTTAGAGTCCAGGGAGCCAATTCTTCATCATCATCATATCAGCCCATGAATGTCTACTGTTGAACATAGGCCTCCCCTATTGATTTCTACCTCGAACGGTTCTGGGCCGCTTGCATCTAGCGGCGCCTGGCGACTCTGACCAGGTCGTCGGTCCACCTGGTGGGAGTTCGTCCCGCTCAGCGCTTGCCAGTACGTGGTTGCTACTCGAGAACCTTTCTTCCCCATCGGTTATCGGCTCTTCGAGCGATGTGGCCTGCCCATTGCCACTTTAGCTTACTAATTCTACGAGCATTTCCGTCATTTTCGTTCTGCTACGAATGTCCTCATTTCGGACCCTTCGTAGAGAAATTTCGAGGATAGCTCGATTCATAGCTCGCTGAATGACACTGAGCTTATTTATGCGGCCAGCAGTGAAAGACCACGTCTCTATCCCGTATGTCATCACTGGTAATCCAAGCGAAATTGATCGCTAAACCGAAAAAGTCCGAATTAGAACTTTTATCGAGTGTAAATCACGTTACGTTATTCTGGAAATATCGAGGCCGGTATATTTAGAAGAAAAACTAGTCAACTAGATCTTTGATTGGTTGGGACCGTTCGAAATGACTTTGCCCCTCGCTTTAGAGTCGAATAGGACTCGAACAGTAAGTTCGGTTCGAAGGTTATTCTCATTCTCATTCTCAAGGTTATTTCGAAGGATGCGAGAACTGGGTCCCTGATATTGTTGTCCCTGATTTACCTATTTTTATACTACTAAGGACCACTTGAGTCAATATGAGTCAAAATTTTAACCATTTAACCCGAAGTTACATTACCAGATAATACACGCAAGTGAGCCTAAGGTAGGTACCATACGGCCCGCTTGATGGTAAGCAGTTTCTGTGGTCCTTGCAACACCAGATGTAATGGTGCGTCCATGCTACGTGAATCGAGCACGAGCCGAGCCACGAACGAACCTACAACGAGCACGATGCGAATCCCTTTGCCTCGCAAGCCCGTCCACGCTACGCGAATCGTGCTCGCAGTGTGCACGTTCGTGGCTCGGCTCGTGCTCGGTTCGCCAAGCATGGACGCACCATAACACTCGCGCATTACCGACCCTGTAAACATCTCACGACACCCTTCTAGAAGCCCAGGCTAAAAATATTAATACTGTCTTAAAATTGGAATGTTTGAAAATTCTTCGATATTGGTGCCGATTCAGTTTTCAGAACTAAACTAATTTTAGTCACATCACATCTCTTTCTCACAACCAGTATTGAAAAAGGATAGAAAATATTTAAAACTGTCAAATTAGTCTTTGCCGTCATCATTTGCAGGTTTTAACCGCGATAGATGGCAACTTTTATATTGAAAACAAGCATTGGACTAATTCGACAGGACTAAATTTCTTACATCATTTTCTTATGTTCTTTGTTAGAAAGAGATCGGGCTCGAAGGACCGAATGTACAGGACGCAACCCTTGTGGTAAGACTGTTGAATAATAAGACTTTGGAAACACTTTAATAATGTTTATTTCGTCTAATATTATTGTTCGGGACACTTGTTGTGTTCAGGACATTTATTGATATTTTGTGATTACGTAATATTTTGTTAAAATTAAAATGTTTAGAAATAAGAAATATTAAAGAGTTTACTCCCGAGTGTACAATGATTACCCTTAGAATACGTATCAACATAAATTGTATAGTAAATAAACAGTACTTGAACCCTAAACATAGGTAAAAGTCTAGACAAAGTCTAGGTAGAACTAAGATTTACAATGTACTTTTAGAATCGTGAATAACCCTCTACAAATGTAAAACTTGTTACACGATAAAGTTAGTATTCATGTTGAAACCTAAGTTAACAAAAAAGTGTTAACATGTCAACAAAACACTCGATTAGGCATAGTAATCTAGTTAGAATTGTTTCGTAAGCACCATATGTGCACACCAACTACTTACTATGTATTTACTGTTTAAACTCGCATTACCTAACGTAAGACCTAGATAATAAGTTTTACTACAAGCCCTGAATGAAACCCTGATCATATTTTGAAATTTACGTGATTTTACCCGGAACTATAAATATCAACAATAAAATTTCCTTATATATGCGAAAGGGAGACAAAATGTGTCGGAGAACCTTTGGAGATGTAGTAACAGGACTACACTTTTTGAACTAGATCCTTCTAGAACTTTTAGACAAGGTTAGCGCTATATGCAAGATAGAGAGGTTACTTAAATGCACTTAAATTAGACAAGAAAAAGATATGTTTTCTCTCTTAAAAAGTAGACTCGCTCACTGTGTAAGTCGTATACACAGCGTTTATAATTTGCATATAATCAGTACATTTTTCTCATTTAGTATCGGATTCCATTAATCGATTCCAGGACAGCAAGTATCTACTAAGTATAGTAGTAGTAGTAGTCAGACAGATGTCACAGTAGTAGGACAGTACCGGGACAGTACCAAGTAAGGCAGATGCCAAGTTTAGATTACCATCAAGTAGTATAACGTCAGGCAGATGCCACAGTAGCGGCTAGTTAGTTACCTCATCGGTAAACAGTAAGGCAGATGCCATAGTAGCGGCTAAGTAAAAATATCAGTGTAGCATCAGGCACCCATTGTCTACGTATATTTGTGTAAATCATCTATGTAATTTAAAAAGTTTGTTAATTATTGTATTCAGACAGATTGTCACAGAAGTGTTAAAATTCAATAAATAAATCGTTTATATACCAACCATACGGCTTTTCATGACGCCCTTGGCAATCCAGCAAATAAAATAAAGTACGGGAAAAGGGATCTCACGATTCGCGCATTCGTCCTAAGCGGCGTCTTATTACACGAGGTCCCCGGCCGCCCGTACATTTGGTCCTTCGAGCCGGATTATCCAAGATACTGAACGGCCACAGCCATGGTTGGTACCAGATCAACTACCGCAAGAGGCAGATCGCAGAGTCGCGATGGCGACGCACCGCCGCCAGCACCTGCAGACGATCTGGCCACAGATGCCGCCCCAACGGGGAGTACTGCCCCTACAGTAGCACCATCGTCGAGTCGTACTGTGACTGCTACTGAAGCTACCCTAACCTCAGGGTTTACGACTACTACTACCGAAGAGGAAACCGGAACCGATCAACGACAGGCCCCTGATGACCGAATCGAACGCAGCACCATCAGGGGAAATAAGTCAACAAAGAGTCAACGAGCGCGCCGCATAGCTCTGGCTAAAGAAGAGGTAGCAAGACTGAAACTTGAGCTAGCAATAGTTAGACTCGCCGTCATAGACCCATCTGAATGGTCTGAAGGTGACGACGTAAGATCCGTGTCCATCAAATCCACTGAACGGAGGGTGGACACAGGGCTAGACAAGAGTCAGCGCCTGCTTGCTATTTCGAATGAGCCTCAATACCAGCCAGAGCACCGAGAGGTGGAACCGAATTGTAACGCCGCACCTGTTGCGGCACCATATCCATCCGTAGCTACGCATCCAGTCGTGCTCTTGGGCGCAACCTCGGAGACTCAGATGACTCAACAGCAGTCAAAAGTTGACAACGATGAGGGTAATAAAGGAATCCCTCAACACTCTGTACAGGGTAATAAAGGAATCCCTCAGAGACCAGAAGCGCAGATACCGACGGGAATAGAAGCTGCAATCACCCCGTATTCTGCGCAACAGAAAATAGATTTCAGTGAGTTAGCGTCAGCAATCACTATTGCTGTAAAGGCAGGTCAACGCGCAATGCCGTCGCGTTACCGATTCGAATTACCTGCTTTTACTGGCGCGCATCAGGATTGGCTGTCATTCCGAACAGCGTACTTCGAGTCAGCAACTGACTTTTCGGAAACCGAGAATATGACCAGACTACGCCGTGCACTTAAAGGACGTGCTAAAGAGGCCGTTGAGAGTCTGCTCATTAATAGTGCCAATCCCACTGAAGTAATGAAGATATTGGAGTCCCGCTTTGGAAGACCGGACTCAATAGCTCTCGCAGAGATGGATCGACTTAGGAACCTGCCACGGTTCACGGATTCATCTAAAGACCTTTGCATACTGTCAAGCAAGGTCACGAATATAGTGGCGACTCTTCGTGCTCTGAATAAGACTACGTACTTATACAATCCAGAGCTGACGAAGGTCATGATCGATAAGCTAACACCGACACTTCGATATAGATGGTTCGATTTCTCCGCCATGCAGCCCAAAGAGGAAGCAGACCTGCTCAAACTCACCCGATTCCTCGAGAGAGAAGTGGAATTATGGGCACCCTACGCTCAAGTAGAGGTCATACCCTCGACTTCACATACAGAGCCAGCTTCGCGCAATCCTTACAAGCGCACTCAACGTACGCTAAACGCTAATGCGAACGTTGACAGGAAGCCATATAGATGCTGTATATGTGAACGAGAAGGACATTCGCCGCCAGACTGCGAGAAATTCCGCGATGCCGACATCAACCAAAGATGGGATCTTGCAAAGACGCACCGCCTTTGTTTCCGATGTTTACGTTACGGAAACAAAACGCACAATTGCAAGCCGCCCAAATGCGGCGTCAACGAATGCCCATACAGACATCACCACTTACTCCATTATGAGAAACAAAGGAACACGAGTGACAGGACAGATAAGACGGAAAAGGTTACGTCGACTTGGCTGCCTGTACAATCGCAGACGTACTTGAAGGTACTGCCTGTACAGATTTCCGGACCGGCGGGAGAAGTCAACACACATGCATTGTTGGATGATGGGTCAACTGTGACTTTGATCGACGCCGACTTAGCGAACACAGTCGGCGCTTATGGACCCTGCCAACTAATGCATATCGAAGCCATAGGAGGAGCAGAAGTACCTGCTTCAGCATCTCAACGCATCGCAATCACCATCAAGGGTGCAACCCAGCCACACAAGATTTACGCACGCACCATAGAAAACCTGAGGCTATCGACACAGACAGTCGCCGACGAAGACCTGGACGACTGCCAACATCTGATCGACATACGAGACGCTTTGAAGTTTGTAGAAGCCAAACCAAAGATACTTGTCGGTCAAGATAATTGGAACTTATTACTAGCCTCAGAGGTACGAAAGGGAAAGAAGAACCAACCAATAGCATCACACACTCCGCTTGGTTGGGTTCTCCATGGTGCGCACACAAGGTCGCTGGGAAAACGCATCGACTTCGTTCATTACTTTACGATGAACGAAGACATGGATGGCCAGTTGAAAGATCACTTTGCGATCGAGGCGTTGACGATCATACCGAAGAAGCCGCAGACTGATCCGGAACAACGTGCACTTAAACTCGATGAGTGCACCACCCGAACGAAAGACGGACAGTGTAAGACGGCGCTCCTATGGAAGAATGATAACATCGCGATGCCATGCAATTACGACAACGCGATGAAGAGGCTTATCACCACCGAAAAGATTCCAGAGCTGAAAGAAAGGTATGAACAGCCGATGACAGCTCTGATGGAAAGGGACTACGCTGAACCGGCTCCACTGGCGAAAACGATTAATAGGACGTGGTACCTACCACATTTCGCCGTGGTGAACCCTATGAAGCCGGGGAAGATTCGAATAGTCCATGATGCTGCAGCAGAAACAAAGGGGGTCTCACTAAACGACCACCTTCTGACGGATCCTGATTTGCTGCAGTCGTTGCCAGAAGTACCCACGAAACTCAACGTCGCTGATGATGCAAATCGCGACGTAGAAGAGTCAGAAGTCCTGAAGGACGATCCGAGTACCTGGCCAACCGAGAAAACTACACAGAAAGAACTGACTGATGAAGAGAAGACACTCAACATCACCGAGAAGCGCGAGAGACCGAAGATGAGCCACGTCGTTCCTGACGGCACCCGTTTCTACAAGTGGGAACACTATCTCCGCGCTACAGCCAGAGTCTTACAGTTCATCAACCTGTGTAGGCGAAACAAACAGCGTGCACGTCACAAACACACGCTGAAGAATAAAGAGGCAGATCTGGATTGGAAACGCAAGAAGAAGAAAACTTAAAACCGAGGCCAACAGCTGTTAAACCCGATGCAACAGCAAGAAGATTCATACCGTTGGACGCCATCCTTCTGAGAGAAGCCGAGAAACTGCTGGTACGAGCAAGCCAAATCCTTCCCTACAGAGATGGAAGATTTGAAGAACAACAGGGCTGTATCTACCAGCAGTCGTCTGCGCCCAATATCTGTCGCTTTAGTCGACGGAATCATCTTACTGAGGTCCCGCATCGGAGCTACGAAGAATGTTGACGGCCTCGAGAAGTCTCCACCTGTCCTCGACGGAAATCATATAACAACGAAGCTGTGGATTGAATATACCCACAGACAGCTGCTGCACGCTGGCGTAGAGGCAACAATAAACGAATGTCGCCAATACTATTGGATTCTACGCCTGCGTCCAGTCACGAAGATGATGGTCCACCGATGTATACCATGCCGCATACGAAGAAATATGCCGTCACAGCCAGCCACAGGAAACCACCCCCCATGCAGACTGGCTCACCACGTCAGGCCCTTTACATACACGGGTCTCGACTATTTAGGCCCGATGTCAGTCACAGTCGGGCGTAGTCGCCAGAAGAGGTATGGGGCACTCTTTACCTGCCTCACCACACGGGCGGTTCACCTGGAGCTGGCAGCATCCCTGACGACGGACTCTGCGGTCATGGCCCTGCGAAGGATGATAGCACGGAGAGGATGTCCTACAGAAATCTGGTCAGACAACGGGACAAATTTGCGTGGCGCTGACAAAGAGCTGCGTCAATCCATCGACGCAGCCACTGAAGACGAAGCCACCAAGAGGATGATATCCTGGCGTTTCATTCCGCCAGGAGCTCCGTTCATGGGAGGAGCCTGGGAGCGGCTGGTCCGATCAGTTAAGACCGCCCTCTCAGTGATACTTCAAGAGCAACATCCACCAGAAGAAGTACTCGCAACTCTATTGGTTGAAGCGGAGTACACAGTCAACAGTCGTCCCCTTACGCACGTGTCTACAGATCCTGAGGATGAAGAAACGCTGACCCCCAACCACTTCCTTCTTGGCGGGTCAGCGCGAGTTCCGGCACCAGGCACCTTCAATGAAAAGGACCTCATCGGCAGAACACACTGGCGAGCTTCACAACATCTTGCTAACCGATTTTGGGCAAGATGGGTGAAAGAATATCTCCCCGATTTGCAATACCGGCGGGAGCCACACGGAAGAGGCGCGGAGATCAAGATTGGAGACGTCGTACTAGTCGCCGACGACAACCTGCCTCGCAACACATGGCCAAGAGGGATCGTCGAAGCCATCTACCCCGGAGCTGATGGCATCGTACGAGCAGTCGACGTGCGCACCCGAAGCGGAACACTACGACGTCCCACGAAGAAGCTGATCATCCTGCCCACCGAGCCAGTAGTCCCTCAACCGGAAATGTCTTCATCGACACCGTAGTCGAAGAACGGCGGGAGAATGTTCGGGACACTTGTTGTGTTCAGGACATTTATTGATATTTTGTGATTACGTAATATTTTGTTAAAATTAAAATGTTTAGAAATAAGAAATATTAAAGAGTTTACTCCCGAGTGTACAATGATTACCCTTAGAATACGTATCAACATAAATTGTATAGTAAATAAACAGTACTTGAACCCTAAACATAGGTAAAAGTCTAGACAAAGTCTAGGTAGAACTAAGATTTACAATGTACTTTTAGAATCGTGAATAACCCTCTACAAATGTAAAACTTGTTACACGATAAAGTTAGTATTCATGTTGAAACCTAAGTTAACAAAAAAGTGTTAACATGTCAACAAAACACTCGATTAGGCATAGTAATCTAGTTAGAATTGTTTCGTAAGCACCATATGTGCACACCAACTACTTACTATGTATTTACTGTTTAAACTCGCATTACCTAACGTAAGACCTAGATAATAAGTTTTACTACAAGCCCTGAATGAAACCCTGATCATATTTTGAAATTTACGTGATTTTACCCGGAACTATAAATATCAACAATAAAATTTCCTTATATATGCGAAAGGGAGACAAAATGTGTCGGAGAACCTTTGGAGATGTAGTAACAGGACTACACTTTTTGAACTAGATCCTTCTAGAACTTTTAGACAAGGTTAGCGCTATATGCAAGATAGAGAGGTTACTTAAATGCACTTAAATTAGACAAGAAAAAGATATGTTTTCTCTCTTAAAAAGTAGACTCGCTCACTGTGTAAGTCGTATACACAGCGTTTATAATTTGCATATAATCAGTACATTTTTCTCATTTAGTATCGGATTCCATTAATCGATTCCAGGACAGCAAGTATCTACTAAGTATAGTAGTAGTAGTAGTCAGACAGATGTCACAGTAGTAGGACAGTACCGGGACAGTACCAAGTAAGGCAGATGCCAAGTTTAGATTACCATCAAGTAGTATAACGTCAGGCAGATGCCACAGTAGCGGCTAGTTAGTTACCTCATCGGTAAACAGTAAGGCAGATGCCATAGTAGCGGCTAAGTAAAAATATCAGTGTAGCATCAGGCACCCATTGTCTACGTATATTTGTGTAAATCATCTATGTAATTTAAAAAGTTTGTTAATTATTGTATTCAGACAGATTGTCACAGAAGTGTTAAAATTCAATAAATAAATCGTTTATATACCAACCATACGGCTTTTCATGACGCCCTTGGCAATCCAGCAAATAAAATAAAGTACGGGAAAAGGGATCTCACGATTCGCGCATTCGTCCTAAGCGGCGTCTTATTACACGAGGTCCCCGGCCGCCCGTACAATTATGCTAGGTGGAGAAGCGACCGTTGCTGACCGAAAAAGTCAAGTACGCACTGAGGTAAATGCACACTTGGTGCCTCGCTATATTTGTTATTGGATCAAAACGGTGTTCGATCCGAACTGCATCGAACACATAGTGAGACTAAATTAGTTTAGTTGTAAACAACAGAATCAGCAAGTTTGTCCAAATGCTTATAGTTATTTTTAGGATGAGAGTCTCCATTATCAGTGCACTTGGGTTACATTAGTGCTGTAAAAGTGTGTGGGTGTGAGATTATTTTCGTTCTTGAGTCATAAATAGATATTGCACCTAAAATGCATTATTAATCTTAAACTTACGTAGATAGATACATATTCTTGATAGATACCAATGTGTAGATGGTCGACCATTTTTAAGTCTGTCTTTTTAAAGTCAGGTTTTTAACTACTGTCATTTTGCAACCAGTTTTTTTTTTACAAACTTAAGTAGTTTTCTATAGATACTGTTAAAGAGTATTTAAATTATCAACTTATTTCCATAGGCTTAAGATTTCTCTACGCTAAGGTTAAATCCAAAAGCAATGTCCTATTATAATAAATACCTAATAGATATTAAATAAATTACTAATAATATATAATCCTTAAATCCAGAATAAGAAAGAAATTGCAACAAAAAACCAACAAAACTTTTAATTCATCGTCACCCATTTGAGGCCTAATTGCCTGGGCCTCAAGCATTTGTACAGCTTTACAAGAGAAAGGCCTACTTACCAGTGCCGTTGATGCCTGATGGCCGGATCCTGGCGTCGTACCGACCAGGGCCCAGGATCTGGTCCAATATCTGTTTTTCTTTTTCTCTGAAGTTTATTTTGCCGCCGTTCATGCATCTATGGAAAAGTTATCATAAAATATAATTAAATCGCGACGCGGCGCGGTCTACTTTTTGTGATGGTTCATTCACATTGCAATAGAATAAATTTTGTTAGAAATAATAATCTGGAAGAAATAATAGAATACCTTTTATCACATTATTTACTAGTAAGAATCTTAATATATTTATCAAACTGTCTGTTGGAGCTTTAACAGCTTACATGTGATATTTTATGTGCTATTAATTGTATTTTTTTTAAACACAATTATTGCATGATCAGTACAATTATTATGATTTGTAAAGAAGTTAAAATATCTGGGACTTATGCGGTTATCACACTGCCACGCACCACGCAGCGCGTGATTTGTATAGAAAACACGCACAGTCCAACACACAAAAAATGCATCCACTCGAGTTCATTTTCGTTCGTTGACACGCAACATGCAGAATTCTTGCAGTACCTAAATCTCGAGTTCATTAGCACACTGACGCACATGGAAGAGCTCCAATGTCTGAATTCCTAGGCTTTATACGTTAATAAACCGCTTCATATCTAAATAAATAAATTCTGTCCGTGTGACGATATTTCAGTGGCTCGATTTTCGTAACAAAACTTCAACGATATCGTATCGACTTCAGTGATTAAACTGTGTTTTTTACTATTATAATGTCAAATGAACGATTGAAAAATGATCCTATAGACAAATTGTTAAGGCATATACACGTTTGAATGTTTTTTATACAAAATATTTCACGAAACACAATTTAGATAGTTGATGTCGCTACGACACCCCTGATGTTTTGTTACGAGAATCGACCCACTGTATATAATAGATGTCTATTAACTGAAAAGTTGCGAGTGGTGTAGCTTATTTAGCCGTTCTTAATTGGTAAAGTCAAGCTATCACCCCGGTTTGAACGGTATCCAGATGGGTGACCGCCTAGTGGTATTTCAACTCGATCGTTTTCCGTGCTTCGGAAGGCACGTAGAAGCCAGTGGTCCCGGTTACCACTTGATTGTGATTGTCGTTAAGCTAATTGGGACTTCCTTGAAAACTCCAACAGTAGGTTGACCACTGGCCTACCTCCACCGATCCGCAGTGGGTATGCGTTGAGTATTTACCCATTTCCTTTCATCCTCATTCGTGAAAGGCCTGTGCTCAGCAGTGGGACATTATGGTGCGTCCATGCTTGGCGAACCGAGCACGAGCCGAGCCATGAACGAGCATACAACGAGCACGATGCGAATCCCTTTGTACGTGAAAAAACTGTCAATCGCGCTCGTTCGAGGCTCGCGAGCCCGTCCACGCTACGCGAATCCTGCTCGCAGTGTGCTCGTTCGAGGCTCGGCTCGTTTTCGGTTCGCTAAGCAATGGACGCACCATTATGAAAACCAAGTGACTAAAAGAGTTCTAATTATGGATGTATAGTCGGGGACTGAAAATATTTATCACTTTTCAAATTCGATTCCATCTCATACCGCAAGCAATAAGGTCTAATATGTCATACCAACAAACATATTGCATTTTAAAATTGTGAAATATATCGAACATAGCAAAAAGGCTGTCAATGTCTTCAACGCCTGGTCGAAGCATCTCGTGACCAGAATGCTGGCATATACTTCGGTCAGAAAATCAGCATTGCCATTCAACGTGGCAATGCCGCCAGCATTCTGGGAACGTTGCCCTCTGACAACGATTTTTTCATTTAGTTTATTTCTTTTCATTTATATAGATTTTAAGGTTTTTGTTTTTATATTTTATTAGATAGAAAATATGTCTTTTCCATTATGTAAACTCATTGAATAAAATGTTTTTTTTATTATAGGTATTGTGACATTTCTCAAAGTTAAACGTTTGTAAGCAAATATAAATCTCAATAAAAATACAAAGGTAATAAAGTAATGGCAAGTTTAATCCTGCAGCAAAGGGCATTTTATTGTAAACTCTATATTTAGTGCCATATCAAGAGAACTAGAAAATTCTTAATAGGTATAACAGTATAACACCTCTTTGAATTATGTTTCATGTCAAATACAATCCACGCCTATCAAAAGTCATTTTATTTCCGTTCAACCTTATGAAACAGAAATGTGCCAGCGATTATAGACCGTGGGGTGGTAAACATTTTTAGACCGCGACTGTATACGTGAAGAGAAAGACCGACGGAAAGGAATGGATTGTGTGAAAGATAGGAAGAAAGAAGTGAATGTAGATGCTGTTACAATGGAAAAAGGAGTCGAATGAAAGCGTACTGCACCGACCACAAATCATTGGGAACACGGCAGGCAGATGATGAACAATTACGATGATTGGCAGCGTTTTACAAGAGATATGCGACCGTTTAACAACCCAATGTGAAAATGTCGTACTGTAACAATCGCGAGTACTAACAACTACTACTATTTATAGAGTTCTAGTATTTATAGTTTGGTATTGGCGCTAAGAGTACGTTTAAATAGCTTTTAGTTATCTTTCTATATCTGTAGATGGGCGAATGGGCTGCTCAAGTAATTATCATAATTATGAAAAATTTGTAAATGATTGAGATACGAATTTTTGTTGAAATACTGTTATTATTAAAAATTATCCTCGACATTTTCATAGACGACTAACACAAAATTATTTAATAAAATATTTTTTTTATTCTACAATAATTATAAATTTGTGTTTATTTGTTTTGATATTTATCATTTGGATTCATATTGAAGATGACACAGTTGAATAAAACAAGATTATTTACATCATTTTCACACTGTAATATTTGCACGCCATCTTGGCCAAACATGAAGGACCTTAATATTAGCATTAGCATTTTAACATCAATTTACTAACCATGTTTCTGGCAAATAAAAGATCTTTATGTTTATCACGGGAAAACAACAGTTCCCTCGGGACTATGGCTAAATCGCGATGCTGAATTTAGAGTTACGGGCAAGCCACATAATTTGACTACGGTGTTTAGAGTTTGTGAAGTTAGGGCTTTTAGAGTTAGGGCGTGTAGATTTATAAGCTTGGCTCTACATGAGATCTGATAACTTTCTGACAGTGCGGGCCATATGGTCTCGTCTTGGCAACATTTTACACGAGAATGTTTTTGGTGGGATTAATGTGTTCCTGGCACAATACCCAAGCCGACGTGCATGCCACTCTGATGCCAACATCGACCTGTCCAGTGGACTGTATTGCCAGGAATAAGTCTAAACAAATAAATTGACTTAAAATGTTACAGGAGTGACAGAGTTATCTACACGTTAAAAACTGGGCAAGAGCGACGGGCTTTGCACTATTATGGTTCCGTGCACATCAAACTTACTTGGTTTTAGTTAACTGCACGGAGCATAATGGCTACATATAGTTAAACAGAAATGGCGGCTATATTATATTTTTTTCAACACACTCGCTCGTGAAGTGACATTTATTGCACCGTTTTTAGTATCTTAATGCAGCTTATTACGCACTAGTGCTTTTTACTTTACATTACCGCACAGTTTTATGATAGGTATAATCCCGATGATTATAAGTTTGTACCTCACTGCAAGGGATATGTGTGTAGACCAAGCATTCTTAATTTAAACGGATACAATAGTTTGACAGATCACCGCTGTCAAAAAAAAAACTTGCGCGCCATCATTGTAAACGTTCTCATTGTGTGGTTGATTATTACCAAAAAATCTACTTAAAAAAATACAAGTCTGTTTTTTCCCTCGCAAGTGTGTTGAAAAACGTCGTATGACACGCGTGTGCATTGATCACACTCTCAGCTCACTCGTCCCGTTCGCCTGCGGCTCACGCGCTCAATACCGCCTTTTTGCACACATGTATCATAATAGATCATAATGTACTATTAGGCACGGTCTTCGGCGATATGCAGGCTGGCAGCGTTTCCTCTTTGGATTGCCAAGATAATTTGTTAGTCAAATTCTGTATGATGATAGCCAGGCATGATAAGACGACCATTTATTAGAAATAGAAGCCATAACTAATATCAATCTAATAATAATCAATAATCTAATATCAATGACTAATGTTTGCCTGTCAATAAATCAGTTTTATTTGTAATACTACCAATGTAGGTAGTTAAACTCAATATTTGTACGTAGTATTTATATACTCTGAGTCAATATGAACTATTTGCTGACCTGATTTATAAACTGCTCTTCACTGATATAAACTATTTTTAGGACCTACCATTGGGTAGGAGAGAAGGAGTATACGGTTAAAAAGATACAAGCCTGTGACAGACAGACATATTCGGCGTAGACTTAGTAATAGGATCCCGTTGGGCACGCTTTGGGGTACATACAGAACTTTAAAAAATACAAAGTTTAAAAAAAAAGAAATGTCATAGAAAATATCATCTTATTGCTTTACAATAAGGATCATATATTAAATCAATAGTCTAATTGTTTCATGACACAGGTGGAACTTGAGAGTTTCATAGCTCTATATGAAATCTTTTAACGCCTTTTTAAGAATTATTGTGCGCATGCGCATTGAAATTTGGCATAGTCAGGGTTTATAATGGAGATGAGCTGCAAAAAGCTATTTTTTATATGTTAGTAGCTTGCTTAGTAGATATGGATAGATGTTTCAGTGATTAGCGACAGTAGAAGTTCATTTGGCACATTGTGTTATGAATGTTTTTTGTATAATATGAGCCGTATATGAACATTTCTCACGGTTTCTCTAAAAACCGTAAAACTTACTATTTTGGGACAAAAAGTGTCAATTCTACAATATGCTAAATGAACTACTATGGACGCGAATCACTGAAATATCTATCCATATTGGTCTACGATGGTAAAAAAAAACTCGAAAAAAATCAAATTTCCCGCCCCGTAATAGATGTTTAACCCTTTCTCTCCCAGCCCTTTCCCAGAGACTGTACAAGCTGTATTCCTCGCTGTCAGCGTGTACGCTAACAATCAAATCAAAAATCAAATCAAATATATTTATTTGGAACAACACAAAAGATACAATAATTAAACAACAACGATGGTGTCTGCAGAAGTTTGAAAAACTGTGTCGCAGACACCAACGCCCTCCTCCGTTACATACATCTATTAGGTTCCAAACAAACAATCCTAACTATAATATTATAAATTATAAATGCGAAAGTGAGTTTGTTTGTTAGTTTGTTTGTTTGTTACCCCTTCACGCCTCAACTACTCAACGGATCATCATGAAATTTGGCATGCAGATAGCCTATGGTATGGAGAAGGATACTTTTTGTCCCGGGAACGGGGGTGAAACCGCGGGAGACAGCTAGTAGGAATATAAAAATAATAAAGAGTAAAATTTTAATAAAAGAAATATGCGTGTTTGTGTATGTGTGTGTTTAAAACGGTGAGTATGTGTGTGAGTGTGAGAGGTGTAAGTGTTGTGTGTGTAAGTGTGTATGTAGGTTAAATGGGTCCAGGCCAACTGGTCCTACACCTAAGAGCCCAGCTCCACTAGATAGACCTTAGGAGAGTGATAATAAGGTATATATTATTGATATACGTACTCTGTGATGTCTGTGTAGAACAGCACGTACAGTAGAAAGAGTAGGGCGCATGGTGGCCGGGGAATTTCCATTCTTCGTCTGCAATATAAGAAACATGTTAAAAAAGCATCTCCCTTTACAGTACCTCAGAGAGTGTTAAGAATTGACGTTTGTAAACGCTACTAATTAGTATGCAGTGCTCATGGTGAGCATGATAAGCCATTCTTTATCGATCGGCAAGTTAAGCTACCACCGTCTTGGTCGGTACCTGGCTGGGTGACCGCATAGTGGTATTTCAAATCGAGCGTTTCCGTGCTTCGGAAGGCACGTAAAGCCGTTGTTCCCGGTTATCACTCAATTGTGGTAGTCGTTGAGCTAGTTGGAGGCCTTCTAGGCGGCTTGAAAACTCCAACAGTTGGTTGACCACTAGCCTACCTCCACCGATCCGCAGTGGGCTCGCGTGGTGGATTATCAGCCCATTCCCTTTCACCCTGATTTGTGAAAGACGGCCTGTGCTCAGCAGTGGGACACCAATATGCTGATGATGATGATGACTAATTAGTTTGCGACACTTCTCTATAGGAATTGGCACAGCGCCTCTAGCGGAATACTCATGGTACTAATTTCTCCAGTACAAATTTATAGCTAATGCAAACGCATTAAGTAAGCGTTTATTAACGTCAATTATTTACACTCGGGTTACAGAATACATTTCAGATTTCAAATTGATATCAAGAATTTTCCGCTACTTTCGAAGAAACTTCGATTCCTTGCCAAACCTGAGAACCGAATCCAGACCCTGGCTTCCAGGCTTTATAGCGTTAGCTAAAGTCAAAGTTTTCATAAAACAACCGTGCGTTTTGAAAATATGGCTATATTCGACAGTGGATATCCTCGAGTTGTCAAAGTGCGAAGTGTTGAAATGTCTTATCAGGGCCTAAATTGAATAAATGATTTTGAGCTTAAATATGACGATGATAAGGGTTTTATCAAGCTTATAAGTTCTTATGCTTTCAAAGAGAAATCTCTGTCATAGAAAATTATAGATGTCGGAGAATGAGATAGTTAGTCGAACTCAGTTGGATTATGATATTATCGTGGTACAAGGGTTGGGTGAAATAGTAGCAACACTGATTTGACTTTAACGTAAATAACAGACTTAATGAGGGTATTTGTAAAAAGTAAGAATACTGATTTGAATATAACGTGAATAACCAAGTTAATATGGGGATGCGTATTGCTTTTGGGACAGTTAGTTTATCATAAGCTCTCGAGCTGTACACATCTCAGTGCAATCGTTGTTACACCCGGTTCTTAAGCCTATACTTATTTAAGAATGTACAATTGTGTGAAGTGAAGTGGAGTGATGATTTAATTGTAATATTACGACAATAAACACATTGGGCCCGTGAGGAGTTTGTTGCGTCGCTTCTTCTCCTCATACGGGACTTTTACGAAGCGATGGTATAACGTTGTTTTATTGCCTGCACTGCGCCCACTGAATCCTGCTACCACTGAACCCTGATCGGGGTCTTTGTATCGCTTGGCTGTCGCTGACTCCGACATCAGAAGTGGGATAAAGACAGGCAATTAAAACCATACTTGAATTGTTTCAACATACTTTGAGGACTGCCACGTGCTTGAGAACCCCGAACACGTGTCAAATAGAGGCTTTTGCCAAGCGAGGGATGACGTCAAGAAGGAAGACTGAATAAAGTTTGGTGGCATCGTTTCTATAGCCAGAAACAGCCAAGTAATCGTGTAACTAAATGAATCATGAGATGCGCGTGCTTATACGCGACATGATAATAGCTAGATGGTGGTAATTCCATGCTGCGCGGTTGTCTGCGGTGCTTCGAGTGTGGGAAAAACAGGTCATGTGATCGTTCCTTTACTTCTGACATTATTTTATTGTCTAAGCTGGAACCAAATGCTGTGTTGTGTTAAATGTTACAGATATGGTGATGCTGGCTACTTTGCGAATAACTGCCCTCGTGCCTGCAACTTCACTGCAGTCAAAACCGTTCGTGGCTACGGCAACGCGGTTGGTAACAACACCGGTGCAGTGAGCAACGGTAGCAACCAGCGTCGGGTGGACCTGTGCTGCATCGGCAACCAGGCGGAACAGATGACTATTTTCTGTGAGTCGATTTCATGTTGTTTGCTAATAGATTACAAAGGTACCTGAGGTACAAGTACCCATTGTTGTTGAGAATATAGTTAGTTACGGTTTTTATTGGATTTAAGTGTGTCGTCTTGATTTTTGCGTTTTGTTCAAAGGAATAATCACTGGTATAATTATTATTACGGAACTGGTAGTGTTTAGCAGTCCCAGAGATTATGGCCTATAGGGATAGTCAGATAAAATAGGCACCAAATGATTTGAGTTAATGTAGAAATAATTAGAGAAAAAGCTGATAGATAGTGCAAAGTGCTGACGAAAACTCGATTAAGCAAGATTTGAAAGCAAAAGAAGGCTAATGTGACTTAAATCTCAATGTTGTGTTCACTGTTATGGTTTTATGTTAGGTGTCTGAACGGTGAAGTAGCCATTTATACGGTATTGTCTAAATGAGGCGAGGTGGCCATTTAGACGGTGTTATCTGACTAGACTGGGTGGCCATCTGGAAGGATAGGTGAAGAGATTTCCGCAGAGTCGGCAGACGTGAGTGATACCCCTGGTGTTGCAAGTGTCCAAGGGCTGCGGTAACCGGCTAACATCCGGGAGGCCGTACGCTTTTTGCCAGAATTTGTGGTGATCTAGAGGAGATTTCTGCAGAGTCAGTACGCACGCGTGTGATACCCCTGGTGTTACACGCGTCCAAGGGCTGCGGTAACCGGCTACCATCCGGGAGGCCGTATGCTCTTTGCCAGATTTAGTAGTAATCTAGAAGGCGTGAAGGCCTGTCTAAATGAAGCGAGGTGGTCATTTAGACGGAGCTGTCCAGAAGACGTGGTGGTTATCTGGAAGGCGTGGATGCCATTGTAGGCCACTTAGACTATTAACGGCGCGGTGGCTGTTTCCACAACACGATACAGTGCGGAGATCATAGATTTTCTTGAGAAGTCCGTGAATATTCTGTAAGCAATGGCTTAGGGTGATTTAGTACAGTCTATTCTTGCCTAGAAGACTATAAAGTAAAAACTGTCTCCCTTAGGTAAGTGCGTAGGTAGTAAACGTGCTTGGTGGAGCTGTAGGGCTGTTGATCTTAGTAATCGTTACATTTGGATTGTCTAAACTGAGCTTACTGCTTACCTGTGTTGACTTTAGTGTGTCTTGAATTGATAAGTTAAGAGATTGGAACTGTATCATTGGTTAGTATGAGTAAGCGTTAGTGTAATGATTAAACTGAAGCGATTAATAGCAAAAATGGCTATCATGTTTAGGCAGGAATGGCCGAGCGAAATTATCAGTTACTGTGCTGGACTTCTTTGGTTTCAGGTACATCTGGTAGAGCTTTTCACACGAGGACGTGTGATTCGCAGGATGGCCGTGTCGGAGAATGAGATAGTTAGTCGAACTCAGTTGGATTATGATATTATCGTGGTACAAGGGTTGGGTGAAATAGTAGCAACACTGATTTGACTTTAACGTAAATAACAGACTTAATGAGGGTATTTGTAAAAAGTAAGAATACTGATTTGAATATAACGTGAATAACCAAGTTAATATGGGGATGCGTATTGCTTTTGGGACAGTTAGTTTATCATAAGCTCTCGAGCTGTACACATCTCAGTGCAATCGTTGTTACACCCGGTTCTTAAGCCTATACTTATTTAAGAATGTACAATTGTGTGAAGTGAAGTGGAGTGATGATTTAATTGTAATATTACGACAATAAACACATTGGGCCCGTGAGGAGTTTGTTGCGTCGCTTCTTCTCCTCATACGGGACTTTTACGAAGCGATGGTATAACGTTGTTTTATTGCCTGCACTGCGCCCACTGAATCCTGCTACCACTGAACCCTGATCGGGGTCTTTGTATCGCTTGGCTGTCGCTGACTCCGACATAGATAAAAATGTTGAAATGTCAATAAAAGGCAAATGTCAACCCAAGTCAGAGAATACAATCTAATTCTCTATCTAGATGTGTCACATCTTTTAATCTAAAAACAACTATCAAATCACTTCCATTCCGGCGATTCCTGATTTATTTTGAAAGAAATTGGCTTTCACTTGCGTCACGTGCGCTTCGATATGTCATGTTGTTTACATGTAAAATTCAAAATGGCGGCAGTATAGCGAGAGTCACTGGGCTTTATTTATAATTCAATCAGTTAAAGGTTAACTACAAGACTAGAGAACTAACCAACAACTAAGTGACTCAGGAAATGTCGCAGGTATTTTTACATCGCTTTTTCTTTCAGAATTCGATGCATTTTTTTATATACTGGGTACCTATGGTTCTTGTATAGTGCTTGTATATTAATTACTAAGATTATAGGATATTAAAATTAAATTTGCAAATTGAAATATACTATACATTCAGCTTACTTTTCTTTTTATACCACTAAGGTGGCAAACAAGCAGTTACCGTAGCCTATGAACGCTTGCAACACCAGGGTCATCACTCTCGCGTTGCCGACCCTAACTGAATCTGATACTTCTTAAACATTATTTCAATTTTTTTTTAAATATTTTACTGTTTAGATTTTTTTATATATGTATTTTTTTATGTACCTCTCAAGATTTGTTAGACGGCGAGGACAATTAGTCGATCAGAAAAAAAACATACAAATAAAGGGTAACACTGCACCTTCCTTTTTTAAGTCGGTTAAAAAGGGGTTTGATTATCTTAACCTTAATTACAATGAATTCATAAACAGTGGCCTAAATTAGATAATTTACATAGCATTCGTTATTTGGGTCAAACCTACCGCTCTGTTATTCCTGTAAGCTCAGGATCAACGGAGTTACTTTTAGGCGCCGATCCCACGGAGAGAGTTCTAGAGTTCTGCGTTCACAGTTCTGCGTTCCGCAGTCACTATTTTGTAACATCAAGCAGTCTAGAATACCGATCACACGTCATACACTTTTTTACTTGTAAAGGTATAAGGCATAGGTTACATTGAACCCGAAACGCAGAACTCTGGACGCAGAAATCTAGAACTCTCTCTGTGTGATCGGCGCCTTCAATATAATGGGCTACCCGGGAGTAAGAGTGGTAGAGCATATCGCTATTTCGCTCAAAGACCAGCTCGACTGGGCGCGTTCCTGCGTGAGAGTAAGATCGCCAGAGCTCATTGGGGAGGGGGGAAGCGTCGGTACCGCGTGAATGAAGCCTCGGGGTGCCAAAAATAACTAATATAGTCAGATTGTCCAAAAAAATAAATTTAAAAATGTAACCTTGCTGTGTTTCTTGTCTGTTCTTCTCAGTTGGCCGAATAGTTACCAACTGGTGGTAACTTCAGTAGCTTTGACCTTCATATGTGCCCTACGAGGGCCTAAATTGAATAAATGGCTTTGAAAAAAACACTTTCTTTGTGGTCCAACCTACCCAATGTCGATGTAAAAACGTGAGGCAAATTTTAGAGAAAAATATTTTATATCAAACAATCTGCAATACAATCGCAGACTAAACATTAGATAACACAAATAAACTTTACAAAGTTTTAATGAAAATAGCGCGCTACAGACGGTATCCTAATTATACAATTATATTTAATGATACCCTCCTCGTTATAAGGAAATAACGCAATTAGGAATGCTTTCTATAATTTTAGGAATAGTAATTTTCAGTTGCTACTTGTTCATTTAAAATATTCCTAATATTGCTATCGTAACTTTTGCTATTGTACAGCTATATGTATGATGAAAGATAATTAAAAAAAATACCATTTATTTATTTAGGTAAGTAACTTTTTCATTTTGTCTGTGGTTAGATATAAGCTATACTTATTTAACAACTAAACCCCCGCGGTTGCACCCGCGTTCCCGGATTAAAAAGCCTATGTCCTTCTCCATACCATAGGCTATCTGCATGCTAAATTTCATAATGATCAGTTGAGTAGTTGAGGCGCGATGGCGTTAAAAGTCCATCAAAACCTAGGTTTTAAATTGTATTCGTGTAAAGAGATTTGTCCGGAATGCGGATATTCGTAGGAGTATGAAAACGACGGACATAGCTCGTAGAAATAGTAAGCTGAAGTGGCAATGGGCGGGCCACATCGCTCGAAGAGCCGATAACCGATGGGGAAGAAAGGTTCTCGAGTGGGTGGCGACATCCCACTAGGTGGACCGAGAGTCGCTTGGCGCCGCTGGATGCAAGCGGCCCAAAACCGTTCGAAATGGAAGTCAATGGGGGAAGCCTCTGTTCAGCAGTGGACATAGGCTGATATGATGATGACGATGAAAGTGATTTTTAAGCTTTTGTGAAATAAATGTATTAAACTATAAATATATGCCGTACGGTTTCAAAGGAGCTTCCTACCGCGGGTGCTCAGGCTGGGCAATGAGCCCGCTGTAGTTTTCCCAATTAAGTACAGCATGGTTGGGTTCCCGATTACCACCAGGAGCGTCGTATTGCTTGTTTGCTACCTAGCATTAAAAAAGCCGTCACTTTGTAACGTCAAAAAGAGCCGGGTCATAAAACCTGGGTTTTACTAGACTTGGCTTAAACCATCTCATCTAATAAGATAGATGTTTCCAGTCACTGAAGTTTAAATCACATTCGAAATCATTTATTCAAATAGACCTTCGTAGGGACTTGTGAAAAGTCTGACTCTAATACTCTAATGCCGGTTCGGAAGGTTGCATTTGCTGAGAAGAGCCGGCAATAAACTCAGCAATGATTCTTTTCAAAACAAAATAAAGGTAAATTTAGGTAAATTCTAATCGCAGTGACAACAATTGTGTGCCCCGCGGAAAAACTACAAAGTAGACTGAATCGAAGACCAGACCCCGCAAGCACAGTTTCTCCTTTATGACTTTCTTTGCTCACCTTCGGCCTCATCATCACTGACGCTGGTGATATTATAGTCAAGTCAAACACAAGTTTATACACGGTAAAACCTAATCTTTACACGAGTAATCGCTATACAAAATAACCCGAGCAACCTAGCTTCAATAATCACAAAACAAAAGTTGTGCGATCGTTACTGATTACCTAATGAACTGAAAGGTGACCGTTAACCCTACGAGCCCGTTTGGGGCATGTAACTACTGAAAACAGATCTTATCTACATACCTACGTGTGTATAGCTGTGAAGGTTTGTTGGGAAGTTAATGGATGCCAACTTAATGGTGCGTCCATTAACGAGCCTACAACGAGCACGACGCGAATCCCTTTGTTCGTGAAAAAACTGACAATCGCGCTCGTTCGAGGCTCGCAAGTTTCAATAATGTACTTACGTACTGTTATCAGTTAAAATTATGATATCTTTACTAATAATGAAGCAAAGACCTCAAAGCTCCCATATAGAAGTAGCTATCACAGGTAAAATTAGCTTACGAAATGATCTATAAGCCCAATTTGGCAATAAAAAACCTACTATCGGTAAGCAAAATGATTCGTTTTTTTTTATTGAAACTGGGCATAAGTCAACGCAATCAAAAGATAGGGCTGTTTATGCCGCATATTTTGATGGTCGCAAGGGAATCAAAACCGATAGGGTACTTCACATTGACCTAGCACCATGCAATTCGGCAAGTAGCAATGCCATTTAGTAAAGGAAGGAATCCGAAAACCGTAATATAACAAAAAAAATAACATAATCGGGAAAAAATCTTTGAGTCTTTCTTGTCGGAGTCTTCTCAGTTTAAGTATATTCCGAACCGGTGGTAAATTCACCTTTATGTACCAATTTAACGTTCATAAGTGCCTTACCAGGGCCTAAACTGGATAAATGACTTTTTGATTTTGAGTCTTGATTCCCGTGATGAACGAACTATTCACATTCCTAGAAAGTACGGAACCCTCGGTGTGTTGGCCAGTTTTTTTAAATTAAATGAGTCTCAGTAAAATTTAGTCCCTTTACCTTCTAGAAAAGAGCAATGCAAATCCCATTCCGAGAATTTTTTAATCTCAAATAGACGACTAAGAGTCACGTTCACGAACTAATGACTGATTTGAATTCTGCGGAAGCTGACACGAGACTGCAACGTACACCTGTTTTGCTTTCCATGAATGTTACGAGGTCTGCTTGGTAAAAGGTAATGCATCATGAAATTCCGGCTACATGTAATTAAAACAGGTAACCTTCCGAGTAAGGTTCTCAAGGGGACAATAGATAAAAAATGATGATTCATATCATAAATGGATTCTAGTGAAAACTGTCACGAGACTGAATCACATCCATTTTCATTCCATGAAATACACGCCTGGCTGCAACTTATTCCATGATTTTTCAGTAAAAAAATGGCGAATAAAAAGTAACATAAAAAAGTTTTTTTTATAACACTAAGTGGCGAACAAGCATACGGCCCGCCTGATGTTAAGCAGTTACCGTAGCTTATGGATGCATGCAACACCAGGGGTATCACTCGCATGTTGCCGACCCTGCAGAAATCTATTCACACTCTTTTCGAAGAATCCCATACTGTACTCCATTGGGACAACTACGGCGGGGGCTCTATTCTGGGTATTTTTTTAAAAGGGAACAAGGATACAGATTTATATTAATAAATTAGTTTTTCAGTGACGAGACTGATTGGCATCCATTTTATTGTACCGGTAGTAAAGCCTGGTAGCAGTTTATTTTACGAATATCCTGTCCGATAAAGGAAAATATACGGTAACATTAAAAGAGTACTTATATTATTATTCACAGTGTAAAATAGCATCGATTGTCAAGAATAAATTATTTCTTCCAGTTAATACTGACAGGAGACTGAGTTTCATCCATTTTCTTTCTAAAAGACATGTAATGAAGCTGATATTCCTTAAAATTCCGTTAAAAACAAAACCTAGAGCTCCTGTAGAGGTTTTATTTTAAGAGCATTTACTTATAGTTGATACAGCACGCGAAAATTTAATCACCGACCGCCATGTTGGCGGAAATGGCAGCGGAAGTAAACACATTAGCCGCCTATCGGGAAACTACCGAACTACATTTATGAAATGGCCTTTAGAGGTGTTTACTGGGCTTGGCCTTTTATTTTTTGTGTATAGCTAAATCAATGTTGTTAATTTTAGTGTATTTTTACCGACTTCAAAAAAAGGAGGAGGTTCTCAATTCGGTTGTATAAGTTACCTCATAACTCCGTCATTTATTAACCGATTTGGAAAATTCTTTTTTTGTCTGGAAGGGTACACTTCCCGTTTGGTCCCATTGTCATCAGATCAGGTTTTGATTACTTCTTAGTGTACTATGAAGTCGGTTTAAGTTTTTAGTAAAACAGTCCAATTATGGATGTTTATATTTCTAGTTCAGCACAACCATAATAATAATCTTCATATTATTATGGTACTTATCGGATCCAGAGACCCCGTTGGAGCCGGTCGCGTAATTACATTATAGAACGTTCGTTTTACATGTACGTAGTATTTATATACTCTGTGGTTTTACTAAGCTAAGAGGCTTAAGAAGCTTAAGAGAGGTAGAGCATAGCGTTTATTCGCTCCAAGAGCAGCTCGACTGGGGAAGTACCTCCACCTTACAGAATACCGCAGCCAAATAACTTTATGTTGTGTAAAGTTGTGTTCCTGCGCGTGAGTAAGGTTGCCAGAGCTCATAGGGGAGGGGGGATAGGTCGATAACGTGTGAGCGATGCTTCGTGTGTTGCAAGCGTCTATATGGCTACGGTAACCGCTTACGCGCCGCGGGCCGTATGCTTGTTTATCGACTAAGTTGTATAAAAAAAACATTTTTCACCTTACTCCCATGTGACGGTAGCGAAACGGCCAAGCCACATATTTTGACTTAGGTGTAGAGTTTGTGAAGTTAGGGCTTGTAGAGTAAGGGCATGTAGAGTTATAAGCTTGGCTCTACATGAGATCTGATAACTTTTTGACAGTGCGAGCCATATGTCTTGGCAACATTTTACATTAAAATGTTTTTGGTGGGATTACTATTGTCTGATTACAATTTTATGAGCACCAATTTAAAATTTAGAAAAGATTTTCTTTGTAAGCTACCTAGTTTTTATATAATTATAAAAAACTTGTAACGGCCGTAGAATATCGATGTCTAAAAATGTTAACTAATTACCTGACTGTAAATACTTCACAACTCGTAAATGTTTCAACAATAACAACCTTATATGTTATACAATAGAGCTGTTATTAATACTGAAGTTTACTGTTAACAAAATACTGAAGCTATTTCAAATACTCCGCAGACGTGTCAATCGACATCGTGACCACAAGCCGAACATGTAGGTACATTCTATTTTTAAAATTTAACAACATTGTTTTCTTACCAGCCAGTTACTTCTGATACTTATCTATTTATCTATATATATAAAAATGAATCCCTATTTCCCTTGGTCACCGATTTCGCTAATTCTTTTTTTGTTGTGTTTGTTATTTTCAGGAGAAGGTTCTTACATTAAAAAACTTTAAAAACTTAACGACAATAAAAACTTTTCTAATGTAACCTTAGCAGGGTAGGATAGGGTAGGGTAGGTAGGGGGTAAAGAGGGGGCGCAGGTGAAACCGCGGGCGGAAAGCTAGTTAGACAATAAAATCTAAGTTACCGCAATCGACTAAAATTAGATACTGTTTATAGTTGAGTAGTTTTTAGGGTTCCGTAGCCAAATGGCAAAAACGGAACCCTTATAGATTCGTCATGTCTGTCTGTCTGTCTGTCTGTCCGTATGTCACAGCCATTTATTTCCGAAACTATAAGAACTATAATGTTGAAACTTGGTAAGTAGATGTATTCTGTGAACCGCATTAAGATTTTCACACAAAAATAGAAAAAAAACAATAAATTTTGGGGGTTCCCCATACTTAGAACTGAAACTCAAAATTTTTTTTTTTCATCAAACCCATAAGTGTGGGGTGTCTATGGATAGGTCTTCAAAAATGATATTGAGGTTTCTAATATCATTTTTTTCTAAACTGAATAGTTTGCGTGAGAGACACTTCCAAAGTGGTAAAATGTGTGTCCCTCCCCCCTGTAACTTCTAAAATAAGAGAATGATAAATCTATAAAAAATATATGATGTACATTACGGTGGAAACTTCCACCAAAAATTGGTTTGAACGAGATCTAGTAAGTAGTTTTTTTTTAATACGTCATAAATTTAAATTAATATCAAATACTCAGGTCTATACTACCATTTACTTATATACCTACAGGTTTGTACGGAACCCTCGGTGCGCGAGTCTGACTCGCACTTGGCCGGTTTTTTTGTTTTGATTTTTAGAGGTATTTTTGATTGGGACTTTTGACAAAACATAAATGATAAATCACAACTCAAATTCAATTTATTATTATTACAATGAAGCGCTCGTGGTGTAGCATCATAAGCCGTTCTTTAATGGATCGGCAAGTTAAGCTACCGCCGTCGTGGTCGGTACCTGGACGGGTGACCGCCTAGTGGTATTTCAACTCGAGCGTTTCCGTGCTTCGGAAGGCACGTAAAGCCGTTGGTCCCGGTTATCACTTAATTGTGATAGTCGTTAAGCTAGTTGGAGGCCTTCTAGGCGGTTTGAAAACTCCAACAGTAGGTTGACCACTAGCCTACCTCCACCTCGTCGCAATGGTCACGCGTGGTGGAGTATCTCCCTTTCACCCTCATTTGTGAAAGGAGGCCTGTGCTCAGCAGTGAGACATTATAGGCTGATGATGACGATGATGATGATGATTATTACAATAAACTGTAATGTCTTCAAAATATTTTATGAAAAGTGATCTGCTATTTTGTATTTTTTTATAATTTTAATTTCTTTGTTAACACAAATAAAGTATCATCTTAATTTTACAAACTGCCAAAAAAGCTTATTTTCTAAATAATTAATGGAATTTAAAACAAATGTATTGTATGAAGACAACTAAAGAGAAGGGCTTAATAAATAAGGTTTACATAAAAAATTGTTTCTTTGATGATTGGATGAATGCCAAAAGTCGTTAACGACACGAAAGTAACTGGACGCCCTGTGTATCTGACAGTTATAATTAAACGTCATTTGTAAAATGATTTACCGGCTGTTTGCTTCCAGAGGCGTTACCATCGAAATAGTATTACCCTAGAATAAGCTGCTGCTGTCACCCACAGCTGTAAAAACGGCCGAAGAAATAAGACCACGGTGTCGCTATTTCAGTTTCAGTAGGTCCACGTTTGAACGTAGAACATTCATTAATGAGTGACATAATTTTGTTTTATTGAGTTTCCAAGCGGCCACTTTCACGATGTTGTCTTGTATCTAGACAGAAGATAATATATCGATGGGCGTTACTGTAATGTGTTTTTTAAAAATAACGTCGGTAATATTTTAATAAATAGTATTTGTATTAATAGTACGGTATCGCAAGCCATTTTGTAATAAATTTTGTTCATTTAATTGCTTTAATTCTGTTATGTATTGATGACATCTTAAATAATGATAAAAAATGTGTAAAAAATACATAAAATATTATTATCTAAATTGAATAGTCGTTGTTGCAAAAGATTGGGATTTGTACACATTGAATTACAATATATAATTTTTACAATTTTATTTTTATTAAATTAATACAATCGTTTTTACTAACCAATAAACAATACCTATGGTACACACCTACTCCTTAACTAGATTGACAGGTTTTTTTCAGAAAATTAGTTTGAGGTGAATTTCCAAAATTAATGGGAAGTGCAAAAGGTTTTTTTTGTGTTACGCGTTGCTTCATTAATCAGCTATTACTGTAAATTCTGTGGATTTTTTAATGCTTTCTTATTATGCGTAAGATAAATCAGTTTTAATTTAAGTCTTTTAACAGTTTCAATTAATGTTTACATTACTAAAAGCTTGCTTACTAATAATAACATACCCTTTTAATATACCTCCTATTTAACAATTTTTTATTTCCCACTCACGCACAAAAAATTCAATAGTGATTATTTCTAATTATCCACTAATTATTATAACATCACTATAAATCACCGCAAGCTTTTAAAAGTATTTTCTTAAAACATCGTTCAAGTCGCGAGTATTTATTCACTGACAGTCGTCCGCTTACGAAGAAAGTTTCGGAGCAACTGAACCACAGAGTACTTTTTTATAACTGAACGCTGCTGGCACTGGCTGAATACACCGCTACCATTGACACAGAGTGCAATAAAAGTATCAAACGTTAACAAGGTCAATTTTCCCGGTCATTTTTCACTTAAGTACATTGAGATTCAAATTTGGAATATGATTATTCTTTGGCTTATTTGAGATGGCGGGGTCGAAAGATTTGAAGGCTTCACAAATATGATAGAATTCTTATTTCGAATTCAGTTTTCTAATTTTGAAATAAGTAAGTGGCGTAGCTTGCCCTAGACGGGCCCTGTATACGGTATGCGTACATACCGTATACAGGGCGCGTCTAGGGCAAGCTACTACTACTACTAAGTCACAGAGGATTATAGTGCCTTAGTATAGTCAGAAGCGCTCGTGGTGTAGCATGATAAGCCGTTCTTAATCGATCGGCAATTTAAGCTACTACCGTCATGGTCGGTACCTGGATGGGTGACCGCCTAGTGGTATTTCAAATCGAGCGTTTTCCGTGCTTCGGAAGGCACGTAAAGCCGTTGGTCCCGGTTATCACTTAATTGTGATAGTCGTTAAGCTAGTTGGAGGCCTTCTAGGCGGCTTGAAAACTCCAACAGTAGGTTGACCACTAGCCTACCTCCACCGATCCGCAGTGGGCACGCGTGGTGGAGTATCTGCCCTTTCCTTTCACCTTAATTTGTGAAAGGAGGCCTGTGCTCAGAAGTGGGACTGATCATGATGATGATAGTCAGATTGTCCAAAAAAATATTTAAAAAAATTTAGCCTTGCTGAATTGCAGTAGCTTTGCCTTCTAAAGTCATAAATTAAATAATAATGGCTTTTACTTTGAAGGAAAATGCTTGTACAGTAAATAACATAGTATTATTGATAAGTTTTTTCGCAAAATAACATCGCATAAAGCTCATGTAGATCGATTTTAGGGATATACTGACCAAACTATGTTCTGTAAAATGGTGTACATTAAATAAAAATGAGAACTAAGTTTTATAATTGTGAAACAGCCTCAAATATTTATATTACTATAAAATCTGAATAATTTATAATAAGTTATTAATTCGGTAATCCCTTTATAATAAAACTTAGTAACTGAAATAAAGTCTGTTGCTACGAGGCCGCGAGGCCTACAGCTACGGGCGCCTACGAACGTCTAGAGCGTCTACGGCAACGTCTGTAGGTTTTCCAAAAACCGACGGCTGTCGGAAATGCTGTCTTCATTTTAACTAGACTGCTGCCTATCGCTTTTGTGATCTGTGGTTTCCAACCCCGCATTTATATTTAATTCAAACTAAATAAATATTTAGACATGTCTTTTTAAGTTAAAATATTCTTTGTAAAACGACTGTATGTGGTCAGAATAAAATAAATAAAGTTGTACATAATATAATGAACATACGTTTAGATGGATAACCAATTTTGTGGTGATAAGCGTAGAGTTCAAATTACAGTAAAATCTAGCTGTCAAAGCCTTTCTGAACCAGACAATACATACTGCCACGTAGGTCATGAACATTATCAGGGTGAGTATTTAATAAGTAGTTTATGCAGTAAGTACTATATCAGTTATCTGGTTTCCATAGTATGCCATGCTTAGTTTGGGGTCAGATAGCAATGTGTGGTGTGAAGGATGTCACAGGATATTTATTATTTGTTTGTGTGAAGAATGTTCCTAGATTTATTTATTTTTTATTATAAATGCTGTAATCTATTGTAACTGAAGCTACATAGAGTCTTCAAGCCATAAGACTTGTGCTGACTGACCTATCAACGCAGAGCCCAAACCGCGAGGGTTGAAATTTTGCAATAATTCGCATTTATACTCTCATTACCCATATTAATACCAGGAATCAAACGCAATGTAGGTATAATTTGACATTTAAATTTATGTAATAAAAAAATACAGTCTACCCACAAAAAGTATACAACACTCACCCTAGCACGATCCCATCTCCGAGAAAATCCGGAGCGGCACAACAGCGTACGACAAACCGTTAGAAAAAAAAAATGTTTAAAAAAAGAACCCGTGTGTTCAATTTTTAAATATAAAAAAAAAATATGTATTTGGTATACAAAATGTTTCGTCTTCGGCTACGGGCGCGGTACTGAGCCTGGGCGGGGTGGCTCAGAGGGAAGGGGCATCTCTATTGATCGGGATTGCGCGCAGCATCCACCGGGAGCTTCCAGGCTTCCAGGAATTTTAAATAGGACTCGCCACCTCTATTTCCATTGCTGTACAATATATACCAAATAGCATAGAAATAAATATACCTAGAAAGAACGTCGCCATACTACACGAATATACAAAACAGGGGGCCTACCACAAGCTCTTAAAACAAGGTTAAAATAACCTTATTTTGCGTTTTCGTACCATGACATCCTTAAAAATAAGCTTATTATAGGCATAAAACAATATTGTTTTGTTAGCAGGTTTGATGACGTCACCTCTAATCGTTCATTCAAATCGTACCATGATGTGTCTTTTGACAACTAGCATTATGGTTTTTATGTCATTTGCATATATCAATCAAAATATAAGATAATATACGCGACGAATTATCCAAATTTATGATAAAAATATCTATTATTATAGTGATATAAAGTCAGTAGATCGTATTTATTTAACTTATCGAATGAATTGTGTATTTCTAAACTCCCAGCATTTGCCATCTAGCATTTCTAGATGGCAAATGAATATGAACTATTTGTGCTTTTGGAAGCAAATACCAAAGAAGCCAATAATAGATACACGAAAGCGACGTGGTATGCATCTATGCTACGTGAGGAATCAACACTTTCGCATGCAATGGACCAAAACGCCATTTGCTATCGAAACCATACGAACGTATGGGTTTGAAGCTCACCGAGTCGCTCGCATATTGTCACCAAAATAATCGAGGCCTCGGGCGGGGAGCTTTTTCCGCCAACGCATTAGCTTGGCTAGCCTGTTGGGAACCTTGCCGATAATCTACGGCAGCCTAGAGGATAATTTATATACGAGTGCTAGATTGTATTTCATTTATTTGTTGTAAATATTTAATATCGTATAGATTAAGCTTTACTGTGATTGTACTGTATTCATAAACGTTTATATACCTAAATACACATAATGTTTCATTGTATGACCTGCAACTACAGTAGCATTCCTGACAAAAGGTAATAAATAAAAATATGTGTTGATTCCTGTGGTAAATTCTTTATTCATATAATTTAAAGACAATAGGTACCTGCCTAGACTATAGGTATTAAGACTGAAGTGCCATACATAAATATAAACCTACCTAGGTATATATTTATGTATGAACTTTGTCTCAGTTTTTGTAATGACTTAAGAAGTTCTGTATACCAGCTTCTCCAATCTTTACGTGCTCCATCGCTTTGCTAGTTGAGGATTAGGTACCTATTTCTCTCCAGCACATTTCTTAGAGTAGTTACTTTGAATTCCGGCGAATTCTTCACTGCAAAATGAATAAAATAATACTTGAATTACTTCTGTTTGTAACCATGCCATAATAAATTTCATTCACTGAATATCACTATTGAACGGCGGCCCCTTGCCTTGTTTTCATATTGACCTAAGTAATATTAATTCAAGTAATATAAAAGTATACATAAATATTCGTATTATTTCAAAATATGTATTGCAACAGGGCACATTGAGTTTCAAAATTCGTGCGTCACAATTGACAAGTATTTTTTTTGTCCCGTTTCATCCTATAGGGCCATCATCTTCTCTCACAAAATAACCTTATTGCCAGACTGTTTTGTTTTCACCTTATAATAATATTACTTTGATTCGTACCATGAGCTCAATCGTTCAACATTGATATAACATTGCTAAGTGCCGAGAAAGAATGAATGATTTGTAAGAATTTGTCTATGCCTTGCTACAACCTGATAAAAGATAAAAAGAAATAACGATATATTAACTGTATAGTGCCATTTCTTTCACACGTTGGACCGAAATGATTTGAGATTCTTCATCTTTTAGCAAAATATAAAATTAAACTAATTGTAAAGTATAATTAACTAAAAGAATAAAATATTTTCGAGTAATTTCTATAAAATGCATACAAATATTTTAAAATGTTATTATGAAGAGTAAGGAAATAAATTGAAAAAATATATAGACTGATGACACTAGATTATCAAATGAAATGAATCGGAACAAAATATTTACTTGTCATTCTTGTCATACTCAAATGTCTAATAAAGATATCCAAGATATTTATTTATTATATATATTTGTTTATGTAATTTAATAACAAACAAAGTGCAATCAATATGGAAACATCTTAATAGTATATTCAACAGTAATATTCAGTGCATGAAATTTAAGATTTCATGGTTATAAACTTTTGTAAGTTGCACAAATGTTGCAATTCATTTCGTAGAATTGTAGCCGAAGAGTTCGCCAGAGATCCAGTCAGCAGGTAGAAATGGTTAAATACAAACAGACCAAAAATACCGCCTTCAATCGATATCTACAAGCGAAGGAGTACTCTCAAAAAAGTGTACGTAGAGATGGAGAGGCTGGTCTAAAGTGAAGTCTAAGTACCTATAAACGCTGAAATAAAGTTTGAATCTGTATCTGCAAGATTATTTGATGCCATACTTATATTGTGTATAATTATCTTACTCTCATTAAACTTATGTGAATAAAGAATGTAGGTACATAATACTTTCGTGTTTTTATTCATTGTGTTATTGACGGGAATCCTACTGTAGTTGCAGGTCTTGGAATTAAACATATTATGTGTATGTAGGTATATAAATATTTGCCGCTGTTGTCGATCATCGACAAGGTTCCAGGTTCAGGCTCGTTATTGGCAGTGTTTCAACTTTGGATAGCCAAGCTAATGCGTTGTCACAAAAAGCTCCCCACCAACCGGTTTGCCGAGGTTTTGATGATAATGTGTGTGTGAGCAAATCAGCGAGCTTCAGACCCCCACGGTTCTATCCACAGCCACAAAGGCTACAGAAAGTTAGGTCCAATGGATGCGTATTTTAGAATTTCCCGCACGGTTGCAGCTGCTCTGCAACAGTATAGCAGATTGTTGTGAGTTGAGTTTTCAATACAAATATAGGTACTTATACTTAATTAATATTTTACTACATTAGATGGTTAAAATGATTATCTTTATAGATTATTATAAGTCTGTCGTCTGTCCGTCTGTTGACTATAATATATTCCATCCAGGCTAATGTAGGTTACAACCAATTTTAGAAAATTTGCCAGAGAATCTAGGTAGTTTGGATTCCAGGAACACAGGGACTACCCTGTGTACTAACACTGCAGGAAAGTTAACTTTATGGATTAATCTGGGGTTATTCGATGTACGTTGGTTCTAATGAAAACAGGATTTTAATAGTGGGTAGGTACCTAAATGAAAAATCACTAAATATATAAACACGCTATTTAAAGCTCCGCTTCATCTAAATAAATCTAGGGTCGAGGGATCGATATTACTAACGTAGATGCATAGTTGTGTAGTGAACGACAAGTGCAATTAAAAACTTTATAAACAATCGGTTATATGATTTTGGGATGATATCTAATCTCGCAATCCCGATATATTCATTCTATAAGTAAATAAATTCGATATAATTACTTTATATGACACTATAATAGATTTTTATAATATAAATTTGGAAAACAATGTTATTTCCAGCTTGTAAATACAACGTATATAACATTGCTAAATTTGACATTAAAACAATAATGTTAATTGTCAAAAGCTTATAAAAAATAGCTCATGGTACGAATTGAATGAACCATTATGGTAAATAAACAAGGTTGTTTTCATGCATAAAATAAGCTTGTTATAGGGGACATCATGGTACGAAAAGAAGAATAAGGTTGTTTGAAAGAGCGAGAGAGTATGGATGAGTGACAGAGATGAGAATTGTTAAGAGAGAGAAAGTTGCTTAGGCCCATAGCGTTATTTCTTTTCATGTTTAATGAGCCCATAGACAAATTCTCAAAAATCATTCGTTCTTAGCAGCAATATAACAATCATATAACAATAGTGTTTGGTAGAGGTGGTGGCATGGTACGAATATAAATAAGGTTATTATATGCTGGAAACAAAACAGTATTGCAATAAGGTTGTTTTGTAAAAGATGGGGGTAGGCCCCCAGGCCAACTTTTATAGGCTGCTGCGCGTAACAGCTACGTTTTACGCTCCCTCTGCGTCATTCTGCTTGTCATAGTGACGTTCATAATGATAGTAGTTGTTGAAATATTCCAATTAAAATCGAGAGAAATTTAAATATTAGATTTCAAGGATAATTTACCAGAAACATACAACATGTAGATGCTCAGAAAGAACACATTGTTTTTCCACAATGGTGTGTAAATATTACAATAATAAAAGCAATAAAAGATTTCAATAAACCCTTCATAAGGTAGGGCACTTAGGCCCTAGTCTAAATTGAATAATAGGCCTTGACTCAAAGTCAAAGTCAAAGCCATTTATTCAATTTATGCCCTAGAAGGGCACCTATGAAGGTCAAAGCTACTGAAGTTACCGCCAGTTCGTAAGTCGGCCTTCAACTGAGAAGAACAGGCAAGAAACTCAGCAAGGTTACATTATTTAAATATTTTTTTTTGACTTCTTTTTAGACTCTGACTTTGAACGAAAATAATCTTTCAGCTTAGTACCCTTTGCAGATCCGCTTGTATACCGACCTTGTATTACTTAATCACCATTAATCTCTGCAACTTCCAAAACAATTTGAATAATATTGAAACGTTCACGTGGCCCTTGTTCACAAAACTAGAACAACGTAAGCGTGGTACCCGCGCCCCTTCACTAAGGAATCCCTCAGGATTCTGACAGATTACTTGACTGGATCTGAAGTTTTTATCGCGATAGACTCATCATTTTTCCCTTAATTGAAAAACTTTCCTTGGCTACGTTGGCCATGCTATATGTTTCTTAGGACATTTTTAACCTACTCGTATATGGGTATATGGTGAAGGTTTGACTGGTTTGAATTACACGGTTTTTACACAGGTTCAATCGCTATTCTAGATTTCTTAAAAAGATAAAAAGTATCCCGGATTAAAAATAGGACATAACTACTATTCACGTGTGAAACATACATAAATATTGAGCATGAGAAATCTTTTATTCTGAAATCCTTAAAATTTTTTAAAAAATGGTAGTGCAGTCGATCGCGTGGGGCCACTGAAATCGAGGGCGGTGCCGCATCCCCCTATGTGACAAGTTTGACAGAACGCTGAAGGCTTGCGGCGGAACTACGCTGTGGCACAAGATTATAAGCTGACGCGGGGAAACATCAATCTTCTGCCTCTACCGTTCCATGATATTTTATTTAATCTATCTCACAAGACGTGGTATTTTACTGCTGGCCGCATAAATAAGCTCAGAGTCACTCAGCGAGCTATGGAACGAGCTATGCTCGGAATTTCTCTACGTGACAGGGTCCGCAATGAGGACATTCGTAGGAGAACAAAAACGACGAAAATAGCTCGTAGAGGTAGTAAGCTGAAGTGCTCGAAGAGCCGATAACCGCTGGGGAAGAAAGGTTCTCGAGTGGCGACCACGTACTTGCAAGCGCTGAGCGGGACGACCTCCAACCAAGTGGACCGACGACCTGGTCAGATTCGCTGGGAGCCGCTGGATGCAAAATGCCCAAAACCGTTCGAAGTGGAAGTTAATGGGGAGGCCTATGTTCAGCAGTGGACATCCATAGGCTGATATGAAACAACTATATTTTAACACCTACAAAACGGTCAGTATCACAAGTAATTGGCAATTATTATTATTATTATTATTAGTAAATAAATAATTGGCAATACAAATCGCTCTCCTCCTACAACTCACGTACACAGCACCGCATGCGCCCCAGTTGTCTTAGCACGTGTCTGAACCGTCACGTTTACTGTGTCGGGCCGTGGCGTCTTCACTTACTTACTTTTAGCATTTCAGCCAGGAATTATAGCCGTTACAAGCTCGGCTCCGCGGCCAGCGGACCTTTCATGTAATAATAATAAATAATAAATAAATAAATAATAAGTCTGCCGCTGCTTCCGATTAACGGCAAAATTCCCAGCAGGCCGGCAGTCATTGATTTGTTTAAAAAACTTAGTTATGCGGCTCTTAATGATGCGTTCATGGCTCCATGCTATGCGAACCGAGCACGAGCCGAGCCACACACGAACGAACAGAATCCGTTCGTTTGGACCACAGGCATATATACTGTGGTTTGGATCTTATTTGGACCAGGCAGCGAGCCTACAACGAGCGCAAAGCGAATCCCTGTGTTCGTGAAAATACTGTCAATCGGGCGGAGCGCAGTTGAGCGTGAGACGAATGCTCGTTCGAGCCTCGCAAGTCCGCCCATGCTACACGAACAACGAACGAATCCTGTTCGTTCGAGGCTCGGCTTGTGGTCGCTGCGCGTAGCATGGACGCACCATCATCCTTCTAGGCTTCGTGTGCTTACCACCTTCGACCACATCATCACTTACCATAGTGAGATTGTGGTCAAACACAGGCCTATACACAGTAAAAAAAAAAAAAAAAAAAACATATTTGGGCTAAGAAATACGTTTAAGGAAGGTCGGAACTCTCGGTGAGCCATTCAGACTCCGACTCTCACTTGGCTGTTATTTTTTTATTTGACATGGCAGACGCACGGTCATGTTATCTTATACTATTACCGTGGCAGAAGGCTGACCAGGCTGTCGACTTGATGATAAGTGGCTACCAGGAATTTTGTCAATGTGTTGCTAGCCTATAAGACAGCCAGTCTTAGTCTCTCAAGTGTAATTGCAGAATACACACCTCTAAGTGCTTGGCGACAGATTTCAAACTTATTACAAGTATTACAACTACCCCCTACGTGCTACGGTTGCCTCACGATGTTTTCCTTCACAGAAACCTCAAGCTATTATTTTTTGTATCAGCATTCGACAGTAAATTAATTTTCCGTTTGTACCTATACATTATTCTGATCACGTCCACTAATTTGAGGAGATGACTTACAACAGGCACGTGCGCTGAAATGGTAATTAAAACTGTTGGGTGTAACCATTACCTACTTACAGAATTTTCATGGCAAATTACCAATTAATAATATTACCTTGTTTTATATATTACATCCGCCCAATTGCGAGTCGGACTCGCACACGGAGGGTTCCGTACAATAATAATTAACGAACTCAAATTGACTATGAAATGAATAGTAGGCGCAACAAAGAAAAAAACATGTCTTGTATGGGGGGCATGGGGGCCCCCTTGTTATAGCGGCAATAGAAATACATATTCTGTGAAAATTTCAAGTGACTACCTATTACGGATCATGAGATCAGCCCACTGACATACAGACAGACGGACGGACGGACGGACAGCGGAGTCTTATGCACAGAGTACTTTATATATACTTGAAAGTTTTATGTTTGGCACCCGTTGGAAACGGAACCAATTCAATACAAATTCAAAAACTATTTATTCAATTTAGGCCCGACAAGGCACTGAGAGAGGCGTCGTGTGACGGGTCGCTCACTTCCCTCCAATATGGCGAGGAGGGCGATGGCTGCCACACGCGTCATACTTGTGAACAGGTGCTGCTTGTGGGGGCTGGTCTGCTTAAGTTTGCTATTTATTTACTTATTAAATATTTATTCAGTCTACTTTGTAATTTTGCCGCCGCGCCGGGGCACGCAATTGTTTTCAGTGCGATTAGAATGTAAATATTATGTAATGAATCTAAGCCTGTTTTGAAAAGAGTAATTGCTGAGTTTATTGCCGGCTCTTCTCAGCAAATGCAACCTTCCGAACCGGTATTAGAGTATTAGAGGCAGACTTTTCATAAGTGCCTGCGAATGTCTATTTGAATAAATGATTTTTGAATTTTGAATTTTAACAAATGACTCTACACCGGTTCCGAATACAACTTGAACTGAGAAGACTCCGGCAAGAAACTTGGAGTATCCAAATGCTGACATTTCTATCTTATAAATGATACTGAATACGGTGCCTTAAAACAACATAAGTAGATAAAATCCTTGCTGAAAACACATCTTTCGTATGAAATTTCGAGCTTGGGGCCGGTGATCCATTTAATCAATACGTTGAATGCACAAAACATTCTTCCACTGCCTACAAAATATGCAACGGCCATTTCTAAATCAAATATCAGAACTGACCTTTTCTGAACTCGCATTTCATTATATACAAAAATACCCACGAAACCATATTGCTCGAATAAAAATGGCAGGCGCGTTCAAAAGGAAAATACGTGCGGCGAATATTGAGTGTGGGAGTTGCCAACTTTTACACAATAAAATCGTATTAGGTGAGGAATTCTTATATTTTATTCGATTGGATAAGGTTCGATATAAACGGAAAATTGGAAACGTTTCTTAACTTGTTACGTATGGTAAGTTTACGGCAATTGCAACTACTTAGATATCAAAAGTAACTTTTAAGCTAAATAAAGCTTTTTGAAGAGAGGTAAGTAGCGTTTATTCGCTTAAAGAGCAGCTCGACTGGGGAAGTAGGTAGGTACTCCTCCTTGCAGAATACCGCAGACAAATAAAATGTTGTGTTCCTGCGAGTGAATAAGGTGACCAGAGCTCATTGCGGAGTCGTGAGTCGTGCTTACCATCAGGAAGGCAGTATGCTTGTTTATCTTCGACGTATAAAAAAGGTGTATTATGAATAGGTTTTTGTTCAAGGGCGGACCCAGGGGGGGAGTCATGGGAGTCATGACCCTCCCCTGGGCCTCGGCCGTCTAGATCAGCCAAAGGTTTTTTTGAGGTTTTAAGTATGGTTTTATGTATTATGTATTTTGAAACCCATCCAAGCTGGATATAAGTGTGTGACCCCCCCCTGACCTGAAGGCTGGATCCACCCTTGTTTTTGTTTGAACATAATTTTATGCCATAATTTTATGAACATTATTTGGGAACCAGGCCCCAAGTGAAACTACCTGATTAAGCCAATACTAACACCTTCCCTTATCTGGTTACTAATTTCTGTATTTTTGTATATTAAAATTCAGAAGGACCCCAGAAAGTAGCTAAAGTACAGTCAGTTGTCTACCTACTAGTAGGATGCATAATCGGATTGATGCATGGCTTACTAAAATATTAAAGAGTAGTTTGAGACATTTTCTTGGAGTACTTTGGGAACAACCCCCTCAACTAGACACAATAATCCTCAATAATATTAAATACGAAAGTCAGTTTGTTTGTAACGCGTTCAAGCCTCAACTACTCAATGGATCGTCATGAAATTTGGCACGCAGATAGCCTATGGTATGGAGAAGGACATAGGAAAGACACCCGGGAACGCGGGTGAAACCGCGGGGGACAGCTAGTTTTAATATAAAAGGAGTAAAAAAAAATACCAAAAAACGAAACAAAATAATAAGTTATGCCAAGAAAACAACGGCAAAATTATGTCTGGCAACACCGACACGAGGGGTATTAAGTGAAGCACCTGGATCCACAATGGCTCTCCAACCTTTTGAATATAGAATAGGTGGCAGGAGCCCACAATGGACAGGATGAAGGCTGTCGACGGAGCCGGGATGTAAAACGCGGCTTTTCAATATCTGTGTTTTGGATTAATAAAAAGTGGAGCAATAAAAGAATATACCTAATATAAGTATAATAATGACGGATAAACTTGTGACCTCTGCTTTATTGACAACATCCATGGGGGCTAAAAAGGAAGCTAAAGCAATATTGCTACGGAATTCATACTATTGAATACGGAATTCTCGGCAAATGCAGTTCTGCTTTGGACACGTCCCTGTTACTTCCTTTTTTTCAGCAACTAATTATTAAAGAAATTATGGCCCTCCAAAAATTACAATAAATGACCTACTTTTCCGCCGTAATTATAAGGATCGTAATAGATACCTAGACATCACCTTACTTAAAAAAAATATGTAAAAAAAAATTGAATCGGCTCAGTTTTCGAGGAGGAAAGCGTGGGGAAGCAATGGGGAAAACGAAACGTCGATTTCGTCAATTTTTTTGTGAATAAATCGGTCTGGAGCTGCAGATGTCCCTATCGCACATAGCGCATAGCATAGCGGCATAGCGCGACGGCAAGTTTGTTTCTTCAAATATCAATTTTTCAAATTCCTCACAGGCGCAGCTAGGAACGTCTCTTAAAGGATTCGGAATTGATGAATTGCATAAGATCTGCTGTAAATTCGAAAAAATGAATTGCGTTAGCAATATTGCTTAGCATCCTTTTTAGGGGGCCTGATCTAAGATACACAATACCAAACCTATACACACTACCTATTGACGCCATCAAAGTAATAACCGTATGTCATTTCTATCAGCAATGGGAATCTTCCGTAACAAGCGTTTATCTGCCAATTCTCCATCAAAAATTGAATCATCAAAAAAATTCATTATTAGGGAGGACAGTGCGATAATCAACAAAACATAATGACTAACTGAAAAATGAATAACACGTAAAAACCTAAGTCTTTATGTAACCGCGTCGTTTCTTGATATAGGTATTACAAAATAGTTACGTAGGTATACTTTAGAAAGGTTCAGCGCGAAAGATGACCTAAATGTTAATACTTATTTAATAACACGGTAACGAAGCATTGTCTATATTGATAGTTATTGATTAGTGATTTGTTGTATTGATTTGATGGTGTAGACATGTTTTTAGTACGTTATTCCGGAAGAAAAACATAATCATGGCGATATTCATACCTTGATACAAAAAAAACGGGGGTATTGCAAAGGTAGCCATACACGAACGGATTACCCGACGAACTTCGCCCTCATGCGGTCTGGGCATCCGTCGATCACGCAGTCCCATGCAGGCATCAGCTGCAATATCTGTTTCAAAACAAACTAGCTCTGTGATATTTGGCGGTTTTTACAGTAGAAAGAAAACGTAGAAGAGTTTGGGTGAAGAAATGGCTAGAAAAATGACCGTAATAGCCATGTGAATCTATTCAGTGAATCCATGAACCTGCGCTATTTCTTAGCAGGTTTCCTTAGATAAATCTAGAAAGAAAGTAGATATTCCCAGTCCACTCGTATCATACACAAAATATTGTTAAATATTGGGTAACATTGAAAACAACTCAAGCTCTACAAGTTTCACCATTGATATCCAAAACGAACCATGTAAAAGTAGCTCATGCACTTATATGGGAAATGGTTCTCTCCAATCCTCCTAAAACTAAAACCCACAGTGACTATATTTTTGTTGCCAAATAAAGATACCTACATCTAATTAGAAAGTCATTATTTTAATTTGAAGGACACTTACATATTCAAATTCTAACAAGCATTTTGTTACAAAATATTGTACCCGTATGCCCAAAACGAACCGGAGAGATAACCCCTAATCATAATGGCCTTTTTGCTACTATAGTAAGTAGTCCTCATTCCAATCTTGCTTCGTGTCCAGTGCCAACTTTCCTCTAAAAAAGGCAAGTGCTTGGAATTTCCAAAAACTCTTTCGTGGATGCCTACGTAGGAGAACCGACGCGGCGTTTGAGCTTGGTCAGTCACTCAGGCAGGATATGTAAGTATAGATAAATAATAGAATAACATAATGGTTTAAACACTTGATTCATGACAAGATTATAAGCTTCCCAGTTCTAATAATCTTTTTATAAAGAGCTTTCAGACGAAGGGAAGTGAATTTACAGTTTATTTTAACTCCTCTAAATCAAAACGTTGGTAGGTAGAGATCACTTTCAGTGATAAGACCGCCCATTGTAACACTCTCATTGTTAGTTACTGCTTTAATCATATGTAATGTGACATAACAATAAAAAGTTATCTATCTGTCTATCTATCTGAGGAACGTAAGTAGAGATGGCTGCTTAAATACCAGTAGATGGAAAGGACTGTCTGTCTATCTATCCACCTTCGGCATAACACTCAATATTGGTGTTTTTTTCTTTGTTTTTCAACAGCTGTAAGTATCTCTTCAAAAATCGTATGATTGTTGTTTTTGTATCCAGATGTTACTACATTCGACATCTCATATTGGATTAGGTAAGTCAAGTTTAACCTGCATCTTCTGCTTTCTACTTCTTCTTCTTTTGAATTTTTAGTTTGGCAACCAATCCCAAATTAGGGCTTATTTCTGCAGTGTAGAAGAGGGAGTTATATTATAGTTTCCAGTCACAATAAATTACTTTCACATATAGTCCTCAGTCAGTCACCGTCCATAAATAAATAAATAATAAATATCCTGAGACATTCCTCACACACTGATCCCAAACTAAGCAGAACCACAGTACTATGGAAACCAGATAACTGATATAATACATATACTACGTTTTGTTTGTAAATAGATACTTAATATACATAATTACACCCAGACTCAGGACATACAGACATGTTCATGCACACAAATGCATTTCCTGTGTGAGAATCGAACCCACGACCTGCGGCGCTATAGTTTAAGGCTCCGCGTCTTAACTAACTGCGCCAACTGACCCGCCCCATAAAAATCATGTTTTACTACAATGGTGGTCATTGTATTAAAACTCTTTACGGACTTTTTTAGACAACTTGAAAAGTCACGATACACATAAATCATTTCATTTCACTTCACTGGTGCACATGGATTGATCTTTATTGGATAAAATACCACCGCTAATATGCAATAAAACTCAACATACACGAATTTATGAAAATAAAAACGAAAACGCAATATCATTCTGCAAGTTCCCGCCAAAGAGTCTCCTTCTGCTCTCCTTCTTTCTTCAAACCATTGAAGATTCCAGTTCCAAAGAGCCTGGTTCTTGCATCACGCTCGTTTTGTCATCATATTAGAATGATCACTTTCGTACCCATCACAAGACAATGATGTTCGCGACAGATCCGCAATCGCACTCCCCACTGAGCCGGGTTAACAGAAAGTAAAAGCAAAACGCTTCACAGCGTCCAATTCACTGCCCGCCACGATTGTCGGCGAGCGAGACGCGTTCCTTTTTCAAATCTCCCGCCAAAAACACGCCCTCGACGTTTCGTTCGAAAACTTTAATTCTCTTTTTTTTTAATTAAACCAGTGCGTTGAACCTTGGAATTTGAGTGCAGCGTCCTAAGGCCCGTTTCATAAGTGATTGAAGAATGTTATTGTGCCGACCGACGCGCAGTGAAAGTGTTGTGACGTAAACGTTACATTATAAGTTGTTATTATGGCGAATATCGGCCTTTTTGGAGAACGGTGTCTTACTGCTCTTGGTGAGTCCATTTTGAATATTATAAATAAACGAGGTCGATCTATTCAAAATATGTCACAAAAACTCACAATTATTTTCTTGGGTATAATCTTGCTATAATGTCCGCTGCCAGAAAACTACGTCTACGAATCATTTTACGAATTACTTTTGAAAAAACCAAACTACCCTCAATATTTAAATTAATAAAAGGATAGGCAAGGGTCATTTGACCATACAGCCTTTTCAAATGTATACTTTTCGCTGTGATTGTTAATGAATATGAATTAATGATTTATGAGTGAATTGAAATTGACTATGAATATTAACATGAATATGAAGGTTTTTAGTTTCATTACAGTGTTGGTCATTGTACTAAAACTTTTCGCAGACCCTTTGAGATAACTTAAAAAGTCACGATACACGTAATTTATTCCACTTCACTGGTGCACACGAATTTATGAAAATTAAAATAAAACGCAACGTAACTCTGCAAGTTCCCGCCTAAAAGTCACCATAAATAAATAATTAATTAAATTATCTTTACAAAGTTACAATCAATAAATAACAGGCATAAATTAATAAAAACGTCAACCCTTGCCTCATAAAACACTTAAAAAAAACAGTATACTAAAACTCCCTCACATATATCTAAACTGTAATAAACTTTGCATAAATCTTGACATTCCATGCCGAATGGTCGGTAGAGCCCATGGGTGTAACGTTTCAAATTATTTGCACTCAATTGTAAGTAACGATAAATATCTACAGATTTGTGTGAATAGTATCTATAATATCGGCACTAGGCCATCGTTAATTTTCTTTTTTTTAAACAAGACCAGTGAAAGCAATGCTTTTCTACAGCAAATGAGCCGAGAAATTAAACAAAAAGGCTATATTGTCTTTTAAGTATTTAGTCCGTGTGTCCAATTGGATTTGTTTTGGAGCCAAAATTGTCTGCTTACCTGATGAGTTTGAAATGGACTAATGAGTGTTCAGTTAAAGACCTCTTTTGAGGAGCACAAAATATAGGAAATATTATGGTTCTAACAGCTTTTCAGAAATTCAGAAGGCTCGAATCAGATATTTAAAAAAAATAGATTTTTTTATTCAGTAGCCATACAATACCTACTTATGAGTATCTATTTCATGGTTAGTTGAGTTTAATTTGAAATTCTTATTTTTTACAAACTTGTATCTAACTTGCAATGTATGTATGTAACTATAGTTGTCGGGTGGAAACTTGCAAGTCGAACTTTCAGTGGTAAGTTTGGTTTGATATTTGGTATACATAAATATATTGAAGCGCTCGTGGCGTAGCATGATTAGCCGTTCTTAATCGATCGGCAAAGTTAAGCTACGTTTGTCGTGGTCGGTACCTGGATGGGGGACCGCCTAGTGGTATTTCAAATCGAGCGTTTCCGTGCTTCGGAAGGCACGTAAAGCCGTTGGTACCGGTTATCACTTAATTGTGATAGTGGTTAAGCTAGTTGGGTGCCTCCTAGGCAGCTTGAAAAATTCCAACAGTAGGTTGACCAGTAGCCTACCTCCACCAATCCGCAGTGGGCACGCGTGGTGGAGTATCGCCCAGTCTCTTTCACCCTCATTTGTGAAAGGAGGCCTGTTCTCAGCAGTGGGACATTATAGGCTGATGATGATGATGATGAAGTATATTGGAAGATAATGCATACTTGCATTGTCTTCAAAAAGTAGTCACCAAAAAAATCTTGTATTAAAAATGTTTATTAATAAGTGTATTTAATTATAAAAAATTAAGTTTTTTAAACTTATTTTATTAGCATTAGGAAAATGTATCTGTAATTGAATTTGTTTTTTGATTTTCATATTTTGTTCCTCAATTTGGTTGCATTTAATTCAGCGCAGTAAAACTCGTGTATATTTTATTATGCTCTTTATAAATGCAGGCAGGTTGATATATAATTATGCTAGACTAGCTAAATAGAGATAGTGCTATCGCATCGATGTCTCCACAGCTCATTTGCAATCATGTATAACTTTCCCTCTTTTGAATCTAAAGTATACATAGAAGTAAATTCTCAGGTAGGAAATATGTATACAAGACATAAAATATCAAATGTACCTAGTGCAATACTCAAGTCACACTTCAAAACGATTATTTATTAAAGACAGAAAAAAGGTAGCGAAAAAACTTATATAGGAAGAGGGGTTGGCTTCAAACCACCTCCCCTTAGTTTACGCAAAAATGCCTAATAAAATGACATATATTTTTTTTCACACTGTCATCTGCAGGGCTATTTTAAAAAGCTCGGATTCGATATCGGAAACGGATTCAAAAACTACCCAGGCGATATTCCGCCATTGCTTTTTTAATTTCAGAATTAGAATATTTTTGATGTTTCTTTACGGATATATCAATTCGATTCACGGAAATTTTTTCGGATATTAAAATACCAATTGCTGAAAATCGCCTCGGGATTTTTTAAATCCGTTTCTTATATCGAATCCGACGTTTTAAAATAGCCCTGCAGATCCCAAACTAAGCAGAGCTTGTACTATGGAAACCAGATAACTGAAATAAAACATATACTACTTTTTGTTTGTAAATACATACTTAATATACATAATTACGCAAACAAACGCAAGCCCATTTAATTTAAAAAAAAAAAAAAAAAAAATTACACCCAGACTCAGGACATACAGACATGTTTATGCACACAAATGCATGTCCTGTGTGGGAATCGAACCCACGACCAGCGGCGCGATAGCCAACCGCGCCAGCTGGCCCGTCGTGATAGTTAATATCCACGTTTTATTAACGTATCGACATTTTGAGCTCCGCCTTTTATAGTATGAATTCACAGGCAATGATTAATTTACTGTTGTGCATTATTGAACCCTTCTTGGCCTCTCCCCATGTAAAAACTTTAGTCTTTACTTATAATTTACACGGATGTCCTACATCCGTGTAAATTATAAGTAAAGACCTAATACTCAGATTACAGAATAAAATTCAGATGTAGCGCGCGGAACACTGGTGTGGACCAAAAAAGATTTGTGTGAATAGTATCTGATAACGGCACTAGGCCATCGTTTGTTGTATTCCTGGAACAAAGTTTATTTCATATTTCATTTATTAATTGCTTCATGTTTGTTACATTGTAAGATGTTAAAGTATTTAGTTAGTCCACAACATGAGCCCTGCAAGGGCATTGCAACATCAATTAGTGAATTAAATGGTTAGTTGGTACATAGTTTAAATACATTCTAAAAGTATATAAAAAGTTTATAAAAATATGAGTTGTTTTGTCCTTACCAGGATAATGTTACGCGCGCTCCATCTGCCTTTTGTTCTGTAATCTGAGACATAATATCACATTAATTATTAGCCAACTATAAAAACATAAAACAAGAAATCGTAAACTCTTTTTATGAAAATATTGTTGCCTATATTAACTTGTTAATCTATATATGTAAAAATGAATCCCTATTTCCCTTGGTGACGCCATCACGCGTGAACGGCTGGACCGATTTCGCTAATTCTTATTTTGTTGTGTTTGTTATTGTCAGGAGAAGGTTCTTATGGAAGAAAAAAATAAGAAAGTTGCGAGGGTTGTGGGTAGTTCAGGGTAGAGGAAGTGGTAGGACACCACGCGAACTAAGTCGTGCCGGGAAGCTAGTAAATTAAATTTTGATTACTAATGACCTATACATTCATCCCTCAAGAGGAAATTCACAAATTTATTAGGACCTTATATAATTCAACATCTCTTGCTGAACGCGACAAATATTATAAAAAAATGCGATTAATGACAGTCGACTAAAGCCACACTAAAGCGCATAATGTGAAATCATTCGCACTCAGCAACTGTCAATCAATCGATACTTAAAAAACTATCACGTGCTTCATCGCAATTACGCTGCACGATCGATTTATCAATTATCGACGTTACTTCACATATTATGAATATCGATTTTACATCACTTTTGTTATTGTTTTATGTATCGTTTATAAGTGGTTATTGTATAATATGGTAGTAAGGTTTTTTCACTGTGGAGGATGGTACAATCTCTATTTATTAGGGGTAGTGCAGCGAGGATATATGAGCAAATGCTCTCAAGTGCAGTCGCTGGAACACACTTTATTTCTTTTTTATACAACTAACTGTGTTTTTTAAACAAGTATACAGCCCTGGTAGCAAGGGGTTACTGTAGCCGTATGGCCGCTTGCAACTCCCGCGTTACCAACCCTTCCCCTGTCCACGATGAGTTCTGGTTACCTTACTCACGCGCAGGAACAAAACATAAAGTTATTTGGCTGCGGTATTCTGTAAGGTGGAAGAGGAGGTACTTCCCCAGTCGGGCTGCTATTTGAGTGCTATGCTCTACCACTCTTAAAATGATGTTTTAAGACAAATATTCTATTTGAGGGTGGTAGCCCCAGTCCGGTCCCACAAAGTACTTTACCCCTCATGGTTTCCTCACGCTGGTAGTCACGGCATTCGAAATATCATCTTAGTTCTGATGTCATACCTAAGTAGATACTTTAAGTATATGATTACAATACCAGCTCGCTTATACCGGGTGTTGATCTGCATTTGTGCCATATTTAAGGAGGTTGATATTTACCTTGTATAGAACACGATTCAATTATGAAATCATGCTCGTAAAATTACATATTATATTTAAAGTTTTGTAAAAATAAATATCCCCACGTGTTTGACGATGTTTTATAAAGATTTATTATATGTAGGTTGGTGACCGCCTGCGCAGCGGCCCGGTTTCTCCCCTCGCACCAGGATCGCAGACCTATCCTGTGCAGTTATGAAGTCTTACTCTGATTTGACGTTAATCACAAATCATCAATAATCGTTAACTTATCAAGCCCAGAATTAATTACCTATATTATAATAACTAAATAAATCGTTTACTATTGGTTCAATAAATATGGCATGAATGCAAAACAACACCCTGTATAAGACCCACGGATGACTAGCTAGATTCTGTGGCACTTTCTTGGCATAACCCAAGGTCACTTTTATATAAGCCATACTTTATAGAAACTAGAAACTAACTTTAAGCATATTTGTCTATGGTCTCTACCAAAACAAAAGAGAATGCAGCCATTAGGCACAAAAGTAACAACTTATAGATAGATTTGAGATATAGTAGATAGATTACACTTTATTGTCACACCTAATGCGTGATTGAAAAAAGAAAGTGTTTTCATGGGCGGCCATATCTCTAAAAGTGATCTACATATTTTGCCTCCAAAGGTTAATCCAGCTAACAACGCACGTCCTGCTATATAGAGAGGCAGACATTTTTTTTGATTCCTTTTCTTTATAGCTTGTGTTATTCCACTGCCATAGTATAGGCCTTATCAATAATTTCGGAGAAAAACAACGTCAAAGTATACAACACAAATCTCCCGACTCGGATACACTTGTGTGTGGCTATAACGTCAATAGTCCATTATATCCCAATCCTTAGTATCCAAAATTCATATACCTACAAATTATTTAAAATCCAGAATTAATGTGTATCATTTTCTATACGATTTACCTACATGAACATCACATCATATTGTTTGACATATCTCTTACACGTGGTATTATCTGTGGCGAAAATGTCACGACCTGTGATATTAAAGCGCGCAATATACAAATTCAATTGAATAACAAGAATAGAAGCTCTGACATTTCACCAGTAATTATATTACTTACAATGTATCCTCGCATCTCGTCTGAATTAGATTACAAGTCTAACTAGATTTACTGCTTCAAATGGCAAGTCTGTAACTAAACTTACAGCTTATTAATAATTCATTCTGCAGCTTTTTGCTAATATGGTCATTGCATGATGTTTTATACGCCCATGATTGCAATCGGAATTTTGAAAAAAGGTACAGTCAGCGGGAAAACAGTGATTTTTTTTAACAAAAAAAAGCCTCGCCGACTTTTTTTGCCGGAGTCTTCTCAATAGTGTATTTCGAACCGGTGGTAAATTCAACTGTATGTAACGTTCATAAGTGCCTTACCAGGGCCTAAACTGAATAAATAAATTTTGATTTTAATTTCTGAAAAATAATGTTATTAGCTTATTCGACCCTGTCTCCGGTAACTTATACGGGTGGATAATTTATCCACCCGTATAAGTTCGACACTAACTGTATTAGGGTAGATCCCTGTAAAAGTAGATGTAAGTAAATAAATATTGATATAAAGGCTACCATTTTTAAGCCAAACGATCCGTTTTTAACCGACTTCAAAAAAAAGGAGGAGGTTCTCAATTCGAATGTTTATATATATATATATATATATATTTATTTTTACGTATGTTCGGGCATAACTCCGTCATATATGGACGGATTTTCAAAATTCGTTTTTTTGTTCGAAAGGGGTTTATTCCGAAATGGTCTCATATAAATTTCATATAGATCTGATTATGAGTTTTGGAGACAGATAACGGAAATCTTGAATAAAAAAAATACATACATTCGAATTGAGAACCTCCTCCTTTTTTGAAGTCGGTTAAAAAATTACAGCAAATCAACCGCGATTGCTGCTATCGCATAAATATGCATTGTTTGCACAGGCCTTTACACGCGAAAGTATTTAACTAGTAGTATGAAACTACAAATTCAAAAATAAATTAACTTTTTAACAAAAAAATAAACCTTAATATTTTGAAGGCGGTTTTTTTGTTGTTAAGATTTATTGTTTATAGTAACTAAAGAACCAAAACAAGCAAAATTAAATTAATTCATCATGCTCCAAATAAATACAACAACATGGATTCCGCGAATATATTTATCGGCGAAAGTGTTCTACGAATCTAGGTAATGTACAAACGAGACGTTCGGCTTATTAAAATTCAGTATTTCATCAGCTTATTTGTAAACTATTGCCCTCGTTTGGTTTGTTAATAAAGAAACTTTGACTTATTATTATAGACTGACGCTAACTCTATCTTTTTATAAATTTATTTATACTACCAAAATAAATTTTGTTTACACTTAGTTTACGCTTAGGTTACACGCTTGGTTATCATACGGATGGAGAGACTTGCGGTATCTATTTAGATTTATGTCTATGGTAATTCCGATGATTATTATTAACAGTACTTAACAGTACTTAACAGTACTTAACAGTACTTAACAGTACTTAACAGTACTTAACAGTACTTAACAGTACTTAACAGTACTTAACAGTACTTAACAGTACTTAACAGTACTTAACAGTACTTAACAGTACTTAACAGTACTTAACAGTACTTAACAGTACTTAACAGTACTTAACAGTACTTAACAGTACTTAACAGTGCTTAACATTAATTAACAGTACTTAATAGTTAATATTAAATATACTTATCAGTTAATATTAATAGTATTCAACAGTTATTATTAATAGTACTTAACAGTCAATAGTTATTATTAGTTTAACTCTTCATAATATTTAGTGTGGATTAAAAAAAAACACCCAATCCTTTACTCTCGACTGCCTCCATTTAAAACTGAGATACTTTTCTTCTGTCGTAACAAACCACTTTGTTATAATATTGTGATTACATCTGGTTATGAAATAGACACAATAAATCGAGCTGACGTGTGATATAACTTGCAATGAGAACCCGCCATGCGGTAACTTCCTACTTTCTGAAGCTGACACTAAATGAAATGTATGAATTGTGACAAATGTGAATCTTACACGGAGACTGATCGTAGGTAGCTCCCATCATCCTTTTTATTATTAGCGTGAGGAAATTCTCATAGGATACCCGACCGCCCTGGGGGGGAGCGTCCAGGCTAAAACCCCACGGTGGTCGCCACCTGCGCTACAGAGGGGGTCTCGTGCAGCTGCACATCCTTCCATGCGTGGCATTTAGATAGCCCGTCTCGGGGGAAGTGTGATACCTCCCTCCAGCATCGTCGCGGTGCTATCGCACAATGATTCGTGACTACATCGACCCATCGTCCACCTTGGGGTGGCTTCTGGGCACTCAGCGCCTCTACCCCAATTACCCACGACTCAATCATGATGGAATTTAGCACTTGCATGTTGAAAAATAGGCTACAAATTTATCTAGGTCCAAGCATACCTAGTTACTCAATTATATAATTCTCAGCATCAGATGGTAGATCGGTCCCTAGCTAGCGGATAGTGAAGGCTGGAGGGCTGTACGTTCAGCAACTGACTCTGTGAAAACCTGCCTTTGCCTGCCTGTTAAATCCAAATAGAGCAATACGTTTTTTATTTGTGTCTTTAATATTCCGAAGCGGTTTTAAAATTGGATATTTGTAGTGTAACACATGAAATAAATTAGACTTTGTTATTATTCAATAAGTGTATAATGTGGCTAGATCTACAGATGGAAGGTGGACAAAATTGGTCACTAATTGGTCTGGTACAAGTGGTAAGAGAGCCAGAGGACGGCCTAGAGAAAGATGGTCTGATAAAATAATTTGCTGGAGAAGACTGGACAAAGATAAGGAAAACTTGGAAACTGTTGGAGGAGGTCTATACCCGCCAGGGGCCTTAACTGAATAACTGTGTCATTATATTCAAATGTAAAATTTATTTTTATGTATGTTAACGTTAAGGAAATAACAGGCTTTATTATTATTATTCAATAAAGATTTAAAAAAGATAGAGAAACTTGAGTGACTGTGATGCATGCACAGCTCAAACCGCAATAGGTATAAAGTTAATAAATAAACTAGTTTTTGCATACAGGTTCCTTCATAACGTGGCTTCCACTAAGAACGGAATTGTGTCATCCCAAACAAAATGGTATTTTCGAGCGAAACCTTTGGGCGGACAGCTAGCGTCCTGTAAGCAAGATGCAAAGTCGTTTAGATGTTTATATAGTGACTGTCAGTGTACATTGATCTTGACCGTACGGCAGGGAGTTCTAATGTAGGTATGTCCAATGTAAAGATAAGTTGTCATACCACTTTGCGTATTACAAAAGACATTTTGATTGTCGTGTCGCAAAGGGTTCCACTAAAGTATCTTATACTTTTCTTTTACTTAAGTATGATCGTTATATCTATCTCAGAGTATATAAATACTGTATCTAGTTATTAATAGTATCTTTTCTTTTGTAAATCATAATAGTTTTTCTCACAAAAGAAAATTCTTGAAAAAATTAAAGGATAAAAATTATCATCTGGACTCGCACCGGGGTCTTCTATTTTCGGGACCGCTCGATTTCCTTGTAGATGGCTGCGAAATTTACCTTCGTATTCCAATGATACTTTAGCAGTTATTGCCTGAAAACATGGATAAAATGACGTTTTCTAAAAAAGAAACCTAGCTAGATCGATTTATCGCCGCCGAAACATCCTGCATACAACATTTCATGAAAATCATTTGGAGCCGTTTCCGATATTCAGATTATATGTAATAAATAAACATGAGAAATACCTTATAACATTCAAGTTGTATTCTAAATTCTATAGATTAAAGAGCTTGTTTTTCTCTTTTCAGTTAGTTTTTGTTTTACGCAGTCGGGTTTTTTGTTTCTTTTAATAATTTAATTTATAATAATTTAATTTATTTCAGACTTTTTAGTTTAATACAGAATGAGTTGTAAGTATTAGTAAATAAATGAGCGGTACGGTAAGGTAACGCTAACAACCATCGCAACTCTGTGAGTTACGTGCGGTAACCGCTCAGCATAGTACCTACTGTCCTTGCATTAAACATGGTTTTTTGCAATTTACGTCAAAATGGTAGGACAAAAGCATTACAATATATAGATATATGGGCTGTTCACAAGCTTTCATTTGATACCCATATTGTTATAATAACGAAATTTTTGTTTTTAATACCCTCCCGGGATCTTTTCTTATCCGTAGACGCCATATAAAAATAATATACCCTATGACACTCCCACAGTCAACACGAATCTAACGACACCTCATATGCTTAAATCCATCAATCCGATTTGGAAAATTCTTTTTTTGTCTGGAAGGGTACACTTCCCTTTTGGTCCCATTGTCATCAGATCAGGATTTGATTACTTCTTAGTGTACTTTGAAGTCAGTTTAAGTTTTTTGTAAAACAGTCCAATTATTTAAATATTTTTTTATTGGACTATCTGAATATATTTGGCAATAGAGCGTTGTCAGTTAAAACTCTGTTGCCATACACGCCCCCATATTAATAAATAAGGTGTAAGTCTGTCTTGTAACACCCAGGTATTAATTAAGATAGCACCAGCCCTTTTTGTTTATATGACATTAGAAAGTGACGGATATATTTAAAACCTAGGTATTACTTGTACGTAGTATTTATATACTCTGAGGTATTACTATACTTGACTTACACCTTATTTATTTATAAGGGGGTTAGTGTTGAATTACGATACAGACAGAGAGCTAGTTCTACTACCAAGTCTCTTTTTTTTGCTTGCTCACCACTTTCTGCCTCATCACCACTTTTCACGGTGAGGTTGTGGTCAATACAAGCCTATCAGTAGAAACCATATGTCATAAAGACGGATGCATGACATTGCAACACAAAATATTGCATAAACGACACAACTTGCACAATCGGATGCAAGGAATGTGTCACTGTTGACAACATTATGTAACGACAGGCTGTTGTTGTTGTCTGTAGGTCCGGGTCACTTAGTACCTAATGATCTGTTGGAGGTTGATGAAACTTTTAAGCTATGAATCATGTGTGCTATAAATACAATAAAATGAGTTTGTTTGTTTGTGACGCCTTCACGCCTCGTCTACTCAACGTATACTGAAAGAATCATGGCGAGCTCCATACATTGATTTGTACAAAAAAATAAAACATTTTAGAGGGTATTGAATCACTTCCAATGTTGAGATTACATTACCAGCAACATATTAATATACATGAAATATTTTATAAACCCCGCAAAACATAACAACAACATAATGGTTTTGGTCGCAAATAGTCGCGATTCGCCGGCATGCCATAGAAATTCGCATTTTTATCCCGGCGATCTAAAAATATTTTAAATGACTCAAGTTGTTCCTTAGGCACCAAGGATCAACGTCATTCCAACGTCTCTAAAAAACTTTATTTTTTTGTACAAATCTCGCCATGATCCTTTGGCATGCAGATAGCCTATGGCATGGAGAAGGACATAGGCTACTTTTTATCTCGAGAACGAGGGTGAAACCGTGGGGGAAAGCTAGTAGATAATATTCTAATCTTCTTGTCAAAATAAGTAAATTCAACGGGGAGTCCATCCTCACACATTGGGACCATTAGTTTCGCATTGTGCAGTTTCAAAAGAGCATCCTCCCGCTGGACGTTAAGTCTATGGAATGAGCTCCTCGCCATGGTTTTCCTAAGGGAGTACAGTTGGGGTTCTTCAAGGGTGTCGAGAGATTTTTTCAGGGTGTTCAACGCTTGCAACTCACGAGGCATTACTCACGCGTTACCGACCCTTCCCCCTCCCCAACGAGCTGTGTAGACCTTACTCACGCGCAGGAACACAACATAAAGCTATTTGGCTGCGGTATTCTGTAAGGTCATCATCATATCAGCCCATGGATGTCCACTGCTGAACATAGGCCTCCCCCATTGATTTCCACTTCGAACGGTTCTGGGCCGCTTGCATCCAGCGGCGCCCAGCGACTCTGACCAGGTCGTCGGTCCACCTGGTGGGAGGTCGTCCCGCTCGGCGCTTTCCAGTACGTGGTCGCCACTCGAGAACCTTCCTTCCCCATCGGCTATCAGTTCTTCGAGCGATGTGGCCTGCCCATTGCCACTTCAGCCTACTAACTCTACGAGCTATATCGGTAGTTTTCGTTCTCCTACGAATGTCTTCGTTTCGGACCCTGTCACGTAGAGAGATTCCGAGCATAGCTCGTTCCATAGCTCGCTGAGTGACTCTGAGCTTATTTATGCGGCCAGCAGTGAAAGACCACGTCTCTGTCCCGTATGTCATCACTGGTAACACGCACTGGTTGAAGACCTTTGTCTTCAGACTCTGAGGTATTTTGGACGTGAAGATATGCCGTAGCTTCCCGAACGCTGCCCAGCCGAGTTGGATTCTTCGATTGACCTCTTTGTCGAAGTTGGACCTACCTAATTGGAGAATTTGTCCTAGGTAAACATACTCGTCTACAACTTCTAGAACAGTGCTCCCAACAATCACCGACAATCTGTAAGGTAAACAGAGTTATTTCCCCAGTCGAGTCAAACGCTATCGCTAGGCTCTGCCTCGCGTTCATGCTTGTTCTGAACAGTCATGTTATGCACACAAATATATCAATATTTACATAATAGTATCAATTATCTAGTTTATTTGTACAAGCTCTGCTTTATTTGGGACTAGCTGTCCACCGCGGTTTCACTCGCGTTCCCGAGGTAAAACGTAGGCTATGTTTTTTTTTTTATACAACAAAGTTCGTAAACAAGCATACGGCCCGCCTGATGGTAAGCGGTCACCGCAGCCATATGGACGCTTGCAACACAAGAAGCATCGCTCACGCGTTACCGACCTTTCCCCCCTCCCCTATGAGCTCTGGCGAGTCTGGCGACCTTACTCACGCGCAGGAACACAACTTTACACAACATAAAGTTATTTGGCTGCGGTATTCTGTAAGGTGGAGGTACTTCCCCAGTCGAGCTGCTCTTTGAGCGAATAAACGCTATGCTCTACCTCTCTAAAATCTCAATGTCCTTCTCCATACCATCTGCATGCCCATAATGACCCGTTGAGTAGTTGAAGGCGTAACAAACAAACAAACTCACTTTCGCATTTATAATATTAGTTAGGAGGGTTAGCAAATTCATACAAATTTCAAGTATACACGTTTTTGGATGAAAGAAAAGACATCAACGCGCGTCAAATCCAAATCATCCAAAAATCCATTCAAACTCATCACAGATGTGCAAATTCATATTACTTATCTTGTATATTATAATAAATACAGAAGTGAGTTTTGTTTGTTTGTTTGTTATCTCTTGAATCCTCAACGGCACACCCGATCTTATTGTTTATGAAAAAGCTGTTACACGCGACTTCGTCCGCATTTATATGGAAGCTAGAATACCTCATAAAGAGTTAAACCTTTTTCTTTGCCCCCTTTAGGGATGATTTTGGAAAAAAAGTGAAACACGTATTTCTTTATTTCGTAACAAAAACCTAAATATGAATTTTCAGATCCCTAACTTGAGGAACTTGAACCCCTATTTCACCCCCTTCAAGAACTTTTTTGAGAGAAATGATAGCCGATGTCCTTCTCCAGGATATAATCTATCTCCTTGCCAAATTTCATAACGATCCGTTCAGCCGTTTAGTCGTGAAAAGGTAACCAACAAATAGAGTTTCGCATTTATAATATGGATGGAAGAATATATTATAACATGACATACAAGATATTTGTATACCGGGGAAAAAAAAACCTCGGGTAAAAACTCCCACATATACATGCAGTCACACGATCCCTATACAGTATACACCCTCCACCCACTCACACATACACTTCTCATTTAAAATCGCCTGCATAGCGGTACAAGTGTAATACAATGAAATTTGGAAGAGCGGGTCTCCCCTAACACAGGTTTTATAAACTTAAAAGAGGAGTCCCAAGCCATGTAACTTACAAACGAATGAAGCTGAATTTGAAAACGGGTGAAGCCGCGGCAAAAACCAGAATTAAAATATGCTTATGAGACTATAACAAAAATAATTGGACTGTTTTACAAAAAACTTAAACCGACTTCAAAGTACACTAAGAAGTAATCAAATCCTGATCTGATGACAATGGGACCAAACGGGAAGTGTACCCTTACCGACAAAAAAGAATTTTCCAAATTGGTTATAAATGACGGAGTTATGAGGTAACAAACATAAAAAAAAATACAACCGAATTGAGAACCTCCTCCTTTTTTTTGAAGTCGGTTTAAAATAGGTTTACAAACTTGAATGGAGCGATCGCGTACTTTGACTCATTGACCGCCTTCCGCAGCGTGCGCCCGCGCCGACAGTGAAAGTCCCCAACGCTGTGATGTCACATTTATGTAACATCCATTGTCACATCGTACGTGTAACATTGAAACTGGAATCGAACGTGAATCGCGACGTCACGAATTGGTTATCGATTCTTTTGCATATGCGCAGGTCGTGGGTTCGATTCCCACACAGGACATGCATTTGTGTGAATGAACAAGTCTGTATGTCCTGAGTCTGGGTGTAATTATGTATATTAAGTATGTATTTACAAACAAAAAGTAGTATATGTATTATATCAGTTATCTGGTTTCCATAGTACAAGCTCTGCTTAGTTTGGGGTCAGATGACCGTGAGTGAGGAATCTCCCAGGATATTTAATTTATTTTGTCCCAGGATATTTGTTAGAAAGAGACATAGTGAGACAAAAATGTGTTAGTTGTAAATAACAGAATCAGCATCATTGATGTTAAGTTCTTTAGTTTAAAATAGGGGTCAGCAAAATGCTCGACGATATATTTCCATGATGCTTTAGTAGGCAGACTATAAAGAATTGCGTTTGTGACATACACCATGGGGTTCTTGTTAAAGGGTTTGACGAGATTTTTGCAGAATTACAACGCGCGATTGACACACCTGGTGGCGCAAGCGTCTTTAAGCTAAATTGACCGCTTACCATCAGGCGGCCGCTTGCTGCCATTCTGGTATAAAAAATGGAATTAGTTTCATGAGTATTATCAAAATCAAAATCATTTATTCAGTTTAGGCCCTGGCTCTTATGAACGTTAAATTGGTACATACAGTTGAATTTACCACCGGTTCGGAATACACTTAAACTGAGAAGATTCCGGCAAGGCAAAAGTCCTGACTGACTGATTGACTGACTGACTGACTGATATATCAACGGACAGCTTAAACCGCTCGTCCTAGAGACATACAATTTAGAGGTTATATTCTTTGTGAAGAGTTGGTATCCACTAAGAAAGGGTTTTTTGAAATTCCATCCATAATGGGGTAAAATAGGGGATGAAAGTTTGTATAAAAAGTCCGTCAGTTTCGAAGTTAGGGTCTTCAAATTTTGTGTTTAGGCTGAAAATTGAAAATTAATTTATACGTGTCTCAGCGTTATTAATAATTCCACCCTCGCAGCGGGATGAAGTTGTTTTGTTTTGTTTTATTGTTGTAGAAAAGTATGTCATTTGTTCCCTGTAGGCCACGCGGGCGAAGCCGCGAGCAGAAGCTAGTACTGTATGTTAGAAAGAGATATAGTGAGACTAAATTAGTTTAGTTATGAACAACAGAATCAGCAACGATACGTGTATTTGATTGTAAAGGTAGATTGGAACTGAGAAAGGAAGAGAGAAGCGCGGTGCCAGGGTGATATATGTCGGTGATAAAAATTCCTGCATATGGAATAAAGGTCGCTTTCTAATATTCATATCCTGCTATACTTTAAAGGTAATTTTAGCTCGTAGTGTGGTCGAATACTGAGGCGAAAACGTGGGCTTTCGATGAAGGAAAGAATCGTGGGAAAATTTACGTGTTCTATAAAAAATATATAATATTATTTTTAACCGACTTCAAAAAAATGAGGAGATTCTCAATTCGGTTGCATTTTTTTTTTAACCTTTTTTGCCGACTTCAAAAAAAGGAAAAGGTTGTCAATACGGTTGTTTTTTTTTTATGTTTGTTACCTCATAGCTCCGTCATTTAGGAACCGATCCAAAATACACTAAGAAGTAATGAAATCCTGATCTGATGACAATGGGACAAAACGGGAAGCGTACTTGAAGTTTGAAAGTTGACTTTGACTTTGAGAAAACTACACCATCATCATCAGCCTATAATGTCCCACTGCTGAGCACAGGCCTCCTTTCACAAATGAGGGTGAAAGGGACTGGGCGATACTCCACCACGCGTGCCCACTCCGGTTGGTGGAGGTAGGCTAGTGGTCAACCTACTGTTGGAATTTTTCAAGCCGCCTAGGAGACATCCAACTAGCTTAACGACTATCAACAATTAAGTGATAACCGGGACCAACGGCTTTACGTGCCTTCCGAAGCAGGGAAGCGCTCGATTTGTAATACCAATAGAGGGTCACCCATACAGGTAACGACCACGACAGATGTAGCTTAACTTTGCCGATCGATTAAGAACGGCTAATCATGCTACACCACGAGCGCACTACACCAGCCAGCCAGGTACTACAAAACTACCCACTATGTTGCAGTACCTACCTGGCTGGCTACAATCATCCAGTTGAAAATCTGTCGCCAACTGGCCGGTGTGTTCAGGCAGTAGCACTTGAGCAGCAGATCTCATTTATGGGCATGGTTTCCTTCAGAAAAAAAAAACATTTATCATCGATCAATAAAGCATCGGATGGCTCATTGCTGACCTGTCCTGACCATTATGGACTACCTTCTCGCGGACTATTGCTCGCCATCTGGAATCTTCTGCTGTGTGGATAGCAACTACTGTAACAATAGTACTGGAAAAATAAAACAGAATAAAAGTGGGTGACTGATGGCCGATTCCCATAATTTACGGACAGTTATCGGTTAAAATTATTACTTATATCTTTACTAATAATGAAGCAAAGACCTAAAAGCTTTGCATAGCAGACCCTCCCATATGGAAGTAGCTATCACAGGTAAATTACCTTACGAAGTGATCTCCAGTGTTGCCCAGATTGGCAATAAAAAATATTACGATTGGTAAGCAGAACGTTTCGTTTTTGTTTATTGAATCCGGGCATGAAGCCGGCTTTTCACTATGGGATATAATCTATACATATAAAATGCTTTGTCCTGAATGACTGACTGACAATCAACGCACAGCCTAAACCGCTGATCGTAGAGACCTGAAACTTGGAGGGTCTGTTCTTTGTATGACGTAGGCATCAGATAAGAAAGGATTTTCCGAAATTCTACCCCTAAGGGGGTGAAAAACGGGGGTAAAGTTTGTATGGGACAACGTGATTCCTTGGTCCGATCTACTTCAAATTTTGCATAAACCTTCCTTAACAGAATTGATGCAAGATGTGTTTCGTATTTTATTGAAAATCATCGCCTAACGGGGTCAAAAAGGGGAAGAAAGTTATTTTAGGGGTGATTTTCATCGAAGTTGAGATCAATACTCCTTAGTACTTTTGATTTAAATAACATTTTTTATTTTGACACATGTTTGAAATCCCAATCCGATTTTCACAGATTACAGAATAAGGCAGATGGAGCGAACGGAACACGGGAGCGAGGCCAAAAAAAGCAAATACAAATTGAAAAACACATAACTGGTATTCTTTATTGAATTTGTATTTGCTTTGTTTAAAAAACTTTATTTAACGTAAAACACTTTCTTTTAAATAAATTAGCATACAGCAGATTTTAAACATAGCAAATACAAATTCAAAAGCGAATACCAGGTATGTGTTTTTCAATTTTTATCTAATTGCTTTTTTTGGCCTCACTCCCGTGTTTCGTGCGCTCTATCTGCCTTTTGTTCTGGAAACTGAAATGCTCTTTAAAATTGGAATGTCAAATATAAAAGAATATTTAAATCGGATTAGAATTCGAAATTTGTTTGGAAGTTCATTTTCTCGGAGTTTTTGGCGGGAACTAGCAGAGTGACGTTGCGTTTAAATTTTTATATACATAAATTCGTGTATTTTGAGTTTTATTGCATATTATCGGTGGTATTTTATCCAATAAAGATCAATCCATTTGCACCAGTGAAGTGAAATGAAATGAATTATGTGAATCGTGTCTTTTCAAAAGTTCGTGAAGAGTTTTAGTACATGACCACCACTGTAGGTATAACATGACTTTTATGGACAGTGACTGACTGCATGAGTTGAGGACTATGTGAAAGTGATTTATTGTGACTAGAACTTATATAATATAACTGGAAATTGGCAAAATACACACCCGTGTGACGCCAAAAAAAAAGTACATTTTCTCTATTTCATTAGAATATTTTGATTGTAGTTAATTTAATTTCTTTCTCATTTGTTGTTATAATAATTAAATAAGATTTGAGTTCGTTTTTTTGTGTAGGTATAATATAGGTTTTAGTCTTTGATTAAGGATACATCCAGATAGAGAGTCGCAGCTGTGCACGCGTCGATAAAAATACGCTCTAACTGTTAGGGGCTAAATCAAATAAAAATGCAAAATAATGATCAATATTTAAATTTCTCACGATTTTAATTGGAATATTTTAACAACTACTATCATTATGAACGTCATTATGACAAGCAGAATGACGCAGAGGGAGCGTAAAACGTAGCTGTTACGCGCAGCAGCCTATAAAAGTTGGCCTGTTTTGTATATTAGTGTAGTATGGCGACGTTCTTTCTAGGTATATTTATTTCTATGGTTTTAGTTTTAATTTGTAAAAATATCTGTGTTCGATTTGTTGTGTCTAATAATCAGTGGCGTGCATTGGTTTTCGAAGCGGAAAATTTAAACCGTACGCGGGTGAAACCGCGGGGGTCTGCTAGTATAATATATATTCCATCTTGAGATATAATATTTTATCGCACGTCATACATTTTGTCGAAATAATATTTTTAGTTTGGGATGTAATATACAAAAATGTATGAAGAGCGATAAAATATTATATATCAAGATGGAATATGTATTATATCCTATAGTGAAAAGCCGGCTTCAGACATTCGCTTGATTATTACATCGTAATCTAGTTCAAGTATACCTACAAAAACCAGTGTTACGAATTCGATGATTACTGGGAAAGTCCCAATGATTGGAAAGCCAGTTACCAGTCCTCCACTACTTGGCCTGCGAAATAATATCTTGGAATTAATGTAGTATTTATTACCTAAGCCGAAGAACGTAAACTGATCGTTTATATTTATTTATAGTTATATTAACCACTTGTAATTAGAAACTTCTCTAAAACTAATTAACTGCTGGACATACATACTACTGGACATCGATTTCTTGCCGGCCGCATCCAAACCATATCGGCCATCTCTTTGAGGTCGTCAATCCATCAGGCCCACACCACTCTTGCCAAGACGCGGTCTCCACTCTAAGACTCGTCTGCTCCATCGACCGTCGGTTCGCCCTCGTCATCCATCGACCGTCGGTTGTAGAGTCATTTGTTAACATTCACAAGAGCCCTATCAGGGCCTAACTTGAATAAATGAATTTTGATTTGATTTGATTTGATCGGCAGACGTGACCGGCCCATGGCCACTTGGCTTGCTAATCCCTTGAGCTATGATATGTCAGTTACTTTGGTTATTTGTCGGATGACTTCAGTGCGGATTTTATACTTCAAATAAACCCCTATGCTCGTAACTTTTTGAGAGAGGTAGAGCATAGCGTTTATTCGCTTAAAGAGCAGATCGTCTGGGGAAGTACCTCCACCTTACAGAATACCGCAGCCAAATAACTTTATGTTGTGTAAAGTTGTGTTCCTGCGCGTAAGTAAGGTAGCCAGAGCTCATAGGGGAGGGGGGAAAGATCGGTAACGCGGGAGCGATGCTTCTCGTGTTGCAAGCGTCCATATGGCTACGGTAACCGCTTACCATCAGGCGGGCCGTATGCTTGTTTACCGACTTAGTTGTAAAAAAAAATATCTATAGGTTTAGTATCTATTTCCATAGCTCGCTATGTGAATTTTTGGACACATGAAATGGCTAAATCCTGTTGACATTTTGGAATTGCTATATTTGAAAACTTTCATGAATGTATCATGAAAATGCAACTTAGCCAGAAAATTGAAACATAGTCAAACCTTCAACAAAAATTATCGACGATTTAATGTAATGATTCATAACATTACGGTGCGTGCGCGCATTACAAACTGTGCGTATTTTCCGAAGCAAAAAGTGATCGAGGTCACGTTATGTAACTGCTGGGTGTTTCTGCTAATTAATGCAATGCCATATATTATTTTCACCTGCCATTTAATGTAACTTACCAAGTTATACGGGGTGGATACGACAAAAAATGAAACCACTTGCGATTTCGAAGTTGGTCCCATAGTACACTTTCACTGACGCGTTTTAAAGGTAAATTGGTACAGTGGTTAAAAACTAAAATTTTCTATGACATCACTGAATTCTATAATTGTTAGACATTTTTTTTTTTGTGATATAAAATTGATTGATTTTGTTTTGTTCTTAGATTAAATTATAATTGAAATGTATTAGACATGTAGATTCATTTTAGTCAATATCAATATAAATTTGTGAATAATAATTTAAATAAACAATCTTAATTCAATTTATTAATAATGTGTATTTGCATGCTTATGAAAAGCTAAATGTGCTGAATCTATTGTATAAATATAAGACCTTAATGTAAACCACGTTTAAAGCAAATAAATAATATTCTATTCTATTCTATTCTAAAAGTTGATCGTATACATGAGTACTTTACGTGGTTTAATTTTTTGTCGTATTCACCCCGTATATACAATGCGGGCATATCCATAGTTTAAAGATAGTCGAATGTGATAGGACATTTTTATTAATGTGTAGCTCTTTAAATGGTTATTTGTGAAATCATTTGACATTCTTTAAACTCGGCCATCATCCCAACTAAGCAGACTCTGTCCACTACAAAAAAAAAAAACGTAGATATACATAATAATCATATAACGGTTTTCCAATCCTCTAATCGACAATAATTTGAAAAGATATCACGATTAGAAAACATTACAACTTTTATTTTACTTAACATCTCTAAAATAAATGAATTTGAAGCCTCCAGTTACACTTTTATCTTTCCCGTTATTCTATGACTAAACTCTACAGCTACGCAAGCTTTTCGACCATTTACTATTTTACAAATCGATCAAGGGTAACACCGATCCTAATCTCCAAACTTCTCAAACTCAACACACCGTATTCAAAATATGTAGCTTGGCCGTTACGCTACTACAAGAACTATTGTATTACAGAAAAATAATTACAGTAAAAAAAAATTTCACCTTACGCCCATGACGGTAGCGAAACGGCCAAGCCACATATTTTGAGTAAGTGCAGGGCTACGAATAAATAAAAGACGTTTATTATTCGTAGGTGTAGGGTTTGTAGAGTTAGGGCGTGTAGAGTTATAAGCTTGGCTCTACAAGAGATCTGAGAACTTTTTGACAGTGCGAGCCATATGGTCCCGTCTTGGTAACATTTTACATGAAAATGTTTTTGGTGGGATTAATTTGGCTACTCAAGAAATGGACAGGGAGGTTTTATATTTATCCCATGGTAAGTAATTATGTAGCCAAAGGTGGTAAGCGCACAAAGCCTAGAAGGAACTGTCTCTCAAGTGCAGCTGTCGGATCACACCGATAGGTGCTTGGCGACAGATTTTCAACATGAGGGTGGTAACCAGCCAGATGGGTACTACAAAGTAAACGTGCTATGGTTTCCTCACGATGTTTTCTTTCACCGAAAGTTGAAGCTCGTTGTAGAAATCGAACCCAGGACCTTGACCACTGAGCTATCATCGCCTTAAAAGGTGTTGATGGATTATGATCTTGACCATACATATCTTGACATTCATAAGCGCTCTCTTGTCCTAGAACTATATCATTATACATAAGTACTTATATTAAACTATTTTAAATAACATTTGACTCTATCATCCATCTTAAACATGCCATAACAACTTATAATACCAAAATCACCAACAATCCCCGCTAACACAAAAGCCTAATCATTACAAATCATCAATCTCATGCATAAAAAACGTTTAAAACAAAACATGTGGTTGGTTACGCAACGCGTCGGCTGCGCTTGCGCATATTTGCGTAAACTACACTTTCTACTGACTCACCAACTGTAATACAGATAATCTCGCCTTGCTTGTTTGCTCGCTTTTTTGTGTGGTGTTTCCTTAACGCGTTTTTAATTTTATTTAACTTTTGAATGCCATCGTCCAATGTCATAATATGGACTGTGAGTGTGAGTTAAGTACATAATGATAGTAATTAGCATATAAATTATGGTTTAGGTACTCCAAGAAAGTTGATGAAGACTCACTTTTATGTTAAGCGTTAGATAGTTGATTTAAACCTTGACCTAAATATCTCAGAAACTATGTATAAATAGTACTCTTCTAACTAAACATAAGAATTAAAAATGATTTCATATTTTTTTTGGGAACTACTTACCATTATGTCTTCTTAAAAGTTGGTTACTGAATTAACCAGTAACTGCTGCATGGAGATGAATTTAACACGTAGAGATAGATCATAACCTGGATAACACATTAAAGATAGATAATTGAAATAAACCTTGACCTAAATATCTCAGAAACTAATTATAAATGCTACACTTCTAACTCAACATAAGAATAAAAAATTCTTTAATTTTGTTGGGAAATACTTACCATTATGTCTTCTTAAAAGTTTGTTAGAATGTTTGTTACTGAATTAACCAGTAACGGCTGCATGGAGATGAATTAAACAAATAGAGATTACCTGGATAAACACAATAAAAAACTTCCCTGAGCAGGGAAGCAACCGGATTTACTGACTCTACACTAATCTGTCTATACTCCAATCTCGATCCATAACATTAAAATTATCACGCGTTTCACACGAATCAGTAATGAGGAACGGAACAATTTCACCTATTATCAGACGAATCAAATTCCCTCACGAGACCACTACATGCTTATATTAATTACCCAAATAAAACAAAACAAATTCACCATTCAGGTTTCTCTCTACATTTAGGCACATGACGCGATCAGGTGATGATTTCACTCTGTTTCGACACTGCCTGGTGATTTCTTTATTTTAGTATACACCTTTTAAAGAAAGGGATCACTTTCTATTTAATCCTCAATTTTTGGAACACGTATTTTGATCTCTAAGGTCTTGTCCAATAAGTTCCTATGTGAAGGTTTCTATATGAAATATTGTTTGTCCTTTTGTTACAGGTATCCTGCTTATAACTTCACAAACAAAATGCCAGTACCCAGTCCACCACCCGGGTAGGTATGCATCAATAATCATTAGCTTCAAATTATTAATAAATATTTTCATCGAAAACATTACAATTATGAAGTGTTTTTCAGTGTCATTTACGCAGAGCACGGGTGATTGGCCGAACCCACACGCACAGCAGAGGAATCCTCCTTGGCACCAGTTCCCTGCACCGAGGAAAAGGTCACCAGGACCTGTGTACTACAATCCTAATGAATACACGTACAACCAGCAGCCTTATAGGCAGAACTACCAAAATGATTACACCCAAGGTCAAAACTATAATGGCTTTCCACAAAGTGACGCCAGGTCTTCAGTAGACCTTATACATTCAGAGTCACATATTCCTAACGACGGGAGAGTCCTCTCAGATTCAGCTTTTACGAGGATTTCTGAAACCTTAGGAGCTATTAATACAGTAGGACATTACTTAGTGGATATTGTCAATGAGAATGAAAGGGACGAATCAGATCCCAATCTAAAACAGCTACCTAACGCTCTTTATACAATCAGCAAAAACGTTTTAGGCAGAAATGTTACTGATAAAATAGCTCCAATAGTCAAAAAGGCGCTTCCAAAAGTACTGCCTGATGCTCCAATAACAAAGATTGCTGTTGGAGAGGATAGGAATGATGCAAAATTCTGCACAACCCCAGAAGGAGAGGAAGGCATTTGTGAAGACTTAAGCAACTGTCCACAACTGCTCCTTAACTTAGTTAACCTTAGAGAATCGCTATGCTTTAAAGATCTCTTCGTACCTGGAGTGTGTTGTCCACGGGATGCTATAGTACCGGCCACACCAGCAGAAGAGAAGCCAGTAATAGCAACGACGAGTAAACCAACATATTTAGTACCAGTGACTACGAAGAAACCAACTCCAAAGCCGACAACGAAGAGGCCCTCAGCAGTTCAGGTCCTTACTACTAAGAAGCCGAGGCCGATCACCACGACGACGAAAAGGCCAGTGACCACTACCAGGCGGCCGATCACAACCACGGCAGTTGCAGTAACCACACCACGTCCACTTGGCACGACCACGTTCTATACCGTTGCTCCACCTGTCATTACTAACTATTCCAATGTCGTCGATATTAATGGTAAGTATTATGGAAATTAAATATTTAATATCAATAAAACTTTTTGAGATAAGGAAATAATAATAAGATAAAGTTATAAGTTGATTTGATAAAGTAAAAGCAAAGATAATAGAAATGTGTACCTACTTATCTTTTCGCGATCGCTACCTTTCTTCTCTGTCTTGCAAGTCTTCTTAAAAATAATACCTGAAATATTCTTGCTATGAAAATAATTAAAATTATTCGAGTCATCAATTCATCATCATATCACACACAATTAAAACTCAATATTTAAATAATTCCGAATGAATTCCAGAATGCGGTCAAAGGGAAGACGAAGGCGGCCGCATAGTGGGAGGAACTGAAGCTAAATCAGGAGCCTGGCCGTGGATGGCAGCCATCTACCTGCACGGCAGCAAGCGTCGAGAGTTCTGGTGTGGAGGCACGCTGGTGGGCAAGAGACATGTGCTCACTGCTGCTCATTGCACGAGGGATTCCAAGCAGAGGCCGTATGTATTACCGGGTTTTGGGAAAAACAAATAAAAAGTAAATTCTTGTGGGTATAACTGGAAAGTTACAGGACGGTGACAAGCAGAAAATACGCTTGAATCTAGAATAGGTGAGTTATGACAATACCTCTATAATTAAATGTGAAGAAGTGAGCAATTTTCCTCAACTACTCTTAAGATCGAGACCATTTCAGCTTCACTGCCACATAATTTTTTCACCCGCCTCCATCTCTTCAGCTTCCCAGCGCGTCAGTTCAGCGTCCGCCTGGGAGACGTGGACCTGGCCCGCGATGACGAGCCCTCCCGCCCCGTCACGCTGCGGGTCACGGCCGTGCGGGCTCACGACCAGTTCTCCAGGGTCGGCTTCTACAATGACATCGCTATGTTGGTGCTTGCTGGTATGTTTGTATATAGGGGCAGGTAGTTTTAAAGTGTTTGACCTATATCTCACCATGGTAAGAGATGATGTGACCAAAGCAAACAAAGCTTAGACGGAACTAGCTCTGAAGTACAGGTGCTGATTTTCAACTTGAAGATGGTAGCCGACCATCATTTCATGGTTTCCTCAGCTTAACAAGCTCAAGCTCATTGCAGGAATAGACCCACTACCTTCACCACGGCCTTAGAAGTCAGTACCTATATACCACTGAGCTATCATTCCCTAAAATTCTTTTAACTCTTAGAAGAAAAAAAACTGTAAATATTGAAGTTATCATCTGGACATCCATCTTCTAAATATATATTTGTTTCTGTATAGGTAGGTACCTACCGTCATAATATCCGATTGGATTAGTAGGTATGAAATCCTTACTAATATGTATTTTAAATGCGAATGTGAGTTTGTTTGTTACGCTTTCACTTATCGGCCGATCACGATGTTTGGCATGCGAAAAGCCAATGGTATGTAGAAGAACATAGGCTTCATTTTATACCACGAACGCGGATGAAACCGTGTGGGACAGAAAGTATTCAAATACTTTCAAATAGTTCAGGGTCGAAGTCTCTTACAAATCAATCCTTGTATTTCTTCCAGAAAACGTCCAGAAATCAAAATACGTGATACCCATCTGCCTGCCCACGGGTGACCTATCGCGGCAAACCTTCGACGGCTCTTTGGCCACGGTGGTCGGGTGGGGCACCACCCGCTACGGCGGCGGGGAGAGCACCAAGCAGCTGGAAGCCAAGCTGCCGGTGTGGAGGAACGAGGACTGCGACCGCGCATACTTCCAGCCCATTACCGAAACCTTCCTGTGTGCTGGATACGCTAGAGGAGGCGTTGATGCCTGTCAGGTGTGTCATTTTTTATTGGCTCTACATTTTAAGAAGAGTCCATGATTCCATACTTATAAGTACAGTATGATGCACGAATGGTGAGAACAGATAGGCAGTAGTGGGGGCAAGATTGCGCATGTACACTTTTGGCCAAATTACAGTAGCCAAATGACATGCGAGAATCCAATATACGACGAGCATCGAGTGACGAACCAAGAGTGTGCAGACCGGCGATCCGTAAAAAAATTTTTACTACTGCGCATGAGTCAATCTGTGCTCACCACTCGTGCCCCTTACTATATATATTGTTATTTTGCTCGAAGAGCAGCTCGACTGGGAATATATGAGAAGTATTTGGCTGCTGTACTTATTCTGTAAGGTGCAGGAGCTTACCGACTACTTACCGTAGCCTAATAAGATTATGTTGTGTTTCTGCGAGTGAGAAAGGTCGCCAAAGCTCATTAAGTAGGGGGGAATGGTGGTTCGGTAACGCGTGAGTGATTCCACGTGTATTCCAAGCGCCTATATGGCTACGGGAACCGCTTACCGTCAGGCAAAAATGTGCTATTTTGCTCTTGTAGCTTTTAACCCCCTAGCCAATGATAAAGACCAAGCTCCTTAAAGACTGTGGTTTTTGCTCTCCGAATGACATAGGGAGAGAAGGAAAGCAACCCAAACTTTTACTCAAAAGATTAATTGATTGTTCCAGGGTGACTCCGGAGGTCCACTGATGCTACAAGCCAACGGTCGCTGGACGCAGATCGGCGTCGTATCATTCGGAAACAAGTGTGGCGAGCCCGGATATCCTGGTGTTTACACCCGAGTCACACATTATCTAGGCTGGCTACAACAAAATTTAGCGTAAACCGCAAGATGGCGCTCCTCAGCAGTATTGAGTTAGGGCCTAATCCTCTATCTACGAGTTAGGGTATTCAATTCTAAGCATTTTGTACAAGGTGTAAAGTTCATTTTTGAATAATTGTTGTTTTACGTTCAGAAATATGTTCTTTTATTTGTTGATAAAAAATGAATGATCATTTAACTTCACTAATTTTTAAATCTCAACATAGTGCTTCTATTTTACCGTTATATCAGTTACCAAATACTGCTCATAGATGTAAGAATTCGCCATAATTGTTATTGCAAAATAAACGGCAGAAATCTATTTATTTTTGTAACTTACTTTTTCTGTATAGATAAAAGTATCAATAGAATGAAGTCTCGGGGTAGAATAATTAATTTATATTGTGATAAAATGTATAACTGACTGTTAATAATAATAATTATAGTCGTATACTTAAGGAAATAAAGATTTTAGATTTAAGAATTAAGATGGAATTATTATTTTACTAGCTTTCACCCCCGCGGTTTTATCAGCATATTTATTTTATCCCAGGGTATCCATATAATAATATGTTTCATCCAAATCCGTTCAGACGTTACGGAGAGTGGTAACCAAGTGCTAACAAACATACACACACAAACGTTCCGTCACATGCATGCCCAATTATGACACCTACGAATGTCCTTTATATTATATTGATAGTCTGTGGACAATCAATGCTACGTTTCTGAACTGATTCCATGCTGTCACAGTAGACGTCATCTGACACCTGAGTCTGACACATCATAAGAACCATAGTTAGTTTTTTTTAGCATTATAAAACTACATATCTCTTTTTTTCATAAGACAAAAGACAAAGGTGACCAACAATGTAAGTGTTACTTTGTGGATTGCAACCAATTGGAACTTTGGAACACGCCATATGATTACGATTGACGTGACTGAACTCTATCCAAATGATCCAATATTAAAAATTGAGGAAAATAAACTAAAATTAACTTCAGAAGTACTTCAATTTATGTAAAATTAATCTAGACATTACGCTACAAGTTTTCACACGCATTTTCCAAGCAAATTCGTTTCGTTAATGAAATAAATCAGTATCGAAAATGAAATACTCGGCAAATTCAACACCAATTGTTACTAACTTCCCAAGAAGCACTTCACCTCTGCCAGCTCCAGCCAATTACCAGCAAACGACGGCCAGCGCCGCGGTGAAGCGCTACAAATACCTCCGGAGGCTGTTCAAGTTCAATCAAATGGACTTTGAGTTCGCGGCCTGGCAAATGTTTTATTTGTTTTTGTCGCCACAGAAAGTGTTCAGGAACTTCAATTATAGGAAGCGTGAGTGTTTTATAATGTTTGGATTTACAATACCAAATCACCAAAGTTTTTTCAGTGTAGGAAAACATTTTGTGAAGTCATACCTATATGGTCAATCATCATAGACTATAAAGTGAGTCTTAACCCCCATCATTGTTATAGAGAAGCTTGTAGACCGCAGTGGGATGTGTGAAATTATGAACCACTTAGGGTCACCACTCATTATAACAGCACCGCTTCGTCTGAGCAAGAACTTTCCGGCAAGTGTCAACTATTTTATTTTGTCAATATATAATATACTTAAAGCCCTCACTGATGGAAAGTTCTTGCTGAGGTGACATGGTGCTGTTATAGTGAGTGATGACCTTTGTGATGTTGATGAAGAAGGAAACAGCTATATGAATAGAGTGTCACCCCTTAGCCTATTCTCAAAGTTTTTAGTGTCAGGAATGATTTGATATCATTAAATTTATGATTGGCTCCTTCATTCCAAGCAGAAGTCTGAAATTTGAACATAATAGTAACTCTACTTGGTAGCATCGGTTGTCATCTGAATTAGGTTGCTCTAAATGGCCCAATGCTTAACTACAGGGATACACAATTTTCTGTAAACTTGTAATGAGGTTATAAATATTGTGAAATGTTGAGTGTTTTCAAAGAGTCTTATCATATTTTTGACATATTCTTATAGTCATTTGACAACCACACAACAAGTTGTGGGTTCAAATCCCTTACAGAACAATTATTTGTGATTATAATGTCTGAATGTACTATCTCAGTGTCAATATCATAAACAAAGACTTATCACTTTATTTGTGGTAAACACTGTTTGAAAGAATTACTGCTCTAAAATGCTGAAAAACTTAAAAATTATTTTTCTTAAAAAAAACTTGCCTGTTGTTGATTTTAATTATTAGGATAATAAAAGATATTTTCTTATATTATTTATATTCACATTGACTCGTCGTATTTGTATTGTAATACAAACCTACTTTTGGTTCATAAAAAACATTCTCATTTCAGATACAAAATCACAGTTTGCCAGGGATGACCCAGCATTTCTAGTTTTACTCAGTGTATGGCTAATTTGTAAGTATTATGTCAAACTTTTTTAACTATGTATTATAGGCCTGTGTTTGACCACAATCTCAACATGGTCAGAGATCATGTGGCTGAAGGTGTTGAGCACAAAGCCTAGGAGTGGAGAAACTTCTCCAGTCAGGCAGTTCTTTGTGCGAAAAAACACTTATCTCTCATATCATTTAGAGAGAGATTAATCAAAAAGTCATTTGTTCAGTCTAGGAGTTAGTACATTAGAATTTACCACCAGTTCGACTTTCTTGCCGAGACTTGCCGAGTTTCACTCCGGCAAGAAACTCGGCAAGGCTTTTTTTTTGTAGAAGATCTTTTCATCTTACAGCTTTTGTTCCAAATGTTTATAAAATGTACATTATTATGCTCTCATAACTCACTCAACAAGTAAATTTTAACTGCCTATTCCCACCAATGTACCAAAGGAGACAAACAGTGAGGCAAAGAGAGATTCCACTTGTCAAAATAGTTTAAGTAATGATTAATGTTTGTACATTTTATTTTGCAGTGTCATCAATATGTTTTGGATGGGGTATGGGACTAGGCGCCGGCAAAATTGTGCTGCTCGTGCTGTTTGTAGTGTTTGTAGACTTCATTGGAACTGGGATACTTGTGTCTACAGTCTTTTGGTAATTATTATTATAACTATTTCAAAATGTCAAAGAAAAATTAACCTTAATGCTATACTATAAAGTTCATTCAATGACGCCATTTATTTACCAGATAATACATAAATAGATATCCTGGGACATTCCTCACACACGATCATCTGATCCCAAACTAAGCAGAGCTTGTACTATGGAAACCAGATAACTGATATAATACATATACTACTATTTGTTAGTAAACACATTATACACATAATTACATTAGTACCCAACTGATAAGGCGCGTCGTGAATCTTCGTTCGCACAGAAAAGAAACTATGGCCCGAAGATTAACGAAAGAATGCTTAAAACTTACAATCATCCTTAGATCACTACTATAAGGTTCATAATACAGTGCAGCTGTTAGTTCCGTCTCACTCGCAAGTCCCGCCCCTCCGCACACATGGCGGCAGCTGCCGACCAATAGCGTTTCCCGCGCTTTGAAAATGTATCTTCTGCGCAGGTACATCGGTAAGCCATATCAGTTGGGTACTACTGTACACCCAGACCCGTTGGATTAGTTTTCCGGCAACACAGCTGTAGGCATTGCGTAGATATGTGGATACGTACTGTGAAGTGAGCGCGCATGACAGCTCCGGTACCATTCATGGAGAAATGGAAGTCGGCTTCTCTGGCATCCCCAGTGGGGATTGTATCCGCAAGCACCCTAGGGTGTGTTTGTGCTAGTGCTTGCGCTTGCGTCAGTACTGGCACAGACGCAGCTAGTGCTGGTGCGCGTGGTGAGTGACTCTTAACGGCTCCGGTACCATTCTGGACAAATGGTAGTGATTAATCATGGTGCGACTCACATATTTTTAATGAGTACCAGGGGTGAGTACTCTGGCGGCGTGACCTACCGCAGAGGGTCTCTGACGCTTCGTAAGGGGTTGCCAGGTATAGTGTGCCGTCTTTTATGACCTAGCGGTTGGTGAAGGTGGCCACTATAGAAAATCTCAGTAGATTGATAAGGGTTTGTACACCCAGACCGGAGTGTAGGAATCGAACCCACGACCTGCGGCTTGATAAATGGAATCTTAACCAACCGCGCCATCTGCTTCATCAATCACTATTAGTTTGGGATGTGATGTGAGGAATGTCCCAGGATATGTTCTGTGTATTCATTGGTTTACCAGATAAACCTTATTGTAAGGTAATAAAGTTAATTTTTCTTTGATTCGTGATTTTGTTTCTGTGATCACCAGGTACATAAGCAACAAGTACTTGCGGCGAGACCCGGACGGGCCGGATGTCGAATGGGGCTACGCGTTCGATGTACACATCAATGCATTCTTCCCACCACTGTCGCTTCTGCACTGCTTTCAAATCATACTGTTTAATAGTAAGTTTCTTTTTATGACAGGTGGAGATTTCGAAACAGGAAGTGTACCCTTCCAGACAAAAAAAGAATTTTCCAAATCGGTTAATAAATGACGGAGTTATGAAGTAACAAACATAAAAACACAACCTAATTGAGAAAATATATCTCAAAAAAGATGAAAAGCGCCGGGCCATCTGGCGCGGTTGGATAAGTTTCCACCTATCGCGCCGCAGGTCGTTGGTCTCTTACTCTGAACGGGTCATCATGAAATTTGGCATGCAGATAGCCTATTGTATGGAGAAGGACATAGGCTACTGTTTATCCCGGGAACGCGGGTGAAACCGCGGGGGACAGCTTGTGTATTTATAAAAATCCACATTATATAATTTCAGATCTTCTAATCAACGGTGGTTTCCTGTCATGTGTGGTATGCAACACATTCTGGCTCGCTTCGGTGGTGTACTACCTTTACATAACGTTCCTTGGATACAGCAGTGAGTACACACCCTTATCTCAATATAGGATGGAGAATATTAACTTCCTTTGAAGAACTGCCTGCGTCTATACACTGTGACATTTTAGTCGTCTTACAAAGGTGGTCCACTCAATGTATCCGACATAAATAAACTCTAGGCGCTATAAAAAAAAGCGGCCAAGTGCGAGTCGGACTCGCCCATGAAGGGTTCCGTAGCAGCAAATAACATAATATAAAAGTTCTTGTAGTTCGTTGTACCTTTGATCGATGTTTTAATAATAGTTTTTTTTTTTAATTAAGTCGTATTAAAAAACTACTTACTAGATCTCGTTTAAATCAATTTTCAGTGGAAGTTTGCATCGTAATGTACATCATATATTTTTTTTAGTTTTATCATTCTCTTATTTTAGAAGTGACAGGCACATATTTTACCACTTTGGAAGTGTCTCTCGCGCAAACTATTCAGTTTAGAAAAAAATGATATTAGAAACCTCAATATCATTTTTGAAGACCTATCCATAGATAACCCAAACGAATGGGCATGATGAAAAAAAATTTTTGAGTTTCAGTTCTAAGTATAGGGAAAAATTTATTGTTTTTTTTTTCATTTTTGTGTGAAAATCTTAATGCTGTCTTAATACTTGCGTTATCTAGGTATATCTATATCTGTGGAATATTTGCATTTTTAATTAATCAATACTTTTTTATGAATGATTTAGTCATTGGATGCATTGGATACATGCCGTTGTAAGACGACGAAAACCTCACGGTGTATTTGTTAATATTTTATGTATTTTATAGCTTTTTTAATATGCTTAAGTATTCAAGGGTGGTTATATTTTCAATATCCATGTATTGTTGTTTTTCAGATTATGGAAAGATATCTGATTATGGTAAGTAACTATGGAATAACAAATAGAAGTATTCAATTTTTTTGTCACCACCAACTTTCTCATCTCGTGAGGAAACCATAGCGGGGTCATTGAGATATTATTACTACATATAGAGAAGCTAACATAAGCAAAGGTTATGTTCTATTTTTTTAAATCAACTGAAGTTTTCTTTAGCGCTGAGAAAGGTTCATCTGTATCATCATAAAATCAACCACAAATTAAACAGATGAATCTTATTGTAAAGTTATAAGGTTAATTTTCATATGACTGAAGCAACTGTCGCAGAGATCAAGCTATCTTTTACAAGGTATAGTCGTCTAAGCAGACAGTAGACACACGTAGCGCTATCAGAACGCTTTTTGAAGTATTTTTCTCGCAAACACCGTGGTTTTCTCGGTGCTTTCGTTCATCATTCTACAACAAGTGAGGACGGATAGCCTCCCTTGAACGGAAAATAGTTGTGATGTGTGTCGTCTTCTCTATACGTAGTAATAAAAGTTCCATGAGCAGGGTGGAGTATTTTGCTTACCCACCTGCATGGATACAGGTCGGTTAACTAATGCTGGCACGTGCAACACATTTACACGTTGCGCTTGTGTAGTGTCTGTGAATAAGCGCTCGGTATGAAGTCGCACTGCATGTGCATCATGAAAAGTGTGCCCGTCTCTCTCGCGCGCGGTCAAGCTTATGAGTATGAAGGAGACAGTTAATGTTTTGCTTTTGCTACTGCTCATAAATATAGTGGTCTTTTTCTGCACTACTCAGTTAGAAGTGCACGATTAGAAGCAATAATTTTATAAAACATACTGTATCGTGAAATTGACGCGTATTTATGCGTGAATGACACTGGATTTTTCAATGTTTGTAAAAAGGGATGTAATGTGATAAAAAAAAGTGCGATTAGAAACAGAATAGTCTCTGTATAGTACGGGGCAAGAGTGGTGAGCACAGATTGACACCTGCGCAGTAGTTAATTTTTCGGTATGTTTGTCGGAATGAAGGCGGGGGGAGCGCCGAGCTGCACACGATTGGTTCGTCAGTCGATGTTCGTCGTCTATTGGATTCTCGCGTGTCATTTGGCTACTGTGATTTGGCCAAAAGTTATACATGTGCGAGCTTGCCCCCACTACTGCCTATCTGTGCTCACCACTCGTGCCTCATACTGTATTTTTTTTTTTTATTACAGATTTGCCAATGCTCCAGAACGCTCGAGTGTTCCTGCTGCCACTACCTGTCTTATTCCTAGTATACTTAGGGACGCTTTTAGCAGTTGTAAATCTCAGCGAAATAATGTTCTACATATACCAGTACAGAGTACTATAACGCGATAATAGTTCTTATGTTATGTTAATACAGTTCTAATTCGAATACGAAATGCATTATGGATGCTAGTCTTGTTTGAGTAAGAGATATAACTGACTGTTTCACCCCTAATTTTAAAATGGCTTAAATGTAGTCAATTCAAATTAATTTATTTAAATAGACCTTCGAAGGCACATATGAAAAGTCTCTCTAATACCGGTTCGGAAGGTTGCATTTGCTGAGAAGAGCCGGCAATAAACTCAACTCAGCAATTACTCTTTTCATAACAAGCTTAGATTCACTGCATAATATTTACATTCTAGTCGCACTGACAATATGTAATTGCGTGCCCCGGCTTAATACTTTTTCATATCATCCAATAACATTTTGTTTTATGGCGTGTGATGGTGATGCCATCTACGAAACGCTTTGCGTTTTGTCTAATTGGAATTGGTTTATATACCAGAAATTCTTTTGGTCAGGAATTATGACTTGAAAATCCAAATCTGCCACCCAGTGGTAAACACAAAAGAAATCGTATCGATTTGAATTTGTTTTGCAATTCTAAAATATTTATACTATTAGCTAAATTCTAGCTGTTTTTGCAGCATCTCTTGTAATTCTATTTCAAAACCTTTCCCGGTCTGCATATAAGAACTCCCTAAAGTTCAATAGCAATAATTCTATTATTAAAGAAAGAAAGAAATCCCATAGTCCTATATTTTACTATTGTTAAATTCTTTTTCGGCATGTGCGTTACAATTTGAAGCTAATAAAATAAGACACGATTAAAATGTAAATTAATTTACTGTATTTGTACATTAATTATAATTATTATGTAATTAAAAGTAATTAATATTATTTTTGTATCAAGTTATTGTAAATATTAGATTCGTTAATTATTAAGAAATGTGTATGATAATAAATAATAAAATACTTATTTGTATATCAATTTAATTTAATCAGTAGCAATATATCATTAATTCATATAAATAAAGGTGTATCACTATTCTTATTACATCAATCGTCATCTAGGATAATTACTTCATCAGAAGAGATAGGCTTAGGTCTGACCTCGCTGAAGGGAAGTGTTTTCTTCACCTCCGGCTTCTTGCCTTGACTCCCTGCTTTTGGTACAGACGTCTTAGTGATAGTCAGTGACGATGGCAGTTTACTTATAGAAGCGTTTATTTCCTGAGACGATTTCGATGGCATATGTTTCTGTCGTTCGGCCAACTTTTCTTGCAACGTCTTGCCGGGACTGACTTGTTGATGCGGCATCGGTGGCTTACTGTGTATAGCTGCGTTAACCGTCGACGCGGCGGACATGTGCGCCTGCGCAGGGGTGTTGTGGACGTTAGAATGAGAGCTCGATTGACCTGATCCGCCAAATGAAGATAGGTTCGCTGTCATCGATGCGGGAAGGCTCGACAGAACCGTGCCCATACTAGGAGCCAACGATGCCGATGCTGATGTCGATTTCTGAAGAGTCGGCATCGCCGCCGTTGTCGTCGCCTTGCTAACGGACTGAGATGTTCCGGTGAAAGACTTGGAACTTTTCATTTGAGCAGTACTATGCGGCGGTCTACCTACCATGCCGGGCTTTGGGCCGCGCTTCTGCTTCTTCGCCGGCGGCATGTACGACGACAATGTTTGACCCAGAAACTGACGATAAAATTCGGCTTGAAATGAATTTTGTAGCGGATTCTGTAGAGATGACTGCATTGAATTTTGGAGCGAGTAGCCGGCTAATGCGCTCATATTGGACAAATACGACAAGGATAGAGCTGCAGCGCTTTGTTGTGAGAAAATATGATCGTTCAACATGGGGAAGTAGTTCTGGAAAGCCGCCGCTATCTCGTGGGCCCCCACCTTCGGCAAAGCGGCGGTAAAAGGCGTCGCTGCCGGTGCCTTGTGGTCTACCTTCGGCGGAATTACTGCAGCAGTAGTGGTTTTTATCGTTTCGGCGGCTTTAGCAATCTGCTTCTTCTGCACGTTTTGACTCTTGTCCAAACTAGCTAAGGTAGCTTCGTGTTTCAACCTTTGGATATGCTTTTGGCAGTATTTCATACTTATGTCGACGAGATTTGAGTTTTCAATTATGGGTTCGTTGCTGACTAGTTTATAGCCCTCTATTAATAAATTAATGAACTGCTTACAGTTTGGTTGTTTCTGTACTCTTTGATAGGCTCTGTAAATATCCAACATGAGGCTGTTGAGCGCTTGTCGTTCTACTTCGTTGCTCTTCAGATCTGCTTGTTGACTAAACTTTATCAATTGTCCTTTCAGTGATTGGACGCAAAGTGAGCAAGCTTGTTGGGCTAGTTCCTCTCTATCGGAGTCGCGCAGATACGTCTTATCGGGGTCTGGCAGTCTTTGGAGATGCAAACTTAGATCAAGTAAAGTCTTATGATCGTCTATCTCTTTCAATATCTCCATAGTGAGTAGGACCGAGCGACTCATATGAAACGCGAAACCTCCAGCTCGTTCTACTTCTTCGTGTAGTATTTTCCAAATGTTATTGAAGAAATTCGATTGCTTTCTTTCACTGAAGAGTCCTCCCATCTTTTGGCCAGCTCTCGATGTGAAATTTGATAGCATTAAATCTCTGCATCTCTCTATATCTTTGCCTTTTTTGTAATAAAAATGGTAATGAGCGAGACGATAAATAGCTTTGTAATGAGGTGGGAATCTACTTGCGCAATCTTCCAGTGCATCGAGACAAGCCGATACTATTTTCATGATTTCTTCATCAGTTAGAGGTTTCGGATCGTGAGCCGATTTGGAAGACGCGTCGCTATCTCTACTGGAATCACTACTGCTATCCGAAGACGACTCACTGGAGTTAGAATCTGAAGATGACGACGAAGACGTACTACTTGAGCTTTCTCCCTTTTTCTCAGCATCTATATCTTTCTTTTGTTCTGTAGCTTTATCTATATTTTCAGTTTTTTCTTCAGCTTTTTTTATTTCTGGCGCCTGCGTGGTTTCTTCTGGAACTGTCGTGGCTTCTAGTTTTTTTTCTTCTACCGATTGTAAAACATTTGTGTTTTCTGTATTGGCTTCTGTAGTTTGTATCGTTGGTTCTTTTGGTGCAAACCTTTCAGTATCATACGAAGCAGATCTTCGGACTTTAGCAGCCGCAGCCTCCATTTTAAGTCTTTTAGCTTCATGTGTTTCATCCTCACCCGCGTCGCTGACAGATCGTTTTAAAATATTCGCTGCATGAATTGGTTCATTAGGTTTCGTTATATCACTATCAGTCTCTGTAACTCCTTCTTTTTGAGCTTTCTTCGTGAAGGGTCCCTTCTTCCACTCCTCGATGCAATTCAGAAATACTACACCTACAGACGATGGTATAGGTTTATTCTCATGTTGCTCTATATATTTCAGTATAGATGCATGTATTCTGTAATGAAGCTCCAAAACTTCAATACACAAATGTGTTGGTGATCCATAATTGATTTTTAAAGGATATGTAGCATTTGTTTCTTGCAAACTTTTGACACCTTTCATATAGTAGTCCAAGTAGACAGAGGGAGGTTTATTTCTTTTCTCTGCTACTTTTCCAAGCATATAGTATGGTAACCAAGGCTCTTCATTGTCGTTATCGATAGCATTACTATTATTGAGATCATTCATAACTGTCATGAAGCATTTTTGTGTAGTGTCTAACATTTCCTCTTTCTGTTTCTCTAAAGATTCAAAATCTTCCATACTCAACGATTCGCTGGCCTGCTTCAGCAATCTAGAGCAGAAGGAATGCACGGTGTACACAAACATACCATACTCAATCCACATGTAACAATGTGTTGGATCCAACTGCAGCAAACGTTTGAAGCATCGGATTATTGATTTCGCAGGATTCAAAAAATCTCTTTCGTTATTAAGATTTTTGCAGGAATTTAATAACCCCTGTAAACTCGCAGTCTTAGCCAAAGATATCTTCGCCCACGATTCTACTCTATCGTTGTTGATAACAATATCGAGCATGTTATATTTAACCGCCATTTTCTTTTCATCTTTCTTAAAGTAGTAATCTCCCAATAAATAATAAATATCCTTCATCTTATATGGCAGTAATGGTGGCACCATTGGTAACTTATCTTCCACACCTTTAATGTATTTATCAATTTCGGGAATATATTTCTGTGGATCAGTATCTGAAGGAACTAATGCAAGTATCCGGTGAAATAGCTGCTCAGTGTCGGCTGTAATACCTGGCACCTTACCTTCCAGTGCAGGAAGTTCAGGGGGTCTGAAGATCTCATACAACTGTTGGGCCCTCTTCCAATCTAATGTGTGTGCAGTAACATTATGGTCTTGTAAGTGTTTCACCTTATTCTTACGGAATGGGTGACCATACAAACAATAAACACATTGCTCCATATACTGACACACCTGCTCCAGACTTTTAAACATTGCCGGTGAGCGAAGTCTAGGCACAACAGTGTCTAGAATAAAATAGAGCAGTTTTCCCTCTGATTTGCAGCACCATCCCCTATTCCCCAACTGTTCATGTGCAACAAATAATACTAGTAATGGATTAGGAACCTCCTCACAAGCCTCTGAATCCTTATCAGGTACTCTCCCCCTCCCTTGATCATCCTGCCTTTGTAAAATATAATGTATTATGATCCATGGCACCACCGTGCCAAAAGGCATATCTGAAGAATTTGTCTCCACTTGGTGACCAATAATTCTTATTAGATCTTCCAGACCCTGACTAAGTTCTTTGTGGGAAAGAGTATCAATACAAGTCAAACCTTCAATAGAGAGTATATGTTCCATGCAACACAATATCTTTACAACTGTCAGAGTCCATTTATCATAATCTGTTGAACCAGAGGTGTAACGAAAATAGTGCTTAAGAGCCTCATGTAGACATACGAGTGACCATTTGAAGCATTCATCTACCTTGTCTAGAGCCCAATAAGTGTCCAATATGAGGGATAATTGAACAGCAAAATCCAAAGACATTTCCTCTTCCTCATTCCTTGCCATTGTCTTGCAATGTTCAAAAGAATCTATTATAATTGATAACACTTCTTCATAATTCTCTCTTTCATATAAGTCCATTACTACTGCCAATTTCTTATTTCTCTCCAAAAACTTAATTCCGGCTAAAATCTCACTTTCATTTATTGTAGGCTTGAATGTAAAGTTTATAATATTTAGGTTGTAAGTATCGTGGTGCTCGCCCATTGCCTCAAATTCGTACACCAGTTGGTATAAACAGTCCAAAGCAAATTCTTCACATTTGTTCAACATATGAATATGTAATTTTACCCAAAGGTATCGTAGCATGAGTTCTAAGCAATCAATACTACCAAAAATATCAGGTTTCAATGTCAGTGTTATTCCTATGGTTTCAATAACACTCAAATCATGAGATTTCTTTTCAACTGATGTTGATATTAATTTATTATTGACAGAAAACTCTTGTACTAAAATATTAACAGCTGTATAATGCAGTAACTCTTGATGATTTTCATCAGTACAAGTTGGGACATCAATATGATTGTTATAACATGTGTTTGCTTCAATATATATTTCAGGTAATCCATCTGGCCACTTCAGTCTCCATTTCTCAGAAAGTATATTTAAATATTCATTTAATATGTCAATCATGTCTTTTTTATGTTCAGAGTATTTAGATATGAAATTTTTCACATCCTTCTCTTCAACTTCAGAACCAAAGTACCCTTCGTTTTCTTTTGGTACTGTTTGCTCTTTCTCTTCAAATAATTTATCAAGTTCAGAGGTGTCCGGTGATGTCTCTCTAGCTTGATTTTCCCTTTTCTGAACCATTTCTGGGGCCAAGTACATTGGTACCATTCTTCGTAATGTGTCATAGATATTGTCATCTTGTAGATCTTGTCTGTTAACAGGTTTTTTACGTCCAGACCTTCGTTTGGTACACCACTCCCACTGTTGTAAGAAGCTTAAAGCACTGCCCCTCCTTCGAACAGGATTTTTCTTCTGTGTTTTAGGTTCTGGGGGAGTTCCACTGGCAGATTCACTGGGAGGATCATTAGGTAACACTTCTACATCACTCTCAACCTTTTCTGTATCAGTTGCAGCTTTATCTTTGTCTGAGAGATCATTGTTTTCATTCTCTGAAACTATTTCTGCATTCTTCTCATTTTCTATATTATTTTCTTCAGGTTTACTCTCCACAGGTTCAGTTTGTTTCAGTTCTTCACACACTTCCATGGGTTCCATTTCTTCTTTCCCAAAAACAAGTGCTAAGTAACATGCATGGCTGTAGCAGTTTTCTGTCATGTATTTATGCATATGTACAAGTGACTCTCCAACTGAGCTCCATGTCAAATTAGATATAGGCTTCTTTAGTGTCAAATTAGGTAAAGTACATTTAAACTGCTGAGCTCTTTGCTGCTCAAGGAATACTTCATGGATATCATTGGCTTCTTTCAGCAATGTCTCTGCTACTTCATCATCAATAGGTTCATCACCTTTATCATCCCACTTATACATAGGATTCAAGTATTCCATAAAATCCCTGATGTAGGGGAATGCAGTATAAATATGTTTTCTGTAAGCCAAGCCTCTTAGATAGCCCGGGTCAAGTTGCAGTGTGTCATAAATAGTCGATATACATTCTTCTTTGAAGTCTAGGCCGAGTAGAAGAGTGACTATTTTGTCTAAGCAGGGCCAGTGTCGCGGGTTGCGGTCGGCCCCGCGTTGGAATACGTGTAGAGCCATTTCATATCGTTTGGCGCGTAAACATAGCTGCCCTAGACGATGCCAGAGGGTCACGTCGGTATCGTCAAGCTCTGCAGCCGCGCAATACGAGTCTATAGCTGCGTCCACATCGCCGGCTGCACTTTCCATAGAAGCTACATTTTTATAGCACAAGTACTTCAAATTAAACAGAGGGCCAGAGGATTTCTCACCTAATGCCGGTTTCTTCACATCATATAGCAAGTCTGTATCAAGTAGATCTTTCAGTAATTGAGTAGCATCTTGTAGATTACCTTTTCTTTGTAGTTCAAGTGCTTTAGCGTACTGCTGCAGTGCGTTCTGTTCTAACGCTTCTCTGGTTACTTCCTCTTCGGATCCACTGTCTTCCTCCGACTCATTATTCAAAGCGGATAATTTGATCATCTTTTATAATTATAACGTCCAATGTTATTCATTATTTACAATACAATATCAATATTTCTCCGAGCGGCATCTATTTTGATATTGATATTTATTACTGACAGCTGACTGACAGCCAGATACAGTGCTGCCAACCATGTTAGACAGAAAAACACCATATTGATAACCCGTTTAATTACACTTTCCGAACTTTTTATTTTTGACTGCCGGCAGCACTGGTAGAGTGGTTGTCATTGTCAGTTGTCAAACGAAAATATCTCGCAAGATCTCGTAAATTTCATTGAGTGAGGTTAGGTATGTGATGTTATTATTATAATAAAACTCGGGTAACAAAACTATAAATTACGTAAAATATGTTTTCTCAAAACGGCTTACTGAAACGATCGTGGCCCATGCTCATACAATGCGCCGAGGCGCACAGAAAACCCCGATGGCTACCCGTAGCTAAAAGCAAAATATTTCGTATTCCAAAACGGCCCGTTATATCGGAGGAAGAGCGTTTAGAGTTGCAGCGACTTCATAATAATTATAAGACTCAAATGCGGGCCATAAGGAGGTTTTATCACGAGGATATGATTAAGGAGAAATCTACTCGTGACAGTGCTAGTTCTGAAATGTCTCAAAGGATAGAGGCCGAGGATTGGGATCGCTGTGTCGAATTAAATCAGAAGTGGAACGCGCAAGTGGCACTGGAGCGGGAGGAAAGGAGGAAGCTGCATTTGGCTAATTTAGAGGACTATGCCTTGAAAAGAATGGAGGTCAAAGACAAAGAGTTCCAAGCTAGGATTGTGAAGGCTTCGGAGCAAATAAGGCGGCAGAAAGTAAGTGTATATTGTACAGTATCACTATTCCTTGTCCATTATGAAAATTTCTGATAGAAATGATTATTATAGGATGTAAATTCCATCACCAATGGGTTAAGAAAAGCTAAAGCAAAAGAAAAAAATGGTTTGGTATTTTTTATTTTGTGCCCCTGAGACTAGCGTCCGTGCGGGTCCCCTCGACAGGGCACTTTTGTAGGCGTCCACTTAAAGCAAGTTATTTGCCTTACTCTAATATGCGTATATTTTTACTTGACATTCTTAAACTTCAAGAAGAAATTCTTCTCCTTATTAAACCTATGTATCACAGTTCAAATTACACTGCAGTGGCAGCAGCATCATACATATAATTAATGGTAGACTTTGACATCAACAATTTTTTAAATATACTAATAACTTTAATCTTTTAGGAACTAAGCCACACATTCATCACACCGGAGACCCTGGATGAAGCAATCGACCATGCCCTCGCTAATCCTGTTGACTACAACTTTGCTATAGATGTAAAAGGCAACCAGTACCCAGGTACTGATAGTCTTACCTCTACAAAAGACGAAAAGAAAGCCAGTCAAACTGTTTGAGTACCAATTTCGCGTTTTTGTGTAAATAAATTATATTATGTAGCTAAAAATTATGTTTTCTTAATCCTGAAATGCCTGTTTGTTAATATGAAATAGAATTTGGATATGAAAGGTGATGAAAGCTCAGTGGTGATGTGAAATAGCATAGCAAGAGTTGTTTTCATACCCTACAATGAGATTGAACATTTGGTGAAGGAAATTCTAGTGCTAAAATCAAAATAAAAAAGTCATTTATTCAATTTAGGCCCTGGCCCTTTCGAAATACACTTAAACGGAGAAGACTGGCAAGAAACTTTTTTTTGCCTTAGCTTGGTGGTAGTAGTGGTAGGATACTCTTTGTAAACCACATTGCTGGCTATCACCAGCTCAAGTTAAAAAGTTATGATTCAGTTGCTATTAAAGTACACTTTGAACCAGCCAAGGAGAATTTGGTGGCACGCATTAGGCACTGCGTAAACATGTGTGTTGTGTCGGACTGGTAACCATAATTGCTGTGTCCAGTGGCGGCGAGCGGACACAGTCACCGCTTGTTTTCAGATTCAGTACAATTGTAAGGATTTTTTTTTATGTTGCTTGTGTCTTCAACTGATGACTTTTAGTTTCCAGTTACCGACACCGAACACTTTTTGATCTTCAACGAGTATGTGTAAAGTGGAAGCAGCTGGACACAAAATTGCACTGGGAATTGCTGATTTCATACTGGTTCTATAGAAATCAAATATTCATTGGTAGCTTGTGCCCGATACAAGACACGTTTGCGCAGCGCCTTAGTATGCATTTGCAGTGCAGCAGTGGAGTGATTATGATTTGGAACCAAACCTTTATTTTGTATTTAATATAGAGGCACCTATGATATGTTAAGAAACTGTACATAATTAGGTATTTAAATCTCACCTATGGCTGGTTAGGCGAGGTTTTTTACCTTGCACTCGTTTTAATAAACCTATTTTATGCAACAGTTTCATAGACTACTACTATCTGTACGTGGATTACGTAACTTTATTGCAATGAAATTCTGATTGAAATAACCTCTGAATCGGTAGAAATATTACAAATTCTGAAATGGTTCCATTTCTAATTAATCACTTACAGTTTTGAAGTTTTCAGAAAACAGCTATATTGAACTGATTTCAATTCGAAAATGATTGAAACTTAGTTACGTAATCGCCCCACAGTTTTATACAACCATTATTTATGACTTCGATTAGAAATTCATTTGTAAATTCTACTTATTTCCATACACCATTAAATAACAAATAAAACGATCAAATAACAAAAATTATAAATATATTACAAGTTATAACTACACGGCGAAGTCTCTGAACATATCCTCCCAGTCTGGCAGCAGGTTGAGTTTGTGCTGGAGTGCTCCGAGCGATACCAGGTTAGCGGAGCGTGAACCATCGTCAGCTGCCACCGACACTACTTCCTGGTGGAACGCTGCTTTTGTGCCCATTGATACCTGAATAAACCGTCAATATACTATTACTGCTAAGGAGAATTGATATCATAATACACCTGATTACCTACTTTGTAGCTGACCGTTTATAAAAAAATAGTGTCACTTTTATTGTCTTCAAAATTCAGCTCATGGTTCCTTTTACGGTTTTTCTCTAGAACCTGTAGTTCAGAACCTACCCATACACAAATTAAACATAAAACCAGATAAGAAATAGACTAGGAGGGCACGACAGAAATGGTAACGATAAGGTAAATGACTAAACTCATGTTCATTGGATAAAGGACACCTCTCTGATGCTAAATATGTCGGTCTGCCTGCGCCAAGTGGTTGCGTTATCTAGATATGGCGCCTGAAAAACTGTTTATCGTGACCGAAAAAAAACGATAAGGTAAATGGCTGAGCTCGACGTAGAAAGTAAGTGTTAGTTTACCTGATGTCAATTTAAAAAAAACTGACTAAATATTCGGTTGCGTTCTCTAGATATGGCGCCTGAAAACCTGTTAATCGTGACCGAAAAATAATAATAAGGTAAATGGCTGATCTCGACGAATCATGGAAGTATTACTAGCTTAGTAATAAAATTCAGTAAAAAAATTTGGTTTCGCATACAAGCCACGCTCTGAAAACTGTGTCTCAATGGTTTGCTGCCAAAAATCTTATTAAAATAATAAAATTATTAAGATTTTCAGTATTAAATGTAAGTTGATACCAATTTTAGATGATGATTACCAATGACCAATTTTGAATGATTTCTTGGTCTGACCATAGACTTTAGATTGTGGGGTGCTCACCTGGAAGCCTTAGGTGGTAAACTGAGCTCCGCTGCTTTTGCAGTCAGCAAAATAAGGTAACTGACGGACATTCATACAGCCAAATTAATTTATTTTGCATATATGTATAGTCTTATGTCTTACGGTCTTTTGCTGTGGAGCTCTGTTTGATTGTTTGTTTCTGAGTTTTGTTTTGTAGCATATATGATATCAATGTAACTATGACACAAACAAACCTAAGCAAATGTTTGGTTTTTAATTGTAACTTTTATTTTATGCTACTATTATTGTTTGTTTTTTGTTCTTAAATTGGTATTGTTTGTTGTAATAACAACAGCATTATAATAATAATAGCAAGCGATTAACGTCTGCTAAACTTAGTATAAATATTATTTTTGATGTGTATCTAAATAAATGTATTTTAAATTATGCTAAAAATAAACAATTATTCTATTCTATTATATTCTATTCTCTGCCGCAGACTAGGAATCAATTTTTGTATTATTTTTCTTTCTTTCTATTACAAAAAAGGGCAATTCGCGCCTTCTACTGTTTGCCTTCTATTGTTCGCGCCATCTATTTTTTCCTTTTTGCCGACGACACATGTACCTTTTGTATGAAAAGCTGTAACAAAACAGTCTTATCTACTATATTAAGTTTACTACCAATCATCATCATCTGCCTGCCCTGTTCCCAATCAATTGGGGTCGGCGCAATATGTACGCTTCTTCCATTCGTCTCTTAAGTTTACTACCAATACCATCCATAATAACATTGGTATGAACATTGTACATTTGATAATGAAAATCTTGTACATTTTGTTTTTTTAGAATTTAGCATAATATCCTGGGACATTCCTCACAAACGGTCATCTGATCCCAAAGTAAGCAGAGCTTGTACTATGGAAACCAGATAACTGATATAATAACATTTATTACGTTTTGTTTGTAAATACATACTTAATATACATAATTACACGCAGACTCAGGACATACATACATGTTCATGCACACAAATGCATGTCCTGTGTGGGAATCGAACCCACGACCTGCGGCGCAATAGGTGGAATCTTTACCAGAGTCTTAACCAACTTCGCCAACTGGCCCGTCATGATATAACAATGTTATAATCTTATCTATGTTTGCCTGTTGACTTCTGAATGCCGCTCAGTGCAGGCGGGGCGGCGGAGGGTATAAAGGGACGGGGGCGGCACTGATAACATTTCATATTTTTCATAATCCAAACTCCGCGAAACCATAAAACACTCAAATTATCCATAGTGATAATTGTTAGTTGTTACGTAGATCGCTTAGAAACGTATGTTACGTAGATGGAAATGCAACCAAAATTTTTGGAAGTTTTTTTATTAATAAGCTAGTAATAGTGACGACCATGATTCGTCGAGATCAGCCATTATTATTATTATTTTTCGGTTACGATGAACAGTTTTTCAGGCGCCATATCTAGATAACGCAACCGAATATTAGGTCAGTTTTTTTTAAATTGACATCAGTACCACTAACACTTACTTTCTACGTCGAGATAAGCCATTTACCTTATCGTTTTTTTTCGGTCACGATAAACAGTTTTTCAGACGCCATATCTAGATAACGCAACCGAATATTTGGTCAGTTTTTTTTAAATTGACGTCAGTACAACTAACACTTACTTTCTACGTCGAGTTCAGCCATTTATCTTATCGTTTTTTTTTGGTCACGATAAACAGTTTTTCAGGCGCCATATCTAGATAACGCAACCACTTCGCGCAGGCAGACCGACATATTTGGCATCAGAGAGGTGTCCTTTATCCCATGAACATGATGTTAGCCATTTACCTTATCGTTACCATTTCTGTCGTCACCTCCTAGTATAAAAGTGTTGCTTGGAAGGGCCAGTTGGAGCGGTTGGTTAAGATTCCACGTAATAAGCACGCATGTAAGGTCATGGAATGGATTCCCACACAGGACATGCATTTGTGTGCATGAACATGTTTGTATGTCCTGATTCTGTGTGTAATTATTTACAAACAAATAGTATATCAGTTATCTGGTTTCCATAGGTATACAATATACAAGATGTTTTGTTTTCTAGCCAGGGGCTCTACCGCGTAACTTTGGTGGTAATCGTAACGAACACCATTCATGAATTTCATCCAATGACGCGCACGCGGTATGAAGCGACGATGAACATTCGTGGGCCCTGATTGGATGAAATTCATGAATGGTGTTCGTTACGATTACCACCAAAGTTACGCGGTAGAGCCCCTGGCTAGAAAACAAAACATCTTGTATATTGTATACCTATGGAAACCAGATAACTGATATACTATTTGTTTGTAAATAATTACACACAGAATCAGGACATACAAACATGTTCATGCACACAAATGCATGTCCTGTGTGGGAATCCATTCCATGACCTTACATGCGTGCTTATTACGTGGAATCTTAACCAACCGCTCCAACTGGCCCTTCCAAGCAACACTTTCTTATCTGGTTTTATGTTTAATTTATGGATTTTCTCAATTACTTATAATACTGACCTCAAAGATGGTGTCCCCAAGCAGGAGGCTGACCCGGCCGGAGCGGTGCACCCTCAGCTTGCCGATGCGACCCTCCTCCAAGTCCTTCAGCTGACACCTGGTATCAACCTGATACACACACATTTATAAGCATTTATTGGCCACACAATCAGGCCCGGATCTATGTGGGGCAAACCGGGGCACCAGCAAAAATCAAATCATTATGGAGGTGCAAGGAGGATGACACCTCCATTTAAAAGGGAAGATCTTCCGCCAGGCTGGTTCATCGTGCCGCAGGGACCGCGGTCCAACTGTACATGTCGGACAGTTGTATATATGCAGATTCTCGGGAAAACTTCGCAAGCGCGATGCAGGATGTAGGCGCGCGATGCAGGATAATGTGGCGCCACGCCATCTATATTTCCTTGTGTGAACTATCTCAGTGTTACTGATAGATGGCTGATAGATGTCGCTACATCATCAAAATCAAAAAGTCATTCAGTTTAGGCCCCGGTAAGGCACTTATGAGCGTTAAATTGGTAGGCACATACAGTTGAATTTATCACCAGTTCGGAATACACTTAAACTGAGAAGACTCCGGCAAGAAACTCAGCAAGGCTTTTTTTTTGTCTATAGAAAATCTCAGTAGTCAAAAGGGGGTATTCAATTGATTGTATAACGTCCAGTTGGTGTCAGAACACATTTTTTTTACAACTTAACTCAAACGCTGGCGAGGGGGCGCCACTATCAAGATTCCGCCGGGTTTCAATAAAACCATATCCGGGGCTGTAAACAGTAGGCACTAAAATGTGTGACACCAATCAGTTGCAAAAGCTAGGGTGTGATAGGAATCCAGCTCAACATAATAATAATTTGTGACCTTTATAGGCTGGGACATTATTGATTAATTATTATCTTCTTTTTTTTTATCTGACATGTATGTGGAATAAAATCATTAATTAATTTGAATTATTTGTAATCTTTATAGGCTGAGACATTATTAAATTACCAAAAACATTTTGCACACTGGCTCCCCGGTAAAACATGTCTCTTGAATTTATGTACATCTGCATATTTTAACACATGTTTTGGCAAATAAATTTATTTATTATTATAATATTATTTGTTAATTTGATCGTGTTTATTATAAACTAACCGGTTTATCTTGTTTGTCCTCTCCGGTGGTGTTGCTAGAGGTGGAGGGTTCACCCGGCTTGTTCTTCCGTCGCGGAGCCTCATCCTCCACACTGCCGCCTCGACCCGGGAGGGAATCCGGTAACTACACAAACAATTGTATTTAAAATATAACAGCCACAGAGCATTATCTAGCGACCACGTAATAAAGTGCCAACTACAATGCATAGATGGCACCATAGGATCCTACATCGCGCTAACGAAATCGAGACAACTATCTGCACATACAGGGTTACTTTTCATATGGTAGGTATTTGGTTAGTAAATAAATAAATATCCTGGGACATTCCTCACACACAGTCATTTGATCCCAAAGTAAGCAGAGCTTGTACTATGGAAACCAGATAAATGATATACTATATATACTACTTTTTGTTTGTAAATACATACTTAATATACATAATTACACCCAGATTCAGGACATACAGACATGTTCATGCACACAAATGCATGTCCGGTGTAGGAATCAAACCCACAACCTATGGCGTGATGGGTAGAATCTTAAACAGAGTCTTAATCAACCACGCCAGCTGGCCCGTCAAATAAATTAAATTAATGTCAAAAATATTAATATGGAGTTTAATTAATAACTTTTCCTTGGTTTGAATTTCTTGTTTGTTTTTAATGTTTCCTATAATTTTAGTACTTTAAATATCTTTCGATAATTATTGTCTTCATATTTTTTTATTTAGTTTTGATATTGGTGCCGATTCTGTTGGCACAAACTAAACTATTCTTAACTAAAATTTAGTTAAGTCCTGTCAAATCGACGTTTCCTATTCAGTTGGCGTACGATTAAACTAAATTTTAGTTTGACAGCACTAATATCGTTTTAGTTACTCAATTTAGTTAAGTGTGCAATTTTTCTATTCTGTTGGTCACGTTTTACGTCAAATTATGTCTAAAATTAGAAATGTCAAACTAAAATTAGTCGTCACCTAATTAGATGTGGATTAAATATAGTCTTAGAGAAATAGTGTTGGAAAGTGGATATTTTGATTTGGATTATTCATAATTCTAAATATTTGCATAGAATAAGGACAAAGCAAGATAGGGATATGTTACATACGTACACTGGACTACAAAATTATGTGAAAATCGTAGTTTTATTTTAATTGTTTTCACTTCCAATGATATACCAATATAGTGCCACAAGCTTATTTGGCCCGGTGAGAGAGTCGCTGTTATCAAATTTGGTGGAGCAAACAACCAATGAACGTAGAGTTCATATTCTCTTTGATCAATGGCGATTGACATTTTGAAATGACTGATGAATTCCTCTTTTGACCACCGGGTCATATAAGTTTGTAGGACTATAAGTAGACTGTAAAATGGGTTTCAATGAAATCACAAATTCACAAAGAATGGACAAAAAAAATGGACTTAAAACTTACATTATAACTCGACACTGGCAGAAATAAGTCCTAATTTGGATTTGATTGCCAAACTTACAACTAAGAATAAGAAACAACGAAAACTCGACCACCATACAGTCGAAATCGACAAGACCGAATATTCAAAGATATAACATCATATGAAAAGGCTGTATGGTTGAATAACCCTTGCCTATCATTTTAAGGATTAAAAAACTACATACTAGGTACTAAACTCGCCAGGTTAAAAATATATTTATTATGCCTGTATACCACAGGTAATCAAGATATTCAACTGACTTTTTTACGCGTTATTGGAAAATAACACAAATATATACTCATTTCTGGACATAATTATATATTTTTTAATGATATTTATGAACTAAATGTTTATTTTTAATTATTTTTCCATTAAAATGTATATCATTCGTTCATTATTTTTATTTGATGGTAACACCCATCAGTTCAATTTAGGAGCTGTCAAAATCAAAATTAATCCTGTCATTTCTAAATTTAAATTTAGTTCGATGTGACAACAGAATAGCGTTTAGAAAACCCTTAACTAAAATAAGTAAAATTTTAATTTAGTTTAGTTTAGTCTGATGCACAACAGAATCGGCACCATTGTCTTTATTATTTGCATGTTATGCTTACTTATAATTAGTTGTACATAATAGATTAAGGCTTATAAAATAATTGTAATTAATGTATGAAAATTGTGTAACAACAGTGAGTTTGCTAAATAAATAAAATAAAAAAAAAAATTATAAGGACCTTCATGTTTTGCCACAATGGAGTGCACAACAAGCGAATTCGGAGCGGAGGGGTCTCAGGAGCTCAATCCCCCCCCCCCCCTCCTTCAAAAGCAAATGGGTTCACCCCTGATTAATCTTGATAAAGGTTCAGGCCCCCCTTAAACCGAAATGCTGGGATCCAGCATCATTATGAACAAATTTTACCAAAGGTACGATAGGAAAAACTGAAATCGCGGAATAAAAACAACAAACTTTATCAACGCTGCACTATCAAAATGTATGAAAAAGTAAAACAAACACAACAAGAATTCGCCTAGGATTTCTGGGGTTCTTTCAGATTCGACGCGGGCAAGTGTGCGAGCTTTCATAAGATTTCATATACAGAATTCTAAAATTCGTTTCGTTCGATGCGTTCGGCGCGTTCGGCTAGGATAAGTGTGCGTTCACCTTTAATAACTGACCTGCAACAGTATAAGTGTAGGTTCCTCGCCCCTCAACAATTTGACGACGTCGGAATTCTCAAACAGTTCTGTCTTGACGCCGACAAGTGGCTTCCGATCTACTTCTGTCACTAGAAACAAAACATTGCTTTATTAAATTGCTTTTTATATCCTTGTTCCTTCCCTTAATTAGTCTAATACATCGTTTCTCAATCTAGTGGTGTCAATTTCAGAAAATAAGATCCGTATACGTATACGAAACGAGTAGGGTAGGGTACGTGTAACGGAAAATGTAAATCTATTCGAATGTGGTGAAGACTACATCAAGAGAGAGAGAGGTAGAGCATAGCGTTTATTCGCTCAAAGAGCAGCTCGACTGGGGAAGTACCTCCACCTTACAGAATACCGCTGCCAAATAACTTTATGTTGTGTAAAGTTGTGTTCCTGCGCGTGAGTAAGGTCGCCAGAGCTCATAGGGGAGGGGGGAAAGGTCGGTAACGCGTGAGCGATGCTTCGTGTGTTGCAAGCGTCCATATGGCTACGGTAACCGCTTACCATCAGGTGGGCCGTATGCTTGTTTACCGACTAAGTTGTATAAAAAAAAAAAAGAAAAAAAAAACTATTCAAATGGGGTGAAGACTACATCAAGTCAAGTATAAAAAGATTCAACTCAAAAAAAAAAGCATACCAAATGTTTGCTTTCAAGTTTATTGAATTAAAATCTTTACCAACGTGTCACCGTTCAATGAGATGACCCTTTGTAATTGGTGGCGACTCATCACAGTTTGAGAAACGATGGTCTATAATAGCTAAGTGATAAAGCATACATTTTCCCACATCCAAATATCACTGCAAAAACAACGACTCACTGGCTATGTAGTAGCTACGCCAGTACCAAATACAGCAAAAGCTTATTTTTACTTATTTCTGTGGATCACATAATGTGAGAGATAACGCTCTACGAAGCCGAAATTAGCCGATTGTCTCTTTCCAAAGGTCGATGTGCAAGATTTATCACATAATGTGTCCATAAACCTAACCAATAACCTGTGCAAACTGTCGCACACTACCTGTGACGTTTTGTCAGTCGTTGTTCATATGCGATAGAGTGCGGTCGCGTCCAGTTCAAAATATATATTTAGAGTTGTAACACCCCCAAATTTAAATAATTTGAAGTTGTACTATGGCATCTTTAGGAAAAGGGGTCACCTTTACGTAAACATAAAGTGAAAATGTACACTTATAGAATACAAACTATATATATAATAGAATACAGACAAACCAATAACCTAAGTATGTTTTTTTTTGTAATATTTATTTATCCCCGACTGCAATACCTTATAGCATTCAAGTTATATTCAAAATTCTATAGATTAAAGAACTTGTTTTTTTTCTTTTCAGTTATTTTTTGTTTTACGCAGTCGGGTTTTTTGTTTCTTTTAATAATTTAATTTATTTCAGACTTTTTAGTTTTATATAAATCAAAAAAAATCAAAATCAAAATTCATTTATTCAATTTTGGCCCTTATAGGGCACTTGTGAAGGTTAACAAATGACTCTACACCGGTTCCAAATACAACTTGAACTGAGAAGACTCCGGCAAGAAACTCAGCAAGTATAGAATGAGTTGTATGTGTTAGTAAGTAAATGAGCGGTAAGGTAAAGTAAGGCTAACCACCATCGCAACTCTGTGAGTTACGTACGGTAACCGCTCAGTCTCAGTACTTACCTACTCTCCTTGCATTAAACGTGTTTTTTTGCAGTTTACGTCAAAATGGTAGCATAAAAGTATTACAATATATACGTATATGGAATGGGCTATTCACAAGCTTTCATTTGATACCCATATTGTTATAATACAGACATTTTTGTTTTTAATACCCCCCCTCTTTTTTTATTCGTAGACGCCATTTAAAAATAATGTACCCTATGACACTCACACAGTTAAGACGAATCTAACGACACCTCATATGTTTAAATCCATCAAGCCGTTTAGGCTGCAGGGCGTGCCAAAGAAATAGACATACATACATACATACATACACTCGAAAAACATAACCCTCCTTCCGGGTCAGTCGGGTAAAAATTGGTGTATTTTATACAATGAATAAAAAGAATTATCAAAAGAAGCAAATCATAATTGTTTTAACAGCTCCTAATAGATACCGGACTACGATGGATAACGGACTGTTTGTATTTCGTGCGACAGAGATAACGCTCTACGAAGCCGAAATTTGCCGATTGTCTCTTTCCAAAGGTCGATGTGAAATATTTATCGCCGGGTACTGTACGATCTTAGATACATTTTTTTTTCTTTCTTCAATGGCGTAACACGGCTTATGTATTTTGCCATTTCCAGTTATATTAAAAGTTCTAGTCACAATAAATCACTTTCACATAGTCCTCAGTCAGTCATCGTCCATAAAAGTCATGTTTTGTACAATGGTGGTCCTTGTACTAAAACTTTTCACGGACTTCTTGAGACAACTTGAAAAGTCACGATACACATAATTCATTTCATTTCACTTCACCTGTGCACATGTATTGATCTTTATTGGATAAAACACCACCGATAATATGCAATAAAACTGAAAATACACGAATTCATAAAAATGAAAACGCAACGTCACTTTGCAAGTTCCCGCCAAAAAGCCTTAGACCAATTTGTAACTTACAAAGAAAACATGGTGTAAACCATTGAGATAAAATATTAATAGTGTCGTTTATAACATAGATTCATACATATATCGTACACTGATTTACTGTCAGAAAAAATGACGATATGAGTTCGATTAATTTTATGTATTTTGTCGTTTAAACTATCATACCTCTGTTACGATTCATAGTCTAGTACAATCTCTCTATGAATATTCTATCTCTATGGTGTAAGCCACCAGCTTGTTCTGAATGTCCAAATTCTGTGATTATTGTGTCCTACATTACACCCTATTTGAAATACAGTACACATGATAAGAATGACATAGAAAAATGAACCTAAAATCCTTGCTGTAAGAATTAATCTGCATTAACAAATTTAATACAATTTAATTAATTTAATTTTAATAAAATTAATACTTATGGAATGAGAAATTTTAAGTACACACTGCCCAAGATAGTTAACAGTTTACCTAAGTAACTGCAAACCAAATATACACAAAATGTTAAAATGATTAAGCCTATCAAAAAGTATATGTTGGGAATGGAAGGGGATGCATTTAGTTATGTGTATCCGTAGCATAAGTACCGCAATGTAATCTATAATAAAAGTCAATATGTAAAATGAACTCTCACCGGGCACATAAGCCTTTCAGGCTTTCGTCAGGTGGTAATTTAAAACTATGTATAATAAAGTGTAATTTTGGTCAATTAAATAAATAAATAAATAGATAAATAAATAATAATAACAATTAACTTTTTTAATAGATGAAGATGTAGCGACATCTATCAGCGAGATAGTTCACACACATAAAGACAGATGGCGCCACAACATCCTGTATCGCGCTAACGAAGTTTTCATATATACAACAGTCCGACGTGTACAGTTGGATCGCGGTTCCAGCCTGGCAGATCTTCCAATTTATATGGAGGTGTCACGGCACTTCCATAAAAATCTAATTGTAATGCAATAAGACTGACTTTTCTATGACATTCTTAAACGTCGTATAGAATGTATTTGAACCATACACTTAATATACTGATTTTATGGTCACTTAAATAACGTTTACTTACTGTCATTCTCAAACAATTTGACGTTATTTACATGATCAGTTGACGTTTTGTGAAATGAAGAGGCCAAGCTCATTCCACAGTTTAGGTAATAAAAATATATCTACAGACGCGCCTTGTGCGTCGTCCGAAAGACATATATCTATGCGGTAGAAAGAGAGACATCTGTAGGTATTTTTTCGTACCGAAACAGGGAATGAGCCTTCTGTACCGCATTACTTATTCTGTGACATGAACGAATATTAGCTTTTTTTAAAGCGATAAACATAAATATACAAAATTTCGAATACACAATAAAATGTATCGAAATTAAAGAATAATAATGTAATATACAGCTGATTATGTAGCTACTCGTTTAGGCTGAGCGAAATGTTTCACCGAGCACATTTAGAGCTGCACAGATAATAATTATTAATCTTACAAGTGCAGTCATCGTCCGGCTCGAGCTTCACCACAATTTCTTCCTTAACCTTCAAAGTGGATTTCGGTTTGGATCGCCCTAAAAATGTATTTAATATAAAATATCTAATAGGATAATAAAACATAGCACACAAATAAAACTGAATACCTGAACACCATACTAAGCTAAAATATTTAGAGATTCTACATAAATTAAGGCAGAGTAAATAAATAGGAGTAGGTTAACTCCGATAAGGCGGGAGATAGTTACCAAATTTTTTTTTTTTTTTTTTTACTGTGTATAGGCCTGTGTTTGACCACAATCTCACTATGGTAAGTGATGATGTGGTCGAAGGTGGTAAGCACACAAAGCCTAGAAGAAACTGGCTCTCAAGTGCAGCTGACGGAACACACCGATAGGTGCTTGGCGACAGATTTTCAACTTGAGGGTGGTAGCCAGCCAGATGGGTACTACAAAGTACCCTACCACCGTGCTATGGTTTCCTCACGATGTTTTCCTTCACCGAAAGCTCAAGCTCATTGTAGGATTCGAACCCGGGACCTTCGTCTCGGTATCCGACGTCACTACCACTGAGCTATCATTCTTTCCTTAATTTCGCCAGGACACTCATGGTTGTCTCAAATATAAAATTGCTACCTAGCTACCACAAAGAATCATGGCGAGATCCATACATTGATTTGTACAAAAAAATAAAACATTTTAGAGGGTTTTGAATCAGTTCCAATGTTGAGATTACATTACCAGCAACATATTAATATACATGAAATATTTTATAAACCCCGCAAAACAGAACAGTAACATAACGGTTTTGGTCGTGAATAGTCGCGATTCGCCGGCATGCCATAGAAATTCGCATTCTTATCCCGGAGTTCTAAAAATATTTTAAATGGCTCAAGTTATTCCTTAGGCACCAAGGATCAAATAAAACTTCATTGTAACGTCTCTAAAAATCTTATTTTTTTGTACAAATCTCGCCATGATCCTCACCTTTTTGTTTTGTATCGGTATCGTGAAGAAAGATATGTCTGGATTCGAATAGTTGATATTGAAGCGCAAAAGCGGGCCATCCACTAACGTTCTTTCTTTATGACTTGTTGTGAAAACGCGAAAGTATACAATAAAACCGATGAGGCCACTAATCAAACAATAATCTTACATTCTTTCCTGTGTATTTATCATGACACGCCAGTACGACTAAGAATTCAAATTCATTTATTCAAATAGACCTTCGCAGGCACATATGAAAAGTCTGACTCTAATACCGGTTCGGAAGGTTGCATTTGCTGAGAAGAGCCGGCAATAAACTCAGCAATTACTCTTTTCAAAACAAACTTAGTTTCATTACATAATATTTACATTCTAATCGTACTGACAACAATTGCGTGCCCCGGCGCGGTGGCAAAATTACAAAGTAGACTGAATAAATATTTAATAAGTAAATAAATAGCAAATCTAAGCAGACCAGCCCCCACAAGCAGCAACTGTTCACAAGTATAACGCGTGTGGCAGCCATCGCCCTCGCAGCCATATTGGAGGGAAGTGAGCGAGCGAGTGTTAAGTTTAAAAAGTCTGTGGATGGTCACAATCCTGTTATTTCTTGAGGATTGTTGACTTTTATGAGGAATGCCCGTCATTTTGTATTAGCATTAAGGAATATTTTCATTTTGCTTCATTCATCGTGTGGGAACTATAAACGGGCACTAACCTATTCAGTTATCGCGACAGTACAGAACCAGGGGTTTTAATACCTTTTTTTTTCTTTTTTCTCATTAATCCTCTAAATAGCGATTAATCCTTAACGATTTCAGATTCCGGCGGGAAAGAACGTTATTGGATGGCCCGCTATTGTCACTGCAATATTTTCTAAACGTTATGAAATACGTGTGACTTAATTTTGCGCCCCGACTATAGATATCAGTATTTTCATTTTGAGACGTTGTCCTTGTGTGCGTGTACCGGCGCGCACACATACATACAAGCCGCATTCGGTACCATACGATTGTATGAAGATAACCTACTCTTCTTTATTTACTCTGCGTATGTAAGATAGACAAAATAAATACATTGTTTGTTTAATGTCAGTAAAAAAGAACTGCAAGGTTGAACATTCAGGAATAATAATTGGACTGTTTTACAAAAACACTTAAACCGACTTCAAAGTATACTAAGAAGAAATCAAATCCATATCTGATGACAATGGGACCAAACGGGAAGTGTACCCTTCCAGACAAAAAAAGAGTTTTTCAAATCGGTTCATAAATGGCGGAGTTATGAGGTAACAAACATAAAAAAAAAACAAAAAAAAAATACTACCGAATTGAGAACCTCCTCCTTTTTTTGAAGTCGGTAAAAAAATTATAATAATGATTTATAGTAATTTCTAAGTCGCACGATACTAAATGAATCCTTACCTCCGTCATCCATTGGCAGTTTGATGGGGTCATCCCTCTCCCGGACTTGAGTGAAGTCCTCACAAGCATCATCCTCTTCATTGCCGGTGTCTCCCACAACTGACCTGATCTTCTGTTCCTCAAGTTCTTTGTCAATCTGCAAAATTGCGTCGCCCGGGTGTAAGAATCATGGCGAAATCCATACATTGATTTGTACAAAAACTAAAACATTTTAGAGGGTTTTAAATTCCAATTCCAATGTAACATATTAATATACATGAAATATTTTATAAACCCCGCAATACATAACAACAACATAACGGTTTTGGTCGCGATTCGCCGGCATGGCATAGAATGTCGCATTTTTATCCCGGGCATCTAAAAATATTTTAAATGCCGCAAGTTATTCCTTGGGCACCAAGGACCAATTATAACGACATTCAAACGTCTATAAAAATCTTTATTTTCTTGTACAATTCTCGCCATAATTCTTTCGGTTACATTTTTAGCTTTGCTAGGGAGCCCTATTTAAAAAATAATAATATTTGGCCTATGTTAATCAGTGATAATTATTTAGTTTTCTCATGGTGAAATAATTTTTAAAATTGGGCCAGTAGTAAATGAGTATCTTCATTACAAACAAAAATACAAAAATCCAAATCTCTCTTTATTATTAGTGTAGATTAACGAGTTGAAAATCTGTCGCCAAGCACCTTATCAGAGTGTTCCGACAGCTGCACTTGAGAGCCAGTTCCTTCAAGTCTTTGTGTGCTTACCACCTTCGGCCACATCATCACTTACCATGGTGAGATTGATGAAACACAGACCTAAACACAGTAAAAAAAAATGATATAGAAAAAAAAAACACAATTTCGGTAATAATTTTTTTTTAAATATTTTAAATACCTAAATAGTGTCTCATTTCTTGAGTAGGCTTATGCCTAGTAGGTGGAAAAATAAAGATATTCACCTTAATAACATCTTTTACTCTAATTGTGGGTTTCTGCAGAACAGCTGCAGATGTGTCTGAATCTCTACTGGCATATGAAGCTCTGCTGGTGTTGCGCTCAGCGCTGCCCAAACCTGAACAATGTTTTAACAATTAAAAACATGTTAATACAGTATGTTTGCACATCGTTAAGATCCAAATATTTTTGTTCAGAGCCTGACATACCCATTCAAAATCATTTATTCAAATAGACCTTCGCAGGCACTTATGAAAAGTCTGACTCTAATACCGGTTCGGAAGGTTGCATTTGCTGAGAAGAGCCGGCAATAAACTCAGCAATTACTCTTTTCAAAACAAGCTGACATAATATTTACATTCTAATCACACTGACAACAATTGCGTGCCATGCAATTGTGTCCAACACCCTAAAAATGCATCAAAAATATCTGACCTTCTGAAAATACTCCGCTTGATTTTATGACATTGGGTCCATTTCTGAAGTTCTTGTTCCTATCATTTTTGCGATCTTTCCTCTTGTCATCCCTTTTCGGATCTCGATTGATTGAAGATGGCCTGAAAATCATTAGCACCCTTATTAATAAATAGGGTTTAAGTCAAGTATAGGATAAAAATATATCCGTCACTTTCTAATGTCATATAAACAAAAAGGGATGAGGCTATCTTAATACCTACGTATTACAAGACCGACTTACAACTTAGGTATTTATTAATAAGGAGGATTGTGTACTAAAGTAATGAAAATGCTTATGTATTCTATAAAAATATGACATAGCTCAGTTTCTTGCTGGAAGTCTTCTCAGTTTATGTTTTTTGAATGCCTATATTGAAAAAACTATTTGTTTATCTTTTCCAGGTCTTTGCTTACTGTCTGTTATTAACCTGCTAACTGTTTCGTAGCTTGCGTGTCCGGCATTGATAACAATTGAATACTGATTGATGTGATCCAATGGGTTATATGAACCAAGGTTCTTCAGATCTACTCAAACTTTATTTTTATTCTTGTTTTATGCCAATAAATTAATTATTGTTATTATTATTATTCCATTTATTAATCTTTAGTCTTATTTTTACACATTTAAATATAGATATATATAAAAAAAAACAGTACATATATTTAAAAGTATAAAAACAGCTCCCCACCGGCATCGGGAACAGGGTCCTAGGTACCGGTGGTCAAGGCTCCAGAGACAGGAACTTCCTCACTATGCGTGCCGTTTCCAGGAGCACTGCCTTCTGAATCTGGCCCTTGATCCAGCCACCCAACGCGAGCCTCTTAAGGTGTTTGACGAGGCTTTTGGCAATTAGGCCATGGGCGGAAACGACTATCGGTACAATGGTTGCTGTATCAATGGCCCACATGTCGACAACCTCGTGTGCAAGATCAAGATACTTGCTTTCTTTATCCTTCTCTGCTTTCACGAGGTTCTCGTCATGGGGGACAGTAACATCAACAATCATTGCACGGCGCTCGCGCGCTTATTATTATTATTTTAATAATAATAAATGAATGTTTATTTGTCTCTAACTTAAAAATAACATAATAAAAAAAAAAAAAAAGTAATAAACAAAAGCAGAGACAAAAATGTCTAGTGCTCAGCCATGGCTGTGGGTGGATAGGCATATCGCACAACCGCTGATATTCTGCACTAGCCTGCCATTAAATGAAGAGTCTGCATTAAATTATATGATATATAAGATTGAAATAAATTTAAAATAAAAATAAAAGTAATAAACCAACTAATGAACTAAACTAGCCCTTATTTTCTTATTATCACTTAATGTTACAATTTTATAATGAGTCAAAGGTTACTTGAAATAAATGATTTTATTTATTTATTGAAGCATATACCCGTCTACTGATTAGTAGTCTATTATCCTATTTCAGACTTCTGTTCGGAATGAGGGGAAATCACTCCACGAATAAGGGGAAAAGCATTCAAATGAGGAAGGGCCTGATCAAAATTGTTTGAAATATGCCAAAGCAATCTACTGTTTTCAGTCCAAAACTCAAATTAACTGTAAGTAGGTATTATAAATTTATAACTTACCCTTTAGTTTTATTCCTAGTCACATTTAAGTTAGGCGTGAAAACTTTTTTGCTAGGTTTTATACCACCAAGGGACAAATCTCGGGGCGGCTTGATAGACGCCAATCTCTGCAGCGGGTCGGTGTTCAAACCGTTGGTCTTCGACGGCTTATCATCAGCCATATTTTTATGATTTTAATAATCTATTTGATATCTGAATTTCTTTCCAAAATACAGAATAGTTTTGCAAAGCACTTCCAATCCAATATCCAATGTTTATTTTGACTTTTTTTTCTTAAATTGACAATTTATTGACATTAGGTTACATTCCGAATTATACAATAATCACCCGTAGCGCGTAAAGATACGTTACTCAAAGGTACGTACCGCGTACGAATTCCGTTACTTTAGAATTTCCTTTTCGGTAACCTTTGATCAACTTTGAAGATCACGTAACGTAGATATAATTAATTAATTTAATTTCATTCAATCATTGTTCTATAGTCTATGAATATTGTCGATGATTGACCAAATCAATGCAAAATCAGTTGAAGTCGAAAGTCGAACATATTTTCAAAAAATAACGCACTTTAACGTTTTACGTGAATAGTTATTCGAATTTTAAACATCCATCCACACTTTATTTTATATTTGTAATTTTGCGAAATGGCTGAATCATTATTTGATATATTCGGCGACCATATAACAAGGCAAGCTGTGAAAAATGTTTCGCGGCAACCTTTGTCCAACATCGGTAAGTTTCAAAATAACATGTAATCAAGCTTTATTATTACTTTTACGTAGTAAATTACTTTGTGATATAAAGGAAATACTACAGTAAGATACGATTAACTAAACCCCTTCAAATTTCAGAGAACATGGGCAAAAAAGTCTCAAGTGGTCCCCTAAAGCCTAACGAACCGATCAAGAAAGTCGGCGAGTCGAAGAAATCCTTCTTATCTAACGCTGGGAAAGCCCTCCAGAGCACTCCATCCAGACAGGTGTTCACTCCCCGAGCAAAGAATGTCAACTCCTTGATCTACACTGATGATAAGGATGATGGCAATAAAAGTTTCTGCTATGAAGAGATTGAATTCACCAGACCTTTTTACAGATATGGTAATTAAGCTTCATTGTACAGGTCGGTTAACTAAAGCTGGCACGTTTCAACACATTTACACCGTCTCTCTCGCGCAAAGTCAAGCTTATGAGTATGAAGGAGACAGTTATTGTTTTGCTTTTGCTACTGCTCATAAATATAGAGTGGTCTATTTTTGCATTCGTCCATTAGACTTGACTGATTGCAAATTTATGAGTACTGTGAACGTGCCAGCTTTCGTTAACCGACCTGTACCTACCTACTCAATATTAAAAAATATTAACTATGTGAGCTGTAGACCTCGTGAGTCTCGATAATTACATGGAATTCTCTTGTCAATTAGGTTTTCGAAAACTGAAAAAACAACGTAATTTCCTACCAAAACTTCTCACAAAATTTAGACGCGACATGTAGAGGAGAACATCTGGACAGACATATGAAAGCATTTTCGCCCAACCTGAAATGGAGATGCTTGCAGTCCCTCTGTCAATAATAGCACATATTTAGTTATTCAATAGAGGATATGTCAAGTGTAACGGCTTATTATAAGCTCTCGCTGTGCAGCAACCTTGTATAAGATAGCCATGTTGCTAGGAGACCTTGGTTGAGGTCTGGGTTAGGTAAGTAGAGTGGAGCTGCTCTACCTCTGCATTTTGCCATGCAGCGAACCAACCTGCGGTACAGCTACTGTAGTCAAGCTACACTACTACACTTTATTGAACACTAGAAAGAAAATAGATAACTATAAAAACCAGAAGAAACATTAAACTACTGCCACTTAAAAGCACTTGGAGACAAGCTTTGCATGAAGAATTAGCTTAATTTTTCATCCTTGTGATGATAATCACTATTATTAATGTCCCCAGGTAATCAGCAAAGAGATCTATTTGAATACCTGCCATTACCTGAGCTGGAGATCCTGAAGGAAGTCTCACCACCCAATACACCATCGCCTAATATCAGGAGACCCAGCATGGAGGTTCTGGAATGTTCTTATCAGGATGAGTTTTATACAGGTATGAATTATATTTCTGATAATCACTTTTTATTTCTCTTTCTTTATCTCAAGGTAATCAGTCCACTAGATGGTATGTGGCCACTGAGATCTATGGACAGAAGTACCAGATGGTGCCTAAATACCAGCTTGGGCCTTTTATCTTAGTTCAGCAGCATTCCATTTGAATTTTCGATGATAATATCCTATCATGCCTATCTTAACAAAGTCCAGTATGACCTATCCTTTTTCCTATCCATTAGCTATAGGTTCCTGTTTAAATCTTATGCTTGTTCTGCATTTTTATAATTTCCAAATTCTTTTTTACAGATGACTTCTCTAATATAAGTATGCCCACTGAAGAAGATGAACTACCTGACTTATTTTGAAAACAGCTTATATACAACTTGATTTATAGATTTTTGTATGAACAGAGGCCGCCTATGCGTCAGTAAATAATGTATTGACAATATCAACATAATTTGGTGATGAAAAATGTATCCTACATAACAAGTCTGAAGACATTAGATGTAATTCTTTTTAGGTATTTTTATGCAGCTGTATCAGTAGCAAGTTGCAGGTAACTTTAATTTATGATTAAATGATAAATGACATAAATTATGTTTTTTTTAACAAGCTTTTATTAGCTTCACCTGTATGTATATATGTAGTGGAATCTTTAAACAAAAATGTTTACAAATCATTTTTAGGTCTGGACTTTTAAAAGCGTTGTATATTTTTTTTAAACATTTTATTTGTTTATTTATAGACCATCAACTTGGTAGCTGATGCTATTATTATTATTAAAGCCTTATTAGACATCAACAAAATATAACATTTAAAAAGATTAAAAACCAATTACTAAAAAAAAAAAAAGGTAAAAATAAAAAAATATAATAAAAAACATTATCAAATTATTCCATATTACATTTACCTATACTGTACTAAATATCATGCAAATCTAATTATAATGTTGATGAGGACCCCTTCTGGGTATAGGCCTCCTCCAGTTGACACCAAATGGCATGGTTCTGTGCAGTTTCTACCCAATTTCCCGCAACCTTTGTTATATTATCCGTCCATCGTTTTTTTGGTCTTCCTGGTCTTCGATGTGTAGATATCACAGTCTTATTTTGTTTTAACTATATTAATAAAATTGAGATAACTACTTGTAGATTTTTACCTATTCTGTAGCCCTACTATAAGTTTTCTATGACAATGGTATCTATATAATAGTTGCTAGTGTCTTTTTGATGTGTGTTTCAACAGTCAATAGTGACTACCCAAGTTACTGTAGCTAACTCCTGTAATTTTTGGATAGCCAGTATCTTGATGTCATGATAAAGTTATCATTATAATTGTATTGTACTGTTATACAGAATAAGAATAGAATAAAATAATATTCAATTAACCATTTATTCTTATATGTACATAATAATATTTTATACTTACATTATATATATTTTATAATCAGTACAATTATGCCACCCATTCAAAAATTAAGTTTTTTTGGAGCAAAATTGTTTAACAGGTGACTATAAATAATTAAACTATTTTAATTTAATGATAACTCTATTTTACTATGTTAAATACTTCTTCCCAAGGAACTGTACTTTTTTCTCAAATGCAGGCAATGTTATAAGTGTATTCTCTTTGTAAAATGGATTCAGCATTAACTTTATGTAAGCTTCATAAACATCTGTGAAGAAATTCTTTATGCCATCCTCATTTCTTGCATCATGTACCATAATAAAACGCATCTGTGGGAAAAATGTATACCTCATAAAATGAGAACACGCATATCTTATTAGGTCTACAAATACTTCATAAAAAAAAGAAAAAAAATTGTATATACAGGGTGACTGGTGATTAGTAAACGATACTTCGACACATGATTGTACTCATGATAACAAACAACTTTAGCAAAGAAACAAATAGGGATAAATAACTAAATTAAATTAAAGCTGATGTTGTATTCTTGTTAGGTACTCAATATTATGGGTTCAAGTGCTAAGTAAATTAAAAAAAAAAACTTCGGGAAAGTTGTTTGTTATCACAAGTACAATCATGTGTCTAAGTATCGTTTACTAATTACCAGTCACCCTATATATATTGGGCATATAGGTAAAGATTAACCAAGTCATATATCTAATAGACTATATAGCTATTGTTATTATGTTTATTGAGTCAACTGCTCCAAGAATACCACATAATCATCAACAGTATCTGTACAGATAGATTAAAGGTCTTCTAATATGATTAAATGTTATAAACAGTCTAATTACCTGACTAGCAGTAACAAATGCTGAAACAAACCACTGGTTAAATTTATCAACAGATTTCAGGTATGTATTGGTTACTTTCCACATATGTTCGTCAACTAAATCTAAAGCTGCATGAGCTATGAATTGGTTTAGATGGCTATTGTCTTCTTTCTGAAAATAAAATAATATTAATACCTAAAAAAAAGTGCCTAAATGCATTTTAAGAATTGTATAGTTTAACTCAGAATAACATAACTTTGCGGTAGTGAATGCCACTATCAACCATGTTTGTTTACAATATTTTTTTACTAATCAGATTTCATAAAGAGTGTCGAGTGGTTTTGTCTAGTACAATTTAACGCTATTCAAATAAAAAGCTAATTAGCTCAAATAAATGGGTTGTATACCTTAACCTCTTTGGTGACTGGAATAAAATCCATTTCAAATATAGGATTGTCCGAATGCCCCACAATAACGAAATAGTATGACCCTGCCATATTAATTATTTAGGTAGCTTATTTATTTGTATTTTTTTTATTTCCAATATTACAAAGTAAATAGGTAATATTTTTATTGATGTCGCAGTTTGACAGTTGACAAATAGGGATGTACCTACCGTACCGCGCTAACGAACGAACGATACATTTTTTTTTATTTGTTCATGACCATGGATACGAAGTCCTTCAGTCGCATATATTTTATTTATAATATGAATTTAATTTAGTTCGTACATTAAATTTTAAATAGTCCGCATTATCAGCCACCGTCCAGTCATATTTTAGTAATGGTCATTGTACTAAAACTTTTCGCATACTTATTGAGACAACTTGTAAAGTCACTATACATATAATCCATTTCACTTCACTGGTACACATGTATTGATCTTAATTAGATAAAATACCACCGATAATATGCAATGAAACTCAAAATACACGAATGTATGAAAATAATAATGCAACGTCCCTCTGCCAGTTCCCACCAAAAAGTCACAACTAACTATTTTGTAACAGGCACACAGGCATAATTTTTTTTTTATGGTATGGCTCACCGAACAGAAAAAACAAGGGCTCCATACCATAAAAAAAAAACTTTTGGCGGGAAAACCAGGATTGTCCGGAAATCAAACTTAATTTAACTTTCGCGTAAAAGAGTGTTCGAGCAAAATGGAAAATAAATCAAAGTGGGTAGATTCATGGTCAACACCAATTGATAAACTAATGTTATGGCGTGCGGGAACTTGGACAAGATACGATTCCAAAGTATCCAATTTCACACTACGAGTACATTACGATCAGCTATTGGTAGCGACAAATTCAAGAATTCTAGAGTCTTTAAACATGCATTGCAAAATCAAGGGCATTTATAAAGAAAATATTTTGATTTTAATCTTTACTACAATGGATCAAGAGGTATTTTGGGAAGAGGAAAATATTGCAGGAAATACAACTTTAATAGTTATTTTTCTCAAATAATTTATTGATTGATTTCAGATACGAAAAATAAAATTTCAAATTAAGAAGAACGTTACTCAATGTCTAATGAAATTAGGAGAGCACTTTCCAGTAACAAATCACAACAGTCCACAATATAACAATGGTTTTGCCTCTAACTATCGAAACCTAAATGATGTGTTGAAACTTGCTATAGAGAAAAAAGGTATAGGTAGGTAGTTTATGTTTAACTTGGCCTTCACTAGTGCCCTACTAGGGCCTAAGCTGAATAAATGACTTTGAGTAAATAGCCCCCTTCTAAGTCCGCATATCGACACGTCCTACGTATACCAATGTATGTGCCTGTTACACCAAAGTGTTTTTATTGCATTTTGGGGCTCTACGTATTCGAATCTATAAGACGTATTCATTTTTTTTTTTATTTTCCTATCAGAACATACTTTTTTCTCAAACGCATAAGTATTTATCTGCATTAGCGGTTCAAAACGCACAGCGAAAAAGCGTGTATGATCTAGTTAAACACTTTAACGTAGGGGGAACGCGGCGCGGTACGTGGTCAACTGCCACTCCCTCACTTTTTCCACGGACAGCGAGAGGCGTGCGCGTACGTTTCGTAATAATATTTCTACCGCTGCAAATATTTATAAACCACATACGGATAGATATAATTAAATGTATGGAATAAAGAAATTAAAACCCTAATAGCGCTATAATACAAATATTTAAAACACGTTACATAGAAGTAGTAAATAAGTAGTTCATGAAGTATTTTTTTTGTATATTTTGTTTTGTCGACGTACAACTGTGTAACTACGTAGGTACACACTTATTCAATGTGATACAGTATGGTTGCAAATTCCATCTAGGCACTTATACACTTGTTCATTGGAAAGTTATTCAATCGTAATTAGTTATCTAGACACTTACACACTTGTGCATTGAAAAGTTGTTAGATCGAAATAATTTATGTAGCACTTACATAACTGTACATTACAAATATATCTAGTCATAGTTCACTTAGTCAGTTATACAATATTTATAATCATGTCTAATTTTTTACCGACTTAAAAAAAAGGAGGTTCTACTTTTTTTATACCAGTAAGATAACAAATAAACATACAGCCCGCCTGAAGGTAAGCGGTTACCGTACCCTATGGAAGCTTGCAACATAGGGGTATCAATCAATCGCGCATTGCCGACCCCGCAAACATCTCTTCACACCCTTTTCGAAGAGCCCCATGATTATCCTACTGATTTATCTTGGGAAAACCATGGCGGGGAGCTCATTCCACAAACTGAAGCGTCTGCGGTAAGAAGTCCCGTTGAAAGCGCATAGTGCGAAACCATTTCGGTTCCAATGTATGAGGATGGAGTCCCCGTCGATGGCGAGAGTTGCGATGGTAGAAGCTAGCTCAGTTCAAACAATTTTTCAGAACACGATCCGTTGTACAAGCGGTAGAAGACACATAAGGAAGCAAAGGCTAACGGGCTCTAAATCGCTTGTGAGCTTTGCATTTCGCTTGTGAAAGTTGCAGTCTTTGCCCCGATGAGAAAAACTATACTATTAAGCACGAGTTTTCTGAATGCCAGTTCGACGTTGTCTACCAGAGTACCAGATGACTACGGAACAGAACGTCGTTAGAAATATCGACGCCAAGGATCCCTATACTTTTTGTGATGTCGGAGACGTGTTCTAGAGTTGAGAGCTACAGTAAATAGGACTTTCTTACCGGTAAACGCGCAGGCTTGTGTTAGTGGGGTTAAAATGGACTACGTTCAGTCAACCCCAATTAGAGACACTAGTTAGTGTATTCTCGATTCCAGATAAAAGTCGTTCGTGGCATTCCTACACTATGGAACGAGGGATATTTGCACGGCCCGTGTAATAAGCTGTACAGTCGATTTCATCCGCATAACAATTAATACTGTCAATAGACAGTATATCATTCATTGATATGCAGCAGGATGAGTGTTGGGGAAAGCACACAGCTTTGCAGGACGCTGGCATTTATGTACATGCTGTCAGAGTAGCTACCGTCAATGACGGCTCTTACGCATTATGCTAAACAGAAAGCTGGCGACCCATTTGCATAGTCCCTCGGAAAACTCATATGATGGTTGTTTAGTTAAAGGACCCCGGTGCCAGACCCGATCTAATTCTTTCGCCACATCTAGGCTCAACGCCAATGTCTCACACTGAGTCTCAATAGCGAGTGACCAACAATGTGTGAGATACACTACAAGGTCACCAGCCTAGCGACTATGGTGGAAGCCGTATATTCAGTTGCTCAATAAATCGTGATCCTGTAGGTATCTCAAGAGTTGCGTGTTAAGCACTCGTTCCATCACATTGGAGAGAAGGGAGGTGATAGTGATAGTTCTGTAATTACCAGATCTGATCTGTCGCCCTTTTTGCGCACTAGGTGCACGTGTGTAGTCTTCCAAGAAGACGGGACTTCTATTTTCAAGTAGCAAAGCGCAAAAAGGCGCGTTAGGACCCAATTCAGGAGCACACTGTCGGTATGCTGTCAGGCCCAATTAACTTATAGATGTCTAGAGAAAGCAACTCCTGCCGGACTTCCCGTTGGGTTATACGAATCTCTGGCATGGAGCTGTCACACTGCGGGTGTGGCGCCCCCGTCCCCCAAAGTCGAGTTCGAGGCAAAGAGGCCTAAAAGGCCAGCCTTCTCCTTAGCACTATGGGCCAAGTTACCGTTCGGCTTACGTAGTGGTGGCAAGGACGACTGGAAAAAGTTTCCTTCAGCAGCTTTGGCAAGAGACCAAAAAGCCCTACTTCCAGAAGGGAGGCTCATGAAGTCTCTTGCCAATTCTGATCTGATCTGAATGAAATCAAGCTTAGCCTTGGCAATCATTCGCTTACTGAACATCGAGGCTGCGTTAAAGCGCTACGCATAAAAGGTGTTAGGGTCCTGTCCTGATTGCTTCGGCCCGTTGTCCAAGCCTCATATAAATATTGCTTGTTACGCCTAGCTTCTTTGCAGAGCCGGTTAAACTACGGCCGTTTCTTCACCCCTGCATAGATGCTACCGGTTTCGGGATATAGCATTCTATACCCGCCAGTATCGCTTCAGCGACGGCAGCTGCACGTTTGTAAGGATTGTTTGATGCGAAGCAGAGCTGCCTCCACGGGTACGATGCAAAGAATTCACGCAATCCATCCCAGTCTGCTGACATATAGAGCCACATGCGATGACGCCCGGATGACTGGAGCGAATCGGGCCGAGCACAAAGCACCTGTTTTCGGACGAGACAGTGGTCTGATGAGCCAAGTGGCGCGTGGCACTGTCACGAAATTTCCATCAGGTCGCGTCTTCAGCAAAAAGTCCAGAAAGGAGCTTATATGGCTCTTAATGTCTTTTATTTTCATTGGAGAATCATAGCTCCTGGCTCAAACTTCCATAGGCCATGGTAACCGCTTATCCTCAGGTGGATCCCGTATACTTGTTGGCTACTTTAGCAGTCAAGATACCTTTATTAATTTCATTCAATTAAAGGTTAAGTAGGTAGATTTAGGACATTTTGATAAGATAGAAATGTAGAAACACATGCGTCAATAATTAAATATCCAATGAGAAATTATGTAAGTAACAGTTAGTTACAGTATGACCTATTAGTTAACTAAGAATAAACATGTATCTAGACAGTTACGCAATACTAAGTTTTTCGAATTCTCTTGAATAAATATGTATCTGACACATACTATATTACTCTCGGATAATAAAATCAAGTACATGTATGTATGTGTAATAAAACAAAAGTGGGAAGGTTTAGAAACAAAATTTAAGCTGTAACATAATCTGGACCTACAGTAAAAGCATTTTGCCAAGTTTCAAAGTCAGAGCGCTTTGAGAGACGGAGTAATGACGAAAAGTAGTTTTGAGAATTTTAAAAACGCTCTCCTGTAAAATTTGCTTTTTTCAGTTACTTAGTTTGACGTAGGACGTGTCGATATTGTGACGGGCAACTACGGAACCCTAAACTGCTAGTGGCCAGACACATACTTGGCAAGTTTTTTTTATAATCTAAATATTTTTCTAGTCATTAATGCATTATCGTTACTTTTTTATAGAAAGCCCGGCAACATTGCAATTTCCACCAGCATTTAAAAACTTTGTGAAGCTCAGTCTATTGGATCCAACGTTTCCTCAACTAGTAATTGAAACTGAAAAAATACTTGTGGCTGAAATAATGAAGATTAATTAATTGAATCGAATAGATAAATATTTAATCTCTGTTTATTTTATGATTTAACGGTTCGAGATTGTACATACCTACCTACTTCAATATCGCCTATCATTTATGGTTATGTTCCGAATTACGCTGTGATCGAATTTGTTTCGATTTAAACCTATAGATACCAAATTAGCGTGAGTGCGACAACGAAGTCCCGTGAATCGTCATATATGACGTTATCCATGAATGTAATAAGTACTACGTATCAGGGATGTTACAAATATTCGCCTCCACATCAGATGTAGCACAACACAGGGTCATGACAGGAATAAAATAGGTAGGGCCGGCAACTAGCGCGTGCCGTACGAATGACACAACTTGCATACATTTGGAGAAATTATGAAATTGCATACATTTAATGCAATTTCATAATTTCTCCAATTATTTCTTAAATCTTCAATACTCTATAACTTTTTTCCAAATACAACATACCTATTACAACTTTCATATATAGCATATATATATATAGATACATATATAGATTCATAATAGAAAACAGAAATTATTGCTGTTCGCCAATGGGACAAACTCCATACAAATTTGCCCATTTACCTCTAGAACTCTAGACTACTCTTTCGCTGTGTGTACAGTAGCGAACGCGGAACTACGTAGTACTATTAAATATTCTGTGGCGGAACCTGGATCTCGGAACGCGGAACTCTAGAACTCTCTCTCAGTGGGATCGGCGCGGCGGCGCCTTAAACCCGAATGAACAAATCCAGGATCATTGTAAAATATGCAATATGAAATACCACCACGTCATTGAAAAATCATATAAAATCGATGTTCCTATCCAGAAGAGTTCTTAGTATTTTATTTCTCCAACCATATAATTTAGTTTCTTATAAAATATCTTAAGATCCGCATCCGCATCTGCATCCGCGGATGTGAGCCTTCAAATATCCGCCTCCGCATCTGCATCTGTAACATTCTGCCCCCCCTAGACAAGATGGTTGTCGACAATCAACATCGTTAGTAAACGATCAACCTTTGTATGGGATTGACATAAGAGATTGTTAAAAATCACGTTATATTTCGATTTGAAATATCAATCCTCAATCCCATACAAAGGTTGATCGTTTACTAACGATCACGATTGTCGATAACCATCTTGTCTACTGGCCCTGGCCCTGTCTAATAATAATAATATAAGAACGTAAGACGTGTTGACTTTTAAGTTGACTCAAAAAGTCCGTGAAAAGTTTTTGTACAATTACCACCATTGTACACCATTGTAGTACTACAGGTCGGTTAACGAAAGCTGGCACGTTCACAGTACTCATAAATTTGCAATCAGTCAAGTCTAATGGACGAATGCAAAAATAGACCACTCTATATTTATGAGCAGTAGCAAAAGCAAAACAATAACTGTCTCCTTCATACTCATAAGCTTGACTTTGCGCGAGAGAGACGGTGTAAATGTGTTGAAACGTGCCAGCTTTAGTTAACCGACCTGTACGTACTAAAACGACTTTTAAGGACGTTGACTGACAGTGCGGACTATACGAAGTGGTTTATTTTGAGCAAAGAAATTGGACTAATAAGTCCAATTTCTTTGATTTTGAGACTATAAATACAACTCGAGAAAAATGAAATACGACAAGGCTGTATGGCTCAGACCTTTGCCTGCCTTTTGGCGAAAAAGACAAACAACAACAACAACGAAAGAATTTCAAATTTCAAAAATAAATTAACGTCCTTACTTGCCATTGTAGTGTTTATACTCTTTTATTATTCTTATTACTCTTTTTTCCTTGCAAAAAGTGTAGATTGTTTCTAATTTATAGTAATAATCTACTTTTGCTGGTATTAACAAGTACTCTGCCGGGACAATCATTAGCTATGCGCAAATCACGATTGTAAGTTTATCAGGTTCACTAGATTAGGCTTTGAGTGAGATGTTATCAGTTCCTGTATCTAAAATGCCTCAACATTGGTTGCAGAGAAGGCAAACCATCTATGTTGCCCAAGCCTCGGCGGCCGGGGTCGACAGACCGCCTGTCCTCGGAGGCCCGCCGACCGAGTACTGCAGGCCACCGATCTAGCAGCGCGGAGCCACCGAGGGCTACGTTCGGCGGTGGTAGATTGAGCAGGGAGGCCTCTGCGACTAAGCTTCCCGTCACTGGGGTAAACATAACATTAATCTTGGAAATAATTTCCTTATGTTACTCTGTCCACCAACTTTGTGATATTGTTCCACACATTCCTAACTCAAAAACTCATTTATTTTAAGTCTTCTCTAGCCTCACTAAGCCCAATTGGGATTTCATAACAATAGAAATCAATTGTAACTTTTTTACCACTGCCATAAGACTAAAAAACCAGGGGCCATTTTATTTAGCTACTTGAGTGTGCTATCTGCAATTCTCTTTTCAAATATTGTGGAGTGAAGAGTCAAACTGTTTTCTGATAAAACTATAACTTTTTGCAAACATGTGAATTGGTAACACTCTTCCGAGTTTGACACTTGAGTCTGAAGAATTTGCATATAAACCATATTTCCCCCTGAATAGTTCAAAGTAGAGAGTGAAGACTTGCAGAGTAGTTGTACAAAACAGCCTCTGATACGGCACTTATGAATGCTTCAATTGCCCATTGGTTCAAACAGGCTTTATTTATGTCGATCTATTTGAATTTATGTAGTTAATTTTTTTGTCTAATTATGTTTACATATAGACAATAGTTACTTAGCCAGATGGTTGCGAGTATAGAGATAAGCTACAATATATTTAAATAGTCTTCCATGTAATGAGCCACCCTAGTAAGCAATTCCGTCTTTACCATAAGGACACATGGGGCCCAGGGCCCCACTCTCACGGGGGCCCCGAAAGGCCAATATATTCACTTACACTACACATTTTTTTTCTATTTTCATTAGATAGTAAAAATTATCTTCAACAATCTAATAAAAATGTTAGTCAGATACTTATAGTTAAACCATAATAAAAATGTAAAATCATTGCAGATGAATGTTTTTGGTTATTCACTTATTTACTTTCCAACAGGGCCCCAAATTCTTGTGTGCCCAAGGGCCCGGACAAGGCTTAAGATTGCCCTGCTAGTAAGCTTTGTTATTGTTATGTGAGGATAATTCTAGCCTTTTGTTATCAAATAATGTTTTGTATAAAATTTTATAGAGATCCCGCTCTCAGCAGTCATACATGACACCGCTTAGGTCCAGCCAGTTTTCGGTTCGCCAGACCACAACACCTGTAAGTATGTCAACAGTGCTTTGGCCTCAACAATTGGAATTAACTTTATATCTTTTTTACTAAGAAATTTCATATGACCATATTTCAGAGGACACCGTCTGAAGATCGTACTGGTCGTAGCTGGCAGATGTCATTGGACAGAGCATTGGCATATCTTTCCATTAAAGATCAAAGGTATGGTCTAACTTGAATGTAAATAATAAACAACTAGCTATAAATGTGAAAGTTTGTATGGATGTAGGATGTTTGTTACTCTTTCACGCAAAAGCTACTGAATGGATATGGATAAAATTTGGCACACATAGAATAGGTTCTAGATAACTAACCCAACAAAGGTTTCGAAAATATGTCATCTCGAAAACCCCGCCATGTACATACAAAAGTTCACTGCAGCTAGCCAATTTGAATCAAAAATACCTACTATTGAAATATTTTCAAATTCATGTCCAGGAACATAAACAACGTGGCGTGGCAGCGTGCGGAGATGGTGCGCGTGCAGGAGGGGCTGGGGCCGCTCGGCGGGGGCCCCGGCGCCGGGGGGCCCTCCAACGTCCTCATCCGGCCGCTCACAATCGCTCGCTTCGTGGAGATCGTGGGGGGCCTGCTCAATAAGATCACCAACGACGCCAAACTGAACACTGATAATTACGTTACTAGGGTGAGTGGTTGTGTAACAATACATGTCATCAATGCTGAATTGAAGCGCTCGTGGTGTAGCATGATGGGCAGGCTTTGTGTGCTTATCACCTTCGGAGGTGAGATTGCGGCCTATACACAGTAAATAAACCCGGCCAAGTGCGAGTCAAACTTGCGACCTAGAGGGTTCCATACAAAACTTGTAGGTATGTAAATAGTACGTTAATCACGGGAATCGAGTCTCTAAGATTTTTTCCCCTTATTTCAGATGTGTTTTTTTTGCAATAGAACTAAAAAAAATCCTTTTTTGGATTCCTTCCTTTACTTGTGCTATATGGCCTTGCTTCTTATAGGTTTTGATTCCCTTGCGAGCGTCAGTCGTATCTTTTCATTGCGTTGACTTAGAAGTACAATTTTTTCACTGCTCCAAGGGATTGCAGACCTGAGTATTTGATATTAATTTCAGATTGGTACCTCCACGCGTTCTTGAGAAAAAGAGTTGACTGACGGAAAAAAGGGTGTTCCTAATAAGGGTTTCGTAGAATAATACAAATTGTTGTCAGTTGCCGCACCTGCTGAAGCGGCTGCTGTACCCGGGAACAGTTTCCAAGTCGTGGCTGAAGACGGTCAACACGCTGCACGCCTTCCCGCACGCGCTCGCACTCATCGGCTACTTACTGGATCTCGGGAACCATATTGTAAGTATTATATACAACACTAGCCGTCCCAAGCGGTTTCACCTGTGCCTAAGTGTTTCTACTTACAACAGGCTATCTGCATGCCAAATTTCATCGCGATCGGTCTGTTAGTTTTTGAGTGATGCTTGTACAAACAAACTGACAACATTTTAAATTAAAAGCAGCTGTTTTGTAGTCTGTCTTACTTCTTTCAAAAATATTTTATGTACAGATTTCGCTTTTTACGATTTTATCATACATGTAATATAGATTATACACTGGATATCTTATCTTAGTAATATTATATATTTTTTTATTTTGGTTATTTGTGGTTCAGTCATGCAATGGCTGAACGAATTTGGGTGAAATTTGAACACAGATAGAATCTAGTTATATATAAATATTTAATGATTGTTCAGGAAATGCCGGTGTCTGATGAATTACTGTACACAAACAAGGATGAACTGGCTAGCTTACGACGCGACTACGTCAACAAGTGTTGGATTAGGTATTGTATACAATACATATCAACATAAAACTAATATATTTAAGCCAAGAGTTTTTTGTTATTTTTTAAATGCTCTAATTTCAGGAACTACTCATCAAATTCAATACATTCTTTCACTAATAAGAAGCTATATTATCCCCGATTGTTATTAGTTTAAATTTAAGGCAAAAAAGATGTTTTCAAAAGATTTCGGTAAGTTGAAAATCTGTAGCCAGTAGGAGACTGGTGTGATCCGGCAACTGCAATACAAAGCCAGCTTCTTTTTAGTTGTATGCTTACCACCTCCGGCCACATCATCACTTACCATGGTGAGATTGTGGTCAAACAGTTATCTATCTATATCTTATATATAAAATTCTCGTGTCACAATGTTAGTTACCTTACTCCTCCGAAACGGCTTTACTGATTTTTACCAAATTTTATATGCATATTCAGTAGGTCTGAGAATCGGCTACTATCAATTTTTCATATCCCTAAGAGATAAGGGTAGGCACCACGCGAACGAAGTCGCGCCGGTCAGCTAGTATATATATAAAAGAAAGTCGTGTTAGTTACATCCTATCCTAACTAATATTATAAATGCGAAAGCGAGTTTGTTTGTTTGTTACGCTTTCACGCCTCAACGACTATGGATCATCATGAACTTTGGCATGCAGATAGCCTATGGTATGGAAAGGGACATAGGATTTTAATCCTGGGAACGCAGGTGAAACCGCGGGGGACAGCTAGTTATTTGCAACTTAAGAACGGCTGAACCGATTTGGTTGAAAATTGGTGGGGAGGTGCTTAGAACCAGGAGACGGACATAGGATACTTTGGTAGGGTAGGCAAGGTAAGTAAGAGGGTAAAGAAGCTAGTATCCTAATAAAGAAAAAGAAAAAGTCCCTTTCATACATGTCTGATCATTTTACGTACTTACAGGTTCCAAGACCCTGATCCCTCGTTTGAGGACCTCAACCAGGAGTATCTGCACAATTTGAAGGCGTTACTTGGTAATGATGACGAGAAGATTATGGAATTGCAACAGGTTATCAAAAGTGAGTATTTAACTATGAACATTTAACTGGTTAATTTAAATGATAGGTCATCATCGCCTTAAATCACATTCTTGCAAGTCTCAAGTATTATAATAAATCTTTATTGTGTACAAAACCTGTTGATATACCTACCGCATTACCTGTAGCTACCACCCTCAAGTTGAAAATCTGTCGCCAAGCACCTATCGGTGTGTTCCGACAGCTGCACTTGAGAGCCAGTTCCTTTTAGGCTTTGTGTGTCACCTTCGGCCACATTATCACTTAAAAAAAAACCACTAAAAATTTTTTTTTTTTTAGAATACTCGGCTTGCCTGTCGGAGCAACAGGCGGAGGAGGCGGAGGCGGCGCGCGACGAGGAGCGGCGAGTGCGCCGACACCGCGCGCTCGACGACCAGCTGCGAGCCGAGCGGGCCGCACGAGCTAAACAAAGGGCCGACATCGAAAGGCTGAAGGCCCTACGAGCTCAACAATTGGAAGAACTCAAAGCTCAGGACCAAACCATTGCTAGGAACAGGTTAACTATGCTCATGATTTTATTAGAATGATTACACCTGTTGAATTTTACAACATACTGTATGTTGTTATACGGATTGGACAGCAAATTATTATAACAAAGTAGAAAAAGTTCTTGAGCTTTTTGATCCTTGTCCTTTTTGAGAGAGGTAGAGCGTAGCGTTTATTTGCTCAAAGAGCAGCTCGACTGGGGAAGTACCTCCACCTTACAGAATACCGCAGCCAAATAACTTTATGTTGTGTAAAGTTGTGTTCCTGCGCGTGAGTAAGGTCGCCAGAGCTCATAGGTGAGGGGGAAAGGTCGGTAACGCGTCAGCGATACTTCGTGTGTTGCAAGCGTCCATATGGCTACGGTAACCGCTTACCATCAGGCGGACCGTATGCTTGTTTACCGACTTAGTCGTATAAAAAAAAAGACAGGATCGAATATAAAGGTTAAAAACATTATTTTTCAAAAATCGCCGTTTTTCACTGACTGTAACATTTTTCAAAAACCTGTAAATGCCGATTGCGATACATCAAAAATTAAAGGACAGTCACTTGAGACCATATTCGCATGGCTTCGACCCTTAAGGTCGGTTAAGCTGCCCTTTCCACCAAATTTTAGTGCAAAAATCAGTGATGCGGGTTATTAATAAAAGTTTGTGTTCCAGAGTCGAGATTGAACAGCTGAAAAGTGAAGTGGAGCAACAAGAGATGTCGGTGGAGGAGCGCGCGCGGCTGCTGGACCAGGTGGACTACTCGCGGAGGGTGCACGACTCCAAGCAAGCGCTCCTCAAACAGATCACTAAGGTACACTACACAAGTACACATGTCGGTGCTGGACCAGGTGGACTACTCGCGGAGGGTGCACGACTCCAAGCAAGCACTCCTCAAACAGATCACTAAGGTACACTACACAAGTACACATGTCGGTGCTGGACCAGGTGGACTACTCGCGGAGGGTGCACGACTCCAAGCAAGCACTCCTCAAACAGATCACTAAGGTACACTACACAAGTACACATGTCGGTGCTGGACCAGGTGGACTACTAGCGGAGGGTGCACGACTCCAAGCAAGCGCTCCTCAAACAGATCACTAAGGTACACTACACAAGTACACATGTCGGTGCTGGACCTATACTACGAAAAACGATACACGAAAGTCCGATCATCGTTGTCAATCAATTAGCCAATAGAATTGCACAAAATTTACGTCTCGTCAGTTTTGCAGCAATTCTATTGGTTCATATTTGACAACTATGATCGGACTATCGTATATCGTTTTTCGTAGTAGACCCTCTGGACCAGGTGGACTACTCGCGGAGGGTGCACGACTCACGACGACAATATTTAGAAGGAAAACAAGTAATCTCGAGTTCTGATTGGTTGGTACCGACTGGACTCCGCCCCTCGAAATTTTAAAGTCGAATAGGACTCGAACCGTTTGTTCGATTCGAAAGTTATTACGAAGGACGCGAGAATTGGGTCCCTGTAAGTTAGTACTATTATGTATTGTATGGTATAGGATAATAATGTAATGCGCACACGCGTCATACTTGTGAACAGGTGCTGCTTGTGGGGGCTGGGCTGCTTAAGTTTGCTATTAAGAGATAAGTATAAGAGATAAGTTTAAACATATAGGTATCCTCACAGTAGCATCGCAGTATATTTATGCAAATATATTATTTGTACATCAGAATATTAATATTTTTGTAAAAAAAAGTGACGTGCACTCTTTTAATACTAGAAATAAGCATAAACTTGTGACCTCTGCTTATAGACTCCAAAAAAGTAATTGCTGAGTTTATTGCCGGCTCTTCTTAGCAAAAGCAACCTTCCGAACCGTGCATTAGAGTATTAGAGTTTGACTATTCATAAGTGCCTGTGAAGGCCTATTTGAATGAATAAATTATTTCATTTTATTTCATATTTATTTACTTATTAAATATTTATTCAGTCTACTTTGTAATATTGCCGCCGCTCCGGGCACGCAGTTGTTGTCAGTGCGATTAGAATGTAAATATTATGTAATGAATCTAAGCCTGTTTTGAAAAGAGTAATTGCTGAGTTTATTGCCGGCTCTTCTCAGCAGATGCAACCTTCCGAACCGGTATTAGAGTATTGACTCAGACTTTTCATAAGTGCCTGCGAAGGTCTATTTGAATAAATGATTTTGAATTTTGAATGGTATTGTTGTGTTTGCAGGTGGTGCAGGTGAAGGAGGGCGAGCTGGCGCTGTGGCAGAACAAGTCGCTGGACAGCTGCCGCGAGTACAAGCAGGCGCTCATACACCTCGCCACGCGACTGCCGACCGCCGCACCACACCTGCACGATATCGACGAGAAGTCAGAACTGTTATATTATATTATATATATATATATTGCCTACAAGCTACTGTTTAAGATTATGACACCAGCCCCACTAGACAAGATAAAAAAAAAACAAAATTATTTATTTATCAAAAATACTACTACTTTAAAAACAATAATAACAGAGCTTGCCTTAAATTAGTAGCATAAGAAAACATTTATCAATTATTAGGTATCCTGTGGCCCCAAACTGAACGACGGGCCCGTTGGCGCAGTTGGTTAAGACGTGGAGTCTTAAACTATAGCGCCGCAGGTCGTGGGTTCGATTCCCACACAGGACATACATTTGTGTGCATGAACATGTCTGTATGTCCTGAGTCTGGGTGTAATTATGTATATTAAGTATGTATTTACAAACAAAAAGTAGTATATGTATTATATCAGTTATCTGGTTTCCATAGTACAAGCTCTGCTTAGTTTGGGATCAGATGACCGTGTGTGAGGAATTACTCATGGGTACCAACTTTAAATTGTTTTCCAATTATAAATGTTACATTTGTAATTGTCGTTATAGATTTGTTATTGTTGTTACAGATGGTTGTTGACAATCGTCGTCGTTAGTAAACGACCAACCTTTGTTTGGGATTGACATACGAGATTGTTAAAAATTACGTGATAATTCGATTTGAAATGTCAATCCCATACAAAGGTTGATCGTTTACTATCGATGACGATTGTCGATAGCCTTCTTGTCTACTGGCCCAGATGCCATAGGGTAGAGCGACAAATAAAAATTGTCAATAAGTTTCTGTTAAAAATTTCATTGCATGCTCTTTTTGGTGTTTATAGAGTGACTGGTAATTAGTAAACGATACTTAGACACACAATTGTACTCATGATAACAAACAACATTTGACGGGCCAGCTGACGCGGTTGATTAAGACTGGTTAAGATTCCTCCTATCGCGCCGCAGGTCGTGTGTTCGATTCCCACACAGGACATGCATTTGTGTGAATGAACATGTCTGTATATCCTGACTCTGGGTGTAATTATGTATATTAAGTATGTATTTACAAACAAAAATGAGTATATGTATTATATCAGTTATCTGGTTTCCATAGTACAAGCTCTGCTTAGTTTGGGATCAGTGTGAGGAATGTCACAGGATATTTTATTATTATTATTAATAAATGTTGTAGAGATTTGATGTTGCCGGAGTGTTTAACGCGCGTGAAAGAAGGCCGCGACACGCTGAAACGCCTCGCTGAAGATCTGAGGGCCCAATACGCGCAGAATGTCAAGGAACACGGCACGAAACTACGGGAACAACGCCAACTACTGGTGAGGCACACACTTTATTGAAAATGGAGACATTTTTGCACGGTCGACAACGTGCGATATTACCCTGCTGTTACACAAGCGTCTATAGCACAGTCGTTCGACGAAGACGTCTAGACGGGGCAATCGTGCGGGATGTGAGTGGCGAGACACGGCCCGACCTGCGAACAAAACGATATTAGTAGCTCGGGACACGGCATACTGTATGATTGTATTGTACTGTATGTCAGTCAGTTAATTCTAATTGACTAATTCAGAAAAATACCACTTTATGTTTATGAGCAGTAGCAAAAGCAAAACAATAACCTGTCTCCTTCATACTCATAAGCTTGACCTTGCTCGAGAGAGACGGACAGAGTTGATGATGCGCATGCAGTGTGACGTCACGCCGCGCGCTTATTCACAGACACTACACAAGCGTACAGCAGTACCCAATAGATATCCGATATTTACGGTTTCGGATCTCCATAACATCCCTGCTTATTTATTTTATTACTAGTAGTATTTTTTTTGAGAATTCAGTGTTGGTCCCATAATAAAAGTTGTTCAGCATGACTAACCCAACATAGGTGTCGAAAATATGCCATCTCGATAGAAGAACTAGCTAAAGTAAAACAACATCAAATCTGTTATCAACAGGAAGAAAACCGCGCATTGATAGCCGAGCTAAAGTCAACCTTAGAGCGAGAGCAACAAGTCCACGAGTCGGAGAGCAGCAAGGAGGCCGCCGAAGCGGCCGCCTGGACCCTCGAGGAACAGCAGATCAACGCTCGCTTAGAAAAACTCAGTGCCAACCAGGAAAAGTATCAGAAAATTGACGCTGAACTGAAACTCTATGAGGAAGAGGATCGGCTGTAAGTATCTGCTATAAAACCTAGGGTCTGAAGTATTGTAATGCCTATGAATTTTTGTATTTTTGTAGTTGGTCGGTACCTGGATGGGCGACCGCCTAGTGGTATTTCAAATCGAGCGTTTCCGTGCTTCGGAAGGCACGTAAAGCCGTTGGTCCCGTTTATCACTTAATTGTGATAGTTGTTAAGCTAGTTGGCATACTAGGCGGCTTGAAAACTCCCAACAGTAGGTTGACCACTAGCCTACCTCCATTGATCCGCAGTGCGTATATCTGGTGGAGTATTGCTCATTCCAGGTCACACATTTGTGTGCAGGAGGCCTGTGTGTGGCTCAGTAGTGGGACATTATAGGCTGATGATGATGATGCATTTTAACTCTAGCATGTAAGGTAAGGCTTTGTAAACTTTGTATAGGTGGGTACACCCATGGTATGGCTTAATGGCTAATGTCCGTCGGCGACGGTAACTACTTGATATCAAGGGGACCGTCTTTTTCATGACGTTAAGACTAGGATTAAGGTTAAATGATGGTCAAATTAAGTCCCGGGTTTGAATCCTACAATGAGCTTGAGCTTTCGGTGAAGGAAAACATCGTGAGGAAACCATAGCATAGTGGTTGGGTACCCATCTGGCTGGCTACCACCCTCAAGTTGAAAATCTGTCGCCAAGCACCTATCGGTGTGTTCCGTCAGCTGCACTTGAGAGACAGTTCATTCCAGGCTTTGTTTGCTTACCACCTTCGGCTACATCAACACTTACCATGGTGAGATTGCGGTCAAACAGGCCCAATACACGGGAAAAATATATTGCTATCTCTCTAACAGTACAATTTCTTTTTTAACCGACTTAAAAAAAGGAGGAGGTTCTCAATTCGGTTGTGTTTTTTCTTTTATGTTTGTTACCTCATAACTCCGTCATTTATTAACCAATTTGGTAAATTATTTTTTTGTTTGGAAGAGTACAGTACCGGATAAGGTCAGGATTTGATAACTTTTTAGTGTACTTTGAAGTTGATTTAAGTTTTTTGTAAAACAGTTCCCTTTTCAAAAAATTGTGTTTTTATAAAAAAACCCCCATGGGAAAATGTCACACTCGCCACAATGAAACCATCTTATATGTTATTCATTAATTTTAATTTTCAGTTGGCGACAAAAGCTGTCCGAAATGCAAGATTACATCCGCGAGAAGACTGAAGAAATGCCGCGCATGTTGGAGGAAGCCACCGCGAAACGAACAGAACTCCTCAAGATGAAAATGCGCGAGTGGAATGACGCTATAAAAAATAATGTCTAACTATATTTTAAGCCTATGCGTATACCTGTAAGGTTTTTTTTTTTTCACACTAAATAAATAAATATCCTGGGACATTCCTCACACACGGTTATCTGATCCCAAACTAAGCTGAGCTTGTACTATGGAAACCAGACATAAAATATAAGACAACAGGGTCCAAAGATTGTAAGAAAGTAAAGAAAAAACTTTAAAAACGTTAGAGAGGAGATGCATTTAATTTATATTTTTAACAAGTATACAGTAGAATCACACTAATCCGGCACTTCAATAGATCGACACACGTCCAATAATCCGGCACCCTCTGGTTTTTAATAGTTCCGGATTAGTGAGATTCTACTGTAATTATAAGTTATCCTCTCATTATATTCATTACTTAATAAAACTGAAGGCTGTTTTATTACTAATATTATATCTCCCACGTTTAGGGTTCCGTGTCAAGAAGGTAAAAAAAGAATCCTTATGATGTGACTCCGTTTCTACGTCGATTCAAATCCGAAAATTCTAAATCATTTATTCAAATAGACTTTCACAGGCACTTATGAAAAGTCTGACTCTAATACCGTTTCGGAAGGTTGCATTTGCTGAGAAGAGCCGGCAATAAACTCAGCAATTACTCTTTTCAAAAGAAGCTTAGATTCATACATAATATTTACGTTCTAATCGCACTGACAACAATTGCATGTCCCAGCGCGGCGGCAAAACTACAAAGTAGATCGTATCGATATTTAAATGAAGTAAATGAATAACAAATCTAAGCAAACCAGCCCCCACAAGCAGCACCTGTTCACGCATATGACGCCTGTGGCAGCCATCGCCCGCCTCGCCATATTGGAGGGAAGTCATATGGGAAGTTATGTCTGCTTTAGAAATTAAAATTTAAACTAATGGCAATCTAATAAACATACATATCAGTATCAGCCCATTCCCTTTCACCCTCATTTGTGAAAGGAGGTCTGGTGTTCAGCAGAGGGACATTATAGACTGATGGACTGGCAGTTCTAGATATAAGTACGTATTAACTCTTCATCTTTATAATAAAACATAATAAACAGTCAAAATTAATTTAATTCCACTACAATCATCTAATGATATCCTTAATGGTCAAATCAGTGTTGTTTTCAATAGATTCACAGAACTCCTTCAAGGATGGTTGTACCCAAGCATGTGAGGCGGTCCTCTTGGGTTGTTTGTCCGACTTCTTTGGCGGTGGTATCGAAGGTTTGAATGCCATCTGTGAGCCGTCGTAAACGTTGAATATTTGGACGGGCGATCTGTAATAAGTGATTTATTGTCAACAATGTTCGAAGATTTATAAGAATCAAGCCGGTCGGTAAACAAGCATCCGGCGCGCCTGATGGTAAGCGGTTACCGTAGCCATATGGACGCTTGCAATACAAAAAGCATCGCTCACGCGTTACCGACCTTTCCCCCCTCCCCAATGAGCTCTGGCGACCTTACTTACGCACAGGAACACAAATTTACACAACATAAAGTTATTTGGCTGCGGTATTCTGTAAGGTGGAGGTACTTCCCCAGTCGAGCTGCTCTTTGAGCGAATAAACGCTATGCTCTACCTCTCTCAAAACACTTATGGACAAATTCATTGTCAGTGGAGATTTATGTGGCATTTTAAGGGCCTGATATGAGGCCGTTAGAATGCCTAGAAAATGTAAATAACTGCGAAACTAGTGAATTACAAATTCAAACAATATTATGTAGGCAGACAATAAAAATCATAACAAAATGTTGAGATAAGAGCCAGGTAAATAGCTCAAGTTCAATCAATGTGTTTACCACTATCGGTTTCAAAATCAAGATATGACAGTGAAAAAAATAATCTTGTCATACCAAACAGTCTACCCGATGGCAAGCGGTTAGCGCCACCCATGGACTTGCAATACCAGGTCTAAACAAAGTCTAAAAATCTTTGGTCACAATCACACAATCTTTGGTGGTGGTTGTATAATACTTACAACTTATTAAAGTCTTGTGGCAGGGTATGTTTGAGCACGGCAGCGGCGGTCGCCCTCACAGTGGGGTGGTAGTGGGTTCGAAGCTGGGCCAGCTCATGCATGGCGGCGGCGTGCGCGTTGCAGTGCTCGGGGGAGGGCAGCGAGGGGTCGAACCGACCCGACCCCCACCCCGTCTCTGCGTCGGTCTCCAGCAGCGTCGATACTGCTTTACTTTGCTTTACAATACAAATGGGTAAAATGTTAGTAGATGATGCTTGGGGGCTGACCCGCTTAATTTTGTTTAGTCATGCTCTTTCGCAGACTTCAAAACAGTGTAAAGGTCTACGACCACCCACTACCAACCTTTAGATTAGATTTTTCGTACTTTCATGCACTAGAATTTGGCCAAGGTTTTAAGATATTTTCCTTTTAATACTACACCCGTAGCTCGTATCAATAAGTCAGGACGTCACGTTTTTTTTTTTTTTTTATTCATTAACAAGATTATCTTTTCGCTAGTTGTTCAAGTTTTTGAGGTACAGAGGTCTCATGTCACCACAGTACTCTTGTACTGTCTGCAGTACACTAGTGATACAGTACCTGTGCCAACTGATGCAGCAGCGCCAGACTACCCAGGGCTCCATTATGCAACAGCTGCACCGCCAGTGTGGCTAGTCTCTTGGCGAGCGCCTGTAGTACCGCCGAGGAGACCCTCCGAGCGCGACCACAGATCTGTTGTACTGCCTCCAGTACTATGTGAGCGTCGGGGTGTGACCTGCCTGGAATAAAAAAAACTATTCAAGGATACGGCCCGTCTGATGGTAAGCGGTTACCGTAGCCTATAGATGCACGACAGCATCACCTGTAAAACTATCTTCACATCCTTTTTGAAAAAAGGGGTCACTGTGCGGGCTGCGGAAAGGTCGACATTGTGACAGAGCTACTGATCGGATTCAAATAATTATTTCACTGATAGAACAGCATTATCGGACACCATCTCAGAGTAGTATAGGCCACTTTTCATAACGGGAACGCAGGAGAAACAGGTGCTGCTTGTGGGGGCTGATCTGCTTAAGTTTGCTATTTATTTACTTATTAAATATTTATTCAGTCTACTTTGTAATTTTGCCGCCGCGCCGGGGCACGCAATTGTTTTACGTGCGATTAGAATGTAAATATTATGTAATGAATCTAACCTTGTTTTGAAAAGAGTAATTGCTGAGTTTATTGCCGGCTCTTCTCAGCAAATGCAACCTTTCAAACCGGTATTAGAGTCAGACTTTTCATAAGTGCCTGCGAAGGTATTTTTTTTTTTTTATACAACCAAGTCGTTAAACAAGTTTACGGCCCGTCTGATGGTAAGCGGTTACCGTAGCCATATGGACGCTTGCAACATACGAAGCATCGCTCACGCGTTACCGACCTTTCCCCCCTCCCCTATGAGCTCTGGCGACTTTACTCACGCGCAGGAACACAACTTTACACAACATACAGTCATTTGGCTGCGGTATTCTGTAAGGTACTTCCCCAGTCGAGCTGCTCTTCTCTGATCTCGAAAGGAAAGGTCTATTTGAATAAATGATTTTAAATTCGAATTTTGAATTTTTGAAACCTTGGGAGGCAGCTAGTTTACAAGTGAGCAACTCACCAGCATGCACATCGAGCGCATGTGCGTACAGGTAGGCGTGGAACTTGGCGGGGTCGACGTTGAGGGAGTCCCCGGCACCCGCCAGCACGGCCAGCACGGTGCGCACCACCAGCAGCCGCTCGCGCGCGCCCACCACCTCCTCGCTCACCAGCCGCCCCAGGATCGACACCAGGTCCGAGTAGTACTCCAGGTTTATTACGTGCGTGAACCTATACGTACACATATCAAATACGGATCCACAAAGTGATCATCCTCCTCGCCGTACTGGTGGGAACATCGAACAATTAACCCAAAGAAGCGTAATGACGTTCATTTTTAACCGACTTCAAAAAAAGGAGGAGGTTCTCAATTCGGTTGTTTTTTTTTTTTTATTTTTTTTTTTTTTTTTTTTTTTTTATATTTGTTAGAAATATATTCCGTCAATTTCCCACCACCGACAATCCACTCTGATTGGCCAAGTCAAGGACACATGCGCTCTGATTGGCCGAGTCAAGAACACACGATGCAGTGATTGGTCCTTACTGTTTAAAATCAGTGACTAGTTGAGGAATTTGATTGTTCAGTATTACTACTCTAAGGGATTATTCTCCGATGGGTTGGGAGCAGACTCAACCAATAATTAATATAAAGCGAAAATGTTGTTTTGTTAGTTTGTTTAAACGGCCTAATCTCAGGAACTACCAGTCGGATTGGAAAAATTCTTTCACTGATAGGAAGCTACGTCATCAAAGTCAATTTAGTTTAGTTGTAAACAACAGGATCAGGGCCATTGTCAAAATATTTTTTCTATTGTTTCTTATTCACATAGCATATAGGCCTCCAAATTCTATTCCATACACACATTCCAATAAACCTTCCCATTCATGGAAGGAGGAATAAAAATATGCTTACTTAGCCAATCCATTAAGCGCTGCGGCCAACAGCCTGGACCTGGGCGAGTTCTTGAGCAGGCGGAAGTATATCTGGAAGACAGTCTTGGTAACCTCTGTCAGTAGTTTCTTGCGCGCCAGTGAGCTCTCCTGGGCTTGCGTCTCCAGGAGCTCGCGTTCCACTTCCTTCAGCTTTTTAGATCGCTGGAAATAATACAAATTTATAGAATAACCCGCTTTTTCTTCATAAGAATAAGAGGTCCATAATAGTACATTATGATACATGTGCGCAAAGTTGGTAATTACAGGAGGAGGACACTATAACACTGATTTACTGATAAAGCGACTATGAATAAGGGTTTAGTATTTTTTGCACTTTTTAGTATATTACAAGGACCTATACGGGGTGTATACAAGAATGTATGGTAATTTTTTTGTATAATATTATATCCTATTTTGAAGTCGGTAAAAATACCTTATAACAGGTGGAGATTTCGAGATGGCATATATTCGAAACCTATGTTGGGTTAGTCATGCTGAACAACTTTTACTATGAGACCAATAGTGAAATATAATTTTTTTTTTTACTTTCCATAGTAAATGTCAACCTTGCTCGATCATAATGTATGAAAAGAAAAAATTGTGTTGGGCCCTTAAGAGCCGTATGTAAGCTAAACGTCATAAACAGGGTTCGCTATTTTAGTGGTTTATGAATGAAAACATGAAAGAAATAGTATTATACGAACATATTCATAGAATCAAGACACCAATTAACAGATCCGTGGAGGCCCTTTTTTTTTAATCTGCTTCAATAAATAGCAAAAACAATATAAATATTACCAAAATCATAAAAATGGAGGTTTACCGTTTTAGTGATACCATCAAATTTAGAATCCATTTTGTAAAAATTATATATAACATCGAATCACAAATATATGTACAACAGATCCGTGGGGCCACATTTTCATTTTTTTGTACGAGAATAATGTAATTTATTTATTTATAAGCATCAATTTTGCGACGCCATTTGTCCATACATTTTTCTATGAAATGTCAAGTGAAGCTTTATATACAAGACGCAATCGCGAAAACAGTCAGTTCCCCCCAGTGTCCCAAGGTGACACCACGTCGCTTTTTATTGACACCGGAAATTACGTCATCCACATATCTGTATACATGCGCTCGTCAAAAAGAACATGATAAGTGCATTTTTATTTTTTACATTATTAGAGTTATTAAATTCCTTAGAAATAATTAAATATACATATTATATCATCATACGTATCAATTTCATGGTTTGTTGGTGTGCCTAAGATAATGTTTTCTACTAAGCATTTTTAAGAAAGTTTGGCTATAAGATAGGTAATAAGATAAGGGGTTCTCCCATTCAAAATTCGGAGCAGCCCGACCGGGAGTACCTCCACCTTACATACGATCGCAGTTAAATAACATTACTTTAATTTTGTGGTGTTACAGTGATGACTCAGGTCACCAAGCAAACAAGGTAAAAAAGCACACGGCCCTGCGGATGGTAAGCGGTTACCGTAGCCATATAGACGCTTACAACACTCGGGGCATCACTCACGCGTTCCCGACATTTCTCCTCTCCCCAACTAGCTCTGGCGACATCTATAAACGGATACTATCTCTGCCAGTACTATTAAAGAGATACGTGCAGAGATAGCACCCGCGAAGTGCAAGGACTACTGCAGAAAAGAAGGAAACATAATATAATTTTTATCTCAATATATATATATATAAATGAATCCCTATTCCCCTTGGACACGCCATAACTTGAGAAAGCCTTTACCGATTTTATCCATCTCTTCTTTTCAAGTTTTCTAATACTCTGGAAAAGGTTCTGACGGAAAAAAATAAGAAAGTTGCGTAGAAAAACCGCGGGGTGCAACTAGTAATCAATAAATATTATATTTTATTTTCGCATTTGCTAGTAATATTTCATTGTACACACGGCTACAGATCAAGCTATACATTTCTAGTATCAGCTGACCCCCATTGTACGGAAATCCTATACAATGCTAGATCAGCTTATACTGGAAATGTATAGCTTGATGTGTAGCCGTGTGTAAATAATCATGAATATTTTCTTCTCCTTCATTCTTTTATCATTGATAGATTTGCCTATTTGACATTGTTATGACAAAAATCAGCTGGCAGCCCAATTTGTTTTTCAGTTAATACTGTCATTTCCCACAATTTTCAGTCCTGTCTCTCTGTTTTATTGTTAGTAATTTTGCAGATATGGGAAAGAATAAAGGAAATTATTATAAAAAGATCCATCGAAAATTTCAATCTAATATAAAGAGGTTCGCTATACAATTAAATGATTCACTTGTATCTCGCATATTTACCCACAAACTAAACTCCCAAATATTTTCACACTGATAATATATCCTTGTATTTTAATATGCATTTTTTTCTCATTCAGAAAATTCCACGTTAATTTAGCAAATTCACTAAAATCTCATAACGCGTAAGTATTTTACAATTTGTATTCGTATAATCTACGATCCATAACCTAAACATACGTTTAGGGTAAGGATTAATCTAATATATAAAATTCTCGTATCACAGCGTTTGTAACAAAACTCCTCCGAAAAGGCTGGACCGATTCTTATGAATTTTTTTATGTATATTCAGTACGTCTGAGAATAGGACTTAAACAATTTTTCATACCCCTAAGTGTTAAGGGTGGTCCACCTTAGGGTAGGGTAGGGAAGGGTAGGACCCCACGCGAACGAAATCGCGCCGTGCAACTAGTATTATCATACGATTAGACTTGGATTAAACCTTTTGGATTAAACCAAAAATAAGTGTAAATTCTGTTTTTAACATTGATTATAATTAATATAGGGTTTTTTTTAATTTTTTTTGTTCTTTTTTTCGTTAATTTCAATAATAAAATACCTTTTAAACTTGATTTTTATATTATTTTAGACATACGGCTTAGGTCACTAAAAACGTAAAATTTACAAAACTACAAAGTCCGGTAGAGCCCTCAAGATGATACGCAATTCTAATTTTTCTATGTTTTTAGTAATCTGTGTAAAATTACGCAAATTTCGATACCCCTTGCGATAGTGTAGCACGAAAAAAAATATTTCTCATACATGGACGGGACACCCTAATGTTCATGCACACAAATGTATGTCCTGTGCGGGAATCGAACACACAACCGGCGCAATAGGTGGAATCTTTACCAGAGTCTTAACCAACTGCGCCAACTGGCCCGGCCGAACAAAGAAAAAAAAAACAATTACGAAGAAATTTGACGCTGACATAATTGACATTGACATTCTATAATGAAATTTTCTTTCGATATATTTACATCACAATATTTTTGATATTTTTACCAATTAACTGACTTATTAGTCATTTGGATCGTTTGTTTAACATATACAAAATTAATTGGTTATATTGAAGTTGGTGCAATGGATGTCACACGCAATATTCCGATGATTCAAGAAGAAAGTACTGAAACTGTATTTTGTCCAACCTGCTCCAAATCCTTTAAAAGGAAAGGTCTACAACGTCACATACGTGCTGCTCACAGCGCCCACTGCTCGTCACAATCACTGTCACCTCCGTTACAGCAACCAATACAAGCATCTCCACTGGAAGAAGCCTATAGATCACCGTTCCTGGACTCAATGACACAGGTTCGAAGACCGGCACCTGACAAATACGCTGGAATAAAGTATGTACTCTCCGTGGCAAGCTCTCCGATCTTCCCTCCTCTAGTACCACTAGCAGGAGATTTAATCATATGCTTGCTGAAGAAATAGATTTGCGAACCAATTCCCAATATATGCATACATAATATATGCTGCTACAAAGAGACAAGAATACTAAACATGCTAAAGACATATGCCGTTTACTTGAACGCCGCCTAAAGTTATGGATAGATAAACACATATTAACATTTTGAAATCCTACTAACCAAGTCAATCAAATCAGACAACTCTCTTCATAATTTTCACAATTGAAACAAACACAATGACCAGATAGCACAAACGCTTACACGCCTAATCTTAAGAGGCAAAATACGCGACGCCGTAAACTGGCTGCTGACGAGAGACACTAGTATAATCCTTAATACCAACAATGAAATAGACCCTATCGGAAAAACTGTAAGCGATACCATGATAGATAAACACCCACCCTCTAAAACGCCCGATTCTGATTTATTTACCCTTCCAGACGAACTCTTGGAAATGCCGCTTCTGCTAGAGATTGACATAACCAGCAAGTGGTGGAGGCCCAACCGGTATCACATCTAAAAACTTGAAGCAGTAGCTTTTAAGATTTTAAAATCTGCAGTGGTCTCAGTAGTGGTATTGAAGGTGCAATACATGCTATGAATGATCTCTACCAAAGTAAATGTCATTCTGGATCAAACTCGGGTATGCTTCTTGTTGACGCAAAAAATGCATTCAACGCCGTTAATAGACAACTAGCACTCTGGCAAGCGAAAATACAGTGGCCACACTGCGCTCGTTTCTTGTTTAATACATACAACGGTCATGTGGAACTTGTTATTTGTGATTCTGACATGAGACTCTACAGCAAAGAAGGCGTAACTCAGGGAGACCCATTAGCCAAGCTGCTCTATGCCCGTGCAACACTACCCATCATAAACAAAATGAAAGATGAACAAAGTACTATTCAATCTTGGTATGCAGACGATTCCTCAGCCCAAGGTGATTTCAAAAGCCTAACTTTTTTTTTTTTTTTTTAATATATTTATTTTATAAAAGTTACAATAATACAATAAAAACAATAATTTATATCTGCCAAACTGCATAGCAGTTTGTCGGCAGTTAGTTCTCTCTCATGTTCTAAAATTTAAAGTAAGTATACTACATAATAGTATAAATACATAATATAACATGACATAACAATTAAAACAGTATCAGGGGCGAGTGGCTGGGGCGTGCAACTGTAGCCACCGTCCCAGCAACTGTGAGTCCCACCGCTCGACTAGCGTACGTATGATGCTGTTTGGGCTGCCACGCAGGCGAGACATCAGCGACGCGCACCGTTTTCTTATGATTGCATAAAAGCAGTCGGTGCTTGCCTCTGCAAACATCCCTGATGCGCTGCAAAATCGTTGCAGCCCAAACAGTACCCTGAATGCATTATTATATTGCACACGCAGTGCGCCGTATGCGCTCCGCGTAAAATTGACCCACAGACTGCACGTGTAGAAGGTCTGACAGTAGGCTTTGAAAAGCGTAAATTTAGCTTGCTTACTACAACGTGCAAATCTGCGAGCCAACATATTGCAGCGAACACACATCGCCCTGCGCTCCCGCTTAATATCCACATTGTCTGACAAGTTATCGGTGACCCAGTGGCCCAGATACTTAACCTGATAGACTCTTTTTAAAGGGGTACCGAAAAGATCCACAGAGGGTACATTTTGTACCAGCTTTAAAAACCATTAGCTCACTCTTAGCGACATTATATCTGAGCCCATGGGACACCGCATAGGTCTCACAGATGTGTAACAACCTTCGCAACGCACCAATCGAAGGGCTCAGCACAACCATATCGTCGGCGTAACTAATATTATTTATGCACACACCATCCACATGACATCCAACAACGCACCAATCGAAGGGCTCAGCACAACCATATCGTCGGCGTAACTAATATTATTTATGCACACACCATCCACATGACATCCAATAAACTGACTGCTGAGCTCACGGATCAGTCGGTTCATGTACAGGTTGAACAGTTTCAGCGAGCTCAAGCCCCCCTGTCGCACTCCACAACCAACCCATATACGTCCGAATGTACGCCTGCCCACCTCACACAATCCTTTTGGTTGTTGTACCAATACCCAAACATTGAGATTATCTCAGGCGGTAATGTAGTATCTTCCTTTAATTTTTGAAATATGTTATGTAATATGTTATGTTTTATACACAATGTACTAAAATATTGCATCTCGCTGAGTTTGCTTTGCTTATAAATGTTATGAATTCTACTACTTAGTAAACCTGTTATGTAAGCTTTTGTTGTGCCTATTTAAATAAGATGAACACAAAAGGGAAAATAAATAAAAAATTCAATGTATATAATGTAATATTACTTAAATAATTTATTAGCATTTCATCGGATGGTACCACGTTATGCGGTACGCACCTAACTTGACGCAACGAGCTGATGCATGTGTGCGTGCCTGTAACACGACTGCAAAGTAACAAATGAATGCTGGTTTTGGCGCGCGATCTAGCTTACATCCGACCCTTAATAAAAGTTGTTCAGCATGACTAACCCAACATAGGTTTCGAAAATATGCCATCTTGAAATCTCCACCCAGTATAAGAAGGTAGTTTTATATTTTCTTCAAACAGAAAGTGCACAACAACTGTTTCTGTCAACTGAACAGTCAACAAAATAAGTTTTCAAATCGGTTAATAAATGACGGAAGTTTTTTTTTTTGGCATTGCGAAGTTTGCATTAGCCAATGACAAAGGTGGGAAAACAAGGGTATCAAAATTAAAAAAAACCGGCCAAGTGCGAGTCAGACTCGCGCACCGAGGGTTCCGTACAAACCTGTAGGTATATAAGTAAATGGTAGTATAGACCTGAGTATTTGATATTAATTTCAATTTATGACGTATTAAAAAAAAAACTACTTACTAGATCTCGTTCAAACCAATTTTCGGTGGAAGTTTGCACCGTAGTGTACATCATATATTTTTTATAGATTTATCATTCTCTTATTTTAGAAGTTACAGGGGGGGGGACACACCTTTTTCCACTTTGGAAGTGTCTCTCGCGCAAACTATTCAGTTTAGAAAAAAAAGATATTAGAAACGTCAATATCATTTTTGAAGACCTATCCATAGACACCCCACACTTATGGGTTTGATGAAAAAAAAAAATGAGTTTCAGTTCTAATTATGGGGAACCCCCAAAATTTATTGTTTTTTTTCTATTTTTGTGTGAAAATCTTAATGCGGTTCAAAGAATACATCTACTTACCAAGTTTTAACATTATAGTTTTTATAGTTTCGGAAATAAATGGCTGTGACATACGGACGGACAGACAGACAGACATGACGAATCTATAAGGGTTCCCTTTTTTTGCCATTTGGCTACGGAACCCTAAAAACGAGTTATTTGGAACGGGAAAAGGATTGGTTTCTATATAACTAAATACATATAATAAAATAAATATATTTACAATACCTACATATTGGAACAATATTATAGTTTGATATCATTAGTATCAATAAATCTGGCTAAAATTACGGGAGTTATGAGGTAACAAACATAAAAAAATTGAAATATATTTGTTTTTATTTCAGCTTAATATATAATATATTATTATTATTATAATATATATAATATTTGTAATATTTACCTTCTTCTCCTTCTTAGACAAGTTAATAATCCTCTTCTTATGTTTCTCGTCCTGCTTGGTCTTGTGTTGCAGGTCTGTTTGTGCGTCCATGTCGACGTCCCTGATGTTGAGCGTGAGCAGGCACTCAAGAGCGGCCGGGTGGAGTCGGGCACCGCGACGCTTCACCAGCTGGTTGATCAGACGGACTATCTGGAAGTTATACACGATTCATTGTATTCACCTGCACTGCTTTAAATAAATAAATAAGATATCCTGGAAGATTCATCATCTGATCCCAAACTAAGCAGAGCTTGTACTATTCAAAAAAAAAATTCAAAATTCAAAATCATTTATTCAAATAGACCTTCGCAGGCACTTATGAAAAGTCTGACTCTAATACTCTAATACCGGTTCGGAAGGTTGCATTTGCTGAGAAGAGCCGGCAATAAACTCAGCAATTACTCTTTTCAAAACAGGCTTAGATTCATTACATAATATTTACATTCTAATCGCACTGAAAACAATTGCGTGCCCCGGCGCGGCGGCAAAATTACAAAGTAGACTGAATAAATATTTAATAAGTAAATAAATAGCAAACTTAAGCAGACCAGCCCCCACAAGCAGCACCTATGGAAACCAGATTACTGATATACTACATATACTACTTTTTGTTTTTAAAACCATACATAATTACATCCAGACTCAGGACATACAAACATGTTCATGTACACAAATGGATGTCCTATATGGGAATCGAACCCACGACCTGCGGCGAGATAGGTGAAATCTTAACTAGAGTCTCTCAACCGCGCCAGTTAACTCGTCTTTAAGGGGAAGTATTTTTAAAGCCGGAGATTATTATAAAGTTGACCGTTTGTACAGTGGCCGGCAAACAACTTGAGCCATGACCTTGAGTGCGCAGTAGACGATTTTAAGGTGTCGTTGGTGGAAAGAGAGGTGCGCGGGGGCATTCTGTCGGCACGCGTCCACGCTATTGGCCGAGCATGAGTGTACATGCGCGAACTTACCCCCACTACTAGACTTTGGCTCAACTTGTTTGCCGGCCTCTGTATCAAGTTTAAATAAATAAATAAATATCCTGGGACATTCCTCACACACGGTCATCTGATCCCAAACTAAGCAGAGCTTGTACTATGGAAACCAGATAACTGATATAATACATATACTACTTTTTGTTTGTAAATACATACTTAATATACATAAGTTTGAATTTACATAATGTTGTAGTACATAGTATATTACCCGGGACCAAACATGTAGTACACAGAGCAATACCCGGGACGAGACAAATAGAATACAATATAGTACCCGGGACTAGCCAAGTAGTTGATAATTTTTTAGTACACAGAGTAGTACCTGAGACCAGATAAAGATACTTTATTGTATTCATACATTGCCCCTTGAAAGAGTTAAGGAGTTCAGGTATAAAGTAGTTACAGCAAGAGTGATCTCCCCCTTGTTATCCTGTCGGAAGACATTGACGCATGTTTCGGAGACGATGGCCCTGGCGCGGTCGTCGCCGGCCTCCAGGAAGGGCACCACGCTCTGCGCGACGTTGGTCGCGAAGTTGAACCCGGGCCGCGCCTCCAGCATGCCGCACATGCACCGCAACGACACCCTCGCCAGATCTAACGACGTCGCATCTGGTTTCCTGACCAAAAATATATATTTATGTACCAAACTAATAAATAATAAAGAAATTTACAGATTGTAATTACATGATCAACTAAATATAGATAATGGTAAAAACAAAGGTAGAAACACTAGATAAAAAATAATTTAAATTTTAAGATTCACTGTAAACAGATTTTAATCAAAATTTTAAGGATAGCTGCTTATTTGTTGCCGGTATTGTACAATTTATGTTTGTATTTAAGTTTTGTTATTTAATATTAATATTATTATTTTCTGATTTTATATTTCGAATGTTAGTTTTAATTTATTTATTTTTTCTTTTTACCAATTACGGATCGGTTATATGTTACTTTTTTGCGTTGATGTACTGTATTAATTTAGAACTTCTTGCCACAAACACTTTATAAACGTCACGTGGTACAAGGGCTCGGCTGAAAACCAGCGCTGAGTAATTTGCCCTCACGGGGCTTACTTAGCAAATGCTGATGCCAAGTCCCTTTCCTTACACACTGCTTATTTTTGGATTTGAAAACTTATTCTTTGTTTATATTATATTTTTAAGCTGTAAGGAATAAAAGAATAAAATAATCAAAATTAAATTTAGAATAAAAGAAGTAAAATAATAATAATAATATTTTTTAAGAGGTTACTTAAATATTTATTGTTAATGATTTAGTGTTGTGTGTGTGTGTGTGTGTAGGGGGGGTAAACTGACATATTTTGTACCTGGTATCTCCTTTCTTCCGGCGCATGACTCCGGTCGCCCGCTCGAGTCGCTGCAGGTATCTCTTGTAGAACTCTAGCAACTCTTTCTCGTATTTGTACAACGATAGGGTGTCTTTCTTCACTGTACAAGGAAGGAAGAAAGTTCTCTTAAAAACGTTACTGAAGAAAATACAGTTTTACATGTGTTTCTGAGGGATCTACTGTTTTTTTATTGGAATAAAATTAATCTTACTTTTCAGTGTCAACGCTAGTCTGGGGCGGCAGATTTTAGGGGCGGCAAAATCAATGCCATTTATTCAATTTAGGCCCTATTAGGGCCCTTATGAAGGTCAAAGCTACTGAAGTTACCACCAGTTCGTGAGTCGGCCTTCAACTGAGAAGAAAAGGCAAGAAAATCAGCAAGTTTAGATTTTTTCTGGACAATCTGATTGTATTGCCATAGTATATGTTGTTGTTATACAAAGTTAAATACATAAGCATAAGAACATGAATAAAAAACCAACAATATATGTAGGTAGGTATGTTAGGTTAATCTATAGATAAATCTCTGTTCCAAGTTTCATCCGTTCAGTGTTAGTCATAAAAATCCTAATTTTCACATTTATATTTAGTACATTACTCCCGCGATCTGTAATGACTTAGTTATAGTAAGAATTTATTACTAAAATTCAGAATAAAATCTTTTTCTCTCGAAAACTCGAAAATAATGGATTTTCAAAGGAAACTGCTGGCTAAACTCACCGGCAATAATATTTCATACAACTTTGCTGGCGCCTATTCAAGTAGCGCGGAAGCCGCGGAAGGTCGACTTTTCACAAATTAGGTTATTAAAATAATGACCACCATACATCGAGGAACAATCCCTTAGAGTAGTAATACCGAGCAATCCGATTCCGAAACTGGTCAGTGATTTGTCACTGATTTTGAACAGTAAGGACCAATCACTACAACGTGTGTTCTTGACTTGGCCAATCAGAGCGCATGTGTCCTTGTCTTAGCCAATCAGAGCGCATTGTCGATGGTGGCAAATTGGCGGAATAGATTGTAAGCGAAATCAACGTCATTACGCTTCTTTGGGTTAATTGTTCGATGCCACCATACAAGCAATTTTGAGTAAATAATTTTTTTTCATTTATGCATATAGTTAAAAATGATAAAATAACCTGCAAGTGTAAATAAAACTTACATTTGATATTGGAATAGTCCTGATGCCGTATCTGGTAGTCGGGCAGTATATCCTTGAACACCTCGTAGGCCGAGAGGGAGGCCAGCTTGCGTATCGAGTGCAGGTTCAATGCTCCGTCTTTCAGTCGCTCCTCCATTAGGTACAGGATGGGGTACAGGTTTTTTAGCTGAAAATTTATGTTATTATCAAAACATAAATAAATAAAATAAGTAGTTTTTAGGGTTCCGTACCCAAAGGACCCTATTACTGAACATCCGCTATCCGTTCGTCTGTCTGTCAGTGGGCTTAGTGGGGCGTAGCGTTTCGTCGCCCCATTATTTAGGTCTTCAAAAATGTTGAATTCCCAAAATATATAGTAGTCCTAAAGATAATCTAATCGGTCCGAATTGTAGGTGCGACATAAATATGAAATGTAATCAGTGGCGAATTTACCAGCCGGCTGAGTAGGCTTGAGCCTACGGCGGCAGATTTTAGGGGCGGGAAATTAGGGGCCCGTTTTTTTCTCAAGTCTTGCAGCAAGAAGTATATATTACCCCGGCTTATTATTGAACTTTGATTTACTCAGAAATATGCCCAAAAAAACTCTTGTGCAATTTCAAACAAATTGTTTTAATGTAAAAATAATCTAGGAACTGACATTTACAGCCTAGCCTATACTTGGAAAGTGTGTCAATCCACCACTGAATGAAATGTTTAAATTATTTCTGAGATTATTACTTATTTTGATATTTTGCCGCCCCTTAAACTAAAAGTACCCCCGGGGCGGGTCGCCAATACTATTTAATAGGAAAGTTGAGTTAGTTCATATTATTATTATTGTAAGGGAACCCTCCGTGTGCAAGTCTGACTAGCAGTGGCGTGCATTCCATATAGGCAAATAAGCAATGCCTACCTCATAAGATTCAATACAATAATAGTTTGATTCAATTAAACTACATAACCACTTTAAATAAAAATTCTAACCTAACATTCAATACGAAATTTCAAACTTTGCCGCGCATGCACTCGCGAGTTCGCCTCTCAAATTCACGCACACTAAAACGATTTCTGCATATTCATACACACACACACACTTCTTTAAGATAATACGACGAAAGCATAAATCACGCTTTTGCTATGCGTAGCATACTGACATTTGACATTCGCGATTTATGGACCAAAAGTAACCTTACCTACTCTGTTGTAAGTAAAGTAACCCATCCAAATTAAAAAGACTACAGTTTACCAACATTAGAGCAACTCAAATATAACTTCGCAATTTATTTGTGTTGGTTTGTTTATGGTTTGGCTGGCATTGTTTGCAATGTTGTTGTTATTTACTTATTGTGATATTGCGAAGTGTATCTGTGTGAAATGAAGAAATTTTGTGGTGAAGATGCAAAATGTATTGATAAATTAGTCCTCTAGTCAGTTTTCGTTTGTTGAAAATAGTAGGTAACTTGCTGTAGACCAACTCCAAAACAATCATGGATTCAAAACAAAGGTAAAAATCTTAGACATTTTAACACAGAATATTATGTTTATTATACACCTGGCTAACTGGGTGCTGTTATTCGAATCTATTATTCCGTTATTACGTATTTTGTTTGTTAATGAATCATACCAAATGTGTGTGGAATTATACGCTGACCTAAACAATTTTACGAATCTGGTCAAAAAACATGATCTATCTAAGAGGCATATTTAGGCGTGTATGTATGGCCATGATTTATTCTGCCTACCTAGTCTGAAAACCAATGCACGCCACTGCTGACTAGTATACATACCTTCTTCTCTGGACTCTCAAGCAGCGAAGAGCAAAGTGCTCCTATCCTCAACTTATCATTGTTCAAACGGTCCCGCCTGGCTGCCAACAGTTCCACAGCAGTAACTACCCCTTCACCGTCAGGTACTTCGCCCTCTTCCCCCGCCACTTCCATGCCTGAGTCTGATGCCGAGTCTTGAGCTTCTGAGTCTTGTGGGACTGGTTTCATAGGTGTATCTTCTTGTTCTGATTCAGAGTCTGTTAAAATGATATAGATTTGTGTTTGGAAATGTGTAATATTGAAACTATACAAATAAAAAAAAATAAAGTGTCTGTTTATAAAGTCAAAATGGATTAGATAGTTGTTATATGTTAGTAAGGATAGTTTGATTATCTGTGGTGGTTTAAATATAGTGCAGGGTACTTTTCTACTTTGTTAATAATAATTTAGATTAAGTGGGTAGATGAACAACTTTATGACATGATCTTCTTCTTTCTACTGGCTACCTAGCAAATATTTCATTGAAGTCACAATGTGTTTTAATTAAGTTCAGGACTTAATAATAGTATATAATACGGAACATTAGTCATTTTAGTAGTCTTGCCCCAAAACGGCTGGACCGATTTTGATGGGTCTTTCACTGGCTGATAGCTCATGTTACAACGAGTAACTTACGTTACTTTTATTTTAGAAAAATAATGATGGTTCCTCGCAAAAAAGTTTAAGCAGTATGAGAGTTAAATCAGCTAATATGAGCATATCCGTTGTAAGTTTAAGCTATAGAAAAATGAATGACTAGCTGTGATTGGTGGTTTCATTAGCATGATGTTATTTAGAACTAGCTGCCCGGCACGACTTTGTTCTCGTGGTGTCCTACTAACCTATACCCTAACCTACCCTACCACTACCCCTACCCTACCTTACCCTACCCTCGCAACTTTCTTAATTTTTTCCTTCATAAGAACCTTCTCCTGACAATAACAAACACAACAAAAAAAGAATTAGCGAAATTGGTCCAGCCGTTCACGCGTGATGGCGTGACCTAGGGAAATAGGGATTCATTTTTATATAATAGATAACATTCTGAATAAACCTATCTAGCACAAAAAGATAATATCAAATCAGACTAGTAGTGCCCCTCTGAATATGGTAGAAAGCCTTTCTTCCATAATCAAACTACCATGATGACAACAAGAAATCAATAGTAACTCACCATCGATTTCCTCAGCCCTTTCCATCAGCCCCTCTTTAGTTTTAATAGGCAACAGAGACCTGAGCCTCTTGGGAGGCCTCTCAGACAATTCTTTCTCGTATTTTCCCTCCACATCACTGTCTGAGGGTTCTTCACTCTCAGCGCCGCTATCGCTACCCGGTGCAATGCGTTTGAGAGGTCGCTCCTTGTTTTCTTTTTTACGTTTCTTGCCTCTAAAATGGTGATTGTCAAGTTATGTTACGGTAGGGTAAATCAATACTTTATTCACAAATAAATAGGATAGGTAGCAAATTGTTCATAATTCTTGGACTGTGATGACAAGGACATGGTCAGTGATGATGTGGACGAAAGTGGCAAGCATTTCTCAAGTGCAGCTGCACTTAACAAAAAACCGGACTGTTGGAATAAAACGGTAAGTGTGTGATGACAGATGTTTTACTTGAGGGTGGTAGCCAATCAGGTGGGTACTGCAAAGTACCCTAACACCAAGCAATGGTTTCCTCACAATGTTTTCCTTCACAAAAACCTCAAGCTCATATTAGGATTCGAAACCGCAACCTTCATCTCAACCTTCCAGCTATCATAATGCCGTAATGTTATCTGGTGTCATGATGGTATTAGCAACACACACCATCTGTAAGCTACTAGTTAGGTAAAAGCCCCAAGACCTTTAACAACATAAGAAGGAATTACATGAAAGGATGTATTGATGGTTGCATATCTTACATGATCAAAACACACATGTTACTGAATGACCTTTGTGAGACAGAATATACATAAAAAGTGTTACAGTGGATAATTATTACCAGAGTAACTCTATCATTGTATCTAGAGTCTTACAACAATCAGAATAAATTTAATAGAAACATTTCCACATACTTATTTTCCTGTTCCTTTTCTGGTACGTTGGACAGCAACTGTGGCTGTTTAGCCAACCTACTCATGATGTACTTCTGTTCGTCTTCGTCCAGCATGTCTCCCCACTCATCCCCTGATGCTTCGTCACTGTCACTGTATTCTACCTGAGGTTGTTGGACGGGTTGCTTATTCTTCTGTGGAGTGTTCTTATGCCTCTGCAACTTCAGTTGGCCCTTTTTCCGCATCTTATTTGTTGTTTGGTTGTTCCTCTTCACTTTACTTATCTTTGCTTTGCCTTTTTTCTGTTTAAAATAGTTTAAATTTGGTAAATTGCATTGTTTTTGGTTAGGTTCAGATTGAGATGGTTTTTTGATTTAAAGGAAAGATTTAAACGAATGTGAGTACTTACAGCCATTTTTGAGTTTGTGATATGTGTGTTTCTAGATAAATTACAATAAAATTAATTGAATTGCACAAAAAAACAACAAAACAACGTGGGTTATTTTTGCTTTGACCAGCGTTGCCACAGTGACTTCACAATAGGATACGCACAGCACCTAAAAATAGTATGAAACTTAACTTTTGAGTACGCAGTGACAAAAAAATTATTCAAGTTATTGCTCAGATAAAGTAAGTTTATTAATTACATTTTGTAAGTAACATTTGCGCACCGAAACCGAAGGAACCACGAAAGAACAAAACCAAACCAGTGAAACCACAAACAGGAACACAGAATGAAATGATAGAACGAACCTTGGAATTGGAACATGGCATAAAAATAAATTATAGTTTAAAAAAAAAACGGTTTAAAAAGCCCTGCACAAAAAATTGTTAAATAATAATAAAATTGAACCTAAGCATATTCTCTGTCTATCCTGTAAGGGCACTAAGGGCGCTCCACGATTTCCATTCTAATATTAAACTTAATTGCAAAATTTCAGTTTAATCTGACGTTTGGAAGTCAATGAAAATTACGTTTGAAGATTCCATTACATAGATACATACATATAGGTAAAGCTAATAAAAGGGTGTTTTAAAAAGAAACACGCCGGGGTCGCTAGTGCTCATTTTATGCTGAAACTTGCTTGACAGAAATTAAAACTATTGAACTTTATTATTTTTTAGCTTGTATATTATATATAGCTTGTATAGTATATTTTTTGGCTTGACAGTAAAATAGTACGCAAATTGGCGGGAGAGTACCTGAGAACGCTACCTAACGAAATAGTACGCAATGCGTACTAGTGCGTACCCTAATGGCAACGCTGGCTTTGACCGACAGACACACCAACACACACTTTTGATTTGACAGTTTAAATCAATGTTGTCACCAGAAAAATCACAAATTTACCAAAAACAGTGCAAAAAAGAGTAATAAACCCTCTTTGTATCTTTGTGTTTAAGAGAAAGAAATAGTCTAAAGATTAAAATTTTAATTTCAAATTGAGTTAGTTTTACAATAGTTAATTGGATTTTTTTATATGATTTTACAATTTATTCATTCATTTGGTAGGGTTTTTTTAGTTTACGAATGCATTCAAACTTTCTAAGGCTGCATTCCGAATTAATGATATAATCGCTGTAATCGATTTGAGCGTGCTTAAACCCGTTCCATATTACCTTGAGCGCCATCACGATGTCCCGTGAAACGTCATAGATGACGTCATGACATGCGCCATCTTGCGCTCACACCGACCATGCCCTAAACTGATATCACCGTGAGCGCTGTCAAAAAGTGACGGTTAGTTATTGTGTTTTCGGCAAAAATCTAATAAGATTTTTGGTTTTCCATATGGCAAAGATACTTTTTATGATTTTATGAGATAAAAATAATAACAAATGCGGATATTCCTTTTTGCGAGTCAACTAATAAAAGATATAAGGAGTTCTAGCGCATTTTTAATTCAGATTTTAATTAAATTCTCAAATGTTCTGTTTTGAATACTGTGAGCGCGATAACGGGCGTTCCGAATTGTTTACAGTTCTCAGCTGTCATTATCGTGATATCTAACTCGGTACGCAAATTATTGCTGTGAGCACTGTGAGCGATATTATTTAATTCGGAATGTAGCCTTAATGTCAGTTACAAAAGACCTCGAACGAAACTTTCCTATTCTTGTTTTTCTAGTTTTCTATACAAAAAATACTGTCTGCAGCTGACAATTCCGTCTACTTTCCACCTTGCACCTATCACTTCATTCATCAACTTAATCAATAATGCTTTTGGATCGTGTCATTAAAGTGTTTCTGTGAAGTTATTGTGATGGTGCCGCAGCAGCAGCGTCGGAGACGTCGGCGGCCGGTAACAGCACGGACAGCTGAACGGCGTGTGGTGGTAGCCCGTGGTGCTGGAGGCTTCGGGTTTACCATAGCAGGGCAGAGGCCGTGTGTGGTGTCCGCTGTTGCGTCGGGTGGCCCAGCAGACCGTGCAGGGATTCGTGCTGGTGATGCATTGATTGCTGTTGACGGTGTGAGCGTGACTAGAGCTCCTCACGCATCTGTGGCGCGGCTGGTGGCGGCGGCGCCTGGTGCAATAGCTCTGAGCGTGGCTGTGGCGCCCAGAGAAGCCCCACCAACCGATACTGAGGATACAGAGCCTGATGAGAGGGCCAGAACAAGGAGACGGCATCCACCGCCGCGACGCAGGCCTCAAGCCATGGTGCATCACCCTGGTAAGATTTTACTATGATCTTTGATTTTGAATCACTGTTATTGACATCATTCAAACTATTTCCAACATAGAAAAATAAGAATTGTTATCAAACAATACTATTTGTAGTTCGTTCGAATTGGAGTGATGTCGTTTTTAACAGTTTCAAAATGGGAATTTTTGTTTATGTGTTTGAATTGTAAAATTTCAACAATTTTGCAACTTTTGCCACAAATCGAACGATTAGATACATAAATGACATTTCCATTCTGATCGCCTGCTTGTCACTTGTCTCAACCTACCTTTTTCCTTCAGTTAATCTATAAACAAAGTTAATCTGACAAATTCTTCTCTTGCCTGTTAGTATTTATATCAAATTTTAGAATAACAATTATAATTTTCGCTTCCCGTTTGAATTTTCCAAAACTTATCTGTCAGATTCAAAGATGTCAAAATATGATCGCAAAAGACCCTGCCTCGGAGGTGGGTCAAAATTTGCAGTTCACGATGTCGTTTTTAACTGTTTCCAAGCAAAACGAACGGTGAACGAAAACAATTCAAAACGCCAATTTCGCCCACAACTTTCCAAATCGAACGCCAGTTGTGATAGTTTTTGGCATTTTTGACTGTTATTTTTGCTACCATACCCCAATTCGAATGCACCTTTGGTGAGCATGTTTCTTGTGTATGGTCAGAACAAGCTGAGTAGATCCAAAAATACGAAATACCTATTTATTAAAACTATGTACTAGAAATGTATGGTATGTAGGTTTGTGTAGATACTATTACAAAACATCTGGTTACTATATCAATCCATATTATGGATAGAATCAGTAGCTGAACAACTACACTTTAGTTGTTCAGCTATTTTGCTGACTGATCCATAAAGGTGCCATACAAAATCTTTAGTATCGTTGCAAACATCTAAATATGTACAAGTCTTCTCCGCAGACAGCAAATCAAAGGATTCTAGATAAGATATCATATTAACCAAAGGTTTCAGGTCTTTCTTTCTGCTATAACTTTGCTTAATGACTGCATGAAGTACATCTTAATTATTTAATCTTTTACAGATGGATAATCTTCATAAAAAACACTTATGGCATGTGAGTGATGGAAATAAATGTTTTTGTGTTGTGTATTAAGCACTTAAAAATATTTGTTGTTTGTGAATGCACTCACCTAATAGTAATCAAGTCATTTATCAAAGGGCTTCTAGTGTTGTGCAAGTTGTATTTTGTGTTTAGTTTCTAACAATAAATTTAATTTTGGGCTCTGTACCTGAAGGGTCCTATAGGGACCATATAACTTAGCCTGCGCTGTCCGTCTATCTGTTAGTGTACAATTTTGTTGTGAGCTCTTCAGAGAAATCTTTGTAAACAGTTTACAAGATATTTATATTAAAATATACTAACAATGCTTGTTATATGAAGCTTACTGTCTAACCATACACTTTATCACAGTATATTTTAATACATATCATTAAAATCAGGGCCTTCTTAAGCCATGCCGAGGCCCTTGGACACACAAGAATTTGGGGCCCCATTGGAATGTAAAAAAGTGAACAAGAAAAATTCTTGTTTTAAATTAAAAACTGATCTAGTGTCCAATTAACATTTTAATATTGTTCAATGTAATTCTTACTATCTACCTAAAATACAAAAAAAACAGTGTCTACTGTAAGCAAATATTGTAAGTGTAAGCAGCCTTTCGGGGCCCCCGTGAGTGAGGGGGCCCTGGGCCCTGGCCCCATGTGCCCTTAAGGTAAAGACGGAACATTAAAATGTATTATTATTCACTTCACATCTTATGTAAGAAGCTTGCACTTGCATGGTTTAATTTCACTAGAAAGCAACTTAAATCATACAATGTTTAAACATTATATGTAACATCTTGTTCTTTTTCCAGGTTGTCACGCTGCACCAAGCACATCAGGGGTCAATGAGATCCTACAGAACTTGACACGAGCGCAACTAACGCCTAATCACGCCGCTCGCTTAGAATGCCGCGCCGTCGTCGGCTATTTAGGCACCATAGAAACTCCTCAAGCAGCCGCTAATACAGCCCCCGGCAACGTAAGGACTGCAGTAAGAAAGCTCCGCCAAGAAAGACGCCCTGCTGCACCTGTGTTGCTCTCTGTACTCCCTAACTCTTTGCTACTCCGCCGGCCATCGGGGCAAGTTCTAGCTCAGTACCAACGCGATAGAATAGTCTACGCTGGATGCGGTTCCGACGCCGATCGGAGGTACTTCGGCCTTGTGACGTCGGCGGAAACATCCGAAGCCGAAGCCTCACATTCTTGCCATGTATTTGCAGTCGATCCACGTATGGTCGAACACGAGGCTCATATCACGAGAGCCAGAGAGTTCCAAATTGCTTGCACGAGGGATCCTGTCGCAGAAAGATGCTTAGAGTTTCCACCTTCAGCAGAATATGTAGTTGGTGTAATAAAAGGCATGTATTCACTACCGGCTGATGACTGTTCCAGTCCAAGCTTACAGCAGATATCTAAGCTGGCTATTAAAGGAGATAGCCCAGCGCTGGGCAACTTTTCACGATGCAATCGGCCTGTTTTTCGAGTGCCGCGAGACAGACGCGCTTGTAGGCACGAGGACGCCAGAATGGATGGCCAAGACTTCGTCGCCAATTCTCCACAGCCTAGCAACCATAGTGAAGTGACCACAACATCGAGCAACAGCGACTCTGGTATCGGTTTCAACAATGACTGCAGAAATATAGCTGATAGGATACTAGTGGTAGATTTTGCTGGGCAGCAACCCCAGCCTAATAGATTTCGACAGGATATGCCTCGGAGACCAATGGGAATGGTCGGCTGCAGTAGCTTCGACGCGGATGGCTCTTTCTTATCCAACACTACACCAGTAGTGGACGGTTTTGGAGGACAAGGTCGTCCTTTGAACTTAGACGATGTGATCCTTAATGCAAATGATCTGCAAACTGTGCGTCACGTTAGTCCTCGTAAGGAAGACGATAATTACAATTATAATAACGTTTATGGGAATATCCCTTCGAGTTCTAGAAACTTCCCTAACGGCGCGGTATACGATCAAGTGTACACTGAAAATGAGACTCATAATTATGAATTCATACCGCCTCAATTAGATATGGATTTAGAGATTGATAGAGTTGCAGAGACGTTCAATTCTGTTGAAATATATGAGGAGAGGCCGCGGCAACCGCCTGATTGGCACTCTAATGAGTCTGTGGAGAATGTGACTGTGATCTCTGGTACAAGTAAAGCTAGTATGGATTCCGTGTCGGTATATTCGACGAGGAGCCACGAGGAAGCCAGGCCGTCTCGGCGGAGGCATATGCAGGCCTCGCTGGATGATATGCTGGTCTTGGGTCTGAGGGATCCGCCACCTGTCAGGGATAAGGATGATGATAATTTTGTTCACCCTTCCAGTATTAAGTGCAAGGTTGGTATTTTTATTTTTTGTTTAAAATTTAAATGAAATATTTATGACTAATTGCGAGGGATATATTGATTTCCCGGGATAAAAAGTATCTTATATGTTAATCCAGAACATATTCTTATATTATTATATTTTTGAGAGAGGTAGAGCATAGCGTTTATTCGCTCAAAGAACAGCTCGACTGGGGAAGTACCTCCACCTTACTGAATACCGCAGCCAAATAACTTTATGTTATGTAAAGTTCTGTTCCTGCGCGTGAGTAAGGTCGCCAGAGCTCATAGGGGAGGGGGGAAAGGTCGGTAACGCGTGAGCGATGCTTCGTGTGTTGCAAGCGTCCATATGGCTACGGTAACCGCTTACCGTCAGGCGGGCCGTATGCTTGTTTACCGACTTAGTTGTATAAAAAAAAAACAAAAAAGTTATACTATATAACTCAAGAACGGTGTTGGGGAGGTCGCTTAGAACCAGTAGACGGACATAGGATACTTTTTATAGAGTAGTATAGGTTAGGGTAGGGTAGGTAAAAGGGGGCGCGGGTGAAACCGCGGGCGGAAAGCTAGTTAATGATCAATAATATGGTGGTTATCTAGTGCTGCCATCTACATAATTATAGAAGATGTGCTCTAAGAACATTGTAAAAGATTTAGTACCCTTACCATAAGTTTGCTCTGGTAATTCAATCTACACTTGAGCAGTGCCATATGCACAGTTTTGGAATCACAAATGTATTGTCGTAGTTGTAGTCAGCTAGGTACTAAGGCTAGGATATGGTAACCTCATACCATAATGCGGCCGTAAGCTTGTTTGATATCTTTAGTATAAGAAAAAAACCTGCTGTACTGACTTTAGAGCCAGTTTCTGTCCTATATGTATATACTAGCTTCGGCCTGCTTTTCTACAAAAATATAACAAAACAACTTCATCCCGCTTCGAGGGTGAAATTATTAAACACGCTGAGATACGTATAAATTAATTTTCAATCTTCAGCCTAAGCACAAAATTTTAATACCCTAACTTCAAAACTAATGGATTTTCATACAAACTTTCATCCCCTATTTTATCCTCTTAAGGGTGGAATTTCGAAAAACCCTTTCTTAGTGGATACCTACTGTTCACAAAAAATACACCCTCCAAATTTCATGTCTCTAAGACCAGCGGCTTAGGCTGTGCGTTGATATATCAGTCAGTCAGGACTTTGAATTTTATGTATATAGATTTTCGTCAAATCAATACTAATTCTTTAGGTGCGCAAATCATCAAAGCATCTGAACCTCCTATCGAAGACGAGGCACATGCTATCAGGCAAGGACAGGGGCCGCGAGAAGGACCGCGAGCGGCAGCGGGCGCTGAGCGCGAGCGGCGGGCCCGCGGCAGCCCGCGCCGCCAGCGGAGCCCTGCCCGCCGCCGCCAGCGAGCCCGACTTGAGGGACGCGCAGGTCAGTCGCTTTACCAATATCTCACTTAAATGTTTCTTTTTAAGGTTTATTGTTACTTGATGAATAAAATTGGTATTTTCGGGTCACAAGTTAGATACTTTGATGAATTGTAATGATAACATTTTTTGTAAAAAGAAGTAAAAGTTGTTCAGCATGACTAATCCAACATAGGTTTCGAAAATATTCCATCTCGAAATCTCCACCCAGTATAATACCTACGTGAAATATTTTATAAACAGTTTATAAGAAATGATGTACTTACTTAAACTATACATGGTAACTACAAAATTATCTCTTGATACTTCTCTGGCTTAAAAGCTATCTCGTAATTCAATTCCTATTCATATAGGTGCCTACTTACGAAATTGAAAATGTAGTATGCTATACACATTTTAACCACATTATATGTCAACTTACACCAAGACTTCATTCCCAGAAATACCTTACTGAGACAGACTAAAAATATCTTACTAAGGTAGGTCGAATTCACCCTTAAGGCCCTTTCTCCTCACACATTCCCCTACTACACTCACACATTCCCCTCCTACAATCACACATATTACTGCGCATTGTGGTCAATTATAAAAATTTGCATAAGTTTATTATTGTTTTTGGTTATTGTGTTAGTGTCATAAGTTTTATTAGGTTTTGAATATTCTAAATTATTATAAGTGGAAATCTTTTAGAAAGAAGAAAGAAAGAAAACACATTTATTTGACGAACACATTAACAGAAACATAACAATATTTAATTTAAACAAATAATCCAGTAGGTCTGTGCCGTCAAAAAGGACACAGCTCAGCATAGTGCTACTGACAACTGTCAGCAGCGCTGATTTTCAGCTGACGCCTTTAGTGATGTCACGGTCGTAAGCACACGAATAAAAAAAACTAAAAATGATAAAAAAATAAAATAAAATAAATATATATTAATGTGCGTGTAGTTTTAAAATGAATACTTAAAAATGAATACTTAAATGTATACTAAAAATTGGTACGTCACATTCGCTGTCATTCAGCAACACAAGCAACACAAACGATTCGACACCCGCCGCGCCGCCACAGCTCACTATTCGTCGGTTATTCAGTTATTTTGTGCGCGACATACAAGCGTGCACCACCATAAAAATAACAATAATAATTTAAATACCTTAAAAATAACAATACTATGTGATTAAATGATGATGAATATATCAAATCAAAACAATAAAAAAAAAAAAAATTGGAGAGGTGAGTGTAAAAACTTTTTTTTTTTATTGGCTGTACTTGTAATAATATCTGTATTGTTATTTCTTTTTGTAATCGCTGTTGATTTCCCTAAGATGAAATTAATAAATAAGGTGAACGCACTCTTATCCGAGCCGAACGTGTCCCCTTTATTAATAAATAAGGTGTAAGTCAGTCTTGTAACACCCAGGTATTAAGATAGCCTCATCCCTTTTTGTTTATATGACATTAGAAAGTGACGGATATATTTAAAACTAGGTATTACCATATTATTATTGGAAGAGATCGCTCTTTAGCGATAAGACCGCCCATTGTACAGTTATTAATATTATGTTCTTTTCTTTCTGTTTTGTTAACTGTTTTTCTGGTGTACAATAAAGATTTATCTATCTATCTATCTATACTATACTTGACTTACACCTTATTTATTAAGATGGTTGAAGTCTTGAGTAACAAAACTTTGAAGGACAGTAGTAGTAGAAAATTCTATTCTATGTATAGAACTCAGTATAGTCATACGACTATGACCTATACTCTATACTATACAGTATAGAGTATAGGCCGTCATGGAAAAACGCAAACGAAGTTATACAAGGAATATATAATATAATATTTACTTCCTTACTATAATATTATAAACGCGAAAGTTTGTATGTATGGATGTTTGTTACTCTTTCACGCAAAAACTACTGAACGGATTTGGATGAAATTTGGCACATAGATAGAATATGTTGTGAATTAACCATCGAGGAAAAAACCCTTAGAGTAATAATACCGAGCAATCCGATTCCGAAACTAGTCAGTGATTTGTGGCAATATGGCGGAATGGATTGCAAATAAAATCAACGTCATTACGCTTCTTTGGGTTAATTTGTTCGATGGAATTAACACATAGGATATTTTTTATCCCGGGAATGCGGGTTAATGAAATTTTTGTTCGAATCCACCCTTAGTCATCACCTTTGTAGCAATCAAACAAATTAAAGCTCAAAGTCCATTATATATCAATAATACGTTATCGCATAGATTTCCAAGTAAGCCTTACACATACAAGCGGCGCCCGCGCATTCCTCGGCAATGTGTCCGCTATGAATGAAGCGCCATTCATTAACGGACATTCCATACTTATCAGATTAGTGTTGCCATACCTACTCGTCGAAGGAGTGTACTATTCAAATGGTTTTATTATAATCATAGTTTATATATATCAGCTGGATAGGAATTCTGACAGATTAAAATTACTTCTTAGGGTTCCGTACCGGGATCAGCAAATCAGCAAATGCAACCTTCCGAACCGGTATTAGATCTGTCTGAAGTATGTATACTGTCAAAGAGTATTAGAGTCAGACTTTTCATAAGTGCCTGCGAAGGTCTATTTGAATAAATGATTTTGAATTTTGATCGTAATTCCCTTAACTACGCCTCCGCTGCCCGTCCGTCATTAAAAATGAAATAAAATTAAAGGGGACAAGGAACTGTAATTTTGTTTTTTTTTTGGTGCGCCTACTGTTACTTTCATAGCAAAGTTCAGTTATTTAATATTATTATTATTGTACCGAACCCTCCGTGAGCGAATCCGACTCGCACTTGGACGGTTTTTTTAAATATTTGTCAGTCTTCCATTACTCGTTCCTTTATTATTACTTATCTGTATTTAAATAGTATAAAACAATTTCGCATGTTTGTCTGGCTGTGCGCTTAGTTATTTTCATCTATGTAACATATTTTCATCATTTAGAACATTTCTAAAAAGTTAATGTGTATTATACAATTACTAGGGGGAAGCCGGGTGTGTCTCGGTAGTTTATGTTTAAACGTGTAAATCTCTGTCTCAAAATTCAAAATTCAATTCAAAATTCAAAATCATTTATTCAATTAGACCGTCGCAGGCACTTATGAAAAGTCTGACTCTAATACTCTAATACCGGTTCGGAAGGTTGCATTTGCTGAGAAGAGCCGGCAATAAACTCAGCAATTACTCTTTTCAAAACAGGCTTAGATTCATTACATATTATTTACATTCTAATCGCACTGAAAACAATAGCGTGCTTTGGCGCAGGAACCACCAGTCCGATTTGAACTATATATATTTAGTTAGGCTCTGCGTTGTCTGTCAGTCAGTCAGTGTTAGAGATCCATTACTTATTATTGTAACTATATTTTCTTCATATTTTAAGAGTGGTTATTACTCAACTAAACAGTTCCATAGTTATGAGTGCGTATAAAGCAAAATGACATATCTTAGAATTGAAAAACCAAGTAAATAATATATAAATGAAAAAATATTTTTTTATGGGTATTTTCATTATACTGGGTGGAGATTTCGAGATGGCATATTTTCGAAACCTATGTTGGGTTCGTAATGCTGAACAAGTTATAGTATGAGCACAATACTTAAATCTCAAAAAAAAAATCTTACGTTTCATACATTATGATCGAGCAAGGTTGACATTTTGTAAGAAAAGTAAAAAAAATATGAGAATTCACTATTGGTCCCAGCAAGCAATTTTACAATATTAGAAAGTAATATACGATACGGTAATGTTATGGTAGCGGACGTTACACATTCCGTAGACAAACTATGTTTGAGTGATACTGCCATTTGTGAGATTTCCACACCATGGTGCATGGGTCAAGGCTGTTTATTCAGCTTAGGCCCTAGTAGGGACTTGAGGCTCATTGGGGAGGGGGGAAAGGTCGGTAACGCGTGAGCGATGCTTCGTGTGTTGCAAGCGTCCATATGGCTACGGTAACCTCTTACCATCAGGCGGGCCGTATGCTTGTTTACCGACTTAGTCGTATAAAAAAAAAACTTATGAAGGTAAAGCTACAGAAGTTACCACCAGCTCAGTGAAATTCAGCAGGGTTTTTTTTTTATATTTAATGGACAATCTGACAAATTATGTAGGATTTTTTTTATGTAAAAAAGAACAAGAAATTAAAGTCATCAAGTGATTAGAAATCCAATTAATATATTTGTTAAACGTTGTTTAAACTAACAACATTATTCAATCACATCGTTTGCCAAATAGTCAATATTTAAACAATCTGTGTAATAGATTTACTAAATGATAGGTTTACGTAGGTATCGTTGCTTATGTTGTTATGATTGTTTGTGACATGTTGGCTGATACGACAGGGAACCAACGTTAGTAATTGTTCTTGAAACAAATAATAAACTTCATCATCATCAGCCTATAATGTCCCATTGCTGAGCACAGGCGCACAGGCCTCCTTTCACAAATCAGGGTGAAAGGGAATGGGCAGATACTCCAACACGCCTGCCCACTGCGCTAGGAGGTAGGCTAGTCGCAGCCGCCTAGAAGGCCTCCAACTAGCTAACTATCACAATTAAGTGATAACCGGGACCAACGGCTTTACGTGCCTTCCGAAGCACGGAAACGCTCGATTTGAAATACCACTAGACGGTCACCCATCCATGTACCGACCACGACGGTGGTAGCTTAACTTGCCGATCGATTAAGAACGGCTTATCATGCTACACCACAAGCGCTATAATAAACTTACATACATATAAATGACACGTAGCTATAATAAAGCAGTACACACGTTCGTATAATATTGGGATGCATGTGGCTCGGTTCGCGTATCATCGGTAATGCTCGGTCAGCGCGCGCGCACGTTTAATTTAGGGCTAATTGACTTGTGTCAGTGACTGTGAGGGTGGCGTGTATTGGTGCAGATTGTAGTTTTATGACTACCCTACCGATTTTTTTTTCTTTTGAATTTTAGTACGTATGAAAAAATTGATCCCGTTCATTTTAACCATACGTTACCAAGTACTATTGATTACATTATTTCAGCGCATTATTGTGTCAGTGTATATAGTTAATGATATTTGCAACACACTTGCTCTTATAGTAACTCTTATTGCACCGCTTTTAGGTTCATATGTAATGCAGCTTATTACACACTATTGCTTTTTACTTCACATTACCGCACCTCGTGTCTCGTGTGTAATGACCAACTTAGCTCACTTGTATCATAATTTACTACACTGTTATATATTATATTACAGTTATTTTACCGTTGCTCTTGGCCGCGTAGCGAAATTTTACGAGTAAACCTTCATCAGCATCATATCAGCCCATGGATGTCCACTGCTGAACATAGGCATCCCCCATTGATTTCCACTTCGAACGGTTCTGGGCCGCTTGCATCCAGCGGCGCCCAGCGACTCTGACCAGGTCGTCGGTCCACCTGGGGGGAGGTCGTCCCGCTCGGTGCTTTCCAGTACGTGGTCGCCACTCGAGAACCTTTCTTCCCCATTGATTATCGGCTCTTCGAGCGATGTGGCCTGCCCATTGCCAATCCAGCTTACTAACTCTACGAGCCATGTCCGTTGTTTTCGTTCTCCTACGAATATCTTCATTTCGGACCCTGTCACGTAGAGAAATTCCGAGCATAGCTCGTTCCATAGCTCGCTGAGTGACTCTGAGCGTAAACCTTATCGTTTGATATCTCCTACTAAGTGGCTATTCCAGCACTGATTCCGCTGTGATATATTATTATACACATCGAACAATTAACCCAAAGAAGCGCAATGAAGTTAATTTTGCTTGACCCACCACCAATGACAAAGCGCTCTGATTGGCTAAGTCAAGGACACATGCGCTCTGATTGGCCAAATCAAGAACACTAGATGCAGTGATTGGTCCTTAGTCCTTACTATTCAAAATCAGTGCTAAGTCACTGACTAGTTGCGGAATCGCATAGCTCGGTATTACGACTCTAAAGGGATCTTTCCTCGATGACCCGACATAATATAATAAATTCTTATGTTTTTTTTACCTATATATATCTCAGCATGATAAGTGGTGATTTGGTCGAAGGTAGGAAGGTATTTTGGTAGGAAGGACACAAAGCCTAGAAGGAACTACATATGTCGAAAATTGACCATCAAAATAAAGAAACCACGACAACAATGCTTAACAACCTTACTCGGCGTACAGTCCAGTGTATTGAGTTCTGCCGGGCCCCCCGACCAGTCTCGGCGCGTCCCTCTTTACACCGCACGCACTTTACTGCACCAGACCACATACGCATTTAAACACGTTAAAAATCATTAAAAGAAAGTTGGTGTAAGTGAGGTTCTGAAGTGTGTCAATAGTGTACTTTCGACCTTACGTTCGTGATGTAAGGTACATAGTGTATTGCCAGGATTGAGCTTTTGATTAGTTAAATTCCTAAAAATTAATGTCATAGAGTAAGAATATTATTATTATTATGTTTTTAACACGCTTTTATTGGCTTCACCTGTATTTATTTTTACAGGCATTTTATTAACTTGCAATGTATGTATGTATGTTCGGGTCAAATCTTGCATGTCGAATTTTACCCACTTCCGTAGCGGTGGTACACATGTATCTATGTTATGTAATCTTCAAACGTAATTTTCATCGACTTAAAAAGACGTTTTGAAGTCACGTTAATTAAACGCACGCAATTGTTTTCAGTGCGATTAGGATGTAAATATTATGTAATGAATCTAAGCCTGTTTTGAAAAGAGTAATTGCTGAGTTTATTGCCGGCTCTTCTCAGCAAATGCAACCTTCCGAACCGGTATTAGAGTATTAGAGTTAGACTTTTCATAAGTGCCTGCGAAGGTCTATTTGAATAAATGATTTTGAATTTTTGAATTTTGAAACTGAAACTTTGCATACTTATCAAGTACTGATGACAATACAATTTTGGTACCATCGAGCTGTTCTGATCATGGATCCGGAAGGTAGGCACTCGAACTCCACAACGGAATAACGTATGTTAGCCGTGTTTGGACTTGTTAGAATCGTCTTGAGATGCATTTTGACCATATATAGGTTCAAGGTCTGATGATGGAGTAGGAGGGTATGCATTGGAACTCCATAATGGAGCAACGTTTCCTGGCCGTGTTTGAGCTTGTTGGAATTGTAGTAAGATGAACTTAACCATATACGATTTTCAGGGTCTGATGATGGAGTAGGAGAGTAAGCACTGGAACTCTATAGTGGAGCATCGTATCGTATCGTAGCCTTGTTTGGAATTATTGGAATTGTCGTGAAATTAACTTTGACCATATATGGTTTTCAGGGTCTGATGATGGAGTCGGAGGGTAGGCACTGGAACCCCATAGCGGAGCAATGTATCCTAGCCGTGTTTAGGCGGATCATTGGAATCGGATTATTGGAATCGTATTATGGTGCATTTTGGCCATATATGGTTTGCAGGGTCTCATGGTGGAGTCAGATGGCAGGCACTGGAGCTGTTTATTTTAAATGCGAAAGAAAGTGTGATTGGGAGAAAAAAAATTATAAGTAGCATTATAAAATGGTATGAATAATTTATTGTGTCTAAAAACTACACAAAGAACAAATACATTACATACATTTTCAGTCCGCGACTGTACGACGTAAACTGTACCAAGGATCATTACATCAAAATACTATGTTTCGGCACAGGTTTCGGAACGAATCATTGTGCGTTTCTTCGAATAGAATTTAAAACTTGTTTCCACACTATCGGATGAAAAGCACATTTGAACCCAGATTTCGAATGATAAACAAAACCTTCCGTGCTTGTGAGCGGGATTATTGCTTCATGTTGTGAGTAAACTATACTGTAGGTAAACTAAATAATTGAAACAATATTTCATAGGTGCCATAAAAAATATGACTTATTGCGATATAAAAATCTCAACCAGTATCTGAATAATGTATTTATTTCCATCAAATCATTGAAATGAGAAACTTCGTACTGTGGAGTATCGTCGCTTTACAGTTGATAGAGCTTGCGACTAATCCGTGTGCGGCGACGCGGCGCGGGAGCGGGAGCGAGCGTGGGAGCGGGCGCGGGAGCGGGCGCGGGAGCAAGAGCGAGCGTAGGAGCGGGCGCGGGAGCAAGAGCGAGCGTAGGAGCGGGCGCGGGAGCAAGAGCGGGCGCGGGGGCGGACGCCGCGAGCTCCGCGTGAGCTACGGCGTGGACGACGTTGACGACAGGTACCCCTACGTCGTCAGCGTACAATATCGCCGCAGGAAGTCTTGCACTGGCACACTCATCACTCCTGACTGGGTGCTCACCGCTGCTCACTGCTCTGTTGGCACCCACATAAGATTCGGTAATATGTCGATGAAAATAAATGAAAAATACATCAGAAAAATAATTAAAACCATCACTCATCCAAGATCACAACTTATAGATCTTCCACAAATTAAAAAAGCAAATAATGATATAGCTCTGCTTCTTATAGAGCCAATCCATTTGAAGAATTACGGTAGAATTTCCGCCCTGAACTACAGGTCATTGATTGGACATCCAGTAGAGTATGCCGGTTTTGGTAACACCTGGACCGATTCAGATGAGAACATTCGCCAGATTTATATAGAGCATCAATTGAGACCATTGCAGCTTGGTGCGGGTGTAGTGGTGCAATGTGGCATTGATCGTTATTTTTTCGAACCGAACTTGTGCGTCGCACCAAAATGTTCGAACAGCAAGCAAGAGGCATTACCCGGTGATTCTGGCGGGCCGCTGTTTTATGGCGGGAAGATCGTCGCTGCTCACTCTGGTAGCGTCTCTTCCTTAGGATCGTACATCCCCGTTAGCCCCTATTTGGATTGGATACACGATACCATGAAGCAAGAAAAGATTTAGAAAATTAAAGACTTTATCCATTGACTACAAGTTTTCTTTTGCAGGATTCCATTTAACAACAACACAATTATGTGAAAAAAAAACTATAAAATAGTACCTATTAATGTTATTTTCTGTTTCAATCCTGATATTCGAAGCGTATCGAATTGTTACATCAACTGTATGCAATATGTAACATTAAATATATTATACATATTGTATGCTTACTATAGATTCATGTTTTAAACTAAAATGTTGTTTTATATCGATTGCAAATTTCAATAAAGGGTATGAGATAACTCTTATCTGACACTGATTTGAAGTCGGAGAAAGAGCTCGACGTATTCCATTGAAAATATATCGTTTTACTTTTTTTTAATTAATTGTTACTATTCAAATGAAGGGAAATATTCTCAACGACCTGCCGATAGACTGGTGCTCATCCTTAACAACCCAGGTTGAAATTTAGGAGGTGTCCTTACATTTTATTGGAACGCTGTTAACAGATACTTCATTGACGGCCAAAGCCCGTCTCACATGCCCTTTACTAATAGCTAAAGCACCAACCTAGACCATTATACAACATTAACGCTAGTCAAGGAGAAATCTAGACATCGGCGATCGGGTACAAGTGTACAACACAACTGCACTATTCACTTTCCGATTTCTCTCTAGTAAACATCCGAGTGTGGGGTGTGGAGTGTGATCAGACTATAATGTCCCACTGCTGAGCACAGGCCTCCTTTAACAACTGAGGGTGAAAGGGACTGGGCGATACTCCACCACGCGCGCCAACTGCGGATTGGTGGAGGTAGGCTAGTGGTCAACCTACTGTTGGAATTTTTCAAGCCGCCTAGAAGGCATTCAACTAGCTTAACGACTGTCACAATTAAGTGATAACCGGGACCTACGGCTTTACGTGCCTTCCAAAGTACGGAAACGCTCGATTTGAAATACCACTAGGCAGTCACCCATCCAGGTACCGACCACGACAGACGTAGCTTAACTTTGCCGATCGATTAAGAACGGCTAATCATGCTACACCACGAGCGCTTCGCTTCACTGATAATCATTATTGAGATAATATTCAAGGCAAAAGTAAATTGAAATGTCTTAAACTGAAGTGAATCGATCGGTATAGAATCACTATCATCATCCAACTCTTATTGAAGCTATTTCGAGAAGACGAGTTCATAAGAATATTTTTGTACGGAATTTTGTTTGGAATTCTTCATGTTTTGTAATACACTTGTAGGGATACAAAATCGATAATTCATTGGTTCTGAAGTTGATCTTTTATGTGAAACTTGCAGTCAAAGAATCATGGCGAGAGCCATACATTGATTTGTACAAAAAAATCATTTTAGAGGGTTTTGAATCACATCCAATTTTGAGATTACATACATTACCACTATTACCAGCAATATATTAATATACTTGAAATATTTTATATACCCCGCAAAACATAACAACAAAATAACGGGTTTGGTCGCGGTTCGCTGGCATGGCATAGAATGTCGCATTTTTATCCCGGGGAACTAAAAATATTTTAAATGCCTCAAGTTATTGCTTAGGCACACAGGATCAATTATAACATCATTTCAACGTCTCTACAATTCTTTATTTTTTGTACAAATCTCGCCATGATTCTTTTTACCATAATGTAAGTGCTTGGTCGCTAATGTAATTTGTGTAAATATTTGAAGAGATTTTTGTTTTTTTCATTATTTACATTTACATCGCATAATTCAGTCATTTTTAACCGACTTAAAAAAAAGGAGGAGGTTCTCAATTCGGTTTTTTTTTGTTACCTCATAACTCCGTCATTTATGAACCGATTTGGAAAATTCTTTTTTGTCTGGAAGGGTACACTTCCCGTTCCATTGATCAGATCAGGATCTGATTACTTTTTCGTGTACTTTGAAGTCGGTTTAAGTTTTTTGTAAAACAGTCCAATTATTGGATGAGTCAAATGATCTGGGGCTCTACCCCGTAACTTTGGTGGTAATCGTAACGAACACCATTAATGAATTTCATCCAATCAGGGCCCACCAATGGTCATCGTCGCGTCATACCGCGTGCGCGTCATTGGATGAAATAATTAATGGTGTTCGTTACGATTATCACCAAAGATACGCAATAGCCCGGCTGGTTTCCATCCATAGTATAAACTCCGTTTGGTTCGGAGTTCGGGATCGTGCGTGTGTGACGAATGTCACAATGTCAATGACATTTCAAGTCATCTTTGGCTAGGTAGATATTGTTTTCTCCACAAAAATATTACTTTAACTTTTTTTCTGAATCTATTTCTGTGAAGTAACAAAATACCAATCAAATTGTTTGCCCTCCTAGTTAATTGTAACACGACAAACACGATTTCAGTACACGTGTATTTGCAATTTTGTGTTACTGTCACGTTGTACATGTCTTCAGTTAGGTTTTGTACTTAGTTTAGTAACTCATAATTGCGTACCTACATCGCGCGGTGTTGGTTAATTTAGTCTACGTCTGATGAGCCTCCGAAGTTTAAAATAGATTTTACACCCGCGTTTTCGTGTATGAAAAGTAGCCCAAGGAAGGAAGGACCTGGTTGCCCTGACAATTACCTCCTAAGCCCTGCCTTTCTTTAGCTGCCTATACACGTTGACTAAGTGCGCCTTGCTGACTGGTGACTGTCTGGCGTCTGTGGACACGATTGGTCGAGAGTGAGTTGTGCAGAAAGACTGACACTGCTCTGAAGTCCGGAGTGTGACCAGTCGAGGCTAGACCCCTAGTGGTGACAAGCCACTTCTAGCCCACAGCTAGCTATCCGAACGATGACGGTCTATGGCAAGGCAAGCCAAGCCAACAGTCTGCACATTGGCGCCCGCCTTCGCTCGCCCAACATACATTTCAGTACTAAGTTATCGAAGCCAATTACTATTGCTTATGTATAATTCACACATGATTGGTTGATTGCGTGCTTCCACTATGTAACATAAACGTTATATACTAACCTGAAAACGCAGCTGCGTAACTTTCGAGAATCGATTGAGAATCAACAAATAAAAACGTAATACTGTGTGGATGAAACGGCAATGAGTTTTCGGTGATCGAAAACATCGTGAGGAAACTATAGCATGAAGGTAGGGTACTACTTATATTCGCCTAGCTGGCAGTATCGTGTTGAAAATCTGTCACCAAGTAGGTACTTGGTTTGTCCGAGCCGAGAGCATGATCCCTTCTACCTGCCTGTATCCCTTATCTAATAATCTAACATTAATGTTTTAATAACTAAAAAACACGCTTATAAAAGCCATTTACTATAAAGTATTAACGATGGTACCAAATTATTGTGTCTTCGTTCCTTGATAAGTGTCCAAAGTTTTACTATAATCTGAAGTTTTTAAGTCGATGATAATTACGTTTGAAGATTCCATTACATACATACAGGACAAGCTAATAAAAGTGTCTTAAAAAGAGACTTCTATTGACACCCTTTTGGCAAATGTGGGTTTTCTAAATGTCGTGGAGCTTAGTGACTAGCTTTGCACTGTGCTTTCATCCGGGCTATAAAATTATCTCTGTCTAATTTCACCGCAATCGATCCGGAAGTTTAGTCGTAAAAACTTTGCTAACATTTTTTATTTTTTTTTCTATTGCCTATGTAGTTTCTGCCTGACTGTTTAAAACCTGCATCCCTGTGTTGTTTTTCGTTCAGGTTACTTTCTACGTAGTACAGAAATTCGATCAGCCATTGCCATGTGATTGAGTGACAAGCATCTACTCAATTTTCGCATTTATGATGTACGCAGAAAGGGATATTATCAGTTAAAAATCTTATGTGATCAAAGCAAATATTAAACGTTGCCTTATTACATTTACTTCAACATCAAATGTAGCAGACAAATAAATAATTCGTGAGCACAGTTCCAAAGCTATACAAATATTTGAAGATAAAACAAAACGGTAAGCAAACTGAATATTTATCAAATAGAAATAGGGTTATACAGTCTATTTCTGTGATATCTGTTATCATTGTTTGCCGTCGCAAGGGCCGATCTAAATATAGCCCGCTGATTCATGAAGGACGACATGAGGACGACTCATATTTGTAATGGTTTCTAAATCTAGGTTAATATTTAACTCGCATAGTTTGATAAGTAAGCGAAACTGAGCTTTTTCAGTTACTGTAAAAATGTTTTTGAGATTTTCTAGTTTTTTTTAGATGCAGGAACTAAGGGAAATTAATGATGCGTGAATGAGAGGCAATTAATCGGTATAGAACAATTGAAAACTGTTTTACAGAAAACTTAAGCCGACTTCAAAGTACACTAAAAAGTAACCAACCTGACCAGCCGGGCTATTGCGTATCTTTGGTGGTAATCGTAACGAACATCATTAATTATTTCATCCAATGTCGCGCACGCGGTATGACGCGACGATAACCATTCGTGGGCCCTGATTGGATGAAATTCACCAAAGTTACGCGGTAGAGCCTTTGATGACAACGGGACCAAACGGGAAGTATACCCTTCCAAAAAAAAATAAGAATTTTCCAAATCGGTTAATAAATGACGGGAGTTCTGAGGTAAAAAACATTTAAAAAATCATACAACCTAATTGAGAACCTCCACCTTTTTTTGAAGTCGATTAAAAATAGAATCATAGCGATCTTTTTCCAAAAATATGAGAATTTAATTGGGCCTTGATTCCTTTAGGACATGATTAATCTTCGGTACCATAATATGTGTTTTATTTAAGAGAAGTGTCCTGACTCTTTAAGGTTAAAGCCGAAGCGCCCGAAACCATTACTTAGATTTGGAAAAAAAATGTTTGGACTTGTCGGGTTTTAACACAATCCCAAATTTGCGCATTATAAATAGTCCTAATAGCTAAAGCGACTCCAATACCTCTTCGGAAGGTTGCATTTGCTGAGATGAGTCGGCTATTACTCTTTTCAAAACGACTTCACATTCTACTTTTGCCGTTAAATAAAATGCGTGCTTTGGTGGCAAATGATAAACAGTAGACAGTAGTAGTTCGTAAACGTATACTGCACTTGTAGCAAACGGGACCTGCTCTGTAATCCTGAAGGATACGGGTAATCCTACAGGATCAGGAGCAGGTCCCGTTTGCTATTTGGGTTTTTTTTTATTTTTATACAACGGTACAGTCGGTAAACAAGCATACGGCCCGCCTGATGGTAAGTGGTTAACGTAGCCAAATGGACGGTTGCAGCACAAGAAGCATCGCTCACGCGTTACCGACCTTTCCCCCCTCCCCTATGAGCTCTGGCGACCTTACTCACGCGCAGGAACAGAACTTTACACGACATAAAGTCATTTGGCTGCGGTATTCTGTAAGGTGGAGGTACTTCCCCAGTCGAGCTGCTCTTTGAGCGAATAAACGCTATGCTCTACCTCTCTAGAAATATGTATAGGTATGCTATTTAGCTATAGGTATGATAAAGTGCTTAGCGTCAAATAAAACTCGCCAAGCAACCACGTCTCGCGGTGAAACTTCAAAGTTAATTACAACTGTAAACGTATATTTAACAAACGTTAATGTACATTTTACAACTGCACAGACTATGCCAACACCGCCATTAAATATATATTGCGTTAAAAATAAAATAAACTCTATCGCCTTCCAGTTTTCATTGTTTGAATTAATACTGTATCTTTACTCTTACCTATTGCTTGGGATGACCAGTGACATCCGTGGTAATTGACATTGTTGTTGTACAGTTTTCTGTGTCTGAAACGAATGGTTTGTCTTATTGATAAGTCAAATCTTTTGTGGTTAAGTCATCACTTTTATATGGTTTTATGCTCAAGGCATAGAAATAAATATACCTAGAAAGAACGTCGCCATACTACACGAATATATAAAACAGGCCAACTTTTATAGGCTGCTGCGCGTAACAGCTACGTTTTACGCTCCCTCTGCGTCATTCTGCTTGTCATAGTGACGTTCATAATGATAGCAGTTGTTGAAATATTCCAATTAAAATCGGGAGAAATTTTAATATTAAACATTATTTTGCAATTTTATTTATTTTTATTTGATTTAGCCCCTAACAGCTAGGGGCTATTTTATCGACGCGTGCACAGCTTCAACGCTCAATCTGGATGTATCCTTAATCAAAGGCTCAAGGTTCACATTGTTGAAAAAAAATTCTCTAGATATCGCATTGGACCATGTATGGACCATATAATGGGATTAGTTTGCTGCAGGGCAGGCTGATTTCTTAAACGGATGTACTTTTGAACTTGAAAGGTCATCAATGGTGCTTTATTATACATACCTACATACATATATTCTTTAACGAGGGTGTGATATACTGTTCGATAAAACGTGTAGATTAGACTCATCATCAACAGCTCATTTGCCACCAGTCCAAGGGCTTAAGCATCCCCGAATTTGTCCGTACAAATTTTGATGCAAACAAACACACATTGCACTACTAACATCTACAGATGCAAGTGATTGATTGATTGAGAATAGTCTGGAGACACCCGATGTCGGCGTATCGAGGTCGCCAGTTGACCTGGATTCGATACGCGCATAAATAGATATAGTACGCGATAAATATGCGATTTAACGATAACTCTGCTACTCTTTCGGTAGTGAGATTACAGATTTTTCGCTTCTTTTCATATTCTTTCGTAATTGTGTTTTAATTGTTAAGACAATCGAAGGTTTAATTATCATAATACGTTGGACAGTTCATAGTAATATTAGGACCTATAATATGCCTATAGTATTCTGATTCTTATACATTTTGGTAACACTCATCAGTACCCAGATTCTTATATGCTTCTTAATCCTTGCCTTATAATAATCTTATGCCTTCGTTAATCTTTCTTCAAACTTCAACGTCAAAGGAATTCATTGGAATTAAAACAATTGGGAAGGACTTACTTACCAAGCAGATTTCATGCTATTGAGAACATATGTTCGAGTTATCCTTTAACGTAGGGATCATTTCTGTTTAGCGCTAACAGTCGATCAAAGACATTCTGCTGCTGCATCGTGTAGGTTTATACAAAGATGTTTATTGTGCTTTTAAAGTGCAGATATTTTAGAGTTCGATATCTGTAAAGGAAATGACTACTTTCTCAAAGAACCTTGTTTTAGGTTTAGGAGGTAAATTAGACAGTTTCCTATAATAATAGATCGAACAAAACTACCCATAAATAATTTCAGAATATGATACGTATATTACAGAGCCAAGCCGCTTTTAGCATAATACCATCTGCCCGTAACTAACTGAATTATAACCCGATGGAATAACAAGCGTTGATAATTCAATCCTGTCCATTAATGAGGCTGACTTCCGCATTCGGCAAGGTTATTTGGGATGGCCTCTTTTAATAATGAGCATGTAACATAGGGTCAAGACATTGATATTCGTTATCTGTTGCGTGGAATATGGTATCGTTGGCTTTTGGGATTCTTTTGCCAAATTGGGAGCAACATTTTAGAGGACATGGAAAATTCCGTTGTGATTTCCGTGATTTTTTATTGATAGTCTATCGTTTGACTGCAATCTCACTGCGGTGTTGAATGATGAGGCCCCTAAGATGGTGGTTATTACTCCAAGCTTAAAAGAGAAAAAGCTGTTCAGTGCAGCTGTCATGAAACCAGTAGGTGTTTGACGACAGATTTTGACTGGTCCATTAGTTGCCCCTCGCGGTTCCACCCGCGTATCCGTGGAAGATATTGCATTCCCGGGATAAAAAGTACCCTATGTGTTAATCCAGAACATATTCTATCAGCGTGCCAAATTTCATTAAAATCTATATATAGTACAGTAGTACCCAACTGATATGGCTTACCGATGTACCTGCGTAGAAGACACATTTTCAAAGCGCGGGAAATGCTATTGGTCGGCAGCTGCCGCCATGTGTGCGGAGGGCCGTGACTTGCGAGTGAGACGGAACTAACAGCTGCACTGTATTATGAACCTTATATTAGTGATCTAAGGTCGATTGTATGTTTTAAGCATTCTTTCGTTAATCTTCAGGCCATACTTTCTTTTCTGTGCGAACGAAGATTCACGACGCGCCTTATCAGTTGGGTACTACTGCTACTAAAAATAATTCAGCTTGTATCTACATACAAGCTTTATGTAAACATGTGTGCTCTACAGCACACATGTACATAAAGAAAAATAGTTACTCTCGTCAAAATCCTATCGGTACATTTATAGCTGGAAGAAAAACACGAAACCCTAATTTTAACTGTGCCCATCGCGCTCTTGACCGTTTTTTTAAACACAATCATATCTCAAGCGGAAAGTTTATTTTTGATAGCCTTGATTTTGCTACACTATCGCCCGATGTCGTTATGTTTTCAGTGAAAACTACGAGATCTGTGCGAAATTCTTGTTGGGTTTAGATATGTATTTCATGCTGAAAACCTTCTGCGCAAGTGGTTTTCTTAAAATATTATATTTAACTAGCTGCCCGGCGCGACTTCGTTCGCGTGGTGCTACCCTACCCTACCCTATCTAAACCATAACTATATACCATACACTATAACCTATATACCGACTGCAGCGCCATCTGCCTGGCTGATGTGTGAATCTAAACCATCCAGGGCGCCCCTCAAACGCATAAAAAAAATTCATTCAAATCGGTCCAGCCGTTTAGGAGGAATTCAGTGACATACACACGTACAGTAGAACTTTATATATAAAGACTAGCTGAGCTGCCCGGCGGGACTTCGTTCGCGTGGTGCTACCCTACCCTGTGGTGCTGCTCTACCCTACCCTACCTTACCTGGGCCTAAACTGAATAAATGACTTTTTGATTTTGATTTGAGTATTAGCAATCATTTCGTTTTTTCTCTCTTCAAACACCGCAGCCTGAATGTAATGATCATCAATTGGACAAAAAGTCCCTGATTCAATGACTGACACATCTTTACACATGAGCACCAGTATACGACCATGTTATTAACTACTTACTCGCTCTCAATTGTCCCCGTCCATTACCATCTAATAAAGATATAATTCTCATTACATTGTTCTAGTTGAGTTGTAGACAGCGTCCCAAGTATTGAGGGACGTCTATACAACTCTAATCAGTCATATTTCAACCACCGTCGAAGACTGACGCGCTCACAACACTACATATTCCTTGCTTTACTGTGGTGCATTTATCATAGCTAATTAGTGTGTCCATGTTAACTTTTTTGTATTGTGTGTGACGTTTATAACGTAACTTATAAGTTTCGCATTAAGGTCGATATTAGCTTGTCACGAGAAAATTTAATTAAAAACGGATTCTTAATTTGAATTTGCGTTTTTAAATTGTCAGTGGTTCTGAACGATGGAACTGCGATTTGGAATCTTATGAAGATTGCAATAAGTGTTATTGACGAAATGATGATGATCATAGTGATGTGTTTGTGATAAGTGTAAGGTGATGATAACAAGATGGCGAACAGAGTGATGGGATACGTTATATGCGGTTATAATTCCGTGGATAATTTGTTGGTGAGTCGCATATAAAATTTTGATGTTGCCATGTTTAAATAGTAAAGATTCAATTTATGCAATTTAAAGAAATAATGAATAAATAAAAATGCCTATTGGATTTCGATGAATGTGGAATTGATATTTTGTCATCAAAACACCTATGGTAAATTTAATAAAAACAGCGGTTCCGGGGATTTTAAACTCTATGGTAGTCACGATAATAGCACGTGGTATTTCTTAAATTATTTCACACTAGCTGTACCGCGCGGTTTCACCCGCATTCCCGAGTGATCGTATGTTTTCCCGGGCTAAAAAGTGTCCTATGTGTTATCCAGATCATATTCTATCGGTGTACCAAATTTCATATAAATCCGTTCAGTAGTTTTTTCGTGAAGGACAATACAAAATTTCGCGTTTATAATATAGTGGTTTTCCCAATGGAGTACAGCATGGGGTTCTTCAAAAAGGCTTTGAAGAGATTTTTGCAGGGTCGGCAACGCGCGAGTAACACCCCTGATGTTACAAGCGTCTATAGGCTGCGGTAACCGCTTACCATCAGGCGGGCCGTATGCTTATTTGCTACCTAAGTAGTATAAAAAAAAATTAAGGACTTACCTCCTTTGTAGGTTCACAAAATGGATATTTTTATTGTATCTTTATGTAATGTTTTATCTAAATTCGTTCAGCCAAGCATACAAACAAACATTAGCATCTGTAATTTCTAAATAGAATAAAACAGTCGCTATTTCTGTCGGTCTGTAAATGCGCTTTGTTTTTTTGCGCAATCGATTTGCATGCGGTTTGTTTATTTAGAAATTGTCTTCCGGTAGGTTTATTTACGTACTAGCTTCCATCCCGCGGATTCACCCACTTGCGATATATATAGTTTTCGCGGGATACAAAGTATCCTATGTGTTAATTCAGAACATATTTTATTTGTGTACCAAATTTCGTCCAATTTTCGCATTAAGTAGCATTGCGTGAAAGAATAGCAAACAACTTCACATCCTTACAAAATTTCACATACAATACCCGGGGCGGGTCGCTAGGTTTTTCCCACACACTTTTATAAATATCCTGGGACATTCCTCACACACGGTCATCTGATCCCAAACTTAGCAGACCTTGCACTATGGAAATCAGATAACTGATATAATACATATACTACTACTAGGTAGGTACTTTTTAACTGACTTCAAAAATAGGAGGTTCTCAAATCGGTTGTATATTTTTTTTTTAAATGTTTTTTTACCTCATATTTCCGTCATTTATTAACCGATTTGGAAAATTCTTTTTTTGTCTGGAAGGGTACACTTCCCGTTTGGACCCATTGTCATCAGATCAGGATTTGATTACTTCTTTGTGTACTTTGAAGTCGTTTTAAGTTTTTGTAAATCAGTCCAATTATTGTTTGTAATACATAATTACACCCAGACCCAGGACATACAGACATTTTCATGCACACAAATGCATGTCATGTCATGCAGCGCGATAGGTGGAATCTTAACCAGAGTCTTAACCAGCGCCAGCTGGCCCATAATTTTATTTTATTAATATTTTTTACTTATTTTATATCCATGCAAAGTTTAACAAGTTATTTTTTTATGGAAGGACAAGCCTTCTCAAGGTCACTATTAGATCCTCTTTAGTGGCCAATACCACCAATCTTCTCGGTTATAAAGGCTGGCACACTATTTCTGAACCCCTTATGAAGAGTCGGGAACCACCTGCGGTAGTTCCTGCCGCCAGAGCATCCACCCTAGTCATCATCATCAGCCTATAATGTCCCACTACTGAGCACAGGCCTCCTTTCACAAATGAGTGTGAAAGGGAATGGGTAGATACTCCACCACGCGTGCCCACTGCGGATTGGTGGAGGTAAGCTAGTGGTCAACCTACTGTTGGAATTTTTCAAGCCGCCTAGGAGGCATCCAAATAGCTTAACGACTATCACAATTAAGCGATAACCGGGACCAACGGCTTTACGTGCCCTCCGAAGCACGGAAACGCTCGATTTGAAATACCACTAGACGGTCACCCATCCAGGTACCGACCACGACAGACGTAGATTCACTTTGCCGATCGATTAAGAACGGCTAATCATTCTACACCACGAGCGCTTCTTCCACCCTAGTACTCACTGTGAAAGTTGCACCGTGATCACTCATGATTATTCAAGGACAGAATAATTAAATATTCCCGACTGCAACTAGTGATATAGAATCTATATGTATGCATGAATATTATCTATATTGTAGATAATATGTATACATATGCATTGTTGTGGTCAAAGACCCGCAGCCTTGCCCGCATGCGGTGGTGACACAATTTCATTCATTCATCTAGCGAAAATACGAGAGTTGATGAGGTTCTAAGCTAATAAGTTATTGGAAGCGGTTAATTGAAAAGAAGCTCTACCTTTTAAGTCGCAAGATTGAAATTCAATTGAAGACTCGACTTCTTGATTCTCATAAATGAGGAAATCTTTTTTTATACGGCTCGCCTGGAGGTAAGCGGCTACCGTAGTCAAATGGACGGATGTTGCATAACGAGACGGTTGCAACACCCAGGGCATCACTTACATGTTACAGACCCATCTTCCCAACTCAATGAGCTCTGGCCTAACTTTACTCCCACGCCGGAACCACAACATTGTTATTTGGTTGCCGTTATTTTGCCATCTGCTGCTGAGCAGGTGATTCGCCATTTGCACTTGAGTCTCCTAGACTTTGTAAAGGTTGGTAACATTGGCAATGCCCCTGATGTTTCTATTATTGCTTATGTCCAGAGAGGACAATGGCTACGTACCATCAGGTGAATTCCCTCAAAAAAGATAATAAGAATCGATTGGAGCATTTTTTTCAACAATCTGTTTATTTGATTCTCAAAAATATCTTGAGGACATCTTTGAAAACAAGACAAAATAGTAAACATCAACAATTGACAATAACAAAAACAGGTGCTCTAAGAATGTAGCTATTTAGTTACTTTGCGCCCCGCGGTTTTAACCACACCACAGATACCTAAACAAGACCTAAAAATGGTATTAGTTCGCTACTGGTGAGACTTGCATTAGTACAATTATTTTATTGTGTTATGTGTTTCAAACACATAACACAATAAAATAAACAAACGCGCAAATAAAATAACAAATAAAATAAATAAATAAACACGAGCGCTTCAAACACAGTGTTTGAAGCGCTCGTGGTGTAGCATGATTAGCCGTTCTTAATCGATCGGCAAAGTTAAGCTACCTCTGTCGTGGTCGGTTCCTGGATGTGTGACCGCCTGGTGGTATTTCAAATCGAGCGTTTCCGTGTTTCGGACGGCACGTAAAGCCGTTGGTTGGTTGGATAGCTAGTTGCATGCCTGCTAGGCGGCTTAAAAAAATCCAACAGTTAGCTGACCACTAGCCTACCTCCATCAATCCGCAGTGGGCACGCGTGGTGGAGTATCGCCCAGTCCCTTTCACCCTCATTTGTGAAAGGAGCCCTGTGCTGAGCAGTGAGACATTATAGGCTGATGATGATGAATAAAATCAAATTTTAATTATCTAACGGCAGCGGTATGACCTGTGCATTGCATTGAAATGTTTAAAACACACATACGGTAAATTGTTGAAATAATTCACAGTATTATTTTAGTTATTATAATTTTATAACAACTATTAATAATATGATTATATTTGAACTATTTCCCTGTTTTAACGTTATTAATAACACATTCCTTAGCTGCTTATCAATCGTACCAGTTACCAAATAATTATATTGCTAGATGTCGTTTGTTAGGATCCTAATTACCCATTCTTACTTATCTAGTTTATTATTTATTTTATTTATTTAAAATACAGTAAAAAGCAACGTATATTAAAAACCACACAACGCAAACCTCAAGGGGTTTACCTGTACGTGGCGAAGACGTTCGTTCGCATAGTTATTATTATTATTATGAAATTTTTCTAAGTTCGTTAATTTTGACATAATGGTGCGTCCATTCTAACTATGAACTATAACTAACGAACGAGCCTACAACGAGCACGATGCGTATCCCTTGGTTATTGAAAAAACTGACAATCGCGCTCGTTCGAGGCTCGCAAGCCCGTCCACGATACGCGAATCGTGCTCGCATTGTGCTAGTTCCAGGCTCGTCTCGTGCTCGGTTAGCCAAGCATGGACGCACCATAAGAGAACAAATTATTTGTATACCTGATATCCTTCAACCTTCATTAGACCAAATTCTCTCTCTGAGAGACTCATTGTAATTTCTTCAAAACTTGATATCTCGTCTAACTAACGAAATGAGTATCTTATATTTATGGTAAAATTTTGTATGCTAACGCGCTGTAATTCATCGATGTTGTATCCCCGCAAGTATATTACAAAACATGAGGTATTCCAAACAAAATGCCGAAGAAAAATACTCTTATGAACTCGTCATCCAGAAATAACTCCCAACATGAATGGGCAGCTAAATATAGCGACGTACAGACACGCCACTTTACTATATAGACACGTGAGGGTCTGATTAGTATCGAAGTTTGTTGTTGAAAACATCGCATACATATATAAATATACCTATTGTGTAAACGAGTAGACATGTGGAGACCTCGTGCCGAGGGACAATTTATTGACTCTAGCTTGAGATAAGATCCCGAAGATGTGCAGAGATTTGTAGGCAGGAAACGGTTATTCGATGGATGTAGATAGCGAGTTGTTTTTTTTATATGTTTGATACGCTATAACTCTTGTCTAGGAAGCTAATGTTCCCGCAGTAAATCAAGCATGATATAAAATACGAATGCCGTGAGAGTTTTCGGTTCGAACGCTACAAAGAACTTGTGCTCGATGATGGGAAATATAATGAAGAAACTGTGTCGAGGTGGTAGGGATACTTATTAGAACCCCGCTGTTGAAAATTTTTTTTTTTTTTTTTTACTGTGTATAGGCCTGTGTTTGACCACAATCTCACTATGGTAAGTGATGATGTGGTCGAAGGTGGTAAGCACACAAAGCCTAGAAGGAACTGACTCTCAAGTGCAGCTGACGGAACACACCGATAGGTGCTTGGCGACAGATTTTCAACTTGAGGGTGGTAGCCAGCCAGACGGGTACTACAAAGTACCCTACCACCGTGCTATGGTTTCCTCACGATGTTTTCCTTCACCGAAAGCTCAAGCTCATTGTAGGATTCGAACCCGGGACCTTCGTCTCGGTATCCGACGTCACTACCACTGAGCCTTAAAAATATGAGAAACTTGAGAGCCAGCCTACTTGCCTTTGTCAGCAATCAATGACCATAGGCGGCCATCAAATAAGTACGTTTTTAGACATTTGGAATGCTGTCATCACCTAGCCTCATTCCATCGTCCGATTTCCGATGTGCTAATAACATGTAAAACCATGTGAAAATAACCGTACGGTACCGGTATCCCAATAACCGAAGAAGTATGCACATTTACAGAAATTGTTGTTTTGCTCCAAATCCCAACTTGCGTGGAGAGCGTCCCAATCGCAGGTCGTTGATCGTAATCCAGACGACATTAGAATAGTTTGCTGTGACCGTGTGACACGATTTTAAAATGGGCGCTTGATTTTGGCTCAATTTAAAGTTTGACTCAGATGCTTACAGATTTGGTTTTATGATCAGCAACATTAGTCGCTGAACAGATCCAAAACAAAACACCAATACACTTAGGAATGTCCGTAATGTAGAAATTTATAGTCTGAATGTTTTTATAAACACACATTTACTTTATCATTAGTGTTCTTAGTGATTTGTAAAAGATATCATCGACTGTATTTCAGCACTTCGAAATTTGAAACATCGATCGACTGTACTGCGAATGTTCGTGAGTTCGAAAAACGTTGGTTCGAATGTATGCTATTGCGAAAAACTCTGATTCGAATATATTTTAGTGCGAAGTACGTGAGTACGAAAGTATGCCATTTCGAAAAACTCTGATTCGAATATATTTTAGTGCGAAGTACGTGAGTACGAAAGTATGCCATTTCGAAAAACTCTGGTTCGAATATATTTTAGTGCGAAGTACGTGAGTACGAAAGTATGCCATTTCGAAAAACTCTAGTTCGAATGCTTTCCATCGCCAAAGATCCATGTTAGTTCAGTTCCTAAATAATAAAACAAGAAAATAAATGGTTGATACCTAAATAAAAAAAGTTATCAGCGAGATGCGATTGAAATAAAAACCGGCCAACGGTCTGAGTTTGACTCGCTCACCTAGATGTATAATTTCTTGGTTTGGGCCCTAAATGTAGAAAAAAAAATGTAGAAAAAAACCGGACCGCATAACTAAATTTGTTTGTGAAGGAATTTTGATGATTTCGAAATAACTGCTAATAAGGAACATCGTTCCATTTTTCCTGTTCTTTGTTTTTCAAAAAAAAACGTCATTGGTTTTTGAAAAAACCACAAAACAGGTAAAATTCAAAAAGTCAGGAAGTCGCGGTTTCCCACACCTGCTACAAAACTGGCATGCCACCGTGCCAAATCTACTTTGAAGTGCAAATGCGATGTCTGGATTGTAAGGAGTAACGGTAATCACGACTTTAAACTTTATTTTGTGTTTTTTCAAAAACCAATGACGTAATTTTTCTCATTTGATGTTATAGAATGTTAGTAGACCATGGTCTGAACTACGTTTGTTCCAGCGAAAAAACGATTAAAAAGTCACCGTGTATACCGGGTGTTGTTCTGCATTTGTGCCATATTTAAGGAGGTTGATATTTCACCTGTATAGAACACTAATCAATTATAAAATCATGCTCTTAAAATTAAATATTATTTTTAAAGTTTTGTAAAAATAAAAATGCCACCGAATTAATTACCTATTTTATAATAACTAAATAAGTCATTTACTATTGGTTCTGTAAATATGGCACGAATGCAAAACAACACCCTGTATATACAGGTCGTTCTTTTGGTCAGTAACGAGCGACTCAGGGTTGATAATACAAATGATATTGTTGCTAAAAAAAATATAAAATAAATTTTTTTTTTGAATAATATAAATAAAATTTATTTAAAATCAAGTAAATAAGTGAATGTGTAGTCGTAATACTCAACGGGAGTGCGAGGGATTAAAGGGGTGGGGCAACGGTGGCTTGCGCCTAGCTCTAGTTTGTGCAGGTGGCGTGTGACCATACGTTGGGGTAATTTAAATTAATTGCATCAGTGGTTGCTGAAATATAGCGCTGTGACAGATGGACGGAGAGACGGACGAAATGGCACCATCTTTACTATTTTGGTTCAGAACCCTAAAAAAGAGGAAAAGAGGTAAATTGCACTAAACTAATCACATCACATCTCTTTCATACTAACATTACTGAAAAAGGATAGAACATATTTAAAGCTGTCGAATTAGTATTTGCCGTTTTTCAAATGAAATTTCATTTTACTTTTAAAATTGAAAATGAAACTAATAAAAAAAAATATTAACAATAATTAATAGGCGCAAGCCACCGTTGCCCCACCCCTTTAATCCCTCGCACTCCCGTTGAGTATTACGACTACACATTCACTTATTTACTTGATTTTAAATAAATTTTATTTATATTATTCAAAAAAAAAATTTTTTTTATATTTTTTTTAGCAACAATATCATTTGTATTATCAACCCTGTGTCGCTCGTTACTGACCAAAAGAACGACCTGTATATACAGGGTGTTGTTTTGCATTCGTGCCATATTTACAGAACCAATAGTAAATGACTTATTTAGTTATTATAAAATAGGTAATTAATTCGGTGGCATTTTTATTTTTACAAAACTTTAAAAATAATATTTAATTTTAAGAGCATGATTTTATAATTGATTAGTGTTCTATACAAGTGAAATATCAACCTCCTTAAATATGGCACAAATGCAGAACAACACCCGGTATACACGGTGACTTTTTAATCGTTTTTTCGCTGGAACAAACGTAGTTCAGACCATGGTCTACTAACATTCTATAACATCAAATGAGAAAAATTACGTCATTGGTTTTTGAAAAAACACAAAATAAAGTTTAAAGTCGTGATTACCGTTACTCCTTACAATCCAGACATCGCATTTGCACTTCAAAGTAGATTTGGCACGGTGGCATGCCAGTTTTGTAGCAGGTGTGGGAAACCGCGACTTCCTGACTTTTTGAATTTTACCTGTTTTGTGGTTTTTTCAAAAACCAATGACGTTTTTTTTTGAAAAACAAAGAACAGGAAAAATGGAACGATGTTCCTTATTAGCAGTTATTTCGAAATCATCAAAATTCCTTCACAAACAAATTTAGTTATGCGGTCCGGTTTTTTTCAACATTTTTTTTTCTACATTTAGGGCCCAAACCAAGAAATTATACATCTAGGTGAGCGAGTCAAACTCAGACCGTTGGCCGGTTTTTATTTCAATCGCATCTCGCTGATAACTTTTTTTATTTAGGTATCAACCATTTATTTTCTTGTTTTATTATTTAGGAACTGAACTAACATGGATCTTTGGCGATGGAAAGCATTCGAACTAGAGTTTTTCGAAATGGCATACTTTCGTACTCACGTACTTCGCACTAAAATATATTTGAACCAGAGTTTTTCGAAATGGCATACTTTCGTACTCACGTACTTCGCACTAAAATATATTCGAATCAGAGTTTTTCGAAATGGCATACTTTCGTACTCACGTACTTCGCACTAAAATATATTCGAATCAGAGTTTTTCGCAATAGCATACATTCGAACCAACGTTTTTCGAACTCACGAACATTCGCAGTACAGTCGATCGATGTTTCAAATTTCGAAGTGCTGAAATACAGTCGATATCATCAGCTAATTATGTATTTGTGTTGTATCGGCGCAACTTTTTTGTAGAATTGAATGTGAGTGGCACACAATAGTAGTTTCTCCTATACCCTGAGAAGACTACTGAGCCAGAAACATGACTTGTTTCTACGGATGTTGTTTAGGGACAGGTTACTAATAGATCCTGGTAAGCCGGTTCAATAATGCGTTTGGTGCACCGGTTCATTTAGGTAATAGTTCTTATGTAATAAAATTGGTACATCTTACAAACGGGTATTTGAGCTTATTTGAAAGGTCTCCGCTTTATGTGTACCTTGTCAATTTATTTACTTAAATGTGTCTTTAATTACCTCGTGTAATACTTGTACCAAGTGTTTAACGAATAACTTCTGATTTTATAAAATTCTTGTTAAGCTCAAATACTCTTATATACGAAAACAAAATGTTGACTATTATCATTACCTACCAGTTGTCACTTCATGCAAGTTTGTCATTGGATTATTGATAGAAAGAGACGGTTATTATACGGAGAATTAATAAACCGAGCTTACGTTTGGCTTCTGAGCTCAGACTCGTTCTGAGACATGCGATTAATTTACCTAATTTTAAAACATAGTTGCGCTCGACACCTGATCTTGACTGTAGTTAAATAATTTGAATTGTCAATAAATTACGGAATGTAAAGATGTTTTGAGAGGTGACCTAATTACTTATTGCGTGTTATACAATTATCCTTGTGATAACATATTCACAACGGTATGTTTCAATATTCTCAGATGTTTTTGTACTATTCTTTGGTATTTTATTTACCTTCTGATTCGGCATATTTATTGTATAAGTTGTACGCAGATTCTATTTTAGAAACAATGCGTTTTTCCATCATATTTCTTCCATGTTTCAAATACCTATTCTCATATAATTAGTCAAAATCTGAATCCAATGTTTGGAATCAGAAAGCAGACGGAGAAACCAAATGTATCTGCTGAAAATACTTCACATTTCCACTATCGATAGCATAATACATAACTAACACCAAGATTACACCAATGAGAACGAGTTATTTCTTACACGACGGAGCCAGAAGCACGTGGTTCAAAAGATTTCTAACTGATGTCCTAATGTAATGTACAATTTTGGATGGTATATCAAACCCAACATCTTGCGTGTTGTCTTTTTAATGTTTGTTACCTCATAACTCCGTCATTTATGAACCGATTTGGAAAATTCTTTTTTTGTCTGGAAGGGTACAGGTTCCCGTTTGGTCCCATTGTCATCAGATCAGGATTTGATTACTTCTTAGTGTACTTTGAAGTCGGTTTAAGTTTTTTGTAAAACAGTCCAATTATGTTTTATATAAAACAGTGCATCAACTTACCACAGCAGTTCACACAATCAGCCATCACGACGCCATTGTCATTCCACAAGACATCGCGTTGATTGTCATTTCCGCGCCGTTTTCCTCCTGCAGCCTTGGTTACTAATTATAGATGTCTATTTACGGCCACTTTCGTATGTAGACGATATACAGATATCCTACGATTGATCGGAACGGGACGCATTGCCATCTTTATGTAGCAATTCCGGATCGATTGCGCAATTCTAACTGTGGTTTGTTGATAACTATGAAATGGAACCCTTGACCTATTTTCATCTGGTCTTTAGTTAGTTAATTTTGTTTGATAATAAATCAATTCTATCCTTTGGTCCGCATATTATGATGATCCCTAATTCGAGGTGCCTTGTCTCTTTTGTTATCATGTATTACAATCGAACTTTCACTAAATCTATAAAGAAACCAACCATCTAATATACTATCAGGAGTGTGCTTTCTAAAATATTCCTAGCTGTCAAACACAATAGCCCAATATATCATATCAGTATCCACTGTTTACTTGTATTCAAAGACAGGTGTTGTCCAGATAACGATCGCGACCTTCCCTCTCTATCTTTCATGTAGTTGCTGTGTCTCGCCATCTCAAGCGACTCATGCACCGTTGGATGCAGGGGCTTTGCCCTCGGCACGTGCGATACAGTTTGTATCTAGCGGTGCTGGAGCAAATAGTTTTACATGATCCGTCGAGAGAAATATGGTTTCAAATGCCATGTTGTGTGTTGTTATGATTATTTAGGATTTCGAACGAAGTATTTTGACTCTTATTTTGTCAGCATTTCCAGGGATATACCCTTCTTTCAGGAGTTTAAGTTCTGTTATAAGTCATTGTGATAGAATGTGCGTATATTTTGGCTAATTAGATTGGAATTTTGAAAAAGACATTCCCTTATTGTTTTAAATCTACTACCGTAGTACCTACTACTATGTTTGGTCAATCGTTAGTATCTTCTGTAACCAGAGACTGACAATTTTATTATTTACTAGCTATCTCCCGCGGTTTTACCTGCGTATTCGTGATGAAAACTAGCCTATAACACTCGGGGATAATGTAACTTCCTATTAGTGAAAGAATTTTCAGAATCTGGTCGGTATTTCTGGATAGACTAGCAAATTCCCGGATGCGTTACAATTTCTCTTCAATATTTTTTTGCTGCTGTAAAAATTCTCACGCAAGTGCCAACAAAAACCTGTACAAAAGTTTGCATTTCGATCGGATGAACGAACACACAAACATATTTTTTTTAAATATAGAAGGTTAGTAAACCATGATCTGAACAATGTTTGTTTATATATATATCCTGTTTTTATATATCCTGGGACATTCCTCACACCAGGTCATCTAATTCCAAACTAAGCAGAGCTTGTACTATGGAAACCAGATAACTGATATAATACATATACAAATTTTTGTTTGTAAATATATACTTAATATACATAATTACACCCAGACTCAGGACATACTGACATGTTCATGCACACAAATGCATGTCCTGTGTGAGATTCGAACCCACGACCAGCGGCGCGATAGGTGGAATCTTGACCAGAGTCTTAAGCAACCGCGCCAGCTGGCCCGTCAAAATAGATTTCCAAGTTCCAGTTGTTTCACATAATATTTGAAGTTACATAATACCCACATGCAGTAAATCGACACAGCTCTTTGTTCCGTGTCTGCGTAAGATCGTTTTATGAGAGAACACAGATTAGTTCAGCTATGCACGAGTCACGGTCGAGAGAGTGTGACCGATTCTTCTCAGTTCTGTGAAGTTCCTCGATTACTGGCTTCGTATGAATGTTCCATTTACCGTAGCGATACGATAATGTATCTTTCGAATATTATTGAAAAAGGATAGAACATATTTAAAGCTGTCAAATTAGTCTTTGTCGTTTTATTTTGCGTGTATTTAGGCCAATTTAGGCGTAACCGCGATAGATGGCGACTAAATTTATATTGAAAACAAGCATTGGACTAATTTGACAGGACTAAACTTCTTACATCCTTTTCTTATGTTCTTTGTTAGAAAGAGACATAGTGAGATTAAAATTTGTTTAGTTGTAAACAACAGAATCAGGGCCATTGTGTAGCTCGGTCTAATTGTGGATGAATACAGGGAGCGAATGCGCTTGAATTCGCCGCGAGATGCGCTAATGCAGACTGAGGTCTCTAGAAACATCAAATGTACTGAACGTTTACTGTTTGCAAGATTTTCATCGCGAATTGAAACAGTGGGTTTTATTGGAGCAAAATAGAATTGGTTAATTTCTATGACCAAGCACCTAATCTCAACAACCTAATTGTGAATAGTGACGCTTACATTTACCCGTGAAATGTAAAAAAACGCCAATGATGCCAATATTGTAAGAAGTACGGTAACGTCATAAGGAAAAGTCTATTATTAATTTTCTCAAAAAAAACAAAAAAAAAAACATAATATTTTCTGGTTTGATTCCTGGAACAGGCAGGTGAATCTATGGATGAAGTTGTCTCTATTTTTAAAATAAAATTAAGTCCTTGGAACTTTGTAACTACTGTGGTAGCAGGTGGCATTGAAAATCAATCGCCCCCCTTCTAGAGACGCCTTGCTCAACAGATTCCATAATATTCAAGTTTGTCATTGGGCGGCATCGTTTTACGTTTTACCAGCAGTTGGCATATATGTTTTTACCCGACTGACCCGGAAGGAGGGTTATGTATGTCTATTTTTTTGGCACGCTCTGCAGCCTAAACGGCTTGACGGATTTAAGCATATGAGGTGTCGTTAGATTCGTCTGAACTGTGGGAGTGTCATAGGGTATATTATTTTTATATGGCGTCTACGGATAAGAAAATAGGGGGGGTATTCAAAACAAAAATTTCGTTATTAAAACAATATGGGTATCAAATGAAAGCTTGTGAAGAGCCCATTCCATATATGTATAAATTGTAATACTTTTGTGCTACCATTTTGACGTAAACTGCAAAAAACCACGTTTAATGCAAGGACAGTAGGTATAGTACCTACTATGAGCGGCTACCGTACGTAATTCACAGAGTTGCGATGGTTGTTAGCGTTACTTTACCGTACCGCTCATTTACTTAATACTTACAACTCATTCTGTATAAAACTAAAAAGTCTGAAATAAATTAAATTTTCATTTAGTACTGTTGACACATAATGCTATAGAGTCGATATAAAACTGTTGGCGCTCACACTCGGCTATGCTATTTTCACAATTAGCCGTTTTTGTCTCTATATAGGCGCGCGGGACTCCTTACTACTCCGTGGTATCTACGAAATGTGTTGCCCTCCATGTTGCATAGCCCTGAGACGCCCTATATAGTAGGTAATATCGCTTCGATATTAATACGACTATGATCCCATATTGTGGTTACCGTATTTATGTCACGCTGACTCACGTATTGTGGATCTGAGAAATACTAAACATCAAAACATTTACCCGATACCTGAACATTTGAAACGCGTCATTCATAACAAAAGTTCTGTTTTCATCTACATATTAACATGCGTCGAAATTCGTTTATTATTCTGTGTGTTTGTTTATGTTTTTGATCATTAGTCATCTTTATTGTGTTTCACTATAATCTGTGGTATGAGTAATAACTACAAAAGATATTGTACCTTAAATACATTACAGTATTTGGTTCACTATCACTAAGTTCATATGACGTTTGTTTTGAAATCTATTCCGTCAATTCCCCACCACCGAAAATGCTCTGATTGGCTAAGTCTAGGTTACATGGGCTGTGATTGGCTTAATCCAAGGATACACTAAACATTGAGATGCAGTGATTGGTCGGTACTGTAATTAAGAGGAAATTCTGGTGGCGTTTGTTCCATACAAACGTAATCCTCAGTTTCCTCTCTGGATAATGACACTAGAGCAATGATTATTCTACCGTGCAATCTGTAGGTACCACTGTATGTCCCTCCGTTGTGTTTTTCTCCGTAAATAAATTGTAATAAGAATTAGAAGCCTTCTAAAATCACAAAAACTTTTTAACGCCCTTATAAGAAGTTCAGAAAAAAATTGACGAATATAAAACAACAAAGGAATACCGACAGACATAGCCAAAGCCCTTCTTATAATGATTCTTATCGGTCCAGTTTCTGAGGAGAAAACCGGGGATTACGAAATAGCAATGTCGTCTTATTTAAATACGTATAATCGGTCCAAGCTGTAGTTGTCTGTATAGCCCTCGGGCGGGATAGCTCGGGCACAGCGCGACAGCAATAGATATGTTAAAAACCTATTTTTAAATTTTTTTGCAGCCATCCTTTCCTCTTAATGAGTGCAAAAGCACTCACTAGTTGCGGAATTGGATTGCTCGGTATTACTACTCTTAAAGGGATTTTTCCTCGATGACTTATGCTGAAGCATCTGTCATCATAGGCCGCTTTCGGTGATGGAAAATATCGTTAGGAATCCATGGCACGGTCGTAAGCAACCTTAAACGGCTGGCTGAAATTGTGTCCGTAGTTCAACACACCCAAACAAAAAAAAAACGGCCAAGTGTGTTTCGGACTCGCACACGAAGGGTTCCGTTGGCACCCTTTGGATACGGACCCTAAAAACTAGCGTTTAGGTGTGGTTTAGGTATTATAAAATTATTAAAACTCGAATTTCTGTTTCCGTATGGGGAAATAGAATCCGATGTTTTGAACAAAAGTAGTCACACAGCACAGTCACCATTTACCTTAGAAGAATGGGGGAGGAAAGAAGATTTTATGGAGGTGCAAGGTGGATGACACCTCCATTGAAAAGGGAAGATCTTCCGCCAGGCTGGGTCATCGTGCCTGGGGACCGGGGTCCAACTGTAAATATTGGACATGTTGTAATATATGCAGATCGCCGAGAAATCTTCGCAAGCGCGATGCAGGATGTAGTGAACTTGTATACGCAATGCAGGAAAATGTGGCGCCACGCCATCTATCTCGCGGCGTGTCAACTTCATTATGTTGTGGTTCGCTACAATTTCATAAAAGTATTAAACTAACTTGCCATATAATGGTAGTTTGTTGATTCCCTCCCCTGCAATCCCCTGTGAATCAATAGCTGTTCTTCAATGTCGCGTCGGTAATAAAGTTCTAACTTTACTAGCAGCTAAACAAACTCCTACAGATTTGTATATAGCAACATTCAATTGATAGCAATTAAATATATGTGACGTCATCCGCACACAAGAATGTATTCGTTGCAGACTCTGTTTGTATAATACTGCATACAAAATAAACCATAGTCTATAATAACACAGCTATTTAACTCGGTACGGTGGAGGATCTATATTATGTATTATCATAGCTGTGATTTTATTATGTCCCTAGTGACAGACAAACAGACATACGGCCCGCCTTATGGTAAGAGGCACACGCTCACGGCACATAATGTACACACGGCTACAGATCAAGCTATACATTTCTAGTTTAAGCTGACCTCCCATTGTACGGAAGTCCTATACAGTGCGAGATCACCTTATACTGGAAAGAATTAACAGTCGCTCTGTTAATTCTTACTCTTTGAGTCCAACATTTTTAATTTTTGCGTCAAAAGCCTAGGAATATAGAATTAATCCGTCCCGAACAACAGTAGCTGTATCCTGTATCACATAAACTGTGTCGTTCACCCACAGGGCAAAGTTGAGTCATTGATGATGCGGCCGGCAGTCTAAACAAATGAGCTAAGTGCCGTCCAATGTAGAATTTGTATAGGTACGATAGATTTATTAGTTAGTGCGTCACGCTTACCGTGTTACTTTCATTCAGACGCGTCTTAGGGTTGGCCCTATTCCCTTCTGGGAGCTATCCAGACCTGGTGGACTATGGTGAAAGACAAGCGTGAGTGAAGTTATGGAGTTTTTGAATTTTTGATATGCTTGATTATTACCACAATCCCATCACTATGACGGGCCAGTTGGTTAAGACTCTGGTAAAGATTCCACCTATTGCGCCGCAGGTCGTGGGTTCGATCCCCACACAGGACATGCATTTGTGTGCATGAACATGTCAGTATGTCCTGAGTCTGGGTTTAATTATGTATATTAAGTATGTGAAAGAGTCTAGTCCTTGTATCCATGTTGGGGTTTCCCCCTACGGCCTCCACCTCCCCTTCTAGCCGTCCCTTTCCACACTCACCAGCTCCTACTGGTTGAAGTCTATGATCCAGATACTTATATAGCCTCTTTTGGCTTCGCCTGAAGCTCATACTTCTTATGCACTTGCATAGTTGCCTTTTAACTAAATATTTACATTACTGAGTTCCTTTAACTCGATAACTTAATTCGTGTAATTATTTTCCATCAGCTTCTCTTTTCTATATTCTTATTCTAACGCGCCAACTCAATCTCGTCCTTTTTCCCAAAACAGGCAAAGGCTCGACCCATACAGCCTCTTCAATTGCTGTCATTATTCTCAAAATGCTAACATTCGGCCGTTCTGACTTATGTCGGTCCTCCGACATAAAACTCTTATCTTACTCTATATGGCCTAGAAAAAATAATCGTGGTATTTGTAGCGACATCAATCAGTAACAAAAGAATTACACGCAGATAATTTTCCACATTTGCCATAAAGCTTTCGAAAACCTGGTCGAAGATCTTCATTTTCAAATAGGTCATCCAACCATATTACTCCATAGTATGTTTCGTTCGGCCATCCACCTGTACGAATGTCCTCATTCTAGCTATCGGATTCACTTTACTATAGAAACATAAGTCGTAATCTTCGAATCTCTCCTCTTTCGACTATATCTTCCAAGGTATGACCTTTTTGATTGAAAAGTTCTCTGCTGGAGCTGTTGACGAATTCATTTTACTTTACTGGAGCTATCAGCGAACTTGTGCGCCTGCATAGCTTTGTATAGTTTCTTGTCTCGACCTTTCGATTGAAGAGTTTGTTACTGGAGCTCCGGCGAGTTCTTTCGCCTTCGAAGCTTTTATACTGGAGCTCCGGCGAGTTCTTTCGCCTTCGAAGCTTTTATACTAGTGCTCCGGCGAGTTCTTTCGCCTTCGAAGCTTTTATACTGGGGCTCCGGCGAGTTCTTTCGCCTTCGAAGCTTTTATACTGGAGTCCCGGCGAGTTCTTTCGCCTTCGAAGCTTTTATACTGGAGCCCCGGCGAGTTCTTTCGCCTTCGAAGCTTTTATACTGGAGCCCCGGCGAGTTCTTTCGCCTTCGAAGCTTTTATACTGGAGCCCCGGCGAGTTCTTTCGCCTTCGAAGCTTTTATACTGGAGCCCCGGCGAGTTCTTTCGCCTTCGAAGCTTTTATACTGGAGCCCCGGCGAGTTCTTTCGCCTTCGAAGCTTTTATACTGGAGCCCCGGCGAGTTCTTTCGCCTTCGAAGCTTTTATATTGGAGCCCCGGCGAGTTCTTTCGCCTTCGAAGCTTTTATACTGGAGCCCCGGCGAGTTCTTTCGCCTTCGAAGCTTTTATACTGGAGCCCCGGCGAGTTCTTTCGCCTTCGAAGCTTTTATACTGGAGCCCCGGCGAGTTCATTCGCCTTCGAAGCTTTTATACTGGAGCCCCGGCGAGTTCTTTCGCCTTCGAAGCTTTTCGTCTCAACCTTAAACAAAAGAAATTACAAGAGCAGTATTTGTTTCTAATAACGATTAAATAGATATTATTATTATTATAGATTTGTGAACGTACATCTGACCATAAATTAAAATACAAGATATTGTTTTGTCTCTTTTTTTTTATGACCTTTTCCATTATCATAACCTGGGAAATTCCTAATCAGTATCAGTTGACACCAATCAGATTAAGTTACTCTTTCGCTGACGAACATATATACTACCATATCCTCGCAATATGATCATACGAATACCTACTCTCAATCATTAGAATCTCTTATATGCCTTTTGACAGTAGTAATGTAAGTAAAACCAAGAGGATAATTACATTATTTTAATTATTCAAGTTACATCACCGCCCGATAATAATAGTCAACCTAACAATTTAACTCATATTAGTACACTCAGAGATCCCCTTGAATTCAGGCTAGCTTAATGTAGATGATGACATAATCACAAAATTTTACTTAAACACTAAGTATGCGCAGGCCTATCCTATTTCATGTTTAGGTACGAACGCGCGCACGGTCTCTAAACGGACAATGCCGGAAGGATGCCACGCGCCCACTTCGATAAACCCGTGCATATTTATCCTATAGGTTTCTGTTTAAATATTTGTCAAGTACTGAAACTTCGTGAACAAACGTATTTGTTCTGTGCTAGTAAGCTAAAATTACGGTAAAAACATACTGAATCGTATTTGTTTATATAGAATAACTAAGATTAAACAACCACTACCGTTTTAAGGCAGGTAAAAAATCAATAAAACGTTATGGCAAAATTAAACCATTTTTATTTTTATGATGAAAAACATAATCTATCTTTTTTTTTGGAAAATGTATACTCTTATAAAAAAAGGACTTATTCGACTGGCGATAAGGTAGTAAAGATCCAATATTACAGATAGTTTTATCTTCAATAAAATAGGCTACCCAGTAATAAGCTTCTGCTGACAAGACTCTCTATAAGTGAGATTCAAAGATTTTCATAGGGCATCGTGCCTCCACCCAGATGGCCAGTCCGCCTTACTAAAGCATGACATCCTATATCACTCCGCTTGAGGGGCTCCTGAGCAAATCGCTCTCAGTTCGCACTGCGCACGGCTGTCACCGCGACATACTCGCTGTAACTGATTATATAAAAAAAATTACGACTTGCTTATTGAAATACTGTCACAACACTTACAAAAACCAAGGAAAAATTAAAAACTAACCTTCCATGTGTAATCATTGCGATTTCATCACTTTTAATTACCTAAACTTATTTTAGAAATATACGTTTCGGTGGTGACAGTTTTTTATTTTTAAATCTTTTCCGGCCATGTTTTATGGTAGGTTGCCACAACATGAAAATTTATTTTCCACATTTTTGTTAAGGATTATTAAAAGATGATATCGAATACTTACTGATTATTTTTAATAATTCTAACCTCCCGATTTGACAGGTATTTTGACCATAGAGGTCAAAATAATGAGAAGACTCCTCATTAAATATTATCTACAGTAATCAATAAAATTAATTTTATTGGTAATACAAGAGCTAACACAGATTACCAACCTAACTACTTATTGTCGAAACATTTGCATGTATTCGTTTATATTAATGTTAAGAAATACAACATCAAAACAAGAGCTGTATAGAAAACAACTGCAATTGCAGGGGGTCTAATTTTTGATCATAAATATTAAGTACTTATATGATGTAGGATTTATGTTTTGGGTACCCAAGGTATCCCAAATAACTATTTTGAAAGCAATAAGGCATCCACTTTTCCAATTTTAGAACTTTGAAAATAAAAACCGTTTTCTCAGAGATTTTTCGCCCCCAAAAATCCCCATATAGTAAATTTCATTGAGATCGTTAGAGCCGTTTTCAAGATATATCAAAACATACAAATATTGTACATTTAATGGTATAGGATATATATTATAAACACATATTGCTCGTATAATAGTACTTATGTACATGAAAAATTTCCGGACCGAAAGAACAAAGGGTCCATTTGTATGAAACGCGTCCCCAGAATGTAGCACTATAAGCTATGGTGGAGTTTGTTGGCCACATCGAGGGCATCATTTTATTGTATGACACCAAGTCTGGATTCCATGGGAAAAAAAAGATATTCACGGTTAAAGCAAACAAAATAGTGAGTAACTTTGATATCGTCCCGCGGTATTTGTATAACTTTTCTAATTTAAAAGTATTATATATGCTTATCCAGAGTTTAATCTATCTTTGTGCTAAGTTCCACCCACATCTGATAAGCCATTTCGGCGTCATTTAATAACAAACATCGAAAAACTTAAGCATTTTTTACTTATACATTACTATTACTAGGATAAGGTAAAGATCTTTTTTTTTTGACACAGCAAACAATTACACTCGCATATTAGGTATCTACCTACTATATGACATTATGTTTCATTGTCGTTATTTATGTGTAATCAATGAATCAGCCCCATAGGCAGACTGATAGCCCCATAGACTGACTGGATAATGGTAAATAGCAAAACACAATAAAAAAGAAAACTTGAACATGACTATAAACACTGTATTATGTTCCAAATAGTTAATGATAACCGAAGATGTCCATAAAATAGGTATGGATTTACTTTGTATACCGGGAACACATTTGAAATCGCGAGGTAAACATAGTACTTTAACGTTATTAATGCGAAAGATAGTTTTTTTTGTGTATACCACTAAGGCAACAAACAAGTATACCCGGCCCGCCTGGTGGTAAGCGGTTACCATAGCCTTTAAAGACACTTGTAACACCAAGGGTACCACTCGCGCGTTGCTGACCCTGCAAAAATCTGTTTACACCCTTTTTGAAGAATCCCATGCTGTTCTCTCTTGGGAAAACCTCCGGTAGTGAGCTCATTTGAAACCGCAGAGTACGAAACCATTTCGGTTCCAATGTGTGAGGTTGGATCCCCGTCGATGGCGAGAGTCGCGATGGTGGCTCAGTCTAACGGGGTCTAAACCACTTGTGAGCTGGGGAGCGTCGACAATTCTAATGGCACGTCGCTGAACCGAGTCCAAAGGCCCAAGCTGGTATCCAGGTACCGCCGCCTATAGATGACAGCAGTACTCCATTTGAGCCCGGACTTGCGACTTATAAAGTTGTTATAAGTACTGCCTCGCTCTATTGAGCACTCCGAGCTTTTTTTGTCGTCTAAGTGACTATACACGAAACAGCACGTGTCGCTAGAAATATCGACGCCAGGGATCCCGATGCTTTGACTGACGTTTAAGGACGTGTTCTGGAATTGTAGGGCCACACTATAGGGGTTTTCTTCGGGTTTGTATGTCTTATGTTACGTTTTCCAGCTAAATTACTGGACTAGGTTGATAGCAATTAAAATTACCACACGCGGCAGCATAGAGCCTACAGATGGACAAGCAATACTATTTTCTCAGGAACACAGGTGGCGGCACAGCTAGTACTTTAATATGATAAATACGACAGTAGATCTATCCGTATTGTTATGTTTTCACAACTATGTTACTGGACCGATATCGATAAATATTAGCAGAAAGATAGCAAGGATCCTGGAAATTGACATACAGTTCTTTTTGTCTTAAAAACTGGATTGGAATCACTGGTATTCAGTATTCTGTGCCGCAGGGCATAGCTAATAATAACAAAAAACAATCATTACCAAAGGAACATTTTTGTAACTTCAAATGTGAATATCTTTTTTCTCCCATGGAATTCTGACTTGCTGTCATAGAATAAAATAATGTGCTCAACGAGACCTACAATCACCACTATAGCTCATCTTGCTACAGTCTGGGGACGTTTTTACCCATTCTTCTTTATAAATTCCGCCATTTAGAGGAAAATGTTTTTTTTTTTAACTGCTACCCTATTCAAACTACACAGACTGTCAAATACTGTCAATTCTGGCTTGTTTATTTCATGTTCCCATAGAGGCGACCATCCCTCTGGACGTTTTAAATTCTTTGGTGAGATTTGAATTTAAAATCAGTCATCCCGGTTACCGAAAGTGGTATTTTATTGCAGAAACATATGTACTCTGTTTCCAAGAATGACTTTCATCATGACTAATCTAAATTCGGAACAATTAATTTCTCTTTATTGCTTTGTATTGATTTAGTGGGCCTCTATTTTGTAGGTATTAAACATTTATGTATAAATTTTCATAAATGTGAATTGAAGGTAAAATTAGACATTTATTTCCTTAGATAGGTAATTCCTATAATGATTCACGGTACAGAAACTATAAATTGTACGTACCTATTTAATATCTACCCGCAGCAATACGCCATAAGATAAAAGGCTATGAAAGTATGCAAAAAAACAATTTGGCTGTCTCGACATTCGTCAATTGTCCAATTTTTTTTTTTTTTTTTTAGTAAATCTTTTATGACGACAGGTGCTCATATTTGGTCGTAAAGCTCGATAGTCGTAAGAACCGTTGATATTTTATTATAAACGTATAATAAGAAAGAGCATATAATTTTTCTGAATTCATAAAATTGCGTCTTGTGCACAGAAAGCGGGTAGGTATTTGATATAGTACTTACCCACTACTGGCACGTGTATTTTGTTTCTGAGAATTACAAAATACCCTAAACTCGACACGATTTTGTTTACTTTTGCGATCTTATGACCTTTGACCATTTTACCTACTGTGCCACACATGAATACTGTTACCAACATTGAATTATGTGTAATAATTCAATGGTTACCAAACTATTATTATATAAGTATCTATAATAATATATATATTTTAATAGGTATGGTTGATCTAAACGATATCATCGTAAACAGTTTTAACTGTATTAAATAATAGATATATAATACGTTTCGTCATACTCGACTCTCATAGAAACTTATTTTCGTGAATATAGAGGTAGGTAGGTATACCTACCTAAGGCCCCGTCTTACTGTACAAATTCAGCCTTCCTACGATTTCATTTATGTATATTACCTACATGTTGACCCGAATTTCCTCGTCTATTAATATTTGTCTACTTACGCCACACTTGGAAATAGTTTTCTTTCTAAATGCTTTTGATAGTTATATTATCTTAGATACCTGTGATAATTAGGTGGGTGTGTCTAATTTATTTAATTACCATAGAAACTTTCAATTTGTAGAGCAATTTAAAGGCATTACCATGTGAGCAATACATCAGAGTGAACACTACTTAAAATTGATAATACCTAATAGGTTCTTATACTATTCATTATTACAAACCAACTTTTCGAATCAAAATTAAAGTAAACTAAATGCGTCACTATGACGAAATGTCACATTTAACATGAGATCATTCAAGTTCCATATATATGTAATTATTCTCCTCTTGAATAGTGGAACCGTATGGAAGTATATAACATAATTTTATTCATTTAATGAAGTTATAACTCTAAATTATTATTATTATTTTTGACTAATACCTATTTAGTGCTTGGCCAATTAATATGACAATTAGGTATAGTTTGTCTTATTTATAATATACCGTGATCAACATGTTTCTATAATATTGAGCCAAGGTCAGGTCTTATTTTATCAGTGGATATTGCTGTGTGGATTGATCAGTGGGGACCAGACCACTAAAGGGGTCACCTATTTAAGACTTATAATGTGTACATCAATTTGTACATAAAGCTTTTGGTTTTCCAATAGAAGACAAATCAATAAATACATAAACACGTCTCCTATATTTATTTATTGGAAAGAGCCTTATATGAGTATAAAACATGATTTTGTATGTTTTACTTTATCCCTAAACTTGTTGCTTTAATAATGCATAGGTACTATAGTAACCATTCCTTATTGAATACAAATAAAATAAATTATATGGTTAGAACTTTCTTAGGTTTGTAGGTGACCTTTCTATTTGGTATTTGGTGGTGGTGATCATAATCTTGAAATCAATTTAAACTTCAGACTTATATTTAATGTTAGGTAGGTACTCTTAAAATTTAATATAATTTGCCATTGGTATATTATTTTGTTTTATTATTGTCCAAATTTGTGATGAGCTTAGTTGAATGTATACTTACTAAGTATAACATTTATTTTTATTTATCTTATTGTATGCCTATGCCTAAGAGGCAGGAAATAGTTGAGCCTTAATAGTATATAATATCTGTACCTACCTATGCTTCACAATAAAATACTTTGATTTTGATAACTTATCACTGGTAGTATATCATTGCTTTACTCAAGAGATTTTTGTTGCTACAGGTACTGAATTAAGATTGAGATTATAAAAAAAGACAAATGTTCTGTACCTACTTGTCCTGTTTGTTATGTATCATTTTGTAGCTATTTACTCTAACGAATACAACTGTATAACTACTTGCTTGAAACATAACTCTTGGAAATATAATAGCATCATAAATTTTATACCTACTATGAATAGGTAGGTATTCAAATAATATTTAAGTTAGTGATTATATTACTTATCTGTTTTCTTTTGGATCATGTGTACCTAATGAAATGTTCTAAGGTCTAATCTATTTATCTTTCTTTTTCTTTTTTTTTTTTTTTAATTTGTCTATATAATAAATAAATAAGTAAAAATAATTATCCTGGGACATTCCTCACACACGGTCATCTGATCCCAAACTAAGCAGAGCCTAACTGTAGGTACCTGTGATAACTATACCCTTTAACACTTTTATAAATAGATTTATAAGATAGTAATGGTTCCATCAGTTGGCTGACCTTTATTTACCTATTTACAGACAAAACAAGATGTTGCTCTGTACATAAATTTTTAATTATGGGACTATGATTAATTCAGTGTAAAAACAGTAGTTGGACCACAAATTAGAAACTTATTAAAGTTAATTTTACCCTGAGTCATTATTATCTTTATTTGATTAACCTCATTACTCAGGCAGGTAAGAAGTTGACTCTCAAACATAGTTCAGTAGGTACCTACTAAGACTGCTTTTCACATTTCCACTTTGATACAATATTATCAAATTGTGCAACTAAATTGGTATTATGAGTGCGTTGAGTTGTTAGATGATATCAACTGATAATTATTTTAGTATAATCTGACCTAATCAAATTTCCTAAGAGTGTTTATATTTTAAAAGAAGGCAAACACAATTCCTTCTTGGTAACTGATATTCTTCTATAAGTAGACCATTACCTACTTGATAATTAGAAAATGAATGGCTTATTTTCAAGTGAATTCATTAGTTTAGTCAGCATGCAACAAATAAGTGTATGCAGTTCTAATCTATCTACTGGTACTGATGTTGCTTATATACTATATAATAACTGAATAATCCTCTTTCCGGTTCAGTCGGGTAAAGATAATAAATTAATCAACAATGTAGTCACATATCAACAGTTAATCCATCACTTCTTCCTTTGCTAGGTACCCAGGTATTTCTCTTGTGCTATAGCAACAATGATAGTCATATTATCTAGATACCTAGTGGTATCTTCACGGAAATCAATAGAAAACTTGGTTTATAAGTTATGGATCTGTTTGATTCACCTAATATTTTGACTTGTAAGTAGGTATGAATCTCGGATTTGTATCATTCTCTCCCGATGCTGTATCGGAAGTATGGTGCATACTTAGATTCACTGAATAGTTCAACTTACCTATGAGATATATAATTGTGGGTTTGGCCCGCTTCTGAAATGAAAGAGTCTAGTCCTTGTATCCATGTTGGGGTTTCCCCCTACGGCCTCCACCTCCCCTTCTAGCCGTCCCTTTCCACACTCACCAGCTCCTACTGGTTGAAGTCTATGATCCAGATACTTATATAGCCTCTTTTGGCTTCGCCTGAAGCTCATACTTCTTATGCACTTGCATAGTTGCCTTTTAACTAAATATTTACATTACTGAGTTCCTTTAACTCGATAACTTAATTCGTGTAATTATTTTCCATCAGCTTCTCTTTTCTATATTCTTATTCTAACGCGCCAACTCAATCTCGTCCTTTTTCCCAAAACAGGCAAAGGCTCGACCCATACAGCCTCTTCAATTGCTGTCATTATTCTCAAAATGCTAACATATGTATTTACAAACAAAAAGTAGTATATGTATTATATCAGTTATCTGGTTTCCATAGTACAAGCTCTGCTTAGTTTAGGATAAGATGACCGTGAAAAAAAAAAAAAAAAAACTTAAATATGTGGCTGAATGTGGTGACCACAAAAAGGCTATAAAGGAACTGAGTCTGAAATGCAGCTGTCGGAACACATGTGTGTCTTAATAATCTACTCTGTCTCTTGCCGGTAACCAGTTACACATTATCAAATTGAGGGTACTACAATAAAAAAATATCCTTTTACCGTACATGAATAAATTTCATATTTTGACATAGTCGAAGACCATAGTGACTACTGGACTGAGAGTGAAGTGTGATGAGTTTAAAAGCGGCCTCCTTTATATGAAAAAGGGTTGAAAATATATTATTAATTTTAGAAAAAAAAGCCATGTTTGTTTAACGTTACGCCATACCTAACTCTAAACTTCTAAAGGAATTGGTACAGACTACAGACAGAGCCTCTCGCGTAATAATCATGAACTAATAAAATTTCTCACGTACCTACATCGCGAATCGCGATATTAGCGTTATGCTCAGATTCTTGCATCATGTCATTTCGTTTGTTACCTAGTCGGAATTACAACTTTATATGTTGTAAACGGGACGTAACATTACGCCAGCCAAAAATAATAAGCCAGTCAGTGACAGATAGATAGACAGATAGAGAGATAATATTTATATTGTAAACAATGTTTTATTTATAAATCACACTTGACAACCCTAGATTAGTAATTAAATGTCTGGCGCCTGTTTAATAAATTATTTATAATTAATTGATAAACGTCCGTGGGAATTATTGTAATAGTTGCATAACAAGCAATAAAGATTATTGGTATTAATAACGAGGTTATTATTATGGGCATGGGTAAAGTTTACAGCACGAAGGTCTATGACCTGGTGATGGTGCAGGTATGTATTGGTTTGATGGTGAAGCCAAACATTTCTTAGATGTGGGGATCGGTTTGGTAGGCACAAAGAGGAAAGCTTTTGTATTGGATTGGTATGCACTCAGGAATAATAATAATTGAATTGTTTTACAATAAACTTAAACCGACTTCATCCAGATCTGATGACAATAGGACCAAACGTGAAGTGTACCCTTCCAGACAAAAAAAGAATTTTCCAAATCGGTTCATAAATAACGGAGATATGAGGTTAAAAAAAATACAACCGAATTGAGAACCTCCTCCTTATTTGAAGTCGGTTAAAAATACAATATTAAATAAAAGCAAATTGATAGATAAAAATATAGAGCAGCAAAGACGAACGTGTCAAGCAATGCCAGCTTGTATGTAGTGATGCGCGCGCGCAACGACTTTATAGTTTACCTATCTAAATTATTTTACTATGTAATTATAGTGCCTGGTCGCCACAAAGGTAATTCGATGTAGAATCTGACACTGGTCGTAAAAAGCAATCAAGAAAGATGGCACAAATTATACTGTTCCAGTACAGGAATCTAAAATGTCTTCTCTTTATTTGTCATCTTATTTTGTGCCAATCTTTAATCGTACTTTGTAAGATATTTTTATTATAACATTTCATTCACCTTAATAACTAAATAAACTTAATAACTTTACCTTAACCTCCTATGAAAGACAGACACCTATTATTGACTGAAGACATTTGAATGAAACTCCTAAGAGGAAATTTTTTGGGAGGATTTGTCGTGGAAAAGACTGAAAAGTGGGAGGATGTGTCCGACTTTTCAGTCGGTTACTAAAAGACACTGGTGCCAATTCTGTTGTAAATCGCACTAAACTAATTTTAATCACATCACATCTCATCTCTTTCTTACACATATTATTAAAAAAGGGTAAAACATATCTAAAGCAGCTGTGCAGCTGTGTAGATGTAACCTTGATGTTACGTTGAAAACAAGCATTGGACTAATTTGACAGGACTACATTTCTTACCTCCTTTTCTTATTTTCCTCGTTAGAAAGAGATATAGTGAGACTAAATTAGTTTAGTTGTGAACAACAGAATCAGCATTGTTGTTTTAACATTAACCACACAAATTAAAAAGCCGATAAAACATCGTCCAGCCCGGTCGAGTCGTGAAACCGCTCGTTTCACAGATTTTATCCTCTGTAAATATTTTGGTAAGCTCGCCAAGCGGAGTTTACATTCTAATGAAGTCCATGTTAATTAGAATTTACATTTGCGGTCCCTTGTATACGCAGCTTATATGGTAGTGGTATTTTGAACGGGTTTGGTGCAGTTAAATGGTCTGGTGAGATTTCGGTGAATGCTAGATGTTTTGAAAGAAACATAAAACATTGTACAACATTAATATTAGAATCATGTCTATTAGTAACAAACTATAAACAACAGCTTGACTGATAAAGAGAGATCAATGCATGGCCTAATTAAAACACTATTTCTTCTTTCTTACAGCATATATAGTGCTTTTTATTAGGATTTTGCGAAAATTCAAGGTTGGTTTCAAAAGCAGTGATCGTTGTTACTTCAAAAAAAGCAATTGCGGAAAATCGCCTCGGAAATTTTTGAATCCGTTTCCGATATCGAATCCGAGCGTTTTAAAATAGCCCTGCTGATTGCTACTGTAAATTAACTGATATTATTTAATAATGAGAAGGATGATATTATACAGGCTATCTTGTGACTTCACTAAAATGGACCTTCATAAGTAAGCACGTGGGTCTAAAATGAATAAATGCCATTGACAAGTTTTAAAGAAAAATTTTATGGTTTCTCCAATGAAAGTCATCAATCTCATAATGGTGCGAAAAGGTAAAGATTAAAAAGATCTTAATATATTATGTTTAGTAAAACACAATCTACTATAAATACAGAAACCTCTGTGGTTATAAAAGTACGGCATATAAAAACAATAGATGAACTTGATGATAAGTGATGGAGGCTCATTGAGGCAATTCCCTCCCGGGGTCGACAGCCGAGCCGTGGGAACGGGGGCCCTTGGAACATTATGTGGCTTGTGAAGTTAAAGCGGCTTCTAATAGCAAACAACTCCGTACAAGTAATCTGTTGACGATTATGATTAGTATGACGTGTTACGATATGTGTATGTAGATTTAGATGCCTTTGCAGTATCTAGTGTTTCCTTTCACTTTAAGCTTGCAATAATGTACGTAGAAGCAATTGCATTTGGATTACAGGATGATGAACCGTTGCAATCCAATATCAAAATTTATGGGAATTGAGTTTTCAAACTGTTTTTCATTACATTATTCCGGAAACCGTACCCCCCTTATTACGTGGATGGTTCAAAGACTTACTGGGTTTTACGAGACTTGGCTTAGACAGTACAAGTTTCCTTTGAATAGCTTATGCCGAAAATAATACTGTCTGGTTTGTCTATTGTTGAGTTGTCATCAAAATCGTGTAGTGACACAAACAGGCTAAGATCCGAGTAATTGTCAATTGTGAGGACTTCGTCACGCGGTCATGCCCACCAATCGGCGGCATCCGGTAAACAGAACAATTTGTTTTTTGTCTCTTTTCTACGCGCCCGTCTGCACTTTGATTGAGGGATTTTTTTGTGAGACTTATTGTTTCCTGTTCCAATTTAATTGGTAGTGATTCAATTGTATTTTTTGTAAGATTCAATTAAAGTTTTTAGTTAAGTTCTTACTTCAATTTTCGCCATAAACAGAGCACTTAAACGAGCAATGGCATATGGCTCACCGATTTTAACGAAAATCTGCACTGTATTCGACCTGTTGTGACTGTATTTGATATCGTCCGATGCAAATTTGCAAAATCATCACAAAATTCAGCATCACTTTGCTTGCATCATTGTTGCAGGCTTCATCATCATTATACTTAGCTTATGATTTCACAGCAGAACAGATTCTTTTCCCTATGTCTCCTCATCATTAAGCTCCCTTTCTTCATCGTATCCTTATTAAATATGAAATTCATTTTGATCTATTACTGTTTTAACATCCTATATAGTGATTAATGGTATTACACAACTCCATATCAAGGAAACACGTAAATAAACACTTAAAATTACTATTATGGTTAACTACGTATAAAGTTAAGTAGTCGGGAAGGGAGTTGGTAGTTCTTTAACTACCGGATATTGAGTTCGAGTTCTGTCTGGTTGGTCCTACCATGTTCCGCTGACTCGCATTGTCTATTAATCGTAGAAGTCGGGTGAGTAATATGTGAGTATTTTGATTGCTTGCCCATCTTCTAATACACATTTACGTTCTTTCATGTACCATTCTTCTTCAAATTCTAAATGTGAACCCCTTGCTACTTCAGAATCTCTCATTATTTTATTTCATCCATAGTATTCCCCTACTTCAGATTCTTGCATCATTATTGCATGACTAAATGTCACAATGCATCAATTATTTGAATAAACATTGATTACATAACTGTCATTGTTATTTGTCGATACATTATCGAGTTCATAGTAATATACTTGTAAGGCAGGTCTCTGCTTGTCGTTTTGTATTCAAGTAATAAAATTGTAAGAAAACTACGTTTTTTTTTCTTAGTTTATTGTTATTTTAATTATTGTTTACATTCTTCATGATCGCATTGTTATTTTCGTCAGTCTGATGTTTAAAAGAACCTCAAATATTTAATGACTGTGTTCTGCGACTGTGACTATGAAATGCGTTTGATTTATCCTGAAAAAGGTCTTTCTACTGTTTATTTTGTGTGCTTATCACCTTCGGCGATATAATCGCTTTTCTATAAGACTGTTAACAAATAGGATAAAAGGTTTTGTAATTTTAATTCCAAAGCAAAAAAACTGACTCTCCCAGTCACTCCTTTCGGTACTGAATAAAACAAAGTGAGTAGTTTATGTGAACACATGGTAAACGTTTTCGCTTTAGAGAGCGCTCGTTAATTGGCAACGATTAAAGTTTATTAACATGCCCTAATTGGATGATTGCCGCTGTAATGAAGGAAATTGTTGGCAACACAAGTATGCTACGAATGCATTGAAGAGTCGGTGTTTACAGCTGTTTGAAAGCTTGTACTTGACTGGAAGGAATTCTTGTTTCCAAGTAAATCAAGGAAGCTAATTATTGCAGCTTTTAAATTAAAAAGGAGACTTTTAACTTATGGCATAAAAGGATTTTCTCTGTGGATAATTACTGTCTTCTAAATTTTGAAGACATGATGTTTTCTTTTGGATTTGGTTACATTACAATGGCCCGTGTCCGTTCGTTGATATCTTCATTCTCAGGTTTAACTTCACCACTGGATTGTACCTTCTCCACCACACCTTAAAGCACCTTCCTGAGTATTTCAGAGGCATACGAAGATAACAAATCCACGCTGAATTTTAAACATATTATTACATTCGCCTCACAGTTTCAGCAGGATCGGTATTTACCTTATCTGTACAAGGAATTATCTACATAATGAAAAATCATCATTGACTGGTCCATAACATTTTTTAGAGAGTTTTAATTTCGTTTCCATCTAAGCATATCTGATGGACCATATGCCTCGTACAATCGCAGTGTAAAAATGTGAAAGCATGCCAATACAGAATTGCTATGCCTAATTCGGTAGATAGAATGTCGTCTACGCATACGGTGGCTCACATATGGCGTAATTGTAACAAGTGCACCGAGGCGCCGACAATGCGGGATGCCAAGCTGTCGAAATGTCGAATGTTTAACTGAAACATCATTTGTAGAGGAGAATTGATAAAAGTTACTTCTTAAATCTATTTTTCTCATATAAATTTTAATGTTTATCAAAGCAAGGTTGCCGACAGATTTCTAAACATAGCGTTGTTTTTGTTTTTTTTTTCATATTTTATTCGTAGTCTATGAAAATAGTTGTCTTAAATGTGACTTTAAATCAACCAGTTCATTGCTTCCAATTAAACAAATATTTACTTGTAAAGACTGTTGACGTAAATTTATCAATTAACATATTTGTCTAATGCATATACACGAATAACCGTCCTTGTACAGCAAATAACAATAAATAAGGTTTTTGTTTGTTAAACCTTAAATCAAAAATAATAAAACGTGGTGATGGTGACCCTATACAAAGGGGGAAACACACAAGGCTCCGAAAATAGTGTAGTGCGGGTAGCGGGGGGAGGGCGGGGCGTGCCCCGTCGCACGCGCAGCCGCAGTTCCCGCTGACTCGCGGGCGCGGCACGCTACGCATGCGAGTGCCAAGTTCCATTGACAAGTGAACTGTGAAGTGCAGTGATGTTGTGCGGGACCAACGGCGCTGTCGCGGCTATGGACCGCGCTTACATGTCGCTGCGTGCGCGCAAACCTCAACCCAAGAAAACGGTTTGTAATCACGGTACCTTTTATGGCAATGAAATATTTTCAATATTTGATCGTTAGGCTTTTTAAAACACGACAATGGCTTATGGTGTGTGGAAGCATGTACCAAAACAACCCTCTGAACCTGCCCTCAGCCTTATGAAACATGTAGTTATTAAAATTCGGAGTTGTTTTGTATGTCAGTGGGTTTTTATGACTCCCTGTAATGAGTCAGGCTATGATGAATGTGTCTCATCCTGCAATTGCAATAGTCCTGTACTTCAAAACTTTTCCGTCATTGCATCGAATGAAAGCTAAAGCAAATAAAGATAATACTGTTGCGTTATCTTTAAGTCTATCCATTTGTCATTTCTTGTTCAATTACAATCCAGGAGCACCGGATCCATGTCAGTTATCTATAATGTCGAATGGTTTAACAAACAAATTAATAACGCGGTCACGATTGGACGTGACAAGTATTTGAGGATTGGATCCGTCAGTTGTCAGTGATCATACGATTCAGAGTGGGTTCCAACTATTGGAATTGCTTGGTGCGTTCATTGGAAGTGTAGTTCGTCGGAATTTCGATTGTATATTTTATGTTCACATTCATCTAAGTCGTTCATCTGTACATTAAACCTTTATCTGGAACTGATCAGTTTGGATTGTAAGTCTATTATTATAATAACGTATAATACAAATAAGACAGGCATATGATAATAGAAGTTCATTCGGAATTGAAGAATCACATGAAACAGAACAATAGATGCGAAGAGCGGAGAACCGGATCGTCTAAAAACGTCACATGAACCTCACCGCTGACGCTGAATGGAATTTACGTCAAATTCACAAAAAAATATGTCTGATTCGGTCGGTGAACAAGATCCAAGATTATCCGTCCAAGAGACGGCAACTATTTTATGGTCGATGTTTTAGAAATTGCAGTCTAAATTACCGTAGCTACTGAGTTGATCGACAAAATGATGGCGTAGTGAGGATTCGTTTACAAATAATTCACGTTACTTTACAGTAGACATAGCACGTCCATATTTGTGCAACTATCAATGTCCTTTAGCTAATATTGCAAACATTATTTACAAAGCAATACTATTTAGGTTACCATAACAAGTGAGCATATATGTTTAAAGATTGCACTAAATAAGTATTTGAAAGCCAGCTGCTCTTCTAGACTTTTTGTGCTTACCACCTTCGGCCACATCATTATAGACCATGGCGAGATTGATAATTTAAAAGACGGACTAATTACTTTTTTTGTTATCCAGTCCATTCCCAAAGAAAACTTGACCCCTACTTCATCTTGGTGCTTGCGTTTAAATCCATGACTCCAATAAAAACGATATAAAAATGTTGCCACACTAAAAATCTCGTTGGAAGTCGTTAATCATTATTATTACGTTGTAATGTCATTCGATTTCCTTTGCATCGGTTTTCGCGTTCGGCGTTCGGTCGTAAACAGAAATACTGGTACGTGTAAAGGCGGGGCTGACTCACAAAGAACAAAAAACTCGTTAAAGAATTTTCAAAAGAAAATCTCGCAAATATTATGCAGGAGAAATACACCGGGTTTTTATGTGTTGGAAATGAGAAGCTGAGGACCATAGTTAACCCTTAGCTTCTAGTTCCTAGTTCAGTTTTGGTCCACATCTTGATCTCCGCATTATAAACGAGGATGCAAAACTTTGTGTATATTCGGTATGTCAACAAAGTACGGATGAAAATCTTCCCGTATCTTGTGATTCGGTGTAAGAAGTTGATGGAATCAGATTTTCATTTTAATAAAATCGTTTCTATCGACTGGAAAGGCAACAGTGTCATAGGAACTTTTTGATTAATGGCCTTTTCATTAAAATTACCGCACTTCACAATTCTTTTGTATTTCCAACTACGTCAAATAGTCCCGGCATCTTGACAATGGAATATTTATAATAACGATCTCTCAGTCTCACGTTATCTCCGCGCATCCATCCATCATCCCGCCTTGTGTACACACGTTATTTTTAACGTGTTTTACGGCACCTTAAATATTTTTATCACCAGTAATCTGAGGCTATTTGCACTAAGTCTGTATTATATTTAATAGGCATTCGGTGATTTCATATTACCGCCGGCGAGTAATGTTCTGTGAAATGTCGGTTCTAGAATGTCTGTGGTTGTTTCTTTTTAATTTTTCGTCTGTTTTTAATGTAAAATTTAAATATAATGAATGTGTGTTAATATTAAATTAAATAATCCAAAATGGGCGCGGCGGTAAAAATCAAAATTTTAAAGGATCTTCGCAAAAATTTATACTTGGCGTAAAAAATGGATTCAGATTATCGTACTTGTCAAAAACTGTACTGTGTCCCCAAATCCAAAACGCTATTTAGCACCTATACACAAAATCAAAAGTAACATTCTCTAACTTTTCTAAATCCGTTACACAGTTCTAAAGAACTACCGACACAGGTGGTCGGACACCTGCTACAGAAGGCGGTCACGGCAGGTGATCACCCTCTCTGACCTTACCTTTAGCCATAGATAACATAGCCTGTGTGCATAAATAAGTAAGACTTACTATAGGATATGATTCTGAAGAGAATAGCATAAAAATTTAGTAATTTAGTCGTGTTTTAAGGTTTAGTATACTATGGTGGTTACCATAGAGCGGTCCAAACGTGTCCAGGAAGTAGATGTAAAGGAGAACGCACACTTATCCGAGCCGAACGCATCGAAAGAAACGAATATTAGAGTGGGTACTTTCCTGGGTAAAAAATGTATAATTATAATTAGTCGTTCAGTTTTTTCGTCAATCAATCAAGAAATGATTTTAGGCGATGATAGCTCAGTGGTAGTGAGTGACGTCGGATACCGAGACGAAGGTCCCGGGTTCGAATCCTACAATGTGCTTGAGCTTTCGGTGAAGGAAAACATCGTGAGGAAACCATAGCACGGTGGTAGGGTACTTTGTAGTACCCGTCTGGCTGGCTACCACCCTCAAGTTGAAAATCTGTCGCCAAGCACCTATTGGTGTGTTCCGACAGCTGCACTTGAGAGCCAGTTCCTTCTAGGCTTTGTGTGCTTACCACCTTAGACCACATCATCACATACCATGGTGAGATTGTGGTCAACACAGGCCTACACACAGTAAAAAAAAATGATGAAAATATAGCCCGTTTAAGTTTCGAGTGACGTCACATTTCGTAAAAAAAAATTATAAAAATGTGACGACATATTAGCGTAGCACGTTAGACTGTGTATAACAATACTGTGAAATTTATCGAATGGACTTGCAAAAACTCCCGGTATAAATACGGAAAGTCCGAACTCAATAAACTTTGATCATAAGGAAATTACCTCATAGTATTGTAATCTATCAGATGCTCTTGAGTTTAAAGCTGAAAATTACGGTGTAATAATAGTGCTTACTTACACTGTTGGCTCACAGCTGTTTACAAATTACATGTTTACTAGGAAGTCAACGCTCTCAATCTTGTCTCTTGTACTATGAAGGCCTATGGCCTATGATTTTATATGCAACAAAATTTCTGCTTCAGGCCTCGTCTTATCGATTTTTGCATTTTGAAAAACGCACAAATCGCGAAAGACATCATTTTATAATAATACTAGCTACCCGGCGCGACTTTGTCGCGTGGTGTTCCTACCCTGTGGTGCTACCCTACATTACCCTACCCTATCTAAACCATCCAGGGAGTTAATTCTGAGGCTATTTGCACTAAGTCTGTATTATATTTAATAGGCATTCGGTGATTTCATATTACCGCCGGCGAGTAATGTTCTGTGAAATGTCGGTTCTAGAATGTCTGTGGTTGTTTCTTTTTAATTTTTCGTCTGTTTTTAATGTAAAATTTAAATATAATGAATGTGTGTTAATATTAAATTAAATAATCCAAAATGGGCGCGGCGGTAAAAATCAAAATTTTAAAGGATCTTCGCAAAAATTTATACTTGGCGTAAAAAATGGATTCAGATTATCGTACTTGTCAAAAACTGTACTGTGTCCCCAAATCCAAAACGCTATTTAGCACCTATACACAAAATCAAAAGTAACATTCTCTAACTTTTCAAAATCCGTTACACAGTTCTAAAGAACTACCGACACAGGTGGTCGGACACCTGCTACGGAAGGCGGTCACGGCAGGTGATCACCCTCTCTGACCTTACCTTTAACCATAGATAACATAGCCTGTGGGCATAAATAAGTAAGACTTACTATAGGATATGATTCTGAAGAGAATAGCATAAAAATGTGCTAATTTAGTCGTGATTTAAGGTTCAGTATACTATGGTGGTTACCATAGAGCGGTCCAAACGTGTCCAGGAAGTAGATGTAAAGGAGAACGCACACTTATCCGAGCCGAACGCATCGAAAGAAACGAATTTTAGAATTGGGTACTTACTTTCCTGGGTAAAAAATATATAATTATAATTAGTCGTTCAGTTAGATTATCAAAAAATATTATATTTTTTTTCGTCAATCAATCAAAAAATTATGAAGATATAGCCCGTTTAAGTTCCGAGTGACGTCACATTTCATAAAAAAATGTATAGAAATGTGACGTCATATTAGCGTAGCACGTTAGATTGTGTATAACAATACTGTGAAATTTATCGAATGGATTTGCAAAAACTCCCGGTACAAATACGGAAAGTCCGAACTCAATAAACTTGGATCATAAGGAAATTACCGCATAGTATTGTAATCTATCAGATGCTCTTGAGTTTAATGCTGAAAATTACGGTGTAATAATAGTGCTTACTTACACTGTCGGCTCACAGCTGTTTACAAATTACATGTTTACTAGGAAGTCAACGCTCTCAATCTTGTCTCTTGTACTATGAAGGCCTATGGCCTATGATTTTATATGCAACTAAATTTCTGCTTCAGGCCTCGTCTTATCGTTTAACCCCTTAAGGGTTGCATTTTGAAAAATGCACAAATCGCGAATGACAACTTTTTATAATAATACTAGCAGACCCCCGCGGTTTCACCCGCGTACGGTTTAAATTTTCCGCTTCGAAAACCAATGCACGCCACTGATTATTAGACACAACAAATCGAACACAGATATTTTTACAAATTAAAACTAAAACCATAGAAATAAATATACCTAGAAAGAAAGTCGCCATACTACACTAATATACAAAACAGGCCAACTTTTATAGGCTGCTGCGCGTAACAGCAACGTTTTACGCTCCCTCTGCGTCATTCTGCTTGTCATAATGATAGTAGTTGTTAGAATATTCCAATTAAAATAGTGAGAAATTTAAATATTGATCATTATTTTGCATTTTTATTTGATTTAGCCCCTAACAGTTAGAGCGTATTTTTATCGACGCGTGCACAGCTGCGACTCTCTATCTGGATGTATCCTTAATCAAAGACTAAAACCTATATTATACCTACACAAAAAAACGAACTCAAATCTTATTTAATTATTATAACAACAAATGAGAAAGAAATTAAATTAACTACAATCAAAATATTCTAATGAAATAGAGAAAATTTACTATTTTTTTGGCGTCACACGGGTGTGTATTTTGCCAATTTCCAGTTATATTATATAAGTTCTAGTTACAATAAATCACTTTCACATAGTCCTCAACTCATGCAGTCAGTCACTGTCCATAAAAGTCATGTTATACCTACAGTGGTGGTCATGTACTAAAACTTTTCACGGACTTTTGAAAAGACACGATACGCATAATTCATTTCATTTCACTTCACTGGTGCAAATGGATTGATCTTTATTGGATAAAATACCACCGATAATATGCAATAAAACTCAAAATACACGAATTTATGTATATAAAAATTTTAACGCAACGTCACTCTGCTAGTTCCCGCCAAAAACTCCGAGAAAATGAACTTCCAAACAAATTTCGAATTCTAATCCGATTTAAATATTCTTTTATATTTGACATTCCAATTTTAAAGAGCATTTCAGTTTCCAGAACAAAAGGCAGATTGAGCGCGCGAAACACGGGCCAAAAAAAGCAATTAGGTACAAATTGAAAAACACATACCTGGTATTCGCTTTTGAATTTGTATTTGCTATGTTTAAAATCTGCTGTATGCTAATTTATTTAAAAGAAAGTGTTTTCCGTTAAATAAAGTTTTTTAAACAAAGCAAATACAAATTCAATAAAGAATACCAGTTATGTGTTTTTCAATTTGTATTTGCTTTTTTTGGCCTCTCTCCCGTGTTCCGTTCGCTCCATCTGCCTTATTCTGTAATCTGTGAAAATCGGATTGGGATTTGAAACATGTGTCAAAATAAAAAATGTTATTTAAATCAAAAGTACTAAGGAGTATTGATATCAACTTCGATGAAAATCACCCCTAAAATAACTTTCTTCCCCTTTTTGACCCCGTTAGGCGATGATTTTCAATAAAATACGAAACACATCTTGCATCAATTCTGTTAAGGAAGGTTTATGCAAAATTTGAAGTAGATCAGACCAAGGAATCACGTTGTCCCATACAAACTTTACCCCCGTTTTTCACCCCCTTAGGGGTAGAATTTCGGAAAATCCTTTCTTATCTGATGCCTACGTCATACAAAGAACAGACCCTCCAAGTTTCAGGTCTCTACGATCAGCGGTTTAGGCTGTGCGTTGATTGTCAGTCAGTCATTCAGGACAAAGCATTTTATATATATAGACTAGCTGCCCGGCGCGACTTCGTTCGCGTGGTGTTCCTACCCTGTGGTGCTACCCTACATTACCCTACCCTATCTAAACCACACAGGGAGTTAATTCTACTGTACGTGTGTATGTCACTGAACTCCTCCTAAACGGCTGGACCGATTTGAATGAATATTTTTGTATGCGTTTGGTGGCGCGAGTCTATAACTGAGGTAGTCTTCACCCCTTTCGGGTAGATATACCCTTTTCGTTACACATTGTATAAGGAACGTGTGTGCAACATTTCAAGTGTCTAGCCTCTGCGGCTTATCCTGCATCTATCAATAAATACGTTTCTTCATATTCATCTATAGACATATAGATAGATCTAATACTAGAAATAAGATTAATATTCAAACAGCTTCATCAATATGAAGATAAACTTATATTTATATCAAGTTTAATAGATTCTAATAAAGTATTTAGTCTATTGTCGTTTTCAAGAGTTGGGAATTCCTGTACACCACGTTTTAACTATCTGATTTACTACATTGTTCACTTCTCCATTATAAACCATTTCTACCAAATTACCATAAACACCATTTCTTATGTCTTTTCTCCATTCAATTGAACAAGGCATATTCATTTATCTGTGGGTATTTATAAATCTTTCAACAATAGCTAATTCATATCGTTTACTATTGTAATCCGATATTTGAATGGACAAAGGTTGTCAAGCATTGTATGGAAGACTACTTCGATGTTTGTGAATAAAAAGTGGTATTTATGGATTTATAAATAACGAGCAAAATTGATTGACGGGGTTTTCTTAATAGATTTTCAAATAAATCGGCTTGGCTTCTTATTTCTTTTTATGCATACAGGAAATCCAGTATAATTTCATCTCTTCCTGGCATCTGAACTTAAATAACACTTCTGTATAACAGTTAACGATTGTGTAAGAAAATTGAGAACTTCGTTGAATTGTAAAACATTTTCTGAATTTCTCTCTTAGCATCAGTCGAGTCAATGGATGGTTTACATTTCTTTACATATTCAAGTCATAAATAAAATAGAATTGAAAAAGCCTCTGCTAAGAATACTTAGTCAACTAATATTGCTTAATTAGATCAAGAAAAAAAGAAGCTTCTAGCAACAATGCCAGGTAGTCAAATGATGGCGCCAAAACTATCATGCCTAAACCAGGTATCAGAAATATTAGTAGAATAGTTAATATTCAACACAGAAGAGTCGATATTCATACCATTCAACATTAATATGCTAGTCGCTTGCGCATCGTGACGCACGCTTCACGCGATCTATGGTAAACAAATTTTGATTTTGGGCTCACTATGATTTGTATCGTATCTTTTAAAAGAAATAGCCCATTCATAAGAATTATAATTTCTATGAAGTTTTGCCGGATGTGGCTTATTTCTGGTTAATTGTTTTAATGTTTTAGTATAGATTTAGGTATGTAAAGAATATCTTTGTTGATAATTAGAAACTTATAATTACTAACTTACTACTAATCCATCTAAGTCTACATGAACTGTCGGGCTTATCATCGTCGGGTGTAGACAGAATACAAACTAAAGCTAGTCTGGTAGAGATCACTTTTAGTGATAAGGCCGCCCATTGTAACACTTTCTTTTTTAAGTTCTTGTAGGTATTTTTATTTTTTCATGTGGTGTAACAATAAAGCGTTATCTATCTATGTAGTCTTTAGAAAAGTGCCCTTAAAATAGTTCAATTATTTTAATTAATTTAATTATTCGAAAAGCAGGCAGGCGGTCGTCTTAATGGAAAATGGCACCAGAATCTCATGTCAATTGTAGGATTCGAAGTAATTCGAACCCAAGACCTTCACGGCATTCGACGTCACTAGCACTGAGCTTTCATCGCTTAAGCATATCAAATTTATTACAATTTAATATGCATCCTGAATAATGTAACTGAGATTGTAAAATATGTCAAGATTGTTTATAAACTAATCAGATCATTTATTCAAACCAGATATATGACTGCATTCTCCTTCACGATCTCTTGCATTTCCACTAGTAACGAGTCCATTGCTCTTCGTCAACCCACACGATACAAATGAACTCATTTTACATCGAAATAGTTTTCTTGATCTCTGAATGCTCTAATTTCATTATTTGTACTATCATGCCTGCATTTCAATTATATTCTGTAATTGATATAGTGATTGCTGTTTTTTCAGCGTTAACGTTTTCCTCCGTCATTACTAATTCCAATCCTCGTGGGAAATAAATTACTTTTAAACGTGGAGGTTTACACGTTTCCAATAACAGTTGGGTTATCGCGTGTATCTCTTGTAATTTGTCCACGTTTATAATTAATAGTGTCGGGTTCATTATTAACTTGTCAATTGCAGTGGTGACTATTTATAGATACATTGTTTTGCGCGGAGACGCCCTGCGATCTCGGAACCTCGCTTGCGTCATTTGAGTTATTAATTATGCACTGACGTACTTATTTCAATGGTTTTGTAAGTCAATTGTTTTCTTTAAAAGTTCACTGAACTAATTGATTTATTTACCCTTAAAAATATGAGCCAGATATTAAACTCCGGAATGTCTTTCATTAGTTTTTAATTATACTTATATCAAGGCTTTTTATTGTTTAATAGCACCAAAGCCATCTGCATAACCAAGGTTGAACAGTTATATAATATTAATTACATTTTCAATAAGTAATTATAATACAATACCTTTTGTTAGGGCTACATTTGATGAGACATGGGCCGGATAGGTGAATATGACACATACTTTTTGGATTAATTTAGTGTTCCACAAGATAAATTTTGTTATTCAACAGTTTTTTTTTTTGCTTTAAAAATTTGAGGCTTCAATGCGTGTACGCACGCGATCAACTGAACTGTTGCTTAGTCTTGAGTACTTCTCTCTCGACTAAACAAAACAGCTTATTCGTTAGTGTCGATAGTATGCTTAAATATTTAGTGAATTTATGAACATATGCCTCAGACGTGTGCAGTACTTACCGTAATTTTCACCATTACCAATTTTAAAATTTTAAGAATCCTATTTTTTTTCTATTAAGCTTTAATATATTCCTTATTGTTTTCACTCTCATAACCAAGGGGTAGTTATTGCCCCGTCAGTCCAAAATGGCGCCGTTTGGCTGTAGAAATTACGCCTTATTGTCTTCAATAGAGCGACGGTGGGACATATCCCAATCCAACGATTTATGTCGGTCTATTTCTATCAATATTCACCGTGAATATTCTACTAGTGCGTCTAACACATGCTTGTAAGCACTTTAAAAAGTCCTTAACCCAAATGTTAGTGATTCAACCCCAGGACACCAAATATGGCGTACATCAATGACGTCAATGAAGGATCACAATGCCTCGTTAGACTTCTGTTTTGGTACGGTCTTCCGACTGAGTGCTGCTCGTCACGTAGGCTCTTTGCGTGGCATTTTAGTTTTCAAGGCATTTGTTGGAGTATAAATATCATGGTCTTGTAAATTCTCCTATATGTCGATACGAGTTATAAAATCAATGTTATTGTTAAAGTATTTCTCCGCTGCGAAGCAATTATCAGAGAGTATATTTGAACAACACGACATGACAATTTCCTGTTTCTCGCTACCGGAATTACGGAAATCGTAATAGATTCAAGAACTGAAAATTACTCCATAAGGTCGATGTATTATTCCATCTCCCCAAGGAAAAACATTACAAGCAGTTCTAGCTACAGATTTCAGTAAAGATAAACAAACGATTATGTCATCGACGTGCTCCAAAGCAAGGCAATGGCTTCCGTAAATATTCTTCAGGCCTTGTAGATCGTTCGTTGACGTTTGGTCATTGGTCTATTGAGGTGATGGTGCTAACTACGACTAGCTGTTCTAAATGTCAATGGACATACAGATCTTTGTTATTTGTTATACGAGAAAGTAGGATACCTTATACAGTAGAACCTAGTTACTGTACATAACAAGGTACTATTTCTTTAAGCTACTTTGCACCTAAAACCTTGTTACCTAAAGAATCAACCTCTTGTGCTGCACCATTATTTATATTTAGAAGTGATATGGATGTTACCTTTAGTGATTTAAGTTGTTTGTTTGTTTATGTCAACATTACCTGCTTTTGTTATTTTCTTGTTTTATCAGCACGAATATTTGTTCCATCATTTACATTCAGTGTTTTGTTCATTTTCCTCGAAGAATAAATGCTTCATTTTTGAGTCGTTTGTGTGATGCTCGTGTCTCCTGTAATACACTAAATAAATAAGATATTACTCTAAATTTAATATGCAAATAATTCAGAAGGCTAGTTGCTATGTTGAACTTTATAATAAATCCAAGAATTTAAAACCTGTCAAACATGTAAATAACTGTCTGCTAGTAAGCGTTTATTATTATGAGTAATGTAATGTGGTCAATATTTAGAACGTCAGGTGGAAAGTATCATCCAACTCATTGTGATGCGTTACATAAAATTAGCAATTGTAATAATAATATGTAACGTACAGTAATAGGTACACCTTTGTGATTACACGCTTGTCTTGACAAAATGGATCCTGTTGGTGTCACGATTTCGTGATCCTCGATTTATTTTCCGAAAGATTTCTTTAGGGGTATTACGCAAGTGCCTTAACATAGAATAATGTATGTAATTTCTATTAGTACCAATATTTGGCGCTAAAAAGTATTCTGGTCTACTTTGAACTGGTACAGTTTAATTTAATATACTCGTACCATTTGGTTTTTGTCCTCTTTCTGCAACATTTTATCTAGGTGTAACTGTCAAATCAATGGTAGCTACTTTACTATACTTTTCATTTGTACGTTCTGGCTTTTACCATGATATCTGAAACAGATTATAGTGGGATGGGTTATTATGAATTTTTATCGATGTTGTGACCATAACATTGTCCTACGTGCCATATGCGTAGGGTGTGGATAATAAACAAATCAATTTTCACCAGTCCGAGCATGTGTTAAATGAAGGCTCATCGCGTCTGTCGTGACTTAAATATGGCGTTAATATAATTCACATCAGTGCTCTAATTTTATACATACTTTGTCCGGTGTATCGGCTTGGAGTTGTCCGGAATTTTCCGAAAAATGAACCTAAACATCTATGAATCTTAGACCAGTTTTACTAAAGACGATACAATTTATTGGTGTTGTTGCCTTTGGAGTTCAAGTATAAATATAACTATGATGTTATTAATATTATGTGGTTACATTGGGAAAGCGTCTTCCACCTGATTATTTTTATTATATACTTGCCTGTTTTTTTATTTCAATAGTAGTAAAGATTTATTTGACAGGATATATGGATGTCTCATCAATTTACTTTTCGTAGTTTAATAATTTTTCTATTTGTACCCTGTATTTATTAAAAAGTATAGACTTTCAGTATCAACAATGGAAAGTGAAACCACACCCTTCACACCGTTGGAAAAACACAATGCTATAAAATTTATAAACATTTTAGACATAGATATTTCTTGCGTCACAGATATTATCACTTCATTGCCATAACAGTTCTCTGACATAAAAGGCGTTTTTATAAACAACTGTTTTGATACTAAAAGTGCAATGAACGCATTGATATGGCAATTCCGAAGCGGTACTTAAGACTATCTGATACGGTCATTCTGGCATTCAGCATTACCATACAAACAGTTGTTTCTTCTGGTAGTTCGTCTCGGTCGATTGTAGGTCAACGTGCCATAATAACATATTTAACACCAACTCATAGAAAGTTTTCCTATCCTGTTCATTGTCCATTGTTGTAAAGACTGTTGACCAATTGGTTTAAAATTTTACGCATAATTTGCTTGTAGACAATTGCCTTACTTCTTTGTCTCTATGATTTAGTCCATTTTGTAACGGTCATTGTTTTTTTAAAGTAAATTTGTATCTTCTCTCAATAATCAAATTAAACTTTTTTTCTGATTAAATTATATTTGTTTATGAGATTTTCGTTATAAGACATAACTCATATGTTGCTACTTCTAATACATCTGTTCTTCTTTGAATCAGTAATTCGATGTAACGTTTACTTAAAACAATAATTTTCTCAGAACTTTCAGTTATTACAATTACATTTGTTAGATACCTTCGAATATTTATAAAAAGCGTCGAAACTGAAAGAACTCATGAATGAGCCACATGTTACAAGATATGTTCCGGTCTTAAAGGATTATTATGATAAGCTATCGATGTTTGATGACGTATATTCATTGAATATATTACGATAAAGGTGTGAAATGCAACTATTGTTCTGAATGTTATATTTATAAGTATCAAGTCTGCATGTTATAGTAGTACTTCGGCTGTCTCCAAGTTATTTCAACGGATAAATAATCCTACACTTTGCTACGACATAAATTGACTTCGTTCTTATGCTGAGTTTCCTTTAAAAATTATGCCCTGAAGATAAAGCAAGCGCAAAGGTCTTTCCACGAACGCTGAGACATAATTACGTTAATAACTGATGACACTTTCAAAAGCATCTCCCGTGGCATCTCCGTTGTATAATAAATATTCCTCCCACGAGTATCATATTATCGTCTACTCCTTAGGAGGTCATTATCAGATCGTCTAAATATTACACACTTCAAGTGGCCAATTACTAAGTGTCGAGTTTCGTGAAGTGTCTACAGCTGCCGCTTCACTTGAGGCTTATCACTACGTACTAGCCGTGAACAATTTGCATTCGTCTGCTGACGGCGACCGGCTACGCCAGTCTCTGAATAGAACGCTTCCATAGTGCACGCGTCCGCGCAAATATCTCACAAGAAATTTACTATAGAGTTATCGAAGTTTTAAAAATTATCGTATAAATATTTGTTTAGATAAGTGTTGAACTAAGGTTTAGTATAACATAAAATTAGATTTATTGAAGTGGTTATGAAATTTGTTGTTGATATAATAAACTGAGATAAACCGTGGGACGTCAGGGCGTGGGATGTCAGTGTCATTAGGGATTAGTGTGTTATCGTGCACGTGGTTCACTTGAGTGACGTACAAACTGGGACTCGGAGAGAAGAAGTTCGTCGGGGACCATGGCGAGGCTGGCCAACAGCGCGGCACACTTCTGCCAAAGGTTACAGGAGCTGTACCCCCAGAAACTACAATTGACAGCGAAGGTGCGTTTCAAACTGTGTTTTTGTTACACAATGTGTGTGTATCCTGCTAAATTATTTGTGGAATTGTTTTGAGTAACGAGCTAAATTCTACATATTTAAACGTGATTCATTTGTTCCTACTGAATGTAATGTAATTGCAATTTTGTGATTCTTTGGTGCCGGCATTTCTTTGGCTGAAATATACATAATTTTAGCTTCGTTATAATGTTAAGCATAACTAAGTTACATACAATCTTTACAAAACGTCTGCTTTACTTCACGTCTTAAATCGCGGCGCATTTTAATTATTATACTCCTTCCGATGATAAATTAGTAAACATTTCAGCATGCATTGTTTTCTTTTTGTTTTAAAACATATTGTCATTTTCCTTTATCACAGTCTTAGCTATCGCAGTTACCTTGGAATGTTTCCACATTGTATCGAGTATTTTGTCCTTAGATACTTGAAAATTTCGGCCACGGTCAAGGAAAGGCCTTTAAAAGTGTTCTGCAATGTTTTTACTATTTGTCTTTTGATTGGGCTTTGTTTTTGTACTTATTCTCACGCTTTTTTCAATGTTTTACTTAGACTACTTTTATTCTTATGTCCATGTCCATGTAATGTTTCCACTTCAGCTATTATTTATAAGTAATCTTTTATATTTTCAATATTATTCCTATATATTTTGACGTGATTTATTGTATATTCTTTTACGTCAAAAACTGTAGTGGGAATGTTTAATATTTTGAGATTGTTATTTAAAACACTCACATCAATTAATATAGACTATATCTTATTTATATAATCCCTGAAAATTCACGGAATATTTAATGTATCGTATCTTCTAATTATTATAAAACTTCTCTCGCAGGCTCTGACCATTTGCGTAATGTTTGGAAAATGGGGATTATCTTTTTTCCCAAAATTGATTTAATCTCCTCATCTCATTGACTTTCGGAGCTCTCATGCCGCCAGGGACAGCATCTAGCCCTGTATTGGCAAGGTTGATAGAAATACATTGATTGCTATCTGTAACACGTAATTAACCACTTTCGCTATCTTTTAATTGCCTATATGCAAACAGTATTGATTGTTATCATGAAACGAATTGCTGTTCTAGTGTATTTAGACTTAGATTGAAAGCTGATTTTTCAATTTTGCCCGCTCCTACATTTGGGGTTATCTTTCCATTATTTATAACGGCAATTTTAATTATCTTTCGCTTATTGTGGATCATAAAAAAAATGTTTTACATAAGTTAATTTTTTCCGACTTAAACGGATGTAGATCATATAATACATTAATTTTAGTCGGTTATCTTATAGATAAAGTTTTTTTTATTCGGTGACTTGATTCCTGATAAGATGAATTAACAAAGACTTCATATAAGTGCAAGAATGAAGTAGGGCAGCGTGCTTTCCAAAATGATGTGATTTATATTACAAATAATAGGTAATGTTTAATACTTATGTTTAACAAAGCTTACTTTAATTATTTGCTTTTTGGGAAAGTCAACAGCTCTAAAGCATGTCTACGAATCAAGATATTATTATATGCTATAAGTCGCCATCGCTAAAAACCACAACATTGAAAAATACATTTCTAAAACACAAAATTACTGCGTCGGATCATCATCATCATCTGCCTATAATGTCCCACTGCTGAGCACAGGCCTCCTTTCACAAATCAGGTTGAAAGGGAATGGGCAGATACTCCACCACACGTGCCCACTGCGGATAGGTGGAGGTAGTATTTTCAAGCCGCCTAGAAGGCTCCAACTAGCATAACGATTGTCACAAGTAAGTGATAACCGGGACCATCGGCTTTACGTGCCTTCCGAAGCACGGAAACGCTCGATTTGAAATACCACTAGGCGGTCACCCATCCAGGAACCCAACAACGACGGTGGTAGCTTAACTTGCCGATCGATTGAGAACGGCTTATCCACAAGCGCTACGGATACTAAAACTAAATTGAAGTTCTTAGCTACTTTTCAATTAATATTAATCCCCACAATTGTGGACAAACAGAGCGTTTAATTAGTAGTATCACTTGCACAAGTAGATAAAACAATGTAGCCGTTATTATTAACTGGTGAGTCAATGGGTTCGATACCGGGAACTTTATGTTGTTACCTAATGTCTGCTGGCTTCGGGCGGTAAATAAAAGGATTATTGTTATTCATTTATTACATGATGTATATCAAGTATTTTGCAGTTAATTGAATTACATCATGTGTCTTAATTATATTACAATATAGTATTTCATTAATCCGTAGGAGTGAACAATCAGTAAGAATTGTATACTCTGAATTCACTAATTGTAATCTGCTAATGATTGTCGTTCAACGAATAAAAAAGGTATATTTATAAGCAAAGGTAATATGGTGATATGAATTTCTTTTCTATTGTTCTATTGAGTTAAGTTCAATGAAGACTTTAGTTAAAAGCATGATTAAACAAGACATAAGAGACACAAAAGATACTCATGGGGAAAATGTATCAAATAATGATGTATAAAATGGCCTACATATTCTTGATGGTGAAACTAAACGTCCACCCATTCGAAAAGCAATTAATGTCACCCAAATAGTTAACAGTGCTACATTTACTTTTGCAACAGAATATTTGTGCAATGCGTCTAATGCTAGATATGGTACAATGGAGACTGAGACTTGAAAACGAATAAATCTGGGTCTTATTAATCTATTCACGATTAAGTTTGATTGTGAATTATTACCCATTATAGATGGAATTTATTTGATGTGGATATAATAATATGGGTTTGGTAGGTTCTACAGGAGTATGATTATATGATGATATTTCTCCACCGAAACTCAAGACGCCGGGAGAATTTCCACCCATACATTGTCGACATCCCGCGTACCCGGACACAACCCTTCGCTTTATCGTTTCTTATACGAACAGCAAAGGAGTGGAACTCTCTTCCGGGATCTGTGTTTCCCGACACCTACAACCTAGATGTATTCAAGGCCAAAGTGAATAGGCTTTTTCTGGGTAAGCGTGCTACATCCTCGGCCTCGTCATAACTCCTCATGGGGTCCCGTCGAAGGTCAAACGTAAGCCCATTTAACATACAAAAAAAATATGAGAATAGTGTTCATCTTACCGTGAAAGTAACGTAAAGCTACCGTGAGAAAATCAAATATAGCCTGAAATATTGTTTACCTTTTATACACCATTGAAAACCACATGAGAGAGAATTAGATTAGCGAGTCTCATGTTAAGCTTAGTAATATGCGGACAAACAGCAAAGATGAAAGCAGACCAGCCATTTCGTTACAATATTTTGAGTTCTAACTTCGAAGCAATAGGATCTATTCTTCCCTTTCTTATCTTTAGAAATACGTTGATGATTTGAGTGCTGGTCAAATGTCTATGACACAAAGATGTAACATTCCTCATTATCTTTAAAAAACACGATATCATCTTATCAAAGGCTGAAGCAATTGCAGTTCAAGCAAATGGAACGGCGAATGAAATTAAACCACATACCTTTTGTAATACAGTCGAGAATTAAACTGAAGACGTTAATAAAGGTAGACCAATGGACGCAACACAATTACTATGTAAATATTTATTTGTTTATTTAAATTACTTGCAGATAACGATTATGATAAGACTTGAATGTTAAAAAGTCGTGGAAGTGTAATAAGTGAAATCGAAACTTTCGAGATCATTTCAGATTAAAAAAATTGATGGTTTGTTGGGTGCCCTGATTGGGAGTGTGGGAGTGAATGCTATTTTAATTGGTTCACATGGCCATATGGTGTTTGCACCATGTTTATTTAGCTGCGTTATGGCCTCCACCGCAGTATAAACATCTCTGCTGCTATTTAATTCGCAAAGTAACTCGTAACCTGCAGTATGTCGTGTGTCTTATCCGTTGGAGCTCTCAATAAGTCCTGTAGTAGTATTAGTGTAGTTTCTATCAATATGACATGAAATGAAATGATATCTACGGCTTTATTAAATTAAGAGGAACGGATGAAGAAATTTGAAAAATGGGATTTATCATATCTATTGCTGTCGCGCTGTGCCCAAGCTATCCCGCCCGAGGGCGATAGAGACAACTACAGCTTGGACCGATTATACCCATTTAATTTAGACGCAATCGCTATTTCGTAATCCCCGGTTTTCTCCTCCAAAACTGGATCGATTAAAAAAAAAAAACAAGAATCATAATAATAAGCCCTTTGGCTATGTCTGTCGTTTTTCCTTTGTTTTTTTTATATTCGTCAAATTTGTTCGCTGGACGTCTGATAAGGGCGTTAAAAATGGTAAGTTTTTGTAATTTTAGAAGGCTCCTAATTCTTATAATAATTAATTTATGGAGAAAAACACAACCGAGGGACATACAGTGGTACCTACAGATTGCATGGTAAAATAATCATTGCTCTAGTGTCCAAAGAGGAAACTGAGGATTACGTTTGTACGGAACAAACGCCACCAGCATTTCCTCTTATAATGTTTATAATCGTAATCTTAAAATAACATCGGCTCTGGTTCTGAAAAACCTTAAACATTTTCATGAATCGCGCCGAGATATATTGATTGTTAGAATAAAGAGTGTGTTAAATATCTTTCAATTATGAAATTATCAGCACCATGTTAATATACCCCGCATATTATAAATATTTCACGGTAAGTAGGTATGTTTGGTGTTTACGACCGTAATTCACATAAATTATTATATTATAATTATAATGTTTTAAACGTCACATTCCTTATGTACCGAGGTTCAATTGTAAGGTATTAGCAGGTTTTTTGTACCTACTTCCTTCACATCATCGCCACATATTCAGATTGTGATTAAACGTAAGCTTATTCAATGTATAGAAACATTTATGCTTTTTATGTGACCAGTCTCAGTTGTCTTATAATTTGAAGTGAAAACTTCTTTAACGGCGTTGTGCATTTTTTTGTGATGGGTAAAAAAAATAACTCGCGTCAGGACACGTGACCTGATCGAAATTAAGGGAGAGTAGACCGCCGCGGCGTAGGAGAGGAAGTATCCCCCTCTCTTTTTACCGTACGGCGAAAATGTATGCCTGCGCCTGGCGTCGCAGGGCGCTTGCGCGAATGTTCGTGTGTGTTTGTGTTACAGCGTGCCAAATAGTTCTTAAGTGTAATTTTTTTAATGTAATATTACTTGTCATGTTTGTGTACGATAGCGCAATAAATGAATATTGTATTTTGCCACATACATGATAGTACTTTTATACTGATAAATAAAGCAATTCGTGCAAAATTCAAAAATAAAATATCAAAAATGCACAACGTTAAAATTCAAGTTTTCACTTCTGCCGGCACTCCCGGAGTGCAACCGGTTGATTATTTTGTCCTTAAATCCTTTCTATATTCAAAATTTCAATGTTTGTTTCGGGTGTGCGTTTATGCATCTTTCAATCAGGAGTCGTCTTTTCATATGTGCATGCGCAAGCCCTACTCACACATTTAGTAGGTCGTAGCAACCACATCTGTCAGAATAGTTAGAATTGTATGTCAGCTGATAGCGGCATATTTGTTCGTGATAGTATAACTATTAACTTTACATAATTAATTAGTTCTCTTAGAATTGTTTTGAAATGTTTACATAAACATATTTGGGGAGAACTGCCATTATAATGATTGTTTGTGTGCTTTGGACTTATTTCACTGATAATGAGAAGAGAAGGGATAAACGTTCGCCTGTAGATGACTATTAATTAATTATTTTTAGGCTGCTTTAATAATTTAAAGATAATTCTGACATTAGAATGATGATCGCATTACATTATCCATTGAGTCAGTTAATTCATGTGTTGCTAAAAACAAGGCGTGTGTGAACACTTCTCACAATACACACAGTATGTAGTGAAGCTATAGTAGTAATACATGTTGTTTTACTCCATATAAATTATTTATGTGTAATTTGGTCCTAGAACGTTGATCCTCGCACACTGCCAGTACAGCACAAAATGATTAGGATGTGATAAAGTAATTTGAAAATATGCGATTATTTGATAATAATGATAATGTTTTAAGAAATAAGCTAGGTCAGTTGTTTATCAAGGAGTCTGACTCCAAATGATATGAAAATATCAATAGGTATTTACAAAGATATCAGTGATTAACTTAAACAAAGACTGATTATTGTTTGTTAATCAATAACTTTTAGGTCAATTATTGACACGCATCATGACTCACGCATGCTTTCACAATATAACTTAAGCTTGTAATGTATAGGTACTGAGTATAAAGAATTTACTAAGTAGTGGCTCTGTGAGCTTTAATTTTTTAGTTTTTTGGTATTTTTCAAGAATTACCGTACCTGCTCATAAAATGTCACGAGAATCGGTTGAGAAATGCGATCTGTGGAGGAGAACAGCCGAACAGACATTCGAAAGCATTTTTGTCCAAGCTGAGACGGAGATGTTTCGCTCGCAACGCCCGCTCGGTCAATAAATAAAATATCCAGGGATATCAACCTGGGACAGTCCATATCTACACCTACCCCAAAAGGACAGTCATAGCAAGTTTGTGACTTCATTAATTCTTTACGATTAGGGTACAACTTTCGCTACTGCTTTAAATGGCAGATGTACTGTGTCAACGGGTGCGCTAACAATAAAATTATAAGGTATGCAATACATTGGATCTCGTTTCAAGTGCATTCCTCGCTCGTCGGCAACACAATACCGTTGGCCGTTATCTTTCACTTATGTACAGTGTACACTGTACATAGCTTGATGTTAGTACATAGGTTGTGTTTCTAAAACCTACTGTGTTGTACTAGCAATAAGGATCACGCTGATTATTGTTATCAAATGCGGCTGAAATTATTTTATGGAACTCAAGCTTCAACCTTTGAGGCACAGAATAATCAAGGTCGCATTTGAAGGAAGTATCTAATAAGAAGTAAACGAGTGTGGGTATTATTTATATGGATTGAAAAGATGCTAGTCAATTATTGCATAAACTTAAAGGGATAATAAGGCGCTGCACAGACGTGTGTCCTGTGTCGGGTACAAGCAACCAACGAATATTTGATTTCAATAGAACCAGTATGAAATCAGCCTAAACTGTGTTCGATCGCCGCTACAGGACACAGAAACTACGGGTTTGCTACGGTTTTGGTTGTATCCGAGTTATCCGACACAGGACACACGTCTGCGCAGCGGCTAAGGGAATAAATGTGATAGTGAATATTGGTTTGTCCTTTATATGTTAGTAAAACACATGAAAATATTGAGTGATAGAAATGGGCACAGCTCGGTATAGTAGGCCACATGAACCCTTTAACAATGATTCATGTACCTACCGTCCAGCCGAGCCGCGAACACAGCCAGGATACTGTTGGTGCTGGCCCGCACTCTACAGAGTAACGACGTGCATTTCTTGCGCATTGTGGCATAAAAACAATCTGGTCGCGCCTCCAAAAACATGTCAGATGCACTGCAGAAACAGGGTAGCCGCAACAGCACCCGAAATGCGTTATTATAATGAACGCGCAGGGCGTTGTACGACCTTTGAGTATAATTTACCCACAGACACACACATACACAGAATCTTCCCAACAGCTATTTATAAGGCCAGTAGCTTTCTACAAACCTGTATAAGAACAAAAAAACGCACTAGATTCTGTGTAACAGCAAGCTTTTCTATCACTCCCGTTCCACATGATTCGTGTAACCTCCTCGGTCTACAGTCGTGTCTCATATGCTAATGATCCTAAACAATTGTTGCTCTGTGACCGGCACGATCCATTATATCTGAAGTGTCGGTCACCTCTGGCAGCACCTCTGATTGTGATCATCATTTGTGTGGAACGTGATACGTTGGATAATTGAAAAGTCAGACTTACAGCATACAAATCGTAGAAGGCTGATGATGAGAGCAATAGATTCAATTTGACGGTGTTAGAGTGATGTGGCTTCCTTCACCGAAGACTCAAGCTCTGAGTGTCAAGGTATTTGGAGCCACTAACAGAGCTATCATGTCCTTATTGAACCTTTGAAACTTTAAGCACCTTATTACAAAACATGGTTTAAAGGAAAACCAGGTTTTAAAATAGCCTCGTCCCTTTTTATTATATGACGTTAGAAAGTGACCAAATGACAGTAAAACCTGGCTTTGCTTTAAACCATGTTTTGTAATAAGGGGGTATGAGGTTATGTAGTGGTTGAAGTGTAGCGCCCCTGTGTTTTAGGTCTCCAAGCACCTTCCGATGTGTTCCGAGTACCCTTCTAAGCTTAATGTGCTTACCACCTCTGGCTACATCATCAGTTCATCCCCTACGATGGTAATATTGTCCTGTTCCTTGCGCATGTGCAAATAACAGCAACAGATATTAATTAACCCTATTCTTCGATCCAGACGAAAGTCATTTGCGTTTATCGACTGTTCGGAAACCACTTTAATTGGTGTATTGTGTGTGTTTGATCAAGTGTATCTACTTGATGGTGCTAGGGTTGGCACTTTCACCTTAGCATGAAATAATTTTGCTGCACTCTTCGCTATTCCAAAAGAAACATGAAAAAATACAATGGAAAGTGTAAGACAACTGTGGCATTTTTTTTTGCCTACGTAAAAATAAAATAAGAATAAGTAAATTGTTACTTCGTAATTTTCAGTATGTCAATCTCCTTAGTAACACATTTTGACAACCCTTGTTGTTTCTCTCACCTGGGCGGCGCGTGCGCACTTCAATACATAACACACTTGTGTACACAAACTCCTTATTGATATATCCTTTATAACTATATGAATTTACGTTGCAATGGCGTGAAAACATACCCTCTGTCGTCAATATTCTATTCAATATCATAATACTTTGTTCTTTATTGTGAACATTTTAAATGAATAGGCACATTGACCATTCTTTGTTGAACCGTGTTTGAACTAAACATGTGGTTTTCCCTTATATGGTAAATTATTTATTTATTACTTATTTAACGTCACTGTTTCAATCATATTAATCACAGTTATAATATCTACAATTTAGTTTTTTTTTTTATATACAACTTAGTTGGTAAACAAGCATACGGCCCACCTGATGGTAAGCGGTTACCGTAGCCATATTGACGCTTGCAACACAAGAAGCATCGCTCACGCGTTACCGACCTTTCCCCCATCCCCTATGAGCTCTGGCGACCTTACTCACGCGCAGGAACACAACTTTACACAACATAAAGTTATTCGGCTGCGGTATTCTGTAAGGTGGAGGTACTTCCCCAGTCGAGCTGCTCTTTGAGCGAATAAACGGTATGCTCTACCTCTCTCAAAAATATATGGATAATAGAGTTAAAATTAACTCGTTAATTATTGAACTGGCTTCGTTCGACTAACTATAGGTTGTTAGACTTATGCTGTCTTTATTTATTTACAGCTATTTAATTCTGGCCCTACAATCTATTCTCTTTGAAGGACATGGCATATAATCGCCTTATTTATTATTTAATAGGTTTCAAATCTATTATGTACGATACCAAGACTAGTTAGAATTGGATAAGACGTCGAAATTAGAAAACAATACTTGATTTTAAGGCGCAGAAACTCGTAGTGAACTACAAAAATGCGTAGTACTTTAAGAGGAAATGCTGGTGGGGCGTTTGTTCCATACAAACGTAATCCTCAGTTCCTCTCTGGATAATTAACTAGACTCTAGTTACTAGAGCAATGATTATTTTACCATGCAATCTGTAGGTACCACTGTATGTCCCTCAGTATGTGTGTCGAACAAATTTGACGATTATAAAAAAATGGAAAATCGACAGACATAGCCCAAGCCCTTCTTATTACGATTCTTGTTATGTTTTTTAAATCGAAACAATTTTGCGAGTAGAAAATCGGGGATTACGAAAAAGCGATTTCGTTTAATTAAAATAAGTATAATCGGTCCAAGCTGTAGTTGTCTCTATCGCCCTCGGGCGGGACAGCTCGGGCACAGCAGCTCTTCTGGCAGCCATCCTTTCCTCTTCACAGCTAAGATGTCTCTAAGCTCGTACTTGACTAAAGCGTAGCAATTCGTAGCACATGAGACGTGAGCATTATTGTGCATTCTAGTTTCTCGTAGCGGAAGAAGAAAATGCGTAGCACGTAGACGTGCGCAGCTTAAGAAAATTCGTAGCACGTGGCGTGTTCGTAGTACATAAAATTGATTATCTACTAATAAACTATGTACTAGCATCTAATCTTATAACTAGTTTATCTTACTGATAACAAGCCTCAAGATATTGAGTTCAAAGCGAAGAATGTAGCTTTAATTGTTGCAGTCATTGTAGTGAATCTGAAAAAATATTCTCAAGGCAACGGCTTCGATTACAGAATAAAAGGCAGATGGAGCGCGCGGAACACAAAAGTAAATACAAATTCAAAATCAGATAATTGGTATTCGTTTTCCAGTTTGTATTGTTGAACCACAGTTTATTCATAAAGAAGTGGTTTTTGTTAAACAAAGCAAATACAAATTGGAAAACGAATACTAGGTATCTGATTTTGAATTTGTATTTGCTTTTTTTGGCTTCACTTTCGTGTTCCGTACGCTCCATCTGGCTTTTATTCTGTAATCTGTGTTCAACGGTATCTCAGTTCTAAAGCTTTAATCCACAGATACGCACGACCGGAGATTCCCGTGTATTGTCTGCAATTAAATTCTATTTGTGGTTAATTACCCGCTTCGCTTATTGTCTAACAAAATTGTGTGGGAACCACATAGCTATAGTTCGATTCGAACGAGCCATTGTATGCTCAGTTGTCCCACCACCGTCGACACCATCGGATGTTTCCGAATTTATATAAAACCACGTGAAATTCAAGCGAATATGTGCCTTACGTAGCGGCCGTAACGTCTGTACTAGTGAAAGTTTTACCTAGCCGAATAACATGCTTGAAAGTTACGCCACTATCGTATAAGCCGTATTCTCAAGGTCGTAGGATCGATAATAGATTGCTATACGCTTTGTATAAGTGCAAAAGTATGTTGGTGATAATGGAAGATTCTCTGAGTGTGTAGTCGGTGGGTAAGTGTATATGTATACTACATAGAATATTTAATCGACGATCATAAAAGGAATTTCCTGGTTTCATTAAACTCCAGATTATTGTGTATCGACCTACCTCGAATTTATAATTATATTTGACTTTAATTTAAATATGGCATCTGACAATCGTAATACGTATAACAACATTATCGCAATCCGCCTGTGTTGTTGCAAATCACTTAGGAGCGCAAATTACTTACATTTATCGCTCTATCTCTCTCCTCCTCCCTCCTCCTCTCTATCTACCGTATCTGAAACGGGCTAAACGTGGTATAAAAGTCAGATACCCTGTCTGTCACGACTCACACCACAGGACGTAATATCCTGGAACATTCCTCACACACGGCCATCTGGGGCTCTACCGCGTAACTTTGGTGGTAATTAAAAATAACGTCATTAGATGAAATAATTAATGGTGTTCGTTACGATTACCACCAAAGTTACGCGGTAGAGCCCCTGACCCCTATGTAAGCAGAGCTTGAATAGGAATACTTCATACAATTATTTTTTGTAAATACATAGATAATTACTCCCAGACTCAGGACATCAAGACACTTTCACACAAAGTATGTGCTGATCGGAAATTGAACGACCTGCAGCGTGATAGGTAAGGGCCGTATCAACCACACCAACTGTTATCCACCATCAATTAATTAACTAGCGAACTGACAGAACATATCGGGTATTGTATGTGGGATTCCGCTCCCAGTCCCAGTCTCAAGCGCGTTCCCAAGATATATAGTAGCCTATATTATTATCTGCACTGTCAATTCCCGTGTGAAAAGTCAAATCGTTCAGTTTTTTTTATTAAAGAAGGACAAACAAGCAAGCTTTCTTGTAAACGTCAGCAATAGTTTGATCCTTACGGTGGCCATTTCTAATCAGGAGTCTCGGCGGCCTGTTGTTGGTGACTGTACTTTTTGTTGACTGTACTTAAATTGTCATCCAATACACTAATGTATACTAAATTTCAAGTCAATCTGACCACTGGAAGTGGGTGAAATTTGACTTGAGGTTCCACCCGAACATACATACATACATTGCAAGTAAAAAATTTGAACAGTGCTTATCCGAGGTAGGTAGGTCATATGTAGCATTATATAGCATTATGTATCTATATTTCTAAGAACTGCAATGTAACAGATCCTCAAACCGCAAACATGAAAATGTAGCCAGCATTATGAGGAAAAAGTATGTTTTTATTGATTTCTCATTTGTGTCAACTAAGTTATGTTTATGAATGACTTTATTTTAAGTGAAACTTAAACCGCAAAGTAATCGTGCTGTAGAATATTGTAGTGAGGGTGTATAGTGCGGTGCGGTGCGGGCGGTGGCTGCCACACGCGTCTGACTTGTAAACAGGCGCTGCTTGCGGGGGCTAGCTAGTCTGCTTGCATCTGCTATTTTCTTATTAAATATTGAGTCTACTTTGTATTGTTTTGACAAGCTTAGATTAATTCTAGTCTCTCTCATGAATTATATAGCATGCAACGCATATTTTACAAACATACACTGATTTTTATGTCTGCTGTATATATTTGGAGTCTTTGAAGAGTTGTAGAGGAGTGGTCCGATTAACATGTCTGTGAATCAAACTGACTGTATTACATCTGTCTCGCGCGTCAATATGTTAAAATTATTTCAAATTTACAATACACACTTGTAATTCATGGTCTCAAATTATCAATGGTCACAGATCGATGAACTAAAGGGAAACTTTGAAGAGTAATACACACAGAGAAATGAATAGAACTTTTCCGTGGTAATACTCCACGAAGAAAGTCTTTCTACGACGTTATTATTTGTATAAGAAGAGTATAGTATGATTACCCTTTTTAATGCTGATTCAAGTAGTAAGCCTCTTATTTATTTAATTAACTTCTTCAGCTTTCATTGAGATTACTTCTTTAATCGATTATTTTGCTGAAACGTCCCTTTCGCATGAAACTTTTCGGTGCTGCATATGTGATGCAATGAAGAAAATCCCATATAATTTCAGATAGCGTAAAGTTTATGAGTCTGTAAATACTGAACACATGCATCTACATGTGTCATTTACACGTGAACAACAAATACGAGAAACAAAATCTCTTTTTTTATCTGCTACAAACGTTATCAGGCTTATTTCTGTCCTCGATCTATTTCTGTATGACTATTTATAGTATTAATGACTATATTGTTGTTTTTGTCTTAGCTAGCATTAGAATGAAAATCTGATGTTGTTACTTTCTTAGCAGAATTTATTTTTAATGTCTTTATGCTAATTTGGTATTTAAATTCGAGTCTGTAGCGAGACTTCGTGATCCTTTTATAAAACACTATAGCTGCCCGGCGCGACTTCGTTCGCGTGGTGCTACCCTACCCTGTGGTGATACCCCACCCTACCCTACCCTATATGAATACTTTTCCCCGTTATTGCAACATTTTTCATTGATACTTCGCTCCTATTAGTCGCAGCGTCATGTTAAATAGCCTAAATGGACTATCCAACACAAAAATATTTTTTCAATTCGACCCAGTAGTTCCTGAGATTAGCGCGTTCAAACGAACAAAGTCTTCTGATTTATAATATTACTAGCTGCCTCGCGCGGTTTCACCTGCGCTCCCGTGATAAAAAGTAGCCTATAATACTTGGGGATAATGTAGCTTCCTATTAGTGAAAGAATTTTTAGAATCCGACTGGTAGATCCAGAGATTAGCCCGTTTAAACAAACAAACAAGAAAACTCTTCCTCTTTATTATATTAGTATAGATGAAAGCAATACATACACCATAGAGTTAGAACATTATAGGTGATAGCGTAACCAACGTTACCTTGCGCGAAGCGGAACAGTTTCCATATAGATGCATTTACAGATATATCGTACACTAGTTGATTTACAGACAGACAAAATGTCGATATGGATTCCTTATCATTTGTTATTGGTAATTTTATTGATAATAATTGGACTGTTTTACAAAAAACTTAAACCGACTTCAAAGTACACTAAGAAGTTATCAAATCCTGATCTGACGACAATGGGACCAAACGGGAAGTGTACCCTTCCAGACAAAAAAGAATTTTCCAAATCGGTTAATAAATGACGGAGTTATGAGGTAACAAACATAAAAAAAAAAAAAACAACCGAATTGAGAACCTCCTCCTTTTTTTTAAGTCGGTTAAAAAACGAGAAATTGGCATTCATTATACGTAATTTAGTTGTTCAAACTATTTACGCGGCGCGTACATACGCGTACCACGCGCACTCCGTTTCAAGGCATTTAGACCGTACCCGTGTTCACAGAACGTTCTCTCGTACAGTCGCTCTGTAATATTCTAACTCTATGACATACAAAATGGCCGTAATAATTGGCTAGTGTCCTAAATAATTGGACTGTTTTACAAAAAACTTAAACCGACTTCAAAGTACACTAAGAAGTAATCAAATCCTGATCTGGCGTAATAATTGGCTAGTGTCCTAAATAATTGGACTGTTTTACAAAAAACTTAAACCGACTTCAAAGTACACTAAGAAGTAATCAAATCCTGATCTGGCGTAATAATTGGCTAGTGTCCTAAATAATTGGACTGTTTTACAAAAAACTTAAACCGACTTCAAAGTACACTAAGAAGTAATCAAATCCTGATCTGGACCAAACGGGAAGTGTAATCTTCCAGACAAAAAAAATCCTTTTTCTGAAGTCGTTTAAAAATTATATTTAGTCCGTCAGTTAGATTATCAGAAAATATTGGACTCGTATTTTTTTTCGTCGGTTAAAGTTCAGCGTGACGTCACATTTCGCTAGAAGTGTGACTAAATATAATTATGTATATATTTTTTCCCAGGAAAGTAACAAATTGATAAGAAGTCAATTCAGCAAGTTATTAATGGTACCATTACACACTCTATTACAAAACCTAACTATATCTACATCATGTGTATATATATAATACTCCTTTCAAAGAAATTGCGTTCGTTTCCACGATAAAAGATCGCGTAATTGACTTGACCTATCGTGAAAAGCTTTTTAAAAGAAATAACTTCTTTTTATTAACCTTTTAAGTAGGTAAGTAGGTACTTTTTAGCCGAAGATAGCTCGTAGTGACGTCAAAGAAGCAGCGAAGGTCATAGATTTGAACCCTGTGAGCTTGAGGTGAATAAAACCATAGTGCGGTTTACACACCAGCCCCCCTAGACAAGATGGCTGTCGACAATCGTAAACGATCTACCTTTGTATGGGATTGACATAAGAGATTGTTAAAAATCACGTGATATTTCGATTTGAAATGTCAATCCCATACAAAGGTTGATGGTTTTTTCTTTAATACCACTTAGGTGGCAGACAATCATACGTCCCGCCTGATGGTAAGCGTTTACCGTAGCCTATGGACGCTTGCAACACCAGGGGTATCACGCGCACGTTGCCGACCCTGCAGACATCTCTTCACACCCCTTTTACTGTCGATGACGATTGTCGATAACCATCTTGTCTACTGGCCCTGGTAGCACCTACCAATGTACTCCATGAGTTCTTTTCTAGACATAAACTCATCCTATAGTTCTAGGATCCAGATGCTTTAAATCTAGTGCAATTGCACTTTAATTTTACGACTAAGTAATGCTATATGATTGATGAAGATGCAGATTATTTAAAGATATGGCTGTGTCAGGATATAACTAATCCAAGTATCGATCATCTAGAAGTACATAGATAATAGGTATGTTCTAGTCTTCTAGATATCTGATATTTATTTTAGATAAGTTAAATGAGTTTGGTCTTTGTTTGGATGTTAAAACTAAGTTCTTTTGTAAAAATGCCAAAAGATCAAAATCCTTGAGTAAAACAAAAAATATGCAGCGTCATTTTCCAGACAAACGATAAACGCAAATTATTCCAGACAACACCTGGATATCGTCAATCATCACCCAGTAACCCCAAAGCTGAGGATTAAAACAACAGAGTAAAAAAAATAACAGAAAACTTATCGCAAAGAAATGTAACTAGATAAAAACTCAACAAAATTTACAACCGCATAAAAGCATTCAAAGTATTAAGTGAAGGCAAACTGTTTGATAAGATTTATGATTATATGGGATTGCATGATGTCCCAAAATAGTTCTATTATATACAAAATTGTTTATGTTTTTGTTGTTATCGATTGCATTTAACCTCACGAGGGTAAGGCTAATGACCTGCCAGAATATTGTGGGTTGGTCTAAAATCAATTTGTTCTGTTGTCGACTAAAGACCAAAACATTCATTGAGAGAAAGCAATGACCTCATTTAATGTCGGAGTTCATATCTGCGTGTAAAATAGTATATGGTTTGAATGACTGTTTCTAAGTCTAGCATAAAGCTACTTCCAAAGTACTAGGTTGCCCGTTAAAACAAACAGGTTTAAATCAAGTCTAGTCAAATCAATGCTTCAAAAGACTTGCTTGAAACCAACCCATGTAATAGACGGAGCCAGTTTTCAGCCAGGTCCCCGGCGAAGACAATTACCGCATCGACTTATCAATAGGTATCCTCTCAAGATTGTGTCAAAATGCAGAGGCGTTTATGACGCTCACTGATAATGTAATCTGATAACAGTGATAATTAATACACCTACACAAAACGTGAATGCTTTAGTACACCGCTGTTCGCAGTTTACGCCAGTCGGTTCGCAGGTGTCGTGGTGTACGGATGTGTCTTGATCAGTGATAGTGTTAGATATGCCTACAGATGCCCTTGAGAGGTTCATCGCGAGGATGCTCAGATTTGTGAGTTTCTATGATTTATTTAGATATTCTTCAAAGATTCTTCTATATATTCTTTATCGATGTGTTTAAAACACGATGATAATCTTACATGATAATCTCGGATAATTTCAAAGGACTAGCAACTAGATACCTATGCTTCCGTTTGTTTTTCAATAGATATTTTTGCTCTTATCTTCGAGACTCGATTCCCGTGATGAACGACCTATTTACACACCTACAAGTCTGTACGGAACCCTCCGGTGCGCGAGTCCGACTCTTCTTCGACTTGATAGGCATATTTAATCACATTATCACCATGGTAAGTGATGATGTGGCCGAAGGTGGTAAGCACACAAAGCCTAGAAGGAACTGTCTCTCAAGTGCAGCTGCTAAAACACACCTGTAGCACAGGTTTTTAGTGTTATGTATGTGTATTACCTATTTTTTTTTAATACAACTAATTCGGTAAACAAGCATACGGCCCGCCTGATGGTAAGCGGTTACCGTAGCCATATGGACGCTTGCAACACAAGAAGCATTGCTCACGCGTTACCGACCTCCCCTATGAGCTCTGGCGACCTTACTCACGCGCAGGAACACAACTTTACACAACATAAAGTTATTTGGCTGCGGTATTCTGTAAGGTGGAGGTACTTCCCCAGTCGAGCTGCTCTTTGATCGAATAAACGCTATGCTCTACCTCTCTCAAAACCTATGATCAACTTAAGATGTCCTATATTATTCAATAATTTCCAAAAACAGTTAATTCAAAATGACGCAATAATTCACGATATTAAAAACCACACTTTTAGTAAATATACGTCAAAATAACTGTTTGCTTTAAATGGCAGCAGTTGAAATAGCTTGCCGCCAGTTACCAGAACTTTAGTTTGCGGTTATCGTGCGTAAGTCAAGAGGAATGTATTTCAGGCCATCGTATAATGTGAAATGCTATTGTGTTCAATGAATTGAATACCTACCTACGTAATTTTTTGCCTCTATGACGTTATTTTAAATTAGTAAAGTCGCGGTTGCTGAAAATCCGGTTGGGATTTCAAATGTATGCGTAAATGCGGAGTATCATAGATTCGTTCTTGCATTCTAATGCCTCTAAAGTTAGATTTTCAGATAACTTATCTTTTACAGCTGTCCACATCCAAAATGTTCAGAATAAGATCCGGAGATGAACACCTACCTACATCGAAAATTACAGACATACAAACATTACCTTTTATCATATTATCTTTATATTTTTTTATGATATTTGTATAGATAAATGGATACTTAATTTATTCTGATAATGTTATCAATTACCTACTAAAACGAGCTAGTAATGTATTTTCTCTTATGATCTTAAAATCGAAATTAAGATAATTAAAAAAAATCGCCAAAATGCGAGCCAAACCGCGGCAAGAACCATTCGTCTTACATGTCATCAATGTAAGCAAGTCATTTTTCAAATACAAAAGTATACACAACGTTTTATACACAACGTTTTGGGATTAGTCGCCATGTTACAATTACACTACGTGTGAAGAGCTTTCTAATGATATATAGCTCGCCATAGCCCATACATCTTCTCCTGTATACAACATGAGCGATACAGCAGGCATACATGGGATGGGTCACTCCACTATCAATAAATGAGTCATTACTTCACATTCATTCATAAATGTAAACTACAAATGGACGCTTGTATTTGGGATAATACCACACACCCACTCACTGTTACTTCACACAGAATTCAATGCTAAACCGCATTTTGATAAGATGTACCAGAAAATTAATATTTGTCAATGGGAATTTGGGCTAGAGCAGAGAAGCTTGCTCTGAAATGATCTTTGTGATCTATATCCATATGCCTGGATAGTATCTCAGAAATCTACCGGAGGGATGAGTTCCTTTGCCGAAAACTGTTTGAATTCCAAAACTGACTCAAAAAAGATATCACCTTAGGTAGGCACCAAAGCTTGCCAAGAACCATGATTCAATTCCACATGCAGAGCTGTTTAGAGCTAAATGGATCCTTGGCACATGGTACTTGATCTTAGGCATTTTCCATTAGGATTTGGAAGCGTTGGAACCAAACCGCATGGTTCTTGTACTAAAAGAAATTTGACCCTTTATTGTATAATTTATTTGACGTTAAGAGAGAAGAGTTGAATATAATTAGGTTGTTTGAGATGGCTCGTAGCCCGACAATGATTCATAGCTTATCAATTTGTCACACATGAATGACCCATAACAATAACAGGCGCATCATGAAGATATACTAAACATAACAATATAATATTTACATATTAAAAAATTCGCAAACGTCATCTGTGTTTCTTCTGAATCAATATGTGAACATTGAGCTATTATTCCTACGTATAGAGAAGCTATCATAAGTAAAGGTTATGTCCCATTTTTTTAGAGTCAATTACAGTTATCTTTAGCGCTGAAACAATAATTAGCCATAAGCAGACAGTAGAAACACGTAATGAAATGAAATGAATTTATTTTGCTTGAAACATGGTTGATAAGTTCTTACAATATTGGAATGTATGTTTCACATATTTCGTCACAGTTTGTGACATGCAAATATATTATTATAATAACACACTAAATATAATACAGAAAATAAAGTAATTGGTAAGATGTCACAATTTTGATTATATGATTAATTATAAAAACATTGAAAATACATTAATTGAATTGACACATTGAATACTATTATGTTAAATCTTATTTATATTTAAAGAAGTCACCTAAATTATAAAAACATTTATCCATTAACCAACCATAAAGCTTCGACTTGAATTTATCTCTAGGAAGTTCTCTTATATGCTGTGGTATTTTGTTAAATATTAGAATGGACATTATATAGCAATTCTTTTGGAATAAGGTTTTTGTTAATGGTAGTTTAAGCCTTGTTGGATCCCTATTTCTTACTTTAGAGGTAGCAAAATCATCAAAGCCACAGAATAGTTGGTGCTGCTCCTTAACAAATGTTCCTGCCTGAAATATATACATCCCCGTCAAGGTAAGTAAGTTTAATTTCCTAAAAAGGGGTCTACACGTAGCGCTATCACAACGCATTTAGGAGTATTATTCTCGCAAACACCGTGATTTTCACGGCGCTTACGCGTTTCGTTCATCGTTCTATAACAACAAGTGTGGCGTCTTCTCTATAGGTAGTAATAATAGCTTAATGTATGTGAATGGAATTGAGAGGATTTGTGTCTCAAAAATTTAAGATAATCCTTGTCTCACGCCTAGTTGCCAAATTCGTTTAATTTTGAATAAAAACTTAACTAACGTTCTCTACCTAAAACTAACTTACATAACTATCCCAGCCGTCTCAATGTTATGTTATTGCGAATTCCCCTACTCACGTGCGTCATGAAGGTCACAGTTCCCCAGCCGACTTAATTCCACTGGACCCAATGTCGACTCACTCATGACTAGTCATGACCCATATACTCGTCGGTCTACGTGAGGTACAATACGCTTTCAAGAACTGCATGGCTGATAGCCAGAAATGATTAAACAGTCCTCTTATGGTGTACAAACATAGGTGTAAACGTCAGCGCTATGGTGTCCTGTCTGTTATAGGACTAAGCGAGAGCGTCTGCGGTATACTAGACGTTAATTTTAGTTCTTTCAGTTTCGGCCGAATTACTTACCCCGTGGTGACGTCTGACCAAAACAAAGGTACTGCGGCATTTTGCGGGTCTTGAGTGAAATTATAGGTATGGTCCATGTGAGTTAGAATAGGAATTTGAATTCAAAACTTCTGTTTTCATTCCAGCTAGATACATTTTCACCGGAGTTGGAGCCATTTTGAATGGTCACCAGTGAACACCATTACCTAACTCAGCATAACTTCCTCATGATTTTCCTGAAGGAGTTCTCTCTTAACTTGCAGTGACGGTTTTGTTTGCGTCGCGTATTGTTATTATAATTTCGCATTGTGGGACCAATGCGGCATGTTCGGGTGCGCGCGCGCAGTCGGCCTCCGGACTCTAACGAGGACAAGCCTACAGTTAATTGAAAATTTTCCTCTCACTAGTACAGTTTTCAGTGTTGTATGTGGTTCATTCGTTTATCCTTAATATTTTTTTATTAATTATATAGTCGGCTTCAGTGAATTAAACTTCGAAGTTTGTTTCATCGAAATAAGTGCATCGATAATGTTTTGTTAGCCATGTTTACTATGGTCGTATGGTATATCGGGGACAGTAAAGACGAGGTAACTATATTTAATTACTACCCGGGTTTACTCGGTAAAACATTCCTTAATAAACAGGCTATCTATAGTACATCTAGAAATTTTCAATTTGGACTTTTTTCCTGAGAATAGCGCATTCAAACTTATGCAAACTCCACTGCTTCATTATATTGGTATATATTAGTTGTTCACTATTATCGGCTATATTAAGAAGCAGTACAGTCGAGGACATAAATATGTATACACTTTTTGAAATTCAAAAGCGATTTTCTCGCATGTTTAACATTTAAGTGTTAAACTATTACACAAATCATAATAGTATATGCTAGAAGATTCTGCCTTTATAATATCTCATAATTTCAATCAGTAGTTTAAGAGGAAACCGTTGTTGAATTTTACTAAGTGTATACATATTTATGTCCTCGACTGTATATCAGTTGTCTGGTTTCCATAGTACAAGCTTTACTTAGTTTAGGATCATGTGAAGACGACTTTAATGACGACAGACTTCTAGTAATTAATGAGGGGATCTCTCAATACATTGTCAAATTGGTTCGAATATAATGCCCTGTTGCAAATTAGCTGAATTCCCCGATTTTTTATGAAGTTATTTTCCATTGCATCTGGGATACGATAACAAATAACAAACCGTGTCATTAATATATATCTTAAAAAAATAATTGTCTACTATTATCTATTTGTTTGGAGCGAAACGTGTGATAATATATGTTGTGTTTAAATGTGCAAAATTATGTAAACATGAATAGTACCATACCTGTATATCACAGTTTGTTCACATGGGCTATAGTATATCATATAAAAACCTACCATAACCACATTGTACTTTCCCAAACGTTTAAAAGTACGTACCTTACCTACGTAGCTAAACCAACTTTTTTTTAGTCTTTCTTTATACACAGTATTCTCTTTTGTTAGTAGTCTCTATTAGGCTTTCAAATATGGATTTTTAATACTCGAGGAGTCTTTAATTTTTTATCATTATTTGGTTCTTAAGATCTGCTGCATTCGATGGGGGGACTGTTACTACTAATTATTATGTGTAAGAAATACTACAGAATTACAGGGGTTTTCCCTTTGCAAACAGTCAAGTTTGCCTGTTTCCGATATAAATAAACAGTTAATTAGTTTACTCAGGGTCACTCAGTCTCAATTTTTACGTTCGTGAAGGATTTTCTTTATCTCAAATCTAATTCATAGTGAATTTGTGAGACAAATACGCAGACGAATCGAAATGTGGTATAGACAACAATACATAATAACAGTCCATTTTATTCGATGTATTTTCAACCAGCATTGTAATTTTTAAATTAGACACATTATATATACAGCATGTTCACACGCTGGCATCTGATAAATATCTCATTGTAATGAATTTCATGAGTGAATTTATTCTAATGCTTCCGTTAGAAATTTTATCATCCCAGTGTAGATAGACAGGCAATTAAAAGCCTTTTATCACTTAATCTAAATAATGAAGTAGTCCACCATTAATTAATCACTTTTAATATTAATAGGAATGTTGTATAATAACAGTTAATCTATATTTAAAACGTGTTTTAATTACACTAAATAAATAATAACGTTCACATTAAAATCCTATTTGTAGACGCCCCGCAAAGATTATTCGAAAAAACTTGGTTGATTCGATCGCAATATAAATCCTGAGCATAACTAAATAATTTTGGTGTGGAGACCAGAAGATATCCTTTAAGATTCTACCTATGTCACGGACGTTAAATCAATTCGGACATATTCTCGCTAACAAAAAACTGTGTCTATGAGAGTCGGCCACTTCTCACGCACATTAGTTAGCTATTCCGCGGGAAATGAGACTGTTGCCGTTTACCGCGCTCGACTTTTTTTTACGCCCATGATCTAAGTCCTAAGATGTGTCACACACAAGAATCAAATCATGACTAGGTAACCAGATTTAGAAATAGGAACTTATCTCTACCACAGTCTATAAAACCATTGGCATCGGACGACTTTATAGTTTTAGAGACTGTATCGCTTTATTTTTTTTACTTTCTATACAAATAGATAGAAAAGTCCCTTTAGTCTATCTATACCTAGCAACCCAATTCCGCAACTAGTAAGTGCTTTTGCACTGATTAAGAATCTTCACCAATCACTACATCTAAATGTTTATTGTGTCCTTGATTTAGCCAATCAGAGCGCATGATCGGCGGTGGGGAATTGGCCGAATAGATTTCAAACAAAATGAACTTCTTTGGGTTAATTCGTCGATGGATAGACCTAAACACATGTCCATTTCTACCTATTAGTTATTCTTTGATGAAAATAGTAATTAACAATAAATATTTGTTTGTTCGTAGAGTGAGCAGTCGTCGCCGTTCCGTCGCTGGACGACCGGCAGCGGCGGTGGCAGCTCGTACCGCCACCACGACCACCGGAACATGTATAATAAGGTATGTACAAACGGCCTACCATTAAAGCCCTTTGTCTGAACTTCTATAACATTTAGCCTACCCGTGCACTAGGCAGCCAGGCTGCGGCAGCCGAAATATTGATAGGAATTCGTGGCTGCCTAGTGCGCGGGCTCCCATACGCCGTCATATATTCGATTGGCTGCCGCAGCCTGGCTACAGCAGCCTGGCTGCCTAGTGCGCGGGTAGGCTAAGACCTCAATCTGGTCATCGGACGAGCCCATGGATGGCTTATTTTAATTTTTAACAGACTTAAAAAAAAAGGAGTTTCTCAATTCGGTTGTATTTTTTTTTTATGTTTGTTACCTCATAACTCCGTCATTTATTAACCGATTTGGAAAATTCTTTTTTTGTCTGGAAGGGTACACTTCCCGTTTGGTCCCATTCAGTCAGTCAGGATTTGATTACTTTTTAGTGTACTTTGAAGTCGGTTTAAGTTTTTTTATAAAACAGTCCAATTATGGATTCACGTGATCCATAAATTATAGAAGAATTGTAGAACAGTGAAGTCCATTACCATTGACAAATGCGGTATCCTTGCTGGGAGCACAGATTTAGATCCGTATTCTGGCCCGTTTTGATTCATGATTAAAACAATTTAATTTAGAACCTGCACCAATGACATTAGGTTTGTTTTCGATTAACACGATCTGTTTTTGAGACCTGATCTGTGGCAGTACACACCTGGCAGGATACAACTTCAAGTTGGAAATTAACCGCTAAAATATCGATTCTAGTAGCTTTATTCAAAAACCTAGGCTGTGTACTTATCACCTGCCGAAGTGTGATAAAAGTCACACCCATTTATAAATGTGTCATTATGAAGGGTAATCATGAGGTAATAATATTTTGAAGGTTATTGACATGTAATGAAGAAATCCCCGTGTTATTTATTGTCAAATTTTCCGTGAGAGATGTAACAGTACTGTTTACTATGGTAGGGGAACCCCTATCAAATGTGAATCATTCATCCTAGCTAATGTTATAAATGCGAAATTTAGTTTGTTTGTTACGTCTTCACGCCTCAACTACTCAACGGATCGTCATGAAGTTTGACATGCAGATGAGAGGCTACTTTTGATCCCGGGAACGCGGGATAAACCGCGGGGTACAGCTAGTTATGTAATATTTTTTTCGGTGAAGGAAATCATCGTGAGGAAACCATAGCACGGTGGCAGAGTACTTTGTAGTACCCACCTGGCTGGCTACCACATTCAAGTAAAAAATAAGTGGCACTTTTGACAGCCCATATTATACCTGGGCTAAAAAGAGACGCATAGCAGGACAGAGAGAGACACCCTGATTTCATAAGGTGCCAAATACGTTGGTTCAGTCCCTTGTGATAGCGATGAGGAAACAGCAATAGTTTCTTGTGTTCGTTTCCCATCTACGACAAACTCGTTTATTCTAGGCATTGCTGAGAAGAACAATTAACAGCGTGTCTTGGTGCTAAAACTACAGTCCATCTCATCAGCGATCAGTTCCACTTCAGGTGTTTTATTCCACCCTGTGTTCCCAACAGCAAATGAGCGAGGGTTCAGCTCCGGTGAATGGAGGCCCCAGCAACGGTTCTAATGTGTCGCGCTGGTCTCTGGGACTGGAACAGCTGCTCGCAGACCCGGCTGGTGCGGCCGCCTTCGCGCACTTTCTTGCTAAGGAGTTCGCTGCCGAGAATATCAGGTACATTGCAATTTAGCGGAGTACTTGGGAAAATGTATTTGGTACAATGTCACACCACAAGCCTTGTAGGTCTTATATCCACAAATGGAAAGGATTGTCTTCAGGAGATGCTTAGTACACGTCATGAAATGGTTTGCCGACATGACGGCAATTAACACTTGAATGATTACTAATAAAATGAATGATGGTCGGTTTGCTAGCGCAATGATCTGTTTTAAAATTCTTTTCCATATAAAAAAGTCGAGCTGTACTTTAGCTTTTTTGCTTTTTTGTTTTTTATTTTGTGTATACTGTTTACTGGCAAGTGAAGTTCTTAGGGTAATTTTAGTTATATACATGTTATTATATGTTGCATGTAAATGCCTTTCTTGTATGTATTTCTAATAATGGTAGGTATAATAATCTGTAAAGAGCGTGTCTCGCCATCAAACTTAATAGTTTGGTGAGTAGTGTATGTTATAGTTATTTTTATACTTATCATTAATGTTCAATAAAAATAAATAAAAAAAACTCACGATAAGATGTGAATAAGAATGGACGATTGCAATACGCGAGGCATCACTCTCGCGTTTCCGATCCTTCTTTTCTCCCCAAGGAGTTCTGGCGACCTTACTCACGCGCAGATAACAACTTTAAGTTATTTGGCTGGGGTGTTCTGTAAGGTTGTACTTCCCCAGTCGAGCTGCTTATGAGCGAATAAACGCTGCGCTCTGTCTCTTTTACTTGATCTAGTGATGTTGTTGTTCAGGTTCTGGTGGTCGTGCGAGCAGTACAGCTCGATGGAGGACCATGGTAAGCGCAGCGCCCTCGCGTCGGAGATCTGGCAGCGCCACCTGGCGGAGGGCGCCAGTGAGCCGGTGAATGTGGACGCGGCAGCCAGGAGAGCGGCTGGTCTCATGATGTATAGGGACCCGCCGCCACATGACCTGTTCATACAGGTGAGATACCTACCTTACTTTTTGATTCATCACTTTTTAATCAAGCAAGTTTTTGATCGTTTGTATGAAGTTTTTTTTCACGATTTCAGATTTGGTTACATACACATTTCAGTAAAGAATTCATGATAAGTGACTAGCGACGCCCCGAGGCGTATTCGAATTATCTCACTGAAATGTTTACATTTTTGTTTGTGGTCTTATACTGAATTATTGTATCGCTATGTTAAAAGATGCACGTCGCGTCTCGATGTGAGCTGACCCTAAGGTTGCAAAGAAGCATACGTCCTGATGGTAAGTGGCTACCGGACGCTTGCAACACCACCAACCACAAAAATCTCTTCACCTTTCTTGAAGAACCTACCAGGGTTTCTATACTTGCGTATCCAACTTTTGGCACTAATCAGTAATTTCTCTCCTTACCACCTTCGATCTCTTTATCACCTACCATATTAGGTTTAAGAAGCGCTCGTGGTGTAGCCGTTATAAGCCGTTCTTAATCGATCGGCAAGTTAAGCTACCACCGTCGTGGTCGGTACCTCGGTAAAAAAAAAAAAAAACCTAGATGGGTGACCGCCTAGTGGTATTTTAAATCGTGCGTTTCCGTGCTTCGGAAGGCACGTTAAGCCGTTGGTCTCGGTTATCACTTAATTGTGATAGTTGTTAAGCTAGTTGGAGGCCTTCTAGGCGGCTTGAAAACTCCAACCACTAGCCTACCTCCACCTCGCCGCAGAGGGCACGCGTGGTGGAGTATCTGCACATTCTCGCCCACACACATTTGTGTGCAGGAGGCCTGTGCTCAGCAGTGGGACATTATAGGCTGATGATTATGATGATGATGATATTGAGTTTATAAGTTTAGAATCAAACAATGTAATGCTATAATTTGCAGGCTCAGAAGCAGATCTTCAACGTGATGAAATTCGACAGCTATCCTCGCTTCCTGCGGTCGGGAGTGCACGCGGAGTGCGCGCGCGCCGACCTGCGCGGCCTGCCGCCGCCCTACGCGCCCAGGCAAACTGACACTCACACTCTCGATACTGACACTACCAAGGTAAATGGTATTCTAATTACTAAGTTATAAGGGTGAGTATTACTTGCAGATCTTAAACGAATTCTGTCTTATCACATGAGGTAGGTTAAGCCAAGTAATTTTTTAAGATTTTTTTTGTTAAATGACGTTATGTAATATGTTTATATACTACATTTGTAAAAAACCGTTTGTATCTTTCAATAAATAAATAAATACACAAATAAAATAAAATATAAAAATAAAGTGATGGATATACTTAAAACCTGGTTTTTGCTAGACTTACTTTAAATCATCTCATGTAATAAGGGACATTGAGTTTGTTAATCTATATACGAGTTAGGTAGATGTGTGTTTAGTTTTGTTCTTCATTCACGAAGCAACGGATTGTCGTGTTTTTTAATTATAGGTTATGGGCCGAAAAGTTACATTGGCAACTTTTTTCTGGGAACGTAGATTCACGTTACGTATATAGAAAGTTTTTTTTATATCTCGGAAACTTTTTAACCAACAGCTGAAGAAATCGGCAAGTAACGCGTCGGAGCGTCGCAGAAGTGGAGGTGCGTCCCTCCTGCCGTGGAAACTGCGCGCCGCCTCCCGCGACCGGAACAACACCGAGTCCGCACCGCCCGCGCCCGCGCCCGCGCCTGCTGTTACTGACGTGAGTATACAACACCTGCACATCATCATCATCATCATCATCATCATCATCATCATCAGCCTATAATGTCCCACTGCTGAGCACAGGCCTCCTGTACACAAATGTGTGTGGGCGGGAATGTGCAGATACTACACTACGCGTGCCCACTGCGGCGAGGTGGAAGTAGGCTAGTGGTTAACCTGCTGTTGGAGTTGTCAACCCGCCTAGAAGGCCTCCAACTAGCTTAACGACTATCACAATTAAGTGATAACCGGGACCAACGGCTTTGAATGCCTTCCGACGCACGGAAACGCTCGATTTGAAATACCACTAGGCGGTCACCCATCCGGGTACCGACCACGACGGTGGTAGCTTAACTTGCCGATCGATTAAGAACGGCTTATCATGCTACACCACGAGCGCTTCACCTGCACATAACAAAGTTCAATTAGCTGGCGAAACTTTACCAGGATAGTTCTCATAGTAACCTATACAGGTACAACCGGTAAAGCCCTGAGCCAAAGTCTATATAGGCTAAAGTTCTATAGCTTACCAACAGACGGGCCGTAAACTTGTTTGCCGCTTAGTTGTCATCTCAAACCGCCACCAGGCCAGATTAGTTTGTTGCGCTATAGCTGATTATGACGGGTTTACCAATCCGCCAAGACAGCCAACCGAAGCGCAAGGGCACTACCTACCTTTTCTCGAAACGTTTCGTCGTTTTATTGAACCCTCATAACTTGGGTTTGGATTAGACCAGATAAACAAAATTCTCGGGATATGATGTCAATAGTGAACTTATTAAATATATTAAGTTTCAATAACATAGCTCTTATATTTTAGATTTTTTAAAAACCCGATTTCGTCACTGACTCACTGACGATCATCAAAACTCTTAGGGTACTTCCTGAAGTCCTAGAAAGCTGAAATTTGGTATGTAAGCGCGTATTAGTACACAATCAACACCTACACCTGATAATATTGTTAAATATCCTGTGACCCAAAGGTTGTCTGGAAGAGATCGCTTAAGCGATAAGACCGCCTGTTTTGTATCACTTCCTCTTGTATTTGTTTTTCCTTCTTTTTGTGTATTCATTATGTGGTGTACAAATAAAGTATATTTATGTTATGATATGTTAATCAACAAAAAAATTATAAAACTTGGAAAAAAATACAACAGTCATAAACAATTTCTTATTTTAGATCTTTTATTACAACTGCATTCATTTCACAATCTGGCATCATTTCATTTACCCCTATATTTGCCTTTATAATCTAATGTTACACTTTCGTGTAATATAACGACACCACATAGCGCTGTGCTAATATTTAACGAGAAACTATTTCTGCACTACGTGTAATTATTCTTTATCTGTTTAATTTGTTTTATGACTGGACGGCTCGACTTGAATTGTTCATGAATGATGTGCAGATCCGGTGCGCCAAATTTTGGGAATACCTAGATGTCTGTTATTGACAAAATAAAACTAAACTCCAACAGTAGGTCAAATTCAAAATCACTATACCTTCGCAGGCACTTATGGTTCTGACTCTAAGACCGGTTCGGAAGGTTGCATTTGCTGAGAAGAGCCGGCAATAAACTCAGCAATTGCTCTTTTCGAAACAAGCTTAGATTCATTACATTATATTTACATTCTAATCGCACTGACAAGAATTGCGTGCCCCGGCACGAAGGCAAAACTACAAAGTAGACTGAATCGATATTTAATAAGTAAATAAATGGCAAACTCGGCGCAGACCAGCCCCCACAAGCAGCACCTGTTCACGCATATGACGCGTGTGGCAGCCATCGCCCTCCTCGCCATATTGGAGGGAAGTGAGCGACCCGTCACACGAGGTTGAGTGCTAGCCTACCTCCACCAATCCGCTGTGGGCACGCGTGGTGGAGTATCTGCCCATTCCCGCCCACAAACATCTGTCAAAGGGGCTCAGCACTTTATAGGCTGATGATGCTGACTCTATGGTTCACTAAGAATTGAAATTCATCTCCTAAGGATTCTTAATTCAGGGGGGGGGGGGTTAACTCCTTTTGCCCTGTATTATATCTGTCTTTGGAACTCTTATTACGACCCTCAATTTTACCCAAACCTATATAGTAAATGGATGAAATCTATATGTTGCCAGACTGTCAGTTTGTCCCATAGAGTCAATATTGATAGAGCGACTACTAGAGGACGTGCCGTGAGCACGGGACGTGCCAAAATGCCTTTAAGAACTGCGCGTTCATAGTTTGAACTACTAAATACATATGAATGCCAATTTCTCGTTTTTTACTTTTGCCGAGAACAAATGATAAGGAATCCTTGGAGCCCTAGAGCGTCGTCCTTACAAATTTCAAGGTCGCTACTCCTTATCCTCCGTTCCCGAAAAGCTACTCTAACTCATATAGTCATCTCTGTCAAACTGTCATGACATCCCTCTTTATCCTGCGTGGGTGTCACTAATCAACAGTTTACAATGTAGAGGAAAATGGTCATGGGTGATCCCGTGCTACAAACATGCCAAGTCATATGGACATTTTGTCTGACTGTAAATCTACTAGTGTTCGATATATCTGTGAATGCATCTATATTGAAAGTGCTCACTCTTCGCACAAGTTAACGTTGTTAACGCCACTCTATTATATTCTCACTCTATGGTTTGTCATTTTACACACATAGATACACAAAGCTCAAAGACTAAACAATTATAATAATCACGATGATCATGCTCTATACAATTCCACATGCACTGCCCGTGGTTAACCAACAAACGAGATTGTCTCTATGCAAATACGACACGGCATTGCAGTAACAGATCACAGTTTGTCTATTAATAGACGTTGTTGTTTTATACACTTGTTTGAACAGTTCAACGTGTTTCGTGATCGGGAACACGTTGACTGTTGAGGTTTTCGTGACATTGTGTTTAGATGAGGACAACTCGGAGGATGTTAGTTGGATGAATGGAAAGTGTCATGTGTATGCATCGAGGAAAGATCCCTTTAGAGTAGTAATAATGAACAATCAAATTCCGAAACTCGTCAGTGATTTGTCACTGAATTTGAACAGTAAGCACCAATCACTGCATCGTGTGTTTTTGACTGGGCCAATCAGAGTGCATGCGTGCTTGACTTAGCCAATCAGAGCGCGTTGTCGGCGGTGGGAAATTGGCGGAATATATTTCAACCAAAATGAACGTCATGGCGCTTCTTTGGGTTAATTGTTCGATGTGTGTATGTGTTTGTTTACTCTATAAATTACAATCTATAATTGTCTATTCTATGTAAAAGAAATTGAAGTTGTTTATACCTGAAATTTTTGGCAAACACAAAACATGGTAGAGTGGTTTTATTTTATTTATTCTGGTTCACCAGTAGTTGGTACAGTCAGCAACGAAAGTCCATGAACAGATCTGAATAGAAAAAAAACTGACCGTTAAAACTGACCATAAATCACTAACCACAGCAAAGTACAAAATAAGGTTGTCACTTCAAAGTTACAAAAAAGGCTAAAAACTAATATTCCTTAAGTTGCTGAACATCATTATGCCATAAGTCTCTCAAATATGAAATTAGTTGCTGAACACTTATCTAGTTAATAAATATCTTTATATCTTTTTTCCGTCGATAAAATTAAGCATAGTTTCTACAAAGATCAAATATTTAAACGTCACTTCTTAGTTGTGGGCCGAGGGGCCTGATCCAACTGAGGGTAACCTTTATCGAGATTTATCATAGGTGGACCTCCAGATGCTTTTGGGCGGTAGGGGCCCCTGGGTGGCATAGATAGGTAAGAACTGAAATCGGTCTTAAAACGCCTGCCGGTGTCTTTTGTTCAACAACACAAGAGTAAGGGACCCATTCTCGCGTCCTTCGAAATAACCTTCGAATCGAATTTACAGTTCGAGTCCTATTCTACTGTAACATTTCAAAGGGCGTAGTCAATTCGAATGAACCCGTCCTGGCCAATCAAAGCTCTAGTTGACTGGTTTTCCTTCTAAAAATTCTGGCCTCGGAATTGCCAGAATAACGTAACGTGATTTACACTCGACAAAAGTTCGAATTTGCACTTTTCTCGATAAAGTGATCAATTTCGATTGGCTCCCAGGTCTCTTATACATTTTTCAGTGGGCCAACTAACACTTTTTATTTATACATTTTCAACTCATATAACTGCAAAAGACCATTGCTTTGTCTATTTCACATATTTTTAATAATGATGTATTGTTGCAGGTAGTAAAGTCCAGTCAGTCAGCGCCCGGTCAGTGTTCCCTGTGCCGCGTGGTCCTGCCTGACGGGGCCACGTCAGTGGTGGGCGTGGAGCCGTCAGTCACCGTCGCCAGGCTGGTGGACCGGCTGCTGCAGAGGAGGAACCTCATGTGCTCCACCTATGATGTCATGTTCAAGGATGGGGGACCGGTAAGATCATTAGATTTTTTTAGTTTTGTCTTGGCATGTATAGGTTATTGGATGGAAACAATGGAACAGAAAGTGTCTAGAAACATCGACTCCAAGGATCCCGATGCTTTTCGTGATGTTGAGGGACGTGTTCTGGAATTGTGGAGCTACAGCAAGGCGTTTTCCTAGCGGTGAACACTCAGGCTTCTGAATTGGTGGGGTTGAAATGGACTAGCTCCAATCGCCCGCAGTCGGAGACACTAGTTAGTGTACTCTCGATTTCAGACACAAGTCGTTTGCGTCTTTCCTCCATTATGGAACGGGGGATATTTTACAGCACCTGTACAGTCGTCCACATAGCAATGAATATGTAAATAGACCGCATATCATCGATATGCAGAAGGAACAGTGTAGGGGATAATACGGAGCCTTGCGGGACGCCAGCATTAATGTCCATGCTATCGGAGCAACTGCCTTCAACGACGGTTCTTATGCATCTGCGAGACATAAAGTTGGCGAACCATATGCATAATCCCTCGAGAAGCCCTTATTCTGGTAGCTTCGTTAGAACACCTCGGTGTCAGACCCTATTGAAGGCCTTCGCCATATCTAGGCTTACCGCTCACGCTTCTTTTCACCCTTATTTTAACGGCGACAGCAAAGGCAGGGTTATGTTTTTCACACGTATCTTTATATCTATGTATATGGGATTCTTTATACCCTCGAAACATCCCAATGACTGAATGGATTTGTCCTCGCCTGCAATACCTTATTTTTTTTTAGGTATATCCAAAATTCTTTAGATTACAGAGCTTGTTTTTGTTTTTCCATATACCTATGTATTAGCTTCCTATTTGTGAAAAAGTTGTTCAAATCCGACTGGTAGTTCCAGAGATTAGCCGGTTCAAACAAACAGACAAAAAACTCTTCGGCTCTATTATATGAAAACCATTTATCTCCCACAGAACGAATCAACAAAAATCGACATCCAATCACCGTCAACAATAGTGGGTGGTCGTGAGATCATAGTGGAGGGCCTGTCGGTGGTTCGCATGGAAGTGTGTGGGCGGGTAGTAGCTGTGAGATGTCGGTCGGCGCGGCGGCTGCGGCACGTGCTGCGGCCCGTGCTGCAGCGGTACGCGCCGCAACAACTACACCACGCCAGAGCTGTACTCAAGGCGGGACAGGTCGTGCACCCTGACACACTCATGCAGGTTCGTATGGACGTGTGTGGGCGGGTACTAGCTGTCATACTTGTGAACAGGTGCTGCTTGTGGGGGCTGGTCTGCGCCGAGTTTGCTATTTATTCAGTCTACTTTATAATTTTGCCGCCGCGCCGGGCACGCAATTGTTGTCAGTGCGATTAGAATGTAAATATTATGTAATGAATCTAAGCTTGTTTTGAAAAGAGTAATTGCTGAGTTTATTGCCGGCTCTTCTCAGCAGATGCAACCTTCCGAACCGGTATTAGAGTATTAGAGACAGACTTTTCATAAGTGCCTGCGAAGGTCTATTTGAATAAATGATTTTGAATTGAATTAAGTAGCTTCTCATTTTAACATTATCGTTCCAGTCCCAGAATTATATAAGAATACTGAATAGATATTCTTAGAAAGATCGTAAAAAGACATTGTTTTTTATCTGAATTTTTGTTATACAAGTACAGATACGTAGGTTTAGAAAATATGACATATCGAAATCTCGTGTTTTACACGACTTGCTTTTGTAATTAGGAGGATAGGGTACAAAACAAGCTTCAACAAAAACCATCAATGATCCTCAATCACTTTTTTAATTAATTTTCTTTTTTTTAACAGGAATTAGACGGCGCTCGTTTACAAATAGTAGAAGTGACAGAGAACGGCGAGTACCGCGGCGGGCCCGAGCCGAGCCGGGACCGGGACCGGGACGACGACGGAGACTCCATGACCGACCTGCTGCACGAGGAGCTCAGGGATGCTGATGAACACGTAAGTCTTATTGCCTTTAGTTTAGGTTGAAAATCGCTTGAAACAAGTGATTTGATACAACGTGCAACGGAAACGGTACATCTATCCGAAAGGGGTGAAGACTACACCAGGTAGACTCTATAAAAATTTTCAGCTCGTTTTATAAGACTCCGCTGTCCGTCCGTCTGTCTGTCAGTGGGCAAGCCCTAAAAAGGAAGCTAAAGCAATATTGCTAAGGAAATATTTTTTTCGAATTTACAGCAGTTCTTATGCAATTCATCAATTCCGAATCCTTCATTGAATTGAATTGTATATAATGAGTAATTATTTTACCAAAAAATATTGGAATTACGTAGGATTAGTTCTCATGAACCGTAATAGATATACACTTGAAATTTTCCAGAATATGTATTTCTATTGCTGTTATAACAACAAATAATAAAAATTTAACTAAATTAAAAATTAAAAGGGAAACGAGAAATTTCTGCTTCATATTTCAATTTGAGTTAGCTAATAATAATATTATAGTACGGAACACTCCGTGTGCGAGTCCGACTCGCACTTGGCTGGTTTTATATTGCCATATAATCGATAGTTATAGCGGATAGCGTATAAGTGTTTTGTAAAGGATCTGTTCTGACCTACTTATGTTGCTGACAGTACACCAGCCTTCGCTATATTAAGAAAAATTAAAAAATAATACTATAACTTTAAAAAAACGTTAACAATATTGAGCTTCCTGAAATACAAAAATTCTAATTCTTATTGAAATGTGTTAATAAAACCTATATATTTAACCGACTTAAAAAAAAGGTTCTTAATTCGGTTTGTATGTTTATTTTATGTTTGTTACCTCATAACTCCCGTCATTTATTAACCGATTTGGAAAATTCTTTTTTTGTCTGGAAGGGTACACTTCCCGTCTGGTCCCATTATCATCAGGTCAGGATTTGATCACTTTTTAGTGTACATTTGAAGTCGGATAAAGTTAATATTCAATTATTATTTTCAGTGTGGCAGCATAAAAAGCAGTTCGAGTCGGGGACATAGCTCCAGCTCAATAAGCGGCAGCGTCGGCCCGGGGGCAGGGGCGGGGGCGGCGGGACCGGGGGCGGGGCCCGGGGCGGCGGGCCGAGTGCGGGCCGCGTTGCGTCCCGGACCACCTTTGCATCATCATCCGCCAGGTAATTATATTTCTATTGGATTTTGCTCGAAATCTATTCCATTGGTCCTTTCTATTGAAAATCAGTGCAAAAGCACTGACTAGTTGAGGAATTGGATTGCTCGGTATTACTACTCTAAAGGGATTTTACCTGTATGGGACCAACGATTAACAATTTCAATGTATAACTAACTCGATAATTTCTATTCCAGATTTCCTTGAAAACCTCCGTGAGACGCAACGCCAGCGACTACAAAGTGTTCCCCCATCTTCTCCCTCCTCCTCCCCCTGCCAACCCGGGGCGGCCCCCTCCACCCCTCGCACCCCGCCGCCCCTCCCCCCTAAACCCTCACACAGGCCCGCACCCACTGTCGTATGATATAACAACATAGTATACAGAGAATTTACTAGTTATCGATATGTTATTGCAGTGTGAAACTGTTTTTAATAATTAGTTTCTTAATTTTAACATCAATGTTACATATTGGTGGAAATTTTAAAAGTGGTGAATGTACAAGATATAACTTTTAATAAACAATTATAATGCAATGTTAATAATAAGGACAGTTGCTTAAAAGTGACAAATTGGTTGATGAATACAAATTTCCCATATGAATTATCATAGACAAAATGAATGAGGTTTTTTTAATTTTAAGAAACTGTTTTTTATGTAATTTTCTAAAATGCTAATTAGACACGAGCTTTAAATACTTTTTATAATATTAGATGATTGGCACAATATCCGAATTTATCATTAAAAAATAACTAATTAAATAAATGTTAAATCTCATTATGTACAAATGTCTGCCATGATTTTAAAAATAAAGTCATTCCTGTACAAGTTTGTAAGTGAGACGTTTATTTGTATAAATAAACCAGATTTTGATTTTGTAAATATATTTTTAATTATGTTGTAACTAAAATTTTGGTGCCTTCCAATAGAAATAAGACTGTACTAACCACAACGCCTTGTCGTTGTAAGATATGAACTCTGTTGTAGCGACACTGTTTTTACAAGCTTTATGTAAACTTGCAATGTATGTACGGGTCAAATCTTGCAAGTCGAATTTCACCCACTTCCAGTGGTCGGATTAACTTGATATTTGATATAAATTAGTGTATTGGAATACAATGCAAGTACAGTCACCAAAAAAAGCTTGAATTCAAAAATTTTATTTTTAACAAAAAAATATTCAATCCATTCTAAATCTCTCATCTCATGATCCATTTCTAAATCATAAAAATAGACATTAAAAATTTATTTGAAATTTGAAGACTTCTATTCTCAAAAGAGATGAATACAAATCAGAGATCTTTTTTGAGTTAAGTCTTTTTTGAGTTAAGTTATATTAGAGAGCTATATGACTCTACTCTTATACCTCTTGCAGTGTCGTTACAAATTGATATAATTATTTGTGTTCAGGACTGAATACTAAGTATTCACAACGTTTATTATTGTAATTATCCGGCGAAGGACATGATTTATTTATATAGCTGTAAAGTTTAATTTCGCGCTGACTTGAAATGAACTTAACTTTGTAATGTAACAGAAAATATTATCGAAATATGAAGTAATGAAACACTAATGAGTTTATTAGTACACTAACATGGTTCGTACTTTAGTTTGTAAGAAATAGTCAATATTAATTTATTTTAATGAAATTGAGTGATTATGCTCCGAGAGTATAGATTATTGCAATAAAAGATCGTATTGTATTTTTGGGTTTTATTTTCTACATAGATACCTTTTTGTTGAATTTATTTATGTTATGAGAAAAGTCATTTTAAAACAACCATATTTACGTTACTATGAGGCTCACGGTATAGCATCACAAAGGATTGAACGGAACAGAGTACAAGCTTCTAAAGAGCGTTCAAAAATTATACCTATTTTGATAGGGTTAGCACAGGAGAATAACATTAAATGAATACATAAAAATGTATACCTATCACAGCTTTTTCGTGATGATACAATATTGCTATTCACATATTACAGATTATTAGGAAAGGGTACGAAAATGCAAAACTAGTTTTGACGCTGACTAAGATTTGCTCGCAAACTCGGCAGATCGCGTTGTCCCAGAGATGAAATCTAGCTGAATCACTTTATCGCCCCCAAAAACCGCCATATAGCAAATTTTATCGAAATCGTTAAAGCCGTTTTCGAGATCTCAAAACATACATGCTCGTTAAATAGGATAGGTAGGTAGGTACACCTACGTATTTGAAATCATAAACACCCATCATGCCATTAATTTACGAGAAAAGAGACAATATAAAAACAATTTACCAGAAAGCTAATACCTACCTACCTATTATATGCACCACCGTAGTCGCTAGCGTGTGTAGATTACGTTAGTGTAGAAAACTCATGGTAGAGGTACACTCCTTAAACAGCTATTTGCCTTCAAAATAGGTCCAGCCGTTTCGGAGATTAGCCGGAACAGTCAAAAAATTAAAATAAAATGATGTTTTGTATAAGTATGTATATATAAAATTCATGCATTTAGTAAAATTTGTACGTAGTATTTATATACTCTGAGGTAAAATGCTATTGTTTTGATATTAAAAACAGACACTTCAATTTTATTTATTTGTATAGATTGTGCCATTCAGCGAGCACCAACACAGTGTTTTTGTCTTTGCCACACAAGCATAGATATGTTTTTTTATAATGGACTAGCTGCTCTCCGCAATAATGTAGCTACCTATTAGTGAAAGAATTTTTCGAAACCGACTGGTAGTTCCAGAGATTACCCCGTTTAAACAAAGAAAAAAATCTCTTCCGCTTTAGTATATGAGAATATATGAGTATCGATAGTTCATATCTTGCCACTATTATCATCCAGACGGGATGATGTTGGAGCTAGCCCACACTCTGCAGTGGATAAGGCTGTTTTTCTCTGACATCAGCATTATAGTTGTCCGAATATACCTGATGCACTGCAAAAGCAAGTGATACTTCTGTTAGTAAACCTAACAGAAGATTATCTATAAAGAATACCTCACGAATAAGGAATTAAAACACCAAAATAATTATAACTAAAACCTATATTTATTTACAAATCTACACATCACTTATCAGCAATCGCCGCAACTTCCTTCTCCGGTTCAGGCAAAGCTACCGGTTCAGGTTTCGGTTCCGGCATAACCCTAGTAAGTTTCGAAGGCTCTTTAGGCGGCGTCCAGTCGGGAATGATCTTGTCATGGATTCGCCACGTGCCGTAGAGATTTGACAAGTGTTTTTCGAAGACTATGTACTCTAATACATCTTTGGCTAGGATTTCGCTACCGTGGAGAAGCCGGCCGAATCGGTCGTAGACAGATAACTGCTGACGTGAGTGGAAACGGACTGTTATCTGAAAGCAAGATTTAAATCTTTTAACATGTTAAACATTACTCTTTTTGTGGTCTGTCTTGGGCATATAAATCTGTCTTGGGTAAGAAAAAATTAAAGAAGAGATGCAGTCAATAATGCCTCATTTGTTTTTTTATACAGTCCACATATTACAGAATGAGGATCTTATAGGTCACCGTGAAATTGCCATGATGGGATCATTCCTCAAGAGTAGTGAGGCACAAAATGCAAAGCTTAATTCTACTTATATAATAAATGTGAGTGTTTGTGTGCATGTTTTAACCACTCATCTCAGTAATGACTGAGATGCTATTTGGTATGTTGGCAGTTACATATACTTCACTTTTTATATCAGGCAAACTCAACATCCTGTAGAGATGCGGTTAATACTGCAGAGCAGAAGTGAGTTTTTTAAATACCTGTCCAAAAATATTCTCCTTACTGACAACATCAGTACACCGAGCATGAACAACTCTAGGAGGCTCTAAGGACTCTAGAAACTTCCATCGAATAGTCTTCATCCTGCTATTGTGCCGGAACTCAGGGTATGCCTTCTCAGAGACATACAATCTCAGTGTTCTTTTATCATCATTAGCCAAACTTTCATGAGCTTTAATATAGATATCCTGTGCTTTCCCAACAAATTCCTTGGAATCAAAGTCTTCGTCAAAGGATTTTATTTTACGTATTGCCATCATTGACTTTGATTTCTTCTCTAGTTGCTGTACAGCTTGCTTAGCACGAGTTGGAGATGCTAGGGAAGCTTTTCCATCACCCTCCGGTGGTATGTATGGCTCAAAAACTCCACCTGAAATAATAAAGGTTGAAAGATTACTTTATTGTGAAAAACAGTTATTTGAGCTTAATTAGTTAAAATTGCTGGCCGCATAGATAAGCTCAGTCACTCAGCGAGCTATGATTGGAATTTCTCTGTGACAGGGTTAGAGGTAGGAAGGAAAGTTCTCGAGTGGCGACTACGTACTGAAAAGCGCCGAGCGGGACGACCTCCCACCAGGTGGACCGACGACCTGGTCAGAGTCGCTGGGCGCCGCTGGATGCAAGCAGCTCAGAACTTTTCGAAGCCGAAATCAATGGGGGAGGCCATGTTCAGCAGTAGACATGGGCTATGATGAGTTAAAATTATTGAATATACTAGTTATGAGAACAAGAAATTATTTAAAAGTATGTAAAAACTATTGAGACTTTTACTGAAGTTATAACATTATCATATACCTACCTATACTCAGCCAGCATATATACCTCTACTATCACCCTCTTATCAAAACAGGACTATTAAATTGTGACGGATTTAATAATTGCCATTACCTGTAGAAGATATATAGAATGGTCGTTCTAACCATGGTCTGGGCGCTAAAATACCCCTCTCCTTCATTTTCTGCCTTATTTTCTCTGGTTGCATTGAGCCGTAGTCATCTTCTAATTCAGGCAATTCGACTTTTAAAAACTTTTGAGCTCTTTCCTTCTTGAACTTAGGTATCCAGTGCTTCGATGTGGTTGTGCGAGATTGCTGCGTGAAGATAGCTGGTGAAAGGCGTAAGACACCCTTATAACAGAAAGAAAGATATTTAGTTACATAAATGAAGAACGTTTTTTTTTTAGTTCTATATCAAATCAACTCAAATCAAATCAAAATATTTATTGCGTTACTACAGGTACAATATATAATCGATGTTAACATGTAGGAGTTCCACTGTGATATACCTATATTGGGTGTGCAATTATTGAAAACATTTTCTAATAAGTATTAATACAAATTTAAAGTCAATCAATTAATTATCCTATTATTAGATACATTTAAATAATTTCATTAAAAAAAATAGCATAAGAATTATATGAAGTCAGATTATAAGGTATATGAAATAGAATATAGGTATATTTGAATTGTTTTCAAAACAAAAATGAAAATACTCTGAGTCAAGAGTAATTTTGTAAATACTAATTTTATCAGATTAATTAAATTTATAAAAATATGATACACACCTTATATAATATAGAATTTGCCATATTTTCTTTTTATTGAAATATTCACTTCACTTCTTCTAAAGAAAACATTAATATTTCTTTTTTTCTTATAAAATTTATAACCTAAAAATAAATATCCATAGGTGATAGGGATGTCCGACACGATTCGATTAATCACATAAATCGATTTTATAAGTACAGTGATGTTCGATCGTTTAAATCGATTTTTCGAGATACAGATAGATGTAAAGATCTCTACAAAATTGGAAGATCGAGGAATTTTTTTTTACCATTTCGGTTTTATTATTATTTAAATTAAAGCATAAACTTTCTTCTTATTTTTAAGCTTGGCAACGAAATCCAAATTAGGACTTATTTCTGCCAGTGTCAAGTTATATTATAATTTCCAGTCACAATAAATAATTTTCACATATAGTACTTCTCAGTCAGTCACCGTCACCGTCGAGTGAGTGATAGGCATAATTATTTTTTCTGGTGAAATAACTTAATGATAGACTTTTTGGCGGGAACTTGCAGAGTGACGTAGCATTTTCATTTTTATTTTCATAAATTTGTGTATTTTGAGTTTTATTGTGTATTATTGGTGGTATTTTACCCAATAAAGATCATCCATGTGCACCAGTGAAGTGAAATGAAATGAAATATGTGTATCGTTACTTTTCAAGTTGTCTCAAAATGTCCGTGAAGAGTTTTAGTACAATGACCACCATTGTAGTAAAACATGACTTTTATGGACGGTGACTGACTGAGGACTATAATGTGAAGTGATTTTGTGACTGGATACTATAATATAACTCGACACTGGCAGAAATGAGCCCTAATTTGGGCTTGGTTGCCAAAATTAAAAATAAGAAGAAGAAGAACTTAATGATATAAACATATCTACCACCCATGTGTCTACCACACGATTTCACGTTCAAATATACAGAATGGAAATTTTAGAAGGGTTAGTAAGGGCAACTACCTTAAGGGGGCCCTTCATGGCCAACGCAAGCTAAAAAGCCTAAAAGCTTGTACTTTCATCCAACGTAATGTTTGACTGCGAAAAAAGAGAGATAGCATCAGAGCCGTCGGTTATCAGTCGGTAAATTCCGCTAATCACTCGCGGCCGCTCCACTAGGTCGTCATTCATGATTTCGCATATCATAAAATTGTCCCAGGAAAAAACCTTACAAGTTTGTGAAAAAAAAGTTAGTTTTTTGGAATCTCCAAGATCTAGATGTTTTCTTAACTTTTTCAATTTATATAGATATGGCCAAATTTCAGTTAAAATTTGTGGAAGAACGCTGTTTCTCGAAGGCTTTACTGAATTTGTTTCACACTTCTCAGCAAATGCAACCTTCCGAACCGGTATAAAAGTTATTAGTCAGACTTTTCTTTCATAAGTGCCTGCGAAGGTCTATTTGAATAAATGTTTTGAATTTTGATTAGACTTTTTAATTTTTGCCTAAATATGGTGCACAAGATACCAATTTGTTTACAACATCTAACGAAAAATGTTTAACAACGCCATCATCAGTACAGAGCTTTTGTATGAAAAGTATGACGGATAGACTGCTCTTAAGAGTTGAAGGCACGCGAATATGGTCTTAAGTGACTGTCCTTTATTTTTTGATTTATTACACTACAACTATCTACAATACAGATTTTTGAAAAAAGGTTCATCGAGAAAAAGGTGATTTTCGAAAAATAGTTCTATTCTATTAGCTTATTCGATCTTGTCTCCGACAAGGATCAAAAAGCTCTACCAAGTTAGGTTAGTGTACTATAAATGTCAAATAAGAGGAAGTGAAGGCGACCCATCACAAAAGAGGCGCGCGCGCGCCTTTTTTATGTGGGGGACAAAACTCAATCGATCATCAACAGTTACACCTAGATATTGCCTTGCCTCCCTTAAGGGATCGATTCGCCGAACATGGCGACTGGATTTATGGACAGGGATCGCTTTAAATAACGGTAAATCTTATACGTACTATAACGGTAGTCTGTGACTATAACGTAAATATTCGAAAGAAATAGATTAATATGTTGCTGGTAATGTAATCTCAACATTGGAAGTGATTGAAAACCCTCTAAAATGTTTAATTTTTTTGTACAAATCAATGTATGGATCTCGCCATCATTCTTTCCTTTGATTCTTTCCTTATTCTTTCATTAATTAATTTCATTCACAGTTGTTTCACACAAGAGTGAATGTTTGGAACGCCGTATCTAGTAGAATCACGTAGTGGTTATATTCTCTATGGTAGAAACCGAACCAAACTTAATGGCGGTTGTGAAGTGCGCTGCGAGCCGGCTTTGCGCAGGTTCAGTCCACTTGAATCTATGTACCGCCATGGGTACCGCATACCTTCGTTTTCAATACTGCGCAGCCTTCCGCCCCTAATATTACAGCCACCAATAAGTCTGACTCAGTCTGTACGAAGTACATATATATCGCTGGGGTCACGGTTTATATTAATTTATTATCTATTAATTTATTTCTTCTTACATTGAGTACTACTATGGTGCATAGTTCACTTTAATTTCAATTTCATAAATAATGCTGCAAATACCTGTCAAACTTTTGATACTTCGATCCAATTTGAAAATACCTGTCAAATCGTGAACATAATCACGATTTGACAGGTATTTTGACCATTGAGGTATCATTCGAAAACTCCTCATTATTTTATCAATAGGCTGTATATTTTATAGCCAATGCTTGATACAATTTTTATAAGACGTAAATGTCTATGGTGTTTTGTTTTTCTGCCATTTTTAGTCAAATACTTTCCATTCAAATTGTGTTTTTTTATAAAGTACTCCAAATTTTCTCAAATTTATTGTGTCGGCAATTAAAATATTTTTAATATTATTGACGCCTAAACTGTCATTATATATATCATATTAATAAAATTATTTGTATAGCTTTACGAATACTTTCTCTCTCAACTTTGCCTTTTTACTACCTTTATTTTGATAATTTGCATAAAAGTATTTGTTTCTAGAAGGATTGTTCACAAATTGACGTAAAATACTCTTTGAAAATAATTTCTTACCATAATTCGCTCAGGTAGATTTGAATCGATATTCGTGACTTAACCGGAAATCCGGCGACTCCATATAGTTGTCTCTAGCACAAGGGAATAGAGGAGACCGTCGCAGCGTTTCTTTCTTTTCTGAACAGGCGCAGTCCTAGAGAACTCGCAAAAGGAGTAAAAGGCTCCTACATAACCTGTCACTACGTAAGTATTGGTGCATACATAAGTATAAATTGCGCATTGTCGTTGCGTTCGCGATAAACGTTTGTGGAAATTGCAAACTCACTATTGTAGGCCTTGCTGAGTCATAGCCAGGTGATCTGTTTATCGGATCGCGTAAAATTCCATTGCATCGTCGTGTTCTCCGGCTTGAACACATTCGCAGTAAGTAGACCGCGTGAGGCGACGCCATAACGAAGGGGCGAAGGGCTCGCGGCTCGGGATTGCGTGGCTCACCGCGGCCGATGACCTTATTATAACGGACACCTAAGCATTGCCTACTAATTGCCACGTGTTTCTTTCGTTTCAGCAATATATTGTATGAGTCAGAAGGTAGAAAAACCAGTATTATCGGGTCAACGGATCAAGACCAGGAAAAGAGGTGAGTTTAACAAAAATTGCATTAAAAATTTCACTAGCCTTGGCCGTGAGGTAGAAGGCAAACATGACATGTCGCCGCGTAACTGTCTCTGCTCATTAAAGTTAAGTAGGTCATATGGTTGTACTTGTCATTGTCTCCTACCTACAAAGAAGTAGAACCAGCACCCTCCTGTAAAAATAAATATTTTGTCATGAATTCATCTATATGCCACTGGATAATTATTTCAAGTGAAATGCGACATCATCACAAGAGTGGATCCAGTGTCCTCAATGCTGATTGTATTCAAATAAATTCACTTCACTTTAAATTCCTAAGCAATATTTAAGGCTTGTTTGAGTTAATGTACTGTTCTATAAATTTACTATGTATGTAATGCTGTTTGTTTTCCTAATAATAATAAAATATTTTAAAGACTTGAATTTGAGTGTTGTCTAACCCTCACATTTTTAACAATAAGTACTAAGTACCTATCCAATAATAAACATTCTTGTGATTTATTCACAAAGGAAAATTGTAGTTCATTCTTACTACCTACATATTAATATTTAACCCGTTAATTCTCGCGAGGGATGCGCATCCTATTATAACAATTGATGTCATTGTTATATTTTTTAACCGCAAGCCAATGAGTTAAATAAACCTTTGAACTTTCCTCCACATAAGCTACATGATGTAAAAGAAGCCTCTTTTCTATGATTTTCATTTTACATATTGTGGATGACTGGGCTTTCCGATTTAGCTGTTTAATTTATCTCAAGGAAATAATAACAGTAAAATTATATTTCCTTCATACCTAAGTTCTTTGTTTATGTTATTTATTAGTCTGATGATGGTTACATTTTCAACTAAGACCTTGACCTGAGAATGTTTAATCCATGGTAGGCAAAAAAATAAATAACACACACCAACATAAACATTTCCAAAATATTAGAGGGCAGATTTGATAACCTATAAAATCCATGTGCTGGAAAGAAATAAAGAATTGGACACAGCATGGTAGAATACTATGTAGTTCCCGCCTGCTTGACTATCTCTTATTGAGCACCTACTGATGCTTTACGGCAGATAAAAAAAACAAAAAAAGATACCATCAAGTAGACTGCCTGCTGGTGGTTCATCATCATCATCAGCCTATAATGTCCCACCGCTGAGAACAGGCCTCCTTTCACAAATGAGGGTGAAAGGGACTGGGCGATACTCCACCACACGTGCCCACTGCGGATTGGTGGAGGTAGGCTAGTGGTAAACCTACTGTTGGAATTTTTCAAGCCGCCTAGGAGGCATCCAACTAGCTTAACGACTATCACAATTAAGTGATAACCGGGACCAACGACTTTACGTGCCTTCCGAAGCACGGACACGCTCGATTTGAAATACCACTAGGCGGTCACCCATCCAGGTACCGCTGGTACTTGCTGGTGGTTAAATAAAGAAAATCTCTTAGCATAACGCCTACACAATATTTTTCATTATAGCCCTACACAATATTTTTTAATGTGACACTAAAAACGAGCTCATCATTACATATTTAAATTTTTATTCACACCTTAACTAAAACGGTAAACAGAAAACACATTTCTCAGGTAAATTTGTCAATTTATGTGAACTATGGTAGACTGTAACAGAAATTTATTACTTCGCTTTATGCTAATGAACCTTTGTTACTGTGGTATATTCGTTAAAGGACCAGTTAATTAAGAGACTTGAAAGTCTTTCTAAAATGGGCTCCAACGCCATGTGGGTCCTCACGCCCTCCTCCCATTATGGTCGTATTCCCGCGCTTGCCATCAGGCCGTCGTTCTTAAAGTATTATAGGTGTTATGATAGCATCTACTGTCTTCCACTCACAGACTACCCTTCCACTATTATATCAATATCTTAAGAAAACCATCAGTAGTTAACTGATTATGTAGGACCAAATGACTATGCTCCTATCCACAAGCGCTATTTTGTATCAAACAGAACCTTTATTTTGGTTCAAAATTTCAAATAATGTAACAAACACAAGCTAAATAAGAATATTTCAGAGAAATACTTCATAATACGCTAAGCTACAAGTAAACAGGAAAACAAGAACTGTATTACCTCATAAAAGCACTATCAGTGAATGTTTGTCCTTCTCTAACACTCAATTTATAGTTCTATTCTAATTTCGGATATTTAATTGTACTTGGTATATAACAATTTTACAAAACAAGTTCCTAAGAAACAGCACAGTTAAGAAGCAAGTAGGTACCTAGGTTTCCTTTCATCTTATATTAAAATATGACAGAGAAGTAGGAAAGGCCACCATTCGTGGGTTAAATTAAAGATACAAATTGTCTTGGCCCTTGGTTCAAGACTAACTTGGTTCATAGGTGGGCCAGAATGGACCCGTCGGGAGATATTTGTCGTTCTTTTAATCATTGTATTGGAGCAGCAGGGCGAAATTCACATAAGGATTAAAGCAAAGGACAAGCTACTTTTTATACAGGTGACTCAGTGAATCTTGAGACTAAATCTAGTTTTAAATAGTCAAGAAATGAGATAGAAAATCATGTTTATAGATAAGTTGTTAATTTAGTCACTTATCTTGTTATCAATTGTTAATTATCAAGTAAGTGTGAACTAAAATTGACGGCCATTGGTGCCGATTCTGTTGTAAATCGCACTAAACTAAGTTTAGTCACATCTCATCTCTTTCCCACGAACATTATTGAAAAAGGACAGAACATAGGTATTTAAAGCTGTCAAATTAATCTCTGCCGTCTTATTTTGCGTGTATTTAGGCGTAACCGCGATACATGGCGACTAACCCCCTTACTCATAAAGCATTATTTAACTAATAGGTATACTGATTAAATGGTCACGTAAATAATGTGACATTATTTGACGATGACAATAGAGTGACGTTATTTACGTGACCCTTTAAACAGTATATTAGTTAAATAACGTTTTATGAGTAAGGGGGTAAATGTATAATGAAAACAAGCATTGGACTAATTTGACAGGACTAAATTTCTTACATCCTTTTCATATGTTCTTTGTTAGAAAGAGACATAGTGGGATTAAAATTAGTTTAGTTGTAAACAACAGAATCAGGGCCATTGTCAACTTATGTAGATATTTTGGCCGTTTACGTTTTTGTTATGTGAATCGTTTTCATATTAATGGATATTTTTTGTATCTTTTTCACTTGCAATAACGTTGGTTAGCCACATTTATAACTCAACTAAAAAAAAAACAAAGAGTCATCCATCTATATATTGAAATCATTCATCTTATCTACTGAAAAAAAATGGTATGCTAAATACTAGATACAATATAATATATGCACTTTTCATGTTACCTATTTTATGAGCATTATAGCTTATTTTAAAAGATACGAGACGATAAGAAAGAGAATTTGATGAAAATATGTTAAAAAATATAGTTTATAATAATATTTGAATCTGTTTGTAGAAGCTCGCGACATAGGTTATAAAGATTGCTATCCGTAAATTATTAAATTAAAACTAGAAGCCGCCTATGTTCAAGTGAACTGTGACGATAAAAGGCTCTAAGTAAGACCTAATTATTTATGTCTAGATAACTTAAAGAAAATCTCTTTTATCTTCGAGACTTGTCTATTTAGTAAATTTATTAGGTTCCCATTTACATTTGTTATTTTTTGCGAGTCAGCGGTTTAATTTTCCAACCAGTTAAATGCTGATTAATTTGTTACTTTACTTTTCAAGTATTTGAAGAAACCCTAAAGTAATTTGCGTAACCAATTACGTCGGCGGCGAAGCGTTAAGCAACATGGTTTACGCAAGAGCTATGGTTATTATCGGTATAATTGATTCCCTGCCCTACGTTACTCCAAATGGGAATAAAATCGAAATAAAATTGTACTGTAAGGCTTTATCAAATAAAATAATAAGATAATGATACATTTTCAACTGTGCCCAGTGGCGTAACTATACCATCTGGGGCCCATGGCAAATTCTTTTGTTGGGGCCATCGAACAATTAACCCAAAGAAGCGTAATGACGTTGATTTAACTTGCAATCTATTCCGCCTATTTGCCACCATCCACAATGCGCTCTGATTGGCTAAGACAAGGACACACTCGCTCTGATTGGCCAAGTCGAGAACACACGATGCAGTGATTGGTCCTTACTGTTCAAAATCAGTGACAAATCACTGACTAAATCCGGAATCTGATTGCTCGGTATTACTACTCTAAGGGATTGTTCCTCGATGGTTGGGGCCCTATCAGTAAAAATCGTCGGTCACAAGTACGTAAAATTACTCGTCACGGGTAACGTGTATACATCTCTAAAAATGAATCAAAATCTTTTTGTTTAGGTTGGTTGAAATGCTTAACGATTAACTTGAAATTGTATTATGGTCTTTAGTTGTCTCACTTTGGATTTTAAGCAGAACTTATAAAAATATACTTTTCAAATAAAATAAAATACTCAGGTACAATGTAAAAAGATATTTTTGAGCTCGCGCCCTCTTGGGCCGGGGCCCGTGGCATTTTTCCAGCCCTGCCACCCTATTGTTACGCCACTGACTGTGCCACTCGTGTTCTAGATACAGGTTGCCTGAAAAAATGGATAAAATCTAATGGTGGGTCCATGCTACGCGAAGCGAGCACGAGCCGAGCCTCGAACGAACAGGATTCGTTCGTTGTTCGCGATTTCAAGCGTGGGCGTACTTAACGAGCCTTCAACGAGCGCGATGCGAATCCCTGTGTTCGTGAAAAAACTGTCAATCGGGCGGAGCGCAGACGATCACGCTACGAATGCTCGTTCGAGGCTCTCAAGCCCGTCCACGCTACGCGAATCGTGCTCTGTTCGCCAAGCATGGACGCACCATAACAGTTGCACAGGAGAGGTAATTCATTATTTATACTTTATTTGTTTTGTTAGCCCAGATTCCAGTCTTACAAAACTTTATTCATATCGATTCAACGGATACCTTCATACGGTTTCGCAAACCTTGCACGAATAATTGTGTATAATCTCTGAAAAAACTTAATCTCTCCGACTACCCTTGTCATAATTCTGACAGATTCAATCATATGAAAAAATTAATGTGAGAGTATACTATCAAATTCAGTTTTGTATTCAGATTATTTTCGACTGAATTCAGAGAGGCATTCCCTTTAGCCCTAGGAAGCTCTTATAAAGATTGAAACTAATGTTATCTTCCGCAATGAGGTGACATAACTCACGCCAGGGGGGTAATAATGCCGCTCAAGCAAAATTGCTAACGCATTTCATTTTTTCGAATTCTCGGCAGATCCTACGTAATCACAATATATTTATGGTAAAATAGACGCTCTTTAAACAAGGTAAGGGGAGGACGGAAATTATATCTTTATCCGACCCGGTATAGGTATTCGGAAAAATGAGTTGCATTAGCAATATTGTTGGAGCTTCTTTTTTAGCCCCCCATATAAGTCTACTAGCTGCCCGGCGCAACTTCGTTCGCGTGGTGCTACTCTACCCTACGGTGCTACCCTACCCTACCCTACCCTACCCTGACAGCAAAATCTCCATTAACAAAATGATCCGCCATTTATTGAATTACAAAAAAACGTGATAAATGAAGAACCGCTCGACCGATTTTGTGCAAACTTCACATAATCCATCTACTAAATAGTCCGAACAAAGCCTAAGCATTTGGTTTGGATAGGTGAGCCCGTTCTTGAGTTATAAAATTACAACGAAAAGTGGCATTGATTTTTATATATATATAGATAGCAAAAAGGTACGTGATTAGATGTCACATACAGTGATTGTCTAATGACGCACATTTTAGTGACGTACCCAGCAATTCCGTGTCACAAGACTGACATATCGACCTTGGGACATTGAGATACGATTGTTTTGGACCGATTCCTCGTTTCATGTATTTATTTCACAGATAAGAATCGATTTGTGAAACTTTGGGTGTGTTTAGCATCATGCGAAAATGGTCTTTGCCGATTTAATTTATGATTGTCATTGATATATTATTAAATCAGAATAGGAACACAATATCGATTCTAGTTTGTTAGAGCTACTTAGCGAAGTCGTGATTTATTCATAAACACTACTGTTTACATCCATGCACATAATTTTGATTATTCTAGTGCCAATTGACCACATCCATTAAGTTAAGGTCATTTATTGTAGTTAAAATTGATATAAATAGATTTATTAGGTTTATATATCTCACTATATTTGGCTTTGTATCGGACACAGTGCTTATGCCTAATGCTATCTTCGTTTCTGTACGCTTTAACAAAGATATGTTAAAGTATAGACCTCATCACACTGATTCCGAATCAAGAATTAACTTTTTGAAAAAAATCTTAAGTTACGATTGCTTGAGTTTGTAGGGCAGCATAAGGGCCTTGGCTTTATGTTTAAAATGTTAAATAAAGGTCAAGGCAAAGGGGAATGATGTTTATACACGAATCTCTACTTATCATAACTAATATTATAAATGCGAAAGTGAGTTTGTGTGTTTCCTTCACGCCTCAACTACTCAACGGATCATCATGAAATTTGGCATGCAGGTAGCCTATGGTATGGAGAAGGACACTTTTTTTTCCGGGAACCCCCGGGGGACAGCCAGTTGTATATAAATAATAAAATGTAGTGCGTATAATGTGATCCGTGAACGCTAGAGACTCGTCCACAGAGTATGTTCCGCTCGTTAGTGTTTTTTTTTAATTCAGGGATCGCGGGTGAAACCGCGGGGGACAGCTAGTAAAAAATACATGCGAAAGATTGTTTACGGTTAGTCAAAAGAGCACGGCTGGATGCAATTTTGCATACTTATTTATAGGACAGATTGGTGTAAGTTAATACATGTTTATAATATAAATATGAGCCCACTTTGGTCCTTACCAATAAATTTTAAAAGTACTTGTTCTGATTCTGTGTTTCAATGGATACTATCTTATCTCATAATCGTATATCCATACTCTATCTATTGATTTTGAAATAGTTAATAATTATATGTCACAAATGGAATATTAGGAACCTATTAAGAATGTAACACTTAGCCTAGGAAGTATGTGCTAATAGTCATCATCATATCGGTTCTGGGCCGCTTGCATTCAGCGGTGCCCAGCGACTCTCATCAGCGGTCATCGGTCCAGCTGGTGGGGAGGTCGTCCCGTGCGGCGCTTTCTAATACGTGGTCGCCACTCGAGCACCTTGCTTCCCCAGCGGTCGTCGTCTCGTTCAACCACGAATGTCCTCATTACGGATCCATATAATCGTTAAATGCATTAATGAACTAAATACCAATGATTATCTCCTGCATTGTATGCTATTCCACCAGATGAGAAAGAGAAGTACGACCCCAACGGGTTCCGCGACGCCCTGGTGCTGGGGCTGGAGCGGGCGAGCGGCGGCGCGGAGGGCGGCGCCGACCTGGACGCCGCCTACAAGTTCCTAGACGCGGCCGGCTCCAAGCTCGACTACCGCCGCTATGGGGAGGTTATATTCGACGTGCTCATTGCAGGGGGGCTTCTGCGTAAGTAACACATTACCTATCTCTACAAAGTCGAGATCATGCTCAGTTAACCGGTCAAGATTTGCTACCGAAATGATGGCAAATCTATGTGTGTTTGACCACACGCACAATTCAGTTCGATTCAGTTCTGTATGAACACCTTTTATCAGAAAAAGCCCCAACGGAAGTGGACCTGGAAGAGCCCCGACGGTGTGACGAAGAACGAAATTGACTTCATCATAGCCGACAAGAAGCATATATTTAGGGATGTCTCAGTGATCAGCAGGTTTAATACCGGTAGCGATCACCGGCTTGTGCGAGGCACCCTAAGTATCAATTTTAAGCTCGAACGTAGTCGCATGGTGAGGTCTGCTCTTCGTCCAAATGTGCCCCAAGCTGGACATGATGCATTCCAACTGGAATTGAAAAATAGATTCGCCGCACTGGAGACCCCGGCGAATGTTGACGAGGATCTGGACGGCTTAATTGGGGTGATACGCGAAGTGGGAACGAGGCACTTTCGGAAAAGGCGGTCAGATAGGAAGTCCAAACTTTCTAGCGAGACCCTGGATTTGATGCGATTCAGACGTGAGACACCAGAGGAAACTTTGTCAGATCCCCAGTCACTCCACAAGAAAATCAGGAGCTTGGTGAGACGCGACCTTCGCAGCTGGAACACTCGCCTAGTACATGAGGCGATCGAGCGAAATCGGGGGTCGAAGGTCTTTACCAAGACACTGGGGAGGAGTCATCTGACAAAGTTAGCTACCTCGAATGGTGAAACCGTCACATCAGTCCCGGGGATATTGGCTGAAATTGAGGACTTCTACGGACATCTGTATGCTTCGCATGCACCGAAGTCTACACCTGACGCGAGAGACCCTAGAGCCCCACTTACCCGCCACTTCACTGAAGATCTCCCAGACGTAGATGTCGACGAAATCGAGGCGGCTCTCAAACAGCTTAGTAATGGGAAGGCTCTCGGTGAAGATGGAGTAGCCTCTGAGCTCCTCAAGGCTGGGGGTAAACCTGTTCTTGGGGAGTTGAGGAGGCTCTTCAACTCTGTAATAACCAATGGGACTACCCCGAAGGCGTGGAGCAGAGGTGTAGTGGCATTGTTTTTCAAGAAAGGAGACAAAACGCTCCTTAAAAACTATAGGCCGATCACGCTTCTGAGCCACGTCTATAAGCTGTTCTCGAGAGTCGTCACGAATCGTCTGGCATCAAGATTTGACGCCTTTCAGCCACCGGAACAGGCTGGGTTTCGTAAAGGCTATAGCACCGTGGACCACATCCATACTGTTCGGCAGGTTATACAGAAGTCCGAGGAGTATAACCAACCGCTGTGTATGGCGTTTGTGGACTACGAGAAGGCCTTCGACTCCATCGAAACCTGGGCCGTTCTGGAGTCTTTGCAGCGATGTCAAGTCGACTGGCGGTACGTGGAGGTGCTGAGAAGTCTCTACCAAATGGCGACTATGTCCGTCCAAGTGCAGAACCACCAAACAAGACCCATCCAGTTGCTCAGAGGTGTAAGACAGGGTGACGTTATTTCCCCGAAACTCTTCACCAATGCTCTGGAGGATGTCTTCAAGACCCTGCGGTGGAATGGAATGGGCATCAATGTCAATGGTGAATATCTCACACACCTCCGCTTTGCTGACGACATAGTTATAATGGCAGAATCGCTGCAAGACCTGCAGGAAATGCTGTCCGGTCTTAATGCTGCCTCGAGACGCGTTGGGCTAGGGATGAACTTGGACAAGACTAAGGTCATGTTCAACGAGCACATCGTCCCTGTGCCCGTTTCCGTCGAAGGTGTAGCCATTGAAGTTGTCCAGGAATACGTCTACCTAGGACAAAAGTTACAGCTGGGTAGAGACAACTTTGAGAGTGAAATCACCAGAAGAGTGCAGCTTGGCTGGGCAGCATTTGGAAAGCTGCGTCACATCTTCGAGTCACCCTTGCCACAATGCCTGAAGACCAAGGTATTCAATCAGTGCGTCCTGCCGGTCATGACATACGGAGCCGAGACGTGGAACCTGACAGTGAAACTAGCCCACCGACTACACGTCACACAGCGAGCTATGGAAAGGGGTATGCTCGGAATCTCGTTAAGGGACAAAGTCCGGAACGAGATTATCCGACAAAAAACCAAAGTCACTGACGTAGTACAGAAGTGTAGCAGACTGAAGTGGCAGTGGGCTGGTCACATCTGTCGCAGAACCGATGATCGGTGGAGTAGACGGGTTCTCGAGTGGAGACCACGACTCGGCAAGCGTAGTGTAGGACGCCCTCCGGCCAGATGGACCGACGACCTGAAAAAAGTGGCTGGCAGTGACTGGATGGCGAAAACGGGAGATCGGGCCATGTGGCGAACCCTGGGGGAGGCTTACGTCCAGCAGTGGACTGCAATAGGCTGAAAAATGACAATTCAGTTCGGGGGTGTGACGGACGGTCGGCAACGCATGAGTGATGCCCCTGGTGTTCCAAGCGTCCATATGCTACGGTAACCGCTTACCATCAGGCGGACCGCCTGCCAGCCGTATACAAAAAAGAAACCTGGAGAAAACCGCTTACTCCCTCTATAAGATTATTTGTGCAAATGATGAAACAACTGGCTAGAGTCCCGAACAATCATGTCGAAAAACACTTTTCGTTCGTTCATTATTATCTGATAAACTTGACATACAAAAAGAATATATGTAAAATAGAACAATAGTTAATGTTTGTCTATGTCCACAGTCCCCGGCGGCTCGGTGTCGATGGACGGTGAGTCCCCGAAGACCAATACCTGTATCTTTTCTGCTAACGAAGATATGGATACCATGCGCAACTTCGAACAGGTACTTTATTTTATCATGAACATATAGGGCTGTCATTTTTTTTAATGTTAAATAAAATCCCTAGTTATACTGTGTAAAATAAAGCTTGATCTCTGCGACAGTTGCTTGAGTCACATGAAAATTAACCTTATAGTTTTACAATAAGGTTCATGTTTAATCTGTGGTTGATTTAATGATGATACGGATAGACCTTATGCTAAAGTTATAAGGTTAATTTTCATATGACTCAAACAACTGTCGCAGAGATGAAGCTTTCTTTTTTTAGGTGTAGTAATTATCCTTAAAAATAGATGACATAAAATATAAAAATAAGTATTTGTAAATAAATAAAAATATAATACATTTTTATAAAACCTTCTTTTGGTGACTGTACTTGCATTGTCATCCAATATACTGATTTATAACAGATATCAAGTCAATCCCACTAATGGACTTACAAGATTAGACCTGAAAATACATACATTAAATTAAATAAAAGCTTGTAAAATAACAAAAAGCTAGAGACAATTAGTTTTGATACTTTATATGAAATGATGAAAAACATGGCTAGAGTCCTGAACACAAATGTTGAGAAACCCTTTCTCGTTCAATTATCACTGACAACAGTTAATCAATAATTCTTACAAGTATCAACCACACATCATACCTAATATTAGTATGTACTCCCCAGGTGTTTGTGAAACTGATGCGTCGTTACAAATATCTGGAGAAGATGTTTGAGGAAGAAATGAAAAAGGTAAGAAACTCAACTAAAAGACAATAAATTTACTTATTATTAATGGCCATAATGTCGTCATCATGCGTCGCAGGTCGTGGGTTCGATTTCAATACAGGACATGCATTTGTGTGCATGAACATGTCTTTATATCCTAAGTCTGGGTGTAATTATGTATATTAAGTATGTATTTACAAACAAAAAGTAGTATATGTACAGATGATTGTTTTTTTTTTTATGTTAAGAGGTTGACAAACAGGCAGACTGGCCTCCTGATGGAAAGTGGTCACCGTCGCCTATAGACATTTGCAATACCAGGGGGATTGCCAATGTGTTGCCGACCTTGAAGAGCTCTTTTTACGCCTCTTTTGAAGAACCCCATATCGTAGCGCTGACGGAAAACCGTAATGGGGAGTTCATTCCACATCCTAATGGTCCGCAGTAGGAACGTCCGACTGAAACGTTGTGTGGACGATCGAGGCGGCTCGAGGATGTGAGGATGAACTCCGCATCGCCGGCGAGCAGTGCGATGGTAGAAAGGTGACGATGGCACCAGGTCAAATAGTTCTTTAGAACACTCTCCATTATACAGACGGTAGAAAGTGTGTAGAATGTGTGTGAGGAATCTCCTAGGATATCACGAAAAAGTATTTTGCGTGGAGTTACCCATAGAGATAGAACATTAATAGAGTGACTGTACTAGAGTATGTGGCGTGAGCACGGGTATGTGCAACGCTGCCTCCAAAGCCAAAACTTACTGCGTGTTTGCACGACTAAAATTAACGCAAATTTCTCGTATTTTATCTATACTTTTACTGAGAACTCATATCGATATTTTTTCTGACAGTAAATCACGCTCTCACGGTTCGCACAAGGTAATGTTGTTAATGCTATCTCTATTAATATTCTTACTCTATGGCCTGGCTGGCTTTTGCTACCATGTTGAACTTCACCTCATGGTAAGTGAGTGCCTACCATCTATGGACATTGTTGTCCGGAGGATTTCGAATTTCAAATGAAAGCGACGAAACATACCGTAGTTCCTTGGCTTAGTTTTTCGGGTAGTACCCAGACAGGTTGGGTACTAGAAAGTGCCTACCTCCGAGCAAACGTGGCTAAAGGGTTAATTTATTTAATTGTGCACACGATTAGAGCCGGGCGACGCAAAATGCGTTGTTGGGTGTCGAAGTGTGCGACAGTAACGCGCGGAATGTTCTATGTTGACGTGTGTTCGCGTCTACGGATCATTCGCTCTACAAAATTAATATATAATGTATATTTTACCAAGTTGTTTGACTACTGACCAATTGGGAAATTTAAACCTTATTTCCGTGTAAATAGGGATGTAAATTAAGTTTGTGGTTGCGCAGGTGTTGGTGTACTTGAAGGGATTCGAGCCGCTCAACCGCATCAAGTTGGCGCGCATGACTGCACTTTGGATCGGTATGTTACTTGACTTTTTTGATTATATTATTCTCTTGCTTGGGCTTTCTTAAGACTATGAGGTCTTGCTATGGCAGAAACTATTTCTTGGAAAAATTGTTATAAAGATTCCAGATCAATACATTTTTTCTCAATAATATGTGATGCGGCCTTATTCTTTATTAATTATGCACTTGATATCGCAAAAAAGAAACTTAAAACTCTATGATGAGTATTACGATAGTATATGACACAAGATTACCTCACGTCAAGCTCATTGGTATAAAATTACTAGGTGTCTCCGCGGTTTCACCCGCGTTCCCGGGATAAATTCCCTATGTCCTTCTCCATACCATGCTATCTGCATGCCTAATTTCATGATAATCCGTTTAGTAGTTGAGGCGTGAAGCCGTAACTAACACACGCTCATTTATAATAGTTAGGATAGGATAGTTAGGATTTCTATCTCATTGGACAGTGTTCTTTATTTTTTCCCCTCCCAGGGGCACAACAAGGAGGGGGGAATAATACCTTTTTTGTTTCATCCTAAGGTCAAATGGCTATAGGCTTAACTAATTTTATTGTGCACACAATTAGAGCCGGGCATCGCAATATGCGTCGTTCGGTGTCGAAGAGTGCGACACTAACGAGCGGAACATACTCTGTGGACGTGTCTCTAGCGTTCACGGATCACGTTATACGCACTACATTTTATTATTTATATACAATTTAATGTATGTTAGTTTTGAGGAGGATAGAAGGGATAGATTTCATTATATGGGTCTGTATTTTTTAATCTACCAATACAAGCCATTTTCCTAAAACCTCAATACCTTTTCTGTAAATATATTCAGTGTACAGGCACTATAGTATATAGTGTTATAGTTTAAAAAAAAATAAGTACCAGTAAAATTTAGTATAAAAACAATTAAATTAATAAATAATAATCATTATAAAATGTATTTATTTTGTCCCGTTTAAAATACGTATTTAACAAAATAAGAAAAATCATTATGACTTAATTGAATATGTAGCGGGGGACAGGAGCCCAAACGGAGTAATTATAATGGGAACAAGCCTACATATATAAATTCATAAGACCATATGATGTTACCCAGGTAACGGGTGCGTCCCACCGTCAGTCCTCCTGGTGCTGGTGAACGAGCACATCCTGAAGGACAACTTGGCCCTCGACTTCGTGCTGGAAGTGTTCGCCACCGTGAAGGCGGAGCGCGGGGTCACCTCGCTCGTCACCGCGCTCAAGAGGGGCCAGCTCGAGGGCAGGTACGCACTTTGATTAAAGCTTACGTAGGTACGCCGGTGATTGTTGGGAGCACTGTTCTCGAAGTTGTAGACGAGTATGTTTACCTCGGACAAATTGTCCAATTAGGTAGGTCCAACTTCGACAAAGAGTTTAATCGAAGAATCCAACTCGGCTGGGCAGCGTTCGGGAAGCTACGGCATATCTTCACGTCCAAAATACCTCAGAGTCTGAAGACAAAGGTCTTCAATCAGTGCGTGTTACCAGTGATGACATACGGGACAGAGACGTGGTCTTTCACTGCTGGCCGCATAAATAAGCTCAGAGTCACTCAGCGAGCTATGGAACGAGCTATGCTCGGAATTTCTCTACGTGACAGGGTCCGAAATGAGGACATTCGTATGAGAACAAAAACGACGGACATAGCTCGTAGAGTTAGTAAGCTGAAGTGGCAATGGGCAGGCCACATCGCTCGAAGAGCCGATAACCGATGGGGAAGGAAGGTTCTCGAGTGGCGACCACGTACTGGAAAGCGCCGAGCGGGACGACCTCCCACAGGTGGACCGACGACCTGGTCAGAGTCGCTGGGCGCCGCTGGATGCAAGCGGCCCAGAACCGTTCGAAGTGGAAATCAATGGGGGAGGCCTATGTTCAGCAGTGGACATCCATGGGCTGATATGATGATGATGATGATGAGGTACGCCATGAGATCAGAAGATCTACCTACCACAGTAGGCGAGTGGCCTGAAAAATTATGTTTAGTCCGTCAGTTAGATTATCAAAAAATATTAATTCATTTGATGAGCCAGCTGACGCGGATTCCACCTATCGCGCCGCAGGTCGTGGGTTCGATTCCCACACAGGACATGCCTTTATGTGCTTCAACATGTCTGTATGTCCTGAGTCTGGGTATAATTATGTATTTACAAACAAAAAGTAGTATATGTATTATATCAGTTATCTAATTTCGATAGTACAAGCTCTGCTTTGTTTGGGATCAGAATTCTGATGACCTGTGTAAGGAATGTCCCAGGATATTTATTTATTTATTAGACACTTATATGTGTTGAAATTCCTGTGAGATGTCACGAGCCCCCACTTGAACTTTGACGTGCTTTATCATTATAATTTTTTATGATTTGACAAAGCAAAAAAGTGTACAATATTTTTTCATTATCTAATTGATGGACTAATTCAAATTGAAATGTTGTTACCCAGAGGTCATCCATATAGCTAAGCTAGTAATTAAATAAACATAAGCAGATTGAATAAAGATTTAGATTACAATTTAGATTCAAGAAAAAATTGGGTAGTGTTAGATGTAGATTCCATCCTCCATGGTTCTATTGGAGAATCTATGTCTGCCAATATCAGGTTAGAAAGAACTGTACATCTTAATTTGGGTACCCGAATTCAACAACATTACCTTTTTAAAATGTACTTGTACATATTATTATTATGTTTTGTATACTATCTTAGATGAACACAGCAATATGTCGCACAGGGTTCCTCGCATGTTAGAAATATATCAATTAATAGTTGGATAGAGTTCCCTGTTCTGTATATTTAGCGAATTTGTTTGTAAAGTTCGATATAATCAGTCTGGGGGTATATAAACGCGTCATGTACTGTCTTGCCGTATTATTGCGGGCAAGTCATTAGTGACGCTACATTTTATTATGCCAGACAATTTTTATAGGTTGTGTTGGAGCTACATAGCACGGAAAACAGCTGTGAATATGATCATGTGACCAAACATACACAAAAACTTAATTAAAGGTAAAGTGCGTGTCGGACTCGTACACGAAGGGTTCTGTAAAGACGTTCTATATACCTTTTTTGACCTTTCATTTGTAATTTTTTACAACAGTAATAGAAAACACAAATACGTAAATTTCAATTGTCTAACTGTTGCGGTACATGAGATACAGCCCATTAACAGACAGACAGATGGATGGATGGACGGACTGCGGCATAGTAATAGGGTCATGTTGGAACTTTTTTGGTATGGCATCCAAAAAAGAACTGGCTCGGTAGTGCTAGATTTTTAACAGACTTCAAAAGAAGGAGGAGGTTCTTAATTCGTTTGTTTTTTTTTTTTTTTTTTATGTTTGTTACCTCATAACTCCGTCATTTATGAACCGATTTGGAAAATTCTTTTTTTGTCTGGAAGGGTACACTTCCCGTTTGGTCCCATTGTCATCAGATCAGGATTTGATTACTTCTTAGTGTACTTTGAAGTCGGTTTAAGTTTTTTGTAAAACAGTCCAATTATTCAAGTTATTGTTCACATGTTCGAACGAAACTTCACCAATAACCTAAGCTCATTGTGGAATTTGAAAACCACGACTTTCACATTAAATTCTTAACCGTACTTACTGAGAATTCAGAATCGAAAGACTCCGCTTATCGCGCCACAGGTCGTGGGTTCGATTCCCACAAAGGACATGCATTTGTGTGCATGAACATGTCTGTATGTCCCAGACCCCAGGGGTGTAATTATGTATATTAAGTATGTATTTACAAACAAAAAAGTTGTATATCAGTTATCCGGTTTCTATAGTACAAGCTCTGCTTAGTTTGGGATCAGATGCCCGTGTGTGAGGAATGTCTCAGGATATACTCATACCACAAACAGTGTGATTAGGATATGGAAACATGATAATAGTGTGGCATGTTTTGTAGTCGAAGTATATATTTATAATGTTTGTGTGTTTGTTGCAGACTGCTGGAGTTCCTGCCGCTGAACCGTCGCAGCGAGGACGTGCTGGCGAGCTCGTTCGCGTCGCGCGGCCTCGCCGAGCTGCTGCGTCTGCACCGCGCGCAGGCCTCGCAGGTACACCACATCACATCACACTATATCACATCACACCACACCACACCACCCCACATCAAATCACACCTGCCCACACCACATCACATCATATCACATCACATTACATCATACCACACCACATCACCCCACATCAAATCACACTGCCCACATCACATCATATCACATCACATTACATCATACCACATCACATCACACCAAACCACACCACATCGTATCCAGATAGATTACTAGACCTCGCCATATCTAGCTATCAACACACATTTTATTGTAAAAGAAAATTATCAGAAGATACATACAATATTTTTATTGGTCGCAATAGGAAAGCAGTATAAAAAAATGTTGATCTTCCAATCTTTTCTGTTCTTACTGCTATTCAAAGTTGGAATGCAATTTTAATGAGACTCCCATATCGCAGCATGTTATACAGCTATGGTTCCATTCAACCATTGCACATGTTTTTTTCTGTGTAATAGGGATGATTCCTGGAAGGAAAAAAAACAAATTAGTCAGTCAGTTAGATTATCAAAAAAAATTGGACATGTACTGCTTTACCAAATAAAAAAATGACAAAGACAAAGCGCGTCAAAGTCGGGAGTGGGGGCTCGTGACTTGACGCGGAAATTCAACACACCAAATCTTCGTAATTTCTTTAATGACAAAAGAAAAAATACGTGTCTAATATTTGTTGATAATGTAAATGATGTAATGTAATGTTTGTGTGTGTGTGTCGTAGGAAGCGCGGCGGTCGCTGACGGCGGCGCTGCTGGACGAGCTGGCGGACGAGAAGCCGGTGCGCGACCTCATCCAGGAGCTGCGCGACATGGCGCTGCGCCACGACATCCCCGACCACGAGGTCGTCGCTATTGTTAGTACACCCACCATACTATACTATACTATACTATACCATATACTAATGTTGGACGAGAAGCCGGTGCGCGACCTCATCCAGGAGCTGCGCGACATGGCGCTGCGCCACGACATCCCCGACCACGAGGTCGTCGCTATTGTTAGTACACCCACCATACTATACTATACTATACTATACCATATACTAATGTTGGACGAGAAGCCGGTGCGCGACCTCATCCAGGAGCTGCGCGACATGGCGCTGCGCCACGACATCCCCGACCACGAGGTCGTCGCTATTGTTAGTACACCCACCATACTATACTATACTATACTATACCATATACTAATGTTGGACGAGAAGCCGGTGCGCGACCTCATCCAGGAGCTGCGCGACATGGCGCTGCGCCACGACATCCCCGACCACGAGGTCGTCGCTATTGTTAGTACACCCACCATACTATACTATACTATACTATACCATATACTAATGTTGGACGAGAAGCCGGTGCGCGACCTCATCCAGGAGCTGCGCGACATGGCGCTGCGCCACGACATCCCCGACCACGAGGTCGTCGCTATTGTTAGTACACCCACCATACTATACTATACTATACTATACCATATACTAATGTTGGACGAGAAGCCGGTGCGCGACCTCATCCAGGAGCTGCGCGACATGGCGCTGCGCCACGACATCCCCGACCACGAGGTCGTCGCTATTGTTAGTACACCCACCATACTATACTATACTATACTATACCATATACTAATGTTGGACGAGAAGCCGGTGCGCGACCTCATCCAGGAGCTGCGCGACATGGCGCTGCGCCACGACATCCCCGACCACGAGGTCGTCGCTATTGTTAGTACACCCACCATACTATACTATACTATACTATACCATATACTAATGTTGGACGAGAAGCCGGTGCGCGACCTCATCCAGGAGCTGCGCGACATGGCGCTGCGCCACGACATCCCCGACCACGAGGTCGTCGCTATTGTTAGTACACCCACCATACTATACTATACTATACTATACCATATACTAATGTTGGACGAGAAGCCGGTGCGCGACCTCATCCAGGAGCTGCGCGACATGGCGCTGCGCCACGACATCCCCGACCACGAGGTCGTCGCTATTGTTAGTACACCCACCATACTATACTATACTATACTATACCATATACTAATGTTGGACGAGAAGCCGGTGCGCGACCTCATCCAGGAGCTGCGCGACATGGCGCTGCGCCACGACATCCCCGACCACGAGGTCGTCGCTATTGTTAGTACACCCACCATACTATACTATACTATACTATACCATATACTAATGTTGGACGAGAAGCCGGTGCGCGACCTCATCCAGGAGCTGCGCGACATGGCGCTGCGCCACGACATCCCCGACCACGAGGTCGTCGCTATTGTTAGTACACCCACCATACTATACTATACTATACTATACCATATACTAATGTTGGACGAGAAGCCGGTGCGCGACCTCATCCAGGAGCTGCGCGACATGGCGCTGCGCCACGACATCCCCGACCACGAGGTCGTCGCTATTGTTAGTACACCCACCATACTATACTATACTATACTATACCATATACTAATGTTGGACGAGAAGCCGGTGCGCGACCTCATCCAGGAGCTGCGCGACATGGCGCTGCGCCACGACATCCCCGACCACGAGGTCGTCGCTATTGTTAGTACACCCACCATACTATACTATACTATACTATACCATATACTAATGTTGGACGAGAAGCCGGTGCGCGACCTCATCCAGGAGCTGCGCGACATGGCGCTGCGCCACGACATCCCCGACCACGAGGTCGTCGCTATTGTTAGTACACCCACCATACTATACTATACTATACTATACCATATACTAATGTTGCTAAGGGTCTTAATACATTATCTACCAGACCATAAATGATAAAGCGATCTTTATTTCTAATGCGGTCGAAAATGTAAGCACAGAGCCTTGAAGAAAGAAAGAAAGCAAGAAAAAAGATTTATTCTGGACAACACACAACATTACATTAAAGACTGTAGAAATTACAAAAAAGCAAGAATTAAAAAAAAACAAACAACCAATTAAAAACTACACCAAAATTCAATGTTGCGTGATGCCAGGAATAAGTCTCGACTCAGCAATATGCTCAGGTTAGTAAGAAAAACTAACCTTCGCGCTGGTTTTCAGTCGAGGCCCACGTCCATGACATCACGAACATACAGTGACACAGTACCCTTTTAGTACAGTTGTACAGTAGTAGCCTTGAAGGGTTCTTGTGCACCTACCGCTGGGGGAACTACAAAGTACCCCAAAATGCATCTCTCTGTTTGGTACTTCGAGGAAATTATATGTATTAGCATCGAACAATCCAATTCCGCAAATAGTAAGTACTTTAGCACTGACAGACCATAAATGATAAAGCGATCTTTATTTCTAATGCGGTCGAAAATGTAAGCACAGAGCCTTGAAGAAAGAAAGAAAGCAAGAAAAAAGATTTATTCTGGACAACACACAACATTACATTAAAGACTGTAGAAATTACAAAAAAACAAGAATTAAAAAAAAACAAACAACCAATTAAAAACTACACCAAAATTCAATGTTGCGTGATGCCAGGAATAAGTCTCGCCTCAGCAATATGCTCAGGTTAGTAAGAAAAACTAACCTTCGCGCTGGTTTTCAGTCGAGGCCCACGTCCATGACATCACGAACATACAGTGACACAATACCCTTTTAGTACAGTTGTACAGTAGTAGCCTTGAAGGGTTCTTGTGCACCTACCGCTGGGGGAACTACAAAGTACCCCAAAATGCATCTCTCTGTTTGGTACTTCGAGGAAATTATATGTATTAGCATCGAACAATCCAATTCCGCAAATAGTAAGTGCTTTTGCACTGATTAATGAGTACCGACCAATCACAGCATATAAATGTGTTCATGTTCAAAATGAATGCATGTGTTCTTGACATAAGCCAAGTCAAAAACACGATGCAGTAATTGTTCCTTTCTATTCAAAATCAGTACAAAATCACTTGACTGGTTCCGGAATTTGATTGTTCAGTATTACTTCTCTAAAACTAAGCCATGCTATCCATCCTTGCCGCACTATGTTTGTCTCTTTTTGACACATGGATGTATATGGGCTGTCAAGTGACCTATTGAAGGATGGTCCTAGTTTAGAGGGATTTTTCCCAAATGCTTAAAATGTTCCTTTTGGGAAAAAAATTGAATCAAAAAATGTGTTAACAATTCACATGATGATACTCGATGACGAGTCGGAGTGTCTCGACGTGACGTCACGAGCTCGGTTCAGCCGAGTCTTTCGGCTTCTCCTCGCTCGCGTCGCCTTAGTCGAGACACCTTGTCGATATGGCAGTCTGATTGCACTGAATTCAACTCTAAAGTAATACACATAAGGTACATTTAGTAATGAGATGTTATTGTTAGATCTGGCAATGCGTGATGTCCCGCGGTGAATGGAACAAGAAGGAGGAGTTGCTCGCGGAACAAGCGGCGAAGCATCTGCGACACTACACTCCGCTCCTGGCTGCGTTTGCGCAGTCTGCTAAGGCTGAGATCGCCCTCTTGACCAAGGTATGTACCATAGTTTCAAATCCAAATAATCCATATGAGAACGTTAACAAATATGGCGCGCAAGTTTTCTTTTGACAGCTGTGAGCTGTCAAACTATTTACTTGTTTATATAAGAATGCTTGGTCTACACACATATCACTTGCAGTGAGGTACAAACTCATCATAATAGAGATTATACCCATATTAAAATATGATCATTTCATTTTCACGTTATAGTTTTAGAACTATGCCAGCCTAACTAAAGTGCTGTTGTGACATCATGGTAGGTAGAAAAATGTGGCACGCTTGCATTTCATACGGATGGACGGACATGCGTTATCTATTTAGATTTATGTCTGTGGTAGTAGATTTGGAATACTTTAAAATGTAATCAGTTATATTATAAGTGTATGTCTGTAACTGCGAAGGCCTATTTGAATTGATAATATATAAAATTTGGTGGTGGCAGGTCCAAGAATATTGTTACGAGAACATGAGCTTCATGCGGGCGTTCAGCAAGCTCGTCCTGATGCTGTACAAGACGAACGTGCTGTCCGAGGAGGTGATCCTCAAGTGGTACCGCGACCCCAACTCCAGCAAGGGCAAGATGATGTTCCTCGATCAGATGAAGAAGTTCGTCGAGTGGCTGCAGAGCGCTGAGGAAGGTACGTGTCTCTATATTGCCTTAGTAAACTCGGCTCATTTCAATACATGCTATTCAATTGCTCGGTTTGCCATTTTCTGTAAAATGTTTTCCTTGATGTGAAAACTTGTGATGGAAAATGAGTCTTCAGGGAGTGGATATCGTATAGTTAGCGTCAAATGAAAATGAAAACCTTTTCATAATCTTCTGACAGTTCACTGTCTCTTGGGTGTGATCGGCTGACCTCACAATAAACTGCAAAAAATAAAGTTACACTTGAGAGGGCTGGTGCTCGAGAGCTTGAAGGGTTAATAATAAAACTTGAAGGTATAATAATAAAACTTGAAGGGATGTAAGAAGGAGTGGTCACTCATCATGTTTAGTTTACAGCGGAATGCCAAATGTTACATCAGAATTTTTTTATTTGATTCTGTTGGTGTTTTTAGTAGTTATAGGAGTATTTTTGCTAATACTCGTTTCTTCCACAGAATCCGAGAGCGGTGAAGAAGAAGATTAGATTAAGAGCAGCAAGTGAGACTGACAACACACGCGCCGACCCAACCATATGCATAATGTACCCGAACCGACCCAACCCAACCGGCCCTGATACACACAGACACACAGTAGCCACGGGGCGGCGCTACATACAGACACCCACTGCCGCATCGCTAATAATAAAACAATTGTTAACACAGCAGAGCAGCGATGTAGGGGAGAACATTTTCTACGTCTGTATAATATTCATTCTAAATAACATGTTGATGAAATACAATATTTTTTATTCAATTTTTTTAGTAAAATTCAAATAAATGGTGGTTACACGCTTTTGTTGTTTTATTTGAGATTGAATGGTCTGGAGACGTGAGTAAAATTGTGTCAGTGTCGGTTTTAGTGTAGGGCGAGGTGGTGCGACCGCACGGCGCCAGGCATGAGGGCGACGAAGGCGTAAAATCTGAAATTGTGAAAGTAATCTGTAATTGTGAAAGTCGTTAAGCTAGTTGGATACCACCTAGGCGGCTTGAAAAATGCCAACAATAGGTTGACCACTAGACTACATCCACCAATCCGCAGTACGTGTCCGCAATACAGTACGCCGCGCGTGCCCCGCGGCGTAGTGGAGTATCGCCCAGTTCCTTTCACCCTCATTTGTGATGATTTGTCAGGCTGATGATGACAACGCCATCTGTCTTCGACTAGAAACAGTATATATTAACGCCACCTATTGTCAAATAAGAAATACTACTACTTTAATTTACATAAACTCAGATAGTGGATTAGGTACCTGCCCATCGTGCAGAGGAAGTATATTCACTGAGTGTTACCCTGTGTGATAATTAAAATAAATGAAGAAACCGTCCACCATCTCATAAACTGGGCGTTGTTGGAAATAAAAAACTTTGTAATGCATCTCAGAGATGGCGCCACTATGACGTGTGTGCCGTGTGTGCCTGTGTAGCTGTGGCCTCGGTGTTTCTGACTGAGGGTTCATAATTGTATTTTTTTTTTATAGAGAACCACTTGATTTCTTGTTGTGGTTGCCAAGTTACTTCCGGTGTAAGGCGGCCGATGTTTTCGCCAATTTAGCTTCTGTGTAGGTAATTAACGTTGAGAAATTTTTCATATTTTTGTTAGTAGGTACTATAAGTAGGTATCTAATTACAGTTTCAAAATCAAAAGCTATGGTAAAGCCCTATAGTTTATAGTATTTATAGTAGCCTTATCAAACAAATTGATTTAATTATGAAAACAGTAATTATTTTCTAAAATCTACAAACAAGAAATATATTTGAACGGTGTTTCGTAATAGTTGAGATCGAGACTAGCTTATGATGAAATGTTTAGCTAATCAGTAGTGGAATGCTGTGGGCGGATTTCATGGAATATAATGCTGGCTAATTGATAGTTTCTTGACCAGTTGTCTCAACGTACATATTGTATTTTAATTTTAAAAAGATAAGACTAACGCAAGACATTTTTACAGTACCCCAAGTCTAAAGAATTGACGCCGCGTTTGCGTTTCAGGAATTTCTATGTAGGAAACGCGGGTGAAACCGTGCGGAACAGCTAGCTATAAATCAATATCCTGGCCTGGGACGTTACTCACACACGGCTATATCCCAAACATAGAGAAAAGAAGATCCCAAACTAATAGCTTGTACTATGAAAACCATAACTGATATACTACCTACTTACCTATAGTGCGTTCGAATTGGAGTGATGTCGTTTTTAACAATTTCAAAATGGGCATTTCTGCTTATGCGTTCGAATTGGAAAATTTCAACAATTTTGCAACTTTTGCCACAAACGATATTTCCCAAATCGAACGATTAGATACAAAAATGAGAAGTTTTCTTGTAGGTATTTATAGAGTTGCTGCAAAATAACTAGGTGGCGCTGTCAGCACCAAATTGAATTGTCAAATCAAAATATGCTGTCACATAACTTTAGTGTTGCCACATAGTCCAACAACGGATGGTGTCCATCCTTTTTAATTCAAAATCGACAATTGAAAAAAAAATATATACAGATTTCTTTTATTAAGTGTTAATTGATATTAATGGCAACCATGAACATGATTAAATGAAACCAAATTTCAGAGGAGCAAAACTTAATTTTCGTTGCTTTTTGGTAACAGCCTGTTTTTTTTCGTCCGAAATTAGTTATAAGAGGCGGCAACACTGGTATGAGTGGATGTTTGTTTCCGTTGTTTTGTTGTGGAAGTCACGCACAGACCACTATAGGGGATAACGCTTTAAGGATTATTTGATTCTATCATTGTTTTGATATTCGTTGGACATCCACCCTTGTTGCTCTTATCCACTGTGACCTTAGTGGTTCATCAGTTGGAAATGTAAGACGTCCCTTATTGGTACAATTCACAACTGCACAAACACGCATTTTCAATAGTTTTCAAATCATTCAAATCTAAGCTAAATTTCACAAAAGTTTTGAACAAAACACACATGATAGTGACATAATACTAGTTACAGACGATCCGACTGTCGGACGTCTGATGGTCAGGGCCGTGTGCAGCGCGGCAGGACTCTCTAAGTATATACTGTAGTCTTTGGGCAGGACGTCGAAAGCTTCCAACCGGTATTAATAGTAATAATTATGAGGGTCCTGCCGCACTACACACTTTCCTACGGCAAGACGTACCTTGGCCGTGTCTCCTGCGTAATAATAAAAATAGGAGTCCGACATTGGAACCTCTGTTACCAGTATAAAGCCAAATAGTTATGGGCTGCGTTCAGTAACTACGCCGTGTGATCGCCCGACGATCATCGTAGCGTTCAGTAACAGATCAATAACATATGTAGTAACTGAACGCACCCATGAAGTTACATAGTTTTTTTTTTATTGAACTGACAGCAAGATAGTTCGTTTCAGTCATATTAACGCCATCTATTGAGACTTAAAGAAAACAAAATTAAATACCTACAAGAAAACTTCTCATTACATTTCCATGCTGATCGCCTGCTTGTCACTTGTCTCAACCTACCTTTTTCCTTCAGTTAATTATTAAACAAAGTTAATCTAACAAATTATTCTCTTGCCTGTTAGTATTTCTATAAAATTTTACAATAAAAAATTAGAATTTTCGCTTCCCGTATGCATTTTCCGAAACCTATCTGTCAGATTCAAAGATGTCAAAATATGATCACAAACGACCCTGCCTCGGAGGTGGTTCAAAATTTGCAGTTCACGATGTCGTTTTTAACTGTTTCCAAGCAAAACGAACGGTGAACGAAAACAGTTCAAAACGCCAATTTCGCCCACAACTTTCCAAATCGAACGCCAGTTGTGATCGTTTTTGGCATTTTTGACTGTTATTTTTGCTACCATACCCCAATTCGAACGCACCTTTAATACAGACTCGGGACATGCAGACATGTTCATTAGGGTGTCCCGTCCATGTATGAGAAATATTTTTTTTCGTGCTACACTATCGCAAGGCGTATCGAAATTTGCGTAATTTTACACAGGTTACTAAAAACATAGAAAAATTAGAATTGCGTATCATCTTGAGGGCTCTACCGGACTTTGTAGTTTTGTAAATTTTACGTTTTTAGTGACCTAAGCCGTATGTCTAAAATAATATAAAAATCAAGTTTAAAAGGTATTTTATTATTGAAATTAACGAAAAAAAGAGCCCTATATTCATTATAATCAATGTTAAAAACAGAATTTACACTTATTTTTGTATCGAAAATTTGGCATTTGTGCTCGAGATTTCAACCTAATAAAGCCATCTCTAAAAGTAGCTTTGTGAGGCTTACGTTACCATTAATACATCTTTCTAATACGATTACGTGTGACAAGGATGGTCCACATTTTCCAAGCTCAAATTTTATGCCATGATTTGAAGGTAAATATGTCGAAGAACCGGTAGTGCTGATTAATTTCGGTGTAATCTCTAGGAGAGAAGTTATTTTTTGGTAGTTCTTTGGTAATCCTCGGCTTAGATAAGTGTAGTGGTTTATTTTTCGAAATGCCAGCTGCGGAATGTGGTCTCTATCATCAAACAATATACCCACAAGCAGGGTTTCCAGGCAAAAAGTATTTCTTTTGATATCAGAATTTAACACAATTTAGCTGAGATTTTATTTATTGAGTTTGATTAATCCAGCCGTTTCTTTCATTTCAGCACCGCTTATAACCATTTTCACATGTATATAATTTAAATGAAGTGCATTTAAAAGCAGAAACTTCAAAAAGCTTCTCATATGCCACCAAAAACACTTCAGTTAGTTTTCAAACTATAATTTCGTTTGTGTTTAGGGGAATCTTTTAAAATTGAGGTACTTCTAAAAATAGGATTTCAGTAATTGAATAACTCATTCCTCAGTTACGATTGGAATCGAAAAATCCAAAAGTAACTTATTCAGTTTAGGCCCTGATGAGGCACTTATGAATGTTACAGTTGACTCTACCAACGACTTAAACTTAGAAGACTCCGGCAAGAAACTCAGTATAAATAATCACATATATATCTGACTTGGAGGGATCCTTACCATTATACTTCAATTTTAGTTCGTTCTAGACAAATAAAATAAATTTAATGACGTCCCTTATAACTTTTAGCTGCCGATGGTAAGTTATTTGTATGGTCCCAATATAGTACAATATAATAGACTCGCTACGCCTAAAAATCATTATTAAACCTGCTACTAACACTGTAACAATCGCAACTGTACTTTTATAGCATAAAATTTACTTTGGCTACGAAAAAAAACACTCGCGAGTCAAGTCAAGAAAGCCCTCGAAACTTAATTGTAAATTGAGGGATTTTGCAGATTGAAATATATCAATTCGAAGTCACTGGTAAAGAGTTATTGCATGCAAATCAAAACGTCGTGTATGTATTACAATTAAATATAACAAAAAGTTAATATTTTTTGATATTTAGTTTGGTAGCCGAAATTAAAGGATAGCGAAATATTACCATAAAAATGTAAATTTTTCAAAACTTTGAAGATCGGTAGTACCCTAAAGATAAAGATTTATAAAAAACAAAAAAATACTTTGGTAATCTACGATCAATTACACAAGTTTCGAGAGGTCTTGCGTTAAGGAAAACCAAAAAAAAATATGTCGGGACACCCTAATGTTCATGCACTCAAATGCATGTCCTGGGTAGTGGGAATCGAACCCACGACCTTAACCAATCACGCCAACTGGCCCGTCAGGTATCCTATATCCTTAGTCATTTATTTGGAAGTTCTTATCTACGTTTTATTGAGGGCTTGTTACCGTGTTGTATTTGCTCTTGAGAGTCAGTTTTATTCTAGGCTTTGTCAGTATTGCTATGCATGTTCTCGATAAATAGGATTTTATTACAGGTAAATGGGAATGTGAGTTTGTTTGTTTGTCACGCCTTAGCTACTCAACTCAATCGATTATCACGAAAGGCATGCAGATAGCCTTTGGTATGGTATAGACAGTTCCGTCTTTGCCATAAGGGCACACGGGGCCCGATAGGCCGATATACACTACACAACGTATTTTTCTTTTTTCGGTAGATAGTAATTCAACATTATAATTAAAATGTAGATCGGACAAAAAAAAACTTAGTTTAACTTTAAGTTTTTTTTTATTAACGTTTTTACTTTCCAACGGGGGCCCTAAATCCTTATGTGCCCAAGGGCCTTATGTGCCCAAGGGCCCCGGCATGGCTTAAGACGGCCCTGGGTATGGAGAAGGACATAGGCTACTTTTTATCCCGGGAACGCGGGTGAAACCGCGGGGGACAGGTAGTTATAAAAAGCTAAAACAGTAGAATCGTTCGCAGATTTATGTGCGTAATAACTAATAATATTTACGGTACTACGCCATAAAAATAGGGAGAAACATAAATGCTCCCTTGACCAGTCAATGTACAATTGACAAAATAGAAAAGTCGTTTAACCGTCGAATGATGGCAAATTCGCATCTCTACGTGCATAATTTCAAAAAGGGGAGACTGGCTTCCGGACTATTCAGTCAGGACTCGTTTAACGGCTATATATTGTCATGGCATTCATTTTGCGAGCCCCTTGGCTTTGAAGGACATCCAGCGAAGCCCGGCCAACCAAGGTCACTAATATCAGGTGATGTTAAAATGCTTTATGGATTTAAATAACACGTGTTTGATTTGTATTTGATGTTTTTGCTTAATGGTGATATTTTTGGGGCGTGCAACACTGGCGGTTCAAGTGCGGGCGGTAAGCGGTATTGCATGATTTGTTCCGGGGATATACTTAGTTGTATTTGTTTTACTGATTAAAATATGGTGTTTTTGTTCTATCGCCAAACTAAAAGTTGGTAGGCGTTGCGATTGTTTACACAAAGACAAAAATGTAGTTCTATTTGCATTCTGTTTCTTCAACCCCATTCGTTTCTGGTTTATTAATTGTATTATCTAGTTCTAATTTATAGATTTATCAATCAATAAATACATAATTTTTCATAAAATCATTCGCTAATCCGTTGTTAATAGTATGCGTATAAATTTTTAAATGATCGCCTTGGCAGCTGTACGCATAGGAAACCAAGGAGGCTGGCGTAACTTCAATGGAGCGCACACCTGCGTCATTGAATTGAACGAACAAACGTACCTTTTTCACTTATCCCCGTATGAATGCGACAATCAGCCGAGCAAACCGAGGGATCGGATAATAGCTCGTCTTCGCTAGCGATACCTGAGAGCAAAAAACCGACCATTCGGGATTTGCCAGCATTGTATAGAATGTTTTAGGTACAACGTACGTACTTTAAAATTAGTTTGTGTAACGAGAATGTCAGTTTTTTTGTCAGTATGAAGTACAATACAACTGGGTACACCAAATTTTGGACCTAAATCACAGCTACGTAAATACCTACATTTAACTTAGAGCTTGATCCAACTGAGGCTAGCCTTTTTCAAGAGTTGTGTGAGGTGACCCAGATACTTCTTACTTGAGCCCCTTACCCTAACATAAGGATGTGTATTTCATCCCGTAACTTACCAGATCGATATTATAAACACATAAATAAATCCTAACTAATATCCTAATCCTAACTAATATTATAAATGCCAAAGTGAGTTTGTTTGTTTGTTTGTTACGCCTTCACGCCTCAAATACTCAACGGATCAGCATGAAATTTGGCATGCAGATAGCCTATGTTATGGAAAGGGACATAGACTACTTTTTGTGCCGGGAACGCGGGTGAAACCGCGGGGACAACTAGTTAAAAAAAAAGTCCGAAAGAAGCCATACTGCGATTCCCCTGCACCAAGTCGCGTTCATATTTACTAGCATTGAGAAAAAAACAAATGATATTCCACGGTGTCAGGTTTATATGTATTTTTATTTTACACGGTAAAATATTTGAGAGGATTACACGCGTTAGGTTACCGGGCAATCTAGCGTGAGGTACTTACATACACTCAGACACGAAAACATGTCACACAAAGTTGCTCCGCGGACCCGCTTTTCTGAAGGACTATGTTTCAAAATCAGTTCAGCCATCGCGGCTGGCGTTTGGGTAACATAACAAACAACAAAATAACTAATCTATCTAACATAAATAAAAATAGAACAACATTCATATAGAAGTAATTAATACCATTGTCTCTCACCCTCGAGGTGGAAATGTCTCCAAGCACCTGTAGTTTTAGGATCTTGAGTTGCTGTACTTGAAAGCATGTTGCTTTCTTGACTTAGACCACAGAATATTTAATAGTACTCTTAGACAGAGCTAATTATGGCAATAGTCTTAGAACCATAGACCATTCAGCCAGATTATAAGAAAATAGTATCTCTGAATAATAAATACCTACACAGGGCCGGATTTAACAAGTCGGGGCCCCTAGGCAATGCAATTCTTGGGGCCACTTTTCCCTTTTCTAACTTCCAAAAAACACTTTTTTTTTCTATTTTTTTGTGCGCAATGCCTTTATCTGATGCGAGTTTGGATAGTTTAGTCCTGACCATACAGTTATGATACAGTACAGGAGGTATCTGTTATAATAGTCAAGCACTCAAACAACGGACGGACGGACGGACGATTAAAAAAACATATTAAAACAATACAGTAGGTAATATCAAAAGCCGACTATACAAATCACAATATAAAAACAAAAAAAATGTCTCTGGCCAATTGGTTCCGGAATCGTGCTAGCACGACACTTGTACAACTTGTAACGGTGGACATGTGACGTTCGTAGCTACCTACCTATTGCTATTTATTACCTATCGCTGCGTATACGCACGTGTTAGATCAATGACTATGCGTTTGTTTGGGGGTAGATGACCGACACTAACGATATTTACTATCGGTGCTTTGATGCAGTTAGCTTTATTATTTATCGTTGTATGTTGCGTTGTGAGGCTTGATTTTTTGTTTTTTGATTTCAGATTTATCGATGGGGTGGTTAGCGATCCACTCGACCGTCAAACGCAAGTACCTACGGTCTTAGTTGTCTAATGCAACTGTTTAAAAAAAAAGTATTTTTAATTTTCATTAGGCACCCGAGTACGATAGAGAAATTTCCAAAATCAGCAAGTTGCAATGGATCAGTAGGTAGGGGGTCGTCCATTAATCACGTGAGGGTATTTAGACCACTTTTTGACCCCCTCTCCCCCCTGGTGATATATTTTTAGGCTACCCCTCCCCCCTTACCAAATCACGTGTATTTTTTAACCGGCCTCAAAAACAAGTAAAGATAGTCAAAAAATGTTTCATGAAATAGAACCACCATGAGTTTACTTGGCTGTCTTCAATGGTGAGGAGTGGACAAGCATCATGGTCCTCAGCAGTTAGCGTGGTTAGATTTGAATGGGCGCATCAAAAAAAATACACGTGATATGCCTCAAGACTTCGGATAATATATAATATAATGTTCACGAAAAATTTTTTGACATTATCCGAACCCCCTCCCCCCTATGCGGGACTTACGTGACTAATGCACGCCCCCTAGTTACGTGGATAACGTAGCGTAGGTATATGTAACGTTTGCATTTGGAGTTACTAGAACGTAAAAAAATATCAGAAAATCGCTATTTTGAACCGGTTTCATCACAAAATGTATGAAACTTATTGTAACAAAGTTAAAACATAAATGCCCTACCAGAAGATAATATATCGATGCCCGCAGGGTATCAATGAATACCTAAGATATGGAAATCATTAACTATCTATCTAACTTACTTAGGCCTTTTACCCGACTGACCCGGAAGGAGGGTTATGTTTTTCGAGTGTATGTATGTATGTATGTATGTATGTATGTATGTATGTATGTATGTCTATTTCTTTGGCACGCTCTGCAGCCTAAACGGCTCGATGGACCTTATAACATTCAAGTTATATTCAAAATACTATAGATGAAAGAGCTTGTTTTCTCTTTTCAGTTAATTTTTGTTTTACGCAGTCGGGTTTTTTGTTTCTTTTAATAATTTAATTTATTAACTTATTTATGGCCCGTAAAAAGAAATACTACCTACTTAGATAAAATAATAAATGAGCTTTTTAAATAAATTTTTAGATAAAATGCGGCGTAAAACCTCTATAAGTACACACTTTCTCCATTATTGTCTCCCACAGACAAGATTTTCGAATTTTGAAAACGTTAATCATAAAATCTGTAGAAAAAGCTAAAAAAGGTCAGTTTACAATAGAAGGCGACGGGCGGATCGCTCATTGTATGCCTGCCAACCAACGTACCGACAAAATGAAAATTACCTGCACTGCAATGCATTGCACCCATCTTCTCAGAATAATATACCTACCTTTTACTTCACAATAAAAGTAACTGTTAATATTCTTTTGAACGTAGTTTCCGGGAGAATTATGATAACTTTTAAGAAATTCTAGTACAATCTCGAAATCTCGAAGCAATACAAATAGGTACTTTCATATCCGGGCTATAAATATCCATTAAGTTTGTTATAAAATATAGCAATAAAATTAAAAATTCAAGTCCAGCTACTATATTTTAACTGCCTAGACGATTTCGCATAGACGGACCAATTTAAATTCAGAATATTATTCAGAAATCAGAATATTATCGGATCAATTTAAATTCAGAACCACATAATATAATATTTTAATTATGTACACCTATTCCGAAGAATCGGTAACGTGTGAGTGATGCCCCGTGTCTCAGTATTACCATCTCTTATAAAAATGTGCCCGTGTGTTGCAAGCGCCCATATGGCTACTGTAACTGCTTACCATCAGGCGGGCCGTACCGTACCTACGCTTGTTTACGGACATCGTTTAATAAAAAAAAACAGAAAAGCTGACATCTATAGGTATCTCTATATGTAGAATAGAGAATAAGTATAAAAATAGAATAGTGTGACCAAAGAGATTAACATAGAGTCAAAGCTTAGAGTTGACAGCCAAGAAAAAGCTTTGCCATCAATTTGCAGTAAAACTATCGAAGTATTGCACTTTCTGATGGTGCAACATATAATAATAAGGGGTGATTCAAGTCCTGCGATTAAAATATTATGGTTACGCCTGTTGGAACATTTCTCTCGAAAGTTCTTCATTCGATCGCATCCGTCAACTACGAAATGGTGCGTCTATGCAACCGAGCACACAGTCCAAGCAACCAACGAACAGAATTCGTTCGTTGATCGCGATGTGAAGTGTGGACGTTACAACGAGCGAGATGCGAATCCCTGTGTTCATGAAAAAACTGACAATCGGGCGGAGCGCAGTCGAGCCCGAGACGAATGCTCGTTCGAGGCTCACAAGGCCGTCCACGCTACGCGAACAACGAGCGAATCCTGAATACTTTGGTGCTTGTTCACATTTATGGCGAGGACTATAACAATACTGACAGGTAAGCGAAAATGTCGATGAGTTTTTCCCATAATTTGCTGCTAATGCTGAAATTGATCCCATTTCATGGGGTGTAATAAATTTTAAATTTAGTATACCAGATCCAGTTATACTAAAATATCGTTGTCAGTCAACGCTCTAGTCGTACGTATATAACCTCAGTGGCGACCGTGTTTACATTACCAGTATTTGTGTAGGTATGTTGTACAGTTATATTTGAGCCTCTTTTACTGGAGTGGATGACACGGCACAGAGTAGAACATACAGATGACTAACGCTTCATAAAATGATCGGTAGGTAGAACAAGTTGAAAAATATCGTCCCATAATATATGGATGTAATATTATGCCATACTTACTACTCATTAGTCGTGTTGAATCAGATGTAACGACTAATAAGTACAAATAGACAACAACTTCTTTTTTCAGAATGGGTTCTGGGCCCTTGTGGAGAATTCTTGACATTAGTAAAATAACGCTGCGTGGTTATGATAATTTAAGCTATTAAATGATTAATTTATTTTAAAATAATAATAAGATCATTATTATATACGCGCGCGATCAACTCTTATAATAATATATTAAAACCAGACCTAAACCAAAAGAATAAAGAAACTGAAGCAAGGGCCCCTAATTATATTTACTACGGCCCCTGCCCTGGTTTAATCCGGCACTGCATGGCATGGCATATCATAGCCTACAATTTAATAACGTAAACCTAAAAAGAAACATTTGATTGATGCCTCAAAAGTACAAAGATGGAACTTTCACAATTTGTCGTAGAGATATACAATACAACATGTCATATCGTATCTTATCTATGGCGCTTTGTGGACATGGCCCTTGCTCGGGGCGTTAAGTAACAAAGAAAAAAAAGTTTGTATTGAGAAATCGTGACGATTATAGAAAAGTTGAATTTCTCTATACGGTTAATTTATTTGCCTTTTGGTAATAAATATAGATTGCAATCGAACGTGAGATGTTATATCCTAATACCGTATTTCTCGTTAACTAGACTTGACACACGTATGCTAAATAGCAAACAATTTGTGTAACTGAAGAATATGACTATAACATATAATATAAAATGGTACATAAGTGACGATGTGGCCGAAGGTGGTAAGCATGCCCGTACCCAGGATGAATGTAAGGGGGGGATGTTTTTTTTTTAATCCTAGTAGGTACATATATCCATACTAATATTAGAAAGTAACTCTGTTTATCTGTCTGTTACCTCAGACTAGACAGAGACTAGACTCAGACAGACGATCGGGCGCGGGCAAGTCAGTTCAAATGTTCAAAATTTCGCGGCGAGCAATCAGCAGACATGCGACCACAGCTGTTATTTTATTACGTACTTACCTATTTTGATTTAATGTTATAGCACGAAATCAAAATGATAATTTCGGGGAGTGTTTAAACACCCAAATCACCCTTCCTGTATACGGGCCTGGGGGTAAGCTCACAATGCCTAGAAGGAACTGGCTCTCAAGTGCAACCACCGTGAACACACCGTATAGTTTTCAACTACGTATGTGTGACGGACGACGTATCATAAAGTATTAAAGCACTGATATTTTTTAGTCTATGACTAGGCCAGTAACTGTCGACATGCGTATGATATCTGACCCCGGACCCATAGATTTTTATAAACAGAAGTTTCACTAAGTGTAGGTACCCTAATAAATAAGAGTAAGTTATTGTGACTTATAATATAAACAAAATATGTTCTTAGTTCTTACACTTCATTCTAGAAGGCACTTTGAGAAAACTATAAATAATTTTCACGCTGTTGAGTCGAGGATTTAGTTTCGCCAGGACCGTAATTGGGTGAGGGCAAAGGCATTGACGAAACATTTTCGATTCTTAATTAATATTCATTGAGGAATAATTTACTTTGTATAGAAACAAACTGTTCATATATGGTTACAAGATTTTATAAATTGATCTATGGTTCCATTCATTAAAATAATACTCATATTTGCAAAAGCCAAGGTTGAAATTAGAGGTAAACAAGTAGTTATCTAACTTGTAAGTTGCAGACGAATTGTATTTCTACAACTTTGTTGCCACATTATGAGGGTTTGCAGAGATATTAGGTGTTTTTTAAACTAGATTTAATACAGATTTCATGTCAGCGAGATCTAATAGGCCCGTTTTGACAGCACATGTACATCAATATGTCAAAAAGAGTCAAACATAGTGCGACAAGAAGAGACACCCTCTTGTCAAAACGGGCCTCTTAGATCTCGACAACTAGCAACCATAATTTATCAGTTTGCAGTACGTCTAATTTATTTGTCAGAGTGTAGCAGTAGATTCAAAACCATAATAAGATAAAAGGCCCTTTATGCCCCTACCCAATTACGCCCACTTCACGTGAAACTCTTGATATAGTAACTTTAAGCTTCACAGTTTAGGGTTGTATTTAGCGCCCACCTCCGCGAGGTCAGAGGTTCAAGTTCCGTTGTGTTGTTGTCGTGAGCCACTCACATCACAAGTACCTTTGTTACCTTATTAAGAGAGCTGATTAGAGCCACTCCAAGTCAACTGCAATTTTGGTGCATCAGGAACATTTCCAAGGATTGATATTTACAATAATTGTCTTCAGTGCTAGAGAGGTAGAGCATAGCGTTTATTCGCTCAAAGAGCAGCTCGACTGGGGAAGTACCTCCTCCTTACAGAATACCGCAGCCAAATAACTTTATGTTGTGTACAGTTGTGTTCCTGCGCGTGAGTAAGGTCGCCAGAGCTCATAGGGGAGGGGGATAGGTCGGTAACGTAGTATAAAAAAAAAAAAAGAAGTGCAACGTAAATATGTATGGCTAGCTGTCTCCCGCGGCTTCACCCGAGTTCATGAGTTAAAAGTAGCCTTTATCCCTTTAGTAAACATCGCAATAGGTACAGAACAAATGGACAGACGGACAGTTACTTTCGCATTTAAAATATTAGGTACTAGTTATCGCCCTGTCGCGTCGCCCGTGTTCTCAAAAGATTTACCCCCCTATTACAACAGGTTTAAGTCTAGTAAAATTATCCGTCACTTTTTAAAGAGCTGGGTCTATCTTAATCCCTGGGTTTTACAAGACTCGACTTAAACCTTCTTTTAAAAGGTGGATATTGTTTTATCCCGGTAAAAGGGCCCATTATAATCTCCTTACGTATTTTGCTGTTGATGTGTCAAGACACTAACAAATACAAACTCACATTTGCATATTATCAAAGGATAGGATAGTACGAATACTAAAACGTCACTAGTTTAGGAACATTTTAAATATATCAATGGCCTTTTCCTATATTGTTCGATACAGACTAATGATGACTGGATAACTCAAATGTATACATTGCTCAAAGGACCTGTATGGGCACCAAAATGGATCAAACGTTATTGATAACCTAAGATAATATATCACCTTTTAGCCAATCCCGAATGAAGTAGCTTTCGGAACTCATCAAGATCTAAAATGTCCATTGAAGCTCGTTATAGTGCATAATCGTGGAGTGAACCGTAGGCACGTGGGCCGCGGGCCGGTGTAACGGTCGGCCCGGATGGGACCGGTCGACGGGCGACTGTGCCGCGCCGCGGTGCCACAGAGGAGCGCTGCGCTGGGAGAATGCGAGATTCCTTTAGTTTTTCATCAGTTCTGTTGGTACTTTGGACACTTATATGGTATTTTCCTTGTTTCTGTATGATGATACAATTGTATGTAGGTGTATTGATTGATTTGGGGTCAACGTCTCTTCCGACATGACATAACTAATCTAAAATGCTATAATTATATTAGGTATAGGGTACATGTATGCCACTACTTTTAACCCTTAAAATGTATGTGTACCTAATTGTTGCAATTAATAAATGAATATGAAAAAAAATATGGATAAAAAGCCTATCTTATATTATAAGCCGAAATATGTCTTCTTTGTATATGTTTGAATGCGTTGATCTGTGAACTAACATTACCTATAACCCGTTTATTGGGAAAGTAATTCACATAACTTATCAAACGCATTTCTTTTTCTCAAATCGGACTACATAATCGTTCCCGAAATTAACACCTTGGCAGAAGGATGTGTATGAAAATAGAGCCTGAAAAACGGTATAAAATATGGAATTCAGTATGCACATTTACTATTCATAAATTGATAAATATCTTCATAAAGTGAATTTCTCTTCTTCTCAGTCACGCATTCTTGTCAGAGTGGTCGTGTTGCAATAGATGGTGTACATGGTAGGTCTTCCATGACAATGTTCTCCTTGACTAGGGTACTGCTTTCGCAAATGCTTCTCCATTTTTGGCGGTTCGTAGCGTTGCGAGTACACTGTCCCATAGTAGATTGGGTTACCGTCTTGATAAGATCCGTCCAACGAGTGGGTGGTCAGCCAAGTGATATTTTGCCTTCAACCTGATCCTGGACAACAAGTCTCTTCATCGAGTTTTCGTTACAGGAGATATTACCAAAGAACTTGATAATTCGAAGTTGCATAGTCGACGACAGCCTATCCGTTATTCGAATAGACTTCTATTCCATTTTTAACATTTATTCATATTCAGTGTTGAACAATTCATGGTCACTGTGACCAAATTTAGTCGTAACATAAAACAATGACGTAAAACCAACGGAATGTCGACGAGTTTCACGCATTTCCTGATACAAAATATAAAAATCTTTGGCCAAAATCTTTATAAAAATGACCATATTATTTTTTATACGAAAAATCCTCGGTTGCCTGTCTGGCGTCCGAGTTTGGATGGACATGTCCTCTTTCTTGCAACAGATGTCTTCCGAAGCTTCATGTCGACTATTGATGCATGGGCCGCCATAAATTATTGTGAGTAAACAATACATTATTTTTCGAGTAATGGAAGATTTCTATAATAACTACATTAGTTATAAAGAGGCATAGTTTGTTAGTTTGGATGAACGTGATAGTCTCAGGAACTACTGATCTTATTTTGGAATTTCAATAAGCTGCATTATCCCCCGAGTGTTACGGGTTACTATTCATCCTGAAAACGCGAGTGAAACCGCAGGGACACAGCTAGTGTTAGATACAGTGGCCGGCAAACAACTTGAGCCATGACCTTGAGTGCGCAGTAGACGATTTTAAGGTGTCGTTGGTGGAAAGAGAGGTGCGCGGGGGCATTCTGTCGGCACGCGTCCACGCTATTGGCCGAGCATGAGTGTACATGCGCGAACTTACCCCCCCTACGTCGACTTTGGCTCAAGTTGTTTGCCGGCCTCTGTACTTGGGTTTATTCCTCAACGGGGAGAGGTTTATGGTAATATAATTAATGTCCTTTGAATAAAAGCATAAGAAAAAAACAAGTCATGGGCCGCCCCCCTGCTAGGTGGATCGATGACCTGCGAAACGTGAAAAGCGGTGGATGCGGAAGGTGGAGGACCGGAAGATGTGGTTATTATTGGAACTGGTCCATGTCCAGCTAATAATAATGATGAATGAAGTTCCAATTACATTTTTCGTGTGTTAGGTAGGACCAATATAATATGGAAATAGTTTTTTGAGGTTTCGAGTACATTTTGAGCTCAGATTTTTTGTGGTGAAAGCTCCGTGATTGTGACGTGGAATCCCGACGAAAGTCGTGGTCTCATATCCTCAAATGAGCTTGAGCTTTCGGTGAAGGAAGATATCGTGAGGAAACTGCACAAATAGTACGGTAGTAGGGTACTTTTTAGGGTTCCGTAGCCAAATGGCAAAAAACGGAACCCTTATAGATTCGTCATGTCTGTCTGTCTGTCTGTCTGTCTGTCCGTGTATGTCACAGCCATTTATTTCCGAAACTATAAGAACTATAATGTTGAAACTTGGTAAGTAGATGTATTCTGTGAACCGCATTAAGATTTTTACACAAAAATAGAAAAAAAACAATAAATTTTGGGGGTTCCCCATACTTAGAACTGAAACTAAAATTTTTTTTTTTCATCAAACCCATAAGTGTGGGGTGTCTATGGATAGGTCTTCAAAAATGATATTGAGGTTTCTAATATAATTTTTTTCTAAACTGAATAGTTTGCGCGAGAGACACTTCCAAAGTGGTAAAATGTGTGTCCCCCCCCTGTAACTTCTAAAATAAGAGAATGATAAATCTATAAAAAATATATGATGTACATTACGGTGCAAACTTCCACTGAAAATTGGTTTGAACGAGATCTAGTAAGTAGTTTTTTTTTAATAGGTCATAAATTGAAATTAATATCAAATACTCAGGTCTATACTACCATTTACTTATATTTTTTATTTATTTTTATTTTTTATTAATACAAAATACCTACAGGTTTGTACGGAACCCTCGGTGTGCGAGTCTGACTCGCACTTGGCCGGTTTTAATACCTTTGCTCGTCTCACTTAATGAATATTGTGTTTGCAACTTTTGGCCACATAATTATCACGGTGAGATTGTGGTCAAGCACAAACCTAATCCATAGATAAAAAAACTCCACCCATATGTTCGAAAAAGATTCCGACTAACTGAAAACCTCCTTCTTTTGAAGTCTGTTAAAAAGAAAGGTTATTCTTTGCAAACGACTTCAGATTTCCACACCTGGAGATACGTATAACTATTTAATATAGGTCGGTACAAGTATAGGTACACGTAGGTGCGCACGGCGAGCTCATCGAGGCGCAGCTGTCGGCCCGCAGCTGCGCCCGCGCCGCGCAGATTGCGCCGACCTGTCGCTACTCGGCGCGGCCTTACATCAACTATATTATATTGATTTATTGTCTATATTTTTTTAATTTGTTGCATTTGAATTAGTTTCCGGACAGGAAAGAGTTTATTTTGATAAATTGAAAGAGAAAGTTGATAAGAATTTGGCAGATATGCATGAACACCTTATTAATCTAACTAATATTATAAATTTCAATGTGAGTTTGTGTGTTTGTAACGCTTTCAGCCGATCACAACGAAGGAAAGCCTATGGTATGGAGAAGGTCATAGGCAACTTTTTATCCCGGGAACGCAGGAGAAACCGCGGGAGACAGCTTGTAAATTCTATAATTCATGGTTCATCAGGGTGCCAACTGTTGTATTCAAGCTGTATGGTGAAGGGACTTGGAATCATTCCCTGAAATAAAAATATAGTATAATTGTATACCGGGCGGGATATTAGATCCAACGGTATGCGATAAAACCGGGGTAACCTATAACAGGTGGAGATTTCGAGATGGAATATTTTCGAAAACTATGTTGGGTTAGTCATGCTGAACAACTTTTACTACGGGACCAATAGTGTATTCTCAATTTTTTTTTTAACTTTCCATATTAAATGTCAACCTTGCTCGATCATAATGAATGAAAAGTAAAAAAAAAATTTTTGAGTTTTCAGTGTTGGTCCCATAGTAAAAGTTGTTCAGCATGACTAACCCGACATAGGTTTCGAAAATATGCCATCTCGAAATTTCCACCCAGTATAGTGAATAAACTAATTGTGAATTGGTATTGGTACACTTTTCCGTGAAGGGATGGCACGTTTCGATTTCTATGTCCATATGTCATTGTCATATATCCCAGCGATGTATATTTACCAATATCTTGAAACAGAGAAGGGAGAGAAGAGGTTTCCATAAGGTCAATCTCATAGATTCATTTTTTTTTATTACCTAACTATAATGTTATAAATGCGAAAGTGAGTTTGTTTGTTTGTTACGCCTTCACGCCTCAACTACTCAACGGATCATTATGAAATTTGGCATGCAGATAGCCTATGGTATGGAGAAGGACGTAGGCTACTTTTTACCCCGGGAACGCGGGTAAAATCGCGGGGGACAGCTAGTATTTACATAAATCTAAATTATCGCACTATTATGAACCATTTATATTATACAATATGTTATTATTAATTGCAACAGCGGACAACTTATCAATTGATCAAGTTTAGTGGACTAAAGGGAATTGGTATCTATGATAATCATACATAGTTTCTCAGCCTCCATTGGTTTGTTGAGGGATATCGCACTCATCATCTGTAAGTTCTGTAACTTAAGGTTTATAAATGCATACTAATCGCTTCTAATTTCTTTTTATACCACTGAGGTGGCAAATAAGCATACGGCCCGCCTGATGGTAAGCAGTTACCGTAGACTATGGACGCTTGCAACACCAGGGGTATCACTCGCGCGTGCCGACCCTAATAAAATATTTCTAATATTTTCTAATATTTCATAGTTCTCAACAATAAATAACATTATTATTGAATGCGAATTTTCACCTCTACGGACAAGCGGTTTCAGCCGCGTTCCCGGGATAAAAAGTAGCCAATAAAATTCGGGGATAATTTTGCTTTCTATTAGTGAAAGAATTTTTCGAATGCGACTGATAGTTCTTAGACGAGTAATTTTGAAGTCACCAATAAAGGTAAAATTGTTTCAATCACTAATGTATCGTGCAACAGGTTACCCAGATGGAGGATGACCATGCCAGGGTGGGGGTGGGGGGTGTTGCGCCCGCGCAGGGCGGGGGTGGCAGATGCATCGGCAGCTGTCGCGGGCACGCGTTCGATTCCCGCCTCTACGCTACCATTATGTCGTGCCAGCTTTATACTTGACACACCTTTTGTACACGTCTTTGTTTAGCTTTTTGTAATATCTTGAGTTATACGCTTTTGCTGATTAGGCTCGCGGTTTTGTTTGGAACAATTTGCTGTGTTTAGCAGTTGGTTCGTTATTCTAAATTGGGCCAAAAGTTTTCGCAAATTATTGTTTGTACCTACCTACTTGCATTTTAATTATACGTCAACTAGATAAAAAGTACCCTATAATACGCGGGAATGTAGCTTCCTAATACTGAATACATTTTTCGAATCTGACTGGTAGTTCCTGAGATTAGACAAACATCAAAAATCTTTTTTTTTTTTTTATACAACTTAGTCGGTAAACAAGCATACTGCCCACCTGATGGTAAGCGGTTACCGTAGCCATATGGACGCTTGCAACACACGAAGCATCGCTCACGCGTTACCGACCTTTCCCCTACCCCTATGAGCTCTGGCGCACGCGCAGGAACACAACTTTACACAACATAAAGTTATTTGACTGCGGTATTCTGTAAGGTGGAGGTACTTCTCCAGTCGAGCTGCTCTTTGAGCGAATAAACGCTATATTCTACCTCTCTTTAAAATCTCTTCCGCTTTATTATATTAGTATTGATTATTATTAGTATAGATTAGCTAGGTTATAGTCACAGATTAAAGACGTAACTATAGCATATGAATAGCCGTAATAATATTCGGCGAATACGAATAATAGTATTCATTGCATTCCTAATGTATATGTAATGGCGCATCAACATACTAACACTGGTTCCTGGCAGACCTTGTTCCTTTTGGTCTGCCCATTTTCAAGTTATCAAGTTATCAGTGAAACGTCACCGAGCTTTCTAAAGTTCCTTCATAGATAAGGATGAATAACAGCTGTACAAACATCTAATGCGATTGATTAATTTGTTTACTATTTGGGCAGCTTCGAACACGACATTACAATTATAATAGTATCCTGGAACATTCTTTACACCCTCGGACATCTGATCCCTGTACTATGGAAACGAGATAATATAAATCCAGGCATGAACAGATTCACCAAAGATTGATGCCGGGAATTAAACCCACGACCTATGGCATAACAATCAGGGTATCTAAACACCACTGTCACACTTTGAACCAATTTCAGCCATGTATGCTCGAAGATTTATTTGATTAAATAAATTACAGAATTTGAACCATTACAGTAAAACTTACAAACAAATCTGTATGTTTAGACTTCAGAGTTTCAAATAAAGATATGTGCGTAGGCCTGTGTTTGACCACAATCTCAACATGTTAAGTGATGATGTGGCCGAATGTGGCAAGCGCATAAAACCTAGAAGGAACTGGCTCTCATGTGCAGCTGTCGGAACATATAATAGATAGATAGAATTAGGTTGGATCTTCATACGTATGTAAAGCAACAAGAAAAACTTTAAAAAAACCGCCTTTAAAGTTCACTAAAACAGCTTCAATCGCGATGTTTCTGCTGTTTTCCGTTGAGGAATTCCATCCATCATATATTCAATTTATATGGTCAGATCACGATAAAATTTATATGGGACCACCTCGGGATTGACATATTACAGTTTAAACAATCTAAATCGCATAAACCGTTTAATTAAATAAATAAATAAAAAAAAAAAAAAAAAATACATACCTACAGTCGAACATAGAACCTCCTCGATTTTTGAAGTCGGTTAAAAACTAGAAAACTCTGAAACTTAGTAAGACTACAATTCAGTAACTAAGACGGCAAAGTAAGCTAAACACTATGAAAATATAATACTTATAAGCAGCTTAATTTTAATCTTTATATTTCTACTAGTTTCACCCCGCGGATTCGCCCGCGTGCTCGAGGAATATATTGCTTTCCCGAGATAAATAGTACCCCGTGTTAATCCAGGACATATTCTATCAGTGTGCCAAATTTCATCCAAATCCGTTCAATTGTTGAAGCATGATTGAGTATCAGACATACATAACATCATCATTACATCCAAATAATATTAGTAAGAAATAATTATTTTGGAAATTTTAATCTATTTTATCAATCATAATTTAACATACCTGTAAATTCTATTCGGATTAAGGCCAACATGGAAAACGGTCACGGACAATTATTTTATTCACAACCATTTATTTTCAGTGATAAAATACCTACCTCTAATTCGGGTTCAATCTCTTGAGTCTTGACGCCGCGCTTGCCACACCGCTGTCTTGAAACGGCACAATCAATCATGATGCAATTTGGCACACGAGTAGATACCACCAGGAACAACATACAGAATACTTTTTATCCCGGGAAATAATAAGATCTCTCAGCAATGCGGGTGAAACCGCGGGGGACAGCTACTTCAAAATATAAGTTACAAAAACTAGCATGGTTTAAGCGTAGGCAAAATAAAGAGCATAGTCGGCGGTGTTCGTGCACTCAGCGCGTAAATAAATAGTCTAAACATCCTGTCCTGATAGCCTACCTACAGACCTACATTCTTCTCGAACTGTCATCTCAGCACTCGCTACATTACCTATATTATTTTTTAATTGATACGTTTGTATTGCCGAAAGGTGGTCGTTAGTAGGTACCGACATTTTTATAATTTCGAGGTTTTATTATTTTTATCTTCGTAGGACAATTATAGATAGGTATTTCAGTGATTGGCGACCGTAGAAGTTCATTTGGCACATTGTGTTATGTTTTTGTATAATATGTGCCATATTCGAACGATATTTTAAAAACCGTAAAACTGACTTGATTTTTAGTATTAAAAAGTTTTACTGTGGAACTTTGATTGGACTAGTTAGGAGACAAACATAATAAAAGTCCCATAGGTCCCATATTAATAACTAAAACCGGCCAAGTGCGAGTCAGACTCGTGCACCGAGGGTTCCGTACAAACCTGTAGGTATATAAGTAAATGGTAGTATAGACCTGAGTATTTGATATGAATTTCAAATTATGACGTATTAAAAAAAAACTACTTACTAGATCCCGTTCATACCCATTTTCGGTGGAAGTTTGCATCGTAATGTACATCATAAGTATATATTTTTTAGTTTTATCATTCTCTTATTTTAGAAGTTACACACATTTTACCACTTTGGAAGTGTCTCTCGCGCAAACTATTCAGTTTAGAAAAAAAAATATTAGAAACCTCAATATGATTTTTGAAGACCTATCCATAGACCCCCCCCCCCATATACCCCACACTTATGGGTTTTATTAAAAAAAAAATGAGTTTCAGTTCTATGTATGGGGAACCCCCAAAATTTATTGTTTTATTCTATTTTTGTATGAAAATCTTAATGCGGTTCACAGAATACATCTACTTACCAAGTTTCAACATTATAGTTTCGGAAAAAAGTGGCTGTGACATACGGACGGACAGACATACAGACAGACAGACATGACGAATCTATAAGGGTTCCGTTTTTTGGCATTTGGCTACGGAACCCTAAAAACAATAAAAACTCAAAAAAAAACAAATTTCTCGCCTCGTTACTAACATTCATTACTTTTTAATTTGAATATGGTTTTTATTATTAATGTTATTAGGTTTAGCTGTACGAAAAATCAACCCTAGCCATTTAACCTCTTATTTACTATTTAGACCGGTTTCCCAATGGCTGTTTAACCAACGTTTAACCTGTATCAGTAATGGACAAATGACACGGGGAACAAAATATGCATTTTTCTTTCGGAAAGTATTTTTTCCTCATGCAACATTCAGAAGGCATATTGATTTTTAACTAAAATCTGTCACTTTATTAGGTTTTTTTTAATTATTTAAGCAAGTGTTTAACTTGAACATAGAAATCTATTCAAAGTCTATGGGCGGCACTCGTCAAAATTACTCAGGAAAGTAAAACGCGTGGTGTTTTCGCATCTAATCAAAAATAATAAACAAACAAACAAAAAAATATGCACTTTTACGTGTTTATATACGCCGAATAGTTGACAAAGCCGTACTATAAGTTGTTCAGAAAAATTACAATGGATCAACAGTTTTATGGTTTCTTGGAATGAGCCACTCCAGCCGAGGCCAAACTTCAACCAAACTTTCATTTGCCGCTCTTTTAAACATTTCAAACCTTATCACAATCTGCTAAGATCGTTTTTCAAATTGAGGAAGTATTGGATAGAATGGTAAAGGTGTGCTCCTTCCTTTTGTTCTAAATCAAGCGAATTTCGTTCGGAAATATTTGTATTCGCAAAAAAATTAAGATCCTTTTGTATTTTGTCTATGGGAAGGTACAAAATGATATTTCTTAGATTTTGTATTGGTTTCTTGAGGTACTACAGTAAATTCACAATAGAAGGGAGATGGAAGCTTTTGTAATTTGCATATTTAAGTCACCTTTTGTAATATTTGCACATGGTATATTTAACCGACTTCAAAAAAAGGAGGTTCTCAATTCGGTTGTTTTTGTTTTTTTTTTTTTATGTTTGTTACCTCATATCTTCGTCATTTATCAACCGATTTGGAAAATTCTTTTTTTTGTCTGGAAGGGTACACTTCCCTTTTAGTCACATTGTCATCAGATCAGGATTTGATTACTTCTTAGTGTACTTTGAAGTCGGTTTAAGTTTTTTGTAAAACAGTCCTATTATTTTATATAGATTTATTTTATGTGAAGTGGCTATTTAGTTTTCGGTTTTTGCTAAAATATTATTTACAAAAATACAGTATTGTTAAAAAATTAGGTAACTTACATTGTTTTGAATGACAAAAGCGACGAAGAGTTTCTTATAAGTAGCTAATAATCCAAAAAAAAAAACAATCTTTTTATGTTATTTAATGCTATAATTGTGAGACATTTAACTATTATACAATTTTTGTAAAAGTTTATGGGTGAAAAGGGAAATTTTATTTTAAAATCAAACAGACTAAGTACCTTTAATGTCTCTATGCTCTAACTAGCTCTACCTAAGTATATTTCATCTAAATTCGTTTGTCTGGCGCTTAGAGTATCCAATAGTCTGGCGTAATAAAATAACAGTAGCATAAATACTTACTTAAGTAGTTAATTAAATTGATTGAATTATTTATCGCTACATTAAACTGAAGTAGGTGCTTACTTCACTAAATAGTCATAATGTACACAATGAACTCAGGACGTCACACCTTTCACGTATTTCATTCCGCCCCCATTTATATTATTTTTTTCATTCATCCACATTGCACCCGGGTATTTCCACAGTGTACCCAGTTGAAAAAACTTTTGCCTAATAATACCGAGAATTTGGGGATTGACAGGGTATTTTCATATTAGCACGTTTATCTACCGTTTAAAAATAGTAAATTTGTTTTTTTTATTTATTTTTTGTATGTAGGTATAATATTTAGTATATTGGTTATTGTTTTGTAAATAAAATGGTATATCCCAAAAATACCGATATAATAAACGATACTATTATATTATACTAGCTGTTCATGCCAGTCGTCGCTCGGGTGAAATTCCCGATTTTACCGGTAGAATTTCCAAAAAAAACTTTCGTACAAACCTTGTTCTCACAATGACCAATTTGAACATTTTTAAGGTAAGGATCGGATAAGTAATAAAAATATTATGTATGTTATAGAAATCTTACTTAATGACTTTACGAAGTATTACGAACACAACAAAAAAGGAATTAGCCAAATCGGTCGAGACTCGAGTCCTTCTCATCTCAAGTGATGCTCTTACATGCATGTGGCAATTGATTTTTATTTGTATAGATAAACTGTAATATGTTTCGAATTATTAAGGATCGGTTTTTTAATCATTGATTTATATATTAACTCGCTGTTCCTGGATTTCTATGTTACTAGCCGTCACCGTAAAAAGTAGCCAGTGTCCTTCTCCATACAATAGGCTTTCTGCATGCCAAAATTCATGATCATCCGTTGAGTTGTTGAGGCGTAAAGGCGTAATAAACAAACTCACTTTCGCATTTATAATATTATTTAGGATGTGGCTATAGGAAGCGCATCCCCTCCGCGACTCAAAAGGCATAATTGTCAAAACATAAAGGCAGATGATGTAAACCAACATTTATTTAAAAAAAAAAACAGTTAAAAGCTCACCTAGGCTTCCAAAGCCCGCTGTTGCGTGGCTTCGGGATAGATCCATGTTATGTCTACCCGAATATCCAGGATATTCGGGAAAACATGGACAAGGAGGGTAATCTTTTTGTAGAGAGCGGTACAAAAGTGGTAACTGTCTGGAACAATGAATTTTAACACTTATTCTAAAACAGATGATATTTAAAATGTATATACCAATGTTTTTTTTACTGATTAATTAAGATTAGAATTATCATCATAGATGAGATTTATAAAAAGTGACTGGTTATTTAAGGAAAAACTTGGATATAAATCGTGAAAGTTACTTACCTACTTCAAAGACAAGTGTGCTCTGCAGCATCTGACAGACATAGGGCATAATCTGACCGTATTGACAACCCCTAACTACAGTGTTAAAGTAGTTGAAGTTAGACATAAGATAACATACAACAAATCTCCTCCTATCTACACTATATTCAATCAAGGCCTCATAGAAATGAATATACCTAGAAAGAACTTCGCCATACTACAGTAATATACAAAACAGGCCAACTTTTATAGGCTGCTGCGTGTAACAGCTACGTTTTACACTCCCTCTGCGTCATTCTGCTTGTCATAATGACGTTCATAATGATAGTAGTTGTTAAAATATTCCAATTAAAATCGGGAGAAATTTAAATATTGATCATTATTTTGCATTTTTATTTGATTTAGCCCCTAACAGTTAGAGCGTATTTTTATCGTCGCGTGCACAGCTGCGACACTCTATCTGGATGTATCCTTAATCAAAGCAAGACCTATTTAAGAAATAACATAATTCATTTATCAATGAACTTACATGCCAGTCATGATTATCATCTGATCATTGACACGAAATAATAATGACGTCATCGCGTCCCATGATCGAAAAATATCACCACGTGGCCTGTGCGTGGTTATTTACGCGACCGTAAGGATTTTGATGTATCTTTTGGCATTTTCCTTTGTATTCTATGCCGATATCGACTCAGGCGCAGGTAGTGGCGGGCCCTGGATGGACGGTTTGAATGTCGAATATTACGGGGTTGCTAGGTAAGAAAAAAAAAACCCAAAGTTGAGTTTTCGGTTATTTGTTTTGTAATAAAAATAGTAATTTAAACAAACACATTCTTCAAACGAATTGTGTTAGACATGTGTCTCAAATAATCTCAATCGAGAATTCTGCCTAGAAAGAACATAATGTTTAACTGTTTAAAGCAACGAATATGAATGAATGGTGATATAATTTTATGCAAATTAATTCAATCAGCTTGAAAATGTATGAAAAAAAAAACTAGTTTACTCGCTGATGTGATATAGGCAAAAGATAAATCTAAATCGTCCAATTTTACCACAGGCGTGGCTTAGTAGCTTGTGGGACTGTTCATATTAAGTAATCAATGTTAGTTTATTTAATATCATATGGTAGGTATCAGTGTATAAATCAATATTTAAGCTCTTTCATTCACAAAAATATAATCGTCATTATTCTATGAACCAGATGAACTTTGAGTGGAACAACGCGAAAAGCTCCAATATGCGTCATAGAGAGCGACACGGCGCGTTCACGAAACGTGTCAAGGTGCACAACTTTCAAAATATTACAACACTGGAACGACATTTTCCCACGTAACGAGCGAATTTTACACGTCTACAACACCGTCGGGAAGTTCAGGAACCACTTCCCAGAACGATAAAGGGCCGGGGCGGGGCGGCGGCGGGCGCGGCGGGGACAAGACGGCGCGACAGCTGCGCCTGCGTCGCTCACCCCGACCCCGCGCCGCGGCACTCCGTCGCCGGTCGTCCAGCGAGACACACGTCCGCGCGCGTCAATCCGCGAATTTCGCGCGTAACATTCCGTTGGGCTCGAGTGCGTGAGTTCAAAATTACCAAGTTGATAAACGAAGCCGTTCGGAGGAGCCGGGGCGTCGCACCGGGCGGCGAAGGACACGCATCGGGCGCGGCGCAGGAGCGGCCGTCGGCATCCTTTGTCCGGGAGGCCCGTGTGGCTGGGCGGTGACTGGCGCTATATTCGGTTCGTGTGCGATATTGCACCAGTCCCGGCCTATCCAAGCGGGCCCGGCCGTCGAAGACCGCTATTCAGGCACTCAGCATCCGCGGCGCGCAGTCCCGTTAGCTGGCCGGTCGGTCGTTCACTGCGGTGGCCACGCTTAGGACGCGATTCGGTGTAAACCTTGTGATTTTGTATCAAATTGCACCAATCCCGGCCTGCCTGTAGCCACCGTACACTGGACGATTATCGTGGACGCCGCTTTTGTTGGAATATCAGGTAATATGAAATGACAACTTAACGGACAAAGTGTACCCTCATGTTCGAATTTAAGTATTGAAATTAGGTCACGTCTTTAGTAACTAGTTAGCCGACGTAAAGTTAGTAAGTTATTTGTGTCAAATGGAGGTTCAGATAGATAGAAAGTCTTGTAAGTTAGCCGGTCGCTCTGCAGTGATTCATTTTGTAAGAAAGTTTAAACATTCGGTCTCGAGGTGACTGAATTGATGTAGACACCGTCCAATGCAGCCGACCGGTTTCCTCGTAAATCGTAATATATAACTATGCATGCAATGTGTTTCTTTACGTATAAGTATGTATGTACATGGACAACCAAAACGAAGGACATTTACACGGAGAATGGGTTTTTGTGAACCTACCTAACAACTTAAAACTAGAAACAGCTGATGTCCATTCATGTTTTATTAACATTTACATTGTCATTCTCTTTCGGTCGCATGTAAATTTATAGATTTATTCAATTTGGTGTGCATATTTAATGGATCGAAGACCATCATTCTTTAACCTATGGGGATGTTTTGAGGGTAGGAAATTTAAACCTTAACCCGTAATTTCTAATAAAAATTTGCCTTAATCAACGTAGGTAGCCACTACATATCCTTATTTTTGTTTACTACAAGGAGTAGAATCAAGGTCGACTATGTATGAATAATTCTAGTTGCAATTGTGGAAGATCGAAATTTATACCGAAGACACGTGTGATTTATAAATCAACCTAACCGCCAGTTTCCGAAAGCCCAATCAAAGTTAAACTATAATCAATAATATTGCCATCTTTGTCATTTTACGTAGCGGGTATATTTTTAACTTGAGTTTAACATAAAGTTTCTAGAAACTGGAAGTTAGATGGCAACGCATACTAGGCACTGCTGCAGTTAATATCCAGCTCTTTATGTATGCTTATACTTTTTACCGCTTTTGTGACGTCCTCTGTCAACTTAATTGTTTCGCTGGCATATCGGAAAATATAAATGGCCACATTCATGATAATTTCTGAAAATACATGTTTAGGTACGCTACTCCAAACGTGTAACAATTCCTTACATTCTGAGAGGGTATATCGCAACTTCTAGGGTAAGCTAATCAACATGATTAGCTATTTGACAACGGTTTGGAGGGATGTTTGACATTCGATTAAATAACCCGCCTTTAGATCTCATAGCTACATCCTCGCTAGTTCTTGATATTTGTTTGTTCCAAACTTTGGAATAATCAGGCTAACAGTTTCGTGTCTCTTCTTTGTTTCAAAATACTGAATGCATTAAAGACTCTCTGATATAACGCATTCACTCTGACTAGCACAAATCGCTCACTCTTTCTTGATATAGGTACATAATACGTATAATCATTATTATGAGTGTTTTGTATTCCATAATATAGCACAGCTATGCGACCTTTCTCTCGATTGTCCGGACAAGATGTAAGTTTTTTAAACACTACCACTCAGACAATCTGAAGTGCTTTATAGCAGTAGAAGTTCAACCTGATTGACTGAAAGAAATGTCTGCGATATGTCTAAGAGTAACCTTATCAACGAAGAACCTCAACTACTGGTCATAGAACCATGAAATTAGAAGGAGATATTTAAAAACTAGTTAATATTCTGAAATTATTACCATTATAATCGTTTGATTTGGTATAGTCAATTGAAGTCCTAAGAGGGTGGGCAGATGAAAATCGAACCAACCGAAGCTTTCATCAATTAGGGAATAAATTAGTACCATGGGATATTCTTCACACCTGGCTGTCTGATCTCAAATTAAGCAGTTCCTGTAACGTTTTAGTCAGTTTAACTGTTGAACTTCACGCCAACAGGCCCGTCAAAACAGTAATCGTAGTCAATATGAGTTCTAATTGCTTTCTAGTCTTTGTTCTCGATTTGGATACTCAAAACAGCAATTGTTGTCGGTGTGCAATTTTAGCGCAAGTTATTTTCTCTTGGCCCAAACTAGTTTGTATAATAACCCGTTAAGATCAACAAACTGGTCAGGCAGACTATAAGTCAATTTCAAATTATAATAGGCTATGTCAGTGGACTATCCGTCACTTCTTCATGCAAGGTCATAATTTGATGTGACCTATTAAGATGTGGTTGTTTTATATTGTGTTTATCACATGTTCAGATATAGTGTTTGATAGCACGACTTGGAGCTCCAGGAATCTTGTTGGACGCACTTCGCATAAAAACAGCTAATCCAAGTGTGTGTATTTTGATTGGGGCTACCCTTGTTTCCTTAGGTTGAGCAAATTCACATTGTGTTTTGGCGGGAGAGCACAAAATATCTTCGTACGAATTCTATATTATGTTATCTCGGTCGAAATAAATGTTAGCAGGTACAAAAACCGGGGTTAAGCGCTTACTAATCCGTGAGGGATGTAAATGCCACAAGAAGCAACTTTTTAAAAATAGTGTTACAAAAATGATTTGAACTCTTTTCACGTAACGCGTTGCATTTCGAGATGAGCTTATATCGATGTAAATGTGAATTTATAAAATGTATTGTAAAATAATGCTATTATTGTGGATTTTATGTGGGAACTTTTTTTTTCTGATGGGTGTTATAATGCTTATTCTTTTATATACAAATGTACCCAATATACCTCTTTCTCATCAAAAACTAAAAAAGTATGTAAATAAATCGTGTAAAATTAGTCCAATTGCTTGAATTCGATATGAAATTAGTTACCATTAAATTTGGACACGAGTATATTCCCGTAAATACAAATGGTATTGACTAAGACAGCTTTGAATATATTATCCCTTTTCAATCATGTTTTATGAAAGAAATATAGTGAGAGTCATTTAGTTAAGTTTCTAAACAACACAATTTCGTTGATAAAATGTTATATATGTACCTATGTTATAAATAATTGCTTCTAAGGCTAGTTCCATAAGACCTAATAATAACAATGCTATTTTTTAATTAAAAGTTTACCTGTCAAATGTCAATGTCACTATTAATTACATAAATCCATCGACATTGTCATTTCACCGATTAACTTTAATCAGGCTTTGTGAAACTGGGCCTTACAGCATAGGTAATTTATTGTTGTTAATTTTATGAAGAGCCGGTTTACCAGTTGTCGCATTAACTGTTATGTCGCCTCAGTTGTGTAAGCGAAGCTTTATTTAACCAACATTTACCACGGTGCCGGTGTCACATTTGCAATGCGTTTAAGTCAAGCTTAACCTAACTTAGGGTGACATAAGTGGCAATTGAAATACCGGCTCTAAATTAAAAACTAACATATTAAAACTAAAAAAAAAAAATAGGTATTTAAGTTGTGATTGCAACAATTCTGTAAATACAATAAACTTTACCTCCCATTGTCATCACACAAGCGCAACAGTATAAGATTTACATACGATATTGAATGTTTAAGTAAATTGTCTAGTTTATACCCAAGCTGCGGCTTATCGTATCCTCATGCTTGTACAATGAATATGCATGTAAGATACCTACATTATAGTACTATAAGTCGTGAATCAAGCGGAAAGATGATTCACTGTGCAAGTTAAGAAATCGTGTAACCGTTATGATTTAAATTGCTGCAGCTGACAAGGGGCATTCACGGATTGCGGTACCTACATACTTTGGTCGGTGTACATTGGATGAAAAAGTTCACTTTTCACCGGCTAACGGAAAGTATGATGTTTCGCATGACACAAACTGCGTCATGTTTGAATTTTGTAAGGTTTCGCGCTTCAAGGATTTTTGTTAACCCTTTTTTATATATCTATGGTTTAATAAGACATTCCTACATGTTTGAATGGTAGTTAAGGTGACTAATGGTTAAAACTCTATAGAACTAACAATATGTTATCCATGTGCCAGCCTGTAGTTAAAATTTGACTAACCACCGGTAGTGAGTTATCTAGTTCTGAGGCTGATAAAGCATTTTACAACACATTTTTGTCTTTAATTTTTTTTATGGACACCATTAGTCACCTTAATTTCCAATCAAACAACCACAATTAGGCATATCAAATAAATTATTATCTACCTGTGTGTTGTTTACAAGAATATATTCTTCAAATTTAATGTTTAGAACTATAAAATCTATGATTATGTAGCATGATGTTTCTTTATTTACTTACTACTCCAATAAATATTTACAGAATTCACCAGTCAAGAAACTAAAGTTACACCATATTTGTATAAATTTATTCTAAGAAATTAATCTTATCTGCTATATATAGTCGATGTATGGCCACCGGATGTGCCAAAACGGAATAATTAGGTCAATTTAGAAGTTTATATTAATACAATACAGTAATACTTATTTATACATCACAAAACAGGAAAAAAAACAGATAAAAGTGATCATGTACAAAGTACACGGTCTTTATCGATGAAGCCATTATTAGCATGCTCTTCGGATAAATACCAAGATTTGGGCAGGTTAGTACCACTTCTACTTTTTGATCATAGGTTAATCAGTGATTAAATCTACATATGCTTATTTAATCAGGCTTCCAGAAACTGGGAATAACTGCCAGTTCATGACGCCCGCTAAATATAAATGATTGATAATAACAATAACAATGCCATCTTTGTTAACATCTGTGATAAAAGTAAACTTGTTTCAAATCGTTTTCCGTTGGCTCGTGGTAGGACGTGCGTTCTATGATTACGAAAAAATAAAAATTGAATTGTTACTGCGTGTCAACTAAATAACTACATAGTGATTAATGTTGATCAAGCTTTCTTAATATAAACTGTAATAACCAACTCTTTGACAGGACTTTTTGACGGGAACTTGCAGTGACGTTGCGTTTTCGTTTAATTTCATAAATTCATGTATTTTGAGTTTTATTGCCTAATTATCGGTGGTGTTTTATTCAATAAAGACACATGTGCCCAGTGAAGTGAAATGATTTACGTGTATTTCAAGTTGTCCCAAAAAGTTCATGAAAAGTTTTAGTAAAACCGCCACCATATTCGTTCACATTCCTACAAATTTTCATTTTCAGTTCGCCGACATATACCTTCCTCGGAAAACTCAAATAAGACTAGGCTGTATGGCTCAGATCTTTGCCTGCCTTTTGGTGAATATTATAAACAACAACACTTTGACAGCTCGACGCAAAAATTTGCCGCCGTTTTTCCATAACTAATATATAGGACGCCCATAAAGTGAGGGACTAGGGAGAGTTATAGGTACCTACCTAGCTTAAAATGGACTGGATTCTTCTTCGGAATAAATCCACGGGCAGCTAGTAAACACCAAATAAAAAAATACTCCGTAACTTTCCCTCTCGAATCTCAATTGTTGCATAAAATAATCATTAATAAAATGGAAATTGTTTTACTTACCCGTTTAACATAAAAAATTAAAACGTTACGTAATTACAGCTTAACATTGTAAGATGAGTGTTTTCTTAATTTGTCTGGTTTAAACAGTGTAACATGTATTTTGTATACGGTCTAGTGGTTTCGTGTCAAGGCCGTTTGTCCCCTACCCTAATATTACATCCGAAATTGTAACCACGTGTTAAAGCTTGAAATAATAATAATGTATGTAATTTTATTGTTGTTATGTTATTCTTTTATGTTATTTCAGAGCATGTTCCTGAATGGTTTTGAGACCGTTAACTGACGAGACGGCTTGGCGTGGTTGCTGTGGGTTGTTGGTTTGATTCACATCCAGGACATGCATTTTTGCGCATGAATATATCTGCATGTCCACAGTCGGGGTGAAATTATGAAAGTATAACAGGTGGAGATTTCGAGATGGCATATTTTCGAAACCGATGTTGGGTTAGACGGTTAGTCATGCTGAACAACTTTTACTATGGAAACGGCAGTACATTCTAAAAAAAAAAAACTTTTCATCACTTTTCATAGTACCTAAATGTCAACTTATTTCTATGATGTCAACCTTGCTCGATCATGACGAACGAAAAGTAAAAAAAAAAAAAAGAGAATTCAGTGTTGGTCCCATAGTAAAAGTTGTTCAGCGTGACTAACCCAACATAGGTTTCGAAAATATGACATCTCCACCCAGTAGATGTAACATATAAAAATGCGACGGAATTTAAATGCGTAACTATAGGTAGGGTACCTTTACGCATTTATAAGCGCCATTTTTGAAGTGATCAAGATTATTGTTCTTATATAATAAAACCGGCCAAGTGCGAGTCAGACTCGCGCACCGAGGGTTCCGTACAAACCTGTAGGTCTATAAGTAAATGGTAGTATAGACCTGAGTATTTGATATTAATTTCAATTTATGACCTATTAAAAAAAAACTACTTACTAGATCTCGTTCAAACCAATTTTCAGTGGAAGTTTGCACCGTAATGTACATCATATATTTTTTATAGATTTATCATTCTCTTATTTTAGAAGTTACAGGGGGGGGGACACACATTTTACCACTTTGGAAGTGTCTCTCGCGCAAACTATTCAGTTTAGAAAAAAATGATATTAGAAACCTCAATATCATTTTTGAAGACCTATCCATAGACACCCCACACTTATGGGTTTGAGGAAAAAAAAAAATTTGAGTTTCAGTTCTAAGTATGGGGAACCCCCAAAATTTATTGTTTTTTTTCTATTTTTGTGTAAAAATCTTAATGCGGTTCACAGAATACATCTACTTACCAAGTTTCAACATTATAGTTCTTATAGTTTCGGAAATAAATGGCTGTGACATACACGGACAGACAGACATGACGAATCTATAAGGGTTCCGTTTTTTGCCATTTGGCTACGGAACCCTAAAAAGTGATAATTTTCTAAGTGGCTTTTTATTTCGATATCAATATCGGAATCCGGTATTGAGAAATTAATTTGAGCGATACGATCATATCAATAACTCTATATAAGTAGTGACTTCCTGAAGTTAAGGTTTGTACCCACCTATTCCGATCACACAGAGTTATATATCTACATACCTAATTAATCTGTGGTACGGGTTGATTGTACCATGTGTCCAGAATTTTCTTAACCAGTGTGGTCTGAAAAAGTTGTAAAACGCCCAACAGCATTCAACATTGGGAGGTGTAGTGTAGTCCTATAGAAAGCTAAGTAGGGGACATCATGCCGAACAATAGCATCAACCCAACATAGATTTTTGATAAGAATCATCATCATCCGGGTTTTTACGGAAACTCTGGTAACCCTAATTCTAGAAGCAAGTTTCCAGTCGAGCTTGGCTGAGATGAGTCGACCATTATCGGTAATTGAAACCTGATTGATGATGTCTCAAAAACAATGGACTGTGACCATCTCACAATGGTAAGTGATGATGTGGTCGAAAATGGTATGTACACAAAGCCTAGAAGGAACTGGATCTCAAGTGCAGCTGCCAGAACACCCCGCTAGGTGCTTGGCATCAGCTTCTCATCTTGAGGGTGGTAGCCAGGTGGTACTACAAAGTGCCCGACCACCGTGCTTTGGTTTCCTTACGATGTTTTTCGTCACCAATATTTTTCAACGGTTTCCTGTTTTTTTTTCATCGATAGTGTTATCTCTTTGTTGGATTCAAACCCGCACCTTACGTCATTGAAATTGTCTCATCGACTATGTTTAATATGTGATAGTCACTTTGTTTTACTACTATGAAAGCTGATCCTTAGCTTTCATTCTCCTGCTTACCTCAATCTTGACTAATCCCGAGATAAGAATAGGCCCCCGATTCTCGCGTTGATGTAAATCTATAAAAAACCGGACAGAGTTGTAAGATTGTAAATTGAAGGTGAAAGAAAACAACTCGACACGTTTGCATAAAAGTAAAATGGTAAAGTTATTATTAGTACATAAGGTCATTTTGTATAACTTGTTCTCAGATTACTTACGTGAATGTATAATGTCAAGATTCAAGTGCAGTTGTCGGAACACCGATGCTTGTTGACAAATCTTTTCAACGCTTTTTAAAATGTACCGTTTTACTACAATCACTCTGATTTATAATTATAATTGTCTATGGACACCCAGTCTAGTTCTAGGTATATGCTCTCAAGTAGGGATTTCGCGCCATTGTTTGGTATTGGACAGTATACTGCATATTTTATTTTCGTCGAAAATTTAATAATGGTATTATTTGACAATGGTGATATAATATTCTCGCATATACAGGCAGTCCCGGAAACGAGCGATAGTCATAATAGTTATCAGAAAAAAAAAGTTAAGTATTTTTAGATTATCCTAAGTTCCTAAGTAATATTATAAATGCGAGTGAGTTTGTTTGTTTGTTTCGCATTCACGCCTTAACTACTCAACGGATCATCATGAAATTTGGCATGCAGATAGCCTATGGTATGGAGAAGGCCATAGGATACTTTTTATTACGGGAACGCGGGGGACAGATAGTAATAGTTTGTAATTAAGATTTTCGAGAGGCGTTTTCACGCCTAAACTACTTACTCAAGCGATCTTAATGAAATTCGGCACTCAAATAGCCTATGGTCAAAGAATTTAAAACGTCCAGAAGGATAGTCGCCTCTATGGGAACATGAAATAAACAAGCCAGAATTGACAGTATTTGACAGCCGTGCGCAGTACGAACTGAGAGCGATTTGCTCAGGGAGCCCCTCAAGCGGGGTGAAATTAAATGTCATGCTTTAGTAAGGCGGATATGGATAGTTACTATACTCTTTGAGGCGGATTATCCATCTGGGTAGAGGCACGATGCCCTATGAAAATCTTTGCCTATGGTATGGAGAAGGACATAGGCTACTATTTATCCCTGGAACGCGGGTGAAACCGCTGGGGACAGCCAGTCTTTTCATAAAGCTTTTATATTCTTCTATCAGTCCCTACCATAGGCTATCTGCATGACGAATTTTGTGGTGATCGGTTGAGTACCTAGTTCATGCGTGCTAGCGTAACAAACAAACAATTACACATAGAAATAGCTATATAGACTATCGAAAACAAGCCAATTTTTTTATGCTGGTGTATTTGATAGCTACATTTCACGCTCGCTTTGCGTAATTTTGTCATAGTGACGTAATAATGATAGCAGAGTTGTTTAACTAATTCAATTAAAATCTGGATAAATTAAAATATTAAACATAATTTTTATTTTCAAACTAAAAATATACATTTTTTTTTTTTTTTACTGTGTATAGGCCTGTGTTTGACCACAATCTCACTATGGTAAGTGATGATGTGGTCGAAGGTGGTAAGCACACAAAGCGTAGAAGGAACTGGCTCTCAAGTGCAGCTGACGGAACACCGATAGGTGCTTGGCATAAATATACATAGGTAATCCCTATGTATATTTTCCTATCATTCACAAAAAACCAAAAAGGTTTATAAAAATGGAATCACTTAATTCGATATTCGTCCTATAGCTTTGAGTCGCAGCTGTTTGGGGCTAAATCAAATAAAAATAAATAAAATTGCAAAATAATGTTCAATATTTAAATTTCTCCTGATTTTAATTGGAATATTTCAACAACTACTATCATTATGAACGTCACTATGACAAGCAGAATGACGCAGAGGGAGCGTAAAAAGTAGCTGTTACGCGCAGCAGCCTATAAAAGTTGGCCTGTTTTATATATTCGTGTAGTATGGCGACGTTCTTTCTAGGTATATTTATTTCTATGTCCTATAGGTACTAAAATATACCTACATTGACAGGCAGTATTAAACATGCATACAATAGGGCTTCACTCATCTTCTTTTATACATTGATTAGCCGCTAACAGTTAGGGGCTTTCTGGATATTTCATTTATAATCTCTTATATTTAATATTAAGAGTCATCGCCCACTATAACAGCACCACTCCATCGCAGCAACGCTGCAACGGCCCGGCACCGCCACAACTCAATCCAACCACTAGCTGCCAGCGCGCCACCTGCGAGGTGGCAGCGGTGGCGCGGCTTTGGCCAGATACTGCTTGCGTCACGCAGCAAGGGAGCGGACAGCGTGTGGTCAGCAGGACTAGTGGCTTGTAGCAGCAAGCCGTTAACTATTGTATCTAGTCATTGTAAAATTTACTTTAACGCATACGATTTAAAGGCCCCACTTGCATGTCAAGGTAAATGCCGAGGCGTAGCCGTGCTGTTAGAGTGAGCGGTGACCCTAAGACGTCATCCGCAACTAGTATTTAGAATGGGGTGTAAGTGTAAACAAGCTTACTAAAACGTCAGAGCGTGAGTAACTCTTCTACACTTTGTAACTCATTTAAAATTCGCTGGAATCTATTGAATGCTTCGATTGTTCTATATATATTTTGGAGACCGACCAATGTATATGATAATGTGTTATTATTATGTAACGTAACATAAAACGTTAATAAATGAACGATGACGTTATTACTAATGTATTAATTAAATCATTTTATCCTGTTAATTGTGGTTTTGTGTTATTTTATTGATAGTTAGCGGGAACAAAGTGTTAAAATTATATAAATGATTAATTACAATTTGAACTTATTATCCTTGTATCTCTATTTAAGTAATAAATATTTCCTATTGTTTTTTGAGCTTATTTTTATAATTCCTGAATAGTCCGGCTTATCTCTTATACCGACATAAATATTAAATATGGTGGAATCTGTATATAAATAAATACCAGACGAATACGAGACATAATACTGATGCTGCCAAAGAATTGTATGTCCGTGTAGGCTGAAAAAGCCAACTTTTAGATGATAAAAACGTGTTCAAAGTTCGTCAGCAGATAAAAGCTAGTTGTAAGTCTGGGAGGGAAAGATCTGTCTATCCTGGGACATTCCTCACACACAATGTGATCCCAAACTAAGCAGAGCTTGTACTATGGAAACCAGATAACTTATATACTACTTCTTGTTTGTAAATAAGTTGTTAATATACATAACTAGCTGTCTCCCGCGGTTTCACCCGCGTTCCCGGGATAAAAGGTACCCTATAATACTCGAGGATAATGTAGCTTTCTATTAGTGAAAGAACTTTTCGAATCAGACTGGTAGTTCCAGAGATAAGCTCTTGGCATAATAATATTAACATTATTAGTATAGACTAGCTGTCCGGCGCGACTTCGTTCGCGTGGTGCTACCCTACTCTATGGTGCTACCCTACTCTATGGTGCTACCCTACTCTATGGTGCTACCCTACCCCACCTTACCCTACTCTACCCTACCCTACCCCACCCTACCCTACCCTACCTGAATTTTCTTTGCTATAAACCTCACGGAGCCCGAGACCTTTCCAACGAATGCAAAACCGTGGAAATCGGTTCGTGCGTTTTGGATTTATAGCGTCAGGAAGGAAAACCCGACTTATTTTTATATAGAAGAATACACCCAGACTCAGGACATGCAGACATGTTTATACACGCAAATGCATGCCCTGCCCCCCTAGACAATATGGTTGTCGACCATCGTTATCGTTCGTAAACGATCAAACTTTGTATGGGATTGACATTTCAAATCGAAATATCAAGTGATTTTTAACAATCTCTTATGTCAATCCCATACAAAGGTTCATCGTTTACTAACGATAACGATTGTTGATAACCATCTTGTCTACTGTCCCAGGATGGGAATTGAACCAACGGTTTGCGGTGGAATCTCAAACAACCACGCCAACTGGCCCGCTCGTAAGTACTCTAAAGATTTCAATTCAATTTCACACAATATCACTGAATGTATTAATTTAATTTATTTAACGGTTTCTTAATTTGTTGCGTATTTATTGTTCTGTAATGTTGTGTGTATGTTGAAATAAATGTTTGTTCTTGGGATGTTTCCTGGGTAAAAAAAAAGTAATTCTAATTAGTCCGTCAGTTAGATTATCAAAAAATATTGGTCACGTATTTTTTGCTTTACCAAATCATTAACAATAGACGAAGATAAAGCGCGACTAAGTTCGGGAGTGGGGGCTCGTGACGTCACTTGTTACTAAAAAGTGTACCACACCGTCACGCGGAACTTCAACAAACCATATCTTCGTATTTTTTTGTTTAATTGACAAAAGAAAAAATACGTGTCATATATTTTTTGATAATGTATATGACGGATTAAATAGATTTTTTCAGGCAAGTAGCCCATTAAGGGAGGTAGCCTACCAGGTGAGTTCTTTGTACCCTACCACCATGCATTGGTTTCCTCAAGATGTTTTCCTCCATCGAAACCTCTAGTCCATTGTGGGATCCGAAACCACGACCTTTATAACTGGTTTCAACGTCATCGACCAATGTGATCACGTGCTATCGGCAGCTTAAATTTTTTATTATTAATTTATTCGTATATTACAACATTGTTAATATATTCGAGCAGAACTCTGGCAAATATAAACTAACTAGCTTAGTATTCTGTAATCTGTGCCAACTAGGTTTTCCCCGCGTTCCCTGGATAAAAAGTCTATAGCCTATGTACTTCTCCATACCATAGGCTATCTGCATACCAAATTTCATGAGGATCCGTTGAGTAGTTGAGGCGTGAAGGCGTAACAAACAAACTCACATTTATAATATTAGTTAGGATACAGTTTTTTTTTGTGAGTTTAGAACATCAAGGAAATATCCCTTTAGAGTAGAACCGAGCAATTTAACTCCGCAACTGGTCAGTGATTTTGCACTGATTTTGAACAGTAAGGACATCGCATCGTGTTTGACTTCCAATCAGTACTGAGCAGATTTATATCATTATATTAATCGTTTTGCTTACCAATGGTAGGTTTTTTATTGCCAAACTGTACCTCTACCATGAGTTTTCTACACAATCGTAATATTTTGTATAGCGAGCACCGCCTCTAGTGGACACTTTTGGAAGCATTTAAAAATGTGTCACCGTAGTCGCTAGCGACTGTAGATTACGTTAGTGTAGAAAACTCATAGTAGATGCACAGGGCATATAGATCATTTCGTAAGCTAATTTTACCTGTGACAGCTACTACCATATGGGAGGGTCTGCTATGCAAAGCTTTGAGGTCTTTGCTTCATTATTAGTAAAGATATAAGAGTCTTAATTTTAACCGATAACGGTCTGTAAATTATAGGAATCGGCTAAAAGCAGACACTGGGCCAGAAGACAAGATGTCTATCGACGATCGTCATCGTTAGTAAACAAATCAATCGAAATATCACGTGATTTTTAACAATCTCTTATGTTAATCCCATACAAAGGTTGATCGTTTACTAACGATGACGATTGTCGACAACCATCTTGTCTAGGGGGGCAGAACGCTTTTAGGAGTATTTTTCTCGCAAACAACGTGATTTTCACGGCGCTTACGCGTTTCGTTCATCCTCCGGCCTCACTTGAATGGAACATAGTTGTCATGTGTGGCGTCTTCTCTATACCTAGTATCTCAATGTAAATAATGTAGGAACTCACTGATAGCCGTCTGCGTCACTGTCAGCGAAAGTAGTATGTGTTACAGTAGTACCCAACTGATAAGGCGCGTCGTGAATCTTCGTTCGCACAGAAAAGAAAGTATGGCTCCGAAGATTAACGAAAGAATGCTTAAAACTTACAATTAACCTTAGGTCACTACTATAAGGTTCATAATACAGTGCAGCTGTTAGTTCCGTCTCACTCGCAAGTGACGCCCCTCCGCACACATGGCGGCAGCTGCCGGCCAATAGCATTTCCCGCGCTTCGAAAATGTATCTTCTGCGCAGGTACATCGGTAAGCCATATCAGTTGGGTACTACTGTAATGGGCTAGTATCCTGAAAAATTGTATTCAATTTAATTCCGTCATATACATTATCAAAAAATATTAGACACGTATTTTTTCTTTCGTCAATTAAACAAAAAAAACGAGGATATGGTTTGTTGAAGTTCCGCGTGACGTCACGGTGTGGTACACTTTTTAGTAACAAGTGACGTCACGAGCCCCCACTCCCGAACTTAGTCGCGCTTTATCTTCGTCAATTGTTAATGATTTGGTAAAGCAAAAAATAAGTGTCCAATATTTTTTGATAATCTAAATGACGGACTAATTAGGTTTTTTTACCCAGATAAAATTAAAAAAAAAAAAACAGTCCTTCATCGGACATCGGGGTCTAAGCCACAGGCAGCTTTCAAATTACTAACACAAACTTGGTATACTTAACATAATTTATTTCAGATCATTTCAAACAATAAATAGACTTGGTCAAAACAAAATATACATTGTAAAAAGAAATAGGTATAATCACATACATAATCATTTGTCAGTTTTTAACGAAGTAAATAAATTACCACTGTCCGGTATTGAAGTGTTCTTATATCTTCTTGTAGTTCTCATTCTACCCGCGGCGACACTGTCGAAAACCCATTTCGAGCTTATTTCACCGTCCCCTGTTCCTATTCTTATGTCAAAATCAGCTGATTGGTCGCCGCCATTTTGTGTAAGGCCGCCATTACGATTCAATCCGCCATTTTGTGTGAGGCCGCCATTACGAGTCAATCCGCCATTTTGTGTGAGGCCGCCATTACGTGTAGGTCCGCCATTTTGTACAACGGCGCCACATAGAGTTAAAAGTTGTGTGGCACCATCTTTTTGTTCAGCATTAGGTGATATTTGTACTTTCATACCGCTAAAAACGTCGTATGCATACTCCGAACGCGATCTGCCTAACGCTGTCCGTTCTATCCGCGCCTTCTGTGAAACGATTTGGGATGTGAATTTTGGGTTTGTTTGTATTAATAATAATAATAAATATCCTGGGACATTCCTCACACACGGTTATCTGATCCCAAACTAAGCAGAGCTTGTACTATGGAAACCAGATAACTGATATAATACATATACTACTTTTGGTTTGTAAGTACATACTTAATATACATAATTACACCCAGACTCAGGACATACAGACATGTTCATGTCCTGTGCGGGAATCGAACCCGCGACCTGCGGCGTAATAGGTGGAATCTTTACCAGACTCTTAACCAACTGCGCCAACTGGCCCGTCAGTCTATTGTTTATTAATTTTAGGAGTTTTTTGTTAGTATTGTTGTTAGTTGCGTATCGGATATAAATTAGGTATTATTTTCGATAAAAATGCGGGTAGGTTTTTTGCTCGTGCTCGAGGTATTTTTTATCACTAATGTGAACAGTAAAACAGTACCAGAACAGTAGCCTCAGGTTTACGTACTGATAATGTGGCCATAGGCCATTTTTAAGGGAACCGACTCACCAGCGCCTTTTACACAATACGTAACAGACGAACAATTTTCTTATGAGAAAAGCGACCGATAGAAGTCAAAATATCAATCCTCAATCTCAAAATAAAGGATAGAATATAGAAAGAAGCAGTAAAAAAACAAAAATATCGGCATCCTAAAAGGAGATAGAAAGCAAAGCGATTTATAGATGTCGCCACCATCACATAAGTCATTTATTCAGTTTAAGTTCTTATGACCTATATGGGTATTGAAGGTTTATGACCCGCCTGGTGATAAGCGGTTACCGTAGCCATATGCACGCTTGCACGGGGCATCACTCACACGTTACCGACCCTGCCCCCTCCACCCTCCCCAAGGAGCTCTGGCTCACTTAATCATACTCAACATAAAGTTATTTGGCTGCGGTATTCTGTAAGGTGGAGGTACACACCCAGTCGAGCTGCTATTGACCTGTAGCGACATCTATCAGTAACACTGAGATAGTTCACACACGGAAAAGATAGATGGCGTGGCGCCACATTATCCTGCATCGCACCTACAAACCTACTACATCCTGCATCGCGCTTACGAAGTTTTCTCGAGAATCTGCATATATACAACTGTCCGACATGTACAGTTGGACCGCGGTCCCCAGGCACGATGACCCAGCCTGGCGGAAAATCCCTTTTCAATGGAGGTGTCAACCAAACACTTTCAGTTCCTCAGCTACATACCTGAGAGATCTTCCTGAGATGCTGTACCTCATAACCGTGATGATGGAGCCATTTCTTCATCTCCACAGAGTGTAAAGCCCACTGCGCGTACAGCACCCGACATCCGCGAGCCGCACCAGCTAATGCGTTCACTGTGCGAGCTTTAATTATATCGCTTCTGTGGACCACTCTGTCTGGACTGTGGTTTGTTATACCTGGAAAATTATTAGAAATGTTGTATTATGTTTCACCCGAGTTCCTGGGGTAAAAAGCCTATGTCACTCTCCGGCCTATTTCTCTATCTTTATGCAAAAATCACACCCAATCGCTCGCTTATAATAAATCGCAGGAGAATAGAATTTATTTATTTATTTAATCAAAAGGAATTAGTTCTTGAATTCAGTTTTTTTTTTACTTGGATTAGGCTTGTGTTTGACTGCAATCTCACATTGATAAGTGATGATGTGGCCGAAGGTGGTAAGCAAACCAAGCCTTCAAGGAACTGGCTCTCAAGTGCAGCTGTCGGATCACACCAGTAGATGCTTGGCTTGACAGATTTTCAACTTGGGGGTGGTAGCCAGGGTAATACAAAGTACCCTACCACCCGTGCTATGTTTGCCTAATTGTAGGATTCGATCCCGGGACTTTCATCTCGGCATCCAGTGTCACTAACACTGAGCTATCATCGCCTTAAGATAATCCATGCAATACCAAAAAAATATGTAATACTGTCGCTCATTTATTGAAATTCAATAGATTTCATCAATTGCATAAAATCTGGCCATTTTAGAACCACATAACGTTATACGACTATACCAGAAGGAAGGAAAGTGCTTTAAATATTGCAAATTGAACAAAAAACTTCGTGTAACTGTTTAATCATTTAGGGATGTATTGGTTCACTTATACAGTGTTACTTTTCAGAGGAGGCCAAATTATCAAGGGTTATTTTACCCTTGATAATTTGGCCTCCTCTGAAAAGTCATTATTATGACCTGCTTTTACTGTGGGACAAATTAAAAGTTGTGTCGTAGCTTGTGCATAATGAGCTGCATTATGAACCTAAAAGCGGTGCAATAAGTCACTTTACGAGCAAGTGTTTTGAAAAAATGGTTCCTAACTTTCCACCATTTCCTCCAAACACAAATAGGTGCACTGTTTAAGACTTTTATACCACTAAGGTGGCAAACAAGCATTTGTCCCGCCTGATGGTAAGCAGTTACCATAGCCTATGGACGCTTGCAACACCAGGGGTATCACTCGCGCGTTGCCGACCTTGAAGAAATCACTTCTGACCCTTTTTGAAGAATCCCATGCTGTACTCCATTGGTTGCACCACGGCGGGGAGCTCATTCCACAATCTGAGCGTCCGCGGAAGGAAGCTCCTTTGAGCCCGCATAGTATGAAACAATTCAGGTTTAAATGTGTGAGGATGGACTCTCTGTCGATGGCGAGAGTTGCGATGGTGGAAGGTAGCCGTGGGCATCAAGTCGAACGATTCCTTAGAACACTCTCCGTTGTACAAGCGGTAGAACACATATAAGGAGGCAAAGTCTCTCCTCACACTCAGGTTATTTATCACATATTTAAATATTAATTAATTTTGGCAACGCGCGAGTGACGCCCCTGGTGTTGCAAGCGTTCATAGGCTACGGTAACCACTTACCATCAGGCGGGCCGTATGCTTGTTTGATACCTAAGTAGTATAAAAAAAAAAAAAACATAACTCACCGGTTATATTGGAGCACACATTTTTGACATCTTTATCGCCAGTAGCAGTAGTAGTATCTTCCTGACAAGAGCCCAGTAGTACGTGTGTGGTACGTTTGTTCACGTGAGACTGTATTCTACCATTGAGGGATTGTATTGCGTTTGTTATACGTCGTCTCTCTGAACAACACATGCCGGTGAGAACCTGGGAAAAATATGCAACATTATGTGGGTAAATTAATATTATTTAAGAGTCTTTTTGACTAATCTCACCGTGAAGGATGATGTGGTCGGACGCGGTAAGCATATAAAGCCTGAACTGGCTCTCACGTGTAGCTGCTATACCAAAGGGACTGGAAGATTTTAGTATGGAACCTGGCATTTCTATCAATCCGCCATTTTGAATTTATTTCAAAATGGCGTCAAAGTCAAAGCCATTTATTCAATTTAGGCCCTAGTAGGGCACTTATGAAGGTCAAAGCTACTGAAGTTACCACCAGTTCGTTAGTCGGCCTTCAACTGAGAAGAAATGGCAAGAAACTCACGTCCACGGATGACTTATATAAAACATCAATACAATCAAGAAATATTCTGGGACTAAACCTCGTTAAGTGTCAAAGTTTTACTGTTAAGAAAAATAATTATGTAATATTTTAAATGCAAAATTAATTACTACACCCAAAAACCCAATAACTTATAGTTAAAAAAATATTAAAAACAAGCTGTATAGGTTTTCCTGATTGAGCGCAAAGCGTCTCCGTTTCAGCTTGGACAAAAATGGTTTCGTCCGGCTGATCTCGTCTATAGGTCGCCGTGAAATTTTGTGAGCAGGTTCAGTAATTATATGGTTTTAACCGACTTCAAAAAAGAAGGAGGTTTTCAATTCGGTTGTTTTTTTTAATGTTTTTTACCTCATAACTCCGTCATTTATTAACCGATTTGGAAAATTCTTTTTTTGTTTGGAAGGGTACACTTCCCTTTTGGTCCCATTGTCATCAGATCAGGATTTGATTACTTCTTAGCTTACTTTGAAGTCGGTTTAAGTTTTTTGTAAAACAGTGGGTTTTTTTGGGAATTCGATATAATTATCGAGACTCGCGTCGCGAGATTAGCTCACAGAGCCAATAGTCTATAAGTCTCCAGAAATGGGACATCAAGCGCTAGCCTATACGAATATCTAAAAAAAAAAAAAAAAACCCAACTTACAATCCTGGGTTTCAAGGTAGCTTGCACCATATTGTGGTGTGTGTTCGCGTTAGTGTGTGTGCAGGCTGCGACCAGTTTTTTAGCCATGCGCTCCGCTCGTGCCAAGTCTCTGCGCTCGCGCTGCGTTAACTTGCTCGGAGTGCGCTTTGGACGAATCTCTGTCTCTATAATATGTATATGAGTTCACTAGCTGTCCCCTGCGGTTTCGCCCGCGTGCCCGGGATGAAAATACTCGGGGTATTTAGCTTCCGATTAGTGAAAGAATTTTTCGAATCCGACTGTTAGTAATTCTAGAGATCAGGGCTAGTAGACCTAAACAAAAAAACTCCATAAAAAACCATTCAAATCGGTCCAGCCGTTTAGGATGAGTTCAGTGACACATACAGTAGAATTTTATATCATCATCATCATCATCATTTCAGCCTATTGCAGTCCACTGCTGGACGTAAGCCTCCCCCAGGGTTCGCCACATGGCTCGATCTCCCGTTTTCGCCATCCAGTCACCACCAGCCACCTTTTTCAGGTCGTCGGTCCATCTGGCCGGAGGGCGTCCTACACTACGCTTGCCGAGTCGTGGTCTCCACTCGAGAACCCGTCTACTCCACCGATCATCGGTTCTGCGACAGATGTGACCAGCCCACTGCCACTTCAGTCTGCTACACTTCTGCACTACGTCAGTGACTTTGGTTTTTTGTCGGATAATCTCGTTCCGGACTTTGTCCCTTAACGAGATTCCGAGCATACCCCTTTCCATAGCTCGCTGTGTGACGTGTAGTCGGTGGGCTAGTTTCACTGTCAGGTTCCACGTCTCGGCTCCGTATGTCATGACCGGCAGGACGCACTGATTGAATACCTTGGTCTTCAGGCATTGTGGCAAGGGTGACTCGAAGATGTGACGCAGCTTTCCAAATGCTGCCCAGCCAAGCTGCACTCTTCTGGTGATTTCACTCTCAAAGTTGTCTCTACCCAGCTGTAACTTTTGTCCTAGGTAGACGTATTCCTGGACAACTTCAATGGCTACACCTTCGACGGAAACGGGCACAGGGACGATGTGCTCGTTGAACATGACCTTAGTCTTGTCCAAGTTCATCCCTAGCCCAACGCGTCTCGAGGCAGCATTAAGACCGGACAGCATTTCCTGCAGGTCATGCAGCGATTCTGCCATTATAACTATGTCGTCAGCAAAGCGGAGGTGTGTGAGATATTCACCATTGACATTGATGCCCATTCCATTCCACCGCAGGGTCTTGAAGACATCCTCCAGAGCATTGGTGAAGAGTTTCGGGGAAATAACGTCACCCTGTCTTACACCTCTGAGCAACTGGATGGGTCTTGTTTGGTGGTTCTGCACTTGGACGGACATAGTCGCCATTTGGTAGAGACTTCTCAGCACCTCCACGTACCGCCAGTCGACTTGGCATCGCTGCAAAGACTCCAGAACGGCCCAGGTTTCGATGGAGTCGAAGGCCTTCTCGTAGTCCACAAACGCCATACACAGCGGTTGGTTATACTCCTCGGACTTCTGTATAACCTGCCGAACAGTATGGATGTGGTCCACGGTGCTATAGCCTTTACGAAACCCAGCCTGTTCCGGTGGCTGAAAGGCGTCAAATCTTGATGCCAGACGATTCGTGACGACTCTCGAGAACAGCTTATAGACGTGGCTCAGAAGCGTGATCGGCCTATAGTTTTTAAGGAGCGTTTTGTCTCCTTTCTTGAAAAACAATGCCACTACACCTCTGCTCCACGCCTTCGGGGTAGTCCCATTGGTTATTACAGAGTTGAAGAGCCTCCTCAACTCCCCAAGAACAGGTTTACCCCCAGCCTTGAGGAGCTCAGAGGCTACTCCATCTTCACCGGGAGCCTTCCCATTACTAAGCTGTTTGAGAGCCGCCTCGATTTCGTCGACATCTACGTCTGGGAGATCTTCAGTGAAGTGGCGGGTAAGTGGGGCTCTAGGGTCTCTCGCGTCAGGTGTAGACTTCGGTGCATGCGAAGCATACAGTTGTCCGTAGAAGTCCTCAATTTCAGCCAATATCCCCGGGACTGATGTGACGGTTTCACCATTCGAGGTAGCTAACTTTGTCAGATGACTCCTCCCCAGTGTCTTGGTAAAGACCTTCGACCCCCGATTTCGCTCGATCGCCTCATGTACTAGGCGAGTGTTCCAGCTGCGAAGGTCGCGTCTCACCAAGCTCCTGATTTTCTTGTGGAGTGACTGGGGATCTGACAAAGTTTCCTCTGGTGTCTCACGTCTAATTCGCATCAAATCCAGGGTCTCGCTAGAAAGTTTGGACTTCCTATCTGAATTTTATATGTTTTATTTTTTTTTATTTGAATTTTATATGTAAAGAAGATATACATACAGCAAGCAAAAGTTTGTATACATTCTTTATCTCGTCTCTCACCTGCCAGCTTTAGAGAATGGAACTCCGAAAGAACACGCGTTCTTTTGAACGACAAGTTCTGTGTGTGCAATGATCAAGCATAGATTACAGTGAACGCGGCACTCAGAACTCTGAACGCAGAACTCTCTCTGTGGGATCGGCGTCTAAAAGGTGACTCTAACTACACACATGTGATCTAATTCTAAGGCCGTAAAAGTCGAGGTAATAATGATTATTCAAAAGTAATAACCCTGGAGTTACTAAAATACCTCAAATGATTGCTAATCACCAATAAATGCGTATTCATATAATCTTCACCACTATTTCCTTCAGTGTCAGCTAGATTCGTGATTGCTTTGACATTATTGACAGTTTAGTAAATGACACAATATCAAAAAGTCTTTTTTAAATTTTTAGACAACTTATTTGGTACAGATTCAATTGTAAATATTACCTAAAAAAATAATTTGGCTTTATGAATCGAAAAATAATTTGTTAGGCTCGGAAAAAATCTGCTTCGTAAAAATACACACAAAGAAGGGCCAATAGATTCCATTTTTAGGGTACCGTAGCCAAATGGCAAAAAACGGAACCCTTATAGATTCGTCATGTCTGTCTGTCTGTCTGTCTGTCTGTCTGTCTGTCTGTCTGTCCGTGTATGTCACAGCCATTTATTTCCGAAACTATAAGAACTATAATGTTGAAACTTGGTAAGTAGATGTATTCTGTGAACCGCATTAAGATTTTTACACAAAAATAGAAAAAAAACAATAAATTTTGGGGGTTCCCCATACTTAGAACTGAAACTCAAATTTTTTTTTTCATCAAACCCATAAGTGTGGGTTGTCTATGGATAGGTCTTCAAAAATGATATTGAGGTTTCTAATATCATTTTTTTCTAAACTGAATAGTTTGCGCGAGAGACACTTCCAAAGTGGTAAAATGTGTGTCCCCCCCCCTGTAACTTCTAAAATAAGAGAATGATAAATCTATAAAAAATATATGATGTACATTACGGTGCAAACTTCCACTGAAAATTGGTTTGAACGAGATCTAGTAAGTAGTTTTTTTTTAATAGGTCATAAATTGAAATTAATATCAAATACTCAGGTCTATACTACCATTTACTTATATACCTACAGGTTTGTACGGAACCCTCGGTGCGTGAGTCTGACTCGCACTTGGCCGGTTTTTTTTAGAAATTAATTAAATAATCAATATCTAAAAATGAGCAATACAATGATTTGTCAGCTAGACAACACTATGGTCAGCAAGATTACAATTTAGTCAGCAAGTTGACAAATCGGTGAGCAAGATTACAATTTGGTCAGCAAGTTTTTTTTATAAGCGTTTTATTAACTTGCAATGTATTGCTCGGGTCAAATCTTGCAAGTCGAATTTCACCCACATCCAGTGGTCTGATTGACTTGATATTTGGTATACATTAGTATATTGGATGACAATGCAAGTACAGTCAACCAAAATTTGTTTTAACAATAGACAAAACATTTTTTTTATACGTCTAAGTCGGCAAACAAGCATACGGCCCACCTGATGGTAAGCGGTTACCGTAGCCATATGGACGCTTGCAACACAAGAAGCATCGCTCAAGCGTTACCGACCTTTCCCCCCTCCTCTATGAGCTCTGGCGACCTTACTAACGCGCAGGAACACAACTTTACACAACATAAAGTTATTTGGCTGCGGTATTCTTTAAGGTGGAGGTACTTCCCCAGTCGAGCTGTTATTTAAGCGAATTAACGCTAGGCTCTACCTCTCTTAATTACCTAAGTAATACATACCTGATTCATCAGAAGTTCTTCCAGCTAACTCCCCCTCCTTATAAGTGAAGAGTTTCCTTCGAGATTTGCCAGTTCGTGGCACCGGGCTCACGGATACAGACAGCGGCAGTGCGCGGCGAGGCGCCGTGTTCACGCGGGATTCTACGTCTTAAACATATACGGAATACGGTCGTTTATTGCTTGCTATTTTTGTATTAGTTGGACCTTACTTTTTTTTAGGGTTCCGTAGCCAAATGGCAAAAAAAGGAACCCTTATGGATTCGTCATGTTTGTCTGTCTGTCCGTCCGTATACGTTTTCGGAAACTATAAGAACTATACTGTTGAAACTTGGTAAGTACATGTAATCTGTGAACCGCCTTAAGATATTCACACAAAAATAGAAAAAAAACAATACATTTTGGGGGTTCCCCATACATAGAAATGATACACAACTTTTTTTTTAATTAAACCCATAATACTTGTGTTGTGTCTATGGATAGGTCTTCAAAAATGATATTGAGATGATATATATTTTTTCTAAACTGAATAGTTTGCGCGAGAGACACTTCCAAAGTGGTAAAATGTGTGTCCCCCCCTGTAACTTCTAAAATAAGAGAATGATAAAACAAATATATATGATGTACATTGCCATGCAAACTTCCACCGAAAATAGGTTTGAACGAGATCTAGTAAGTAGTTTTTTTTAATACGTCATAAATTTAAATTAATATCAAATACTCAGGTCTATACTACCATTAACTTATATACCTACAGGTTTGTACGGAACCCTCGGTGCGCGAGTCTGACTAACGTAACTGGAATGTGCACTTCCGATTTAATCCCGGTCCGAGGGAGCTAGCAACGCAGGTGAAATCTGTCTCTCTCGGTCCTTAGTATATAAGTCAATATATAATAATATAATATATATAAGTCAATGGTTGGACCTGCCTCAAAAGTTGACATTCTAATGTCAACTTTTCAAATCCCTTTCGCACTTTCACATCTATGTGAAAGTGCGAAAGGGATAAAATGCTCCCGCGTTTCTTTCCAGACAAGACATGGTTGAATATCGACTTTATAGGCCTCAACTTTAAGTTTAGTTTTGTATAAAGTACAATACCAAGAGTGCATTCCAGTTACGTTAGTACATAATTTCCTTGGACGGCAAAGATTAATTTGACAGCTTTAAATATATTCCATCCTTTTTCAATAATGTTTGTAAGAAAGAGATGTTATGTGACTAAAATTAGTTTAGTGCGATTAACAAAATAATCAGCACCATTATCTGGCAATATAAACGACTCACCTGCTGTCGTATCTCGCGACTTATCAGCGGAGGTATCCCGAGACGTGTCCGCAGTCTCCGCACTGGTGTCGTGTTCAGTTTCGCTGGATATCCTCAGCCGCAGTGGTTTGTCTTCCTTGCTGTCGTCCAGTAAGTCTGTCAGTGATATATTATCAAGTTCTGCTTGTTTCTGGAAAGTGGTTTTTGAAATTGTCATAGCTCTTTCTGTGAAAAGTTTGTAGTACTCAACTGACTGGCTGCCACAGTTGAAAACCTGTCGTTAAGCACCTATCGGTGTGTCTGTCCGTCCATATGTTACGGGTCTCTATCTTGTAAACAGTTATAGATTTGAAATTCGGAGTGTTGACCCAAAAATCCTACAAATATCCTAACACAGTACAGTGGAGTACAGCATGGGGTTCTTCAAAAGGGGTGTGAAGAGATTTCTGCAGGGTCGGCAACGCGCGCGTGATACCCCTGGTGTTGCAAGCGTCCATAGGCTACGGTAACCGCTTACCATCAGGCGCGCCGTATGCTTGTTTGCCACCTAAGTGGTATAAAAAAAAAAAAAACTATAATTATAAATGCGAAAGTGAGTTGTTGGGTCTTACAAGGCGCGACGCGGCAAGCTTAGATAGCAATAGAATATAGAACTTTATTTAATACACAATAAGGTACACATTTCAGTGAGAGAATTCGTGACAAGCGACTCGCGGCGCTGCTAGGCGTATCCGAATTATCTCCCTGAAATGTGTAAGATGTGTATGATTTTTAGAGACGTTGAAATTACGTTATATTTGATCCTTGGTGCCTAAGGAGTAACTTGAGACATTTAAAATATTTTTAGATCCCCGGGATAATAATGCGACATTCTATCATGCCGGTGAATCGCGACCAAAACCATTATGTTGTTAAGTTTTGGGGGGTTTACAAAATATTTCAAGACTATTTTGTATGTTTATGGTAATGTAATCTCAACAATTGAAGTGATTCAGAACCCTGTAAAATGTTTTATTTTTTTTAACAAATCAATGTATGGATCTCGCCATGGTTCTTTAGGTTGGGCCTTACTTGGATAACTGTTTGTTTCTTATAATAATAATATTTATTTTCAAAGAAAGAATACAAGTTCAAACTTAAAAGCTAACTAAAAACATGCATAACCAAAAATACTTGTTTATCTACTCGGTATTTAAATGACATGCAGAACCTACACTAAGATAAATAATCTTGTGTCGTAGGTGCCTGCGTTCTCTTCATGTGTATAGTTGAGTAGTCATAGTATGACACAAAGTAAAATAGAAAGATAATAAAGACAAATTTCACTACAAAGTGGTACAAATTATAATGTTACAATTGAGTTATATTTTAATCATAAAGAATCATGGCGAGATTTGTACAAAAAAATAAAGATTTTTAGAGACGTTAGAATGAAGTTATAATTGATCCTTGGTGCCTAAGGAATAACTTGAGCCATTTAAAATATTTTTAGAACCCCGGGATAAAAATGCGAATTTCTATGGCATGCCGCCGAATCGCGACTATTTGCGACCAAAACCGTTATGTTGTTGTTATGTTTTGCAGGGTTTATAAAATATTTCATGTATATTAACATGTTCCTGGTAATGTAATCTCAACATTGGAAGTGTTTAAAAACCCTCTAAAATGTTTTATTTTTTTGTACAAATCAATGTATGGATCTCGCCATGATTCTTTAGTGACCGACAATCCTAACTAATATTATAAATGCGAAAGTGAGTTTGTTTGTTACGCCATCACGCCTCAACTACTGAACGGATCATCATGAAATTTGGCATGCAGATAGCCTGTGGTATGGAGAAGGACATAGGCTACTTTTTATCTCGGGAACGCGGGTGACACCGCGGGGGACAGCTAGTAATTTTATAATTTCTTAATTAAGTATACATTTAAGTGTTAGTTATTTAATAGTTTAAGGTAAGTTATTAAATAAGATAGTTACAAGCATCCTCGTGAGAGTCCCAGGCGAGGGCAGGTCGGAAGGCCTGGCGGCCGCGGGGAAGGCGTGCTCGAGCAGGCGCCGCGCCGCGCCCGCGCACGCCTCCACCCACAGCGGGGACACCACTACACACGCTAGGGCTCGCGCCTTGGCGCGGGTCGACCGACATCCACCTGATCCGGTCTCATGTCGCTTTATAATTGTAGCTGGACTGTATTGTATAGTGGACTGTATTGTGTAGTGGACTGTATTGTATAGTGGACTGTATTGTATAGTGGACTGTATTGTAGTGGACTATATTGTATAGTTGACTGTATTGTATAGTGGATTGTATTGTATGGTGGTCTGTATTGTAGTGGACTGTATTGTAGGGGACTGTATTGTAGTGGACTGTATTGTATAGTGGACTGTATTGTAGTGGACTGTATTGTATAGTGGACTGTATTGTAGTGGACTGTATTGTATAGTGGACTGTATTGTAGTGGACTGTATTGTATAGTGGACTGTATTGTAGTGGACTGTATTGTATAGTGGACTGTATTGTAGTGGACTGTATTGTATAGTGGACTGTATTGTAGTGGACTGTATTGTATAGTGGACTGTATTGTATAGTGGACTGTATTGTATAGTGGACTGTATTGTATAGTGGACTGTATTGTATAGATAGTGGACTGTATTGTATAGTGGACTGTATTGTATAGTGGACTATATTGTATAGTTGACTATTAAGTATAGTGGACTATATTGTATAGATAGTGGACTGTATTGTATAGTTGACTATTAGGTATAGTGGACTGTATTGTATAGTACACTAGATGGTGGACTGTATTTTATAGTTGAATGTATTGTATAGTGGTGTACGGGCCTAGTAGTAGTTAGCCCAGTACATTTGAATTGTAGTTGATGTTGGAGTGCGCAGAGAAACCACTTGTGAAGTATCAAAAGTACATTGACTATATGCACAGTACAGTAACTGTTTGGTGATTCGTTCCTCTTGATGTTGTTGATGTAAGACGTTATAATGCACTCTAGTAAAATGTTAAGAATCCGTGTATTTATGCTATTGTTAGCGAGCAACAAAAGTAGGTTGCTGCATACACAGAAAAATGTACGGTGTTGAAACAGTACATTGGACTGTATTGTATAGTACACCACATGGTGGACTGTATAGCCAGACTACACGCTCATAGTGCCAAAACTGTTCACAGTACAATTAGACAGAACATGGTAGTAGCTACACGTGCAAGTAAGCACATGCAAACTTGACTGTGAAAACCTCATAGTGTTTTGAGAGTTCACACTCACATCACTCATTTATGTATTATTTTATTAATTTGCTACCTGCACAAACTGTTTTGTGCAGAGACATGCCTGCATGCAAGACGGAACGTGTAGTTGGGCTATAATAATCAGTTAAAAGAAGGTCGAGTTTAAATATCTATATGTTGAGACAGTAATGATACAGAGTTGTTATTACTCATCAAATTCGGGCAATTTAAGTATTAATAAAACTAATATAATCGGAATAATTCCTGTTAAATACATAAAAATCATCTAAATTGCTTTAAAATTTATTAAGAGAATGCATAAAATGATTCGTTGTTAATGTACTAAAAATCCAATCATTAATTTAATACGCATTTTTTTTATTCCAAAATATTAGATTTAGATTTTGATTGTTAACTTTTTGATATGAATGTATTTATACTGCACCTATTCCAATCACTGATAATAAGTAATACTAATGTATAGTAGCAAGAAGCAGTAGATCAAAAATAATTAATTCTCTTCATTTAATCCCTATGAGGAAAAAGATAAAGTAAAACTAACTAACCCTGTGCCCAAACTAGATGTGTAACAAGGGGGCTCCACACCGGCACTACAGATGCCCCCAGTGCAGACAATGCAGCCCGCAGCGCCAGGGCCCTGGTTTCCGACCCCACGTCTACCAAGGCCACCACTCCACGTAGAGTGTCACATGCTAGATGCTTGCCTCTTGTGTTCTCCTAGAAAATTGCGAGATAGTAAATTAATTATCTATACTATACTAATATAATATGGCTGAAGAGTTTGTTTAAACACACTAATCTCTGGAACTACCAGTTGGATTCGAAAAAAAATTCACTAATAGAAAGCTACAAAATCCCCGTGTGTCATAGGCTACTTTTTACTACTATATTTAAGTTTTTTGTGTTTTGTAAGTTTTTTTATTTGTTTAAAGAGGCTAATCTCTGGAACTACCAGTCGGATTCCAAAAATTCTTTTACTAATAGGAAGCTACTTTATCCCCCATATTATAGGCTACCAGGAACGGAGGTGATACTGCCTACCATATAAGGCAAAATGGTAAATTTACAGAGTTGAAAAGCTGCAGCTGAAAGCTAACATAAAATAAGATTGACAAAGCTAGTTTTTAGGATAATCCATACCTTATTTTTGTCCCTCATATCACAGATATTCCTGGCTGATTGGAAATTACTTTGTTTCTTCTTCAGTATATTTTTAGCAATGTTGCCATGACTTTTTGCCAGAACACCTATTTGTGGTCTTGCTGATGATGCCTCTGTACCTTTAAGAGCTGACCATTCTTCTCTTAATCGTATTCGTTCAACTACTGCTGAGCGTCGCTGAAAAAGATGGTATAAAATCGACTTATGCAAGTTATCCGAATGCAAAATATGATTGTCAAACTTAGTTGTTTACGTTCTCATAAAAACAGGGTACTTGATAATAATTGAATGAAATACTTACCAAACCAGCTGCACTTCTGTTATTATTTTCTTTGTCCATTTTTTGAATTCGTCCTAATACATGCACGAATATATACAATATAACGAAGTAATAGTTTACTTTATCTTACGATTATTTAGTTCCGGGATTATTAGAGAAAATCATGGTATAAAATAAATAAATTAAACCTTGCAATTCATTAGTAAAATAAATAATTCTATTCATAAAATATAACTGAACTTTTTACAAACAAACAAGACAAGACAGACAACAAGTTACGACTTGTTTGACGTCTGTCAAAAATAAACTGTCAAAAGTGTTGCTATGCTGCTAAAATAGGAACTACTAAATGAACGGGTGAACAAAACATTGGATTTTGAATATTTTAACTAAGTATAGTTTTTTTTCAATAATTTAATTTTATTAATTTAATGAGGTTATTTTTTTATGCAAATGTTAGCAAAAGATACCAACAATAGTACAAAATTATACTTGCGATAATACGTCAAAATATCAAATAGTGCGTAGATACCAATAATAGTAAAAAATATACTCGCGATGACACGTCAAAATACCAAATAGTGTGTAGTGTACTGTAATGCTCTCATTGTAATATTCACCTGCATATCCTACTTTACCCCACTAGGAATGGAATTTCGAAAATTCCTTTCATAGGCTACAAAAATTAAATTATTAAAAGAAACAAAAACCCGACTGCGTAAAAAAAAAAAAACCGAAAAGAGAAAAACAAGCTCTTCACATTTCAATAATTTAATTTATTTCAGACTTTTTAGTTTTATTAATGAATGAGTTGTATGTATAATTAAGTAAATGAGCGGTACGGTAAAGTAAAGCTAACAAACATCGCATTTCTGTGAGTTACGTACGGTAACCGCTCAGTAGGTTAGGTATACTGTCCTTGCATTAAACGTGTTTTTTTGCAGTTTACTTCAAAATGGTAGCATAAAAGTATTATAATATATACATATTTGGAATGGGCTATTTACAATTTATTTATTTATTTATTTTACACACAAATTACAGCTATCATTACAGGTCTACCTAATACGATAGTGTATGTTAATAATAAGACACAAAAAACAATTTAAAATATTATCTACATGCTATACTCAAAACTGAATTTCTAAATTCATTGGCTGAACATGAGAACAGGTCAATTTCCTCGGCAACCAGATTTAGTGTATGCAATACTCTTGTTATCTTGTTTGTTACAAGCTTTCATTTGATACCCATATTGTTATGATAACGACATTTTTGTTTTTAATTCCCCCCTCTTTTTTTATTCGTAGACGCCATATAAAAACAATATACCCTATGACACTCCCACAGTTAAGACGAATCTAAAGACACCTCATAGGTTAAAATCCATCGAGCCGTTTAGGCCGTAGAGCGTGCCAAAGAAATAGACATACATACACTCGAAAAACATAACCCTCCTTCCAGCTCAGTCGGGTAAAGAGAACCTATGGCAATGTCCTATACATAGCATAAGAACCAGAAGAACATCGAAAAAAGAAACAGAGAGATTTCTTCTTTTAAATACATTATATTATATATATTTATATACACGTGAATGATACAATTATCTTAAGAGTTTGTTTGTACTTCAAAAAGACTTTTCAAAGTAAAACCTTCTTTTAGTGGCTCTATAGCTAGGCCTAAATATGGGCTATACACTGGTTGTACTTCACTATCCCCTTTATTTTGAGCAAGTTGTGATGCTAAGTAAAGGTTTGGCCCCATTTCACCTCTTGGTTCGCCAATTTCCTCTAATTCTTCGATGTCATCTATTGTTGAATGTGAAACCTGTAAAAGTCACTTCAAGTAAAAAATTACCTAATTTAAAAATAAAGTGCCGAGTAAGTTTTTATGCTTACGTCATCGCCCCAATTGATTTCTATTCCAAATATTGGTTTATCAGTGTACGCTTGGTGTAGAGCCTGCAGTTCAGTAAGCAAAGGCCGAAGTCTATCTCGAGGGTCAGCCCTGAATCCCAACACATAACCTCCTGATGATTGTCGAACGACAAATACCAGTGCTTCACCGAATTTCGAATCACGTATCGAAATCTGTAAAAGTAATTTTCTATTTATATTATAATAATTTGCCTCATTAAACCAATTTATTTTAATATAGAGTAGAAACGTCACATTTTCTATGAAGAGTTTTCTTATGATACCCCTATGGTGAAATTACCCGTCAAATCGTGTACTTGGTAGTTATTATTAGTTAGAATAATTAACAGTTTGACAGGTATTTTGAGCATAGCGTTATCTTAAGAAAACTCCTCATTATTGATATAATAATAATGTAGGTAAGATAGCTACTAAAACTGTAAAAATAATTAGCGCATGGTAACACCCATAAAAAATAAAATGCTAAGAAGCTTTGATACAAAGCCTTTTTGCCTAATTTCAGACATTTGCTGTCCTTTATAAGCCACATTTATTAAAACCCAGGCTCTTTTTGTTATATGACGCCAGAAAGTGACGGCTATATTTAAATCCTGGGTTTTAGACTAGCTTTAAACCTTCTAACGTAATAAGGGGGATAAATGGGGATACGATCGTCCCTTTTTTTTTTTTTGCGTGGGGAAATCCTCATGGGATACCCAACCGCCTCGGGGGTAGCGGCCAGGTTATGCCGGACTTGTACCGGCTAAAACCCCACGGTGTTCGCCATCTGCGCTATAGAGAGCTCTCGTGTTGAACGCGTACCTGCTCACCCCTCCAAGCGCGGCGCTAAGATAGCTCGTCCCGGGGGAAGTGTGACACCTCCCCCCAGCACCCTCGCTGTGCTATCGCACGATGAGTCGTGACCACATCGACTCATCATCCTTGGGTTCGCTTCTGGGCGCACAGAGCCCCCGCTCTGATTGCCCACGGCCCCAAAGGCCCCGTTTAGTCGCCTTTTACGACAGGCAGGGGAACACCGTAGCTGTTATTCTAAGCCCGAGCTACAGGACAGGGGGGCCGCGACGAGGCACGTTTGTGCCCCGGCGGCTTCGCCTCCGGGTGGGATCGGCCCTCTCCCGATCCCGCTCAGAAGCCTCCTTCTGGACCATTACGGTCTCACAGAAGGAGGCTACTGCTCTCCACGCTGTATCCCCGCTCAGCATCGCCGACACGACTGCTGGCAGGGAGAGATTCCGTCCAATTTCTTGGACCAGGATCCGCCGCTCAGGTTCCCACGCAGGGCACACCGCAAGCGTGTGCGATGCGGAATCCTGGTCGCTCCCACTTCAGTGGAAGCAGGCCGCCGTCGCCTCACGTCCGATCCTATACAGATAATCACCATAGCACCCATGCCCGGTAATTATCTGTGTAAGTCTGTAGGTGAGTCGTCCACCTTGTCGCTGCATCCAGGCCTCGAAGACCGGCAGGACTGCTCCTACGACGCGTTTGCGCGCAAACCGCTCCTCGTGAAGTCTTGCGTGCCACGTCGCGAATGCGATAATTTGCTCCTGCCGTTTGATCGCCTCATCTAGGTCGCCTCCACCGCTCTGACGGACGGTGCGAATTCGGTCATAGACCCTCGCATCCATGTCCGCCAGAATATCAAGTGGCGGAAAGCGAGCCAGAATTGTCGCCGCCTCAAAGGATACTGTGCGGTATCCTCGTACGACCCGTAGCGCCATAAGGTTCGTCCCTACCTTAGATCTTCAACGAATCCCCATACATCAATTGACACCTTTTTAAGTATATGAAAATGGCTGCCGAAGAACTTACTTCCTACCCCTTTTTCTGGATTTCAATAACTTACATTCTCAATAGTAATATAAGGCATGGACACATTGAAGGCGTCGTTGACATCCGCATACCAGACCACACGGATGTTGGTGACCACCATTGTGCCAAGATTACCAGAATCACTGGACAGGTTCCAGATGCTGTGTTCGTGGAGGCAGATCTGAAATATTGTCGATTTTTTTAGGGCCGGATTGCCCATAAAGCATTGTATGCAACCTAAGGGCCCAGCATCGGCTAGGAGAACCGCGCACCGATTAATAAAAAATTGTAGAAAAATTTCTTTTTTGATGTTAGAAAAGTTTGTAAAGACGCCGCGATATGGTAATCCGGCCCTGCAAACATTATCCTTATTGACAAAATCGTAATTAATAGGTATATATTCTGCATATTTTTTCATAGCGTCGACAGGGAGATCATTCCGCAACCTTAGCGTCCGAGGTTAGGAAGCTCCATTGAAAATAATTATAGCATACTGTGATATAAAACCAGCAAGAAAAGTCTTTCCTTGCAAGTTAAGGTACAGGTTTAAACTCTCACCGCTAGATGGCATGCAATAGAACACACCAGGGGGCCAAGTCTGCTATTTCAATTGTGTTCCAATGAACTTTCAGTGGTATCAAAATTGTGACATTTTACAGTTTTGGTAGTCTACTTACTAACAGCAGTGTCATTATGTCACAATTTTGACACCACTGAAAGATCATTGGAACACAATTGAAATAGCAGACTTGGGCCCCTGGTGTGTGTGTGCTTTTGCATTAGAGTGCACCTCAAATAAATGTACAAACGTGTGCATGCATTACTTGTACAGTGGTTATTTATGTCGGGGTTATTCATCAGCCCGGTTGCGGTCCCCATTCGGAAGGCAAACCGATTGGACAGTCTTCCGAACAGAATGGCTTCTATTTTTAAAAAGACTTTCATTTAGAATTAGGATTCATTTAGACAGAGACAGCATCAAGTATAATGGTGCGTCCATGCTTGGCGAACCGAGCACGAGCCGAGCCACGAACGAGCACACTGCGAGCATGATTCGCGTAGCGTGGACGGGCTCGCGAACCTCGAACGAGCGCGATATAGTCAGTTTTTTCACGTACAAAATGATTCGCATCGTGCTCGTTGTAGGTTCGTTCGTGGCTCGGCTCGTGCTCGGTTCGCCAAGCATGGACGCACCATAAGATATTTTTTTGCCCGTAAGACGTTGGAGCTGTGACTGGTTTGATGCGTAAAATGAGACAGGTTACTTACTTTTTCAAGTGGGAGCATTTTCAAATGTTTGTTGTGTACGATGGAACTTCTTAATTTAAGGTCTCTGTAGAGCCGTGAACCAGCATACGCTCTGAAATTATTTTGAATGCTAGTGTACTTACATACCTTCTTAGTGAAATGTGTACTGCCATACAGTAGTACCCAACTAATATGGCTTACCGATGTACCTGCGCAGAAGACACATTTTCAAAGCGCGGGAAATGCTATTGGTCGGCAGCTGCCGCCATGTGTGCGGAGGGGCGTGACTTGCGAGTGAGACGGAACTAACAGCTGCAGTGTATTATGAACCTTATAGTAGTGATCTAAGGTTGATTGTAAGTTTTAAGCATTCTTTTGTTAATCTTCGGGTCACACTTTCTTTTCTGTGCGAACGCAGATTCACGACGCGCCTTATCAGTTGGGTACTACTGTACCTACTTACACATCTGAGTTACATATAACACACTAAATAATATGACAGAAAATCAGAATGCTGGCAATGGCAGATGTAGGCAAGAAGACACCTTCGCAGTAGTTAATTTTTCGGTCTGTTTGGCGGAATGAAGAAGGGGGGATCGCCAAGCTGCACACGATTGGTTCGTCAGTCAATGCTCGTAGTCTATTGGATTCTCGCGTGTCATTTGTTTACTGTGATTTGGCCAAAAGTGTACATGCGCGAGCTTGCCCCCACTACTGCCTATCTGTGCTCACCATTCGTGCCTCATACTGTACCATGCTAACTGAAGTAGTAAACCATGACCCTGAACGTTTGAACGTTGCCCTACAAAAATCTCATTATTATAACAGAATTAGTAGGTAAGTATAGTCCTTTTTAAAAGTTTTTGAAAATTCCGCCCCCCATTTCGCCCCCTTTTGCAATGTATTTTTTTATAATATAGAGCTGGCCGTGACAGGCGGACGATAGATGGACGGAATCGCACCAGGGTTATTTTTGCTTCGAAGGCCTAAAAGGAGCCAGATAAAGGAAAATGGACTTACCTATGTACCCCAACAACAGTAGTATAATGGCGCACACAGTTCGGAGATAGATTGGTAAAGATGAACTCATATCTATTCGACTTGAAGGCAGCTAGCACGTTCAACGCCTGCGTGGTGCCCCTCAGGCCTGAGTTAACCACTTTTGTGGTCATTGAGATTAAGCAGCTTAGGCCTATTGCTAGGAAATAGAGATTTTAAGAGAGCTAGAGCATAGCGTTTTTTCGCTCAAAGAGCAGCTCGACTGGGGAAGTACCTCCACCTTACAGAATACCGCAGCCAAATAACTTTATGTTGTGTAAAGTTGTGTTCCTGCGCGTGAGTAAGGTCGCCAGAGCTCATTGGGGAGGGGGGAAAGATCGGTAACGCGTGAGCGATGCTTCGTGTGTTGCAAGCGTCCATATGGCTACGGTAACCGCTTACCATCAGGAGGGCTTACGGCCCTCCTGATGGCTTGTTTACCGAATTAGTCGTATAAAAAAAGAAATGTTTCAGAAGGCTTTATAAGCAGGTGGCTAACCTGATGGTAATTGGTCTCCGTTACCCATGGACATTAAAAGGGGAATTACCAATCTGTTACCGACCGACCAACAAAGACAAAATCTAGAAGTCACCTCTCAGGTTGGCTTCTCTGCTTGGCGACAGATTTTCAACTTGGGGGTGGTAGCCAGGCAGGCGGTACACTGTATCCTACCACCGTGCTAAGGATGTCTCATTGATTTTTACTTTACCGAAAAGTTAAGTTCATTGTAGGACAAGCTTCGTCACAGATTTTTCAGTAAAAAAAAGTATTTTGTTTCTTTCGAAGTTACTCTATGGACCTTTTCAAGTAGAAGACTTTTGCAGATGTTATTTTGCTTCTTGAATCTATTTACCTCCTGTACCTCAAGTGTAAAGAATTGACTTTAGTAAACGCTTACTAACGCTTTTCCGTTTACATTTCTCTATAGGAATTGGCAAAGCGCCTCTAGCGGAATACTCATGGTACTAATTTGTCCCATACTATTTAATTTATACTAAGGAAGAGTAGATGGTCAATGTTCCCGCGGCCGATCACCCACAAGATGGACACACCTCATAAAATCATCAACAAGTTGTTCCCTTAGTGAATGTACACGCAGTGCCGCGAATACAGAAAGATGGAGAAAGAGAGATGGTCTCGTAAAAGACGCAACAAAATCATCAGACGAACCACAACCACGACCACTCCGCCAGGAGTGTACGACTGAGAAGAAGAAGAAGAATTTAAAGTTAACGCAAACGCATTAATATGCGTTTATTAACGTAAACTCTTTACACTCAGGGTGCTGGGCTGAAAATTCCCCAAAACTGCCCATTTCAAAAGTTTCACACTTACACAAATTTATCCTAGGTGAACCTATAGAGTGCCAAATAATCCTCAGGTTTGTGACCACCATCCGACCCTTGGTTCCGCTGTTCCCCTTCGTGTCTTCGATCGGTTCGATTCTGTCGAAGATCTTCTCGCCTGGCCTGAGTTTTAAGTAGCTGGAAAATAATAAAAAAAATATCCTTAATAGCATCAATCATCATCATCAGCCTACAATGTCCCACTGCTGAGCACAGGCCTCCTTTTTAAGGGTATGTGCAGATACTCCACCACGCGTGCCCACTGCGGATTTATTTAGGTTCGCAAACTGGTCGTTACAGCAGTTACACATAAAATTAAATACTATAAAGAACATGGTAGACTGAACGGCCTTCTAGGAGCGAACACAACATGCACACTAATATTGCTCACTTTACATCGAGATATAACTAACTAATGAGAGGCATAAGTAAATTGAGTGTATGAATTATAAGTATTACAAAGAGATAACGAAATAACAAAAACAACAAACTACATTTTTTAAAATTTGCAAGAGAATTGGTTTACATTTTACATTTTTAATTCTTTAATTGTTTTGACCGAAAATGTCCAGGTCCCGACACACACTATTGTAATTGGAGCACATGCGATACAATGGCGAGTTTTGACCATAATTAGTACTGCATGAAGGAGGTGTGAATGTTTTGCGATTGTGTAGGCGGCTACCAATACGTGGTATAGAGAACTGAATCTTCTCAAGTAGATCGGGGCTATCAATTTTGCCCATTATAATTTTTTGTAGAAACACGATAAACTTAAATAAATTATTAAATATCCAATAGATTTAGGTCAGTATTACTCTGAAATCTATACACCGCTCGGCTCACACGTGGCTAGCTGCTACCGCTCATCCATCTAGCTAGTAGCTAAGTCGGCCAGTGAGTTTTATATGGAGGCGATGCGCGCGCGGCGCGAATAACAACTCTTTGCACAACGTAATATCAAGAATGCTTTCTCTTTAATTGTTAATTATTTCGAAAAAAAAGCCAAACATAGTCAGATTGTCCAAAAAATATTTAATAAATGTAACCTTGCTGAGTTTCTTGCCGGATTCTTCTCAGTTGAAGGCCGAGTTCCGAACCGGTGGTCACTTCAGTAAATGTGACCTTCATAAGTGCCCTTCTGGGGCCTAAATTGAATAAATTGCTTTGACTTTGAATGATAGTTCTAGTCGGGTTACTGTTGAAAGCATTTTGTACATCGACTGATCTAAGAAAATTGATAATTTTGAAAGGGTCTGACACACCAGCCTTCTAAGCAAGCTTCCTTGATATGAAATCTGGTGGTCTGTGCGCTTGCATTTCCAATTTCCTGAGCGAATGGTCTATTCATGTAGTCATAGACGGGTGTTCGTCGGACCTTTTCGCAATCAATGCCACAGAGTTCAGTTCTCTCTGCAACCTTATTTCTGCTGCATATTAACGATCTGGTGAAGCCCGGTACCTTTGGGTACGTAGACGATAGCACCGTTGTCATATTTCCAGCGCGCGAATCACCAGTGACTAGATCCAATTGTTGCGAGAGGCCATGGTAGAGCGTTTGAACGTAACTTTACAGGCAGTCTCCGATTGGGGCAATGCCAATCTGGTCACTTTTAATGCTACCAAGACGCAGGTGTGTCTTTTCAACACCAAACGGAGTCCTTTCTACCAGGCTCTCGCCCTCGACTCAATAAACCGCCGAGCCAGAAGACTCATCGAATATGAGACGAAACTCACGAGCCTCGACCATCGAAGAAAAGTTGCTTGCCTTATCGGTTTTCTATAGGATATATTTTGGAGAGTGTGTGCAGGAATTGTTAACCTTATTCCAACCACCATCCACATTTTTACTCCGAACCACAAGAAACCGGGAAAATTTTTACCCGTACAATGTTGACATACTGAAAATACGGACAGTGTTTTGCATCGTCAATTATAATGCGAACAGCAAGGGAGTGGAACTTGCTCCCGGCGACTGTATTTCCTGACTCTTAGAATCTAGGGACTTTCACGGCCAGAATGAATAGGTTTCGTTTGGGTTAGCATGCTCCACCTTAGGCTTTGTCATTATCCTTTATGGATGGCTCAGTGGCCAAACACAAGCCCATTTTTTTTAAATATTACTTGCAGTTTAATTGAATTTTTATTTAAAAGCAAGCAATGGAAAAACAATAAAATACAACACCTCTCTTCAAACTACTAATAATTTAGCATAAAACTACGCTTACAATTTAAAATTACAAAAGATTGCAAAAAAAAATACTAAAATCCGAAAAATCCGGATAATCCGGATTTATATGTGATGATAAACTTTGAATCCGGATTTGAAAAAAATACGGATTTTGCAATCCCTATTTGGACGTGAGGACATGGGACTCTTCTAAGAGCTAGCGATAGATATAGCAATTTTTTTCGGTACCAATTTTGATATTATTGAAACGTTAGAGTTAGAAAGTTAATAGAGTGACTGTACTAGAGTATGGTTCGTGAGCACTGGTACGGACCAAACACAAACTACCAAGAGAACTTGGGACCAAATTGGCAAATTGGGCCTTGAAACGAAATGCGAGTACACAGTTTGAACAACTAAATGAATGAATGAATGAATGAAATATTCTTTATTGTATAGACTGACATATAACAAGTAACAAAAATACACATATACAATATAGGCGCTTCCAGGCAACCTTTGCGTACAGGAAATAATTTCTAAAGTTGGCAGGTTGAGTATCTACCTACAAATACTACAATATATACGAAATAAACTAATAATATATATACACAAATACTTTGAGAAATATTAAAGCTATATCCTAATACTTACATAAATAAAATATATAAATAATGATAAATATGTAAATAAACTAAATACTACTATTACCACAGACTATTACATAATAACAGTAACAAAGGGAAAATAAAAATGAATTAAAGAGAGTGATAGTAGGAGAATAACTGAGATTTGAAAGATTCAATAGTCTGAGCTTGAGCAACTAAACTACATAAAACGAATGCCAATGGTGCCGATTCTGTTGTAAATTGCACTCAATATTTTTTAGTCACATCTCATCTCATTCTTATCAACATTATTAAAAAAGGATAGAACACATTTAAAGCTGTCAATTTAATATTTGCCGTCTTATTTTTCGTGTTGACAGGACTTAATTTCTTACATCCTTTTCTTATGTTCTTTGTTAGAAAGAGATATAGTGAGATTAAAATTAGTTTAGCTGTAGACAACAGACAGGGCCAATATCTCGTTTATTATCGATACTTTAACCGAGAACAAAATGACAAGGAATCCATATCGACATTTTGTCTGTCTGTAAATCAACTAGTGTACGATATATCTGTGAATGCATCTATATGGAAACTGCTCACGTTTCGCAGGTAACGTTGGTAACGTTATAACTCTATAATGTTTTAACTCTATGATTGTAACGCTTACGCAAAAGGTAGATCGAACAGCACTTCCCTGTCTTCCCATACTCCTCCGGATTTAGATTTACTCATTACTAGGTTTTGTTTTGATAACTAATAAACCACAGTTGTTTGTCAACCGGTTGCCATGGTTACGTGCTATGCGCAGTTAAATTAATTGAAACAAAATAACTTTACAGTCCTTAAAATTTATTCTATATCTGTGTATCAATGAATAAAATAAATAACCTGGGACATTCCTCACACACGGTCATCTGATCCCAAACTAAGCTGAGCTTGTACTATGGAAACCAGATAACTGATATAAGACACTTTGATTAAGGATACATCCAGATTGAGTGTTGAAGCTGTGCACGCGTCGATAAAAATAGGCCCTAACTGTTAGAGGCTAAATCAAATAAAAATAAATAAAATTGCGAAATAATGTTCGTTCAATATTTAAATTTCTCCCGATTTTAATGGGAATATTTCAACAACTGCTATCATTATGAACGTCACTATGACAAGCAGAATGACGCAGAGGGAGCGTAAAACGTAGCTGTTACGCGCAGCAGCCTGTAAAAGTTGGCCTGTTTTATATATTCGTGTAGTATGGCGACGTTCTTTCTAGGTATATTTATTTCTATGATAATACATTTACTACTACCCAGACTCAGGATATGCAGACATGTTCATGCACACTAATGCATGTCCTGGGTGGGAATCGAACCTGGGACCTGCGGCGTGGCCCGTCAATATTGTGTCTAAGGTGTATTCTAGAACGTTTCAAGGCACTGTCAAATCGGATTATATATTTAGACTGCAGTCTTGAGTTAAAGTTACGAGATAGTCTGACTTTAATAACATTAAGTAAACAGGTATGACAACTCAGCGATAAGTGACTCTGACATTGATTTTAAATTCTGTTATAATCTTCTTATCCTGGCCCTGTACTGTAATGCATTATACGACAGCGACAGTAGCGCCAAAAACCATTGTTTCGTTAATTAAATGAAAGTTTACATTTTGACAGGTACTTAAAACAAAATGGCCGTCGTTATAAGTTGATTAAACTGTCAACCAGTTTAAAAGCTATTAAGTGCTTATGGCTTCTCTTATAATTATTGACGAATATCAGACCTCGTAAAGGATCTGTCGTTTGATAATGCATTTACTTAAAGCTTTTGTATTTTAGCATAATTTGATAAATCATCTTAAAATCTTATTGGGGTGTTAAAGTTGGTATATCTATCCATGCATCTATCATCTATATTCATAAAAGGATAAATTTGTGTCATAGCAGACACATACGATTACGCACGGCACAAACCAAACGTTCAAAAAGTTGAAATCTTGTAGACAGCAGGCTCCTTACCTATCACATGCCTGTTCTTCTCAGTTGAAGGCCGACTTACGAACTGGCGGTAACTTCAGTAGCTTTGACCTTCATAGATGCCCTTCTAGGGCCTAAATTGAATAAATGGCTTTGACTTTGACTTTGACATAGGCAGTGTCGGTTTTGGGACTATACCCCGAGTGTAAAGAAGTGATATTAATAAACGTTTACTAATCAATTTGTATGGGAGAGATTAGTACCATGAGTAATTCGCTAGAGGCGCTGTGCCAATTCCTATAGAGAAGTGTCAAAAACGCAAACGCCTTTACTAACGTCAATTCTTTACACTCGGGGTACTGGGCGCTACAATCACCAAGCACTAGAATAATGGTAGGGTAGCGCATGAAAAAGGCGTATAAGCAAACGCGGTGGGCACTTCCTGGCAGGGCCAACATCATGGACTCGTTTTCAGGGTCTGTTATTATGACCAAATATCAGAAATTAGGCCTGTGTGGCGCCCTATCCCGATTCACGTAACAAAACTTCAACAGTGTCAAAAATTTGTGAACGGATTTGGATGAAACTCGGCACACAGGTAGAATATGTTCTGGATTAATACATATGATACTTTTTATCTCGAGAAAACAATATATATCTCGGGAACGCGGGTGAAACCGCGAGGGCCAGCTAGTGATCTATAATTTAGGAAATTTCGGAGAATCTGCCTGTTCGGCCTCAAACTCCTGTGAAACTAGGACAAATTCCCGGAAAACTAGATGAATACCTGACGCCTGCATTAAGACTACAATATAGGTCGGACCATTTGGAGTTACACAAGAAAGTGCAGAATTCAAACACACTGGGCTTTTGGAGAAGACTACTACGCGAGGAAATCATACTACCTAACCTATACGGTACCTACTGAAGTAGGTAATTTGTAGTGGTAGAATCTCTGCCATGCAATCAGGGCCGTCTTTTACCTATTGGAAGCCCTGAGTACACTTGTTATGGGGCCCCCGGGGCCCCCTATGACTACGACAGAGGAAAACTTTATTAAAATATTAAAAAAAGCATAGATAAGTAACGTTCTAGATTGATTGAAATGTTTTATTTCTCTACACATACATTAAATTAAAATAACCCTCCATCCGGGTCAATCGGGTAAAAAGGAAAAACTACTCTCTTAGCATTCACTATATTATGCAAGTTAGTACTTAAACTTAAGCATGTTGATTGAAGAGGTACTCTTCTTGCTTTGAGTTAATCAAAATCATCAGACACTTCAAAGTCTATGTCTTAGAGCAGAAACATATTTTTATCGGTAATATTGGTAATCAGCTTGTGATCTGTCAAGAACTAGAGACCCCATAGCCGCGGGGCCCTGGGCATTTGCACGGAGTACCCAGTGGAAAAGAGGAGCCTGCAAGCAATATTTCAATGGCCTTTCCATTGAAATATATGTATAAGAATATTGCATGGTAAGGATCACGTTTTAGACCGTAGACCGTTGTAAGTCGGCCTTTGCTTGCGGCGGGCGGCGCGGGCCGCGCGAGTCGCCCACAATCTTACACTAACCAATGACGTAATTTTTTTCATTTGATGTTATAGATTGTTAGTAGACCAGGTCTGAACAACGTTTGTTCTAGCGTTGAAACGATTAAAAAGTCACTGTGTATAATTATTTATTTATTTATTTAACATGATATAACAGCATTTTAACAAAAAATTATTAAAAAAAAAATAGAACTTACATTACTAATACATTTGCCAATAATAAATATCTACTCTGTAAAATTATTTAACAAAACTACCGGTGGGTAGGAAACTATATTCATCATCATCATCATCATCAGCCTATAATGTCCCACTGCTGAGCACAGGCCTCCTTTCACAAATCAGGGTGAAAGGGAATGGGCAGATACTCCACCACGCGTGCCCACTGCGGATCGGTGGAGGTAGGCTAGTGGTCAACCTACTGTTGGAATTTTTCAAGCCGCCTAGGAGGCATCCAACTAGCTTAACGACTATCACAATTAAGTGATAACCGGGACCAACGGCTTTACGTGCCTTCCGAAGCACGGAAACGCTCGATTTGAAATACCACTAGGCGGTCACCCATCCAGGTACTGACCAAGACAGACGTAGCTTAACTTTGCCGATCGATTAAGAACGGCTAATCATGCTACACCACGAGCGCTTCGAGGAAACTATATTACTTTAAAGAAACTACAAACTAAAGCAAACGGTGGTCGTCGCATCATGTGGGTGTGTGTGTGTGAGTGTGTGTGAGAAGCGTTGAGTGAAGAGTAGCTGCCTGAGCACGACATAGTAGGTTCTTTGTTCACAATAAATAAATAAAGCACAGTTTACATGTCGATTTATTTTTATATAGAAAATTTCCTCAAGTCTGCCGCTGCTTCCGATTAACGGCAAAGTCTATATTATATTAACGTAACCGAATAAAGATAATGTTCAAACTAAACAACTTTATTGTGTATTCTAAAAGTAATTACGTAACCCGTTAGCTAAGAAACTCGAACAAAACTTGTTTTATTTGTGTTTTATGATTAATGTTGTGTGTCGGCGGAATTGGCTTTTTAGCGGAATGTGTTTGTAAACATAATTTAAGATGAGTTATATTTATGCCTAGTCGACACCTGCGGCTCCACCCGCATGAATCTGCGGAGTTCTCTCACATAGCCGAAAGGTTCCTCTTGCAGCTCACTAAGTAACTCTGAAATCCACTGATTTATAAGTGAATTATTGGACCGACAGAAATACACAATAAAAAAAACTGTCTAGAATATGATTTATAAAATCGGGGCGTTACTATGAGGCACGAATGGTGAGCACAGATAGGCAGTAGTGGGGGCAAGCTCGCGCATGTACACTTTTGGCCAAATCACAGTAGTCAAACGACACGCGAGAATCCAATAGACGACGAGCATCGACTGACGAACCAATCGTGTGCAGCTCGGCGCTCATCCCCTTCTTCATTCCGCCAAACAGACCGAAAAATTAACTACTGCGCAGGTGTCAATCTGTGCTCACCATTCGTGCCCCTTACTATATACATCGATACTAGGAATTTCATCTGTTTGTTATCGACTTACCTGTTTATACCTGCCAACTGCCAATCCAATAGTCATGCCATTAAAAATAGACAACCCAACGTTTTAGCATAGGCTTCATACTTTATATTAGAATAAATAAAAAAAAAAAAACCGACGGCATAAAACAAACAGATGGGCTCTAAAAGTAGTTCTCTACACCACGTCTAAAAGTAAAGTCTAAAAGTAGTAGTTCGGGGGTGTAAGGGTCCATATAACACCTTTTGGATCTTTGCCAACCTCACCTGCTCGTGGTGCACCCTGCTGACCAACAAACGAGGCTCTGGCTCTTTATTTGAACCCCGCTTCGGGTTGTGGTGGACAGGCGGCGGCCCCACATAATTCTTACGCCGCTCGGCTTGGTGGTAGGACATATCCATGTCCGACTGGCTAGCGACCACCCTCGTTAGTAAGTCTGTCGTGAAGCAGTTCGCTGTGTTTCGACAGGGTTTACGAGAGCCAGCCCCCCCTCCGAAGTGGACAGTGTGTGTGATGGTAGGGTCCAGCGATGTGATCTAGGAGATCTCCAATGTGTGTGACGTGTTGGGTTGACATGGGGGCCAGGGAGACCCGGTGAAACGGCTGTCCGCTGGCCGCCCGCCGGTTAGTAGGGGACCCGAACCTGGGCATCACTTATAACCTCCGGCCCAGGAGGCTGTCCCGCCAACCGGCGCATAATCCCGACGAGTGTCTGTCTTGCCGGGGGAGGAGACCGGAGTGGAACCAGACAGGCACTCCCTGGGGGGACCGGGGGCCCTTCCGTCCCCCATGTCAATCCCACAGCTTGTCGCTGCATTCGGGTCGACCCCATTCCATTGCCCTTTGCCTCCGCGATCACATTCACTGCACACTTCCTATAATCCCCTTTTTTTCGCTTTTTTTAAATGGTTCACAATAAGAAAAGAATAAGGTTTCGTTCAGCGGTTACCCCTTCCACACTCAGAGTGGATTTTTGCAATATAAGGGGGCTCCATAGTAACATCAACGCCGTCCATCACCATCTCGAGACGGCGACGCCGGCCTTGCTCTTTTTGACGGAGACACAGATTGCCTGCCCGTCCGACACATCGTATCTTAACTACCCTGGCTACAGTCTAGAACATTTGTTCGTTCCAAAAGCCGGGGTATGTATGTTCGTCCGGGAGGGCATCTGCTGTCGACGTCTTAGTAACCTGGAAGACAGAGACCTGTCAACTCTCTGGGTACGCGTAGACTACGGTGGGTCCACCCGTATATATGCGTGCCTCTACAGGTCTCATCACGGCGACGCCGAGACAACTCGCTTTTTTGAACGCGTCCAAGAAGCGACCGACAGTGTGTTGGAACGGTATCCCACAGCTGAGGTAATTGTCCTCGGGGACTTTAATGCTCATCATAGTGAGTGGTTGGGGTCTTCGCGGACCGACCACGCAGGGAAAACCGTCTATGACTTTGCTCTGGCCTATGGTTTCTCGCAACTGGTGCAGGAAGTAACCCGCATTCCAGATATTGAGAACCATGAGCCCTCTTTGCTGGACCTTCTGCTGACCACGAATCCAGATAATTACCAGGTGTCCGTCGGTGCCCCTCTAGGGTCTTCCGATCATTGCCTGGTCCAATCTGTGGTGCCACTTGCGCAACCAGGAAGATCTCGACCCCGCGAGACGCGCAAAGTTTGGCATTACCGGTCAGCAGATTGGGATGGACTGCGGGAGTTTTATGCGTCCTACCCATGGAGGCAGCTTTGTTTCTCAACGAACAATCCGGATAGCTGCGCAGACTCGGTCGCCGATGTCGTATTGCAGGGCATGGAATGTTATATTCCGTGTTCTGTAGTGCCCATCGGTGGAACGAGTCAACCCTGGTTCGACGGGCCCAGTGCAAAGGCTAATAGCTTTAAGCAGGATGCCTATCGGGCCTGGTCAAAAGCGCATGCTCGAAACGATCCGGATAAATCCAAAATGAGAAAAATATACAATTCTGCCTCTTGGTCCAGCAAGAAGCAAATTGCCAGAGCGAAGTTCCAGCACATCGGCAGGATTGGCGATCGGCTTGCAGGCTTCCCTTCTGGGAGTCGAGCATTCTGGTCGCTCGCCAAGGCTGTCGAAGGTAACTTCTGTCGGTCGTCGCTTCCACCTCTGCACACACCGGATGACTCTCTGGCCCACACTGCAAAGGAGAAAGCTGAATTACTGGCAGCCCTATTTGCAGCTAATTCGACACTTGACGACCGGGGAGCCACACCGCCTACCATCCTGCGGTGTAAAAGCTCTATGCCGGAAATCCGCTTCTCGCAAGTCGCGGTCCGACGAGCTCTGTTCTCCCTTGACGTCCGAAAGTCGAGTGGGCCGGATGGTATCCCCGCCATTGTGCTAAGGACGTGTGCTCCAGAGTTGTCTCCTGTGTTGACGCGCCTATTCAGGCTTTCCTATACCGCCGGACGTGTTCCTTCTTCGTGGAAGACCGCCCTAGTACATCCGATCCCCAAAAAGGGTGATCGAACAGATCCGTCAAACTACAGGCCTATAGCGATAACCTCCCTTCTCTCTAAGGTGATGGAGCGGATCATCAACACTCAGCTGCTCAGGTACCTAGAGGAGCACCAGCTGATAAGCGACCGCCAATACGGCTTCCGTCATGGTCGTTCAGCTGGAGACCTTCTTGTTTACCTGACGCACCGATGGGCTGAAGCCATAGAGAGTAAAGGCGAATCTTTGGCAGTTGGCCTAGATATTGCTAAGGCCTTCGACCGGGTTTGGCACAGGGCGCTTCTATCGAAGCTACCGTCATATGGAATTCCCGAGGGTTTGTGCACTTGGGTGACCAGCTTTCTTGCTGATCGGAGCATCAAGGTCGCTGTTGACGGATGTTGCTCCGATATCAAGAATATTAATGCTGGCGTACCACAAGGCTGCGTGCTATCGCCCACACTGTTCATCTTGCATATCAATGATATGCTGAAAATTCCCGGCATTCATTGCTATGCGGATGACAGCACGGGTGATGCCCAATATACTGGCCGTGCTAACATCCCTCGGTCCATGGTGGAGGAAAGCCGAATACAACTTGTGTCTGAAGTCGAGACCTCCTTGGAGCGGGTCTCGGAATGGGGGAGACTTAATTTAGTCCGTTTTAACCCTTTGAAGACACAGGTTTGCGCGTTCTCCGCGAAAAAAACCCCATTCGTAGCTGCACCAAAGTTTGAAGACACTCCCCTCGTCATCTCAAAGAGTATCGGGATCCTCGGTGTCGACATTGCGAGTGATGTCCAGTTTCGAGGTCATTTGGAAAGTAAAGCCAAACTGGCTTCAAAAAAGCTGGGTGTGCTTAATAGGTCTAAGTGGTACTTTACACCACTCCAGCGGCTGCAGCTATATAAAGCGCAGGTTAGGCCGCATATGGAGTACTGCTCACACCTCTGGGCAGGCGCACCCACTTACCAGCTTGATCCACTTGCCTCGGTTCAAAGGCGGGCCACTCGTATAGTTGGCGATCCCGAACTCACTAGCCGTTTGGAACCTCTCAGCCTTCGGAGAGATATTGGCTCTCTATGTGTGTTCTACCGTCTATATAATGGGGAGTGTTCTCAAGAACTTTTTGACCTGGTGCCATCATCACCTTTCTACCACCGCACCGCTCGCCGGCGATGTGGAGTTCATCCTCATATCCTCGAGCCGCCTCGATCGTCCACACAACGGTTCAGTCGGACGTTCCTACTGCGGACCATTAGGATGTGGAATGAGCTCCCCATTACGGTTTTCCCTCAGCGCTACGATATGGGATTCTTCAAAAGGGGCGTAAAAAGAGCTCTTCAAGGTCGGCAACACATCGGCAATCCCCCTGGTATTGCAAATGTCCATAGGCGGCGGTGACCACTTACCATCAGGTGGACCGTCAGCCTGTTTGTCAACCTAATGACATAAAAAAAAAAAAAAAAAAGTTTATAAGCGATAGCGACTACTTCTGTACCTCTACCATGAGTTTTCTACACACGCTAGCGACTACGGTGAATATTTTGTATGACGAGCACCGCCTCTGGTGGACACTTTTGGAAGCATTTCATACAAAATGTTTCACCGTAGTTGCTAGCGACTGTAGATTACGTTTTTCGGGGAACTAGTAATGTCAGTATTCGCACTAAAAGTATATTTATAGTTCTTCAATTAACACAATTTAATTCACTGTCCGTTCACAATATAATCGACTCCAAATAAAGTTCCTTAGGCTACTGTATAAAGAGAGTGGATGCGGGCGCGAGATAATACGGTCGTAGGACAACTAGCGAGCTTGGCTCGATACATTAGCCATAGCCACCTCAAACAAAAACGATGACGCGACAAAATGTGTCCCTACTACACGTTAGTGTAGAAAACTCATGGTAGAGGCACAGTATTACGTAGAGGTACTGCATCATCCGCGTGCTATGAAAATTGCAATGTAAAACCGCAGGGAAGTCCGAAAGTTCCTGTAATAAACTTGAGGATTCAGAGAGGAATTTTGACCATTCTTTCGATAATCTTTACTAGAGTCTGTAAAGTTCAGTGCCATCACTCCAAGTCCATCCGTTGCTCTCAAAGCAAACATTATCGGATATTGTCGCGTACATCCGCCGGAAGTGGCCGTGGGCGGATGTTGGCGGATGTTGTCCCGGCGGCGGTAATTAAAAGGACGTTGCTACTTGACTATAATACAAGTCATTCGTAAAATTAAATACAGATTAAAAATAGATGATACCTATCTATAGTAATCTAACTAACCATTTAACTTATCTATAGAGGACTTTTTGGCGGGAACTTGCAGAGTGACGTAGCATTTTCATTTTTATTTTCATAAATTTGTGTAATTTGAGTTTTATTGTGTATTTTTGGTGGTATTTTACCCAATAAAGATCATCGATGTGCACCAGTGAAGTGAAATGAAATGAATTATGTGTTTCGTGACTTTTCAAGTTGTCTCAAAATGTCCGTGAAGAGTTTTAGTACAATGACCACCATTGTAGTAAAACATGACTTTTATGGACGGTGACTGACTGAGGACTATAATGTGAAGTGATTTATTGTGACTGGAAACTATAATATTACTCGACACTGGCAGAAATTAGCCCTAATTTGGGCTTGGTTGCCAAAATTAAAAATAAGAAGAAGAAGAACTTATCTATACTAATATAATAAAGCGGAAGAGTTTTTTGTTTAATTATTTATTTGTTTAAACGGTTTAATCTATGGAAAATCATTCGGATTCGAAACATTCTTTTACTAATAGTACGTAGTATTTATATACTCTGAGCGAATAGAAAGCTATATCCCCGAGTACTATAGGCCAGCTAGTTAACCCGTGAACGCGAGTGAAACCGCGGGGGACAGCTACTAAAAATATAATTGGGACCAATCGATGCATATTTTTTGAATTTTGAATTTTCCGCACTGGCCGCAGCTGCCCCTGCAGCTTTACAAGTCGCCGGTAAGTGAGATGGCGCTAGTGGCACACATGTGGCATCCCACACCAGCGACTTGCCGATACTCCAAGGGATCAAAGATATACCATCCGGTATCTTGCCATCGCCCCGCGCAATACCGACTGGTTCCAGTACGGAAGGCACGTTAGCGACAACAAGTGTCCTGCGGATAATGTCATTAATAGCTGAGTGTCGTGATATTCGACCAGCACTTAGGGAGCACGAAAGCCCATTGTGGCCGAGCTCGTTGATGAGGTCTCCGCAGGTTGTGTAACTTGTGGTTGGCTCTCTGATCTTACATATCCTATTATCCTGTCCAACTCAATGTTAAAAACGTGAGCGTTTCTGAGAATTGTTGTCTATATGTTTGTTATTCTGTCACGCATAAACGGCCGAACGAATTTGAAAGAAACTTGGCACACAAATAGGTCATACCCTAGAATTACTACAATAATCATTTTTATCCCGGCAAAACAATATCCCTCGAGTGCGGGTGAAACCGCGGGGCGGAAAGTAGTCTAATTCTTTCAAAAGAACATATCATAATTCCTCATAGCAGATTCAAGATTTCTATTTAAAGTTAACGCCCGGTAAAAATTAAATTTTATCAGAATGGCGACCCCAGTGCCTCGCCCGCCCAGCGGTGTCGCCTCGTAAAGTTACGGTTATTGCCAAGTTTTACAAGTTGAATGGTGCTGAAGGCTGGTGCTGAGGGTCAGTCGAGGGGTTATCTGTAACATGTATTACAATCATTACTATTTTTGATATTATGTTGTGATTAGGTCGGGACGATTTCCGTGTTTTGAAAAATCTAATTATGACTGTGATTATTTAGTATTAACCTTTTGAATCACCTTAGTTGAACCCTGTGGTTGAACCTTAATCTAAGATTGACTATCGACCAAAGAGGCCGAAGAATTAGCACGGCCCTATTTTGTTTTATCCTTCTTGTTCTTTAACACATTAAAAATCCTTTTTTTTTGAAGAAGCTATCTTGCATGGTGTCGGAAATATTTAATGATGTTACGCCCCACCTTTTGCAGTAGGCATATAAAAAAAAGAATTTTACAAAAAAAAACTTGTGTAAAGTTTATTTTTGTAAAATACTTCCTTCATTATTTCCTCATAAAAAATATAAAACGAATGAATACTGTATCAAAATAATCTGTATTTTACCGAACCCTTGTACTAGGGTAAGTTACAATGGGCTAGTTTCCTGAAAAAAATTATTTAGTCGGTCATATACACTATCAAAAAATATTAGAGGATATGGTTTGTTGAAGTTCCGCGTGACGTCACGGTGTGGTACACTTTTTAGTAACAAGTGACGTCACGAGCCCCCACTCCCGAAATTAGTCGCGCTTTATCAAATTTAAATTGTTAAGGATAAGGCAAAAGTGTCCAATATTTTTTTATAATTTAACTGATGGACTAATTAGAATTATTATATTTTTACCCAGGAAACATCCCTATTGTGTACCAAAATTTTTTAGCCCCCCCTCTCTTTTAATTTCATCTGTGTTCGTACATACAATCTTCATGTGTGTGTGTACGCAGATCATGTACATAGAATATGTTACTGTAACTATATAAATAATATGTGTACCTTATCATTGTGGGTCAATAAATATGTTTTCTTTCTTCTTTCTTTCTTTCTTCATACAAGTGTATTAGGTATATATATTTTTTATCATGTGTACAGTTCTTTATTTCTACCAATACATTACATGGATGACAGTCTATCTTTCTATCCGGTTATGGTGCGGCTACAAGCTGCTATAGAGACAAGAGCTGAAAGCTTATCGTGATAAAGTTATTTGGCTGCGGTATTCTAAAAGGTGGAGTGGAGTTACTTCCCCAGTCGAGCCGCTTTGAGCGAAATTCATCATCATCATCATCACCAGCCTATAATGTCCCACTGCTGAGCACAGGCCTCCTTTCACAAATCAGGGTGAAAGGGAATGGGCACCACTCCATGGGGACTTCACCACGCGTGCTCACTGTGGAGGTAGCCTAGTGGCCAACCTACTGTTGGAATTTTTCAAGCCACCTAGGAGGCATCCAACTAGCGTAACGACTATCACAATTAAGTGATAACCGGGACCAACGGCTGTACGTGCCTTCTGAAACACGGAAAACGCTCGATTTGAAATACCACTAGACGGTCACCCATCCAGGTACCGACCACGACAGACGTAGCTTAACTTTGCCCATCGATTAAGAACGGCAAATCATGCTACACCACGAGCGCTTCAAAATTTAAAAAGCGAAATTACGCTTTGCTAAAATACATTTATTTTAGCATAGTGGGGGCATTCCCCCATACTGCCTGACAAAATTCTATTTAAAAAAATAATTATCTTTTAATTAATTATCGAAGCATAAAAGTCTATCGATTGACCCCTTTCTTCCCCAATTACCCTACAAAAGTCCCTAATGACTCTATGGAATGATTTCAAGGTCCTAATCTTAATAGCTGATATAATTTACCAACTTATTTTACCAATACAATCATGCTTATGTCCTTAGGCTTAAGGGTTGTTTTCCCAAGATGTATGCTATTTAAGTTTGTAAATGTTTCTTAATTGTCTTTTATAATTAAGAAAGGAGTTCGGAAGTAGGTGAACTCGGACCCAGATGCGAACAATCGTCCAATTAAAAGTAATACAGATGATTATAAGTTTTATTACCTACCTATCTAGATTTAACATGATTTGGACCTAATGAGATGTAAAGAAGTAATTAAAAAACCGGCCAAGTGCGAGTCAGACTCACGCACCGAGGGTTCCGTACAAACCTGTAGGTATATAAGTAAATGGTAGTATAGACCTGAGTATTTGATATTAATTTCAATTTATGACGTATTAAAAAAAAACTACTTTCTAGATCTCGTTCAAACCAATTTTCGTTGGTAGTTTGCATCGTAATATACATCATATATTTTTTATAGATTTATCATTCTCTTATTTTAGAAGTTACAGGGGGGGACACACATTTTACCACTTTGGAAGTGTCTCTCGCGCAAACTATTCAGTTTAGAAAAAAATGATATTAGAAACCTCAATATCATTTTTGACGACCTATCCATAGACACCCCACACTTATGGGTTTGATGAAAAAATTTTTTTTGAGTTTCAGTTCTAAGTATGGGGAACCCCCAAAATTTATTGTTTTTTTTCTATTTTTGTGTGAAAATCTTAATGCGGTTCACAGAATACATCTACTTACCAAATTACAAAATTATAGTTCTTATAGTTTTGGAAATAAATGGCTGTGACATACGGACAGACAGACAGACAGACATGACGAATCTATAAGGGTTCCGTTTTTTGCCATTTGGCTACGGAACCCTAAAAAGGTAAGGATCAAAAGCATAATTCGTAAACTTTCTGTAATTTGTGAATAAATCTAAAAAAACCGCATATGGAGTACTGCTCACACCTCTGGGCAGGCCCACCCGCTTACCAGCTTGATCCACTTGCCTCGGTGCAAAGGCGGGCCACTCGTAAAGTTGGCGATCCCGAACTCACTGGCGGTTTTGAACCTCTCAGTCTTCGGAGAGATATTGGCTCTCTCTGTGTGTTCTACCGCCTATATAATGGGGAGTGTTCTCAAGAACTTTTTGACCTGATGACATCGTCACCGTTTTACCACCGCACCGCTCGCCGGCGATGTGGAATTCATCCTCATATCTTCGAGCCGCCTCTATCGTCCACACAACGGTTCAGTCGGACGTTCTTACGTTCCTACTGCGGACCATTAGGATGTGGAATGCGCTCTCCATTACGGTTTTCCCTCAGCGCTACGATATGGGGTTTTTTCAAAACAGGCGTAAAAAGAGCTCTTCAAGGTCGGCAACACATCAGCAATCCCCCTGGTATTGCAAATTTCCATAGGCGGCGGTGACCACTTACCATCAGGTGGACCGTCTGCCTGTTTGTTAACTTAATGACATAAAAAAAAAACGAAAAATTCATTGAGGAATCCCTTATTAGTAGTACCAACCACTGCATCTAATTACTTAGTGTGTCCTTGACTTAGCTAATCAGAGCGCATTGTTAGTGGCGAGGAATTGGCGGAATATACTTCAAACGAAACGAACGTCATGAAGCTTCTTTGGTTGTATTTATTGTACGACGGATTCCTCATGGCTGTAGTATTATGAAAAGGCATTTTCATAAGGCACTTCAGCAATTATTCTTTTCAAAACAATCTTAGATTCATTACATAATATTTACATTCTAATCGCACTGACAACAATTGCGTGCCCCGGCGCGGCGGCAAAATTACAAAGTAGACTGAATCGACATTATGCAGACCATCTCAAGCAGCAACTGTTCACAAGTATGACGCGTGTGGCAGCTATCGCCCTCCTCGCCATATTGGAGGGAAGTGGGCGACCCTGTTCCGTATAAGCCAGATTAGTCCAAAAACAAAGTATTTGGTGCCACAGCAATAAAGTTCCGGTGGGACCCTTTGAGTACAAAACTTATAAAAGTACTTATAAGAATCTATGATACACTTTCTTGTTCCCTGGATCCTCCATAAAGGAGAGAGCGTGAAGTAGCGGGTTGGTAGCTGAACGTGCGTACCTAGATTGAGGGGTGAACTTAAGGGGAGGCTCGTTATTTTCACTTTTCCCCGTTTATTACCATAATAAATAACATTAGGTTTATGATGCGTATAAAAAATACTCGCCCGCGGTGTGCTGCCCTGAATTTTTAATTTCCAGCGCCTTAATACGAATATGTTATGAAATATATTGTTTTATGTTGATTTGTTTTTAAATAAACGTGATGTATGACTTCTTTAATTTGTTTCTTACGTGTTGCTAACATTTAGTCACTCAGTCAAGATTTTTTAGAAAGCGGTAGATTACTGTGTGTGTATAATAAGAAATTTAGCATTTTTAGAAAAAGAAAACTTTAGCATTTCATAATTTTTAGAAAAACTTAAGTTACTCTACAAGAAAAAATTAAGATAAAACTCGACTCGAAAACAAAAACCATTTCTTTTAAAGCAAAGTGGCTTAAATTATTAACAACATAAGTTCGTCTTAGTATCGCAGATCGTAAGCCTCGACGCACACTAAACGGCTCTTGAGAGCGAACAAGTACCTCTAGGGCCATACACCGTTGTAACTGTGAGAGGCAATAATTGAAGGGTGAACGCTCACTGAGAATTTTTAACATTCGTTGATCCAGCTAGCTTTCATCCCACGGCTTTCTCTGTGTTCCATGTGAGTAGTTTACCTCAGAGTCTAAAGTTATTATACAGTTTACAGAATAAAAGGCAGATGGAGCGCACGGAACACGAAAGTGAAGCCAAAAAAACAAATACAAATTCAAAATCAGATACCGGGTACATACGTGTTTTTCAATTTGTATTTGCTTTTTTGGCCTGACTCCCGTGTTCTTTGCGCTCTATCTGCCTTTTGTTCTGTAATCAGAGGACCGAGTGAAGCATCTTCGTTTCAGCTTGTGTAAAGATGCTTTCGTATGTCTGTCCGGCTGTTCTCCTGTAGAAGTCGCATTTCTCAACCGATTCTCGTGAAATTTTGTGAGCAGATAGTACGTTGTCAATCAGTCAGCCAATAGAATAGCACAAACTTTACGTCTCGTCTGTTTTGGTGCAATTTTATTGGCCGCTATAATATCTGTTTGCTTAGCAAGAATTTTTGTTGCAGCAGTACACAAATGAACCAGACAAGGATGTAATACGTATCTTTCTTTCTAGTGAGGGCAACTATTAAGAGGAGTGCATACGTGGTGTTCTTCCAGAAGGGAGTGAAGAGATTTTTGTAGGATTAGCGATGCGTGAGCGATACCTCTAGTGCGTTAATAAGCTACGGTAACCGTTTACCATGAGGTAAGTTAGTGTTTTTTATACTACTAAGTCGGTAAAATAGCATACGGCCCGCCTGATGGTGAGCGGTTACCGTAGCCATATGGACGCTTGCAACACAAGAAGCATCGCTCACGCGTTGCCGACCTTTCCCCCCTCCCCTATGAGCTCTGGTGACCTTACTCACGCGCAGGAACACAACTTTACACAACATAAAGTTGTTTTCTGTAAGGTGGAGGTACTTTCCCAGTCAAGATGCATTTTGAGCGAATAAACGCTGTGCCTCTCAGAATATAATCTAAATAATATAAATTATTCTTATATTTGATATAAGAATAATTTTACTGTGCAGGGCGCCAATTTACCAAGAGGCCGTCCTGCACAGCATTTTCCAGTAGGTGATCAACAGTCCACCGTTTGGCCTCACTTCACTACTTTTCAAGCAATGAGAGGCTTAAGCGTTTATTAATCCAAGTGTAAGATTACCTTACAACGTAATAGGCCCCTGTTGGCGGGCCCCATTTTCGAAGGTCCTTATGGACGTACGCTTAAACGTTTACTCTTAAACGGTCGTTGAAATGGCTAATTATATCCACGTACGCCGCCATTTTTATTTCGCTAATTTTAGTTTCAGTGATTGTTAACTGTCGCGCCGTATGTTAACCTTCGTTAGGTTTTTAGGCTTTTTAACCGACTTCAAAAAAAAGGAGGAGGTTCTCAATTCGTTTGTATGTTTTTTTTTTTTTTATGTTTGTTACCTCGTAACTCCGTCATTTATGAACCGATTTGGAAAATTCTTTTTTTGTCTGGAAGGGTACACTTCCCGTTTGGTCCCATTGCCATCAGATCAGGATTTGATTACTTCTTAGTGTACTTTGAAGTCGGTTTAAGTTTTTTGTAAAACAGTCCAAATATTATTATTAAAGACTAGAGACCCACCCCGGTTTCGGACGGGTGCAATTTAGGTACTAATGTGGTGTCATTGTAGAGTGACTGAGTGAGAATTTCACCCACTTCCAGTGGTCTGGATTGACTTGATATTTGGTCCTTTCTTTCGACTCTAACTAGTTACTGCATTTAGTAGAACACCAAAAAGTTTTGCCCCTGGTTTGCAGGTGTCTTATTAAAAATGTAGGATGGTAAGACCTGCCATTTTTGTTTTAAGTAGGGTAAAGCTTTGGGATCACAACTTTGTTATGAGGGTTTGTACAAGTAGCGAGCAATTTGGTTGATGGTTTAAATAACTTAGTTCAATTTGAGTTGACGATGAAAATTTTTATAGAAATATCTTTCGTAGGCGAATTCAGCTGCACTGTGTATAAAAAAAAGTAAGAAATTCAATAAAAAAAAAAAAAAAATGATGAGATGAGACTGAGGTGTAATGTTACATTACTGATGATAAGTATATCTGGGGGCACGGGAGCGCCCCCCGCCAAGGCAGCCAAACGAAGCGAAAGAAAGCCACATATTTTGACTAAGGTGTAGAGTTTGTGAATTTAAGGCTTGTAGAGTAAGGGCATGTAGAGTTATAAGCTTGGCTCTACATGAGGTCTAATAACTTTTTGACTGTACGAGCCATATGTCTTGGCAATATTTTACATAATAATGTTTTTGGTGGGATTATTTTGGCTAAGTATATTTTTCTGGTCGCCTGACAAGTGCGCCCGCCCTGGTCGAGGTCTTTCCAGTATGTACATGGTCGCCACTCGAGAACCTTTCATCCCCATCGGTTATATGTTGCCAGCCCACTGTCTCTTCAGCTTGCTAACTGTACGAGCTATGTCCGTCGTTTCGGACCCTGTCACGTAGAGAAATTCCGAGCATAGCTCGTTCCATAGCTCGCTGAGTGACTCTGAGCTTATTTATGCGGCCAGCAGTGAAAGATCACGTCTTTGTCCCGTATTTCATCACTGGTAACACGCACGCACTAATATTTACATCACTACAAATCGCACTGACAATTGCGTGTACCAGCGGCATAACTACGACGTAGGCTCAACCTTAAGACATAGCAAACTTAAGCAGACCAGCCCCTACGAGCAAAACCTGTTCACAAGTATGACGTATATGGCAGCCGAAGAAGAAGTAAGACTTCTTCTGGGATACAGGCTACTTCTCCACAATCTCAATCTCAATAGACCGCTGAGCCAGGAGGCTCATCGGAGATGAGTCTTTAATTAAGGCGAAACTCCCTGGCCTCGACCATCGCTGCATCGACGAAAAGTTGCTTGCTTATCGGTTTTCTACAGGATATATTTTGGAAATTGTTCAACCTTATTCCACCATCCCCATTTTTACACCGAACCACAAGACGCCGGGAAAATTTTCACCCGTACGTTGTTGACATACTGAAAATACGGACACAGCGTTTTGCATCCTCATTTATAATGCGGACAGCAAGGGAGTGGGTTGCGTAACTTGCTTCCGGCGTCTGTTTCCTGACGCTTACAATCTAGGAACTTTCAAGGCCAGAGTGAATAGGTTTCTTCTGGGTATTTCATCTTAGGCTTTGTCATCGCCCCCTATGGGCGGTCAGTGGCCAAACGCAAGACCATTTAATTATAAAAAAAAACAAACAAAAAAACGGTAACTGCTTACCATCAGGCGGGCCGAATAAAATATATATAGAAGGAACTGGCTCTCAAGTGCAGCTGTCGGAACACACCGCTAGTTGCCTTGCGACAGATTTTAATCTTGAAGGTGGTAGCCAGCCAGGCTTTCATCGCCTTAAGATGAGGTGTATGTTCAGCATTGTAAATTTTTAAAGACTTACGTACCTATGAACCTTATTTCATCGTACTTAAGCTATATTCTCGTACAAATTAAGTTTATCAGCAATACTTCCACAAAAGAATAAAAATCTGCCATTAAATTACTATTTACCGACATAACTAAGTCGGTCCAGAACGAACTTTTTTTTTTAATAAAACAAGAAAATTTGAATCGGCGCACAACATCTGGTGGCAGCAACTTGTTTAACTCCCCCTCAAGAGGGAGGTGGTTTTTCACAAGAAAATTATGAGCTTCCACCTAATAAGGGAAGTTTGGAATTGTGTTAGATAGATATGGAGGTTCGTTTAGTCTATATTTAGTCTCTCCCTTTTTAGGATTCCGTAGCCAAATGGCAAAAAACGGAACCCTTATAATGGATTCGTCATGTCTGTCTGTCCGTCCATATGACAGCCACTTTTTTCCGAAACTATAAGAACACTGTTGAAACTTGGTCAGTAGATGTATTCTGTGAACCGCATTTCACACAAAAATAGAAAAAAAAAACAATAAATGGGGGTCCATTTATTCCGTCACTAGGCCGGTTTTTTTAATCTCGTAGGTCTCACGTTATTATTACGTTAAAATTCTTCAACAATAGGCCTGTAGAGATGCCTAATTAATATTTTAGCCGCGCAGAACGTAAAAAAAAGGGAATCAAGTAAGAATCCTGACGAATACCAAGTTATTTCACTTTGTTTTGTTTTTTACTTGTAAAAGCAACATAAATTATCATTAAGGGACCGCGGAAGTATTTCTCGAGATGGCCAGACTTCTTTCAATTTCTTAACTGACATTTATTTTGATTTATTTAACTCTTGTGGCTACTCGAGGGTTTAATGACTTATATTTTGTATACTATACAAGTATATGGCCCGTCTGATGGCGGGTTCCTTAGCATATTGACGCTCCAGATCCAGAAGTATTCGAAAAGTTCACTTCCAATGTGAGAATTTGTCTTGAAATGATGGACCTATGATTTCGACGAGTTTTTTTTTTATACTACTAAGTCGGTAAACAAGCGTACGGCCCGCCTGATGTTAAGCGGTTACCACAGACATATGGACGCTCGCAACACACGATGTATCGCTCACGCGTTATCGACCTATCCCCCCTCCCCTATGAGCTCTGGCAACCTTACTCACGCGCAGGAACACAACTTTACACAACATAAAGTTATTTGGCTGCGGTATTCTGTAAGGTATTGCTAACAGTTTGTGAAAAACATACAATATTATAATTCACCACAGACATAATGTAAATAGATGACGCATTTCCCTCTATCCGTATTAAAACGAATTATGCCAATTTTTCTACTTACCATGGTGTCACAAGGCGCTTAGTTAGGCAGCTGGAATTTGAACTATAACCTATAACGTGAAAATGAAGTGATCCTATTTATCAGCAAAAACTCGCTACGCATCTCTGGAGGACATCTGGTGGTCAAAAGACGAGCTCTCCCATTTGGCACGCGAAGAATACAATCGCGTCATCTATTTAGATTTATAACTGTCCAGGAAAACCCATGGGTCACGCTTGTCGTTTAATAAAAGTTCAAATATTCCTAGTGACGCAATATAATACAGTCTGTCCTTGTCACAAAAAGGGCAACAATACCAAATATAATTGGATGTAATTTATTATTTTAATTCAGTTGTAGGGGCGATTAAATTAAATATGCCGCCGCGACCGCGCCGCGCAGTCCGTCTTCATTTCGGCTCTATGGAGGGTCTTTTAAATTTTTTACTCGTCCGTTTTCATTTTAGCCGAATAGTCAATGAAGCGTAAATATGGTAATATTTGTTATTTTTCCCCGTGCTTCTAATTTAAAGTATATTTGTTAGTGTCTTTATGAAGGACTAGTATTTTTTGAGTTAATCGAAACGCAGTAAAATCCTTTAAAACATAATTACCCCTTTTTGACCCGTTAGTGGTAGATTTACGAGAAACCCAAAAATACGTTATTCTCTATGCACGTCCCGGCGGCTTCGCCTCCGGGTGGAATCGGCCCTCTCCCGATCCCGCTCAGCAATCTCCTTCTGGACCATTACGGTCTCACAGAAGGAGGCTACGGCCCTCCACGCTGTATCCCCGCTCAGCATCGCCGACACGACTGCTGGAAGGGAGAGATTCCGTCCGATCTCTTGGACCAGGATCCGCCGCTCGGGTTCCCACACAGGGCACACTGCGAGCGTGTGCGATGTGGAATCCTGGTCATTGATCCACCGTAGTGGAAGTAGGCCACTGTCGCCTCACGTCCGCTCCTATACAGAGCGGCTAAGGCGTCAGTCACGACAAGTAATAATATATAATTGTAGATTGCTGTAATCAAATCATTTATCTATTCTAGATACAATAAGTCCTCCATGCGCCGTAACTTCTAAATTAGGGTCTAAGACGGCCTAAACTGAATAAATGACATTTTGATTTTGATTTTGAAAGCATGTTGAGCTATTTGGCTTTTTTGAAACTAAATATTATATTTTCTATCCCTCATTATTTGAATGTAAAGTGAATATGTCTGTCTGTTTGCTTGCGTTTCGACAGCTAGACCAATTTGATGGTTTATCGGAATAGCATTGATAGGTTACCTTGTCATTGGAGATTGCTATAGCACTTATTGGTCGTGAGTAAAACCGCGCGGGGACAGCTAGTTTTTAGTCTTTTAACTTGGAGTAGAACAAAATATTATATTAATAGATCCATGTAGGCGTAAAGAAGTTACCTGAAGAATAATCAATTAGATGAATACATTGCCGCCGACAAAAGTTGCCCACGAATACGAAAATTTCTGTTTGAGCTTGTGTCCTATTCATAGTACGAGTACAGAGTTTACTGTTGTGTTGCCTTTGTTGGTCATCATTGATCACAGATATAAAAATCTAAATAGATAACGCAAGAACCTACATACCTAGAACTGGCTGGAGCTACAACGTGAAAATGAAGCGATCCTATTTGTCAGCTAAATTGTACATCTCTCGCTACACATATCTGGTGGGCATGTAGCCTTATGAGAGTTCCCTGCCCGCGTGAAACAGTTTAACCGGCCAAGTGCGAGTCAGACTCGCACACGGATAGTTCCGTACATTATTAACTAACTCAACTTTGCTATGAAACAAAAAACGCCAATAAAAGACGTTTCTTGTATGGGCGCCCCCTTTAATTTCTAATTTTTATTATTTATTGTTATAGCGGCAATAGAAATATAATATTATCTGAAAACTTCAGCTGTCTAGCTATTACTGTTCATGATATACAGCCCCCTGACAGACAGACGGACGGACGGACGGACAGCGGAGTCTGAGTAATAGGGTCCCGTTTGGCACCCTTCAGTTACGGAACCCTAAAAAAGAGCATTGCTTTCACGCACGCGTTGGCACGCGTAGTACACCAAATGTCATTTTAGTCTACCAAATTAAAAATCAAAGTATAATTTCAAATTAACAACCAGTTACCGATTCTTATGTGGCCGTTGAAAAATCAGCATCAGTCTATAAAAACGACTCCCATACTATTAGTATGAGTAATCGCCACTGGGCGCCCGACAGATGGCGCTGGCATGATTGATGAGATGAAACTTAATTATAATACTCTCGGTTTCTTAAAAATTCTTCTAACCAACTTGACTCAACTTCCCGACGTACCGCAAACTTAGACAATTACTTACCTTCTTCAATGAACTGGAGTTTGTTTTTACGTTCAAATATTCACTACGTTATACTTGGTCGGCCATTTTTTACGATGGTATTGAGAAATTAAATAGCAAACTATTCATATTTCGAACCAATTTGAACCTTAAGTACACGATTTGACAGGTATTTTGAGGATAGAGGTATCATAGGAAAACTCATTCTACAGCCTGTCTAGACATCTTATGACATGAGATGGTTTAAGCCAAGTCTAGTAAAACCCAAGTTTTAAAATAGCCCCGGCTCTTTTTGTTATATGACGTTAGAAAGTGACGGATATATTTAAAACCTGGGTTTTTTAGTCTTGCTTTAAACCATTTCACGTAATAAGGGGATCAAGTTCCATTCAACTTAAGTGTATTATAATTTAATTTAAACTATTTAAAACATATTGAGTCGTATAGTAAAACCAATAAAGTCGATAATAATAAAACAAATGAAGACTCGATGTAAATAATCCCTCATATTGAAAACAACAGATCAAATGGATTGGTTTCAAATGAGCCAGTAGTGTTAGGGGAGTGTTAGCGGTTTATCGATATCGATAACTAGATATCAGCCTATTATCGCGTTGGTTTATCACTGGTTTAATTATAGCCATACTTAAAAAAAAAATAATTAAACAAAAACACATTTTGGATTCTAGATACCGATTTTCTTTTTTATATGACTATTTTCTTATATTTTTCTCATTACTGAAAGCAAACAAGTACCTAATATACTGTGTAGTACTATTATATACTCTGTACTGTGATACGGTATAATTACAATATTTTGTTAATTGTATTATTTAATGTATCTGGTCTATTCGCGCACAGATAAATAAACTTTATTAAAAAAAAAAAAAAAACTTCGTTCCATCTTGGTAACGCACGAGTGTACTGAATATACCCGATACATTAATATTACAATGATTTTAGTACGCGAAAGCTTAAAAACTAATATTTCGTAAATTGTCAATTTAGATTGCTTGTGGCTCTTCAATCAACTTTTTACTAACAAACCAAACAGGATGTTGTACTACGGCATAAAGCAACTGATATACTAAATAAATTGATTCATGTATTTTAGTGGTTTCGAGAAGAATATCTAGTGTTTCAGATATTAGGGAATTGAAAGATCTGAAAATAAACAGCTTTGATTGATTTGAGCGGCTACCGTAGCCTACCTACCTTGTTCGTCAATCCTGCAACAATCTCTTGACACCCAAAAGGAGTTTGATTAGGGGTTGAGAGGAGTCGCTGTGCCTTCTTCCCAATAATTTCAATTAAAAAAACATCGATAAGTACATATTGCATCACTATTCTCCCGAGTCGTCCACCGACTCGCCTGTGATTTGTCTCCTCTGACAAATATTTAAATGCGCTCGGTATTTGTACCGACAAGCCATCGATCAAGTGCCTCGTGAAAAATCGCAGCAGTAAAAAAATATTGAAATGTTACCGCTTCGGGTGCCGCCGTAACAAAAAATTATCGCGACATATTTACATGGAAAGGGTTGAGTAATTTATGTTACAATTTGAATTTAGAGCTCTTGATGTTTGGAAAGTTTGAATAAAGAATGTTGTCTAGTAAGGGGCACGAGTGGTGAGCACAGATTGACACCTGCGTACAAAGATTTTCATAGGGCATCGTGCCTCTACCCAGATGGATAATCCGCCTTACTATAGCATGACATTTAATTTCACTCCGCTTGAGGGGAGCAAATCGCTATCAGTTCGTACTGCGCACGGCTGTCAAATACTGTCAATTCTGGCTTGTTTATTTCATGTTGCCATAGAGGCGACTATCCTTCTGGACGTTTTAAATTCTTTGCCTGCATAGTAGATAATTTTTCGGTCTGTTTGGCGGAATGAAGGCGGGGGGAGCGCCGAGCTGCACACGATTGGTTAGTCAGTCCATGATCGTCGTCTATTGTATTCTCGCGTGTCATTTGGCTACTGTAATATGGCCGAAAGTGTATATGCGCGAGCTTGCCCTCACTACTGCCTATCTGTGCTCACCACTCGTGCCTCATACTGTAATAGGAAAAGCATAAAGGCTGCACCACAATATTACTTTATCATTCGTAATCTTGTTGTAGTCAGTGTCTATTTGAAACAATCTATTTTTTGGTCGATTTACAAAAAAAAAACATATACCTGATTACCGAACCTGCTCACAATATTTCACGAGTAGAGGAGAACAGCCCGACATCCGAACATCTGGTTCTGGACTCAGGACATACGAAAGCATTTTCGTCCAAGCTGAAACAGATACGCTTCGCTCGCTCGTTCAATCAATGCGATTATGGTTATTTTGCAATTGCAGCTGTCATGTACATTCATAAGTACAATAATACTCACACTACTATTAATAAAGGAAATATTAACTTGAAAAATAAGTTGCAAAACCACAAATCATTAAATTTCATAAAAACGTCGTCCCTCAAGTTGGAGCAAATATCCTTCACACATAAAACGTTAGGGGCCCATGAATGGGCCTCCCGTGGGCCTGCTGACATCATTAATGGCCCACAAATCCTCAGATATCCACCCTATCTTAGTCGCCCATCGTAGAATACACAGGGCTGTCAGATAATTGGTACTTAGTCAGACAATCTATGTATACTTCAATATTTTTTCCGGTTATTCGAAATTTGATTTGTTAACTGTAAAACTCGGTGATAATGTTGTTTTATATTAGAGAAAGAATTTTATCATATCAGGTCGGTAGTTCCGGAGATTAACTCCTACATCATAACGTACAAATTTTACTTCTATATAATATTAGATAACTTTTAGTTACTTGTTAAAGTTGTCTATACTTTTGTATACAAATAGAGTGGGAAGTCAGCGTCAACGGCCAGCCTGATGGTAAGCGTGCGAATCTGCAAAACATGTTATCTCACTCTCCAAATTTGGGAGGTGTGTTCATTTCTACCAAATCTACCAGTCTAATCTAGTATATTTTGTTCATTAAGGACGTATGCACTTTCCGGATTTTCTATAATATCCGACTTATAGTATTAGATCATCATCATCATCACCATATCAGCCTAAGGATGTCCACTGCTGAACATAGGCCTCTCCCATTAACTTCCACTTGGCACGGTTTTGGGCCGCTTGCTTCCAACGGAGCCCAGCGACTCTGACCAAGTCATCGGTCCACCTGGTCGTCCCACACGGCGCTTTCCAGTACGTGGTCGCCACTCGAGAACCTTCCCTCGCCATCGGTTATCGGTTCGCCGAGTGATGTGGCCTGCCCATTGCCAGACATAGTATTAGACAGTTTCTACGAATTGGCAGCCCTGAATTTATTAGGTGTTCGGTTTCTTTAGTATATTTTTGACAGATGGAACTAAGGCATATTGCGAAACCCCAGGTTTTATTAAAGGTGAACGCACACTTACCCGAGCCGAACGCGTCGAACGCATCGAACGAAACGAATTTTAGAATTCTGTATATGAAATCTTTTATGGTGCGTCCAAGCTTGGCGAACCGAGCACGAGCCGAGCCTCGGACGAGCACACTGCGAGCACGATTCGCGTAGCGTGGACGGGCTTGCGAGCCTCGAACTAGCGCGATTTTCAGTTTTTTCACGAACAAAGAGATTCGCATCGTGCTCGTTGTAGGCTCGTTGCAGGCTCGTTCGTGGCTCGGCTCGTGCTCGATTCGCGTAGCATGGACGCACCATTATGAAACGCCCGCGTCTAATCGTCCGAATCTGAATAAAATTTCCTATACTGAATTCAAAATTCGTTTCGTTCGATGCGTTCGGCTCGGATAAGTGTGCGTTCACCTTTAAAGTTATGTTTTCGAATTTGGTATATTTGAGCTTCCGGTGAAAATACATCATGAGGAAACCATAGCACGGTAGTAGGATACTTTGTAGTACCCACCTGGCTGGCTACCACCCTCAGGTTAAAAACCCTCTTATTATAATGAATATACTTAATCATACACTCTCCACAAACATGAAATTGAGCTGTCCGTTACTGTTTTCTTACAGCAAGTGACCTAAGGTTTATAAATCCGGTGAAATTCTAAATTCTAAATTCAAAATCATTTATTCAAATAGACCTTCGCAGGCACTTATGAATAGTCTGACTCTAATACTCTAATACCGGTTCGGAAGGTTGCATTTGCTGAGAAGAGCCGGCAATAAACTCAGCAATTACTCTTTTCAAAACAAACTTAGATTCAGTACATAATATTTACATTCTAATCGCACTGACAACAATTGCGTGCCCCGGCGCGGCGGCAAAACTACAAAGTAGACTGAATAAATATTTAATAAGTAAATAAATAGCAAACTCGGCGCAGACCAGCCCCCACAAGCAGCACCTGTTCACACATATGACGCGTGTGGCAGCCATCGCCCGCCTCGCCATATTGGTTTATTACTTTTTGGTAACTTGGCAACAATAGAACAGCTTTTTGGTAACAATAGAATCCAGGCAGCCTGGCTGAAATGGAGAGCGCTGTCCGGCATCCTATGCGACTCCCGTATGCCGATTAAAATCAAGGGCAACGTTTACAAAAGGGCAGTAAGACCAGCCCTACTATATGGATCTGAGTGCTGGCCGATGAGGAAGACGGATGAACAGAAAATTCACACCACAGAGATGAAGATGCTACGCTGGTCTGGTGGAGTTTCGAAGATGGATAAAATAAGAAACGAATATATCCGTGGTACTTTTAAAGTCGCTAAGATACAGGAAAAACTTCGTGAAAGCCGCCTACGCTGGTACGGACATGTGATGAGGCGAGATGATGACCATATGACTAAAAGAGTCATGAACATAGGAGCCGGTAAAAGAGGTCGTGGACGACCACCAATGACCTGGATACGAACCATTCAAAATGACCTGATAGCGAGCAACACAACAGAAGAGACAACCCACAACCGTACGGTGTGGCGCAGAAGTACTAGGAGGGCTGACCCCAAATAAATTGGGACAATAGCCAGGAGAAAGAAAGAAAGAGAACTTTTTGGTAACTTGGCGCACTTGGGTTTTTCTTTATTTGATAAAATACTACCGTTAATAATGATATGAGATATAAAACTCAAATACATAATTGAAAACAGTTTTACAAAAAAACTTAAACCGACTTCAAAGTGCACTAAGAAGTAATCAAGTCCTGATCTGATGACAATGGGACCAAACGGGAAGGGTACCATTCCAAACAAAAATCAATTTTTTAAATCTGTTAATAAATGACGAGTTATGAGGTAACAAACATAAAAAATATATACAACCGAATTTAGAACCTCCTCCTTTTTTTAAAGTCAAAGTCATGTCGGTAAAAAATACGAATTTATGAAAATAAAACGTAAACGCTACGTCACTACAAGTTCCCGCCTAAAATTTGCGGCCAAACTTGTATTGACAGATTATACAATAGGCACAATCCACAGATATAAATTTTAATAGATAAGGAAAGTTCCTTCATCTATATGAAAACCAGGCGTGTAATTTTTTTTTCTATGTCGCATTGCTCTCCCTTTTGGCACGCGAAGTACACACACTCCCGTCATCTATTTAGATTATTATCTGTGTACAATCTGTCAATACATAAGCCGCCATTTTCAAAATATGGCTTTGTTGGAACGTTGGAACAGGTTATACAATCACTTATTATGATAAGTTTTATTTTATGAGTGATAATTAATATATTTACATTAAAAATACCTAAATCTGCAGTTCCTCACTCCAGCCAGTACCCCAGAATTAGCTTTCATCAGTCTCTGGCGTACCTCACTTTTATACTAGTATAATCGTATTTACTGGCTACTAAGATTAAAACTTGCTCCAGTTTAATCTCCGCCCGGCTTTCTGTTTACCAACAGGATTTATGAGATAGCTGGTAACAAACAAACGATCTGACACCTTGCTGCACTTTGTAACGTAAAGTTTAATGTTGTTAAATTCTTTATATTGTCTAAAGGTTTTATTTTTAATCTATGGTCACTCCCACGGAAAAGAGAATACATTCTTTTCTCTGTGGTCACTACACTAACATCTCACCTAAATTTTCGTATAAATTTTAAGGAAAATGTTTGCTACAGGATCGTGGGAGTGGGATCGTATCTGCGTTAAGTTTGAGATTTTATTGATGGAAAACATCGGAAGCTATGGTTTTCCCGTGGTGATGTCTATAGTAAGCACCTTCTGTTTGATGGTTTGTCCTTTATCGCGCAGCAACGGAGCAAAGGATTTTTATAAAATTTGGTACCAATATAGTCACTCTTATGGTGCGTCCATGCTTGGCGAACCGAGCCACGAACGAGCACACTGCGAGCACGATTCGCGTAGCGTGGACGGGCTTGCGAGCCTCGAACGAGCGCGATTGTCAGTTTTTTCACGAACAAAAGGATTTGCATCGTGCTCGTTGTGGGTTCGTTCGTGGCTCGGCTCGTGCTCCATTCGCGTAGCATGGACGCACCATTATGTCCTGTAATAGGGCGTTGAGTATTTTTTATCCCGGGAACACGCAGGATGCAACCGACGACAGATAGAAAATATAAATGGTAGCTAAAGTCGCAAAGTCGATAAAATAATACAGTTTGCAATGTTTTTTTTATCCAATCTTGGAAATTAATCTTTAAACGAATAGTATTAAAATTCATTAATAAATGATAAAATTTATTTGCATAGCACATGGTATTAAAGATGTCAGGTACAATAGTCATAGTGCATACACATGTGTTGCTACTATATATAACATGCAACTTATTCTACACAGGCATATAAGAACATTTATTAGTAATTGTTATTATTCAAGTTCATCATCATCATCATCAGCCTATAATGTCCCACTGCTGAGCACAGGCCTCCTGCACACAAATCAGGGTGAAAGGGAATGGGCAGATACTCCACCACGCGTGCCCACTGCGGATTGGTGGAGGTAGGCTAGTGGTCAACCTACTGTTGGAATTTTTCAAGCCGCCTAGGAGGCATCCAACTAGCTTAACGACTATAAAAATTAAGTGATAACCGGGACCAACGGCTTTACGTGCCTTCCAAAGCACGGAAACGCTCGATATGAAATACCACTAGACGGTCACCCATCCAGGTACCGGCCACGACAGACGTAGCTTAACTTTGCCGGAACGGCTATTCGTGCTACACCACGAGCGCTTCAACAACACGAGCGCTTCAAACTCTTATTATTCAAGTTAACAAATTATATTATTAATAGGACTAAATACAGAAAACACTGTTGGTTCCAATTAAAGATGGAAAGTAAGTCGGAAACATTTTCTTGAGGCTTGTAGATGTACCTTAATCAAATATTCAAAGTCTTTTGACTTACAGCTTAGCTACTAGAAGGACAAAAATGTGTCCAGGGCTGAACTAGACATACTAATTAAAGGCAATGTAAACCTAACTTCAATGATTTGTGAAGAGTTGTTTAACCGATCGTTTTTTTTTATACAACTTACTCGATAAACAAGCATACGGCCCGCCTGATGGTAAGCGTTTACCGTAGCCATATAGACGCTTGCAACACACTAAGCATCGCTCACGCGTTATCGACTTATCCCCCCTCCCCTATGAGCTCTAGCAACCTTACTCACGCGCAGGAACACAACTTTACAAAACATAAAGTTCTTTGGCTGCGGTATTCTGTAAGGTGGAGGAACTTCCCCAGATGAGCTGCTCTTTGAGCGAGTAAACTCTATGCTCTACCTCTATAACATCTTCTTATTTCTTATCTTATATTTCATATTCTTATTTTTCAAGATTCATGAAAAAATTCTTGTAATGAACCTGAAAAGGACAGCGATCGCTCCGGAACCTAGGTTTTGGTACTTACAGTACCAGGTCAGGGGGGCTAAATAGAAAGCCAAAGCAATATTGCTACAGAATTCATTTTTTCGATTTCTCGGCAAATCCTACGTAATTCCAATATTTTTTGGTAAAATATTTACTCAATATGTACAATTCAATTCATTAAAAGATTCGGAACTGATGAATGGCTTAAGATATGCTGCAAATTCGAAAAAATGAATTCCATCAATACTGCTTAGCTTCCTTTTTAGGGGGGCAGGACGATTTCAGTTTTTTTTACTTAACGTGCCATCTTAGGCCACGTCTATCTGAAATAAACTGAATGCTATGCCTTTGACTTTGAATAGTAGGTGCTCGTAGCAACACAAAACAGGGGTTTACCGCGTAACTTTGGTGGTAATCGTAACGAACACCATTAATTATTTCAACCAATGAGGCGCACGCGTTACGACGCGACGATGACCATTCGTGGGCCCTGATTGGATGAAATTTATTAATGGTGTTTGTTACGATTACCACCAAAGTTACGCGGTAGAGCCCCTGTAAGCTTAATGATTATTTCTACGTGCTGAACAATAAATAAAAATTAAGTGCAACCTAGATCCATCCCAGTGTTAACTATGTAACATGTTAAAACAACCCACAATAACAGTTATCTGTGAACAGTTCCAATTAGCAGTTACCGCGTAACGCTCTCCCAGCGGCCCTGTTCACTTAATGCAGAGACGGATGAAGTGACGTGTGGATTACTGGACTTAATGAAAGGGCTCACCCTATTGCGGCCCTGGTAGGGTTACGAGGTTAATGTTATGAATGTAGAATTTTATAAAATCACTAGCTTTAGCCCGCGACTTCGTCCGCGTAGATTATTTCTTTTTTCTGGATATGAATCATTGTAACAATATAGAGCTTTGTTCATGGCTATTGCCCGCCACTACGTGTGATATTTGACAAAAGTTCAGGTAGATTGAGCTTACATGCGAGCATATCGTTTCTCCTCTGGCAGAACCAGTTAATATTTTGCCCTCAATAACATTGCGGCGGAGAGCTGTTACTTCGGGGGTGGAATTATCATAAACGCTGAGATAACTTTACATTAATTTTCAATCGTCAGCCTAAACACAAAAAACCTAACTGCAAAACTGACGGACTTGCATACAAACTTTTATCCCCTATTTTACCCGCTTAGGGGTGGAATTTCCAAAAATCCTTCCTTACTGGATACCTACACTGTACAATAATAAATTTAGTGAAGTTATTGTGGAATTTAAGGCCTTCCATACCCAACTTCATCCCCCTTTTTCCCCCTTCTGGGGTGGAATTATCACAAATGCTGAAAAAACTTAACATTAATTTTCAATCGTCAGCCTATATACAAAATTTGAAGATCCTAACTTCAAAACTGACGGACTTGCATACAAACTGTCATCCCCTATTTTACCCTCTTAGTGGTGGAATTTCCAAAAATCCTTCCTTAGTGGATGCCTCCACTGTATAAGGTATCTATTTGCATAATTTCATATCGCTAGGTCCAGCGGTTTGGGCTGTGCGTTGATATATCAAAAATCTGTTTATCATCTTAACTTAATCCCCCTTTTTCCCCCTTCGGGGGTTGAATTATCATTTACGCTGAGATAACTATACACTAATTTTCAATGGTCAGCCTAAACACAAAATTTGAAGAACCTAACTGCATAACTGACGGACTTGCATACAAACTTTCATCCCCTATTTTACCCGCTTAGGGATGGAATTTCCAAAAATAAATAATAATAATCTTTAGCCCGCGACTTCGTCCGCGTAGTTTTTTTTTTCTAGATATGATTCATTGTAACATTATAGAGCTTTGTTCATGGCTATTGCCCGCCATTACGTGTGATATTTGACATAAGTTCAGGTAGATTGAGAGCTGATTGCGAGCATGCCACATACAACTGAAACAGTCCTGTCGCAAATAAACTCTAGCAAATATCAGAGTTTTTCCCTGTGATTTATTAATAGCCATCGCGAAACAAACCTTGATAAGGAACTGTACACTTTTAGATTAAACGAAGGATTTGGGATCAATGGTATACGCGGCACGAAGACTGTTTCTCCTCTAGCAGGACCAGTTAATATTTTGGCCTCAATAACATTACGGAGGAGAGCTGTTACTTGAAGTCTAGTTCCACAGCACAATTTTGGAGGCCGTATATTTCTAATCAATATGACAGGAGCAGGTACATGCATGAAACGGATTACCCGGCGGATTAAGAGAGTTAAAAAATTGAATAGGATAATTAACCGACTCATCCATATCGACCATGGTGGCAACATTTCATTGATCGCAGCGGGTTGGTCATTTTTGGGAGTCATAATGGGTCTCTCGCGCATAACCACTCTATCGGTTTGTGTTAATAGTAACATCAGTCAGTATACATTTTATCTATACCTAACTTGGTATGTGTATCTATTTCTGAAAATCTACCGGCAGAAATATGCATATATACACTGTTCGATTAGCTGATGAAGAAATATGTTTTTTTGGGAGGTGTCGAGATCGGGATTATTTATCTAAAATTACGCTATGAGACCTATCCACAAATTCCTCAACCATTTCATGACAGCTGAGATATTTGCGGCACACGGACAGACAGACGAATACACCTATATCCAAAAGTTCCTCAATAATTTCCAGACAGCTGAGATGTTTCTGTCTGTCTGTCAGTCTGAGGAGAGAATTTGCCTCCTTATGTGTATATCGCTTGTACAACGGACAGTTCTCTGAAGAATTGTTTGACTTGATGCCCACGGGCTACCGTCTACCATCGCAACTCTCGCCATCGACGGGGAGTCCATACTCATATATTGGAACCGAAATAGTTTCTACTGTGCGGTTTCAAAGGAGTTTTCTAGCGCGTAAACTCAGGCTGTGGAATGAGCTCCCCGCCATGGCGCCAGGGTGTGAAGATATTTCTGTATGGTCGGCATCGCACGAGTGATACATACGGTAACCGCTTACCATCAGGCCGGCCGTATGCTTGTTTGACACCTTAGTATTAAATTTAAATAATAATAATAATATAAAATTACCCGTAGAAGACAGACAGACAGACGGATCGACACGGGCGGAGATCTATCCAAAAGTTCCTCAACCAGACAGCTGAGAATTTTTCTCGTGGCAGACAGACAGATAGATGGGCGGCAGTAGGCTTCTTAATAACATGATACACGTGTACATTTTACTTGAATACAAAATTATGTGAATGAACAGCTTAAATACAAAATTTAATCACCCTGCGATATTCTTTGCGTTAGTTTCCAAATTTTAATTATATTCCAAGCTTATATAATAAATTTAGTATACTTTCATACACAACTTCATCCCTTTTTTACCCCTTCGGGGTCGGAATTATCGAAAACGCTGAGGCACATATAAATTAATTTTCAATCATCAACCTAAACACAAAATTTGAAGGTCCTAACTTCCAAACTGATGGACTTTCATACAAACTCGCATCCCCTATTTTACCCCCATAGGGGTGTAATATTGAAAAATCCTTCGTTAGTGGATACCTACACTGTATAATTATAAATTTAGTGATGTTTACTATGGAAATGAAAGATTTTCGTATACAACTTAATCCCCCTTTTCCCTCTTCGGGGGTGGAATTATCACAAACGCTGTGACAATTTTACTTTAATTTTCTCAACCTTTTCATGACAGCTGAGATATTTGCTCATGGCACACGGACAGACAGACGAATACACCTATATTAATAATTAATTAATTAATACCTCTTTAATTTTTTTTAATTTTTTTCTCTTAGGGGTGGAATTTCCAAAAATCCTTCCTTAGTGGATGCCTCCACTGTATAAGGTATCTGTGTGCAAAATTTCAAATCTCTAGGTCCAGCGGTTTGGGCTGTGCGTTGATATATCAACAATCAGTTTATCATTTTATATATTAAGATTATTAAGATAATTAATTTATTCAGATAAAAACCTTATCAGGCAAGTATATAATATGTACCTACATAGGTATATTATGGTGCGTCCATGCTTGGCGAACCGAGCACGAGCCGAGCCACGAACGAGCACGATTCGCGTAGTGTGCATGGGCTTGTCAAATGATTTCAAGCATTTTTAACCGACTTCAAAAAAAGGAGGAGGTTCTCAATTCGGTTGTATGTTTTTTTTGTGAAAATAAACATAATCACTTACCCCCTTTTTCATAATAAAGTTATCAAACGTTGATTAGCTAAAATTCCGAAGTCTTTATCTGACACCTGACATTTGGTGATCGAAAGAGACGTTGCACACTATTACACTGATTTAGTTAAAAAGCGATTATGAATAAGGGGGTTACAGTTTTAGGAGCTCAAAATTGCAAAGTAAGGCTTAGAAACATGTAATGCTGAAATGGTTTCGGAATTGACATAGGTAATCTTTTACTTTAGGTACATACCGAATTACCAGCATAAAATAGCAAACGCGAAATAATAGCATTTTTAAAGTTGTACATACGTCATGAGCACAAAGGCGTTACACACGAGCGACAATAGGTTTCATAAATCGAAGGAGTCGCCCCGTCAACGTTGCGATCGGTCGCAGGTGTTCCAACCTTAATATTTTGTTTGTGCATTTGACATGTAAGGGAAATGTATCAATGTTGATTATAATGTATATTCAATCGATTTGATTGTGTGTTGCGTAATAATCGTTATTCGGTTCTATTAATAATTAACGTGGCAACACCGGCTGTGTTCTGGGCATTCTGGGCATATATATTTCCATGCCACTGACATGCGTAGTATCTCTACTTAGTTTGTGGCCACTGACTACCCGGGTGCCAAATTTTATCAGGCTTGATGGGCCGTTGAGTTGTCTTTTTGTGATAGTGAGTTGAATAGTTGAGAATATGTGTGTTTTTTTTCTGAATCAGCTGAGTGGTGAACCTAGCAGATACTTAAATATTCGTTATTATTATAGAGTAACCATTACTCCTGAATGTTTTCTAATTCTTTGATGATTAGAAAATTGATGCTACTTTTTTCTTTTTTATACCACTTAGGTGGCAAACAGGAATACGGCCGCCTGATGGTAAGCGGCTACCGTAGCCTATGGACGCTTACAACATGCTGTACTCCATTGAGAAAACCACGGCGGGAAATCTATGGAAACTTGGAAACAAATAATTATGCATTCGCTAGGATAACTATTAAACTAATTGAAAAAAACTCGCATGTATCTCGACTATTGCCACTATAATCAAAAATATCAATGCCAGAACTAGATTAATAATTGGACTGTTTTACAAAAAACTTAAACCGACTTCAAAGTACACTAAGAAGTAATCAAATCCTGATCTGATGACAATGGGACCAAACGGAAAGTGTACCCTTCCAGACGAAAAAAGATTTTTCCAAATCGGTTAATAAATGACGGAGTTATGAGGTGACAAACATAAAAAAAAAACAAAAGTCTGTTAAAAAATATGCAAAATAGTCATAACTCGAATAAATAAAATTAAATATCCTGGGACATTCCTCACACACGGTCATCTGATCCCAAACTAAGCAGAGCTTGTACTATGGAAACCAGATAACTGATATAATACATATACTACTTTTTGTTTGTAAATACATACTTAATATACATAATTACACCCAGACTCAGGACATACAGACATGTTCATGCGCACAAATGCATGTCCTGTGTGGGAATCGAAACCACGACCTGCGGCGCGATAGGTGGAATCTTAACCAACCGCGCCAGCTGGCGTTTCAAACTGGAAAACTCGAAAATATCGCTAAACGTTACACGGGTAACTCTGGACTTCCGATTGACACTAACCCCCTTATTCATAGTCGCTTTTTAACTAAATCCACTAAATCAGTGTAATAGTGTCTTCCGTCTCACTCTTTTGATCATCAAATGTCACCAAATGTCAGATAAAGATTTCAAAATTTTTGCTAATCATCGTTTGATAACTGTATTATGAATAGGGGGGGGTAAATCTTGGGACACTGTATAACGTAGGTGAGCCCTAAGCCACGAAGGATTTCCCGAAATTAAACCTAAGTGTGAACCTGCGGGCAAAAATCTAATCTATTCACAATATAAATAAGACACAAACATAGAAATAAATATAATAATTCAATGCCTAGAAAGAACGTCGCCATACTACACGAATATACAAAACAGGCCAACTTTTATAGGCTGCTGCGCGTAACAGATACGTTTTACGCTGCCTCTGCGTCATTCTGCTTGTCATAATGACGTTCATAATAACCAGTAGTTGTTAAAATATTCCAATTAAAATCGGGAGAAATTTAAATATTGATCATTATTTTGGATTTTTATTTATTTTTATTTGATTTAGCCTCTAACAGTTAGAGCCTATTTTTATCGACGCGTGCACAACTGCGACACTCTATCTGGATGTATCCTTAATCAAAGGACACAAATAACAAAAAAAGTTCATTACAAACAAAGCCACCATGACAGTTTCTACAAAACACCGAATACATCTCATAAATAAACGTGACAAAACAATAAGTAATATTTCAATATTAAACACACAATAATACATTTTCTTTAATAATCCTACACGAGACCAAACGCAAAGATTTTCTTTACAAAAGGCTTTCATATGTCACAGTACTGTATCAACAATGCATTGAGTACAGTCGTGGAATGAAAAGGTTCCGTCACCTTAGAGTTGGTTTTCGCTTGCACCAGATTGCAAGAATCAATTTTATTATATTTACCAACACATTACCAGGAAGAAACAGTGCTGCTAACATTTACATAAATGTGATGTTTGCCATCGAATAAGGTTTTGCTTGTTTTTACATCACGTCAAACACAATTTATGGCTTTTCCTTGGCTTTTCCGGAATAAAATATAAGTATTATTTTTTCCAATGATGACATTGTCCTATTTTCAATTTTAATTTGACATAAATAACAAGCAGGTTAAACCAACAAGAAGTTTTTAGTTTATCAAAACATAAAATGAAAAAAATCTTGTTGACAAGATAAACAGTCGAACAACTTTGATCTGAATAATTTTGAACTTTTATAACGAACAGTTAAATCATTATTTTCTGTAATTCAGTGTATTCCGTATATTCAGTTTCAAAAGGTTATATGTTATACGTTGAATGAATCAAGTTGAAAACTGACGAACCTTTTAATTCCGCTACTGTACAGTGTACAATGAGAAACATGTTAAATCAGTAATTAGGAGTTGATTGGATACCCACATGCCACCTGCGGCGATCGTGAACATTCATCTAGAAATGTTTGCTATTTACGCAACATGACGTGGAAGGAGCTGTGAAAATCCGTTCCTTATGGTGCGTCCATGGTTGGCGAACCGAGCACGAGCCGAGCCACGAACGAGCACACTGCGAGCACGATTCGCGTAGCGTGGACGGGCTTGCGAGCCTCGAACGAGCATTCGCAGCGTGCTCGACTGCGCTCCGGGCGGAGTCAGTTTTTTCACGAACACAGGGATTCGCATCGCGCTCGTTGTAGGCTCGTTACGTACGTCCACGCTTGAAATCGCGAGCAACGAATCCTGTTCGTTCGAGGCTCGGCTCGTGCTCGCTTCGCGTAGCATGGACGCACCATTATATTATAAATGCGAAAACGAGTTTGTTTATATGTTTACTAGGTAGCGTAAGAGAGGTAGAGCATACCTTACAGAATGCCGCGGCCGCAGCCAAATAACTTTATGTTGTGTTCCTGCGCGTGAATAAGGCCAGTACCCCGAGTGTAAAGAATTGACGTTAATAAACGCCTATTGTAAGGGAGAAATTAGTACCATGAGTATTCCGCTAGAGGCGTTGTGCCCTATAGAGAAGTGTCGAAAACGCAAACGCATTAGTATGTACTATTAAATATTCTGTGGCATTAGTTTGCGTTTATTATCGTCAATTCTTTACACTCGGACTACAGAGTTCATTGGGGGGGGGGGGGGGGGGAAGGGTCGGTAACGCGTGAGTGGTGCAAGCGTCCTTATAGCTACGGTAACCACTTTACATCAGGCGGGCGTTAAGCTTGTTTACAGACTTGGTAGTAAAAAGGTTAGCCTAGGAAAAATCCTCTACCGAAATGGGGAAAAATATAGCAAAAGACCTGCTGACTAGAGCTGACTAGTAATTGTGGTCAGGAACTAGTGCTTACTGCACCGCGCAGGTACATGGCAGGAATAACAATGGATGGAACATACGTTAATGTAGGTGATTACAGGACGCGGCCGTAATGAGCCGGTCGATACGTACAGGGGATGGCGATGGTGGATTTCGTCGTTAAATATATCGCACATCGGCGACAAGAGTGTCACAACACATGATAAGTATGCCATAAGAAAGGCAATCACAAACTTTATCTGCAAAATAATCGTCATAATTATAGTGTGATTCCTCGCTGAGATACGGCATTTAATACCCTTTTTCACGGAGCCACTTTCCAACCTTTTGCAGCGTAAAAAGTGTCACATCAATGTTGATACAGAGCGTATATGCATCTAGCTCGTACTCTGTAACGACCCTATTACCACAGTCTAATAACCATACAGTCGGTCGACGAAGCCGTCTAGACAGGGCAATCGTGCGGGGTGTGAGGGACGAGACGCGGGAAAGCCGTTACCGACCTGCGAACAAAATTATGTTAGTAGCTCGGTAAACAGCATTCAGGGCTAACGCGTGTTTGTGTCTGTAATTATTTTATTTAAAATGGTGCAAACGACGTGTGCTGTGAGAGACTGCAAGTCTTCATCCTATTTAAATAAAGATCTGTGGTTTCATCAGCTTCCACACACAGACGAAAGGTAAATAAATCATGGTTTGTTATCGTAGAGTGCATACAATAATAATTTTATATTTGTCATCTTGTGTCACGTTAATAACGCCAACAAAATGGCCGAATGGCGGACGGTAAAAAATATCTAATAGGTACACAGGTATAGGTAACAGGCACAGGGCATGAGTGTTTGTTTTTTTTTTTTTTTCAATAGGTCTGATGATGGAGTAGGAGGGTAAGCACTGGAACTCCATAGTGGAACATCGTATCCTAGCCGTGTTTGGGTTTGTTGGAATTGTCGTGAGATGAACTTTGACCATGTATGGTTTTCAGGGTCTGATGATGGAGTAGGAGGGTAAGCACTGGAACTCCATAGCGGAACTTCGTATCCTAGCCGTGTTTGGGGTTGTTGGAATGGTCGTGAGATGAACTTTGGCCATGTATGGTTTCCAGGGTCTGATGATGGAGTAGGAGGGTAAGCACTGGAACTCCATAGCGGAACTTCGTATCCTAACCGTGTTTGGGGTTGTTGGAATGGTCGTGAGATGAACTTTGACCATGTATGGTTTCCAGGGTCTGATGATGGAGTAGGAGGGTAAGCACTGGAACTCCATAGCAGAACTTCGTATCCTAGCCGTGTTTGGGGTTGTTGGAATGGTCGTGAGATGAACTTTGACCATGTATGATTTCAGGGTCTGATGATGGAGTAGGAGGGTAAGCACTGGAACTCCATAGTGGAACATCGTATCCTAGCCGTGTTTGGGGTTGTTGGAATTGTTGTGAGATGAACTTTGACCATGTATGGTTTCAGGGTCTGATGATGATGTAGGAGGGTAAGCACTGGAACTCCATAGTGGAACTTCGCATCCTAGCCGTGTTTGGGGTTGTTGGAATTGTCGTGAGATGAACTTTGACCATGTATGGTTTTCAGGGTCTGATGATGGAGTAGGAGGGTAAGCACTAGAACTCCATAGTCGAACATCGTATTCTAGCTATTTTTGGGGTTGTTGGAATTGTCGTGAGATGAACTTTGACCATGTATGGTTTTCAGGGTCTGATGATGGAGTAGGAGGGTAAGCACTAGAACTCCATAGTCGAACATCGTATTTTAGCCATGTTTGGGGTTGTTGGAATTGCCGTGAGATGAACTTTGACCATGTATGGTTTTCAGGGTCTGATGATGGAGTAGTTATTATAATATTGTTTAAAATATAATAATGCTAACAATGTTTTATTGTTATCTGCAATAAATAAATAATTTTGTAAATATTGTTTACTTGTGACAACCCTGGCCGTCGCGATACTGTCTAGACGTTGTCGGCATTTTTCACAAGATCAAAGGCGTCGGACGACTGTATGGTTATTAGACTGTGCTATTACGGTAAGTTATATTCATTTTTACCCGACTGACCCGGAAGGAGGGTTATGTTTTTCGAGTGTATGTATGTATGTATGTATGTATGTATGTATGTATGTATGTCTATTTCTTTGGCACGCTCTACAGCCTAAACGGCTTGATGGATTTTAACCTATGAGGTGTCGTTAGATTCGTCTTAACTGTGGGAGTGTCATAGGGTATATTATTTTTACATGGCGTCTACGAATAAAAAATGAGGGGGGGTATTAAAAACAAAAATGTCGTTATTATAACAATATGGGTATCAAATGAAAGCTTGTAAATAGCCCATTCCAAATATGTATATATTATAATACTTTTATGCTACCATATTGAAGTAAACTGCAAAAAAACACGTTTAATGTAAGGACAGTACCTATAATTACCTAACCTACTGAGCGGTTACCGTACGGAACTCACAGAATTGCGATGGTTGTTAACTTTACTTTACCGTACCGCTCATTTACTTATTAATACATACAACTCATTCCTTAATAAAACTAAAAAGTCTGAAATAAATTAAATTATTAAAAGAAACAAAAAACCCGACTGCCTAAAACAAAAATTAACTGAAAAGACAAAAACAAGCTCTTTCATCTATAGAATTTTAAATATAACTTGAATTTTATAAGGTATTGCAGTCGGGGATAAACAAATATTACAAAAAAAATACTTACTTAGGTTATTGGTATGTCCCCTACTGCAATACCTTATAAAATTCAAGTTATATTCAAAATTCTATAGATGAAAGAGCTTGTTTTTGTCTTTTCAGTTAATTTTTGTTTTAGGCAGTCGGGTTTTTTGTTTCTTTTAATAATTTAATTGATACTATTTTCTTTCTTTTATTCCTTCTTTCTTTATTGTAAGGATTTATTTGACACTAGATTTCGCCCTGCGGTTACACCCGCTCAACCGGGAAATGTCATAAGAATATTTCCGGAACAAACAGTAGGTATTCCATACGTTAATCCATCACATATTCTATCTGTGTACTAAATTTGATCCAAGTCCCTTTATTTATATAAACAGTGTGTATTGGATCATATATCCAACTTTCTGTTTTATCTCACAGGCAGTCCCATCTACAACAGTACCGAAAGAGCTGCGTTCGAGAAGAAAATAATGGAAGAATGGCGGCGATTTGTAAAGCACAACAAATCACACGTCTTTATCATTGCCAATCTGTCAAGAGTGCAACACGTAAGAAGAAGAATGTTCGCCATAGAATATAAAAACGGCCGATCCACAATTCCGTGCGTGTGTACCGAAGCCCGCAGCAGGTGTGCCCCGGCTCATGGTTTATTTATGCTGCGCCGTACACCAGAACCGGTCATCGATATTGTCGATAGCACAAGCACAACCTAACGTGCATCACTACTGTTCTTATTTATAATAATGATCTATCGAATCGTTTATTGATGTTTTAAAAAGTAGCTGGTAAGACAGATCTCGTGGGTTCGATTCTTACAATGATGCTTGAGCAATGAGCGTGAGGAAACCATAGCAGGGTGGTAGTGTACTTTGTAGTACCCACCTGGTTAGCTACCAACTTCAAGTTGAAAATATGTCGCTAAGCACATATACCATACCACAGATTACGAAATAGTTACTACGTACTTTTTTTTTTATTTGTTCTTGACCTTCGATAAAAAGTCCTTCAGTCGCATACATTTTATTTATAATATCACTTTCATATAGTCCGTACATTAACTTTCACATAGTACTTATTATCAGTCACCGTCCAGTCATGTTTTAGTAAAATGGTGTTCATTGTACTAAAGCTTTTAACGGACTTTTTGAGACAACTTGTAAAGTCACGATACACTACTGTACACGGGTTGATCTTTATTGGATAAAATACCACCGCTAATATGCAATAAAACTCAAAATACACGAATTTATGTAAATAAAAATGAAAACGCAACGTCACTCTGCAAGTTCCCCCCAAAGTCACTACGTACGTAGCTTTCAAAATTCAAAATCATTTATTCAAATAGACCTTAGCAGGCACTTATGAAAAGTCTGACTCTAATACTCTAATACCGGTTCGGAAGGTTGCATTTGCTGAGAAGAGCCGGCAATAAACTTAGCAATTACTCTTTTCAATACAAGCTTAGATTCATTACATAATATTTACATTCTAATCGCACTGAAAACAATTGCGTGCCCCGGCGCGGCGGCAAAATAACACAGTAGACTGAATAAATATTTAATAAGTAAATAAATAGTAAACTCGGCGCAGACCAGCCCCCACAAGCAGCCCCTGTTCACGCATATGACGCGTGTGGCAGCCATTACCCCCTTTTTTTTTTTTTTTTTTTTTTTTTTTTTTTTTTTTTTTTTTTTTTTTTTGCGTGGGGAAATCCTCATAGGATACCCGACCGCCCCGGGTGGGAGCGGCCAGGTTATGCCGGACTTTTACCGGCTAAAACCCCACGGTGGTCGCCACCTGCGCTATAGAGAGGGGGGCGGGCTCTCGTGTTGAACGCGTACCTGCTCACCCCTCCAAGCGCGGCGCTTAGATAGCTCGTCCCGGGGGAAGTCTGACACCTCCCCCCAGCACCCTCGCTGTGCTATCGCACGATGAGTCGTGACCACATCGACTCATCGCCTCCTTGGGGTCGCTTCTGGGCAATCAGAGCCCCCGCTCTGATTGCCCACGACCCCAAAGGCCCCGTTTAGTCGCCTTTTACGACAGGCAGGGGAACACCGTAGCTGTTATTCTAAGCCCGAGCTACAGGGCAGGGGGGCCGCGACGAGGCACGTTTGCGCCCCGGCGGCTTCGCCTCCGGGTGGGATCGGCCCTCTCCCGATCCCGCTCAGCAGCCTCCTTCTGGACCGACACGACTGCTGGCAGGGAGAGATTCCGCCCGATCTCTTGGACCAGGATCCGCCGCTCAGGTTCCCATGCAGGGCACACCGCGAGCGTGTGCGATGCGGAATCCTGGTCACTTCCACCGCAGTGGAAGCAGGCCGCCGTCGCCTCACGTCCGATCCTATACAGATAATCACCGAAGCACCCATGCCCGGTGATTATCTGTGTAAGTCTGTAGGTGAGTCTACCACCTTCTCGCTGCATCCAGGCCTCGAAGACCGGCAGGACTGCTTCGACAACGCGTTTGCGCGCAAACCGCTCATCGTGAAGCCTTGCGCGCCACGTTGCGAATGCGATAATTCGCTCCTGCCGTCTGATCGCCTCTTCTGGATCGCCTCCACCACTTTGGCGGACGATGCGAATCCGGTCATAAACCCTCGCATCCATATCCGCCAGAATGTCAAGCGGTGGAAAGCGAGCCAGCACAGTTGCCGCCTCAAAGGATATTGTGCGGTATCCCCGTACGATCCGTAGGGCCATCTTACGCTGGACGCTGTATACTTTCGTTCTACAGCGTCGGACGGCCAGCCTCTTTACCCATACAGGCGCACCGTAAAGGGCTACGGATCGTATGACCCCCGCATAGAGGCGGCGAACTTCCTCTCTCGGTCCCCCGAGATTGGGCAGCAGTCTGTGCATAGCACCCGCTACCCTCTCAATCCGGGGGACTAGGCGATCAAAGTGTTCTTCGAAGCCCCAGCGACTGTCCAGGGTAAGGCCCAGGTACTTCATGTACCGCCCCACCCTGACATCTGACTCACCCACTCGGACGCACGAGTCGGGTGGTTCCCTGCTCCTAGGCAGTTTGTGGAACCATAGCGCCTCGGTCTTATGAAGCGCTATTTCCAGACCCAACTCGCGAATTTTGGCGACGACTACTTCCACCCCAAGCTCGGCGAGCTGTTTGGTCCCCTCGAAGGTATCCCCACTGGCGACCACCAATGTGTCGTCCGCATAGCAAACGACTTTTACGCCAGCAGCCATTACCCCCTGCATGTTGCAAGCGTCTATAGGATACGGTAACCTCTTACCGTCAGGCGGGCTGTTTGCTTGTTTGTCACCTAAGAGCTCGTTCCCACTATGTCGTGTGTCGGATTCCGATTTTAATCGGGTATCGGCGCCTCTGTTCACACTAGTCGGCTGTCGGCCACGACCGCAGCTAGTGCCATTAGTTTGGTTGGATTCTTGTACACGATGGACGTCGACGAAGCTTTTGTTGTGATGTATTATTTGCGAAGGAAACGAAAGACAGCTAAAAATAGAAGATATTGGGTGCACCCAATTCTGAGGGAAAGATTTACTTTGGAAATATGTCAGAAGTTAATAACTGAACTAAGAAGTGACGACGTTAAGTTTTTCAATTATTTTAGAATGTCAATAACTACATTCAACGATCTATTGTCTCGTATATCAGGGAGCATAAACTATCAAAATACAAGTTACAGAGACTGCATTTGCACTGAAGAAAGGCCCGACATCCGGCAAATGTGAACAGTGCCATATGCGATCATATGCGAGCGTTGATCCGACACGATTTTTTTCCGGATGGGAGGGCTGACAAAACACACGATATTTTTTGTCGGATACGACACAAAATCGTTGTCCGACGAGTGTGAATAGCTTCATATAAAATATTCTGGCGCTACGACACACGATAAAAAATCGTCCCGACAGACGACATAGTGGGAACGAGCTCTTAGTAATATAAAAAAAATGACGTCAAAGATTTCCATTGTACAAATAAACATGGTATAAGGAAACTTATGTTCATACACAGAAGTAATATAATACATGTATTTATTCCCGTTCTATAGCTCTAAGGCATTGTTTGTGATAGCACAAGGAAAAATGATAAAATAAATAATAAAATTGCTTGTTTATTTGTTTGTTAATGTTGTTATGTATTTAGTTGCGACTTTGTTCATCTTGAACTTTGAAGAATTGCATGATGACAGATTTTATTAAATTGTATTCTTTTACATTAAATCTTGTTTTTTCCTTGTGAATATTTGTGAGTAACTGTCCCACGCGGTTTCGCCTACGTTCCCAGACTAACAAGTAACCTTTAAGGATAGTTTTGTTTCTATTAGTGTTTTTAGAATCCGTTCAGAAGTAACAGATATTCCTTACATACACACCAAATAAGCTTGTTTTTATTTAATACTAGCTGCCCGGCGCGACTTCGTTCGCGTGGTGCTACCCTACCCTACCCTACCCTATATATCTAAGTTATAATTATCGACAGCAAGCTTTAATAGAAGCACGTCCAAAATGAAATAACAGAAATGAATGACATAACAACATGCTTGTACTGTCAACACTGAAAAAGTTTCAATTTGACAGCACAATCCCCATCTGAAATAAGTTTAAATTTGACAGCAAAATCCCCATTAACAAAATGATCCGCCATTTATTCAATTTATTTGTTACAAAAAATGTGATTCAATAAATGAAGAACCGCTCGGCCGATTTTGTGCAAACTTCACATAAACCATCTACTAAATAGTCCGAACAAAGCCTTAACATTTGGTTTGGATAGGTGAGCCCGTTCTTGAGTTATAAAATTACAACGAAAAGTGGCATTGATTTTTATATATATAGATAGATAGATAGATATAGTAAAATATAGTATATAAATAAATAAAACAGTGTACACACACTGGCGAACATTTGCAAATAGATTGAGGCCAATTCACCCCCACGATTCCGTTTCACATGACTGAAACTTACAAAGTCGTGCGCCTGTATCAATGTAGTAATGATATTCCACTTTAAAAATCTTTCCAATCACTTCACTAACAAAGATAATGCGCAAATTTTCGTGAAATTCATCAGTAGCACTTGTACGTAGTATTTATCTACTCTGAGGTAGCAAGCACCCAGTTTCTGTAGCACACTTTTAGTTAGACAATCGTTATACAACAACACAGACAGTCTTAGTAATCTAGTATTTATTACTGAAATGTAATCGGCCTGCTCTGTAATCAGACTTACTTAGTTATTTATGAAGTTATCGATCGTTTCAGCTGAGGTACATCAGTTTTCTATACCTCGATAATGCGATGGATGCATGCCAAAAGTACTTGAAGTTATTTTGGTAGATAGTGGTGCTTTTTGTATGTTGAATTATATATTTGTAGAAGAGCCACGGTCTATTATGATATTGAGGCGAAAAAAGCAAACAGGTGGAAATCTTGTGGAAATATATAAACGTCTCACAAATAATTTATCTAAAAATCAGAGTCAGTATAACCGTAATATAAGACCGTGGAAATTTTTAAAAAGAAGTAAGCCTTTATTTTATTAGATCATACTCAGTTTTTGTGTGTCTATGCATTGTTTTGAAATTGTTAAAATACGCATCGATTGGACCTAATTATATTTTTATATTTTTATATTTTTATGCCTTTTGCGGTCAAGACCATGGGACAGTGGGGGTCCGAAGCTCGCCATTTAGCTCGCACTTTGTCATCAAAATTGATCGAGGCTCCGGAGAGCAGCGGGCGGGCCGCTTTTTCCGCCAACGAATCACGTTGGCTATCCAAAGAGGAAACGCTGCAAGCCTTCTGGAAACCTTGCTGTATGGAAGCAGCGGCAGACTTTAGGAAAATTTCTATACATAGATTGTAATTTGTACATGATTGGATTGGAATTTGTAGATGATGTCTATATACAAGCCTACGTACATGATGGTAAGCGGTTGCTGTAGCCATATGGATGCTAGGAAACACGGGGCATCACTCACGTGTTACCGAGCCTTCCCCCCTCCCCAATGAGCTCTGGCTCCCTTACTCACGAGCAGGAACACAACTTTACACAACATAAAGTTATTTGGCTGCGGTATTCTGTAAGGTCCTCCACCTTACAGACGAGCACCTTACTTACTTCCCCAGTCGAGCTGCTCTTTGAGCGAAAAAACCCTACCTCTGCATCTCTGAAAGAATTAACTTAGAATGGCTTTGACACAGATTACAGAACAAGGCAGATGGAGCGCGCGGAACACGGGAGTGAGGCCAAAAAAGCAAATACAAATTGAAAAACACATACCTGGTATTCGATCTGGTAAATTCAACAGTATGTAACGTTCATAAGTGCCTTACCAGAGCCTAAACTGAATAAATGACTTTTTGATTTGATTTGATCTTGAATTTGTGTTTGCTTTGTTTAACAAACTTTATTTAACGAAAAACACTTTCTTTTTAATAAACTTTGTTTAAACAAAGCAAATAAAAATTCAAAAGCGAATACCAAGTATGTGTTTTTCATTTTGTATTTGCTTTTTTGGCCTCACTCCCATGTTCCGCGCGCTCTATGCCTTTAGTTCTGTAATCTGAGGGCTTTGACTTCAACTAAACAAGATAGTTGATTAACCGATTTATCACATAACCTCCAAAGAGTCTCTAACGTACGCTTTTTCGTCCACAGGCCTCTAAAAACGGCCTATTATACAAATTCACTAAGCAATAAAGATTATTTATGAACGTACCTTTGTTCTATAATAACTAAAGGCTGTATTCAAACAATTTATATGTTAAACAGGTATAATCAGCAACATTTGTGGTGATATATGTCATTAGTTTGTGGCCATTTAATATTCTCATGAATAACATTGAATAAGAAGGTGGTAATATGAGCAGTTTCTGTTTTATGTCATTAGGTTGACAAGCAGGCAGACGGGCCACCTGATGGTAAGTGGTCACCGCCGCCTATGAACATTTGCAATACCAGGGGGATTACCAATGTGTTGCCGACCTTGCAGAGCTCTTTTTACGCCTTTTTGTGTTTCTTGTTTATAATTTGAGAATGCGATAGCGGAAACGGCTGATACTGAACCATGCTGTGAGAGCCTATCGCAATAGGAACACCCATTTGACGGGCCAGGTGGCGCGGTTGGTTAAGATTCCACCTATCGCGCCGCAGGTCGTGGATTCGATTCCCACACAGGACATGCATTTGTGTGCATGAACATGTCTGTATATCCTGAGTCTGGGTGTAATTATGTATGTTAAGTATGTATTTACAAACAAAAAGTTCAATCAGTTATCTGGTTTCCATAGTACAAGCTGTGCTTAGTTTGGGATCAGATGACCGTGTGTGAGGAATGTCCCAGGATATTTATTTATTTATTATTTTATTTCCGGGATTAGCCCGATATTAACAGGTGTCAGAAACAAATTCTCTCGGCGGCCGCTCTGTAATACCATCCAATACGAATTAGAATTATTACACTCAGTTTTCAGTCTCAAGAAGACGGAATTGGTTTTTAACGCAAATAACAGAATAAAAGGCGGATGGAGCGCACAGAACACGAAAGTGAAGCCAAAAAAGCAAATTCAAATTGATAATCAGATACCTAATTCGTTTTTCAGTTTGTATTTGCTTTGTTTAACCACAGTTTATTATTAAATAAATGTTTTTCGTTATATAAAGTTTGTTAAACAAAGCAAATACAGATTCAAAACCGAATACTACTTGTATTTGCTTTTTTGCGTCACTCCCGTATGCCGCTCGCTCCATCGGCCTTATTCTGTAATCTGTGGTTTTTATGTTTTTATCATTAAAATTGGACTCATTTTCTTCGATTTCATCACATTTAGGAAAATTAAGGCATTGCTTAGAGATTCCTTAATGATTGACACTTTAGTACTAAAACTTGGAAATTCTAGAAAAACTTAACATAGGTAGGTAGGTATAACCCTCAATAATAGGTATGAGTACCTACTTTTGTTTTAATATGAAACATTAAAATCATAAATGATTTTAATCCCACACTGTAGGCTCGTAAAACATGAAAGCCTCTAATAAAAAGTGGTTGAAATCACCCAGTTATCGGGGTTAATTTGTACCCGTGCTAATTTACGGGGTGTATAATACCCCAGGGTTACCCCGGCTGACCGCGGCCGTCCCCAGTTGGGGCTTGATCCGCGATAATTGTTTTACAATGTCATTTGCAAATGTAGATGTAGGGATGTCACTGATAAGTTTCATAGATTAAAAGGAAAGGATGGCTGCAAGAAATTTGAAATATAGGTTTTTAACATATCTATTGCTGTCGCGCTGTGCCTGAGCTATCCCGCCCGAGGGCGATAGAGACAACTACAGCTTTTAGCTAAATTAGACGAAATCGCTATTTAGTAATCCCCGGTTTGCTCCCCCAAAACTGGATCAATTATTTATTTTTATTCAAGAATCATAATAAGAAGGGCTTTGGCTAAGTCTGTCGTTTTTGTTTTTTTATATTCGTCAAATTTGTTCGCTGGACTGATAAGGGCGTTAAAAATGGTAAGTTTTTGTGATTTTAGAATTCTTTTAATAATTAATTTACGGAGAAAAACACAGCCGAGGGACATTGGTACCTACAGATTGCATGGTAGAATAATCATTGCTCTAGAGAGGAAACTGAGGATTACGTTTGTATGGAACAAACGCCACCAGCATTTCCTCTTAAAATCGGGAAAGTGCGAGTTAGGGTTCAAAAGGACGGTTGGAAAATATCCAACCGTCTACCTATTATACATACAGCCCACTGACAGACAGACGGACAGATGGATGGATGGACGGATAGCGGTGGCTTAGTGGTTTCGGACACGGATCCTAGAAAAAATTTGGATAGGCTTTTGTTTGAAGTCTCTCCATGGTTATGTGATGATACGGCCGAAGGTGTCAAGAACACAAAGCTTAAAAGGGACCTGAAGGTGGTAGCCAGCCAGGCGGGTACTACAAAGTACTTTACCGTAATGCTACGGTTTTCTCACGATGTTTTCCATTACCTAATGCTCAAGTTCATTGCAGTATAACGATTACTACTTCTGAGTAAATATTTTAGCTAAAAATATCATTCCGTATCACAAACTTTATAACTTTGTGTTGTGTTCCTGCGCGTGACTAAGGTCGCCAGAGCTCATTGGGGAGGGGGAAGGATTGGTGACGCGTGAATAATGCTTCGGGTGACCGGAAAAAACTTACACTGACTTCAAAGTACACTAAACAGTAATCAGATCCTGACTTGACAATGGGACCAAATGGGAAGTATACCTACCCAAACAAAAGAAAATTTTTCCAAATCAGTTGATAAATGAAGGAGTCATGAGGTAAGAACTAAGAAACAAAAAACATACAGTCGAATTGAGAACCTCCTTTTTTTGAAGTCGGTTAAAATCACACGAAATGTCTATAGTCAAAACGTCCCACCAGAGCAATAATGTTCTATAATAAAAATTACTTCGTTACAAGAGATAATAAGGGTCAGCCCTACACAAACCTACACTATACAGATTGCACGGTTTTATTCAGCAAATAATTATGGTGCTGCTCAAACATTTGTCATAATTAGGTCAAATTGACAGCTGCGAACCCGAATAATATGACAAACAGATTTGCAATAGCCAATGATTTCGGTTAAATCGTTTCTATGTTTTAGTAGCATATTAACTCAGTGGTTTTGGCCACAGATATTATTTGTAAAGTAAAAAGGCCTTTTTTTGTTTTTAAACCGTGAACTGTACCATACTGCTTACAATATAATGGTGCGTCCATGATTGGCGAACCGAGCACGAGCCGAGCCTCGAACGAGCACACTGCGAGCACGATTTGCGTAGCGTGGATTGTCAGTTTTTTCACGAACGTTTTTTTTTTTTTTTTTTTTTTTTTTTTGGATTCGCATCGTGCTCGTTGTAGGTTCGTTCGTGGCTCGGCTCGTGCTCGATTCGCGTAGCATGGACGCACCATAACGTATTAATTTTCGATAGTTTATAATCTATCCATGTCAAACCGTCATATTGTGAACCGTTCCTGATTGGTCACTCGTGGCAGTAGTTCGTTCTGTGTTCAGGGGGCCTACCCCCATCTTTTACAAAACAACCTTATTGCAATACTGTTTTGTTTCCAGCATATAATAACCTTATCTATATTCGTACCATGACCTCTACCAAACACTATTGTTATATGATTGTTATATTCCTGCTAAGAACGAATGATTTTTGAGAATTTGTCTATGGGCTCATTAAAGATGAAAAGAAATAACGCTATGGGCCTAAGCAACTTTCTCTCTCTTAACAATTCTCATCTCTGTCACTCATCCATACTCTCTCGCTCTTTCAAACAACCTTATTCTTCTTTGAGCTATTTTTTATAAGCTTTTGACAATTAACATTATTGTTTTAATGTCAAATTTAGCAATCTTATATACGTTGTATTTACAAGCTGAAAATAACATTGTTTTCCAAATTTATGTTATAAAAATCTATTATAGTGTCATATAAAGTAATTATATCGAATTTATTTACTTATAGAATGAATATATCGGGATTGCGAGATTAGGTATCATCCCAAAATAATATAACCGATTGTTTATAAAGTTTTTAATTGCACTTGTCGTTCACTACACAACTATGCATCTACGTTAGTAATATCGATCCCTCGACCCTTAGCCTTAAGATTTATTTAGATAAAGCGGAGCTTTAAATAGCGTGTTTATATATTTAGTGACTTTTCATTTAGGTACCACCCACTATTAATATCCTGTTTTCATTATAACCAACGTACATCGAATAACCCCAGATTAATCCATAAAGTTAACTTTCCTGCAGTGTTAGTACACAGAGTAGTCCCTGTGTTCCTGGAATCCAAACTACCTAGATTCTCTGGCAAATTTTCTAAAATTGGTCGTAACCTACATTAGCCTGGATGGAATATATTATTGTCAACAGACGGACAGACGACAGACTTATAATAATCTATAAAGATAATCATTTTAACCATCTAATGTAGTAAAATATTAATTAAGTATTATATATTTGTATTGAAAACTCAACTCACAACAATCTGCTATACTGTTGCAGAGCAGATGTAACCGTGCGGGAAATTCTAAAATACACATCCATTGGACCTAACTTTCTGTAAGCCTTTGTGGCTGTGGATAGAACCGTGGGGGTCTGAAGCTCGCTGATTTGCTCACACATTATCATCAAAACCTCGGCAAACCGGTTGGTGGGGAGCTTTTTGTGACAACGCATTAGCTTGGCTATCCAAAGAGGAAACACTGCCAATAACGAGCTTGAACCTGGAACCTTGTAGATGATCGACAACAGCGGCAAATATTTATATACCTACCTTGATACCTACATACACATAATATGTTTAATTCCAAGACCTGCAACTACAGTAGGATTCCCGTCAATAACACAATGAATAAAAACACGAAAGTATTATGTACCTACATTCTTTATTCACATAAGTTTAATGAGAGTATGATAATTATACACAATATAAGTATGGCATTAAACAATCTTGCAGATACAGATTCAAACTTTATTTCAGCGTTTATAGGTTCTTAGACTTCACTTTAGACCAGCCTCTCCATATCTACGTACACTTTTTTGAGAGTACTCCTTCGCTTGTAGATATCGATTGAAGGCGGTATTTTTGGTCTGTTTGTATTTAACCATTTCTACCTGCTGACTGGATCTCTGGCGAACTCTTCGGCTACAACTCTACAAAATGAATTGCAACATTTGTGCAACTTACAAATGTTTATAACCATGACATCTTAAATTTCATGCACTGAATATTACTGTCGAATATACTATTAAGATGTTTCCATATTGATTGCACTTTGTTTGTTATTAAATTACATAAACAAATGTATTAATAAAATAATAACTAAATATCTTGGATATCTTTATAAGACATTTGAGTATGACAAGAATGACAGGTAAATATTTTGTTCCGATTCATTTCATTTGATAATCTAGAGTCGGCAGTCTATATATTTTTTCAATTAATTTCCTTACTCTTCATAATAACATTTTAAAATATTTGTATGCATTTTATAGAAATTACTCGAAAATATTTTATTCTTTTAGTTACTTATACTTTACAATTAGTTTAATTTAATACTTTGCTAAAAGATGAAGAACCTCAAATCATTTCGGTCCAACGTGTGAAAGAAATGGCACTATACAGTTAATATATCGTTATTTCTTTTTGTTAATATACGTGGATTCTATCAAGGATAATTAAATAAAGCTGCTTAGAACCATATTGAATTTTATATTGAAATCATTAATATTTGACAAACACAAAGAACGTATTTTTTTATTTGAATGTAACAGCAAGACATCAAGTAACCATAGATGCATATCTATAAAGAGGATTTACATAAAATCATTACCTATACTTTAACACACCCCTTTGATTTTATAAACGAACAACGCAAAATATAAAAATAATCCATGGTCACTGACTTAATAATACATCATATCAAAATAAAACAACTACCTGTCTAACTACCTAACAAAACACTAACATAACATGAACATAACTCAAACTAACCTATATAACATTTAACATCATTCTAAATTTTTGAAATTTAGCTTTGCCTAATGACTTTGTTAAAATGTCAGCTATCTGACTTTCGGTATCTATCTTAGTTACATTAATTAAACCTTGTTTTTCATAGTCATACACAAAGTGATAGCTGATGTCAATGTGTTTTGAATTCTTGCAAAATTTACCATTTTTAGAGAGACCAATCGCACCGCTATTATCTTCATAGATTTTTATAGGCTTTTCGATTTCTAAACCTAAATCCCCAAGTACTCCTAGTATTGGCAGAACTTCTTCCACACAATCAGCTAGCGCATAATATTCCGCATGAGTAGAAGCCCTTGATACAATTTTCTGTTTCTGTGACTTCCACATTATTGGATTATTAAACAATCTTATCACGATTCCTGTCGTTGACTTTCTGTCATTTTCATCGCCTGCCCAGTCAGCGTCCACAAACGCATCAAACTTTGTATCAAATATTGCATTGTAGTGTAACTTGATGTGTTTGGTGCCATGTAAGTATTTTAAAATACGTAATGCATATTTATAATGGATGTCGCTATAACAATTTTGAAACCTGCTTAAATAATTTACACTGTATGATACATCCGGTCGTGTTCCACTCGCAATATATAAAAGAGCACCAATCAAATTTCTGTATTTCAAGTTTACGTTAACTTCACCGGATAGAAGTGACAAATTCAATTCCATTGGTGTTACATACTTTTTTGAATCTTTAATGTTATACTTCTCTGCCAAACTCTCAATATATTTTTCTTGACTCAGTGTCATTTTCTTTTCTTTGGGTTCATATTCTATATCAATTCCTAAGTACTGCTTCACTTTACCCAAATCTTTCATACGAAAGCGGTTACTTAAAGATTCTTTTACTATATTTATACATCCATAATTCTGACCACAAATTAAAATGTCATCGACATATAGACATAAATACATATTAACATTATTCACACATCCTGTATAAAGACAGTAATCATAGTCTGATCTCTTGAAATTAATATTCAACATAAAATCATTAAAGCATTCGTACCAATCTCGTGGACTCTCTCTCAACCCATACAATGCTTTATTGAGCTTGCAGACCGTGTTGGGTTTAACATCATAACCTTCAGGTGGGTATATATAAACCTCTGATTTAATGTTGCCATTAAGGAATGCGGTTTCAACATCCATTTGCTCTATGTACCATCCTTGCACAGATGCTGTAGACAACAAAGCCTTCATTGTAGTCATTCTTGCAACAGGTGAGTAAATTTCTTCATTTTCTTCATACATTTGTTGAAACCCTCTAGCTACGACACGTGCTTTATATTTTCCATTTGATTTAATTCTGAAAATCCATTTCACATCTATTATTTTCTTATTTATTGGTTCTTCAACAAGTTCCCATGTTTTATTATGTTCTAAGCTGTTAATTTCTTCTTCCATTGCCCTTTTCCATTTCATTGACTCGGTTGAATTTATTGCTTCCTCATATGTATCAGGTGTTAAAGCATCACAAACATTTATATAAACAACATGATCCTTGAACTTTTCAGGCAATCTTCTTTCTCTTCTAGGTCGAGTCGATATATTCACCTTATCAATCTCAGCTCTCTTACTTCTCTCTTCTTCATCTTCTAGCGTGTCATAAAATTCTTCACCTTCTATCGGTTCATCACTTGATTTGCTATCATCTTCATCTCTAAACTTAATAACTTGAACTTCTTCTGTGTCTATGAATGTTACATGGCGAGATATTAAAATCTTCTCGTTGACCAAAACTCGGTAACCAGTATCAGTGTACCCCATAAGTACGCCTTTTACACCTTTTTGGTCTAACTTTGTCCTAGTTTCTTCGGGAATTCGTACAAAACATGAGCTACCGTAAATCTTCAAGTTATTTATGTAAGGCTTTCTACCAAACATTATTTCAAAAGGTGATTTCTTCTCAAAAGTATTAGTCAGTAATCTGTTACCTAAGTAAGTCGCTGTCATGACATACTCTGGCCAATAACATTTACTTAGTTTAGCTTCAGACATTAAACACCTCGCTCGATCCATCACAGTTCTGTTGAACCTTTCAGCTACTCCGTTTAGCTGATGTGTATACGCAGGACCAGGCCTCAAATAAAAACCTTCTTGTTTCGCTAAAACATAAAAATCTCGGTTAAGATATTCACGTCCGTTGTCACATCTTACCTCCTTCAATCTTTTGCCAGTTTGTGTCTGCATCATATTAATATAAGATCTAAAACAATCGAAAACATCACTCTTATTCTTAATCACACATACTTGAGCATGCCTGCTATAATCGTCGATGAAAGACACAAAATATCTTTGACCATTATATCCTACTGGTGTTATAGGCCCGTTTACATCGGTATGAACTATTTCTAATACTTCTGTTGCTCTTCGTCTATTGTTTTCAAAGGGTAAATTGGTCATCTTATTCATTAGACAGATTTCACACGTAATGTATCGATCATCAAAATTCTCCGGTAACCCTTCTAATACCTTATGTTTACACATTTCTCTTAGTTTTGAAAAACTTGCATGACCAAGAATTCTATGCAATTTCTCTTTATTTGACATCGAACTATAACTCGTGTACGACTTTACATTTTTATTGTCTACAATTTTTACCTTACCTACCAATTCATAAAGTTTATTTTGTTTCCTAGCTACTGCGATTAACTTGCGTTGAGCACTATATATTGCAGCAACTTCGTTATAAAACTTAATCATGTTACGTTTGTTAACTATACAAGAGACGCTTAACAAATTTCGTTTCATATTAGGCACATAATACACATTATCAACTTCTATTGTTTCTAATCTACCGCTTACTTTACATGTCATTGTTATTTTACCTTTTTTCTCCGATTTCAGACAAAAACCGTCACCAACCTTAATGTTCACTGGAACCTTTAGTATCTCATATTCATTGAAGAATGTTTCATCATTAATGATATGGTCACTGCAACCACTATCAAGAAGCCATGTGACCAATGTTTCTCTTTGTTCTCCGATCGTCATTGCAGCTTCGACTTCTACGTTAAAAACGGATGTCGAGTTACTATATCCGTTACTGCCTCCTCTTCTGTAAGATCCTCTTCGTCCCCCACGAAAACCTCGACCTCTGCCTCGATGATATTGTCCTCGATGATAATTAGCTTTAGCTAATTTTGGACAATCTCTTTTAAAATGTCCTTCCTTATTGCATTCGAAGCAGGTTTGTTTGTCCGAAGTACTAGCAAAGGTCTGTTCACTCTGTTCATTGTCTATTTCATTCTTTTTGTATTCTAAAATTAATTTTGACTTGACATATTCTACACTTTGTTTGTCTTTCGGCATAGCATCTACTACATTAATGATATGTTCAAACTTTGATGGCAAAGCCAATAGTAGATAATTTAAACTGTCCTCTTCTGTGACATTTTCACCTGCACTTTTCAAATCATTAATTTGTTTTTCAAACAATTGGAAAAATTCTATTGGGTTACCATTTCTAAACTTTGTTTCTAAAATCTTTCTTTTAAGTAATAGTTTATTGGCACAGCCCCTTAATATGTACAGGTCATCCAATTTATTAACCATCTTAAATGCCGTTCCTTCACTTATTATAATATCCAGCTGCGAATTATTAATGCTATTAACTATATAATTTTGTGCCTTTAAATCTAACTTTTTCCATTCACTATCAGTCATTTCCTCTGCTTTAACTTCATTCTCAACGGCCTGCTCGCAATTCTTTAATTGTAGTAATAATTTCAAACGAAATTTCCAATTTTCATAGTTGGACCCATCGAATATAGGTAACCGAAAATCATCCTTTGCATCCATTGCTAAATAGTCAACTTACCAATCTGTGACTAACCACTATCTAACCACCATCCAACCACGCTCTGCTACCATGTTAATATACGTGGATTCTATCAAGGATAATTAAATAAAGCTGCTTAGAACCATATTGAATTTTATATTGAAATCATTAATATTTGACAAACACAAAGAACGTATTTTTTTATTTGAATGTAACAGCAAGACATCAAGTAACCATAGATGCATATCTATAAAGAGGATTTACATAAAATCATTACCTATACTTTAACACTTTTTATCTTTTATCAGGTTGTAGCAAGCCATAGACAAATTCTTACAAATCATTCATTCTTTCTCGGCACTTAGCAATGTTATATCAATGTTGAACGATTGAGCTCATGGTACGAATCAAAGTAATATTATTATAAGGTGAAAACAAAACAGTCTGGCAATAAGGTTATTTTGTGAGAGAAGATGATGGCCCTATAGGATGGAACGGGACAAAAAAAAAAACTTGTCAATTGTGACGCACGAATTTTGAAACTCAATGTGCCCTGTTGCACTACATATTTTGAAATAATACGAATATTTATTTTATGTATATCGACTTTTATATTACTTGAATTAATATTACTTAGGTCAATATGAAAACAAGGCAAGGGGCCGCCGTTCAATAGTGATATTCAGTGAATGAAATTTAATATGGCATGGTTACAAACAGAAGTAATTCAAGTATTATTTTATTCATTTTGCAGTGAAGAATTCGCCGGAATTCAAAGTAACTACTCTAAGAAATGTGCTGGAGAGAAATAGGTACGTAATCCTCAACTAGCAAAGCAATGGAGCACTTCTTGGTCATTACAAAAACTGAGACAAAGTTCATACATAAATATATACCTAGGTAGGTTTATATTTATGTATGGCACTTCAGTCTTAATACCTATAGTCTAGGCAGGTACCTATTGTCTTTAAATTATATAAATAAAGAATTTACCACAGGAATCAACACATATTTTTATTTATTACCTTTTGTCAGGAATGCTACTGTAGTTGCAGGTCATACAATGAAACATTATGTGTATTTAGGTATATAAACGTTTATGAATACAGTACAATCACAGTAAAGCTTAATCTATACGATATTAAATATTTACAACAAATAAATGAAATACAATCTAGCACTCGTATATAAATTTTCCTCTAGGCTGCCGTAGATTATCGGCAAGGTTCCCAACAGGCTAGCCAAGCTAATGCGCGAAAAAGCTCCCCGCCCGAGGCCTCGATTATTTTGGTGACAATATGCGAGCCACTCGGTGAGCTTCAAACCCATACGGTCGTATGGTTTCGATAGCAAATGGCATTTTGGTCCATTGCATGCGAAAGTGTTGATTCCTCACGTAGCATAGATGCATACCACGTCGCTTTCGTGTATCTATTATTGGCTACTTTGGTATTTGCTTCCAAAAACACAAATAGTTCATATTCATTTGCCATCTTGAAATGCTAGATGGCAAAAGCTAGAAGGCTAGAGATACACAATTAATTCGATAAGTTAAATAAATACGATCTACTGACTTTATATCACTATAATAATAGATATTTTTATCATAAATTTGGATAATTCGTCGCGTATATAATGTTATATTTTGATTGATATATGCAATTGACATAAAAACCATAATGCTAGTTGTCAAAAGACACATCATGGTACGATTTGAATGAACGATTAGAGGTGTCGTCATCAAACCTGCTAACAAAACAATATTGTTTTATGCCTATAATAAGCTTATTTTTAAGGATGTCATGGTACGAAAACGCAAAATAAGGTTATTTTAACCTTGTTTTAAGAGCTTGTGGTAGGCCCCCAGAGTTATAAAACAAACATCGGGAGTTAAATTAAATAAATGCACATTTTAATTGTTTGAGATCAATATTAAATAAGTATGTCAATCAATTTTTTTTTGTAAGAAACAATTAAAACAATCAAATATTTCGTGACACATGACGTTCAACCAATCAGCGCGCATGGTGCTTTCCGACGCATTCAAGTATGATGCCAGTTCACAATATGACGGTTTGTCATGGATAGATTATAAACTATCGAAAATTAATGCGGTATATTGTAAACAGTATGGTACAGTCCACAATTTATCGATCGTTTATAGTCTCGCTAGATAGATTATAAGCTAACGGTAACATCATCCATCCATCCATGGGGAATCCATCCTCACACATTGAAACCAGAATTGTTTCGAACTGTGCGGGCTCAAAGGAGCTTTCTTCCGCGGACGCTCAGATTGTGGATTGAGCTCCCCGCCGTGGTTTTCCCAATGGAGTACAGCATGGGGTTCTTCAAAAAGGGCGTGAAGAGATTTCTTCAGGGTCGGCAACGCGTGAGTGATACCCCTGGCGTTGCAAGCGTCCATAGGCTACGGTAACTGCTTACCATCAGTGGGCCGTATGTTAGTTTGCCACCTAAGTGGTATAAAAAAAAGGATGGACTCCCCGTCGATAGCGAGAGTTGCAATGGTAGAAAGTAGCCGTGGGCATCATCTTAAACAATTCTTCAGAACACTGTCCGTTGTACAAGCGGTAGAACACACATAAGGAGGCAAAGTCTCTCGTCAGACTGAGGGGCTCTTAACCGCTTGTGAGCTTTCTTATTTTTATGTTTGGCAAACAAGCCATAGTTTTCAGTCCCAATAAATCGCTTTCACATTATAGTCCTCAGTCAGTCACCGTCCATAAAAGTCATGTTTTACTACAATGGTGATCACGTACTAAAACTCTTCACGGACTTTTTAAGACAACTTGAAAACACACGATACACATAATTCATTTCATTTCACTTCACTGGTGCACATGGACGATCTTTATTGGGTAAAATACCACCAAAAATATACAATAAAACTCAAAATACACAAATTTATGAAAATAATAATGAAAACGCAACGTCACTCTGCAAGTTCCCGCCAAAAAAAACATTGTGTAGTCATAAATATACCCCCTTACTCATAAAGTGCTATTTAACTAATATACTGTGACCAAGGATGTTATAAAACTTCGGATGTATCCTTACTAACAAAAAACTGTGTCGCTGAGAGTCGGCCACCTCGCTGTACGTACAAGCCGGCACGCACACATTCACACATTAGTCGGCCATTACGCGGATAAACGTCAACAGAGTCAATACGTTTGCGGTGCCGTAAAATATTAAAATATAGCATCTCTTGTGTAGTGAAATGGTGTAAAAACCGTAGAGACCTGAGGAAAAAAATACTAGGAATCACGTTTCACAGTTAAATTAATAATTCAATCACTTATTTCCCGATTTTATACATCAAAACAAATATTCATTCACCAGTACAAAAGAATTAATGACAAAGCCAGTGTTGCCAATATACACTTTTGTAAATTACCCGAAATATGGGAATTTTATATTTTATGGTTATCATTAATACGTATTTTATTATAAATTGATTTCATACTTTCGCGACTAGTACACATTCTTTATATCAGTAGTTCTCAATTTTTTTTGGCGAACGGACCACTTTTAGAAAGCGGATTATTCGATGGAGCCCTAAAATGATCAAACAATAGTTTAGGTAGGAATGTACTTTGAAGTTCGTCGATTTAAGGGGCGGAAGGGGGGGGGGGTGAATAGGGAGGGGGTCGGTGTAGAACCCCCACTGTGAAGGAAAAGTTGCGCACCCCCCTTTTTTTTAGATACTATTATTTTTATTTTGTCGGGTGAGGGGAAAGGGTGGTCCTTTTTATAGTGCATAAATTTGTAACTAACCCCCGGCCGCCGCTCCCGCGGCACCGCTCGCTACGCTCGCTTGGCTCGCGCACGGTATTATCAAAGTTCAAACTTAACCTATTTAGGATATTTATTTATACTTTACCTATTCTTCTTGTGGCATTCTATTCAATGATATTTTTCTAAGTTTTTGACGGGCTAGTTGGCGCAGTTGGTTAAGATTCACGTTAAGCGCCGCAGGTGGTGGAGGATATTTATTTATTATTATTATTATTTATTACCAATGAAGTTAGATAGAATATAGTATCTTGTGTTGATTATATACTCATTGGTTGCTTACATAAAACGAAACATTACTTTATACTTAGTGGCAAAATATTGCATAGATTTTCACGATCTTGATTTTTTTTCGTAAACCAGTTTTTTCCGTAATTTTAAACTTTGTGTAGAGCCTTCTAATAATGTAACGTCAAAGTACAACTTAGCCATAGTTTATTGTGTAGGTATTCTTTATTTTACCGCGTAGGTTGTAAATATTGTATATCTTATTGTATTTAAAATGTGTGTGAGGAATGTCCCAGAATATTTATTTATTAATAGAATACTATTACGGAAATCTGCTTTACATATTTTATGCTGATATCAGTAATTTTTTGTAGAAATAAACCAATATAGCTATTCTAGCACCATAGAATGCGTAAAAACATTTAATGATTAATTTGTCATGGTTATTGAAACATCGATCTTTTTTGCAAATAACTATGTAACGTGATGTTTAAGGACATAGGCACGCCATTATTTTTATATTCGTATGAGTGTCCTTAATCGATGTATAAAGGTTGGGTTGAGTGACGTTATTTAAAAAAAAACAAAACGGTGCCTGATGAGTATGCCAGGCTCTGAACACAAATCTTCGAACCCCTTTTATAGCGATCGGTTGAGTAGTTGAAGCGTGAAAGCATAACAAAAAAAATTACAAACAAACTCATATCCGCTTGTGTATAATATTAGTTAGGATATTTTCATAGCGAGATTTGGCCACCATTCACAATTTAAAATAGTACGGTATATTCTGCCTACATTTACACTTACTTTTTAGCGATGGGCGATTGTTACTAAAAACAATCGAATTATTCGATTGGCCAATTTATTCGAATCATTCGAATAACAATCGACATCTTTCGATTGTTCATAATACGCTTCGTGCGGCACCGCGCATGTCCTATGCCGTGCGCTGGCTGTCCGTCCGCCGAATGAATTAATCTATTTGCCCGCGCTCACCCGTCGATTGTGCATACTATTACAACCTGCGTTGCGTGGGTCAATTTTCATTCGAAAGGTCGATTGTTATTCGATTGTTTATTCGTTAGAACGAATGAATCGACAATCGAATGTAGAGTTTTACAATTGTCGATTCTTTCGATTATTTTTTTTGCTACAATCACCCATCGTTACTTAATTTTCATTTAGACTTGTCTACCGTTACATATTAGTCTTAGTATAATATAATAAAATATAGGTAAATTTAGCCTAACATGGCAACCCTAAATTGAATCACACATAAACAGCCGCCGCCATTACGGTGCCTCAGTTTTGTAATAGCGAGAGTGGAGTCCGGGTAGTCTGTGACTGTGACGGGCCAGCTGGCGTGGTTGGTTAAGACTCTGGTTAAGATTCTACCTAATGCGCTACAACATGTCTGTATGTCCTGAGTGTGGGTGTAATTATGTATATTAAGTATGTATTTACAAACAAATAAGTAGTATATGTATTATATCAGTTATCTGGTTTCCATAGTACAAGCTCTGCTTAGTTTGGGATCAGATGACCGTGTGTGAGGAATGTCCCAGGATATTTATAAAAAAGTATCCTGGGACATTCCTCACACACGGTCCCATCCCAAACTAAGCTTTTAAGCATACTGATTAAATGGTCACGTAAATAATGTCACATTATTTGACAATGACAATAGAGTGACGTTATTTATTTAAAGGGTCACGCTTTAAACAGTATATTAGTTAAATAACGTTTTATGAGTAAGGGGGTGTTTGAATTTTTTTTACTTCACCACCACGTATTCTTTATGCCAGTAACAACACCACCCTTTCAATTAAATTGTTGAACGTATAAAAAACTAATGACACCGTATTGATTAATTCCAAGTATATAGACGTCTGTTAGCATTAACATTATATTATTTGAATATTATTAAATTTCATACCATTGAATATTGATTAATTATAATTAATTGTCAGCATTATTTATTATGAAAGTGTAAAACGGTTTATTTTGATATTGTGTATTTGAATATCGAGGAATGGCAACACCAGAAAAGTATAATCGTAACAATGGCGGCCATTGGGGAAAGTGTTTTAATTCATTTTGTGGTAATTACCAAATTTCCCAACGGTGTAAATACAGATTTAGCTTGTTTAAGCCAACTTCTTTTCAGTAAATAAGGGATGGTTAATACGTCCTTGTAGGTGCTGTCGTGTAATTCCGCGCGAGGTGCGGAACCGCGGTTTAACGGCGGAACAACTTCAACGGAATTGATTTAAATTGGCAAAGGCTGTAAAACTTGACGTTCAGCCCTTGAATACAAATGTAGTTTTAATTTTTGCGTTTGGCCACCAAATATTTTAGAATGCTGACAGACATGCTAACTGTCCAGCTGATGGTATGCGGTTATCGTCGTCTATGGGTATTGGAAATACCAGGGGTAATGCTTAAGTTGCCGATCTTTGCAAAGCTTTCCTGTAAAAATTATGATAGAATATACCTTCAGGTAACGCTTCCTTTTTCATCTCGATATGTAATGGTGCGTCCATGCTTGGCGAACCGAGCACGAGCCGAGCCACAAACGAGCACACTGCGAGCACGATTCGCGTAGCGTGGACGGGCTTGCGAGCCTCGAACAAGCATTCGTAGCGTGCTCGACTGCGCTCCGTCCGATTGTCAGATTTTTCGCGAACACAGGGATTCGCATCGCGCTCGTTGTAGGCACGTTAAGTACGTCCACGCTTGAAATCGCGTGGACGCACCAAAACAGAGTCACGCAGTACAGGGCCCGTACAAGGCAGCCTACGCCACTGAAGAGTCTCCTGTCAATATTACCCTGTTTCACATTTCTAAGGCTACTACGAAATTGTATTAAAAATATTTTTCTGCTGCTACGATATTTCGTAGAGCGTCTACGAAGTCAATGAATCATGTTATGTTCCCTTAAATAGGTAGGGATCCCAGTGCCGCCAGACCTGCCTTATTTTCTGACGTACATAATAAATGTATTGAGTATCTTCTAACGTCCATCCATTATATTCTGGATGTATAATGCCAGTTATCGTCTTATTTGCATTATAATGCCCTCGCTCTCATACTGCAGCGACATTATAATTTTGTTTAGGGGAATTTTGGCTCCAACAATTGGTTTGGCTGCTTGCTAATATATAAAAATCAGCTCTAAGAATTTAAGTACGTAATGTACATAACATACCTTTCAAGCCTGGTACCCATAAATTGGCCTACTTTTGAAATACGTACAAACTCTACTCTTTTATCTGTCAGAATAAGGCAGGTCTGGCGGCCCTGAGATCTTGGTCTGTGTGTATACAGCTAACAGTTTAATACAGTTTTCTGCATAAAATGCTGCTGCTTTTCGCTTGTTTAACCTATGGAAATTATGCTTTTGAGAAAGCATCCTGTCCTTTGAAAATAACTTGCCAGAATATCTTATTTTGATTCGTGATAAAAGCTAACAAACTAAGAAAATTATTCAGTAATAGCTAGCTGTCCCCGCGGTTTCACCCGCGTTCCCGGGATGAAAAGTAGCCTATGTCCTACTCCATACCATAGGCTATCTGCATGCTAAATTTCATGATGATCCGTTGAGTAGTTGAGGCGTGAAGGCGTAACAAACAAACTCACTGTCGCAATTATGATATTAAGTTAGAATTTACTAAATCTCTCGTTTTCTAGCCCAACGTGAGACTATTTTCTCCCTACTATATATAGGTATGAAGTTTGCCGCGTGACGGACGCCCTCGCGGGCTGATGCAATTCCTTTCATTCTTTATCCAGTCCGCAAATTACATAAATTGAGTTCCAGCACTCACTTCACGACGTTTACGTCTTTCCAGATGGTGCAGAGTTGCTGGATCGCATTTAAAATGTTGAATAGCTGTGGTTGTGTACAATTGCTATTTATACAAAGGTCCTTTTTTAGGGGTTGTGTACGGGAATGTTAAGGTAATTGGTTTGATTCTCGATATTCAAAGTCATTCGTTTATTTAATTTAGGCCCTAGTAGGGCACTGTCAACCACTTTGTTACCACTGTCAACTGAGAAGAACAGGCAAGAAACTCAGCAAGATTACATTATTTTGGTCAATATATACAGGATGGAAATTTTAGACGGGTCAGTAAGGGCAGCTACCTTAAGGGTTGAAGCCACGCGACTATGTTCTGAAATAACTCTTTTATTTTTTGAGTTACTGCAATCGTTATTTACAGATTTTTGAAAAAAGGTACAGTCATCGTGAAAATAGCTACTTTTAAAAAATATTTTTATTAGCTTAATAGATCCTGTCTCCGAAAAAGATCAAAAGGTTCTATTGGGCCAAGTTAGAATAGAATAGAATAGAATAAATTTATTTCAGAAAATACGGTACATCTGTTCTTAAATAAAAAAGTGGCCGACGTATTCTACCATCAAAGATGGTGTAGAAATAGGTTAGGGACTGTACCTTTTTCAAAAATCTGTAAATGCCGATTGAAATAAATCAAAAAATAAAGGACAGTCACTTAAGACCATATTCGCGTTGCTTCAACCCATAAGGTAGCTGCCCTTTTTTCTTTCTTTTTTTTTTTTTATACCACTGGCGGGCCGTATGCTTGTTTGCCACCTAGGCAAACAAGCATACGGCCCGCCTGATGGTAAGTGGTTACCGTAGCCTATGGACGCTTGCATCACCAGGGGGGTATCACGCGCGCGTTGCCGACCCTGCAGAAATCTCTTCACACCCCTTTTGAAGAACCCCATGCTGTACTCCATTGGGAAAACCACGGCGGGGAGCTCATTCCACAGTCTGAGCGTCCGCTGAAGGAAGCTCCTCTGAGCCCGCACATTCAGGTTTCAATATGTGAGGATGGACTCCCCGTCGATGGCGAGAGTTGCGATGGTAGAAAGTAGCCGTGGGCATCATCTTAAATAATTCTTCAGAACACCGTCCGTTGTACAAGCGGTAGAACACACATAAGGAGGCAAAGCCCTTACTGACCCGTCTAAAATTTTCATTCTATATGTTAACAATTTTTTTCCCATATTTTATTTTATTTTAGCGATGAATATATTAAATAGAAACGTGAGTGACTTGCGAACTAAAAGTTACCAATAAAAAAAATAGTTTTGGTTCATTACCAAATTATTTGATTAAATCACAGATACTTATATACGATTAAATGTAACTAAAGTTAGTTTCCCGACAACAAAACGTCAACTTACACCTTTTTTCAGTTCGACTATTGGGAAAGCCCCTACCATCAGTCGACGTCCACAGGCTGATGATGATGATGATGATGAACTAATATACAGTCCTTGATAAGATGATATACCTACTTGCTAACCTTTTGGAGATAATACCCAAAGTGTATAAAGATTAAAACATTAGGTAGTTAGGTATCATGAAATATAGACCTTGTACGTCGCATCTATCATATTTTTAATATTTTCTTTCTTATTTAATTACCCCCGGGACTTGTGGGAAATTGGCTGAAACTCTACTTGTTAGGGTTCCGAACCAAAGAGATAAAAAGGAACCCTTATGGTGCCACTCCTTCCATCTATCCGTCTGTCTGTCCGTCTGTCATAGTGTTATATTTCAGTAACCACGAATGCTATTTGTTTTTGAATTTTGAACACAATCTTAAAGCAATTGTTTTTTTTTATATTATCATTTGTGCATTCGAAATGAATACGGAATGAAATGACATACGATGAACTATAATGTATGAACTGTTATGTATGTAATTGAAATACTTTTATTTTTATGTTACCAAAATTTATAACGAATGTTGAAGTTGTACATTTATCTCATTTTCTATTATAGTTAGTTTAAGTTATTTTTTAATGTTAGAACTACTGGTTGTCCTAATTAAATAAATAAAATATATGTATAAAACTATATTAGGGAGTTATTGGTGGGAACTTTCAGAGTGACGTTACGTTTTCATTTTCATTAATTCGTGTATTTTGAGTTTTACTGCGTATTTTCGGTGGTATTTTACCCAATAAAGATCATCCATGTGCACCAGTGAAGTGAAATGAAATGAATTATGTGTATCGTGAAAAATATATTCACGGTTAAAGCAAACAAAATACTTGTATGGGAGAAATTAGTACAATGAGTATTCTGCTAGAGGCGCTGTGCCAATTCCTATAGAGAAGTGTCGTCGCAAACTAATTAGTTTGCGTTTACAAACGTCAATTCTTTACACTCGGGGTTCTGTTCTACTCGCATTTTTTAAGCACAAACTATGTACCTACTGCTGGATTTACAGTGACTTTACCACAGCCCTGTCTTCACAGTGTGAATTCCAGCCCCTTTTTCTGTACAGAATACATATAGCCTGATTATCGTCAATATGTTTGGATTTACACAAGACATGTACTGTAGGCGTATATCTTGAACAATTTCTCACATGACATAAGTGTTCTATTATATTCAACGAAGGCAATTCAATATCATTGACTGGAAAAAGGAAATTGAAGGTTCGAGTGTGAGGGAGGGGGCTGACTTGTAGCGGGTTTTTGGTTCTATATATTTTTTAATTAAATTCTCTTTTTATTTCATTTCAACTATGAAGATAAATTAGGATTACTACATTACGTAGTAGTAGACAGTTATATGACAGATCGATTAAATGGGATAACCCTCCTATTTTTAAGTCGCATTTCAGTATTTTGTTGTTTGACTCATATCTGTTGTATTTTTTGTAGCCGTACTGTACAACTAGACTTATTTTTCAATGAGGTCTGTATTTGACGACAATGTCACGGTGGTAATTTTTCACATGACCGAAAGTGTCACGCTTAGTTGATGTTGATGGGACTGATTATTTACAGGTGCTGAATCACACCATTGCTTGGCGATAGATTTTTATTATTTTTCATCTTGGTTTAGTAGCAGTGGCGTAGTTTTTTCTATTTTTTTTATACCATGTGGCAAACAAGCATACGGCCCGCGTGATGGCAAGCAGTTACCGTAGCCTATGGACGCTTGCAACACCAGGAGTATCACTCGCGCGTTTCCGACCCTGAAGGAATCCCTTCACGCCCTTTTTGCAGAACCCCATGCTGTACTCTATTGGCAAAACCACGGCGGGGAGCTCATTCCACAATCTGAGCGTCCGCGGAAGAAAGCTCCTTTGAGCCCGTTCAGTTCAGATTATCTGGGATAAAGGCTTCTCTAGTACCCTCCTAATTTTTAAGTGGCATTTCAGTATTTGGTTGTTTGATTCATATCTGTTGTATTTTTTGTAGTCTTACTGTACCGACAAGACTTATTTTTCAATGAGGTCTGTCTGTGTTTTACTTTGAATCTCACTATGGTAAGTGATCACATGGCCGAAGGTGTCACACTTTGAAGGACTATTTTTCATCTTGAGTATAGTAGCAGTGGCATAATTAGCATGACACCCAGTGCGGAAATTGTGGTATCACCTCAAAAATGAAAACAGTTTAAAATAATAAAAAAAATATAAAAACGCAAACAATGATGTGATTTTTATTCTATTGTTTCTTCTACAATATGACACCGTTTTTCTTTGATATAAAATTAATTGCCTCTATTTTTATGGATCATTGATGTAATAAAACGTCATCACGAAGACGACACAGTTTTATCTAAAAGGTTTACCTATGTAAAATTTTTTCAAAGTGGGGTGTCACCCCTAACCCTAGTAGCATTTTTGTTGGCACGCGGTTGCCAACAGTTGGGAATAAGTTGGGATATCGTAGTGATTCTCCCTACAAAGGCCCAACATTGTGCCATCTGCAATAATATACTGTGGCATTCACGTACAAAGGGCCAACACATGGCCAACTGGGATAAAGATTAGTATAATTTTCAACATTTTTTTGCCGTTGGGCCATCAACTCCTACGGTAGGTTTAATAACGGGACATTCACATACAAAGGGCCAACATATGGCCAACTGTGATAAAGATTCATGTATTTTCCAACAATTATTTGCCGTTGGGCCTTAAACTCCTACGGTAGGTTTTATAACGGATATTAATATACAAAAGACCAACACTTGGCCAACTGAGATAAAGATTAGTATAATTTCTAAAAACTCTTTGCCGTTGGGCCTTCAATTCCTACGGTAGGTTTTACAACGGGCCATTCACATACAAAGGGCCAACACATGGCCAACTGTGATAAAGATTCATGTATTTTCCATCAATTATTTGCCGTTGGGCCTTCAATTCCTACGGTAGGTTTAACAACGGGCCATTCACATACAAAGGGCCAACACATGGCCAACTGTGATAAAGATTCATGTATTTTCCATCCATTATTTGCCGTTGGGCCTTAACCTCCTACGATACGTTTTATAACGGATATTAATATACAAAGGACCAACACATGGCCAACTGTGATAAAAATTCGCATAATTTCCTATAATTATTTGCAGTTGGGCCTTCAACTCCTACGGTAGGTTTTATAACTGGTTATAATATTAACATACAAACGTGAACTGTGATAAAGATTTGTATTATTTCCAACTGACCATAGGACGTTGGACGTTTCATAAGCAATCTAAACTCCGTGGTATAAACAATTTAAAATGATTCAAAGCTTATTGGTTAAACATTATATTCAGCGAGCGTTCAGCTCCACAGTAGCGTCAATCAGCCGTATTCTTGAGTACCTATGCCACAGAGGATTGTCTGTGCCTATACTTCTCATCTTCTATGAGCGCTATGTTAGAAGAGAATAATATAAATTATGTATAGGTACTTTGACAAAAGTGGCTAAGTGCACCAGTGTAGTAACATGAAATGAATGCGTGTATTGTGACTTTTCGAGTTATGTCAAAAAATCCTTGAAGTTTTTAAAGAACTATTTTACTATAACCTGAATAAAACAAATATGGCGTTAACCTTTTCAATTTGGGTAGATCAGCCTTGGCTTTGACCTTGATATCAGGTAGGTATCTATTATTTCAAGAAAAATTTAAATAAAACTAGGCTGTATGATTCTGGACCTTTGCCCGCCTTTTGGCGAACTAATGAAACAAATGTAGGTGCATGAAGCCATGAAGTAGGGATTGCGATTCTTTCCGAAAAACATCGATTTTTAAATCGATTCGAATCGTAACCTAATGAATCGATCCAGAAAAAATCGAGGCCAAAAAGATCGATTTCTGAAAAATCGATCTTTTTCAAGTTTTTGTTTATAATGTAATATAAATCTATTTTATTAAAAACAAGATACGTATTATAATTTAACGATCTCTTATCAGTAAAATCAGGCAATTCGATGATAAAAAATATTTTTATTACCATATCAAAACATCAGATCAGGTATAAAACAAGACATTTATTTTTTAAATGTATTGATTTAACCCTTTAACCGGCAGCCGGCAGCACTCTTATAATACGGGTACATTCAATTAATTGTAAATACTTTTTTGGTTTATACCGTTTATACCAAAAAATAAAATAAAATCGAATGTCGATTTTCAAGGATGAAATATCGATTCACTGAATCGATACAGTACTACATATCGATTTAAAAAATCGATCTTTTTGGCTCCAAAAATCGATTCTTAGATTAATCGATCTCAGATCGCCATCCCTACCATGAAGGAAGATGCATAAAAATATTTATCTTGTATCCGCCATTGACGAAAAAAAGTATAAAGTACCTATTTATTAGCACAATAGTACATAATATACAGTAGTGATCTGTGATTTATTTGTGGTTTGTGTCACAGGCAAAGACTACAGTATATACTTGTCACAGGTTTATTTATTGACGAAATGGATAGGGGGAGGCGGCGGCGTACCTAGGCAAAGACTACTATTGTATACTGGAGAGGCGTAAGGTAGGTGTCATTCGGATCGAATTTAAATAAATATATCTGCATAACGCGACAAGTACAGCAGATGCTACATGGACAGTGTACAAAATTAAACATGTCTTCTATGAAACTGGTAAATTTATACGTCTATATATTTTATCTTTGGTACCTACCTATCTACTTACCTATTTCTATCTTTTTAAAGATCTTCATTATTTTTTACTTATTTGCGAGCCTATAACTATAACACGCCTTTCAAATCAAAGAAAGTTTACATATTCACTTTAACATTCTTGGTTGGAAGACCAAGATCTCAGGCAGATACATAATTTTCTAAGTTGCTTTGCTTTTGTTTTTTATTGACTGTTTTTAGCAGATTTCAAATGGGTAGGTATGTTAGAAGTTTTCGAATTTCACTTGTGAACTCTCTTCAATTTATTTTTTCTGTTATTGCTGCTTCAATTATGAATAAATTTTGTTTCACTTTTTATCTCAGTATAACTCCAATTTTTTTCAGATAATTTTAAAGCATGGGAAAAATGTAAACAAGCTGAAAATTATTCAGAACTTACATCATCTGACTCTCGGCCATCCAGGAAAAAAAACGACCAACCCTCTTCAGTAGCACATGAAGACAGTGATAACAATGACACTATTAATTATTATACAAAACCAACATCTTCCACTTAAAATAAATGGTAAACATATTAATCTATCTATAGCTATAAAAAACGCCAATGATTTGTCATAGGTTTTACCCTTGTTCCTAGAAGTTTCCCTGCCTCCATCCTTACCTTACTCTATCCTCAGTAATCCTCACTCTCTATATTCATTCCTCTTCCCTTCATCTATCCGCTCCCTTTCCCTCTCTCTCTGTCTACCAGTCACTCTGCCTCGTCGCCTTCACCCATCTCCCTATTCTCCACCTGCTCCCTCTTCGCCTCCGCCCATCTATCTACTCTACTCGAAAGAAATTCTTTATACATGACTGGCCTAGAAGGTTGGTAATGTTTTTTGTGTTAACTTATCCACACTAAGTTATATTTTGATTCTATAAAATATAATAAAGGTAAAAAAATTACATAATTTATCCTATCAGAATAATCCTTTAATCAGGCACTTAATTTATTCATGTTGGCACAGTTGTTGCTTACTGTTAAATATATTATACATTAGTTTTTATTACATTTTGTAGATAAACTATTAATCATTGGTGGGAGGAACCAAACCGGCTGCCATTGTAAGGAGAATCATCGAGAAAATATTTACGAATACATTAGCACTGTCATGCAACTGGACTGGTAAACACAAAAAACTTGCTTTAAAGGATCTACCAATTGATAGTTGCGGTCATCAAAGGTATATGCTTTTTTCACTTTTTTTACAAGTGTATGGCCCGCCTGATCATATTCAGTCAATCTGGTCTTTGAGCTAAGAAATGCTGTGCTCTACCTCTGTTAAAAACCTCAATTTGTTCAATTGATATTTTACTTCAAATCCATTAATACCAATAGTTTTCCCTTTTTAGGGTTCCGTAGCCAAATGGCAAAAAACGGAACCCTTATAGATTCGTTTATTTTAAGATTTATAATTTTTGACAGACAACAGATACTGACATTTTATTAAAATTATTAACAATATCTACTTGCTAGGTTACATCGAGATTATTGTAATTAATTATATCCATCTATGTACTATAATATTATTTTTTTTTTTTTTTTTTTTTTATGTTAAATGGGCTTGCGTTTGACCTTCGACTGACCCCATGAGGAGTTAAGACGAGGCCGAGGATGTAGCACGCTTACCCAGAAAAAGCCTATTCACTCTGGCCTTGAATACATCTAGGTTGTAGGTGTCCGGAAACACAGATCCCGGAAGAGAGTTCCACTCCTTTGCTGTTCGTATAAGAAACGATGAAGCAAAGCGTTGAGTCCGGGTACGCGGGATGTCGACAACGTATGGGTGGAAATTCTCCCGGCGTCTTGTGTTTCGGTGGAGAAATGGGGATGGAGGAATTAGATTGAACAATACTGCAGCACACTCTCCAAAATATATCCTATAGAAGACCGACAAACACGAAACCTTACGCCGATGTTCAAGGCTCGTTAATTTCGCCTCAGTTATTGAAACATCGCCGACTAGTCTCCTAGCACGACGGTCTATTGAGTCAAGGGCCTCCAGCTGGTATTTGGCAGATCCATCCCAGAGGTGACAGCAGTACTCGATGCACGAACGGACTTGTGCTTTGTACAGTTGCAATAACTGGTCCGGCGTAAAGTACCGCTTCACCTTACATAGGATGCCCAACTTTTTTGCAGCGGTTTTAGCCTTTGACTCAATAGAACTACCAAAATTTATTTTGGCAGTTAATGTTATGCCTAGGAGTTCAAGTTGGTCGGAAATCGGCAAGGATACATTTTGAAAAGAAGGAGTGAGGTTGAAAGGACTCCTTTTAGCGGTGAATAGACACGCCTGAGTCTTGGAGGGATTAAACTTGACCTGATTATCTTTACCCCAATCGGAGACTGCTTGCAGGTTCAAGTTAATACGCTCAACCATGGCCTCTCTAAGCGTCAAGGTTTCTTCACTGGTAGCCTGTGCGCTTGAAAAATAGCTCTCCACAACCGTGCTGTCGTCTGCGTACCCAAAGATACCGGGTTTTAGCAGATCGTTGATATGCATATATAATAGTGTAATATGCTGTGTATTATATTATATTATTATATTTACTTATGCAGTCCTTTTGTTTACAGAAGCTGTACGTCGAAATAAAATTGCTGAGCTAGCAATGGACGCCGACATACAAAAATTTTTATAGGGGCTATCTGTTACCACACTGTACAAAATAAATTAATTATGGAAAAAAAATGTTTTGGTTCTGTGACTTGCGCCTCGTCGGTTCTTTTTTTAACAATAGGTACTTAGCGTAGATCGAAGCAACAAAGAAATGCCAACTACTGACGGGAACATTCCTGTTCATTTTGTATGAGGAACATGTTTAACATGAAATTTTCCTATACCATGAGGCAAACAGTGAGTCTACTGATATTTGTACCAGGAACATTCCTACTCACAGTATAGGAAAATTTCATGTTAAACATGTTCCCCGTACAAAATGAACAGGAATGTTCCCATCAGTAGTTGGCATTTCTTTGTTGGCCCTATGCGAGGCAAATTGTGGGTGTCCCTACGTGGAAAACTCACCGTAGGCCCTATGCGAGGGCAAATTGTAGGTAGCCCTACGTGGAAAACGCACTGTAGGCCCTATGCGAGACTAATATTGGGAGGCCCTACATAATAAATGCTCTGTTGGCCCTATGCGAGTTAAATAGTGGTTAGCCCTACATCTCAAATACACCATAGGCCCAACGTGTGTCTAATAACGGTGGCCTTACGTTGCAAATATACTGTAGGGCCAATGTAGGCTTATAGCGTTGGGCCAGCGTTGGCTACGATCGTTGGGATGCTTGCTGGCCAGGCGGCCATTTCTAACAGTTGGCCAACCAATGAGGTTGTAAATGCTACATTGGTCCAACCAAATAACCACAATAAATGCTACTAGGGAAACGGATGACAGCTGGAGCGGGCCGCCCTTAGCTCCGACAGTTAGGAAGGTAGCAGAAAGTACCCTATCACCGTACTATTGTTTCCTCACGATCTATTCTTTCACTGAAAGCTCGAGCTTATCGTAGAATCTGAACTCAATGCTTTTAACACAGTTTTTGACATCACTGCCACTGAACTATCATTGCTGTAAACGAAGGAAGAAAGTCCTAAAACGATTTTCCGCTCCCCGCTCAGCTCCCCGCTGCCACTCGCACCGCACATATAGGCATTTGTTTGTAAGAGTGCGCGGAGGAAATGAAACGGGATAGGCTTCGGGGGCAATAGCGCGGATTGTGAGGGTACTACCGGCATTTAGTGAATCTACGTCAGATTGAAATATTTTCTGCGGTCTCTCTTGCTTTGTTGTGAGCTACGAATCTTTATGCAGCTGCATTATCTATTTAAATAAATTTAGAAAATGACTGATATATCAACGTACTGTTAGCCCGCAGTAAAAAAATCAGCCCTACATGAGCTAAAATATAAGCGACTATGAGCCATCAACCACAATCCAGTATAACCATTATTATAAAATTAACAAGACGATGAAATAATTGGACTGTTTTACAAAAAACTTAAACCGACTTCAAAGTACACTAAGAAGTAATCAAACCCTGATCTGATGACAATGGGACCAAACGGGAAGTGTACCCTTCCAGTTAAAAAAAGAATTTTCCAAATCGGTCACTAAATGACGGAGTTATTAGGTAACAAACATAAAAAAAAAAAAAAAAAACATACAACCGAATTGAGAACCTCCTCCTTTTTTTGAAGTCGGTTAAAAATGATGGCACAAACAACAAAATAAATTCATTTCCTCATCAGCCTATAACGTCCCACTGCTGAGCACAGGCCTCCTTTCACAAATGAGGGTGAAAGGGACTGGGCGATACTCCACCACGCGTGCCCACTGCGGATTGGTGGAGGTAGGATAGTGGTCAACCTACTGTTGGAATTTTTCAAGCTGCCTAGGAGGCATCCAACTAGCTTAACGACTATCACAATTAAGTGATAACCGGGACCAACGGCTTTACGTGCCTTCCGAAGCACGGAAACGCTCGATTTGAAATACCACTAGGCGGTCACCCATCCAGGTACCGACCACGACAGACGTAGCTTAACTTTGCCGATCGATTAAGAACGGCTAATCATGCTACACCACGAGCGCTTCTTAAAATTCATTTATCAAACAAAAACTCTTTTCTGGTTTCCTGTTTCGGGGATTATTTTCAAAGGAGTCGAAATCATTTAGTCTCTATGTTTCTGAGTTATGAGTCTGTGGCAGCGTGTCCATAGTCTACGGTATCAAAGATGCAGTGAGTAAAATGCGATTTCTCATGTTGGAAAGCCAATTGATTCCTGCAATTGCAAAGTCTGTTCGATGAAAATGCTGAAATGTCTAATTTCATAGCTTAGATCGATTGGATATTGTTGTATATGTCCTATATATTTAAATAGTTATTATTTTTTAATTATTATTAGTTAATTATTTTCTTTAATTCCCTTTCTTTTATTTATTTTCGTTCCTTCTCTTTATTTTCTTTCCTTTTCTTTCTTTTCCTTCCTTTTCTTTCTTTTACTTCCTTTTCTTTTATTTCTTTCTCTTCGTCTATACTTATTGGTTATATTATATACTAAACAGTGTTTCGTTGTTGTTCTTTAGTTAATCAAAAATTTTGAAAGATATTATGACTTTTTTTAGCTTGTATTTTTCGCTTTATTTTCAACAAATTATACTATATATAGAAAATATAGTATTATTATTTATTTTTTATTGTTTTATATTTTTGGAAAAATTTAAGCTACACACATTTGGCTACACAGTAATTAATTTTGAAAATTAAACACCATATTTTTACATTTTTTCCTGCCCTAATTCCCTGAACCGTGCGATGTGAAACTTCTCAGCGTAACTTTTACAATATCTGGCAACAGTTCAAATTAGTTTAATTGTAATATGGAAAGTTTTGAGTGACAATTACTATGTCCTTTGTATTTTTGCGAATATCTGTAATACAATACTGTAGGACTTATTCCTAGTAATATCCTATTTCCTACTTATATTATAAACTAGCTGTCCCGCGCGGTTTCACCCGCGTTCCGGGGATAAAAATTAGCCTATGTCCTTACCCATACCATAGACTATCTGCATGCCAAATTTCGTGATGATCCGTTGAGTAGTGTGAGGCGTGAAGGTGTAACAAACAAATAAACTCACTTTCGCATATTAGTTAGGATCATGCTAGGATTGGGATTTGAATGTGTGTATTGGTGCGTCCATGCTACGTGACGTGAACCAAGCACGAGCCGAGCACACGTGGAGCACGAATTCGCGGAGCGTGGACAGTATTGCGAGCCTCGAACGAGCGTTCAGCTCGCGCTCGGCTGCGTTCGGCTGCGCTCCGCCGATTGTCAGTTTTTTCTCGTACACAGGGATTCACATCGCGCTCGTTGTAGGCTCTTTGTACGTCCACACGAATTCTGTTCGTTCGTGGCTCGTGGCTCGGATCGTGTTCGGTTCGCGTAGCGTGACGCACCAAGGATCTGAAGAATAAATAAATAAATATAAATAAATATCCTGGGGCATTCTTCACACACGGTCATCTGATCCCGAACTAAGCAAAGCTTGTACCTTGTACTATGGAGACCAGATAACTGATATAATACATATACTACTTTTTATTTGCATATACTTACTTAACATACATAATTACACCCAGACTCAGGACATACAGACATGTTCATGCACATAAATGCATGTCCTGTGTGGGAATCGAACCCACGACCTGTGGCGCGATAGGTGGAATCTTAACCGGAGTCTTAACCAACCGCGCCAACTGGCCCGTCAAACTAAAGTTTTATTAAAATTAAAGTTCTTAAAAAAAAAGCTTCCTCCATTTACCAATAAACCATTCTAACTCGACATTTTATTTTTCAATGTTTTAGTGTAAGTAACTTGGTCTTACCGAAGGGTTATTCGCTATTTGTAGACCGACCGACTTAGCGAAATAAGGATAAACTAAGATTTATAGGGATATATCAAGATTACGAGCCTTCAATGTAAATCTGGGTGAATACTGATTGAGGAATTCGGTTTCAGCACATTTTGAAACAAGCTAGATCTTTAAATTCTATGCTTTTAAAGGTTTCCTGCCCAAAGGGACGAACCCTTATTACTTAGTCTCCGCTATACGTCCATACGTCCGTCCGTCTGTCTATCAGTGGGCTGTGTCTCATGAACCGTAATAGGTAGACAGCTGACATTTTCATAGAATATGTATTTCTATCGCCATAAACAAATACTTAATTCCGTCATACACGAAGGTACAACGCCAGAAGTATGGAGTGGAAGCGTGGTGGTGCTCTTCTTCAAGAAAGGCGATAAGGCCCTATTGAAGAATTACCGCCCGATCTCCCTCCTAAGCCACGTTTATAAGCTGTTTTCGAGAGTCATTACGAATCGTCTCGCACGTAGGTTTGACGACTTCCAGCCTCCCGAACAAGCCGGTTTCCGTAAAGGCTTTAGTACCATAGACCACATACATACACTCCGCCAGATTATACAGAAGACTGAGGAGTATAATCGGCCATTATGCCTGGCGTATGTGGACTATGAGAAAGCCTTTGATTCAGTCGAGACATGGGCGGTGTTACAGAGTCTACAGCGATGCCAAATTGACTATCGCTATATCGAAGTGTTGAAGTGTTTGTACAGCAAAGCCACCATGTCAATCCGAGTCCAGGACGAGAGTACGGTACCAATCCAGTTGCAGAAGGGTGTAAGACAGGGTGACGTAATTTCCCCGAAACTCTTCACCACTGTAATGGAGGATGTATTCAAGCTCTTGGACTGGAAGGGATATGGCATCAACATCAATGGCGAACATATCACTCACCTTCGATTTGCCGATGATATAGTTATAATGGCGGAATCGCTGGAAGCTTTGAACATCATGCTCAATGACCTCAACAGAGTTTCCCAACAGGTAGGCCTAAAAATGAATATGGACAAGACAAAAATTATGTCAAATGTTCATATTCCGCCAATGCCGGTGATTGTTGGGAGCACTGTTCTCGAAGTTGTAGACGAGTGTGTTTACCTCGGACAAATTGTCCAATTAGGTAGGTCCAACTTCGACAAAGAGGTTAATCGAAGAATCCAACTCGGCTGGGCAGCGTTCGGGAAGCTACGGCATATCTTCACGTCCAAAATACCTCAGAGTCTGAAGACAAAGGTCTTCAATCAGTGCGTGTTACCAGTGATGACATACGGGACAGAGACGTGGTCTTTCACTGCTGGCCGCATAAATAAGCTCAGAGTCACTCAGCGAGCTATGGAACGAGCTATGCTCGGAATTTCTCTACGTGACAGGGTCCGAAATGAGGACATTCGTAGGAGAACAAAAACGACGGACATAGCTCGTAGAGTTAGTAAGCTGAAGTGGCAATGGGCAGGCCACATCGCTCGAAGAGCCGATAACCGATGGGGAAGGAAGGTTCTCGAGTGGCGACCACGTACTGGAAAGCGCCGAGCGGGACGACCTCCCACCAGGTGGACCGACGACCTGGTCAGAGTCGCTGGGCGCCGCTGGATGCAAGCGGCCCAGAACCGTTCGAAGTGGAAATCAATGGGGGAGGCCTATGTTCAGCAGTGGACATCCATGGGCTGATATGATGATGATGATGAAACAAATACTTAATAAAAAAAAAATGCAAGGGGATCTCATTCAACTTTACGGAACCCGTCGTGTGCGAGTCCGACTCGCATTTGACTAGTTTATTAAATAAACTAGTCACATAGAAGCATAAATAAACGAAAATATACGGCTTGCCTGATTCTAATTCAATTAAAATTTAAAATTATTTATTCAAATAGACCTTCGCAGGCACTTATAAAAAGTCTGACTCTAAAACTCTAATACCGGTTCGGTAGGTTGCATTGGCTGAGAAGAGCCGGCAAAAAACTCAGCAATTACTCTTTTCAAAACAAGCTTAGATTCATTACATAATATTTACATTCTAATCGCATTGAGAACAATGGCGTGTCCCGGCGCGGCAGCAAAACTACAAAGTAGACTGAATCGATATTTAATAAGTAAATAAATAGCAAACTTAAGCAGACCAGGGGCTCTACCGCGTAACTTTGGTGGTAATCGTAACGAACGTTTCATCCAATCAGGGCCCACGAATGGTCATCGTCGCGTCATACCGCGTGCGCGTCATTGGATGAAATAATTAATGGTGTTTGTTACGATTACCACCAAAGATACGCAATAGCACGGCGGCCCCCACAAGCAGCACCTGTTCACACGTGCTGCCCTAAATAAATTACTCAAGTATACATACCAAATTTTTCCTTCCAAGTTTATTGAATTAAAATCATAACCAACTTTATCACTCACTTCTCAATGAGGGTCATTATCATTTTGCGTCCCTTGCTAATCTATATATATAAAAATCAATGCCACTTTTCGTTGTAATTTTATAACTCAAGAACGGGCTCACCTATCCAAACCAAATGTTAAGGCTTTGTTCGGACTATTTAGTAGATGGTTTATGTGAAGTTTGCACAAAATCGGTAGAGCGGTTCTTCATTTATCACATTTTTTGTAACAAATGTATTCAATAAATGGCGGATCATTTTGTTAATGGGGAATTTGCTGTCAAATTGAAACTTTTTTCAGTGTTGACAGTACAAGCATGTTGTTATGTCATTCATTTCTGTCATATAATTTTGGACGTGCTTCGAATAAGCTTGCAGTCGATAATATAACACCTAGATACCCACTGCAATGCTATCTGCCGGGCAGATTTGTGAATCTAATGTGATGGTTGAGATAGGGTAGGGTACGGTAGGGTAGGGTAGGGTACGGTAGGGTACGGTAGGGTACGGTAGGGTACGGTAGGGTAGTGTAGGGTAGGGTGGGGTGGGGTGAGGTGGGGTGGGGTAGGGTAAGGTAGGGTAGAGTAGGGTAGCACCATAGGGTAGGGTAGCACCACGCGAACGAAGTCGCGCGCGGGCAGCTAGTAGTATTATAAACTTTTCTCTTTCGCGATCTGTGCGCCTAGGAGGTAACAAAGAAGTCGTGTAATTTTATGTAGCCTTTCCGTTACACGTCGTAGCTATACAGGGTGTTTCAGCACTGGCTGGAAATAAAAAACAGAGCACAGATCGCGAAAGAGAAAAATTTATAATAATATTAGCAAGTGACGTGAAAAGATTATTAACACATAACAAAACACCCTCATTGAGTAGTGATATTGTTGGTTATGATTTTAATTCAATAAACTTGGAAGGAAAAATTTGAGGGCAACTTCTGGTCTTAGAGAAAAACGCTGAAAGGAACTCCGAGCTGAATTTTGAAGAAAATAAAAATGCATATAAGACCTGTAGTTCAGAAGTTGCCCACACTGGCTAGGAAAAAAAAACGGTTTTAGTTAGTAGTTTTATATTAGTTACCACGTAGATTTATTTTCAAATTAGCAATTTAGACTATAGTCACCATCATAGTTTACATAATGCTACAAATAAACGTGAAAATAATAAAACAAACCTACATACTTTGTAATAAGGTGTACTTTCCGCTCTATTTCGACAAATTAGAAATTTTGGTTTTCATTCAGTAACAGAGTTTTTATAAAGACAGGACATTATGCTCCGTAATGAACTATTTTAGTTAGCTGTACGTGTATTTAAAGGGCTATGCACACGAGCGAAGTTTGCGTTTTAATACGAAGACGTATTATGATATTTTACCTTTTATTTTACTAATTAAACGGATGTACAAACTGAGACAAATATCAATTAAAAAATTGATTGACGTACTATCAATTAGCGCTCGAGGTGTAGCATGATAAGCCGTTCTTAATCGATTGGTAACGTCGTGGTCGGTACCTGGATGGATGACCGCCTAGTGGTATTTCAAATCGAGTGTTTCCGTGCTTCGGAAGGCACGTAAAGCCGTTGGTCCCGGTTATCACTTAATTGTGATAGTCGCTAAGCTAGTTGGAGGCCTTCTAGTCGTTTAGTAGTAGTTTGACCACTAGCCTACCTCCACCGATCCGCAGTGGGCACGCGTGGTGGAGTATCTACCCATTCCCTTTCACCCTGATTTGTGAAAGGAGGCCTGTGCTCAGGCGGGACATCATAGGCTGATGATGATGATGACTACCAACTAAAACAATTACAGCGACAGCTTTGAAAAAATGTTGCCAGAAACATTTATAAAAGAAATCTACTTTTTATTCCGAGAATGTAAGTAAAAGTGCTTTGCATATTGTTTGAAAATATGTGAAAAAAAAAACCTTAAAAAAAAAAATTTTTTTTTTTACAGCTACACGTAAAACTACGATCGCTGATATGTACTCGGGTTTAGCTGATACAATACAAAGTGGCCCCTATGAATGTCGCGACTGTTGTAAAACGGACGGGAGGGGTATAAAAACGTTGACGGTGACAGTACTACGTACCGTACGAGTATAAATGTACTGTGAATACTAGACTTTTGATAATACGGCTTTTCTGAATTAGAATTATTAGGGGTACTTTTGTTTTAGAATTATAATTATAAAAGATAACGTGGTGTGGTGAAGATTTGTGGTTGTTACCATGAATACATATAGATTACTCTGTGCCGTGAATAAGTCGGTTTTTATTTAGGAATTTATATTAGTGTTGCTGTTGCCTAAAGTTAAATCGCTTTCTAGCTGAGAAAACCTTTATCAAAGTGTGTCACATAATTTTTCTGAAAAAAATTTTTTTCGCCTAAATACTGGCAACAGAACAAGTATGAAATTTAAAAATGGAGCAATTAAGCGATGATACTCAGTACACAAACGCATTCACAGGGGGATGCTAAATGATCGATGGGCAAGATAACGATACGCTCCAGTTATTTTATACTGGCGTAAGATAAAAACTTTTGCGGTTTTTTTATATTTTTTTTAAAAATCTTATTGATTTTCTCACGTCTTTTATTCATTACTACTGTCTTTACCCCTTCTTAATTACCAAATACCGAAGCAATTACTGTGATAATTACTTGGTTAAGCGTATTATTAGTGACCTATTTAGAATTTATGCCTTTTCATGGTACAATCAATAGGTATACCAATAGTTATTTTTATCCTAATCCTAACTATCCTAATCCTAACAAATATTATAAATTCGAAAGAAGTTTGTTTGTTTATTACGCCTTCACGCCTCAACAACTCAATGGATCATCATGAAATTTGGTATGCATATAGCCTGTGGTATGGAGAAGGACATACCATAGGCTATCTGCATGCCAAATTTCATGATGATCCGTTGAGGCGTGAAGGCGTAACAAACAAACTGACTTTCGCATTTGTAATATAAGTTAGGATGTGAAAGTTTTAGTGTATTTGAGTACATATTTATAACTCAATCACGTTTTGAAAACTAAACGGATTTATATGAAATTTTTAATATACTGCACTTCCTGGAACAAAGAATATTTTTTAGCCTGGTTAACATTGAATTTTTTGCGAACTCGGGGAACCCATATAGCTGAAGCAACTATCAAACTATCTAACTGAAACGCACTTAAACAATACCTATTGATTCATTAAAAAGTAATTAGTTAGTAAGCTCTGCCTTGACCGCTCCTGCCTCAAGGCACGCGTCAGAGGCACGGCCGTCGAGGCAGCGAACAGTGCAGTCGGGACACGCTGTATAAACAATACAAATTAATTTAAAATTCGAACTCAAGTAAATACAGTTTTGGTACATTTCCGAGTTAAATATTATTTTAATTGGCGCCATTTTTAATTATTACGTTGTGACGTCACGAGCCTGGTTAATTTATATTTTTTAATGATGTTGAAATATAACAATTTTGTCAGGCTAGTCGTTGACCCCCGAATAATGATTAAAAGTTTACCATTATTAACACAATATTATAAAGTTAATATTTTTATGTTTGAATGCGCTTATCCCAGGAACTAAGTATCTGTCCGGTTTGAGAAATTTATTTTAGCATAGATAGCAAGGTTATTAAATGCTATATGTGCGTCCATTCTACGCGAATCGATCTCCGAACGAACCTACAAAGAGCTTACAACGAGCACGATGCGAATCCCTTTGTACGTGAAAAAACTGTCAATCGCGCTCGTTCGAGGCTCGCAAGCCCGTCCACGCTACGCGAATCGTGCTCGCAGTGTGCTCGTTCGTGGCTCGGTTCGTGCTCGGTTAGCCAAGCATGGACGCACCATAACATCACACTAAAGGTGCCGGTTCGCAGCGGACCGCAGGCAGCATTACGACATTGTCGTCGCGTCGAACCGGCACCTTTAGACGAGTAAACCCTGTTTTTTGGGAATCTGTGGTCTCTCTTGTGTTACTGGTAATATGTGTAGGTACCAGTTACATATTTCGTAGATAATCGAGCAAAATTCATACTATATTCATGTCTTATACAAAAAATATATTACTAAAATATAAGTACTAAATTGAAAATTTCAATGATAACCAAAAAACTTTAATAATTTACCTAACTATAATAATAGTACCTAGTAATCCAATTTTAAAATTAGTATAAAATTATATAATATATAGTTATAGTTCTACTCGACCTATATACTACGACTAGGTATTATTGTGATGTGATCATAAATGTCTCTACAATTTATCATAAAAATAAAACAAAACATAAAATTCTAAATTCAAAATACCAAACACTGGCATGTTACAAATCAACACAAACGAAAAAGTTCACACTTTATACCTCTATTTTTATTCCCGACTGTACCCCACGCATGCTTGTATTTACAGCTATTGTTAAAGTTAACATTACCGACTTCGGAAACAAACGGCGCGGTTTGTTGTCTTAATAGTTCGATACAAAGAGTATTTGTTCCTTCTGGAGTAACACCGTTCGGGGAACAAAATACAAATAAACTTGTGAAACGGTAACGGTAGGTTTCAGAATATTTAAACGTTGTAATAAATGTTTATTGATTTGTGATTGGGACTGTACTTTGGTTCATGGTTGTTTTTTTACACTTGTACGATTAACAGTAACTTTCTTTTATATATTTATAAATAAGATTATCGGTGGTATTTTATCCAATAAAGATCAATCCATGTGCACCAGTGAAGTGAAATGAAATGAATTATGTTTTTCGTGACTTTTCAAGTTGTCTCAACAAGTCCGTAAAAAGTTTTAGTACATGACCACCATTGTAGTAAACATGACTTTTATGGACGGTGACTGACTGAGGACTATGTGAAAGTGATTAATTGTGACTAGAACTTATAATATAACTGGAAATTGGCAAAATACTCAAGCCGTGTGAAGCCATAGAGAAAAAAAATACCCTCGAATTGAAAAAAAAACATATTTTAGTAAGTACCTTACGCTTGAAGCGCTCGTAATGTAGCATGCTGCATTACTCCGTCCTTAATCGATCTGCAAAGTCAAAATTTATAGGCTGATGATGAATATGATGATGATGAGTTAGTACCTATCAATGTATTCCAGCAGCTATTATGGTCAGCATCAGTTCTAGCGGTCAGCACAAATCAATAAACAACTGAAACCTTTTTAGTGCACCGAAAAAGAAAAGAAAAAGAAGGTTCGGTCGGATGATGACTTTATATGGAACCACCCTGGGTTCTACTGTAATACAAAACAGTTTAAACTACTTTAAACTGTCCAAGTTGGATAAAACTTTTCCGAGTAATCGGTGAACTTTCAATATTTGGTGAAGAAACAATGTTGTAATTTTTTAGAACAAAAAAATACGGTGAATAAATGTTTTCTTTCTTATTTGCCTTCGGCCGCGTCATCACTTATCAAGATGAGCAAAGAGTATTTTTAACGATTACGAAATCAAAAAACCCCAAAACCATTACCTATTCCAAGATATTCGCTGTATATTTTATTCCAACTACCCCTAAACACTAAATAAAGTAAATTCATCGTTACTACACTGTAATAAACCATAAAATCCAATGTGAATCAACAAAACGATAAAACCCAATGATCGTAGCTTTGAATCGAGCTATGGAATTTTCAATAAACCGACTAACGTACGAAGCTGGCAGGTTGAACCGGCAAATTGTTTAAAACCGATAAAATAATACATTGTTACGGTCATTCTAAATTTGTACTAAGCTTACTTTTCCTGTTTTGTCTTTATGAAGGAGGCCATACTTTTATTTCTAGTAACAAATAATTAGAATAATTATTGCTTAAATTGTTCCCAAAGACTTAGTCAGAGTTCTCACTATACCTATAGGTCGCCTGGGTTACTAAAATCATTAAGCAGTACCTGTCATTTTAAGCCATCTACAGGGCAGAAGGGCCGCGCGTGACGTGGTACGCCCGGCGGGTCTTCCTCTCCAGATCCCGCTCAGCAGCCTCCTTCTGGACCATAACAGTCTAGCAGAAGGCTACGGCCCTCACACCGACTCCAGAATCCGCCGCTCGAGGTGCTATGAGTTCTAGTCCCTCAGCAGGTGAAAGAGGCCGCCGTTGTGTCACTACTGATCGTTCACAAATAACTGAAGCACCATTAGCAGAATCGCGATACGTCGCGAACGCGATTAGTCAATCCTGCCGTTTGATCGCCTCTTCAGGGTCACCCTCCTCCACCGTTCTGGTTAGGGTTGCCAGGTCGCCAAACCTAATAGCAGGACAGACTAGCCAGTTTGGCCGGACATTTGGGTAGGAAGGCTTGGGAATTTTGTCTCAGTACGACAAAAAAAAATATGTAAAATTAAGCTTTTTTGATTATTATCATAAATCTTGTTAAATTTTAGTGAAATAATAAATAAAATCGAATGCCAAATAAGTCTTAGGTAGGTACCTACTTTATTATTAAATTCTAGATACTTAAACATTAGTCAACATATTTAAATTCTTCTTTAATATTGAAAGGCTCGGCGCTCGCTCGTTTGTGAAATGTAAAAAGCCTAACAAAAGCCGGACAAGCCGGACACCGTTTATTTTGGCCCGACACGCAACGCCTGGCAACGCTAGTTCTGGCGGACGATGTGGATGTGGATCCGGTTATAGACCCTTGCATCCACATCCACCAGAATGTCTAGCGGCGGAAAGAGCCAGAACAGCTTCCGCCGCAAAGAATATAAATAAAATAACAATACCTCCTGAAAGGTGGAGAACTGTCTCAGGCTACTCCCAATTTTGAACGAGAAAATCCGTAATACCCTACCTCTCTTTACCCTTACCTTCTACCTTATCAATATGCTATGGATTCCTTACTATAAATTATTTTTCAACACACTTGCTCGTAAATTGTCATTTTTGCTCCGTTTTTAGTATCGCAGCTTATTACGCACTTGGGCTTTTTACTTTACATTACCGCACAGTTTTATGATAGGTATAATCCCGATTATGTTAAGTTTGTACCTCAATGCAATTGATATGTGTGTAGACCAAGTAATTTTGACAGCGAATAGCCTCGGCCCTCTAATCGCGTTCGCCTGCGGCTCTCGCGCTTAATATTGCATCTTCTGTAATTACCAACTTTGCACACATGTATCATAATGTACTATTACGTTAATCCACGAGAAGGCTATTGTTAATTTAATTATAAACTTAAATGGTATCTTTATTTAAGTTTCTAATTAAATTAACAACAATCGAAGAAATCTCTAGCATTAACGTACCAACTTGAAGTTTTTCTTTTAAGCTTAATTAGAATAAAAATGCAAAGTGTATATTAAGCTTCATTATTCGCGCAGTGCCAATTAAGTGCAGATTTTTTGTACCCTTGCAATTGACTGGAACAGTATCTCTGAGCTGGCAGAGTAAGCTAAGCCTGGTACTAGGTTTATCTTAGATTTGTCAGGACTTGCTTGCAAATGAGGGCAGGTGCCCTATTCTAGTGGCTTTGACATCAATGATCGATATTTAGGGCGGAGAAAATTTAAATTAGGACAGGTTTTCTGTAGACTTTTCTGCGAAATAACTGTAACGAGGTGTATCTAGTGACTGAAAAATTGAACCTTATTATTATATGTATTTGGATCTTTTTCACACAAGGCTGTCGGATCCCAAACTATGTAGAGTTTTTATTGTGGAAACCGGATATACTAAAAAAATACGCATCGATTGGACCAAATTATATTTTTATGCCTTTTGCGGTCGAGACCGAAGCTCGCCGTTTTGCTCGCACTTTATCATCAAAATTGATCGAGGCCAGTGAGCTTTTTCCGCCAACGCATCAGCTTGGCTATCCAAAGAGGAAACGCTGCCAGCCTTCAGATGGCAACCTTGCTGTTTGGAAGCAGCGGCAGACTTGAGGATTATTTTTATATATAGATTATAATTTGTACATATTTGTTGTAAATAAAGAATTTGTAAAATATATACATTGCTAAAAATATAGGTAGATGTTATCTTAGAAATTCTATAAATTTTGAAAGAACTTCTCCATTTTTCTCTGCAAATGTCGAATGCGAGATCTTGTCTAAAATATGAGAATCAAGGGTTTGGGAATAAATTTAATGACTACGACGAAAATAAAATATAAACATCTTATTTAAGTCTTAGTTATTTTAAAATCTGTTTTTTTATTGCATTAATTAATTTATAATAGTTTAACTTTTTCAAGATAAGAAAATGGCAATCACAATTTTGATGCTATTTTAGGTTCATGTATAAACATTTGTTTAATTGACAATTTAATTTGTTGAATGTTTATATGTTTTTCTATATTTAAAATATTCTTTAATTTTTATATTTTTAGTGTATTCGATTTTTTTAAATACTAACTTTATTTTTAGTTTTACATGATCTCATATAAAAATCAAAATAATACATTAGGGATAAACTGAAAAACAATAAAATGAGAGACAACAAAAAGAAAAAAAAAGAAAATTCATAAAAAGAAAAACTGTTTCAGGTCGCTACCAGTGGGTTAATATTAACTTAGCTGGCCAATTAAATAAAATAAATACATGAACATTCGATTTAATTTTCTGCTTCAATTTTGTGACGCATCATGAAATCCTGAAAGCTCACAGACACTGAATTTTCAGCTCTGAGTTTCGGACACGTACTGTCACTTGGATTCCAACTTTGAAAACTTGGAAAATATCTTTCGCTGCATCACAGATAGTCATAAAATAACTTGTCTACGGTTTTCCGAGAAAAAATATATGTAACCCGTGAAACGTATAATAATAATAATATCCTGGGACATTCCTCACACACGGTCATCTGATCCCAAACTAAGCAAAGCTTGTACTATGGAAACCAGACAACTGATATAATACATAGACTACTTTTTGTTTTGTAATTACATACTTAATATACATAATTACACCCAGACTCAGGATATACAGACATGTTCATGCACACAAATGCATGTCCTGTGTGGGAATCGAACCCACGACCTGCGGCGCTATAGGTTGAGACTCCACGTCTTAACCAACTGCGCCAACGGGCCCGTCATATATGACGTTATTAAGTTACGAGTAAATGTAGGCGTTCTTGTCGAGACGCCATGTCTAAAACTATTCAGCTGGATTCCAGCTAACCCGGTCCTATTAAATAACCCTGTCGTAAAATTGTGAGTTCAATGTCACATACCGAAAAGGTCATGGGCTGGCTAATGTGCTTAGGCGATGCGGACAGTGGCTACTTTACCATGGTGGACCGTTTGCCTTCGATATGTGATTGCTAAAGCGAGCAGGTATAATAAACAGGCTGTCCCCTGTTTCATCCGCATTCCTGGTGGTCTGTGTTCGCAGACATAAATCCAAATAGATAACGCAAGTCCCTCCATCCGCATGAAAACCTAGCGTGCCACTTTTTTTCTACCTATCATAATGTCACAAGAGCGCTTTAGTTTGGTCAAATTAAGCGATCCTATTTGTCAGCTAAACACATCCCTCGCTACTCATCTCTGGTGGACATGCAACCTTATGCGAGTTCCCTGTCCGCGCGAAACAGGCAATAAAAGAGAGGTAGAGCGTAGCGTTTATTCGCTCAAAGAGCAGCTCGACTGGGGAAGTACCTCCACCTTACAGAATACCGCAGCCAAATGACTTTATGTTGTGTAAAGTTGTGTTCCTGCGCGTGAGTAAGGTCGCCAGAGCTCATTAGGGAGGGGGGAAAGGTCGGTAACGCGTGAGCGATACTTCTTGTGTTGTAAGCGTCCATATGGCTACGGCAACCGCTTACCATCAGGCGGACCGTATGCTTGTTTACCGACTCAGTCGTATAAAAAAAAAAAACAGGTTCAGTTCAGGCACAGCTTTTGGCACAAAAAGAAGCTACACTCGCATCATCTCATCATAATTTCAGCCCATGGATATCCACTGCTGAATATAGGCCTCCCCCATTGATTTCCACTTCGAACGGTTCTGGGCCGCTTGCATCCAGCGGCGCCCAGCGACTCTGACCAGGTCGTCGGTCCACCTGGTGGGAGGTCTGGTATATCTGTGCCTGAGTTACTCTCCAGCTTTATGCAAAAAAATATGTCGATCCGTTCCTGCGAACAACACCAGTTCTTTTTTTTTTTTTTTTTTTTTTTTTTATACCACTTAGGTGGCAAACAAGCATACGGCCCGCCTGATGGTAAGCGGTTACCGTAGCCTATGGACGCTTGCAACACCAGGGGTATCACGCGCGCGTTGCCGACCCAGTTCTTATAATTATGACCAAAAACGTGTATAGTATCTTTACAATGTAATAAATGAATAAATAATTATAAACCTTACCTACCAACCTACCTATAAATACCTTATAAATGAGGTTCTTCTTCAAATATAGAAATAAAATAGAAAATATAGAAATCTTCAAAGAGTCTAATAAGTAAAATCAACGGTTCTTGAGTCGGTTAAAGTCTAGTGAAGTCTACAAGAAAGCACAAGCGAGCTTTAACTTAGCTTTATATGAAGCTTTTAAGTTAGCTGAGAGGTAACACGTCAGTATCAAAGCTTCATAAATAAACACACAAAACTACACACTATCCCCCTTATTCATAATGTGTAATCGTGTCCTCCGTCTCACTCTTTCGATCACCAAATGTCACGCGTCAGATAAAGACTTCAGAAATTTAGCTAATCAACGTTTATATGATATGGATATATAGGATTATGAATCATACATCCCTGTTCAATTGTGTACCTAAATCATCATTAATAATTTGTAGGTACCTTTGATTAATGATATATCAAGATTGAGCGTCGACACCACTGTCGACACGATTCACGTGTCGAAAAAAATTGCCCCTAACTATTACCACTAACCCCTAACCCTCAATCAAATAAAAATGCAGAATAATGTTTAATATGTAAAAGTCTACCCATTTCTTTGGAATAGTTCAACAACTACAATCATTATGAATGTCACTATGACAAGCAGAATGACGCAGAACGAGTGTAAAACGTAGCTGTCACGTACACCAGTCCAAAAATTGTTGCTTATGTAAGTAGGCCTGTTTTATATAGTCGTGTAGTATTGCGACGCTCCTTCTAGGTAGGTATATCTATGGTACTTTATGTTTAGAAAGAAACTCGTCGTAAAAGAAGCTGTATACAAATTCGACTCTATCTTGTATTCGGTTTAATTCGCCCAGCCAATAAAGTGGTTCGCATTCCGAACAAAAATTTTCAGAAGCCTACGATATTATCTCTCATCATCATCTTCCTGTCCTGTTCCACTTGACTCACTTGCCTGTCTTACTCATATCGTGTTCCACATAATCCTTCCGTTTCTTTCTTAACTTTCATATTCAGAACTTTTTTATACATATTATAAGTTAGCACATTTAGATAGATATCATTTCCTAACTAGTCATGTAAGCTAGGCATTTTTTCAAAGCTTCTTTACGAGTTCTAACGAGCCGTCGGAAAACTTCCGTGCCCCCACACAAACGTAGTTTTTCATATACCTACAACCCGGCGGAATGTAAAAGCTAGTCTAAAGGTAAATGTCTATTCTAAAGTCGATACGCTCTGAAAACAACCGCGTAATACTACGGTACTGACGAAGGTGCAAGCAAAGGTTTATTTTATTTCAGTGCGCCACGGGACTTCAGTGGGGGCAGGCGTTTCGCTCCCGCATTTTCTGGGATAATTCCCGATCGCGACGGAACTTTTTTTTAAGTGACATTATTTAAATTTGATGTGATATATACTGTGTGTTTTTAAATGCAATTAATGGTTTTTTAAATGGAGATATAGAGCATATTCTTCGATTATTTGTAAGTACTTTTTGGTAAAGTTATCAAGATTTTCTTAATGATTTCTTAACATGTAAATTTATTATTAGACGTTTAATGTGATGTTTTCATTTAATTTAATTAATGCTTTATGGCTGTGACGTTCGTGTTTAGAGATGCTAAAAAACGAACTAGAATGAAAGAAAAGAAAAAAATTAAATTACCCCACAGTCAACTACTATCTTTTATTTTTAATTTTTACTATCATTTATTTTAAATTAATACTTGAGAATGTACTTTCCAGTTTAATATTAATAACTATAATTATCTAGAATTAAAATTGAAAATAGAAAATCAACATTAAATAATATAACTATATATATATTAGTATTAGTTTATTTCGTATATATTGTATATATTGTATTTGTAGGTCAGGTAGGTATTTGTAGGTTGGATAGCTCGACCTGCCACCTTATAATTATTTCCTGTCCCCAAAGGTTGCCTGGAAGAGATCGCTTTAGCGATAAGGCCGCCTACATTGTATAACTTCCTAATGTGTGATACTTTTGTTATCTGTACCTAAGGTGCGTTCGAATTGGGGTAAGGTAGCAAAAATAACAGTCAAAAACGCCAAAAACGATCTCATCTGGCGTTCCATTTGGAAAGTTGTGGGCGAAATTGGCGTTTTGAACTGTTTTCGTTCACAGTTCGTTTTACTTGGAAACAGTTAAAAACGACATCGTGAACTGCAAATTTTGACCCAGCTCCGAGGCAGGGTCGTTTGTGATCATATTTTGACATCTATGAATTTGACAGATAAGTTTTGGAAAATTCAAACGGGAAGCGAAAATTCTAATTGTTTTTGTAAAATTTGATAGAAATACTAACAGGCAAGAGAATAATTTGTCAGATTAACTTTGTTTAAAGATTAACTGAAGGAAAAAGGTAGGTTGAGACAAATGACAAGCAGGCGATGAGCATGCAAATGTCATTTTTGTATCTAATCGTTCGATTTGGGAAATATCGTTTGTGGCAAAAGTTGCCAAATTGTAGAAATTTTCCAATTCGAACGCATAACCTTCATTTTGAAACTGTTAAAAACGACATCACTCCAATTCGAACGCACCTCTAGTATTTATATACTCTGAGTCTGTACTATGTCAGTGTATACAATAAAGAATATTTCATTAATTAATTCATAACTAAATGTATTTTTTTTTTAATTTATTTAAGGATTTTTTTTTAAACTGATAATGATAATTTTTTGGTCACGCTGATAAAAGTCATTTGACTATGTTGCCTTTTGAATTATCTTGTGTCTAAGTGGAATTATTATGTTTAAGTCGGCTATACTTATTTTAGGTTTTGTTCCTCTGCAAACTATATGACTAACAACATGATTAATTTTATTTTGGCAGTACAGCTAAAATAATTTTTAAATATGGATGTTTACTGGGCAAAAAAATAATAATTCTAATTAGTCCGTCAGTTAGATTATCAAAAAATATTGAACACGTATTTTTTGCTTTAACAAATCATTAACAATTGACGAAGTTAAAGCGCGACTAAGTTCGGGAGTGGGGGCTCGTGACGTCACTTGTTACTAAAATGTGTACCACACCGTAACGTCGCGCGGAACTTCAACAAACCATATCCTCGTATTTTTTGTTTAATTGACAAACGAAAAAATATGTCTAATATTTATATATGTCGGAGAATGAGATAGTTAGTCGAACTCAGTTGGATTATGATATTATCGTGGTACAAGGTTTGGGTGAAATAGTAGCAACACTGATTTGACTTTAACGTAAATAACAGACTTAATGAGGGTATTTGTAAAAAGTAAGAATACTGAGTTGACTATAACGTGAATAACAAAGTTAATAAGGGGATGCGTATTGCTTTTGGGACAGTCAGTTTATCACAAGCTCTCGAGCTGTACACATCTCAGTGCAATCGTTGTTACACCCGGTTCTTAAGCCTATACTTATTTAAAAATGTACAATTGTGTGAAGTGAATTGAAGTGATTATTTAATTGTAATATTACGACAATAAACACATTGGGCCCGTGAGGAGTTTGTTGCGTCGCTTCTTCTCCTCATACGGGACTTTTACGAAGCGATGGTATAAGGTTGTTTTATTGCCTGCACTGCGCCCACCGAATCCTGATACCACTGAACCCTAATCGTGGTCTTTGTATCGCTTGGCTGTCGCTGACTCCGACATATATATATATATCTAATATTTTTTGATAATGTATATGACTGACTAAGTAAAAAGATTTTTTCAGGAAACTAGCCTATTGTACTAACATAGTGTTTTGATTGTTTTCGTTAAATAAATATCTTTTCTTTCTATCAGACTTTAAAATGCTACAAACGTGTATTGTAACAAAATGCGGGCACAACACGCTCTTTGTCGATGTTTTCGTACTAATGTATTACATTCAGAAAGGTTCGCAATTAGTATAAGTGATTGCACTTGGGGTGTATCGCTTACGGATCTCTGGAAACCGGTTAAAGGGAAATAATAATAATAAATATCCTGGGACATTCCTCACACACGGTCATCTGGTCCCAAACTAAGCAGAGCTTGTACTATGGAAACCAGATAACTGATATAATACATATATTACTTTTTGTTTGTAAATACATACTTAATATACATAATTACACCCAGACTCAGGACATACAGACATATTCGTGCACACAAATGCATGTCCTGTGTGGGAATTGAACCTACCGGTGCGATAGGTGGAATCTTAACCAAACGCGACAACTGGCCCGTCAAAAACTACAAATTACTAAAAAGTTCCTACCAAATTTTTGCTTCCAAGTTTATTCGAATAAAATCATAACTAACGCTGTCACCGCTCTATTTTCACGTCCCTTGTTAATGTAATTAAAAAAAAAACTCGCGATCTGTGCGCCAAGTACCAAAGAAGTCGTGAAGGTACTGTTATGGTAATGTTATGTTTAAGAGAGGTAGAGCATAGCGTTTATTCGCTCAAAGAGCAGCTCGACTGGAGAAGTACCTCCACCTTACAGAATACCGCAGCCAAATAACTTTATGTTGTGTTCCTGCGAGTGAGTAAGTTTGCCAGATCTCATAGGGGAGGGGGGATAGGTCGATAACGCGTGAGCGATGCTTCGTGTGTTGAAAGCGTCTATATGGCTACGGTAACCGCTTACCATCAGGCGGGCCGTATGCTTGTTTATCGAATAAGTTGTATAAAAAAAAAAATGGATATACTCTTTCCGTTACAAGTTGTATATATATAAGAAATACTTAACGTCGTTATTATGTACCCATGTAAATAATAATAATAATAATAATAATTTATTTATTTCTTCAAATATGGTACACAAGATGTCATATTAATTGAGATGTTCAGCATATTCTACCTGTTCCAGGTGTAGAAATATTAGTAAGCATGATTATCAGATTATTATTAAACGAAACAAAACACAAAATATAAGAAATCAAATTAAGGAATTACATACAAAAAAAAAACAATGTCAATAGCCAGCATCAATAAAAATTTTAACAATAATAATCAAAGGGTAAATTAGCACAAATTAAATTTTATATTCGAAAAATTCCTGCAATGAATAAAAACACATGTCAATTAACCAATCGAAAAGTCTCGCTTTAAATTTTTGAAAAGGTAATGATCTAATGTCTTTTGATAATTTATTATAAATTCTTATTGCCATACAATGGACATTTTTACAGTATACATTTAATCTTTGATTTGGCACATATATTTTATACAAGTCTCTGCTGTTTTTTTTATTCAAAACAACATCATGAAGTGGGAAAAGTGGGGAATTCTTTTTTACAAATAAGCATATGTCAAAAATATACAGACATGGGAGCGGTAAAATTTTTAACTCTTTAAATATTGGTTTACAGTGTGCAAGGTATTCCGATCCATTTAGTGCCCTTATACATTTCTTTTGGGTTATAAATACTCTGTTAATATCTACAGAGTTACCCCATATAATAAGTCCGTAACGAATTACAGATGAGACGTAACCATGATATGTGGACAGGGCAATTTCCTTTGAAACTAGTATTCTTAACCGCCGAAGCGCAAACACGAATCTATCCAATTTTGTACAAATTTTATTTATGTGTTCTTTCCAGTTTAAGTTTTTATCAATGGATATGCCCAAAAATACAGTAGAATCAGCCTGTTGTATATTTTCATCTTTATATTTGATTTTAGAGGTCTCATTGCTATTATTTTTAAAGTTGTATGGTTGAAATTTAATTAATTTAGTTTTATTAATATTAACGTTTAGGTTATTATTGTTCACGCACCTCACTACCCTAATACGCGGATTGGTAGTTTTTGAACGTCACCCCAGTCTATTGTCTATGATACCTACCGCCTCCCTTGTATTAAAATTCTTATTCCGCCTAAAATTTGAAACGTCACTTTGTCCGTTACTTCTTTCACGACAACTACGCAACGTCTTTTTATGTATCGCATCAAATTATAGATTTTCAAACGCATTATTTGTAAAATCGTAATTAATATACATAAATAACTGCCGCAAGAGAGTATTTCATTAAGAACCACCAAACTGAACCACAAAGCTGCTGAGAACGAGATCATCATCGCGCGAGTCACCAATTTCCAACCTGAGCTATCGACATTTGGACCTTCTGACGCCGGATCTTCGTCATCAGCGTACCTGGGATCGAGACCAGACAACGGAACAAGAGGACATCAGTTTGGTGAGACGTGCTAGCCAGAATATCCTATCTTTATCCGCGTCCTAATTCACCTGTGTAATACCGTGCTTATATCACTTCTAGTGCTTATTATACGTTCTATCCAAATCGTCACAGTTGTGTTCATCCAAAATATCGCTGCAGTGGTAGTTAAATATCGTCCGTTCAGTAAGTACCTAATATACTTTTGCCTACTCACTTGTCACCAAAATGAGTTTAAATCCGCCTAAATCCCCGCTTGTAACCGATAAAAACCATGATAGTGTACTGCGGGATGATTTAATTAGACAAAGGGGTGTTGTTAAGGGTAGATTAACGAAGTTGGTAAAATATGTTAGTTCCTTTGAAAAACAGGTCTTAAACCGCTCAACGAAAACCGAGTTAAAATTGCGCACAAATGGAGCTACTACCTTACTTACTGAATTTAATGAAATCCAACTCAAATTAGACAGAGTTCTTCCTGAATCCGCATTGGAAGAGCAACTGGATATCCGAGATGATTTTGAGAATAAGTTCTATAGTTTACTCGCTCAATCTAAATGCATATTAGATGAAGATGAGGTCGCTACTAGTTCTTGTTCTAATAATGCGCTTAAATCCGTCAAGCTACCTATAATTACACTGCCAACCTTCGACGGTTCATATGAGCACTGGCTGGAGTTTCGAGACACATTTTTATCACTTGTGCACAATTCCAAGGAAATAACTAATATTCAGAAGTTTCATTATTTAAAATCTTCTTTGAAGTCAAGCGCGCAATTAGTCATTGATTCCTTGGAATTCTCAGCTGATAACTATGTTGTTGCATGGGAGTTACTGTTAAATAGGTTCAACAACAACAGGTTACTCATTCACAACCACGTTAAGGCATTATTTTCGATTCCTACGCAGAACAAAGAATCACCCAGTGCTATTAGGAATTTGATAGACACGATTTTAAAAAACCTACGCTCTTTGAAAATATTAGGAGAACCCACAGAGTCATGGGACACTCTTATTATTTATTTAGTCGTTTCCAAACTGGATCAAATAACAGAACGCGAATGGGAACAGCACAAAATTAATTTAAGATCAAATGCAAATAGTGATTCTAATTCTGAGCGAGTAAAAGTGGACGATTTGCTATTATTCCTTAAGAACAGGGCAGATATGTTGGAAACGCTAATTGTCACGCATAGTCAAGGTACACAAAATACGACCAACCGCGATGTTAAAAAATGTAACGATTCATTTAATACGCGTACGATACACAGTCACTTATCTACTAATAAGCCGCCCGAACAATACAAACGTAAAATAGCCTGTCTTAAGTGTAATGCAAATCATCCTCTTTATTCGTGCGAACAGTTCCTTAATAGTCACTTGGATGATAAGTTACATTTCATAAACGACAACAAGTTATGCCATAACTGCCTACACCCGGGTCACACAGCTAACACTTGTAGGTATGGGTCCTGTCGCAAGTGCAACATAAAACATAACACAATCATCCATGACGACGGTGAACCGGCGACTAATGAGGAGCAACAAAATCAAGGCACTGCAATACACAGTGAGCCGGCTAACGCACACACGAATTATCACCGTGATGACGTACAATGCACGCATACTTCGTCGTCGGTACAAAATGTTTTGTTGTCTACCGCTATTATTGAGATATGTGATAATATCGGATGTTATCATAAAGCGCGCGTTCTCTTAGATAGTGGTAGTCAGCGTTCATTTATTACTCAATCGTTATGTGAACGATTAAATTTACCATTTATACAGTCCGCTCAGCAAATACGAGGCGTCGGAAATATCGTAACACAAAGCACGCAAAAATGTAATGTTGTGATTAGGTCAACAGTAGGTAACTATACTACGCGCATACCATGTCTGGTGTTACCGCATATAACATCGACACTGCCCTCTGTACCTAAACACAACAAACGTTTTAACATTCCGAGCCATATACTCTTAGCCGATCCCAGTTTTTATGAAGATTTAGACATCGATATGTTATTAGGTGCCGACGTATTCTGGGACTTGCTTAACAAAGGGAAAATGCGATTATCAAATGGCCCTTTCCTTCAAGAAACTAAGTTAGGATGGATTATATCTGGCCCTTTGTTGTTTGAAACGCGCGACACCGAATCCGTTCATTGCAATTTTACCAAACATTCAGATAGTATAGATAAACACACACAATTTAAAAACAATTCGAACCAAGTGCCTAAGCGAACTATATTATCTGAAGTGAAAATCAATAATGTACAAAGTCTATGTTCGAGTCAAAATAGTAATAGTTCTTTGTTTCCATATCGCAGGTTTTCACAGTTCAGTCGCATTAAACATACCGTCGCTTCTGTATTGCATTTTATTCACAACGTGCGCAATGCTACAGACAGGCGCTTGTGATTTCCTCATGAGTACAAAGCACAAAATTAACAATACAAATTATTTTCTTAAATTTATTTTTTATTAAAATCGTCTTTTATTTATTTTGTCACACGCGTGATTCATCTCGAATTAGTTAGCGACCTATCTACCAACGCATATTTCTTAGCATTGAAACTGTTTATTTCTCGCCGCGGAAAGCCCGTTGAAATCATGTCGGACAACGGGAAGAATTTGTTGGTTTGATGGGGATTTCGCTATATTCATTTCAAAGTGCTCGTTTGATATTGTCGACTACGCAGTTAGTCAGGATATAACATGTAATTTTATACCGCCTTACGCGCCTCATTTTGGTGATTTGTGGTAAGCAGGTGTGAGTTCTTGCAAACACCACCTCAGACGAGATATAGGTAACGCGCATTTAACCTTTGAGGAGTTCAGCACGGTATTAAAACAAGTTGAAGCTGTCCTGAATTCCCGTGCACTTAATCCTATATCCACAAATCCACAAGACCTTATTCCCCTTAGCCTAGCCCACTTTCTGGTTGGCCGTCCACTCACAGCGCCTGCAGCGACGGATCTCCAGAGCACACCATCAATCACATCGGTTGACAAGCTACATGTTGATCGCGCAGATCAGACAGCACTTCCGTTCCCGCTAGTCAAAGGATTTGTCCACTTCACGAAGAGTACTACCACTGAAGAGTAATCACGAAGAGTAGTCACCGAGTCGTCGTGCATCATTAGAAGCCACTGCTTCCAAGGCCGGGGGAATGTTCACGCACCTCACTACCCTAATACGCGGATTGGTAGTTTTTGAACGTCACCCCAGTCTATTGTCTATGATACCTACCGCCTCCCTTGTATTAAAATTCTTATTCCGCCTAAAATTTGAAACGTCACTTTGTCCGTTACTTCTTTCACGACAACTACGCAACGTCTTTTTATGTATCGCATCAAATTATAGATTTTCAAACGCATTATTTGTAAAATCGTAATTAATATACATAAATAACTGCCGCAAGAGAGTATTTCATTAAGAACCACCAAACTGAACCACAAAGCTGCTGAGAACGAGATCATCATCGCGCGAGTCACCAATTTCCAACCTGAGCTATCGACAATTATCATCAAGCCATTTAATTGTATTTTTAATTTCATCATTAGTTATAGATTCTAATTCATTTTTATTTTTTGATTTAATTATTAATGTAGTATCATCGGCAAATAGTATACAGTCTTGTTTAAGTATTTTTGGTAGGTCGTTTATATATAATAAGAATAAAAGTGGTCCTAGGACACTACCCTGTGGGACGCCGCAGCTATTAATTTTTAATGATGATTCATAAGTACCTTTTGTATTTCCAACTATCTTTGTTATTTGTGTACGTTGTCGCCGTCCACTTAAGTAGCTCTCGAGCCAATCATTTACTTTGCCTCTAATACTCTTAAAGGAACTTAAGGAAAAGTAAAAATATTATTCGTAATAATTTTTTCAACACACTCGCTCGTAAAGTGACATTTATTGCACCGTTTTCTCATAGGGGAGGGGGGAAAGGTCGGTAACGCGTGAGCGATGCTTCGTGTGTTGCAAGCGTCCATATGGCTTCGGGAACCGCTTACCATACCTATCATAAAACTGTGCGGTAATGTAAAGTAAAAAGCACTAATACGATACTAAAAACGGTGCAATAAATGTCACCGGGTTCGAATCCTACAATGAGCTTGAGCTTTCGGTGAAGGAAAACATCGTGAGGAAACCATAGCACGGTGGTAGGGTACTTTGTAGTACCCGTCTGGCTGGCTACCACCCTCAAGTTGAAAATCTGTCGCCAAGCACCTATCCGTGTGTTCCGTCAGCTGCACTTGAGAGCCAGTTCCTTCTAGGCTTTGTGTGCTTACCACCTTCGACCACATCATCACTTACCATAGTGAGATTGTGGTCAAACACAGGCCTATACACAGTAAAAAAAAAAAAAAAAACTTTACGAGCGAGTGAGTTGAAAAATACATTATTATTGTCATAACTAGCTGTTCCCGGCGGTTTCACGCGTGTTATAGTGCCTACCATGCCAAATACAGACCCCGTGACCAGTGACTCCTTTTGTTTTACCTAAACTCTAATTGAGCGAGCCTAACTCGTTTTTGAACGGTTTTATTTTAATTTGATAGGTACAACTTGCAATCCTAAAACAAAACTACATTAACAATGGCATCCAGATCCCAAACTATTAATATTTTTCTTGACTTTACGATATATTTACGATCCCGTTTTTTACAGAACATTAAATCTAGTTTTTATGGTTTCGTATACTATAAGGAATAAAAAAGGCTTTTATTTCCGAATCAAGGACAACTACAGCAACATCAGCTTTATTTATATATGTATAGAGGTGTTATTGTTTTGTCATTCTATACAGCCGGGACAAAGCGCACAAAGCGGGACGTTTTCTGTCCTCTGGCTACATAGGGATATGTCACATTTAAAGTGGAACGTCTTGTCTAATGCAGGGTGTGACTTCTCTTTACATCCTTTATGTCCCTAAAAGCTGAATAATGGTGAGATAAATGCAGCATTTGGAGCTCTATTGGAGCCAAATTAGTTAAAATAAGATTGAGTCATATTAATTAATATTGTGTATAAATCCATATGATGTTTCCTAAAACTTATGTGATTCCATACTAATAATCAACATTTACACAAAGAAAGAAAAACTGCTATTTAAAATATGACGGGCCGCTTGGCGCGGTAGGTTTAGATTGCACCTATCGCGCTGCAAGTCGTGGGTTCGATTCCCACGCAGGACATGCATTTGTGTGCATGAACATGTTTGTATGTCCTGAGTCTGGATCTGGGTGTAATTATGTATGTTAAGTATGTATTTACAAACAAAAAGTAATATATGTATTTTTTATATCAGTTATCTGGTTTCCATAGTACCTACAAGCTCTGCTTAGTTTGGGATCAAATAACCTTGTGTGAGGAATGTCCTAGTATATTTATTTCTTATTATTACAACAAAGTAATTTTATAAAGTTTTGACCAACAAATCATCGTTTTTTGATTAAAAAACGTACCAACTAATTAAATTAAAAAATCACTAAAATTACGTTTAGCCATTAAATACACACACACATACATCCACACAAACTTCCACACATTTAAAAATTATTCTGTTTCCCATCATTTTGAAGGATATCAGAACCCATGTCAACTGATACAACACATAAAACGGAATTTAATCAGCAAAATCTGATCCTATCAAATTAGCATGGCAAAAGAGTAAATGATATAAGTCTTTAGGAAAAGGTTTTCTGGTAAAGAACGCTAAAAACGATTAGACGCGCCATTATTGAACTTCTTATGTTCCTTAAATAGCTTAATTACCTTACTGGGAACGGAATTAGCTCTCAAATGCAACTGCAGGTCACAAGCCGGTATCATATAGACATAAAATATGGACGGAACATCGCCTTTCACGAAATGATGCACATAATTTTATTTTTGTTTTTGTATAGGTTTTCCACCGATCCGCAGTGGGCACGCGTGGTGGAGTATCTGCCCATTCCCTTTCACCCTCATTTGTGAAAGGAGCCTGTACTCAGCAGTGGGACATTATAGGCTGATGATGATGATGATACCTACGTCTAAAGCAGAGGTTACCAAACTATTTTTTCTCGTAGACCACTTGAAAATTTTCTGGTTTCGGTGGACCCTGCATGAAAATGAAATGTTATGGTGCGTCCATGCTTGGCGAACCGGGCTCGAGCCGAGCCACGAACGAGCACACTGCGAGCACGATTCGTGTAGCGTGGACGGGCTTGCGAGCCTCGAACGAGCGCGATTGTCAGTTTTTTCACGAACTAAGAGATTCGCATCGTGCTCGTTGTAGGTTCGTTCGTGGCTCGGCTCGTGCTCGATTCGCGTAGCATGGACGCAGCATAACATTTCAATTTCAATCATTCATTGTTTCATGTTAAATTTTAAGATGTTACAGTATTAAATTATTTCACAACATGAGCCCTGTTGTGTATCATGTAATTACTAAAAATGGTTAAGGTTAGTTGGTACATAATTTACATAAATTCTGTATTAAATTTAATTATCAGACAAATTAGTATTTACGTTATTTATTCATAATAATATTAGCTTAGGTTAGACATTTTCGACATAATTTTAACATTTAATTTACTTCTTAATTATCTACCATATTCACAAAACTCGTAAAAATAACTGGATCTAACGTCGACTCCCGTCGAGTCTCCCGTGGAGGGGACCACTTTGGGAATCACTGGTACCGTTAGATGCTTATGGATGAAATTACATCTAGAGGGTGGTACAAAGTACCCTACCATCGCTATACCCTACCATATATCTAAAACTGGACGCCGCATAACGTATGCAAACGCGAACTAACCCCAAAACACTCTCATAAAAAGATCCATTCGATAAGGCAGCGGTCCCATTAGGAACGCGGAGCGTGTAATTCTGGCACAGTGGGGCCACTTTACGTATCGGCCGAGGGAAATGTTCCAATAAGTCACGTCATACTGTAATTTAGGTTTAAGGCGTCTTTTAAATAGTGCATTTTGTTATGTACCAATTTTGCATTATGTGCCTATAAATGTTAGTTTTAAACTTATAAGTTTCTGAACTATTTCGTATTTTGAACACAGATTTTATTACTAAGTAAAATAAAGTGAATTATGTCTGGGCTAACGTAAATCTTAAGACTACAGTTAAGTGATCAAAAAACTTACCCTTTTAAGATTATTAAATCAAAACTCGAAAGTATTTATTTAGATTAGTTTGAAATTCAATGCTTAAAAGGATTATGTGTTCACAAAGCAATCTTTTGTTCTATGGAGATCAGTTATTTGATATCATCATCATCATCAGCCTATAATGTCCCACTGCTGAGCACAGGCCTCCTTTCACAAATCAGGGTGAAAGGGAATGGGCAGATACTCCACCACGCGTGCCCACTGCGGATCGGTGGAGGTAGGCTAGTGGCCAACCTACTGTTGGAATTTTTCAAGCCGCCTAGGAGGCATCCAACTAGCTTAACGACTATCACAATTAAGTGATAACCGGGACCAACGGCTTTACGTGCCTTCCGAAGCACGGAAACGCTCGATTTGAAATACCACTAGGCGGTCACCCATCCAGGTACCGACCAAGACAGACGTAGCTTAACTTTGCCGATCGATTAAGAACGGCTAATCATGCTACACCACGAGCGCTTCAGTTATTTGATATACTAACTACATAATACCCCAGTATAATGAATAGTATCTACACACATTGGAGAAGCATATGACTTCTTCACTTTGATTAGCGGTTTAATGGACTGTATCATAAATATTAAATTAGAATTATAGCTTTACTTGTAAAGACTAGGAGGGGGCTAGGAAATCCAGTCGTGCTGGGATTTTTGGAGTAGCACGAAAAGTTCCACAGGCTGCAGAATTATGGACATATGCCACCAAAAAAGTACAGTATAGTAAGTTCGAGCTCACCCGCTGACACTCGCACCCCAACTCATCCACGTATTGAATACAATGCAAATAACAATTCACTGGCGGACAGTGATAGCGGGTATTAACATACATTGCTGGTGTTTGGTCCGTTAATCTCGCCGCGAACGGGTTACACTAGAAAAATGTACCCAACGTGAATGGGGTCACTGTTTTTACAGCTCAGTTCGTTGAGGGTTGCTTTTGATCGTTTGTTTTTGAGGGTTAAGGGGAACGTTTGATATTTGAATTTCGGTTGAATAGAATTTCGGGACTGATTTTAATTGGTCGTTTTTTGGGACGGGAATGGGAAAGGAGTTATGGATCGTAAATTGAGAACTATAAATGTATGCTTTTCTTTCATTACTAGCCTCCGTGATCTTCTCTTTTATCCCCTAAGGGGTTTAATTTCGAGAAATCCTTTCTTGGAGCACTCCGAGAGTACGCAAGGAATATTTTCTCCTTTTAATCTCTAGATCCGGTTTACTGTCGGTTTCTGTTTACGTACAAGCTTTTATTTAGTTGCACCTGACCGTGTCTGTCTGTAACCGAATCTTGCAAGTTTTTGAGCAATATTATTATCAAATGGAGCTGAACTGATGATGAAAATGAAGGGTGGTCATGGGAACTCAATCAAGTTCGGGATCGTTTGATTCGTCTTGACAAGGACGGGTTCTAGGGCCTGATGTATCTACAATCGCAAAAGCAAGGAAATAATTGAATACTAAAATCGGGCATGAGGCTGTGCGCTGTTTATCAGTCAGTGTAAGGCGGTTATCACACTGCCACGCATCACGCTGCATGTTGCGTGTCAACGCACCTACGCGCGTACTTGCGCGTCTCTGCATCATCGTGCGGGTTTTTTACGCACTCACGCGCGTATTTGCATTTTGTGGATTCACAGCGGCTCTGACTCATTTCATTCAAAGCTGGTAGCTGTGGTGATAGTGCAGAGCCCATCCAAAATCACGCACGGCACTGCGAGACTCGGTGTGCCATACCTGGCGTCTCGCTCCGCACCCACGCGCGTGTGCGCATGTTTCTCCGCTTGTAGGCGGGTGATCTGAACGAACGCGCGTGGATGCATTTTCTGTGTATTGGACTGTGCGTGTTTTCTATACAAACGGAGATACTTACAAGCAACGTTAAAACATGCATTCACGCTCTACGCTGCGTGGTGAGTGGCAGTGTGTTAACCGCCTAATTCTATAAAATATTTTTATTGGATTTGCTTGTTTAATAAAAATCTCATCATGTTATTTTTTAGGGTTCCGTAGCCAAATGGCAAAAAACGGAACCCTTATAGATTCGTCATGTCTGTCTGTCTGTCTGTCTGTCTGTCTGTCTGTCTGTCTGTCCGTGTATGTCACAGCCATTTATTTCCGAAACTATAAGAACTATAATGTTGAAACTTGGTAAGTAGATGTATTCTGTGAACCGCATTAAGATTTTTACACAAAAATAGAAAAAAAACAATAAATTTTGGGGGTTCCCCATACTTAGAACTGAAACTCAAATTTTTTTTTTTCATCAAACCCATAAGTGTGGGGTGTCTATGGATAGGTCTTCAAAAATGATATTGAGGTTTCTAATATCATTTTTTTCTAAACTGAATAGTTTGCGCGAGAGACACTTCCAAAGTGGTAAAATGTGTGTCCCCCCCCCTGTAACTTCTAAAATAAGAGAATGATAAATCTATAAAAAATATATGATGTACATTACGGTGCAAACTTCCACTGAAAATTGGTTTGAACGAGATCTAGTAAGTAGTTTTTTTTAATAGGTCATAAATTGAAATTAATATCAAATACTCAGGTCTATACTACCATTTACTTATATACCTACAGGTTTGTACGGAACCCTCGGTGCGCGAGTCTGACTCGCACTTGGCCGGTTTTTGTTTATTCAGTATTGGTGGTAAACATGAAACGTAAAACAGCCTTACTGTCTTATTCGAAATTATTATATAAGCATAAGATAAAAACTGCTACGTTTCGCAGTTGATTGGTTCGATAACAGATTAAAATTATAAAATAAATGCAGAGAGAAATTTGCCTTCTACCGTCAAAGAGACGTGGGGTAAAATAATATTGAAACTGGAGGGAATAAAATTTTAGATAAAATCAATGGTGTCGGGAAAAGGTATCGAAATATTAATGTAATTTTTTCTGTGACTGAAACGTTTTGCGATCCATTTTTGTGGAAACTTTTTGGTACCATCTTATTTTACAAAGAACTCAGCAGTATAACAGAATACGCTGAAATAAATAAATAAATATCCTGGGACATTCCACTCACGATCCCAAATTAAGCAGAACTTGTACTAGGGAAACCTTAATGAAAATTTAAAAAAATAATTTTGAATGTTTTTTCGTGGACGAGGGCGTAGCCATTGAGCTATTATTACTTACTACGTATAGAGAAGCTATTATAAGCAAAGGTTATGTCCCTTTTTTTTTGAGTCAACTAAAGTTTTTTTGAGCGCTGAAACAGTAATTAGGTAGTCGTCTAAGCAGACAGTAGAAACAAGTAGCTTTATCAGAACGCTTTTAGGAGTATTTTTCTCACAATCACCGTGATTTTCACGGCGCTTACGCGTTCCGTTCTTCGTTCTACAACAACAAGTGTGGCTCACTTGAACGGAACATAGTTGTGATGTGTGGCGTCAGGATTTTATAAGGCGGGGGGAGTAAAAAAAAAATTAATCATAGATTATTATCCTTATATTAGAGATCACATCCCGTATAGTAAGAAGCGTCGTTATGCGAGATCCTCGTCAGCGAACGCCCGAAAGAGGGCAGCTTCCCCTTCTTAGAAGTAGAAAATAACATGTATTTTTTCTTAATTTCAGGTACTAAAAAACAAGCAAAACAAAAAAATGTAGATAACCTAAAAATGACATAGTGTCAGTGATTGCAAGATGGCGGACGCGTGCGGCAGGGGATGGCGGTTGCTGCTTTTTGCCGTCATTCTTAATTATGTCATCTGTCGAATTGGCTGGGCTGATGATAGTGATGATTTGGGTAAGTTTTGTGTAATTAATTTTTAATAATATGTGCATATTTTTTTATAAATCGCTGTATTCTGCTAAACTGTACCGCAGTTTTTTGGTCGATACAGTTCTCGTATTTATAGATTTATAATAGTAATAGTGATACATAGTTCTTTGAAGTGTTTTACCGTTACAATGGACTGTGTTTTGAGGAACTTGACTGTCTACGGCTACATTCTATCATCGCACCATCGAGCAACAATCCCTTAGAGTAGTAATACCGAACAATCCGATTCCGAAACTAGTCAGTGATTTGTCACTGATTTTGAACAGTAAGGACCAATCACTGTATCGTGTGTTCTTGACTTGGCCAATCAGAGCGCATGCGTCCTTGTCTTAACCAATCAGAGCGCATTATTGATGGTGGCAAATTGGCGGAATAGATTGTAAGCAAAATCGACGTCATTACGCTTCTTTGGGTTAATTGTTCGATGCATCGCACCTATCGTCTTCGACGTGGAGCTCATCCTATACATTGGAATTGGAACCAAAATGGTCTCTCATTGTGCAGTTTTAAGGGAGGTACCGCGTATGTTCAGGATGTGGAAATGAGTGTGAACCCATGGGATTACAGCTTATATATAATAACTTCTAGAAAGCAGGGTCGGTAAAGCTCAAGTGATATCCCTGGTGGAATACCAGGGAACCTCTTAGCTGCCCGTATGCTCGATCCACATTAGTTACCAAATGCTATTTTGCTTTGCGATTTAAGACATTTGCCCTCTAGCGCCATTTAAAAACTAAATAAATAAATAAATATCCAGGGAAATTTCTCACACACGGTCATCTGATCCCAAACTAAGCAGAGCTTGTACTATGGAAACCAGATAACTGATATAATACATATACTACTTTTTGTTTGTAAATACATACTTAATATACATAATTACACCCAGACTCAGGACATACAGACATGTTCATGCACACAAATGCATGTCCTGTGTGGGAATCGAACCCACGACCTGCGGCACAATAGGTGGAATCTTGACCAGAGTCTTAACCAACTGCGCCAACGGGCCCGTCAAACTAGGTAAATATCGTCTTTATCTATATTGAAATAGAGTTGTCACTAAAAGTACGCTAGTTTTTGTTTCTCATTATCTTTTGCATACTAAATGTAACTCTATCAGGATAGGATAAAAGCGATTTTACTTAACGTGGAAAAATGTTCGAGCATTAGTGCAGGAATATTTGAAAAGTCAAATGTCAATAAACATTGGCAGATTGGCAGCCTATGGATTACTGGCAGTCTAACCACAGGTGATCTATATTAAAGAATACCATGTAGTCACATGAAGAGCTCGTGTTGTAACATTCCGTGCTTGGGAAGGCACGTAAAGCCGTTGGTCCCGGTTATCACTTGATTGTGATAGTCGTTAAGCTAGTTGGAGGCCTTCTAAGTGGCTTGAAAACTCCAACAGTAGGTTGACCACTAGCCTTCCTCCACCGATCCGCAGTGGGCACGCATGGTGGAGTATCTGCCCATTCCCTTTCACCGTGATTTGTGAAAGAAGGAGGAGGTTTGTGCTCAGCAGTGGGGCATTATAGGCTGATGATGATGATGATGTAGTTATTAAGTCATAATCCTCCGCACAATTTACTATAATAACCGATATTCAAAACGTTATACAAACAAATTGGTATACGGTTAAATTGTAACAGCTTAACTCCATGTTAACCGGTTTTATTAAGCCCGATGCAGTAACCACAATGTTACGCCAGAGTTAATTATGGTATGTAATCTAGTATGTATGTATGTATACAGCGTGTATAAAAAGTTTTTTTACGACCTATGGGTAGTAGGTTTTGAGTTATGATTTGTTAATGGTGATGCAAGTTTGAAGTACATTGTACTACATGCATGAACAATTTAGTAGGTTTTCGTTATAATGTTATTAATATTAAACTCGTCGATGAAATTCTGAAATATACTTACGTAATACCTTGTATGTGGAATCATCATCTCGCAGATGGCTTTTGTTAAACTATGGGATAAAGGTACTGCATGCTATTCATGCCAGGAATACGGTAGAAACCGCGTGGCATAACTAGTTAGTCATAGGCAACCCTTGATTCTTTTTCGCTGATCAAAACTACAGATAGATAACAGTCCTCAATTATTATTTTAATGAGATTTAGTGCCAACCTACTTTGGAGTCGTAATTACAAAATATATATTTCATTACAGAAACTATTAATTGATAAAGCGATATATTTGATAAATCAATTTATAATGTTTCATTGTTACATCACATAACAGAAAAAGGTCGTAAGGTCGTAATGGATTTTTCTAGCACGCTGTATATAATGTGCCGGGATTAATCAGTTCGGATTAAAGCGCAAATTTTGACGCTTTGATTGTTTCTGTGGTTTTATTTAGCGTCAAGTGTAGAGTTGGCAAACTAATATTATATCATTAATTATATATTTGTAATAATATAAGTATGACCGGAACATACTAATGATATTTAGATATTTTTGAAACGGTCTAGCCACATATTTTGACTACGGTGTTTAGAGTTTGTGAAGTTAGGGCTTGTAGAGCAAGGGCATGTAGAGTTATAAGCTTGGCTACATGAGATTTGATAACTTTTTGACAGTGCGAGCCATATGTCTTGGCAACATTTTACATGAATTATTATTAAATACACTTCATTCTTAGAAAACCACAGTCTTAGTTTAGTGACCGTCTGTATTGTATAAATATACAACTAATCCGCTAATTAGGAACTAAAATAGTAAATATATAAATTCAACAAGCTGGAGTCTTTTCAGTTTAAGTGTATTCTGAACCGTAGAATTAACTGTTACAGTAATAAGTGCCTTATTAGAGCTTCAACCGAGTTTTGAGTTTAAATAAATCCCATTCATAACAAAAATAAGCAGAGATTTTGCATTCTGAATATTGGACGGTAAACACGGCGCGATAATAGTTGGTCAGCTTAAAATTGTATGTAGCAAAACTGGGACAAACATCGTCCGAACTATGGTCCATCCCAGGTATCCTCGGGGACTGTGAAATATCTCCCTTTGGAGGTATTTGTGGCCATCATTACGTAACGCTGAATGTATAATTGCTGTTTTAATATTTATCTCCGGATTTTTTGTGATGTTCTGATCATAATATGAGCTTTATTTGTTTGTAGTTTGGTGAATAATGTATGTGAAAGTGTAGGTTTCGATCCCTTGTTTGTACCTCTCTTTTACTTACGGGTACATCTTTCCACTGATTGAAAATATGGTTAAAAAACAGCATGCCTAGATTTTTTTTAAATCCTTTACTCATACATATTATAGGTCTACATGAGAGCCAGTTATAGCATAAGATTGTGGTCAAACATATGGCTGTCTACAGTAAAAGAAAATATTGTATCGCGTATTTTGTTTGGATTATTTGAGTGTTCAGGTCAGGTCAGAGCAACATTCTTAAAAAAGCAAAGAAATAATTGAAACCAGTATAAATGTAAATTGTTAAGGTAAAGTGCAAATAACTAAGGGAGTTAAATTAAAAAAAGGGTGAAAATAGGGGTGAAAAGAACGTAACTTCGATCCGCCGGCGCTCGGCACATAAATATCGTGGCGCCCACCAAATTCGTCGCTTGCATACTTAATTCGAAAAGCCTAGAAATCTCGTTTCATTAAAATTGTATACTCCTTGTGTACGTTGTGGAACTTTTAATGAATTTTCTTTTTTCGATCTTGCCATGTACATTGATTAATTCTTTGACGATATTTTGATGATATTTTCATGTTTTCCCTACCGTCCATAAATTCGGAAGTTTGTGAGAATGTATGTTACGTTGCAATGGGTGAACGGATTATGCCAGGAATTATTTTTACCCTAAGGAACTACATCTCGGGGAATTATATCCCTCTTACAAAGCATCGTTCAAATCATAGTTCCCAAACTCTCGCTAGGGACGTGCGTCCTATTATAACAATTGATGTCATTGTTATATTTTTAACCGCGAGCCAATGAGTTATTAGAGAAGCTATCATAAGCAAACCTTATGTCCCATTTGTTTCGAGTCAGCTAACGTTCTCTTTAGCGCTGAAACAATAAATTAGTCGTCTAAGCAGCAGAAAAAGTATTTTTCTCACAAAAAAAACTAATTAAAGTAATTTTCACGGCGCTTACGCTTTTCGTTCATGTTGTGTGGGTCTTCTCTATACGTAGTAATAATAGCTCAATGATTGAATATTCTCCGTCTGTCTCTCAAGAATACTCGTATACTTCTTTTTCAGAAAAAAATAAAACAACTTTTCCCTCATTTGTTTTACAGATCCTAAATTATCTATTCAAATCATCGATATATTATCTTCAGTCTAGATGTAGGGCTACGTACAAGACAACATCGTGAAAGTGGCCGCTTGGAAACTCAATAAAACAAAATTATGTCACTCATGAATGAATAGCGACACCGTTGTCTTATTTCTTCGGCCGTTTTTACAGCTGTCACCCTTATTCTAGGGTTATACTATTTCGATGATTCAAATAGATCTTTTCAGGAAATTATGAATAGTCTGACTCTATCTTGGCAAAACCGTTTTTCTTTATTTTCTTTCGATGGGTTTGTGTTACCACAATTTCATAATTATTACAGTCGATAGTGGTAAGCACACATAACTTTGTCTTGCGTGCTCCACCCGGAATATGTTCAACTTGTTTTTCACGTGATGTCTGTAGGTTGACTGTTCTTTTCAGCCGTGTGTATACATTAGAAATTCAGTTTTCGCCGCTGTCCGCTGTCAATTATAGCAAAATATTGTTCCCGCGAGTTTAATTTCGTAAAGCGTGGCTTATTTCAACTTTGGCTGGCTCCATTTTGTCGCAGTTGTTTTAACTTGCACGTTGTATTGTTGGAATTATTACACAAAAAAAACTTACAATAAGTTTTTGTATGGTAAGGGTGGTTTTCTAATGATGAGTTCCTCTATGCATCTTTGGAGCCTTTGATTTTCATTATAAAAATACAAATCCTTGCTTCTTTTTACCCGACTGAACCGGAAGGAGGGTTATGTTTTTCGAGTGTATGTATGTATGTATGTATGTCTATTTCTTTGGCACGCTCTGCAGCCTAAACGGCTTGATGGATTTAAACATAACGATGCCTCTATACAGCTGAAGTAATTTTTAAATTTGATTTTTATACTTAAGTACCTAGCATGAGATATGATTGTTTGATTAATGTTTTTTATTTTTTATTATTATTGTAAAAGAATTGATTATTACTTAAAATGATTTGTAACCTGTTTGACAAGTCTAATCTTTCAAGTATGCCTATGTTTTACTACAAGGCTGTATTTCAAAGCAAAGTTATGACAATAAATTATTCTGATTCTGATTCTGGTTCATATGAGGTGTCGTTAGATTCGTCTTAACTGTGGGAGTGGCAGGGTATATTATTTTTATATGGCTTCTACGAATAAAGAAGAGAGGGGGGGGGGTATTAAATCTTTCAGTGGTGTCAAAATTGTGCCATAATGACAGTTCTGTTAGTAAGTAGACAACCAAAACTGTAAAATGTCACAATTTTGACACCACTGAAAGTTCATTGGAACACAATTGAAATAGCAGACTTGGCCCCCTGTTCCTTTACTTACTAATAATACAACTCATTCATTAATAAGTTTTAACTTTATCTAGGCTAAATACGAACCGTATTTTAAGTAATTAAAATAAAACACTATTATATTTTACCTACTAAAGAGTTTACAGGAAATATTGCCAGCGTACCATAATTATACACTAACAAGATTAACTTTGCTGATATCGTTCCGAGTTGGGCATACGAGTACTCTGCGCATATTCGGGATAACTAAATTATAGTTTTTAATTTATCAATATTATTACGGGTAGTTGACATTGGTATGTTGTTAGTTAAAAATTGGGGAGGGGGGAAGGGTCCATAGGTGGTAGGGTACTTTGTAGTACCCGCCTGGATGGCTACCACCCTCAAGTTGAAAGTCTATCGACAAGCACCTACTTACCAATGCTTTCCAGTGGCTGCACTTGAGAGTCGGTTCCCTTTGAGGCGGTGTGTGCATAATGCCTTCGGTCATATTAGGAACTATGCACATTTTCCAAATATCAAAATTTCAGCAATAAAAAAAAAGAGCAAAAAAACAAGCAAAAAAAAATAAAGGAAATAAATAGTATATAAAATTTATTTACGTTCGTAAATAATAATAATAACAAACACTAAAAATAAAACTATTGTTATTGTAAAATTTTCATTTTCATTTTCATTGTAAATCCGTGCCGGTGCTATGAGGGCGATTGGTCGCGTCCACCAACAAAAAAATCTACGATTTTTTTCAGTTTCCTCCAATATTTCGATGGTTTCCTCCATGTTTCCTCATTTGCTTATTTTATTGTTCTGCCACCATTCTCTTCTTTTTACATGTCAAGAAAAAGTATCATATTTTATTTCACAACAAACTCCTCATTTACAACTCCATTTTGAAGCCCATCTGGACATATGGTCTCCAATTGTGGGGAGTAGCCAGTAAAAGTAACATCACCTGCCTTCAAAGAGTGCAAAACAGTATATTGAGAGCTAGGCAGTGCGGGCAAACTCACACATGTACACTTTTAGCGATAGCGGTAGCCAAAGACACGCGAGAATCCAATAGTCGGCGAGCATCGACTGACGAACCAATCGTGTGCAGCTCGACGCTCCCCCCTTCTTCATTCCGCCAAACAGACCGAAAAATTAACTGCTGTGCAGGTTTCACTCTGTGCTCAACACTCGTGCCCCTTACTATACTTACTTGAGGGTTTATAGTCAAAGACAATTAATCCTGATGGATTTTGGCATACAGATATTGTTGGCAACCGAATAAAAAATTTACTTTTTAGGGGCAAGCGGGCTACACCGGATTCTCTAATATAATTTATTTAAAGTCTGTTCGTGTTTATTTTAATAAGAATCCTTTTCTTCGACCCACAATCCCAAAGTCAACCTTGCAAATGATCCTTCGAGCCGGATGCAAGATATGGACGGACATAAGGTACTTTTTATCCTAAGAATGAGAGTGAAACCGCGTCAGTAACTTATACACGATATTTTTCCACTTAATTTGTTATCGAATCAATAAATACATACAGGTACTGAATAATGTTTAACCTCCTTCTTTATTCCTGAAGGATGTACATTTAGTATTCATAACGTATTCCGTGCGGGCAGCCTTACTGAGAATATGTGGAAGCCCTGGAGTATTGATAGGGTTGTCTGCTTGCGGTACAGGAATATGATTTATTGGAAAAACGTTTAGATATTACTAGAGTTCGATGTATAAGGTATTAAGCAGAAAATCATAAGCGTATGGATGATCTGTTCCTTCAGAAGTGGTTCTGGTAATTCTTAACATATTCGGGTCTTAAGGTAATCAAAATGAAAAAAAGTACGCTCAGAACATAGAAATAAATATACCTAGAAAGAACGTCGCCATACTACACGTATATATAAAACAGGCCAACTTTTATAGGCTGCTGCGCGTAACAGCTACGTTTTACGCTCCCTCTGTGTCATTCTGTCATAGTGACGTTCATAATGATAGCAGTTGTTGAAATATTCCAATTAAAATCGGGAGACATTTAAATATTATACATTATTTTGCAATTTAATTTATTTTTGTTTGATTTAACAGTTAGGGGCTATTTTTTTCGATGCGTGCACAGCTTCGACGCTCAATCTGGATGTATCCTTAATCAAAGGCTCAGAATTTCAATCACTGACGATAAAAATTGTGCGAGGAAGTAGTTCTAAATTCAAATTAGAATATTTGAATAAAAATCTAATCTCGCTATGTGATCGCTTCATAATAAATGCACTTGTTTTAAATTTGGAATACTACCATACTAACACCGCGCATAGATTCAAATCCATTACTCTAGACAAGTAGAGGAGTAAGCAGTGCCCTGGCTTTCTTTGCTACATCAGATTCTTAAGGCGCGGACTGACTACGATTTTGACAGCGCTCGTTCTTCACTGGAATAGGGTTGAAAATGGTAAATCATAAATGTGTCGACTCTATGTAGTGGACATTTATTTACGGTTTTTCGTTAGATTATACAGAATATACACATTAAATTGACTAAGTGTCCTGTATCTGTATCTAATATATTCTTAAAAAAAATATTGTTGTCATCGCGAAAATACGGACAAATTCGATGCGATAGATTTTATTGTGACGTAACTTACGATTTTTTTATTGGGAATATCAAAGCACTTTTTAGTATTCTATTCGGTAATTTTTTTCCCAAAACCCTCTTCTGTCCACAGTATTTTTTTGTTTGAAGTATTTTCATTGCGTTACATCATAGTATAACGTTAAGTCTGAGTAAATAAAAAAAAAAAAAAAAATAGAGTCGACTCTCAAAGAAACCCATTTTTGTGAATTTGAAGTAAGACCTCGTCTTAAAACGTTGTAATTTATTTATCCAGCCTGCAATAAGCTCCTTGGGTTTGCTCTCTACTATAATTGGAGTCGACTAACATCATACCTTTAAATTTTTTCGGTCTCTATCAATACCACATTTACCCCGATGTTTTTAATTACTTCATTTACATTTTAATAATCTAATTTAACATCTCTCCTTTTCCTCTAATATCGAGGGGTGACTCACACCATCAAAATAAATTCCCAACTACCAAAATGATATAAAGGACTTCTAATAAATACCAGCCTATATAAATATTCTAGGAGGCAACCCTTTTCATGGTCTAACCAATATCGCTGCGTGTTTGTGATTTAGCCGAATTATTCTATTGGCGTTCCGTTTGACAGTTTCCCACGTTTTTCGGGTCCCGTCGGTCCAGGAAAAATTGTTAGTAAAGCAATTTCGTTCTTATTGCCTTGGTTATCCGAGTTATAGACCTCGTGACGTTGGCAAGGGTTCTCAATATAATTATTTGTAGATATGAACTAGTTTTTGATGTGTTTGGTTGATAAATTGAGTTTAGTTGGGAAATGTTATGGTGCGTGCCATGAACGAACAGGATTCATTCTTTGCTCGCGATGTCAGGTGTGGACGTACAACAAGCTTACAACGAGCCTTCAACGAGCCTTCAACGAGCGCGATGCGAATCCCTGTTTTTGAGAAAAAACTGACAATCGGGCGGAGCGCAGTCGAGCACGCTACGAATGCTCGTTCGAGACTCGCAAGTCTGTCCACGCTACGCGAACAACGAACGAATCCTGTTCGTTCGAGGCTCGGCTCGTGCTCGCTTCGCGTAGCATGGACGCACCATTATACTTTTGTTATTGCTAGATTATAAATTAAAGATGTTGTTTTTCGTTTTAGTTGTAAGTTAGGTAACCGAATATTTTTTATTAGGACTTATTTTTTCCAGTGTCAAGTTATTGTAAGTGCTAGTCACAATGAATTACTTTCACATAGTCGCACTTTCAGTCACCATCCATAAATGTTTTAGTAAAATGGTGGCATTTGTACTAAAACTTTTCACGGACTTTTTGAGACCACTTGAAATGCCACGATACACTAGAGTTAGGTTATTTCATACTTTTTAGTGTACCTATTTGGAAGTCGATTAATTTTTTTTAAATTACTTGTTTATTTCGTCTTTTTTAGTTTTTCTTAAATGCATTAGAATTTGGCCAAAGTTTTGAGATGTTTTCTTTGATACCACACCCGTAGCTCGTATCAATAAGCCAGGCCGTCACACATATTTGTCCGTATCTTGAAAACTACTAAACCGATTTCGATGAAAGTTGCACTGTTCCCTAAGTTGAAGTAAATGTAAACCAATGGTTACAATCCGATTAATATCTTCGGAGATATGCGTGGACAAACATAAATACATACAAACATACATACTCCTATGACATTTTGTATATTTGTTTGGAAGCCCTAATAGATTATCATATGTGAATATAATGCAGTTCCAATAATATTACAAGTCGAATTGACAATCTCCTTTTTTTTGAAGTCGATTAAATTACGGCAATAACTCCATAAAAACTTATTGCCACTGAAAAAGATTTGAAAAAGAAGCCACAGAAGGAAGAAAAAAGAAAGAAAAAGAAGAAAGAATTTGCCACTGAAGAAGATTTGAAGACTGGAAAAGATTATACTGAAGATTTGTATAGCAATAATTTGGCCAATTTCCCGAACTATTCAAACAACAAAGGGAGGTATTGGAACTGCAATCCCCCGCAGGCTCAACCAATGCGCCGGCTATTCATCACTGAACGTCAATTCTAATCATGGCACTGAAATGAGGAGCTTCCAAACGCCACGCCACGCCACGCCGACCAACTAAATGCACAAAATGCGGTATTCTGTATAATATGAATCGAGTTTACATTATATTAAATATTTTCTTGGGATCAAAAGTAATGTTTCGTTTTATATGTGGAAAATTTCACATTTAACTTGCCGTCTCCCGCGTTCCCGGGATAAAATATAGCCTATGCCTTCAACATACAATAGGCTATCTGCGTGCCAATTTTGCCGTAATCTGTTGAGTAGTTAAGGCGTGAAGGCGTAACAAACAAACAAACTCACATTTTATAATATTAGTTATAGGATAATATCCTAATCCTAACTATCCTAACTAATATTTTAAATGCGAAAGTGAGTTTGTTTGTTACGCATTCACGCCTCAACTACTCAACGGATCATCAGGAAATCTGGCATGAAGATAGCTTATGATATGGAGAAAGACATAGGCTACTTTTTATCCCGGGAACGCGGGTGAAACCGCGGGAGACAGCTAGTAAAATATAAATATGTGAAATGTTCCAGATGTAATCATTACAACACTTTATGTAACAATTATTTTTAAAGCTAATTTCTGGAACCAATCTTATTTGTCTTGTATCTAGACGCAGATTGTATCCTTTATTCCAAATACAAATTCAAAATCATTTATTCAAATAGACCTTCGCAGGCACTTATGAAAAGTCTGACTCTAATACGCTAATGGAAACATATTGGAATTGGAGTCGGAATAATTCGTATTTATTTAGGGTATTGAAGCATAGTACCTAATAGGAAAAGGTCTCGTTATTATACTATAATAATAATTGAAATGAGCTTTGAGCTATACTGGGCGGAGATTTCGAGATGGCATATTTTCGAAACTTTTGTTTAGTTAGTCATGCTCAAGATCTAATAGGCTAAAAGAGACAAACATAATGCAAATGATAAATACAAAACCACAAATCAGTGCAATTTGATACAGGACAATTACAATTGATGTATAGTTGACACCATATTTGCCAGTATAGACAGACTGACAAATATAACACCATCCAAGTCCGAACACGCCATGCATTTAAATTGTTCATAGCTAAACAGGAACAATACAGATCTTAATACTTCTCTTACTCAAACAATAATTTAAGCTAAGAATAGTGTGCGTCGCTCGATGCTCAGGATCAAAGTGCCGTTCTATCGGCGCTCCGCCATATATTTTTATAACCGGATGTATGAAGGTTGGCACGAATTTTCTAAATTGACGTTTGTATCAAGTTTGAATGTTGTCACCGGAAGTCAAGCGACAACACAAAAAAAAGAGACGCCCTCTTGTCAAAACGGGCCTCTATATTATAATGTGATTGTTCGTTTGGATGTAGGAGATAACCTCCGGAACTAATCCGATTCTGAAAATTGTTTCACAAATAGATAGCTACAATGTCCTTGAGTGTTACTAAGCCTACTTTTTAAACCAGGAACGCGAGTGAAACCGCGGTGTACAGACAGTTTAATTATTAATGTGATCTTTATGTATTTATTAATTACTAGCTGTCCCCCGCGATTTCACCCGCGTTCCTGGGATAAAAAAATAGCCTATGTCCTTTTCCATACCATAGGCTATCTGCATACCTCAATTTCATAATGATCCGTTGAGTAGTTGAGGCGTGAAGGCGTAACAAACAAAAAACCAAACTCGCTTTTGCATTTATAATTATTAGATAGGATGGTTAGGATTATCAATCAGGCTTTGATGGTGGTATTTCAGATATTTCCATAAGTTTTTGTTTGTCATACAAACGGTAACCACAGCCTGTATAACGCAATTGGACTAAAGCATTCAGTTCCTGATAGACCCGGATATAAACCCTGCCTAGACAAGGCTAATCAATTACCTACCATGTGTCACACTTGGTAATCAGTCTCCCGCGGGAACCGCTACAAACTTAGGCGATTATCAATGATTTACATAATCGAATCGACTAATGGATATTTCGATAATCGATTTTGGAATTTGTACATGAGTTGCTTCTATAATAGAATGGTTACGCTCGTATGAAACATTCGAGGTTATATCTAATGAGAGATTATGAAATTGATATAGCGTAGCGTAAGTCTCAGATTACATACCGCCCATTATATTGTGAGGACTTCATTAATTTGTAGACTAGACGTCCATTTACAAATAATATTACAGCACACTGCGAGCACGATTCGCGTAGCGTGGACGGGCTTGCGAGCCTCGAACGAGCATTCGTAGCGTGCTCGACTGCGCTCCGCCCAATTGACAGTTTTTTCACGAAAACAGGGACTCCCATCGCGCTCGTTGAAGGCTCATTAAAGGCTCGTTAAGTACGTCCACGCTTGAAATCGATCGTATCCTGTTAGTTCTAGGCTCGGCTCGTGCTCGCTTCGCGTAGCATGGACGCACCATTATATGTATTGTTCCTACACAAGGTTTAATACAGGTTGAACATTTTCGACGTGTCAGTGAGGGCAGCTAGCGACGGGGCGACGCGAATATTCGCCATAGGAGAATATGCCTTACTTTTGGGTTATTGCCACGGGACAAAGTTTTGTTCCATGGTTATTGGTATGGGTACACGTATTTACAGATTTCGAAATAAAATTATTGTCAGGGAGAAAACGGCAATTTTCGGCTCTAATGGGGCCAAGTTAGGTTAGAGTGCTATAAAAAAAGCTAAAAAATAACCGGCCAACTGCGAGTCGAACTCGCAAACGGGTTCCGTACAATATTAACTGACTCATTGTGCTATGAAAACAAAATACCAAAAATAATTGGACTGTTTTACAAAAAACTTAAACTGACTTCAAAGTACACTTAGAAGTAATCAAATCCTGATCTGATGACGGGAAACGTAAACGGAAAGTGTTCCAGACTAAAAAAGAATTTCCAAATCGGTTAATAAATGACGGAGTTATGAGGTAACAAAAATAAAAAAAATAAAAACAACCGAATTGAGAACCTCCTCCTTTGTTTTGAAGTCGGTTAAAAATACGTTTGTTGTATGGGCGCCCCCTTTAATTTTTTATATTACTTCATTTTTATTATTTTTTGTTCTAGCGGCAATAGAAATTAATATTCTCTGAAAATTTCAGCTGTCTACCTATGGATAGTCCGTTCATGATACAGCTTGGTGACAGACGGACAGAAAGACAGACGGACGGAACCCTTAAAACTTTTCCCGTGCATTTTGTTAGGAAAACGAATGTGAAAAGTTTTTTTTTTTTGCATATTCTGCAAATGCCGGTAGCAATAACTACCTAAAAAAAGTTGGCATAGTCCCATATTCGCGTGGGTACAACACAACCCTTAAGGTAGCCCTTACTGCCCCCTCTATAATCCAGCCTGTATAAAGTTACTAGCTTCCTTTTTTGAAAACTCCTTTGTGAGTCACCCTCGTCTTATAATCAGTTGAATCGCAGTTACTAGAATTCTACATTTATGTCTACATCCCAACTGCGAGCGTACAAGATACGCCTACGGGATATCTTATTATTACGAAGATATAAATAGAAAATAAATGAATATCCCGCAACATTCTTCATACACGGTCATATCCCAAACTAAGCAGAGCTTGTACTATGGAAATCAGACATGATACACATAAACATTTTTTTTTGTTAATAAATAACATTATTATTAAGCCCGGACTAAGGACATACAGACATGTTCATGTACACAAATTTATGTACTGGGTGGGAATCGAGCCCATGACCTGCGGCGTGGTAGGTGGAAACTTAAACAGGCACGACAACTGGCCCTTCCATATACATGTTTTTTTCCCTAGCCAGTATGAGCAAATTCTCTTAGAGAAAAACGCTGAAAGAACCATGAGCTGAATTTTGAAGAAAATGAAAGTGGCATTAAAATGTATACAAAAAATGAGTATTCTTAATAAACTTCTAGCTCAGAGTATATAAATACTACTTCTAGTAACTTGAGACCAATATTTTCATACATAATTTTGTTCGTATTGTGACGTAGAAGCAGGCCAGAAAAAAAAATGAAAATATTTCATAATTACGAAAATACAAAAAAATATTTTTATTAGTTGCATTTTTATTTTCTTTCAGCTCATGGTTCCTTTCAGTGTTTCTCTAAGACCCGTAGTTCAGAAGTTGCCCTAATAGGCTGAAAAGAAATAACTTTATACTGGGTGTAACGGCAAGTATACATTACAGTAATCCACTTTTTTGGTACAAGGCGTATAGATCGCTGAAGAGAAAATTTTATATTAATATTAGCAAGGGACGCAACATTATAATAACTTTCATTGACTGATGACGTGTTGGTTATGATTTTAATTCAATAAACTTGGAAGCTAAAATGTGGTATGAATTTTTGAGTAATTTATTTTGATCTGAAACTTTCGGACCCTGTCACGTAGAGAGATTCCGAGCATAGCTCGTTCCATAGCGCGCTGAGTGACTCTGAGCTTATTTATTCGGCCAGCAGTAAAAGACCACGTCTCTGTACCATATGTCATCACTGGTAACACGCACTGATTGAAGACCTTTGTCTTCAGACTCTGAGGTATTTTAGACGTGAAGATGTGCCGGAGCTTCCCGAATGCTGCCCAGCCGAGTTGGATTCTTCGATTGACCTCTTTGTCGAAGTTGGACCTACCTAGTTGGATAATTTGTCCGAGGTAAACATACTCGTCTACAACTTCGAGAACAGTGCTCCCAACAATCACCGGTATTGGCGGAATATGAACATTAGACATAACTTTTGTCTTGTCCATATTCATTTTGAGGCCTACCTGTTGGGAAACTCTGTTGAGGTCATTGAGCATGATGTTCAAAGCTTCCAGCGATTCCGCCATTATGACTATATCGTCGGCAAATCGAAGGTGAGTGATGTATTCGCCATTGATGTTGATGCCATATCCCTTCCAGTCGAAGAGCTTGAATACATCCTCCATTACAGTGGTGAAGAGTTTCGGGGAAATTACGTCACCCTGTCTTACACCCTTCTGCAACTGGATTGGTACCGTACTCTCGTCCTGGACCCGGATCGACATGGTGGCTTTGCTGTACAAACACTTCAATACTTCGATATAGCGATAGTCGATTTGGCAACGCTGTAGACTCTGTAGCACCGCCCATGTCTCGACTGAATCGAAGGCTTTCTCATAGTCCACATACGCCAGGCATAATGGCCGATTATACTCTTCAGTCTTCTGTATAATCTGGCGGAGTGTATGTATGTGGTCTATGGTACTAAAGCCTTTACGGAAACCGGCTTGTTCGGGCGGCTGGAAGTCGTCAAACCTACGTGCGAGACGATTCGTAATTACTCTCGAAAACAGCTTATAAACATGGCTTAGGAGGGATATCGGGCGGTAGTTCTTCAATAGGGCCTTATCGCCTTTCTTGAAGAAGAGCACCACCACGCTTCCACTCCATACTTCTGGCGTTGTACCTTCGTGTATGACGGAATTAAATAGCTTCTGAAGGACTACCAGTACCGGTTTGCCACCCGCTTTCAGAAGCTCTGTTGTAATTCCGTCTTCACCCGCCGCCTTGTTGTTTTTAAGCTGTTTCAGAGCCATTCTAATCTCGTACAGGCTGACGTCCGGGATATCTTCGGTGTAGTGTCGGGTCAACTTGGCTCTTGCGTCACTTACCGGTAATGTATCTGGTTTCTGTGACGAGGTGTATAGCTGTCCATAGAACTTCTCGATCTCTCTCAAGATCTCTGGCTTTGACGTAATGATGTTGCCGGTATCGGTCTTCAGCTTGGTCAGTTGGCTTTGACCAATAGACAGATCTCTTGCGAACACTTTAGAACCTTTGTTCTGTTTTATTGCCTCTTCAATACATGACGTATTAAAGAGGCGCAAATCGTGTCGCATTGCGTTTGAGACCTGCCTATTCAGCTGCCGGTATTCGGCTGTATCAGCTGAAGACTGCAACTTCATTTCACGTCGTCGCTTCATGAGTTTGAGAGTTTCATCCGAGAGTTTTTGAGTTCTATTCGTGCGGCGGGTCTTAAAGAACTTAGATCCTACCGCATGGACAGTTTCCACGAGCCTGTTGTTTGTATCGTCCACCGTCACGCAATTATCCAGGCATTGAAAGCGATTCTGAAGTTCGAGCTGAAAGCTTTCAGGGTCCTGGATATAGGCAGATTAGGGTCGGAGCGTAGACTTTACCAGGCGACATCTCTCCACCTGGATTTTCAGGTTCAGTGTGCCTCTTACTAATCGGTGATCGCTGCCGGTCTTAACCCTGTTGATCACAGAAACATCACTGAAGATTTGCCTCTTTGTCGTCAAGATAAAGTCTATCTCGTTTTTGGTGGATCCGTCGGGGCTGCTCCAGGTCCATTTCCTGTGTGGCCGCTTTTTGAAGAAGGAGTTCATCATAAAGAGTCCCTCCAACTCCATGAAGTCAGCCAACCGTTGGCCCCTAGGATTCCGCTGCCCAATTCCAAACTGCCCCACTCTCAGCTCATCGTCATTTCTAATGCCTATCTTCGCGTTAAAGTCCCCCATCAATACCATATAGTGAGTTTTAGAGGCATGTATGGCACGTGAGATATCCTCATACAATGTCTCTATCTCGTCATCTGGGTGTGATGAGGTCGGAGCGTATACCTGGATGACCTTCAGCGAATACCGTTTGGTAATTCTGAGTATCAGGTATGCGACTCTCGGCGAGACACTCTCTAACCTCACTATATTTTTGATGAGGGGCTTGCGGACAATAAACCCGACACCACCTTGTGACAGGTGATCACCCTCCCGGTAGTAGAACAGGTTGCCGGATTTAAGGATTATCGTGTCCTCCCCCTCTCTTCGGACTTCTGATAAACCCATTATATCCCATCGCAGCCTGTCCACTTCTTCCTCCAGCTCAATGAGCTTCTCGTCGGTCCTCAAAGTCCGTGCATTGTATGTTACCAGGTCCAGTCGTCGTTGTTGGTAGCCGGATCTCTGCCGGAGACTCTTAGCACCCCCTGCCCCGCCGTTACCGTGACCGCTACCGTAGCCCGGGATAGCGGGGCCGCCGGGGACTAGGGGCCGTGACTGTGTGTTGTGTACCATATTGAGGGGTTTTTGCCGTAATCACCACGCTTGGCAGGCGGGTTGGTGATCGCAGTAATGATGACGCTTCTCAGGTAGACGCTGCTGCCCGTCCCCTGGTGTATTCCCTTAGTCGCCTTTTACGACACCCTCAAGATTGGAAGGGTTGGCCCTATTCTATGCCGGGAGCCACACAGCATTTACCTCTTAACTTAACTCAACTATCGTTATAACTTTATATTTCCTGCACTTAATCTTATTAGTGAGTTCAAATGCATTCACAACACAATGACAGTTAATACATTATGTAGTACTTGCCCAACGTTTCGGAAAAGCGGTATTATGCTAATCCCCCTTTGTAAGCGTCGGCCGTCATGAGGTACCTTGTACGTTATCATTACACTTGACTGTTTGGTCAGTGTTTGCATAAATTTCAATTTTAGATCCTACGTCGTACGATCTATTGTTCAATGCCATGTGCCATTTAAAATTGAAATTCATGATAGGTTGTTTGGGTTCTAGTTTCTTAGTGGGACCGTGATTGTTTTCGCGAAATACATTGGGGTAGTTCGATAGATACACTGTTGATATACCACATTATGACTGGAACAGTAATACACAACTTGTTATAAGAGCGCCCTTATCAATAAAGGGGGGGGGGGGGGTGATAATGGCTATGGGTATCGTGCTTGTACTTTTCATTTGTGGACTATTTTTGATTGGTACTCTGTTTAGCCATTATATAACTTAATGCCGTTTTCCTGCGCGAGAGTAAGGTCGCCATTGGGGAGGGTGAAAGGGTCAGTAACGCGCGAGTAAACCCATGGGGTGCCTTGGGTGTTTCATGCGTTAATATGGCTACGGTAACCACTTACCATCAGGCGGGCCGTGTGCTTGTTTATAGAAAAAAAATTCAGTGATGTTGCCCATTTAATAACCTCTTCAGTTTACTGATTTAATAAATGTTATCCGGGAATTTACGAAGAGCTCATGAAATGTCAGAAACGTTTAAAAAGTAAAAACTTGATAAGTGCTAATTTCCGGAGTCGATTTTTCATTGTCAGCATTAACTGGGGCACAAGAATACGGTGAAGCTAGGTCGATAGTTACACGACTTTCGGTATTTTTCTGCGCAAAACACACCCCTTAATGTACCTAAGTCTAGTTAGTAATAGCTATCGTAAAACCTAGGCTTAACTAGACTTGCTTTAAACTATATTTTATAATAACAAGGACAGAGTCGGAATCGCCGTACGAGGGGGGCTTAGAACAATAATAAAACTACTCCATTATGTGGCAATGTATCTTAACATTACTACTAAAGAAAAGAACTATTTTTTGAGGTTTTATAGATAAAATAAAATCCCTCAGACGGATAAAGCTGCACGCGGAAGCTAGCTTCGAAACATAACCCATTTTATAATAAAATGTGACGTAAAGACATTTTCAAAGCCCAGATTTCTCTGTAAGTCAATTTGACTTCATTCACAATCCGTCTACCGGAAATAAAGGCATATTTACATATGATATGAAGTCTTTTGAGTTCAAAAGACTCCTTTTAAATACAGAGATGGTATCATACGCATCGAATAATGTTGATAACATTGGTTAGACGTTTGGATTACTCGTATAGTGATGTGGTTTTTTCGTTGTGCGGAAAATTGGTTTCAGATAATTCTGGCTTCAGTTTGATTTGACTGTGTTGGATGCTGTATAAGTTAATATGAATTGCAGCCAAATAGTATGAAAAATAGACAGTAAAAATATTACTTAACGAAGTAAAATGGGGAAAAAATAATATTTATGCACTGTTTCTTATCCACTTTACTAAAAACTACTACGCCTTGGCAATGGCGTGTTCGGTGGAGATATTAAATTTATTGTCGATTTGTATGTTTTCTCCTATTTTTCATAAAGAAAATAGTTAAAGAAACATTATTGTGTATTTTGTTTTAATTTTGCTGATCAAGCAAAGCGTACTTTTGTAAAAAAATCGCCATATTATCAATAAATGTCTTGTTTTTATCATTCCATTATATATAATCTTTTAAGTATAAAAAAATTGCATAAACGCTAATTGTCATAAGAAAATTGATAACTTTATCAAAACCGATACCATAAACAGATACCGATCACGCAACAACACTAAAATAAACGTAGCACGTTCAAGAAAATATCCAAGGAAATTACTACGAATAAAATTTCCTGTAAAGGCCACTCTATTTCCAATTCGCTTTTAATAGAGAAAAAGCCAGCTTATTGCTTTGATAGCGGGAATCTTTATATGGATTAGTTTTTCAGTTTATCGAAGCGGACGTCAGGCCAAAAGCCTCGGTTTCCGACGCTTGACCAAACAAAAGATTTGGCATCGCTCAGCTTTAGGTTTTTAGTCAAGTGCTGCGCCGACGCTTTGTTTAATCAAAAGTTGCTTTGGATTTGCTGTTAGTTTTGGGTGCAGTTTGTTTATTTATTAGTCTATCAACATTTTTCCATATGATTTATCCATTTTACAATACTATATCATATTATAATAAAATTTACGCACTAATTAACTCATTTCAAGTACTTTTTGTTTATAATTTTCGCCAAAAGGCAGGCAAAGGTCTGAGCCATACTTTGTCTTATTTGAGTTTTCTCTAGTTGAAACAAATCACTTTCATACAGTCCGCACTGTTAGTGACCGTCCATAAATGTCATGTTTTAGTCTCAGGTTTTAGTATAATGATAACCACCATTATACTAAAACATGACATTTATGGACATATGGATATTGTACATAAACTTTTCACGGACTTTTTGAGACAACTTGAAAGTCACGATACACATAATTCGTTTAATTTCACTTCACTGGTGCACATTGATCTTTATTGGATAAAATACCGCCGATAATATGCAATAAAACTCATCATACACGAATAAAATTTATGATAATAAAAATGAAAACGCAACGTCACTGCATAATTATAGTTCCCGCTAAAAAGTCCACACTTCAAGTACTATAATGACATCGGTCAATGCATTACAAGAAATTAGATAGACCTATATTTAACCATAATTATTCAAGTCTGTGACAGACTGACAGATGGATAGCACTGGCTTAGTAATAAGATCCCGTTGGCACACTTAAAATACCGAATGGTGCGTCCATGCTTGGCGAACCGAGCACGAGCCGAGCCACGAACGAGCACGATTCACGTAGTGGACGGGCTTGCTTGCCTCGAACGAGCATTCGTAGCGTGCTCGACTGCGCTCCGCCCGATTGTCAGTTTTTTCACTAACACAGGGATTCGCATCGCGCTCGTTGTAGGCTCGTTGAAGGCTCGTTAAGTACGTCCACGTTTTAAATCGCGAGCAACGAACGAATCCTGTTCGTTCGAGGCTCGGCTCGTGCTCGCTTCGCGTAGCATGAACGCACCATAATGTAGATTCTAAAATTACTCAATTTATAAAAGAACTTAACAAACCACAGACAAAATATTGACATAAGCCATACCATAATTTCACTAACGGAAAATGCGGAAATCCAAGCAAATATATATAGAGGAAAATGTCATTTGAAAATAAACGTGGTAAAAGGCCCGCGGAGGCCGTTTTACAAGCACAAGAGTACTCAGGCAGTTAGCGATTTTCTTTGAGTGTAGCACTACACGTTTTCCTGCTTATTTATTTTACTAATGTTCACTATTATTTTTATAAATAACTAGCTTCTGCTCGTGGCTCCGCCCGCGTGGCCTACAAGAAACCAATGACATATTTTTCTACAACAATAAAACAAAACAAAACAACTTCATCCCGCTTCGAGGGTGGAATTATTAAAAACGCTGAGGCACGTATAAATTAATTTCCAATCTTCAAACTAAACACTAAATTTTAAGACCCTATCTTCGAAACTTTCATACAAACTTTCATCCCCTATTGTACCCCCTTAGGGGTGGAATTTCGAAAAACCCTTTCTTAGTGGATACCTACTCTTCACTAAGAATATACCTTCTAAATTGTGTGTCTCTAGGACCAGCGGTTTAGGCTGTGCGTTGATATATCAGTCAGTCAGTCAGGACTTTGAATTTTATATATATAGATATGGAAGCTTATTTTGTGCCTTTCCATTTAAGTAGACACTAATTAAGGTCAAATTCCAAGTTCATAAGTGCCTTAATAGCGACTAATCTAAACAAATGAGTTTTGTTTCTCAGTTTGAGTGCCATCGTTGTTTTTAGAACACGGTTACCGCGAATCCCATAGAACAGGGTATTTGAAAGTTTTTCTCATGAATAAATTACATAGAAAATGTGCCTGTGAAGTGTATTTGTTTGATTAAAAATATTTTGATAATATTTTTGTATGAAATGATGCATACCGATGTTAAGCCATTCAAGTCTTAATCGATCGGCAAGTTAAGCTACCACCGTCGTGGTCGGTACCTGGATGGGTGACCGCCTAGTGGTATTTCAAATTGAGCGTGCCCGTGCTTCGGAAGTCACATAAAGCCGTTGGCCCCGGTTTGTGATAGTCTTTAAGCTAGTTGGAGGCTTTGTAGGCTTGAAAACTCCAACAGTAGGTTGACCACTAGCCTACCTCCACCGATCCGCAGTGGGCACGCCTGGTGGAGTAACTGCCCTTTCCTTTTCACTTTCACCCTGATTTGTGAAAGGAGGCCTGTGCTCAGCAGTGGGACATTATAGGCTGATGATGATGATCAAATGATACATCAATATTTTCGGGGTTTTAAGAATCTTGTGTGGTTTTTATACGTACAGAAAATCCTACTAATATTGTAAAGTGTAAAAGTGTGTTTGTTCAGCCTTTACGTGTCGTAACGGGGAAACGGATCGACTTAGTTTTTCTGGTTCCGTATCTCTTATTGGAAAAACGGAACTTTAATCCTTACAGTGTTGTCCTATTTTCTCAGAAACGGTTTGCAGCATCAAGTTGAAAATAATATCAAATATCTAGGTCTATAACTTTACACTGCTGATAAAAGTTATGTAGTAGCCTTTAAAAGCTTTCATTTTACAGTAAATTCTAAATCATCCATTTCAAATTTGCAGAATAAATTGATACCTAGTTACTTGTATGTTTATACGAAACTCTCTTAAGGCCAATACCTGTAATTTACGGACCATTATCGGTTAAAATTAACACTTATATCTTTACTAATAAAAGACCTCAAAGCTTTGCAAAGCAGACCTTCCCATATGGTAGTAGCTTACTGGTAAAATTAGCTTACAAAATGATCTATAAGCCCAGTTTGGCAATAAAAAAAACCTAATCAAAAAAATAAAAAAAACCTTGGTAATCAAAACGATTCGTTTTTGTTTATTGAAAAAATTAGTCGGTAAACAAGTTTACGGCCCGCCTGATGGTAAGCGTGAGGAAACCATAGCACGGTGGTAGGGGACTTTGTAGTACCCGTCTGGCTGGCTACCACCCTCAAGTTGAAAATCTGTCGCCAAGCACCTATCGGTGTGTTCCATCAGCTGCACTTGAGAGCCAGTTCCTTCTAGGCTTTGTGTGCTTACCACCTTAGACCACATCATCACTTACCATAGTGAGATTGTGGTCAAACACAGGCCTATACACAGTAAAAAAAAAAAAAAAAAAAAAAAAAAAAAAAAAGCGGGTAAGTAAATTGTTGATTGCACCCCCTTATAGTCCAATGGAAAAGTGGCCAGACTGGGCTTGATGCGGGTGGCAAGAAATCAGGAGTGGCGGGCTCTGGGAGAGGCTTAATGCCCAGCAGTGGACTGACAAAGGCAAATGATAATGATAATAGAGTTCATTGGAATACAATTGTAATAGCAGACTTGGGTCCCAGAAAGGTGCTTGTCGACAGATTTCAATATTGAGAGTGGGTACCTTATATGGTACTTACTATAAAATACGTTTCTCACTAATGGCCGATTCCTATAATTTACGGACCGTTATCGGTTAAAATTAAGACTCATATATCTTTATATCTTTACTAATAATGAAGCAAATACCTCAAAGCTTTGCATAGCAGACCCTCCCATATGGAAGTAGCTATCGCAGGTAAAATTAGCTTACGAAATGATCTATTAGACCAGTTTACAATAAAAAAACCTAACATTAAAAAGGCTTAAATGGTCATTTCAGACTGCAAATAAATTTTGCTTCTTCAAAATATTGCATCAAGTAAAACCACGGGGTGAAAGCAAGCTTAATAAATCCTGAGTTTGTTATTGGACATACCGACACAAATAATACGAAAGTCCTGTGTATTCTAGCCAATCCGTGTCTACAAAACTATATTAGTGTCCTACGAGCCACTTCTATTACGTTGCATGCACAGTGCAGTCTCACGAAAAGGCTCCACGTGCGCGATTTTACTTTAGCAACACTGGGAAATACTATGAACACAGTGTTCGTGACTTGACTATTTAATATATTTAATAAAAACTGATTATTTTTAGCGGTACATGTAGTATCTAGCCGGTTTAACCTGGGTTCCAAGAGGATCTCAGGTTTTTCACGATATTAAAATTATTGTATATATTCCAGGATATCTATGTACTAAACAACCAAAGATTTCAGAAGGCATAAATATCAATAATGGCAGTGTTAATATATTTTCTATATATAGATTGTATTTTGTAAATATAGATTGTATTTTGTACATATTTGTTGTAAATAAAAAATAGTATAAAATTTTTACTTGTGCTATACGATATTGTAAATTTATAAAGAAAAACATTTATGTCAGCATACAAAAAAACACATTAAACAAAAAAGAAAATAAAACAACAAATGCAATATTGCGTGACGTAGAATGTAGAAACGTGTTCCTTAGTGGATCGTAGCGCTTCGTAGCATTGCGTAGGTGTCGTGCTACGGGCCTCTAAACGCCCTTGGCTACGCCGTAGCATAAATATGACGGAGTATCAAAGTATGTAAAATATTAAATGTGCATTGCAGTGTGCCAATAAAATTTACATATATCGTTTTTCCAATAAACTAAATGTATGTTTTATTATCACATTGGAACCAAAATGGTCCGCATTGTGCGGTTACAAAGGAACTTTCTTATTAGCTCAAGGAATGTGCCATGGTGCACCCAAGGGAGTACAGCATGGGGTTCTTTAAGATTGATGATCGGCAAGGCGTGAGTGATTCCTCTGGTGTTGCAAGCGTCGATAGGCTACGGTGACCGCTTACCATCAGGTGGGCCGTATACTTGTTTGATACATTAGTATATAATAAGTTTATGTTACAATTTTATTTTTAAATCAAGATTTTTTCTACTGTACTTGCGTTGTCTTCCAATATACTTACGTATACCAAATATCAAGTCAATCAGACCACTGGAAGTGGATGATTATCGACTTGCAAGATTTGACCCGAACATACATTAACTGTAAAATAATACAGATAATTAAATATTGAGAAACTATAGTCCTTTGTGTGTTCTACCGTCTGTACAATGGAGAGTGTTCTAAAGAACTCTTTGACCTGGTGCCATCGTCACCTTTCTACCATCGCACTGCTCGCCGGCGATGTGGAGTTCATCCTCACGTCCTCGAGCCGCCTCGATCGTCCACACAACGTTTCAGTCGGACGTTCCTACTGCGGACCATTAGGATGTTGAATGAACTCCCCATTACGGTTTTCCCTCAGCGCTACGATATGGGGTTCTTCAAAAGAGGCGTAAAAAGAGCTCTTCAAGGTCGGCAACACATTGGCAATCCCCCTGGTATTGCAAATGTCTATAGGCGACGGTGACCACTTTCCATCAGGAGGCCCGTCTGCCTGTTTGTCAACCTCTTGACATAAAAAAAAAAAAAAAAAATAGTCCTTCAAGCAATCCTGCTATTAAATCCTGTAGACTGCTATTTTGTTCGCTCCAAAAGAGCTTTACAGCAGATGCAGATCAAAGAGCTCCCCGCTATGCCCCCCAAGGGAGTACAGCATGATGTTCTTCAAGAAGAAGATGAAGGGATTTTGCAGGGTCTCTCGAAATACCTGTGTGGGTCGACAGGCTACTGTGACTGCTTAAACTCAGAGCAGACGGTATCCTATTGTTTGCACTGCATCTTATTCTAGTTCGCTTAAGCATGGCTTAAGCATTTCAGGCCTCATTCACACCGCTCCTTGAGGGCGTTGGTAAGTTTTATTCATAGAAAATTATTTCAAAAATTTTAACGTATTTTTCCGTCTCTCTTAAAATCATGAAATATTTATTTAGAAAGACCCATTTATAAATTAATTATATTTGAAAATTTATATCCCCACGTTCGGTCATTACAATACGAAATAAAATTCGCCTGTCGGATATAAATTGTGAATTCGAAAGGTTTTTACGGTTAAATCTGTACATATCCAGTATCCAGACAAAGTAAACGCCATACGTCAGCGATATGGATGTTAACATAAATTATAACCACAAATTTACCGCTCGCTTTTTTCCGGCACCTCTGAACTTGTGTGCAAGGCATGAGAGGTGAGCGTTTTGCGTCTATAAGGGAGAAAGTAGAAAAGAAAGAAAGAGAGAAAAACATAAAAAAATACACATTCTTATATCATAGTTAGTTATAAACGAGCTATCTAATATTATATTATGATGATGCCAACCTATCAAAATAGCCAGTTCATCAGCTACTTTCTTCAATTTTATATTGCCTAGCTACCGCGAGAACACACACAGTTTACAGTTTACAGTTGGCAACACCTTCCATATAAAAATAAACAAAATAGTAGCAGAAAAGCCTTCAGTCGTGATCCCAAATATTTTATGGTAAGATTTATAGAAGTATCCAATGAGTTTGCTATACCCTCATTTTGAATATCAATCGTCAATCATCAAATAATATGTTCAACAAGTATCAACAATCATTAATATTAATATGTACCTATGTTATATTTTTCCTTCCCTTACTGTGACGTCCTAACTACAGTCTAAGGATAAAATGGCGATGGGCTGGTCACGCAGCACGATAAGCTATAGACAGCAGAAGCAACGAGATGGAAATGATAGTCCCATCATAGCTGGAAAAGACAAGGATGAAGATGATGAGAAGATGAGAAGGAAAAAAAAGAGCCTTGCTGAGTTTCTTGCCGGAGTCTTCTCAGTTTAAGTGTATTCCGAACCGGTGGTAAATTCAACTGTAAGTACCAATTTAACGTTCATAAGTGCCTTACCAGGGCCTAAACTGAATAACTGACAAAAAAAGGAGGAGGTTCTCAATTCGGTTGCATGTTTTTTTTTTTTTTTTATGTTTGTTACTTCATAACTCCGTCATTTATGAACCGATTTGGAAAATTCTTTTTTTTCTGGAAGGGTACACTTCCCGTTTGGTTCCATTGTCATCAGATCAGGATTTGATTACGTCTTAGTGTACTTTGAAGTCGGTTTAAGTTTTTTGTAAAACAGTCAAATTATTGATTTTTTATTTTGACTTTTGAAGGATGGGGACCGTGTCCCCAATTTTATTGTTAGACTGTTGCATATATAATAATATGGAATTTGCTCAGGAACTTCGATAGCGCAATGAAGATCCTTGTGGCGCCATCTATCCACTAGCCAATAGGTATCGCTACACGTCAATCGCTGTCATCTATCCCTTGCAACGTATCATCAGAATAAATAATTGCGGGCAGGCCGCGGCCCACTGCGTGTTTTATCTCCATGAGAGCGATACGCGGCCCGCATTTACATATCCAAGTGTTTTCGCCGATTTTAATGTGACGGGCTTTATGAAGGTTTCCGTAGGGGGCGATTGAATCATAGGGGTTGTCTTAGAAACTGATAATGTTGTAGTTTTGTACGTTGTAAATCTGCTGAGAATGGCCGGCGTTTTTACACATAAAGTTATTTTTCAAATGGTAGCCGAATTTTTACGGGATATAATGATGAGAGTTTTTTTTTATTGTGTATAAGTGTGTTTGACCACAATCTCACCATGGTAAGTGATGATGTGGCCGAAGGTGGTAAGCACACAAAGCCTAGAAGTAACTCACTCTCAAGTGCAGCTGTCGGAACACACCGATAGGTGCTTGGCAACAGTCTTTCAACTTGAGTTGAGTTGACAATCGTTTTCTGAATCGATTTATGTAACTATAGATTATAAATTATAAATTTTCGTATTAATTTCAAATAGTAAGTAACCAAAGAAGCCATGCTCGTAACTAAAACGCACACAGTCCACTAGAAAATTTCCAAAATATATAGGTACCTTCATGGTTAGAACTAATAGAGGTTTTGGCAAGCTACGAGTAAATTTACCGCTTTTTCATTGCACTAAATGACTGCCTATAACAAATATATGCAAGGCAAAAGAGTATAAAGAAAATAAAAGAAGCCTCGGTAAAGAGTGTAAGGCCGCTATCAGATTGGCGGTGCGGTATTTGTATGCAGTATTTACTGATTTACCGATTTACCATATGGAAGTAGCTATCACAGGTAAAATTAGCTTACAAAATGATCTATATGCCCAGATTGGCAATAAAAAAACCTAGTAATGGTAAACGATTCGCTTTTGTTTATAGAAACGGCCGGGTTATGGCGTATCTTTGGTGGTAAACGTAACGAACACCATTTATTATTTCATCAAATGACGCGCACGCGGTGTGACGCGACGATGACCATTCGTGGGCCCTGATTGGATGAAATTCATTAATGGTATTCGTTACGATTACCACCAAATTTACGCGGTAGAGCCCCCGGGCATAAGTCGGTAAACAAGCATACGGCCCGCCTGATGGTAAGCGGTTGCCGTAGCTATATAGACGCTTGCAACACACGAGGCTTCGCTCACGCGTTAGCGAACTTTCCCCCACTGAGCTCTGGTGACGTTACTCACGCGCAGGAACACAACATAAATTCTTCCTCTCTTAAATTTACCGATATTGGCTTCTTCTCACGTGTCGGTACATTTTGTGAAATCTTGCAGAAACAGAGAAGAAGAGTATGTCGTCTCCAGATAAATAATCCATCGCCTATTTTACTTTGAATCACACGCACCGAGCGGTGAGGTCATTGGTCCATGGGACGGACATGAGTACTATCACGATTACGGCTTGATTCGTTTTGGGTGAAGATGACTGCGGGCCCTAGTGACTTTACATAGTAATAGTTAATGTTCTTAGACCATAGCCATATGGACGCATGCAACACCCGGGGCACCCCAGGGCATTACCGCTTTACCGACTCTTCACCACGTGATCTTACTCACGCGTATTGCATTGATTTGCATCCTGCTCCCGCGCATCCCGCGTCAGTCAGTAAGGACAGGCGCTCGATAAAGAATCTGTACAGAGCGTGCCGAAAGAAAACAACAAGAATACGGTCTACGTATAATATTTATCAACAATACTGCGTGGTTAGAACCCATCTGTACAAAATTCAGTAATATTCTCCCATCATTCCTCGACCCTCTGACCCACAAGCTCGTATTGCCTCGGGCTAGGCAATATCCCAACCCGTGACATGTCAAACAGTCATAATGCGCAATGTATTTATACATACAGCTATCGAATTATTGTCAACGTTTCGGTTATGGCGTTGTATGGGAGATTATGGAAATCTAGTTTGATGGACCTTGAATGAAAATGGACTGAAAAACATGTTTACGCAAAATGACTCTCGATGCCTCAACGTAAAACAAATCGCGACGAAATTAAATACGCAGGCAGATCTTAAACTGGAACAATATATAGGACACTTTTAACACAAGAAAACAAAGTGTGTGCGTGTGTGTTGAATTTGCTTTATTGTTTGGGAGGTAATTAGATACTTAAGCAATTTCTTTGATACACTTTTCAATTGAAGGGGTTATAAAATAAAATGTACTTATGTATTATATATATACACTTATGTCACAGACTCTTATGGTGCGTCCATGCTACGCGAAGCCAGCACGAGCTGAGCCACGAACGAACAGGATTCGTTCGTTGTTCGCGTGGACGGACTTGCGAGCCTCGAACGAGCATTCGTCTCGCACTCAACTGCGCTCCGCCAGATTGTCAGTTTTTTCACGAACACAGGGATTTGTTGTAGGCTCGTTGTAACGTCCACACTTGACATCGCGAGCAATGAACGAATTCTGTTCGTTCGTGGCTCGGCTCGTGCTCGCTTCGCGTAGCATGGACGCAACATTACAATCATACTATACGGGTCAACAATCAATCACTATTAAAAATTTTGAATTGGAATTCTGAAACACATTAGGTACCTACCTATAATAGTTTCCACAATTTCGTAACATTTCTATCGTTTGACATTTAACATTTGAATTCTCAATTCAATAGACCAAAAACCCTTGTTCCATATCACAAAACTATGACCAATAATGAAAACATTCACCAGAATACTAGGTCTCAAATACAGAATACCGTCAAACCGTTGATTTGCGAAAATTCCTATACTTACCTTATGTATTGATTGAATCGCAGTTGAGTACTGTTAGGGTTCAAACGGAACGTGAAGAAAACCTTCGAGGCATGAACTGTCTTCACGCCTCGCCGGTTTTATTGAAGGCAATTCGATGAAAATGAATCGGACATTTTGAGACGGGGTCCTTTTGGTCGACGTAACGTGTGACCGAGGTATTTAGACACTGATATGCCCTTTACATTTGACCTTTGATTAATGGGGGTAATCCAGGTATATAGAAACCGAGGTGCTGCTTGTGGGGGCTGGTCTGCTTAAATTTGCTATTTAAGACGAGGTATTACCTCAAATTATACGCGCGATTAGAATGTAAATATTATGTAATGAATCTAAGCTTGTTTTGAAAAGAGTAATTGCTGAGTTTATTGCCGGCTCTTCTCAGCAAATGCAACCTTCCGAACCGGTATTAGAGTCAGACTTTTCATAAGTGCCTTCGAAGGTCTATTTGAATAAATGATTTGAATTTTGAATTAACAAAAATGGGTTTCTTTGATAGTCGAGAATGTCGTAACGAAATTAAAATACCTAACACAAAAAAATACTGTGGACAGAAGAGGGTTTTGATAAAAATGTTAACCGAATAGAATATTAAAAAGTGCTTTGATATTCCAAATAAAAAAATCGTAAGTTACGTCACAAAAAAACTTTCACGTCGTATTTCTCCGTATTTTCAGCGATGACAACAATTTTATTTTTAAGAATATATTAGATACAGAAAAAAAAACGTAGTCAGTCCGCGCTTTAATTATTAAATATCGAGTCTACTAGTTTTAGCTGGCGTGGTTGGTTAAGACTCTGGTCAAGATTCCATCTATCACGCCGCAGGTCGTGAGTTCGATTCCCACACAGGACATGCATTTGTGTGCATGAACGTGTCTGTATGTCCTGAGTCTGGGTTGAGTTATGTGTATTAGGTAAGTATGTATTTATAAACAAAAAGTAGTTTGTGTATTATATCAGAGATCTGGTTTCCATAGTACAAGCTCTGCTTAGTTTGGGATCAGATGACCGTGTGTGAGTGTCCCAGTTTTTTTTTTGTTTTTTTTTTATTTTGTTATTTTGCCGCCGTTATACGCAATTGTTGTCAGTACGGTTAGAATGTAAATATTGTGTAATGAAACTAAGCTTGTTTTGAAAAGAGTAATTGTTGAGTTTATTGCCGGCTCTTCTCAGCAAATGCAACCTTCCGAACCGGTATTTTAGTATTAGAGTCAGACTATTCGTAAGTGCCTGCGAAGGTCTATTTTAATAAATGATTTTGATTTTTGATTTTTTAAAGCCTGGAAGATAACTGTCTCTCAAGTGCAGCTGCTAGAATATCTGGGTAGGTGCTTAGTAACTTGTTCTGTCTTATTACATGGGATAGTTTAAGTTAAGTCTAGTGAAACCCAAGTTTTAAGATAGTAAGTAGCTTAGAACCTTTTTTTAACTGGTGAACCGGATGAAACCACGGGGCATCCTTATCCTTTTTTCTTTGTTTGTTACGCTTTCACGCTGAGGCGTGACCAACTCATCTACTCAACCAATCATCATGAAATTTGGCATGCAGATAGCTTATGGTATGGAGAAGGCATAGGCTTTTTATGCCGGGAACGCGGGGAAACCGCGGTGGACAACTAGTAGTATTTGTAACCAACTGTACTAAGAATTCATGAGATGTCTTAAATCCTTTCAATATGATTAAATTCTTTAATGATAGAAGTTTCCAGAAATCTCTAACAAAAGCTATTTAACTCAGTAATATTAAAATATGAAAAGTAATTTGGATGAGTAGTTTGAAATGAAATCCTTCTAAATTGCTTATATCCAATTTTATTAAAATGGTTTTTTTAAACTAACAAATTGCTATTAACAATTAAGACGAAAAAGCTGACGCCACGCGTCCGGGACACGTTAGTGTCCGGAATGTTCCGGACGCATCGCTGCGTGGGACATTCGTAAAACCGCCCTTCAGCTAGTATCCGGACATGATATTTATTTGGTGCAATAGCTTTGACGCATTTTAATATAGAAATGCAAGCGTTGTCTGAAATAAAAAGTGCAAACAAAATAGAATATTTAATTAAGGATTGACAAATCGACATTTTACACGGATAGTCCATTTTTATTAACACTATACTCGTTTCGCGTTTGGCGTGAAATTTCGAGATTGTGTGGTGGCAAAACGAAGCACAAATCCTAACTTCCTAATCCTAACTATATAAATGCGAAAGTGAGTTTGTTTGTTTGTTTGTTACGCCTTCACGACTGAACTACTCAACGGATCATCATGAAATTTGGCATGCAGATAGCCTATGGTATGGAGAAGGACATAGGACCACTTTGCTCTACGTCTGTACTTGTACATATAATATCAATTACTTACATTACAACCCAAATTAGTCCAATAATCTGACACAGTGATAATATTACATGGTTTCATCGTATATTAGACCGTATAACATTACATTATAGTACATTATCGAAATTCCCATATTTTCGTATAAGCCGCCGTGTAATGAAAGCCAATTTTCCGATAGATAAGTACAAATAAGTATGTTTATGTTACTAATTACTGTGTTTATTTTGAGTAAGATAATAAATATGATCGTCGTATGAGGGTCGGCAACGCGCGAGTGATACCCCTGGTGTTGCAAGCGTCCATAGGCTACGGTAACTGCTTACCATCAGGCGGGCCGTATGCTTGTTTGCCAACTTAGTGGTATAAAAAAAAAAAAAAACATTATTAGCTTAGTTCTTGACTTTCAATTAATGTCTGGTTTTAAAGTCTGTCAAAGACATTTATCTTCAATAGAAGCGGAAAGAAAGATTGCATTTTGTATATATTTTTAAGATCTGTTTGTTATCTCTAACTAAATAGTATATAACGAATTAGATGTCCGCGTGTGTCTGTCTGCTTGTCCGGTTTGGTCTTCTAAAATACATAATGGATTGTGATGCGGGTTTCTCTATGATTTTTCTTTATATCTTTCTTATCATTTTGACAACACAGCGTTTTGCATCCTCATTTATAATGCGGACAGCAAGGGAGTGGAACTTGCTTCCGGCGTCTGTGTTTCCTGACGCCTACAATCTAGGAACTTTCAAGGCCAGAGTGAATAGGTTTCTTCTGGGTAAGCGTGTTTCATCTTAGGCTTCCTCATCGCCCCTTATGGGCGGGTCAGTGGCCAAATGCAAGCCCATTTAATTTAATAAAAAAGAAACAACTTCTTCCGGAAAGTTTATTATGTTATTCTATCTTTTCATTCTTTGTATTTGTAAATTGCACTAATTTAATTTATAAATAGTAGAAATAGTTCAAGTTGAAAATCAAAACTAAGTACTATCGGGCACTTACTTACATACAATAAAATACAATCTCTAACCTAAGCATCGATACATATAAAATGCTTTGCCCTGAATGACTGACTGATGGATCAACGCACAGTCTAAACCGCTGATCTTAGCAACCTGAAACTTGAAGGATGTGTTCTTTGTATGACGTAGGCATCCAATAAGAAAGAATTTTCCGAAATTCTACCCCTAAGGGGGTGAAAATCGGGGGCAAAGTTTGTATGGGACAACGTGATTCCTTGGTCCAATCTACTTTTAATTTTGCATAAACATTATTTTACAGAATTGGTGGAAGACGTGTTTCGTATTTTATTGAAACTCATCGTCTAACGGGGTTAAAAAGGGGTACACAGTTGTTATCAATAGGTTTTCCTTAGTGCTTTCGATTTAAATATTCTTTTAAATTTGATGTTCCAATTTTAAAGTGTAGGTATTCCATTGCACTAAGCATTAATGTGAGTTCAACTTTTTTTGAAATAAAATCGGATATTTTTTTTAAACATTTTGGACTGTCTGTTTTAATGTTATAAGGAGTAATTTAGCTACTTTTATTTAAAAAAACATTAGATTTCCAGGCAAAAAAGTTTAAACCGCGGGGGTCTGCTAGTAAGAAATAATACGCTCCAGGCTCTAGGACAAACACGAATAGTTACAGATTAGGTTTGACAATGTTCTAAGTATTTAGGGTTCCGTACGCGAAGGGCGCCAAACGGCGAATTTAAGCGCGATAGTACCATCCTTTCACGAAGCATAATTTTGTAAGTAACATGATTTAACGAATGAGCGCACGAACATTGATTTGTTCCCTCGGACACTATTTTCATAAATTTTTAATGTGGACCAGGTGGAATCATTTATAATTTCCCGGGAGGTAGATTTTCGTCAGGTGTCCGTCGCTGTCCGGGAGTGTCCGGACTGTCCGGTTGTTTAATATTCAGCGGGCTATGGGTACTGTTACGACCGTTTTGAGTTGAAAGTTAGATTCAGGTTATAATAAATTGTTTCTTGAAAGGATTCTGAGAATATGATGAATTCTCTAGTATGTCTTTGTTTGTGTGTGATAAACTGTGATACTACGATGGGGAGCTAAGACCCTGTCGAAGCAGAAGGGGCGATTTCGCCGCGGTTCACTCGCGCGAATGCATCCGCGCGTATGGAGAGATTCTTCTTCTTCTTAGTCGTGCACTCTTGGCAGAGTGGTCGTGGTCATGGATTGTCCCTTTCGCGCATGACCGCTGCATTAGCAATGTTCCTCCATTTTTGTCTATTTGTGGCGTTTCGGGAACATTCGGTTATGATACATTGCGTGGCAGATTTTATGAGGTCAAGCCACCTGGTTGGAGACCGACCACGTGAACGTTTGCCTTCAACTCGACCTTGACCATCCTCTCCATAGAATTATGTTTACGGGTGATGTGTCCGAAAGTTTTTAGGATTCGTATCTGAACATGGCGAGAAGGCATGAAGATGGCGAGATACTAGGAGCCAATACATTGCGTCCACAAGATTCCGCCCCTTCTGGACGGGCACTAAGTCTATGGCAGTGCGTAGATTCCGACTACAGAGCTTTTTATCGCTTTCTCTACTTTACTGTTATATTTCTGGGTCGTGCGTGCTCCAAGCGATAACATGCCTGAGGAAAAGAAAACAATGGTACCTAACTATCTCTCCGGGCCCGTTGGCGCAGTTGGTTAAGACGTGGAGTCTTAACCTATAGCGCCGCAGGTCGTGGGTTCGATTCCCACACAGGACATACATTTGTGTGCATGAACATGTCTGTATGTCCTGAGTCTGGGTGTAACTATGTATTTACAAACAAAAAAGTAGTATATGTATTATATCAGTTATCTGGTTTCCATAGTACAAGCTCTGCTTAGTTTGGGATCAGATGACCGTGTGTGAGGAATGTCCCAGGATATATTTATTTATTTATCTCTGTAACATGATTATGTGAATCTAAAACTGTTCTCAATCCCTTTATACCCATCCCATAAAGCTAACGTTTTTTAATTAAACATGAATTAGCTGAATAGCTTTAGTAAAAAGTGTTTGGACAGTTCACTCGGCCGTGAGGCCTATTAAGGCCACGATAAAAAGGCCAAAGCCTTGCGAGTAAGAAATAATTGCGTCTTATTGGGGTATCAAATGAAGGGGAATTAAAATGTCGTTTTAACGAGGCTTGTTATTTAAATAAAATTTAATGACTTTAATGTTGTTAGGGTAGCAATTATATAGATGGAAACCTAGAATTATTAAAATGATATGTGATTTTTATAATAATCTCTTGAAAATGTCATACCATAGTTAATCGATCGGCAAAGTTAAGTACCTGGATGGGTTACCGCTTACTGATATTTCAAATCGATCGTTTCCGTGCGTCCGAAACCTGTGGTTTACGTGCCTTCGGACGCACGGATATCACTTAATTGTGATAGTCGTTAAGCTTACTGGATGCCTCCTAGGCGGCTTATAAAATTCCAACAGTCGGTTGACCTCACCGATCCGCAGTGGGCACGCGTGGTGAAATATTGCCCAGTTCCTTTCACCCTCATTTGTGAAAGAAGGCCTGTGCTTAGCAGTGGGACAATAAAGGCTGATGATGATGATTACATAAATTTGAAACGATGCATAATGAATATTAGCAAAACTTTTTGACACTTTTTAACGCACCTCTGTGTGGTAAAATATATGGTATTGGTTCCCATGTGAGTGTGTTGAACAGAGGTACAGATCGCGCCAAACTTCTAGTCCGCTCTGAAGTTGAGGCGATTCGCGTCGCAGTAGCGATAAACAGGTACCGAGGGACGTAAGAGGAGCGTGGGGAGGTGCACGCCCCCGCGAGCTCCTGTGCTCCGCCGCGACCGCCTGTGTTCCGCGCGGCAGTGTGCGTTCACTGTCCTTGTGTTACACACTTACTTGCGTGTACTGACTGTACACTTGCGCAAGGCTCGGCGAGGCAACTTCAGAGCGAACTAGAAGTTTGGCGCGATCTGTACTTTTAGAGGGGGCTCTAGAGGGAAGTGAGTATGCAAAATATGAGGACCGAATTCCACCTGTGGATTTTCGTGGAGAATAACATTATGCGTCTACGCTACCTAGCACGAGCCAAGCCTCTATTCGTTCGTTGCTCGCGATATCAAGTGTGGCCGTAAAGCGAGCCTACAACATGAGAGATATATATTCGACTCCTTATGTTCGTCAAAAAACTGACAATTGACGGAGGTAACTCTTTCCGAAACAAATTTAGGTTAATTTGAGTAATAGGGCGACAAATAACAATTATTACAAATACAAATATTATAAAGAGGTAAGTTTGTAAGTTTGGATGTAGGAGGAGCTGGTAATATCCGACATAATAATTGAAAACTGTTTTACAAAAAACTTAAACCGACTTCAAACACTAAGAAGAAATCAAACCCTGACCTGATGACAATGACACCAAACGGGAAGTGTATCCTTCCAAACACAAAAATAATTTTCCAAATCGGTTAATAAATGACGGAGTTATGAGGTAACAAACATAAAAAAAGCAACCGAATTGAGACCGTCCTCCTTTTTTGAAAAAGTGAAAATAACAAATAGGTACGATACAAAAATATAACTAAACCCAAAGTAAGTAATCTCTCAGTGATCCGTAGCGCATAGTGCATAATGTTCATTCTTATCTGCTACGGTAAACGCTACGTCAGTGCTACGTCGTAGCCGCTTAAGGATCAGTGCACACTGGTCCCTATTGCACGGCGCGGCGATTGCCTTTCGTAGTACCCGCGTGGCTGGCTCTAACGTCAAGCAAGCGCCTATTGTGGTGAAGTTCAGTGAACCTGAAGATGGTTCAAGACCACAATCACAGGAACACAATCCTATTGATTGCGACAGCTATTTTTAGCTACAAAACAGTTATTTCATACTGTTTAGCGTATTTTGATGCCGTTTTTTTTTTAATACTTTTTATGTGGTAATTTTTATTGTTTCTTACATGCACTAGAATTTGCGTAGCTCATATTAATAAGCCAGGCTATTTACTGTCGTATGTATAGTTATTTAGTATCATATTTTTATTTTGAAGTTCTAAAAGTATATAGCTGTAGGCCGGGGATAGTTTCTGACCGAGAAAAAAAAAGATACGTTGCAAATTATAAAGCACGCAGGGCATAAGTTAGTTAGCGTAATTAAAACTGAAAAATAACTAAATTAGTTATTGCACAAACGTCTCCATCTAATGTGCGCCGTACCTTAGTGCATACAATGGTATTTTCGCAACGTCCGCCCAGTAAATATACATTACCGCACAATGGCCGCTATCTCGATGCCCGTATACTACTGCCCATACATAAGCGTAGATGAATACTTTTCGATTGGAAGCGAACGTATTGCCGGTCCAATGAACCACACAAGCGTACCGAGAGTTAGTTTTGTGGTCAACTAGAAATGACAATAAATAAAGTAGTTAAGAGGATATGCTGGTGGCGTTTGTTCCATACAAACGTAATCCTCAGTTTTGCTCTCTGGATAATGAAACTTGAGCGATGATTATTTTACCATGCAATCTGTAGGTACCACTATATGTCCCTCGGTTGTGTTTTTCTCCATAAATTAATTATTATCAGAATTAGGAGCCTTCTAAAATAATAAAATATTACCATTTTTAACGCTCTTATCAGACGTCCCAGCGAACTTGATGAATATAAAAAAATAAAGGAAAACCGACAGACATAAACCCTTGAAAAAAATCTTGTTTTTTTTTTAAATCGTTCCAGTTTTGGAGGAGAAAACCGGGGATTACGAAATAGAGATTTCGTCTAATTTAAATAGGTATAATCGGTCCAAGCTGTAGCTAAAGCGCCTAGTAATAATTCGTGCAGGTTGGATAATCTGCGTCACTGCACTATCATCACTCAATGCCGGAGAATGCAGGCTTTTTTTTATGTTCAATGGGTTTAGATTCGACCGTCGAGTGACCCCAGGAGGAGTCACAAGTCTGAAGATGTCGCACGCTGACCCAGAAAATGCCTGTTCTTTCTAGCCTTAAAGACCATCTACATCTAGGTTATAGGTTTCAGAAAACACGGACCCCTGAAGTGAGTTCCACACCTTTGGCAAGCAAGTACAATTTTCGATTGTATTGCGTCGGTGCATCAAAAAAATATACGTGATAATCCGCAAGACCCCCTCCCCCTTTCGTGATTAATCGAGATATTATCCGAACCCCCTTCCTAATCTATATATATAAAATGCTTTGTCCTGAATGACTGACTGACAATCAACGCACAGCCTAAACCGCTGATCGTAGAGACCTGAAACTTGGAGGGTCTGTTCTTTGTATGACGTAGGCATCAGATAAGAAAGGATTTTCCGAAATTCTACCCCTAAGGGGGTGAAAAACGGGGGTAAAGTTTGTATGGGACAACGTGATTCCTTGGTCCGATCTACTTCAAATTTTGCATAAACCTTCCTTAACAGAATTGATGCAAGATGTGTTTCGTATTTTATTGAAAATCATCGCCTAACGGGGTCAAAAAGGGGAAGAAAGTTATTTTAGGGGTGATTTTCATCGAAGTTGATATCAATACTCCTTAGTACTTTTGATTTAAATAACATTTTTTATTTTGACACATGTTTGAAATCCCAATCCGATTTTCACAGATTACAGAATAAGGCAGATGGAGCGAACGAAACACGGGAGTGAGGCCAAAAAAGCAAATACAAATTGAAAACCACATAGCTGGTATTCGCTTTTGAATTTGCATTAAAATTTGCTTTGTTTAAAAAACTTATTTAACGAAAAACACTTTCTTTTTATAAATTAGCACACAACAGCTTTTAAACATAGCAAATACAAATTCAAAAGCGAATACCAGGTATGTGTTTTTTTTTTTTACCTAATTGCTTTTTTTGGCCTCGTGTTTCGCGTGCTCTATCTGCCTTTTGTTCTGGAAACTGAAATGCTCTTTAAAATTGGAATGTCAAATATAAAAGAATATTTAAATCGGATTAGAATTCTAAATTTGTTTGGAAGTTCATTTTCTCGGACTTTTTGGCGGGAACTTGCAGAGTGACGTTGCGTTTTCATTTTTATATTCATAAATTCGTGTATTTTGAGTTTTAATGCATATTATCGGTGGTATTTTATCCAATAAAGATCAATCCATGTGCACCAGTGAAGTGAAATGAAATGAATTATGTGTATCGTGTCTTTTCAACAGTCCGTGAAGAGTTTTAGTACATGACCACCACTGTAGTATTACATGACTTTTATGGACGGTGACTGACTGCATGAGGACTATGTGAAGTAATTTATTGTGACTAGAACTTATATAATATAACTGGAAATTGGAAAAATGCACACCAGTGTGACGCAAATGAAAAAAAAAAAAGTTCATTTTCTCTATTTCATTAGAATATTTTGATTGTAGTTAATTTAATTTCTTTCTCATTTGTTGTTATAATAATTAAATAAGATTCTTTGAGTAAGATTTTTTTGTGTAGTTATAATATAGGTATTTAGTTTAAATTGGAAAAATATCTGTGTTTGATTTGTTGTGTCTAATAATCAGTGGCGTGCATTGGTTTTCGAAGGAGAAAATTCGAACCGTACGCGGGTGAAACCGCGGGGGTCTGCTAGTCTATATATATAAAATGCTTTGTCCTGAATGACTGACTGACAATCAACGCACAGCCTAAACCGCTGATCGTAGAGACCTGAAACTTGGAGGGTCTGTTCTTTGTATGACGTAGGCATCAGATAAGAAAGGATTTTCCGAAATTCTACCCCTAAGGGGGTGAAAAACGGGGGTAAAGTTTGTATGGGACAACGTGATTCCTTGGTCCGATCTACTTCAAATTTTGCATAAACCTTCCTTAACAGAATTGATGCAAGATGTGTTTCGTATTTTATTGAAAATCATCGCCTAACGGGGTCAAAAAGGGGAAGAAAGTTATTTTAGGGGTGATTTTCATCGAAGTTGATATCAATACTCCTTAGTACTTTTGATTTAAATAACATTTTTTATTTTGACACATGTTTGAAATCCCAATCCGATTTTCACAGATTACAGAATAAGGCAGATGGAGCGAAAGGAACACGGGAGCGAGGCCAAAAAAAGCAAATACAAATTGAAAAACACATACCTGGTATTCTTTATTGAATTTGTATTTGCTTTGTTTAAAAAACTTTATTTAACGGAAAACACTTTCTTTTAAATAAATTAGCATACAGCAGATTTTAAACATAGCAAATACAAATTCAAAAGCGAATACCAGGTATGTGTTTTTCAATTTGTACGGTACCTAATTGCTTTTTTTGGCCCGTGTTTCGCGCGCTCAATCTGCCTTTTGTTCTGGAAACTGAAATGCTCTTTAAAATTGGAATGTCAAATATAAAAGAATATTTAAATCGGATTAGAATTCGAAATTTGTCTGGAAGTTCATTTTCTCGGAGTTTTTGGCGGGAACTAGCAGAGTGACGTTGCGTTAAAATTTTTAAATACATAAATTCGTGTATTTTGAGTTTTATTGCATATTATCGGTGGTATTTTATCCAATAAAGATCAATCCATTTGCACCAGTGAAGTGAAATGAAATGAATTATGTGTATCGTGTCTTTTCAAAAGTCCGTGAAGAGTTTTAGTACATGACCCACCACTGTAGGTATAACATGACTTTTATGGACAGTGACTGACTGCATGAGTTGAGGACTATGTGAAAGTGATTTATTGTGACTAGAACTTATATAATATAACTGGAAATTGGCAAAATAAGCACCCGTGTGACGCCAAAAAAAAAAGTACATTTTCTCTATTTCATTAGAATATTTTGATTGTAGTTAATTTAATTTCTTTCTCATTTGTTGTTATAATAATTAAATAAGATTTGAGATCGATTTTTTTGTGAAGATATAATAAAAATAATTGTTTTTGTTTTGTTTGTTGTGTCTAATAATCAGTGGCGTGCATTGGTTTTCGAAGGAGAAAATTCAAAACGTACGCGGGTGAAACCGCGGGGGTCTGCTAGTCTATATATATAAAATTCAAAGTCCTGATTGACTGACTGATATATCAACGCACAGCCTAAACCGCTGGTCCTAGAGACATAAAATTTAGAGGGTATATTCTTTGTGAAGAGTAGTTATCCACAAAGAAAGTGTTTTTCGAAATTCCGCCCCTAAGGGGGTAAAATAGGGGATGAAAGTTTGTTTGAAAGTCCGTCAGTTTCGAAGTCTTTAGGGTTTTCAAATTTTGTGTTTAGGCTGAAGATTGAAAATTAATTTATACGTGTCTCAGCGTTTTTAATAATTCCACCCTCGAAGCGGAATGGAGTTGTTTTGTTTTCTTTTGCCAGCATCTATTAAAGACTTGCAAATAAATAAATTTAAATTACTTTTGAAGTCATGGCTTAAAGAAAAATGTTTTTATGACATCAATGAACTGATATCGCATAAGAGTAGACTATAAATTTTAACTAATAAATGTAATGAATATTGAATCTTTAAGTAATTTATGTGATGGAAATTGTATAATCTATTGACCTGAATGTACCTACTTATTTTTAAGGGCTAAGTTTTGACGTATACAAATTGTTGTGTTCTTCATTAATTTTTGATTTGGACTGTGTAATAGTATGGTGTATGTGTAGTAATAATATGTTTAATAATGAATTTTTAAACTATGATGACATGATTAATTTTATTTTTTTGTATTGAAATTTGTATGCCAAATTTGGTTTAATGTGTGATACCTGCTATTATAATAATAATATTTTTTTTACCAACCAACACTGTACCTACCGCATTATACAAATAAAGACTTTGAACTTTGAACTTTTATTGTTGTAGAAAAATATGTCATTTGTTTCCTGTAGGCCACGCGGGCGAAGCCGCGAGCAGAAGCTAGTAAATAAATAAATAATAATAATGTTGGCCTATCTAGCGTCCCATAGTCCTCGTCCAATAAGAACTAGTAGAGTAACAGTGAACAAACTTGAAACGTCCCATTTGCTACCCTTAGCTTGTTAATGTTTCGCAACTTGCGGTTCCCTACATTGAACTTGATGTTCAGCGATACAATCTATGAACCCTCTGTACTATTTAATTAGTCTATGTTATGGAATACACATGTTTGGAGGCACGTTTGATATGGCAGTTAGTAGTAGTAGTTGGAAGTAGTTTAATTTATAATTTGTCTGTTTGTATCGTCTATTTATCCTATTGTTATGACACTTTTGTAGGATTTTTTGCGAAGGCCATAAAAGGGTTTTGACATTGGATAAAAGACAGGAAATTAGCTAGTTATTATAAAAAAAAACAATAAAAATACTGGAAGCTAAAATAATGGTAATTGGTTTAGGTCAGGGCTTCCCAAACTTATTTTAACTGTGACGCCCTTGGGACATTGCCATATTTTTGTGACGCCCTGGTCTTCTTGCCTTACATTTACCTATAAGTTCTATTTCTAGCCTAGAACAACTCCAAATAGTGTCTAAATTTTTGAAAAAGAAAAAGCACTGGCCGCCCGACTCGGTCGCATCGACACACACCCAACCTATTTAGATCGCATCACGACGCCCCTGCTGGGATAACACCGCGGCGCCCCAGGGCGTCGCGGCACACAGTTTGGGAAGCCCTGGTTTAGTTGATTACTTAAAGATCAACAAAAAGCCATTATTCATGGGTATTTTCCATTTTTATAAATTAATCTATAAAAATGGATTGTATCAATGAATGGCGTATTTTTTGTTGTTTAGTTATACCTACCTGAACCAACGTATAAACTGCTTATAAATTGAAAATTTGTCCCAAATTGCCGTCAAGCGGAAGCATGCCAAGAAAGGCAGCATTACTATGCTTAATGGAAAAGCTAATTAATTAATAAGCCGTTAACTATGTTTGAAATATCGACATAAGGAATTATGAGAAGATAATAACACCTGAAATAATTGGTGTAAAGTCTTGTTGTTTTGACTATGAAGCGTCAGATTCAGAGTTTATGAAGGCTAGTTTCACGGACTTCATTTCACAAGTGACTTTATACCGTATTGCTAAGCACATAAAAACCACAATATGATACCCGTATACTGCTATTTATACCTGTAAATAAAAAGATTTGGACAGATTAGAGGTATCTAATGTTTATCTCTAGTCAAGATTTTTTTATAAAGGATGTTTTTTTTTAAATAATCTGATTGTGTATCCTTATTTGGCATTATGTTATGTTTTTAATGACTCTATAACGTGCTATACTGTGGATTGTATTTAAAATAAAATACAAAATATATTTGGAAACTTAATGACCTCTCTCTGAATAATACCTTCTCGTTACACAAAACCGGCCTCGATGTCGCGTCGACATAGACATTTCCCAAAAACATGGCGCATATTAAAATTCTATACGTTTTGACAGAAGACCGCCGTATTTTTCGCCAAATGTTCTATTGGACATCGATGTCAAAAGCGCGAGAATTGGGGGTCAGGGCCTCAATGTCGCGTCGACATTAATGTCGCATAGACATTTACAGAAAACATAGTGGATATCTTAAAAATTCTAGACGTTTTGTTAGACGCAAGACCTCAATATTTTCGCCAAATGTCTATTCGACATGGATGTCGTAAGCGCAAGAATTGGGGGCCAGTAACTAAGTACATGTACCAATGAACAAATGCTACGAGTAAATGCACCCATTTCAGGTCGTGTCTGCTAATGTTTTATAGCTTGCGGTTCCGTTTCTACCCCCTTCTACCTTTCAGTTTAATCAATCTTGCATGTTTACTTGTAGTTTGATTTGTATAGGCGTGAAGTTTCATTGATAAACTGAAATGTAAATTGATCGCTTTCTTTGACGTTTTAGATTTTCGTATGTTTTCCAGTTTGGAAGGATTTTTGAAATTGATTTAGATGTCTGGTGTCGGTGATTTAATGTAATTGAAATTATTTTGGGTGTATTAAGTGTTTCATAACACAAATAGTAATTGGGTCGATCAACTTTTTCTTGTACCTCGTTGCCCGTTACCTTCCCCATTGTCCCTTGGACAACTTTTGAAACCATGGTTTTCTATTGTTACGTTTCCTATGGTTACAATTCACCAGACTGTCCCAGGATATTTATTATAACGTAATTTTTTCTCGTAGTTAATTAAAAGCCCATACGAATTTTGCATGTCCAACAGTGATTTTCACAAATTATATCTAGTTTTTTAGTTATTTTGTTCGAGACCATGGCTACTTTTCTGTTCCTGATATTTTATGTTATGGGAGTAAAATCTAAGATTATTATTTTGATAAATCATTAAGTTCCCAATGTAATGTTATGTAAGTATTGAAAACATAACAAAATAATCAGATTTTAGGGAAGTTGTCGACTAATTTATGGACTATCCCCTAACTACATTAGTAGCATATATAATAACACTTTTTTTAAGAAACTGTCACTATTGTCTCTAGGACAACGGGACGGAATAACAAACCAGAAAAAGTTGTTTGATCCAATTGCATTTTCATTCTAGGTAAGTTGTCGTTTCTATCATCGGCCACATCATCAATTACAGTGGTGAAGCTAGCTTTTGTAGTGGATTCTTCAAGATTCACGTTCAATTGTCACCAATACACCAACTGTTTCGTCAAAACAATGTCTTTCTAAGAACCGAATTCCACGACGCAGCAGTCTATAACAACTTACTAAGTCGATGCTTCGAAAGAATTTTCCTACTTGTAAGGTTTCAAACAATTAGTTATCGAAAGAGAAGCCTAATAACTTACTCTTTACTAAGAAGTAAAAGTGTAAACGAGGTTGAAACTTTAAATAAGTTTTGCTTATCGATCAAATACAGAATATAAGTTCAGGAAAATTTATTATATTTATTTGCAGTTTCTCACCGTTCACCCGCATTTCTGGATTGAAAAGAAGCATTTACCCTTTCCATAACATCTGCGAGCCAAATATCGCAATCAATTCAGAGTTTTAGTCATGGGAAAGGTGAGAAAGTAACAAATATACAGACATAGTTACGTTCGCAGTGGGGATAAAAAAAACACAATTTATTGCCAAGGTGAAGTAAGTGCAAATAATTAGTATTGTACTGAATGTGGCATAAAACTAACGTAGCCTAAGCAATACGTCTAAGTTTTGTGTTGGTATTCTTTGGACCAAAATATTACTCTGAAAACCAAAGATCTCAGCAACATAAATACTAAGCAATAGAGGTCTAAGGTTTGAACCTTGAGGAACCCCGAATATTTTTATATTCAACTTCAAAACGATAGCACGAGTGTGCTTCTTTGCATATTCGTATGGAAAGGTTTATTTTATTTTCCCGCCACACAGGCAAATATCTTAGGTTTTAATGCAACTACATCCTACATCCGGGGCGGCTACGTCGTTTCCTAAACAGCTTGGCAACAGTTACGCTATCTGGACTGCATTAAGTTCAGGACATTACGAATATTATGTGGATTGTGGATAGCTCTTCACTTTAACCCTAGGGTAACTTGCACAATTGTGATTTCATTATTGTTAGAAATGTTGTTTTGGAGTACAATGACGTGTGTTTTGCAAAAAAATACTTTACAGTTTTTGTGTCACATTTTATCACAATGAAAAACTCATATTACGGGTTCGTACATACAATTCAAATAAAACCTTGTATACTGTATTATAAAGCGTATTCTTGTTCAAAGTCTACACGCTCTGATATTGACAAATATGAAATAACGTAGAGATTGTAAACAATTTTCTTTTAATAAACTTTTCTTGAATTTATGTTTTTTTTTTAAATTTTAGTGGATGATCTTTCTGGTTAATATTTCGTGATATACCTACAACTACGTATATTTTGCTCTTTGCTGGACTTTCCTATTTATATTCTTAATAACCTATTCCTTGTGAAATATAAGCCTATTCAATAAAACCTCCACTACCACCCCCACCACTGACGATGACGCCTTGACAATGACAGAAATAGTACTACTGTTCACAATACGACGTGCCAGGAAAAATAAAATGTGAAAGCCTTTGTTGAAAAATAAAATCGTTCGTTTTTCAAATATGTATAGTCGAATGCACGTCAATTTTAAAATGTCTAGTATTCCATTTTTAGGGTTCCGTAGCCAAATGGCAAAAAACGGAACCCTTATAGATTCGTCATGTCTGTCTGTCTGTCTGTCCGTCCGTATGTCACAGCCATTTATTTCTGAAACTATAAGAACTATAATGTTGAAACTTGGTAAGTAGATGTATTCTGTGAACCGCATTAAGATTTTCACACTAAAATAGAAAAAAAACAATAAATTTTGGGGGTTCCCCATACTTAGAACTGAAACTCAAAATTTTTTTTTTCATCAAACCCATAAGTGTGGGGTGTCTATGGATAGGTCTTCAAAAATGATATTGAGGTTTCTAATATCATTTTTTTCTAAACTGAATAGTTTGCGCGAGAGACACTTCCAAAGTGGTAAAATGTGTGTCCCCCCACCTGTAACTTCTAAAATAAGAGAATGATAAATCTATAAAAAATATATGATGTACATTACGGTGCAAACTTCCTCCGAAAATTGGTTTGAACGAGATCTAGTAAGTAGTTTTTTTTTAATACGTCATAAATTGAAATTAATATCAAATACTCAGGTCTATACTACCATTTACTTATATACCTACAGGTTTGTACGGAACCCTCGGTGCGCGAGTCTGACTCGCACTTGGCCGGTTTTTTTAACACTCAACGTTATTCGTTGAAGCATTACTAGAACTACGTGACATGGACTAGAGCCCTTGGTTGTCACCTAGTGGTAGCCTGTATTTTTCTACGTCGTTAGCGTAGCTTTGAAGCTTTTCGCTGTTTTTATAAATTCTGCAGCGCTAAAGCAGTTAAAATAACAGTGCCTATTGCGTTTAGTTACGTTGTATTTTTGCCTGAGTATTTTATAATCTGTTGATTTTTTATGACTTAGAATTAATGTCTTTTTGGCGGAAACTTGCAGAGTAACGTTGCGTTTTCGTTTTTATTTTCATAAATTCTCTAAAAAATTATTGTATATTATCGTTATTTTATATATTTTTTTAATTACTAGCTGCCGGCACGACTTTGTTCGCGTGATATCCTACTAACCTATACCCTAACTACCCTACACCCTAACTACTCTACCCTACCACTACCCCTACTACTAATACCCTGCTCCTGACAATAAAAAATACAAAAAAAAGATTATCCCGTCCTGTCGATTATTTGTGACGATAAAAATAATATAACTGTCTGTTTATAATAATAGTCATATAAAAAAAAACAGTCGTTCGAAATTCAAATCACAAAGCGTAGAAGATCAAAAATCATAACCAGCGGTACCTTTAGAAACATAAGGGCAACATTTCATGAAAATGCGATTTTGAACACAACCGCTTCCCACGCTGCGGCATATTACAGTTGTCGTAAAATGTTACGATTCCCCACCGACTCTCAAATGACGGGCCAGTTCGATAAAACGCCCAGTGCAAATGTGCCCTAATAAACGCGGGAAAAATGTTAAAAAACATTTCTAATTGAGGTCATCACAGAGTTATAGTTACATATTTTCATTAAAAAATGACTGCGTTTGGGTTGTATATAATGATAATATTACGGTTTATGGTGGTGGCAGGGACTTACATTGTATTTATGTGCTTGGAAGACGGCGAAATTTTAGCTCATTCCACAATCTGAGCGTCCGCTGAAGGAATCTTCTTTGAGACCGCACAGTTCGAAACAATTCTTGTTTCAATGTGTGAGGATGGACTCCCCGTCGATGGCGAGAGTTGCGATGGTGGAAAGTAGTCGTGGGCATCATCTTAAACTATTCTACAGAACACTGTCCGTTGTACACGTGGTAGAACACTCATAAGGAGGCAAAGTCTCTCCTCAGACTGAGGGGCTCTAAACCGTTTTTTGTCTTAACATTATAATCCTAATAGGTATATACTTTTTTGTGTACGATGAGTTCGGTAAACAAGCGTACGGCCCGCCTGATGGTAAGCGGTTATCGTGGCCATATGGACGCTTGCAACACACACGGGGCATCACTCACGTGTTACCGACTCTTCACCGCTCCTCAATGAGCTCTGGCGACCTTACTCACGCGCAGGAACACAACATAAAGTTATTTGGCTGCGGTATTCTGTAAGGTTAAAGCGCTCGTGGTGTAGCATGATAAGCCGTTCTTAATCGATCGTTAAGTTAAGCTACTACCGTCGTGGTCGGTACCTGGATGGGTGACCGCCTAGTGGTATTTCAAATCGAGCGTTTCCGTGCTTCGGAAGGCACGTAAAGTCGTTGGTCCCGGTTATCACTTAATTGTGATAATCGTTAAGCTAGTTGGAGACCTTCTAGGTGGTTTGAAAACTCCAACAGTAGGTTGACCACTAGCCTACCTCCACTGATCCGTAGTGGGCACGCGTGGTGGAGTATCTGCCTATTCCCTTTCACCCTGACTTGTGAAAGGAGGCCTGTGCTCAGCAGTGGGAAATTATAGGCTGATGATGATGATGAAAATGATTATGTAAGGTGGAGGAGGTACTTCCCCAGTCGAGCTGCTCTTTGAGCGAATCAACGCTACGCTGTGGCTCTACCTGTCTTCGCTATGCTCTACCTTTCTTGCCGACTCTGCAATCCGTATGTTTGCTCACCGACTAGGATGCATAAAAAAACCGCGCGTGATTCCCTTGGTATTGCTAGCGTCTATAGGCTATAATCATGTAGTTATCAAAAACTGGGTTAAGTCTTTGTTATACCATTTTGACCAGTTCAGAATCTGGCTAAGTTTGCTGACTCTTAACAACCGTATGTAGCAGAACTTACAAATTGTTCTAACCTCCATATATTGGAAGGAATACCTTCCAATAACATGAATGCAGTTCTCTACAACCTTATAGCTACGTTATAAGGACTATATTGGCCTGAATATTGTTTATGTAACGTAGTATTTGAATGCGACTCAAGCTGTCTTGAAGACATGAAAATGTCTACGTGTCATCTGTATTGTTATGGCTGCATTTGCGTCGCTTTGTAGTTTGTTGCGAGGTTTTGTATTGAATTTTGTTGCTATTCGATTTTAATTCTTATTATGGTGCGACTTACTTTTCTTTTTAACGGACGCAAAGATCAAAATTGTATTTCTTTCGATCGAGTAGGTGCGTCGATACATTTAGTAAGGTGTGCCAAGATCTTGACAGTCAGACAGTGCTTCCAGATCGCGAAAGTAATTAGGTAGGTAGGTACACAGTTTAAAAATACAAAAAAAACTGATACTAATTCCAGATTTTTATTAATACGTAATTAATTTCAGTAGTAGATCCCCACGCTGTATTTTTTTATTACTGTTAACAGGAGAACTTTAAAAATGTCAGTAGTAAATCTACTGTAATTACAGTGAGTCTGGAAGCACGACAGTTATGTTATAATAGACAATTCAAAATCATTTATTCAAATTTGCTGAGAAGAGCCGGCAATAAACTCAGCAATTACTCTTTTCAAAACAAGCTTAGATTCATTACATAATATTTACATTCTAATCGCATTGAAAACAATTGCGTGCCCCGGCGCGGCGGCAAAATTACAAAGTAGACTGAATAAATATTTAATAAGTAAATAGATAGCAAACTTAAGCAGACCAGCCCCCACAAGCAGCACCAGTTCACAAGTATGACGCGCGTGGCAGCCATCGCCCTCCTCGCCATATTGGAGGGAAGTGAGCAACCGGACCATTTTTTTATTCTCTTCACTCCCTTTTTGAAGATCCCCATGCTGGGAAAACCACGGCGGAGAACTCATTCCACAGCCTGAGCATCCGCCATAGTAAGCTTTGAAACCGCATAGGTAGTCCGATACCATTTTGGTTCCAATTTGTGAAGATAGACTCCTCGTCGATGGCGAGAGTTGCGATGGTAGAAGGTAGCCGTGGGCATCAGATCAAACAATTCTTCAGAACACTGTCCGTTGCACAAGAAATTTAATATTTAATCAACATATTATCTATATAATTATCGGTTTTCGGTTGATAGATTAATATAAATAAGCTTAATCCCGAACAAAAAAATCCTGTTTTCTAAATTGTTATCCTTACATATTCATATTTTGTGTAATGGCTACTAATTCAGCTAAAAGATTTCAAGCAGCTAGCTGCTCTGTATATTAAAATGATTAACTGTAGGTACCAACCCTCTCTTTGACGAAAGCTTTCAAGATATTTAGCTTTTGAACTAAAAGAGCTTTTGAATATTTTTCGTATTAAATCATAGCTGTTTAATTTTGTATTTCATTTATTTTTACAAAAAATTTAGAACACGTTAACTATTCAGTCTCCTGCCAGACGAAACACTCTTTCATCTTTGTAGAATAGGGATGATTGCTAGGTGCAAAAATAATAATTGTAATTAGTCCTACAGTTAGATTTTCAAGAAATATTGGACGCGAGTTTGCTTTACCAAATCATAAAAAAAAAATACAAAGATAAAGCGCGTCAAAGTTCGGGAGTGGGGGCTCGTGACGTCACTTTAGAGTAAAAAGTGTACTCTACTAAAAGTGTACTGTTAAATAATGTTTATGCAAAATTTGAAGTAGATTGGACCAAGGAATCACGTTGTCCCGTACAAACTTTGCCCCCGTTTTTCACCCCCTTACGTGTATTATTTCAGAAAATCCTTTCATATCGGGTGCCGACGTCATACAAAAAACACACCTTCCAAGTTTCTAGTATCTATGATCAGCGGTTTAGGCTGTGCGTCGATCCATCAGTCAGTCATTCAGGACAAAGTATTTTATATGTATAGATGAAAAACTACCATTTCATTTTATACTACACTAATTTGAATTAAATTTAGAAGTTAATTTATTTATTTACAACATAATACAATATATATTTACAAAATACAATCTATATATAGAAAATTTCCTCAAGCCTGCCGCTGCTTCCGATTAACGGCAAGTTTCCCAGAAAGCTTAGAAGTTATGTTGGAATAAAGAAATAGACAAACATGAACTCGGAAAATATTTGCTAGGATATTAAGAAGGTTGCCAAGAAGATCGGCAGCATTGCCACGTTGAACGGCTATAGCAAATCTTTGCGCGAAGTATGTGCCAGCCAGGCCTACATTACCCAAGGCCCAAAAGTTCCAACCCCAAACCCCTCTTTTTTCTTTCTTGCGCTTGATTCCGTAAAATAAAAGTCCAAATTAATTAAAATACAGTCGATTTTGTTCCAGTATCGACTATGGATGTGGACGCAGTGGTGGGGAGAACAGCATCCCTGCCATGCGACATTGAACCTGACTCCAATGAAGATAGGGTCTACATGGTGCTGTGGTTCAGGCATGCTGGTGGCAAGCCGCTTTATAGGTGAGTTTTTTTTCAGTTGGAGGAATATAAATAATAATAAATAAAGTGGAAGCCACGCGGGACCCCAGAGCTGGCGGCTCTAAAGAAACCAAAGAATAAGTCTCGCGTAAGATCCAGCAAGGCAATGCCGCCAGCATCTTAGGTACCACTCTGCCACCAGGTGATGAGTCCGTCTGTTGGAACACGCCGATAGGTTTATAACAATATCTCTTATACAGCATTTATGTCACTTAAGTTTTATTCCAATATTAAATACTTATATAACTATAAAATAGGTTTTTTAAATAACCCACCATTTTCTATTCAAACGGAACGTTTATTAAACGATTGCAGCGATCGTTTGCGTATATTAGAGGCGATAGTAATGCAATAGTCGCGCGATACAGACAGTATCACGGAGCAAATGTTCTGCAACATGTTGGCAACATTACTCGGATCATTAAGCGTGGGGTAAGATGTAAGCGGTAGCGGGGGTGTTGGAGCGGAGCGAGTGGCGACTTTACTATTGCTTGCCTCACTGAAAATAACACACATGTTTTTTTTTCATATTGTTACCATACATTAGGTAATTTTTTTGTGATATTTGATTGTTTCGTAAAGCTGTGTAATATATTTCTTCCGGTTCTGAGATGAACTATTGGGGTAAAAAATAATGTTATTGAGCATGATACTGACTGGGTATCAGCTTTGTCAATCCTCATCGGGCGTTTGATGCGTCAGATATTTGCCACACGAGGCTGTCAGTTATTATGCGACTTCTAATCCTAATCCTAATCCTAATTATCATAACTAATATTATAAATGCGAAAGTGAGTTTGTTTGTTTGTTTGTTACGCCTTCACGCCTCAACTACTCAAGGGATCACCATGAAATTTGGCATGCAGATAGCCTATGGTATGGAGAAGGACATAGGCTACTTTTTATCCCGGGAACGCGAGTGAAACCGCGGGGGAAAGCTAGTATACTATAATACCTTAGCTACGAGAAAAGCATCGCTTACAGAACTTCGAATTTATGATACGTTGCATTACATCATCAATCGCGAAAAAAAGAACTAAAAAATTTCAGTAAAATAATAACACGCTGCTCTTTCCTTCTCGCCGCCCGTCACTCATCACTTGCTCTCAATATTACCCCTTCCCTATATTACATAGTGAGGGAACGATGCGAAACATTATTTAGGTTCCGGGACTTAATAACAAGAGGTTGGGCTAGATGACTTGCTCGAATAGTGATGTTATACCCGCGATAAAATTCTCATTATTGTCGAAACTATATTATCGTAGTGTGTAAAGTTTTTGGTGATTGGGGGGAGAAGGTCAAAAGTTCGGTTCAAATGGGTTTCTTGACACGTTTTATTTTAGCATTACTGTGTATGGAACTGTATTATGTAGTAGTACATCTAGTATTATCGAGGGAAATTATCCTAGACCAGCTAATGTCTAACGGTTCGACCGTAATTCCCAATGGACTTCTCTTATGTTTTTCCGGGATATGAGTTATTATATGCTTTATTCCATGGATTTAAGACACGATTTGTCTGTATACCAAGTTGCATCTGAATCAATTATACTCACGAAGTTTTCCATCAGCAAGATCGAAGTCTAGCCACCTACATAACGAAGTTTGGAAGATCTTCCCCTTTAAATGGAGGTGCCATCCACCTCGCACCTCCATAGAAGTAGTCAACAAAGCTATCGATGCATGTCTCTTGAAAAAATCTGGACGGAAGCCAAGCAACTCTTCAAAGGCTTGGAGATACAATCCACAATCGCCTTTTGTTGGATATGGTTTACGGGCGACCACGGGGTTCATTCTTCGGATCAAAATTTTCAGAATGGAAGCGTTAAAACTAATAAAGTGCATTTGTAGTGTTCGCTCCGTATACGAGGTTGATGTTGCGTGCCGTTTGTTCCGCATTCAATAATAGCTCGCTGGCAAAAAAGATGTATCAAAACAAAACACCAAATAATAAACAAATGACAGAGTTTGAAAATATAATTCCATGTTTTAAAAGTAAAATTCATTCTGAATTAAATACCTTAAATTGAATATCACTAATTACCTCGGAGAATTCCTAGCTAAAACATAGAGTAATTACTTTTGAAAAATTCAGTAGGTACTATAAAACGGCTACTTCATAGGTAAAGACCAATTAAATGGACTGAAAGTCTTTTGTGCTAATTATTTGCTTAACAAAAACGTAGGTTCATGCTGTGATAAAGACCAATTAGTCATACGACAACACATTAACGTTGTGTTTAAACCTAATTAACTTATGATTTTCCTGCATTCTAGGAATTTTCATCGCTAAGTTCTCGGTATTAAATCAGAATTAGCGTTTCTATATTTTTGCACAAATAGCAACATTCCATGTATTTTTTACTAGGTGTATCCCTCGGCTTCACCCGCGTTCTCAGTGTAAAAAGTAGCCTATCTTCATATCATAGTCCATCTACAAGAAGAACTGCGTGAAGAATAACAAAAAGACTGACAGTTACTTTCGAATTTACATAATTATGGATGTTTTAGTCCCTGGCTAACAGGGAGATTAAGAGTATCTTAATGTATGTACATGTAGCGACATCTATTAGTTAAACTGAAATAGTTAACGCACAGAAATATAGATGGCGCCACAACCACCTGCATCGCGCTGACGAAGTCAATTCCACGATCTGCATAGCCAACTGCCAACTGTCCAAAATGTACAGTTGTAACGCGGTCCCTAGGCACGATGACACAGCCCGCCGGAAAATCTACCCTTTAAAATGGAGGTGTCATCCACCTTGCAGCTCCATACACAGTGAACGTCAAAAGTAAATGATAGCTTTTTTTTTTTTTTTTTTTTTTATACCACTAAGGCGGCAAACAAGCATACGGCCCGCCTGATGGTAAGCAGTTACCGTAGCCTATGGACGCTTGCAACACCAGGGGTATCACTCGCGCGCTGCCGACCCTGAAGAAATCTCTTCACGCCCTTTTTGAAGAACCCCATGCTGTACTCCATTGGGAAAACCACGGCGGGGAGCTCATTCCACAACCTGAGCGTCCGCGGAAGAAAGCTCCTTTGAGCCCGCACAGTTCGAAACAATTCTGGTTTCAATGTGTGAGGATGGATTCCCCGTCGATGGCGTGAGTTGCGATGGTGGAAGGTAGCCGTGGGCAACAACTCGAACAATTCCTTAGAACACTCTCCGTTGTACAAGCGGTAGAACACACATAAGGAGGCAAAGTCTCTCCTCAGACTGAGGGGCTCTAAACCGCTTGTGAGCTCGGGATCGTCAACAATTCTGATGGCACGTCGCTGAACCGAGTCTAAAGGCCCAAGCTGGTATCCAGGTGCTCCCGCCCATAGATGACAACAGTACTCCATATGCGGCCGGACCTGCGACTTGTAAAGTTGCAGTCTTTGCCCTGATGTGAAGTACTGCCTCGCTCTGTTGAGCACTCCAAGCTTTTTGGATGCCAGCTTCACCTTGTCTTCCAAGTGACTTCGGAACAGCACGTCGCTGGAAATGTCGACGCCAAGGATCCCGATGCTTTGACTGAAGTTCAAGGAAGTGTTCTGGAATTGTGGAGCCACAGACCATGGGGTTTTCTTAGCGGTGAACGCGCAGGCTTGGGTCTTAGTGGGGTTAAAATGGACTAGGTTTAGTCGACCCCAATCGGAGACACTAGTCAGTGTACTCTCGATTTCAGACACCAGCCGTTCGCGGCTTTCCTCAACCTCGGAACGAGGGATATTTGCACGGCCCGTGTAATGGGTGTCCCCTGTACTGTCGTCTGCATAGCAATGAATGCCGTCAATAGACAGCATATCATTGATATGCAGTAGGAACAGTGTTGGGGACAGCACAGAGCCTTGCGGAACGCCAGCATTTATGTCCATGCTATCGGAGCAGCTACCGTCGACGACGGCTCTTATGCATCTGCTGGACAGAAAGCTGGCAATCCATTTGCATAATCCCTCGGGAAGCCCGTATGATGGTAACTTCGTTAGAAGACCCCTGTGCCAGACCCGATCGAACGCCTTCGCCACATCTAGGCTCACTGCCAATGCCTCACCTTGACTCTCGATGGCGAGTGACCAACGGTGCGTGAGATACACAAGGAGGTCACCAGCTGAGCGACTGTGGCGGAAGCCATATTGTCGGTCGCTCAACAACTCGTGATCCTCCAGGTATCTCAAAAGCTGCGTGTTGATCACACGCTCCATGACTTTGGAGAGAAGGGAGGTGATGGCGATAGGCCTGTAATTCGTCGGGTCTGATCTGTCGCCCTTTTTGGGCACTGGGTGCACGTGGGCAGTCTTCCACGAAGACGGGACTTCCTTTTTGGTGTAGGAAAGTGCAAAAAGACGCGTCAATACTGGACACAATTCAGGAGCACACCGCTTCAGCACCACTGCCGGTATGCCGTCTGGCCCACTCGACTTATGGATATCCAGAGAAAGCAGTTCCCGCCGGACCTCCCGTTGGGTAATGCTTATCTCCGGCATGGAGCTAACACACTGCGGGATGGTAGGCGGTGTGGCGCCCCCGTCATCCAAAGTCGAGTTCGAGGCAAAGAGATAGCCCAAAAGATCAGCTTTCTCCTTTGCACTATGGGCCAAGTTTCCGTCCGGCTTACGGAGGGGTGGCAAGGACGACTGGCAAAAGTTTCCTTCAGCAGCTTTGGCAAGAGACCAGAAAGCGCGACTTCCAGAGGGAAGGCTAGTCAGCCTCTCACCAAACCTGCCGACGAAATCAAACTTCGCCTTGGCGATCATTCGCTTACTGAACCTCGAGGCAGCGTTAAATTTGCGTTTCGCATCAGAGATGTTAGGGTCCTGATCAGTTCGGGCCGTGGTCCAAGCCTCATACAAAGTTTGCTTATTATGTCTAGCATCTTTGCAGGGCCGATTAAACCACGGTCTCTTCTTCACCCCTGCAGCCACTAGCGGGTTTGGGATATAACATTCCATTCCCGCCAGTATCGCCTCAGCGACGGCAGCTGCACAGGTGTCAGGATCATCTGATGCGAAGCAAAGCTGTCTCCACGGGTACGATGCGTAGAAATCTCGCAATCCATCCCAATCTGCTGACTTGTAGTGCCATACACGTCGCCTTCCGGGAGGCCGGGGCGGATCATGTCGGACGCATGGCACTTGCGTCCGGACGAGACAGTGGTCCGATGACCCAAGTGGCGCATCCACTGTCACTGCATAGTTTTCCGGTCGCGTAGTCAGCAGAAGGTCCAGTAAGGAACTAGTATGGCTCTCAATATCTGGGATTCTCGTAGGAGAAACAACCAGTTGTGAGAAGCCATAGGCCAGGGCAAAGTCGTGAGCAGTCCTCCCCGCGAAGTCAGTGGACCGAGAACCAAGCCACTCAACGTGGTGAGCGTTGAAATCTCCTAAAATCACTAACTCCGCGGAGGGGTACTGCTCTAGTACTTTGTCAGTCGTCAATTGCAGGTGCTCAAATAACCGGATTGTGTCCGCGTCACCGCTGTGGGACCTGTAAAGGCACGCGTATACTTTGGTGTGGCCACCGTGATCTACGCGCGCCCACAAAATCGACAGGTCCCGGTCTTCTAGGCCACGGAGACGGCGACAGCAAATATCCTCCCTGACGTACATACATACCCCGGCACGGCGCACAAAATTGTGCTCCAGCTTGTACCCGGGGTAGTGTAAATACGATGTATCATCAGGGCAGGATATTTGCGTCTCCGTTAGAAATAGCAGGGTCGGCTGTGCAGTCTCAAGATGTTGGTGGACTGCATTGATATTAGCGTGAAGACCCCTGATGTTGCAAAAGTCCACAGAAATTGTGGACGGGGAGGCCGCTGAAGAACTATTTCTTTTTTTCTTTTTCCGTGGCATTAAAAAGAGAATGATGAGAGATTAAGAGGAATCGCTGTGCCAGCAGCGAAAGAGACAAAGTGCAGTGTTATTCGCCGAGAGTGGTGGACAGGTGATGCGGTTTGTTGGTGCGGCAGCCGGAAGGGCCCCCGGTCCCCCCATGATACAGTCGGCCGGGTCCACTCCGGTCTCCTCCTCCGGCACGACCAACTATACCATGGATTATGCGCGAGGCGGCGGGTCAGCCTCCCAGGGCGGAGATTAAGTAATCCCTGGGCTCAGGACCCCTACAACCTGCGGGCAGCCAGCGGGCAGCTGTTTCACCGGGTCTCCCTGACCGCCGCAACAACATGCCGCGCCTGCACAACACAACGGTGGTGCGACACCGCTGGTCCCCACACTGCCAGCACAGCGCCTCCTCATGGAGCTCTGGCGACCTTACTCACCGCAGGAACACAACACCACATTAATGCAGCGTTATTTGGCTGCGATCTTCTGTAAGGTGGAGGTACTTCCCCAGTCGGGCTACTCCTCGAACGGGACAGCCCGTTATGCCCTACCTCTCTTTAGGCTTTAGTACCCTTTCATGATAATCTATTTGACACTTTCTGGACAGTTTGTATGAAAACTCTGGACTGCGTAATATGACATAGTACTAAAGCATTCAGCTGCTTTATATGCTGACTGCCTACGTTTTTTTTTTTTTTTAGTATCATAAATATTCAACCTGATTACGACAGGATGGCACGGCAAAGGACTTTATTAAGAGCTTATACTACCCCAGCTCAAATCCACATTTTGCCCCCGCTTCATGGCTCGGCCGTGCAGCCCCCGCATCGCGCAGTCGCAACTATCTCACTCGCACGAGTTCATGACACGGCAGCCCGGCAGGAGTCACGCACGACTCACGAGTCGACCGTACGATAGGGTAAATACACAGTTATTTGACCTAAGTATGGAAATAAAATAAAACGATTGTAGAAAAGTACTAAAGCGCCGCACGATAGGGTAAATACACCAGTATTTGACATCTTACTAGATTTCCATACCTAGTTACTACTAGGTATGGAAATAAAATCAAAGAATAGGATAGAATATCATTTATTTGCTTTAAATGTGGTTTTACAAGGTCTTAAAATTTATACAGTTCATTGTTATAGTATTCAGCACATTCAGCTTTCATAATAAGCATGCAAATAGGTACACTAGGTACATTAGGACTAATTATTAAATAAAATACAAATTACTATTAAATCAAAAACACGTTATCAATTTAAATATTCATTTACTAAAATTAAGTATTATACACAGACATATAAGAACAAGGTATTATATTAATTTAATTGACTATGTTAACTTTTTGTCTATTTTACTCACATGTCAAATACAATTTAGCCTACGAACAACGAAAAAAAAAAAAAAAACGAAAAACCTATGTCAAACAATTGTACCCATATAATTCATTAATATTATAGAAATTTTGGGATTTTAGCCACTGTATCAATTTACATTTAAAACGTATCAGTGGAAGTGTTTTAATGTTATTTGGTATCGCATTATATACCTTTATGCACATTGCAAAACATTGCTTTTGATAAAGAGCCATTCGAGGCGGATTGTCAAAGACCAATCGATCTGGATGCCTTGTGCTTCTTGGATAAATGTCTTGCCCTGTTTTAAAATAACTATGATGAGATTTTACAAATAATGCAACTTCAAGTATGTACATACAAGGAAGAGATATACCCAGACTATCGAACAGGGGCCTGCATGAGGCATGTGGTGGTACACCACATATTGCTCGAACGCATTTCTTTTGTGCAATGAATGCTTTATGTATATCTGGAGAATTTCCCCAAATAAGTAACCCATATTTTAATGTAGATGCTATGTGACCATGGTTCGCTGCTAATATAGTAGAACGCGCGGATGTTTGTCTCAATCTGTTCTATACGTATATGAATTTATTTATTTAATTTTTATTACAACTTATAATTATTGATATATCATCAGCAAAAAGGGTACATTTATTTGTAGTCACATCCGGAAGGTCGTTTATATAGATCAAGAAAAGCAACGGCCCCAGGACGCTACCTTGAGGCACACCACAGCCATTAACTCTATTTATCGATTTATGAGAAACTAGTGCCAGTTCTTTATTTAAACAATTTATCTCGACATATTGTTCCCAATTTTGTAAATAAGTCTGCAACCACTTAAGCGCTGTACCTCGTAGGCCAATATTATTTAATTTAGTGACTAGAAGCTCATGTGATACGAAATCGAAAGCTCGCGACATATCAAAGAATATAACAGACGTTGCCAGTCTTGAGTTGAGAGAATCTGTTATTTCACGTACCAGTGCAGCTAATGTAGTGGATTTTTTACTCTGAAATCCAAATTGCTCCTCTTTAATAATATTCAGCTTATTTACAAACGACATAATCCTTTTATGCATAGCTTTTTCGAATAACTTTGACAGAATCGGTACTAACGTTATTGGTCTATAATTATTTATATTCGATTTATCGCCTTTTTTGTGTAGTGGTTTGACCAGAGAGAATAAGTCTGGAAATTCACCATTTTCAAAGGATAGATTTATTAAATGAGCTAAAATCGGGCTAAGCTCTTGTTTACAGTATTTAATTACTTTTGTAGCGATTTCGTCATATCCTTCTGCAGATGTATTATTTAGCGATTTAATTAAACAATTTATTTCATTTTGATCACATGGTGTTAGGAATATGGTAAAAAAATTAAAATCAAAAAGTATTTATTCAATATAAGCCCTAATGAGGCACTTATGAACGTAAACTTACTCCGGTTCCAAATACAACTTGAACTGAGAAGACTCCGGCAAAAAACTCAGCAAGCTTTTTATTTGTACTTACAAGTATTATAATTTACAAACGATATATTATTATATAACAATAGCCTGCGAAGCGAACAATTCATTCAAATGCATTCTTATGTTTGACTATCTTTTTAAATGTATTTAAATAATTGCAATTGTACAAATTGTAGGCTTAATTTACATTTACTTCAACTAAGGGAACAGTGAAAGTTTCTTCAGAATCGGTTCAGTAGTTTTCAAAATATGGATTAATAAGTGTGTCGGCCTGGCTTATTGATACCAGCTACGGGTGCGGTCTCAAAGGGAAAACATCAAATTCAAGTCAAATTCTAGTGCATGTAAGAAAAACTAAACATGCCTATTAGAGATCTCTATGTATATATAAAAATTAATCCCTATTTCCCTTGGTCATGCAATAACTTGAGAACGACTTTACCAACTTCATCTTTCTATTGAGAAGATTCTTACAGGAAAATAAATAAGTAAAAGACGGGTAATCCATTGATGAAAATAATTCGTTAAATTGGGAAAAGCCAATACCAGTAGATATAATGCCAGATGTTGCAGCTTTATTTAAATCCTGGTTTGATTTGGGTTCCGAGTCGAGACTAAATTTTAAATTGCACATGTTGCATTTCAACGTGTATTTGGAAAGTAGTCCTTTTCTTTTTTCTCCAATAATGTGGACATTACTCAATGTACATCCAAACGCTTTGTATTGATTACATATTGTTTGAAGTGATTTAAAAAATGATCCAAATCGATGATTCTTCGTCCATCCACGGGAATAATATGCTCAGTGGCGTGCATTGGTTTTCGGACTAGGTAGGCAGAAGAAATCTTGGCCATACACGCCTAAATATGGCTCTTAGATAGATCAGGTTTTTTGACCAAATTCGTAAAATTGTTTAGGTCAGCGTATCATTCCACACACATTTGGTATGATTCATTAGCAAACAAAATACATAATAACAGAATAATAGATTCGAATAACAGCACCCAGGTAGCCAGGTGTTTTTAATAAACATAATATCCTGTGTTAAAATGTCTAAGATTTTTACCTTTGTTTTGAATCCATGAATGTTTTGGAGTTGGTCTACAGCAAGTTACCTACTATTTTCAACAAACGAAAACTGACTAAAGGAAAGGACTAATTCATCAATACATTTTGCATCTTCACCACAAAATTTCTTCATTTCACACAGATACACTTCGCAAAATCACAATTAATAAAATTGTCTAAGATTTTTACCTTTGTTTGAATCCATGAATGTTTTGGAGTTGGTCTACAGCAAGTTACCTACTATTTTCAACAAACGAAAACTGAATAAAGGACTAATTAATCAATACATTTTGCATCATCACCACAAAATTCCTTAATTTCACACAGATACACTTCGCAAAATCACAATAAGTAAATAACAACAACACTGCATACAATGACGATACAACGCCAGCCAAACCATAAACAAACCAACACAAATAAATTGCGAAGTTATATTTGAGTTGCTCTAATGTTGGTAAACTAGTTTAGGTAGTTTAGGTAAGGTAGTTTTTTTAATTTGAATGGGTTACCTTACTTACAACAGAGTAGGTAAGGTTACTTTTGGTCCATAAATCGCGAATGTCAAATGTCAGTATGCTACGCATAGCAAAAGCGTCATTTATGCTTTCGTCGTATTATCTTAAAGAAGTGTGTGTGTGTGTATGAATATGCCGAAATCGTTTTAGTGTGCGTGAATTTGAGAGGCGAACTGGCGAGTGCCTGCGCGGCAAAGTTTAAAATTTCTTATTGAATGTTAGGTTAGATTTTTATTCAAAGTGATTATGTAGTTTAATTGAATCAAAATATTATTGTATTGAATCTTATGAGGTAGGCATTGCTTATTTGCCTATATGGAATGCACGCCACTGAATATGCTCTGCTTCGCTTCCACAATAGTTTATTACGTACCTGAAATAACCAGTTTCAATAATAAATTAATTATGTAATTTATGTAACTAGCACTTCGTTCTAAGTGAGTAATAATAAGTTAAGAAACGCAGAAATAAGGTACCCAATTACATTCAAACTTATATATGAGAAAAAAATGTATGTAAATATATTATATGTATGTATGTAAACTAAGAATTATATGTATTGAAAAAAGTTAAGATGTAAAAAGATAATAGACAGAAAGAGTTACTTACACTAAAGTACACACTAATAGGTAACGATAGTTAGATAAACTCACAATTCTACAGTTTGTAAAGCCATCAAATCAGGTTCGTTTGCATGTTTAGAACTACTGGCATCCATGTGTTCCGTTGGTATTTGCAATCTGTAATAAAATAGGCTATACGTTTCTTCTTACATACTACTAAAATGATATAATAATATGACCGTGGCCAATTACTTGAACGATTACCCTAATATTTAACCCTTATATAGTTCTAAATATTATTATATTTAGAACTAGCTGTCCCCCGCCGTTTCACCCGCGTTCCCAGGATAAAAAGTAGCCAATGTCCTTCTCCATACCATAGGCTATCTGCATGCCGAATTTCATGATGATCCGTTGAGTATTTGAGGCGTGAAGGCGTAACAAACAAACTCACTTTCGCATTTATAATAGTAGTAAGGATAACCAATAAGATATTTATTGAAGTAATTCAATTCACTACATAACATATACCTACCTAGTAGGTGGGTACCTACCAAGAAGTTGGATACCTACCTAATAACCTGTGCAAACTTTATTTACTCTGTTGTGAAAACATTTAGTATCTAACCTAATAAGCTAGGCGGTTGATACTCACGGCCACGGGTCCACGTGCGGTACATTTTCTGTATTGCAGTCAGAATCGGGTATTTGTTTATTTCTGAAAATGAAAAATGTATGTAGTAGGTACAATTATGATGAGGTATGTACGTTGGTATTTGCATTCTGTAACAAAATAGGCTTTACTTCTCTTTATCTCATACTAATAAAATAATATGTGACCGTGGCCATTTACTTGGACGACTACCCTAATATTTACCAATAAAATGTTTATTGTAAAAATTCAATTTACTGCATAATATATACCTACATAGTAGGTAGGAACCTAAATGTACATGCTTTACTTACGCTGTTGTGAAAACATTTTAGTATCTAACCTAATTAGCTAGGTGGTTGATACTTACGGGCACGGGTCCACGTCCGGTACCTATATTTTCTTTATTTCGGCTACACATCAAGATATAAATTTCCAGTATAAGCTGATCTCGCATTGTATAGGATTTCCGTACAATGGAAGGTCAGATCAGAGGAGCTTATACTGGAAATTACCTACTTTTCTTACCCATTACAATAATCAGACTCAGAATTTATTGGTAGATACAAACCAAAATGCCTTCCTAGGTAAAACACATATTATGATTCATTTTAGGTAGGTACTTACTTCAATATTTTATTCATAATATGTGTAGCATTTTCTTTTCTCCAATTCCATCTTTTCTTTTCTTGTCCCGATCATTTCCCATTTAAAACAAAATACACTTCACTTATAATTTATTAGGTACGTATCTACGTGGGTCGTGAGAGCAAGAGACACGGGTTCCCCGTTCGCACGCCGGAGCGCGACTGAATCTGTGCGGCAGCGCATCGTACCACTCGAAATATTTGAGATTTAATTTCTAACAAATTAAAATAAAACATTATTTTAAATTCAAATCATATAGTACACGTATTGTACTAACTACAGTTTATATAAAAAGTTTCATTAGTATAGGTAAAGTATTAATTGACTACTGCGGTTTATTTGTAAAATTCAGAGGGAAGTTTGAGATTTTTTTCTATCGAGAAAATGTTTAGGAATCGTGTTTTCACATCATACAGGAGTCAGTATATATCCTCAACTGTACTATATATTTTTTTCAAAATTATTGATTGTTTACTTTTATTGATGTGCAGGATCAAAGGAGGACTTTTGAGGTGGGGTAAGGCCTTAAGCGGGTTTTTAGGGTTCCGTAGCCAAATGGCCAAAAACGGAACCCTTATAGATTCGTCATCTCTGTCTGTCTGTCTGTCCGTCTGTATGTCACAGCCATTTTTTTCCGAAACTATAAGAACTTTAATGTTGAAACTTGGTAAGTAGATATATTCTGCATTAAGATTTTCACACAAAAATAGAAAAAAAAAAAATTGGGGGTTCCCTATACATAGAACTGAAACTCAATTTGTTTAATAGGTCTTCAAAAATGATATTGAGGTTTCTAATATCATTTTTTTCTACACTGAATAGTTTGCGCGAGACACACTTCCAAAGTGGTAAAATGTGTACGTAACTGTAACTTCTAAAATAAGAGAATGATAAATCTATAAAAAATATATGATGTATATTACGATGCAAACTACCAACGAAAATTGGTTTGAACGAGATCTAGAAAGTAGTTTTTTTTAATACGTCATAAATTGAAATTCATATCAAATACTCACTACCATTTACATTTACATTTATATACATTTACATACCTACCATTACATTTATATACCTACAGGTTTGTACGGAACCCTCGGTGCGCGTGTCTGACTCGCACTTGGCCGGTTTTTTTATTAGATCTTGTTTTAATTACAGTAGCACTCGTATTTTGTTGACATCCTCGTTATAATGTCAATGAAACTGGTTCTTAGGGGTTCACCCGCTATCGCTATTCTACCCCTTTAGAGGATTAATTTTGAAAAACGACTCAAAGTCAAAGTCAAAGCCATTTCAATTTAGGGCACTTATGAAAGTCGACGCTGCTGAAGTTACCTTAAGTTCTAGCCCCAGCGGTTTGGGTTGTATGTATGTTGATTGAGTCAGTCAGTCAACAAATAGTACGAGGTTTATCAAGCGAGCGATTTAAAAATCGAACCTATATGTTTGCAGCTGCACTTCGGGCCCCGGCCTCCACTGAGCGACATGTCGCGAGGCGGCCTCGCCTCGTTACCAACACAAGAAATGAACCATCATTTAAACCGATTATCGATACTCGCACCCGTTTGCTGTTCGCCCGCTCGGTTGACAATCTACCGATTCATTATCTTTTGCAACTCATGTCATTTACCTACTCTTATGGGAGCTTTCCGCGCTGTAATTTCACTCCTATCCTATTTTACGTACTTAGAATTTTTAATACATTTTAAAAAACTTCACTATATTTACTGATAAGGAATTTGTGTTAAGTTACTAGATTTCCTTTTGAGCAGTGCGTTTATATATAGTCAGCAGTCATATAAACTCATGGGCCTTATCGATCGAAGACAGGTTGCGTACTTATTTTTTCTACAGGAGTGTGCTCATGAATTGATTGAAACAACCATTCCCTATTTTATACGGAAACAAGACGCCGTGAAAATTTCGACCCATATACGTTGTTGATATGTTACAATTTGGGGACTTTCACGACCAGAAATAATAGGTCACTTTGGGGCAAGCTTGCTCCACCTTACGCATCGTCATCGTCTTTTATGGATTAGTCAGTCCCCAAATGGCTTACGTTTCGCGACAGACCCATTTAACATTTAAAAGAAACCATGCGAATGTGGTCAAGCCCGGCAGGGCATAACAGGATCTCCCTTTCAAAATCTGAAGTAGCCCGACTTGGGAGGGGTGCAGTGAGTAAGCTTGCTGGAGCTCCATGAGGGGGCACTATGCGAAGACCAACACAGTGGCACTTTCTACCTCTCACCTCTTGAGGGTCACCCTTTTGGGTGTGAAGAGTTTTTTCGGGGCTGGCAACGTTTATTCCCTTAATGTTGCAAGCGTCTATAGGCTACAGTGTTGCGGGCTGTACGCATGTTTGTCTTATATAAAAAAAACGTACCTACTACATATAATACATTTAAAAAAAAAGCATTCCAGCATCAAAACTCAATAATAATATTAAGCGCGGTCAGCGTCCACGTTCGGCATGAATAAATTGTGGACATGAACGATAACTCACGTCGTGTCGTGTCGTGTCCGCCTCGTTAGCGGCGCGTGACGAGCTCTCGTCTAAACCGATTACCGTATCGACAGGGTTCCGATTGTCGACCTTTAATAATGTTGCTCGCATAGTGACATTTATAAATCACTAATTTATTTATCACTAGCTTTCGTTCCACGCTTTCATTATGCGAGCGAGGCTTTCCTGGCATTAAAAGTAATAGGAGAGGGATTTTGTATTGAGTTGGAAAGTTTAAGAGGTATGCTTACTAATAATATCCTAGATAAGTAATTCTTCACACACGGCTATCGGATCCCAAGCTACACAGAGCTTGTACTTAGAAATCAGTGACTGCTGATATACTGTCATGACAACGTGACTGCCAGCTCGTCTTAGCTACTATATGAATATTTTGATTTGAGTATAACACCGTAAGACCGCAGACACTTAGGGTCACCGCTCACTGTAACAGCACGGCTACGCCTCGGCAATTACCTTGACATGCAGGTGAGGCCTTTCAATCGTATAATCGTAAGTAAATTTTATAATGACTAGATAAAATACAAGCCACTAGTCATGCTGACCACACGCTTCCAGCGAGCGGTCCGCTCCTTTGCTCCTCGCAGGCGGCGCGCTAGCAGCTAGTGGATGGATTGAGTTGTGGTGGTGCCGGGCCGTTGCTGCGATGGAGCGGTGCTGATATAGTGGGCGATGACCCTTATAGGTGACTGTAGACTGTGGAAACTGACTCTGTACTGCTGGAATTTATCGGTAGTTGCTCACCCTTAAAAACGCACGCAATTATACATTAATAGCATTCAATGACAACGGAATTCAGTAGGTTCATTCATTTTAATCGTACAGTGGTTTTTGGCAAAAGCAAATGCAGTGACCCAAATTCAGAAAAAGGTACTAAAGCTTTTAAAAGTGCACAAACCATAGCATCAGTTTTTATTCGTTTACTTACTCATAGTTGTTTTCAATCAAAACTCAGTTCATTGATTCAAATGTGAATGCTCTGGAAACTACAAACAACATCCTCGTAAAAATTCCGCCATATTTACTTTGTTTTCTGCCTGCGCTGACACACGGTTTTTCGGGACGTATGTCGCAAAATATTCGACTGAAAATTAGTTCTGAGGTACCTATGTATAACTACCTACTTACTTCAGAGTAAAAGTGAGTCATAATCCTTACCTAAAGAATAGCGATCACCAGGTGCATTCATCACGTTACCACATTAGCGAGACGTAGAAAACGTCACGTAGAAAAATATTGTGTTGTTAGTTGAATTACTTTTTAATAATCGAATATGGCATCCATTTTGAAATTTGAAACAATGAAGTATTTATTCATTTGAAATATGTTTAGAGTTCTATTTTTTTAATTTGAAAATGATGTTCCGTAAAAAAGCCCGGATTCCTTATTCGAATAATAATGATTTTTGAAATATAAAATATCCATCCACTTTTCTATAATTCCCAGCAAACTTTTTATTCGACTGTTTCATAATTCAAAGATTCATTCAAGTGTCGACCGTATCTCCGGTGAAACGACAGTTGTTTTACAGCATTTCAAGTTTGAACGACTTGAAGAAGAATCGGAACGGGATTGTGTCGAAATGTAGCCAGCACTGTAAAGAAAGAAATCAGTAAATTAGTAGAATTTGTATTATTCCAACACGGTAATATGATATTATTTCTTCTCCTATATATTTCCTGTATTGTTATGAAATAGAAAACATTAAGAAAGAAAGAAAAAAATAGTTTATTTCCACCAGAACGCACATAATAAAAATAAGTAGGTACATACAAAATAATATCAATAATAGTGAAAAATAAAACAGTAGCAACAATAATAATCATTATGTTTCCTATTTTACCAAAACTTACAAATCTTTTTTTTTTCGTTGATAATTCTTCGCTTTTCGGAGATTGTACTATTTTCATTCAACATAGAATTATTGCATGTACGTAGAATGCTATGATTTTTACGAGACGAAAGTAGATTTTCATATTTTGTAGTTGGCAACACTGGCTCTTATTCAAATGCCCCAATAAACTGAACTTATGATGACAACAATGCTCGTGGCATGCGTACTCCGAATATCGTCAGCCAAGTTTTTAAGATGCGGTGGAAATAATTATCCTTGAGAATATAATATTGTAAGACGTAAGGCGCATGTACGTTTGTATGTAGAGAGTTGTTAAATATGGTTCAATAAAGCATAGAATTGTTTTTTTTTACTGTTGTGAATTAATAATATAGATAGTATCACATTCCAAATTCAAATTCTCAGATGTTTTTTTTTATGCGACGAAGTCGGTAAAGAAGCATACGGCCCACCTGATGGTAAGCAGTTACCGTAGCCTATGGACGCTTGCAACACCAGGGGCGTCACTCGCGCGTTGCCGACCCTTCCCCCATCCCCACCTAAACTAGTAGAGATATAATATAAAGGTGAACGCACACTTATCCGAGCCGAACGCGCCGAACGCATCGAACGAAACGAATTTTAGAATTCTGTATATGAAATCTTATGAAAGCACGCACACTTGCCCGCGTCGAATCGTCCGAATCTGGAAGAACCCAAAGAAGACGCCAAAAAAAAACAAAAAAAAAAACCAACATATTGGGAACAATATGACATAAAATAAAATGAACAAAAAACTAGCATAGTTTCGACAAAAATCAATATACCCCAGAACCATCTAAAATGCACATCCAATACATTTTTCTCATAAACCAAAGAGATATTGCCAGATATCACTTTTACGTAAAATATCAAAAATAGTCGACGTGGTGATATAGTCCTCGTATCTTTGCCATGGTGAAATGTACTTAATGATGTAGGAGATAGGGTACACAGTTGCGTGTGACAGGAGGTGGGGGATATTGAAATTTCATCGAAGCAACAAGCATACGCAAGTGACATGAAGCTGTTACGGCTCGTTACCTACAATGTTACGTTTGGTGTAAATTTGAAACGATAGCGTAAATCTTTGACATCAAGGATTTAATTGCTGACGTAAAATTACGCTGAAACTGCTAGAATTAAAACTAATGTTACTTTAGTGTCTATACTGTTTTTTGAGAGAGTTAGAGCATAGCGTTTATTCGCTCAAAGAGCAGCTCTACTGGGGAAGTACCTCCACCTTACAGAATACCGCAGCCAAATAACTTTATGTTGTGTAAAGTTGTGTTCCTGCGCGTGAGAAAGTGAGCCAGAGCTCATAGGGGAGGGGGGAAAGGTCGGTAACGCGTGAGCGATGCTTCTTGTGTTGCAAGCGTCCATATGGCTACGGTAACCACTTACCATCAGGTGGACCGTATGCTTGTTTATCGAAAAACTTGTATAAAAAAAAAAAAAAAACGTTGTCAGAGACCTCAATTTATTTATTTTCAAAGACGTACGAAACAGTACAGAAATTGAAACAATTTACAAAGTAATTTAGTTTGGATGTCGACAGTCTGATGTGTGTGACAAGTACAGATATACACACAGCGTTGACAACTTGACAACATAAAAAAAGACAAATCTAAAATTAGAACAGAATTGGCCCTGATTCTGTTCAAAAATAAAATTAGTTTAGTTGTACTAAACTAATTTTATTTTTTTCTCTTTCTGACAAAGAACATAAGAAAAGGATGTAAGAAATGTTGTCCTGTCAAATTAGTTCAATGCTTGTTTTCAATATAAATTTAGTCGCCATCTATCGCGGTTACGCCTAAATACACGGAAAATAAGACGGTAAAGATTAATTTGACAGCTTTATATATGTTCTATCCTTTTTCAATAATGTTCGTAAGAAAGAGATGAGATGTGACTAAAATTAGTTTAGTGTGATTTACAACAGAATCGGCACCATTATCAAATAAAAAATATCAAAAAAGTTTATATGAAAAACAAAAAAACGGTAATTAAGTGTAGGTAATGATTTGTTGTCTCTAGACCTGTCTCTGTCTATAGCTATTCAATAAACAAAGGTAGAGATACTTTTATCAGTAATTAAATTCTTATTGACGTCTCTGACAGCGGCAGACGGCAGTATCTGCTATTTCTCTACGTAACTAAATTTCAATCATTTTCGATTTGAAATCGGTTCAATATAGCAGTTTTCTGATAACTTTTTTACGTTCTGATAACTACAAATACAAACAGTGGTTTACAATTCAGAGGTTATTTTAATCTGAATTTCATTGCATCGAATTTATGGAGTCCAGGTCATTAAAAGGATCGAAGTTACTGAAGTTAAAACTGGTTTTAACTAAGCCTTTAACTAAGACTAGCTAAAAATAAAATTACAAAGAATCTAAAATCTAAACTAATGATAACCATTTAAACTTAGATTAACAAAAATATCTTATAAAATCTATGTTAAAAATAAAATTAACTAAGTATTTGCATTTTAATGTACCAATAAAAAAGAACCTTATTAGCACAATTAAAAACAACAAAGTTTTAATGCACTACATTTTACACTAGCAATTAAGAAAGTTGTGTTTCCAAAAAACTAGCAAGAAACAGTTCTCGCTTCAGTTTCATCACTTCGCAACTCAATAAATACGATAAATTGAAACGTTAACTGTCACACTGTCAGTAACTATTGAATTTGCACTTTTTCAGATAGTTTTATTGCGAGTTTTTAGGGTTACCTATCGATGAAATGATATAAAGAAGCCATTGGAAGAAAATAATATAAGGTCTCATTTTTTTTAAACACAGGTTAAATCATAGACGTTAGATTTCGCTACTTTGCAAGAGTGAAAGAGACGCATACACAATTTTGACGTGAGTCAATAATTTTTCGAGTATCAACCTATATCAACCCGGGTGCTTATGTATGATTTCGTATTTTACTGAAAATAATTACGATCGTCGAAATAAAACTAGAAAAGTGTGTGTTATAGACATTGTCACTTGCTCTTGAAAATGTGATGTGAATAGAAAGAAATAACCCACATAATTATATAATAAATAAATATCCTGTGACATTCCTCACACACGGTCATCTGATCCCAAACTAAGCAGAGCTTGTACTATGGAAACCAGATAACTATTATACTACATATACTACTTTTTGTTTGTAAATACATACTTAATATACATAAATACACCCAGACATGGACATACAGAAATGTTCATGCACACAAATACACGAATCGAACCCACGACCTGCAGCGCGATAGGTGGAATCTCAACCAGAGTTTTAACCAACCGCGCCAGGTGGTCCGTCTATAATATATAGGTACGTTAATTTTTTCATTGGAATGTTTTCAACTATTTTTATCACAATATAATCATTAATCTCCAAAATCAGTTTTTATAATCTATAAATCTAACATATTACTATTTCATAGTTATACTAAACCGCAATGTATTTATTTATGCCAACCAATTTAATTCTAATTTCGTTTTACTAAAATTAAATCTAATTCATTCAGTAGTCCTCAGTAGCTAACTCGTATCGGAGCCGTAGCATAATTTGTAAAGATTGTATAGTAGTGACGTCATTGCTACACTTTGTAGCTGATGCTAACATTTCTAGTATACTATTAAGGTACCAAAAATGCACGGCCCACTTAAGACGGGAGTTGGGCTGCGATTATTCCATACAAATGTATTCCCCTGTTTTCTTCCTGAATAGAGTCTAGAGTCATCTTTTTTTTCCTATAATCAAGTTCTGCTTTGGACACGTCCCTGTTACTTTTTTACAGCAACTAATTATTAAAAAAATTATGGCCCTCCAAAAATTACAATAAATGCCCTATTTTTCCTAGTGATTAAAAGATTTTGACATAAAAGAGAGTAATAGGGACCTAGATAACCCCTTACTTAAAATTTTAATGTAAAAAATAATTGAATCGGCTCAGTTTTTGAGGAGGAAAATGGGGAAAACGATTACGTCAATTTTTTTGTGAATAAATCGGTTTGAGTTGCAGATGTCCCTATCGCACATAGCGCATAGCATAGCGGCATAGCAGGACGGCAATAGTATCTTCAAATACCTATTTTTCAAATTGCTCGCAGCTAGGAACCCCTCTTAATAGTTACAACCACTTCACACCCAGAAGTCGTTATGCCGACAGTGGCAGGGAATAGCGTAGTGTCATTTGGTACAACAACGGTAGTTCCCCAACATATCCAGCACAGCGCCTTCGCATGGAGCTACTGGTGAACTTACACGCCGTAGGAATGACACCACTAAATAAAAAATGGATTAAATTAGACGGGAAACACTACTACTACTAATGTATAATTCTTAATAGGAACACAAATTATACCGACCTAACTATTACATCAGTCTGCTTAAGTTTTCTATTTATTTACTTATTAAATATTTATTCAGTCTACTTTGTAATTTTGCCAACGCGCCGGTTGTCATTGCGATTAGAATGTAAATATTATGTGATGAATGTAAGCTTGTTTTGAAAAGAGTAATTGCTGAGTTTATTGCCGGCTCTTCTCAGCAAATGCAACCGTCCGAACCAGTATTAGAGTCAGACTTTTCATAAGTGCCTGCGAAGGTCTATTTGAATATATGATTTTGAATTTTGAATACAATTTTTATTTTCATGAACACCTGAACACCTGCACAAATTAAATAGGTACAACAATTCTAACTCGCCTTCAAACTACGAATCGTTTCCCAGTACACCGTAAATAATATACGTGTAACTTCGACAAATTCCCGTATGTTATTGGCACGCGGCAAACTAGGGTTAGTAACTTTGGCATATCGATATAGATCTGCAATTACTAGACGTGTGTCAAGGCACGAGCGTTGTGCCGGCACGGCTCGTTACCCTCGCTCGTCGGGTGGCGTGTGGTACAATTTAGACGCGTACAGCGGGAGATTATAAGCTAGCTTTATTTAATTCGATTGTCATACAGCGATGCAAAGTGGTAATACCCGTACTTTGTTATAAGCACTTACTTGCGCGATCCGGAAGCGAAATTAGAGAGCTAATTCTCATATAACCTTCGGCTCATCGTCATTATACCATTCTGAGTTTGTCAAAATTATGCAACAAAGTCAGACTGCCACAGATTCAATTATAATTCAAATTAAGAAATTATTTATATAACGTTATTTTAGCCTACTATACATAACGTGATCATAGATCCCGCTTTATGAGGTATAGTCCCGCTTTCAGGCTGTCTGTCCCGCTGTCCCCAGTGAGGGCAAAAATGTCCCGCTTTCTCAAACAGCAGCAAGCGTGTCGAAAGTTTTTTTTTCTCTAATCAATAAAATATGGGCAAAGGTCAAAATGCAGTTAATCTTGAAAATCCGTTTATTGAAAATGTTGATAAGCAAGTTTAACATAAACATATAATGTAATGAGTTCCTTCCTGCTGGAAAATAGACTCCACATTTTGAAACAATATTGTTCCGCCGACAAATACGAAACAACTGCAAAGTTTGCATGTCACTTAAGCTTTGTAGCTAAACTATATTATTCACTATAATAACTCAGGTAAAATATAATACAAACTACTTATTAATTGTTCTTCGTTTTGTAATAAAAACTAGTAAGATTGACTAAAACTCTCAAGTTGGAAAGCATCTATCCGACCTGTGCACCGACCTCCGACAGCTGCTCTTGAGAGCCTGTTCCTTCTAGGCTTTGTGTGCTTACCACCTTCGGCCACATCATCACTTACCATGGTGAGATTGTGGTAAACACAAGCCTAAACAAAAAAGAAATACTAAATCCGGCCCGTCCATCTTTGTAAGTCAAGTATACAAGGAACTACGAGGAACTGCCGACCCTACCAAAATCTCAACACCGTCCTTGAAGTACCCCATGCAATTTTGTCTATGCAAAATTTTATAGAGGTCAGATTGTTTGGGCAACGAAACTAGACCACACTTCTCTTTGCAACGTAATCATTACCCGACAGTTGTTTGTGTCAGATATGAAACCATGCAGATTATAATGGTGCGTCCATGCTACGCGAATCGAGCACGAGCCGACCCACGAACGAACCTACAACGAGCCTACAACGCGTGCTCGTTGTAGGCGAATCCCTTTGTTCGTGAAAAAGCTCACAATCGCGCTCGTTCGAGGCTCGTAAGCCCGTCCACGCTACGCGAATCGTGCTCGCAGTGTGCTCGTTCGTTGCTCGGCTCGTGCTCGGTTCGCCAAGCATGGACGCACGATTAGATGAGGCTTTGACGATCGACAGGTGACCCTTCTGGCCTTTTGTTGGTGTTAAATATTACCAGTCACTTAAGCCGACCTACTCAACCTGATTGTTTATTCATGGGTTTGTACATGACTTTTCCTCTTACGACCTTAACGTTAACAAACATGCATATGTTAAGCATTTATATCCTAAAGCCCATCACACACGTAGCTATAATATATATTAATATGCCAAGCTATAATATAAATGCCAGTACAAGTTGGTGAAGTAACAGAAATATATATTATAGCTGCGTGTGCGGTCACTCAAAAGATTAGTAGTGAAAATATATCATAATATGCTTTGCTATGATTCATATTAATATATATTATAGCTACGTCTGTGATGGGCTTTACTAGCTATCCCCGCGGTTTCACCCGCGTTCCCGAGATAAAAAAGTAGCCTTATATACTCTGGGATTATCCTTCCTATTAGTGAAAGGATTGAAGAAACTGGTAGTTCCAGAGATAAGCCCGTAGATTAGCAGACCAACAAACAATAAAAACTCTTTCGCTTTATTACATGTATTATATATAGTAGACGAGGTATTAATTAAGCCGGAAAAGTTGTAGTACATACTGCGGCTTAAGATTCTATACAAACTTAATTCTCCTGCTCATATAAGTTTGTAATCGTAACTTTTTATGTTATTCAATGTATTTTCGGGCAATAAAAAGCAATATCACATAGCACAAGTACAATTTACTCTACTTGTGCTTTTTGAAAAATTTCATGATTTTGACATCAACGGAAAGTATGGTTTGATAAGTGAGTTTGAGAGAATCAAAATATGTTGCATAAATTGTCTATAGATTTGGTTTTTAAGAAATAAAAAGAAAGCTTCCATCGCTTCAACGTGTCACTTAGACCTCCAAGTTTCACTTCAATTTATCCTTATTATAAAACTAGAGTTAGCTTACGATTGCATCCGCGTTTAATCTTGCTTATGGAAGATGCCTGAACAAAGGAACTACAAATATTTCATACCCGTTTCATTTATGTCCTAAGATATTCTTCCTACACTAATTTAAGCTTTACAGGTTGTTTATTAATGTTTAAAATTGCATTCCACACTGTAAATAACACTATCCGGATCCGGGCACTGAAACTTTTGGAGAGAGAATGAGATATGATTAAATTCTATGTAAAAGATAAAAGTATTGTTAAGATATGTCAAATTATTCTATGTCGAAAAGAATAATAATTTATCAAAATTCTAAATTCAAAATCATTTATTCAAAAAGACCTTCGCAGGCACTTATGAAAAGTCTGACTCTAATACTCTAATAACGGTTCGGAAGGTTGCATTTTCTGAGAAGAGCCGGCAATAAACTCAGCAATTACTCTTTTCAAAACAGGCTTAGATTCATTACATAATATTTACATTCTAATCGCACTGAAAACAATTGCGTGCCCCGGCGCGGCGGCAAAACTACAAAGTAGACTGAACCTATATTTAATAAGTAAATAAATAGCAAACTTAAGCAGACCAGCTCCCACAAGCAGCACCTGTTATCATTTATATCTATTAGGTTTTGGTATAATTTATCTTTTTTTGTTTGAAGTAACTCTTTCTAACAATGAACATAAAAGGATGTAAGAAATTTAGTCCTGTCAAATTAGTCCAATGCTTGTTTTCAATATAAATTTAGTCGCCATCTATCGCGGTTACGTCTAAATACTCGCGGATGAAGACGGCAAAGTCAAATTTTTCTATCCTTCTTAAATAATGTTTGTAAGAAAGAGATGTGATGTGACTAAAATTAGTTTAGTGCGATTTATAACAGAATCTGCACCAGTGTCGAACTTTTCATTGAAACTACTTGTTTAGGAAAATGTTTAATCAAATTTTGAATAACTTTTTATTAACAACAAATATGTACAAAATACAATCTATATTTACAAAATATAATCTATATATAGAAAATTTCCTCAAGCCTGCCGCTGCTTCCGATTAACGGCAAGGTTCCCAGAAGGCTGGCAGGCAGGCTTTGAATAACTAAATAAATTTATCTTTAGATCAAGAATTTAATTTAGTACTTAAATCAGGAGAAAGATCCACAAAATATTACAATATTATTATAAATAGGTGAAGTAGGATGTAGGGAATCTCTGGAACTAATACGATTCTGAAAATTCTTTCACTAATAGTAAGCTACATTATCCCCTATAGTAATGCGGGTAAAACCATGGGTGACAGCTAGTATGTCATAAAAATACAAACATCTTATGGTGCGTCCATGCTTGGCGAACCGAGCACGAGCCGAGCCACGAACGAGCATACAACGTGCACGATGCGAATCCCTTTGTACGTGAAAATACTGACAATCGCGCTCGTTCGAGGCTCGCGAGCCCGTCCACGCTACGCGTATCGTGCTCGCAGTGTGCTCGTTCGAGGCTCGGCTCGTGCTCGGTTCGCTAAGCATGGACGCACCATTACATTTATGACGTTGAATGACGTCACATCATTAGTAGAATTGCTGGCTACAAATTTGGAATATATCGATATAAATTTGCAATTACTAGACGGGTGTCAAGGCACGAGCGTTGCCGGCAAGGCTCGTTACCCTCGCTCTTCGGGTAGCGTGTGGTGTAATTTAGGAGCGCAGGGACGATAATATTTTCGCCATACATATTAGTACTGTATGTACAGTGTGTTATAAAATAACTGCATATGTCTTCAACTATGAGGAATGTCCAGAATATTATTATAAAAAAAATCCGGGATTAAAACCTTATTATATTCCTAAAACTAAAGGGCTAAAGTGTATACAGGCTGTTATAAATACGAAGCTCTATTTTGAGCGTTAAGAGGAAATGCTGGTGACGTTTGTTCGTAATCCTCAGTTTCCTGTCTGGATAATGACACTAGAGCAATGATTATTCTACCATGCAATCTGTAGGTACCACTGTATGTCCCTCGGTTGTGTTTTTCTCCATACATTAATTATTATAAGAATTAGGAGCCTTCTAAAATCACAAAAACTTGCCATTTTTAACGTCCTTATCGGACGTCTAGCGAACAAATTTGACGAATGTAAAAAAACAAAGGAAAACCGACAGACATAGCCAAAGCCCTTCTTATTATGATTCTTGTTTTTTTTTTCGATCCAGTTTTGGAGGAGAATACCGACGATTACGAAATAGCGATTTCGTCTAATTTAAAAAGGTATAATCGGTCCAAGCTGTAGTTGTCTCTATCGCCCTCGGGCGGGATAGCTCGGGCACAGCGCGACAGCAATAGATATGTTAAAAACCTATTTTTCAAATTTCTTGCAAACATCCTTTCCTGCGCGTGTCGTTTGCATGTTAATGCAATTGCGACGATAATCTTAATGGCCCATTGCTAACATGTTGGTACTGTCGCTGTGCCTTTACGTATATTATGAATAAACAACCTTATAAACCTACAAATAGAGTACCGATACTTATATTTATAGATATAGATACTTAAATTGATTAGTAATATATTTTCATAATTAAACATCCATTAATTTTATAAGTTGAAATTACAAAAAAGTTTAAAATAAATTTATAAAATTAGGCCCCCTCGGCATTGTTCCGAAGATGCTGGCAGCATTTCCTCGCTGTATCGCAATGCTGATGCGTTGTGCGAAGAAGCTGCCAGCTCTTCGGTCCCCAGTGGTGACCACTAATCTTTTCGCCAGTTCTTTATATAACTTGCGAGCACCGGAACCCCATGGACCTAGGGTCTCGACACCAAAAGGAATGAAATTATATTCGGCGCCGAGACCCCTATATTTATGTTTTTTTATAGTCTCGGCCGCTTCGGCCGCCGCTCCTGCTAATTGCTAAGAGTACCGATTAATTTGAAATGTTTTATGGCGGTTGTGACGTTGAATGCCGTGATAAATAAATAAATATCCTGTGACATCTCACACACGGTTATCTGATCCCAAACTAAGCAGAGCTTGTACTATGGAAACCATTTAACTGATTACTACTTTTTGGAAATACATAATTACACCCAGACTCAGGATATGCAGACATATTGATGCACACAAATGTATGTCCTGGGAATCGAACCCAAAACCTGCAGCGTGATGGAATCTTAACCAATCACGCCAACTGGCCCGTGAAAAGGTAAAGGATAAGGCTGCATGTCCACCAGAGATGTGAAGCAAGAGATGTGTTTTAGCTGTCAAAATTAGATCGCTTCATTTTTACGATACTTCTAATTAAGTGTCCTATTATATTAATACATTTTTTTTTACATTGTATGTTGCCTGTTTCTAACCAAAAGTGTCCCAAACTATATCTTAATTTTTCTTTTTTTTTTTTTATTTATTTATTACAAGATTCAAACGGTCTTTTACAAATTTTATATATAAACATGTTAAACAAACAAACCTGGAGATCTCTTAAAGATTTACAAATGAGCTATATGGACATCACAGAACCTACGGTCTACAGTACACATAACAATCTTAAACGGATTAGCCGTTAGCGGCATGACTTTCTCAAAGTTTTGTTTGCTCTTCTAGTATTATTCTTATTCTTTTATATTTTAGACTTTCGTACTATTGTCAATTCGAAATATTAACATTTTATTTACACTATGTTATGGGAGAAGCCACTGGCTCGCCTATAGATTCAAAAATAAGCTGTAATGTTAGCTCCCTAGCTACACATCGTTGGTGGAAAGCCACCCTTAAGGTTTTGCTGTGGACTTGAATCCTAGAATGAGGTTGAGCTTTTGGTTCAAGCACTCAATCTGAAAATGTCTTGACAGCTGTTTCTTTGCTTAACTGACTGACAAAGTGACGGGCAGCAAGTAAGCTTTTTGTAGAAATAAACGTTTATTTTATTATTAAACACTTGACTTAAAAATATAAAACATAAAGAAATCCAGAGAAAACTAAACGCTTCACAACATTCTCAAAGCAACAGAATATATGAATTTCAAATAACAATGTTGAAATTCAATTCTAAAACAACATTGTAGTCTAGTATACTAGTTTCAAGTATATTTCTTGAGACAATACAGAATTTCAACTGTATTTGTACTATGCTTCATTAATCCTCTACGGCGTAGCGCTACGCCGTAGCGCCGTAGCAACGTCTACGGTATCAATTTCGTGTAATTGTGATTGCCGTATAAGTATTTTGTGTACGACTGTTCAATTAAACTATGGGATTATTTATTATAGTATTTAGATTATATATAGATTGAAAAATACCTGCGCACATTTCCCCAATATGTCCTGTAGAAAACCGATAGGCAAGCAACCTTTCTTTTATGGTAGGGCCTCGTGAGTTTCACCTTAAGAACTCGTCGTTTTTAGGGTTCCGTAGCCAAATGGCACAAAACGGAACCCTTATAGATTCGTCATGTCTGTCTGTCTGTCTGTCTGTCTGTCCGTCCGTATGTCACAGCCACTTTTTTCCGAATCTATAAGAACCGCATTAAGATTTTCACACAAAAATAGAAAAAAAACAATAAATTTTGGGGGTCCCCATACTTAAGGCTGAAACTCAATTTTTTTTTTTTAATAAAACCCATTAGTGTGGGGTGTCTATGGATAGGTCTTCAAAAATCATATTGAGGTTTCTAATATCATTTTTTTCTTAACTGAATAGTTTGCGCGAGAGAATCTTCCAAAGTGGTAAAATGTGTGTCCCCCCCCCCTGTAACTTCTAAAATAAGAGAATGATAAATCTATAAAAAATATATGATATACATTACGATGCAAACTTCCACCGAAAATTGGTTTGAACGAGATCTAGTAAGTAGTTTTTTTTAATACGTCATAAATTGAAATTCATATCAAATACTCAGGTCTACACTACCGTTCACTTATATACCTACAGGTTTGTACGGAACCCTCGGTGCGCGAGTCTGACTCGCACTTGGCCGGTTTTATTATTAGATTCTCCTGTCACGACGGATTCTTGGATTAAGGTCGTCAAGATGGAGTGTGATGGTGCTCAACCTACTGACCACCACTTGTCATTTTAAAGGGAGTATTTTTGATTCCTTTTAAAACCCTTCTACACGCAAATCAACGTCTTTGCAGCTATATAATTGAAGTTTTTAACTTGAAAAATGTTACCAAAAGGGAAATGACTTTTTTTTTTATACAACTAAGTCGGTAAACGAGCATACGGCCCGCCTGATGGTAAGCGGTTACCATAGCCTATGGACGCTTGCAACACAAGAAGCATTGCTCACGCGTTACCAACCTTTCCCCCCTCCCCTATGAGCTCTGGCGACCTTACTGACGTGCAGGAACACAACTTTACACAACATAAAGTTATTTGGCTGCGGTATTCTGTAAGGTGGAGGTACTTCCCCAGTCGAGCTGCTCTTTGAGCGAATAAACGCTATGCTCTACCTCTCTTGACTTGACGATGTAGACTCTTTTTCATTGACCATACTTTCCAGATCTTGCCCCAATAGACCTAATATAGGTATATTGAAAGTTTGTGAAACAGATATTATTGTTTAGGGCGGTTTTTGTCATCTCAAATATCATGTTTCATTAAAATTATGATTTCTATTTAAACGATTTTCAACCTAATTATTTCCACTATAAGGCTGGTAATGAAACACTTAGGTAACAAATGGGGATATACATTTCATGTCATCTATAAGCTCTGTAAGTAAGCGTGAAATATTGGTACCATTTCTGGTAATGACCTAGTCATTTCCAGGTCCTGACAGAAATGAAAATTACCCTGTGCCTGTACATTTAATTAACGACCTTAAGTTGACGACGTTAGAAACAGAATTATTATTGTATGATTTAATCGAGTAAGGTAAGTGTTGGTAATAATAATTATAATGTTGTGAAGAATTATATTATCTTAATATAATATATAAAATGATAAACTGATTGTTGATATATCAACGCACAGCCCAAACCGCTGGACCTAGAGATTTGAAATTTTGCACACAGATACTTTATACAGTGGAGGCATCCACTAAGGAAGGATTTTTGGAAATTCCACTCCTAAGAGGGTAAAATAGGGGGTGAAAGTTTGTATGCAAGTCCGTCAGTTTTGAACTTAGGATCTACAAATTTTGTGTATAGGCTGACGATTGAAAATTAATGTAAAGTTGTCACAGCGTTTGTGATAATTCCACCCCCGAAGAGGGAAAAGGGGGATTAAGTTGTATATGAAAGTCCTTCATTTCCGCAGTAAACATCTCAAAATTTATAATTATACAGTGTAGGTATCCACTAAAGAAGGATTTTTTAGTATTACACCCCTATGGGGGTAAAATAGGGGATGCAAGTTTGTATGAAAGTTCATCAGTTTCGAAGTTAGGACCTTAAAATTTTGTGATTAGGCTGATGATTGAACATTAATTTATATATGCCTCAGCGTTTTTGATAATTCCGACCCCGAAGGGGTTAAAAAGGGGATGAAGTTGTGTATGGAATTATACTAAATTTATTATTTAAGCTTATAGTTGGAAACTAACGCAACGAATATCGGTGTTGTTGGAATCTGAACTCTTAATTTTCACTTCTTAATTCATTCACACTATTTTGTATTGAAGTAAAAATATTGTACACGTGTATCATGTTATTAAGAAGCCTACTGCCGCCATCTATCTGTCTGTCTGCCACGAGAAAATTTCGCAGCTGTCTGTTTGAGGAACTTTTGGACAGATCTCCGCCCGTCGAACTGTCCGTCTGCTACGGGCAATTTTTAAATTATTATTTCATTTTTAAATTTAATACTAAGGTGTCACACAAGCATACTGCCCGCCTGATGGTAAGCGGTCACCGTAGGTATCACTCGTGCGTTGCCGACCCTACAGAAATATCTTCACACCCTTTTTAAAGACCCCCTGGCTATACTCCTTTGGGAAAGCCACGGTGGGGAGCTCATTCCACAGCCTGAGTGTACGCGGTAGAAAACTCCATTGAAATCGCACAGTAGAAACCATTTCGGTTCCAATATATGAGTTTGGACTCCCCGTCGATGGCGAAAGTTGCGATGGTAGAAGGTAGCCCGTGGGAATCAGATCAAACAATTCTTCAGAGAACTGTCCGTTGTACAAGCGATACACACATAAGGAGGCAGTCTCTCCTCAGACTGACAGACAGACAGAAACATCTCAGCTGTCTGTAAATTAGTGATAAACTTGTGGATATAGGTCCCTTGTATTCGTCTGTCTGTCTGTGTGCCATAAGCAAATATCTCAGCTGTCATGAAATGGTTGAGGAAATAGGTCTCATAGCGCAATTTTAGATAAATAATCCCGATCTCGACACTTCCCAAAAAAAAACATATTTCACCTTCCCATACATACATGGTGCATATTCCTGGCGGTAGATTTTCAGATCTTCTTCTTCAAATCGGGAACGTAAACTTTCCACAAATAGATGGGTTGATACAAATAACAACTTAGGTATAAATAAAATGTATACTGATGTTACAATGAACACAAACCGATAGAGTGGTTATGCGCGAGAGAGCCATTATGACTCCGAAAAATGACCAACCCGCTGCGATAAATGAAATGTTGATTTATTCATTTGAAGGTTGTTGCCACCATGGTCGATATAGAAAGAAGAAGAAAGAAAAAACATTTATTCAAATGTAACACAACACAATTACATACACATAGAAAGATAGACAAAAAAAAAGCAGAGATATAAAAAATATAAATAATTGTGTTGTGTGACATCAGAAATGGACAGCGACTCAGTTATAAACTATAAGCCCAGTACAGGTACCGGGCTACAGCACTGATTTTCAGTCGCTGCCAAAGGTGACGCCACGAACACCGTAATTAAAATATACCGTATATACCGTATTATGGATGAGTCGGTAAATTATCCTGTTCAATTTTTAAACTAGATCTTAATCTGCCGGGTAATCCATATGTAGGTGCTCCTGTCATAATCATTAGAAATATACGGCCTCCAAAATCGTGCTGTGGAACTAGACTTCAAGTAACAGCTCTCCGCCGCAATGTTATTGAGGCCAAAATATTAACTGGTCCTGCTAGAGGAGAAACAGTCTTCGTGCCGCGTATACCATTGATCCCAAATCCTTCGTTTAATTTAAAAGTGTACAGTTCCTTATCAAGGTTTGTTTCGCGATGGCTATTAATAAATCACAGGGAAAAACTCTGATATTTGATAGAGTTTATTTGCGACAGGACTGTTTCAGTTGTATGTGGCATGCTCACAATCAGCTCTCAATCTACCTGAATTTATGTCAAATATCACACGTAGTGGCGGGCAATTGCCATGAACAAAGCTCTATATTGTTACAATGAATCATATCTAGAAAAAAAAAACAACGCGGACGAAGTCGCGGGCTAAAGCTAGTAAGTAAATAAATACTATTGGAAATTCTCACACGTCTATCGGATCCCACACTAAGGGGCCGTCCATAAATTAAGTGAGGTGATTTTGGCGATTTTTCGACCCCCCTCTCCCCTTGGTGAGATGTCGTGAGATTTGGCTCGACCCTCCTCCCCCTCCTTTAAATGCGTCGTGCGTTGGAATTATTTAAAAACAACATACTTTTCTTAATTATTTTGATATTTTTAGAACGTAGCCTAGAATCTCACTGAAAATATCGAACAATAAAATACTAAAAAGGGAGCTACTAAAAAATCAAAATATAAAATTTTACACTGTTTCTTGCGGGAAAAAAATACGTGACATTTGTCGTGCACACTACCCCCCCCCCCCCTTTATTTCCCCCCCCACGTGAGGCTGAGATTAGGACGTTAGACGGACGAATATTACAAAAAAAATACATATCTACGTAGGTTATTGGTTTGTCCCCGACTGCAAAACCTTATAAAATTCAAGTTATATTCAAAATTATTTTTTGCTTTTCAGATTTTTCGGTGGTTTATTTTTTTGTTAAAAAGTTTTTATTTTATCATTTATTGTGGCTATACTCTACTAATTACTACATGCTTAATTTTTGATTTCTTTTGATGTAATACACAACTCAGCATTATAATCTGTGTGTGAACAATAAATCATCCCTATTTTCTTTAAAAAAAAAAAAAAAAACGCGTCCACTTTTAAACCTCCTCCGTATTTTCGTCGGTTAATAAAGGAATACTATGATAGAGCAAGGTTTCATGAAATATTGTGAGTACTATTTCAGAGTAATCAAATAGAATTTCACTGGATATTGGTAAAATACCCTTGACCTTGACGACTCTTCCTATGTGAAATAGAGTATAGTTGGAGGCGGCTTGAAAAACTTCTCCACCACGAAGTCCACCTCCATCAATCCGCAGTGGGCTTGCGCGGTGGAGTATGAGAACATTATGCCCTTTCATCTATAATCCTATCATATCCTATTTCTTACTACCTACAGCCTAACTTTCAGCAAGCTACAATTTTACTTAACCATTTTTTTAAATATCATAATACCTTCTATGTTCCGTGAAAACTTTTCAAAGTACTTTACCGAAGCAAAAATACAGGCCAAAGGTATGCAATGGACCATTATAAAATGTATGAAGGACGAAGCTCATATTCCTCCATATTTCTCCTTAACAGTCTGAAATAGTGTCATGAATTTTATAGTGAGATTTACGATATTAAATGTCATGATATCATTATATATATCATTCCTTTCACATATTCACAGAATTTATATTATTACCATTATACTAATGCAAGAGGCTCTGTAAAATAAATAAATAAATGTATTTATTTTTCTCTCACAAAAGGTTTCTTATGAACTATGTTGGTACAACATTATTAAAATAAAGTTAACCTGATTTGTGAGGGACTGGTGCCTGAGCTAGGTTTATAAAAACCTGTATTACAAGTCACCAGTGCCCCACTCCGCGGATTGACAATTTTAAAAGGTATTATAGTAATCCAAAAGGTTGTCAAAACGATCAACATTTATTGTATACAACTAAATATGGAGATGTAGCGACATCGAAAATCAGCGAAGAAGAGAGAAGGTTAACGATAGATGGCGTGGCGCCACAATACCCTGCATCGCGCTTACGAAGTTTTCTAGAGAATCTGCATATATGAATTGACGGGCCATTGGCGCAGTTGGTTAAGACTCTGGTAAAGATTCCACCTATTGCGCCGCAGGTCGTGGGTTCGATTCCCGCCCAGGACATGCATTTGTGTGCATGAACATGTCTGTATGTCCTGAGTCTGGGTGTAATTATGTATATTAAGTATGTATTTACAAACAAAAAGTACTATATGTATTATATCAGTTATCTGGTTTCCATATTTTTGTAAAAAAAAGTGACGTGCACTCTTTTAATACTAGAAATAAGCATAAACTTGTGACCTCTGCTTATAGACTCAAAAAAGTGCAAGGTTCATTTTTAGGACTGAGTATACAATTTTATAATAAGATCCCTAATAAAATTTTAAATTTACCGTCACATAAGTTTAAGGAATGTATTAAGGCCGCTTTAGTACAGAAGGCTTACTACAATATAACCGAATACTTAAATGATAAAAATGCTTGGGTGTAGCGCTCGCTCTACAGGAAACATCTGATGTAATAAATTTAAGTTTGATTTTGAAAAGAGTAATTGCTGAGTTTATTGCCGGCTCTTCTTAGCAAAAGCAACCTTCCGAACCGTGCATTAGAGTATTAGAGTTTGACTATTCATAAGTGCCTGTGAAGGCCTATTTGAATGAATAAATTATTTCATTTCATTTCATTTCATTTCATAGTACAAGCTCTGCTTAGTTTGGGATCAGATGACCGTGTGTGAGGAATGTCCCAGGTTTTTATTTTTATTTATATACAACTGTCTGACATGTACAGTTGGACCGCGGTCCCCAGACACGATGACCCAGTCTGGCCGAAGACTCCCTTTACAATGGAGGTGGCACGCGCGTGGGCGTGGGGGTCATCCACCTTGCACCTACATATACTTCGATAAGAAACAGTTCAAATGAATTAGAAAAACCTAGCTGTTCCCCACGTTTCCTAGGGGTAGTATAATTTTTCAGGATCAAAAGAGTATAAACAATCTTTGTGCCAAATCATACAAATCCGTTCAGTAGTTTTTGCGTGCTAGAGTAACAAACATCTTCACATCCATACACACTTTTACATTTATATTAGGACATAAGATGAACATGATTATGTGCCAGTTTTTATTCATTAGGTACAAGAAAGCTACTGATTCAAAGAATTTAAAACGTCCAGAAGGATAGTCGCCTCTATGGGAACATGAAATAAACAAGCCAGAATTGACAGTATTTGACAGCCGTGCGCAGTACGAACTGAGAGCGATTTGCTCAGGGAGCCCCTCAAGCGGAGTGAAATTAAATGTCATGCTTTAGTAAGGCGGATTATCCATCTGGGTAGAGGCACGATGCCCTATGAAAATCTTTGTACTGATTGTTTAATGGCCGATTCCTACAATTTACGGACCGTTATCGGTTAAAACTAAGACTTATATCTTTACTAATAATGAAGCAAAGACCTTAAAGCTTGCATAGCAGACCCTCCTATATGGAAGTAGCTATCACAGGTAAAATTAGCTTTCGAAATTATCTATATGCCCAGTTTGGCAATAAAAAAACCATCGAGGAACAATCCCAAAAAAACCTACCAATGGGAAGCAAAACGATTCGTTTTTGTTTATAGAAACTGGGCATATGGCGATTTCTTACTAACCGAAGCCATAAATTCCCGTGACACGCGACTAAAACCGAAAACGTACTTTAAGCCTCTATTTGACAGCAACCCAAAACATGATCTATAATGACAAATACGTCAGAAGGGTTAACTATTATTAATATCTCGTAAGCGACATTCCGCTTGCTATATACCGAGCGACATTGACAAAGGGCTCGATACACCACGCTTCGTCGCTCATCGCTTAACGAACTGAGCTAAATACTTCGTTGTCGTGTTGATCAATGATCGATGGTAATATGTACCATATTAGGTATGTTATATGGTTGATAGATGGTTTATAATTTGGATTTGTCAATTTATTTAATGTTATCTATACATATAAAATGCTTTGTCCTGAATGACTGAGAATCAACGCACAGCCTAAACCGCTGATCGTAGAGACCTGAAACTTGGAGGGTGTGTTCTTTGTATGACGTAGGCATCCGATAAGAAAGGATTTTCCGAAATTCTACCCCTAAGGGGGTGAAAAACGGGGGCAAAGTTTGTATGGGACAACGTGATTCCTTAGTCCGATCTACTTCAAATTTTGCATAAACATTCTTTAACAGAATTGATGGACGACATGTTTCGTATTTTATTGAAAACCATCGCCTAACGGGGTCAAAAAGGGGTAGAAAGTTATTTTAGGGGTCATTTGCATCGAAGTTGATATCAATACTCCTTATTTTTTATTTTGACACATGTTTGAAATCTCAATCCGATTTTCACAGATTACAGAATAAGGCAGATGGAGCGAACGGAACACGGGAGTGAAGCCAAAAAAGCAATTAGGTACAAATTGAAAAACACGTACCTGATATTCTTTTTTGAATTTGTATTTGCTTTGTTTAAAATTTTATTTTATAAAAAAAATTAATATATATATTTTTAAAAACTTTATTTAACGAAAACACTTTCTTTTAAATAAATTAGCACACAGCTGATTTTAAAAATAGCAAAAACAAAGTTTTTCAATTTGTACCTAATTGCTTTTTTGGCCTCACTCCCGTGTTTCGCGCGCTCTATCTGCCTTTTGTTCTGGAAACTGAAATGCTCTTTAAAATTGGAATGTCAAATATAAAAGAATATTTAAATCGGATTAGAATTCGAAGTTTGTTTGGATTTTTGGCGGGAACTTGCAGAGTGACGTTGCGGTTTCATTTTTATTTTCATAAATTCGTGTATTTTGAGTTTTATTGCATATTATCGGTGGTATTTTATCCAATAAAGATCATGTGCACCAGTGAAGTGAAATGAAATTAATTATGTGTATCGTGTCTTTTCAAATTTGTCCGTGAAGAGTTTTAGTACATGACCACCACTGTAGTATAACATGACTTTTATGAACGGTGACTGACTGCATGAGGACTATGTGAAAGTGATTTATTGTGACTAGAACTTATATAATATAACTAGAAATTGGCAAAATACACACCCGTGAGACGCCCATGAAAAAAATCTCTATTTCATTAGAATATTTTGAGTGTAGTTAATTTAATTTCTTTGTCAATTGTTATTATAATAATTAAATAAGATTCTTTGAGTTTGATTTTTTTGTGAAGGTATAATATAGGTTTTTATTTTTAATTGTAAAAATAATTGTTTTTGTTTTGTTGGTTGTGTCTAATAATCAGTGGCGTGCATTGGTTTTCGAAGGAGAAAAATCAAACCGTACGCGGGTGAAACCGCGGGGGTCTGCTAGTTTATATATATACTAGCTATTGATATTAATAGAGATTAGTTAGAATACTTGCTGAGTTTCTTGCCGGAGTCTTCTCAGTTCAAGTTGTATTTGGAACCGGTGTAGAGTCATTTGTCATATTCATAAGGGCCCATCTTGAATAAATGAATTTTGATTTTGAATAAATTAACATAAAAGTGTTTAATGTTTGTTTAAACGGGCTAATCTCTGGAACTACCAGTTGGATTCGAAAAATTCTTTCACTAATATGAAGCTACATTATCCCCGAGTATTATAGCCTTTTTATCGCGGGATCACGGGTGAATCCGCGGGGACAGCTATAGTTATTTATAATCTATGCGTTTAACCAGCGTTCTCGAGGCATGTAATGTATTCCCGGGCTGAAAATCCTATCCTTTCTTTCAAGTTATGATCTATCTGTGTGCTTGATTTCATCATGCTTGGTTGTGCTGTTGAGGCGTCAAGAGGTAACAAATAAACACACTTACTTTTCCACTTTTTTATACATTTATTTGGTTAGCTAGAGATAGATTCATATAGTGCATCTCATTTTCGCTCATAGGAACACTATACACTAGAGCGAGACGAGTGACAGTGCTAACCAAGTGAACACAAGCGAAATGCTAGTAACGTCTGTGTCATTAATCCTATTACAAGCATAGATTATCTGGAATTGCCGCCATGGCGACACGAGTTGAAGCTTAGTTTAACACAGTGGACTGTAAGTATTGGGCTGTCCGGCTGTGCCTCAGACATAAATAATAAATGAATTATTTTCAAAATACAGTCTTCTCAGTTAAAATAGGCCCCCGACACCATACAACAATCTATGAACTAATTTAACATATACTTCTACCGGAGCATTTTGTGAGTGTGTGTAAGCAAGCGATACCGGGGCGTTGCGGGTGATAAATTGGCAGAGAGGTGTCAGTACACTTCTTTACGTAGTACAGGTCTGTTAACTAAAGCTGGCACGATCAATACAATTACACGTTACGCTTGTGTAGTCTTTGTGAATAAGCCTTGGCATGACGTTGCACTGCATGCGCATCATGAAAGTATGTCCGTCTCTCTCGCGCGCAGTCAAACTTACGAGTGTAAGGGAGACAGATATTGTTTTGCACGCTCATCAATATAGAGTGGCCTTTTTTAGAATTCATCCATTACAATTGATAGACTGATTAATTAAGCAATACTGTAATATAACATACCGTATCGTGAAATTGCATATGTGTGATAGTGCCAGATTCAGTTAACCGACGTGTAAAAGTTAGCATTCTTTGGTTAATGCATTTAGGTCATGTTTATATAAAACATAAATGGACTCTCTTAGATACATGAGTTGGTTTAAGCCATGTCTAGTTTAACATGGCCCCTTTCTTTCTTTTTTTATATGGCATTAGAAAACGACGGATATATTAAAAACCTGGGTTTTACCAAACTTGACTTAAAATCTTATTTTGTATTGGTTGGTTAAGACGTGGTGTCTTAACCTATAGCGCCGCAGGTCGTGGGTTCGATTCCCACACAGGACATGCATTTGTGTGCATGAACATGTCTGTATGTCCTAAGTCTGGGTGTAATTATGTATATTAAGTATGTATTTACAAACAAAAAGTAGTATATGTATTATATCAGTTATCTGGTTTCCATAGTACAAGCTCTGCTTAGTTTGGGATCAGATGACCGTGTGTGAGGAATGTCCCGGGATATTTATTTATTAAGGGTGAGTGTGTCTTGGCAGTAGCACTTAAGTGCACGTGGCAGGCTTTGCAATTGTCGGCAACATGTTGGCAATCACGTGCTAATTGCCAATGTTGCCAATGTGTATAGGCAACAGTGGCTACTTACCGAATAGACTTTTTTTACCGAATTGACTTTTCGATACTTATTTTTTGACATAAGAAAAAAAAACGCTAGGATATCGTTGTATCGTGTACGATATGTATAGAATTGTGTCTAATACACTTATAATTCATATATTTGTCTGACGTAGGGAAATATCCGAAAATTTTAGTTATAGATGCAAATCAGCACATCCTAGACTAGACGTTAACGACTAGGGTAGTGATGCGATCGTATGCACGGTCTTTATGTTAGTACAAACACCGACAAATTCCCAGCGTTAATAATCCATTGAATTCTAAACCTTAGTACTGAAAGGGCTTGGTAAGATATCGTCTGGCGTATTAAGGTTAATGATACTACTGTGGGGTGAGTGTATCTTGATAAATACACAGGGATTTTAGCTCGGGAGATAAGGTGGTGTGTTTAAAAGTGATCTCCTTTGATACATAATGGTGTAGAATGGAAACAGTATGTTACAAGCTTACATTTGTGGCTTTATTCAAAGAAGATACGTTTTTTGGGTCAATAAATGATGATTATTTTACTTAACAAGTACTTATTTTATTTTATTTATTCAGAATAGCAAACGGTCACAATTAAAATGAAAATTAATACTAAAATACACAAAAAGACCTACAGTACCATAAATGAAAACTTAATAAAAACCATATATTAATGAGCTGGTAATATAAATTATGTAAATAGAAAAAAAAAACATACTTATAATTTTCCTAACACTTTTGTTGCTACTACTACTTAAAAAAGATGGGTAGATATGATAATCTCGTCTATCTTCTTCTTCTTCTAATATATAAAACCGGCCAAGTGCGAGTCAGACTCGCGCACCGTAGACCGTCGGGGTTCCGTACAAACCTGTAGGTATATAAGTAAATGGTAGTATAGACCTGAGTATTTGATATGCATTTCAATTTATGACGTATAAAAAAAAACTACTTACTAGATCTCGTTCAAACCAATTTTCGATGGAACTTTGCATCGTAATGTACCTACATCATATATTTTTTTTAGTTTTATCATTGTCTTATTTTAGAAGTTACAGGGGGGGGGAGACACACATTTTACCACTTTGGAAGTGTCTCTAGCGCAAACTATTCAGTTTAGAAAAAAAAAAAATGTATATTTTTTTTCTCTTATTAAAAAATATATTAAATTTGTTTAGTGCGATTTACAACAGAATCGGCACCAATAAATTGTTTGTGCTATTATTTAATTAACTTATGCCTCATTATAATTTGCATCTCTAGTGATGTGGCATCAAGAATAATTATATTATACTAGCTTTCCGCTCGCGGTTTCACCTGCGCCCCTACCTACCCTGCTAAGGTTACATTAGAAAAGTTTTTATTGTCGTTAAGTTTTCTTAAATTTTCCAAGTTTCTGAGCAATTTTGTTAATGTTTTTTAATGTTAAGAACCTTCTCGTGACAATAACAAACACAACAAAAAAAGAATTAGCGAAATCGGTCCAGCCGTTCACGCGTGATGGCGTGACCAAGGGAAATAGCGATTCATTTTTATATATATATAGATTAGAAAGAAAGTTGACAGTAACTGTTAAAGATTGATATAAAATAGTCATAATTCGAAAACGTTTTAAAACTTAATTGTTATACATTTAAAAAAAATACCCTGTGTTGTCACATTATGGGTCCCTTTATAAGCCTACACTGCAAGTCCGTCGTTACTTTAATTGCCTCCTAGTATTTAGGTCAAGCAACACTGACATATCTCAACTATTATAATAGTTTCCGAGAAAAAATGTCTTCCTCTTTTTTGCCCTGCGCTCACGCTCAATGTCAAATATAAGTATTATGTAGGTACCTCATACTTAGCTTTACATTATTTGATTGTGACGGGGCCCAAGTCTGCTATTACAATTGTGAATTAACATTTTACAGTTTTGGTAGTCTGCTAACACAATTGCGTCATAATAGCGCCATAATAGCTTTCCGATGACTTTCCACTGAAACTACAATCGTGCCACAATGATCTTTTAGTTGTCAGTATTGACAGTTTTTGTACTAAAATTATGTTCGTTTACTATGAGACCCATTGATGAAACCTTTATGAAGTAGTAGACTTCGCACATCGGCTCAATGATAATAGAATTGTATACATATACCTATGTAAATAAAAAAAAAAAAAAAACCTTACCTCTAAATTCTTGTCCACAGTTTCGACGTCCGAGGCCGAAGCTTCAACAAAGCCCTGCACTGGTCGGACCCGCTCGCCTTCGGTCGACGAGCCTACTTCGTGACCATGTCCAGACCCTCGTCCCTCACGGTGGATGCCGTCCAGCTCGACGATGAAGGCATCTACAGGTGTAGGGTGGACTTCAAGAATTCTCCTACGAGAAACTTTCAGATACGACTTAATGTTGTTGGTGAGTAAGTTTTTTTTTATTTAGGAAGCGCTCGTGTTGTAGCATGATGGTGTGTTCTTAATCGATCGGCAAGTTAAGCTACTACCGTCGGCGTCGTGGTCGGTACCTGGATGGGTGACAGCCTAGTGGTATTTCAAATCGAGCGTTTCCGGGCTTCGGAAAGCACGTAAAGCCGTTGGTCCCGGTTATCACTTAGTTGTGATAGTCGTTAAGCTAGTTGGAGGCCTTCTAGGCGGCTTGACAATTCCAACAGTAGGTTGACGACTAGCCTATCTCGACCGATCCGCAGTGGGCACGCGTGGTGGAGTATCTGCCCATTCCCTTTCACCCTGATTTGAGAAAGGAGGCCTGTGCTCAGAAGTGGGACATTATAGGCTGATGATGATGATGATGATAATGATGATGAAGATTTTTTTATGGTTCTCTATCTTCTTCGGTCGGCAATAATCACACGGCCAGCCTGGTGTTAAGCGGTTACCGTAGCCATATGGACGCTTGCAACACACTGGGCATCATTCACGCTTTAACAACCCTTCCCCCTCCCTAATGAGCTCTGGCGTCCTTACTCACGCGTAGGAACACAACAAAGTTATTTGGCTGCGGTATTCTGTAAGGTGGTACTTCCCCAGTCGAGCTGATCGTTGAGAGAAACGCTATGATAATAGAATTTTAAGAGTGGCTCTACCACTAAATTATCTAAATTATCTATAGACACATAAGTCTTGGAAAGAAAAAGTAGTCCTGTGACAATGTATATTTAGATTTTCTGTCTCAATCACACCATGGGGAGACATAAATCTTGGTACAAAGATACGTAGTCTGGAATATCATAATATTTTTCGCTTTTAAAAAGATTTAGAATGGATGATTTAGAACAAACCTTGTATCTAGTCTGGAAGAAATCGCTTCTCAGCGATAAGACCGCCCACTGTACAGTATTTTTAATGTTAAGAATTTATTGTTATTTTTGTTTTTATACTTGTTGGTGTACAATAAAGAGTTATCTATCTATCTATCTATCTAATCCGTAACCTCTGTTATCCTGAATTATAAGTAGGTATATATAAAAATTTTCCCCTTTTTCAAAATCTAGACGTGCCAGTTGGTGCAGTTGGTTAAGATACCACCAACCGTGCCGCAGGTCGTGGGTCCGATTCCCACACTGTATGCCCTGTAGGGTGTCCCGACATATTTTTTTTTGGTTTTCCTTAACGCAAGACCTCTCGAAACTTGTGTAATTGATCGTAGATTACCAAAGTAATTTTGATTTTTTTATAAATCTATATCTTTAGGGTTCTACCGATCTTCAAAGTTTTGGAAAATTTTCATTTTTATGGTAAAATTTCGCTATCCTTAATTTCGGCTCCTAAACTAAATATCAAAAAATATTAACTTTTTGTTATATTTAATTGTAATACATACACGAAGTTTTGATTTGCATGCAATAACTCTTTACCAGTGACTTCGAATTGATATATTTCAATCTGCAAAATCCGTCAATTACAACTTGTTTCGAGGGCTTTCTTGACTTGACTCGCGAGTGTTTTTTTTCGTAGCCAAAGTAAATTTTATGCTATAAAAGTAAGTAAATAATAATGATTTTTAGGCGTAGTAAGTCTATTGTATTGTTCTATACTGGGACCATACAAATAACTTACCATCGGCAGCTAAAAATTATAAGGGACGTCATTAAATTTATTTTATTTGTCTAGAACGAACTAAAATTGAAGTATAATGGTAAGGATCCCTCCAAGTCAGATATATATGTGATTATTTATACTGAGTTTCTTGCCGGAGTCTTCTAAGTTTAAGTCGTTGGTAGAGCCAACTGTATCGTTCATAAGTGCCTTATCAGGGCCTAAACTGAATAAGTTACTTTTGGATTTTTCGATTCCAATCGTAACTGAGAAATGAGTTATTCAATTACTGTAATCCTATGTTTAAAAGTAGCTCAATTTGAAAAGATTCCTCAAAAGCAAACGAAATTATAGTTTGAAAACTAACTGAAGTGTTTTTAGTGGCATATGAGAAGCTTTTCGACGTTTCTGCTTTTAAATGCACTTCATTTAAATTATATACATGTGAAAATGGTTATAAGCGGTGCTGAAATGAAAGAAACGGCTGGATTAATTAAACTCAATAAATAAATCTCAGCTAAATTGTGTTAAATTCTGTTGTCAAAAGAAATACTTTTTGCCTGGAAACCCTGCTTGTGGGTATATTGTTTGATGATAGAGACCACATTCCGCAGCTGGCATTTGAAAAATAAACCACTACACTTAGCTAAGTTCAGGATTACCAAAGAACTACCAAAAAATAACTTCTCTCCTATAGAGATTACACCGAAATTAATCAGCACTATCGGTTCTTCGACATATTTCTAATGGGGACCTTCAAATCATGGCATAAAATTTGAGCTTGGAAAATGTGGACCATCCTTGTCACACATAATCGTAGTAGAAAGATGTATTAATGGTAACGTAGGCCTCACAAAGCTACTTTTTGAGATGGCTTTATTAGGTTGAAATCTCGAGCACAAATGCCAAATTTTGGATACAAAAATAAGTGTAAATTCTGTTTTTAACATTGATTATAATTAATATAGGGCTCTTTTTTATTTTATTTGTTCTTAATTTCAATAATAAAATACCTTTTAAACTTGATTTTTATATTATTTTAGACATACGGCTTAGGTCACTAAAAACGTAAAATTAACGAAACTTCAAAGTCCGGTAGAGCCCTCAAGATGATACGCAATTCTAATTTTTCTATGTTTTATGTAATCTGTGTAAAAATACGCAAATTTCGATACCCCTTGCGATAGTGTAGCACGAAAAAAAATATTTCTCATACATGGACGGGACACCCTGCCCTGAGTCTGGGTGTAATTATGTATATTACGTATGTATTTACAAACAAAAAGTAATATATGTAGTATATCAGTTATCTGGTTTCCATAGTACAAGCTCTGCTTAGTTTGGGATCAGATGACCGTGTGTGAGAAATGTCCCAGGATATTTATTTATTATTACTAAAGATGATTTAAAGCAAGTTTATTAAAACGAGATTTGAAAATATATCTCTCTTATTAACGTCATATAACAAAAAAAGCCGTGGCTATTAAAACCTGAGTTTTACTAGACTTGCCTTAAACCACCTCATGTACTAAATATATTTTTTACAATCCAATCTAACCTCTGACCAACAATAAATTATTATGACCCTACAATAATTTACTTCCGTATCTTATTAATTTAAAGGAGCAGGGTTAATGATAACATTCAAATTTAATTTATTATAATGTCTGAGATTAGCAACAACCTTTTTCCGGTCCTTTCCTCCGCCCTATTGAGTTGGCAACCTTTTCAGCTAAGTACGTGGAGATATCAAATATAACGAAATGTTTTTATGTCATTTTATACCTAATGGCATTGAATTATTACGCTCCTAATGGATATTTTGGTTTATTGGAAGATGAACTAGCATAACTTGATTAAAACTTTTTTCTATGTAGGTATACATATAGCCTGTGTTAGACTGTTAGACCACAATATTACCACTCTCAGTGATGATGTGGTCGAAGGTGTTTCTTTTTTTTTTTTATACTACTTGGGTAGCAAACAAGCATACGGCCCACCTGATGGTAAGCGGTTACCGTAGCCTATGGACGCTTGCAACACCAGGGGCGTCACTCGCGGGTTGCCGACCCTGCAGAAATCTCTTCACACCCTTTTTGAAGAACCCCATGCTGTACTCCATTGGGAAAACCACGGCAGGGAGCTCATTCCACAGTTCTCTGGTTTAAATGTGTGAGGATGGACTCCCTGTCGATGGCGAGAGTTGCGATGGTAGAAGGTAGCCGTGGGCATCATCTTAAACAATGCTTCAGAACACTGTCCGTTGTACAAGCGGTAGAACACACATAAGGAGGCAAAGTCTCTCCTCAGACTGAGGGGCTCTAAACCGCTTGTGAGCTCGGGATCGTCGATAATTCTAGCGGCACGTCGCTGAACCGAGTCTAGAGGCCCAAGCTGGTATCCAGGAGCCCCCGCCCACAGATGACATACAAGGACCTAGAAGGAAATCGAAAGTTATTTGAACTCACTATCACTGAGTTATCCCTGAGTTACTTAAAACCTTAGACCTAGCTTCTATCTTTTCCACGAGTCCGCTACTTATAGCCTGACCACAGTAGATCTGTATTTATCTCACGTGCATACGACGTACAATTCTCGGTAGAGCACGAGCTGCCTTCACGCTGCATCTGCCCTACTTGGGGCGCCCTCAGGCGGAGTCACCCAAATATAAACTCCTGCTTACTCGCTGACTTGTTCTCGTAAGAATAATAACGCTGATCTTTTTTGGGCTATAAACTTCTAGTGAATTAAAAAATAATGCTGTATCGGAATGCCAGAACGGCTGCTCTACCCTAAAACTAACCTAGATGGCGTAGCTACAGCAGTCAAACTATACCTTCATCTAGTCTATTATTAATCATTTTAATTACCAACAGTACCTCCACATCAGCTGCTACTATACGACGAAGCAGGCCGCGACGTTGCCGGCGTGGTAGGACCTCTAGAAGAAGGGGGGAACTTCACACTGCTCTGCGAATTGCGTGGGGGTAAGTGAGTTTGAACTATCAATTGAATTATTCTTCTGTCTGCCCTGTTACCAATGGATTGGCTGTATTGTATGCCTTTTCAATTCGACCCACCACGCGCCATAGAACAAAAGAATGGGAACACTCCCTTATTTCCAAATTATAAGTAAGTCCATCTACTTTCACATTCATCTCTCTCTTTTAGTCATATTATGACCATAATTCATCATCATCATCCATCCTCCAATATTAAAGGAATAATAAATAATACACACAAGATGTTATCAATGCGACCATTGAAGTTAGAAATTGGGTACTATTATTAAGAGACTGCGTTTGAATCCGCGGGGACAGTTAGTGTGCATCTTTGTCATTTTAGACGTTTATTTAATTATAATTTTAGACGTTTATTTATTTATCATTTTAGACGTTTGTCATTTTAGACGTTTATTTATTTATCGTTTTAGACGTTGTCATTTTAGACGTTTATTTATTTATCATTTTAGACGTTTTGTCATTTTAGACGTTTATTTATTTATCGTTTTAGACGTTGTCATTTTAGAGGTTTATTTATTTATTATTTTAGACGTTTATTTATTTAAGTTATTGAAAATGACAGGTATACTTGCAACAATTGATTAATTTAGACGTTGTCATTTTAGACGTTTATTTATTTATCATTTTAGACGTTTGTCATTTTAGACGTTTATTTATTTATCGTTTTAGACGTTGTCATTTTAGAGGTTTATTTATTTATTATTTTAGACGTTTATTTATTTAAGTTATTGAAAATGACAGGTATACTTGCAACAATTGATTAACTATGATGAGATGGCGTGAGGAAACCATAGCACGGTGGTAGGGTACTTTGTAGTACCCACCTGGCTGGCTAGCACCCTCAGGATGAAAATCTGTCACCAAGCATCTATCGGTGAATTCGGACAGCTGCACTTGAGTGCCAGTCCTTACAGGCTTTGTGTGCTTACCACCTTCGGCCACATCATCACTGACAATGGTTATGTTGCGTTCATGTAAAAAACAGAGAATTTCTTTATGGTTTTGTTTGGTCAATTTGTAAAAAAAATTTTACACCTACTAAAATAAAATACTCTTATTAAAATATTCCGATACTGTACGTCACAGAAACAATAATGTTTCACATAGTGTTCTCTGTTCGGAATAACAAAATCGCTCACCCGTATTTTTAACGCTCAAATATTCTGTTATAAAAAACTACAATATTTTCATTCTTACAAGAAAAAACGTAAAAAACAGCTTTCGCAAAACAAAACAGAAATTCAATACAACCTAACAAAGGATTTGTTCCCGAGAATAGTTATGACATTCGTCAAGCAGACAGGCGGACAAAAGAACACACTCTACCGAGAAATAGCATAGGGGAGAATGGGGAGGGGTAAAATCGGGAAATACGAACTATTAGCGTTACAAATGACGTTTCTGTACCGACGACGTTTCAGCGCATTTTTCTTGCCAACGTTGTTCTAGATACATAAGTTTTTCTTTCCGCGGGGTATTTTGCCTTGTCGAAGAATGTTTGCAGGAAGGTATGTTGAGGTTTGCATCGTTTGAATAGTGTTTCTTTAAAGAATTGTTGGCGTTTTAAGTCGAAGTTTTAATGTACATTAGCGATAAGAATTATGGTAGGTAAATTGTATTTATAGCACTGTGCTACCTAACCGGTACTTACTACACGCTTCTCCGTGACATAAGTAGTCCATTGTTAGGGTCACCGCTCATTATAACAGCACGGCTACGCTTCGCTGTATGTTCGTGATGTCATGGACGTGGGCCTCGACTGAAAACCAGCGCGAGGGTTAGTTTTTCTTACTAACCTGAGCATATTGCTGAGTCGAGACCTATTCCTGGCATCACGCAACATTGCATTTTTGTGTAGTTTTTAATTGGTTCTGTTTGTTTTCTTTAATTCTTGTTTTTTGTAATTTCTACAGTCTTTAATGTAATGTTGTGTGTTGTCCAGAATAAATCTTTTTCTTTCTTTCTTTTTTCTTTCTTCGGCATTTACCATGCAAGTGAAGCCTTTAAATCGTATGCGTTAAAGTTTACAATGACTAAATAAAATAGCTGACACCTCGCGGCGCTTGCCGCTACAAGCCACTAGTCCTGCTGACCACACGCTTCTAACGAGCGGTCCACTCCCTTGCTGCGTGACGCCAGCACGCGGTATCTTGCCAAAGACGCGCCACTAATTTCATCGGCGCCGCGCCGCCCGCAAGCTGCCACCTCGCGGCGCTCTGGCAGCTAGTGGTTGGATTGAGTTGATGCGGTGCCGGGCAGTTGCTGCGATGGAGCGGTGCTGATATAGTGAGCGATGACCCTAATAGTACCTATATGATACTCGTATTGCAAGGCGTGAATTAGCGCCCGAGCTTAGCGAGGGTACTTTGCCGATAAAAGACTACGTATTACGTAGTAAGTAATATACTGTTTTTGTAGTTTTGATAAACTAAATTCAAGACAGAAATCTGTCGCTATGCCAGCAGTTACGTGTTCTGGCAGCTATTTCTTTGCTTAGGGTACTGACCACTTCCCACCGTAACACCGTCCGTCAGACATACCTAACCTATGTCTGAAGGTCAAAGGTAACTTCAGTAAATTTAACCTTCACAGGTGTCTAAATTGGGCCAAAATTGAATAAATGGCTTTGATTTTGACTTTGAAGCTTACCGTTGATAACTTCAGTAAGTCGATCGAAATTAACATGAGTAATATTCCTTTTGGACAATCAAATAATTTGTTACGTGGCATTAAATGTGTTACTAATTTAATGGCACGTCAGTTAATTATTTACCATTTTAAAACAATATACCTAATATATAAATAATCTCCTTTTTTTTTTGAAGTCGATTAATAACAATTACCTGAATATTTAAATAGATACGACTAGGGTCTTCTTTGTCAAAGCTTCGAACCTATGTAAGTCACTATTCCTTTGTAAATTATAGAATCACAAAAACCAAATGTTAAATAAATTGTACTTGTTTATGAACAAAGCATTCTATAAAATAATTAGTAGAAAGTTGAAATTAGTTTTTGATTTATTACAGACGATTTTCGTTTACAATTTACAAGTTTTGATAAACTCGACGAAGTGACTTGACCATGAAAGTTTTTAAGTACACGCCCCATAAGACAGCTGTGTGACTGCTAGCGATTAGCGAGAGGCGAGTTGAGATTGAGACCCCTGGTACAGTCAGCGTGAAAAGTAGCTGATCAATTTAGTACCTTGTCTTGAGAATGTTAATAGATTATGATGAAAGGGTACTGAAGTGACAAACCACTTTTTACACGAAGTTTTCAATTTATTTAAATAAATATATATCCTGTGACATTCCTCACACACGGTCATCTGATCCCAAACTAAGCAGAGCTTGTACCATGGAAACCAGATAACTGATATAATACATATACTACTTTTTGTTTGTAAATACATAATTACACTCAGACTCAAGGGCTTACAGACAGGTTCATGCACACAAATGCATGTCCTGTGTGGGAATCGAACCCACGACCTGCGGCGCATAATTACAACCAGACTATAGGATATGTGGAATCTTAACCAACCACGTCAACTGGACCGTGAAGGCCTAGAACGACTAGCTTAACGACTATCACAATTAAGTGATAACTGGGACCAAACGGCTTTACGTGCCTTCTGAAGCACGGAAACGCTCGATTTGAAATACCACTAGGCGGTCACCCATCCAGGTATCAGGTACCACAACGGTGGTAGCTTAACTTGCCGATCGATTAAAAACGGCTTATCATGCTACACCACGAGCGCTTCGTCGAATGTGAAAACATCTATCTTTTGGTAAACCGGAGATAAACAGAGTGATATAAAGCTTCCGCATCGCTCGTTGATTATGAGACAGCTACCTAGCTCCCTCTAACTCCCCCTTTAATAGTTCCCCCTGAAAAATATTTCTAGTTTCCTTACAGTTTTTCAGGACATTTATCAAAACACTTCTATTACTTGGAAACTCCTTTCATTCTTTCAACTCTACGATCAATCATTCGTTCTTTTGAACTGGGAAAACTGTTAATTACGTAAAATGAGAGAAAGTGTAACTGGTTTTTTGCGCTAGTTTAAATAATTTGAATAGTTTTAAGTCAAAAAATTTTTTTTTTTTTTCAAAAAGTTATAATGTTGGCGAAAGACAAACATATCGCGACATGAAGAGACACCCTCTCGTCAAAACGGCCTCTTATGGTGCGTCCATGCTACGCGAATCGAGCACGAGCCGAGCCACGAACGAACCTACAACGAGCACGTTGCGAATCCTTTTTTTCGTGAAAAAACTGACAATTGCGCTCGTTCGAGGCTCGCAAGCCCGTCCAGGCTACGCGAATCGTGCTCGCAGTGTGCTCGTTCGTGGCTCGGCTAGTGCTCGGTTCGCCAAGCATGGACGCACCAATAGATCTCGACAACTTTATTTGATTTTATTATAAGCGTTTAAGTAAGTTTCATGTTTAAAAAAAAACAAATATAAATAAGTCTTTATACGCGGTTAAAAATATGGCGTTATTAATACTGGCAATGCAAATAAAAAGAACACTAGTGGGCCTATGAGCTGCAGACCTCGCGAGCCTCAATAATTATATAGCATATTTTCATCGATTCGACAAAATCCATATAGCGAACCTGCTCACAAAATCTCACGAGAATCGGTTGAGAAATGTGACCTTTATAAGAGAATTTTGTTGAGCGTGCTTTTCCATGTTGAAACGGAGACTCGGTCAATTAAAATAATATCAAATAAAGTACTTATTGATTCTTCCAAATTCAAAATTAAGTGGATTTTAACCTTTACGACTAAGTCGGTAAACAAGCATACGGCCCGCCTGATGGTAAGCGGTTACCGTAGCCATATGGACGCTTGCAACACACGAAGCATCGCTTACGCGTTACCGACCTTTCCCCCTTCCCCTATGAGCTCTGGCGACCATACTCACGCGCAGGAACACAACTTTACACAACATAAAATTATTTGACTGCGGTATTCTGTAAGGTGGAGGTACTTCCCCAGTCGAGCTGCTCTTTGAGCGAATAAACGCTGTGCTCTACCTCTATCAAAATAGTCGTAAAAAAAGTGGATTTTAACCTTTATAAAATGTAGCCACATATGATTTTTCACAAATCTGAACGAAGAAATCTAGAACAGCCTCGGTGGGAAAAGTGTATTGATCTCAAGCCGAAATGAGCAAAACCGATATACGTACTTAATTTACCCCAACAAATTCAATAGACCATTCGCGCTACGGAAAACATTCGAAATTAGGTGCGTTTATCAAATTTCGTTTCAATAAGACCAATTTAGAAGTGGCAACGCCATGAATAAAGCAACAGGACATATTAAATAAGTAATTCTAAGCGAAAAACAAGAAAGTTTTCCTTGTAGGGTGGGGTCCAAGTTATAGCGTGAAATAAATAATTTGTTTATGGTGTAATTTGGAAACTTTGTTTTTTTTATACTACCTAGGCAGCAAACAAGTATACGGCCCGCCTGATGGTAAGCAGCTACCGTAGCCTATGGACGTTTGCAACACTAGGGGTGTCACTAGCGCGTTGCCGACCCTGCAGGAATCTCCTCACACCCTTTTTGAAGAACCCCATGCTGTACTCTATTGGCCACCACGGCGGGAAGCTCATTACACAATCTGAGTGTCCACGGAAGGAAGCTCCTTTGACATCAATTCTGGTTTCAATATGTGAGGATGGACTCCCCGTCGATGGCGAGAGTTGCGATGGTAGAAGGTAGCCACGGGCATCATCTTGAACAATTCTTCCGAACACTGAATTTTATCCAACTTCCCTCTTTTCTACATTTTCTATCTAATAGGTACAATAGTGAAAGTGTGTTTGTTTGTTTGTCCTTTCAACAACGGAGCAACGAATCGGAGTGATTTTTTGCATAATGATGGGTTGTGGTTGGTTTTTTTTCCAAACAGCACCCCTTATTGCGGTATCATTTATAATCGGTCTTGAAAAATCGGTATCTGGTTTATCGTAAAACTGTTTTTTACCAAATTTACCGTTTTACCTGAGTTACGTACCTACGTGTAGCTAAGACTACCCTTTGAATAGAATTTGACGTCTCTTCACATATCTTGATTCCATTAACTATTGTCTCAATCAATTTCATGATTTGACGTTACTTTAACAGAGGATGTCAGAGGGCTGACATTTAAATGTCAGATAACTGTTTCAAGAAATTAACTACCTATTATAAGTTTGTACCTGGCTGGACAGTTGGACACCCGTTTCCCTTTAAATGCTATTTAATTTATATATTGTTTAAAAAGTTGGTTGTGTATTTATGGACCTCTCTTCTGTCGTAATTTAGCCTTGTGAGTTGTTTCAAATTATACATAATTGGACTGTTTTACAAAAAACTTAAACCGACTTCAAAGTACACTAAGTAGTAATCAAATCCTGATCTGATGACAATGGGACCAAACGGGAAGTGTACCCTTCCAAAAAAAAAAAAAAAAAATCCAAATCGATTCATAAATGACGGAGTTATGAGGTAACAAACATAAAAAAAAAAAAAAAAAAAAAACATACAAGCGAATTGAGAACCTCCTTTTTTTTTTGAAGTCGTTAACGTTAAAGTTATACATTGGAGTACGAAAGTTCATACTTGCTTGCTCCCCGCATTCCCGGGATAAAAAGTAGTCTACAACACTTGGGGATAATGTAGATTCCTTGTTCCTATAAGTGAAAGAATAAAAAAGTGACAGAATTTTTCGAATCCGACTGGCAATTCCAGAGATTAGTGCGTTTAAACAAACAAACAAAATAACTCCAGCTTTATTGTATTATATTAGGTATAGAATATCAAACTATGTCACTTATACCCTACTTATACAGGGTATACTTAATATTATAAAGCTGAAGAGTTTGTTTTGTTTGAACGCTCTAATCTCAGGAACTACTGGTTCGAATTGAAAAATTATTTTTGTGTTGGATAGTCCATTTATGGAGGAAGGCTTTAGGCTATATAACATCACGCTGCGACTAATAGGAGCGAAGCATCAGTGAAAAATGTTGCACAAACGGAGAAAATTACTCATATTTGAAGGCTTCCGTAAAAATATCATTTACGCAGAAGTACTTTAAAATATATTCTTTTAAAAACTTCTTAATCGCGATCATAATAACAGAAATTAACGCGGACGAATATTATAAATGCAAAACTAGCTCTGTCTGTCTGTTATCCTTTCACGAAAAACACTGAGGCGATCGCGATAAAATTTGTCACGCAGCTAGTCTATATAATAGAGAGGGAAATAGTGTAGTCCTTATCCCGGAAACAGATGAAAATCGGCCGGAAACTAGTAGGTACAATAATAATTATGATAAATAAATAAATGGTTAAACCACGGAATTTCTGCTCTGTGACTGTGAGGTTAACGAATTATATAAATCATTTATAATGCTGACGGCAAGGGAGTGGAACTCGCTTCCGGCATCTGTGTTTTCTGATTCTGACAACCTAAGATCTTCAAAGGCCTGAATTAATCGGTTTCCTCCAGCTCCAGGCAAGCTTGCTCCATCTTAGGCTTCTTCAACGTCTTTTATAGTTATAATCAGTGGCCAAACGCGTAAATTCAAAGTATTTTAATCGAGTAATCCTGAATTCTACCCTATCACCGGTTCGGAAGGTAGTTTTGAGAAGAGCAAGCTTCACTGACCTTCTTGTACGTCTGCCTTCTTCTTCTTCTTAATTTTAAGTTTGGAACCAAACCCACATTAGGACTTATTTCTGCCAGTGTCAAGTTATATTATAATTAGTCACAATAAATCATTTTCACATATATTTCTCAGTCAGTCTCCGTCCATAACAGCCATGTTTTACTACAATGGTGGCCATTGTACTAAAACTCTTCACAGACTTTTCGAGACAACTTGAAAAGTCACGATACACATAATTCATTTCATTTCACTTCACTGGTGCACATGGATTGATCACGCCATCACGCGTGAACGGCTGAACCGATTTCGCTAATTCTTTTTTTGTTGTGTTTCTTATTGTCAGGAGAAGGTTCTTATGAAAGAAAAAGTTAAGAAAGTTGCGACGGTAGGGTAGGATAGGGTAGGGTAGTAGGGTAGGTTAGGGTAGGGTAGGGTAGTGGTACCTACCTAACCAACCCTAGGTTAGGTTAGGGTATAGGTTAGTAGGACACCACGCGACCGAAGTCGTGCCGGGCAGCTAGATGCAAAAAAACTCTAAATACAAGAAAATAAAAAGAAAACGCAACGTCACTCTGCAAGTTCCCGCTAAAACGTCTTTACGTCGGTCGTATTACTAAATAAACAACTCAGACCAAGAAAAAATGAAAGACGGAACGGTCTGTGTTCTTAAGTGACGCAAGTAATAGGAAGCCGGCATTCTTGTAAATACATGGCCTCACACACATATAGACCATAGGAAGCCGATCGGTTGTCATTCCGTATTGAGACGTTGACAGTGACAATAAGGCTCAGTACCAATTGTGCCTGCTTGAGCCAGTACTGATTTTACTCCCGCACACGTAGGAAATTTCTTGCTTCACTTTCTTATAAGGTCCCGCCGAAACTCGACCCTATCCCCATATCTCCTTGAAAAATTGCCCTATGAAACGACATCGCGGTGTTGCAAATGAAAATATATGTGGGCTAAGTCACCACGCGGCGTTGTATATCACTTTATTCCATTAAAGAGTTACATTAGCACTTTTGTCCGGGTAATGTGAACAAACGAGCGGGCGGAGTTGATAAAAACCGCTCGCTATTTACGCTTACCGTGATTTGACAGTTTAATGGTGCGTCCATGCTACGCGAATTGAGCACCAGCCACGAACGAACCTACAACGAGCACGATGCGAATCCCTTTGTTCGTGAAAAAACTGACAATCGCGCACGTTCGAGGCTCGCAAGCCCGTCCACGCTACGCGAATCGTGCTCGCATTGTGCTCGTTCGTGGCTCGGCTATTTCTCGGTTCGCCAAGCATGGACGCACCATAATACTATTTGTAGGTACTTTCAAGAACATAAGTTGTTAAACAGATCAAAATGTATAAAATACCTCTAAAAATATAATGTGTAACTCGCGAGTCTCAATAGTTACATAAATGGAATTCCATTGTCGATTCAGTTTTTGGATCAATCAATTTATATTGCAATGTTATTTTTATTTCACTAAATTTCGATGTACGAATGAGTCTGACCACCTCTCGGAATACTTCACCTTTTCGAAGCACCTTCTATAGCCTCTTGTAAGTTCTTGACCCCTAAAAGTATATTCCAATAAAATATATTCAATATTAATCGTTCTCGAAAACGTAATAAGTAGGAATGCTTTCCACAAATTTACAAGAAATAAGAAACTTCGCGAAGTTCCTACATTTTACATTCGGATTACGGCAATCTGCCAATATTTACGAGAGCTCGTTAAAATTTATTCTTTTGCCGTGTTTTGCTGAGTTCTGTCAGGTTATTTTGGCTATTCCTCTTTATTGTACTTGCACAGGATTGTTGACATGCTTTTTATTGAGTTATTTTATGTTTGATCTAGCGATATTAAATTCGCACTCGGAAGAAATCATTTATTTTGAGGAAAATTTGAAAGAGAGTTCTTCTCACATGATTATAATTAACATCATAGTCACAACATGAAGGTCTAAGCTACCACCAGTTTGGAAGTCGGCCTTCAACTGAGAATAACCGGCAAGAAACAGCCAGGTTTAATTTTTAAATTTATTGAACAATCTTTCTTTTATCCAAATGTTTTTTTATGTAAGGTGGGCTTGCGTCTGACCTCAGGTCAGCACTGTCGACAACGTGTGGGTGGAAATTCTCCCGGCGTCTTGTGGTTCGACGGAGAAGAGGGGATGGAGGAACAAAACGATTCTGTAGAACACTCTCCAAAATAGATCCTACAGAAGACTTAAAATATGAAACCTCAATCTCGTTAGTTTGGCTTCAGCTAGTGAAACATCTCCGACGAGTCTCCTAGCCCGACGGCTTATTGAGTCAAGCGCCTCCAAATGTTTTACTAAGTAAAATAAGTATGCAAGCTTAAAATCATCGTGATCATCATCATCTTCCTAATTTGTCCTGTGCAAGTGCAACTACCGGCACACCTTGCGGCAGTCATCGGCGACAGATTTCGGTTGCGTGGATAATATTTAGAAATAAATTCACGGCACATCTACGTAATGTCATTTCACTATCTGACTGTGAAAGTTTGCATGTTTGTTTGTGCCTCAATTACGTGTCAACGGCAAAACGGATTTTGGTGAAATTTGGCTCACTCTTCACTTTTTATCCCAGGAAAACATAAGTCCCACGGGAAAGAGTAAGAATTTAATAGAGTGACAGCATAACAGCGTTACAGTTGTACCCAACTAATATGGCTTACCGATGTACCTGCGCAGAAGATACATTTTCAAAGCGCGGGAAATGCTATTTGTCGGCAGCTGCCGCCATGTGTGCGGAGAAGCGTGGCTTGGGAGTGAGACGGTACTAACAGCTGCAGTGTATTATGAACCTTATAGTAGTGATCTAAGGTTGATTGTAAGTTTTAAGCATTCTTTCGTTAATCTTCGGGCCATACTTTATTTTCTTTGCGAACGAAGATTAACGACGCGCCTTATCAGTTGGGTACCTTGTGCGAATTGTGACCAGTTTCCATATTGATGCATTCGCAGATATATCGTACATTAGATGATTTACTGTCAGAAAAAAATTCGATAGGAGTTTCCTGTCATTTATTTTCGGTAAAGTATCGATAAAAAACGAGAAATTGACATTCATTATTATATTTATTTAGTCGTTCAAGCAGACATGCCATGAAGTTGTAGATAATAATGGAGAACACACTTCGAATACCTACTTGAAGCTTAACCTATACATCACTATCTTGCTCTCTATGGGCAGGCCCTCTCTTTCGAAAGTAGGGCAACCTTTGAGAGGTCAGCCCACAGAGAGTGAGATAGAAATATGTAGGATTGTAGGTATTTTTTAAGTCCGGGTGTAATTATGTATTTAAGTATGTATTTACAAACAAAAAATAGTATATGTATTATATCAGTTATCTGGTTTCAATAGTAAAAGCTCTGCTTAGTTTGGGATCAGATCAGTGTGTGAGGAATGTCCCAGGATATTTTCTTATTTATTATATTTATTTCACTCGAGCTATTGCTCCACTTGTGGCCTTCATTTATATCTACAACTTCATGAGCTATGCTCTCACGGCCCATATTCAGTACAGTCACTCTATTAATGTTCTATCTCCATGGTTTGACATTATAAATGTTGATGGCGGACAGCAATATAAACCCAATTAATATTCACCTATATCAGTATTGGTCCGATGAACAACGCTATCTTTTATCGTGCGCTGTGTCAGTTTATTTTTTATTCGGGATCACAAACGAATTTTGCATGAATTTTAAAATAGGATTTCATTGTGTAGTTCCCTATGCCCGCCGGCTCTCTTTGCTTTTTATACACCGGTTTAAATGACATAAATTCACAGTGTAATTTTTATCATGATATACTTTTGTGTTATAATGTTTCCATAGCACCGGTCATCTGATTCCAAACTAAGCAGAGCTTGTACTCTGGAAACCAGATAACTGATATAATACATATACTACTTTTTGTCTGTAAATACATACTTAATATACATAATAAGCCCAGACTCAGGACATACAGACATATTCATGCACACAAATTCATGTCCTGTGTGGGAATCGAACCCACGACCTGCGGCGCGATAGGCGCCAACTGGTCTGTCATCGTCATGAAAATAACGGAGCAACTTTTGAATGGGATCACGATAGATAGACTACGATGATCATCATTTATAGACTATTGACATTAGTTTTGGACCTCATAGCCGTGCTTAACATAGGTTCTATGGACGAACAAACACATCAGCCATTTGAATTAAGAAGCACCAGCAGGCAGTAAATGACTTACCCACTGGCCCAACAATTTCCTAAATATAATTAATTCCGCAGGTCGTCCCCAACCAACCCTCACGTGGCTGATCAACAACAAGCAAATAGAAGACCACACGGTGCTGAAGAATGATGGGAAAGTGATCGTCAGCAGGATCAGCGTAGGTGGAGCTGAGAGGAGCTGGTTGAACACCAGCATTAGATGCCAGGCTACTAATACACCGCTGTTGAGTCCACACGAGAGAACTGCTAGAGTTGAGATGCATTGTGAGTTAACTGAATTGATTACCAGGGTTTTTTATGACCACATTGATGATTTGGCCGAAGGTGGTAAGCACACAAGGCCTGGTAGGTAACTGGCTCGCAAGTGCAGCTGTCGAGCCATACTACGGAGGAAGAAGTTTGGATAACTCCTCATTGAATAGGAGGAACCTTCCATCAGGTTCTGGGGGGTTCAACATCGTATCTGGGGCCCGTGGTCTATATGTAGATGTTGGACAGTTGTATAAAATATAAATATGCAGAATGTTTGGAACTTAATTAGCGCGATGCAGAATTTTGTGGCGCCATCTATCTATCTGCCTGTGAACTTCTTTATGTATGTTGTCGCTATATTAGGTGCTTGATTTTTCGATAGATTTTCAACTTTAGGTTTTCCTTAAAATGTTTTCCTTGATTTTGAGAGCAGGTGAAAACTCTACTTCTCGCTGATGCTGTAAACACGGGCACTGATTCAAAGAGTCAGATGGGTCCTCATAACCTTGTATATAAGAGAACAAGGCCTAACTGTCAATGAAATGTTCGCAGAACCTAAATCAATGGCCCCGTTTCTCGCGCTTTCGACATTGATTGGACAGGACACTAAGTTGGCAAACAAGCATACGGCCTATCTGATGGTAAGCGTTTACCGTAGCCTATGGATGCTTTAAACACCAGGGGTATCACTCCCGTACTGCTGAACCTGCAAAAGTCTCTTCACACCCTTTTTGAAGAACCCCATGCTGAACTCCAACTTCTTGCAAAATGTATAGAAGATTTATTGCCACCATATTTTTCGGAAAATGTCTAATGAGAATAGGGCCCATGGTCATAGGGAGGTAGGAGAGTACTAAAGAGGACTTTTCTAGTAATGACGATTTTTGTTCTTAGTGCGTCCAACGTCAGTAACAATAACAAATAAACCTGGTCAAATGTCAGCTGATGTGGAAATGAAGTTGATATGCATCTCACACGGCAGTAGACCTCCGGTACAGATTACCTGGTTCAGGGAGAACAGGAAATATACTAGGGGAAAGGTATGTATTATTCTTCTCTTTCTTACATTACTTATGTTTTACTACCTCTATGCTAGATAGTTTGGATATCTTTAGGATACATTGTCCTTTTGCTGAGCTAAGATAAAGTTTACAGCATGCAAATCTGTATAAAGTTATTTTTTTACTTTGTAAAGGCCTTTGTTTGACCACAATCTCCTCCATGGTAAGTGATGATGTGGCCGAAGGTGGTAAGCACACAAAGCCTAGAAGGAACTGGCGGCTCACAAGTGCTTGCTGTTGGAACACATCCATGGGTTTTTGACGACAGATTTTATACTTGAGGATGGTAGCCAGAGCCAGATGGGTACTACAAAGTACCCTACTACCACCATTTCCTTCACCGAGCTCAAGCTCATTGTAGGATTTGAACCCAGGACCTTCGTTTCGGCATCACTACCCCTGAGCTATCATCGCCTTAAAGATATATTTATAAGATTCAATTTTCACCAGCACACCCAGTACACCAATGAAACGACTACAGTCAGTTGGCTGACGATGCTTCCGCAGCCAGAAGATGATGGAGCGATGATTAGGTGCAGAGCTGACAATCCAGTGCTGAGGGTAGCTCTGGAAGACTCATTTAGGATGAGTGTCGTTTGTGAGTATATTTTGGATGGACCTTGTAAAATGACCTTCCATTCGGCCCTTCTATCTATCATTCCAGCATTCACTCCTTTTTGACTCATATCATCTTTCACACACTCCATCCATCTTTTTTTCCGTCCTCTTCCCGTATATCCACTTTCATATAAATGAGGATTATGTACAGATAAGCCAGTCCTCACCATGTCACTGGGCAGCACCCTCAACCCGAACGACATCAAGGAAGGAGATGACGTGTACTTCGAGTGCAACATCAGAGCCAACCCCAAGGAGCACAGGATCTCCTGGTACCATAACGTGAGTGAGTCATGGGTTTTATCTTTTATCTATTTCTTCTAGAACTTTCGTTATCTTGTAGTAGTGGTAGTTTTAGTCTTTTGTTGGTGAATTAGGTGATAAATGGCTTAGCGAGTTAGTACGAATTTTCGCACACTATTAGAATATGTTCTGGATTAACTTATAGGACACTTTTTATCCCGGGAAAATAATGACGTGGGTAAAACCGTGGGATGGAAGCTAGTAGATTTATTAATCGGCTTAAGAGCACTAGATAGCTGCTTCGTCATAATGTCTTATTTTACCAAAGCCTTTTTATTTCACTCTTACGTGAAAGCTTTAATCTAGAAATAAAACGTAGACGCCTTATCCATTTTATTTTTAAACTGCTAAGGTATTAAACAAGCACGGCCCACCTGATGTTAAACGGCTAATTACCATGCAAACATATATTCAAAAAGGGTTCGAAGAGAGTCGAGGAGTCGTCGAAGGGACAACTTTAGGCACTACACCGGTGGTCTCCTACTACCATCAAATCGCCTACTTATCGAGCCCAGGCGAATTACCCATTGCAGGAAGACAATTTGATGGGCCAGTTGGCGTTGTTAAGATAGCATCTATCACACCGCAGGTCATGTGTTCGATTCCCACTCAGTACATGCATTGTATGTATGAACATGTCTGCATATCCTGAATTCGGGTGTAATTATGTATATGAAGTATGTGTAGTATATCAGTTAACTGGTTTCCATGCTACAAGTTTTGCTTAGTTTGGGATCAGATGACCGTGTGTGAGGAATGTCGCAGGAATGATCACTCAGATCCAAAGAAAGAACTAGGTTGGCTTCAACTAACAAGCTTTTAATTTCCAGGATATCCTAGTAAGCCAGAACATGTCCTCAGGCGTGTTCATAAGCACCAAGTCCCTGGTTCTGCAGAGGGTCACCAAGCGTGACGGTGGCCTGTACACCTGCAGGGCATCCAATCAGATGGGGGAGTCTAATAGCCAATCGGTGTATTTAAGGGTGCAATGTAAGTATGAAAAGTAGCCTAAGTTACTCGTTATAACATCAGCTATCTTCCAGTGAGTCTCGCTAAAATCCGTCTAGCCGTTCGGAGATTAGCCGGAACAAATTGACTGACAGACATTTCAAATTTGTGTGGTATAAGTACCGTACCTATATACTATCATATACATTTAGCAAAGTTATTTTTACATTACAAACAGACACAACAATTTATTTCTATAGATGTGATCACCGCCAACGGTAAATGGATCAAAGGTATTTCATTTTCAAATAAACCGCTTATCTGGCCTTTTTTTCTACCATTTACTTACCATAATAAGATTACCATACACAAGTCATTAAAAAATGGTATTAAAAGTATCCCGTGACATACAGACACTCCGGTCTGCGCGCAGCCCTCCCCCGTGTTGCTCGGCGCGCGGCTCGACGAGCCGCTTCGAGTCCGCTGCACAGTTAGCGCTGACCCCGCTGACGTCACCTTCTACTGGCAGTTCAACAACAGTGGAGAGAGCTTTCAGGTCTCACCTGCTAGATATGGTGAGGAGAAAATTATGAAGATTTTACGACGAAGGAATTCAAAGCGATGTGGAAGATAACAATCTCATCTCGTATTCAATATCATGCAAAGCCATTACGGCGTTATTGAGTAACAGACATCCATACAAACATACACAAAAACATTCTTATTTATAATATAAGTAGGAGCTAAATACTATTTGATTGTACACAGTGTCAACAGGCGGCACGGCTAGCGAGCTCCGCTACCGAGCGGCGAGCGAGCGCGACTACGGCGCGCTGTTGTGTCGAGCGACTAACGCGGTTGGACGACAGAAGCGGCCGTGTGTATTCCAAATTGTTCCTGCTGGTAAGTAACATTACTTTTTTTTTAACAACCCGAAAATTTATTAAAAAGTAGATTTCAGCTTTAGATCGCGATAAATATATCTAGGGTACCTAATTAAAAAATCAAATTACAAATGCAAATTAGACTTGCATAATTTTGTAGTAGCCGTGCTGTTTTTTTTGCAGTCATACATAATTCATTAAAATTACTCTATGAAGGCAATATTTCAGTGATTCCATTTTGAACTTATATTCTTCCGTAACACGGTATTAGGGTATCTGTATACCCGCCTGCCTCGCTGAAGTCAATGGAACTCGTCAAGCCAAGAGTGCTCGAAGCTGTAATGGTGGATAATGGAAAACATCGACACCTAAAAATCCTAAAAAGCTTGGAACTTCATTATCATCACTCAGATTACTGTTCGTTTTATTAGTTTTACATTGTTTCAACGGATTATTTCACATCTACGAAGTAAATGAGACGATACAGAAAATGTAGTACAGTAATACCCAACTAATATGGCTTACCGATGTACCTGCGCAGAAGATACATTTTAAAAGCGCGGGAAATGCTATTGGTCGGCAGCTGCCACCATGTGTTTGGAGGGGCGTGACTTGCGAGTGAGACGGAACTAATAGATGCAGTGTATTATGAACCTTATAGTAGTGATCTAAGGTTGATTGTAAGTTTTAAGCATTGTTTCGTTAATCTTCGGGCCATACTTTCTTTTCTGTGCGAACGAAGATTCACGACGCGCCTTATTAGTTGGGTAATACTGTACTACGTACAGAGAAGCCATCATAAGCAAAGGTTATGTCCCATTAGAATCAACTATATTTCTCTTTAACGCTGAAACAATAATTAGTCATCTAAGCAGACAGTAGAAACACGTAGCGCTATCAGACAGAACGCTTTTAGGAGTATAATGCTCACAAACACCGTGATTTTCACGGCGCTTACGCGTTTTGTTCATCGTTCTATAACAACAAATGTGGCCGGATGGCCTCACTACACCAGCCTAAAAAAGTCAGCCTGTTTTGTATAGTATGGCTTTCTAGGTAAGGCCCGCGGAACAGAAAAAACAATTTTTATTCCGTGGTAAGGCCTGTATTATAAAAGAGTTTGGAGAATTTTCAGAGAGAAAACTCAGATCGAGTCTCAAGAATAGATCGTGTGGATCGAAAATAAACCTAATATTGGTGCAGGTTCCAAATTCAATTGTTTTAATCCCGACTCAAAACTTGACTTAAGCATTGATTGACGTTCTAGAATACGGACTTTAGAATCCGCCGTCAGTGGCAATAATGTCTCCGGACGGTGGTAAGCCAATGTGGTAAGCACATAAACCTCAGACCCCCTTATTAATAAATAAGGTGTAAGTCAGTCTTGTAACACCCAGGTATTAAGATAGCCCCAGCCCTTTTTGTTTATATGACATTAGAAAGTGACGGATATATTTAAAACCTAGGTATTACCTCAGAGTAGATAAATACTACAATTACTATACTTGACTTTCACCTTATTTGTTTTTTTTTTTTTTTTAATTAATTTGTTCTAAAAACGATTACAAATTTGTTTCTTCACCCCCTTAAACCAGTGCTGGTTAATAAGGGGGTAATGGGATTGAACTTAATTATACTCCTAAAATACACCGCTATGTGCTTGGCGACAGACTTTCAACATAAGCTGCTTTCTACCCCAAAATCTCATATATTATCCCGATATTTGCGTCCTTAATAATGTCATATGCACAAAAACAATTTCCAACATAATACACCGTTTTACAAGCGCCGCGCCGCGTCGCCTGCACCAGCAGTACCTCAATATGGCACCTGCATTTTAAAATTAATCCATAAATTTACGTTCGCCACACCGACCACAGCGTATAAAACCTTCATTTGCCGACTTCATAGCTGTCAATCTATAATAAACATCACTTCCTCAGAAGAATAACGAATAACTAAATCAAAATATTGTTCTGAGATAACTTCTGAGATTAATTAAAAAATCAGGTTGTTTATGGTTTGATTTTTCTAATAAAAGAGTTTACGAATATAAGAGGTTGAATTCAAGTAACATCATCCGAATAATCTCAAATATGGCGAAGATAGTCGTGGGTTTGATTCTTATAATATGATTAAGCTATCGGTGAAGGAAAGCATCATGAGGAAACCTTAGGGCGGCGATTTATTTCTTCTCGGCTTTGCGGTCGGCAACACATAAAGAATGTTCTTATTACTGGTAATGTCCAATGGCGGCCTCTGCCTGCCTTTCACCCTTCTAAATAAAAAAATAAAATGTAGCAAGATAAAAATAAACACAAAAAACAGCTGAGTGTACGTGCACAGTTGCACGTATAGTCAGCCTCGTAAAAAAAGAAGTTAATCGTCTTTACAGCGAAGGAGCGGGAGCAAACTTCGTGGAAATTACTAATTTTATTGCCAGACGAGAAAATATTTATACAAAAATGTATAGAGGGGTACAACATGGCATGTGGAATTGATTAGGTTTTTCATATATTTATTTTGAATGTATTTTTTATTTTTTTCTTCATTGATAGCAATTTTTATACGTTATTTTACTCTTGTATTCACTCAATAATACCTTTATTTAAGAGCAGCTGCTTTTTTTCACGATTGTATAGTTTTTCCCATAGTTGTACACATTTATGTGATATTTTTGCCCCTGCTGTCAGTTTGTCGCAGGCCTACACATAAACTCATTCTGTATACAGACGGGCCTGTTGGCGTGGTTGGTTATGATTCCAACTATCATGCCGCAGGTCGTGGGTTCGATTCCCACTCGAAATTGTGTGCATGTATACATGCCTGTATGTCCTGAGTCTGGGTGTAATTATGTATATTAAGTGTGTTTGTTAAAAAATAGTATATGTAATAGGTATATCAGTTATCTGGTTTCCATGGTACAAGTTCTGCGACAAGTGGAATCAGATAGATAAAGAATGTCCTAGGATATTTATGATCAACTAGCTGTCCCCCGCGGTTTCACCCGCTTTCCCGGGATAGATAGATAGTCTATGTCCTTCTCCATACCATAGGCTATCTGCATGCCAAATTTCATAATAATCCGTTGAGTAGTTGAGGCGTGAAGGCGTAACAAACAAACAAACTCACTTTCGCATATTTATAATATTAGTTAGGATGGAAGGAAAGAAATAATAATAATGAATTGAATGTCAATTTTATTTGAGGAAAACATTTAATTGTCAATTTATAATGATTTTCCCAGATTCCCTAGACAATTTAAATTTCTTAACATAATATAAGCGAACAATAAAGTAATATACTAAAAATGAAAACTTGAAAGAAATTTAGGTCAAGACTGTTAAGTATTTATTTTCCAAGCACAATCTCTTCAAACATCTAAAATTGAGTTAAAAAACACCATTAAAACAAAGTATCTTAACATAAAAATGTAATCAAAACCCAATTAATCATAATACAAGCAATATCGGGAAGCAAAACAAGATATCAAGGACTCGGACGACAAAATCAGTGAATTAATAATTGGCCAAACTTAATTAAAACATTCCCCAAGCGATCGGTGACCGGGTAATATTCCAAAAGACCGTTTTAAAATATGAGCCAAGTTTGGGTTCGTGCACACTATCGGGGGTTTTATTAAGCCGCAAAATTATTCACACGTACGTTTTTTCATCATCATCGTCAGCCTTTAATGACCCTCTGCTGGGAACATGCCTCCTGCACACAAATGAGAGTGAAAGGGAATTGGAAAAAACTCCACCACAAATGCTCACTGCGGATCGGTGGAGATAGGCTAGTGCTCAACCTACTATTGAAGTTTTCAAGCCGCCTGGGAGGCCTCCAACTAGCTTAACGACTATCACAATTAAGTGATAACCGGAACCAATGGCATTACGTGCCTTCCGAAGCTAGCTCACCCTTCCAGGTACCGGCCGCACCAGTAGTAGCTTAACTTTCCCGATTAATTGAGATGTAAGTTGTTTACATACTGAAAATAGTGAAAATACGGTAATACAACGTTTTGCATCATTATCTATACAGCAGACGAGTGGATCTCTCTTCCAAAATCTGTATTACCTGAGTCCTCCAATCTTACTTATAATTGCCATGAAATTAGATTTCTTTATCAATGTTTATATTTTGCACGTAAGTATTTGGTATTTAGCACAAGGAGTGCAGAGCAATCCCATTCTTATTACTCCAAGTTGTTCAAGCGATAATTTCGCCTAAATTGCTAGCGCTGTGTTCTTATTTGAGCTAGCATTATCGTGTAGCTGAAAAAAGTGCCTTTTTGACTTTAAACTGCTTTTGCAATTGTATGAAATTTGCCAATATAATTTTTTCTCTCTTATTTATTTCCTTTACACCGATAGTGTGCACAAACCCTTACGCCAAGTTATGTTGGGTCAAGTAACATTGGGCCAAGTTTGGTTCGTCTTGCGTCGCATAGAAGTTGCCTTCGATATCAGGAATCGAAGGCGATCTGGAAATGGAGTAACGAGAAAACTTGTATATAAGTTAAAAATTCCAGATTTCTCGCACATTTTTTTGCAAACTGTACTTGGAACTTTAAAATGCTAATGTAGAGCAAGTAATGGTGCGTCAATGCTTGGCGAACCGAGCACGAAACGAGCACACTGCGAACAAGTATCGCGTAGCGTGGACGGGCTTGCGAGCCTCCAACGAGCATTCGTAGCGTTTTTCACGAATACAGGGATTCGCATCGCGCTTGTTATAAGCTCGTTGAAGGCTCGTTAAGTACGTCCACACTTGAAATCGCGAGCAACGGCCACATCCTGTTCGTTCGAGGCTCGGCTCGTGCTCGCTTCGCGTAGCATGGACGCACCATAAGAATTTTGCGGTTGTGCTTGGGTGGGTGAAACCACATTATCCTTCACAGAAACCTTCAAATTCAAGATCCGAAACCGAAATCTTCCCCGCATCATCTAAGTCACCACTAAGTGTTTACCCATCTGTCCCTCCAGCACGTCCTTCACCGCCACGGAACTGCTCGGCCAACAGAATCCTGAAGAACAGCGAAGCGTTCCTCTCAGTGAAGTGCATGGCAGGGTACGATGGGGGGCTAACCCAGCACTTTACTCTGGATGCTCTGGGAGAGACTAGCAGGGTACTAGCTAATACCTCTGCTGGGTTTACAGGTGGGTACTAATTATTTTACGTTGGCTTTTAATTACAAGAGCGGATTATAATCTGGCAGGTCTCTCGTCTAAAAATGTTGAGATGAGTATTTTTTTTTACCCCCTTACTCATAAAACGTTATTTAACTAAATGCTTACGTCACGTAAATAACTTAGTATTTGTATCGTAAAAATTCATTGTCAAATAATATGACATTATTTACGTGACCATTTTTAATATGTATATTAGTTAAATAGCGCTTTATGAGTAAGGGGGGTTCCATACCCTTTCACGCTGTATACCTATTAATACATATTCCATTGTGGTATTATATTCTAGCAAGTATTATGGGAATTTGCCGTGAAAATAAAAGTATTTTTTTATAAAATAAATATTTCGATGTTATACTTATTACAAAACATCTATTCCTCAGTTTTTTTTCGCTTCGCTTCTCAGCAAAATATTGCGCTACAAGAGCGAGCGTTGTCATCTCCACCCAACCATTGGTTGTCATCTTAAATATAGAAAAAGTTAACACATTTCAACAAACATTTAAAAAACACCAGATCTAATAGTATGGCTGAACATAAGCTGGTCAGCAGTGGAGGCTCTGGAGGAAGATGAAGACCTTGGTGTGACGGCTCGCAACACTAAGGGTGCTTCGGACCCTGTGCTGTTGAGAGACCTGGTCTTCAGAGATTCTGCGAAGAGAGCAGGTGAGGAAGTGATATGAGATTACTAATATGTATTAGACTCACTAATATCTTGACTGAAATAAATTATTCTCAAAATATTCTTTTGAGAACATTTTACAAATGAATTTATAGGATCAATGGAATAATGTATGCATCGTGACACTAACTGTATCCCGCAGCTACACCTCCGCGTGATGCTATATAGATATACCACCTTCAATACACTTTTTAAGAAACGCAAAAATAATTGTTAGCTCCAGAAATAGACGCGGTCAAACAAACAAACCTCGCTGAAATATAGATAACGATCACGAATTATCTTTTATAATAGAAAGCACAACGAGAGTGGAGACAAAGTTCCCGGCAGCAGCTGCTATAGCAGCACTAGCTGCCATCATCACTGCAGCGGCAGCTATCGTAGTTTTAGCAGTGCGCAAGTAAGTCTCAATAACTCTTATGCCTATTTTCACCAAATTCTCCTCACGCTTAGGAGACTCGTAACGCAGCTCGAAATGACAGCTTTCTATAAAATGTATCAATTTGTTAGGAGTTTCCTATGTTGGGCATTGCTTGGTGAGAATGGCCTTTATTCTGGGACCTCTATTATAGTAATAGATTGTGTTGATTGAAAATAAACCTTATGTTATCAAACCAGGTTCCAAATTCATTTATTTAATATGGACTCAAAACTAGAATTTTTGAATTTGAATCCACGCTCCAACATTTTTAGTTGGTTCTGATTTGAAGCTGTCAAATTCTTCAATAATTACCTACCCACACCAAAAATTATCAAATAAATACACCAAATACAATACCAAATGTACTTCTTAGCTGGTTACAATGATTTGGAATTGAGTCGATGTGATATCCGTCAATCTAGAGACAAAAAATATACGTAGGTACATCAACAAATCACTTTGAAATATAATATCATGCAAAAAAGGTCCTTATAATCAAGGAACATAAATCAGGATATCCTTTACCCAGGCGCAATGAAACCACAACGAGTACTAAGAGACCATCGCAGAGCGTGGTGCAGGTCGACTCAAACGGCAGGAGATACCTTATAGCTTACCCACCAGCTGACAAGCTGGAGGCCAAGCCTGATATATTGAACCCTAAGCCAGGTGAGTAGAGTTGAAAATACTTTCAGTTACCTACTGGTTGACATCAGCAAGACAAATTAAGAAAACTGTTCACAAATATTTTTTAGTGATTAAGCACTCAAAGTTTGCAAAGGATCTGGTTCTCAAGTGCAGCTGTCAAAACACTCCAACGTCTTGCCGACAGGTTTTCAACTTGAGTGTGGTAGCCAGCCAGATGGGTCTAAGTAACCCTAGCAACGGCTATAACTCACTTCACCAAAATATGAAGGTAATTTTCATCCGATCCCGGGACCTATATCTCCTTTTCTTTGTCCTGATTCCTGTTGTCATCACTTTTACTTATAAGCGATACTCTAGATCCTGAAGCCAAAAGGATCATGGAAACTTAGCACTTGGAAAAACGTGGAAAAACTGATTAACTATAATTACCCATTGGAGATGGATCCACTAGACCTATGATTAATAGACGGTGGAGATTTCGAGAAGGCATATTTTCGAAATCTATGTTGGTTTGTCATGCTGAACAAATTTACTATGGGACCAACATAAAAAAATCATTTTTTTAACTTTTGGTACATTTTGATCGAGCTCGGTTGACCTTTTGTATGAAGAGTTAAAGTTAGTAAAAGACATGGAATCCCATAGGAAAATATGCCACGACGAAATCTCCACCCAGTATTAGCTTAAAATTATATATCAACTATTTTTGTTGTTTAGATAACGACCCTCCGCGTGTAGTTCTGGAGTCGAGTGACAATAAGAGCTACACCATCAGGGAAGCCACTAAAGAGGGCCACAAATCTGCCTACAGTCCCCCACCTCTTGAAGATGATATGGTATGATTTGTATATCTTTATTAACAGTCTCTCCATAATCAATTATGAAGCGAAAGGCAAGAAGCTCTCAAGTGCAGCTGCTGGAAAATACTGGTATTGCTTGATGTGACGCTTTCAACTTATAGGTGGTAGCCATCCAGATGGGTACTAAGCAGTACCTCATGTTTACCGCCATCGAATGCTCAAGTTCACTATAGGAACACTTCTACCTTCGCATTGAACCATAACTTACCTTCACTATAAAGGTCATCAGATGACTCGACTGATGATAAAAAAATTACAGAGTTTGAGATCAAAATTGTTTATTGAGTTAACGAGGAAGTTCCGGGGACCAACGGGTACCTCGCATCTTTGGTGGTCATCGTAATGAACACCATCAATTAATTTTATACAATAACGCGGAGACCACAAAGATACTAGTAGCCCCGCTGGGAGCCATATCTTCTTCTTCTTCAGTTGGTCCCTCATTTCTGAGGATCGTGGTCACTGGAATCCCTTTAACGGACAATCTGCCTCCATCGATTCCGGTCCGAAGTAGCCCTCACCACTTGGTAGAATTTAGAAGAGGAGGTGGCTTCTTTCACTTGGTCCGACCATCGTGTTGGCGAGCGGTCTCGTGTTCTCTTGCCTTCGGTATTGCCAACAATGACCAGCTTTAAAAGGCTGTCATCCCCTCTTCTCATTATATGGCCGAAATATGAAAGCATGCGTTGCAGACATGTGGTGGACAGTCGGGTCTTAATGCCAAGTTGGGAGAGAATAGATACATTTGTGCGTTTGGCCATCCATGATATTCGTAGCATTCGCCTCCAGCACCACATTTCGAATGCATCTATTCTCTGTCTCTCTCTTGCTCGGATTGTCCACGTCTCCACTCCATAGAGGTAGATCGGGAGTATTAAGGCTCTGACTAAACGAGCTTTTGTTTTGTAACTTATTCCCCGATTTTTCCAGATGTTTTCTAGGCGTGCCATAGCGTCTTTGGCCGTCGCTATTCTGCGTTTTATCTCCGGTACACAGCTTCCTTCATTATTTATGCTTGAACCCAAATAGATGAAGCTGTCCACAGTGTCAATGCCCGGGATGTTCTGGACTTCTAACAGCTTTCCCGCACGATCCACTACCATCAATTTGGTTTTCTGTAGTTTTCGAGAGTTTTGTTCTCATATCTTCTAATTTAAATCAAAAATGACATCTGACAAGATCCCATTACAAATCGATTTCCATTGATCTAATGTGCGTTGTCTACCAAATTCTTGGTAGTTTTTGAAACTATTGAATTTGTAGACTACCAAAACTGGCAAATTCTTCTTCTCCTACGCGTACTGGGACTCCTCATACTGAGAACTGCCTTATAAATGCACAAAACCGTCATAACTTCCCCAGACTACGACTATCTTCACGAACACAGAGTATATAGAGTGCCTTTTCCTATGGTCCGTTCTGTTTTTGCCAAACGTTCGCATCCTAACATTTAGTTCCTAACATTTTCAAACTCTCATTACTAAAGGTTCGCCTTTAGTAATGAGAGTTTGAAAATGATGCAGGAAATTTAACTCTAAATAAATAAATAATAAATAAATACACACATACTCCACTTAAACATACACACACCCCCCTTTTACACACATATACACTCCCACGCCTACACACAAAAAATGCGGCCATATTCATGTATTATCTCTTTTATTGTTCTATTATTCTCAATGTCATTTATGCACACTTTCACAAGTTGGGAAGCTTTAAGTAAGTAATATGATATCCCCGGACGCCTTGTTACTAAATTGTTCCAGAATTTATCTGACAATATGAAATAATTATTGTAATCAAAATCTGCGGTTACAATTTGTAACCCTATTCGCAATGATTTAGGCCTATTAAAATATTATAAATGAATATAATCTTATTGTTAGAATTTAATTAACCATTATAAAACTTCTTAAAAGTAAGTCAAAAAAAGCTTGTATTAAAAATGAAATTTTTACCAAAAACTTATATCGTTTTATTCAAATGTTTTCATCACAAATAAAAGTGTACCCCTTTATTCTACTGAGATTTTCTATAGTGGCCACCGCTACCAACCTCGCGGTCATAAAAAACGGCACAAAATAAAAGTGTACAGAAGTACCCAACTGATATGGCTTACCGATGTACCTGCGCAGAAGATACATTTTCAAAGCGCGTGAAATGCTATTGGTCGGCAGCTGCCGCCATGTGTGCGGAGGGGCGTCACTTGCGAGTAAGACGGAACTAACAGCGGCCGTGTATTATGAACCTTATAGTAGTGATCTAAGGTTGATTGTAAGTTTAAGCATTATTTTGTAAAATTTCGGGGCCATACTTTCTTTTCTGTGCGAACGAAGATTCACGACGCGCCTTATCAGTTGGGTAGTACTGTACCTACGTAGAGGTTGGTTAACTAAACCTTTTGGTTGGTTGGTTAAACCGTTGGTTTTTTTTGCATTCGTCCATTAGAATTGACTGACTGATTAGAAACAATAATAATAATAAAACATACTTTATCGTGAAATTGCATAAGTGTGAGTACTGTGAACGTGTCAGTCAAAGTTAACCGACCTGTAAATGCAGGTTTTTAAAAGCTTACTATTGAATGCTCGCTCATGAAGCTAATTTCTTGTTTCAGATGCCGCAGAGATAGCACCAGGAGTCCCTGTAAGCCTGTAAATAATAAATAAATTATTTCACTAAAGACTTGTAAATTCCATAAAATGCCAACAAACTTGTAATATTTAAGATAATTTATAGAATTTATAGAAACTCTTCCATATCAAATTAATTATTTTCGTTAGATTTTATTAGTAAGGCGCATAATTTAATTGAATTTAATAATAATCATTATTAGTATGTAAGTGGAAATAATACTTCAATAATGTGTGTTATTACTTTATTCAATAATTCCGCCTGTTACTCATTGGAAATCATATCAAATCTTATAACATATGTTTTTATATTTAAAAAAAATATTTATTTTCATAAATAGGACTGTAAAATATATAAAAATCTCGTCATATTTATTTATAGTACGGAATAAAGTTTAAACCAGAAACAATATTGTAAAATTTTATGAAAGAATATTGCTTCAAGGAAGGCTTTATTTTATTTATTTCAATTTATATTAATTATTATTATTAGGTATTATAATATAAGTATGGAATGTTGTGGTTAAATAACAATACAATTTAACAAGATGGTATGATTATTTATATTATTATAATATAAAACGCCTTACTGATATAAATCTACATTGAAATATTTATTATAGTAAATTATATAAATTGTAAATTATGCATTGTGATTAATTATAATTAACGTTGGACTATTCAATAAATAATATGTTTTTTTATATTTGGCATTATTATATTACCATTAACCCCAATTTGGTAAAAGTATGCAATATATATTTCGTGGCTTCTTCTCAGCAAATGCAACTTTCCGAACCGGTATTAGAGTATTAGAGTCAGACTTTTCATAAGTGCCTGCGCAGGTCTATTTGAATAAATGATTTTGAATTTGAATTGAATTTGGACAACTTGATCTCTCTGTGGTTATTTTACACACGCATGATCTTCTTCATATATAATAATACTGGCTGCCCGGCGCGACTTCGTTCGCGTGGTGCTACCCTACCCCACTCTACCGTATCCTACCCTACCCTACCCTACCGTACCCTACCCTACCGTACCCTACCCTACCGTACCCTACCCTACCGTACCCTACCCTACCGTACCCTACCCTACCGTACCCTACCCTACCGTACCCTTCCCTACCGTACCCTACCCTACTCTCCTACCCTGCCCTATCTCGACCATCACATTAGATTCACAAATCAGCCCGGCAGATGGCGCTGCAGTGGGTATCTAGGTTATAATTATCGACTGCAAGCTTTAATCGAAGCACGTCCAAAATGAAATGACAGAAATGAATGACATAACAACATGCTTGTACTGTCAACACTGAAAAAAGTTTCAATTTGACAACAAAATCCCCATGATCCGCCATTTATTCAATTGTTGTGCAAACTTCACATAAACCATCTACTTAATAGTCCGAACAAAGCCTAAACATTTGGTTTGGATAGGTGAGCCCGTTCTTGAGTTATAAAATTACAACGAAAAGTGGCATTGATTTTTATATATATAGAAGAAGATAGATAATAATATATACATACAGGATATTTTTAATTCACCAGAAACACTTCTCAGTATGGGCCTAACTCGATTGATTCTACTTTGTAATTTTGCCGCCGCGCGGTTGTTGTCAGTGCGATTAGAATGTAACTATTATGTTATGAGTCTAAGTTTGTTTGAAAAGAGTGCCGGCTCTTCTCAGCAAATGCTACCTTCCGAACCGGTAGTAGAGTTGTCCGGTTGAATTCGAATAACTCGGAAATCATCGAAAAAGAACAGATAAGGTGAAACCGCGGGGGACTGCTAGTATTACATAATCACACCCAGATTCAGAACATGCAGATGTGTTAATCATCATCATCAGCCTATAATGTCCCACTGCTGAGCACAGGCCTCCTGCACACAAATGTGTGTGGGCGGGAATGGGCAGATACTCCACCACGCGTGCCCACTGCGGCGAGGTGGAGGTATGCTAGTGGTCAACCTACTGTTAGCATTTTCAAGCCGCCTAGAAGACCTCCAACTAGCTTAACGGATATCACAATTAAGTGATAACCGGGACCAACGGCTTTACGTGCCTTCCGAAGGAAACGCTCGATTTTAAATACCACTAGGCGGTCACCCATCCAGGAACCGACCATGACGGTGGTAGCTTAACTTGCCGATCGATTAAGCACGGCTTATCATGCTACACCACGAGCGCTTCAGCAGATGTGTTAATGCGTACAGGCATTCCCGTTCCCGAGAATTTTGTATGTATGTCTGTCTGTCTGTTTGGTTTTGCTAATCTCCGAAACGGCTGCACCGAAAATTTCGGGGAATTTTGACGGGACTTTCACTGGCATATAGCTGATGTTATAGGAGTTTGGAGGAGGCCTTTACCTGAGAGGGGTTCCAGAAGAATAATAAATTACCTACCTACTTAATATATCATTTGTATATAAATTGCACAGATTTTTTAAATTTTTTTGTTTATTTTGTATTACTGGAAATAAAAGGCTTTTTTATTTTTATTTTTATTTTATAGGAGTAACTTAAGCCACTTTTATTTTAGAAAACTAATTAAGTAGGTTTCCGCGCAAATTAAAAACGGATGAACTCGCGCGGGCGTCAGCTGGTCCAAAATCTGATCTGATCCTCATTCTGAGGAGAGACTTTGCCTCCTTATGTGTGTTTTACCGCTTGTACAACGGACAGTATTCTGAAGAATTGTTTAAGATGATGCCCACGGCTACATTCTACCATCGCAACTCTCGCCATCGACGGGGAGTCCATCCTCACATATTGGAACCAGAATTGTTTCGAACTGGGCGGTCTCAAAGGAGTTTCCTTCCGCGGACGCTCAGATTGTGGAATGAGCTCCCCGCCGTGGTTTTCTCAATGGAGTACAGCATGGGGTTCTTCAAAAAGGGTGTGAAGACATTTCTGCAGGGTCGGCAACGCGCGAGTAAAACCCCTGGTGATGCAAGCGTCCATAGGCTGCGGTAAGGCGGGCCGTATGCTTGTTTGATACCTAAGTAGTATACAAAAAAATACGTTCAGTCACGGAAAAGAGAATATTTCTTTTCTCTGTGCGTTCAGTAGTTTTAACGCGAAAGAGAAACATACATCCATCCTCACACACTTTCACGTTCATAATTTTATTGGTATAGATAGTAGGATATCACGTTCTGCTTACGTAGTTTCCAGTTGCAAGTATCGCCAACTCCGCTGCGATTGAGGGTCCCGTATATAAAATTGAATTATGGCCCCGAGGGAGCGCGTTATGATTGGGGACCGAGGATAACTGAACTAATAATATATGAGCCAACTTATACCGTCAGTTTGTCTGTTGAATTATAAATAAGCATCACATATGATGGGTCTAAAGATAAACATCGTGTACATATAGTAATTTTTGAATATCAAGTTCCACGGATTGATGAATGAAACTTTTCAAATAGATTTTCAGACTTTAAATTATAATACTTTTAGGGGCAGGAGATAACTAAAATTAAAAAAAAACACATTTTTTTCAACTACTAACAAAATTCTTCATATAATTGTTCACATGTATAAATTGTATTAAGATGAATTAGGTACACTTAATTTTAATAAACGTCTGACACAAGGGAATAAAAGTTAAAAAAATTACATACATCCTTCATTAAATAAGTTAAACAGTCTATGTAGAAAAGATGGATGTAATGGAAAACTTAAAGAAATTCGTATAAATATATGCATGGTTATAATGGACTTGCCTGGCATTTTGCCAAGCATTCAAGAGGTTTTTAAAGTCTACTAATCTGGAGACATGGTCGTGCCCGCCCAGGCGAGCCAAGCGAAGCGCAACCTACCTTTACTCGAAGCGCTTCGTCATTTTTTTGAACCCACGTAACTTGGGTTTGTATTATACCAGATGAAAAAAAAAATTGGGATATGATATCAATATTGGATTTATTAAACACATACCCCCTTACTCATAAAGAAATATTTAACTAATTAACCCCCTTACTCATAAAACGTTATTTAACTAATATACTGTTTAAATAGTCACGTAAATAAAGTCACTCTATTGTCATTGTCAAATAATGTGACGTTATTTACGTGACCATTTAAACAGTATATTAGTTAAATAGCGCTTTATGAGTAAGGGGGATAATGTTTCAATTTTAGATTTTATTGATATCTAAAATACCCAGATTTCGTCACTGAAGATGATCACCAAAATTCTTAGGGTACTTCCTGAACATAATTCTTGGTTTCTAAAATCAATTTAGTTACAGTCCTCTATTTATCTAAGCTACATATTTACACTTATGAAAGTTAGTACCTAGCTATCAAGGTAGCTTAGTAACTGCCTTACAAACTATACATAAGTTTAATAAGGATCTAATACCAACAAGATTCGAAGTAATCACCGCATGTAACAACATGAAGGAAATTGTGATAAATCTCTATTCAGAAACACACGACGATGTGAACGCTGGATGGTTGACCGTTAGTTATAGCCAACATAATTTCTGCATAAGTGAGTTTGTAACACATAAGTGTGTCACTAGCGACCCGTCCCGGCTTTTCACGCGTAATATGCACATAATAAACCTTCCGGAAGAAATTTTCTAAATGATGATAAAAATCGCATGAATTCAAATTTAAATTCAAAATCATTTATTCAAATAGACCTTCGCAGGCACTTATGAAAAGTCTGACTCTAATACCACTAATACTCTAATACCGGTTCGGAAGGTTGCATTTGCTGAGAAGAGCCGGCAATAAACTCAGCAATTACTCTTTTCAAAACAAGCTTAGATTCATTACATAATATTTACATTCTAATCGCACTGAAAACAATTGCGTGCCCCGGCGCGGCGGCAAAATTACAAAGAATACTCCTCGCCATATTGATGAAAATCTACTGTTTAGACAGATAGATTAAAGTTGCAACTTGATTTTAATATATGGAGATTCGAAAGTATACAATAGTCTGCTTGTTAAGTAAGGTAAAACTACAAGTCCAGAATGATTGATTGACTGATAGTTCAACGCAGAATCCTAACCTCTGGTCAACCTCAAAATATTGAAGATAAATGTGTTTCGTTTCTAGAATTGTAAGGTAGGGATGTGAGTTTTTAAAATTCCGTTACTTTTGGCGATAAAAATACACTAATTAGATATTTATTATATTTTTTTTTTTAAGATCGTTTTTAATTCATCTAATCTCAAAAATAAGATAATAATGAAAGAAAATTCGTTTATTCTGGAGTAACACACAAACAACAGTAAAAAACAAATAACAGTACGTGAAATAATATTAAAATAATAACCGTAAGCCCAGTACAGAAACCGGGTTACAGCACTGATTTTCAGCCGATGCCAAATCATTTCAGGATAAAAAATACATTTCAGCAGAAATATAAATTGATAAATTAACGTTTACTAAATAAATACATAAAACTATTTATTATTTGCCGAATCGCTAACTAACCGTTTTCCAACGTTGATGCACGATTTTTGTCCCGGAATTGATATCCGAAAAAAGCTAGAAGGTATATAAAGTTCAATATTCGCTGAAAATACTGTAATTAGATTGGCTGTATGAAAACTGCTGTATCTTTTTCTATGTTTGACTACTATCTCACCATGGTCAGTGATAATGTGGCCGAAGGTGGTGAGCACACAAGCCTAGAAACTGGCTCTCAAGTGCAGCTGCCGACCACACTTGTACATATTTGACTCCACACGTCCTGTTTATTTTACTCAGCATTTTCCAGACTATAAATGAATAACAGAATATCCGATCCTTCCATGATTCTATACAGGATATTGCCATTGCCAGAGACAAAGCAAAAATTCCGCCATAGAACTACAAAAACCCCATAAAATGTTATTTACTATAAAATTTGATGGGGTTTTGTGTGTTTCAGTGCAATAAAACAAAATATCCTTTTCAGGTTCACACAGCTTTCATACATTTGGAGATATCTTTCCAAAGGGGACAATATTCGAGTTCATCCCTCCAAATCGGTATTATTAGTCGACATAAATCGATAGGCTCTCCCGATTACAATTTACGGTCGCCAGATAGTACCTACCAGATATTTCAGGGTAACTTTTATGTCGCGGAACCCTCAGGGCGTCGTTTAAGGGTTTAGGATGTTTCTGGCGGCGATTTTGCAAAGAATCCTACTTTTGTAGATAGAATTTATAGGTTATAGGAGGTTTTTGATGGCAGAGTTTTATTATAGCAGTTATGTGTATGTTTGTAGCGATAAATGTTTTAGTACATTATTGGGATGATCGTGTGATAGGTCGCTCACTTCCCTCCAATATGGCGAGGAGGGCGATGGCTGCCATACGCGTCATACTTGTGAACAGGTGCTGCTTGTGGGGGCTGGTCTGATTAAGTTTGCTATTTACTTATTAAATATAGATTCAGTCTACTTTGTAGTTTTGCCGCCGCGCCGGGGCACGCAATTGTTGTCAGTGCGATTAGAATGTAAATATTATTTAATGAATCTAACCTTGTTTTGAAAAGAGTAATTTCTGGGTTTATTCCCGCTCTTCTCAGCAAATACAACTCAGTCTAAGTCAGACTTTTCATAAGTGCATGCAAGAATTAAATAAAATGATTTGGAATTTTCAATTTTTCACGATTTTACTACCTGTAGATTCGATAGTTTCTATTTTCTATGATTTTTTTAATAATTAGCCCATTTCATACTTTTTTCTTTCAATTAAGACGTCCACCAGGCGGGCATTATGCTTGTTTGCAGTCATATAAAAAAGAAGCCTAGGATTTGATTAAAAAAAGTGTTTTCGACATTTTTACAATTTTAATTTTTAAATTTTTAAATTTGCATTTTATATTTACATTTTATGCATTTTTTATATTATCAGTTTTTTTCTGATTTCAATCAATAAAAACGTCGCTATATACATAATACGACAGTATAACCTAGTAAGTTTCTAGGTAGTTTTCCCGCGCAACGTTCCGCCATTTTGCCAGCGTGCCAATGTCACGATCCTCGCAGCATCTTCATGTTCTAATAACTACATTACAAAATGTTGGGAATTTTCATTGATTAAATTTTCTACAATATTCCGTGGAAAAGTTTTTAAAATCGATGGGATATTTCGTTGTCCAACAATTTTTCTCTTACATAGACATTTTAAAATACAAAAATGTCTTTAGATATTCTAAATTGTACTTACTGGTAAGACGTGTTTAGGCAGTAGTAGGTACATTCCGTCAATTTTAATAACTCTTAATAACTTTATTTTGTGTTCTTACGCATGAGTAAGGTCGCCAAAGCTCATCCCGTGTGTTGCAAGCGTCAAGCGTCCATATGGCTACGCTAACCGCTTACCATCAGGAGGCCGTATGCTTGTTTACCGACTTTATGCTTAGGGTTTGACCGCAATCTCACCCCGTCAAGTGATGATGTGGCCGAAGGTGGTAAGCACACAAATCCTAGAAGGAACTGGCTTTCAAAGGCAGCTGTCGGAACACACCGATTGGTGCTTGGCGACAGGTTTTCAACTTGAGGGTAGTCAGCCAGGTGGGTACTACAAAGTACCCTACCACCGTGCTATGGTAGCAACACTTTGTTATCCTTCGCTGTAGGATTCGAACCGGGGAACTTCTCTGCATACGACTCCCAACTCAAAAAATAATCTAGCTTGTAACAAAATTAGCATCGTCCAACCCCACAAACAAAGTGTCGATATCTCCCCCTGATTCCAGTAAATTATTCATGAAGCAAACACCTCCGCGTTTTTGGCCAACTCTTCCAACGATCGATTGAGCTGATTCTAAGCGTAATTATACCAACTTTTCAGGGCTTCCATTGCAGGGAGAAGGCACTTAAAAAAACGGTGAGCTGCGCACTGCTGCTGTCACGTAAAAATCAAATTTTTCGAGATCTTTGAGATCCTACTGCTTTTCAAATATCAAAGCTAGGATTGCTGGTATACGAATCAAAATCCAACCATAGCATAAGTGCCATGACAGTTTTTTGATTATTTAAGGGATGTTTCCTATGGGTAAAAAAATAATAATTCTAATTAGCCCGACAGTTTATCAAAAAATATTGGACACGTGAATTTTTGCTTTACTAAATCATAAAAAATTGACAAAGATAATGCGAGTCAAAGTTCGGGAGTGGGGGCTCGTGACGTCACTTTAGAGTAAAAAGTGTACTCTAAAACGTGACGGAACTTCAACAAACGATATCCCAACCTTTCGTTAAACTTGTAAAACTTGGTTGAGAAAATAAAACATTAAAAAAACATCTTCATATTTTTTTGTTTAATTGACAAATGTTTTTTTTTTTTCATAATGTAAGAGACGGACTAAATATATTTTTTTAAGTCATCTGGCCCATTTTGAAAGGCTAAGGAAATATACTACAAATTCTATTTATATAATACATCTGAAAAGCTTGATTTCTGTGACATGATGGTTTATAAGATTTCCCAAAGTTAAATAAATATTTTGAAACGTTGAAACTATAAAACCGTATGTTGTTATAACGTAATCTTGACTGTATCTACAGTGTTTTTCTTAATAAATCCAGTTAAATAAGCAAATTGAAATATACGAAGTTGTTTTACAAAACAAGCGCTAAGATTTTCAAAAGAATTTCACCAAATTTGGTTGCTCCCTTTCAGTGTTCGTGGAAATTTCTCACGTAATCTTCAACCAATTATATTAGTAATCTGAAATAGGTAGACTTTACAAATATCGAGTTCAAAAGATTTTCTATTTCTTGGAGTAAATTTTCTAGTGGATACGTTACTAACGAAGAATTGTTACAGCTTTTAGACAGAAAATAACGTGGTGCTGATTCTGCTCTTTACAACTAAACTAATTTAGTCTCACTATGTCTCTTTCTAACAAAGAACATAAGCAATGGATGTAAGAAATTTAATACTGTCAAATTAGTCCAATGCTTGTTTTCAATATTTTAGTCGCCGACCATCGTCGTTTCGTCTAAATACTCGCAAATGAAGAGGTCAAATACTAATTCGACAGCTTTAAATATTTTCTATCCTTTTTCAATAATGTTTATAAGAAAGAGATGTGATGTGACTATGTGACTAAAATTAGTTTAGTGCGATTTACAACAGAATCGGCACCAGTGTCAAACTAAAATAGCAGGTTACTTGACAGGGTTTGATTGACATAATGATGTGGCAGAAGGTGATATAAGCCTAGAGGGATCTTAAGTGCAGCTGTCAGAATACACCGATACTTGACGACTGTTTTTCAACTTGTGAACTTCAGCCAGATGCCACCATGCTATGGTTTCCTCACATCACCGATGGAGGACGGATGATCGGACGCACAGTAAAAAAAATGCGTCGACAAATGAAGACGTCATCGGTAAAAATTCAAAAATCACTTTAAGGCCTTTGCTTGCGGCGGCGTCGTGTGACGGGTCGCTCACTTCCCTCCAATATGGCGAGGAGGGCGATGGCTGCCACACGCGTCATACTTGTGAACAGGTGCTGCTTGTGGGGGCTGGTCTGCTTAAGTTTGCTGTTTATTAACTTATGAAATATTTATTCAGTCTACTTTGTAATTTTGCCGCCGCGCCGGGGCACGCAATTGTTTTCAGTGCGATTAGAATGTAAATATTATGTAATTAATCTAAGCCTGTTTTGAAAAGAGTAATTGCTGAGTTTATTGCCGGCTCTTCTAAGCAAATGCAACCTTCCGAACCGGTATTAGAGTATTAGAGTCAGACTTTTCATAAGTGCCTGCGAAGGTCTATTTTAATAAATGATTTTGAATTTTGAATTTTGAATTGTTCCAAATGATTGGAAAAGCCGACCCGACAGACAGTGGATACAGTAAATGGATCTTCCCTTTAGTTGTAGTCATGTATGTACTTGTAATTCAGTTAGTACGTCGGTATCTCACGAGGGTTTATTATTTGAGATTTATGTACAAGATTATTGAATTCTGACCTATGTCCCGTCACCTTTGGGTCTCTAAGAGCTGTGCCCAGAATGATAAGTAGGCACTATATATTTTTTGAATTGTTATTTAATCCTGATGTCATAAATAAAATTATTTCCATGATGAAAAACGTATTATGTAGTTCTTTGGGGCTTCGTTGAGAAGTTTTCGTATAGACTAACCTTTCGTCCGGTAGCCACTTGACGTTGAGTTTTGAGACACCCAGTATCATGAGAAAATTGTATCATCATCATCATCTGCCTGCCCTGTTCCCAATCAATTGGGGTCGGCGCAATATGTACGCTTCTTCCATTCGTCTCTTCTATCCGTCATACTAGTATCTACTCCTTTCTTACCCATATCATCTTTCACACAATCCATCCATCTCTTTCTCGGTCTTCCTCTTCCCGTATATCCACTTTCATATTCATAACTTGAGCCAGCCAGCCTTAACTTCATCATGAGTTTTTTTTAAATAGATAAACTAAATGTTTCATCATCTCTCTGTCCTGTTCCCAATCACTTGGAGTTGGCGCAAAAAACATACGTTATTTGATATGTATAATATGCCTTCATTTGACCACAACCCAACCAAAAAGTGGAGTATTAAAAGTGACGATGTGACTGAAAGTGGTAAGTTCAGAGGCTCTCAAGTGCAACTGGTGCACAGATTGTGTGCAAACGTTATTTAAAAACACTAGGTACTATTCTAACCAAGATAAATAGCTCCAAAACTATAATGCTACAAATTGAATAGTCTCCCGATTGAAAGCATTCCTACACATAAAAAAAACAATATAATTTCTTTTTGTATTTTTCTATTTTAAAATGTTAACGTGTTCAATTCAATACATAACAAACCTAAGCTTAAAAACAATTGGAAAGTATTCGAATGATACAAATCGATTACGATTAAATCGTCACTCACTCGGAACGCCGTGAATTGAATCGAATGAAACCGTGTGATATTCAATAGCTAGATGTAATATGCGAGTGTGTTTACCCCTACCATCGTATCATTTCTCCTGTGAGTCAAAGTTGAGCAAAGATTCACTGAAAACATATTTGCTTCTTAAATATAAATAAATAAATAGTTTAAATGTTATGTTATCTTTTTTATTTTTTATATCACAAAGGACTACCCGCCTGGTGGTAAGCGGTTATCGTAGCCAAAAGATGCTTGCAATAACGAAGATATCGCCTTCTTAAGCAGTATGTGTAAATCTAATTACCTACTTATTGTTACTTGGTCTAGAAGAAATCACTTTTATTGGTACCTAAGTAAACTATTTTGTCGTCAATTGTATTTGCTATAAACTCAATCTACTTAGTTTTCTAATTTTATCATGTGGTAATAACATTCTATTCCCTTTGTAAAGGTAAAATTAATTCAGTAAATAAAATTTTCTTAGATTCAAATTTTTATCAAGCATTGATGAAGTCTTTAGTCAATTCGCACCCCCCCTGGAACAAGGATGCAAGTCGACTTGCGTGTTTTTTTTTTTATTGCACTAAAAAATCAAGAAAAATGTAATACGTATTGTCAATTTTTTTCATAATTTTTATCTTCAAAATGAAGGAATTAAATACAATTATGTAAAATATTGCAACATCAAAATATTTATATTTCCATCATAAAAACGAAGTTAATATATTTGCACTTAATTATTTACTAAAGTTCCACATGAATAAAAGCATATTCATACTTACATACATTTTGAACGAAAACTTAAAAAAATATTTTCGAATAACTATAGCTGCATACTTGTTTTAGGATTTATTTGGTGGGTATCGTTGTGCAAGTCTAGTTGCTTAATTCTTCCACGAAACTTGTGTCAATATTGGATTTTATAACAATTGATACGTATTTTTGTAAACAGAATTTGGAAAATATTTAGACGTAATTATAGAAATAGCTTAGTTTAACGTTAGGTTTTGTTTTAAAAGTTTCATAATTAATAAAAGTTAATTATTCTTGGAAGTATTTTTATAAGTTTAATGGTGTAAAAATAATTAAGTAAAACTAGCAATGAATTTAAGTGTCGTAATTAACGACACATATATTTGTATCTACCTGAAAGGAAAAGTGCGATTTATGTTATTTGTTGTTTACCAATCAAGCTATCGAAATTCTTCCATAGTTTAATCTTTAATACAGCTACTAACTACTGTCAGTAAAAATAATTAAGTAGAGTGTACAAAAAGTAATAGGTTTTTGCTGAAATAAATATTAATCCAACAATAAATAAAAACTTTTTAATATCGTGCAAAATCAACAAGTTGAGCTTATGGGTAGTACTACCTATACCTATTCATCATAATTATAGTTAACATAGTGCTAAATCAACAAGTTTATAAAGTAAATTAAAAGATTAAGAAGAATTACTATCAGTAACGATATCAAAATTATCCTCATTCCTGGTAGATTGCGGACGCAAATTTATATAGAAGGTCTGATAATGTGGTGGGATATGATTATCTCTACACAGACATATTAAGTCTTTGTATAGATTTTCAGATATCGATAATGGTGCATCACTTAAATGGGTTAAAACAGATGACCCTCTTATATTTTCACTACCTGATGTTATCTTTCTCCTTCCGACCCTAATGCAACGATTTGTGTCTACAATTATTGGTGTCTCATCATCAAAATCATATCTTATGCCGCTGCTGCCTTCCAGGTGACAAAGGATCTACAGATTTTTTTTTTCTCCTGACATGGCTTTTGCCCAATTAGAGTTATCAGTTTCATGAAATCCAAAAATTCTTCTTGTGTAATTTCTTTTACGTTATATCTCTGTCCTTGTACATTAGAATTTCTGATAATTGCGCAAATTTCTTCAGGTACATACAATACATGTTTTTTTTTACTTTTTTCAATGCACAAATGCATGGAGTCACCCTCATTTTGGGTGTGACCTTTTTACAGACATGTCTGGAGAGAAAACAAATTGGACAAAGATAAAAGAGATTTCTGTAGATCCTTTGTCACCTGGAAGGCTGCTGATAAGATATGATTTTGATGATGAGATACCAATAATTGTAGACACAAATCGTTGCATTAGGGTCGGAAGGAGAAAGAAAACACCAGGTAGCGAAAATATAAGAGGGCCATCTGTTTTAACCCAATTACTTATATGATGCACCTTTAACCTCAAGTGATATTAAAATTAAATTTATACGTCATAGGAAGGAACTAGCATCTAAGATAAAGGCTCAGCCTAGTTTAGATGCTAGTGGATAATTCAATTAAAATAAACACTATTATGTACCTAGATTATAGACCTCAATGTATTTATTTTTTGGTGAATACATTATTATTATTATTCTCTTTTTATTTCTATTTATTTTGTAACTTAAAGCTTTTTTTTTATAACATTACAATTAAAAATTAAAAATATTATAAAAACACCTAATCCTATTAACAAATACGTTTTTTTTTACAATATTTCTATAAAACTAATAATGTTATAAAAAACCTAATCCTAGAGTCCCGCCGGCAGCGGGGTAGGTCCCAAGCTACCGTTGGTTAGGGCCGCAGAGAGAGGAACCTCCTGACGAACTCTCCAGAAGTAACGCTTTCTGTATCTATGACCCTTGACCCAGCTATCTAGCGAGAGACTCTCAAGGTGTTGGTCGAGACCGTTCGCCGAAACAACTATAGAAACAATGATCGTCGAATCAACATCCCACATGGCGGTTACAGGCGGGTCGGCCTTCACGAGGTTCTCATCATGGGGGATGGTGATGTCGACGAGTACTGCCCGGCGCTTCAATCGATCTGTCAGCACGATATCGACTAGATAGGCTTATTGGCTACAATAGTCCTGTCCGTGATGACAGGTCGATCCCAATAGAGCGTGGCCCGATAATTTTCGAGAACTGGAGCAGGTTAGCATCTTATAGTACGGTATTTCGGACTCTACAAGGCCGTATTGAAGAGCAAGTTGCTGGTGAATGATTCTGGCTACTAGGTTATGTCTGTGCAAGTACTCGCCGTTAGCAAGATGAGAACAACCGGAGATAATATACCTGAGTGACTCTCCGGGACGGCGGCATGCTCGACAGATGTCGACCGTACCGTCCTTCAGGATATATTTCCGGTAGTTTTTCGTCTTGATAACTTCGTCCGCAATTGCACAGACAAAACCTTCGGTTTCCCCAAAGAGGTCACCAAAGCGTAGCCAGTTCACCGACGCGAGCAGATCTACATCGGGACCTGTTAGGGCCCTGTAGAACCACCCGTGTAGCTCCTTACTCTTCCATACGTCCCTGCGGTCCTCGGAGCTTAGCACCTTTGGTCTGCGCCAGTTCTCTTTGCCAAGGATAACGGGGTGAGGCCCCTGTCTACTGCCACTACATCGCGATGCATCCCACACTCGTTGTTAAGGAAGATGTGTCGTGAGCAGGAGACGGACCCTCCTATCCAGGGCGTCCAGCTCATTTTAATTATTATTGTCGATATCTGAAAATCTATACAAAGACTTAATAAGTCTGTGTAGAGATAATCATATCCCACCACATTATCAAACTTTCTATATGAATTTGCGTCCGCAATCTACCAGTAATGAGGATAATTTTGATGTCGTTACTGATTGTAATTCTTCTTAATCTTTTAATTTACTTTAAAACTTGTTGATTTAGCACTATATTAAACTATAATTATGATGAATAGGTAGTACTACCTACCCATAAGCTCAACTTGTTGATTTTGCACGATATTAAAAAGTTTTTATTAATTGTTGGATTATTATTTATTTCAGCAAAAACGTATTACTTTTTTTACACTCTACTTAATTCTTTTTAGTGACATAGTAGTTAGTAGCTGTATTAAAGATTAAACTATGGAAGAATTTCGATAGCTTGATTAGTAAAAAGAGGGCGCTGCGCATAATCGAGGATGTGGGTTCTAGTCCCGCTCGATTGGGTCAGGGATTGAAAGTTATGCAGATTAATATTATACATAATGTTTGATTTGACTTTTAATGCTTTATTATGATATTTCTTATGCATTACTCCTAAAGATTCTTAATATTTTGTTAGACCGCATTGATTGACCGCTGCAAGTCAAAGGCTAACCTCCCGTCTTCCTATTTCTTCCTGTCCATGGTAACCACAAACCGGCCCTTTTCATAGCTCGTCTCTCCATAAAAATAAGTTTTCACAAATAAAAATATAATTATGCAAAAATATTTAAACTTATTTCTTTTTAGTAAAGCTATAACTTCAAATACTACCATAAGTAATGTAATGTTTCACAAGGTAAAAGTACGTAATCCTTTTTACACAAACGAATAGCTCGAGGAAAAACTATGTAAACCACACTTACACATTGAATGCACTACCAAATCAGAATGCAAATACAGAGTTATCTGCAATAATACCGAACAGCGAGACTTCCTTAACATGTCAACAATGCAATATTCATAATTACTCCATCAAGTGTTTAATATGTTTCGGGGAATAATTAAGCAACGCTCCTTTTTAAGTATTTCTCAATACACATTGAGTAAATTTAAAATATAAACACGCAGGCCCCTCACAGGTAATTTTAGCTATCATTTGATGTATACTACATATTTTTAACACTGTTGATAAATTTTTAAAACAGTTTTTTTACGCTCCTGAAAAGTTGGCACTTTTCACTTACAACATTCTTCCAGGAAGGGTGCGAATTTTAATTTATTAATTCGTGAAGTTATCATATTCAACTTCATCCATATTTCATAATTTACAGCGAATCAGGATTAATGTCTACTTTATAAAAAAAACATATCTCACTCACCCGACTCGCATCTATGAATAAAATCATTCGCTAACCCACAGTAGGGGTATAAAGCGAAAATGCGTTCCGAAGCGTAAACCTCACGGCCGCTACGTGATGCGAGAACGTCTGATTGTTTTCAGTTGTCACCCTGTATACACCTCACGGTACCTACAAGCAACACCCTGTACAATACCGTGCAAGCGTTCTAAAGCGCTAGTCGATTAAATGAGATGGCTGTATGGAACGGCTTGGGTCTTTGTTAACTTAAGAGTGTATGGGAAGTTTGTTTTTCATGTAAAATTACATTTCGCTCCACGGTTTTACCCGCGATAGAGATGTTGCTTTCTCGGGATAAAAAGTACAACGTTATTCCAGATTATGATCTACCTGCAAGTGAAATTTCATCAATATTGGTTGTGCCGCCGAAGAGGTATGACAAATAAACTGAGGGTCATCGCTCACTATGTCAGCACCGCTCCATCGCAGCAACAGCCCGGCACCGCCTCAACTCAATCCAACCACTAGCTGCCAGCGCGCCGCCTGCGAGGTGGCAGCTCGCTGACGGGTGGCGCTGGTGAAATTGGTGGCGCGGCTTTGGCAACATGCCGCTTGCTGGTGTCACCCAGCAAGGGAGCGGACCGCTCGCTGAAGCGTGTGGTCAGCAGGACTAGTGGCTTGTAGCGGCAAGCGCGCTTGCCGCGAGGCGTCAACTATTTTATCTAGTCATTGTAAAATTTACTTAAACGCATACGATTTAAAGGCCTCACTTGCATGGAAAGGTAATAGCCGAGGCGTAGCCGTGCTGTTATAGTGAGCGGTCACCCTTAACGTTGCCGTACCTACCCTACAGGCCACATTTTTCGATTTGCGGCAAATGGTGTACAATAATATGTACCTGTATGATATATAAAACAAATATTTCACTCTCGTTTTCTAACCTATATAAAATTGAAATCACATTATTATTTAACTGCGGATCAATGTCTTGACGCCTACGCAATAACATGCCCCGAATGCCGTCAATATAACAATCATTGAAAATCCCATTCTCGAACGAAGCATTCCATTCCATTATTAAATCTCATTCAAACGTTCCAACTTCATCTCACGTTGACAACTGTCATTGTGAATAAAAATAATAAAAGGGGTCTTTTATAATGTAATTTTTCTTACGATACTTTTGACAGATCCCAACGTTTATTAAACGCGTTGGCACGTGTCAATCAAAAAAGGCTTTAGATAAGATGTGGAGATGAAAATATTAATTTTGTTTCGAAAAAGGTGGTAATACAAGTATGTGAATCTATGTGAAGTTATGTAAGGAAACATATTGATGTTACTATCCTTATCATTGAATTATTACGCTTCAATGATCCTTATTGTATAATCTAAACTGGGCTTACCTTTTTATAACATTCCTGTCAGACATTTTGAAATACGAGCACTATGAATGATTACCATATTCTACGAACAATATAAAGAGTGTGCATCAATACTTCGAATGTTTACAAGAATATCACAGATTACCGAATAAGGCAGATGGAGCGCGCAGAACACGGGACTGAGGCCAAAAAAGCAAATACAAACTCAAAAGCGAATACCAGGGGCCCAAGTCTGCTATTCAATTGTGTTCCAATGATCTTTCAGTAGTGTCAAAATTGTGCCATAATGACACTATTCTGTTAGTAAGTAGACTACCAAAACTGTAAAATGTCACAATTTTGACACCACTGAAAGTTCATTGGAACTATTTGGAACACAATTGAATAGCAGACTTGGGCCCCTGGTATTCGCTTTTGAGTTTGTATTTGCTTTGTTTAACAAAAATTTTATTTGACGAAAAACACTTTATTTTTAATAGACTTTGTTTAAAAAAAGTAAATACAAATTCAAAAGTGAATACCAGGTATGTTTTTAGGGTTCCGTAGCCAAATGGCAAAAAACGGAACCCTTATAGATTCGTCATGTCTGTCTGTCTGTCTGTCTGTCTGTCTGTCTGTCTGTCTGTCTGTCTGTCTGTCTGTCCGTGTATGTCACAGCCATTTATTTCAGAAACTATAAGAACTATAATGTTGAAACTTGGTAAGTAGATGTATTCTATGAACCGCATTAAGATTTTCACACAAAAATAGAAAAAAAACAATAAATTTTGGGGGTTCCCCATACTTAGAACTGAAACTCAAAAAATTTTTTTTCATCAAACCCATAAGTGTGGGGTGTCTATGGATAGGTCTTCAAAAATGATATTGAGGTTTCTAATATAATTTTTTTCTAAACTGAATAGTTTGCGCGAGAGACACTTCCAAAGTGGTAAAATGTGTGTCCCCCCCCCTGTAACTTCTAAAATAAGAGAATGATAAATCTATAAAAAATATATGATGTACATTACGGTGCAAACTTCCACTGAAAATTGGTTTGAACGAGATCTAGTAAGTAGTTTTTTTTAATAGGTCATAAATTGAAATTAATATCAAATACTCAGGTCTATACTACCATTTACTTATATACCTACAGGTTTGTACGGAACCCTCGGTGCGCGAGTCTGACTCGCACTTGGCCGGTTTATTTTCAATTTGTATTTACATTTTTGGCCTCACTCTTTTGTTCTGCGCGCTCTATCTGCCTTTTTTTCTGTAATCTGAGAAGAATATCATCATTATTATAATCAAGCTGCCTCGAGGTTTCGTAAGCGAATGATTGCCACGGCTAAGTTCGATTTCGTCGGCATAATTCGTCTCTTGGCAAAGCTGCTGAAGGGAACTTTTGCCAGTCGTCCTTGGCCTATAGTACTATGGAGAAAGACGATCTTTTAGGCTCTCTCTATGCCTCGAACTTGACTTTGGATGGGGTGTTGCGCTGCCTACCAAACCGCACTGTGACAGCTAAAGCAAAGAAACCCCGCCAGTTTGGCAACCGGGTACGTACCAATAAAAAAAACAGAGTGTATTTGATACATCGATCCTATGTATATCAATATACACATGTTATGTGGACTATATTACCACAGTCTATAAAACCATACAGTCGGTCGACGAAGACGTCTAGACAGGGCAATCGTGCGGGGTGTGAGGGGCGAGACGCGGGAAAGCCGAGCCCGAGCTGCCAACAAAACTATGTTAGTAGCTCGGTGCACAGCATACTTTATATGGCCGTCGCGATACTGTCAAGACGTTGTCGGCATTTTCCACGAGTTTAAAGCCGTCAGACGACTGTATGGTGTTATAGACTGTGGTAATATGTTTAAAATTCTGTCAGAGTGTACCTACCGGACATCGGTAATTGCACTTGAGTGCTTCCCTTCTTGCTTTCCCATTTTCCACCCCCTTTTCACCTGCGGCAACATTATATTTTACCGTTGTGAGATTGTAGTTAAATACAAGGTAATTTTGAATCTATGTAGTATTTTATGAAAAGCCGGATAAGCGGTATCTGGCTCTATATATAAAAATGAATTTCTATTTCCCTTGGTCACGCCATAACATGAGAATGACTTTGCCGATTTCATCCAACTTTTTTTTTAAGAAACTTTTAATGAATATTAGAAAATTTAAGAAAACTTAACGGGACGGTAGGATATCACCCGGGTATGCGAGGAACCGCGGGGCGCAACTAGTTTGAAATAATATCAGTTTTTGCATTAAAGACTTACGATTTCTGAAAGATAGAAGGAGGAAAAACGCAAAATAAAAAATAAATGCAATTTAAATGCCAATATTTTTAATAGATTTTATAAAACATATAAAACAGTCAAGTAACAAAATTTTCTTTATATTGCATTTGAAATGCCTCTAAATGTGGTAAATTTACGTACCGCATTATAATAGGTGGAGATTTCGCGATGGAATATTTTCGAAACCCATGTTGGGTTAGTCATGCTGAACAACTTTTACTATGGGAACAATAGTGAAGTCTCAAAAAAATAAAACAACTTTTCTTACAAAATGACAACTTTGCTCGATCATGAAGTATGAAAAATAAAAAAAAATTGAGTATTCAGTGTTGGTCCCATAGTAAAAGTTGTTCAGCATGAATAATCCAACATAGGTTTCGAAAATATGCCATCTCGAAATCTCCACCCAGTAACTATAAATAATTACGTAATACAGGGTGTTGTTTTGCATTCGTGCCATATTTACAGTACCAATATTAAATGACTTTTTTAGTTATTATAAAATAGGTAATTAATTCTGAGCTTGATAAGTAAATAATTATTGATCATTTGTGATTAACGTCAAATCAGAATAAGACTTCATACCTGCACAGAATAGGTCTGCGATCCGGGGCGAGGGCAGAAACCGGGCCGCTGCGCAGCGGTCACCAACCTATATCTTATAAATCTTTATAAAACATCGTCAAACACGGTGGGATTTTTATTTTTACAAAACTTTAAAAATAATATTTAATTTTAAGAGCATGATTTTATAATTGATTAGTGTTATATACAAGTTAAATATCAACCTCCTTAAATATGGCACAAATGCAGAACAACACCCGGTATAGTTGGAATTAGAAATAAAATGTTACTTATAGAATTAAAAAAATTATAAAACTTACTGATCAAATAAAATATTCCTGAATAACGGGACGTGCGTCGAAAAGCATCCTATCTCGTTTTTTAATCTTTTTTGGGGCAGTCTTCAAGTTTGACACATTTATTTGATACGGTATCTCTGACAGTAGGCGAATCGCAATAACAGGATGAATAATCGCAGATATGGCCACTCCTGTCTTCAACGGGGACAGGGTTGTCGCATGTGGCTTCTGGAGTCAGGTAACCACAGCCGGTTGTGTAGGCATGGGTGCCAACATCACACTCTTTGTAACCTGTGAAAAAAACAGAAGAGGTTTCATTTTAGTGCCAGTTTGATTTAAACCAGATTATTTATATATACTACATATAAATATGCACTAAAGAAATAATAATAAACAATACTCTAAACTAAACTCATATTTAAAAAATAAAACTATTCTAAATCCGTGCCAGTGGGTAACGTTCCCAGAACACTGGCAGCATTGCCACGTTGAATGGCTATGCTAATCTGCTGACCGAAGTATAAGCCAGCATTCTGGGAACGTGTCGCCTCAACTAGGCGCGCTGCAATTTCTTTATAAAACTTTTTGGCACTCACTCCCCACGGCCCCAACGTTTCGACCCCAAAAGGCGTAAATATATACCCGCTATCAAGGGTACTATATTTGCGCCTCTTAAGGCCCTCAGCAGATTCAGCAGCCGCACCAGCCTTATTTTGAGTCAAAGGAAGATGAGACGGCGCTAGGGTGTCCACACAAGTAGCATCCCATACCAAAGGCCGCCCCATCCTCCAAGGAACAAGAGTCATTCCGTCGGGTCTTTTACCATCGTCACGCATCAATGCTATCATCATGCATCAATCCGGCAAAAAATGCTAATTACTGATCGATGATTAAACCTACGGACATATTTTTTAGAAAATTGAGCATTAGCCGCATACGACCTCGTTTAACCTTTCTTATGAACCATAAAACTCGATTCTCTCCTTTTTACAAAACATCAATCTTATAATTCAAATAAAATCGACCGACAAATAACATGTTATTCGAGTTAGGGTAATATGAAATAATGATGTTAGCACGTTTTATCACCGGGGGACATTAAGGTCACGGCTCATTGACAATCATCAATGACCTGCGACCATTAACCTAAACGATTAGCTAGTAGTGATAAACATTTACTAATAGTGAAAGTTTAAGCTAGATTATAACTGGGTAACAATTGGTACATGGTTGACCAAGCGTAATAATTCAATGGTCAAAAGATACAAAAGTTTCGACCGGATCGGGGATCAAACCCACTACCTACGAGACGGACTTCTATCGCTATGACCACTAGCCTCTCGCTACAATATTATGCTGCAGTGAAGTTACCGATCTTACACGTACCTGACCGAGCTTTGCCCGAAAACTTGGAATGATGCGTTTTCCTGGAGATAAGAACTAACTAGATCGATTTTCGCCCCCAAAAGCAAATTCTATCGAATTATTAAAACATTCGAGATCTCAAAACATATACCTCATCATCTGCCTGCCCTGTTCCCAATCAATTGGGGTCGGCGCAATATGTACGCTTCTTCCATTCGTCTCTTCAATCCGTCATACTAGTATTCAATCCTTTCTTACCAATGTCATCTTTCACACAATCCATCCATCTCTTTTTCGGTCTTCCTCTTCCCCTATATCCATCCACTTTCATATTCATAACTTTTTTAGTGACGTTGCTTTCGTTTCTCCTCATAACATGTCCATACCATGATAAACGGTTCCCTCTCAACTTTTCAGTCACTGGCGCTACTTTCAAGTTTCCCCTTATGTACTCATTCCTTATCTTGTCCAGTCTTGTCACTCCACACATCCATTTCAACATCCTCATCTCAGCTGCATGCAATCGTCTTTCATCCGTCCTCTTTACTCAAAACATATACCTATACTTTTATATAAATATTGAACGTTAAATTGTATAGTATACCATATTATATTATAATTCTTCCGAACAAAAAACTTAATGATGATAGACAGACGCAAATCTACTGCGTTGTTAAGATATAAACGTGAAGAGACGTGCAAACAGAATTAGCTTAATCTAATATAATTTCTTTTTATAAGCTAGCTAAGCTAGCTGCTATTGTTCTGCTATTCGGTTTCACCGGCAACCCCTGGTAAAGATAAGGGTGAATTTTTTTAGATTTTTGCTTCGTCTCTGCGCATGAGCATGTGTTGATCTTAGCCACAATCGACTCGAATCGAATCGCGTATAGCGTAGACGTAGACCAACCTTTAATTAAATATAAGAATAATAATAAAAAGTGTACTCACATCTTCCATTAATATAGATGCAACCTCGAGAATAAGTTTTGGTGTCAGCTAACGCTAACCCGACGAAAGCAAGTACACACACAGCAACCAGTAATTTCATTTTTGAATAAGGTATTTTTAACTTGGCAGTGCAACACAAGTTGTTCAGATAAACTAAAAACAAATACTGGCCGGTCATGATAAATAGGTCGGGTTTTATAGATAATTTAGATAAAAATGAATAAAAAAAAAAAAAAAATATATATAACCAGCCACCAACAACAACAAATCAGACTCACACACAGAGGGTTCCGTACAATAAAAATAATAATGTAACCTTACTCAAGTTGTGAAATTAATAGTAATAGTAACCCAGCAATGTGCTTAGGCTGAGTCGAGACCTATTCCTGGCATCACGCAACATTAGATTTTTGTCTAGTTTTTAATTGTTTGCTCTGTTTTTTTATTTTTATTTTTTATATCTGCAGTCATTAATGTAATGTTGTGTGTTGTCTCGAATAAATCTTTTTTTTTCATTCTTTCTTTCTAGGCGCAACAAAAAAAACACAAAAAAAAATACTAGTAGGCTTTACAAAAAGCCTACCTATTACGGTTCATGAGGTACAGTATACAGTACAGCCCACTGACAGATGGACGGACGGAGGGATGTATAGCGGAATCTTATGAATAGGGTCCCGTGTGGCACCTTTTGGGTGCCCTAACCCTAAAAATGAATCCCTATTTCCCTTCGCCACGCCATAACTTGAGAACCACTTTAACGATTTCAACATTTTTTTAAAGTTTCCTAATACTCTGGAGAAGGTTCTTACGAAAAAAAAATTAAGAATGTTGCGTAGAAAATTAAAGAAATCTAAACAGTAGGGTAGGTAAGCGTAGTGGCCGCACATCAACATCGGGCCCAAGTAGCGGAGCGTTCGCTCTCAGGAGCTTCTCAGGAGACGGCGGAGAAGAGTAGGCCTCCCAACAGGCCGTCGAAGAAGATGAGGCCTCCGATCACCGCACGTAAAAAAAGTTTAGAAATCCCTCGGGTACGCGGGTGAAACCGCGGGGCGCTACAAGTAAAATATGTTTTTTATGAAAAAAAATTACGTTTTTATTGTTTGTATAAACGCATCTTGTAAATTCTCACATTATCGCGCACCATATTATTGACGATTGCTGAACCATGTTTATAAATAGATATGAGCATAGGGTAAATAAAAGTCACTAAACACCTTGAGTCAAGTCAATGTCTAAGCCATTTATTTAAGCCCTGGTAGGGTACATATGAAGGTCAAACACTTGTACATAGTATTTATATACTCTGAGGTCAAACTAAACGGACTGAAGTTACCAACGGACCGGAACTCGCCCTTCAGCTGAGAAGAATTCGGCAAGAAACTCAGCAATGTAATTTTTTTTGTATTTAAGTAGTACAATTTAATTATATTCACTATTCCAAATGTTTTACCTAGCAAAGTACGCGAACATAAAAAAAAAACATTTAACCTGTTAAGTGGCGAATTTGACAGCTGGCCTTGGACCTGCAGTATTAGCGCAATTTGCAAATTTGCAAAATGGCGGACGGCACCCAAGGGTAATAAAACATAAAATCTGGGTATTCTAAAAAACAAATAACCCAAACATATTTTATAGATAATCTGGGTTTTATACAATGTGCACATGTACAGAGTGAATCTAAATCCAGATATTCTAGCTATCCTACAGTTTTTTTTTCTATGGAACACATCGTACTCTTTCGCTAATTTCAAAACAGAGTCAGATTAGAGTTATTTCGTACTTTTTTTTGTTAGAAAGTTAATTTTCTAGATTAATTCCTCAGGTAGAATATCTGGAAGTAGCTTCACTCTGTACATGTGCACATTATAGATCGCATTCATTTGAATTTTGTTTTAATTTAATTGCTTTTTTTTCATTTCTATCATTGTAACTTAATTTTATTGTAAGCCTCTTCGTAATTAATCCCACATTTTACATACTGTATTTTATATTAAAATGGGGAAACGAACTATATATTTACAAATGGGATTATTACTTAAATATTAACAAGTAAAAGACCTAAAAAAAACGTTGACCTTTAAAAAAAAACACTTTGTTTTGCCGAATTTTTCAAGAAATTACGTAAAAACCTTATTCGGACTATTACGAACACAAAAAAAAAATCTCGATCGTTCCATCGTCAATAAAAAATTACAAAGATAAAGCGCCTCGAAGTTCGGGAGTGGGTTTGCGAAAAGTATCCCATGGCGTGACGTCACGCGGTAATTAAAAGATTTTTTTAATAAATAAAAAAAAAAACAAAAAACAGTCGAGTAATGAAATTTTCTATACACTATAATAAAATTAAAATGCAACAAATTGTGGTAAATTATGTAGGTCATCAATTTAATCATCAAATACGTCATAATTTAAAGGAAGTGAGGAATGTCCCAGGATATTTATTATTTTATTTATTTTATTGTACAAAATTGTTTGAATTAGAAATAAAATTAACCTTACTATTTATTGCATTTAAAAAACTGAAACACTTTGCTGATCAAATAACATATTTCTGAATAAACATGAGGACATGTGTCGAAAAGCATCCTATCTCATATTTTAATCTTTTTTGGGGCAGTCTTCAAGTTTGACACATTTTTTTGATACGGTATCTCTGACGGTTGGCGAATCGCAATAACAGGATGAATAATCGCAGATCTTGCCTCTCCTGTCTTCAACGGGGACAGGGTTATCGCAAGTGGCTTCTGGAGTCAGGTAACCACAACCAGTTGTGTAGGCGTGGGTGCCAACATCACACCCTTTGTAACCTGTAAAAAAAACAAAGAGATTTTAGTTTTTTTTTTCATTGGAATATACATTTATTTGTTCACTATCTAATAAAATACAAAAACATAAAAACTTTAAAATCTATATAAATAAAAATAAAATATACTAAAAGAAAAAATCGTTGTCACAGGGCAACGTTCATAGAGTGCTGGCGGCATTGCCACGTTGGATGGCATGTTTTCAGTTGAGTGGAAGTTTGATTCCTGGGAATCTTTGGAAACAAAAAATATTTTCTGATTTTAGTAAAAATTTTTTTTTCATTTAGGAAACCAATAGTGAACAGGGAATTAAAAATTAATGAAGTTCACGGCCAACAATAGATTTCCATACATAACAATACTAAAAAGTTGCATCGTAAAATACAATTAAATAAATAAAATAAACATAATAATGTTATGCAACGTTTTAATTTAAAATTCCGAAGTCTTTATCTGACACCTGACGTATGGTGTTGGTGATCGAAAGAGTGAGACGGAGGACACTATAACACTGATTTACTTAAAAAGCGATTCCGAATAGGGTTAGTGATTTAAAAAAAATAACATTAAACATAAAATAATAACGTGGTATCCAGATTATTGAGGTTATATGTAAATATGTACTAATATATACCAGACTCAACAGACATGTTTAGAGACACAACCTATAGAGTGGCAGCTAACATCCAAACCAATTCGGCATAAAACCTAAAGGAAGGAAGGAAGGAAGGCACTGGTTTAGAAAGTGTGTCAAAAAGAGACAAAAATAGTGCGGCAACGAGAGACAGCCTCTTGTCAAATATAAGTTCTTAGCGTGGCCCAATTGTATACACCAAAATGAAGCTTAAAACTCGATTCTCTCTTTTTTACAAAACATAAATCTTATAAGTAATATCAAATAAAATCGATTGTAAAAGCAAGTTATTCCGGTTATGTTAATATTAAATTAATTATGTTAGCACGTTTTATCACCAGGGAACATTGAGGTCACTCATTGACAATCATCAATGTCCTAGACCATTAACCTAAACAATTAACTATTAGAGATAAACCTGTATTTGCCAGTGAAAGTTTTAGGCTAGACTCGGTGTATCATAAAAAGGTACCTAGGTATTTAGTGTTATTAATAACTAGAAATACCGCTCCAGTTTTGTTGGTAATGTGTTTATTATACACAATATAATATAGGGTGACTGGTAATTCAGCGTGGAGGGCCGTAGCCTCCTTCTGTGAGACCGTAATGGTCCAGAAGGAGGCTGCTGAGCGGGATCGGGAGAGGGCCGATCCCGCTCGCAGACGACGCCGCCGAGGCGCAGACGTGCCTCGTGGCGGCCCTCCTGCCCTGTAGCTGGGGCTTAGAATAACAGCTACGGTGTTCCCCTGCCTGTCGTAAAAGGCGACTAAACGGGGCCTTTGGGGTCGTGGGCAATCAGAGCGGGGGCTCTGTGCGCCCAGAGGCGACCCCAAGGAGGACGATGAGTCGATGTGGTCAGACTCATCGTGCGATAGCACAGCGAGGGTGCTGGGGGGAGGTATCACACTTCCCCCGGGACGAGCTATCTTAGCGCCGCGCGTGGAGGGGCGAGCAGGTACGCGTTCAACACGAGAGCCCGCCCCCCTCTACAGCGCAGATGGCGACCACCGTGGGGTTTTAGCCGGTACAAGTCCGGCATAACCTGGCCGCTACCCCCGGGGCGGACGGGTATCCTATGAGGATTTCCCCACGAAAAAAAAAAAAAAAAAAAAAGGGTGACTGGTAATTAGTAAACGATACTTCGACACATGATTTTACTCAAAACACTTTACCAAAGAAACAAATACGGATAAATAACTAAATTAAAATGCCAAAGTTATTTATGGCATGGTTTGCAAAATTTGAAGTTCAAGACCCGTCAATCAGTTTCTCTTTTTCAATTAAATTTAATACTTTAGAGGTTCTAATAAGGGTTCGCCGCCGCGCCGATGAAACCGCGGCGCGAGCGTGTAGAATCACATTCAGTGGTGTTAGTACTATAATCCATTCTGTGGTCTTAACACGTCTTACCGAGTTGTTCTCGTAGATATAGTTTTTTTAGTCACAGACCATCATGATATTTAAACTGCGCCATTGTTGAATAAAATAAATGCTAATTGCACACGATCACAATAAATAGTATGAAACTCGTTTGATGCGAGGTCTATCACGATTTTTATACAATAATCATTGTACTATAACTAAAAATAAATAAATATCCTGGGACATTCCTCACACACGGTCATCTGATCCCAAACTAAGCAGAGCTTGTACTATGGAATTATACTTTATGACGTATTAAAAAAAAACTACTTACTAGATCTCGTTGAACCAATTTTCGTTGGAAGTTTGCATCGTAATGTACATCATATATTTTTTATAGATTTATCATTCTCTTATTTTAGAAGTTACACACACACACACACATTTTACCACTTTGGAAGTGTCTCTCGCGCAAACTATTCAGTTTAGAAAAAAATTATATTAGAAACCTCAATATCATTTTTGAAGACCTATCCATAGATGACCCACACTTATGGGTTTCATTAAAAAAAAAAAGAGTTTCAGTTCTATGTATGGGGAACTCCCAAAATTTATTGTTTTTTTTCTATTTTTGTGTGAAAATCTTAATGCGGTTCACAGAATACATCTAGGTACTTACCAAGTTTCAACATTATAGTTATTATAGTTACGGAAAAAAATGGCTGTGACATACGGACGGACAGACAGACAGACATGACGAATCTATAAGGGTTCCGTTTTTTGCCATTTGGCTACGGAACCCTAAAAATGTTCTGTTGTGGCAAGGAAAGTATATATAATTAACGCTCGAGGAGATTACACAAGAAAAAGTCTAATAAATGACACTCACATCTCCCATTGACATAGATGCAACCTCGAGGATAAGCATTGGTATCAGCTAACGCTAACCCGACGAAAGCAAGTACACACACAACAGCTAGTAATTTCATTTTTAAAAGGTTATTTTCAACTTGGCGGTGCAACACAAGTTGTTCAGATGAACTAAAAACAAATACTGGCCGGCCAGGTTAAATAGGTCGGGTTTTATAGATAAATGTTGGTATATAACTAATATTATGTTTTTATGAAACCGGTTGGGTGCGCAGTATGGATGTACAAGTATTTTATATCTTCAATTTGTCTAATGACTATTAAATAGGTTTTTAAGTCATCGAAGACTAATCAGTGTCTTGCTGCATGAATTGTTCGTTTTGTCGTTTGAACCCATCTTATAAAGTCTCTTATACTTATAGGACAGGAAGGGTTAACCATACATCCAGTATATTCGGGATTGTCACCGTATTTGACCATCGTGTCCAGACCATGTACTACATGTTTTTTTTTATACCACTATGGTGGCTAAAATGCATACGGCCCGCCTGATGGTAAGCAGTTACCGTAGCCTATGGACGCTTGCAACACCAGGGGTATCACTCGCGCGTTGCCGACCCTGAAGAAATCTCTTCACACCCATTTTGAAGAACCCCATGCTGTACTCCATTGGGAAAACCACGGCGGGAAGCTCATTCCACAGTCCGAGCGTCCGCGGAAGAAAACTCATTTTAGCCCGCACAGTTCGAAACAATTCTGTTTTCAATGTATGAGGATGGACTCCCCGTCGATGGCGAGAGTTGCGATGTCCCGTATTTGTCCCGTATTTCAACAATTTCGACACTGAATGAGCAAACATATAATTTATTTATATTAGAAAACGTTAAGTAGGTTCGAATAAAAACATGCTTAGTTGCTAACTTTGAGATCAGAAGGAACTGTTGACAAAATGTGTGGTTTGTCTTCACTATATAAACAAACACAGTGTAGTTGAGTCAATGATTTTTGGACATCGAAAGTGTCCCGTATTGGTTCCCTAATATTATCCTAACTTTTAATTTAATATTTTTTTATTTAAATGCGAAAGTGCTACTCAACGGATTATCATGAAATTTGGCATGCAGATAGCCTATGGTATGGAGAAGGACATAGGCTACTTTTTATCCCGGGAACGCGGGTGAAACCGTGGGGGTCAGCTAGTTTATAATAAAGTTAAGATTAGGACTATTAGTACTTAGTGATTTTAACATTACTTGTTTTTTTTGGCGATCGTAGCTTTATAGTCCGAAGTGTCTGTAGTACCCGTCTGGCTTGGGGGAGGTGTCAGACTTCCCCCGGTACGAGCTATCTAAGCGCTGCGTTTGTAGGGGTGAGCAGGTACGCGTTCAACACGAGAGCCCGCCCCCCTCGCTAGCGCAGGTGGCGACCACCGGGGGTTTTAGCCGGTAAAAGTCCGGCTTAACCTGGCCGCACCCCCCCAGGGCGCTCGGGTAACCTATGATTTCCCCACGCAAAAAAAAAAAGTCACCCTCAGGTGTTAAATCTGTCACCAAGCACCAATAACAAAATCATGTCATACCTAAATGCACATACCATGTTCTGTGACATGGATACTGTCCATAATTAACCAAACACACCTAATTATGTCTAAGAAAAAAAAAAACATTTTTGTTACAATTTTAATATTTTCTTCATAAATTTTGTGCCAGAGTTTTTCGAAATAGCATACTTTCGTACTCACGTACTTCGCGCTAAAATACATTCGAATCAGAGTTTTTCGCAATAGCATACATTCGAACCAACGATTTTCGAACTCACGAACATTCAGTCGATCGATGTTTCAAATTTCGATGTTCTGAAATACAGTCTTTGTACAGTACCATATTATTAGATTCAAAAAAAACATACTGAGATGTGTAAGGTAAAATATGAAATAGAAATAAAAGTGCCTACTGTTGACTTTCCATGTAAAAAGGTTAATGAATATTTATATCCAAAGTTTATGACAAAAAAAATATAGATAACATTACTTTATTTTTATCATAATTTTAATATAGACCGGAGCCACCACTATAGAAGCGTACCTATTTTTCACCACTACAGTTATGGGTTAAGTCCAGACACTGGACTCAAACCATTTATCAGTAACATTATGTTGCTTATGGATTTGATAAAAACATTACAGACATGCAAATTGTTTGTTTGAGAATAACAGGTATACATACAGTATAAAAAGGTGACCTTTAGAATTATTTTTGTAGGCATTTTCCTGGTTATTTGATGAAACTACCTATGTCAGTTGAAGGTAAATTAAATTAACTGACTAAACTTTAGTAAGCAAATGGTTATTGATAATGGAAATAGAATAATATTATACTCGGACCACTAAACCAGATAACTGATATAGTAAGTACTACTGTTTTTGTAAATTCCTTCATGCACCGCACTCCGACATTTTTCGTATTGCGCTCGCGCGAGTAGATTACACTGATTAGCTATACCTATGCATGTGTAAGTGATGATTAGTTTTCAAAATATTATCAAGAAAGAAAGCTAATATATACTCTATGCGATTGCATAGTTTCACTAACTAGTTTAATTTAAGTAGAATACATAGGTCTGGCACAGAATATTCAAATAGGTAGACAAGCTAATTCGTCGTCAGCCCGCAATGTGCTCAAAGTTTATTTAAATAATCCAATTATCATAAATCTATAGGTATTTATCGTTCATATATAGTGTTATAACATATAATAATATTTACACACATAGCTAGTTGAATACTTGAGACCATAGATGTAGAGTCCGCTAGATAAAGCCTTCCGTCCAAAGGTCTAATGCACCAACCTGCGGGGATACCGCGTAATTAAATAAATTAACTTCATTCTTAATTACCTATAATTTTTTTTTTATGTTTCGTATCGTATAACTATTTATTTATAAATATTAATGGGATGTATTATTGATTGTTACTTTTAATTGCATTGTATAAATTGTATTGTACACACGGCTACCGATCAAGATATACATTTCCAGTATAAGCTGAACTCGCATTGTATACGATTTCCGAACAATGGGAGGTCAGCTTATACTAGAAATGTATAGCTTGATCTGTAGCCGTGTGTACTAACACATTATTATAAGATTTACTAACAAATATGGAACAAGTTTTCTGAAAGAAATGAATTGAATTGAACTAATTGAAATGCCTGAAAAGAAGGAAGTAACAGGGACATGTCCAAAGCAGAACTTGATTATAAATATTTAAAAAAATGATGTTTGTGTAGGCCAGTGTTTGACCATAATCTCACCATGATAAGTGACGATGTGGTCGAAGGTGGTAAGCACACAAAGCCTAGAAGTAACTGGCTCCCAAGTGCAGCTGTCGGAACTCACCGTATGGTGCTTGGCGACAGATTTTCAACTTGAAAAAGTACCCTGCACCGTGCTATGGTTTCCTCTCGAAAGCTCAAGCTCATTGTAGGATTCGAACCCGGGACCTTCGTCTCGGTATCCGACGTCACTACCACTGAGCTATCATCGCCTTGAATATCTTATCTTAGCAATTTTTTATAATAAAGCGACATCTGTTGTTCGGAAATGTAGCTACACCATAACCATGTAGATCCCAGCGACTCACGCGTCGAAGAATCCAATACGATAAATCATACGTTTTTAGCTTAGGACCGAGATGTCGCTAGTTTCGCATGAGAATTATATTTAAAAAAGTTTTTTAAGAATCCCTCGCACCGCGTGCCTTATTGTAACTATCACCAATAGATCAACTCGACTTGAACTTAATTTTTTAGGGTATGTTTACTGTTCAGTTAAACAATCTCACCATGGTTAGGTCAGTTAGTGGCCGAAAGCGGTAACACACAAACTGCCTCTCAAGTTCAGCTTCCGAAACACTTGTTTACTTCCACTCATGAGCGCCGGGGGCAAAAGGGGGTGCACCCGCACCCCGCGGCTAAGGAAGGAGATATTCTTTTATGCCCTTTTTAGGAACCCTGACCATGAACAGGTCGGCTAACCTTGCGTCTCCCATCGTTGACCGACTGATTAGGCGTGCAGCTGATCTCACCTAACTGATGCAACTCCCTAGAAATAAGCAATTTTTCAGAGAGGTAGAGGCGTTTATTCGCTCAAAGAGCAGCTCGACTGGGGAAGTACCTCCACCTTACAGAATACCGCAGACAAATAACATTATGTTGTGTAAAGCTGTGTTCCTGCGCGTGAGTAAGGTCGCCAGAGCTCATTGGGGAGGGGGGAAAGGTTGGTAACGCGTGAGCAATGCTTCGTGTGTTGCAAGCGTCCATATGGCTACGGTAACCGCTTACCATCAGGCGGGCCGTATGCATGTTTACCGACTTAGACGTATAAAAAAAAAAAAAACTTGGCGCCCATACTTCCACTATCATGGAGCCATTAATCGTCAGAAAATTCACAAACATATACAGACACAGCAACGAGACTCCGTTATGTCTTCGTTATGACCAACAAATATTATATCTCACGGTACGCCGAATCCTTCTAAATACACAAAGTCAACATTTTACAAATCCATGACGTGACGTCATGATACCAACGGCTAACGGGTCCCAAAAGGCAAAGATAGGCTTAACTAAGCCAATTCAAACTTTGGAATACTTCACGTTGTACACAATAGGAAATTTTGCCCCAAAAAATAGTCGAGGGTACTTCAAGTAACCAGCGAATCTGAAGCTCTTGGATATTTCTGTTTGTTCAGAGGCAATTCAATATTCGGCATTTACGTTTGGATATATTTAGGAAGATATTTATTTACGTGTTGGAATGAAAACATGCATTAGAAGACGTCTCACGGCTATGCCACATTGCTCACGGTTCTTTTTTAATGAAAGCAGTTTTCTTAAATTCAAAGACGATAGGGTAATTACTTTCTAATTAACAAAAGCATCTCATACCTGAAATTTGCCATTAAAATAATGTTATTATTACTATTAGCATTCCGTGGCAACCTTAAATTAAAGTACCACTAGAAATGGGTCAAGTTATTCTTCGTTATATGAGAAACTAGCTGTCTCGCGCGGTTCACCCGCGTTCCCGTGATAAAAAGTAGCTTATAATACTCGGGTATAATGTAGCTTCCTATTAGTGAAAGAAATTATCGAATCCGACTAATGATTCCAGTGATTAGAAACTCTTCCGTTTTATTATGTACATGTCTACATTCTTCTGTTTACATGTCTGTATGTCCTGAGTCTGGGTGTAATTATGTATATTAAGTATGTATTTACAAACAAAAAGTAGTATATGTATTATATCAGTTATCTGGTTTCCATAGTACAAGCTCTGCTTAGTTTGGGATCAGATGACCGTGTGTGAGGAATGTCCCAGGATATTTATTTATTTATTTATTTATTATACTGGGTGGAGATTTAAAGATGGCATATTTTAGAAACCTATGTTGGGTTAGTCATGCTGAACAACTTTTACTATGGGACCAACACTGAATTCTCAAAAAAGAATTTTTCCTTTTCACACATTATGATCGAGCAAGGTTGACATTTAATAATGAAATAAAAAAACAAATTTTTGAATTCACTATCGGTTCTATAGTAAAAGTTGTTCAGCATGACTAACCCTACATAGGTTTCGAAAATATGCCATCTCGACATCTCCACCTGTTATTATTAGGTATAGATAAGTAAAAATTGCAAACAGAACAAACTTTTGAATAAACTTATAGTAAACGTTAATAAAATAGATAGTAGTTTGGATTTTTTATATTTATTTACTACAAATATGTAGAAATATGTAAAAAAAATCCTCGAGTCTGCTGCTGCTACCGACAAAATGAGCAAAGTTCCCAGCCAGCAGGCTTGCAGCGTTTCCTCTTTGGATAGCAAGCTCGTGCAAGCTAATTTAACGCGCAGATCGTGGGTTCGATTCCAACCCAGGACATGCATTTGTGTGCATGAACATGTCTGCATGACCTGAGTCTGGGTATATAGGTATATTAAGAATTAAGTATGTATTTACAAAAAGTAGTCTGGTTTCCATAGTAGAGCAGAGTAGAGGTAGCCGTGTGCGAAGAATATGCCAAGATACCTATTATTACTATAGCTATTATTATTATTACTATAACTATTATTATTATTATACCTATTTATTTAATATGCGTTGGCGGAAAAAGCTCCTCGTTTTCGCTGGTCTCCGGTCTCTACCATGGTACAGTGTACTCGCAGCGCGACGCTAAAAATGGAGAAGCATTACAAAAGCAGTAACCCTAGTCAAGGAGAACATTGGCGTTGAAGACCACCATGTTCTAGCGATGGGCGATTGTTCCAAAAAAGTAATTGAAAGAATCGACAATTGTAAAGCTTTACATTCGATTGTCGATTCATTCGTTCTAACGAATAAACAATCGAATAACAATCGACCTTTCGAATGAAAATTGACGCACGCAACGCAGGATGCAATAGTAGGCACTATCGACAGGTGAGCGCGCGAGCGAATAGATTCATTCATTCGGCGAACGGACAGCCAGCGCACGGCACAGGCCACGCGGTACGCGGTACCGCACGAAGCGTATTATGAACAATCAAAAGAAGTCGATAGTTATTCGAATGATTCGAATAAATTGGATAATCGAATAATTCGATTGTTTTTAGTAACAATCGCCCACGTACACCATCTTTTGCAACCACGACTACTCTGGCAAGAGTGCCCGACTGAGAAGAAGAGGTCTCCGAAGGCCTCGATTATTAAGAGAGAGCGAATCGGCGAGCTTCGGCCCCACGGTCCTAGTCTCGACCGCAAAAAGCATTACGTTATCTATTTTTCTTTCCTCACGATGTTTTCCTTCACCGAAAGCTGAAACTCATTGTACGATTTGAACAATGAGTTTCAGCTTAGTAAATGTGACTGTACTTCATAAGTGCCCTTCTGGGGCCTTAACTTAACGTAACGTAACGTAACTTCAGTAAATGTGACCTTCATAAGTGCCCTTCTGTGGTCTAAATTGAATAAATGGCTTTGACTTTTGACTTTGAAACCGGGGCCTTCGTCTCGGCATCTGATCTCATTACCGGAGAGATATTGTCGCCTTAATAATGCTAATGCTGGTCCCTAATTTAAATCAAAGGCAAATATTATACCATAAGTTTACGATAAACAAACTGTCAAACATGTACGTTATGGTGCGTCCATGCTTGGCGAACCGTGCACGAGCCCAGCCACAAACGAGCACACTGCGTTCGCGTAGCGTGGACGGGCTTGCGAGCCTCGAACGAGCATTCGTAACGTGCTCGACTGCGCTCCGCCCGATTGACAGTTTTTTCACGAACACAGGGTTTCACATCGCGCTAGTTGTCCACGCTTGATATCTCGAGCAACGAACGAATCATGTTCGTTCGAGGCTCGTCTCGTGCTCGCTTCGCGTAGCATGGACGCACCGATACACAAAATGTTATGTACAGATAAAAATCCGTTATTTCAATCCGGTATCCAGGGTTGACGTACCGGTATTGATAAAAACTTGTTGCACCAAGTTTTGGGGCCATTAAATCGGCGATTTTACGAGCGATTATACAAAATTCATGCTTGAGGCTATTGAACTGTAAAGAGTGTCAGTTAGCTGATAAAGTTTAAAGTAATGAAGTGTCTCACTTATATGTATTTTTTATACAAATGTTAGGGTTATGTAAGCAATTCAGGAGGCAGTTTATTATCATAATTTTATCCAGTATTGAATCAATATTTTAAGTTGCATACCAGTAATATTTTTGATGTTTATAATAAGTAGAACCAATTGGCAAGGTTACTTAGGATTACTTTTATAAATATAACATACACTACAATACAAACGGCTGCTCTAAAATGTTACGGCTACCAAAATTACGTCTAAATAATACTAATTCCAAAGTTACGGGTTCTAAATGTATGCAGTTGCAACAGTTTATCGTTTATTTATTTTATATACTTATTAAATATTTTTATATAAATAAAAATAGTGTTCCGCCGGTGTCGGGAGCAGGGTCCATGCTACCGGTGGTTAGGGCTGCAGAGACAGGAACCTCCTCACATTACGAGCCGTATCGAGGAGTACTGCCTTCTGAATCAGCTTCTTGATCCAACCGCCTAACGAGAGCCTCGAGAGATGTTGGTCGAGGCTTTCGGCCATCAGGCCATTGGCCGTAACAACAATCGGCACAATGATAGCCGAGCTCACATTCCACATGTCGACAACCTCGTGTGCTAAGTCAAGATACTTTATTCAACAGTATTTTATTATTATACATATATAAAACAACTAGCTGCCCGGCGCGACTTCGTTCGCATGGTGCTACCCTACCCTACCCCACCCTACCCTACCTTACTCTCCTACCCTACCCTATCTAAACCATCACATTAGATTCACAAATCAGCCCGGTAGATGGCGCTGCTGTGGGTATCTAGATAATAATTATCGACTGCAAGCTTTAATCGAAACACGTCCAAAATGAAATGACATAACAACATTCTTGTACTGTCAACACTGAAAAAAGTTTAAATTTGACAGCAAAATCCCCATTAACAAAATGATCCGCCATTTATTCAATTAATTTGTTACAAAAAATTTGATAAATTAAGAACCGCTCGACCGATTTTGTGCAAACTTCACATAAACCATCTACTAAATAGTCCGAACAAAGCCTAAACATTTGGTTTGGATAGGTATGCCCGTTCTTGAGTTATAAAATTACAACGAAAAGTGGCATTGATTTTTATATATATAGATATGGAATTAGTGCTATTTTAATCAGATACATTAATTCTTTTCAAATGAGCTGAATTTAGAACAATTACTAAATTAAAAAGAACGTTATAGATAACATCCATGAACAGTGTCTTTTTTAACTGTGATCAGTAAACGTTGTAAACGATCAAATGCCGCATGGGACGCTGCTGTAGAGTACATGGGCGCCTGCTAGATTCAAGCGCCCCAAAACAGTTCCGTAATTAAATGGGGGAGGCCTACGTTCAGGAGCAGAATATAATTCGGCTGAATATCAAATGATTCCAATGCATTTGATATTAAGCTTCTTTTAATCAGAATACTCCATACATCACTTATGCCACCCGCCTATTTCATAGCTCCAAAAAATCGCTAAATGTCGTGAACTAAATGTTTTTGTGTGTTTTGTTTGCAAACAGCTTTACACCTACTAACATACATATAACCTAATATATCACACGAAAACACTGCTTTAACAAAGGAAACTCACTTTTTGTCTTATTTGTAAAGATTACACTTTCTCTTCGTCTAAGAATTATTTTCTTCGACAAAGCCTATTCTGTAGTAAGTAGGCACGCGAAAGAAAGAATGAAAGAGGACTGAAATCGAAAACGCTCATGTGCGCGTTAACATATTTGTACGGAGAAATACAGTTGAGACAAAATTAGTAGATTTTTAAATGACAGAGTTTTTCCGAAAATATCAATTGATGATCTTGTACATTCTTCTTCGTTTTCAATTGCTTACTAACATAGGTATCAAATTAAAGATGAGAAGGCACAAAAATAGTGTAATTATATTATGTAAAGAATCTAAGCTTGTTTTGAAAAGATTAATTGCCGAGTTTATCGCTGGCCATGGGGACAACGGGAACAATTTTTTATTATTTTATTCAAGTCCCGCTGTCCCCATTAACGGGGATACGGGCGATGGGGACAGCGAGAATACACCGCTCTTAAAGCAACCGCAAATAAGCTACGCAAATAAAACCAAGAACTTGTTTTTAGGGTTCCGTAGCCAAATGGCAAAAAACGGAACCCTTATAGATTCGTCATGTCTGTCTGTCTGTCTGTCTGTCCGTGTATGTCACAGCCATTTATTTCCGAAACTATAAGAACTATAATGTTGAAACTTGGTAAGTAGATGTATTCTGTGAACCGCATTAAGATTTTTACACAAAAATAGAAAAAAAACAATAAATTTTGGGGGTTCCCCATACTTAGAACTGAAACTCAATTTTTTTTTTTTCATCAAACCCATAAGTGTGGGGTGTCTATGGATAGGTCTTCAAAAATGATATTGAGGTTTCTAATATCATTTTTAGGGTTCCGTAGCCAAATGGCAAAAAACGGAACCCTTATAGATTCGTCATGTCTGTCTGTCTGTCTGTCTGTCTGTCCGTGTATGTCACAGCCATTTATTTCCGAAACTATAAGAACTATAATGTTGAAACTTGGTAAGTAGATGTATTCTGTGAACCGCATTAAGATTTTTACACAAAAATGGAAAAAAAACAATAAATTTTGGGGGTTCCCCATACTTAGAACTGAAACTCAATTTTTTTTTTTTCATCAAACCCATAAGTGTGGGGTGTCTATGGATAGGTCTTCAAAAATGATATTGAGGTTTCTAATATCATTTTTTTCTAAACTGAATAGTTTGCGCGAGAGACACTTCCAAAGTGGTAAAATGTGTGTCCCCCCCCCTGTAACTTCTAAAATAAGAGAATGATAAATCTATAAAAAATATATGATGTACATTACGGTGCAAACTTCCACTGAAAATTGGTTTGAACGAGATCTAGTAAGTAGTTTTTTTTTAATAGGTCATAAATTGAAATTAATATCAAATACTCAGGTCTATACTACCATTTACTTATATACCTACAGGTTTGTACGGAACCCTCGGTGCGCGAGTCTGACTCGCACTTGGCCGGTTTTTTAATTTGATGAAGCAAGGGCTTTTTTTTGAATTTATTTTGAATCAGTAACATTGATCAAGCAAAGTTTTATGTTTTTTTTTTCTTGATTTCAGTATTTTTCATATTCGTACTTCTACCCCTTATACAGTGCAGATGAATTATAATAACTTAACCCTATTTACAACAAATATGTACAAATTACAATGTATATATAGAAAATTCGAGCCTGCCGCTGCTACCGAAGGGTAGCAGCGTTTCCTCGTTGGATAGCCAAGCTGATGCGTTGGCGGAAAAAGCTTCCCGCCCGCTGGTCTCCAGTAACATTTTATATAGTAAAACATCACAAAATTAATCTTCATTCTGTCAAAGTATGTTTATAATGACTAAACATGACAAACAGGATAATCATACCGCATTTTGCCATTGTTAACTAACCAGATTGAGGCCTCCTCATTTCATACAATAAATGAGTCAAGTTTACATACGAAAGTTTATGTGATGTCATTCAATAACAACTAAATAATATTTAATGTATGTGTATCTCCATAAGGAGGCGCTGTGATGGCAGTGTAGTAGGTACCCTGGAACAGTCAAGACACTGCGCTGCTGGTTACTCGTCTCAACACTTCATCAAGAAGGGTATAAGAGAGAGTTAGTAATGCATAAGTAATACAAGGGAGTGGAACATGCGTCTGTGTTTTCTGACTCATACAACCTAGGGACTTTCAAGGCCAGAGTGAATAGGTTCCTTCCGGGTAAGCGTGTCCCATCTTAGGCTTCGTCTTCGTCCCTTATGGGCGGGCCAAACGCAAGCCAAATTAAGTAAAAAAAAATTACCCTTGGTGTTATAGGCTACGGCAACCGCTTACCATCAGGTGGGCTGTATGCTTGTTTAGCATCTCCTTTATCGCTCAAGTTTTGATGAAATTTTGGCATGTAAAACCCCACTAAAAATGTGGATAAAACAGCAGGGTGGCAGCTTGTATTAAAAATTATAATAATTCCGAATGCATTTTGTTTTCATAATATAATGAATCATCACATTATGAATCGACTGTTGTCATTTCTTTTGTTTAATTAATACCTAATCTATATGTCATTGACCACGCTCTGGATGAAGACGAGCGTTTTTCAGAAGTGCAAGAGAGAAATCGGTCACACATTGGATTCAAAATTGTCACGCACTGAGATTCACCTGAACTGATTGAACTCGCCGCCGTGGTTTCCCCAAGGGAGTGCAGCATGGAGGTTTCAAGAAGGGTGTGAAGATATTTTTGCAGGATCGGTAACTAGTAATACCCTGGCGTTAAGTGTCGATAAGCTACGGTAGGTGCTTATCATCAGGCGCTTGTTTGCTATTCAAACATAACGCAAAACCACAACAAATTACCTACAATTAAATCTTTAAAGTAGATCCTATATTACTGATTAGGTACTCACGTTCGTAGATTTAATTGACAGAAGATAATATATCGATGATTTAATTGGATAAAAGTTGCAGTTTTTTCAAGTTTTAAATGTTGGATAAATATCTAAAATATCCTTGACCAATATTTACTATACCAACAGTTTTCTATTAAAAACAAAATTCAAAAATTAAAAATGTCTTTATATCAGCGAAATATTTTCAATCGAATACGTTTTGCTCTTTCGCTGACTTCAAATCAGTGTCAGATTAGAGTTATTTCATACTTTTTAGTGTATTTTGAAGTCGATATTTTTTTTTTTAAATTACTTTTTTATTTTGTCATTTTTGTATTTCCTAAACGCACTAGAATTTGACCAAGGTTTTGAGATGTTTTTCCTTTGACACCACACCCGTAGCTCGTATCAATGAGCCAGGCCGTCACACATATTTGTTCATATCTTGAAAACTACTGACCCGATTTCGATGAAACTTGCACTGTTCCCTACGTTGAAGTAAATGTAAACCAATAAAAAATAATGGTTACAATCTGATTAATTTCTTCGGAGATATGCGTGGACAAACATACATATACATACATACATATACACCAATTAAATTTTGTATATTTGTTTGGAAGCCCTAATAGATTATCATATGTGAATATAATGCAGTTCCAATAATATTACATAAGTACATACGTGTCGAATTGATAATCTCATTTTTTTTGAAGTCGATTAAAAATAACTGTTCTGTTTGGATAGCGATATGCGAATACATTTAGGTATTTTTAATATAAGATTAATAATGTTTTCGTTTGATAGCACAATTTGAGTAAGAAGAAATATTATCTCATATCCTGTGGTAACTCAAGTACCTTTATGAAAATTATTTTATCGCTTATCTCGGGAACTACAGGTAGAATCGAAAAAATCTTTTAATAGCACATTTGGACGCGCATGAAACACGGAAAATCAATCAAACCGATTATGAAGAAAATTGCCAGAGATAAGTTTGACATTTTCACGCTGGTGAAAATAAGTGAGACAGCTAATTTAAAATAACACAACAAAATAAAATTTTATAACTTTTTATTTTCATTTCACGTGTATTTTTATTTCTTTACACATAATTTCAGTCATATATTTGTCCGTATTTTTAGAGAGATGCGCCTAAAAACTATACTTAGAATTACGATCACAATTTCTAATTAAACATTAATTAACGTTTTCCAATCATGAACTGTTTCCAAGTCCCATATTCATTGCATTTAATATGTCCCCATTGTCTGCGTCTATCTCCCACGCGAACAAACCACCTAATTTGTTACTTCTTACATATTTACCTTTCTCGATAACTGATCTTGCATCATCATAGGTTATTAAGTCACCCGTCGATGGATTGAACACATATGGAGCCTGAGCTACTTTGTCATAATGATACTTATACTGACCTGATGCGATACCATTCGCAATCTCTCTATAATCCACTACACCATCTTGCCAGGTTCCCTTGACAGGTCCTGTAGCATTCCCAGTGAATGGATTGTCATCTGTGTAGCCATTGACACCGGTCCAGCCTCGTCCATACATAGCTACTCCTACAACTATCTTCTTTGGTTGCACTCCCTGAGCCAGTAGGAACTTGACTCCGAAATCTGTTGTGTATGTTTCCTTTGGTTTCCATTCTGGAGCGTACAGCGCCGTCTGATGACCGAGAGTGTCATTCGACCATGCTCCTTTGAAGTCGTAGCTCATGACGAAGATATGGTCCATGTAGTTTTGAGCGATGCTGTAGTCCACAACTTGAATCTTGTCCCATCCAGCGCTGATGGCTGAGGTCAGCTCGTATTTCCTTCCAGTGTCAGCTGAGAGTTCGTTAAGCATTGCACGCAGTTCCTTCATCAAAGTCACGTACACATCACCATCTTCAGGTCCTCCAAGATCAGGGTTCGCGCCCTTACCTCCAGGGAACTCCCAATCAATATCGACGCCGTCAAAGAACTTCCATGTTTCGAGGAAGTCCTTAACTGAAGCAACGAAACGGTCTCTCTTGGTTTTGTCATTTAAGAAGAAGAAAGGATCGGCGAGTGTCCAGCCTCCGACGGAGGGAAGGATCTTCAGATCAGGTCTAGCTTGTTTCAACATCATCAGTTGTCCAAAGTTACCCTTATAGGGTTCGTTCCAGGAAGACAGTCCCTTCTGTGGTTTCTGGAGAGCAGCCCAAGGGTCGTGGATGGATACCTTAAAGTCCTCGCGACCGCTGCAAGATCGCTGGAGCGCTTGGAAACTTCCTTCGATCTCCTTCAAGCTGTCATTGATACCGTCACCTCCACAAATCGGAATGAAACCATACAGAAGATGAGTCAGATTAGGGATCGGTACTTTATCAACTGGGAACTTCCTAGGATATACACCCCATTCGACGAAGTAAGCTCCAACCACTTTTCCAGAAGTCTGCTTGAATAGCTTATTCTTCTCACCGATGGAAAAGTCAAGAGGTGGTAAATGGCTGCCATCAGTATCAGCTACGATAATCTCTGTCGGTTCACACGAAGCGCATCCATCCTTATTGCAAAGTTCCACTACCATCTGATACCTTCCACCTTTCTTGACTTTGAATGCTGCAGAGGTAGCTGATCCAGCACCAGACCAGACCTCCTTACCGCTTAATAACACCCTGGATTTTTCAGCTGGATCTCCAGTCCATACATTCCATGTGACGGAGACGTCAGCGGCATCCTTCTTCGTGACGAGTTGGTTGTAGGCCGTGGCTGCCTGGTTGACTTCCACGAGAGCGAAGGTGCGTTCTCCCCATCCTAAGTTCGGCTTGCCTGGCGGCCCACAGTGGGAGACGGCGACGCACGCCGCAGCGATGACGAACAGCACCGAATGCCCCATGACCGGTTCTACGGAAATAAAAATAAATATTGGACGCTTCTCTTTCGAAAGTTGGACTGTGACTGGAAGTGCATGGTCGTTGAGGCTGTTATATACTGATGAGCATTGTAGGACAACCGCTAACACGAGGACCCGCATTGTGAAGAATGTTGATGTTGGAATGAATCTGTCGAGATGCGTAATAATCATTAGCACAGTTTTGTGTTATCCCGGTCACCTAAGTAGGTCGGTCAAGGTGACTAGTAACTTTAATTGTTTGGAATTATTATTTTCTGTTGTAATGGGCCGTACCTTTATGACTAAGGGATAAGAAGGCGGTAATTTTTTAACTTCTTTGTTTGTTTACTTGTGTTTTTGTTATTCATTGTTTTAGTCATTATAATTTATTCGTATGATTATGTAATGCGGTTAATTAAATTAGCTTTAATAACTAATCTAGTTATATCTAAATTGCAGTCTAAGCTATATCCATAGATTAAAAACACAACCATTAATAAGATATAGTAGATTAAAATAATTTTAATAAACCTAAAAAGTTAAAATATCTAAATATTCATAATTGTATGAATAATTTATGGTTTTCAATTAAAATTAAAACCTGCTGCTCAAATATTAAATAGGCATATTTAAACATTCCGCTAGTAATTAATTTTGAAAATATAACTTATATTATTTTCCTTATAAATGAGATTTTTATATCGAAACGAAATGTTGTCAAAAGGATATTGCCCATTTTCGTAGGGGCCTCGAATAACATAATATTTCGTGTCTTTTCTTTATGAATAATAAAATATTAAATATTTTTGACAGTAGTAGATTATGTTTGTAGAATTTGAGGTCATAAAATACAATCATATTTATTAAATAATTTGCGCTGATTTTTAGGCAGTCTTTAATGAATGAATGAATCCCAATTAAAAATGCATTAACGAAAAACGTCATTCAGCTATGCTGGGAAAATTGTCATAGATCATTGTGATGATTTATTTAAATGAGAAACAAAACAGAATTATAAACATTTTATTTACGAAAATTGAATAGTTTCAACAGAAAAGCTACTTAAGAATATTTTGTTACTACTTTTTAATCAGTGTAATATATGTAAAAAACATAGGCTGTTTTGTTTTACCATAACAAATGATAAATGATGATGAAGAATGAAAAAAAACTCAAAAAACAAATACAAAAAAAACTGGCAAAATTAAAGAATCCAAAAAGTTTGTAAATTTAATATAATCCGATAAGGGAACATCATATAATTAGGAACTGACAAATGCTTACAATCTAGCTCAACTAACCACAAAAGGTTCAAAAGACCGCTGTAAGAAGGAACCCTAGAATTAATTGTCATTGACAGAAAACCCGCATAATTTTGAGAATTTCGAGTTATCTAGTTATTTGACATAATAATAACGCTTCAATACTATTGTTATGATTATAGCATTCCATTGATCAGAAAATTGCTATCAATGTCTATAAACTATGTTTTTGCTGTTACTTTACTCATATTTTTATTAGAGTTAATCGTATTTTAATCAAATCATGCATCATATCCTTGAACCAGGCTCTTATAGAGTTGGTTTAATGGAATTCACTTTTTATTTATTAACCCTTAATTTATTATATTCACAAAAATAGTGTGTAAATGTTGACAGTGACACTAGAATAAAATCATTACATAAATTGATTCCAATTTCTTTTAATTACATCGTAAACAGCAAAGGTACTTCTGGGGTATGTACCTCTGTACTGTTGCTGGCAACTATTGACCTAGATATCTTCAAGGCCAGAATGAATGGGCATTTTCTGGGCAAGCGTGCTACATCCTCGGGCTCGTCATGGCTCCTTCTGGGGTCAGTCGACGCCCAAAGGAAATTTAAATGTTCTTAACATTAAAAATATATCCCCCTTACTCATAAAGCGCTATTTATCTAATATACTGTTTAAAGGGTCACATAACTAATGTCACATTATTTGACAATGACAATAGAGCGACGTTATTTACGTGACCCTTTAAACAGTGTATTAGTTAAATAACGTTTCATTAGTAAGGGGGTTAATGTTTAATATTGTCATAGATTTAAACAAAGAATTCATGGCAGGGTTTGTAAAAAGAAATTACATTTATGAAAATATGAATGAAGTTCTTGGTGTTCTTAGTGTTATCTCACTAATATTTTAAGTGCGAAAGTTTGGATGTTTGTTACTCAGTCACGCTTCAACATATGAATGGATTTGGATGAAATTGGGCACGCTGGTAGAATATGTTCTGGATTAACACATAATGTACTTTTTATTCCGGGAAAGCAATATATTCCTCGGGTACGCGGACGAAACCGCGGGGCGCAACAAGTAAAGTAAATATGATATGAAATGATATAATTTTTTGACTTAATTCTCTTTAATCGGTTTTCGATCAATATCCCGCAAGTTTTAGAGATCTGCCACAAATAAACAAAAGTTAAGATTAATAATTATGGTATTAGAAAACGTATGGATAAGTTAAATGTTAAAGTTTGACGGGCCCGTTGGCGAAGACTCCACGTCTTAACCTATAGCGCCGCAGGTCGTGGGTTCGATTTCCACACAGGACATACATTTGTGTGCATGAACATGTCTGTATGTCCTGAGTCTGGGTGTAATTATGTATATTAAGTATGTATTTACAAACAAAAAGTAGTATATGTATTATATCAGTTATCTGGTTTCCATAGTACAAGCTCTGCTTAGTTTGGGATCAGATGACCGTGTGTGAGGAATGTCCCAGGATATTTATTTATTTATTTATACTTTCTGTGGACTAAGTACAAATGTACTGGTGTTTTTCAGATTTCGTAACTCTGCGAGTATTTAACTCGGAAAGAGATTTCCGAGAAAACTAATTTTAGAGTATTTGAATCAATGAAAAAATTACATATTATACGTACATTTATGATTGATATTATTACGAATACAATAACATAATTTTATAAATAAAATGAAAGTTACCTAGTAAAATCTAATCCAAACTGGCTTTAACCTAAAAATAAATTAGGTCAAAACTAAATGTCGAACAAACAATGTGTCATCAATCTAAAAAAATTGCAAAAAAAACGTCTGTGGTGACTGCTGGCCCTCTATTGATACATTTGCATACAATGAGAAAGTCTTGGGCGGAGTTCGGTGTCATCGACCGGGTAATAAGGCCATTTGAGACCAAGGTGCAAGGTAAAGGTGATAGACTGTGTGCACACTGGCGAAATTTATGTAATAAAATAAAAAAGAGACCTTGATTTTTCTGATAACTCTCCAAAAGAAGTTTGCACTAAACTATAGAATAATAATATAGGAAATTTTAGTATCTAGTATCGAATCTAATTACGCATACTTATGAAATCAACGTTTTATAATAGTTACGTGGATAATATTTTCTTTCTATGAAATACTAAAATGCAAATATAATTTCGGTAAATCTTTAGGAATATAGGTAGTTTTTTTTACTATCAATACTTTTTATTTTATATTGGTGTTTTTTTATTTATCTTTAGAAAAGGGAAGCAATTTTAATTACTTAACAAGATAAAAAAAATGTCTCAATTAACAAAAGTTTTTTTTGTATCAAAAAAATTAAATCAACTAAATAAAAAAATGGTTTCATCTTTTAATTTATCATGTTATTTGACCTGAAATATAGCACAAACTTTTTTTTTTGAAAATTCTCCCCTCAATAGACCTAATGAAAATCGCTTAATATACGCGTAGTATTAAGAATTCTCTCTTCTTTTTTAAATTTTTCTAAAAAAAAACTTATACTCATTTCAATTAGCGTATAATTGAAATTCTCACAATTGACATCGTGCTTAAAATATCTCGTCTATCGATTAAGGGCAATTATCTAAGTAATTACTATGACCGAAATCTTAGTCCAAAAAAGGTTTAAAATTCTAGTCAGATTGAGGTTGCGTTATGTTCAAAAGGCATTTTTTGCGATCAAAAGAAAATTTGATCTTTAAAAAAGCCAGTTCATTATTATTTTATGTTAGGAAAATCAGCTATTTTATTTTTCGAAGATTATATTAAATGGGTAGTATTCATTCTGCGGGAACGAATAAGTCGTGACGGCAAAAAAATAAGAAAATAATCGAATGAGGTCTCATTTCATTGTAAGGCCTTTTTTAACATTTTCCACCAAACAAAAACAGCTAATTATTCAGAAATTTCGCCAACAGAATATCTCATTTGTGTATTTAAATAATACATAAACTAAACGTGTGCTAATTCAGTGAACAATGCGGTGCTTACAAGCAGAATCACTAAAGGTTATAGCCAGCTCAATTCCACTGCATTCCATCGCATTTGCATTATTTATGTATGTGTAGGTACCACTTCTTCAATTGGTGGTTCGCTAGATGGATGGGGATTCCGGGATAATTAATGTTGTTTTACTGATTTTGGTTTTATAGTTTCATTGAAGGCATGGACGAGAAAAGCTTAGGATTTTATTATGAACTGAGAAATGCGCGTGCGTATTTTTGTGATTTTGCAAATCGGAAACCGGGAAAACTATGAGAAAGTTGATAATATTTTTGAGATGTATCAATAATTTGTGTGTAGACGTATATCTTAAAGGTATGTTCAATTTTATTTTTATTTTAATTATACGAAAAAATTCAAGGATAATAATAATATATACAAAAACCATTTTTCTCAATCAATTATTAATAAACATATTTTTTTTTCCAAAAAAAAACTACTTTTAATTTAAAAACACAAGAGTGAACCGCTCTTAACATTAATCGAACTGCATAGAATGCCACACCCAACACTGTACAAACTAAACAAAGTCGACAAATGACGCTTATGAGCACACCATCCATCAATTTAACTGTAAACATAACATTATTGTTGATCTAAAACTGTTTGAAGTTTCACTAAAGTTAATACAAAAGCATGAGAATTCTGCTAATTTACACTGGACCCTAGTGGTGAATGATTAAATCCCGCTCGTTCTTAGGGAGGAGTCGTATAGGGCTATTGTTCATTCCCAACTAATTATAAATGCGAATAAATCTCAGTTAGTTACCTCGTTACATTTTATGCCTATACAACCTAACGTGGAATAGCCTACGGCATGAACCGCATAGAAGAGCTAGTAATAAATAAAATATAATTAACAGATACAAGGATGTTATAAAACTTCATTAAAAAACAGTAACTAACTTACGACACTTAGACTGAACACGTTGCAACTTTTTTTTTATATTTTTTTTTTTTAGTTGTAACAAAAAAAAACTTTTTTTTTCGCGAGCGCTAAAACAATAATTACAATAACATATCGAGTTATTGTTATTATGTTTATAATTTTATATTATTATTTATATAATTTCGAACAAGATATCATTGACGTTGTAATGACAGGCAATAATGTAGAGATGCACTTAAAAGGTCCTTAAGATAAAGATAAGATTATAAGAACCCTTGGGGTTTCTCGGATTTCACTACTATCTTTCTAACAAGGAAAACTGCGCAATAACCTTTCTGATTTGTAATAATGAATTAGATTAAAAAAAACTTTTGCTATTTTCTATATTTTTCTTGACGTATAATAAATCTATTTTCGATAGTGACTGTCAATGTAATGAATCCGCAGTTTTAAAAATATTAAAAACATTTCAATTCATAACTAAAACATACCTAAATGAAAAAACACCAAAATAACGGTTAAAACCGCATTAATTAGGGTAACAACACACGTGCAGTCCAAACGTAAATAAATACTAATAAAAAAAAAACATTTGAGGTCAATGTTCACTTTTATCAATGATCTTTAAATGCACTTTGACAAACTTGTTTGCACGTCGTTAACATATTCCGGTACTATCACCTTGACATAGAGTGCACATTCAAATGAATGGATGTTTTCGAAATGTAAAAAGGATTTGTAAGACTCTTCAATGCTCTCGATTTGCAAAGGGACACGTAACGGTAAGGCATAACGGTTAAACAATAAACGAAGTTCCAATTTTGAATCTCAGTTCGGTCTCATTCGGATAGCGATCTCGCCCGAATGCAAACGACTCTGGAGAAATTGCTAAGAACGGTGGCGTTCGATTTTATTTTAAATAAAATTGTTGATAGTAATTCGATGATCGCTCCACCAAAACTATCTGAGTTAATACGTAAATCGACTTCGAATATTTTCGTATAAAACCACTGCGCTCTAAAGCTAATATTTCTTCGAAATTACAATTGTTTCTGCGAGATGTCTCAATTTGATTACAAAAAATGAAAAATGTTATCCTATTAGAGAGGTTTTAACAATTTTTGGATAAAAATTTATTGTCTGAACTAAATTGGTTCTAATCTTGAAATTCAAATTAGAGCGGCAACCCTAAAATTCGTTATCTCACAAATGAAGTTAGAAGATTTCGGGACATTCGGCTATCTTCTTTATTTTAGAATAACATTTTAAAACTGATCTTAAAATTAGAACACCCACTCACATAAAAAAAAAACGAACGAACAATTTAAAATTGGAACTTCAACACACAGAATAAAACTTTTCAAACCGAACCTTTTTAGAATTGGAACACAGTAGTTTGACACACAATAGCAAATCCGATTCCGATGGTGACGGACTCGCAGCGCGCACAAGCGCTAGCGCAGGCCCTCCATATACTAATGCTAGTGCACACTAGTGTCCAGGAAAACAACGTCTTCAAGGGTCTACATTAGTATTGCACTCGCGGACATCTGCCACAATAAGGTACATGCTATGCGCTACATAAGTTGTGGCAGTGTGGTAAAAGATAAGTATCAAATTATTCGTCGAATTATGTTGTGTGACAAATTGTTATGATTCAACATTTTCCTAGATTCTCTTTGTTATGAAATTTAATTATTGTTATCCTGTGCATGGTTGAAAGAAGAAGAGCCGGCAATAAATTCAGCATTTTCTTTTTCAATATCAAACGTAGGTTTATAAAATGTGTGTGTCCTGCGTAAGCAAGCGCTACAAGGATTTGTCATAATTTTATTCGTCATTAAAACAATGCTACAATTCTGCTTATTTCATCGCTTAGCAATCTAATGCTCACCGACCCAAAAAATGTATTCAAAACATGCTCTCGATAAGATATCTTGAACTACATCTAGTTAGATAGGTTTAGCTAATCTGGTTTAGATTTAGAACAATGGAATATCTGACATTATTCTTGACACAACACTGATGACCTCAAAAAGGTGGACTGGGCTGGATGTGGGTGGCAGGGAATCGGAAGGAGTGTAACGCTTTGGGAGAGGCCGATGTCCAGCAGTGAACTTTAAATTTAAGAAGGATTAATGATCGGTATATCAGATATATGTTTTCCGCCCATAGCTGCCCGACCAAGTATATTAGTCGACCGATTATGACAAATAATAAGACTGGATATAGTATGAATGTACGCTAAATGTATTTGAACTCTAGTACCATATTAAAGTTATACAATAACGGGTCGTCTCAGTCGATTGGTTTCACGCAACGCATTCAAACATGTAATCAAAGATTTTCATAGGGCATCGTGCCTCTACCCAGATGGACAATCCGCCTTACTAAAGCATGACATTTAATTTCACTCCGCTTGAGGGGCTCCCTGAGCAAATCGCTCTCACTCAACTCTCAGTTCGTACTGCGCACGGCTGTCAAATACTGTCAATTCTGGCTTGTTTATTTCATGTTGCCATAGAGGCGACTATCCTTCTGGACGTTTTAAATTCTTTGCATGTAATATAGGTGCAATACAGGTGATCCATAATTTCATTGCAATTGATAAAAATTTAAATTTATAGTTTTTTTTTGAACATTAAAATTTATTCCTAAAATTATAAAGGCAATATATACATGGAAATATAAATAAAAAACTGTGTTTAAATCGCCGCCTGCAGGCAGGGTTCCCAAAAAGCTGGCGACGTTACCTCGTTGAATTGCAAGGCTAATGCGTTGCCCGAGGTAAGAGGCCGCTCTTTGGTCCCCTGTAGGATCAATTAGGCGTCTGGACAGTGCCCTAACCAAACTGCGCGCCTCTGGACCCCAGCAACCATTGTTTCGACCCCAAAAGGAAGAAATATATAGATTGTTTATTTAGTTGTACACAAGCCATATTTAATGATTTTCCCATTAACCTAATTAACGCATACCTATTGTATTTAAAAAAAAAAATTACAACACAGTTTTTTTTTTTAATAATATCTCCCGTATATTGAACATAAACCTGCTGTTTGTGACATACAACTACAAAACTGATTTACAAAAAACTTAAACAGACTTCAAAGTAAACTAAAAGGTAATCAAATTCTGACCTGATGAGAATGAACGGTTAATAAATGACGGAGATCTGAGGTAAAAATACAAAAAAAAACATACAACCGAATTGAGAACCTCCTCCTTATTTTGAAGTTAAAATACTGATATATTGATAACTCTTTATTCTTTTTTCAAAACGCAAGAAAAAACAAGAAATACTTAATCTTAGTTACAGTACAATACGACATAATGCTGGCCAAAGAAAAACAAAAAAATTATGACAATTCGATTTTCAAATATAATAAATACAAGAAAATCCACAACTTCCGTACCGAGTGACCAAGTCTTTGGCCGAGTCTCAAACCTTTGTCCAGCCACCTCGTTTAACATTCCAAGCACGGCAACACCTATAGTCGAGCCAGCACATGTTGATCGTTAAGTTCCGTGTCCAAGACAAAAGGATTTTTACGGAAATAAACATTAATTTGTCGTTACGATAGGTGGGCAACGAGGGATGAGGAAGAGGAAAGAGTGTCTTGTGTCTTTATCTTTTACTGATTTGCGATCTGGCTGTGTCATGCAATCCCAAGTCCGTAATTCTAAGGGTCAGTTCACACCAAGACGCGACGCGACGCAGTAAGCTTGGATAGCAACAGAATCATCCACATCATCATCATCAGCCTTTAATGTCCCACTGCTGAGCACAGGCCTCCTGCACACAAATTAGGGTGAAGGGGAATGGTCAGATACTCCACCACGCGTGCCCACTGCGGATCGGTGGAGGTAGGCTAGTGGTCAACCTACTGTTGGAGTTTTCAAGCCGCCTTCCTAGGCCTCCAACTAGCTTAACGACTATCACAGGGAACAAATCAAACGATCAAGACTGCCATACTAAAATTAATTCTTGATAAGTATTTATTTTTTGCATCGTAACACTTTTCCGACAAACTGTACCCTTGCCGCTGATAGGCATATAAAAAAGTGGGCGAGTTCGAACTGGGGATGAGTTAGGATGAAGGCGAAAGGTATGCCAAGTACAGACACCAAAAAGTACAGTCACAATAAAAAGCTTGGATTAAAAAATATGTCTTTATGGTAGTACTTGTTGATCAATTTTGGCACCCATGGTTCTAGGACTCGATTCTACGGGTGATTCTGAGCGATCTTATTTGTGGCATCCTACCCCCTTTAATCATAGTATCACTTGCCATGATGAAATTGTGGTCAAACACAGGCTGAGTCTGTGAAATGAATACATGTGAAAGTGAATTTATTTGTCTGTTAACGTCTTGAAGCCTCAACCGCACAAACAATCGTGATAAAATTTGCCACGCGGGTAGCTTATTGCATGGAGAAGGATTTAGGCTAGTTTTACACAAATGATATAAAATTATAAGTACAATTTTGCTCCGAAAACATCGCATCGCTTCCGAGCGTATTGTGCATTGAGTCTTAATACCAAGGACCACAGATTACAGAATAAGGCAGATGGAGCGCGCGGAACACGCGAGTGAGGCTAAAAATGCAAATACAAATTGAAAAACTATATTTGCTATGTTTAAAAAACTTTATTTAACATAGCAAACACAAATTCAAAAGCGAATACCAGGTATGTATTTTTCAATTTGTATTTTCTTTTTTGGCCTTACTCCCGTGTTTCGCGCGCTCTATCTGCCTTTTGTTCTGTAATCTGAGCCAAGGACTTACAACCACACTTCAAACAAAAATCTTCATGACCTAAAATAGAGCAAATATCGTCATTTCCAAATCCTACACATATTCCATACAACTCAAATTAAATAATCCAAAACCGAACACAAAATGTATCCAAATGACATATAAAGTACGTAGGAACGCCCGAAGACAACAGTTATCTCAAAATTATATGTACATATATATATAATAATGTGTAACAGTAGTGTAGTTTGTACAGGAAGACATTGTCACGTTTGTGCGAACATCCAAAGGTTTGGGCTGAGAGTGGGTCCAATGGACGACGATACGATAAAAAATTGTTTGAAGAATTACATTTTGAAGTATTGATGTTGAGAGGTAATGTTGCTTTTTTAGTCAAAAATAGGTATTGGACATATGGAAATCAAAAATCATATTTAAAAAAATTGTTTTATAACGAACAAAAACTAAAGAGCACAAGAAAAATGCGGAAAAATCATATTATAGAGTAATTGACTACAAAATGATAATAATTGTTTTTTTAAGCTTATTTGTTTTTAAATATTTTTGAACAATTTGTCAACATAAAATCAAATTGCAAGAAACAAAAAATCCGACTGCATGAAATAAAAACTTACCTACTGAAAACTAAGCTTTGTAATTTATATAGTTTTGCATATAATTTTAATTGTATAAGGTTTTGCAGGGGGGGACAAACATACTGGTCTTGAAATAATAATAATTGCATATTTTTATTTTAAATTAAAACTGCCTCCTTAATTATGTGGGTTCTATCGCTTGTACAACGGACAATGTTCTAAAGAATTGTTCAAATTGATGCCCACGGCTACCTTCCACCATCGCAACTCACGCCATCGACGCGGAGTCCATCCTCACACATTGAAACCAAAATGGTTTCGAACTGTGCGTTCTCTAAGCAGATACCATCCGCAGTCGCTCAAATTGTGGAATGAGCTCCTCGCCGTGGTTTTCCCAATGAAGTACGGCTTCAAAAAGGGTGTGAAGAGATTTCTAGAGGGTTGGCAACGCGCGAGTGATACCCCTGGTGTTGCAAGCGTCCATAGGCTACGGTAACTGCTTACCATCAGGCGGGCCGTATGCTTGTTTGCTACATAAGTAGTATAAAAAAATGCTCGTACCATATGGAGTAAATGAAGGTCTAACACATAATAATACTATTGTTACATTTTGTATATAAATAATGTTAATTTTATGATCAATCATAAACCTTCGTACATTGATAGAATAACAAGTACACACGGCTACAGATCAAGCTATACATTTCCAGTATAAGCTGATCTCGCATTGTATAGGATTTCCGTACTATGGTAGGTCAGCTTATACTAGAAATGTATAGCTTGATCGGTAGCCGTGTGTACCATTTGGAGATCTATAATTAAATCTTTTGTTTACTTTATAGAAAACACTGTCCATTTTAGGAACAGGAAAAGACGCCAGCTTTTTTCCTTGCCGATCGGCAACCGGTGCAAATTCTCTCGAGGAAATTTTACATATCCTACGAATACTTACATATTTGATGAAAATGACTGTTCATTATTTATTCTTAGAGTGTATGTATGTCGACGGGCCAGTTGGCGCAGTTGGTTAAGTGTCTGGTAAAGATTCCACCTATTGCCTCGCAGGTCGTGGGTTCGATTCCCGCACAGGACATGCATTTGAGTGCATGAACATGTCTGTCTGTCCTGACTCTGGGTGTAAGTATGTATATTAAGTATGTATTTATAAACAAAAAGTAGTATATGTATTATATCAGTTATCTGGTTTCCATAGTACAAGCTCTGCTTAGTTTGGGATCAGATGACCATGTGTGAGGAATGTCCCAGGATCTTTATTATTTATTTATGTGTTTGACCATAATCTCACCATGGTATGTGATGATGTGGCCGAAGGTGGTAAGCACACAACGCCTGGAAGGAACTGGCTCTCAAGTGCACCGATAGGTAGGATTGTAGATTTTCAACTTAAGGGTGGTAGCCAGCCAGATGGGTACTACGAAGTAACCAACCACCGAGCTACGGTTTCCTCGAGATGCTTTCCTTCACCGTAAGCTCAAGCTTGTAGTATTCGAACCCGGGACCTTCGTCTCGGTATCCGACGCCACTACCACTGAGCTATTATCGCCTATTTAATAGGTTCTAAGCAATATTTAGATAAGATTTGACTGCATCCAAAAAGGGATCCGCAAATGTTATGTCCTCCAAAGTACGGTCACGAATTTACATAAAACGTTCCTCAGATATGTTCCGAACACTTGCAAAGATGGCAAATATCTTTCTCAGCATAGTCCGAGTGTTCGTGAGAAATTCTAATGAATAGTATAACATATATAATGAGTTTCTTACTTCCTATATACTTCTTGAGTCTGAGTAGATCCATTCAAATTATGTTGTGTATCGTATTTATGTTACGGTTAACGAAATTACAATCTACCAACTTCATTTTGGCAATATATTAAGCAATTACTGCCGGACATAAATAGCCAAAAATATTACAAAGAGTAGCATTTGGTTTCTATTTTACAGTACTTTTAACATAATTAATCAACATGTGTATATATATATGTATATTTGTAGCATGGGGTTCTTCAAAAAGGGTGTGAAAAGGTTTCTTCAGGGTCGGCAACGCGCGAGTGATACCCCTGGTGTTGCAAGCGTCCATAGGCTACGGTAACTGCTTACCATCAGGCGGGCCGTATGCTAGTTTGCCACCACAGTGGTATAAAAAAAAAAAAAAAAAAAAAACTCCCCGACGACTCCTGCGGCCCACTCGTTGCGCTCACTTGACTTGCGCTTAGCAAAAAGTAACCTAACGCTCCTTTCTAAACGCTTGTTTTTTTTTTGTTTTTTATACAACTTAGTTGGTAAACTAAAAACCCACCTGATGGTAAGCGGTTACCGTAGCCATATGGACGCTTGCAACACAAGAAGCATTGCTCACGCGTTACCGACCTTCCCCCCTCCCCTATGAGCTCTGGCGACCTTACTCACGCGCAGGAACACAACTTTGCACCACATAAAGTTATTTGGCTGCGGTATTCTGTAAGGCGGAGGTACATCCCCAGTCGAGCTGCTCTTTGAGCGAATAAACGCTATGCTCTACCTCTCTCGAATTATCGCACGATATTCATCTCATACTATATATAATTTATATTTTAATTCATTCACGCACTATATGAACGCGGAAACGCGCACGAACATTGAATAGTAAACAACACATCGGATGTGCGACAAACTGAAATTATATTGTAATTACGACGTTAGATGTCGCTTCGCTACATGTAGCCCACACCGCACTCGTTACGATCAAACTAGTTACGAGCTTTGTTCATAAAGCGCTGAATTAGTTATGAAATTTTAGCATATAACTGCCTATAACTTAGTAAGGAAAAATGCCTCATTTGTAGGTTTTGGATTATGTTCTGGTATGCCACAACATAATTAATTAATTCAGCATTCTGAAGTATGCTTCAGAATATGTCTATATTCAGAATTGAACTGCACGGTTATTCATTTCCCTAATGAAAGAATTTTCATTAGGGAAAACAATTGAATAACCGTGACAACCGTAACAGTTCAATTCTGAATATAGACATATTCTGAAGCATACTTCAGAATGCTGACTATTCAGTCAGGATTAAGATTTAAGATTTTATTTTTAAGAGAGTTAGAGCATAGCGTTTATTCGCTCAAAGAGCAGCTCGACTGGGGAAGTGGAGGTACATCCCCAGTCGAGCTATACCTTACAGAATACCGCAGACAAATAACTTTATGTTGTGTAAAGTTGTGTTCCTGCGCGTGAGTAAGTGAGCCAGAGCTCATAGGGGTGGGGGGAAAGGTCGGTAACGCGTGAGCGATGCTTCTTGTGTTGCAAGCGTCCATATAGCTACGGTGACCGCTTACCATCAGGCGGGCCGTATGCTTGTTAGATGCCGACTTAGTAGTATAAAAAAAAAAGAAAAACTTGGAATTGGTATGATATTATGGTTTTCTTTGTGTCTAAGAAATAACCAGAATAAAAATATGATATCCAAATATTATTCTAGGTAAATTAAATATTTCATGGAAAATTTTCATCAACGACAGTTTTTATTTTGGGTTATGTAATAAACCCAGTATTTAATAACATTAAACCCTTTAAAACCATTAAAAAAAAAGGAGGAGTTTCTCAATTCAGTTGTGTTTTTTTGTTTCTGTTCGTTACCTCATAACTCCGTCATTTATTTTGGAACATTCTTTTCTCGTTTGGAAGGGTACACTTCCCGTTTGGTCCCATTGTCATCAGATCAGGATTTGATTACTTCTTAGTGTACTTTGAAGTCGGTTTAAGTTTTTTGTAAAAAAAATCAATTATTGTTTATCATAATCCCTTTGTATAATGATCCCACCATGAAAACGTTACCTTATTTCACGGTTATGTATTAATAGTGTTTACCTTTGAGTGGGAAAACCGATTATAATCTAAAAGTGATTACTAACTGGAGTGGTGATACAACTGAAGAACGTAAGTAGTTCTAGTTCTCCAAATCGATTACTTCGGAATAAAATCCTAAATCCTTAAATACGTCTCGCATATCGTAGGGACATATTACCAGAAACTTGGTTACCAACGGCTCGAAGTTGTCAAATGAGCGACGGGACGTAACGAGAAAACTTTTTTGATCAGCTCAACGCTGGATCCGTAATCATAAGTTAGATCGAGCGTAAGAATCGAGTTATGTGGGCTAAGTAGTAATGGTAAACTTTGAATGAAGGTCAGCGCCGGGGCACGCTCAAATTTAATTTTTCAATTTTCACTTTGATGGTGCTGCCAGCTGACGGAATTGCGTGGATGTTAGTATCCAAAGGTGTGACGTCGGTTATAATTTTGACAAACATTGAGCTGCACAGAGGGTGGGATTGTTCTTACCCATTTCATTAACATATTAAGCCGAACTCAAAAGTGATGCTAGGTAGGGATTTGTGATAATGGTATAAGTATAAAGCGAATAACAAAGAAACTGCAGTTTGTGATTTCTAGACCGAATTACTTATATGCAAATTAGAAAGTTATATAAAAAAATATTAAAATATGCATGAAAATTGGCCGCATTTGCGAAAATGATAAGTTCTAGGAACCCAAAAGTAGAAGAAAAGTAAGATTTAATGTTTTTTTATTTCAAAATCGGCATACAATTAGTAAATTTTCCATTTTGTAAACGATAATATTATATTACATAATTTTTTTTTTTTTTTTTGTAAAAGTAAACAATGAAGTATTGTTCGAAATTTTCAGAGACTAGTACGATTGTGTCTCCGATCATTCAAAATATGTTTCAAGTAGAAAAGGTTCGCACCGCATCCACTGAGGTAACTGAGCAGAATTCGAGCAAAAGGTCTGCCGCAATTTGCTGCTGCTAAGTGCGCTCCGCTCGAAAAATAATGCAAATGTATCGATCTCAGGTAAAATATGCTATTACCGCGGAGGATGGCTTTAATTTCCTTTTTAATTTAATAACTTTTACATTTAATAACTTTTAAAATAAATAAAGAATACTATGATTTACTGTAAAGAAGCGACACTCACAACCGTCAACTCAATGTATCGTCTCTCGTGATAATTAAGCCTAGCAGTGCCGTGCCGGTGTAATGGTGCGTCCATGCTACGCGAAGCGAGCACGAGCCGAGCCTCGAACGAACAGGATTCGTTCGTTGCTCGCGATTTCAAGCGTGGACGTACTTAACGAGCCTACAACGAACGCGATGCGAATCCCTGTGTTCGTGAAAAAACTGACAATTGGGCGGAGCGCAGTCGAGCACGCTACGTATGCTAGTTCGAGGCTCGCAAGCCCGTCCTCGCTACGCGAATCGTGCTCGCAATGTGCTCATTTGTGGCTCGGCTCGTGCTCGGTTCGCCAAGCATGGACGCACCATCGCACAAACACAAAACGGTAGCCGGTGCCCATTAATAGAATAGAATAGAAAACATTTATTCAGCTCATAGTTTAACACATAACATAAGAAAACAAAAAAAAAAACAAAAAAAAATATATACATCAACCGCTTAACCTATGTCTTAATCTATGGAGTTGAAACGGTCTCCCACTCAGCATAATGTCGCAGCACAAGGCTACGACGCTGGTTTTCAGTGGGAACCAGATTAGGCGGTAGAGTAGGTAAGTATATAAGTTTGCTTGTATGGAACAAACTTATTTTGGACGGGGATTTGAGTAAGGATCATCAAAGCTCTACAACAGTACTCTACCCCTTTCCGAATAGAGGTTAAATTATGAAATATTAACGCATTACAATGAAAAGAACGAGGGAGTATTTGAAAGAAAATTAATGAATGTGAAATATGCATTTCTTTTTAAATGGCCTCATGATTTTATTCGCAGTCAGAACAACTTCTTTTTAGGTTGTCAAATCCCAAACTACTTATAAGATGTTTGTGTACTTACGAAGAATTTATGTTATCAAGATGTTTTTTTTTTTCACTTCCTTAGTTCGTTATGCTAATCCACTCCTGTTATTGTCGGTATAAAGGTTTGATTCCACCTAATTTACTGCCTTCCCAAACATTTTAGACTTTCACCACTTGGTGTAATTTCACGACTTCACTTGAGTCACTAGAGTTAACAATTATTTTGACTACTTCGTCGATTGAAATGAAAATTTACAGTGATATGAAAAGATACTTTATATAGAAAACTCATTAGTGATAACAAATGTTATCAACACATCGTGATAATGATGTTTATCGGTGACTCAAAATATAGCTTTCAAGTGGGAGTGGTGTATGATGCTGAATAACTTTTCCAAGAATATTAATGAACAATATTTATGCATATTTTATTTGTAAATTTCATATTTCCAATAAATGGCTTTAAATACAAACAAGTAATCCATACGTAAGTATTAATATTAGTTTTTTTTTCTTTTGTGTTTCTTTAAAGAGCACAAAAGTGGAAAAACTTAGCAGCGATCGATTTCAACTAGTTCACTTACAGGAGCAACATATATCGTAATGAAATCGGCGGAGGCCGATCGGCTATCTGCTTGCAATTTATTGCTCCAGACGTATCGAGGCCTATTAGCGAGGAGCGAAAACGGCCTATTAAAGTTACACTGTATTTTTGTACCAACTTGCGAGTTGCTATCGTGTAACCAATAAATCTTAAGTAGGTACTTAGTTTATTTTTGTATTATCAGTACACATCATCATAATATGTATAATATCATCAGAATACTAATATAATAAATACACTGTATAATGTGACTTTGTAAGCATACCCCTTTACTCATAAAAAGTTATTTAATTAATTTCAATTTCAATAAAAATTTTCTTTTTTCTACAGACATTAATATTAACCCCAAATTCATAATCGCTTTTTAACTAAATCAGTGTTATAGTGTCATCCGTCTCACTCTTTCGATCACCAAATGTCACGTGTCAGATAGAGACTTCAGAGTTTTAGCAAATCAACGTTTGATAACTTTATTATGAATAAGGGGGTAAGTGTTTAACTGCTTACCAAAGACACAATATTTGTATCTAGGGTACCTTTAAACACCTTTTAATAGGACCTTTTCAAGCAAGCTAAATCTGGATCATACTATCATATGTGAGACATATAGAATATTTTTTATGAGGTAGAGCATAGAGTTTATTCTCGTTCAAAGGGGCTCCACCGCGTATCTTTGGTAGTAATCGTAACGAACACCATTAATGAATTTCATCCAATCAGGGCTCTTGAATGTTCTTTTGGTGTTCGTTACGATTACAACCAAAGATATTACTGGCGTAAGGACCGGTCCAAACCGCGCGACGAAATGGTACCAACGCGCTGGCCCTAAAAAGTCAGTTTAAGGCCAACGCGACTTAGTCGTCTGCGGTCCGCGGAACAGTTCGTTCGTTTATTGTTTATTTTTTCTAGTATGTGTGCATTGTACGCACATATACAAGGTTACATCATACGCCTGTGCCTCGCGGCCTTCGTAGTTCGATCGAATACTTGTATGAAGACATTTTTTGCAAAATGTTCCGGTGGGTGCAATAGTCCGTCCGCGGCAAGTCGGTGGGGGATAAGTACCACCACATTGCAGAATGCCGCAGCCTTTCTGCGCGTGAGTAAGGTCACCTGTGCTTATCTGGGATGGGGGAAAAGTCGGTAACAACGGCTCCATAGAGCTACGGTATCCGTCTCAAAAACAACACGATCAAATCACGAATGATCGCCTTTAGAACAGAGCATTACTATAGTACGCAATACATTTTATCTAAAATCTATATCAAATTCAAATATCGGAGAAAGGGTATGCAAAACGTACAGTCATTCAGTTCCGTACCTTAGTTACATTCTTGGCATTTCCAATTGTTGGTTATAAACAGCCATAGTACTACTGCAAAATCTTTACTACGTACCCTATGTTTCAGATATGGAAACATAGGTAACGAAGTTCTGTCAGTGCCTGCTGCGATAATATTGAATATTGATAATATTGAGTAAAAAGAACTATCGTTTTAAAATTTCTCACAAATTTGATAAAAAGTAAAAAAGATATCATCGTAAATATCAAAGATATTATCGTCATAAGCAGCGGGGCTACCATTGCTTAATCTTTGGAACCCAACTACAATAATTATCCTCATATTCTCGGACATTCTTCATGTGGCTATCTGATCCCAAACTAAGCAGAGCCAGTAGACAAGATGGTGATCGACAATCGTCACCGTTAGTAAACGATCATTATTTGTATGGGTGTGGATTCCCACACAGGACGTATCCTGTGTGGGAATCCACACCCACGATCCGCAGCGTGATAGGGGTCTTACCAACGCCAACCGGCCCTACTGGCCGTATTCATAGATAAATAACTAAATAAATATTGCCAAACTGAAATCGCAGCGTCCTCGATCAACATCCACGCCCGTATGTCTCCAATGCAAACGCTAGGAATTGGTAGGAGCTGTAAGCGTAAAAGCGGCGCCTACACTGTTCAACATAACGACGGCATTAACGAGAATTTGCGCTAACTACTATCCGCTGTAGTGTGACCATGAGCTTGGGAGATTTTGAGAAGACTTTTTTATACTAAATAGGTAGTAAGTAAACAAGCGTAAGGCCCGCATGATGGTAAAATTACACCGTAGACTACAGACGCATGCAACACCAGGGGTATTTCACACGAAAAGGGGTCTGAGAGGGGTTGTTATAATAGCAGCAAAATCATTGTATGTGTTATTTCTACAATGTATTTCAGAAATGCGTTTAGTAGTTTTGTTGTAGAAACGAACATACACGAGAGTAGGTTAGCTATCAGCAATTGTAGTATACAACTAGGTTTTAGGTTTTGTATACTTTGAGTCTCATTAAATATGAAAAGTATCAAAAAAGTTTTTTTAAAGTCAGTTGAAGGCTCATACCTCACTGTACGAAGAACAGGTTTTTAATAAGCTGTTATCTTGCGCTCGTAGATTCTGCTTAAAGAACACGCAGCAATGGAGCAAAATTAGAAAAAAAACTCATAAAAAACTTGTTGCGTATCACACACCATATAAAAACACATTTTATTTATTCACAAAACCAATTTTCGTCAAGAAAAGATCCACCAACTAAAATGAAGTAAAGCAAAGTTTGGATTGTAAACTTCAAGACAAACTAGAATCTATGGGCAATTAAAATGTCAGTGATGTCAAAGTCACCTCAAACGTGACCTTAAAAAACTTGTTTTATATTTTAGAAATATTTCTCTAGCACATTAATTTTATTATAATGTTTTAATCGTGAAAACAGGATGGAGTATTATTTTATTAATCGTATATTTAACGCAACGTTCCAATGTCTGTTTGTCCGTTAGTGTGCTTATACTCGAGAAACATCCCATGGACGTTAGGGGTTCCCAGAGAAGATTTTTAGGTTGTATTATCTTCTTTATATATACAATTCTACTGTACGCGTGAATGTCACTGAACTCCTCTTAAACGGCTGGACCGATTTGAATGGAACTTTCACCGGCAGATGGCTGATGTTATTAGGAGTAACTTAGGTTAATTTTATTTTAGAAAAACAAATAGGGTTCCGCTAAAAAGACCGTACGCGGGTGAACCCACGGGAGTCTACTAAAAATTGCTAATGTACACCGCTTCTTCTCAGCCTTTTCAGTAAAAATCAATGAAACTGGTGGAGTCACGGAGTTAGTCTAGGTTCCAATATTTTTAATTTATTGCGGTTAACTATTTTTGTAATTTTGTTCTACTTTCACTTGTCCATTCACTTTCTCGTATTCAATGAAGTGTTTTTATTGTTTCACCTATTGTAGGTGAAACAATATTTGTGAAAACAACTTATTTTAGAACTGAAGCTGAATACTAAATACTAGTGACGTCCAAAATTTGTAAATCATGCCAAATGATGGTCACCCTACCCAAAATGCCACACTAACGAAATCGCACACTCTGTAGAGGATAATTCGTTCATTTCGACTTTATATTCCTCCTGTACAAAACGTCAATTTCATATGTAAGGACCTAAAATATTATACAGGTTGTCCCAATACCCAACGTCAAGTAGATACCGATGTAGGTGGCCGAATTATTCACTATTATACTAATTATTTTTATTAATTCGGTACAACACTTGCCTCTTTGTATTGCATAAAAAAAAATATTGCTTGCTTACCGGAGCTGATGTGGACTAGCGTTTCGCCCGGTACCCATTTGACGTTGAATATTGCGACACCTATATATATATGGCTATTCAAAATACAAAATCATTTATTCAAATAGCCCTTTGCAGGCACTTATGAAAAGTCTGACTCTAATACTCTAATACCGGTTCGGAAGGTTGCATTTGCTGAGAAGAGCCGGCAAAAAACTCAGCAATTACTCTTTTCAAAACAAGCTTACATTCATTAAATAATATTTACATTCTAATCGCACTGACAACAATTGCGTGCCCCGGCGCGGCGGCAAAATTACAAAGTAGACTGAATAAATATTTAATAAGTAAATAAATAGCAAACTTAAGTAGACCAGCCCCCACAAGCAGCACCTGTTCACAAGTATGACGCGTGTGGCAGATTATATACATTGTCACATACCGAGGACTTGTAGATTAATCACGATCCTCCCTTTTTTAAATAAAGCCATTGTGTAAGTCTGTTACCCTCCTTATTTTGCACTTATCCGTTAAGTAGACACAACTACATGGTCACCCTACAGGGTGTTATTACAGCCGGAAACAAAACAACCTATTTTATGTATAAACACTTGGTGGATGCGCCTTCCTTCACTTCACTATAATCTTTGATGTATGGCTAAGTAGGTAATGGGCAAAGCCTTAACCATACCTCAGAGTATATAAATACTACGTACAAACATACAGTACTCTGACGAGCAATATAACAGGTGGAGATTTCGAGATGGCATATTTTCGAAACCCATGTTGGGTTAGTCATGCTGAACAACTTTTACTATGGGACCAACACTGAATTCTCAAAAATTATTTTTACTTTTCATACATTATGATCGAGCAAGGTTTGCATTTAGTAAGAAAAATTTAAAAAAAAATTGGGAATTCAGTGTTGGTCCCATAGTAAAAGTTGCTCAGCATGACTAACCCAACACAGGTTTCAAAATTATGCCATGTCGAAGTCTCCACCCAGTATATACGAAAAGTCGTGGTTTAAATATTACAGCAACCCAAATTAAAAACACAGATAGTATTCAAAGACAAGCCTATCTTTTAACATTTTTCTGTAAGCTATAAATAAGTTCGCTATTATCGTTGTGATTTTAAAAGAACACAGCTAATTGAATTTAATAGAATTAAATTTTATGAAAAGTTGACGCAATGCATTTTATCAAATACGTATTTCTTAACTATGACGGCAACACAAATAATACAACACAACAAAACAAAAATAAATAGGAAGAAACCAAGAAACTCTTAATGAAACTATCTTAACTAAACTAATCTTTAGTTATTTTCTTGTGCATTCCTGTGGGTATTCAAAACTTTGGAAAGGTAGAGAATATTCTGTTTGATAAATAAAAATACTTACAAGACGTTAACATTAAAAAATGCTTGGGTCATTGAATTATAATTCAATGACTTGGGTACTGTATAGCTGGAGCTCAAGTCTGCTATTTCAATTTTGTTCCAATGAACTTTCAGTGGTGTCAAAATTGTGACATTTTACAGTTTTGTTAGTCTACTTACTAACAGAATAGAGTCATTATGGCACAATTTTGACACCACTGAAAGTTCATTGGAACACAATTGAAATAGCAGACTTGGGCCCCTGGGTTGCTACCAGTGTGACTCGCTAGCTGTACTTAAGAGCTTGTTTCATGTGTGCTTACCACCTTCCACCACGCGAGTGCTACCGCTGGTGTTGCAAGCGTCTATAGCCTACGGTATCCGCTTACCATCAGGCGAGCCGTATGCTTATTTGCTACCTTAATAGTATAAAAACATACATTCTGAGATAATAAATAAAAATTGGAAAAAGATTACGAGAAGGGCTAATTTAAAACGTTGGATTCGATATTGGAAACGGATTCTAAAATTTCCGAGGCGAATTTCAGTATTTGCCATTTTAATTCCCGAAAACTTTTCCATGAATCGAATTGATATTTCCGTAAAGAAACATCAAAAATATTCGAATTCGGAAATTAAAGTAGCTATTGCGGAAAAACGCCTCAGTAGTTTTTGAATCCGTTTCCGATATCGAATCCGAACGTTTTAAAATCTAAATCATATAAAAATATCTGATTTTGAATTTGTATTTGCTTTTTTGGAATCATATTCGTGTTCCACGCGCTTCATCTGCCTTTTATTCGCTAATCTGTGCCTCAAATTATCATAAAAGAAAAACAATTATAAATTTTAATTGGTCTTTTATTCCTTTTAATCATAATAGGTGAGGACAGTAGCCAAAAAACAACAGCCATGGATGCCTTAATTGAACGATCAGGCTAAGCCATTTTAAGTGCATTAAATTCTTATTACCCTCCACCAGGGTGAAATTGCTAATGAGCTAAATCTCTATTCTCGAGATGAGGCAATAAAATGGCGCTTTGATGTGAACTCCCTTACAAAAATTGTATCATCAACATCTTCATTGCCTTTTCTTTTGTATGTGTCTCTCAATATACATCTAGATATCTGACACTGGAGACGCGTTCAAGCCAGATTATGAATTCTTGAGCGATGATCTCGGATTTATATGCACGTGATTTCAATTTGAACAAGTTATAAGATATAGTTTGTTGAAGTTCCGCGTGACGTCACGGTGAGGTAAACTTTTCACATGGACGTCACGAGCCCCCTCTCCCGAACTCTGACTCGCTTTCTTTTCGAAAATTGTTAATGATTTGGGAAAGCAAAAAAAGTGTCCAATATTATTAGATAATCTAACTTGCGGACTAAATAGAGCATAAGAGAGGTAGAGCATAGCGTTTATACGCTCAAAGAGCAGCTCGACTGGGGAAGTACCTCCACCTTACAGAATACCGCAGCCAAATAACTGTATGTTGTGTAAAGTTGTGTTCCTGCGCGTGAGTAAGGTCGCCAGAGCTCATTGGGGAGGGGGGAAAGGTCGGTAACGCGTCAGCGATGCTTCGTGTGTTGGGTCGTCCATCAGGCGGGCCATATGCTTGTTTACCGACTTAGTCGTATAAAAAAAAAACTCAGGAAACATCCCTATTCTCTTCTTCTTTAGTTTTTATCGAACTCCGACACGTTTCAAATCCCAATCTGCTGTAACGGATAATCCTCTTCATCTTTCAGCACCATTTTAGTGCGTCCAGCAGCATACCTGTAGACAGTGCGTCCGTCCCTCCATTGTGCGGTGTACTACAGAATGAGATCTTATTATAGATAGCCGGTTCACACAGAGCAATCGATCTCCTTTTGCCAGATAATGCCTTTTCAGATGAACTTCCAACCTTTACGTTTTCATAAAAAAAAATGAGCTATTAATAGAAGGGTTGTCTTAAAATAGACGAGATAAAAGTGGATTGGTGAAGTTTACACATTTACTTTATAATGATGAAGTTGAGAGAGGTAGAGCGTAGCGCTTATTCGTTCAAAGAGCAGCTCGACCTTACTGAATACCGCAGCCAAATAACTTTATGTGGTGTAAAGTTGTGTTCTTGTGATTAAGGTCGCCAGAGCTCATAGGGGAGGGGGGAAAGGTCTGTAACGCGTGAGCGATACTTCGTGTGCTGGAAGCTTCCATATGGCTACGGTAACTGCTTACCATCACGCGGGCCGTATGATTGTTAACCGACTTAATCGTATAAAAAATACTTTTTTTTTTTTTTTTTTATTATGTATAGGCCTGTGTTTGACCACAATCTCACCATGGTAAGTGATGGTGTGGCCGAAGGTGGTAAGCACACAAAGCCTAGAAGGAACTGGCTCTCAAGTGCAGCTGTCGGAACACACCGATAGGTGCTTGGCGACAGATTTTCAACTTGAGGGTGGTAGCCAGCCAGACGGGTACTACGAAGTACCCTACCACCGTGCTATGGTTTCCTCACGATGTTTTCCTTCATCGAAAGCTCAAGCACATTGTAGGATTCGAACCCGGGACCTTCGTCTCGGTATCCGACGTCACTACCACTGAGCTATCATCGCCTCAATTTTAGGTATAATAAAAAAAATACTTTTATAAAAATGCACAAAAACAATAAAATCTTTTTTTTTTATATTACTGTGTTTGACCGCTATCTCACAATGGTCAGTGATGATGTGGCCGAAAGCAATAATCACCAAGCCTTTACAAGTGAAAGAAAATTAGTCTCAAGTGCAGCGGTATAAAAACACATCGTAAAGTTTTTTTTTTTCAGAGGTTTCTGGGTAGGAGTTTTGACAGACAAGGTAAGTGGCCTGCTTGCCCATAAAATATTCGTCTAATATTTCGTATGAAAACGCAACTATACGTTCCACCATATTGAGATAAGTGTATGAATAGAGGGGATGATCTCGGCTTTGTTAAACATAGTTTTATCTGAAATGTCACCTTTATTGTAAGAAATAATAGTTCTTAGTATACGGATATAAGGGTCAGTTTTATTCAATGTCTAATAAAACTAAAGGGTATTTCAATTAACAGTATAGACATGAGAGGGGAAAAATTTTGGCTGTGGTGATTTAAAACTATAATATAAAACAAATATTATTTATATTTAACAAAAGTAAATAATACTCCACACATACATGCAAATAGCTTCGGTTATATTTTTATAATCATTTTATTACTTGGGTTATTTTATTTACTCAATTTGTCCTCTTATAAGATGTTATTATATTACAAGTTAGCTAAAACGCAGTAACCATAATGACTTCCACTCTGTAATTAGGGTTCCGTAACATGAAAGCTAACATACTAAAACGTTATTCATATTTTATTTGGTTTTCTATTTTATTTGGAAAACGTACAGTGATATTAATTTCAAAATTATAAAACGATGTTACTATCCAATATTTACAATAATATCAAATTATTTTCACGTATAAACCCATAGATACATTAAAAAAAAGCTAATGTACATACATAAAACAGTTCGGCAATAACTTTTTTTTCATCAAGAAATAACATTACCCAAAAAGAATACAGGATACCGAAATTTGGCATAAAAAAAAAAAAAAAAATACGCGTCGATTTGTAAACCTCCTCCGTTTTTTCGTCGTTTAAAAATTAAAATGATCACCTTTGACTTTTTCACTAAAATCTAAAAAATGTACAAAAAAGAACCCTTGACACCAATCTCAAACCTACACTTATCCACTTTTCCACCAAAAACTTAAAAGTTTACCCTGTTTCATAAAATATTGATGTCCTTCAAGAGTGCAGGGTAGATGAGGGATGAAGGATAAAACTTTACAGAATGGACGTATGTACTGCTCTTAGAATATCCTCTTACAATAGCGTATTATTTATTTAGGACGAGCTGCGGCGAGTTGCCTTGTCAGGGATGTCAACTGTCTGATTACCAAAATAAATTCAGTCACAGTAAAAATTGTAAAAAAAATCTAACATTATTTTTCAAGTCGAAAAAATTAATCTCACATTGCCAAAAACATATTTAAAAACCCTGTTGAGTTTTTTCCCAGTTCTTCTCATTTGTAGGCTGATTGATTCTGAAGCGGTGGTAACTTCAGTAGGTACGAAAAACGCTCTCTTGGGGTCTCAACTGAATAAGTGTATTTGCTCACATTCTAACCGTTCGTTGTAGATTACCAAGGGAAAACATCTCACACCCCCCGCAAGGGGGGTGGGGAAACACTTTCAAGGCCGATCAGGCTTTCTGTGTGTGGTTGCCATCGCCGCGTGTGAATGCACGCGGGGCGTAGGGTGCTGCTGTGTACTCAGCATGTGGAGTGGTTGGCTGCTATGCAGCTATGTTCATCTTCCCGCCAGCGACTGTGTGGCTCAAGCTTGTAATAGCGAACTATGCAGGCGGCGGTACTGGTGTGAGGCACGTTGGATTAGGTAGGCGGGTCCGCTCGGATGAGCTCCCGCGAGTACGCCTTGCCGTCCGGTGGCCGACTATGCAGTGGCGCCAGGTCCTGGACGTGCGGGAGGGACGAGGCGTCGGCACGCCTGAACATGTTGGCGGCGAGGCGGGCGACAAAGTCGTCCAGGCTCTCTACTCTGAGGTCGCGTGCGATCACGTCGTTTCTGACGCACCAGTGTGCGGAGGCGACAGTACGCAGCGCGAGGTTCTGTTGGGCGTGGAGGCGTTTCTTCTGGGCCGGGGATACTAGGGCGTACCACGCCGGCGCTGCGTACGTGAGACGTGATCGCACGTAGCTTTTGTATACCCCTATCTTGGTCCGTAGGGGCAGGATGCGTGAGGAGAGCACTGGACGAAGCAGGGCGCGGGCGGAACGGACAGTGTTGATCACCGTGTCGACGTGTGGCTTCATGGAGAGGCGACGGTCCAGCGTGACCCCGAGATATTTCGCGGTCGGCGACCATTCAATTTCCTGTCCTAGCATCTTTAACTTAGGCGGCGGGATGAGACGGTTGGTGACGCATACTGCCTGTGTCTTGGCAACGTTCACCGACAACCGCCATGTGTTCAACCACGTGGGTAGGGCGTCTAAAGTTTTCTGCATCTTTGACGCGGCAAGTTTTGTGTTCATGGATGTTGTATAGAACGCCGCGTCATCGGCGTATAGAGCGAGTTGGGCGCCCCCGGCGACTGGAATGTCGTCGGTGAACCTTGCATAACACGCGGGGGAGAGGCAGCTCCCCTGCGGTACTCCGGCTTCGATTCGGTGCACGGCAGACGTGGCTTCCCGCACGGCGACGAAGAAGCTGCGGTTGCTGAGAAAAGATGCCAGGACTTTGGTAATACGGCGAGGGGCCGTCGACAGCGATAGCTTATAAATAAGACCGTTGTGCCAAACGCGGTCGAATGCCTTTTCCATGTCAAGGAATACTGCAACTGCGACTTCCTTCTTGTTTAGGGCGACAGTGAGGTGGTGCAGTACCCTTGACAGCTGGAGGGTGGTGGAGTGCTCAGCCCTGAACCCGAATTGTTCGGGTCTCGGCGTGATGTGTGGGACGAGGTGGTGCAGCAGGAGCTTTTCGAACACCTTCGACACCGTAGACAACAGTGTGATGGGCCGATAGCTCTCCGGCTTTAAGGAGTTCTTCCCGGGCTTCAGTAACATGATCACCCTGCCCGTTTTCCAAGGAGTGGGGAAATGACCAAGGCGCAGGATGGCATTGAAAAGGCGCGTCAGCGCCGCGAGAGCACGCGGCGGCAGTTGACGCAGCGCCAAATTCTGTATACCATCCGGCCCAGGGGCACTTCTCCTCCTTGTAGCGCGCAGGGTTCTCAGTACCTGCCCGGGTGAGAAGACCACCGGGTCTTCTTCGTGAGCTATCGGCGAAGCGAAGTACTCGCGAAGGTGTTGCTCGACTGCTGCAACGTGGTCTTCATCAACGACGGGGAAGGGCTGGAACTGACGTTCAAGGCATTCGGCGAATATGTTGGCACGGTCGGCCGCTCGGTATCTCGGGGTTCCATCGTGCGAAAGCAGGGGGCGGACGGGTTCGGGAGTACCTGTGAGGGACCGGCACAGTCTGTGTATACCGGTCATTCCCTCCTCGTCAACCTTTTGTATGTGCCGCTCCCAACTGGCGGTGGCGGCATCACTGAGCTCTCTCTTTATCTTCACCCCTAGGGCGAGGAGCTGGCTTCTTTGGGTGCGGCAGCGAGTATGTTGCCACGTCGCACGGAGTCTGCGTTTCGCTCTAATCATCTTCATGATGTACTCTGGGACAGTGGGTAGGCGCACCTGCGCTGGGGCAGTCTTAGTGGCGCCATCTGTGGCATTTATAATTAGGCTGGAGATTTCAGAGGTCATACGGTCAATGTCCTCGGATGAGTTGAGGGGCAATTGTAAGACCGGCGCCGCCTGAAGCCTTTCTCTGAACAGCGCCCAGTTCGTAGATCGGCGTGGTGTTGTTGCAGGAGCGTTCGGCAGGTCGGTGATCGAGATAAGCACTGGCAAGTGGTCTGATCCCATGTCGTCATACAGGACGGTTTGTGTGAGCTGGCAGCCCAGCTCATTGTGGATAACGATGTCGAGTACGTCGGGCCGGTGACTTTGCTCCGCTGGGTAATGAGTGGGGACTTCTGGTCCCTCCACCATGTACCCTTTGGACTCGGCATCGTTGAATAGAGCGTTCCCATTAGCACAGTTGCGGCTTGAGTTCCATCCCGTGTGTTTGCAATTCATGTCTCCTGCGATGATTGTCGGGACGGAGGAATCCAGCAGCTTGTGGACATCACTTATGGATAGGCGCCCCGTCGGGGGGCGGTAGGCAGCATAAACTCTGATAGGGGCGGCATTGTCCAGACAGAACTCGACTCCTAGGCTGTACATCGACTGCAAACACACGGGAGGTAGAGGCTGGTGGGGTATGGATCTTCGTATCAGGACTGCCAGTCCACGGTACGCTATGGATTGTGGTGACCGTTCATCCTTCCTGTAGACGACGTATCCGGGCATCTTCAGAGGGATTTTCGCCAGCAGCATCGTCTCCGACAACAACACCACGTCGGGACGGTACTCCGCGAGGAAGGCTCTTAATAGCGGTAGACGCTGTCTAATTGAGGCGGCGTTCCAATGTATGATTTTAAGTGGATGGAGTTCCGGACTGCATTAGTTTAGCAAGACCTCTTATTACTATCGGCGCTATGTCAGCGCCGGATTTTCGTGCGGCTAGCACCTCCAGCAGAATCTCAATCGCTGCGTCCAGCGTTGATTCCTCATTCCCCAGGGCCCTCTTTTTCCCCTTGGTGCTCGGACCAGGGGCAGGGGCGGGTGGGGGGGCTATGGCCGAAGAGAGCGGCTGTGCAGGTCGCTCCCCACGTGGGACGTTGGTAGCTTGAGGGGCAGGGGGGGGCTGCTCTTGAGTAGCTTGCGTTGGTTGAGGGCCCCCAGCGATCGCTGCGGGCGCTGTTTTCCTCTTCCTTTTCCCTCTCTTCCTCCTTCTTTTGGTGCCGCCTTCTTGGCGAGGGCGGTGGGCATTGGCCGGAGCCATTAGATTGTTACCGGCAGTTTCGGTGATTTGGTTGGGGTCACTCCTTGGGGGCCCAGTGGAGCGGGCGACGGTGCCGGCTTTCTTGTTCCGTGCTTCCCTACGCATTACTGGGCACTTGATACTGTTGGCCGGGTGGGGCCCCCGGCAGTTGATGCAGGTGGGCGGCTCCTCAGGCGCTCGGGGGCAGTCTCGGGCGGCGTGTTCCTCGCCGCATCTGACGCAGGCCAGTGGGCGGTGGCAGCAGTGCGATGAGTGCCTAAACTGCTGGCACCTATGGCACTGCGCCGGCCCTTGTTTGCCGCGCCAGGCATCGATCTTAACCCCAGACATGCAGAGCATCTCCGTGATGTCATAGATACCCGGGGTGATGTCTGGAGTGCGCTGTAACTGCGCGTGGAAAATACAGCCAGGCCGTCCCTGTCTCGCGCGGATGCTGCGTATATATTCAGGGACATAGCCTAGCTTCTTGAATTCGTCTTCAATGTCCTTTACCGGCGTATTGACAGGAAGGCCCCGGATGGCGATCTTCAAACTGCGTTCTGCCGGAAGAGAGTAGGCGAACCAAGAGACGTTGGACTCCTTCTCAAGGGCGGTAAGGTACTTCTGTACCACCCTGTATTCATTGATGTCCGTGGGAATAAAACGTACACCTTTGCCAAAAGGTCTGGCGTTCGGGATCCGCCCCAGTTGCTCTTTCAGAGCTCTGAAGTGGGTGGGCCAGTCTGGGAGCGACTCCACCACCAATGGGGGGAATTTAGGTTGCGGCGGCTGCTTCTTCTGCGGTGGGCGGGCAGTGTTATTAGTCCCAGCGACCGACGTAGAAGGCTGCGAGTCTGGTATAGGTTGATGCAGCGATTGAGATGCAGTTATGGATGTACTAGGCATTTGGTTGGAGGCGGGCGGTGAACGCCCGCGGCGCGCGGCGTCAACAAATGAAGTGGCGGGCGCCGGAGGGGCCGGGCGCACGGGGCGCGGGGCGGGTGCCGGAGTCGGTAATGGCGGCTCGGGAGCGACGGTGCTGCCTCTGGCGGTCAAGTTGGGAAACGATGATCTCAAGGATGGCGGCGCTAGGGCGACGGTGCTGCCTCTGGTGGCCGATTGTGGAAGCGATATTCGTCCCGCTCGCACACGTGGGTCGCTCACTCGCGGGGGGAGCGGGTCGGGGGACGCGGGAGACGCAACATGACGTGTTGCGCGAGTATCTTGCTCCATGGGTCTGGCACGGCGCTGCTTGCGGGCCGGCGATGCTTTGACGCATGGGCGTTTGGAGTCGTCTTCTTCAGCTTGCGATTCGCTGCTTCGCGGGCGCCGCCGAGAGAAAACGATTGGAGGTAATTCGGATGGGGTGGCGGCAATTTGGTCAAGAAAACCTACTTCGACAGCAGAAAATTCTAAGTGATGCCCTTGACTATTTCGGTCGCGTCTGTCACAGTCAGCCTCCATGGACCGCAACAATCCCTCAGGGTATTGGTTGGTTGCGCGAATACGTTTAATCAATAAACGTTTCGCTTCAGCCTCACATTGCGGAGAGATTCTTGCGGCCGACGGCGCGGCCGACGATGTGGCAGACGCGGTCGATACATTTGATTCGCCTACGATGCTCTGGTTGGCAGAGACAGAACCTTCAGGGCCTGGAATGCCCTTGGAAGCGGGACGACGTAGGCACGGGGACGGCAACGAAGTGACCGATCCCTGGCTTTCGTCCGCACTGGAGTCTTCCTCTTCATCTTCACCAGACGACGACGACGATGGAGGAGCGACAGATGCCTGACTTGGGGCTGCCATCGTTGTGCTGCCGTTAGGGCGATAGTCACACTGTTCGCCCTCTAACCCAGAGATCCCTGCATATAGCGGACCGGGTTACAGGGCGAGTACGGAGCAACATTCGTCCAGACGCCAAGGGGGTAGGTATTCCCCTCCTCAATTGAGGGCACCGGTGCCGGGACCGTCTTCAAAAAGACAGGGCGGACCGGTTGGATAGCTAGCCTGCGATTAGAAACAATTGCAGGCCGGTTATGTTTGGCACGAACACAAAACGAGACACGAACACAGCAGGAAAAACCCCAACACGAAAAACAACACGACGGACAGAACACAATGTAACACTGAGACACTGGATAGTTTCTATCAACGAGCGCGGAACGGTTAGGAAGCACTGTGAGCACGTGTGATCTGCTCGACGGCTGCGGCGATCCGTTGTAGATTACAATTACAGTGCTTCAATATATAGGTAAAGCTGGCGCGATCTAATAGGATATACATCAATGTGTCAAAAAGAGACAAACATATTGCGACAAGAAGAAACACCCTCTTGTCAAAACGAGCCTATTAGATCTCGACAACTTTAGGTGCATGAAAATCAATTTTGTTAAGAGTGATTACTGAGCCAAGGATGATGTACTTAAGGTAAAATGCAGTAAGGTTTCCTCTCCATGCTATCCTTTACCGAAAATTTAGTAAAATTCTAACACACGATCTTTTATTGGCCAATAATTACCACCACATCTGTATTTGAATGAATACAAAATCATCCAGTAATGATAGTCTTTGTATATTTTTACATAGTTCAGTATAATATTTAAAAATACATTTTAAAACGTACTTTCGACAACCCTAATGCATTTTAGCAGTCTTACAATTAAATTCACAGTGGCTCAATTATCCTGCCAGATGTAGGTCTATTTTACCCGGTATATTTTATATTTTTTATAACGTTTGGCAAAGTATAGACCATAGAGGTCAAAGAATTTAAGAGGCACGATGCCCTATGAAAATCTTTGCATAGAGGTATTAACCTCTATGATCTATACAGATGCTAAAAATTAGACCACTATATGAGTCATAATGCAGTAAATATTAATCGCTGATGAGTTTGTAAATTTATTTCCCAGAAATATATAATTGACCCAGAATAAAGGTTTTTCATAGTTAGACGTTAGGTAGGTTAGGTTAGGTTAGCCATATGGACGCTTGCTTGAAACACACGAGTCATCGGTTACGCGTTACCGACCTTCCCCCCTCCCAATGAGCTGAACAAAAAAACAAAAAAAATACAGCCGAATTGAGAACCTCCTCCTTTTTTGAAGTCTGTTAAAAATGAATTAATATAACTCCTAAGCAGGGCATTATATCGCCCACATACCAAAACGAAACACGAAATCCATTATCCGGAGTAGCAAAAGTGGAAAATTAAATTGGAAAATATAATTGCAAACAGGAATTAGGACATGTGGTTGGTCCGTATAACTCAATTACGTCATAAAGCCGTTAGTCGTATGAATTTAATGTTTTGAGGGTAGTCGGAAACGATAGCTTTACTCGTCGCAGATATTATTTGTTTAGGCCTTTTGTGGGTAAATATCTATATATATAAAATATATAATACAATATAATATATATAATATAATAAAATATCTATATATATAAAAGAAAGTCGTGTTAGTTACACTATTTATAACTCAAGAACGGCTCAACTGATTTGGCTGAAAATTGGTGGGGTAGCTTAGAACTAGGAGACGGACATATGATACTTTTTATAGGGTAGTGTAGGGTAGGTTAGGTTAGCGTAGGGTAAGTCTAAGCCGCGCCAGGAAGCTATCAATACGTATATATAAAACAAACATTCATAACCCAAGAACGGCTGGACCGATTTTCAAGATTTTTTGGTTTTGTCTCCGCCCCGAATAGCAGAATAATTTCCTAAAAAAAAATAGCCAGGGTAGGGTAGGGTAGGGGTAGGACACCACGCGAACGAAGTCGCACCGGGCAGCTAGTAATAAATGCGAAAGTTTAGTTTGTGTGGTTACTTTTCAATCAAGATTGAAGGACTGAACTGATTACCCACTGAGTTAGACCACAACTTTGTATAGAAAATATTCAATACCTCAGCAAGCAGTAATACGTTTTTTTTATTGTCACCAATCTCTGGAACTACCAGTCGAATTTCTTTTTATCCCAGGAACGCGGGTGAAGCCGCAGGGTAAAGCTAGTAATAAATAAAACCAAACACCAGCTTACGACCTATCAAAATATTCAAATTTTCAACTCGCCAACAGTTAAACCTAGCTAGACGGCTGCCCCTATTAACTTGACGAGAACTATTCGAGTCGTATTCGAGACATCTCGAGAGTAGTCGAGACTCGCTCGAGACGCCAGAACTCTCCTCGGGCACAAATAAACTGAGATCAATGTAATATCGTACGTAGCGAAACGCAACGTTAGCGTCAGGGGGGAATTAGTGTCGAAACTTTGTCGATAACGTATGCGGAATTATTTCCAGTCCACACACCAAGATGTACCTAAAGTAGTTTTATTCAAATAGACATAGTTTTATTCAAATATAGTGGTTTAGGTACAATGAGTTTACAGAGATTGCTGCTGTTGCTAAGCTCAGCAATCGATGGGCCAGTTGGCGTGGTTGAGTAAATTCAACCTATCAGCAGGTATTTTTTTATTTTTTTTACTGTGTATAGGCCTGTGTTTGACCACAATCACACTATGGTAAGTGATGATGTGGTCGAAGGTGGTAAGCACACAAAGCCTAGAAGGAACTCGCTCTCAAGTGCAGCTGTCGGAACACACCGATAGGTGCTTGGCGACAGATTTTCAACTTGAAGGTGGTAGCCAGCCAGACGGGTACTACAAAGTACTCTACCACCGTGCTATGGTTTCCTCACGATGTTTTCCTTCACCGAAAGCTCAAGCTCATTGTAGGATTCGAACCCGGGACCTTCGTCTCGGTATCCGACGTCACTACCACTGAGCTATCATCGCCTTAAAGCCTTATCGCAGTCTATTCACACCCAGGACATGCATTTGTGTGTGAACATGTCTGTATGTCCTGAGTTTGGGTGTAATTATGTATATTGTGTATGTATTTTCAAACAAAAAGTAGTATATTATATCAGTTATCTGGTTTCCATGGTACAAACTCTGCTTGGTTTGGGATCAGATGACAGTATGTGAGGAATGTCCCAGGATATTTATTATTTATTTATTTTATGTATAAATAATTGGACTGTTTTACATAAAACTTAAACCGACTTCAAAGTACACTAAGAAGTAATCAAATCCTGATCTGATGACAATTAATGGGACCAAACGGGAAGTGTACCCTTCCAGACAAAAAAATAATTTTCCAAATCGGTTGATAAATGACGGAGTTATGAGGTAACAAACATAAAAAAAAAAAAAAAAAAAAAAATTGGACTGTTTTACATAAAACTTAAACCGACTTCAAAGTACACTAAGAAGTAATCAAATCCTGATCTGATGACAATGGGACCAAACGGGAAGTGTATCCTTCCTACAATGATTTCATAATACTTATTGCTCGTTAATATATTTATTGTTTGCCATCTAAAAGATTTTTCCAAATCGGTTAATAAAAGACGGAGTTATGAGGTAACAAACATAAAAAAAAAAAAAAAAAAACATACAACCGAATTGAGAACAACCTCCTTTTTTTGAAGTCGGTTAAAAATAGTTCATTAATTGATGATTTACCCATAGCTCATACTGTCAGCGTGCTGTCAGCTTATATCAACATTGCGTAGAGAACTTATTTCATTTTCTTATTACCGTCAGCGAGGATTGATTAGTTTCGACAACTTATATGAACTTCATCTCGTCCCGTTAATCCCCGGCCACAGATCGGACACTAATGAGCCAAATACGGTTTACTGATGAATGATGACAATTGATGCCATGAATCATCCGTTGAACAATGCATTTAACCATGTATAGTTTCAGCTTGCTTGAAGTAGGATCGTTCTAACTTTGAGGTTATTTATTGCCCGATTTTAACTATTTGAATGCAATTTTTAAGGTTCTGAAACCAAGAGGTAAAAAGGGACCCTTATTGGGCACTTTATTTGTACCCTCCAAAAGATTTTTTTTTTATGTTGAGTAGTTTTCGAATTTAGCAATGCGAAAAATGCGTGAATAATTAAAAAAGTTAATATAAAAAAAATAGCATTGGCTGTGGTTATAATTCATATTTGTTGTAAGATTTCTACATTTCATCTGGCTCTACCCAAAAATACCTGAAACAAAATAAGCCATAGCATATCATAAAACAGTAATTCAAAACTAAATCCCGTGAAAATATATCCCTATAAAAAAACTTGATTTAATAAATCACAGAATAAAAGTATAAAGAAAGGACATATTTCTTTATCCGCGAGTGAGGTCGTAAAGTGTCCTCGGCGTCATAAAATGTAGAAGCGTCGATTGTAGGGGCACGTGACGATTTCTGTTTCGATAATAGCATTTGAAATTTGCCATTCACTCATCCGGTCCTTCGTTCTTGCGATCCGGTCTTTATCAAATTTGCTTTTACGAGTCTTTTGTCTAGACGTTTTATTTAAAATTATACGTTTTTTGCGAATCTTTAAAGTGTAGCTTCTGTTTTTAGTTGAACTTTAAAATTTGCCAGCGATTTCCATTAACATAATGAAACTTAAAAGAACTTTTTTTTTCTTTCTTTCTTTCTATTATTATTTTTTCATTTTCAGAACACAAAACATGTTCATCTACTCTCTAGTGAAATAATAAAGATACAATACGTAACTGCGGAAAACTTTAAACACGTAGAAAATTACTGTCCACATTTTCCGTCCCGGCTCCCCGGGATTCCGTGCAGTAAAATAGCCGGGGATTCGCCAGGTCATAAAGTGTAGACACTACGTGTGGGCTAACTAAGTTACTGTCATCGTTAATCTATTTTTGTGTGCCTGAACATTGAAAATTGGCTATTTGCATTCAAACAGAACTCTTTCCGTTTTCAGAATACGCTCAATGTTTAGATTGTTCGATTGAAATTCAAAACTTTTAATTTCTATTTTTAAAAATATTTTTTAAACTAATACTTAACTATGTTATGTTTCTGTGTTTTTTCTTATCCAATACAGACTAGTGAATAGTAGTGTGTAGTAGTGAAGTAAGCATAATAAGCTGTTCTATCGATCGGCAAGTTAAGCTACCACCGTCGTGGTCGGTACCTGGATGGGTGACCGCCTAGTGGTATTTCAAATCGAGCGTTTCCTTGCTTCGGAAGGCACGTAAAGCCGTTGGTCCCGGTTATCACTTAATTGTGATAGTCGTTAACCTAGTTGGAGGCCTCCTAGGCGGCTTGAAAACTCAAACAGTAGGTTGACCACTAGCCTACCTCCACCGATCCGCAGTGGGCAAGCGTGGTGGAGTATCTGCCCATTCCCTTTCACCCTGATATGTGAAAGGAGGTCTGCTCAGCCTGGTGGATGCTGAATACATATTTTTAGAAGTCTGGCTTTTTTTTGCTCGATGATAGGTCTCAAATTAAAAATCTGTTGCCAAGCACGCTATGTCTGCTGTGTGTGTCAATGTGTACCGATACTTAGGTAGCTGCACATTAGAACTAGTTATCTTCTCCTAAACTTTTCACGGACTTTACGAGACAACTTGTTAAGTCACGATACACATAATTCATTAAATTTCACTTCACTGGTACACATGGATTGATCATTATTGGATAAAATACCACGGATATGAAACAAAACTCAAAATACACGAACACGAAAACGCAACGTCACTGTGTAAGTTTCCGCCAAAAAGTCCTAGTTCTATACATCATAGCAGTGTTGCCGGCTCTTATTACTAATAACAGACGAAAGAAAACAGGCAGTTATCAAAAACCAACGAAAATTAAATTTTGCTATTCTGAAATTTGGTTGCATTTAGTCATGTTCATGTACTTAATCAAATATTATTTTTTTTTATTTCGTCTATTTTAAATTAAAAAGGACGGAAACGTTACGTTATTGGCCTATGTAGTTACTAAGGTTATGAGACAGCATATTTTGATTTGACACTTGTCTTGTTTGACAGTTATGTTTCAACAACTCCTTATATACCTAAAAACTCCTCATTAACTTTTATTATGTAAAATTTATACGCATAAAATATTGCCTGATGAATATTCCAAGACTACTTACCAGAAATGTATTTACAAGACAATTAAAATCAAACAATAATCTATACAGGGTTACTTATCAAAGAATAGCCAAATTTTCAGACGTATCATTATGAACAAGTTCTACTATGGGACCAACTCTGAAATCACGAAAACTAAACTTTTCATACTAAAGATTAATACCAAAGCTCTAAATCAAAGATCAAAATGTAAAGGAGTTGTCTCATAGTAAAAGTTACGTAGTAACTATTTAGTAATATGTGGTAAAAGTTATTCATAATGATGACAATGGTTTCCATAGTACAAGTTCTGCACAGTTTGGGATCTGGGAAGCTAAAAAGGAAGCTAAAGCAATATTGCTACGCAATTCATTTTTTCGAATTCTCGGCAGACCCCAAGTGATTCCAATATTTTTTGGTAAAATATTTACTCATCATATACAATTCAATTCATTAAAATATTTAGAATTGATGAATTGCATAAGATCTGCTTTAAATTCGTAAAAATGAATTGCGTTAGCAATATTGCTTAGCTTCCATTTTAGGCGGCCAGATAGGCGTGTGAAGAATGTCCAGGACATTTATATGTTTGTCCGGGAATCGCACCCATGTCTTATTACGTGGCAGTCACGGTATTTAATCTAGCCAACCGGCATTTGTAAAACTTGAATTGACTGTCAAGTTTTACAAATGCGATCGCACCATTTACAGGGCATCGTAAAAACGATTCTACACCGCTATACACTTGTAGTTCGACAACACACGTAAGTGTCTTCATATTCACAATTTCTCCCAATCTTTTTTTTAATTGCTTAGATGATTGCCCAAAATTTAGCCTTATCACCCTTACGAGGACAAATCGGCGAGCAAGCTCTCAACCAATCAATTTTCCCGAATAAATTTCAATAGAGGATTTTTGAAATGGAATTGTGTGACCAAATCCCACATTTAGAAGTGTCTATAATTAAATTAAAGTTTGTAGGGTCAACTGTAACGTACATAATTGCTATCATGGCCACAATTGTGGAATGTGCTCCAAGTCGTGGTGTTGGTTCTTCAAAAAGTGTGTGAAGAGATTTCTGCTGGGTCGGCAAATGTGATGCCCCTGGTGTTGATCTGTGAAAAAACATATAGTACTCTCTGTTTGTACACTAGCTAAGTTTACTAAGGGGTAGCATTCCATTTCAATTCATCATAATATGCTACTAAGTACGTACGAATTTTTAAATAAAAAATATAAAAAACAGCCCTCTGTTTAATGAACCTACTTTAACGTTCAGTTCCTTGTTTGGCAACGGAACTCCGTAAAAGTAAGCTAAAACTCAAAGTGCAGTCGAGCTGCATATAAAAAACTAGATTTTATTGCACTTATTGTAGTCTAGACCACGTTCAACGTTAGACATCTAACTAATTGCCATTCAGAGCAACTTAGACTTTATTATCAGCTAACATGGAAGCTAATGGTACCTACTGCGTTTAGAGCTTAAAGCTTACCTACACGTAGACCTTTGATGTCGTTTTTCAACTAAGCTTTTATAACGGATGTCCGGTTATCCGGAATTATTCGCATACGCATTGTGTAGATTTTGGTTGTAATCTGTAATACTAGCTATCGAACGCGGTTTCATCCTTATTTTATTTATTTTAGCACAAGCTATACTTCATCAGTCAGTGTACGAAGATATCTTCAATAATTGGACTGTTTTACAAAAAACTTAAACCGACTTCAAAGTACACAAAAAAGTATTCAAATCCTGATCATGACAATGGGACCAAACGGGAAGTGTGCCCTTTCAGACAAAAAAAGAATTTTCCAAATCGGTTAATAAAAGACGGAGTTATGAGGTAAAAAAAAAAAAAAAAAAACTACCGAATTGAGAACCTCCTCCTTTTTTTGAAGTCGGTTAAAAAACAAACAAAGCAAGACCAACAACAGTAAAATTGAAAGAGTAAATCGTTGCTCTATCCAATTAAGCATGTCCAAATTGTATGTATTGAAATTGACAGTTCTACTTTTAATCGACAACTAGCGCAAAGATCTGCATCCGCTCGCTGTGAACTAAAACCCGAAATGCTTTATAAATACCATGACAATGCAACCTTTCACGACTTTATTGGCAGATCGCATTAAATAAGCTGAATTATATCACTATATAGCTTGGAAAAGGTCAATAGAATCTTTACGTCTAAACGAGTACATTTTCATAAATTTCTGCTGGATGACTTTATAATTAACAATTAATGACATTATCCGCAGGGCTCTTGTTGTCGCTAACGTGCCTTCCGTACTGGAACCAGTCGGTATTGCGCGGGGCGATGGCAAGAGACCGGATGGTATGTCTTTGATCCCTTGGAGTGTCGGCAAGTCGCTGGTGTGGGATGCCACATGTGTCGATACACTCGCGCCATCTCACTTACCGGCTACTTGTAAAGCTGCAGGGGCAGCTATGGCCAGTGCGGAACATTCAAAATTCAAAAAATATGCATCGTTTGGACCCAATTATATTTTTATGCCTTTTGCGGTCGAGACCTTGGGACCTTGGGTCCGGGCTCGCCGTTTTGCTCGCACCTTTTCTTCAAAATTGATCGAGACCTCCGGAGACCAGCGGGCGGGGAGCTTTTTCCGCCAACGCGTGAGCTTGGCTATCCAAAGAGGAAACGCTGCCAGCCTTCTGGGAACCTTGCCGTTAATCGGAAGCAGCGGCAGGCTTGAGGAAATTTTCTATATATAGATTGTATTTTGTACATATTTGTTGTAAATAAAGCTAATTATACACTGTTAATTAAGTCACAATTCCTGAGACATGAGTCTTCTAAAATCAAGGGCTGAAGGATGAAGATTAGGTCGACAATATCATTTTCCCAATCACTTGGGGTCGGTGCAATATGTACGCTTCTTCCGTTCGGCTCATCTATCCGTCATAGCAGCATCCACTCCTTTCTTAATCATATCATCGTTTATCCATTCATCTCTTCTTCAGTCTTCCTACTCCTGTCTATCTATCTACTTTTTTATTGTTTGTGACGTCACTTATGATAGTGACTGAAAATCAGTGCTGTAGCCCAGTACTGGGCTTACAGTTTACAACCACCTGATTCGCTGTGACATTTTGTGATGTCACAAAACACAATGCTTTCTATATTTGTTTCTTTTTTTCACAAACTGTCTTTTCTTTTTTAATCTTACTCCGACAGATCCAGTTGAAGTTAAAAGTGTCATCTTCAATTTGAAATCGCACAGCGCACCAGGTTGGGACAATATCTCAGCAAATATACTTAAGAGGTTTATTAATTTCCTAGCAGAACCAATTGCATATATATGCAACTTAAGTTTTGAAACGGGAATATTCCCTTCGGTTTTAAAAAAAGCTGTTGTATGCCCAATTTTTAAAGGTGGCGATAAAACCAGCCCCTCTAATTATAGACCCATTTCTCTTCTTTCAACCCTCTCTAAAGTATTGGAAAAACTGATGAAAAGAAGAGTTACGCGTTATTTAGAAAAAAACAGTTTTTTGAGTGAATATCAGTATGGTTTTAGGGAGGGTAAATCCACTGAAGATGCGGTCCTGAAATTATCGTCCCTGATCACAGCACACCTGGATGACGGAGACAAGTGTATAGGAGTCTTTTTGGATCTCCAAAAGGCTTTTGACACTGTCTCCATTCCTATCCTACTGACGAGACTGGAAAATGTTGGCATTAGAGGTTTGGCCCTTCACTGGTTCTCTGATTATTTATCTGTTAGATCACAACATGTACGCGTCAATGATTGTGAGAGTGAAAGCTTAATGTGTACTTATGGGGTGCCTCAGGGTAGTACGCTCGGGCCTACGCTTTTTCTCATTTATATAAATGATTTGTGCCGCACTACGCTGCCTGGGTTGAACTTATTAATGTTTGCGGACGATACGGTGCTTCTCCTCCATGATAAAACATGGGAGAAAGTTGCAGCTTTGGCTGAGCTTTGTCTTTCTAATGTGACACAGTGGTTAGAAAATAGTCTACTTTCGCTAAATACGTGTAAAACTAAATACGTGTGCTTCAGTAAGACATCGTCGGGAGGTCCTGGAACTGACTTTAGATTAAAAATTCATACCTATCCATGCAACCGCTATACATCTCGTCCTAACCTGTGTAGTTGCTCAGTATTGACTCGTGTTCACTCTATTAAATATCTCGGAGTACAAATAGATGATAAACTAAACTGGAGTAGTCATATTGTTTCAGTCGCCTCTAGGATCAGAAAGCTAATATATATTTTCAAAGTCCTGAGAACAGTTGCGGATACGGAATTAGTTATTCAGACTTATAAAGCACTGTGTGAATGCCTGATTAGGTACTGTATTTGTGCATGGGGTAGTGCTGCAAAAACTCACTTAATAGTGTCAGAGCGTGCGCAGCGTGCTATTCTAAAAGTGCTGCTCTACTTACCATATAGACACCCAACAACATCTGTCTATGAAAAGGCTAATGTTCTAAGTGTAAGAAAATTGTTTATTTATGAGACCCTACGGCGATATCATAGACACACTGTTCCTAATATACCCGAATCATCAAAAAGAGTTGACCGATGTCATGTTCCACGCGTTAAGACGAGGTTTGCTCAAAAGCAGTATGAATTTATCGTTCCACACCTATATAATAGGTTTAATAGTGAGTACATGGTAAAAAAGTATAGTAATAATGAAATTAAAAAATATATTTTAGCGTGGCTTACAAAATTTGATTATGACGACGTTGAAAAAATGTTACCGCCTTTTTGTCAGTAAGTTTAAGATTGCGCGTACGTTCACATACAAACCCCCTTTCATACATACACACACACCCCCCCTCCACATACAAACAATCACACACACACACACCCCTGTTTGTACAGACACCCTTACGAGGACCTTATCTTTTCTTGTACAAACCGAGGACCCTCCGAAAAACAGGTTAAATGACCTCACAGGGTTTTATGAATAAGATAGAAAGAGACAGGAAAAAAAATCTGGAGTGATGACCTTATTGGTATAGCGCTATCTCAGTTTTTTGTCGTATGAATTGTGGCTATCATACCGAGGACCTAAAATACACACCTAAACGTGACCAGCGATGCACATACGAGGGCTTTGTGTGAGCCAACCGAGGACCTCTTACGTAAGCCCTGCCATATACTTCCGAGGACCTTTTTTACTTATATCTTGTACAAAGTGCGGACGCTGTGTTTGACTTTACATTACCAAACCGAGGGCAGTTTCCCGCGCAGAACTTGATCAAAGCGAGGACTTGGAAAATCTACCTAATCAATTTGCGTTTAAGATATTTTTTAATGTTATCTTTATTTCGTACACACATTTTCTAATCTGAGCTACCAAGCGAGGACATGTCAGTGACTTTAAGTTTGTTGGCGCTTTTCAAAAGATTTTTGTCACTGTCGAAAGCAACAGCTTTATTTAGTAAACAAGCATATACGGCCCGCCTGATGGTAAGCGGTTCCGGTAGCCATATGGACGCTTGCAACATACGAGGCATCACTCACGCGTTTCCGACCCTCCCCAATGAGTTTTTACTTTAGTGACGTTACAAAGTTTAACTAAAATATTAACCATTTGTGGTGATGTGATGCTCCAGCCAGGGTCGTCATAGCACTTCATGAGTCAAGTCCTCAACAGTTGACAGTATCGTCTTTAAAATTGGCATACGCCTTAGGTTTAGAGAGTTAAACTAGTATATTACCAGTTTTTGGTGATGCTGCAGCCAGGGTCGTGTCTTCATGAGGCAAGTCCTCGACGGTTGATAGCATCGTCTTCAAATTTGGCATACACGTAAGGTTTAGAGAGTTAAACTAGTATATTACCAGTTTTTGGTGATGCTGCAGCAAGGGTTGTGTCTTCATGAGGTAAGTCCTCAACGGTTGATAGCATCGATTTCAAATTTTGCATACGCGTAAGGTTTAGAGAATTAAACAAGTGTATTACCAGTTTTTTGTGATGCTGCAGCCAGGGTCGTGTCTTCATGAGGCAAGTCCTCAAGGGTTGATAGCATCGTCTTCAAATTTGGCATACGCGTAAGGTTTAGAGAGTTAAACTAGTAAACTACCAGTTTTTGGTGATGCTGCAGCCAGGGTCGTGTCTTCATGAGGTAAGTCCTCAACGGTTGATAGCATCGATTTCAAATTTTGCATACGCGTAAGGTTTAGGGAGTTAAACTAGTATATTACCAGTTTTTGGTGATGCTGCAGCAAGGGTCGTGTCTTCATGAGGTAAGTCCTCAACGGTTGATAGCATCGATTTAAAATTTTGCATACGCGTAAGGTTTAGAGAATTAAACAAGTGTATTACCAGTTTTTTGTGATGCTGCAGCCAGGGTCGTGTCTTCATGAGGCAAGTCCTCAAGGGTTGATAGCATCGTCTTCAAATTTGGCATAAGCGTAAGGTTTAGAGAGTTAAACTAGTAAACTACCAGTTTTTGGTGATGCTGCAGCCAGGGTCGTGTCTTCATGAGGCAAGTCCTCAAGGGTTGATAGCATCGTCTTCAAATTTGGCATACGCGTAAGGTTTAGAGAGTTAAACTAGTAAACTACCAGTTTTTGGTGATGCTGCAGCCAGGGTCGTGTCTTCATGAGGTAAGTCCTCAACGGTTGATAGCATCGATTTCAAATTTTGCATACGCGTAAGGTTTAGAGAATTAAACAAGTGTATTACCAGTTTTTGATGATGCTGCAGCCAGGGTCATGTCTTCATGAGGCAAGTCCTCAACGGTTGATAGCATCGTCTTCAAATTTGGCATATCCGTAAGGTTTACAGAATTAAACAAGTGTATTACCAGTTTTTGATGATGCTGCAGCCAGGGTCATGTCTTCATGAGGCAAGTCCTCAACGGTTGATAGCATCGTCTTCAAATTTGGCATCCCCGTAAGGATTAGAGAGTTAAACTAGTAAATTACCAGATTTTGGTGATGCTGCAGCCAGGGTCGTGTCTTCATGAGGCAAGTCCTCAACTGTTGATAGCATCGTCTTCAAATTTGGCATACGCGTAAGGTTTAGAGAGTTAAACTAGTAAACTACCAGTTTTTTGTGATGCTGCAGCCAGGGTCGTGTCTTCATGAGGCAAGTCCCCGACGGTTGATAGCATCGTCTTCAAATTTGGCATGCGCCTTAGGTTTAGAGAGTTAAACTAGTATATTACCAGTTTTTGGTGATGCTGCAGCCAGGGTCGTGTCTTCATGAGGCAAGTCCTCGACGGTTGATAGCATCGTCTTCAAATTTGGCATACGCGTAAGGTTTCGAGAGTTAAACTAGTATATTACCAGTTTTTGGTGATGCTGCAGCAAGGGTCGTGTCTTCATGAGGTAAGTCCTCAACGGTTGATAGCATCGATTTCAAATTTTGCATACGCGTAAGGTTTAGAGAGTTAAACTAGTATATTACCAGTTTTTGGTGATGCTGCAGCAAGGGTCGTGTCTTCATGAGGTAAGTCCTCAACGGTTGATAGCATCGATTTCAAACTTTGCATAGGCGTAAGGTTTAGAGAATTAAACAAGTGTATTACCAGCTTTTTGTGATGCTGCAGCCAGGGTCGTGTCTTCATGAGGCAAGTCCTCAAGGGTTGATAGCATCGTCTTCAAATTTGGCATGCGCCTTAGGTTTAGAGAGTTAAACTAGTATATTACCAGTTTTTGGTGATGCTGCAGCCAGGGTCGTGTCTTCATGAGGCAAGTCCTCGACGGTTGATAGCATCGTCTTCAAATTTGGCATACGCGTAAGGTTTCGAGAGTTAAACTAGTATATTACCAGTTTTTGGTAATGCTGCAGCAAGGGTCGTGTCTTCATGAGGTAAGTCCTCAACGGTTGATAGCATCGATTTCAAATTTTGCATACGCGTAAGGTTTAGAGAGTTAAACTAGTATATTACCAGTTTTTGGTGATGCTGCAGCAAGGGTCGTGTCTTCATGAGGTAAGTCCTCAACGGTTGATAGCATCGATTTCAAACTTTGCATAGGCGTAAGGTTTAGAGAATTAAACAAGTGTATTACCAGCTTTTTGTGATGCTGCAGCCAGGGTCGTGTCTTCATGAGGCAAGTCCTCAAGGGTTGATAGCATCGTCTTCAAATTTGGCATACGCGTAAGGTTTAGAGAGTTAAACTAGTAAACTACCAGTTTTTGGTGATGCTGCAGCCAGGGTCGTGTCTTCATGAGGTAAGTCCTCAACGGTTGATAGCATCGATTTCAAATTTTGCATACGCGTAAGGTTTAGAGAATTAAACAAGTGTATTACCAGTTTTTGGTGATGCTGCAGCCAGGGTCGTGTCTTCATGAGGCAAGTCCTCAACGGTTGATAGCATCGTCTTCAAATTTGGCATACGCGTAAGGTTTAGAGAGTTTAACTAGTAAACTACCAGTTTTTGGTGATGCTGCAGCCAGGGTCGTGTCTTCATGAGGCAAGTCCTCGACGGTTGATAGCATCGTCTTCAAATTTGGCATACGCGTAAGGTTTAGAGAGTTAAACTAGTATATTACCAGTTTTTGGTGATGCTGCAGCAAGGGTCGTGTCTTCGTGAGGTAAGTCCTCAACGGTTGATAGCATCGTCTTCAAATTTGGCATACGCGTAAGGTTTAGAGAGTTTAACTAGTAAACTACCAGTTTTTGGTGATGCTGCAGCCAGGGTCGTGTCTTCATGAGGCAAGTCCTCGACGGTTGATAGCATCGTCTTCAAATTTGGCATACGCGTAAGGTTTAGAGAGTTAAACTAGTATATTACCAGTTTTTGGTGATGCTGCAGCAAGGGTCGTGTCTTCGTGAGGTAAGTCCTCAACGGTTGATAGCATCGTCTTCAAATTTGGCATACGCGTAAGGTTTAGAGAGTTTAACTAGTAAACTACCAGTTTTTGGTGATGCTGCAGCCAGGGTCGTGTCTTCATGAGGCAAGTCCTCGACGGTTGATAGCATCGTCTTCAAATTTGGCATACGCGTAAGGTTTAGAGAGTTAAACTAGTATATTACCAGTTTTTGGTGATGCTGCAGCAAGGGTCGTGTCTTCATGAGGTAAGTCCTCAACGGTTGATAGCATCGATTTCAAATTTTGCATACAAGTAAGGTTTAGAGAATTAAACAAGCGTATTACCAGTTTTTTGTGATCCTGCAGCCAGGGTCGTGTCTTCATGAGGCAAGTCCTCAAGGGTTGATAGCATCGTCTTCAAATTTGGCATACGCGTATGGTTTAGAGAGTTAAACTAGTAAACTACCAGTTTTTGGTGATGCTGCAGCCAGGGTCGTGTCTTCATGAGGCAAGTTCTCAACGGTTGATAGCATCGTCTTCAAATTTGGCATACGCGTAAGGCTTAGAGAGTGAAACTAGTATATTACCAGTTTTTGGTGATGCTGCACCTAGGTTCGTGTCTTCATGAGGCAAGTCCTCAACGGTTCATAGTATCGATTTCAAGTTTGGCATACGCGTAAGGTTTAGAGGGTTAAACTAGTATATTACCAGTTTTTGGTGATGCTGCAGCCAGGGTCGTGTCTTCATGAGGCAATTCCTCAACGGTTGATAGTATCGTCTTCAACCTTGGCATACACATTAGGTTTAGAGAGATAAACTATTATAATGACCTGTTTGTGGTAATGCTGCAGACAGGGTTTTCTCTTCATGAGGAAAGTTTACAACAGTTGATAGCATCGGTTTGGCATACATATTAGGTTTAAATAGTTCTTATGTTTGACCTAATCTCACCATGGTAAGGGTCGAATGATGTCGAAGGTGATAAGCACACAAAGCCTAGAATTTAGAGCTACTGGAACACATCGGTAAATACTCGGAGACAGATTTTCCACTTTCGAATGGTAGCCAGGTAAAAAGTAAGAAACAAGCAATAATTCTCATCTGCAATTGTTATGTAAAATCTATTCAATATGTATCATTTATTAAATAAACAACTTACATGTAATATATTTTAATGTATTAAATACATATTCATCATAAAAAAATTTAAATACACCTTCGATAAAGTTTTATGTACATCCGTTATTTGTTTATTTGTACCTTTGGTTTGCTTCAAATCTTACTACTGACGTTTCACTTAGACGGCATTTCTACTTTAGATATAGATTCTTCTTAAACATAATGTCGTATATTAGGTATTTAGCACATATTGCAGAAGAAGCATCATAATCCTCGTGCACTTAGTAGCTACTAAAGATGTTTTTAAAGATTTAATCCAACTGATGAACGCCTAGGGAATGATAGTACAACACTCGTCTTTACACAAGATGAAAACAGTCAAAACGAGGACTATAATACACACTGTTCGGAAAATCTAGCAAACCGAGGTCCTACATACACACTGTTCGGAAAATCTAGCAAACCGAGGTCCTACATACACATTGTTCCGAAAAACTAGCCAACCGAGGTCTTTTGTGTGAAAGGTAACACATATGTCCTCGGATAATACAATCAACATGAAATTATGTGTAATGAGGGTGTGTGAGAGACGAAGTGGCGCCATCTGGTGGGATACACACTGCCTGTGTAAGATTATGGATTTTCTTGATCAAACCGAGGTTCGGACCACTTTTTCATATTAAGTATATAGAAAGGCTCAAAATCGCTTGCAGATTACGAATCTTTGGTCAGGTCAAACCGAGGACCCTCGAAAAGGTCCTCGCTTTGAAAAGGTCCTCGGTCGTGCCTTGTGTATTCATACGCACGTCCTCGGATGGTACTTAAAACAAACACAATCACACTCACACACACACACCCCACACTTACACACATACAAACACAGATCTTGAGTTTGGTTATATTATTTCATTACGTTCATTTATTATTATTTTCTTTTTTTGTTTAAGATGTGTTTTTTTTTTATAATACATAATTTTGTTTAATTTTATGATGTCTGCCGCTAACCAAAACTTGCCCTCAAATATTAACTTAAACGGATTAGCTATTAGCGGCATGACTTTCTCTACGTTTTGTTTAATCTTCTGGTATTATTATTTTTCTTTTATTTTTTGGACTTTCGTACTATTGTCAAGTCGGAATATAAACATTTTATTTACACTATGTTATGGGAGAAGCCACTGGCTCCTGAAACACAGTTTTACTAGTTCGGGAGCCTATGGATTCAAAAATAAGCTGTAATGTTTTATGCCAATAAATTAATTATTATTATTATTATTATACTGTTTTAAAATATTGTGTTGTGTTACACAGAATAAATATATTTCTTTCTTTCTGTCTTTCTTTCTTTCTTTCTATATTCACAACTATTATTCTAACTATGGAAGAACTAGTGATATGGCTTTCATCCCTGCTCATACCATTTCTTTATACTCTCAAATATCAATGGGTTAAAATATCATTAGATTCTTGCAGGGGTGGCAACGCGCCAGTAATTCCCCTGGTGTTGCAAGCGTCAATAGACTTCGATAACCGCTTACCATCAGGAGGGTCGTCGTATGCTTGATTGCCTTAAAAGTATAAAAAAGGGTATACAATATCACCATGATAGTACAGCCGAAAATAGATATCATTCGAAATCAAAATAATAATTATGATGCCAAACAATTTTCAAATGAAAATGGCCGAAGCCGGTAAGCACATAAACCGTAGACCATAGCTGCAAAGAGCAGTTACCGAAACACACTTAAAAAACCGATTAACTTTTCAAATAAAAAAAAGTTTATTTCACACAACTTTCCAAATGGGGACGGCGCGGCGGTAGACTCATAAATAAATAGAAAACTCGCACTTTATCCATTGAGCTATTATTACTATGTATAGAGAAGCTATCATAAGCAAAGGTTATGTCCCATTTCGAGACAACTGAAGTTCTCTTTAGCGCTGAAACAATAATTAGTCGTCTTAGCAGACAGTAGAAACGCGTAGCGCTATGAGAACGTTTTTAGGAGTATTTTTTTTTTTTTTTTTTTACTGTGTATAGGCCTGTGTTTTGACCACAATCTCACTATGGTAAGTGATGATGTGGTCGAAGGTGGTAAGCACACAAAGCCTAGAAGGAACTGGCTCTCAAGTGCAGCTGACGGAACACACCGATAGGTGCTTGGCGACAGATTTTCAACTTGAGGGTGGTAGCCAGCCAGACGGGTACTACAAAGTACCCTACCACCGTGCTATGGTTTCCTCACGATGTATTCCTTCACCGAAAGCTCAAGCTCATTGTAGGATTCGAACCCGGGACCTTCGTCTCGGTATCCGACGTCACTACCACTGAGCTATCATCGCCTTGAAAACTTTCACGGAGTTTACGCGTTTCGTTCATCGTTCTACTGCAAAAAGTGTGGCCGGATGGCCTCACTTGAACGGAACATAGTTGTGATGTGTGGCGTCTTCTCTATACGTAGTAATAACTCAATGACTTTATCCTGGTATGCTTTATAACCTCTTATCAACGCCAATTTCTCCACTTCAAACAAACGTATAGCACGTTTCATATTATACTTTAGTTAGTTATACAACTTTCCCTAAAGTTATACCCGCATAACATAAAACCAGTCGAAAAGATGTTAAACCATTGTCTAGGTGTTCGTTGTAGATTAATTACCATCGTGCGAGGGCATGCGGGCCACTTATACAGCTGCTATACAACTGCTATATAACCAGAAGCCGTAGTACGGAAACTCGGAGTAAGTTTAAAGCGCTTTACAGCACATAATGCGGCGATGTGGCTTACAAAGCGTTATGCTTATAAACGAGTTTAATTAAATTAAAATCCAGACAAGTTAAAGTTCAACCATTATGTCGAGGGAGTCTAATAAATGCCAAAAATAATGTTTTTTACCGAAATTATATACCCAATCACTATAATATATTGGACCATAAAGAATCATGACTGCAATTTAGTTTTGGCTAGATATTTGCCTGTTTTTAACAAAAAGCTGTCCAGCGTTATACAAAGTTTAGGATCGTCATCATCAGCCGATGGAGATGAAATAAATATCCTGGGAAATTCCTCACACACGGTTATCTGATCACAAACTAAGCAGAGCTTCAACTATGGAAACCAGAAAACTGATATACTACATATATTGCTTTTTGCTTGTAAATACATATTTAATATACCTAATTACACCCAGAATCAGGATATACAGATACGTTAATGCACACAAATGCATGTCCTGTGTGGAAATCGAAACAACGACCTGCGGCGCGATAGGCCGCGCCAACTGCCCCGTCCCCTGGCCTTTATCAATAGTAACCACATCTTCCGGTCGCTTGCTTATTCGTAGTTTCCAGTCTACCGCATCGATTAATCGAAAAAAGTCTAGAAACCTCGATTTTATTTTTTATTATTACTTTCTCTCTGACCCCTCGTGTTTCTGCTCCATTTGGCATAATTTTATACTGAATTGAGTAAAATATTAATTAAAAAGTCAGTAAGATCCCTAACTTACATTATCTGCTGCAAAATTAGTTCGAGGCAAGACCTAAATATCACGAAATGGGACCCCATCTAGCGGTCCAATTTCTAACCTTAGTTTTTGCTCAAACGCCCAAAAATTTTTCGACCATAAGCTTTAGAGAGAGAGTCATTATTTGTTTGCCTTTACAGTCAAGTCAAAAGCAAATTAGTCCACAGATTATACTCGAATATAATTTAAATGCTTTGTTCTTGTATAGCTAAACCGCAAAATAGACAAAACCACGCTTAATCTTATCTTGAAGGGAATAGTCGATTGTTTGTTAAGCCAGCGATCTATCTCCGGTTTTTGGTAGGATTATTCCTGTATTTGTAGATGGTTAGAAAAACTCAACCGGAATATAACATAATGGATCAAATAAGTGATAATATCTTTCAGTTTGTATCATCATCATATCAGCCTAAGAATGTCCACTGCTGAACATAGGCCTCCCCCATTAACTTCCACCTGGAACGGTTTTGGGCCGCTTACATCCAGCGGCGCCCAGCGACACTGATCAGGTCGTCGGTCCACCTGGTGGGAGGTCGTCCCCTCGGCGCTATCCAGTACGTGGTTCATACCGTAGCCCGGGATAGTGGGGCCGCCGGGGACCGGGGGCCGTAACTGGGTTTTGCGTAACACAATGAGTGGTTTTACCATAATCACCACGCTTGGTGATCGCAGTAATGATGACTTTACTCAGGTAGACGCTGCTGCCCGTCTCCTGGTGTTTTCCCTAAGTCGCCTTTTACGACACCCTCACGATTGGAAGGGTTGGAACTTTTTGTAGGGTGCCATCTCGGACCTGGATCGGAAAGGTCGCTGGTGATGTGGTGGTCATCCTCATATCCTCGAGCCGCCTCGATCGTACACACAAAAATTCAGTAAGACGATCCTATTGCAGACCATTAGGATATGGGATGAGCTCACATTGTCAATTTTCGACATGGTTTCTTCAAAAAGAGCGTAAAAAATCTCATCACATTGATAATCCCCATGGTCTTGCAAGTCTCAGAGCGGCAGTGACCACTTTTCATCAGGTGGCAAACGATACGCTTCTGATGACATAAAAAACTAATTTCTCAAAATCATAACACCGTCTTTCGAACGTAAACAAATCTACGATGATTCAGACACACCCGGCAGCCGATAACACCCGAACGTACCCGAAGCCAGTTCCGCGATAGCAAGTTGGGCTTTATCTACAAAACTTAGTCTTTGAGGTTGGTTTAATTTTATCAGCAAGAAGTCGGGAACTAACTGCGAGCGATTCGGCTCTGAAGTAAGACCAACTAAGATCAAACCGCTTAGAAATATTTTGGGGGCTAATATCTCAACTAGTGATTTTAGATACGCCGTTTAGATATCCCGTCCCGTCGGGATATTTATTGTCTATAAGCTTTCCCGCGGATTCACCCGCGATTTTCTGAAATGCACCCCTGTTACGCAAAGAATATGTCCTTCAGGTTTCAAATCACAGCGCATCATATTTCAGTACATTTATTCGTGGTGTTAATTTAGTTTGTAGTACAGTCGAGGACATAAATATGTATACAATTAGTAAAATTCAACAACGGTTTCCTCTTAAACTACTGATTGAAATTATGAGATATTATAAAGGCAGAATCTTCTGACATATACTATTATGATTTGTGTAATAGCTTAACACTTAAATGTTAAACATGCGAGAAAATCGCTTTTGAATTTCAAAAAGTGTATACATATTTATGTCCTGACTGTACCTCTCTGGCGTAGTACCACCAGCCGTAATACTTGTACTCTACCATCGTGGTAAGGATGTTTTGCTGCACGATAGCCCCATGATGTCACATCACTGAACATACCAATGCTTTTAAAATAACAAGTATGAAGCAATAACTTGCATATACATATATTCAAAAACATGATACTAATAATTACTTCCTGACGAATTCGCCCAAAAAGACGAGTTATATCCGCGATAGATAAGACAAAGTTGCACTAAATACATCAGAGCAACTCCCCGTCGATGGATGAATTTGTAGCCAGTTAATTTTGCTCCTTCTTCAGTCTTTTATACACGTGGAGGTGGGGAGAAAGTGGATTTTAAGGTTTTGGAGAAGGTATTAAATTACTAAGGGCATATAGACCTAATTATTTTTACTCTTAATAACAACTTTGCCAGCGGGCGGGGAGCTTTTTCCGCCAACGCATAAATCAGCTTGGCTATCCAAAGAGGAAACCCTGCCTGCCTGCTGGGAACCTTGCCATCAATTAGAAGCAGCGGCTGACTTGAGGAAATTTTCTACGTATAGTTTGTAATTTGTACATATTTGTTGTAAATAAATTCATTATTATGATCCTTATCTTATTTTTAGGGTTCCGTAGCCAAATGGCAAAAAACGGAACCCTAATAGATTCGTCATGTCTGTCTGTCTGTCTGTCTGTCCGTCCGTATGTCACAGCCATTTATTTCCGAAACTATAAGAACTATAATGTTGAAACTTGGTAAGTAGATGTATTCTGTGAACCGCATTAAGATTTTCACACAAAAATAGAAAAAAAAACAATAAATTTTGGGGGTTCCCCATACTTTGAACTGAAACTCAAAATTTTTTTTTTCTTCAAACCCATAAGTATGGGGTGTCTATGGATAGGTCTTCAAAAATGATATTGAGGTTTCTAATATAATTTTTTTCTAAACTTTCTTATATTATATAATTATATTCAGTATAATTCAATAGTTTGCGCGAGAGACACTTCCAAAGTGGTAAAATGTGTGTCCCCCCCCCTGTAACTTCTAAAATAAGAGAATGATAAATCTATAAAAAATATATGATGTACATTATTGTGGAAACTTCCACCGAAAATTGGTTTGAACGAGATCAGGTAAGTAGTTTTTTTTTAATACGTCATAAATTGAAATTAATATCAAATACTCAGGTCTATACTACCATTTACTTATATACTTACAGGTTTGTACGTAACCCTCGGTGCGCGAGTCTGACTCGCACTTGGCCGGTTTTTTTTAGTATGGGTATTTCTCTACGTGACGGGTCCGAAATGAGGACATTCGTAGCAGAACGAAAACGACGGACATAGCTCGTAGAGTTAGTAGCTGAAGTGTCAATGGGCAGACCAAAACGCTCGAAGAGCCGATAACCGATGGGGAAAAAAGGTTCTCGGGTGGCGACCATATACCTACTGGAAAGCGCGTGAACCAGATGGACCGACGACCTGGTCAGAGTCGCTGGGCGCCGATGGATGCAAGCGGCCCAAAACCGTTCGAAGTGGAAATCAATGGGGGAGGCCTTTGTTCAGCAGTGAACATCCATGGGCTGATATAATGAGGATGGGTACTACTAAGTACAATTTTTTCAGTAAATAATAATCGCATCTAATTCATAGATGTGAGTGGGCGAAGCGGCGATGCGGGGCCGCGGGGGGCGAAAGTCGCGCTTGCCATAATACGCGGTTTACCGCGGAGAAGCGCGGTAGCAGCTACCGTGCAAAAGGGTGGAGACAAACGTCAGTTCACACCGAGACGCGACGCGACGCGGCAAGTTTAAGATATTTCATAGAAATTCAATCGAATATATAACTTTATTTACTACACAAAAAGGTGCACATTTCAGTGAGAGAATTCGTGACAAGTGACTCGCGCCACCGCGAGGCGTATCCGAATTTTATCGCTGAAACATGTGTAGGTACCTTTTTGTTTACTAAATAAAGTCCTATATTCGATTGTTTTTTAATATAGCGAATATATAATGGTGCGTCCATGCTTGACGAACGAGCATTTTGCATGCACGAGCCGAGCCACGAACTTGCACACTGGGAGCACGATTCGCGTAGCGTGGACGGGCTTAAGAGCGTCGAACGAGCGCGAATGTCAGTTTTTTCACGTACAAAGGGATTCGCATCGTGCTCGTTGTAGGTTCGTTCGTGGCTCGGCTCGTGCTCGATTCGCGTAGCATGGACGCACCATAATATAACTTTAAGGCGATGATAGCTCAGTGCTAGTGACGTCGTATGTCGAGACCTGTGGTCGAGACGAACGTCCCGGGTTCGAAACCTTGAAGTTTCGATGAAGGAAAACATCGTGAGGAAACCATAACACCATAAAACCATAACACGGATGTAGGGTACTTCGTAGTACCCACCTGGCTGGCTACCCTCAAGTTAAAAATTTAAATAATGCCACATCCATAAATGGTATATTACAAAAGCAATGTCCGGAGCGCTCTCCTTGGTAATTAGAGTTTCGAGACACACTTTGTCGTTTGACTTGCGCGTCTCAGACTCAGACCGTCTCTTCTGTTTTTACAATTAAAACTGTGATTATATTACTTCTGATACTTTGACACGTATAAGTGATGAAATGAACCTGAGAAACCTGTGAATGGAAACGCGTGGATGTATAATCTAAGTTTTACGGGCCATAGTGATGGTATATCGACCTTTCAATTACGTAGGTATCTTGGCGCGTCCACGTCGCGTGAGCCGAGCACGAGACGAACCTATATTCGTTCGTTGCTCGCGATGTCAAGTGTGGACATACAACGAGCCTACAACACGAGTACGATTCAAATCTCAGTGATCGTCAAAAACGAGCGCGAGCCGACCGGCGTGAAGTTAGCAGCCAAAAGTTAGCGGCCAATATAATCCGACCAAATTAAGAAGAACCCAAAAAATTGCTTTATTTACAATATTTACAGAGGAAAATTAATTTAAATATAAGGAAATTATAAAAACAATTGAAAAAAGTCCTAACAGGCGTTAAAATATATTAAATAGACATGAATTTTAGAATTAACAAAACCCCAAAGTCTTTTGTAATTTAATCGGTTTCAAGAGTTCAAATCTAAAAAAAAAAACTAATTACAAAAGACTACATAGTACCTTCATAGTGAATTGAGATTTGATGATCCCATTAAAGTTTCAGAGCCATAAATCGAACAAAAACAATCGTAATGCAATAATCATACGTTTTCGCTTCTTAAGAAAGAGAATAAGATATCAAAAATGTGATGGTGTCACTCTGAAAATGTATTTATTTTAAAGATGTATATGTATACTAAGTAAATAATATCATTCTATGTACTTACCGAGGGGACACATAGGTTTATTAGCCACCGGCGACAATAATATCGACAACAATCTTAACTTTGATTTTGATGGTAGATTAACCTCTCAAGACATATCCTTGTCAATCCAGCTATGTATTCAGATTATAGATACATAAGTTATCTAAGTAAATAACAGCATTCTATGAACTTAGCGAGGGGATATCATAGGTTTGTGAGCCAGCAACAAATAATATATCCACAAAAAAAAACACTTTGACTTTGATGGTAGATTAACATTTCAAGACTGGTCCTTGTCACTCCAGCTTTGTATTTAGATTATAGATACATAAGTTTACTAAGTAAATAACAGCAGTCTATGAACTTAGCAAGGGGACATCATAGGTTTAAGAGATGGCAGCTAAAAAAATATCCTCAAAAAAAATCCCTTTGATATTAATGGTAGATTAACCTCTCAGGACTTATCCTTGTCACTTCAGCTATGTACTTAGATTATAGGTACATAAGTTATCTAAGTAAATAACAGCATTCTATGAACTTAGCGAGGGGATATGATAGGTTTGTGAGCTGTCATCTAAAAATATATCGGAAAAATCTCTTTTTTAATTTTGATGGTAGATTAACCTCTCAGGACTTGTCCTTGTCACTCCAGCTATGTATTTAGATTACAGATACATAAGTCTTCTAAGTAAATAACAGCATTCTATGAACTTAGGCAAAGGGATATGAATGGTTTGTGAGCTGTCATCTAAAAATATATCGAAAAAATCTCTACATTAATTTTGATGGTAGATTAACCTCTTTAGACTTGTCCTTGTCACTCCAAATACGTATTTATATTATAGATTAATAAGTTATCTAAGTAAATAACAGCATTCTATGTACTTAGCGAGGGGATATCATAGGTTTGTGAGCTGTCAGATGAAAATATATCGAAAAAAAAAACCCTTTGATTTTGATGGTAGATTGACCTCCCAAAATTTGTCCTTGTCACACCAGCTATGTATTTATATTATAGATACATAAGTTATCTAAGTAAATAACAGCATTCTATGAACTTAGTGAGGGGATATCATAGGTTTGTGAGCTGTCAGCTAAAAATATATCAAAAAAAAAAACCCTTTGACTTTGATGGTAGATTAACCTCCCAAAACTTGTCCTTGTCACACCAGCTATGTATTTATATTATATATATATAAGTTATCTAAGTAAATAACAGCATTTTATGAACTTAGCGAGGGGATATCAAAGGTTTGTGAGCTAGCAGCTAAAAATATATCGAAATAAACTCTACATTAATTTTGATGGTGGATTAACCTCTTTAGACTTGTCCTTGTCTCTCCAAGTACGTATTTATATTATGGATACATAAGTTATCTAAGTAAATTACAGCATTCTATGTACTTAGCGAGGGGATATCATAGGTTTGTGAGCTGTCAGCTGAAAATATATCGAAAAAAAAATCCCTTTGATTTTGATGGTAGATTAACCTCCCAAAACTTGTCCTTGTCACTCCAGCTTTGTATTTAGATTATAGATACATAAGTTTACTAAGTAAATAACAGCAGTATATGAACTTAGCAAGGGGACATCATAGGTTTAAAACCTGGCATCTAAAAATATATCCTCGAAAAAATTCCCTTTGATAATAATGGTAGATTAACCTCCCAAAACTTATCCTTGTCACTTCAACTATGTACTAAGATTATAGATACATAAGTTATCTAAGTAAATACCAGCATTCTATGAACTTAGCGAGGGGATATCATAGGTTTGTGAGCTGTCAGCTAAAAATATATCGAAAAAAAAAACCCTACGACTTTGATGGCAGATTAACATTTCAAGACTGGTCCTTGTCACTCCAGCTATGTATTTAGATTATAGATACATAGGTCTTCTAAGTAAATAACAGCATTCTATGAACTTAGCGAGGGGAAATAAAAGGTTTGTGAGCTGTCATCTAAAAATATATCGAAAAAATCTCTACATTAATTTTGATGGTAGATTAACCTCTTTAGACTTGTCCTTGTCACTCCAAGTACGTATTTATATTATAGATACATAAGTTATCTAAGTAAATAACAGCATTTTATGAACTTAGCGAGGGGATATCAAAGGTTTGTGAGCTAGCAGCTAAAAATATATCGAAAAAAACTCTTGATTAATTTTGATGGTAGATTAACCTCTTTAGACTTGTCCTTGTCACTCCAAGTACGTATTTATATTATAGATACATTAGTTATCTAAGTAATAAACAGTTCTCAATGAACTTAGCGAGGAGATATCATAGGTTTGTGAGCTGTCAGCTAAAAATATATCGAAAAAAAACCCTTTGACTTTGATGGTAGATTAACATTTCAAGACTGGTCCTTGTCACTCCAGCTTTATATTTATATTATAGATACATAAGTCTTCTAAGTAAATAACAGCATTCTATGAACTTAGCGAGGGGATATCATAGGTTTGTGAGCTGTCAGCTAAAAATATATCGAAAAAAAAACCCTATGATTTTGATGGTAGATTAACATTTCAAGACTGGTCCTTGTCACTCCAGCTTTATATTTATATTATAGATACATAAGTCTTCTAAGTAAATAACAGCATTTTATGAACTTAGCGAGGGGATATCATAGGTTTGTGAGCTGTCAGCTAAAAATATATTGAAAAAAAAAACCCTATGATTTTGATGGCAGATTAACATTTCTAGACTGGTCCTTGTCACTCCAGCTTTGTATTTAGATTATAGATACAATAGTTTACTAAGTAAATAACAGCAGTCTATGAACTTAGCAAGGGGACATCATAGGTTTAAAACCTGGCAGCTAAAAATATATCCACGAAAAAATTCCCTTTGACATTAATGGTAGGTTAACCTCCCAAAACTTATCCTTGTCACTTCAGCTATGTACTAAGATTATAGATACATATGTTATCTAAGTAAATAACAGCATTATATGAACTTAGCGAGGGGATATGAAAGGTTTGTGAGCTGTCATCTAAAAATATATCGGAAAAAAAAAACCTATGACTTTGATGGCAGATTAACATTTCAAGACTGGTCCTTGTCACTCCAGCTATGTATTTAGATTATAGATACATAAGTCTTCTAAGTAAATAACAGCATTCTATGAACTTAGCAAGGGGATATGAAAGGTTTGTGAGCTGTCATCTAAAAATATATCGAAAAAATTCTACATTAATTTTGATGGTAGATTAACCTCTTTAGACTTGTCCTTGTCACTCCAAGTACGTATTTATATTATAGATACATAAGTTATCTAAGTAAATAACAGCATTTTATGAACTTAGCGAGGGGATATCAAAGGTTTGTGAGCTAGCAGCTAAAAATATATCGAAAAAAAAAACCCTTTGACTTTGATGGTAGATTAACCTCCCAAAACTTGTCCTTGTCACACCAGCTATATATTTAGATTAAAGATACATAAGTCTTCTAAGTAAATAACAGCATTCTGTGAACTTAGCTTGGGGATATCAAAGGTTTGTGAGCTAGCAGCTAAAAATTTATCGAAAAAATCTCTACATTAATTTTGATGGTAGATTAACCTCTTTAGACTTGTCCTTGTCACTCCAAGTACGTATTTATATTATAGATACATTAGTTATCTAAGTAATTAACAGCATTCAATGAACTTAGCGAGGGGATATCATAGGTTTGTGAGCTGTCAGCTAAAAATATATCGAAAAAAAAACCCTATAATTTTGATGGCAGACTAACATTTCAAGACTGGTCCTTGTCACTCCAGCTTTGTATTAAGATTATAGATACAATAGTTTACTAAGTAAATAACAGCAGTCTATGAACTTAGCAAAGGGACATCATAGGTTTAAAACCTGGCAGCTCAAAATATATCCATGAAAAAATTCCCTTTGACATTAATGGTAGATTAACCTCCCAAAACTTATCCTTGTCACTTCAACTATGTACTAAGATTATAGATACATAAGTTATCTAAGTAAATAACAGCATTCTATGAACTTAGCGAGGGGACATGAAAGGTTTGTGAGCTGTCATCTAAAAATATATCGGAAAAATCTCTTTTTTAATTTTGATGGTAGATTAACCTCTCAGGACTTGTCCTTTTCACTCCAGCTATGTATTTAGATTATAGATACATAAGTTTTCTAAGTAAATAACAGCATTCTATGTACTTAGCGAGGGGATATCATAGGTTTGTGAGCTGTCATCTAAAAAAAACCTATGATATCTCCTCGTTAAGTTCATAAAATGCTTTTATTTACTTAGATAACTTATGTATCTATAATATAAATACATAGCTGGTGTAACAAGGACAAATTTTGGGAGGTTAATCTACCATCAAAATGAAAGGGATTTCTTTTCGATATATTTTTAGCTGAGAGCTCACAAACCTTTGATATCCCCTCGCTAAGTACATAGAATGCTGTTATTTACTTAGATAACTTATGTATCTATAATATAAATACGTACTTGGAGTGACAAGGACAAGTCTAAAGAGGTTAATCTACCATCAAAATTATTGTAGAGATTTTTTCGATATATTTTTAGATGACAGCTCACAAACCATTCATATTCCTTTGCCTAAGTTCATAGAATGCTGTTATTTACTTAGAAGACTTATGTATCTATAATCTTAATACATAGCTGGAGTGACAAGGACAAGTCCTGAGAGGTTAATCTACCATCAAAATTAAAAAAGAGATTTTTCCGGTATATTTTTAGATGACAGCTCACAAACCTATCATATCCCCTCGCTAAGTTCATAGAATGCTGTTATTTACTTAGATTACTTATGTATCTATAATATAAATATAAAGCTGGAGTGACAAGGACCAGTCTTGAATTGTTAATCTACCATCAAAATCAAAAAAGAGATTTTTCCGATATATTTTTAGCTGACAGCTCACAAACCTATGACATCCCCTCGCTAAGTACATAGAATGCTGTTATTTACTTAGATAACTTATGTATCTATAATATAAATACGTACTTGGAGTGACAAGGACAAGTCTAAAGAGGTTAATCTACCATCAAAATTAATGTAGAGATTTTTTCGATATATTTTTAGATGACAGCTCACAAACCTTTCATATCCCCTCGCTAAGTTCATAGAATGCTGTTATTTACTTAGAAGACCTATGTATCTATAATCTAAATACATAGCTAGAGTGACAAGGACCAGTCTTGAAATGTTACTCTGCCATCAAAGTCGTAGGGTTTTTTTTTTTCGATATATTTTTAGCTGACAGCTCACAAACCTATGATATCCCCTCGCTAAGTTCATAGAATGCTGGTATTTACTTAGATAACTTATGTATCTATAATCTTAGTACATAGTTGAAGTGACAAGGATAAGTTTTGGGAGGTTAATCTACCATTCATATCAAAGGGAATTTTTTCGAGGATATATTTTTAGCTGCCAGGTTTTAAACCTATGATGTCCCCTTGCTAAGTTCATAGACTGCTGTTATTTACTAAGTTAACTTATATATGTATAATCTAAATACAAAGCTGGAGTGACAAGGACAAGTTTTGGTAGGTTAATCTACCATCAAAATCAAAGGGTTTTTTTTTTCGATATATTTTCAGCTGACAGCTCACAAACCTATGACATCCCCTCGCTAAGTACATAGAATGCTGTTATTTACTTAGATAACTTATGTATCTATAATATAAACACGTATTTGGAGTGACAAGGACAAGTCTAAAGAGGTTAATCTACCATCAAAATTTATGTAGAGATTTTTCCGATATATTTTTAGCTGACAGCTCACAAACCTATGACATCCCCTCGCTAAGTACATATAATGCTGTTATTTACTTAAATAACTTATGTATCTATAATATAAATACGTACTTGGAGTGACAAGGACAAGTCTAAAGAGGTTAATCTACCATCAAAATTAATGTAGAGATTTTTTCGATATATTTTTAGATGACAGCTCACAAACCTTTCATATCCCCTCGCTAAGTTCATAGAATACTGTTATTTACTTAGAAGACCTATGTATCTATAATCTAAATACATAGCTAGAGTGACAAGGACCAGTCTTGAAATGTTAATCTGCCATCAAAGTCGTAGGGTTTTTTTTTTCGATATATTTTTAGCTGACAGCTCACAAACCTATGATATCCCCTCGCTAAGTTCATAGAATGCTGGTATTTACTTAGATAACTTATGTATCTATAATCTTAGTACATAGTTGAAGTGACAAGGATAAGTTTTGGGAGGTTAATCTACCATTCATATAAAAGGGAATTTTTTCGAGGATATATTTTTAGCTGCTAGGTTTCAAAACTATGATGTCCCCTTGCTAAGTTCATAGACTGCTGTTATTTACTTAATTAACTTATATATCTATAATCTAAATACAAAGCTGGAGTGACAAGGACAAGTTTTGGGAGGTTAATCTACCATCAAAATCAAAGGGATTTTTTTTTCGATATATTTTCAGCTGACAGCTCACAAACCTATGATATCCCCTCGCTAAGTACATAGAATGCTGTTACTTACTTAGATTACTTATGTATCCATAATATAAATACGTACTTGGAGTGACAAGGACAAGTCTAAAGAGGTTAATCTACCATCAAAATTAATGTAGAGATTTTTTCGATATATTTTTAGCTGCTAGCTCACAAACCTTTCATATCCCCTCGCTAAGTTCATAAAATGCTGTTATTTACTTAGATAACTTATATATCTATAATATAAATTCATAGCTGGTGTGACAAGGACAAGTTTTGGGAGGTTAATCTACCATCAAAATCAAAGGGTTTTTTTTTCGATATATTTTCATCTGACAGCTCACAAACCTATGATATCCCCTCGCTAAGTACATAGAATGCTGTTATTTACTTAGATAACTTATGTATCTATAATATAAATACGTACTTGGAGTGACAAGGACAAGTCTAAAGAGGTTAATCTACCATCAAAATTAATGTAGAGATTTTTTCGATATATTTTTAGATGACAGCTCACAAACCTATGATATCCCCTCGCTAAGTTCATAGAATGCTGGTATTTACTTAGATAACTTATGTATCTATAATCTTAGTACATAGTTGAAGTGACAAGGATAAGTTTTGGGAGGTTAATCTACCATTAATATCAAAGGGAATTTTTTCGAGGATATATTTTTAGCTGCCAGGTTTTTAACCTATGATGTCCCCTTGCTAAGTTCATAGACTGCTGTTATTTACTTAGAAAACTTTTGTATCTATAATCTAAATATAAAGCTGGAGTGACAAGGACAAGTTTTGGGAGGTTAATCTACCATCAAAATCAAAGGGATTTTTTTTCGATATATTTGCAGCTGACAGCTCACAAACCTATGATATCCCCTCGCTAAGTACATAGAATGCTGTTATTTACTTAGATAACTTATGTTTCCATAATATAAATACGTACTTGGAGTGACAAGGACAAAACTAAAGAGGTTAATCTACCATCAAAATTAATGTAGAGATTTTTTGGATATATTTTTAGATGACAGCTCACAAACCTTTCATATCCCCTTGCTAAGTTCATAGAATGCTGTTATTTACTTAGAAGACTTATGTATCTGTAATCTAAATACATAGCTGGAGTGACAAGGACCAGTCTTGAAATGTTAATCTGCCATCAAAGTCATAGGGTTTTTTTTTCCGATATATATTTAGATGACAGCTCACAAACCTTTCATATCCCCTCGCTAAGTTCATAGAATGCTGTTATTTACTTAGATAACTTATGTATCTATAATCTTAGTACATAGCTGAAGTGACAAGGATAAGTTTTGGGAGGTTAATCTACCATTAATGTCAAAGGGAATTTTTTCGTGGATATATTTTTAGCTGCCAGGTTTTAAACCTATGATGTCCTCTTGCTAAGTTCATAGACTGCTGTTATTTACTTAGTAAACTATTGTATCTATAATCTAAATACAAAGCTGGAGTGACAAGGACCAGTCTTGAAATGTTAATCTGCCATCAAAATCATAGGGTTTTTTTTTCGATATATTTTTAGCTGACAGCTCACAAACCTATGATATCCCCTCGCTAAGTTCATAGAATGCTGTTATTTACTTAGAAGACTTATGTATCTATAATATAAATATAAAGCTGGAGTGACAAGGACCAGTCTTGAAATGTTAATCTACCATCAAAGTCAAAGGGTTTTTTTTTCGATATATTTTTAGCTGACAGCTCACAAACCTATGATATCCCTACGCTTAGTTCATTGAATGCTGTTATTTACTTAGATAACTTATGTATCTATAATATAAATACATAGCTGGTGTGACAAGGACAAATTTTGGGAGGTTAATCTACCATCAAAATCAAAGGGATTTTTTTTTCGATATATTTTCCTCTGACAGCTCACAAACCTATGATATCCCCTCGCTAAGTACATAGAATGCTGTTATTTACTTAGATAACTTATGTATCTATATTATAAATACGTACTTGGAGTGACAAGGACAAGTCTCAAGAGGTTAATCTACCATCAAAATTAATGTAGAGATTTTTTCGATATATTTTTAGATGACAGCTCACAAACCTTTCATTTCCCCTCGCTAAGTTCATAGAATGCTGTTATTTACTTAGAAGACCTATGTATCTATAATCTAAATACATAGCTGGAGTGACAAGGACCAGTCTTGAAATGTTAATCTGCCATCAAAGTCGTAGGGTTTTTTTTTTCGATATATTTTTAGCTGACAGCTCACAAACCTATGATATCCCCTCGCTAAGTTCATAGAATGCTGGTATTTACTTAGATAACTTATGTATCTATAATCTTAGTATATAGTTGAAGTGACAAGGATAAGTTTTGGGAGGTTAATCTACCATTATTATCAAAGGGAATTTTTTCGAGGATATATTTTTAGATGCCAGGTTTTAAACCTATGATGTCCCCTTGCTAAGTTCATAGACTGCTGTTATTTACTTAGTTAACTTATGTATCTATAATCTAAATACAAAGCTGGAGTGACAAGGACAAGTTTTGGGAGGTTAATCTACCATCAAAATCAAAGGGATTTTTTTTTCGATATATTTTCAGCTGACAGCTCACAAACCTATGATATCCCCTCGCTAAGTACATAGAATGCTGTAATTTACTTAGATAACTTATGTATCCATAATATAAATATGTACTTGGAGTGACAAGGACAAGTCTAAAGAGGTTAATCTACCATCAAAATTAATGTAGAGTTTTTTTCGATATATTTTTAGCTGCTAGCTCACAAACCTTTGATATCCCCTCGCTAAGTTCATAAAATGCTGTTATTTACTTAGATAACTTATATATCTATAATATAAATTCATAGCTGGTGTGACAAGGACAAGTTTTGGGAGGTTAATCTACCATCAAAATCAAAGGGTTTTTTTTTCGATATATTTTCATCTGACAGCTCACAAACCTATGATATCCCCTCGCTAAGTACATAGAATGCTGTTATTTACTTAGATAACTTATGTATCTATAATATAAATACGTACTTGGAGTGACAAGGACAAGTCTAAAGAGGTTAATCTACCATCAAAATTAATGTAGAGATTTTTTCTATATATTTTTAGATGACAGCTCACAAACCATTCATATCCCTTTGCCTAAGTTCATAGAATGCTGTTATTTACTTAGAAGACTTATGTATCTGTAATCTAAATACATAGCTGGAGTGACAAGGACAAGTCCTGAGAGGTTAATATACCATCAAAATTAAAAAAGAGATTTTTCCGATATATTTTTAGATGACAGGTCACAAACCTATCATATCCCCTCGCTAAGTTCATAGAATGCTGTTATTTACTCAGATAACTTATGTACCTATAATCTAAGTATATAGCTGAAGCGACAAGGATAAGTCCTGAGAGGTTAATCTACCATTAATATCAAAGGGAATTTTTTTGAGGAAATTTTTTTAGCTGCCATCTCTTAAACCTATGATGTCCCCTTGCTAAGTTCATAGACTGCTGTTATTTACTTAGTAAACTATTGTATCTATAATCTAAATACAAAGCTGGAGTGACAAGGACCAGTCTTGAAATGTTAATCTGCCATCAAAATCATAGGGTTTTTTTTTCGATATATTTTTAGCTGACTGCTCACAAACCTATGATATCCCCTCGCTAAGTTCATAGAATGCTGTTATTTACTTAGAAGACTTATGTATCTATAATATAAATATAAAGCTGGAGTGACAAGGACCAGTATTGAAATGTTAATCTACCATCAAAGTCAAAGGGTTTTTTTTTCGATATATTTTTAGATGACAGCTCTCAAACCTATGATATCCCTACGCTTAGTTCATTGAATGCTGTTAATTACTTAGATAACTAATGTATCTATAATATAAATACGTACTTGGAGTGACAAGGACAAGTCTAAAGAGGTTAATCTACCATCAAAATTAATGTAGAGTTTTTTTCGATATATTTTTAGCTGCTAGCTCACAAACCTTTGATATCCCCAAGCTAAGTTCATAGAATGCTGTTATTTACTTAAAATACTTATGTATCTTTAATCTAAATATATAGCTGGTGTGACAAGGACAAGTTTTGGGAGGTTAATCTACCATCAAAGTCAAAGGGTTTTTTTTTTGATATATTTTTAGCTGACTGCTCACAAACCTATGATATCCCCTCACTAAGTTCATAGAATGCTGTTATTTACTTAGATAACTTATGTATCTATAATATAAATACATAGCTGGTGTGACAAGGACAAATTTTGGGAGGTTAATCTACCATCAAAATCAAAGGGATTTTTTTTTCGATATATTTTCATCTGACAGCTCACAAACCTATGATATCCCCTCGCTAAGTACATAGAATGCTGTTATTTACTTAGATAACTTATGTATCTATAATATAAATACGTACTTGGAGTGACAAGGACAAGTCTAAAGAGGTTAATCTACCATCAAAATTAATGTAGAGATTTTTTCGATATATTTTTAGATGACAGCTCACAAACCATTCATATCCCTTTGCCTAAGTTCATAGAATGCTGTTATTTACTTAGAAGACTTATGTATCTGTAATCTAAATACATAGCTGGAGTGACAAGGACAAGTCCTGAGAGGTTAATATACCATCAAAATTAAAAAAGAGATTTTTCCGATATATTTTTAGATGACAGCTCACAAACCTATCATATCCCCTCGCTAAGTTCATAGAATGCTGTTATTTACTTAGATAACTTATGTACCTATAATTTAAGTACATAGCTGAAGCGACAAGGATAAGTCCTGAGAGGTTAATCTACCATTAATATCAAAGGGAATTTTTTTGAGGATATTTTTTTAGCTGCCATCTCTTAAACCTATGATGTCCCCTTGCTAAGTTCATAGACTGCTGTTATTTACTTAGTAAACTTATGTATCTATAATCTAAATACAAAGCTGGAGTGACAAGGACCAGTCTTGAAATGTTAATCTACCATCAAAGTCAAAGTGTTTTTTTTTGTGGATATATTATTTGTTGCTGGCTCACAAACCTATGATATCCCCTCGCTAAGTTCATAGAATGCTGTTATTTACTTAGATAACTTATGTATCTATAATCTGAATACATAGCTGGATTGACAAGGACATGTCTTGAGAGGTTAATCTACCATCAAAATCAAAGTTAAGATTGTTGTCGATATTATTGTCGCCGGTGGCTAATAAACCTATGTGTCCCCTCGGTAAGTACATAGAATGATATTATTTACTTAGTATACATATACATCTTTAAAATAAATACATTTTCAGAGTGACACCATTACATTTTTGATATCTTATACTCTTTCTTAAGAAGCGAAAACGTATGATTATTGCATTACGTTTGTTTTTGTTCGATTTATGGCTCTGAAACTTTAATGGGATCATCAAATCTCAATTCACTATGAAGGTACTATGTAGTCTTTTGTAATTAGTTTTTTTTTTTAGATTTGAACTCTTGAAACCGATTAAATTACAAAAGACTTTGGGGTTTTGTTAATTCTGAATTCATGTCTATTTAATATATTTTAACGCCTGTTAGGACTTTTTTCAATTGTTTTTATAATTTCCTTATATTTAAATTAATTTTCCTCTGTAAATATTGTAAATAAAGCAATTTTTTGGATTCTTCTTAATTTGGTCGGATTATATTGGCCGCTAACTTTTGGCTGCTAACTTCACGCCGGTCGCGAGCCGAACGCTCGTTCGAAGATCGTAGGTCAGTAACAAACAAAGCAAATACAAATTCAAAAGCGAATATCAGGTATGTGTTTTTTAATTAGTATTTGATTTTTTGGCCTCACTCCCGTGTTCCGCGCGCTCCATCTGCTTTGTTCTGACATCTGATTTATTGACACAGATTATGTGTCAATAAATATAAATGTCAAAATATTTTTACGTTCCCAAACGTCCTGTATCTCTCATATGCATTTCCCAAATATATCTATTTACCAAAATGGGTTCAAATGGATAATCTAAAATATACAAATAAATTATGTCGGTTTCAAAATTAATTTTGATAAACTACCCTCATCACGTAGTTGATCTAAGGCTATATTTTAACTGTCCAAATTTAACCGAGAAATCATCAATTTAAGCTTCCCAGTTAACTGTTTTAGTTTAATTCCACTGAACGCGAAGTTTAAGATTGATTACTTTCCTCTGTTGCTACGTAGATAATACAATATTAAGATCAGTTTATTGGTATTTCAAAATGCTCGTACATTTTTAACTGACTTCAAAAAAGGAGGACTACCTCAAAATAACATAAATAGAAAATTAAAAAAGTATGATATCAGTATAGGAAATAAAAGTTGATTGTGATTTAATTGATTTGGTGCAGCCTGTATACTTACGCGAGTCATTGCTGCGAAGAGAAATGTGTAAGACGTGTTAGTTCGAAGTAATTTTTGTAAAATACCTACATTTATATCATTTAATGGTGCGTCTATGCTACGCGAATCGAGCACGAGCCGAGCCACGATCGAGCCTACAACGAGCACGATGCTAATCCCTTTGTTCGTGAAATAACTGACAATCGCGCTCGTTCGAGGCTCGCAAGCCCGTCCACGCTACGCGAATCGTGCTCGCAGTGTGCTCGTTCGTGGCTCGGCTCGTGCTCGGTTCGCCAAGCATGGACGCACCATTAGATTTAATTACCTACTTTTTGTTATTTAATTTATTACATTTTCATTTTTCGTATAAATATTTGAGGAATGGCAACTCCCAGACAAACCAGCACTGGTTTAAGGGGGTGAAGAAACATTAATTTTTTATTGAACAAATAAAAAGAAAAAAAAGGAGGTTTTCAATTTGTTTTTTTTTTATGTTTGTTACCTCATAACTCCGTCATTTATTAACAGATTTGGATTTTTTTTTTGTTTGGAAGCGTACACTTCCCGTTTGGTCCCATTGTCATCAGATCAGGAGAACTGGTAGTAGTATAAAATAAGTTTAAAAAGTTGCCGGTCTATGATCCTATCTACGCCCATTACGCTACGGACCGATTCTCGCGTCTATGTCGTAGGTATCTGTCGTATTGGACAATTGATATGATTACCTACTAAGTAACAAGCAAGCAGCATCAACTGTATAAACTGAAGCACACAACTGTTACTCGCACATTTTTCTCTACAACCAACATATTTGAAAAATAAATGTCCAATTTATTTCAGCAATACTGACCAAAGCAAAACTATGGTAGGAAACTCGCCCAGCATAGATAAGATGTCCTGATTTGAAACCTAATTCCGTGAGGACTGATGGAAGCGTCTAGAATCATGTTAATATTTTCGTGCAGGCCTATACATCTCGTCAGAGGCCTTAGACAGTGATCCCCAGGGCAGGGACGGACATTTCGTATCGCATCCCTTCTGTTGGATTGCCCTTACTTTTGTAAACATACGGAGTGTTGGTGTGGGGAGCTTGTTGGTTCATTTTAAAGGTAGTTTGATAATTTTCATCAGCTCATTCACTGCATATCCCTGCTATAGAGTCAATTTTAAGAGACATAACAATTAAGCTTAGGTCATAGGCCAATCCCGCTACGGAGGCCCAGTGTGGAATGGTAGACTATATACGAGTATGCCTGCAAGTACCTCACGATTTCCATAACCAAAATGGTATAATACTTCCTGCTAGAGTACTGATGCAATACTTACAGTTAGAAGAAAAACTTTTTTTTTTTTTTTTATGTCAAGAGGTTGACAAACAGGCAGACGGGCCTCCTGATGGAAAGTGGTCACCGTCGCCTATAGACATTTGCAATACCAGGGGGATTGCCAATGTGTTGCCTGTTGGAGGCTATATAGCTTTGATACTGGCATAGTGTTAATCTGTTCCATATTCGAGCAAGGTTGTTTGGAAATGTCTTCATATAAATTGTACTGTCACACTGCAAAAAGCGTTGTATGAAATACATATTGATAATCTGCGGAAATTGTCTTTTATTTAATTTCCATCAGGTTATGGGCCCAGCAATGAGCCCATAGCATCAAAGTAACATAATATACATATAAATAAAATAATAAAGTGGTGAAAATTTAATATTGCAAAATTATTTTACGCAATGAGTATGTCGGAAGAAAACTCCAATGGCATATTCGGAATAAGAAAATTACGAGGAACGTCTGACTACCCGAATTGGAAATTCCAAGTAAGAAATTACTTAGAAAATAAAAACTGGTGGAACGTTGTTGAAAAGGACGTCACTGAGGCAGACAAAGATGTTGATCGTAAGGCTAGGACCACGATATGTTTGTTACTTGAACCAGAGTGCTTTACGCACGTGTATGATGCTAAAACGGCGAGACAAGCTTGGAGCTGTTTACAAAGAGCCTATGAAGATAAAGGTTGGGGGAGACGAATTTCTCTTCAACGTGAGCTCTGGAATTGCAAATTAGAGAACTATGACTCAATTGAAAAATACATTTCAAGTGTCACATTCCTTGCACAACAGTTGGCTGATATTGATGCAAAAATGTCTGACGACTGGATCATATCGATTTTGCTTGGTGGATTGACTCCTGAGTACGGCCCCCTGATCATGGCTGTTGACAATAGTGGTCAAGAAATCGGCTTAGAGCAAATAAAAACCAAGTTACTGCAGGAAGGAAATAGACAGAGCAAGGTAAACACAACTCAAGAGCAAGCTTTATTAACAAGAAAAGTATGCAAAGATGATAGATCTGAAAATAAAACTAATGATCGTAAGCAGAAGTTTGTATACAAATGTTATAAATGTCACAAGCAAGGACATAAGGCTTCAGAATGCCAAGAGCGGAAGAAAACCGCGAATATCTGCCTGAATGCGAAGGAGGCGATTCATAAAGATAAGTGGTACTTAGATAGTGGGTGTTCTAATCATATGACCCACGATAAAACAAAGTTGTTGGCATATAAACCTGAGAATGGTAAAGAGAAAATTACAGTTGCAAATGGCAAGAAGTTATCTGTAAAAGGACGTGGTAATGCTGAACCCCAAGTCAATGAAAATAGAAAATTGATTTTGAATAATGTTTTACATGTTCCTGATTTATTCATGAATCTAATTTCGGTTAGCGATTTGACCAAGAAGAATTATTCTATAAATTTTGACAAAGGAGTTTGCAATATTCAAAATAAGAATGGAATAGTTGCGAGCTGTCAGGAAGTCGATGGAATTTACGAATTAAAAGAAAGAAAGAATGACATCGTGAATTTGACTTTGTCAAAACAAAATGGAAATATTTCAAATATTTGGCATAAAAGATTGGCCCATTTAAGCAGAAATTATATGAATAAATTGAAAATTTTTGTTACCGGTTTAGAATTTAAAAGCACTGATTTGCGTGAACCGTGTATACCATGTATCGAAGGAAAAACGTGCAAGAGTCCATTTAAAAATAAAGGTACGAGAGCGAACGAGATTTTAGAGATAGTTCACACGGATATTTGTGGACCTATGGAGGAATCTTCGTTTGGTGGTTCGAGGTATGTTCTACTTTTTATTGATGACTACACTCGGAAGACTCATGTTTATTTTTTGAAAAATAAAAGTGAAACTTTTAATAAGTTCAGAGAGTATAAGTTGGAAGTTGAGAATGAACTTAGTAAATCAATAAAATGCCTAAGATCTGATAATGGTGGAGAATTTTGTAGTGGTATATTTAATAATTTTTTGAAGTCAGCAGGAATAAAACACCAAACGACTGTGAGCTATACACCACAACAAAATGGTGTAGCGGAGAGAGCGAACCGTACCATTATAGAGAAGGCGAGAACATTATTATCAGAAGCGAACCTCGGCAAAAAATACTGGGCGGAAGCTGTAAATACTGTTGTGTATTTAAAGAACAGAAGCCCTACGAAAGCTGTTAGTGATGCCGTTCCGGAAAAACTATGGACAGGAAAAGATGTAGATGTAAGTCATCTGAAGATTTTTGGTTGCTTGGCATTTAAATTGAAACCAAAACAAAAGAGACGCAAACTGGACATAAAAACAGAATCTATGATTTTCATTGGATATCCAGATAATCAAAAAGGATATCGTTTAATGAACCCTAAGACAGGTCAAGTAACAACGGCAAGAGATGTCAAATTTTTAGAAAATGTTTTTATTCAAAATGAGAAGACTGATAATTCAATTGCTACGATAAATCTTGATGAGGACTCTACTGTTCAGCCGAGTCAATCAGGAGAATCAGTTATTGTCAATGGAATAGGACCGTCGGAGCATCATAGTGATATATTTAGTGATGCTGAGGACAATATGGCTGTATCGGAACGGGTAATGAGTGTTCCAGAAGAGACCGACAGAAGGTATCCTCTAAGAGAGAGAAGACCAGTCGATCATTACGGTTGTAATGCCATATATGCTATGGAAAGCATGATTGATGGTGAACCATTGACTGTCGAAGAAGCGTTGGCGAGATCTGACAGTGATCTATGGCAGAAAGCGATGGACGACGAACTACAATCGTTGAACGAGAATCAGACCTGGACGTTGACTGACCTACCACCTGATAAGAAGGCAATACATTCTAAATGGATATTTAAGATCAAGAAAAATAGCGATGGTAAGGTAACCAAATACAAGGCTAGATTAGTTGCAAAAGGGTATAATCAGGTATATGGCATAGATTATTATGAAACATATTCCCCTGTTGTTAGAGGCTCTACTTTACGTTTGTTGTTCTCATTAGCGGTTGAGTACGGCTGGTTTATTGACCAATGGGATATAACAACTGCATTTTTATATGGTAGGATCAAAGAAGATATTTATATGCTTCAACCGAAAGGAGCAGTAGTCAAAGGTCAAGAAACTAAGGTGTGTAAGCTTCAGCGATCTTTATATGGGTTGAAACAAGCCTCAAATGCTTGGTTCAATGAATTAGATAAAGAAATGTTGAACTTAGGATTTATGCAGTCGAAAATAGAACCATGTCTTTATCAAAAGCAATTCAATAATAATAAAGATAAGCTAATAGTCGTAGTGTACGTCGACGATATTTTTATTTTTGGGAATTGTGAACAAGCAAAGCATAAATTAAAATCAGACTTGCTTAAAAAGTTCAAAGTGAAAGACCTTGGTGAGGCTAGACATGTTTTAGGAATGAGACTAAGGAAGGATCGAGATGTATTTTATTTAGATCAGGAACAGTTTATTCTGAATATATTAAATGATTTTAGCATGACAGATGCTAAACCTGTAACTACTCCAATGGAAGTTGGAATAAAGCTAGAAAAGTCACCTGATTCTAACTGTAAATTGCCATATCAAAGTTTGATAGGTTGTTTAAATTATTTAGCTTGCAATACGCGACCAGACATAGCACACGCTGTAAGTGTACTATCCCAATTCAATTCGTGTTACGATGAAGTACATTTTAAGTGCGCAAAAAGAGTCTTAAGGTACTTAAAAGGTACGTCAAACCTTTGCCTTACATTTAGAAAGACAGGAGATTTAGGTTTGAACGGTTACGTAGATGCAGATTGGGGTGGAGCGTATGACAGGAAATCTTTCACTGGACTGTTATTCAAATTAGGAACAAATATTGTGACGTGGGAGAGTAGGAAACAAGCAACCGTATCCTTATCTTCCACAGAAGCTGAGTATGTAGGACTAAGTCAAGCTTCTAGAGAAGCGATTTACTTACGTAGTTTACTGAATAGTTTAATACCTATAGATAGTAAACCGGTCGTCATTTACAATGACAACCAATCAGCACATAAAATCGCAAGCAACAAAATGATGCATAACAGAACGAAGCACATAGACATAAAACATCATTTTATTCGTGAATGTGTACTGAGTAACAAAGTTGAGATCAAGTACATGCCAACTGATAAAATGATAGCTGACATTCTGACTAAGTCAGTTCATGGCCCGAAACTAAAAGAGTTCATAGGACAGTTATCTTTGAAAAATTACTCTATTAAGGGGGCGAACAAATAGGATGTTTTAAGGTTTTATGTTTTGATAGTGTTTTGTGTAATAGATTAATTTTTAATGTTTATTTGTTATGTGTCTAGTAGGTAGTCATTTGTTTAATCTTTTAACTAGATGTAGGACTACGGCTTTATGTTATGTTGTTTTTTGTTTGCCAAGTACAGTACAGAGTTACGAATTGTAGGTAAATGTAATGTTTTGTTTTGCCCATCATATATAATAGATTAAGGGGGCGTGTTGGAGGCTATATAGCTTTGATACTGGCATAGTGTTAATCTGTTCCATATTCGAGCAAGGTTGTTTGGAAATGTCTTCATATAAATTGTACTGTCACACTGCAAAAAGCGTTGTATGAAATACATATTGATAATCTGCGGAAATTGTCTTTTATTTAATTTCCATCATTGCCGACCTTGAAGAGCTCTTTTTACGCCTCTTTTGAAGAACCCCATATCGTAGCACTGAGGGAAAACCGTAATGGGGAGTTCATTCCACATCCTAATGGTCCGCAGTAGGAACGTCCGACTGAAACGTTGTGTGGACGATCGAGGCGGCTCGAGGACGTGAGGATGAACTCCACATCGCCGGCGAGCAGTGCGATGGTAGAAAGGTGACGATGGCACCAGGTCAAAGAGTTCTTTAGAACACTCTCCATTATACAGACGGTAGAACACACAAAGCGAGCCTATATCTCTCCGAAGGCTGAGAGGTTCTAAACCGCCTGTGAGTATGGGATCGTCAACAATACGAATGGCCCGCCTTTGCACCGAGGCAAGTGGATCAAGCTGATAAGCGGGTGCGCCTGCCCAGAGGTGCGAGCAGTACTCCATATGCGGCCTAACCTGCGCTTTATAAAGCTGTAGCCGCTGGAGATTCGTGAAGTACCACTTAGCTTTATTTAGCACACCCAACTTTTTTGAAGCCAATTTTGGCTTTCCAAATGACCTCGAAACTGGACATCACTCGCAATGTCAACACCGAGGATCCCGATACTCTTTGAGATGATTAGGGGAGTGTCTTCGAACTTTGGTGCAGCTACGAACGGGGTTTTTTTCGCGGAGAACGCGCAGACCTGTGTCTTCGAAGGGTTGAATCGGACTAAATTAAGTCTCCCCCATTCCGAGACCTGCTCCAAGGAGGTCTCGACTTCAGACACAAGTTGTATTCGGCTTTCCTCCACCATGGACCGAGGGTTGTTAGCACGGCCAGTATATTGAGCATCACCAGTGCTGTCATCCGCATAGCAGTGAATGCTGGGGATTTTCAGCATATCATTGATATGCAGGATGAACAGTGTGGGCGATAGCACGCAGCCTTGTGGTACGCCAGCATTAATATTCTTGATGTCGGAGCAACATCCGTCAACAGCGACCTTGATACTCCGATCAGCAAGAAAGCTGGTCACCCAGGTGCACAAACCCTCGGGAATTCCATATGACGGTAGCTTCGATAGAAGTGCCCTGTGCCAGACCCGGTCGAAGGCCTTAGCAACATCAAGGCTAACTGCCAATGCCTCGCCTTTGCTCTCTATGGCTTCAGCCCATCGGTGCGTCAGGTAAACGAGAAGGTCACCAGCTGAACGACCATGACGGAAGCCGTATTGGCGGTCGCTTATCAGCTGGTGCTCCTCTAGGTACCTGAGCAGCTGAGTGTTGATGACCCGCTCCATCACCTTAGAGAGAAGGGAGGTTATAGCACTTATAGCTATAGGCCTGTAGTTTGACGGGTCAGTTCGATCACCCTTTTTGGGAATCGGATGTACTAGGGCGGTCTTCCACGAAGAGGGAACACGTCCGGCGGTATAGGAAAGCCTGAATAGGCGCGTCAACACTGGAGACAACTCTGGAGCACACGTCCTTAGCACAATGGCCGGGATTCCGTCTGGCCCACTCGACTTTCGGACGTCAAGGGAGAGCAGAGCTCGCCTGACCGCGTTTTGCGAGAAGCGTACTTCCGGCATCAAGCTGTCACACCGCGGGATAGTAGGCGGTGAGGCTCCCCCGTCGTCAATTATCGAGTTCGATGCAAAGAGAGCTGCCAGAAGATCGGCTTTCTCCTTTGCAGTGTGGGCCAGATAGTCATCCGGTGCGTGCAATGGTGGAAGTGACGACCGACAGAAGTTACCTTCAACAGCTTTGGCAAGCGACCAAAATGCTCGGCTCCCAGAAGGGAAACCAGCAAGCCGATCACCGATTCTGCCGATGTGCTGGAACTTCGCTCTGGCAATTTGCTTCTTGCTGGACCAACAGGCAGAATTGTATTCTTTTCTCATTTTGGATACATCTGGGTCGTTCCGAGCATGCGCTTTTGACCAGGCCCGATAGGCCTCATTCTTAAGGTTAGTAACCTTAGCACTAGGCCGGTCGAACCAGGGTTGACTCGTTCCACCGATGGGCACTACAGAACATGGAATAAAACATTCCATGCCTTGCAATACGACATCGGCGACCGAGTCTGCGCAGCTGTCCGGATTATCCGTTGAGAAACAAAGCTGCCTCCATGGGTAGGACGCATAAAACTCCCGCAGTCCATCCCAATCTGCTGACCGGTAATGCCAAACTTTGCGCGTCTCGCGGGGTCGAGATCTTCCTGGTTGCGCAAGTGGCAACACAGATTGAACCAGGCAATGATCGGACGACCCCAGAGGGGCACCGACGGAGACCTGGTAATTATCTGGATGCGTGGTCAGCAGAAGGTCCAACAAAGAGGGCTCGTGGTTCTCGATATCTGGGATGCGGGTTACTTCCTGCACCAGTTGCGAGAAACCATAGGCCAGAGCAAAGTCATAGACGGTTTTCCCTGCGTGGTCGGTCCGCGAAGACCCCAACCACTCGCTATGGTGAGCGTTAAAATCTCCAAGGACAATCACCTCGGCTGTGGGATACCGTTCCAGCACAGTGTCGGTCGCTTCTTGAACGCGTTCAAAGAAGCGAGTTGTCTCAGTGTCGCCGCGATGAGACCTGTAGAGGCACGCGTATATTCGGGTGGACCCACCGTAGTCTACGCGCACCCAGAGAGTAGACAGGTCCCTGTCTTCTAGGTTATAAAGACGTCGACAACAGATGCCCTCCCGGGCGAACATGCACACCCGGGCCTTTGGGATGAACAAATGTTCGAGGTTGTAGCCGGGATAGTGGAGATACGATGTATCGCTCGGGCAGGTTATCTGTGTCTCCGTCAGAAAGAGCAAGGCCGGCTTCGCCGTCTCAAGATGGTGATGGACGGCGTTGATATTACTGTGGAGCCCCCTGATATTGCAAAAGTCCACTCTAAATGTGGAAGGGGTTGCCGCTGAAAATAACCTTTTTCTTTTGTTTTTTTTAACCATTTAAAAGATTGCGTTAAAAAGACGAGTTAATTGGAAGTATGCGGTTGATATGATAGCGGAGGCAAAACGCAATGGTTAGGGGTCGACCCTAATGCAGCGACAAGATGTGGGATTGACATGGGGGACGGAAGGGCCCCCGGTCCCCCCCGAGAGTGCCTGTCTGGTTCCACTCCGGTCTCCTCCCCCGGCAGGACAGACACTCGTCGGGATTATGCGCACGGTTGGCGGGACAGCCTCCTAGGCCGGAGGTTATAGGTTATGCCCAGGTTCGGGTCCCCTACTAACCGGCGGGCGGCCAGCGGACAGCCGTTTCACCGGGTCTCCCTGGCCCCCATGTCAACCCAACACGCCACACACATCAGAGGTCGCCCAAATCGCATCGCTGGACCGCACCATCATACATACCGCACACTTCGGACGTAAGGGGGCAGGCTCTCGTGAACCCTTGCCGAAACACAGCGAACTGCTTCACGACAGACTCACTCACGAGGGTGGTCGCTAGCCAGTCGGACATGGGTATGTCCTACCACCAAGCCAGGCGGTGTGAGAATTAAATGGGGCCACCGCCGGTCCACCACAACCCGAAACGGGGTTCAGTAAAGCCAGAGCCTCGTTTGTTTGTCAGCAGGGTGCACCACGAGCAGGTGAGGTTGGCAAGGATCCAAAGGATGTTATTTGGACCCTTACACCCCAAACTCAGAGAGACTTACAAAAAAAATTAATGACATATAACTAATTAAAAAAAAAACACTATGTGCTAGTTTTTTTTCTGTTGATAGGATTGGGTTTGACCAAGTTTGGCATAAAACATAGCCTAGATTTTACAACCGATAATTGTATTTATTTGCGGGTAGATTCCACAACCTCAGTTTCCATGGTAGAAAGCTTTTTTTTTTTTTTTTTTTTTTTTTTTATCCTAAGTTACACCTTTTTTAGTGTTCCCTATTCATACTACAATCTAGCCTTAATATTAGGCTAATAAGTAATTTATATTTAACATAAACTTCTATATTGACTATATCTAAGAATGTGTCCATTAACACTTTTCTTATTGTCTCTATTAAGGGGAAGACACTTTGTTCTTGTGTTCTTTATATGTAGCACTTGGACTATGTTACACTTTTTTAACTATCACTACACTAACTCAAAGGGTTTAGTTCTTTTGAGTCGTCTCACTATATCTGTGTGATCGAGGAGCTGGATTGCCTCAACGTTCACATGATGATGAAGCCGGTTGTGGTGAGCTTCTGCATATTTTTTAATCACTGTCTGTACGAACTCTACTTTTAGGTCCCGATGGAGGTCGACATTTCTGATGTACCAAGGGGCATTCACTATTTCCCTCAGTACCTTGTTCTGGAATCGTTGGATAATTAAAATATTGCTCTGTTTGGTGCAGCCCCATAGCTGTATACCATAAGTCCATACTGGCATAAGGACTTGTTTGTATAATACAAGTTTATTGTGTGTTGACAGCTTAGAGTGTTTTCCAAGCAGCCAATACATTCTTTTATACCGTAGGTGTAATTCGTCGATTTTCTTCTTGACGTGAGCTTTCCAGCGTAACTTTACATCAAGCGTCATGCCGAGATATTTAGCTGTATTCTCATACGGGATTTGTTTGCCATCAATATAGACTGGAGAATACTGTTGTTTCATATTGCTAAAGTCTATGTGGATAGATTTGGATTCATTAAGTTTAATTCTCCATTTTTTTGTCCAGTTATAAACTTTATCAATAGCTGTTTGAACCTTATCAGCTGCCTCCTTGTGGCTATTCCCTGTAGCCATTATGGCAGTATCGTCAGCAAAGGTAGCGATAGTGTTATTTTCTAGTTCAGGAATATCACAGGTGTATAATAGATACAGGACCGGACCCAATACACTACCTTGTGGTACACCAGCTCTTATTTCTTTCAGTTCAGAGTAGGCATCTTCTTGCCTTATTCTAAATCATCATCATCATTTCAGCCTATTGCAGTCCACTGCTGGACGTAAGCCTCCCCCAGGGTTCGCCACATGGCCCTATCTCCCGTTTTCGCCATCCAGTCACCACCAGCCACTTTTTTCAGGTCGTCGGTCCATCTGGCCGGAGGGCGTCCTACACTACGCTTGCCGAGTCGTGGTCTCCACTCGAGAACCCGTCTACTCCACCGATCATCGGTTCTGCGACAGATGTGACCAGCCCACTGCCACTTCAGTCTGCTACACTTCTGTACTACGTCAGAGACTTTGGTTTTTTGTCGGATAATCTCGTTCCGGACTTTGTCCCTTAACGAGATTCCGAGCATACCCCTTTCCATAGCTCGCTGTGTGACGTGTAGTCGGTGGGCTAGTTTCACTGTCAGGTTCCACGTCTCGGCTCCGTATGTCATGACCGGCAGGACGCACTGATTGAATACCTTGGTCTTCAGGCATTGTGGCAAGGGTGACTCGAAGATGTGACGCAGCTTTCCAAATGCTGCCCAGCCAAGCTGCACTCTTCTGGTGATTTCACTCTCAAAGTTGTCTCTACCCAGCTGTAACTTTTGTCCTAGGTAGACGTACTCCTGGACAACTTCAATGGCTACACCTTCGACGGAAACGGGCACAGGGACGATGTGCTCGTTGAACATGACCTTAGTCTTGTCCAAGTTCATCCCTAGCCCAACGCGTCTCGAGGCAGCATTAAGACCGGACAGCATTTCCTGCAGGTCTTGCAGCGATTCTGCCATTATAACTATGTCGTCAGCAAAGCGGAGGTGTGTGAGATATTCACCATTGACATTGATGCCCATTCCATTCCACCGCAGGGTCTTGAAGACATCCTCCAGAGCATTGGTGAAGAGTTTCGGGGAAATAACGTCACCCTGTCTTACACCTCTGAGCAACTGGATGGGTCTTGTTTGGTGGTTCTGGACTTGGACGGACATAGTCGCCATTTGGTAGAGACTTCTCAGCACCTCCACGTACCGCCAGTCGACTTGGCATCGCTGCAAAGACTCCAGAACGGCCCAGGTTTCGATGGAGTCGAAGGCCTTCTCGTAGTCCACAAACGCCATACACAGCGGTTGGTTATACTCCTCGGACTTCTGTATAACCTGCCGAACAGTATGGATGTGGTCCACGGTGCTATAGCCTTTACGAAACCCAGCCTGTTCCGGTGGCTGAAAGGCGTCAAATCTTGATGCCAGACGATTCGTAACGACTCTCGAGAACAGCTTATAGACGTGGCTCAGAAGCGTGATCGGCCTATAGTTTTTAAGGAGCGTTTTGTCTCCTTTCTTGAAAAACAATGCCACTACACCTCTGCTCCACGCCTTCGGGGTAGTCCCATTGGTTATTACAGAGTTGAAGAGCCTCTTCAACTCCCCAAGAACAGGTTTACCCCCAGCCTTGAGGAGCTCAGAGGCTACTCCATCTTCACCGGGAGCCTTCCCATTACTAAGCTGTTTGAGAGCCGCCTCGATTTCGTCGACATCTACGTCTGGGAGATCTTCAGTGAAGTGGCGGGTAAGTGGGGCTCTAGGGTCTCTCGCGTCAGGTGTAGACTTCGGTGCATGCGAAGCATACAGATGTCCGTAGAAGTCCTCAATTTCAGCCAATATCCCCGGGACTGATGTGACGGTTTCACCATTCGAGGTAGCTAACTTTGTCAGATGACTCCTCCCCAGTGTCTTGGTAAAGACCTTCGACCCCCGATTTCGCTCGATCGCCTCATGTACTAGGCGAGTGTTCCAGCTGCGAAGGTCGCGTCTCACCAAGCTCCTGATTTTCTTATGGAGTGACTGGGGATCTGACAAAGTTTCCTCTGGTGTCTCACGTCTAAATCGCATCAAATCCAGGGTCTCGCTAGAAAGTTTGGACTTCCTATCTGACCGCCTTTTCCGAAAGTGCCTCGTTCCCACTTCGCGTATCACCCCAATTAAGCCGTCCAGATCCTCGTCAACATTTGCCGGGGTCTCCAGTGCGGCGAATCTATTTCTCAATTCCAGTTGGAATGCATCATGTCCAGCTTGGGGCACATTTGGACGAAGAGCAGACCTCACCATGCGAGTACGTTCGAGCTTAAAATTGATACTTAGGGTGCCTCGCACAAGCCGGTGATCGCTACCGGTATTAAACCTGCTGATCACTGAGACATCCCTAAATATATGCTTCTTGTCGGCTATGATGAAGTCAATTTCGTTCTTCGTCACACCGTCGGGGCTCTTCCAGGTCCACTTCCGTTGGGGCTTTTTCTGATAAAAGGTGTTCATACAGAACAGCCCCTGCATGCTAAGGAAGTTGACCAGCATTTGGCCCCTATGGTTTCTGCGCCCATAGCTATGCTGTCCCAAACAAGATTCACCACATTCTTTTCCCACTTTGGCGTTGAAGTCCCCCATGACAACGGTATAATGGGTTTTGGTTTATTCTAAATACTCTATTTGAAATATAGGATTCCAAGATATCAGCAAACTGCTTTGGTAGGTTTTTTCTGAGCTTATAGATGAGACCTTCATGCCAGACCTTGTCGAAAGCCTGTGCCACATCCAAGAACACAGTAGAGCAAACTTTTTTCTCTTCAAGAGCATGTTCGATCGTGTTAATGATTCTGTGCACTTGATCTATTGTTGAGTGCTTTTCACGAAACCCAAATTGATGATCGGGTATGAGAGCCTTACTTTCAATAATACCTTTCATTCTTTTGAGCAACAGCTTCTCAAATAGTTTTGACATGACAGGCAGTAGGGAGATTGGCCTGTATGATGTAGCTTCATGTGGTGGTTTTCCAGGTTTTGCTATCATTATCACTTCAGCAACTTTCCATAAGTCAGGTACTTTTTTTAACCTTAATGAGGCATTTATAAGGGTCGTTAGTTTGACTATTCCTTTTTTTGTTAGGTTATGGAGTATTTCTCCTGTTATCAAATCATAGCCAGGAGATTTACGTGGGCTTACATGTTTCTTAATTTCTTGTGCAACTTCTCTAGGTGTGACTAGCTTTATATTTTCTTCAGTATCATTTGACATCGTATGTTTGTCCAAAGTAAGAACTTCGTTTGTTTCACCATCGTTGGACTGAAATATGGTTTCTAGGTGCTCTGCAAACCTTTTAGCTTTTTGCTCGTTATTTAGTGCCCATTTCCCATTTCCATCTTTGATTGGTGGAATTTGAATAACAGGCTTTTTCAGATTCTTGGTGGCCTTCCGCAGGGAGTAATCTGTGGTGCGATCACTAGTCAGATTTTGTAGGAGTTTATTTGTAGAATCATTGTTAAAAGCCTGTATTCGTCTATTAACTTTTTTTGTTAAATTGTTAAGCTTTTTTTTATCTTCAGGGCATCTAGATTGATGCCAGATTTTCCTTTGCCTTCTCTTTTCAGCTATGAGTTCTATTATTCTAGTAGAATACGTATTTCCTTTGGTTCTCTTGTCCCTGAGTGGAGTATTTTGCCAAGCTGCTTTTTGAATGTCTTCTATGAACTTTTGGACTCCATTGTTTAAATTTTCCATTGTTTTAAGAGGAATCTTAAGATCTATATAGTTATCTAAGTCTATCTTAAAGCTCTCCCAATCTGTAAACTTATTCACTAATGTCAAAGCGCTTTTATTGTACAAAATATTCTCACTTATTTCCAAATATATTGCAGAGTGATCTGAGTTCATATCATAGCTATGCTGTGTTCTAATATATTTTGATGATAGGTTTCTTATGATAAAAAAATCTATGAGGTCTGGGATTTTATGGGGATCTGTAGGCCAGTATGTGGGCATTCCAGTAGATGCCACGTCACATTTTATGTCTTTCATAGCGCCTAATAATTCTCTGCCCTTAGTAGTAGTTAGTCTGGAGCCCCAATACGTGTTTTTAGCATTGAAGTCACCTCCTAGAACAAATCTACTCCCAAGGCTCTTTAGAAAAGTCGTATACTGTTCTTTCCTGATTATATATCGAGGTGGACAATAAATGGCTGAAACAGTTATAGGGTATCTCTTGGTTTTGATAGATATCGCCACAGACTGTATTTCTTTCTCTTCATATTTTATTTCTTCGTGATGTTGAATGGTTTGTTTTACAATAACAGCACTACCGCCTCTAGCAGTATTATCAGGATGTAGTGCGTGATACACTTTGTAGCCTTTAAACTTAATGTGTGATTGTTTTGTAAAGTGCGTTTCTGATATTAGACACACATCAACATTTTCTATGTCTAGGATTACTTGCAGTTCGTTTTGATGTTTTAGTAACCCATTTGAGTTCCACGTCATAATTTTTAGTACAGGATTCATTTTTTCGGCTGCAATATAGCTGTTTTGGCACTATTTTCAATTCGTTTCAGTCTATCATCGAATGCTAACATGAGCTTTAGGATATCATCTAATTTATTGTCACTGCTAGCACTTTCTGGAGAACTCTGAGGTACTTTGGTGTCTTTTTTAGCTGCTTGGGCGAAAGATATATTTCTAGTGGTGAATTTATCAAGCTTTCTTTGAATATGCTTACCCTGGACAGGACCATCTTGTTTTTCATAGGCGTTTACCTTGTGTTGGTGTGTTACAGATGATTTTTTGGAGTTTTTGTTTCTCATAAGTTGGATTTCTTTAGCTATAGCACATCCCCTATAGTTGGCTGGATGTGGATCTCCACAGTGTACGCATTTTGGTTTTTCTTCAGTTGTTTTTTTGCAGTCTTTGGTTAGATGTTTACCTGTGCATTTTACGCACCTCGGTGCTTTGGAGCAATACCTTTGTGTATGTCCATAAGCCTGACATCTCTTGCACTGAGGTACTAGTTTGGTGGTTTTTATAGCCTGTATCTCCACTTTATAGCCCATAATAGTTTGTATATTATGTATTTTATTTATTTGCTCTTCATTATTGAACGTCAGCATGAACATATTAAGTGGTTCCTTAGTTTTCCAGCTTAATTTATTGACTGCTTCTAAGATCTTGTAACCTTTGCTTTTAAGGTCTTCAACTATTCTCTCCGGTTTGCATGATGAGTGAAGTTTTTTGGCCATCACTCGTATTGGCCTCTCTTGTTTATTTTCATAAGAATGCCATAGACAATCGTTGTTAGTCAGAGATTTTGTTATTATTCTATATGATTCTTCGTTTGCTGTATTAATTTTGACCGTGTTAGCATTCATCATTTTGATGGTGAATGCTTCGGGTTTCTGGTTTTCGGATAGGAAATCGTAGAAAATCTGGAAGTCAGTAATGCCATCAACTATGATAGGCGGTGGCGTTGGTACTTTCTTAGTCTTTTCATTGCTGACGTTCGGTTCTTGGACGAGTGTTTTATCTTGAGTGGGTGTGGTGTTCAATTTTCTCTTCTTTCGTGTTTTTACACGAATCCACTCAGTTTCTCGGGCTAGATCTTCTTCGTCCGTGCCATATTCAACATGGGGGGAAGAAATCTCCATGGTGGTAGTTTCTGTTTTAGAGTTATTCTCCGCAAGGCATTTTAGCTGTTGTTGGAGAATTTCAATTTGACTCTGCAAATCCTTTACTAGGCTTTGCAGTTTTTCGCGCTCTTCGCGCTCCTCACCATAATGTTTGTACAGCAGATGTTCTGTTTCTGTTGTGAGCTTGATTCTACTCTTTCCTGGGGATTCATTCGAAGCCATTATGAGAAATTTATTAGCGAAATATATCTTCGCCTTAACAATATTATTTGCTGACAAGCGTGCGCCACGATAACTGGGTCATCGCGGTGCGGCCGCCTCGCCAGCTTTGTTATGATGCGTTAGCACTTTGCACTATTTGGACCGCACGGTCGCGTCTTCGCGAGTTGCACGACTTTTCTCAGCGAAAATTGAACGATCACTGTTGATAGGATTGGGTTTGACCAAGTTTGGCATAAAACATAGCCTAGATTTTACAACCGATAATTGTATTTATTTGCGGGTAGATTCCACAACCTCAGTTTCCATGGTAGAAAGCTTTTGAAACCGCACTTAGAACGAGACCTTTTTAGTGAGTATTAATGCCCCAACATACAACCAACAAGCTCGATATTTTAAAGACCGGTGCATCCCCTCCACTATCCTCAGATAAGAGGCTTCAGAGGAATTGAAGTAATATCGCCAGTTGTTACATGTTTGCGGATAAACACTGAGGGATATTTCGACTTACTCCCAACAGCCCCCCATTTCCATGATGGACTTGGTAATCTTGTATAGCTTGAGATTATATGGAGATTTGACTGTTCTTGAGTGGTGAAATATTTCTTTTTGCTTGTATGTAAGGGTTCAATGGTTTACGGTTATGAGGGCTTATGGCTGATTGGCGCAGCGCAAGTTACGCGGAGATCATCTTTGTTATACGATTTGTCTATAATAACGCTAGAATTCGGGGCATTTTAGGGTGCGTCCAAACATAGCGAATGCTGGCATTCGCTGTCGCTGGACGTTCTGCCCGGACTGTACGTCGTGAACATTTCAAAACTAGTCGCGCAGCAGATTTGTGTTCTTCAAATTTGCCGTCTGGAGAAGTCTGGTCACACCACTAGAGTGCGGCCGCCGAGAGTGCGTTTCTGAGACCTGTTAATACCCATTTGGGCAAGTCAGAAACGCACTCTGTCGGCGTCCGCACTGTAAATATTTATAGAAATAAAATAAAATAAAAATTTATAACGTTCAAAACGTGACCAAAAACTGATTTTAATATTTTAGAATATATTAATATCCCGCATTGGATAAAATTAATTTCATATTTAATATTTGATATCAACATTGAAAAACATTCAAAGCCCAAATTTATTTTCTGTATTAATTATTTATCTGCTTTTCCCTGTCGTTTCTTTCTAAGGAGAAATTAATTAAGAGCTGAGTTTCGTGTCTTTTGTTTGTTTCGTGTTTTCTAAATACGAGCCGGAGATAGAGTAAATTTTTTACATTCACTAACGAATTACTAGGCCAGATTGAGATGACTAGAGATAGAGAGAGTCTTATTCAACTCATAGAATTAAATGAGCTGAGGTAAAAACAGAAAATATAAAAATTAATACGAGTAATGCATAAAACTTAACTATAAACTCAGCAAATATAAAGCAGTTACATAAATCGTCTCTAATGGCCGTCACCTAATTGCAGTAATTCATTTATAATAGAAATAATGCTAATGCTAAACACAACCGTGGATTAAGAAAAATGGGATGCCAGCATTTCGATTAATTAATAATTCGCATACTCAGACTTGTTCTGAAATGGGTACCGCCTGAAAATTTAATGAGTTCCAACGGATTCAAGCTGCCAGCTTATTCGTGAACGTCGAAATTATATCGAAACGAAGTAATTTAATCATAAGTATGTACTACAAACAAGAAAAATAAATATCCTTGGACATTCCTCACACACGGTCATCTGATCCCATACTAAGTAGAGCTTGTAGTACTATGGAAACCAGACAACTGATAAACAGCATATACAACTTTTTTGTTTGTAACTATATACGGAATATACGTAACCAAAAACATATCAAAATGTTATCAGAGCTCATGTAGAGCCAAGCTTATAACTCTACACGCCCTTACTCTACAAGCAATAACTTCACAAACTCTACACCTTAGTCAAAATATGTGGCTTGGCCGTTATCTTAACCAGGGTCTTAACCAACCGCGCCAACTGGCCCGTCACTTTGATTTCTTTATTCGATTATAAACTTAAGTTTTCACATAATACTTAAGGTATATTTCTATATATATAAAATTCAAAGTCCTGACTGACTGACTGACTGACTGATATATCAATGCACAGCCTAAACCGCTGGTCCTAAAGACATAAAATTTAGAGGGTATATTCTTTGTGAAGAGTAGGTATCCACTAAGAAAGGGATTTTCGAAATTCCGCCCCTAAGGGGGTAAAACAGGGGATGACAGTTTGTATGAAAGTCCATCAGTTTCAAAGTTACGGTCTTCAAATTTTGTATTTAGGCTGAAGATTGAAAATTAATTTTTAATTGTCTCAGCGTTTTTGATTATCCCACCCTCGAAGCGGGATGGAGTTATTTTGTTTCCTGTAGGCCACGCGGGCGAAGCCGCGAGCAGAAGCTTGTATTTTATTATATGTTTTAGTGACAGAATAGGGGTGTTTCACGGGGCTCTTCGTTTCGGACTAGCATACGTGTATTACGAAATGAAACGCTATTTTGGGGAGGAATTAAAGAGGATTTATACGATTCACTTATGCAGAACATTGGTAAATTAATAAAAATACCCTTACATTCATGAAACATGTATTATTAAAGATAACGCTTGTGAGCGTTGGTATGTTTAAGTTATAAAAATGTTTTATAGCGCGAAATCGGAAAATAAACAAGTTTACATCCCGCCTGATGGTAAACAGTTACCGTACCCATATGGACGCTTGCAACACACGAGGCATTACTCACGTGTTATCGACCCTTCCCCCTCCCCAACGAGCTGGCGACCTTACTCACGCGCAGGAACACAACATAAAGTTATTTGGCTGCGATATTGTAAGGTGGAGGTACTTCCCCAGTCGAGCTGCTCTTTGAGCGAATAAACGCTACTCTACCTCTCTCAAAATTATTTGTCTATGAGATAGCTTAGAGACTAGATTGAACATTTTATTTAATTAATCATATTTCATCATCATCAGCCTATAATATCCCGCTGCTGAGCACAGGCCTCCTTTCACAAATCAGGGTGAAAGGGAATGGGCAGACACTCCACCACGCGTGCCCACTGCGGATCGGTGTTAGTCTAGTTTTCAAGCCGCCTAGAAGGCCTCCAACTAGCTTAACGACTATCACAATTAAGTGATAACCGGGACCCGGGACCAACGGCTTTACGTGCCTTCCGAAGCACGGAAACGCCGAATTTGAAATACCACTAGACGGTCACCCATCCAGGTAACGAACACGACGGTGGTAGCTTAACTTGCCGATCGATTAAGAACGGCTTATCATGCTACTCCACGAGCGCTTCAAATCATATTTAGTGAAACATAATTGCTGAGTTTTTTTGCCAGCTTTAACCAGCAAAACCAACCTTCGGTATTAAAATCTATTTCATAAATGCTTGTTGTCAAAGCCTATTTAATGAAAAATATAAAAAAAAAAAAGTTTTTGTTAATTCCCCGAAGATTATCCTCCGACTATCCTAATTTTATAATCCGTCTAATATAATAATCATGCGAAAGTACCTCATAGAATGTTTCACTTTGAATCACGCTTGGTTCACAACCATTCGTTTCGTGACCACAAGTGCAACCGGGCGACAAACCTAGTCAATCATAGACACCACCAATCTTACTTAACCTATACCTACCTACCCTTTCATAAAAAAACCTTTTGAAATCCACTCAAGACAAACTATGTGTAAGGCCTCGCCCATATATTCAGTACGAATTGCCAGTGTTAAGGGTGGATCTACACTGGGCGGTTAGGGCAACCTCTCCACATTATTGCCTTTTATACTAAATTGAAGTGATGAGCTTTATCTAACAAAATCGTGAGTACTTTTCGTATTAGAGGGGAAAGTATAAACTTGATATGAATTTGCTGCGTTTAAATAGATCGTTTCGTAGAAAGAAGCACTACTGATCGTTGAGCAATAGGTAAGATAAGACATTTTTTTGTAAATCCAATGGGGTTGGTGGAATAAGGTTGACCAATTCCTGCGAACACTCTCCAAAATATATCCTGTAGAAAACTGACGCAAGCAACCTTTCTTCGATGGACGAGGCTCGTGCTTGATTTTTGCCTTAATTAAAGACTCATCTCTGATGAGTCTCTTATTGAGTCGAGGGCGTCAAGCTGATGCTTAGTGGATCCATCCCAGATGGCAGCACTACTCCATGCATGACCTGACTTGTGCTTTATAAAGTCCAAGCAACTGTACAGGCGTGAAGTACCGCTTGACCTTAGAGAGGATACCCAGCTTTCTAGTAGCTGTTTCTGCCTTCGACCCAAAAGAACAACCAAATTTTATTTTCGTCACTTTATTTAGAAATGTTAATCTACCGTGTTTAGGTTAAGTGAGGATATGGCCGAAGGTGATAAGCACACAGAGCCCAGAAAGGCTCTAAAGTGCAGCTGTCTTCTTAGCGACAGGTAACTTGAGGGGTAAGTATTACCCAGCTAGCAGGATATTTCTAGGTAGGTCTTTTGGTTCATTGTAAAATTGGATGCCATAAACTTCGCGACGTCATTTTAAGTTTGACGTACTACCACTCGACTCCGATCATCACCTTATTACAAAAATTAACGAGCCGAGCCTCGAACGAACAGGATTCGTTCGTTGCTCGCGATTTCAACCGTGGACGTACTTAGCGAGCCTTCAACGAGCCTACAACGTTACTACAAAGCGAACTCCCTGTGTTTGTGAAAAAACTGACAATCGGGCTACGGTAGTCAAGCACGCTACGAACGCTCGTTCGAGGCTCGCAAGCCCGTCCACGCTACGCGAATCGTGCTCGCAGTGTGCTTGTTCGTGGCTCGGCTCGTGCTCGGTTCGCCAAGCATAGACGCACCATAAAATCGTCGCTCACTTCCCTCCAATATGGCGAGGAGGGCGATGGCTGCCACACGCGTCATACTTGTGAACAGGTGCTGCTTGTGGGGGCTGGTCTGCTTAAGTTTGCCATTTATATACTTATTAAATATTTATTCAGTCTTCTTTGTAATTTTGCCGCCGCGCCGGGGCACGCAATTGTTTTCAGTGCGATTAGAATGTAAATATTATGTAATGAATCTAAGCTTGTTTTGAAAAGAGTAATTGCTGAGTTTATTGCCGGCTCTTCTCAGCAAATGCAACCTTCCGAACCGGTATTAGAGTATTAGAGTCAGACTTTTCATAAGTGCCTGCGAAGGTCTATTTGAATAAATGATTTTTGAATTTTGAAAAAGAACAGTAAAATTTAAATTTCCATTGACATTTAAAATCCAACTTCCAAAATAGTATATGCCAAAGAATATTTATATACAAAAGGGTAATAAAAACTCGATTACGATTCACACTCGTGCTCGCGTGCAGCGGAGTAGAGCGGAGCGGAATTGAAAGAGAATTGTTACTGTTGTCTACTACTTGCGTAACAATCAATACCTACGTTTACACAATAGTACAATACAGTAAAAATGATTATTTGTGGATAGATTTTTCAAAGGTATCAGTTTTTTTACATTACGTTAAAATAGTATTCAATTTTAATGCCGAACGGAACTTTATTTGTGTGGTACCGACTATCTCCATAAAAGACAGTCAAATATAATACAACAACTCCGAAGCTCGCCGTTTTGCTCGCACCTTGTCTGCAAAATTGATCGAGACCTCAGGAGACCAGCGGGCGGGGAGAGCTTTTTCCGCCAACGCGTCAGCTTGGCTATCCAAAGAGGAAATGCTGCCAGCCTTCTGGGAACCTTGCCGTTAATCGGAAGCAGCGGCAGGCTTGAGGAAATTTTCTATATATATAGATTGTATTTTGTACATATTTGTTGTAAATAAAGATGTTAGAAAGTAAAAAAAAACATCAACAATAACAATACAATTGATATAGAGGGCGCATATGTGCATTTGCAAAATGGCTGTAAATTGAGTTTTTCATCCCAAGCTCATAACAATTTTTGACATTGAATTGCAGAAGAAAAGTTAGATCCCTGGGAAAGTGTGTAAAACAGCAGGGCAAAAGCTAGTCATAATTTTAAATGCTTTAATATACCGCCACATCTACGTATATTTAATCACATTTAAACATTTCCGCTCGGCAAGCTTATCAGATTTCCAACTTTAGCAATAAAATTCAACAAGTCTCGACAAAAGAAATATATTAGATATAACTTTGCCCCACGGTTTCACCGCCGACCACCTTATGTAGGTAACCACTTTGGGCTTAATTTTGAATTCATTCCTGCTATACATGAATTATATGATTATAATGAATGGTTATTAAAATGTCACAGTCAGAGTTTGGTTAAAAAACATCGAAAACTACATAAAATCGCTGAACAACCCCCATGTATGGAAGTGACTCGAGTTCCTCTATAAGACTGTTCTACTTCTAGACATTCGATTCACACTACTTCTTGAGACAAAATGTCATGTTTTTAGACCTGCTGTTTGGACTGTGCAATTAAAAAACTAGCTAAAGTAGCAAAGTTAACACCTTTATAAAAGTGTGACGTAATTTGCCTGATTACACGCCAGGAAAATCGGCGAAACTACAAATCTTAGCCTTAACGATAAGGATCTTGGTTTAATTAGCTTTTGTTTTTACACAAGTTCGGATGGAGCCAGCCCTGGCGAGTTAACGAGAAGTTGAGATAGCTAGGGCTGTCACGAAGTTTAAATGCAAGGTCTGGTATTTAAAATACCTCAAGAGAAATGGTAGCCACTTAAAATCAGGACCACTTGTTAGCAAAAAGGCGATGACGTTTATCATCAGCTCTTCATCACTGGTACCTACACAGACGATGATGAAAGATGAAAGAAATGATGATATGGTTAATACAAAGATTTTCATAGGGCATCGTGCCTCTACCCAGATGGATAATCCGCCTTACTAAAGCATGACATTTAATTTCACTCCGCTTGAGGGGCTCCCTCAGCAAATCGCTCTCAGTTCGTACTGCGCACGGCTGTCAAATACTGTCAATTCTGGCTTGTTTATTTCATGTTGCCATAGAGGCGACTATCCTTCTGGACGTTTTAAATTCTTTGGGTTAATATTATGTGTGTATGTGGGAAAAGATTTTTAAAGATAACTTTCCAAATGCCTGCTCCTACCGTGACGTTCCAGCCTCAATCAAATCCAAAAACACCTTCACATTTCTCAATTCAGTTATCCAACAAAAATACGACACATTCCAATTTCATCTTCACAAATAGGCGACAACCCTAATTTGATAAGGTTGTCCTAATACCGTTATTTACGTTAAGGGGCACGTCTCCACAGTTCAAGACATGTTCGGAATCTGTAGCGTCCGAAGCCTAAGGTTATAGCAAATGAGTACACGCGTAGACCAAATATATTAATCTGTTAATAGTACTGAGAATCGTAGCAAGAGGATTGAGCTAGAAAATATTACAGTACTGCTTACTACCACAGCTTAAAAGTCCAGATTGTTTCTTAGCCGAACATGAGTTACATTATAACACCCATTTTTTTTATACCACCAAGGTGGCAAACAAGCGTACGGCCCGCCTGATGGTTAACAGTTACCGTAGCCTATGGACACTTGCAACACCAGGGTGTCACTCGCGCGTTGCCGATCCTACAGAAATCTCTTCACACCCGTCACACAATCTGAGCGTACGCGGAAGGAAGCTCCTTTGAGACCGCACAGTTCGAAACAATTCTGGTTTCAATGTGTGAGGATGGACTCCCTGTCGATGGCGAGAGTTGCGATGGTAGAAGGTGGCCGTGGGCATCATCTTAAACAATTCTTCAGAACATTGTCCGTGTATATGTCTGTGAATATGTTTACGTTTTTAGGTTTTCTATAAATGTAGGTTGTGCGTCTATGCTACGCGAACCGAGCACGAGCCGAGCCTCTATTCGTCCGTTCGCGATGTCAAATGTGGACGTACAACAATCTTATAGTCCCACAAACTTATCTGGCGCGGTGGCCAAAAGAGGAACTAACGACGCCAGTTTGAAATGTCAACCTGCCTGCCATTCGCCATTGGTTATTTGCTCCACTAAATGCGACAACAGCGCCTCCCTCATAAGACCAGATAAGTTTGTAGGACTGTACAACGAGCCTACTATACTGATAAGAGCCGAACGCTCGATCCAAGTTTGTAGGTCCGTCCAGACTACGCGAATCTGTACTCCACATGTGCTCGGCTCATCCTCGGCTCGCGTAGCGTGGACGCACCACATACATCTTACTTAAATTACATCTGAATGGAACAGCTTCATGGTAGAAGTCGACCGGTAGATCCTTCATCTACCGGATATGGCTGATTTTACTCGAAGGGTACATCTTTTAACACCCGTTTATAGTTTAAAACCCGTCGCCACACTTACCAGCGTGCACCTTATTTTTTTTACCCGACTGACCCGGAAGGAGGGTTATGTTTTTTTATACGACTAATTCGGTAAACGCTACCGACCTTTCCCCTTCCCAATGAGCTCTGGCGACCTAACTCACGCGCAGGAACACAACTTTACACAACATCAAGATATTTGGCTGCGGTATTTTGCAAGGTGGAGGTACTTCCCCAGTCGAGCTGCTCTTTGAGCGAATAAACGCTATGCTCTATCTCTCTTAAAACCACCAAAAGCACCTTTCGTAGTAGTGTGAGATTTTTACCAAAGATGTACACTGTACAGCAACTCTACATAAACATCTTTAGAAAACTTTGCAAGGAGCTGAAAACTTGGCAAGTCCGCCTGCAAGTTCGCACTGAAGCTTTTAATTGGTTACGTTCAATAGTAGGTATTTAGTTTTACTCATATCTACGTTCCGGGGAAGTTCATAATTAGGTTGTTAGTACTTCCTGTTGCTTTCTAGTCGATATGAGAGGGTTATTGAAAGGGGTCGGTGGTATAAAATTATATGAAAACATATGTTCACCGGGGCTATTAAATAACTTGCAATCAGGGGCTCTACCGCGCGTATCTTTGGTGGTCTTCGTCATTGGATGAAATCATTAATGGTGTTCGTTACGATTATAACCAAACAATACGCTTTAAGGTGTGTTCGAATTGGGGTATGGTAGCAAAAATAACAGTCAAAAATGCCAAAAACGATCACAACTGGCGTTCGATTTGGAAAGTTGTGGGCGAAATTGGCGTTTCGAACTGTTTTCGTTCACCGTTCGTTTTACTTGGAAACAGATTAAAAACGACATCGTGAACTGCAAATTTTGACCCACCTCCGAGGCAGGGTCGTTTGTGACCATATTTTGACATATTTGAATCGGAAGCGAAAATTCTAATTTTTATTGTAAAATTTGATAGAAATACAGGCAAGAGAATAATTTGTTAGATTAACTTTGTTTTAATGATTAACTGAAGGAAAAAGGTAGGTTGAGACAAGTGACAAGCAGGCGATGAGCATGGAAATGTCATTTTTGTATCTAATCGTTCGATTTGGGAAATATCGTTTGTGGCAAAAGTTGCAAAATTGTTGAAATTTTCCAATTTGAACGCATACACAAAAATGCCCATTTTGAAACTGTTCAAAACGACATCACTCCAATTCGAACGCACCTTTAGCCCGGCAGTTTTCTCTCGTCATTGCTTTGTTGAAGATAGAGACAGGCGTAGTGATCAAAGAGAATATAACGCTACGTAGTGATTGCGTGTGACATTTACTTCACAGACCATGTTTTTTATACGACTATGTCGGTAAACAAGCATACGGCCCGCCTAATGGTAAGCGGCTACCGCAGCCATATAGACGCTTGCAACACACGAAGCATCGCTCACGCGTTACCGACTTTTTTCCCCATCCCTATGAGCTCTGGTGACCTTACTCACGCGCAGGAACACAACTTTACACAAGATAAATTTATTTGGCTGCGGTATTCTGTAAGGTGGATGTACTTCCCCAGTCGAGCTGCTCTTTGAGCGAATAAACGCTACGCTTTACCTCTCTTAATGTTACTTGTTAGGGCTCTTCTTTTCTGCAGTAGGCAGCTTGAGGGGGCCCTTAGCCAGCCTAGCGACGACCAGAAGCATGGGACTTTCCTGAAATATCCGTAGGCCAACTGTCACCTCGGCCCATTTTATTTTAGAACTCTAGACTCCTCGCTGGCTGTGTGTAGACGTCAGCGAGCGATTATATTTCCAATATAAGCTGACCTCTCATTGTACGGAAATGCGAGATCAGCTTATACAGGAAATGTATAGCTTGATGTGTAGCCGTGTGTACAATAGTGAACGCGAAACGCAGAACTCTGAACGCGGAACTCTCTCTGTGAAATTAAAAAGAAGAAATTGCCGTGGAGATGAAAGGAATACACAAACGTTTTGATAACGCATGTCTTATTTCGTTTACTTACGTACAATCCGATTTGTCGGATATATTAGCAAAACAATTTACCTACGCCGCTCGCTGCCGTCATAACTCTGTGAGCCTGAGCTCTTGCCCACTACTATATGCTGTCGAAAGAATATCACCCTATTTTTACCCGACTGACCCGGAAGGAGGGTTATGTTTTGATATAATATGAAATTAGTTTAGAGTGCAAGGAATAAATCATCCGTATCTTCAGCCGAAAATCAGCGCAGTGATAATCTCCAAGGTATTAAGCCCTAACAAGAAATACTATTGTTTTTCTTCTATATTTTTTCTGTACTAACCCCCTTACTCATAAAGAATCATTTAACTAAAATGCTGTTTAAAGGGTCACGTAAATAAAGTCACTCTATTGTCATTGTCAAATAATGTGACATTATTTACGTGACCATTTAATCAGTATATTAGTTAAATAGCGCTTTATGAGTAAGGGGGTAAATGTATATTTTTTGTTGAGTAATTAGAATATTTTATATTATGTGTATGATTCTATCATATTTTTTTTGTTTATTCCAATAAGGTTTCAATTTAGAATTATAGTGGTCTTTAGTTGAATAAAATGCTCAAAATACCAGACGTATAATAATTTAATAATACTTCCTCCAGCCGCGCAGTTTCGCCCGCATTCCCGATGTAAAAATATATCCAATAACGAATTCCACTTATACAGTTTCGCATAAGTTACTGAACATTATTTACAGCACTTTTTCAAACACGAATATTCAAACATGATAAATCTATTGAGTGAGTTTTGTAAATAGTTTCGGTAGTTAGGGCTCTGGTATTCTAAAGATTTACTTTTTCACAAGCGCCGAGGTAAACCCTCCGTATTGGTTTAGTTTTCATTGTATTGCTTTTCTGGAATTTAAACTATTTTCTCCTATTTACCTATCGTAACTAGCGGCTAAAGGTTAGTTCGTTTGTTTATTATTACAAATTCAATTTGACTTTATTTCCTGTATCAGGTGGGTAGTGAGCAAAAACTCGTTCCCTAATAGAGACCCCTTGCTCAACGGACTCTATATTCAAACGTGTCAGTGGGCGGCACCTTTTATGGCATTTACCAACAAATGCCATATAATTGTCAAAATTTTTATAAAAAATATAATGTTCATACGTAAAATCATATTAATGTATAAAACAAAAATGGAGACTCATAATATCAATACAAGACAAAAAGAGAAATTAGTTGTTCCGTATTTTAGACTAGCTAAAGTTCGTAAGTCATTTCTTGGAAATAGTGTGCGCTTTTATAATAAAATACAACTTTCGGTGACCAAGATGACTGATTTTAAATTTAAATCACGTATAAAAAAGTTCTGAAAGAAAGAGTTTATTACAAAGTACCTGATTATATTGAAGATAAAGATATCTGGAAGTAGGTAGCTGCAATCTGGACAAGTGCACCTTGCTCGTGCTTATACGAAAGCCAGTAGGTCAATAATTGTGTTTTTTTTAAGATTATTATTTATATTATTTTTTTCGTCTGTTTCAATGCTTAGGTATATGTTTTCTTTTTTACTGCTACTAAGGTAGAAAACAAGCATATGGCCCGCATGATGGTAAGCGGTTACCGTAGCCTATGGACGCTTGTAACAATATCGCGCATTGCCGACCCTGCAGAAATCTCTTCACTTTTTAAGACCTCCCATGCCGTATTCCATTAGGAAAACCACAGCCTTTTTTACTAAACAACTTTTATGAAAACCAAGTCTTACATCCACCCCTGATTCTTCTTCTCATGCGTGTCACTCTTGACTCTTGACAGAGTGGTCGTGGTCGTCATGACGTGTGATTAGTAGCGCGCTTCACAACACGCCGCCATTCGTCCCTAACTGCTGCCTTTCTCGTGCAGTCATTGATGGGACCGCCTATTGCGGCTTTAATATCGGTTCATTACATGGGTGATCTTCCACGCGCTCTGGTGCCCTCTACTTTACCCTGCACTACCAATCGCTCTATGGAAACATCTCCGCGCCGTGACACGTGTCCAAAGAAAGTAAGGATGCGAGACTTCACTACGGAGGATAGACGCTGTTTAATACCGAGTTCCTGCAGTATGGACTTATTATTACGGAATTCTGTCCAAGATCTTATACCAAGCATTCTTCTCTAGCACCACATTTCGAGAGCGTCTATTTTCTTCTTCTCGCTTTCTCTTAGAGACTCCGCGGCGAACAGAAACATGGGGAACAAAAGTGCTCTAACGAGCCTGGTTTTGGTGGCTTTAGTTATGTTTCGGTTCCTCTATATTCTCCTAAGCTTATCCATAGATGACCCAGATATAGCCATACGCCTCTTGATTTCATCCACACATCCACCATTATTCGATACCAAAGCTCCCCGTGATACTATACATATAATAATGTAAACACTTAAATATTATTCCCTCGGATTATTTTTCTAATATTATTTTTTGATTACTAATGACCTATACATTCATCCCTCAAGAGGAAGTTCACTAATTTATTAGGACCTTATATAATACTTTTGCATTCAACTGTACCTTTAAAAAGTAACGGTTCTTTTTCAAACAGTGAGATCCGCGTCCAGTCTCAAAGGTGTTTGATATTCAAATTGGAGACTAGAATTTCTGAAGCGATATCAATTCAGGACTGAAGCAAACTGAAGTTTCAATACTAGTACTGCATACGGGAGCCCGCTTCAATTCTAGTGTGTAGCATACCTTAGCTATTGTAGGTTACGTATGATTTTTAGAAACTACGGATAATTTTTTAGTCTGATTTATTATTTGAACGAGTTAGCTGGTCTATCCAAAAAGCTCCTCCTCCTTATGGCTGAAGCGATCTTTTACAACCTTATGATTATGCATGAGGTTAATAGAAATAATTTTGAATATTATTTAACCATTGCATAAATTCTGTCGAATAACACCCATCCCATCAGTTATAGGGCACCGGATGAAAATCGTAAGCTAGCAATACCCAGGTTATTTGTTTATAAAAAAAATATAATTAGATTTTTTTCGTTTATAGTTGTAGTATCATCTGAAAAACTTAAATCATCATCATCATCAGCCTATGATGTCCCACTGCTGAGCACAGGCCTCCTTTCACAAATCAGGGTGAAAGGGAATGCGCAGATACTCCACCACGCGTGCCCACTGCGGATCGGTGGAGGTAGGCTAGTGGTCAACCTACTGTTGGAGTTTTTCAAGCCATCTAGAAGGCCTCCAACTAGCTTAACGACTATCACAATTAAGTGATAACCGGGACCAACGGCTTTACGTGCCTTCCGAAGCAAGGAAACGCTCGATTTGAAATACCATTCGGTCACCCATCCAGGTACCAACCACGACGGTGGTAGCTTAACTTGCCGATCGATTAAGAACGGCTTATCATGCTACACCACGAACGCTTCAATAAAGCGTTATAAACTTAAATAAGGAACTATAAATCAATTTAACATTCGATGCATAAAATCTGCATCAAAAATATTATGCACGATCAACAAGAATTGTGGTCGCCGCAGCAAAGAGCGCCTCGTGGGGGACGTAGTGTCTGATTGGCCGGGAATTTTCCGGGAATTTGCTGGGAATTCGGCGCAGTTCCCGGCCGCGGACTGTGCCGCGGCTGACTCGGCGATATGTGAGCCGCGACACAATACATAAGCGCATAGCGAGGTTGGTAAACTATTTTAGAGTTTTATTATTTGACAAATGTGTTCGATTAAAGCCTTTAAAGCTGAAAGGGAAATTATATAAGTCCGTGATAAGACCTGTCCTAATGTATGGTTCGGAATGCTGGGCAGTAAAGAGGACGGATGAAAGACGATTGCATGCAGCTGAGATGAGGATGTTGAGATGGATGTGTGGAGTGACAAGAATGGATAAGATAAGAAATGAGTACATAAGAGGAAGCTTGAAAGAAGCGCCAGTGACTGAAAAGTTGAGAGGGAACCGTTTATCATGGACATGTTATGAGGAGAAATGAAAGCCACGTCACTAAAAAAGTTATGAATATGAAAGTGGATGGATATACGGGAAGAGGAAGACCGAAAAAGAGATGAATGGATTGTGTGAAATGATATGGGTAAAAGAAGGAGTGGATACTAGTATGACGGATAGAAGAAGCGTACATATTGCGCCGACCCCAATTGATTGGGAACAGGGCAGGCAGATAATGAAATGTGTTCGATTTTATAATGTAAAATCACTTTTTGTGAGTATCTTAGATTGATATACAGTGTCCCTAGAAGTAGTGTCAATCGGAAGTTCTGAGTTAGAGCACCTTTAGAAAATCCGAATCATCCCCATGTTCTGCGTCTTTTTAGGGTTCCGTAGCCAAATGGCAAAAAACGGAACCCTTATAGATTCGTCATGTCTGTCTGTCTGTCCGTCCGTATGTCACAGCCATTTATTTCCGAAACTATAAGAACTATAATGTTGAAACTTGGTAAGTAGATGTATTCTGTGAACCGCATTAAGATTTTCACACAAAAATAGAAAAAAAACAATAAATTTTGGGGGTTCCCCATACTTAGAACTGAAACTCATTTTTTTTTTTTTTCATCAAACCCATAAGTTTGGGGTGTCTATGGATAGGTCTTCAAAAATGATATTGAGGTTTCTAATATAATTTTTTTCTAAACTGAATAGTTTGCGCGAGAGACACTTCCAAAGTGGTAAAATGTGTGTCCCCCCCCCCCTGTAACTTCTAAAATAAGAGAATGATAAATCTATAAAAAATATATGATGTACATTACGGTGCAAACTTCCACCGAAAATTGGTTTGAACGAGATCTAGTAAGTACTTTTTTTGTAATACGTCATAAATTTAAATTAATATCAAATACTCAGGTCTATACTACCATTTACTTATATACCCATAGGTTTGTACGGAACCCTCGGTGCGTGAGTCTGACTCGCACTTGGCCGGTTTTTTTTTATGTTATGTAATTAACGGTGATAATAATAAAAAAAATCATTGATTTTGCAGAATATCATTAAAACACTGTCAACTATTCACTAGTAAATGACATACATATAGTTAGAATATCAATAGAGAGACTATACTATAGTACAGTCAACGACATATCAACCTAGACTGATTGGACTTTGGACTAGTAGAAGTTGAACTGTGCGAATCGTGCGAGAGAGCGCGATATGTTTTTGTTATTTCGACCCACTCACGCGCATTGAAGCGCCCGCGCCGTCATCCACACCTCTACCTATACGTATTATGAATAGTGAATTCTAAAAACAGGTTGTGCTCGTCGCGTAGTCATTTGTGTTACAAGCTCACGAGTTACTTTTCAATTTGCGCTGCGCGTTGCGCCCATAAACCATTTATATACCTATATACTAATATAGGTAAATATAAAGCGGAAGAGTTTTTTGATTGTTTAAACGCGATAATCACTGGTTGGACTAATAGTCGGACTCGGGGCACTTTGGAACCAACGACATGCTCATGAAGATGGGTCTAGCCGCGACACCCATGTGCAGGTTGTGTGGGGAGCATACGGAACGCATGGAGCACCTTCTGTGCACATGCGATGCACTGGCTGGTAAGCGAATGAGTCTCCTAGGGATCGGATATCCAAAACCAGAAGACTATAGGCTCATATCTCCTAGCCTCGTTGTAAAACTCATGAAAGGAGTTTTCTACGAGACTGGGGAGGAGTAATTTATCTAGGGGACCACAATAGATCCCAATGGGTCGAAGTGTCCGAGTTATTTCTCGGCCCCTGCACAAGATAAGATAAGATAAGATAATAGTCGGACTCGAAAAAATATTTTATATAAGATAGCCAGATTTATGAAGAATAGTAAAAGCTACTTCTACATATTTTATTTTAAAAAAATGGGATCCTCCGAAAACTCCAATAATCCAAGGTGTAAAAAAATACCTATAATATTCCTTAAATCGCAAAACGCTATTCGCGCTGCGAAAACTATTGATGATAGAACAAAATAATATACAAGAGAATTGTAGGTCATCAAAATGTCAACAGAAAAGTCCGCGGTGGCATATACCTATCTCCTAAGGTTGACATACAGTAACCAGTATTATGTTTCAAAGATGAATAAAAAAAACATATTTTTTAGGCTATGCGATTGTGACCAATATAGTTAAATATGTTCGTTATCTATGCATTTAATGTAGGCTAGCTGTTCCCCGCACACGTTCCCGGGTTTGTTTAAACGGGATAATCTCTGGAAGAATTTTTCACCAAATTTTCTTTCACCAATAGTAAGCTAAATTACCCCCGAGTATAGGTTTAATACTAAAACAACTTCAAGTATAAATAAACACCTCTTATATGGAAAATAAAACTTTATTAGATACTAAAATCACAATTATTTCTTTCTTTCTAGTCATTCTTTGCATGGATCATCAATGTGTCTCCGAACTTACTTGAAAACAATCAAAATCAGTCTTAAAAGTCTATAATGAATGAGTAGTATAAAATAACTATCAAAATCTAAACAAAGCTACCAATTGACTTAAAAACCAATAACAGTTAAAAATCTGAATCAACAATGCACATAATAAGTAAGAGTTTTACAAAATTTACTATAATAAATACACAATTTAAATAACATGAGCAATATAAATTAACACTTAAAGGAACATCAAATATTATATATTTATGTAAATAGATCATCATAATCATGACTTAGAAATTAACATACAGTGAACTGAATCAGTCTTAAAAAAATGGAAACAATTAACATTTATAATAACCTAGTTATAATAACAGTAATGGTGACTAACAAAACATAAAACTATGAGTTACTAACAATAAAAATAGATAATCACATAGATTTAAATATTTGCATTAAAATATAATCATCATAAACAATGCAAAAGAGATGCAATCTAAAATTATTTTAACTCTTTTATAAGTGGTTTTTATGTTAAAAGATCTAATTAGTTTACCATAGCCTTCGAAGTAACCTTACCTGTATCAGAAGTGCGCAAGGTGATAAATGGCTTAGTTGTTTCAAAACACAACTTACTATACACAAATTATTATGGAAAATACCTACGCGCACGAATTATTACACGCGCACGAACAATTTTTTAGCTGGAATCCGTGTTTTCAAGCCTGCGACATTTAATCTGCGCCGGATTGTTTGGGTTGATACCTGCAACAACAGTAAAAACATGATTTCCTTTAAAAACAAAGCTATGGTAATACTAACTTTAATAATAACTTTAATGTTTTTAATACTCCCACGATAGAGATACCGTGAATAGTGGTGATAGTAAATAGTCGATTAGGGATTTACTTTCCATAATTATGTGACACCTAAATAACATTAAAATGCTTTCATTGGCTTACGACTAATAAAACTTTTGTTTTTAGTAGCTTTGACCAAGCTTTTCTGAAGACAATGATTCCTTATATAGAATGGTAAATTATATGTAAGTATAGACAATTACCAGTATTACAATGAACAGAAGCAACGCTGCTGTTAACAAACGGGCAATAAAATTTCGGCACCTCAAAGGTTTTGTCGGCTTTTGCTTTTATTTTTTATTATTTTGTCGTAAACCCACTGTTTCTGTCCAAATATTATTCACATGATAATTTTTAAATTTAAATATTTTATTATTTTAGTGGATTTTTATTATTGCTCGTCAGTGTAGTTAAGATTTCTATATTCGTTTTTTTTCATTATAAATTCATGTCTTACTATTTTTCGCCTATAATATATAGATATATGTTATATGCTCTACGTATAATGTCGTTATAGTAACTGAAAAAATGATAAAAACATAATTCAAATTAAGGAGCTGCAGGCTGTATCCTACCTAATTATAAAAAAATGTCAACTTACGCGATATTGTGTGGCAGTAACTTGCGTGCATAAAAATGGTTGATTGCTATGCGCCGCTATAATAGCAGCATCTTGCTCAGCGGTGGTGGCGCGCTGGTAGAGCTGCCGGTGGTGAGCCGATAGGTCGCCCCCAGTCACCTCATGGCGTCGCAACCAAAAATTAATTGTTGTCCTCTAAAATAATGTCATTTAATTTAAAAATAATATCACATAGTTATTATCATTGTTTGAGATTCCTAAAGGTTGTTGAACAAAACAAAGGTATTTAAGTAGCTTCGAGAAATTTTTAACTAAAAATAAATACCTAGATGTCTGAGCTTAGATGATTAATTAATATATTAATTAGGTCACTTCACTTCGCGGAAAGAGTGTGAATAGGCTATGGCTGAAGCCAACTACACTATCTAACTAACCGTCACTTACCATCAGATAATCATGGTCAGTTTGTATTAAAAGAGACGTAATTTTATAGAGAGGGAGGGACACATTTCTATATTATGCAGTTTATTTACAATAGTAGGTATTAAAAAGTAACACTCACCGTAATCCCCGTCCTTCTTTCAATCTCTTTAATGGAATATCCACCAGCCCTCAACACCACGACACCACTATCAGCTACCGCTTTTGTGGAGTTATCTTAGCATAAAATCTTTCAGTTTTTATATAATAAAATAATGAAACAATATGTGAACGCAATCTCGACTCCTATTCTAACGATTATTGGTTCGACGACCGTCTGAATACTTTACTCTAGCGCGACTGACTGATACAGAAAACTTGTAAAAGTACAAACAAAAAACAATAGTCAAACAATGCCAAAAAAGTGCGTCTGTGTGTGTAAGCGCAAAGCACAAAACGTTTACTGCGCTGTAATTGGCCGTTGCCACGATGCATAGTCCTTTTCTAACAATTTTGTGTGTTGTATGTAGCGTAGTTATGGGTATATAGGGTGTCGAGCTTGACGTGGAGTCGTGTGTACGTGCCGTCAGTACGGATTCGGGCAAGATATCTAGAAACGAACTGCGCGTACATAGTTAGAACGACTAAAATATATAATATAATTAATGCCAATTTCTTTTTTTTATCTATACTAATATTATAAAGAGGAAAGATTTGATTGTTTGTTTGTTTGTTTGTTTGTTTGCATTGAATAGGCTCCGAAAGTACTGAACCGATTTGAATAATTCTTTCACTGTTGGGAAGCTACACTATCCCCGGGTGACATAGGCTATATTATATTTTCAAAAAAATTAGGGATCCTTACTAAATCTCCAATAATGTAACCCAAGGTGTAAAAAAAATACCTAAAATATTCATTACATCGCGTGCGCTGCGAAAACTATTGATGATAGAATAAAAAAATGTACTACGACTTTGCAGAGCACATTATTATTTACAAAAAGTGTCGCGATACCATATGTCTAACTATTATAGTTATGCCACAATAAGTGTTTTTCTATTTTAATTTTTTTATTGAAATGCCGCCGCTATAAATGTCTCTCTATTTGTATCTTGGTATTAATCATTATCAAAATAAATTACTTCATATCCAAGACTGCTTCAATACCTTTATATAACTTTTTGAATTATTCAATTCGGACATTCCATTCAAAAGATATCACGAGTTTAAAAATATAAGTATTAGCAGAAAAATCACGTCACGGGTACGGGCCGTACGGCAGGGAGTCAATCTCTTTGCGTGTGGCTCAGTGTTTGACGGTAGGGTAGGGTAGGGAAGGGGGAAGGGGGAAGGGCAGGGTAGGGTAGGGTAGGGCAGGGCAGGGCAGGGCAGGGCAGGGTTCGATAGGGTAGGGTAGCACAACAGGGTAGAGTAGGATAGGGTAGGGTAGCACCACAGGGTAGGGTAGGGTAGCACCTCAGGGTAGGGTAGGATAGGGTAGGGTAGCACCACAGGGTAGGGTAGCACCACGCGAACGAAGTCGCGCCGGGCAGCTAGTTAGTAATAAAAATAGTATTTGTGACCAGAAGCAATAATTGAAATAGGAGAGGTCGGATCGTTACAACTTTAATGCCATTCTATAAACGCAACGCTACAATATCAGCTTATCAGCTTATTCTTGTAGCTCGGACCACACGCAAACGAATTAGCGAACAATAGGGCACTGTTTACTTGGAAAGTTTCCTTCCGTAATAATGTGAAATTTATAACGCTTACAATGTGAAAAGTGTTTCGCTCAGTATAATTGATGTTAGGTTCTTGCGGCTTTTATATTGTTACGATAATAACACTACAACTCAAATATGCCGTGTATTTGAGTTGTAGTGTTATGGTGCGTCCATGCTTGGCGAACCGAGCACGAGCCAAGCCTCGAACGAACACACTGCGAGCACGATGCGAATCCCTTTGTTCGTGAAAAAACCACCGGTGACCGCCTATTGGTATTTCAAATCGACGTTGGTCCTGGTTATCAGTTAATTGTGATAGTCGTTAAGCTAGTTGGAGGCCTTCTAGGCGGCTTGAAAACTTCAATAGGTTTTAATTTCCTTGCGATTGTCAAAATATTCGGCATAAACGGCCGTATTTTTAATTGCGTTGACTTAGAATTTTGAGTTTTTCACTGCTCTAAGGGATTGCAGACCTGAGTATCTGATATTCATTTCAGTTTGTTACCACGCGTTCCTGAGACAAAGGGGCTGGACAGACGGACAGCCGGGCAAGCAGACGGACAACGGTTTTCTTTTCTTTTGAGAAAACAGAACCCTAAAAAGATGTAATGTTGCTATATTGCTTCGTCCAGTATACTAAATTTGGGGACCAATGGTAAAAAAAATGAATTTTCATTCTGACTAACTAGAAACTGATGACTTTTTGGTCACTTGGTGTCCCGGACATTGGCGCAACTACAAATCAAGGATTAATTGGGACGTTATTGACATATCCCTGAAAAACAGGAGCATACCTGGATAAATCAGGATAACTGACAACATTAGTGATGACTAAAATTACATGTTAACTGCCATGCTATTCTCTCAAATAAAACTCGTAGACGACCCACCTCAATGTTGCCATGGATAGCGATATAGAAACGGGTCGTATAGACAGCGCTGACTGCATTGTAGAGCTGATCCCGCCCAGAGATGTGCTATGCTACGTTGCTGTGGATGCGTTTGATATCCACCAATCATATTCATTGGTGCACATAGCTTAGCACTGGTGGAAACGGATTCAACTAAGATATGTTTTTTATATGGAAGGATGCGTGCTATGGATGTGTGCTATGGATGCGTGCTATGGATGCGTGCTATGGATGCGTGAGCGCCTCTCCCTACACCGCGCCGCCCTCGCCGCTTCCCTACTATCGATATATCGCATAGCTCGAGCTGTGCATCTTAATCGCGCAGCTACTTTGCGGCGGCGAATCATAGCACATCTTACTCGCACAGCTACATAGCTCAGTATTAGTGGAAACGGTCACATAGTTTCACAGATTAGCTATTACATCCTCGCAGAATAGCTGCATAGCACATCTCTAAAATCGACAAAGGTAGGCGGATGATGACATATTTTTTGTGGAAGTTAAACTTTAATTGAATATCTCTTAATTCCAACTATACATTTTTTTTGTGAGCTTATACAGTAGGTGGATAAAATTATGCCCTAGATAACCTATACGCCCACCGGCCTCTCGGAGACCTCTCTTTTGTTTTAATAAGGTTAATCTATGAAACACTTTCGAAGCCATTATCGCAAATGTGTGAACTTGTGTTAATTATAAAGTTAAAATCGTATTTCCTTTCCGCGGATCAGTTAAAAACAACTTCAGCGTTGTAACAAGGTAACTCCGAAGTACCATAAACTGTGAGCAGTTTTGCGGCCCTAAAGCGACTTGAGAGAATTATAGTTTCATCTGTGATATATGTATTTGCAAAGATTACGTGATCTGTAGATGGTATCAAGTGTTTCAGATATGGTGTCCGGTCTTAAAGATGGTTCTCATTTTGATTTTGACGGTAATTTTTTGCATTTTAATTCATTTAACCGTCGTGGTTTTCCCAATTGAATACAGCATGGGGTTCTTCAAAAAGGGTGTGAAGAAATTTCTGCAGGATCGGCAACGCGCGATTGGCACCCCTGGTGCTGCAAGCGTTCATAGGCTACGGTAACCGCTTACCATCAGGCGGGCCGTATACTTGCTTGCTTGCTACCCAAGTAGTATAAGAAAAAAAAACATAAATTTAAAGCAAGTGCGGGACCACATTTTGTCACTCGTGCATGTGATTTATAAACATACTTTAGTTTCTTATCAAGAAATAATGGACATTTGTAATTGTTGAAGGCACATGTTCAGGCTGAGAAGTCAAGAGGCAAGGAAGCAGCTTTAAGTTTGCAATAGAATAAAGAGGGAATATTGAAAATTCCATGGAAAACTAACTAAAAAGTTTAAAAATATATAGCACTCGGATGATGTAAGGATTCTTACGATACGCCACACATCTAAATCTATTCCGGCATAGATCTAAAAGTTATAGCGGAATGAAGAAACTCACACACATACATGAAACCTGAAACTCCTTTTTTGGGCAGTCTTTTAAAAACAGAATAGGCCAAACTTAAACTTATATTAGATAAATAGGCCAATTAATAATTAACAAACACCCTGTACAAACTCTTAAAAATTATATTAGTCTACAGAATAAAATATTCTTTGGTTCGAAGTCATATATCTACAGTCCTGTAGATATATCACTTCATCAGTTAGAGGTTAGACAAGGACGCTCGTGTGGGAACGAGACGGCCATACCGATTTCTTCGTTTCAACGACATATGTAGATGTCAGATTAACGGACGACCTGAAATACGCCGGAGTTAATTTAAGTTGAACGTGACTGTACTTGTGACAACTGAAGTGTTAGCTTTTTTTAACTTAATAATGATAGTAGTACTTTTCTACTAGAGTGTCCACTGATGGTAAATAATAATAAATAAATATCCTGGGACATTCCTCACACACGGTCATCTGATCCCAAACAAAGCAGAGCTTGTACTATGGAAACCAGACTGATGTAATACATATAATACTTTTTTGTTTGTAAATACATACTTAATAATTAATATACATAATTAAATTAAACACAGACCTACAGACATGTTCATGCACACAAATGCATGTCCTGTGTGGGAATCGAACCCACGACCTGCGGCGCGATAGGTGGAATCTCAACCAGAGTCTTAAGCAACTGCGCCAACTGACCCGTTAGTCAAAATCCTTCTTACATCACTAGAACAAGTTTCGCACAGGACCAATATTCGAAAAGGACTTTTTGGCGGGAACTTGCAGAGTGACGTAGCATTTTTATTTTCATAAAGGAGATGGCATTTTTTGGCATTACAAATTATGGAAAGGTACAGAATTCGGAGCTATTTAAAAAAAAAGCGCTTATTTTATAATATAGATAGCCAGATTAACTTTATTATTGACAATGGGGATAAAATGTCGTTAAAAATTAGTAATTTGATTTGATTAGTAACAGTCCGGTACCAGTGTTTGTTTCTAAGGCCGTGGATACAAGGCTTTTTGCCTTGTCATATTTATTATGATAGTGTTGTCATTGAAAAATATAAAATAAATTATTAATAAATTGATTTACATAATGTTTTGATTGCTAGTGTATAAAAATAAAAATAAGAAACAGTTTACGACGATGAGATATAGCTAAGAAATGGAATACAATTTGTTTATTTATTACTTTTCAACTTAAAATGTTTCGATTTTGTTTAGAAATAGAAACTAGCAACACTAAAACCCATGAATATGTTTAGTTCAAGATGTCTCAAAAAGTCCATGAGGAGTTTTAGTACAATGACAACCAATGTACGTCAGGCTGGCCCGGCCCCATGGAATTTAATAATGAGATTGTTATCAATCCAATGTACCCGGGTATACTAATATATGTAACACCTTCATTTTCAATGTAACTCTTTTTAAAAGAAATTACGTGCACTTCTTAGTGGCCGGGCCAGCCTGACGTTTTCAGCCCGGCCACCTTGTTTCCCACTAATCTACAAAAAATACTGGCAATATTGTGCTACAGATGAAATATACCCTATAATTTATGCATATGCAACACAAAATCGAATCCTAAAATGCAATAGCATACGAAATATTAGCGGTTGCAGGTGGCCGGGCTGAAATTATTTCGTTACTATAAAACAGTAAAACTGCAACACCTACCAAAAAATAATACCAGTACATAATGAGATATAGAGATATAGAATACATGTAACGCTTTCATTTTAAATTATAATACATATTTAGAAAGAATAATCACTTGAAATTATATTTCAGCCCGGCCACCTAAAAGCGGTAATATTCCCTAAAATCTTATGCTAATTTGTACAGTAAAACCTGATACAGCTATGAAATGAAAGTTACATTCGTTTTGTTTTAGTCGTATACCTTTAAGCCTTCTGTTTGACTAGATTATCAAAATCTGAGAAACTTTCCGAAGAGTGACTATCATTTATTAACTAATTTCAGGACATTTGGTTTGTTGAGTGAAACAAAATTGGTAATTGTCATATTTTTTTAATAATCATTTTTGAAATTAGTTATACAACATTTGTACTTATATTAATTAGGTACTATAACAATTGTTAATTATAAATAATGTAAAAAAAGGTTACACATTGTAGCGATGGGTAACATCACAATGTTAACTTGTATAATTAAACGTATGCTAATATAATAATCATTGCTAGCCTATATCTGGCATTTGTACTATAAGTATTTTGACTAATTCAAATTTAAATATATTGCTTATTAGAATCGATAAAAACGTACTAATCACTTGATTATGTTATTTAATCAAGCTAAAATGTACGTCAAGGAATGTAAAAATATTAAATCCAAATTACTTTTTTTAACACAAGACTGTAAATCGTCATAACACATCCACAGATCTTGATTAAATAAATGGCATTTATAATGTCCTAGATTTTCCCCCAATACTACATATTCAATAGCACCTACAATCACATAAATATTAGTTCTAACTTTGATAGATAAAGGTATATCGTTCAATATTATTTGATCTGTTCCATTTAAATCAAAAGATATAATATTCTTTACATTATAGCTGGACAAAACAGTGCCCGGGCAATCGTGTTCACAATCCTTCGAAATAATGTCTATACAAATTGAGTCTTCTAGGGCTGATATTCCAAATGTTTTAATTACGTTCATATTAATGGGTAAAAATGGTACTGTTCTTTGAAGTTGAAATGCACATTTTTCTTCGGTACATATTTTTGTAAATAGAGCGCTATAAAATAATTCTAAAATCATTTGTTCAAACAAATTTGCGACATTGCATTCACAATTTATATCTATTGTATTTTTCGAGGATAGTTTGTAGTACTTTTTACATATGGTATTTCTTAGTTCGTATACTGCGGCTTCAGATATGTTTTTGTTACCTATAAATTGTATATAATTACATAACATATTATTATTATTTTCAGTCTGATCTATTTCTAATTTAAAGTTATTAAATGCAATATAACCATAAGCTATTAAATATGTAACAGCATCAAAACCACATGTATTTGTTAAAGTGGAACCAGTTACAATATTTCCATTTTTTATAAATTTTAACATTTTATAAATCGGTACGGTAACTGGCTCTTCAGCTTGTCCTTTCCAATTTTCTACAAAACTTGGCATATCACTGAAAATAGAATCTTGAGGAAATAACCGTTTTTGGTGTGTTCTTTTTTGACGATTCTTTTTGATTTTAATCTTTCGCTCTTGAAGCGGCGGTGCCTCATTATTTTGTAGTTCACTAGCAGCGATATTAAGCTCTCCATTTAAATGATTAATATGTATGTTTAGAAATTCGTCAATCCTGTATTTTCTTACTTTAGTTTTGAGTAATAAATGTTTTATTGTTTTAAAATAATCCTCTGATGCACTAGACGATGGATTTTTGTTTTTTGAATTGTATAATGGAGCCATAACGTTTGACCACATGGGCAATTTTCCCAATAAACGTTTTAGAGTAGATATTAGAGGCGGATAATATAATTTGTTGGGGCGTTCACAAGATTCCTCTTCTTGTTTATTTTTACAAGCAACAATATTATCAAACCATACCATAAAATTGCTTACATCTAAAACATTCTCCTCATTTAGGAATCTTTCTTCATCTACGTAATTTTGTGCGTTGTTAGAATCTTTTTTATCAATTGTAATACCTTGAATTCTTCTTTTCAAATTACAGTGGGCATCAAAGCAAATTTTTGAATAAAATTTAGTTAAAATAACAGTTAACATATTTTCAATTATCTCTCTTATGACTACGATACACTCTGCTGTTTTAATGTAAAGAATACAACGAACAAAGAAAAATTTTACATTTTCTGTTGTATTATTGAAGCACGAAAGATTATGAATAGTTTTGACAAAGTGACTTGTATCTATTCGCATATATACTACAGGCAAACTATTTGTATGTCCCTCCAATGCACTGTAAGAAGCTTCTAAGTAATCTTTTGTAGATTTATATGAAGTAAAGCATTGGATTGTAGCAGCAATCAAAGCTGAGGAATCGTCCGTGATTATTTCTGCAGGAGGGATAATTCCATTACTGGCCCATTTACCCAACCAATCCGCAATGCTATTTTTAGTGTGAGAATCACTAAGCATTTGTGAAATTGGAATAGATTTTAAAAAGCTATCAGCAGTTATTAATATAACATATAAGAATAATCTTTTAGTAAATTTAGTCCCATTAGGTAACACAATTGGTTTAATTATAGAGCCTGTGGCATCTAATGATATGGTTGGTCGACCATACTCTTGAACATATTGTTTGTAATATTTTATTTGTTCTTCTAACCAGTAGTAAATATGAAAAGTTGGTTTCATTAAAATTTCCTGAATTACGGAAGAGTATGTTGAAGTATTTGCCATAATGACAACAGATAATATTTGATTGGTATGGTACCATTTCTGCTTCCTTGTTTCATGACGTATTTGGCGTAATGCTCCGACTGATGGCAATACAGGTGGTTCCTTATCTTGAAATATCATATCATGACTCGCTATTTGTTTTCTAACTATTGTTGCTGAATCAAATTTTAATTTCTTAGATAATGTTCGTCTTGAGTACGGAGTGAGTCGTATTTTTTTTAAAGGATTATGCTTAAAATTTGGTTGAAGTTGATCAATTTCACATAAAAAATCAATAATATGATCAGTCTTATCTTTATTTTGAATTTTCACTGTTGCTTGACACTGAGTGCAACGTCCGTAGAATGTAATGTTAGCGCCTTGAATAACATGTCTTTTAAATGCTACAGTACAAGGTAACTTATAAAACTCCCAGAGTTTTTTTCTTAAAAGACCGGACCACTTAAATTTGGGAATAGCTCTGTACGTCTGATATCTTGCACTAGGTTTATTTTTATCGTGTCGTTTATACGTATAACTTAAGGGTTCAATTTTCTTCCATTCATGAACATCAATTGGAAATTTAAAACTAATTTGATGAAGTAAGCTTGCTTGTTGAATAACTGGAGAAGACCCTGATGATGATGTTGACGAAATTATAATACTATTGGTATTATCTTCATTTCTTTTAATGAAGCACTCATCTTTTGCCCGAGGTGAGTTCTGGTTGTTTAAAAAGTTTCTTCTAAAGCTGAGATATAGTGCTTTTGGTGACATCACATAGTTTATATCTTTTGCTATGGTATTGTATATAATAGAACTATATCTTGTCGTGGTGATCAAGCGTTTATGTTTCTCAAATATTTGTTTTTGAGCCACAATATCTAACGCACTACGTTTTCCCATATTGGGTAAAATACCACCAAAAATACACAATAAAACTCAAAATACACAAATTTATGAAAATAAAAATGAAAATGCTACGTCACTCTGCAAGTTCCCGCCAAAAAGTCCCGATAACTGTGTTATTATCAATGTGTTAGAGATGGGTAGCTATTCATATAACTAGCCAAAAAACGGCTATTCACAAAATAGCCACGGCTACGTTATCTGTCAACACAATAATTGGCTACTGGCTACTGGATGGCTACTCGCTATGGCTAGCTAGAATGAGGAGTTTTGCGGCCGGTAGCTGGCCGGCTAGCTAAAGCCATTCTAGCCGGTAGCTGGCCGGCTAGCCAAAGCCATTCTAGCCGAGTAGCCGCGTAGCCGATAACTGTGTGTGCGTGCGTTCATTGCGAAACTGAGTTGTGCAAGTTCCGAAAGAGTGAAATTCGAGTGCGTGTCGTTATTAATTCGAATTTGAAAGGTACTAATTAAACGAATTTAAACCTATTGTTATTTAATTAAATTTAAATTATTCTGTAATATTATTATTTATTAAATAAATCGTTAAAATCATCTGAAGCAGCGCGACATCTATGGTTTACTTGCCTACAACTCACGACAGAGTCCATGTACTGTGAAAGCTTTTAGTTCATATCCATACATAGAGATGACGTTATTGTTGATTTTCGATGTTTTTTTTAGTAATACATACGACCTATGAGGGAAATTTCATTTCTTTTCAAAGGAGTATACAATAAAATAAAAAGTAAATTAAAAACAAAACCATTACATTAATTGATTATAATTTATCATCTAGACTAGCAGCGGCGAGGATCGAACTCAGATCGCAGTTGAACGATATTCAACAAGCTGCGCCGCCGCTCAAGCCAAATAGCCAAGTAGCCAAAATAGCTGACTAGCTAGCTGGCTTTTACACCTCATATAGCTGGCTAGCTAAGCTATTGAAATTTCGGCTAGTTACCCATCGCTACAATGTGTAACCTTTTTTTACATTATTTATAATTAACAATTGTTATAGTACCTAATTAATATAAGTACAAATGTTGTATAACTAATTTCAAAAATGATTATTAAAAAAATATGACAATTACCAATTTTGTTTCACTCAACAAACCAAATGTCCTGAAATTAGTTAATAAATGATAGTCACTCTTCGGAAAGTTTCTCAGATTTTGATAATCTAGTCAAACAGAAGGCTTAAAGGTATACGACTAAAACAAAACGAATGTAACTTTCATTTCATAGCTGTATCAGGTTTTACTGTACAAATTAGCATAAGATTTTAGGGAATATTACCGCTTTTAGGTGGCCGGGCTGAAATATAATTTCAAGTGATTATTCTTTCTAAATATGTATTATAATTTAAAATGAAAGCGTTACATGTATTCTATATCTCTATATCTCATTATGTACTGGTATTATTTTTTGGTAGGTGTTGCAGTTTTACTGTTTTATAGTAACGAAATAATTTCAGCCCGGCCACCTGCAACCGCTAATATTTCGTATGCTATTGCATTTTAGGATTCGATTTTGTGTTGCATATGCATAAATTATAGGGTATATTTCATCTGTAGCACAATATTGCCAGTATTTTTTGTAGATTAGTGGGAAACAAGGTGGCCGGGCTGAAAACGTCAGGCTGGCCCGGCCACTAAGAAGTGCACGTAATTTCTTTTAAAAAGAGTTACATTGAAAATGAAGGTGTTACATATATTAGTATACCCGGGTACATTGGATTGATAACAATCTCATTATTAAATTCCATGGGGCCGGGCCAGCCTGACGTACATGACAACCATTGTAGTAAAACATGACTGGGAACTATAATGTAACTTGACATTGGCAGAAATAAGTACTAATTTGGATGTGGTTGGACGAGCTGATTTTGTAAGTGTAACCGTAAAATGATAACTTAACATTTTCCCCGGCTATCATAGTGTATTTTACGGGGCAGAATTAAATCTAGACATGAAGGAAGAAAAATATACTTTGTTTGTTTTTTGATTGACAGCTCTCTAAGTGGCCGGGAAGCTATAAAGCAATACCTACTGTTGCAATTGCATTGTTAGACGTAGGACAGTAGGATGCTGTGCTCATATCATGTCAATCATCTGGTACTTGGCATGGGCACGGCATCAAGACAGCCTGTCTCCCCCTGCACCTTTCTTTGATGATATTTTACTAATATATGATGATGATGAGCATGAATAAAATATTATGATTAACCAAATACTGATTTTTTATTGTAGCTACAATAATCCTGTCATCCTTAATTACCTACTTATCCTTAATAATATTATAAGCTTCGATTGTCGATAAGTAAGTTTGTAACTTTCCTGTGTAGTAGACTTATAATAAATTAAGCCTATATGATCAGTGAGAACATCATTGAGCAAAACAAACTTCAACAAGTACCTAGTTATCCTTTTTCAAGTATAAAAGCATCATTTTACAAAGCATAATTGGTAATATGTTATGCATAAAATAAATATTTATGCATTAAAATAGTCATAGAGGTAAAAAACCGATTAAAGTTAAAGCATTGATGCACTTAACCTCACTTTTACAAAAAATAAGATTTCTCTTTAACCCCATTGTATTTTTTTTTTATTTTTTTTTTAAATAAAACCTCATAATATTCGCTGTCAAACCACGCCACTTTTATTTCTGTACAAATTAAAAAAGTTTAATGCCAGCGTTCTATGGACTTCTGCCATTCTCCTTTGTGTAATTTGAGTTTTATTGTGTATTTTTGGTGGTATTTTACCCAATAAAGATCATCGATGTGCACCAGTGAAGTGAAATGAAATGAATTATGTGTTTCGTGACTTTTCAAGTTGTCTCAAAATGTCCGTGAAGAGTTTTAGTACAATGACCACCATTGTAGTAAAACATGACTTTTATGGACGGTGACTGACTGAGGACTATAATGTGAAGTGATTTATTGTGACTGGAAACTATAATATAACTCGACACTGGCAGAAATGAGCCCTAATTTGGGCTTGGTTGCCAAAATTAAAAATAAGAAGAAGAAGAATATTCGAAAAAATCATGTTTTTTTTTTTTTTTTTTTTTATACCACTAAGTTGGCAAACAAGCATACGGCCCACCTGATGGTAAGCAGTTACCGTAGCCTATGGACGCTTGCAACACCAGGGGTATCACTCGCGCGTTGCCGACCCTGAAGAAATCTCTTCACGCCCTTTTTGAAGAACCCCATGCTGTACTCCATTGGGAAAACCACGGCGGGGAGCTCATTCCACAACCTGAGCGTCCGCGGAAGAAAGCTTCTTTGAGCCCGCACAGTTCGAAACAATTCTGGTTTCAATGTGTGAGGATGGATTCCCCGTCGATGGCGCGAGTTGCGATGGTGGAAGGTAGCCGTGGGCAACAAGTCGAACAATTCCTTAGAACACTCTCCGTTGTACAAGCGGTAGAACACACATAAGGAGGCAAAGTCTCTCCTCAGACTAAGGGGCTCTAAACCGTTTGTGAGCTCGGGATCGTCAACAATTCTGATGGCACGTCGTTGAACCGAGTCTAAAGGCCCAAGTTGGTATCCAGGTGCTCCCGCCCACAGATGACAACAGTACTCCATATGAGGCCGGACCTGCGACTTATAAAGTTGTAGTCTTTGCCCCGATGTGAAGTACTGCCTGGCTCTGTTGAGCACTGCAAGCTTTTTGGATGCCAGCTTCACCTTGTCTTCCAAGTGACTTCGGAACAGTACGTCGCTGGAAATGTCGACGCCAAGGATCCCGATGCTTTGGCTGAAGTTCAAGGAAGTGTTCTTGAATTGTGGAGCCACAGACCATGGGGGTTTCTTAGCGGTGAACGCGCAGGCTTGGGTCTTGGTGGGGTTGTTATCTTTATAACAAGATTAATAGGATTCTAAAAACTTACCCCTTGAATTCATATAGGTAATTGGAAAAAACTAATAAAAGAATGGTTAAAAAACTTAAACTACGAAGAAATATAAACTTTTATTAAGGTTGTATCCTAAACTTATGCTACATTTATACATACATGTTCGTATACACAAATACATGTTAACATTAGCATTCATATACACATACAAACACACTCATCCATCACCACACAGCAATTCACAGCATTCAATTAATTTATTGTAATAAGATACACACACATACAAATATTTATAATATCATGTAAACTGCTTATTTTCTTTTTATTTCTTTATTTTATTTTATTTTCACTTAATCTGTACTTACCTGCTTCATGGAAGAGCGGGGCCTCCTAACACAGGTATTCTTTCCAGCCATTGTATTTTTAGATTAAGTTTCAATTTGGTGAAATAAATGATTTATTATAATTACTTATAGTCCAAATAGGTACGAGTAGGTACTCAAATATTTCAAAGACTACTTAATGTTTATATTTGTCCTTAATTTTGTTCAAGAGTACCAGGGGCGAGTACTCTGGCGGCGTGACCTACCGCAGGTGGTCTCTGACGCTTCGTAAGTGCTGGTTGCTGGAGGTGGTCACTATAGAAAATCTCAGTAGAATCAATGGGGTATGTCCTAATTAACGCCTAAACCTACATTATTTACCTCAGTTTCGTATAAATCCTTAAAATTAACTTTCAGGCCAATTAAATAAGGATGGTAATCCCCTGGCTGCATGAAATATATCCGCAAACACTTAACGCTGCGATTGTCCATTTAACCTCACAGTACCCGCGGGACCCGTACAATATAAGTCGCTTGCAGCCAACTTACACTTAAACTTACCTCCACCTTCTCCCCTTTGAATTTATTATAATTGTCGCATCTACGGAACTATGCCTGTTCAACTGTATTTTCTATCTCTTTTACTAATAACTTTTGTACGCATTGCAGTCTTGTTATGTTCTACGGTATAGTTTTGTAAAAGTCTAGCTTTCCGTCTAGCTTTTTTTTTTGTATACCACTTTGTTGGCAAACAAGCATACGGCCCGCCTGATGGTAAGCAGTTACCGTAGCCTATGGACGCTTGCAACACCAGGGGTATCACTCGCGCGTTGCCGACCCTAACGACCCTTTAGGCGCAGTCTGTGGTAGTATTCTGATTTTGAATTACCAGGCAGCTGATTATATTAAAAGATGTCTGGAAGTAGGTAGCTGCACTCTGCACAAGTGCACCTTGCTCATGCTTACACGTGCCTTCCGAAACACGGAAACGCTCGATTTGAAATACCACTAGGCGGTCACCCATCCTGGTACCGACAGGGGCTCTACCGCGTAATTTGGTGGTAATCGTAACGAACAGCATTAATGAATTTCATCCAATCAGGGCCCACGAATAGTCATCGTCGCGTTGTAACGAGTGCGTGTCATTGGTTGAAATAATTAATGGTGTTCGTTACGATTACCACCAAAGTTACGCGGTAGAGCCCCAGGACGGTGGTAGCTTAACTTTGCCGATGAACTAATCATGCTACACAACGAGCGCTACACCCTCAGATATATAATCTACCTGTAGAATTATTAATAGAATTATTTCAACCAATGACGCGTACGCGTTACGACGATGACCATTCGTGGGCCCCGATTGAATGAAATTCATTAATGGTGTTCGTTACGATTACCACCAAAGTTACGCGGTAGAGCCCCAGGACGGTGGTAGCTTAACTTTACCGATCAACTAATCCTGCTACACAACGAGAGCTACACCCTCAGATAATAAGTATAATAAGTATCATATATTAATCCTAGTTATAATCTACTTAGGCGTGCTAAAATTAATCATGATTTATAACAAACAAACAAATTCACTTTCGCATTCATAATATTGGTAGGGTATTTTCAATAATTGGACTGTTTTACAAAAAACTTAAACCGACTTCAAAGTACACTAAGAAGTAATCAAATCCTGATCTGATGACAATGGGACCAAACGGGAAGTGTACCCTTCCAGACAAAAAAGAATTTTCCAAATCGGTTGATAAATGACGGAGTTATGAGGTAACAAACATTAAAAAAAAAAAAAAAACAACCGAACCTCCTCCTTTTTTTGAAGTCGGTTAAAAAACCTTAACAAAACAAACTCCGTAATTACTTTATTGGGTTCTTAAACTTTAGCACCCTGTATCGGGAGGGGTTCTATCGCCCGGATCTATCCGGTTCGTCCCGGTATTTAGGTGGCCGGTGACGAAGGTTGATTACCGGGTAAGGACTGATAAGTCACGTATTCGATACCCGGGTGCTGTTTATATGTTTGCTTATCATTATCTTAGTAACTAAGCTTCCGTTGTGTATGGTTAATTATTAAACGTCTTTCTTGTGACGGATTTTCCTTTTATAGTATGAATATACTACTTAATTATACACACACGTATAAACAAACAAATACTTGCGCACACATACACGCAAGGAGAGACTCAAGAGAGACTTCTTCTTCTTCTTATTTTTAATTTTGGCAACCAAGCCCAAATTAGGGCTCATTTCTGCCAGTGTCGAGTTATATTATAGTTTCCAGTCACAATAAATCACTTCACATTATAGTCCTCAGTCAGTCACCGTCCATAAAAGTCATGTTTTACTACAATGGTGGTCATTGTAATAAAACTCTTCACAGACATTTTGAGACAACTTGAAAAGTCACGATACACATAATTCATTTCATTTCACTTCACTGGTGCACATCGATGATCTTTATTGGGTAAAATACCACCAATAATACACAATAAAACTCAAAATACACAAATTTATGAAAATAAAAATGAAAATGCTACGTCACTCTGCAAGTTCCCGCCAAAAAGTCAAGGAGAGACTTATTCACTCCCCACTAGATTTATTTTTTATTTTTAGGTTTTTTTTTTTTTTTTTCAGCTAGAACTAGTAACTAGTGGTTGTTTTTTTTTTTTTTTATACCACTAAGGTGGCAAACAAGCATACGTCCCGCCTGATGGTAAGCGGTTACCGTAGCCTATGGACGCTTGCAACACCAGGGGTATCACGCGCGCGTTGCCGACCCTGCAGAAATCTCTTCACACCCTTTTTGAAGAACCCCATGCTGTACTCCATTGGGAAAACCACGGCGGTTAAACTTAGGTCTATATCACTTCTTCATGGCTAAAACTAAGCGTAATCTAAATCTACAGGCTACAACTAGATATCCAATAGATAGCCAATCCTCTGGTTAAAATTAGGCGCCTTTTGGAAAACCCCATATCGTAGTGCTGCAGAATAATCGTAATGGGGAGCTTTCAACATCCTATTAATCCTAGGTACCTGACTGAATCGTTATGTGGTGTTTATGACCAAAGTCACTACAGGAAATAACACCACCTTTGGTGTTGCCGTATTAAAAATAGTAATATGATATAGCAACATTTTTCTGATCATACAAGATGGAGTAAGTGTATTAGCTTCATACTGTCTGCATTAAAATGTGAATAAACGTGTAAACTAAACTTTAACGTCTTTTCTATGTTCTCAAGCCATCACCAGCCCCCTACTTATATAGAATTGGTCCTTCGAGCTGGATTTGAACCAGCGACCTATGGCTCGACTGAGGTTGGTCGACGATGAGGATGAGCTACACATCGGTGGCGAGGCTTGTGATGAAAAAACGGGATAAATAAAGTCATTGAACTTTTAAGAATATACTTACCTCCAATCCTACAATAATAATAATAATAATAATCATTTATTTTCAGGCTCTAGACCCATAGTGTGTTAGTAGTTACAAAGAATGTCTTAAAAATATTGTTAGTGTCAATGTCACAGATTTGCGTTTTCACTTGTCACTTTATGAAATGAAAATATATTTATTTTGAAAAATACACACAACACTACAAAAATATTATAAATATGAAACAAATAGCACATAAAAAAAAACAAAGAGTAGTGTTGTGTTATATCAAAATTGGTCAGCGACTCAGTATAACACTGTTATCCCGAAACCGGGTAAATTTACCGGGTAAACTTTCAATAATACTTGCAGGTACCATTTTCCTAGAATAACAACATTACTTTTAATTTAATCGCGGGAAAATATTACATCCCTGGGGAACCGCGAGCGGAAACTATAGTTAGAAATAAATGAGTGAGACTGAGGGACTCACAACAAAAATGTTCTTCTCCGAAAAGCTTGTAGGTATTATCCCGAGCCGGAGATTCTAACTCCACTCTTAAGATCTCTGAGAATAAATAATTGAGGTAAGAAATTTTACATATTAAATTATTAAAAGAAACAAAAAACCCGACTGCTTAAAACAAAAATTAACTGAAAAGAGAAAAACAAGCTCTTTCATGTATAGAATGTTGAATATAACTTGAATTTTATATAAGGTATTGCAGTAGGGGACAAACCAATAACCTAAGTAAGTATTTTTTTAAATTGCATTTTTATTTTCTTCAAAATTCAGCTCAGGGTTTCTTTCAGCGTTTTCTCTAAGACGTGAAGTTCAGAAGTTGCCCAAACTGGCTAGAAAAAAAAATCCTATAACAGGTTCAGAAGTTGCACTCACTGGCTGGAAAAAAGAACACCCTGCATATATTTATATACCGCAGCCAAATAACTTTATGTTGTGTTCCTGCTCGTGAGTAACGTTGCAGAACTCATTGGGGAGGGGTCGGTAACGCGTGATGCCCCATCACGTGTGATGCAAAACCCTTGTCATCACATGCATCCATAGGCTTACGGACCGCTTACCACCAGGCGGGCCGCATGCTTGTATGCAGAGTTAGTTGCATAAAAAGAAGGTTATGAGTAAGTATTCCGCGAGAAACTGTGCCAATTTCAATAAAGAAATGTAAACCGTGCCGCCGTGGTTTTCCCAATGGAGTACAGCAAGGGGTTTCTTAAAACGGGTGTGAAGAGATTTCTGCGGGGTCGGCAACGCGCGCGTGATACCCCTGGTGTTGCAAGCGTCCATAGGCTACGGTAACCGCTTACCATCAGGCGGGCCGTATGCTTGCGTCAGGTTTTTTCATGAATCAAGGTAGTTATGTATCCCCTAGCCCCTCTGTATTAGATTAAGCGCTGGCTCAGCATCGCCAGCTATGTGTGGTCCATTTGTGTGGGCAATTTCTATGTAATGATTTTTTCAATGTCAGCAGTCGTTGCATCGGCTGGTGGCAACTGCCCTGTAATTTCTTAAACACAATATATTCACCTTAGCATCGGTGTAGCCGTTGTCATAGTTTAATTTTAGTTTTTAAAAAACCTTTTCGACGTTCCCAAAATTTGACTAGGTATTCAAAGTTTATGCAAAAAGTTTACCAAACAACATAACATAACATTCATCTTTACTATCAATCATATGATTCATCGGAAATCAAAATGTCGAATGTTCGAAACTTCGAAACACTCATAAACACGCAACTCAAACGCATTTATCTCAACAATGCATCGAAATAACGGAACAAGCACACATTCGAAGCTATAAACATGCTGTTTTATTGTATCTTTTTTATATTATCGTTGTTATACCTCGGTTATGTGGATAATGAAATACGGAATACACTCACTTATTGAGTTTTACGGGCAGTAAAGTGTAGGGATACAGATTTCGTTCTGCATTCTGTCTTTCTCTTCGTATCAGAGGTTGCAATCTATATCCAATGATATTATAATAAAGATGAGCTTCCTGAGCTTCCTTTTTTACTGTAGTACTTTTTAAGTCTTCTCAGTTTAAGTGTATTTCGAACCGGTGGTAAATTCAACTGTATGTACAATCCAATTTAACGTTCGTAAGCGCCTTACCAGGGCCTAAATTGAATAAAAAACTTTTTGATTTTGATTTTTGATTTTGAAACCTTCGCGAACTAAATTGATTGTAATATTACATCATAAGTGTGCGCGAATAGGTACTATCGATTAATATTACGGTTTTTTTATTAAATTAACTTCATACTACAGACACGTGGTTTACTTACTACACACAATTTAATCAAACATGATTTAAAAACATAATGTCCAGTACGGACCTTATATTTATATGAAAGATTTTGATAAATCTTAAGGAATTAGTGATGTTTCAGATGATTTCCACAAATTGTACAAATAAAATGTCCTAGAAAAATGGCTTTCGTTCCTCTTTTTAATAATACTTAGTGTATTATTACTGCCAAACTATAAAAATAACCTGAATATTAGACTGGGATAACGAGGTTTTATTAAATTCATTTACATTATCACAATTTGGACATCTTGGTCCGATTAATAAATAAATTATTCTAATACATTCTTTACATAAAATTTATATATGGTATTTAAATTCTATTATATTATATTTATAATATCTTTCTTTGATACATATTATTAGCTTGTATGTGTTTAATTATTATTAACTAAATAAATAATATTACAAAATTTCAGTTTTTTTTCATTCTTTTTACAGTCGATTGTTTACATAACAGTTTTACTTTACAATGTTACACAGTAGTTCAAGTTAATGAAGAGGGCTTGTTTGCAGCGGAGAAAATCCGCGCACTTATTTGAGCTTCCACTTCTTAAGTGTCTCTATTTTTCACGGGCATTTTTAGGTTTTGAGAGAGAATTTGGTCGGATGTTGCTACCATCGCCCGTTTTGCGAACCTGTCTATGGCGTCATCGATGACATCTGTGTATTATACGCAACAAAGAGTACTATTACGTTCACACTGAGTGGCGTTCAATTATTGTTGAATAAAGTGAATGCGATAGATAATACGGAACGCATGTTACAGAAAGAGATAGCTATCTGTAACCGCTAAGCCAAATTACGACAATTGTCTTAATTTGTCTACAACAATTAGCGCGTGTTAGTGCGATATCTACCTCTTCCTATTATAATATCATTATCTACACATACATGCATAGAAAAGAAGATAATAATTGATTAACAGATGCACCAACAACATAAATGGACTTTTTGGCGGGAACTTGCAGAGTGACGTAACATTTTCATTTTATTTTCATAAATTTGTGTAATTTGAGTTTTATTGTGTATTTTTGGTGGTATTTTACCCAATAAAGATCATCGATGTGCACCAGTGAAGTGAAATGAAATAAATTATGTGTATCGTGACTTTTCAAGTTGTCTCAAAATGTCCGTGAAGAGTTTTAGTACAATGACCACCATTGTAGTAAAACATGACTTTTATGGACGGTGTCTGACTGAGGACTATAATGTGAAGTGATTTATTGTGACTGGAAACTATAATATAACTCGACACTGGCAGAAATGAGCCTTAATTTGGGCTTGGTTGCCAAAATTAAAAATAAGAAGAAGAAGAACTTCATGTTGCGCGTGATAGAGCTCATTGGTGTGGGAGGTATTGCAAGGGTCCATAAGCTACGGTAACCGCTTACCATCAGGCGGGCCGGACGGTTGGTTACCGACTATGTCATAAAACGAATGCTAGTCACAATAAATTCCTACTAAAATCCAATTTGACGAAAAATAATTGTGTCTAAAACTTTGTATTCACTTATCGTTAACAAATACCAACAAAAACTTTTCCTGAAACAAACAACCTCTGAATGCAAACTGAGTTACCAAGATACGATACGCGTGTATAAAAAAAGGTGTATAAGGCTTTGTGTAATCATGAAAAATAAGCGAATTACTCCACCGGTGCGGGCATGAATGTGTAAATTTCAATTCCTCACTGAGTGACGTGTTATTTTCGCTATCAAGCACAAAGCTGCTTTGCTCCTTTGCTCGCACTTTATATTTCGCGTTCATTCTATGCCAGGGAGAGTATCTCTGTATATTTGTTTTGTTTATTCACTTAAGCTATGTACTGCGGGTATATTATGTGTCTTTATTGAAATCGGTTTTGCTATAAGCTAATTTAGGCTTCTATAACTGCTTTGCTTGGTTGCAAATATAACCGTTTTCGACTTTGTAATATTTCTATAGATTTTGCGGTTATTTCAAATTGATACTGATTGCAAGAGATAGATTTTTTTCTGGATTTGTAACATTTCAGATATAGAATATCTGATTTTTTCAGGCGATGACAACTCAGCCGTAGTGACGTAGGTACGTATTCAAACTGCATTTTTCACTGCATAAGGAGGATGACGAAACCAAATAAACAAAAAACCGGCCAAGTGCGAGTCAGACTCGCGCACCGACGGTTTCGTACAAACCTGTAGGTATATAAGTAAATGGTAGTATAGACCTGAGTATTTGATATGAATTTCAATTTATGACGTATTAAAAAAAACTACTTGTTCGAGCGCGTCGGCACTACGGCGCGGCGACGGGCTGCGCGGGCGCGCGGGCCAGGGGCCGCTGCCTCAGCCGACCACTTGCCTTGAAGCCAGCGAAGAGGCCACACGCATTTTGGATTGTCTCCCTCCACTAAGAGTTTTAGTTTTACACCTATTAATTACAGTCCACGCTTTTTATTTAAGTCTATAGATAGGACCCTAACAATGTTTTTTTTTGGTCCTTCGAGCCGGATTTCGGATCCGGCTCGAAGGACCATTGTTAGGGTCCTATCTAAAGACGCACGTCGCCGCGCCGTAGTGCCGACGCGCTCGAACACTACTCGTTCAAACCAATTTTCGGTGGAAGTTTGCATCGTAATGTACATCATATTTTTTTTTTTAGTTTTATCATTCTCTTATTTTAGAAGTTACAGGGGGGACACACATTTTACGGAAGTGTCTCTCGCGCAAACTATTCAGTTTACAAAAAATATATATTTGAAATCTCAATATCATTTTTGACGACTTATCCATAGACTCTCCAAATTAATGGGTTTTAGTAAAAAAAAAATTGAGTTTCAGTTTTAAGTACGGGGAACCCCCAAAATTTATTGTTTATTTTCTATTTTTGTGTGAAAATCTTAATGCGGTTCACAGAATACATCTACTTACCAAGTTTCAACATTATAGTTCTTATAGTTTCGGAAAAAAGTGGCTGTGACATTCGGACGGACAGAAATGACAGACATGACGAATCCATAAGGGTTCCGTTTTTTGCCATTTGGCTACGGAACCCTAAAAAGGAATAACTGTAATGGTTATGCCCTTTCCGTTACACCCAGTATCCATGTAAAAAAGAGACAAAAATGCCCTCTTATCAAATGTAGTCATAAATCTAGAGTTTATAGCCGATATAAAATCTATCCAATTATTCGCAGAAATAAATAAGTGTATTCACGGCACTCACTTGTAAAGTTAAACACTTTATAAAAGAACTACTACAAACCGTACACACCAATCAAACACCTAGACGCAGCTATTTACTAGTGATGTGATGTGACCACATAAAAAATGGTAAAATTTTGTTTATGACTATACTATTTTTTCTTTAGATAAAATAATCTTAGTTTTCCCAGTGTTAATTAACTTCCATAAGATTGAGTTTATTATAAGTAAGTATCCTTTCATTTTCAATCTCTCGGGAACTCTGTCCGTCTAACTTTCAGGCTTCTTACTCCTAAATTAGGAAAAATAGTCATTATTACAATTTATGCGTTTTAATAGCTAGAACTTGTGTCATGAAATATACAAAAATACTCTTAATAATGATGTTATTCATATGTACTTGAGTAAAATTCAACTTATCGATTCCAGAATTCAGTTCACAACACTACTACGTATTCCCGACATCAAATTCAATTCGATTTTAGTTGCTTCAATTGGAAAGAATTTCGTTTTGGAGCGTCATAAAATAGCTTGCGAACGTCGCGCCCCTGCCGGCCGTTGTCGGTACTATAGAACTCTCTGGAGCGAATAATTCACCACTGCCCGCGTCAAACATTTATTTACGCACACCTTGGACTCTATGACAAGGGTTAAGGGTACAATTTAGAATGTTTTCTTGGAGCAAAGGTTGGTTTATACCAGCTTCGGCAAGCAGCCGCATTGAAAATCCTTTTAAAAAGAATTGAGCGTCCCCACGCTGCAAACCTTTAGAGATAAGTTTTTTTTTTAAGTATGAAGTAAGTATATTTGTTATGGTTATTTTAACAACATAATAAAGTAGGTATTTCTTTTGCTGGGGCTCGGTGGGTCATCCTCTAACTGCAACGAGCGAACCGTCTCTAAGTGCTTTCATCTGGCCACATCACCACTTTTCCTATTCAAACATAAAAATACGTCGTCGTCGGAACGGACTTTTTGGCGGGAGCTTGCAGAGTGTAATGCGTTTTCGTTTTTATTTTCATAAATTCGTGTACCTATTTTGAGTTTTATTGCAAACTCGCATCCGTTAAATCAATATCAATATGTCATTTATTCAGCTTAGGCCCTGGTTTTTTTTATACGACCAAGTCGGTAAACAAGCATACGGCCCGCCCGATATTAAGCGGTTGCCGTAGCCATATGCACGCTTGCAACACACGATGCATCACTCACGCGTTACCGACCCTACCCCCCTCCCCTATCAGCTCTGGCAACCTTACTCAAGCGCAGGAACACAACTTTACACAACATAAAGTTATTTGGCTGCGGTATTCTGTAAGGTCCTTCCCCAGTCGAGCTGCGCTACGCTCTATCTCTCTCTTACCACCGGTTCGGAATACACTTAAACTGAGATGACTCTCAAGAATATTAATAACTAGCTGTCACCCGCGGTTTCGCCTATGTCCTTCTCCATACCATAGGCTATCTACATGCCAAATTTCATGATGATCCGTTAAGTAGTTGAGGCATGAAGGCGTAACAAACTCACTTTCGCATTTATAATATTAGTTAGTAGTTAGGATAGTTAGTAACTTTGCTATGAAATAAATAGTAGACGCAACAAACATAATTCCGAAAAAAGACGTTTCTTGTACGGCCCCCTTTAATTTTAAATTTTATTTCATTTTATTATGCGGTAATAGAAATACATATTCAGTAAAAATTTCAACCGTCAACCTATTACGGTTCATGAGATACATCCCACTGGCAGACAGACGGACGGACGGACAGCGGAGACTTAGTAATGGATTTTGGCACCCTTTGGGTACCGTAACCTAAAAAGGCAACCTTGTCATACCCTGATGAACGAGGAGACTTTTTATTCATCCATGCTCGTACGGACACCGTGGGGACACTGAGCAGTTAATATATTATTATTGTCATTCAGACAGTTTCCAACTACTGCTGAAAAGTATTATATCATAGACAAAGCTTGACAAAACCTACTATAAGGTGGCTCATTACGTGGAAGACAAGAATATATGGTTGTAGTAGCTTCTCTCTGCACCTGCATCCCCCCTGGCTAAGTGACAATTGTATGAATAAGCATAATATATATATTGTACAAGTATTTGGAAAAAAGCTGTAATATGAAAGATTTTCTACAAAAAAAAAAGCCTTGCTGAGTTTCTTGCCGCAGTCGATTCGTTTTTTAAACAAATACTTCACGAAATACAATTTAAATAGTTGATGTCGTTACGACACCGCTTTTTGAGAATCGAGCTGTAGGTTCCTAACAGCACCACCGAAATCTTTAGCTTTACTTGGCCGAAAACAGTGGAAGTTGCAACTGCCTTCTCATTGCCAATCTCCTTGCTAATGTCCATTCGCGACGGTTTCCACTTACCTCAGGTGGACTGTATGCCTGGTCACATAAAGTCGTAAACTACAGTCCTGCTCAAATCATTGACCCATTGCCACAGAACTAATATCACGTATCGTCGTATTACTCCAATTATTGTTCCCTCTATAGACGCAGGCATACATTGTAGGTATTTGCCTGATTTATGTAGGCGCGTAATCTCTGGCCATGTACAGTCGAAAACTAATTTGGTACCCATTTAAGGTTGAATATCCAGCAAACGTATAGAGGAGCTATTGACAAAGCGTGGCGCTGACGTTACTAGGGGCAAGCTCTCTGATATACCAACCCGCTATAGAGCTTTCGACCTATTGCCTTGTAAGTGTTCATAGAACATATCTAGGAAATGTGTCCCATATTATTGACCGTGACTCTACCTACATCATATATCATTAATTTCCAAATTTCTTTTAATACACGGAGCGAGTCTTATTATTTTTAACCGACTTCAAAAAAGGAGGAGGTTCTCAAATCGGTTGTATTTTTTTTTAAGTAATTGTTAAATTTAAAGTATTTGTTACCTCTTAACTCCGTCATTTATTAACCGATTTGGAAAATTATTTTTTGTTTGGAAGTGTACACTGCCCGTTTGGTCCCAAAGTCATCAGCAGGATTTGATTACTTCTTAGTGTACTTTGAAGTCGGTTTAAGTTTTTTGTAAAACAGTTATTTAAAATTATTCGGTACCTAATGGTTTGGAGAATCCAAATCCAATTTTATATTATTTTATTTGCTTTGCACATTTTATTGAATAACTTTACCTACGTAAGTGATAAGGTTTAATATGTGTTATTAATTAACATCATCATTCAAAGAAACATCAATAATGTTCATACAAGTAATGCCGATGAGCTGTGAAATGTCTTCCCATGTCGACGCGTCTATCATCATCATCAAATCCGATTCCAGATATGCTGCTTCCACTGAAATATAAGTAATTGCTGGATAATCCAGGATATCCCTATGATCAAATTTATATAAGTTTTTTTTTAATGGAAAGCTGACTTTGCCTACGTAAGCAGGTAGGCAGGACATTTGCAAAGTGGCGTTGCCTTTTCTTTTATAATTTCATAAATGGCATTTACGGTTGAAACATTAGGCCCTTGGCCATCCGATACAAAATTATTCGGCCAAGACGTGGGCAAACGGTTGGTCTTGTCTTGGTCTCTGGGGACTGGAAAGTGACGTTTTCGCCCGTACAGTGTGGAAACGCCGCCAGTGTCATGAATACCATAGAGTATTTAGATGACCTTTTATTTTAGATAACAGTTTGTTTTTGTATATTTTTTTATCTTTTATACATATTGTAAATATTATTTAAGTTCCATTAAAAATGTTCTTAATTATATCTTATAATTTTTTTAATAGTGTAATTTGAATTTCAATGAAGGCGCATCCAGTGTAATGAAATTAATTCAAGTTGTCTCAAAAATTCCGTGAAAAGATTTCAAAGACTAAAGAAAATGGGTGTAGGTCTCGCAAAATGTTTTCTAGGAAATGTTCGTGGTCAGATTATTTTAGTCAATCTTATCAGAAGCCTATTTAAAAGATTTATAAGGTTTAAATTCAAGCAATTAGATAGAATCGATATTAACCACCTGAAAATTCAAGGAGTTTCGTGGTATGGTGGCTAATGGCTACCTAAATGGATCAACTAAACGTTTATTCTTATTAGGTACCTATACAGCCTTTAATTATGACGTATTACGGGGAATAAAAATAGATTGATAGTGCGTACCTCTCATTTGATTGATATTGTTTACAATTTTCTTCATATTAGACAGCTCCTTTTCAATTTTAGCTTTGATGTTATCGAAAAAGTCTGGGTCGTTCATATCGTCTGAAGATTTGCATGGCTTATCCATTCTTGGAATAAATATTTCAAATAAAAAAATATTTTTAGTAGTTATTTCAGATATTGGCAATGAAAAATAGAAAAGTAAAAAATGCAATTTTCCCTCCTTCAATATACTTTTTTATATTCTTAAACAGTGTAATTATTGCCAACTCATAAGTTCATCTTTGAAGATTTTAGGCAAGTAATAAATTAATTATATTTTTATTAAGGCTTTTTGTAAGTATTTAAATATTTTTATCAATTCGCTACTACCAAACTAATTTCGCAAACTTCAATCCGACAATCGTTCCATAAAAAAAGTTGTCAACCGTCCAAAAATAACTGAATAACGGAAAGCGACGCGGGAAAAGGTAACTTTTTAAATATCGAATGTAGGTCAACCATTGCACGCGATCGCCGACAAACAGCCAGATAATACCAGACCAAAGAGTTTTATTAAAGCCCGCGTAAAATTCGATTGAAAAATATATTTATTGGTAGCCTATCGACAATTAGCACAAACAATGGTGCCAATCATCGCGAGCGAACTAAATCTGTTTTTGGATGAGTTTTGGTATGTGAGCCGCGTCACTAACTGAATGTCATTGGATTTATAAATACGATCAGCTCCAGAAATAGGTAGCTACAGGTTTTCCAGGCGTACCGACTAAAATAAAGTAGCCTGGATCCGTTAACAATATTATTGTCTTAGGCTTGCAAGTGGGTGCGTCGATCTGTAATAGTGAGTGTTTAATAAGCTTTGCTTGCGCTTATCTCTTGTATATTATTTTATATTGTGCTGATATGGATGAGGACGATGTCCAACAGTTTTCATTGCGCTGGCACAACCATCAGGTAGGTAAGTAATTGTTTTAATTAGAACACACCCACAGAAGGCACAGGTACACTGTTATACATCCTTATTTTTTCTCAATTGCCTCACGCTTCACCCCTGCTACAAGCTTTTTATTGTCACTCGTTTTTAAATAAATACTTTATGAATTTCAAAAAAAAAATTCTTCAATTATTTAAAAACAGAATAATAGGTAATTGAGGACTATAGTTATAATTAGTTGACGTAGTTATAATTAAGAAGAAATTATTATATTAAGGTCAGAAAACAACAGAAAACAACTTGCTAGACTTAACTCAAACACAACAAAATCTTACTCATCTTCAATACATTAATTCAAAAATTAGTCCTCGCGACTTTTTCATTCATCAATAACCGGTATTTCTTTTTTTTCTTTTTTGAACTCAGAGTTACGGTTTCGGTATTCGAATCTGCATGCTCTTATCGTAGACCACTGAACCACAACGGCATTCAATAAAGTTGTAATTGGTTCAAACACATTATGCAAATACTTGAAGTACATACAATAAAGGAATTGTTCAACCTAATTCCACCATCCCCATTTTTACACCGAACCACAAGACGCCGGGAAAATTTTCACCCGTACGTTGTTGACATACCGAAAATACGGACACAGCGTTTTGCATCCTCATTTATAATGCGGACAGCAAGGGAGTGGAACTTGCTTCCGGCGTCTGTGTTTCCTGACGCCTACAATCTAGGAACTTTCAAGGCCAGAGTGAATAGGTTTCTTCTGGGTAAGCGTGTTTCATCTTAGGCTTCGTCATCGCCCCTTCTGGGCGGGTCAGTGGCCAAACGCAAGCCCATTTAATTAAAAAAAAAAAAAAAAAAAAAAAAAGTTATTTACTGATAAGCTTGGGTTTCATGACGGAACTACAGAATAGATAACAGATGGCGGAACTATTGCAGTTCTGCTGTGGCATGGGATACACGAATTACACGAACTGAATCTGAAATGCATCTCGCGGAACTCACCGTCTTATTCCAATTAATCTTCTTTCTAGTCTTAGAGCGTGCAGATTTCCCCAGATAATTTTCTTTGCCGCCTGGTAAATTATAAATTTTTGCTGGATTTTGCTTAATTTGTAGTCTTAAGTTAATAAGTTAGTTTTAGCTGAAAACAAGGCACAAACATACACTTTCCTTTCGTTTACTCAGTACTTTCAACAAACAACAACTTTTCGACTTTTATTATTCGTAGCCTATAGCCTTATTCATTACTTAAATATTATTTAGAAAAATATATTAACTTTTACTTTTAGCGTATTTTCTAAAACCTGATACAGTTAGTTTCTTAGCTATTGTGACCTGCATAAATACATGATACCGCCTGCCTTCGATATAAAAATAAAATAATAGATATTCATCGATCTATGCAAGCGAAATTGCATTTTAAAATGTCCCGTTTTACTTAATTGTATTCGTAGAATGCTTCAAAGCTTGTACATAAGCGTAAACACTAAAATAAATAGACAACTAATACCACATTTTATTACATTAATAGAATTTATACCTACGTCGCTCCCAATTAACAAACATTTATGTCGCAGCTGTTTACGATCAATCCGTCATATAATTTTATATATTCTTCGACATGTGATTGTTAATTTTTTTGAAATTACTTTACTATATTTTTTTAGTTAAACTTTTCTCATGAGAATTCCAAAAAATAATTGGTGTCCGATCGGTTGTCAACATCAATATCACACAATCGACTAACTGCCGGTTCGATATAGACGGTTCGTAGTCGATTGACCCTCCATAACTACACAATCCAATGCACATTACTATCAATCGTCGTTAATTGAAAATGATCGAACAAACAAGCTATGTTGATCATGCTGAATGAATCGGCATAATCGCACTTATTTTTATTCGTAGTTTGTGGACGTCCGCCCAATATAGACAATGTGTATTTTGGTTTATCGATGTTTTTGATCGACTACAGTTTAATGGCTTTTTGGAGACAACATCGACACTGGTCATATAACCAGTGCATTCTTGCTCTTGAGAGACAGTTGTACCCACTTCCCATCAGGTGGATGACCTGGCTGCATGTCCTGAATCTGAATCAGATTGCTATTTTTATAAAATTGTGATATTATGGATGATTGCCAAACGTGTTTTGTAAAAGGGGAAAATTTTGTTGTTTGTATCAGTATCAATAATACATACCTACTATGGTCCGTATTCTAATTATTATGTAGAACATGTTCAAGTCAAGTTTTGAGTCGAGATAATAACAATTGAATTTGGAACCTGCACCAATGACATTAAGGTTTATTTTAGATTAACAAGATCTAATGAGACTTGATCTGGCCTTACAATCAATTATGCAGTATTTGACTATTAGGTACTACTGCAATCATCAAAAACAGGACTTTCAATTCGTACAAATGACGGATTTATCACAACAGCTGTAACACAATCATAAACTAAATAATATTGTTTTAAACTACAGAACAGTGTCATCGGTGCCCTAGGGCGCATGCTGACCACTGGAGCCCTGACTGACGTCACTCTAAGCGCCAGCGGGACTTCGGTGAAGGCCCATAAGCTTGTATTGGCATCATGCAGCCAGTACTTTGCTCAATTGTTCAAGGTAATGATGAAGCATTAAGTACCTAGTTACAGAACGCGACATATAGCTGCGCGTGGCGAAAAACGGAACGGATTTGTTTCGGTCCACATAGGAAGTGCTAGCCAGCCCTGCCTTATACTTTGGGGATTTATCTGGCGCGCACTGTACCTGTATTTATATTTTTTGTTATTTTTCTGGCAACAACCAAAATTAGGGATCCTACAAATTAGGTTCTCAATTGACGTATTTAATTTCCTTAATAAAACCGATACTCATACTTAAAGTTAAGGGGTACATAATAACAATCGTTAGAAGAAACGTTGAAGGCACGCTTACCTTATCCGGTCACGGTATTTACACCCTTAACGCGATTATTAATAGCAAATTAATAAGTTTATATAATAAAACAAATAGGTTCTCGCATTGTTCTATCAATTGAAAAGAATAGCGCTCCAATTAAAAACAAAAACAATCAAGGAAAAATAATGCAAAGTTTTGTGATTTTTGGTCTTGGTCCGCGCTGCGCTAAATTGCGTCTCAGTATACACTCAGCTTATACCATGTCTTTATTCTCAGGACGTGGAGGCAGAAACCAACACGCTGGTCGTGGTCCTCGGCTGCGACGCGACTGAACTGAAGCTCCTACTCACGTTCATGTACACGGGAGAGGTGACTGCTTCCAAGAAGATCCTGCCTTCTTTACTACGGCTCGCGCAGACTTTGAAGGTTTCTGGATTGACTGATGCAGATACCGTGAGTATTTCTGACAGATGCTTTTTGGGAGACGTCTATCCATTGGTTGAACAACTTTATTCCTCGTAGATATCCATGTTTTCCGTTTCAGTCATACCTTCTATCCTACAGTGGATATTTTGCCTGGCCAGTTAGCGTAGTTGATAAGACCGTAAGAGTACCATTGGAACGAGGTAGAGAGTAGTGTTTATTCGCTCACCTCACAGAATACCGCGCCCAAATAACTTTATGTTGTGTCCACCTCGACGATCCGCAGTGGGCACGCGTGGCGGAGTATCTGCTCATTCCCTTTCACCCTCATTTGTGAAAGGAGGCCTGTGCTCAGCAGAGGGCTATTATAGGCTGATGATGATGAAGAGAGGATTTTTAGATAGGTAAATAAAATAAAAATAAATAAAATAAAATAAAATAGCTTTATTTTTGCCTTACATTATTTCAGCATCTATGGATCTTAAGTATATAATATTTTAACTTACATGCTAGTGTTTATAACCTAATAGTTTATTTTCTTATTAATTTGTTAGTAGTGTTAGATCGATAAATGAGTAAGATAAGTTTTGTTAGTTTTTTATTAGTGTTGTCTAAGGTCCGCTGTTGGCGGTAAAAGCCTCCTCCAGCTGTTTCCATCTCTCTCTGTCTCGAGCGATTCTGCTCCATACTTTGCCTGCAACTCTGACTATGTCGTCGCTCCATCGTTTGTGAGGTCTGCCTTTTCTTCGGGTTTTGTCCATTAGGTACCAATTTGTTGTGATTTTGGACCATCTGTCGTCTGTAGCTCTTTGTATATGTCCGGCCCATTTCCATTTCAGATGTAGAACTCTCCGCGCTGCATCTTTGGCTTTTGTTTTTTGTCTAACCACACTGTTTTTGATTTTGTCTTTCAATTTGATACCCATGTAGCTTCTTTCGATCCCTCTTTGGCATACCTTAACTTTTTCTAGACTTTCTTTTGTCAGAGCCCATGTCTGGCAAGCATTAGTAAGGCAAGGGAGTAGACAAAGTTCCATAGCTTTAGTTTTCAATTTCGTTGGCAATTTGCTTTTAAAAATCTCTTTCATTATCCAGTATTTATTCCATGTCGACTAGGTTCTTCTCTCTATTTCATTTTCCGTACATGATTTGAATGTATTCAGATGGCCCAGATAAACGTACTATTCCACGTATTCAATGTTCTCAGATAGTAAATTAATCGGGGATTTCTCTACATTTGTCATCATCATTTAGATAGGTAGAGCAGTGTTAATTCTCTCAAAGAGCAGCTCGACTGGGGAAGCACCTCCACCTTACAGAATACCGCAGCCAAATAACTTTATATTGTTTTCCTGCGTGTTAATTAGGTACAGTCATTGGGGAGGGGGAAGGGTCGGTAACGCGTGTGGATTGCCTTGTGTGTTGCAGGCTACGGGAACCGCTTATCATCAGGTGTCATACATTTTTCTGAAATTAAAATAATGCTATGTAGTGGCAGTGACGCCAAACAATTACCGTGCCAAGACTTCGATTTCTGACAATGGGTATAGAGTTTTCGGTTAAGTAAAATATTGTAAGGAAACTATTGCACTTCAGTACAATATTGTATGCACTACAAAGTCTGGTTAGCTACCACCCTCAAGATACAATCTGTTGTCAAGCACCTACAGTGTTCAGCCTTCTGTATTACAAAGCCAGTTCCCAGTTGTTTGTTGTTCTAACCGGGCGTAATTAGGGCTAGGGCCCCAAACTTGTGTAAGCAAAAATTAATAAAAATGTTACCCTTCATTTGGTTTCAGATAGAAGGGCCCTCCCAACAAATTTGGATACAGGAACCGTCTAGGGCAAGCTACGCCACTGGTTCTACACAATGATAAGAGAGAAGTTAGCCCATATTCTATTATTGGTATCTATGTCTTCTCAATTCCAGAATTCATCAACGCTAACATCAACTGAACCAGAAATAACCCAAGAAGAACAGCTCACATCACCCATAAACCTGGAAACAAAAAACGACGCTACTCCTCACCTGATCAACGACAACTCAAGCGGCAGCTCAAAACTGAACTACGACGAGATATTATCACCGAATACTGATAAAGAACTGAACTATGACTTCGGTGGACGCGAGAAGGACAGATTAAGCAAATTGGACCAGATTGTTCAGAACTTGTACAGCACGCATAAGATTGTGAGTCCTACTAGTGTCGCGCCAACTTCTATCAGTGGTAAGTTATTTTGTTTACATGGTATGGAAGTCTGAACCAAGAAGAGTAGTGTGAGAGAGGAAGGGATGTATCTAGCAGTAAAGTACTAGAAAAATATATATAAATTGGTGGGGGTAGGTCTGCCCAATACTACCATACCAGAGTTTGCCAATGACAAGTATTTCCATGAGGCTGCTGTCAGTTAAAAATAGTAGTTGGATTCACATTGAACTGTCAAAATAGAGTAATCTATTGTCAATGGTTTGGAATCGATGCTAATGTTTTGTCGTTTCATCCCTTTCACATTTCTATCTTCTCTTCTACTTTTCTTCGATTTCGTTTTAGTGTTTTCCAATTCCAATAAGATAAGGAATATTTGTAGATCCCCCCGAACCGTACGACAGAAAATGGCGCGTGACCAACTCAGTGTGCACGATATGCAACAAGCGGCTCAGTAACCAGTACAACCTGCGCGTGCACATGGAGACGCACGCGGGGCGGCGGCACGCGTGCCGCGCCTGCGACCACGTCTCGCGCTCCCGCGACGCGCTCCGGAAGCACGTCGCCTACAGGCACGCGCCCGCCGCGCTCGCGCACAGGCGGGACTTGTGAAACATACACAAGGCCCACTCGCGACAACCTGGGGCTCTGCCACGTATCTCCAATCAGGGCCCAACAATGGTCTTCGTCGTACCGCGTCATGGGATGAAATCATTAATGGTGTTCGTTACAATTACCATCTTGGGCAGCAGCGGATCCAGGTAGGGGGGCTAAAGGGCTCAAGCTGGGAGGGACCCCACCCAAAAGCATCTGAGTACTCGGCTGTGTGAACTTGGCACCCGACTTTGAAAAATCGAAATTATTATTTTTGATTCTTATAGATCTTCGTTAGTAGTTGATTGTAGTGAAAACCATTTCGTTTGTAGTAGCTCCAAAAAAAAGTTAGAGGCCTTTGAAAATTTCCTGCAACGGGTGAAAGTCGGGACTTTGGAAATTCGAAATTATTCGTTTTGATTCTTGTAGACCTTGGTTTGTAGTTGATTGTAGTGAAAAAAATTTTTAATGTAGTAGCTCCAAAAAAAAAATATAGGACTTTGAATAAAAACCTAGCACCCGACTTTGGTAAATCGAAATTAATCTTTTTGATTCTTGTAGAACTTCGTTAGTAGTTGATTGTAGTGAAAACCAATTCGTTTGTAGTAGCTCCAAAAAAAAGTTAAGAGGCCTTTGAAAATTTCCTGCAACGGGTGAAAGTCGGGACTTTGGAAATGCGAAATTATTCTTTTTGATTCTTGTAGACCTTGGTTTGTAGTTGATTGTAGTGAAAACCATTTCGTTTGTAGTAGCTCCAAAAAAAAGTTAGGCCTTTGCATAATTTTTATCACCCGATTTTGGAAAATCAAAATTATTCGTTTTGATTCTTGTAGACCTTGGTTTGTAGTTTATTGTAGTGAAAACCATTTCGTTTGTAGTAGCTCCAAAAAAAAGTTAGAGGCCTTTGAAAATTTCCTGCCACGGGTGAAAGTCGGGACTTTCAACATTCGAAATTATTCGTTTTGATTCTTGTAGACCTTGGTTTGTAGTTGATTGTAGTGAAAACCATTTCGTTTGTAGTAGCTCCAAAAAAAAGTTAGGCCTTTGCATAATTTTTTTCACCCGAGTTTAAAAAATCTAAATTATTCGTTTTGATTCTTGTCGACCTTGGTTTGTAGTTGATTGTAGTGAAAACCATTTCGTTTGTAGTAGCTCCAAAAAAAAGTTAGAGGCCTTTGAAAATTTCCTGCAACGGGTGAAAGTCCGGACTTTCGAAATTATACGTTTTGATTCTTGTTGACCTTGGTTTGTAGTTTATTGTAGTGAGAACCATTTCGTTTGTAGCAGCTCCAAAAAAAAGTTAGAGGCCTTTGAAAATTTCCTGCCACGGGTGAAAGTCGGGACTTTGGAAATTCGAAATAATTCTTTTTGATTCTTGTAGACCTTGGTTTGTAGTTGATTGTAGTGAAAACCATTTCGTTTGTAGTAGCTCCAAAAAAAAGTTAGGCCTTTGCATAATTTTTTTCACCCGATTTTGGAAAATCTAAATTATTCGTTTTGATTCTTGCTGACCTTGGTTTGTAGTTGATTGTAGTGAAAACCATTTCGTTTGTAGTAGCTCCAAAAAAAAGTTAGAGGCCTTTGAAAATTTCCTGCCACGGGTGAAAGTCGGGACTTTGGACATTCGAAATTATTCGTTTTGATTCTTGTAGACCTTGGTTTGTAGTTGTAGTGAAAACCATTTCGTTTGTAGTATTCTTGTATTGCAGCTACTACAAAGTTAATGGTTTTCACTACAATCAATTACAAACCAAGGTGTACAAGAATCAAAATGAATAATTTAGATTTTCCAAACTCTGGTGAAAAAAATTATGCAAAGGCCTAACTTTTTTTTGGAGCTACTACAAACGAAATGGTTTTCACTACAATCAACTACAAACCAAGGTCAACAAGAATCAAAACGAATAATTTAGATTTTCCAAAGTCCCGACTTTCACCCGTGGCAGGAAATTTTCAAAGGCCTCTAACTTTTTTTTGGAGCTACTACAAACGAAATGGTTTTCACTACAATCAACTACAAACCAAGGTCGACAAGAATCAAAACGAATAAATTAGATTTTCCAAATTCCCGACTTTCACCCGTGGCAGGAAATTTTCAAAGGCCTCTAACTTTTTTTTGGAGCTACTACAAACGAAATGGTTTTCACTACAATCAACTACAAACCAAAGTCGACAAGAATCAAAACGAATAAATTAGATTTTCCAAGTCCCGACTTTCACCCGTGGCAGGAAATTTTCAAAGGCCTCTAACTTTTTTTTGGAGCTACTACAAACGAAATGGTTTTCACTACAATCAACTACAAACCAAGGTCTACAAGAATCAAAAGGAATAATTTAGATTTTCCAAACTCGGGTGAAAAAAATTATGCAAAGGCCTAACTTTTTTTTGGAGCTACTACAAACGAAATGGTTTTCACTACAATCAACTACAAACCAAGGTCTACAAGAATCAAAACGAATAATTTAGATTTTCCAAAGTACCGACTTTCACCCGTGGCAGGAAATTTTCAAAGGCCTCTAACTTTTTTTTGGAGCTACTACAAACGAAATGGTTTTCACTACAATTAACTACAAACCAAGGTCAACAAGAATCAAAACGAATAATTTAGATTTTCCAAACTCGGATGAAAAAAAATATGCAAAGGCTTAACTTTTTTTTGGAGCTACTACAAACGAAATGGTTTTCACTACAATCAACTACAAACCAAGGTCTACAAGAATCAAAACGAATAATTTAGATTTTCCAAATTCCCGACTTTCATCCGTGGCAGGAATTTCTCAAAGGCCTCTAACTTTTTTTTGGAGCTACTACAAACGAAATGGTTTTCACTACAATCAACTACAAACCAAGGTCTACAAGAATCAAAAGGAATAATTTAGATTTTCCAAACTCGGGTGAAAAAAATTATGCAAAGGCCTAACTTTTTTTTGGAGCTTCTACGAACGAAATGGTTTTCACTACAATCAACTACAAACCAAGGTCTACAAGAATCAAAACGAATAATTTCGAATTTCCAAAGTCCCGACTTTCAGCCGTTGCAGGAAATTTTCAAAGGCCTCTAACTTTTTTTTGGAGCTACTACAAACGAAATGGTTTTCTCTACAATCAACTACTAACGAAGCTCTACAAGAATCAAAAAGAATAATTTCGATTTTCCAAAGTCGGGTGCTAGGTATTTTTTCAAAGTTCACTAATTTTTTTTGGAGCTACTACATTCAAAATTTTTTTCACTACAATCAACTACTAACGAAGATCTATAAGAATCAAAAATAATAATTTCGATTTTTCAAAGTGGGGGGCCAGGAATTTTTCAAAGGCCTCTAATTTTTTTTTGGAGCTACTACAATCGAAATGGTTTTCACTACAATCAACTACTAACGAAGCTCTACAAGAATCAAAAAGAATAATTTCGAATTTCCAAAGTCGGGTGCTAGGTATTTTTTCAAAGTCCTATATTTTTTTTTGGTGCTACTACATTCAAAAATTTTTTCACTACAATCAACTACTAACGAAGATCTATAAGAATCAAAAATAATAATTTCGATTTATCAAAGTCGGGTGCCAAGTTCACACAGCCTGAGTACTCCCCTGATAAATCGGTCAATACCCTCAGCCACCCATACCGAAATTCTGAATCCGCCACTGAACCTGGATTGAAATTTTAATAATTTAAAGTTCAATAACCCGTAACATAAGTTCTGTAACGCAAACATATTTTTTGGTGCGTTTGGGTTAAAATGACATAAGAGTTAAATAATTAAAATGTTACCCTGGTGGGTTTCAGCGGCAGTTTATCCCAAGCAACTACAAAAGAGGTGTTTTCAGATAAGATTTGATCTTCTTTTATGTATGCCCATTGCACTGAATTTCATATCTATTACTAAAGGTCTGCTTATCAGCAGACAATGTCTGGAAATCTTGAATGTGTACTTTTTTTATTTTACCACTTCAAATTTCATAAAAAAAACGATGTTTGTATTAATTCTAATCTACATTTGTGGCGTGACGTGTGCAGTAAATTCAATTGTACTTTCGAAATGCATACATAATACCAAATACAATGTACACGCAAAAAGTGGGCCGGCTGTTACTTAACCCAATTAATTAATAATACCCAGGAAAGACAAATTGCAATCAGGGCGTCACTTGTCGATACGTATGTATGTAAAGGTTACAATGTAACTAATTTTAGCTAAAGTTTTGTAGAAATCTCGTTTCGATGTAAGTCCAGAATATTTAAACGCATTGTATTGACTCGTATGGCAAATTTAATTCGGGTTTTTGCTTTCAAACTAAAGTGTAAACAAGGTATTCAAACTTGAAACTACATACATACCAATTTCCTACAAAGCCAAAAAGTTATTAAAATGTAGAAATTTTTACATAATATTTTATTTAGGTATTTATAAAAAGACAAACTTTACAGTTTACACCATAAAAATAAAACACCCACCGACGACTGATGGTGTATAAATGTTTATAAAAGACGCTTCATTATTTTTTATTTTGAAATATTATAATAAAACATGGGACGTGAGACTTCGTCAGATACGGCTCTCAACAGGCAGATCAAGAAAAATATAAGAAGGGACCTCCGATGCGCCAATACACGCGCCATTATGGCAGCCATAGAGCAAAATCGGGGGTCGAAGGTCTTTGCCTGTCAGCTAGGAAGAAGCCATTTGACGAAACTCAAAGCCTCAAATGGAAAAATTGTTTCTTCTAAGCCGGAGATCCTTGCGGAAGTTGAAAACTTCTATGGACAGCTGTATACAACACGTGCGGCGGAACCAGTAGTCCACAGCACAGATGACCCAAGAGCCCATCTCACGCGCCACTACACCGAAGACCTTCCGGATGTTGATCAGGACGAAGTCAGGGCGGCTCTCAGACAGCTTCGTAATAACAAAGCTCCGGGGGATGACGGTATAACGGCAGAGCTCCTGAAGGCGGGGGCAACTCCAATTTTGAAGGAACTCGCGGAAATGTTCAATTCCGTTATTCAACATGGCACGACACCGGAGGCGTGGAGTGGGAGTGTGGTGGCCCTGTTCTTCAAGAAAGGCGATAAAACCATGCTGAAAAATTATAGGCCCATCTCACTGCTGAGCCACGTATATAAGCTGTTCTCGAGAGTTGTCACAAATCGCCTCTCTGGCAGACTCGACGAATTCCAACCACCGGAACAGGCTGGGTTTCGAAAAGGCTACAGCACCGTGGACCACATCCATACTGTTCGGCAGATTATACAGAAAGCTGAGGAGTATAATCAGCCGCTGTGTTTGGCATTTGTGGACTACGAGAAAGCCTTCGATTCTATCGAGACCTGGGCTGTTCTAGCGTCACTGCAACGGTGTCATATCGACTGGCGCTATATCGAGGTGCTGAGATGTCTATATAACACTGCCACTATGACCGTCCATATCCAAGACCAGAAAACAAATCCAATCCAATTGCGCAGAGGGGTAAGACAGGGGGATGTAATATCCCCGAAGCTGTTTACTAACGCATTGGAGGATGTCTTCAAAACTCTGGATTGGAATGGGCGCGGCATAAATATAAACGGTGAGTACATCTCACACCTCCGATTTGCCGATGACATCGTCATCATAGCAGAGACACTGGAGGAGGTTGGCGGAATGCTGCATGACCTAAACGAAGCCTCGCGACGCGTTGGTCTCGGCATGAACTTGGACAAGACAAAAGTCATGTTCAACGCACAGGTTGTGCCGAGACCGACATGTACGATTGAGGGAACGGCACTCGAAGTTGTCCAAGAATATGTCTATCTGGGACAAACTATCCAGGTAGGGAGAAACAACTTCGAGAAAGAAGCTGAACGCAGGATTCGTTTGGGTTGGGCAGCATTTGGAAAACTTCGTCATATCTTTAAGTCGCCTATACCGCAGAGTCTCAAAACAAAGGTATACAACCAGTGCGTCCTGCCTGTGATGACCTACGGAGCCGAGACGTGGACACTGACGCATAGACTGGTCCGAAAATTTAAAGTCAGTCAGCGAGCTATGGAAAGAGCTATGCTCGGAGTTTCTTTGAAGGATAGAATTCGTAACGAAGTAATCCGACAAAAAACCAAAGTGACCGACATAGCTCTACGAATTAGCAAGCTGAAGTGGCAATGGGCCGGTCACATCTGCCGCAGAACCGACGGTCGATGGAGCAGACGAGTCTTAGAGTGGAGACCGCGTCTTGGCAAACGTAGTGTGGGGCGCCCCCCAGCCCGATGGACTGACGACCTCATAAAAGTGGCCGGACTGGGCTGGATGCGGGTGGCAAGAAACCGGAAGGAGTGGCGCGCTCTGGGAGAGGCCTATGTCCAGCAGTGGACTTAAGAAAGGCTGATGATGATGATGATGATGATGATGATGATAATAAAACATAATTTTAATTATTTTTGTTGTGACGTCTATTCAATTTTATTTCTAACTTTGCCAAGTGCACTACAGTGCGACATATTAAATATCCAGAAAATTGAAACCATTGCGATTGTTATTTTTAATCTTGTCAGTTTTCAATATTTTTATTTGTTATTCTGTGATATAACTTGATTATTAATCACGATATTTTTATTCATTTCATCACCTTTTTATCCATGTTTTTTTATGAAAGATGTACCATGTGTGAAAGATATATTTACAATGTGCAGTGTTTTATTTTTAGATCATAATTTTATTGTTCACAATGTTCTAGTCAAATAAATTTAAATGTGTTTTGTATTTTACAATACATTTAGCATAAGCGGTGTCCAAAAAGACATTTATGAAAAAGACAATTAGCATATTTATTTATATTAAGTTTTATTAAAAAAAACACTTATAATTAAGTTTGTTTTTTATTTTCTTCATACCTTACATAATAGATCTTTGACAAACCAACAAAATTTCGAGTAAGGATGATTATAAAGAACTTGGTATTTTCATTGCCGTGCACTTTACAGTAAAAGCTTGAATCAAATACAGCCGTAGCATAAGACCGAGTAAAGCCACGGCAAGCTACATTGAATTTTCAACTCTATTGCGTCACTATAAACATCTAAAATAAAAATTCAGAAATGTACAAGTGTATACAATTTTATTTATCATGTTACATACATCATTTTAGTAGTAGAAACCACATAAAAACGAGAAAAATATATCGGAAATTAGTACAAAAATACTGTTTAAAATTATCCACCTATTTATAAAGACAAACTAGAAAATACTTTAAATAAGTTATAAATAAAGATATTGGTGCAAAATAAGTTTATTAAAAATACTATTTTTCTTATACAAATCGATTTTAAAGTTTATCTTTCTAAATAAGTTGCAAAATAGTACTTATATAATTAAGAATAGGACTGAAGTTTCCACACTGCGTTAGTATGCAATTGACACGTATAAAAAAGGGATCACATTGATCGTTAGATAGCTTTAAATACAAAAAAATCACAATGTTTGCTAATGCGTTTGAGATCCGACTAGAAATTTAAATATTTTATATTCCTTTTTTGGATGATCCATTATAACATTTCTTTATAAAATATTGCTAAAACTATCGGCAGAATTTTTTAAATTTCCTATTTTTTTTAGGGTTCCGTACCCGAAGAGTGCCAAACGGGACCCTATTATAATAAGCGACACGAGTCGTGAGCAGCCTTTTAAACATAAACCCCCTTACTCATAAAGCGCTATTTAACTACTATAATGTTTAGATGGTCACGTAAATAATGTCACATTATTTGACAATGACAATAGAGTGACGTTATTTACGTGACCCTTTAAACAGTATATTAGTTAGGTAACGTTTTATGAGTAAGGCAAAAAGTTTAAAAGTTATTAGTGTTCAAGCATTTAAATACATTTGATTGAAATGTATTTCAATAATGTAAGGTCACGTGAACTTATTTAATATACATTTTGACAATATTTACTTTAATAACTTAACTCTAAGAACTTTTAAACTTCATGTTCAAGTGTGCTCACAACTCGTGCCGCTTACTGCGCTGTCCGTCCGTCTGTCTGTCATTTAGCTGTACCTAATGAACGGTAATAGGTAGACAGCAGAAATTTTCAGAGAATATGTATTTCTATTGCCTCTATTGCATCTATAAAAAAGGGTTTTTTTTTCATAACTAAAAAGTTGAGTAAATTCATATTGTACGGAACCCTCCGTGTGAGAGTCTGACTCGCACTTGGTCGGTTTTATTTCAAACTAGCCAGTTTCCGAAACGCACGCAAACAACACAGTACGCACAAACTCGCGTGTTAGTTTAAATAAATTATCCTTTACTAACCGAGAGCATTTATATTTCATATAATCTTGAACTTAAATTATAAAGCGCAATAAATATGTTAGTATTCATTTATGTATATAATAGCTAAATTCAATACTTCTTTATATTATTTTGTTTTATATTATAACTGTAGGGAAAATATTTAGTGTAAGTGTCTTTTTGAAATGTAATTTTACTGCTTGTATATGCAAAGGAGTTTGAAGATTTTACGGGATTATACAATGTTCTTGTCTTGTCATTCTCGTTTCTTAGTCGAATATAACACCAACTTTATATCAAAATTAAATCTTCGAAACCCTTCATTATAACTTAGATCATCCTTCGATAGGCCTAGCTTGTTCGCCAGATAGTAATACCTAGGTTTAAAATATATCCGTCACGTTCTAATGTCATATAAACAAAAAGAGATGAGGCTATCTTAATACCTGGGTATTATAAGACTGACTTACACCTTATTTATTAATAAGGAGGTAAAGGTATAAACATCGTGTAACGGAAGGGATATATCTATCCTCTCCATAAAAAGTTTCAGCTCAAAATAAATTACTCAATAATGAAAAATGTTTACTTTCAAGTTTATTGAATTAAAATCATAACCAACGTGTCACCGCTCTATGCGAGTCATTATCTTTTCACGTCACTTGCTAATCTTTATATATAAAATACTACTGTACATTTGTATGTCACTGAACTCCTCCTAAACGGCTGGACCGATTTGAATGATTTTTTTTGTATGCGTTAGGGTGGTGCCCTGGATGGTTTAGATTCACAAATCAGCCCGGCAGATGGCGCTGCATTCGGTATCTAGGTTATATTATCGACTGCAGCGCCATCTGCCGGGCTGACATACACATGTACAGTAAGTAGAATTAACTCCCTGGGTGGCTCAGATGGGGTAGGGTAGCACCACGCGAACGAAGTCGCGACGGGCAGCTAGTATTAATATAAAATTTTCTCTTTCACGATCTGTTCGCCTAGTACCAAAGAAGTCGTGTACTATTATGGATAGTCCCTTTCCGTTGCATGTTGTATATTATTTTGTATTATATCAGTTATCTGATCTCATACAGGCTCTCCTTATGCATAATTTGATCAGAAATATACAGCAAAATACCTTACATTGAAATGACAGTTACATTAAATATTCCCCCGCAGCGCGTAGTGCCCCAGCAGTTCAAGGCTTGGGCACGTTCCAGACGCGAGTGTTGGCGTCCTGCCCCACGGACACGATGGTCTCCTCGTCGAGCCACGTCACGCCCGTGATCTGGCTCTGGGGGTGGGCGTCTGTGGGAACAAGTAGCCTACATGAGTATCATGTCAATACAATTTTGGTGGAATCCAATAGGGCACAAGAAAAGTCAGAAATCAAAGTCAAAGGTGGTTTAAGTTAGAGCGTCGAAAACGCCCTTACAAATTGATACACGAACTCGACGTCACTTTTCTGTACTGGAATGTATAGAGAAAACAGGAAATTTGGCATTTTGATCGTGATAATGACAAATTTTCAGTCCGCAACTTCTTTATAGATATATAGTCGTTAAGCTAGTTGGAGTTTTAGGTAGCTTGAAAACTCCAACAGTAGGTTGACCACTAGCCTACCTCCATCGATCAGCAGTGGGCACGCGTGCTGGAGTATCTGCACATTCCATTTCACCCTGATTTGTGAAAGGAGGCCTGTGCTCAGCAGTGGGACAATATAGGCTGATGATGATGAATAAGAATGGAAAAAAATTCAAGTCAAGTGAGTGGACTTAGGACATTGGTTTCTTTGCATAACGTCAAATCTAGGGGTGGCAGCTGGCTTTCTTTCTTAGCAATCCTAGTTATTTGTTGCGGAGCAATTTTTTTTTTTTTTTTCTAATACGACTAAGTCGGTAAACAAGCTTACGGCCCGCCTGATGGTAAGCGGTTACCGTAGCCATATGGACGCTTGCAACACACGAAGCATCGCTAACGCGTTACCGACCTTTCCCTCCCCAATGAGCTCTGGCTCACTTACTCACGCGCAGGAACACAACTTTACACAACATAAAGTTATTTGGCTGCGGTATTCTGTAAGGTGGAGGTACTTCCCCAGTCGAGCTGCTCTTTGAACGAATAAACGCATTTTTTTTTTTTTTGTTATACCACTAATGTGGCAAACAAGCATACGGCCCGCCTGATGGTAAGCGGTTACCGTAGCCTATGGACGCTTGCAACACCAGGGGTATCACTCGCGCGTTGCCGACCCTGAAGAAATCTCTTCACGCCCTTTTTGAAGAACCCCATGCTGTACTCCATTGGGAAAACCACGGCGGGGAGCTCATTCCACAGTCCGAGCGTCCGCTATGCTCTACCTCTCTTGCATACAAAATGTAGTACAGTCGAGGACATCAATATGTATACACTTTTTGAAATTCAAAAGCAATTTTCTCGCATGTTTAACATTTAAGTGTTAAACTATTACACAAATTATAATAGTATATGTTAGAAGATTCTGCCTTTATAATATCTCATAATTTCAATCAGTAGTTTAAGAGGAAACCGTTGTTGAATTTTACTAAGTGTATACATATTTATGTCCTCGACTGTACATACTCTTGATGATGATGTGTTTGTTGGGGTGGTCGACGGTCCACACGATGAGGCTGGTGTCGAGCGAGCCCGACACGAGCCGGCGGCAGTCCGGGCTCCACGACACGCAGTTGACGCGCGCCGTGTGGAAGCCCCACTCCTTGTTGTGCGCCAGCTGGGGACAACACGCCGTTGCGACTTACGGCCGGTTCACACATGTCTCCGTTTTACTGTTCCGTTTTATCGTGTACGTTTTTTTTTCGTCGATGGCGTATGTAGTTGTATGAGCGACTTCACACATGGCACAGTATTCTGTATACAGTAAAAAATATCGTTCCGTAAAAAAAATACATTCCGTTTTGTCATCGAATACTGGACGACGGAACAGTAAAAATATACGGATACGTAGAATTTTAACGGATAGATACTGTGTGCGTGGCGGGCGGTGTGTGCGGGGTGTAGGAGGGGGAGTGATGCGACAGGTTTTGTTTGACTCACATTTTTCTGTTCACACATCGCATCCAGTAATGACGGATTCGTTGAACGTTATACGGTGCCTATGTGTGAACAGCGCATAAATTTATGACGTATCCGTTAAAAACGTACCAGTAAAACGGACTCCCATGTGTGAACGAGCCGTTACTAGCTGTCCCGCAAGGAGTCACACGCGTACCCGACGGATATACTGCTATCCCCAGATCATATTTGACGGGCCAGTTGGCGCAGTTGGTTAAGACTCTGGTAAAGATTCTAGCTATTGCGCTGCAGGTCGTGGGTTCGATTCCCACACAGGACATGCATTTGTGTGCATGAACATGTTTGCATGTCCTGAGTCTGGGTGTAATTATGTATATTAAGTATGTATTTACAAACAAAAAGTAGTATATGTATTATATCAGTTATCTGGTTTCCATAGTACAAGCTCTGCTTAGTTTGGGATCAGATGACCGTGTGTGAGGAATGTCCCAGGATATTTATTTATTTATATTCTATCAGCGTGCCAAAGGATCATGGCGAGATTTGTACAAAAAAATAAAGATTTTTAGAGACGTTGGAATGACGTTATAATTGATCCTTGGTGCCTAAGGAACAACTTGAGCCATTTAAAATATTTTTAGAACCCCGAGATAAAAATGCGAATTTCCTATGGCAAGCCGGCGAATCGCGACTATTCGCGACCAAAACCATTATGTTGTTGTTATGTTTTGCGGGGTTTATAAAATATTTCATGTTTAACATGTTGCTGGTAATGTAATCACAACATTGGAAGTGATTAAATACCCTCAAAAATGTTTTATTTTTTTGTACAAATCAATGTATGGAGCTCGCCATGATTCTTTTTTCATCCAAATCCGTTCAGTAGTTTTTGTGTGAAAAAGTAACAAAAAAGGACAAAAGTAGTAAAGATCTTCATGTCTGATATTAAAAGTAGAGACTAAAATCAATTTTTATATGTCTTTTTATATTTTATTCAACGGGTGGTAATTTTAAATGTTTTTTTTTAGCATACGGCCCGCCTGATGGTAAGCTGTTACCGTAGCCATATGGAAGCATGCATAGTACAAGCTCTGCTTAGTTTGGGATCAGAAGACCGTGTGTGAGAAATTTCCCAGGTTTTGTTTTTTATATACCACTTAGGTGCCAAACAAGGATACGGCCCGCCTGATGGCAAGCGGTTACCGTAGCCTATGGACGCTTGCAACACAAGGGGTATCACGCGCGCGTTGCCGACCCTACATATATATATTATTCATTATTTATTTTATGCTGATGGCGCTGCAATCGATAATATAACCTAGATACCGACTATAGCGCCATCTGCCGGGCTGATTTGTGAATCTAAACCACCCAGGGCGCCACCCAAACGCATCCAAAAAAAACATTCAAATCTGTCCAGCCGTTTAGGAGTTCAGTGACAAACACACGTACAGTAGAATTTTTTGTATGCGTTTGGGTGACGCCCTGGATGTTTTAGATAGGGTAGGGTAGCACCCTAGTAGTAGAAGCGCTCGTGGTGTAGCATGATTAGCCGTTCTTAATCGATCGGCAAAGTTAAGCTACGTCTGTCTTGGTCGGTACCTGGATGGGTGACCGCCTAGTGGTATTTCAAATCGAGCGTTTCCGTGCTTCGGAAGGTACGTAAAGCCGTTGGTCCCGGTTATCACTTAATTGTGATAGTCGTTAAGCTAGTTGGATGCCTCCTAGGCGGCTTGAAAAATTCCAACAGTAGGTTGACCACTAGCCTACCTCCACCGATCCGCAGTGGGCACGCGTGGTGGAGTATCTGCCCATTCCCTTTCACCCTGATTTGTGAAAGGAGGCCTGTGCTCAGCAGTGGGACATTATAGGCTGATGATGATGATGATGAGGGTAGCACCACACGAACGAAGTAGCGCTGGACAGCTAGTATAATATAATACCTTATAATCATCAGTGTTGTACAAGATGAGTTTCCTATTAGCGTCGCTGGCGACGAGATACCGCGAGTCGGGGCTGAAGCGTACGTCGGTCACCGCTCCGAGGTGTTCCAGTTCGATTCCCGGCGTCAGCGTGCGCACGTCCAGCGTGTACAGATGCACTTTGTTGTCCGCACCTTAACAGCACAGATAAAAAAAAGATTATTAATACTTATTAGTATGGTTCTCAGATATCACCATTTCAGAAATGATGCGATGCAGTGTTTCTTAAACCATTTGATGATTTAAGAAACACTGCAAGAACGGCTGCTGCCTAGCGACATAGAGGTAATCTCACCACGGCGCACGGGCGCTGTCTGAGAGCTCATTTGAAATGCTCGTTACTTTATACAACAAAACTGAGACAGAGCAAAGGAAACAAACCCTTATTTCATAGACGTCAAGATTGACGTTAATTAGCAAAATTTTAGATAAATGGTGAAATATTGTCGACAATGTTTAATTTTTTTTTGAGGTTTGTTCAATATGTATGCTGATTTCCTTTCCAAGGATTAATCTTGAATATTTCTACTTTATTAGGGTATTTTTTTAGTCATTAAAATCCCCTAATTATTGAGATATTTGCATCGTAACTAGGCCTGTTTTCGTAATTTCACGGGAGGCGGGTACGGAAAACCAATTTTATTGTATGAAAAGTATGATAATTGAAAAAACTGTTTCCACCATCTACAGCCAAAGGTGTATTGTATCATTTGGTATCCGCAAAATTTTGCAAATTTCAATGGATTCGTCGGTAATTCGATCGGAAAACAGCTAATTTCTCAATATTTTGTGAACACGTCCTTAACCTAGTTGGAGGCCTTCTAGGCGGGTTGACAACTCCAACAGTAGGTTGACCACTAGCCTACCGAGCACCGATCCGCCGTGGGCACGCGTGGTGCAGTATCTGCCCATTCCCGCCCACACACATTTGTGAAGGGAGGATGTGGGACATTATAGGCTGATGATGATGATTACATACCTCCGACAGCGACGTATCGTGTCTTAGGATCGATGGCAACACAGGTCGGCTCGTACTTGAGAGGCAGGCTGGATTGCTTGCTGCCTCCGATCACCACCGCTAGCTGAAAAATGTGTGTTTGTTTGTTACGCCTTCACGCAGAAACTGCTGAACCGATCGCGATGTTTAGCATACAGATGCCATTGAATATCTACGTTTGCTACTTTTTATACCTAGAAAACCGTAATGTACTGCTAAACTCTATCACAGAATTAGAGACAGTAAATTGACAGATGGCGAACGGAACGGCTATGTACGAGTAAGGTGCAGCGCAGATGACAGACTATACGTACCGCACCTTTTAGTCTGTGCAAATATAACCTATACAATGGGTTAGATGACTAAAGAATTCTATTTAGTCAGTCTTTTACATAATAAAAAAAAAAATACACATTTTTTTTTGTCAAGTAAATAAAATACTAAGAACTCGTTTGTTGAAGTTCCACGTGACGTCACGTTAGATTACACTTTTTACTCTAATGTGAGGTCACGAGCCCCCTGAACTTTGACTCGTTTTATCTTTGTACATTTTTTATGATTTGGTAAAGCAAAACATACGTGTCCATTATTTTTTGATAATCTAACTGACGGACTACTTAGTTTTTTTTTTTACGACGGAATCTTCACTTTGCTAAGCAGTAACACACAGGACGCGCAAAAAGTCTGCGGAGGAATAGGGTGTACCCAAAATGCTCTATTTCTTTTTTTCTGTATTTAGTACAAAATAATACATCGAAATCTCTGCATTTCCATAGAGTATACGTCTCTAGAGTTCCGGCGACATAATGATCGATGTACCTTGTGTGCTTTAAATCTGTGAAAATTCCACAGACTCCCTCGCACATAAAGTCTGTCGTCTGCGCTGCACCTTAGCAAGATAAAACAGCACATCTTGCTCCGTTTCAGATTGGGCGAAAACGCTTTCGTATGTCCGATCGACTGCACTCCACTACAGATCGCATTTCTCAACCGATTATCGTGAAACTTTGTGAACAGCTTTTTTGTCGAGCCATGGGGTTTGAAATAATTTGTTTTAAGGTGCGCGCTGGATATCAGATAAGATAAGACAGACTCGCGAGGTCTACACACAGAGCCACAGAGCCACAGAGCCACTAGTTATAGGTTTACCTCCTTAACGGTAGCAATGATTGTGGTGTCGTCTTCTAGTATGTGGTCCATGCCGCGCGGCTGCGAGCCCAGCGGGACCGCCTCCTCGGTGTACGTCGGTACCTCCCCTATAAACAAATATTACTATAAATAAATTAAATAAAATGTATTAAATTAAAAAAAAAACTAAAATATACAATAGTACATTATTGCAAAGGCCGTGAAACACGCAATTGCAGGTCGAGTATGATTTTACTCACTAATACAAGACAGGCAATTGCCATTTATGCCACAATAATTAACCGTCACTTTTTGACAGCGCTCACGGTGATATCAGTTTAGGGCATGGTCGGTGTGAGCGCAAGATGGCGCATGTCATGACGTCATCTATGACGTTTCACGGGACATCGTGATCGCGCTCAAACTAATATGGAACGGGTTTAAACACTCAAATCGTTTTTTTTTTTTTTTTTTTACTGTGTTTAGGCCTGTGTTTGACCACAATCTCACTATGGTAAGTGATGATGTGGCCGAAGGTGGTAAGCACACAAAGCCTAGAAGGAACTGGCTCTCAAGTGCAGCTGTCGGAACACACCGATAGGTGCTTGGCGACAGATTTTCAACTTGAGGGTGGTAGCCAGCCAGACGGGTACTACAAAGTACCCTACCACCGTGCTATGGTTTCCTCACGATGTTTTCCTTCACCGAAAGCTCAAGCTCATTGTAGTATTCGAACCCGGGACCTTCGTCTCGGTATCCGACGTCACTACCACTGAGCTATCATCGCCTTAATTACAGCGATTATAGCATTAATTCGGAATGCAGCCTTTATAACATACCTTCACCCTTGGGCTTGGCTTTCCTGAGCGTGTCATCGATACCGCAAGTGAGCAGGGTGCCGTCCTTGCTGGCGCGCATGCCGTTCACCTGGTTTCCGTGACCCTGGCCGAGCACGTGACGACCTTCGCCTGAAATCAAACACTGATGATAAGCGGTTGTCTATATGTTGAAGGCAAGTCCTATACAGCTATTCTAGTACCAAGAATGCGATTTGCAAAAAGAAATGAGAGCCGAAAAGCCAAAATATTCAAATCCTTTAGATCTGTTCAGCGGGGCTATCACGCAATGAACTTCATTGAAATCTCATTTCGATTTTATTTGGATTATTTGGAGTCCTATAACACTTAGAACTTAAGCGGGGTCACCGTACGAGACCATTTTCAGCTTTTTTTGCTCGTTTGATATTCACATGTTAATAGAATAAGGGTACGACCTGGGTAACAAAATCCTTATTAATTTATTTTTTTATACAACTAATGTGGCAAACAAGCATACGGCCCGCCTGATGCTACGCAGTTACCGTAGCCTATGAACGCTTGCAACAGCACGGGTATCACTCGCGCGTTACCGACCCTAAAGAAATCTTTTCAGACCCTTTTTGAAGAAAATTAATACTCCGTCAGTTAAATTATTAAAAAATATTGGACACGTATTTGTTGCTTTATCAAATCAATCAAAAAAGACAAATATAAAGCGCTTCAAAGTTCGGGTGTGGGGGCTCGTGACGTCACTTATTTGTGACAACGTCACGCGGAACTTCAACCTACCATATCTTCGTTATTATTTGTTTGATTAACAAAAGAAAAATAGGTACGTGTGTAATATTTTTGATGTATATAACAGGTGGGGATTTCCAGATGGCATATTTTCGAAACCTATGTTAGGTTAGTCATGCTGAACAACTTTTACTATGGGACAAATAGTGAATTCTCAAAACAAAAAAAAACATCCAAAATGTCAACCTTGCTCGATCATTATGTATGAAAAGTAAAAAATATTTTTTGAGAATTCAGCGTTGGTCCCGTAGTAAAAGTTGTTCAAAATGACTAACCCAAAATAGGTTTCGAAAATATGCCATCTCGAAATCTCCACCCAGTATATAATTGAATTATTCAGGCTTATTGCAGATAATGGAAGTCTATCAACGAAGGTCACCTGTCTCAACATCCCACATGGTGACTGTTCCATCATGGCTGGCGGTGTACACAGCCTTTGCGTCAGGCGAGAGCGCGAGGCAAGTGATGGGCTTGTTGTGCCCCATCAGGACCTGCCGGGGCACGTCGGGGCTCTCCACGTCCAGGTAGTTGATCACACCCGACAGAGATATTGACAGGAGGTGGGATCCTTGCCATAGACATGATACCTGGTATCAGAAATTATTAAATATTAAAAAAAAAGGATTTAAGGCATCGGATGCAGACACGAAGGTCCCGGGTTCGAATCCTACAGTGAGCTTAAGCTAAAGCGAAGGCAAATCGTGAGGTCTCCATAGCACGGTGGTAGGGTACTTTGTAGTACCCACCTGGCTGGTTACCACCCTCAAGTTGAAAATATGTCGCCAAGCACGTGTCGGCGTGTTCCCAAAGAAAACCTATCTTTAGTGGATGCTTACATTACAGTATAACAAATCTAAGAAATACCTTTGGACGTCTAAGAGAGAATACACCACGCATGTCCAAAAAATATTTAAAAAAAATAACCTTGAAAGAAAAAAGAAAGAAAGAAAGAAATATGTTTATTTCCACCACAGAATACAAAAAATAGCTTGCCTTGCTCAGTTTCTTGCGGTATTCTTTTCAGTTGAAGGCCGAGTTCCGAACCGGTGGTATCTTCAGTAAATGTGACCTTCATAAGTGCCCTTCTGTGGCCTAAATTGAATAAATGGCTTTGACTTTGACTTTGATATGACCACAGCGGATTGGTGGATGTTGGCTCGACTAAAAATTAAAGGGGCCATACAAGAAACATATTTTTTGGCATCTTTTTCTTCCATTCTATTCGTTTAATGTCAAAGTTTAGTAAGTCAACATTATTATTACTGTACTGAACCCTCCCGTGTGCGAGTCTGACTCACCTGATGGTAAGCGGTCACCGTAGCCTACTGACGCTTGCAACACCTTGTATCACTCGCTGTCCAAGCCTTAGTTTTTACTTACCTGTTGATTCTCAACAGCGTTTCCCATATTGAAGAGTGTGGTCCGCTGCATGGTCTCAATGTCCCAAATGGCACAGGTCTTGTCTCCAGAGCAGGACAACAGCTGCTTACCATCTGGGGACCACGCTATACCATACACACCACCCTTGTGTGCCGGGGAACCTATCTGAAATGAATACAAATAATAAGCAATGGTCATATACTCAACGGCATAGAATCCTAGCAAGTATTTTTTTATTTTATTTTTTCTGAGGTAGGCCTCTGTTTGACCATAATCTCACCATGGTAAGTGACGATGTGGCCGAAGGTGGTAAGAACAATGAAAACCATTTTACTAAAACATGACTGGACGGTGACTGATAATGTGGTCTATGTGAAAGTTAATGTGCAAACTATATCAAAGTGATATTATAAATAAAATGTATGCGACTGCGGACTTTCTATCCATGGTAATAAAAAAAAGTTTTTCTTCTTAAATAAAGGAATTACAAATTAGAAAGTAATAAACCAATTTTGTTGGAAGTTTGTGCATCGTATCCTAATCCTAACTTAATATTATAAATGCGAAAGGGAGTTTGTTTGTTTGTTACGCCTTCACGCCTCAACATCATCAACGGATCCTCATGAAACTTGGCATGCAGATAGCCTATGGTATGGAGAAGGACATAGGCTACTTTATCCCGGAAACGCGGGTGAAACCGCGCGAGATAGCTAGTCGTTCATGAGCTAAAAATACCAGCTTGCATGGTCTCCGAGAACAACAGGCAATTTACGCTACTTCGTAAACCAGAAACAAATTTTTCTATAAAATAAGCTAATAATAGATAAATACTAAAAATAGTAATCATACCTCTCCCTTTAGTTCGGAGGTGACTCCATCAAATAGGAAGATCTTGCCATCGAAGCCAGCCGACGCGAACAAACTGCCATCCGGACTGTAGCGGACCGCTTGAGCGAAACGAGTGTGCTCCTGAAATACAAAACTCATCGTCATGGGGCAAACAAGCATACGACCCGACTGATGGTAAGCGGTTACTGTAACCTATAGGTTACAGTAACTTGCAACACCAGGGGTATCACTCACACGGAACTCGCTTGGGTCCACGCTCATTCGACTTGAATGTCGAAGCTGTGCACGCGTCGAAAAAAATAGCCCCTAACTGTTAGCGCTAAATCAAATAAAAATTAATAAAATTGCAAAATAATGTTTATCATTTTAATTTCTCCCGATTTTAATTGGAATATTTCAACAACTGCTATCATTATGAACGTCACTATGACAAGCAGAATGACGCAGAGGGAGCGTAAAACGTAGCTGTTACGCGCAGCAGCCTATAAAAGTTGGCCTGTTTTATATATTCGTGTAGTATGGCGACGTTCTTTCTAGGTATATTTATTTCTATGATTCAAGTGTTGATTTTTTGGCCAAAAGTGGCAAGCACACATAACCAAAAAAGTTCAGTCTCTAGAACTGTGACTGTCGAAATACACCGGTAGGTTCTTGGCGACAATGCGATTCCAAATATGGATGATACCGTCCAATATATGGATGGTATATTCCACCTATATATCTAACCTGAGTCATACAATTCAACTTTTATAGACATTGATATTTTTGCATGTTCAAAATGGAAATTTAAGAAAGATGCGATTGCGACGCATTCTCAACGCCTTTATTAAATGTTGTTTTTTTTTTATTAGGTATTATTATTATTTATTTTTTATTGAAGTTGGTTTTTAATGTATTTTATTTAATTCGCTTCAATTCAATTTCATTTAAGTTTTGATGCATGATTATTGTGATTATGTTTTTATTAAATTTTATTATTTCTACAATACAATTTTTAAATATTTCTAAAGCCTCTAGTGGCACATTATGATATCATGTTTTATAGCCATCTGTGGATAATGTAGTAGGCTACAATATTTTTATTTCAATTATGTATATTTTTATAGTTATATTTATATTGTTGCTGTTTTTTGTCCCATAATAAATAAATAAATAAATAACCTGTTTGGTACATTTAAACTTGAACGGTGGCCCTTCGAACACAGCGATAGTGTTATCTTCCGAAGCGGTCACGATACGGAAGGGGCGCGACGGCCTGAAGTCCACTGAGTTGATAGGCTTCGACTGCCCGCTTATCTCGCCCACTGATGTACCGGTCTCTGACATGAATACGTGGCCAAACCTGCAAATAAAAACAGAATATACCTGGAACATTCTTCGCGCAGCATTATTGTAATCCCAAACTAAGCAGAGCTTGCTAACGGTATCTAGGTTATATTATCGAATGCAGCGCTATCTACCAGGCTGATTTGTGAATCTAAACCATCCAGGGCGCCCCTAAACGCATACAAAAAAAAAACATTCAAATCGGTCTAGCCGTTTATGAGTTCAGTGACAAACTCACGTACAGTTGAATTTATTTGTATGCGTTTGTGTGACGCCCTGGATGGTTTAGATAGGGTTGGATAGGGTAGGGTAGGGTAGGGTAGGGTAGGGTAGGGTAGTGTAGGGTAGGGTAAGGTAGTGTAGGGTAGGATAGGGTAGCACCATCGCGCTGGGCAGCTGTAGATTTATAAAAACTTAGTCTTAATTGTTATTGTCTATAAAAATCAACTCTTTTTGACGCGGTTCCTCTACTACATCTATCTATATGAGTATAGATTTATGGCCGATTTCTATAATTTACGGACCGTTTTCGGTTAAAATTAAGACTCTTATATCTTTACTAATAATGAAGCAAAGACCTCGAAGCTTTGCATAGCAGACCCTCCCATATGGAAGTAGCTATCACAGGTAAAATTAACTTACGAAATTATCTTTATGCCCAGTTTGGCAATAAAAAAACGTACCATTGGTAAGCAAAAAGATTCGTTTTTGTTTATTGAAACCGGGCATACATGTGGGTCCGTCATTATGTTTGCACAAAACATGCAAAATATGGTTCTGTGGGGCCAAAAACACCTATATATCTTATTTAATGCTGCAACGTCTTGATTTTCGGATACGGCAGAAAAGTCCGAGATTGAATGTGGTCAAGACACAAAAGCCTAGAAAGAAACTCTTTCGAGTCGCTTTTAATTTCTGCTACCGAAAGACGCCGGAAGGTATCTTGAGAGAGGTAGAGCACTTGCTCAAAGAGCAGCTCGACTGAGAAAGTACCTCCCTCAGACTTACAGAATACCGCAGCCAAATAACTTTATTTTGTGTTCCTGCGCGAGAGTAAGCGAGCCAGGACTCATGGGTAGCGAAAACGCGAAAGTGAGGGTGCTGCCAGCGTCCATAGGACCACGGTAACCGTTTACTACCAGTCGGGCCGTACTTGCCGAAAAAGTCGTATAAAAAAAGGTTTAGCGACAGATTTGCAAACAGCGCAGCACCACGTATCTTTCCATTCAAGCTCGTTGTAGGATTCGAACCCCCGACTTTATACTTATCTACCACTGAGCTATCATCGCCTTAACATGAGAATACATACTTATAATTAACCAAACATGTATCCAACGCAACATCAGTACGACAGTGTGGGCGCTTCGCCAAGTTACCAAAAAAGACTACCGGTCCTTGACCCTCGCCTATGTTGAACATTGCCAAAATAGTAGCTCATTAGCAGATCTATGAATGAGATAACACCTGGCTAGACGTAGAATTACCATAACAAAACACGTGTACTTTCAGTTTTATAAACTGCGATCAGGGACAATTCATATAACAGAATCTGATCATTACTCTCGGGGGAGAGTATCTAACGGGGAGTCCATCCTCACACATTGAAACCAGAATTGGTTCGAACTGCTTTCTTCCGCGGACGCTCAGATTGTGGAATGAGCTCCCCGCCGTGGTTTTCCCGATGGAGTACAGCATGGGGTTCTTCAAAAAGGGCGTGAAGAGATTTCTTCAGGGTCGGCAACGCGCGAGTGTTACTCCTGGTGTTGCAAGTGTCCATAGGCTACGGTAACTGCTTACCATCAGGCGGGCCGTATGCTTGTTTGCCACCAACATTGTATTTTGGTTTGTGGTGACAAACAAAGATTTTATTAATTATATTTTGTAAAATTCCCTCTATGAAAATTTCGCCGTCTTGAGTTGTTCATAAAATTTCTAATTTCAAACTTCTTACAAAAATGAACGAAATTTGTAGTGTCCATACTAATCAACATTTATGATATCAGAGAAATTGCACCGTACATTCAATATTATTTTTCAAGCTGACTTTTTACAGTATAAAAATATTTATCGAAAACCTCTTTTTGTATAAAATAGCGTACTTGTATTAACATCAATGCCGATGATTTTATTATGCCCACATTTAAGGCACGAGCAGCACAATGAGGTCAAGACCAGTACAAAATGATAAACCTCACATTTTCCTGCACTAAAAAACCAGTGCTTCCATGTTAGATACATGAATTCGGACCCACACCATCATTACCGATCATCGAACAATTAGCCCAAATTAGCACCGATTGGCTAAGTCAAGGTCACATGCGCTCTGATTGGCCATGTCAAGATCACACGATGCAGTGGTTAAAACACTGTGATTGGTCCTTACTGTTCAGAAAAAATGCAAATCCACTAACTATTTGCGGAACTTTATTGCTCCGTATTACTACTCTTAAAGGAATTTTCTTCGATGCGTTACGTATGTGTAGACAAACATTGATTATGACATACATACATGTAGATAATATGGACCTCCCTCTTTTATTTGGACCTACAAAACATAATTTTCTAAATACAAAAAATAATCCTCACCTCTCACGCCCCTCCCCAACCACGACCATTCGCTGGCTGTCAGCGCTCCACGCGATGTCCTTGATAGGCCCTCCGATAGGCTGGAACTCATTCTTGAGGATGTGCTCCTTGTTCACCGTATCCCAGATACGAACCTTGCCCGACGCGTCTGAAAAAAATAAAATATATTTCAATTCGAAGTTTCATCCAGTTTTTTTTTTTTAATGGTCGTCCCTCTCTAGGCTTTCCATTACGTGGTCGCCACTCGATAACCTTTCATCACCATCGGTTATAGGAGCGATGTGGCCTGCCCATTGCTACTTCAGCCTCCTCTAAAAGTTATGTTTATTCCAATATTACAGTCACGGAAGTACTCTGTCTTTATCCAGGGCATAATCTATAGTTATGAACATTTTCATTAAAGTCGCAAAATCAGAGCGATACAGCGGTACGCAGTACTAGCGGATCGCATACATTCGCCGACGTAACCACTATTCTGTACCACCACGCGATACAGTAAATTAGAGTAAATTAGATTACAGGTCATCAAAGAACTGCCATTTTAAAATGGCAAGAATTAAGTAAATAAATACGATTAACTAATATACTTTTAATATCGGAAAACCAATGCTATCCTCTGCAATGCGGCCAAAACAGCGGCTCGAGAGCTTGTTCCCCACATGTTACAACAGTTGTATCATTTTAATATCATAGAACTAGAAACACCAACACAGTTTAATTCCGGAGAGATCCGAGTCACATTTGGCGATTGTCCAACCAACGCTATACAATTTACACAGAATGATAATAAATGGGCTACACTTTCGTCTTATTTACGATTCGTACAACTATGATATAATACATCCTTTAGGTTTGTTTTGTGAGTTAGGGTTATAATATCATCAGCCTCAATCAATGACATCAGACGCGATACGATAAGCTTATCCGGCAATTAACTCAGCAATTACTATTTATTTATTATAACAGGTGGAGATTTCGAGATGGCATATTTTCGAAACCTATCATATCATAATCAAAATCAATAAGTTTTTTATTCAATTTAGACCCTGGTAAGGCGCTTATGAACGTTAAATTGGTACTTACAGTTGAATTTACCACCGGTTCGAAATACAGTTAAACTGAGAAGACTCCGGCAAGAAACTCAGCAAGGCTTTTTTTTTTCAGTCGTGGAAGATCTTTTCTTATTACATTTTTTTTCCAAATACACCAATCTATGTTGGGTTAGACATGCTGAGCAACTTTTACTTTGGGTCCAATAGCGAATTCTCAAAAAAAAATTTTACTTTCCTTAGTAAATGTCAACCTTGCTCGATCATAACGTATGAAAACTAAAAAAAAAATTTTTTTTTTCAGTATTGGTCCCATAGTAAAAGTTGTTCAGCATGACTAACCCAACATAGGTTTCGAAAATATGCCATCTCGAAATCTCCAACCAGTATAAAGTGATGTATTCAAGTAGGTAAACTAATTTACAACTGGTAAAGATAAGCAGGTATCACTCTCAATATGCAGATTTAAAATACTCGACGCTATTGCCTTTGAGGAGAAGTTCTCTTCCGATGTCCTTACCATCATTGGCCATGTTTTCATTTATTTCATTATTTTTTATTTGTATAAGCTAATTATAAGTTTTGGCCTAAACTGGCGACAATCAATCATATAATATATATATTTTTGAGAGAGGTAGAGCCTAGCGTTTATGCGCTCAAAGAGCGGCTCGACTGGGGAAGTATACCCTTACAGAATACCGCAGCCAAATAACTTTATGTTGTGTTCCTGCGCGTGAGTAAGGTCGCCAGAGCTCAATGGGGAGGGGGGAAAGGTCAGTAACGCGTGAGCGATGCTTCGTGTGTTGCAAGCGTCTATTATGGCTACGGTAACCGCTTACCATCAGGCGGGCCGTATGCTTGTTTACCGACTTAGTCGTATAAAAAAATAAAAAATAAATATAAATGTTACAAAAAGCTACAAAGCTCAGTCCAGCCAAGAAGTTACCGCGGCGGAAATCGACCAACATCGTAGTTCTAACCGGCCCAGTAATTTTGGCACGATTTACATGAACAACACACAATACTGCAACCATAAACAATATTAATTAAGTGTGCAGGATGCTAATTTCCAAATATATTAACATAGCATTGACTTACGTATTATGAGTAAGCACAAGGCAAACAAGTCTTACATCACATGCATTTTCCTGTGCGTGAAATGAAAATGTCAAGCTCACCAAAAATAGACATTGCTATTCACTATGACACCATTTTGCTGGATATTTAGTTTTACTAGCACCTGTATAACTATAGAATCCACCACTATAATTTCTTTCCTGAAGTGAGGTTCTGTTATTTCGACCCACGGACAAATAGGTGAGCAGTGATGGCTCCAAACAGTTAGGCAGACCCCGAATGGGGCACACCCCTCGAATCAGACCGTTACCGTGCTTGGAAAAGGACAGGCTTCACCATATTACAACTAAATGGGGGCGATCGGATTACAGGTGGTAGGTGAGGTGCAGGGACTTTGGCCCGCACTAACACACCACATCCACAGCAACCAACAACTTGCTTACTCCATAGTAACTATGCTACTTCAACCTTAATAATTTAAAAACCAGAATTAGGTTCCTTTAGTCACAGTCATTGTTAGAAAAACTCCATATTCAACACTCAGTTGATTGTAATGTGTAATGGTGCAACCATGCTCACTATTTTGCTTGTGTAGTCAAGTGTGGACGTTACAAGTAGTTACAACGAGCCTACAACGAGCGCGATTCGAATCCCTGTTTGTGTGTGTCGTAAAGTGACGATAGAGTAATGGGAACTCATTCAACAAATCATGGTATATCTGGGTAGACTCATTAAATTAATAATATCACAATTTAACAATGGGTGGATGTGGATACTTGAGATAACTCGAAAAGTTATCCTGGCAAAATATCCACCTAGGTCCTAGTATGATCAAAAGAAACTCAACTAATTGCAAATAAAGAAATAAAAACATCTGACCCCAGGAGTATTATACTTTGCTTATGTTTAAGAAAGTTTGTAACCATATTAACATAACATAACAGTAATAATGGCCTTTGCTCGACCAAGCATAAAGTACAATGCTCTTGTAATGTACAAATACAGACACCTAGTTGTTTGGTTAATTATTGTACCTTTAGTGTTGTTCAAAATAAATATATTTGATTTGATGTTTCAAAGACATGTGAGTATTAAAGCCTAAGTCTAAGCTTGTTTTGAACAGAGTAATTGCTGGCTCTTCTCAGCAAATGCAACCTTCCGAACATGTTTGTTCCATGTTCAATATCCTGCTATTTTAATTTTTATGTGGATAACAATAAGGTTGCTTGTCAAATGGGTTTTTAACTGCATATGTTTAGAGGAGTAGGTCTATTTTACTGCACATGAGTATAAAAACTTGAACTGTTTTCATATGGTACATGCATGGGCATAGTGAGTTATGGGCAGGGAGGGGCAGCTGCCCCCCCCCCCTTAGAAGAGGTTGCAACGCTTGCTTCATAGCTTGCAATGCTTCTTATACTAGGATTTTCTGTCTGCCCTCCTGCCCCCCATATACAATCCTGGCTAAGCCTTAGGGTACATGAGTGATATCATAAAAAAAAATGGAATCCCAAACTTTTTAAGTGATATTACAACACAAGAAATGGGTAAAGAACCTTGTAGTGCTACATCCTCCTGCGAAAATAAGTTTGTAATCAAAGCAACACTTGTTTTTCACGGAATAGTTCTAAACTTTTAATTTAATATCATCATCCTCAGGCATGGGCCTCTCCACTCCACCATGCATACTCACTGCGGATTGGTGGAGGTAGGCCTAACCTACTGTTGGAGATATCCTACCAAATATGAAAAATCACCTGTCATAAAATGTATGCATATGCTCTAATTGAAGTTGGAAACTATTTTAGAATTAGTTAAATTAGGAAAACAGTAAAACGTTTGTCACAAAGCATTCCAATTAGAATCTATCTGGATTGTTATTGAATACAATATTCTACACAAAATCAAGTTCAATTTGCGATAATAAAGCTCACAGATAATTCATTAAAATACTATTTATAAATAAAAAAGTTTATTTTTTTATACCAGGTGGCAAACAAGCATACGGCCCGCCTGATGGTAAGCGGCTACCATAGCCTATGGACGCTTGCAACACCAGGGGTATCACCCGCGCGTTGCCGACCCTGCAGAAATCTCTTCACAACCCTTTTGAAGAACCCCATGCTGTACTCCATTGGGAAAACCACGGCGGGTTTAAAAATGCAATAAAATTTTGTGTTTATTTACAAATTCTGATTATTATTATCATAGTATTATGACTCATTTTATGATAGAGGTATTAATAAATATACACGTGAGTCATCAGTAAATAATAAATTATGATAAAATATTTAATCTGACATAACCTTACCTCCAGATGCAATGTAAAACCCGCTTGGTGAGTATTTAGCCACATTCACTTGGCACGAGTGTTCCGTATATACATCGGCTATCGCAGGATTCTCTATGTCGCGAATTATTACAGAATTCCCGTTGGTATACAAGAAATTCCGTCCTTTCGGGTCACCGCCTAAGACTAACGGTGTACCTCTCTGGGTCCTCGGCAAGGCCGCAAAAGTGTATTCTGTGGACACACAACTCCTCAATCAACACTCATAACACGATAAGTAACAGGAAGAAATAAAATTATCGATACATTTGCGTCCGTAAAACTAGAAACCATGCCACTGATAATTTTGATAAATTGGAACTTACTATTGGAATAAGACATTTTATTCTTACACGTTACTAACTAATCACTAATCTGATTCAGCTAAAACTAAAGTTTACTCAGTACTTTTGATTTTTTTCAGGAAAAACACGGACAGCCGCTACACTCCATAGCCTTCCAAAAAAATGACGTAAAATGATTTTTTTGCAATGTTGGCAATACTGTTTATTGGACCGTTCTTCCAACTGACATACCCATATATGGGCATATCAAATCAACAGCCTTCAGGAATTTTCAATTAATCATACATTATCAAAAGAAACTTGTATTTTAATAAAATTATCATGGTTCAATAGTTTAACTTTTAGCAAACATTTATGAAATTATGTTGTAGTTTATTTTGATGTTGTCTATGATTTGTAAGGCTACCATACCATATACTTTATTTTGGGCATGAATCGGGGATTTCGATATATTTTTGGTGATTTGGAGTATTTAAATATACAGGTTTAATATTATATAATTTTCTAATCAAGAAATTAAAACAGACCAAAATAGTGCTGATTCTGTTGTAAATCGCACTAAAATAATCACATCAGAAATCACATCACATCTCTTTCATACAATCATTATTGAAAAAGGATACAACAGCGTAATAATTCAATGGATACAACCATTTAATATAACATATTTAAAAGCTGTTGAATTAGTATTTGACGTTTTCATTTGCGAGTCAATATACGAAACCTTTATGATGAAAGCAAGCAATTTGACAGGACTTTTGGCATGCAGATAGCATTTGGCATGGTATTGAGAAGGAACTTTCCGCGTTTTAGAGGAAAGTTCAAATATGGCTCGTATTAAACAAATAATATTCATAACACAATATGGCAAATTAAATACTACGGTTGCTAATCACTAAAATATTTACCCATATTGTTCTACAAAGGTAAAAATCAATAAAATCTTAAAAAACACAAATTTCATGCGATGTGGGATCTTTTAGCTATTGACTACTGGCAGGCAGCACTGTACTTACTCCTGCTTTCTGCTAACTTCACGTCACTCTATCCATAGACTATTAGACTTTCGTCATTGGGCTATATTCATTTCGCTTGAACCTCACTTCGTCACTTGTCAAAATGCTGTGAACGAGAGCGATGCGTCATGTGATGAAATTCTTATAAAATAATTTCTTTGTGTTATTTCCCTACGTATTTCCGTGCTATTCAACAAAAGGAAAGTGATGATAACTAGTATAATTTATTATTGCGAGTAGTGAAACCATTGTGCAGTATTCGGCTACAATTGACGTTTGTTTCCACGTGGTGAATGTCACGGAAGATCGGTCGACGTGTAATTTATTTGGCTGCTTTAGCATTTTTTTGAAGCAATGGAGTCCTTAAACATTTCGCAGCTTAACTTGTCCAGCGTTAGGAGCAACAGTTCGACAGAGAACAACCCTACGAAGCCCGAAATTCCCGTAGTCAAAGCTGATATTAATTTGAATGTAAGTACCTACCGCCTACCATGTGTTTCAAGTTGAAGAAAATTTGTTATGAACTTGATAATTGTCTAGTATAAATAACTTGTATCATTATAAGCATTATTAAAGTATTTCTATATACTAAAAAAATACTCAATACTTTTATTTTCCAAAATTTCATCATACATTTTTGCTAGATCAATTTTCATATGACCAAATACAGATGCCGACAAATTTACATTTTTATGAAACACAGGAACATAGATCATGTTGCTAACTATTCTGCAATTCATAATTTCAGTTATTGCATCAGCTTCATTCCAATTAAGTTTTTAGATATCAATTATTGAAAACAATGAGAGAATAAGCAAAGCATACTGAATTCCTAGGTCATCATAATCACACCATGCCAATACTTTTTATTTCGTATGTATACTCAATCATCAAATATTTGATTTCACTAAAAGGTTACCTAAATAAATTCATGTTTATCCTTTTGAAATATAGACAGAAATAAGTAAAAAATAGGTTTAAATGTACCTAATGACACAATAGACATTGAATTTATTATTTCATCATCTAACTTCCCCAATCTCAATAATTTGGAGTTGACACAATATGTATGTTTCTTCCATTTGGCTCTTTTATTCGTCATATTAGCATTCACTCCTATGATACCCATCATCTATCACACAATCCATTCCCCTCTTTTTACGACTTATTAAAAAATAAATTATTGTTCCAGCCACTAACAGATCATGATGATGAATACAAATGTGAATACAGAGAAGACATATGGAAGAACCTGTTGGAACAGGAGGCTGAGAAACCTACTATTCACCTCCAATCACCACAGGTTAGTAATATAATGGATTTTGGTAAATCAGCCTCAGAATTTATTCAAAGGGTGTCTTTAGATGTAGTTAAACACAGGTGTACCAAAAGGTGCGTTCGAATTGGGGTATGGTAGCAAAATTAACAGTCAAAAATGCCAAAAACGATCACATCTGGTGTGCGATTTGGAAAGTTGTGGGTGAAATTGGCGTTTTGAACTGTTTTCATTCTCCATTCGTTTTACTTGGAAACAGTTAAAAACGACATCGTGAACTGCAAATTTTGACCCACCTCCGAGGCAGGGTCGTTTGTGATCATACTTTATCTTTGTATGATCTTTGAATCTGACAGATAAGTTTTGGAAAATTCAAACGGGAAGCGAAAATTCTGATTTGTATTGTATATTTGATAGAAATACTAACAGGCAAGAGAATAATTTGTCAGATTAACTTTGTTTAAAGATTAACTGAAGGAAAAAGGTAGGTTGAGACAAGTGACAAGCAGGCGATGAGCATGGAAATGTCATTTTTGTATCTAATCGTTCGATTTGGAAAATATTGTTTGTGGCAAAAGTTGCAAAATTGTTGAAATTTTCCAATTTGAATGCATAAACAAAAATGCCCATTTTGAAACTGTTAAAAACAACATCACTCCAATTCAAAAGCACCTTATATTGGTACTTTGTTTTCCAACAAAGCTTATATCTGATTTAATTTAATAAGTCGAAGGTTGTAAAGATGTTTCTTATCTCTTTGTAAATACTTTGTTGAAGCTGATGTGATATGTAGGCATGTAAAAAATATCCTTGCATTAAAAGATTTCAGTTTAATAAAATTTATTCAAAGATTTTAATAAGTCAGCAATATTTTAATACTCAAAGTTGTCACAATACTTTATTTCATTGTGATATACTTGTCATAATCGTAATATAATAATTGTATGATAAGATAACATATAGTTTGTAACAAACTATATATCTTGTGTTTCACTGTAACTATACAATTTGCAGCAATAGACTTTCAGTCAGAATGGTGTAGAGATTGTGGCCAAATATTTGCATATGGATTATATTATAGCTAATTGAATTAGCAAGCTTAATGGTAATGGACCAGTCATATCTGTTGAAGAAAGGATGGTAGACTAAGGATAAAAGTCTTATGGTGCATCCATGCTACGCGAATCGCACCATTAGAGTAGAGAAAACCTCATGGCAAGGTAGGCCATGTAAGGTGGCTGGAATGGGCTAGATGCAGATGGCACAGAACTGGGAGGCTAAAAAAGAAGTTAAGGAAGGATATAGCTGATGTTTTTTTTTTTTTGAATTCATAGCAGATTGCCATTAGCAATATTGTTTTAGCTTCCTTTTTAGCCCCACCTGTATGGTGAGGCATGCTTTGGGAGAGAGGTATGTCCAACAGTGGCTACTGATTGTAAAAACTTAAAAATCAGTATTTGTAATGTATGGTCATACATAATCATGAGCTTTAAATATTACTACTGGTATGCAGGCCAGATTTCTTCATGGTATTTTTCTAAATCAATGATCAATATTAGGAAGCTGAACAAGGAAATTTACAGCACAATTAAAATTGTTCAACAATTTATCAATATCATACAATATTCGTGACCAATGCCACTTACATTTATTTAACTTGCCCATCATTCATTTTGTTTGTTTGTCATTGACAAAAACCTGTGCAAACTAGACAATCTAATGGTGTCATTGTCGCATGTGTGTGATTATGATAATAGTTATAAAATCTACCATTTTTTTTATTCGACATAATTCTTTAGTGGTCAGCGAGAATGCATTTTTTTTTCTTATCTACAATGAAGAAAATATCCATTTACATGACATTGACTCGGCTGGCTATCCTTGTAGACTTTCTTTTCGTCTTCTTTACAGTTGATAATAGCACGATTTTGCATTTTTATGTTTTCATCTACTTTCCACTGTTACGACTAGTAAACTAAACTGTCCAACTTGTTTCAAGGCTCAGTTGCAGAATATTTGGCTTACATTAAAGTACTAGGTAATGGCGATATGATTTGCCACCTTGTTCTCAGGAATTTCTAGTATTTAAATAAATAAATGTTGGAATATCTTTTATTGGTTCTAGCCGGAATTTCCTGGTAATTGATATTTGATGGTAACCTAGCACAACTTAACTATATCTATTCTGTTTACATAATATAGGTATAAGAAGTGCACACGTAATCATGCGATAAATTTTCTCAAAAAACCGTCTACCAAAACCTTTTTTTTTTCAACATTCACATTGCAAATTTAATATTACCTACTAACTTTCCGCCCCGTACTAAAATCCCTTTACTTAACTCTATTTTGTATTCCTAATCCTCCCCTTAAAACATAGTTACCCCTTTTTGCCCCGTAAGGGGTAGGGGGATCTTCAAGAAACCCAAACAATCGTGTTTCATTATTTTCTTCCCTAAACCCCCTATTAAGTGTAGTTTTGAAAAACTATGAATAAATCTGTCAGTCAATACATGTATCGATCGAATAGATTATATATTTATACTAGCTGCCCGGCACGACTTCGTTCGCGTGGTGTCCTGACCTATGAAATGAAATGAAATAATTTATTCATTCAAATAGGCCTTCACAGGCACTTATGAATAGTCAAACTCTAATACTCTAATGCACGGTTCGGAAGGTTGCTTTTGCTAAGAAGAGCCGGCAATAAACTCAGCAATTACTCTTAAATCAACCTTAAATTTATTACATCAGATGTTTCCTGTAGAGCGAGCGCTACACCCAAGCATTTTTATCATTTAAATATTCGGTAATATTGTAGTAAGCCTTCTGTACTAAAGCGGCCTTAATACATTCCTTAAACTTATGTGACGGTAAATTCAAGTACTAGTGCATAGTAAAGGTATGTAAACAAATATGATGCAACTTGCGGCCTTACAACCAACAATACAATATGCAATATGGTGAAATATATTGAAATATGTTTGAACTTGATAATAAAACAATGTAATGCAATGCACTTCCATAATCTTATACAAAACAACACAGATTACAGAATAACAATTAAACACTTGAATCTTATTAAAGTCATGTGAATCAGATAAATATTGCACTTTCAAACGTGTTGGAATGCATTAAAGTCTGAATTTGTTTGTACACACAGACCTTCTGTAGTGCAAGGTTTTCCTTGTATTGCGTGATCGATATGAGGATGATGAAATGTTGCTGTAATTTTAGGAATATTATTTAGGTCCCATTCGGTGTCTAAATTGAAAAACTTACTTTAATTTGTCGTAACTGACAATATAAAGCATAAACACACCTATTAGGTATGTACTTACCTAAATTAAAATAGTCACGATCGCAACACGACGTTAGTTAAGTAGGTCTGTAGGTATATTTTTTTTTAATTTGAATTGGCGTAACTTTAAAGCGAAGCAGTAGCTGAACATTAAATCCTTTAGTCTGATGCTTGAAATGCAACAAAGCGAAGATGGGCGGAGTGATGTGTTATCATAAAAATGACAATCTCAGCTGAATTGGAACGGGCTTTCCTCGGTTATCGTCGAAAATACATATCTCGGCTTTGATGGATTAAGGGCCTTGCTTGCGAATAAAAAAAAAATACGAAAATGTGACACTCGACTTTTACCTTTGTCCCATAGATAGACCGTTGAATAATAATGTTTTCATTGTCACCCCAAATGTTGATTTGTGGTGCAAATAAAATTATAACATGTCTTCCCTGTTCGTATCAAGGCCAGTTCAGTATATGAATGTTTCATTTCTTTTATCTGTCATCTCACAATTGACTCCTTGTTACTATTCAAGAGGAATACGAGTATCATTGAGGCTGTTCGATGTTTGCATCAGAGGTAGGGTGAAGTGACATTGTAACCTTGGTCTTCAGTTATAATGGACAGATAGTCAAGCAAGCTTTCTTTGGTTTCCATATTAAATTATTATTTCTTTCACAGTTGGAGTTCCGTGGCGCCCTAGTTCAACAACTGCGTGATGTGACAAAGAAACTAGGGCTGAGCATCGCGACCCTGCACTCAGCCGTTGCACTATTAGACCTGTTTATGGATGCTCACAGACTGAGAGCTGATCGACTGACTCATGTTGCACTGGCATGCCTTAGTCTTGCTGGTACGTTCAAATTCAAAATCATTTATTCAAATAGACCTTCGCAGGCACTTATGAAAAGTCTGACTCTAATACCGGTTCGGAAGGTTGCATTTGCTGAGAAGAGCCGGCAATAAACTCAGCAATTACTCTTTTCAAAACAAGCTTAGATTCATTACATAATATTTACATTCTAATCGCACTAAAAACAATTGCGTGCCCCGGCGAGGCGGCAAAATTACAAAGAAGACTGAATAAATATTTAATAAGTAAATAAATAGCAAACTTAAGCAGACCAGCCCCCACAAGCAGCACCTGATTTGACCACGTGATTTTAAATGTAATGACTAAGATGGGGGTAGGTAACCCCCTAAATCTTAGTCATTTTTGTACGATATTTAATTGATGTAAAGTTCATAATGCAATGTACCTAAAATATTCATCCAATATCTTTTTAATCTTTGTGTTTACTCGCGGTCCCCTCCTTTTACCCCTTAGGGGTTATATTAGAATCCTGTGTGTCAAAAAAATATACCCTGTGGCTATCTGTGCGTGTAGCTGTCAATTGACGGGCCAGTGGTACACCTATAGCGCCGCAGGTCGTGGGTTCAATTCCCATACAGGACATGTCTTTGTGTGTATGAAAATGTCGTGTATGTCCTGAGTCTGGTTGTAATTAAGTATGTATTTACAAAATAAGTATATGTTGTATGTATATCAGTTGTCTAGTTTTCATAGTGGGTACAAGCTATGCTTAGTTTGGGATCAGCAGGGCTATTTTAAAACGTCATTTCCATAAAGAAACATCAAAAATATTCGAATACGGAAATTAAAATAGCAACTGTGGAAAATCGCCTCGGTAGCTTTTGAATCCTTTTCCGATATCGAATCCGAGCGTTTTAAAATAGCCCTGCAGATAACCGTGTGAGGAATATCCCAAGATATTTATTATTATTATTGAATCTCAAATCTCACTGATTATATCTTTCCACAGCAAAAAGCGAAGAGAAATTCAGCCGAGCTCCTACACTAAAAATCCTAGCAAAAATAAGTGGAGTACAATTATGTGGGAAGACATTCAGACAGTTGGAATGGATGGTTGGCCAACATGTGCGTTGGCGCTTGTTGGCGCCAACACCAGTGTCTTTTGCTGCATTGCTGGCTCAATATGTTGTGACTGACGCGGATCTGACGACGCGGCATCCGAAGTTCGTGAGGCGATTCAAAAGAGACGGTGCGAAACTACTGGAGGCCTATTTGGACTTGACTTTGTCTGGTGAGTTCTGGATAAAATTGGGTAGGAGGAAGTCTACAGTCACAACATGACATTATTATGATAAGGTTCAGCATGGTCTAGGGATTTCCACCAATGCCGGGGTTCAAATATTTTCAAATTAAACACTTTAATTGCAAATTCAATTCACTTCGGCAACACTTCAGTAATGCCTTTGCGTCGCAAATGTCTATAGACTAAGGTATTTACTATCGGCCGGTCCACATACATGTTTCTGGTGTGTGCGGTGCGCGAGTGGGATTCAGACTCTTGGCCAGTTTTTATTTATTTTGTCTGACTCTAATAATCTAATACCGGTTCGGAAGATTGCATTTGCTGTGAAGAGCCGGCAATAAACTCAGCAATTACTCTTTTCAAAACAAGCTTAGATTCATTACATAATATTTACATTCTAATCGCACTGGCAACAATTGCGTGCCCCGGCGCAGCGGCAAAATTACAAAGTAGACTGAATAAAAATATTTAACAAGTAAATAGCAAACTTAAGCAGACCAATAAATAGTATATGTTTGTTCCAGATGTCCGTCTGAAGGTGGTGGAGTGCGTGGACGTGGGGTCGGCGTGCGTGGCGTGCGCGCGCGCCTCGCTGGGGCTGGCGGGCTGGCCGCCCTGGCTGGCCGCGCGCGCCGGCCGCCAGCCCGCCGCCGTCGCACCCATCGCTCGCCTCTTACAGAGGTATGTCGCTCATTACAACCTTATTATTAACCTGCTATGTATGTATGTATCATCTTCATTAACCGACTTCAAATAATTTGACTGTTTTACAACAAACTTAAACCAACTTCAAAGTACACTAAGAAGTAATAAAATCCTGATCTGATCACAATAGGACCAAACGGGAAGTGTACCCTTCCAGTCAAAAAAAGAATTTTCCAAATCGGTTAATAAATGACGGAGTTACGTATGAGGTAACAAACATAAAAAAAAAAACAACCGAATTGAGAACCTCCTCCTTTTTTTGAAGTCGGCTATTAAAGGAGGTGGTTCTCAGTTCCTCATAACTTATAACTCTGTCGTTTATTAACTGATTTGGAAAATTATTTTTTTGACTGGAAGGGTACACTTCCCGCTTGGTCACATTGTCATCAGATCAGGATTTTATTACTTTTTAGTGTACTTTAAAATCAGTTTAAGTTTTTTAAAACAGTCCAATTACTCATCATTTAATTCATTTAAATTATTTGATCGTTTTTGTATTTTTCCTAAATTTTTATTAATATTACAAATTAAATTGACATGTATTGATTATATATTTAACTTATTCATGATCTTGTTATATTTCAATTACTCTATACAATGTATTCTTCTCTAATTATATCCACACTCAGGACATGTTTCTGCACAAAATGCAAACCTATGACAGAGGTGGGAAGGGAATCAAATCAACAACATGCAGTGCAACAGATCTCACTAGCCATTCCAACTGGTCCCGCTTATTATAAAGTCTATATTGAAAGCCAGATTGTTGACATTATAAGTTTTTGCCAAAATGTGCATGATAAAGCAAAATTGTTTGGTATTTTAACCAGTTTTTTTCTCTCAGGGCATGATATTATCAATCCTCCCAACACATGATGATAAAAAGGCCGAAAAGACGCTCAAAACGAGTTCCAAAGGTCGATATCCCGCAAGGTTGATATCCCTTCAACTGGTTATAAACAAGAAGCGATTCACTGACTACAAAAACTCAACAACCTTTATCCCAACATAACCTACAAATCTAACTCAAATTCAATATTTCAGGATGATGCAAATACTCAAATCCCGTGAGACCGGTGTGGAATCAGAACTCGATCAGGGGTACAGCAGTGCCCAGTCCCCAAACTTAACCCCGTGTACGTCTCCAAGCTTCCACGTATCTCCAGCATCGAGCACCTGTAGTACCTCATCCCGGAGCCATCTGAACGTTGACACATCCTACCGCCAACGTCCCATAGAAAGAAGACCTGATAATTCTTACTCTGTATTAGACATGGATAACACAAATGCACCAAACATGAACGTTCAAGAATATTATCTACCAGCTGTTGACATGACATGCCAAAGGGTAAATAACCCAGCGGATTACAGGTATTGTAGATCTAGTAGACTATTAGATGCGGTCCAACCGTCAACCAGTATGGCTGTGAAGCGTGGTTTAGATACCAATGTGGAGTTAGAGAGGAAACGTTACCGTCTCACCTCTCAAATGTCTCAAGTTGTTCTATGATTATTTTCTAGTCTTTATATAAGTCTGTGTTTGTGAGTGTTGTTTGTAAGGGTGGGCACACAAGTTTGTACACTGTTGATACAAAAATATGGCAACTTTTCTTTCAAAAAAAATTACATTATGTATGTATACGATTAACTGAATATAAATGATCCAGGCATATCTATCACTATCTATGTTTCGAAATTTCAAATGTGACGTGTGCAGACAACCTAAGTGTCCACCCTCTTTCCATGTACAACATTAGTTAGTTGTTTAAAACGAAATGTGATATTAATGTGCATTCATGAACACAGATTATGCAGTGTCAGATATTTCGAGTGAAACATCTGAAATTGTTCTTTAGACTTATATTACGTATTCCATATGGTTAGTAATGAATTGTAACCACATTTGTTATGCTTTGTAATACGTTATGTGTTATCTGTAGGAATAGTGTTGCAAGGAATAAGAAAAAAAGCAATAAAAGTTATGTATCCAAATACTCTGTAAAAAAATAACTCAGTTTATATGAAGCTTAATTAGTAGGTATCTGTAAAACGATTACTAAAGAAATATCAGTATCGAAATATACCTTGACAAAAATTGCAATACAATTCCTATAAATACAAATTATATACTATCGTGTAGCAATAATATCAATTGAGAAGTTGAATATTTTTATACGTTGAATTACGAATGTAAAGGAAAAAGTTGAATTATGCTCGGACATTTGATTCAAGATCATATTTTTTTTTTATTTCCAGAAACCATAGCTACAAAATTTAAAAAAAATATATAACGCAATAAAAATCATAAACTAAATTTTAATCGCATGCATGTTTTAAACATAAAAAATACTGTAATTAATTTTAATCTTGGATCAAAAATGTAATACTGAGTCATCAAAATAACTTTACACTTCTCAATTGTGCATTTCCTACGAACGACATTATAAAAGCTGTTCGTAGTGTTTTAGATAGTTAACAAATTAATGGTCGATTTCGCCACCTTTGAGTTTTAAGCAATTCAAAATGCAGTCTCGGTGTAGCCTAATACGTATTAATTTTGAAATACACAACATTTTTATTCAAAATACGTATTAATTTGCTCAAATATTTTTTTTAATATTATATATACTACTATTATATAAACTTCTTTCCATATTCAGTGTTGCCAAGCGCTTGCTTAGAAAAATAGATACTTTGTGTATAAATACGCGTCTGTCTTTACTATAACAAAAATACTTACCAACTTATTCTGATGAAAGTTGCCAGACATGATTTTCTCCCAAGATTATAAATGTTTTCATAGGCTAGATAAGATCTGAAGAAATTTAGAGACTCGCTAGTCAACTCTCGAATTAATGTGTCGAAAAATTTACGATAAGGTAGCGAAACTGACTTCGACTTAGATAATTAATTTGTATCAACATCCATGCAACACTTGTTTTAAAGTAAAATGGGTTGCCAACCTCAAACGAAAATACCCCACAGTGCCTTTCTATGTCTATTGCTACAAGTTTTCCGTTAAATTATTTTCAGTCTGTCAACCTTCTGTATATTATTTATCTGTGCATGTATCTGAGTTATAGGTAATTTATATGAAATAACAGGCATTCCACCCAAAAAATCGACTATTGAACATGTTGCGTTGATGTTGATACGTGTATCGACTGCCTTAAAAGGGTACTGATTGCCAAAGGGAATAATTGACGGTCATTTCATATCCCGAACTTATTATAGTTAGGTATTTTTTTTACTTTTTTTGCAGAATTTAAGGTGACCAAACTAAATGACTTCTGCTCTTGACTTGGTAACATAAAAAGAATTATCCACCGCTTTTTACCACATTTATGTAAATGACAGAGAGCTATAAACATTGACTTATATATTACTGGCGTAAGGACCAGGCTAACCGCGTGACGAAACGGCACCAATGCGCTGGCTCTAAAAAGTCAGTTTAGGACCAACGCGACTCAGTCGTCTGCGGTCCACGGAACAGTTCGTTCGTTTATTGTTTATATTTTTTTGTGTATATGTGTTTTGTGGCATTTCGTATTTGATCGAAAATAATTTAAACAAATTGCGATACTGTTTACTTGTATGAAGAATTTTTTGCAAAATGTTCCGGTGGGCCTATCCTTAGTTTTGAAACCGTTGGCTATAAAGTAGTTTATTTACCATAGTTGTGGTTATCTGATGTTAAAATGTGGCAGTCATATATTAAAGCCGGTATTTTCACCAATATACCAAACTCCTAAGTATTATAGTGTCACCTTAACATTATGAATTGTAGCATAATTTTTAAATAATGCTTTATCCGAAATGGCGGAATGTAAACTTGTGAAAACGTTATTGTATTAATTTATTTCGAAATGAGCCAGCTGTTTTGGATGGAGTGTGGTTGTGATTATGTAATGGTTGTTTTAATTTATTTTATTTTCTTATGTTAGCTGTCATCCCTCCATACTTATTAATGTTACAACTAGATTGAATTCCTGCACATCTTCATATCGTATGTGATAGGAATATTGTAAACTGAACATTTGAAACATTCCCAGTGCAACACTGAACAAAAAATATTTTTTACTAAGCTTTATCGTACTGGATTTTGCTAATCAACATTAAAAAATCCAGTAACTTTACCATATTCCTATATATCAAGTTTAACATTAACATTAATAAGTAAAGGGTTAGTTGAGATTGTGGTATGGAATAGAATCTTTTTGTAATGTTTTTCATATTGCTCATATTATATTTGAACGTTAGTTATGTTTTTTACTGTTTTTATTTTATACAAAATCAAAGATTCCGTTCCATGTTCACTGGGCCGTTTTTGATAGGAATGTAACGTATCAAACTATTTAATTGCTTCAAAAATCCAGCATTTTGATATGTTGAACATTAAAATTACCTACTATAAACGTTGTCATTCGTTTTATAAACTTAAATGATTTAACTACCAAATCTATTTTGGTAACCAAAAATAAATAGTTCTGCGTTATATTCCTTGTCAAAAGGCGTTTTTAAAATCGTCCTAAAAATACGGGTTCGTATAAGGGCTGGATATTTTCTTATGTTTTTTAACGAATTACTTCGTTCACGCTAGGTTTATTTGAGTTTTAGCTAAAATATAATTTAAAACCGGTCATTACCGATTTAAACCGGTAAAATAGAGCTCCTCTCAAGCTGAGTCAGTTGTCAGATACATGGCACAATTAGCTCTTGAACTCAATTCGTTGCTTATATGCTTTTTAAACTTAACGCGTGGATGTAAGTATATTGTTGATTTTGGAAAAGGTTGATAATGTCCTTGAGATCGATTTTCGAAAAGTTTTAAGTACCATTATATGGTTTTATAGTTACCATTGTTTTTTTTAAATACTCGTATGTATCTCAGTAAAGAACACTAAAAAGTTATTTATAGAAATAAAATGCTTCATCTGTAAATCTTCCAAGCTGCCAAGTGAAAACTGTTTCTGTCGGTAAAAGTATTACCTATGTACTTACTATAATGTACTCAAGCTTAGCTTAGTTAGACGTAGATATTTGCAGTTGGTACGAAATAAACTTAATATTTTATGTATTTCTATGTACAGAAACATAAAAACAATATTTAAATTATATAAAATACATATTGCCTTAACAGTTTTATGATAAATAAAAATTATATTCTATGTATGGATTATATATAAATCAAATTTTATCGACAGAAATTGTATGTAAATTAAATATACAGAATGAAAAGCTTTCAAAATAAAAAAAATGAGAGGTAGAGTAAAACCGATTTTTTACGAAATTAGATTTAATTTAGCAATTTTTATGGCATATTGTATGTATGGCAGCTTGGTTTTTCATTGATTTGAAATGTTTATTATTGTAGGTATATCAGAACTGAAATGGACAGAAATGTTATAAATGATTGTACGAAGACTGAAGGATAAGTTACTATTCAGTAGTTAGTTAAAAATGGCATTGGACTGAATTGAAGAACTATTTTGTACACTAAATATCGATAAAGACGCATTATAAACCTTGAAATAAATATTTACTTATTGAAATATATCTTTTATTAAAAATCCTAAAAACCTGGTAAAAAGCTAAACATGAATGAACCGAGGGTCAATAAAAATATTGGTAGGTACACATTCATCTTATATTTACAATTTTTATGCATACACTCATTCTTTAAAATAATTTTAAATATAATTTGTGCTTAAAAATATATCGTTTGTGGAAGAAACTAGGCAAGTCGATAGACAGACGTATCGTCGGGTGACAAGGCGGGCATGCGAGGAGGCCTGCGTGGCGGACGACGTCGTCGCCGAGGCCTGCACTCACAGTGCAGAGCGCAGAGGCCGATCCCAGCACATCCTGACAGAAACAGCGGCAAAGCCAAGGTCCTGGTAACCGTCGCCACTTGCTCGCTCCTCGACCACCGCGGCACTACAACGCTAGTATCCGCTCTTGACCAATAGCAGGGATACTTAGCTCCGACATAACCATAACTCGTCGTAAAGTTCTCGCAGTCGACTACTGGCGGATACCCGCATCCTTTTATATTGACAAATAGAACAGCGGGGCGCCACTCCTCCGTGTAAGCTTTGTACTTGACGTGCAGCTGAATGCACCTGTAAGCGTCACTTGTGCAACCTTCTCTACACGATGCCCACGTACAATTATCCAAGCCGAGTCTGTCATCACGTCTTTCCGTCACGCACTCCGCTGGTGTCGGATCGAAATCAGCTGCTAAAGCACTTAGAGCTGGGTCGGCGTACAGTGGTACGAGGAAAAGGAGTGCTGAACCACCGCCACCGAGCAATCCAGCTAGCATTACAGTGATATACCTCGTTAACTTTGCGCGTGTTTCCCCTCTACGACGTGAGGGTCGCACGACCAGACGCTCTGAGCTTCCACCCCTCATTTTGTAAGCACTGCGTCAACCCATGCTGAATTAAAAACCTTGCCCTAATTAAATGCGGTCGTCGTCGTGTTTACGCATGCGCTTAATTTTGCCATGCGTAGTAGTTTATCATGATTTTAGATCACGCTGTGACTCTGAATTCTAGAATGTGTAAACAAATAATAATTTGAATATATAATAGGTACTACAGGTTTTTTTAAGTAAATAGCTATACCATAGGTCATTACTGTGTAATAATTCAATGGTCATTACATTAGATTAGTACATAGTACATTAAAACAGCAATTTCGTGTTCCTTCGTCTCTGCCAGTGATTCAAAGTTTGAAGAACAGTCCAGCCGCATAATCAAAAAATCTGTAAGACAAGTGGTCACATACAAAGTTGTTGAGCATGTTTTTTTACCGTGTATTTGCCTCTGTTTTACCACAACCTCACCACCCTACCACCGTGCTATGGTTTCCTCACGATGTTTTCCTTCACCGATTATTAAGTACCGAAAATAAGCCATCTCTGATATTCTAATAAGTATACCAAGTGTACTTATGGATATTATGTGCTTCCTATTTTGAAAGAAAGAACATTCGTTCGAGGTGCAAGTGGCCCATAGTCTCCGAGCATAGAATTAGAACTACGGTTGGTTTCTAAGTACCTAAATTATATATAAGGTAATTATAACCGAAAGCGCGCTGGTATCACATCATCTCTGGCGTACCTATATAGAGTTACTTTCGTGGGGCTTGGCCCCTAAACACAATGGCCAATGTGTCCATACTAATGGAAACCTGATATCCTGGCTGGTGTGGGAGTACCAGTAAAATCTGGGGTGGGCACCAGCCAGCCCAGGTGTAATATTTTAATGAAAAAGCTTTTGGTCAGAATCTGTATAACTCACAGGTATAACTCTCATATTTATTCTATAGATAAAAGTTACACGACGTTGATAAAGTCGATCTTTAGTCGATTATTTTATATCTATAAGTTAATGTTACGGTTTATATATGACAACACTATGATGCCTAAAAAAAAAAAAAAACATTCATTCAATATGGCTACCCACTACACAGCGTTATATTCTCTTAGCACTACACTACCGTCACAATGCATGGTAAAATTACAATCAAGTTACAAATATAATTTGGTGATTAAAATTGATTGTTGATTATTTTATTATTTGCTGTAGGTATGTCAGTCACGTTATTCAGATTATTTGTTAATAAATTGCGCCATAATCTTCCAAGACATCCTTTAAAATCAGGTAAAACCTATGTTACCTTACAGTATCACATGGCGGTCGGTAATTTTGTGTTTTAGGCAAGAAATTTATGTTTTAGGTTTCGACTAGAATAATTAACCATGTATTTATGTTGCTCATATTATATTATATTTCAAATGACGTAGTTCATCTCGTGCACGCTCAGGAAATACTCCCATTTCATATTGTCCATGTTTTTGATGAAATGCAAGCCAAAATAGGTACTTCCCTTTTTACATAATTTGCAACCTTAAGTGTCGTTAATCCATGCTTTAAATACTAGAGTAAGTGCAGCAAAGTTTATAATATCCGTGGTGTATATATTTTTTGAGTAAACTAAAAATTATAAAACAAAACCATTGTCTTGTCAGAAAGAAAGAAATATATTTTATTTGTCCACCACCAATCTTATAACTACATAGTCACGCTGTCAAGCCACCACATCCTTTTAAATAAGGCTCATCCACACCTCAGCCCATTTTATACAAAATAATAGGATGTAGCACAGCTAATAGCAATCTGATCAGAAATTAGTGGCTCATCACAGCTTTTTTAATCTACCAAGTAAAAAAGTAGCCTTAAAACCTCATGTGATTAGACAAACTCTTAATTGGCTTTCAAACGGACCGCTCCAGAAATATCATTTTAATAAATGGACCCCAAATGAAACTAACAATTCGTAATCAGTTTGATAGCATATGTGTGTTTACAGCACTGCAAATTAGACCAATCACAGCCATGGACGTTGTTGTAGAAAATAAAATAGAAGAGGAAATTAAAAAAGATGAAACTCAGCCAATTGTAATGAACAAGAATTTGACACGGTTCAAAAAACGGTTCATGAAGCGGCAATGGGAGGAGTTGAACCCAAACAAGGTGAGCCAGCATACTTTTCTGCAATAAATAGTAAAAATTGAAGATGATATTCCAACAATGATGCATCAAAGGATAATAGCTTTTCATATGCTAAATATAATGTTTATCCTAACTAATATTATAAATGCGAAAGAGAGCCTCAGCTATTCAACGGATCATCATGAAATTTTGCATGCAGATAGACATAGGGTACTTGATGAATATCATTTGGTGGCCTTAATGCTGTGACTTTGTATGAGATTGACAGTTCCAAAAAGCATCAATATAAATGCATTTCTAATATTATGTCTATTTGTGCAGGTATGAATGTTTATACTTTTATTTCCTTGACAGAATGAGAATGGAGATAATGGTGAGAAGAAACTCTGTGAAAGGATAAAGAGAAAAAAGATGGCGATACTTTTAGGATACTGTGGCGTGGATTACTATGGTATGCAAAGGTATGAATAGTAAAATATTTAGGGCTTGCAATAACATTGACTTTATGCATTACTAATCATCCTTATCACTTGAACTGGTCACTGGACTTCATGGCAAGAACAAATTATGTTGATAAGTGACTTAATTACCTTTTGAGTAGCTTTGTATGCTAAGTTTTGTTACTAACTATAGTAGATCTCAAATAGCATGAGTTCAGTGACACATGGTATTTTATTAGATTTCTCAATGGTTAATGTACATTTCGATGTAATAAAGGAATACTATGATAGAGCGAGTTTTCATGAAATATTGTGAGTACTATTTCAGAGTTATCAAATGGAACTTCACTAGATATTGGTAAAAACCCGTGACCTTGACTACTTATCCTATGTGAAATAGAGTATAGTATCAAACAATTAATCAGATATTAAAAACAAAAAACTCCACCACTGACTATGTGCTCTGATTGGCTAGGTCAAGGATGCATGCGCTTTGGTTGGCTAAGTCAATGACTGGTAACTGGTTCGTATTTTCAGTTCAATTTGTAATGAGTTCAGTTACTTTGAATAGCTCTATGTGAGAAGGTCCTTCAAGTTTTTGTCTACAATTAAGAATTCAACTGTTTTGATCTTGAGTCAAGACTGAAAACGATAAAGCAGGCAGAAACAACTTCTTTCCGATCACTTACTGAATATACAAAGCATTTCGCCCTACTTACAGTCTGTTGGTCCATATAAAATTAAAATGTTGTTTGAGGTGGATTATTGTATGAACAAGCAGTTTGGTTTGTGTGGCAGGATGAGAATATTAGCAAATTACCAGCATGCTTTGTGCCACTTTTGTCACCTGGCTAAATAACTCTTTATTCTGGTAGTTATCAACATAATTTTTCCAGGAACCCAGGAGTTCCAACAATCGAGGAAGAGCTGTTGAAAGCTCTGTTTGATGCTAAGTACATAACTGAAGAGGACTTCAACAATCAACAGAATGCACAGTTTCAGCGCAGCTCTAGGACTGACAAGGGTGTGTCTGCCGCCAGACAGGTTGTGTCTCTGAAGTTACGTTAGTACATTTTTGTAATGATCATTTTTTTTTTACTGTAGATTGTGTTTAATTTATTCTGGTTTGGATTGGATATATTTGAGTAATAAAAAAACATGTCTAAAGTGGCTACGACTAGCTAAGAACATGGCATCAAAAACCTAGTAATAGTAGTACAAAGTGGGCCAGCTGGAGTACAGTAGGGGTCTTCAAAAAGGGTGTGAAGAGATTTCTTCACGGTTGACAATACGCAAGTGATACCCCCGGTGTTGCAAGCGTCCATAGGCTACGGTAACTGCTTGTTTGCTACCTAAAAAGTATAAAAAAAGAGCTAAAAGGTTTAAACTAAGCACAAAGATAAATGAAATATTTTTTAATAATTTGTAGTTGGAAAAGATTTAGATCTTTCTTGAACACAGGTGATACTGCGAAAAATTCTTGTCTGAAAAGTTATGTCTAGGAATGTTTCCATACATGAAACAATTTAGATTTTATTGCACACAGATCAAAAAAAGACAAAGAAGTACAAAATATAGTTTTGTTATTTATTTTGTTTTTATCCCATAGCTCTAGAAGTATGCTCGGAAGAAATAAACAAGAGGTTACCAGAATGCATAAAAGTTTTTGGAATTAAACGGGTGACAAACAAATTCAACTCAAAATCGAAGTGCAACGCGCGGACGTATAGCTATACTCTTCCAACATATGTACTGGAGCCTAGTATAGTCACGGAGGAAGAGAGAAAGCAATATAGAATAACGCCGGAGAAACTGGAAGAAGTTACTAATGTATTAGGACATTATAAAGGAACAAAGAGCTATCATAATTTTACTGAGAAAAAGTGAGTATATTTTAATATAAATTACTCTTAAGAACAATGGCACATCTAACTAATTTAGTGTCAATATATGTCTTTTCAACATAAAAATAAGATAATATATAATGCTATGCATCTGTCTGTCTGTCTATCTGTAAGTGTCTCTTGTATCGCAACAATTAGAAAATTGAAATTTTCTCAGAATGTGTATTTCTATTGCCACTATAACAGCAAATATTATAAATGCGAAAGTGAGTTTGTTTGTTACGCCTTCACACCTTAACTGCCAAACGGATGATCATGAAATTTGGCATGCAGATAGCCTATGGTATGGAGAAGGACAACGTTATCTTTTCACGTCACTTGCTAATATAATTATACAATTTTCTCTTTCGAAGTCGTATACTTTTATTGATATACACTTTCCATTACACATTGTATAATTTGTGTAGAAATTTGACACTCAACACATAATTTAAACATAATAATTTATTTACAGACATTTCCAAGACCCATCGGCATCAAGATATATGATGGGTTTTAATGTGGAAAAAGTATTTGTAGATTCTGACATGGAGTTTGCAGTTCTTTTAGTCAAGGTATGCTGTATACAGTCACTGTTTTACCCATACAAATCTTATGAAATGTTTCAAGTTTCAGTGAAATAGTAATGCTATCTTAATCAGACCTGATTGGTTAATGCCCGGTTTCAATAAACAAAAACGAATCGTTTTGCTTCCAATGGTAGGTTTTTGCATCATCATCATTTCGTAAGCTAATTTTACATGTGATAGTTAATTCCATATGGAAGGGTCTGCTATGCAAAGCTTTGAGGTCTTTGCTTCATTATTAGTAAAGATATAAGAGTCTTAATTTTAATCAATCTTAACTGATAACGGTCTGTAAATTATTGAAAACGGGCATAAGACTTTTATGGGGAAGAAAAGTGAATTTATGTACAGGATGGACATTTTAGCCGGGTAACTAATGGTAAACTACCCTTAGGTTTGAAGCCACGCAAATATGGTCTAAGTAGACAATTCCTAACTTTTTGAGTTATTACTATCGGCATGAGTTTGGAAAAACCCGACCTAAATGTTTTTTTATCGATTTGTGACGTTTCTAGTACCTAGACCCTAATCTAACTTGGCCCCATAGAGACTTTTGATCCTAGCTGGAGACAGGATCGATTAAGCAAATACTATATTTTTTCGTAAATTGCCGTTTTCTCGACGACTACTTTTTTTTAGATTAATCTGTAAACGTCGATAAAAACAACAAGTAAGGGATAGTATCCTAAAACCTTATTCGTGTCGCGTGGCTTCAACCCTTAAGGTAACTGCCCACACTGACCCGTAAAAAAATTCCACCCTGTATTCGATAAAAAAACCGGCCAAGTGCGAGTCAGACTCACGCACCGAGGGTTCCGTACAAACCTGTAGGTATATAAGTAAATGGTAGTATAGACCTGAGTATTTGATATTAATTTCAATTTATGACCTATTAAAAAAAAACTACTTACTAGATCTCGTTCAAACCAATTTTCGGTGGAAGTTTGCACCGTAATGTACATCATATATTTTTTATAGATTTATCATTCTCTTATTTTAGAAGTTACAGGGGGGGGGACACACATTTTACCACTTTGGAAGTGTCTCTCGCGCAAACTATTCAGTTTAGAAAAAAATGATATTAGAAACCTCAATATCATTTTTGAAGACCTATCCATAGACACCCCACACTTATGGGTTTGGTGAAAAAAAAAAATTTGAGTGTCAGTTCTAAGTATGGGGAACCCCCAAAATTTATTGTTTTTTTTCTATTTTTGTGTAAAAATCTTAATGCGGTTCACAGAATACATCTACTTACCAAGTTTCAACATTATAGTTTCGGAAATAAATGGCTGTGACATACACGGACAGACAGACAGACAGACAGACATGACGAATCTATAAGGGTTCCGTTTTTTGCCATTTGGCTACGGAACCCTAAAAAGACCTTAGACCTTTTTTAGAGAGGTAGAGCGTAGCGTTTATTCGCTCAAAGAGCAGCTCGACTGGGGATGTACCTCCACCTTACAGAATACCGCAGCCAAATAACTTTATGTTGTGTAAAGTTGTGTTCCTGCGCGTGAGTAATGTCGCCAGAGCTCATAGGGGAGGGGGGGGGGTCGGTAACGCGTGAGCGATGCTTCTTGTGTTGCAAGCGTCCATATGGCTACGGTAACCGCTTACCATCAGGAGGGCCGTATGCTTGTTTACCGAATAAGTTGTATAAAAAAAAAACCTGGAAAGAAAAAAGTTATTAAAGTTTCTCATTTTAACAGGGTCAAAGTTTCATGTTACATCAAATACGCAAGATGGTTGGTCTAGCGATAGCGGTGCTTCGAGGACACACGGATGTTACTATCATGGACAAGGCATTTGGCAAAGAGAAAGTTATGATACCCACCGCCCCAGGGCTTGGACTGGTTTTAGACATGGTAAGTACAATAGGGATGATACTGGGTAAATTGGTAGGGTACTTTGTAGTGTAGTTGTATGTTCTTCATTTATTTAGTTTGATATAAATGCATCGATTTATTATGTCTGTCTAATTGTTATATTTTTTTATTTTGTGATATTTAGTCTAAGCTTGTCAATAGTCACAGTGATAACAAATTGTGTGTTTAGTGTTTCCCTTTAGTTATTTTTTATTTCTAAGGCAGACTTAAGTAAGTCATGCTCACTTAAGGCCTTTGCTTGCGGCGGCGTCGTGTGACGGGTCGCTCACTTCCCTCCAATATGGCGAGGAGGGCGATGGCTGCCACACGCGTCATATGCGTGAACAGGTGCTGCTTGTGGGGGCTGGTCTGCTTAAGTTTGCTATTTATTTACTTATTAAATATTTTTTCAGTCTACTTTGTAATTTTGCCGCCGCGCCGGGGCACGCAATTGTTTTCAGGGCGATTAGAATGTAAATATTATGTAATTAATCTAAGCCTGTTTTGAAAAGAGTAATTGCTGAGTTTATTGCCGGCTCTTCTCAGCAAATGCAACCTTCCGAACCGGTATTAGAGTATTAGAGTCAGACTTTTCATAAGTGCCTGCGAAGGTCTATTTGAATAAATGATTTTGAATTTTTAATTTTGAGTACCCGTCTGGCTGGCTACCACCCTCAAGTTGAAAATCTGTCGCCAAGCATCTATCGGTGTGTTCCGACAGCTGCACTTGAGAGCCAGTTTCTTCTAGGCTTTGTGTGCTTACCACCTTCGGCCACATCATCACACACCATGGTGATATTGTGGTCAAACACAGGCCTATACACAATAAAAAAAAAAATAAAAAAAAAAAAAATCAAAGATAAAGCGCTTAAAAGCTTCGGGAGTGACGTGACGTAAAAACTGTACCATATCGTGACGTCACGCGGAATTTCAACACACGATATCTTCGTATGTTTTTGTTTAATTGACAAGAGAAAAAATACGTGTCTAATATTGAAAATGTAAATGACGGACTAAATATAGTTTTAACTATTTATAACAGTATTTTTAAAGAAGATTGTATGCAGCTGAGATGAGGATGTTGGGATGGATGTGTGGAGTGACAAGAATGGATAAGGAATGAGTATATAAGGGGAAGCTTGAAAGCGCCAGTAACTGAAAAGTTGAGAGCGAACCGTTTAGCGTGGTATGAACATGTTATGAGGAGAAATGAAAGCCACGTCACTAAAAGAGTTATGAATATGAAAGTGGATGGATATATGGGAAGAGGAAGACCGAAATATGGCCAATATGGCGAGGAGGGCGATGGCTGCCACACGCGTCATACTTGTGAACAGGTGCTGCTTGTGGGGGCTGGTCTGCTTAAGTTTGCTATTTATTTACTTATTAAATATTTTTTCAGTCTACTTTGTAATTTTGCCGCCGCGCCGGGGCACGCAATTGTTTTCAGTGCGATTAGAATGTAAATATTATGTAATTAATCTAAGCCTGTTTTGAAAAGAGTAATTGCTGAGTTTATTGCCGGCTCTTCTCAGCAAATGCAACCTTCCGAACCGGTATTAGAGTATTAGAGTCAGACTTTTCATAAGTGCCTGCGAAGGTCTATTTGAATAAATGATTTTGAATTTGAATTTGAATTTTGAAAAAAAAAGCTGAGTTCCTTGCCGGAGTCTTGTCAGTTCAAGTTGTATTTGGAACCGGTGTAGAGTCATTTGTTAACGTTCATAAGTGCCTTATCAGGGCCTAAATTGAATAAATATGTTTTGAATTTGAAAAAGAGATGGATGGATTGTGTGAAAGATGATATGGGTAAGAAAGGAGTCGATGCTGGTATGACGGATAGAAGAGACGAATGGAAGAAGCGTACATATTTAGACACTTGCCTGAGTAGGCTGCAAATGTGGTTGTTGGAAGTGGGCTTTAGAATAGTCTCTGTGCCGGCAGCGGAAAGACCTAAGCACGGTGTCGTACCACAGTAAAATGGTATTGCCAAAGTAGGACCACCACATTAATGTTATTTGTCAGTGGTAGTGACGTAGACGAAGGTCCCTGGTTCGCAATGAGCTTGAGCTTTCCGCGAAGGAAAACATCGTGAGGAAACCATAGCACGGTGGTACGGTGGTGGCTGGCTACCACCCTCGAGTTGATAATCTGTCAGCAAGCACTTATCGGTGTGTTCTGACAGCTGCACTTGAGAGCCAGTTCCTTCTCCGCTTAGTGTGCTTACCACCTTCGGCCACATGAGATTGCGGTATTTTTTTTATAGGCACAGGCCTAGTTTTAGTACTAATAGTATGTAGAGTAATGCGGTGGAATATATGAAAAAAACTTCTGTATGGTGGGGGTACCCCAGTTGAGCTACTCAAATTTTCAACTAATGAACTCGTTATGTGGTGTGCATAACGAGATCTATTGAAAACCATCATCAGCAGTCATAATATTATTTATTTTCTAGGTACACTACGAGCGCTACGACGCTCGGTATAAAGACAGCCACGATAGCCTCACATGGGACACAGAAGAGGAGACCATACAGAAATTCAAACACGAACACATATATCCTAATATTGTTAAAGGAGAAATTGAAGGGAATTCTATGGGACTATGGCTGGAAAAACTATGTCAACATTCCTACGAACCCAGTGAAAATACTCCGGAGGAAAATACCGGTGACAAAGGTGATGACGATGGTGATGACGCGGACGGTGATGACTCAGATGGCGATGATGATAAAGTGAAAGGTGATGACGATAAAGTGAAAGATGATGACAATATAGTTAAAGGATATGACGATACAGTGAAAGTTGATGGCAACAAAGTGAAAGATGATGACAGTGTGGGAAATAAAGATAGTATAAGTAAAGAAGTATAATATCAGAAGTTTGTGTTCACATAGTTTTATTTATATGAAAGATTTTGATAAATCTTAAGGAATTAGTGATGTTTCAAATTATTTCCACAAATTTTACAAATAAAATGTCTTAGAAAAATGGCTTTCGTTCCCCTTTTTAATACTACTTAGTGTAATATTACTTTAGACTTTACTATTTTACTTTAGACTGGGATTCCAAAGTCTAACTTGAATTAATTTTAATTATTTTTTCCTAATGTTATTGCAGAATAAAATGTTAAATAAATTCAATCATAGGATTTCAATCTGTTTAAACATATATTTGTTTTATTGGAATGATTTACAGTCTGTATAAATGATAATGTTTATGTCTATGCACAGGAAAATCTATCTATACAATGTGTTACGGAAAGGGTATATCTATCTGAAAGGGGTGAAGAGGTGAAGGCTACATCAGGTAGACTCTCTGTAAAAAGAATCATGGAAATCATAAAAATGCGATATCCTATGCCATGCCGGCGAATCGCGACCAAAACAATGTTGTTGTTATGTTTTGCGGAGTTTATAAAATATTTAAAGTATATTACTATGTTGCTGGTAATGTAATCTCAACATTGGAAGTGATTCACAACTCTCTAAATGTTTTATTTTTTGTATAATTCAATGTATGGATCTCACCATGATTCTTTCAGATCAAAATAATATATTCAAAAATTCATTCCAATTTTTTGCTTCCAAGTTAGTAAGTCGTGTACGTTTGTTTTCCGTTACAAATTGTATATCTGCATAAACGGTATGTGACTAGAATTTTGTAACAAAACTGTGAAATAATCTTATAATTAAGGAATGAAAAGCCATCTCAATAAATGTAAAATGGCCGAGCCAAAATCTTACCTATGCTTCGTTTTAATTGTTAATCCTTTGTATGTTTAACTTTTCTTGTGGTGAAATTACCATTAGTTGAAAAAAGAAACGATTTTTTATGTTCACATAACAAAATAGCAAGTGGTTGCAAAATCCTCGAATTCAATAAATTGGTTCCAAAATGCAATAACTTTAAAGCAAATGTTATGTAGTTGTTAAGGGGTTGGAATCTTGACATGGTCAGTGCTGCAAACTCTCCTTATTTTCCAGGAGATTCTATGATTTTTGGACGTCTCCTTATTTCCTTATATATTTTTCAATTCAATGAAAGTCGAAATCCTATTTCTAATATATATAATAAGGATTTGTATGCCAAATTTAACACTACGGAGAAGAATATAAAAAATCCTACTATTCTAAAGAGAGCAAAACGGGCATATTTTTAATTTCTCCTTTTTTCCCTGTCTCCTGGATGTTTGGGGTTTCCACCCCATCTTGCGAAAAAGAAGTATATTGAACATGATGCCATTTCAAAGAAAATGAAATGAATCCAGAAATGTCCATTGGTAGCAAATTTAAAATGTCATGTGGTTGCACGGATTCCAAAATATCAAGCGATCCCAAAATGTTCCAATTCAAAAATTTTAAGTGGTTCCAAAATATTCCAATTCAAAATTTTTAAGTAGGTAGTTCCAAAATGTCAAGTCGTAAAATGTTCCGATCAAAATATGAATTTGTTGCAAAATGATCGAATTCCAAAATGTCAAGTGGTTACAAAATGCTCTAATTCCGAAATTTCAAGTGTTCGCAATATGTTCCAATTCGAAAATGTGATTTGGATGCAAAATCCTCGAATTTAAAAAATACCAGTGGTCGCAAAATGTTTCCATTCCAAAATTTCAGGTGGTTGCAAAATGTTCGAATTCCAAAATGTGAATTGGTTGCAAAATGCTCGAATTCCAAAATGCCAAGTAATTGCAAAACTTTCCATTTCCAAAATGTCAAGTGGTAGCAAAATGTTCCATTTCCAAAATGTAGATTGGTTGCAAAATGCTCTAATTCCAAAATGTCAAGTGGTCGCAAAATTTTCCGATCAAAATGTGAATTGTTGCAAAATGCTCGAATTCCGAAATGTCAACTGTTCGTAAAATTATCCGATTCCAAAATGTGACTTGGTCGCAAAATGTTCCCATTCCAAAATATCAGGCGTTTGCAAAATATTCCGATTCTAAAATGTGATTTGTTTGCAAAATCTTCGAATTTAAAAAAATACCAGTGTTCGCAAAATGTTTCCATTCCAAAATTTCAGGTGGTTGCAAAATGATCGAATTCCAAAATGTGAAGTAATTGCTAAATTCTTGAATTCCGAAATGTCCGTGTTGGCCATCGAGGAACAATCCCTTAGAGTGGTAATACCGAACAATCCGATTCCGAAACTAGTCAGTGATTTGTCACTGATTTTGAACAGTAAGGAGCAATCACTGTATCGTGTGTTCTTGACTTGGCCAATCAGAGCGCATGCGTCCTTCTCTTAACCAATCAGAGCGCATTATTGATGGTGGCAAATTGGCGGAATAGATTGTAAGCAAAATCGACGTCATTGCGCTTCTTTGGGTTAATTGTTCGATGGTGTTGGCAAACCGTCGTCTTACTCTGCTGCGAGATGGTTGCTGTTGGTGGCTCCTGAGTGGGAGCTTGAGATTCGGAGCTTTTTTATAGTACGAAGTCGTTAAACAAGCGTACGGCGTCTCGTGTTATCACATCCCACTTTAGTTTAAATTTTTCGCCTAATTGTTTCTGCACAACGACTCAAGGACTTTTGGATTGTGTAGATTTTATTTCATTTACCTATTTATGATTTCCAAATTAATTTGGCTATGCATATCTCTGTGTTTGAGTAACTATAGTAAGCTTTTTGAAATAACTGTTTTTTAACCGACTTCAAAAAAAGGAGGAGGTTTCTCAATTCGACCGTATATGTTTTTATGTTTGTTCGCGGATAACTTCGTCGTTGTGAACTTTTTTTTTGGAAGGAGATATTTAAATGGTGGTACCATGATAAGGAAACCAGGATCTGATGATGGCATCCCAGAGAAATCGATGGGAACCTTCCAAAATCGTAGTGGCGACTAGTGCGATTTTTAAAGCAATATTATTTATTGACGGTCTGGAGACGATCTGATGATGGAGCCGAAAGACAGTCGAGGAAACTCCTCAACGATTTTCAACAATTACCTGGTGTTTGGGCTTGATTGATGAGAACTTTACACCTAGATGGGTTGTGACCGTCATTAGGGGTCATTCACATTTAAGCAATCGCTTAAAAATATTAAATTATAATTAACAGCATTTTGAAGCACTAATTACTTTAAAATAAAAATTAAGACAGCTATAAAAAATAATATAATATTAAAAAATATCTCTACCTATATAATAGGATCATAATTTTTTAAGACTTAAAAATATAATTATGTAAACTTTTGTACTTTTTCTTGCAATAATAATACAAAGATTAAATTACTTTATCAAAATCAAACAAATCATCATTTATTCGCTAATATGTGTACATATGGATGTTACAAATAATATAGAGTGGTCACATAAGCCTTCATATAGCCATGCAAAATTTTTCAAAATACATTTAACAATGCAAAGTACTCATAGTAAAACGTCTACCATATTTTTTTTTATTTAAAAATGAAAACAAAAATATGAAAGCAACACAGTAATTAAATAATAAGGTAAATAAGATACTAAAAACTAGATGTTTCTTGGCAGTAAATTTGAAAGAATTGAAATAATAATATAATCGCCATTTAAAAACATTGCGATGACAACCCTAGTAGTAATATTTTTGTGGGCAAAGTCGAAAAAATTCTTCCCAAAAAGTTATTTGACATTGCCCTCCATCATATTTTTGAATAAGAGACAGCTTTCGCTTTGGTTATTCGTTCGTTACTGTTTATTTATGAGAAAATAGCAGTGGCGAAAAAATTACTTACCTGGTGCAAATGCCAAGCGAGTTACTTAACTTTTTTAACTGATTTTGCCCAGCAAAATCCACCATCATCTTTGATGAGCTCTAACTGCCAACGGAAGTGAAGTTGACGGCAATCGCTTATTTAGTGTTGCCTGAGACATATTCAAAATTCTACCATCGATGAAATAATAAACTCAACTAGAAAATGGACAGACTTATTTCAACTTATGTCAAAAATACCGTTTTGGGTAAAGTCATATCGAAAGGGCAATCTTGTAAGGTTTGACGGTACAACACCGCCGCAGCCATCAACCCAGTAACAGATTTTTATATGAGATTTACACAGTAAGTCATTACCATTCACATATTATCATTACCATTAACATATTATCATTACCATTAACACAGAATAAATGGTAATGATGATAATGGTTATGACGTATATGACTTCTTAGTATTTTTTTAATAAATACCGGACTGCAAAGAGCACATCCAGCCATTTTTATGGTGTTGTTCATAAAAAACACAAGCGTGGATATTATAAAAAAAGAATGTAGCTATGATATTTAATTTATTATAAGCATATATTCGCCATTAATGGATTTCAGCGGATTGACCCGTAAGCGCCGTGAAAATCACGGTGTTTGTAAGAACGTTCGATAGTGCTATGTGTTTCTTCTGTCTGCTTAGACAGACTAATTATTATTATTTCATCGCTAAAGAGAACTTTAGTTGACTCTAAAAAATTGGACCAACCTTTGCTTATACGTAGCAATAATAGCTCAATGCGATTTCATTGAATTTCTTTGGCAATAATTCGTGAAACTGACTGCTGTCAGATATTCATGACATCTCATTCCATTTTCTGTAAATAAAAAAATAATACAGCCATGTATTAGGTAGATACATACAATTCCAACATAATTGTAGGTACAAATCTAACCTACATTTCAGTATTATTTAATATACAATACAGTTCAATCCTATGTAGTGAAGTAGCGTTATGTTATTAGCATTTTTTCCGGTGCAAATGGTAATCCTCTTTTCTTAGGGTTCCCGAGGGCGGATGCCAGCAAGCAACGGCAATATTACACTTTCTACAGATTAAGGTGCAAATCTATATCGTACATGGAATTCTTGAATTGAGTATTTTATAAAGGGATCGGAATAATCTCATAAATAACGCATGTGTCTTACTTCTCTATATCTTTTGGCATTTACAATAGCATCATAACACTTTTGCAAATAATCGTTTAAACTTGCGCATTGGCCAAATATTCGCGCTACCGCAATCAACAAAGACCACCCGAAATCGGTTACGACAATCGGTGGAATAGGAGCTTTTGCAGCAAGGATGTGGCTCAAAAAACCAGTGACGATGATCGATCTTTGATCAGCTGAAACCATCTGAATCTTTTGTCACGAGCACACATTGATACAGAAAAATATGCGGCTTGTGTCTTATCGCGCTTTGCAATGCCACCCGTAGCATCGATTGCTAATGTTGCGTTAGGATCATTACGACAACGGGTGACGTATATTTGGAGTTGTTCGGGTAGCCAATATATACAATTAAATTGATACAACCCGACGGATTGTATGCAACCAACAAACTTACCGTGTTCAGCGCTTTTGAATAAATTCAAAGCAGGGTTTCCAAACTGCAATCCATATTTAACCAACAATCGCTGTTCCTTAGCTTTTCGGACGACTTCATTACTCGGTAAGATCGGCGGATCTTCACAAACGAAATAAAGACTGCCAAGTTATGCATTATTGCTTTTAAATAAATGCTTTATTCGAAAGCGAATTCACTGGTAAAAATAAAAATATAACTACATACGTAAATATATAAAACAAGTCATCCTTCACGTTGGTCGTTTCAAGCAATGCAGCTTAGATATTTGCACTGTTGTGCGTGTCTTGAAACCGCACATTTTATGGTAAAAATGTTTTTAATTCTATGTCTTCTGTTATATAGTGCCCTGTTAAGGCATTCGTTGGCCCGACACGTCCATAAGTTTGTGGGTAGTGATATACATTTAACAGGTTCCCTGTCCAATGAATCATATATGATTCGAGGAGCGTTTTTGTACCCGGTCTGTTACGCTCATGAATCATATATGCACAATTTTTGATGCTTGTTCCGATATTTTTTTGTATCAGAACGTGGCGGGCTAATTTCGTTTTTTGTATGGGACGTGAGAGGACACATCATCAAAATTAAATAGACGAAATAAAATCTGGTAATTTTTGTTTTCATTAGTGCATGTGGGGTCAAAGGCATTTTTTCCTACAAAAATCACAGTTTTATTTACGTAATTATAATCGTTTACACATTTGAAATCACTATATTTGGCCAAACACATCAGTTTTTATGGTTTTCATTGAAACAGCTCAAGCAGAAGGCTTTGTTACACATCTTGCACTGTTTGTTTACTTGTTTGGCACGAAGGGGATTGCCTTGAGCTGCTTTTATATTGAAATAACAGGCAGAGCACCGCTTCCGAACTAGTTTTCCGTCATTCCTAAGGATTTCTGTTAGTTGGTGACTTGTGATGGAAGTATTTCCTTGCGTTGGAGGCCTTGGGCAGTGCTTTTTGGCCGCTGCTTCTCCGAGCCAAGACCGAATAATTATTTCTTGAACTTGCAGTACAGTCATTGTTTTGCCTGTAAGTTCGTTGTATATGACGCGCGTGTTTACTATGGCGGCTTGAAACATGAGATCATATGCGATTTTCTTATACCAAGTTAGGCTTTTTCTAAGAGGGGAATAATAGGAACCAAGCTGATCTGAAACGTCAATCCCTTTTTTAGCGGTATTGTATTCAACCGTCATTCTAGGCTTCAATGTCTCATCTCTTCTCCAGTTATAGGTAGGTACCATTTCATCGTCATCACACGTAGAAATCATGAGAACGTCTCTCTTGTCGTGCCATTTCAGGACTGTAACATAGTTATGTAACTGCCTAGCTATAACTCCGCCCCTTCTGAGTTTTTTCTGCAGAACTTGTTGGGGCAAACCTTTTTTGTTTTTACGGAGTGTGCCACACAAATCAGTGTTACGGTCTTTTAGGTATTTTGCTAACCCGAGGCACGTAGGTACACGCGGGCGCGGGGGCGGGTGCGGGCGCGGGAAACTTTGCGAGCTCGTGTTCGCGCGAGTGTGACGTATTGTCAGAGATCGTAAATATGGACCACGATATTTTATTTTTAACCGAAAATTCATACCTAAAGTGGGAGATGCTAAAAATTAGAATTGGCGTGCACGAAATTAATAAAGAAAGAGAACGGTATGGTGAATTTCATACTTTATATGGTAATTTGAGAGAACATCCTTCAAGATTTTTTGGATATACCAGGATGAGTGTCAACTGTTTTGATTACATACTGGATTCAATAAGGAGTGATATTTCAAAAGTGGACACAAATTTTCATAAAAGTATAAAGCCCGAAGAAAGACTATTTGTAACTATAAGGTGAGTTTAAAAAAAATATTTTTCATAGTAAGTAAATTATCATTTTTTATCGGGATACATATTGCAGTCATTTAAATTCAAACAAGGTTCCTCTTTATTATTTTATTTAATTAATATTATCGTTATCAATTATACAAAGTTTAATTTCCATAATTAGTCGTGTTATAATCGTATGTATTATATCCATTGTAAGACTGAGTCATGCCACTATTCATTTCGTCCATAATAACTTGTGTAATATTGTTTCTAGCACGTAGTTTTTGCATAGGAGATAATTCTTTCATGTACGGCAACAAACTTTTAAAAAATAACAGATCTTCGCAATCTTGTTCTTGTCTTTCGCTGCTTTGTGACAGTTTAATTTGTAATAATTCCAACTTTTTCTTCTCCAATTCCATAAATTCCTGTCTTACATCTTGTGCACATTTACGTTTGGTGCTCGTATATTGTGTACTTGAAGATGCACCAGCTATGGATTGGGGAGTTGAGGACCGCTCATCATCATCATTATTATTGCAGTTTTCATCAGTAGTTTCATCTAAATTGCCTTCATTTACTTCTGGGGTATTATTATTATTATTTGGGTTAAGTGGCTGTTTCAAGTCTTTCCAGAGCTTGTATCACTGCGACCAGACTAGATCTATTGTGATCGCCACGTTAATTAAATTTCACTGCCAAGACCTACAGCTATAATAAACTGCACAATATTCTTGGCGGGAATGGATTTGACTTCATCTGGGTGTAACAGGTGTTTCCCCAGATACTCTGCTATTCTACTTCTGGGGTAACTTCATCTTTTATGAACAGCATCATTTGAAAATATGGCCACATTGAAGTGTTTTGATCTGTTCCAGCATCACCAGAACGAGAAACCGGAATTTTCTTAAATTCTTTCATAAATTGGTCCCGAATGTTCTTCCATTTTTTCCTTAAAGCCTTTTCTGTAAAATAAGAAATATTGTTTAGTGTTGATGATTAGTGTAAATACTTATATTTAAGTTTTACATTATAATTATATTTTTTATTTTGTTTCAGATATCTCTCCACTGGGTTGGCATTTCGATCTTTGGCATTTAGCTTTCGTATGGGTGTTAGTACTGTGTCTGAGATTGTTTATAGTACCTGTGAAGCTATTTGGAAAAAAAAATTGAATGTCCACATGCCACAGCCATCTGAAGACCAGCTTATGAATATTGCTTCAGATTTTAAGGAGATGTGGCACTTTCCTAACTGCATTGGCAGTTTGGACGGTAAACATTGTAGGGTTAAACGACCTAAAAAATCAGGATCGGCATTTTTTAACTACAAGCATTATTTCTCTATTGTTTTGCAAGCTGTGGCTGATGCGAGGAAAAGATTTTTAACTATTGAAGTGGGAGGTAGAGGAAAGCAAAGCGACGGCGGTACATTTAATATCCTTTTTATTTTTTCTGGATTGTTTTATTTTATTTTATTATCTTAAGGAAACAGCTAGGTTCTTATCTTAATTACAAAGTTATAAATTTATAAATATTGAGAGCTAATTATAAGTTTCCACAAATATAATAGAAGTAAGTAGAAATAAAGAATGTAGACAGGAGGAGGCACACACACAGGTGAACCACATCATCATTTGACATAAATAGTAGTACCTATTTATGTCAAATGATGGGGATGACAACACCAAACACCCATAAAGCAACATCCAAATATAACATATTTTTTACTAATTATAAGCACAATGCTCAAACATCAAAGAAGAGATCGTTTAGCAATCGCTTAACCCTTTACCGCATGGATTATTATTTCGGGATGAAAAAATATATGTCACTCTATGGTCAAACAAAATACTACACTAGAAAAATAAAATAAAAAATCTACATCTGATAATAAAAAAGATATTAAGGAAAAACAATTAATTCCAAATGTGGAACAGCATGCAGTAACGGTAGTACAGAGCTGTGTTCCATATTTGGAACAACATGCAGTAACAATAAAAACACAACTCATAAATAAATAAATAAGATACTCAGGCGAATGCTGCTGCCTATTCCCTGGTTCTATTTCTTAGTTGCCTTTAACGACGTGAATGACGTCAAAGGCGAGGTAGAGGGGACCTATTCTAGGCTGGAAGTGCCACGGCTAAAAACAAGACTACTAATGTTTTATATATTTATTGTAATAATAGTGAGTGGTATTTAAAACAGTTGCGATCTTTGTTTAGGCAAAAATAACAATTGCATTTGCTGCAATATATCGATGGTCCCAATTAAGAAAGTCGTATCTACAAAATGACCACTTTTCAGTAGAGCAGTTTGAAGTTTCTTGAAGTTTATTTCTTTTTCTCTTCTATCACCTTCATTTTGTGTGTGTCCTTTTTCCATAAATCTGTGAATAATGCTAACTCCATATTCTTTGGCAGCAAGAAGATATAAAGCAAAAACGATGCGATTTCTATTGTCCTGCTCAGTTGTCCGACCAAAACCTGAATTTGTCAACCCCTTTTTCAGCATTCTCTTTTATAAAAGCATACAAGCAGCTAGATACTTCATTCGCTCCCTTTTTTGCAATAACCTCATTCCACATATAGCAAGTTGCAGCTTTTTTATTAATATCGTAAATGGTGAAATTGAAAGCATTTAATTTCCTCTTGTAATAGAAAGTACTTACCTCTCCGTGTGGTGTTTGAAGAACTTTTTGGAAATCAAACGTTGCAATAACAAGTTTTTCATCCTTACTCCCATCAACTTTGTCAGATTTTTTCAGAGCACGAGCTTTTTTCTTGTGTTCCTGATGTTCCAAGAATCGTTGCTTTTCTTCTTCGTTCGGGAACTCATTATTATCAAACACATGACAAATATCACAGCGATCTTTTTTAGGTAGATGAAAAGCAATATTGGAATTTGCATTTACGATGTCACGATACTGGCGTTTATTCGCCATGTTTGTATATTTACCCGGATACCATCCACACCATTCTGTATATAAACGGAACATCTGCGCAGTACTAATTATATTATTTAAATATAACTTTTTTGTGTCTTTTCGCGTGTAATGTGATTCAACACGATCGATCGAGTTTACGTGGTCTTTTACGCTCTGCACCATCATGTCATCGATAACCCTAGGCTTGTGTTCGTATTTGCCCCGCTTGTCTTCAGCAACAGCGATTTCTCCGTCATACTTTTTCCATGCCGTAGTTACGATTCTTTCACCAGAAGATATTGTACTTAAAAACATCTTTCTACAAACCCTTTTAGGTTCTTTCTGTGAGTTTGGTAGGTAATAGACAAACGTGTTTTCCCGCTTGTGTTTGATTTCTTCTGTAGTTTTACGTCCTTTAGGCACTTTTTTAGAATATTTAATCACAAATTCCCAGTGCTTTTTACGATCGCCTAGTCCCCAAAACTTTGTAAAAATCTTCTCTCTTTGGTTTGCATCAATATTTTCTGTACACTTGTAGCGGCAAGTTATTCCGCAAGTTTCACACAATGACTTTTCTGATATTTCTTTTCCTTTGTAGTTTTCATAAGCTTTTCCTTCGTTCTTCAATTTCTTCCTTTGTACAACAGCCCAATTATTTTTGTGCTTTAGTCTTTTCTTTCCAATATCAGTTTTGTATGTTTTTTTTCTAGAAACCGTGTGTGTAGAAGGCGTTACAACAGTAGAAACATCTGTAATTGTTGATGGTGTTGGAAGATTGTCATAGACGTCATCAATGCTCATCATACAGTTTTCAACACATATCGAGCAAAAGCGAGATTCACAGTTTTCGCTATGAGGTGGAACTGGAGATGGGACTGGTGTTACATCGGTGGACCTAGTAGCTGGTACTATTTCGTGTTCAACAGTCGTGATTGAAGCATTATCGGTCTTCTCAAAAAATTCTGCCTTTTCCGAGGTCGATAGTGAATAATCCATGGTTTCAGTAATTTCGATATTTCTAGGGGTTTTCGGTGTATTGACAGTCGCTTCAACCTCAGCAGTAGTGATAAGACATTCACCAAAAGGTGTTGGAGATGAATGAGGGTCACTTAAAACGTCGCCAATCAAATCTTGTAGCTGAACTAATTCATTTTCAAAATGGGCCGGTACTGGAGAAGAAACTCGATCTGAAAATAAATAAAAATTATTTTGGTATCTTAAAAGGCCAAACACTATGATCATTCCTAAAACATTGAAACGAAATCGATCAATAGAGATACATCCGTCAAAAAAACACACCCAGTAGTCATTTCAAAAAGTCGGTAGTGTCACTTGGGACCAGCCATTTAATATAAGTTCCGTTTAAAAATGTCATACGTGTTACAACCGACAAATCAACAGATTTAACAAACATTTAATAATGTCGAATGTGACACTTCTGACAAACAGACCTACTTAATTTACATCTAAGAAAGTAGGAAGCGGTACTTCCGACAATCTTGAAATGCTCGTGTTCAGTTAAAAATGTCGGATCTACCATTACCTCCATTTTTGAAGGGAACTGGCTTTATTGATTTATAAAACAACGATGATTGCTCAAAATCATTATAATATTATAACCTATGACTGCTTTGCATAAGAATTGTATAATAAAATTAATACTACTTACCAGGTTCCGCGTATAAAACACGTTTTTCATGATTCCCGGGTATTTCTTTTCGTTTTTTTTGTTCAACATTCGTTTCTTGTTTTCTTATAATATTATCCAAAATGCGCTTAGAACGATAATGTGACATTGCTGAATTTTAAATAAATTTAACAGAAAGCACCAACAAACACAAAGCACCAACAAACACAAAGCACCAACAAACACAAAGCAACTCAAATCAACAAGGTGCGCTTCGCCCGCCAATAAAGTGTGAAGTGGCACACGTGCGGTACGAGCGAGAGTGCACGATATGCCACATCGCGCAATCTTGTACGGACAATTTTAACACTGAAAAATGTGTCAAAATAAAGAATTTTAATGAAATTTAATATGCACATTGTAGAACTCATTCTTGCGAATACATTTATGTAAAAAAGTGAAAATCGACAAAATGAAACTATCGACTTTCTTAATTGGGACCATCGATATATACGTCTTTTGGCTGCAATTTTTGCACCTCTGCCGATCATTTGCCCATTTGGCCAGTGACATATGCCATCTTCTATTACTTCTTTCATTGGCAACTCAATGTGTCTTCGATTAAGTTTTTTAAAATTTTCTTTATCCTCATCTAAAGCGGGACGTCCTCTGTTTCGAGTAGTGGGTGTAAAAACACCGGTTGTTTCTTTCAACAACACGTTTGCAATATATAATTTAAAGTCCAGTAATGCCATATACGAGTTATAATTTTTTTGTTTTTGTCGACGATGCCATAACAGCCAACTGTTTACACAAACCAGGTCGATCATGTGAAAGAAGATGCGGTGGTACCATTTTTTGCTTCTAATTTTGATTCTGTAGAACCCTAACATAGAGTCCAGTATATCGACCCCACCCATATATTTGTTATATATCTCGACAGCTTTTGGGCGGGGAACGTCATAAATAACGCATGTGTCTTACTTCTCTATATCTTCTGGCATTTACAATAGCATCATAACACTTTTGCAAATAATCGTTTAAACTTGCGCATTGGCCAAATATTCGCGCTACCGCAATCAACAAAGACCACCCGAAATCGGTTACGACAATAGGTCGAATAGGAGCTTTTGCAGCAAGGATGTGGCTCAAAAAACCAGTGACGATGATCGATCTTTGATCCGCTGAAACCATCTGAAACGTTGGCACGCTACCGTCTTTTGTCACGAGCACACATTGATACAGAAAAATATGCGGCTTGTGTTTTATCGCGCTTTGCAATGCCACCCGTAGCATCGATTGCTAATGTTGCGTTAGGATCATTACGACAACGGGAGACGTATATTTGAAGTTGTTCGGGTAGCCAATATATACAGTTCAATTGATACAACCCGACGGATTGTATACAACCAACAAACTTACCGTGTTCAGCGCTTTTGAACAAATTCAAAGCAGGGTTTCCAAACTGCAATCCATATTTCCTTAGCTTTTCGGACGACTTCATTACTCGGTAAGATCGGCGGATCTTCACAAACGGAATAAAGACTGCCAAGTTAGGCATTATTGCTTTTAAATAAATGCTTTATTCGAAAGCGAATTCACTGGTAAAAATAAAAATATAACTACATACGTAAATATATAAAAAAAGTCATCCTTCACGTTGGTCGTTTCAAGTAATGCAGCTTAGATATTTGCACTGTTGTGCGTGTCTTGAAACTGCACATTTTATGGTAAAAATGTTTTTAATTCTATGTCTTTTGTTATATACTGCCCTGTTAAGGCATTCGTTGGCCCGACACGTCCATAAGTTTGTGGTTAGTGATATACATTTAATATCCTTCTTCTTTTTTCTGGATTGTTTTATTTTATTATCTTAGGGAAACTAACAGCTAGGTTCTTAATTACAAAGTTATAAATTTATAAATATTGAGAGCTAATTAGAAGTTTCCACAAATATAATAGAAGTAAGTAGAAATAAGAAAGAATGTAGACAGGAGGAGGCACACACACAGGTGAACCACATCATCATTTGACATAAATAGGTACTAGGGGATGACAACACCAAACACCCATAAAGCAACATCCAAATATAAGATATTTTTTACTAATTATAAGCACAATCCTCAAACATCAAAGAAGAGATCGTTTAGCAATCGCTTAAGGCGAAGTGGTGAGGTATTAAAAATATCAATGTTAATATTTCTGCACAAGTTATTGTAACTACTGCAAGCTCTTATGATAAATTCATTCTGCCTGTAATTGCACTTGGCAAACGGAACATATAGAGGAATGGGCCTTCTAGTACTAGCAACTCTCCAGAGCTGCGAAGTACAGTCGAGGACATAAATATGTATACACTTAGTAAAATTCAACAACGGTTTCCTCTTAAACTACTGATTGAAATTATGAGATATTATAAAGGCAGAATCTTCTAACATATACTATTATAATTTGTGTAATAGTTTAACACTTAAATGTTAAACATGCGAGAAAATTGCTTTTGAATTTCAAAAAGTGTATACATATTTATGTCCTCGACTGTACAAGCCGACTTAGCAGCTCTGGAGAGTCAACCATACCATTTGCTATATTAAGTAGGTAAGTTAGCAAGCAAATCTGCAATACGCCTTCTTTCGTACAGAGGGAGCATATGATTTATTTTGCAACGTAATGTATAGCCAGTGATTACTGCGAAATTGTAAATACCTTAGGAAACGCTTCTGAATTCCTTCAATTCGGTTCGAATGTGTGTTGTAATATGGATTCCAAACTTGAGATGCATATTCAAGATGGGTTCGAACATACGCACAATACAAGATTTTAAGTGTCTTAACTGAAGCGAAATCTGACGATATCCTTATTATGAAGCCTAAGGCTTTAGAAGCTTTCCTGATTATGTTGTTAATGTAATTTTGTCATATAATGTAGGGATTAAGATGTTAGAAATAGTTCTTCGAGATAGTAACTCTTCTTCGAGATAGTAACTCGTTTTGTGGCCAGCTTTAGTGTCGGGTATTTTTTTTAAAAGAATTTCCTTTTCTAGAGAGAATGGGTGATAACTATATATAAATAAATCAACAAGGTCACTATCAATAACCCTTTTTTGAGATTATCTGTCGTTGCGCTGTTACGTAGGGCATAGGTATACTTAACAGAGACATTTTTATTCCTGACTTGGATATATCTCTGACATACACTACAGCAGAATAAGCAACACAAGAGGCATCAGAAAAACCACGAACTTCCAACCAATAGTTTTGATAGAGTTTCGAAGGAAGGAAGTTCAATTGATGCTCCTAATGATTGTTCCCAGCATTTGTGTGTTTCTAGATCAAGCTTTGATACTATAATATGTCCTAATGTGACTATAAAATGGGGGCTCCATTTTTCACCGCGTTTAATACTTAGATACATTTAAATAATCTATACACTTACATAATCAATGGTCAAAAAACAAAACAATCTTTACTGGCATAGGATTATATTGATTCACAAATTAATGCCACAGCTTCTCAGCCAGAAAATGTGATTAACCTGAGATGAATTGCATTACTATTTTCATTAATAGTAATAGAAGAATATTGGCGCCAAACGCAGAAACAGCTGCTATAAATAGAAGGACCGAAAAGAAGGAAGAATAGGTATCCGGTCTACACACAACGCTTAGTCGTATAAAAAAAACACGCTCATAAGTTTTCATGCCAAAACGTGGCGCCTTTGTTTTTATGTATTGCCGGAAACTTACCTTGCCCTTCCATAAAGTAAGCGCCTGGTCTTGGCATGGATGGTAACATTCCTTTAATTTATTATTAACTAGCTGTCCCGTGCGGTTTCACCCGCGTTCTCGGGATAAAAGTAGCCTATGTCCTTCTCTATACCATAGGCTATCTGCATGCCTTTCATGATCAGTTGAGTAGTTACAACATTAGCATGTATGTATGCATGTAGCAACATTATTTGTTTAGCAGTCCTGAGCTCGATGGATAAAACTGTTCAACCTCAATCGTATCAGCTGCTCTTCTTGATGCGAGCAACATGCTTTTGTCAGCAGAAGATGTTTCCTCTAATAGATGTTGTGAAGGCGAAGGACCCACCTCTTCAACATGAGCAGAATTTCTATGCAAGCCGTCCATAGCTCTGTGCCCTAACATTATATGGTACACATCATCATTAGATGTTAACTAAAAATACCAGTAAATGTAGTTCATTATTAGTGATTCGAAACATTAAATTAAATATCTCTAATCTTCTTAAATCTCAAATTCTAATTTATTTATCTGCCATAAGGTCTGCATTCCACAAGGTATAAGTAGCAGTTTATAGATCTCGTACATTTTGTCAATAGATGGCATGCAAAACCATTTACATTAATAAACATTTTACTTTATTTTGTTATACAAAGTTGTACTGGGAATTTTATCCAGAACCAATTCGCGATTCCTTGTGCTTCTAGGAAAAATACCAAGGCTTTATTGAAGAAAAAACAAAATGGGTACATTTTAACAAATATTACAAGTTCATAAATCTACATGCTGTTCAGTAACTTTTTCTTCGCCTGGTTTCTGATGTATATCTAAGTTTTGAAGAATTGTTTAAGATGATGCCCACGGCTACCTTCTACCATCGCAACTTTCGCCATCGACGGGGAGTCCATCCTCACATATTGAAACCTGAATTGTTTCGTACTGTGCGGGCTCAAAGGAGCTTCTTCGGAGCATATGGTTTGCCTCTTCTTAAATCAGGTGTGTGTGCTGTTACAATTTTACGGGGTATTAATAAAAAAATGAGGCAACCCGGTAAACAGTTATTTATTGTCTATGGTTTTACACGTAAACAGTTATTTATTACACAAAAGAAACAGAAATAACTAATTTTAGTGGAGTAACAAGGTTATTTGATAAATTTGCCAGCTAGACTCAGTGTGTGGGTTTAGGGATAAGATTTGAATTGGTTTGTAAGTAATATAATAATATTGAGCGCCACTGGCAGTAAAGGCTGCGAGTCCTTAAATAATTGTCCGCGAGTGGAATTTATAAATTGGTACCGCACAATCGGTCCGTGGAACACGCGTGGCGGTTAAACGCCCCGACGGAATGCACGTGGCTCCCACGGAGTAGGTGTAGCGGTCCTATGCCCCCACGGAACACGTCTCACTACAAACGCCCCCACGGAACAGGTGTGGCGGTTTAACGCCCCCACGGTACACCTCCTGGAATTCGCCAAATTGAATGTGTTACTAATATGACCGCATGGTCCGAGCACACAAAGTAGCGGACACCAGCCCCTGGTGTCGGCCATGTGCTCGGTAACACAAAACCCTATTCCAGTACCAATTATACAACAAACAAAATAATATTAATATTGGAATTAATAAATAAATTACTCTGCCACAATTGAAGATTGGGCAGAGCAAACCCTACTACTTGCACAGCGTGTGCCATGTGCACAGTGGAAATTACCTGCCACGTGCAGGACCCACATGTTGAAAATTTACACAAAAAGGTTATAGATTCCCTAGCAAAAATAAGGGACACCATAAATACCTTATGGAGGAAAATGTCCCTGCCTCCGGAAGGTGGACAATGTCGACTCCGGTCTGTCGACAGCTTGCCCGTGCTGGTGGCAACGCCTACACAGCACGATGCAGAAAAGGTTAAAAAAAAAACAACGTGGCGTGCCCGACGTCCCAAAGTTCGGAGCACGCGCCGGTCGTAGATCCACAAAAAAACAAGTAAAAAGTTACTTGGGAGTGTGTCTCCAACAAGAACAAAATGGAAAGTGAAAGAGTCATCGTCCGGCACTAAGGAGGTGACACAAGGACGAGACTCGATGCATTCTTCATTCACCTTGACACGAATCGACCGGGAAACTAGCTAATTGCACTCGACTACGTCAACATTCGCAAGGCCAAGGTCGGTCAGTGCAATGGAACGTCACTAAAAAACGTCAGAGTGACAGTCGCATATTTCATCGATCTGTCACCTGAATCAAAACAAACAAGGTTAGGAATTTATAAACAATGTTTATTGTTAAATCAAATGTGAAAAATGATAAAATACGTTGTAAAATGACCATCAGTGTAATTGTAGTGCAAGGGCATAATGGGATGAGCCCACTAGTAAGGTGAGTGCACAGAAAATCGAACTATGTCGAATTTTCTACGTAACAATACCCCCCACCTTACCAGAATTTTTACGAGATAAGAGGAAAAATTCGAGCTGGCCCTCCAGCTCACTCCTTGGGATCATTCCATGAAAAAACCCGAACTACAATCTGAAACCTTAAAGATCAGGGAACCGCAAAACTCCAACTCCACACAAAGGTTCCTAACAGTTTGATCATAAAAATGCCCATCGAACGAAGTGGATACCAAAAAAAATAGTACCAGAAATAAAGATGGGGTACAAAACCACCTAAAGTTTAGTTCGGAGAACCCCCAAACTAAATTGATATCCATGTCCGATGAAAAAACGGCAACCAAACTGGAAGAAAAAACAAACCAACCGCGAATTCCCATCACTCAAAACAAATGGTTTAGAAAAATTACAAAACTCGAAACTAGTGAATAAGTAAAAAGAATCCACCCTAAACTCAATACATGCAATCTGAATTTAAGAAAAAGTATAAAAACAAATTAAAAAACACCATTTGGCGGGGCTTGCCAAATAGGACACCAACATGTAGTTATCAAAAATAAAATGATAAACAAAACGTTTCCGGTTCAAAAAAAAAAATAAACAACTCGAGCAACCTCAGAGTTGACAAATGCTTAACAACCAGTATTCTCATTCCAAAATAAAACCAACAAGCCAGGACTATTCTTTCAAACGATGTCAAACTCTGCGGACCGGGCTATATAAAGCTAAATCATACAGGCTAAAATACTGCCTGGGACAACAAAATAACCACCGCCAATGGAATAAGAGGCTAAACAAAATAAAATAAAGATTGCAACGCAATCACATCACCGAAGTGACACACAAAATAAATATTGCGACGCAATAGAACAACCGACCAAAAGGGGTTGCAAAAAGTAAGGCAACGCCATCACTACAATCGACCTGAAAGGGCCACAAAGGTATTGCAACGCAATACAATTACCCATGCCAAAAAATGGGCAAAAGTAAAAAGAAGATCGAACCCACGAACGACCTAAAAGGTAAGATGACAAGCACCTCAGCATCATTGACACACGCGATTGTGGGCCAATGCAGCAAGGCCTACGGTGCTCACCACCTACCACCAACCTATCAACATCAGAAAAACAAATTTCCATACAAAAGGAAATAAAAAAAATGAAGCCAAATCGCGATAGAAAACAATCGAAAACCAATAGACATGCCCAAATAAAATGAAAGCGACCCGAAAAAATTAACCAAAAGACCTTAAACTCACCCGATCAGACTTGACATGAACACGTCTGTCAAATTTGAGCAACTCCAGGACGTGTCTGGCTCTGTCTTCTTCCCTCGAAATTGTCGGAACAAAAGGAACTACCTTGACCACAGGAACCTTGGGAAGAGGTTTCCGACGACAAATACGGAACCGTCTCTTCGTCTTATGTTTCTTCTGTCTCGGAGGACTCCGCTTCGCGGCTACAGACTCCGGAGCAGATGCCTCAACCACACACTCGACGCAGCGGTCCGGAAGTGAATCGGGACAAAGGAGAGGTTCGGGAACTGGGACAGACAAAGGAAAAGGACTAGGCAACGGACAAGGTTCAGAAGAAGGTACAGGCGCAGGAGATGGCACAGGCGTAGGAGATGGAACAGGCGCAGGAGTCAGCTCAGGGTTAACAGACACTGTGCTGTTGGAAGTCGACCGTGAGCTCTTCACGCAGTACAGTCTCCGCAGCATATCATCATCATAGCAGCTGTAGGGCGTGAAATCATCCACCAGCAGCTGCTTAAGGGATGACCAATCCGAAACGGCATTCCTGACGCTGCGGAACCAAATGAGTGCGGCGCCGGAGAACAATATGGGAGCTGCCTGATACAGCACAGACTCAGGAATTCGGTGGATGTCGCAAATCTGGTCCAGACGCTGAAGAAACGAGTGCACCGTAGAAACGCCGTCATAAACATGACGCGAGATGCTAAGCGCGTCGATGCAGTCCGCATATGATGGCTCAGGCACCTGTTTAAAAGAACGCAAAAAATCGGCGTAAACCACATCTATCTCCTCCAGCCAATCGCATAGCTCAAAATATAGCGCAAGCTTCCTATCACCTAACGAACCAGAACCGGTGATACGCCGCAACCGATGAAAAGCATGGTGTGCCAATGCCCTAAGCCGGTTCAATTTCTTGAAAATACGCCTATCCTTAGCGAAGCGAGTAGCGATCTCATCCAAACTAACGCGAATAGCAGAAAATTCAGACTCGGGCGTGCGTGCAGTTCTTAAAATTCGGGATGCCGGAATTAATTTTGAAAGATCCCGTATCTGATCGCGAACACCCGATAAAGTTGTCTCTGGTACTACATCGCGGATCTCGACTTCGTAAGTTAATTCGGTATGGGTCAAGAGATTATAATTAATTAGGCGCTCCATAAAAAAATATTAACAAAATATTAAGGGGCAAGTCGAGCTGGCTTCACATTATGGTGATTACAAAAAATTAATATAATCACACAAACATAAAAAAATAAATTAAAATAATATGTTTCCACCCTTGAGCTGCATCATAAAAGAAATTTAATAATAATTTAAATTAAAAAAGCTTTGAGCGGAAAAAGCAAGCGCGCAAAGAAAAACAAGCAAGCTCAAGAGAACAAGGAGAACATGATAAAGCATGTAAACAAAAGAAAAAATAAACCAATTCAAATCATTTGGTGTAGCTTAAGGACACACCAATTACCCCAAAATTTTCGAGCCCCTACGTACGGGCGTCACTGTTACAATTTTACGGGGTATTCATAAAAAAATGAGGCAACCCGGTAAACAGTTATTTATTGTCTATGGTTTTACACGTAAACAGTTATTTATTACACAAAAGAAACAGAAATAACTAATTTTAGTGGAGTAACAAGGTTATTTGATAAATTTGCCAGCTAGACTCAGTGTGTGGGTTTAGGGATAAGATTTGAATTGGTTTGTAAGTAATATAATAATATTGAGCGCCACTGGCAGTAAAGGCTGCCAGTCCTTAAATAATTGTCCGCGAGTGGAATTTATAAATTGGTACCGCACAATCGGTCCGTGGAACACGCGTGGCGGTTAAACGCCCCGACGGAATGCACGTGGCTCCCACGGAGTAGGTGTAGCGGTCCTATGCCCCCACGGAACACGTCTCACTACAAACGCCCCCACAGAACAGGTGTGGCGGTTCAACGCCCCCACGGAACACGTTGCGTTACAAACGCCCCCACAGAACAGGTGTGGCGGTGTAACGCCCCCACGGAACAGGTGTGGCGGTTTAACGCCCCCACGGTACACCTCCTGGAATTCGCCAAATTGAATGTGTTACTAATATGACCGCATGGTCCGAGCACACAAAGTAGCGGACACCAGCCCCTGGTGTCGGCCATGTGCTCGGTAACACAAAACCCTATTCCAGTACCAATTATACAACAAACAAAATAATATTAATATTGGAATTAATAAATAAATTACTCTGCCACAATTGAAGATTGGGCAGAGCAAACCCTACTACTTGCACAGCGTGTGCCATGTGCACAGTGGAAATTACCTGCCACGTGCAGGACCCACATGTTGAAAATTTACACAAAAAGGTTATAGATTCCCTAGCAAAAATAAGGGACACCATAAATACCTTATGGAGGAAAATGTCCCTGCCTCCGGAAGGTGGACAATGTCGACTCCGGTCTGTCGACAGCTTGCCCGTGCTGGTGGCAACGCCTACACAGCACGATGCAGAAAAGGTTAAAAAAAAAACAACGTGGCGTGCACGACGTCCCAAAGTTCGGTCTACCGGTCGTAGATCCACAAAAAACAAGTAAAAAGTTACTTGGGAGTGTGTCTCCAACAAGAACAAAATGGAAAGTGAAAGAGTCATCGTCCGGCACTAAGGAGGTGACACAAGGACGAGACTCGATGCATTCTTCATTCACCTTGACACGAATCGACCGGGAAACTAGCTAATTGCACTCGACTACGTCAACATTCGCAAGGCCAAGGTCGGTCAGTGCAATGGAACGTCACTAAAAAACGTCAGAGTGACAGTCGCATATTTCATCGATCTGTCACCTGAATCAAAACAAACAAGGTTAGGAATTTATAAACAATGTTTATTGTTAAATCAAATGTGAAAAATGATAAAATACGTTGTAAAATGACCATCAGTGTAATTGTAGTGCAAGGGCATAATGGGATGAGCCCACTAGTAAGGTGAGTGCACAGAAAATCGAACTATGTCGAATTTTCTACGTAACAGTGCATTGATACAATGAAATAATTTATCCATATTCGATAATATGTTGGCCATTGTTGAAGCTTCTGCTGACGCTCGTTTCTTCCAGGTCGCTTAAAAAACAATTTTTTTTTTTTTAAATATATATTTTACTTATACGTACCTCTTTCATTTACATAAGAAATCGAAGTAGTATTTTTCAAAATAGGATACTACGTGTCACTCCAGCTATAGCGTAACCTATATACATATATATTTTTTGGCTCGTATTTAGTTTGTTATACAATGGACATAAAGTTCATTATGCTATGTACAATTTCGTTGCAAATATTGCTTCAACGACCTCTTAAAAGCATCATGAATTGGTCTACTTATTCACGATAAAGGTACAAATCATCACTAACCGGCTTGCATTATCACTACAAACTGAGAATATCTCGCCCCTCCGAACAGCGAACAATGGTTAACAATTGCGAAAGAGTTTAATTTACGGTCCCATTTTCCCAACTGTATTGGTGCAGTCGATAGAAAGCGTGTCAGAATAAAAAAAAAACTCATTCTGATTTATACTTCTACTATTCTATGTATTTCAATTACAATGGGTATCATTACTATACACTATTGGCGTTAGATGACGTACCGATTTGTTTATTATGACATTGGCTCCTACGGCAGACTGACTCAGCTGTATTTAATTCAAAGAACAGTATTTCACAACTGCTTAACCAAGATGGATTCTACTACTACACTTGCATCCCCCCAAAAATAATAGATTGCCATATGCATTAGAGAAGATGATGAATGCTTGAAGTATCTATGTGAAGTATATAAAAAAAAACTTCTTTTAAACCCATTTCCATGAAGGTCTGGCCCGAACAAAGGCATTCAAATTCATTTATTCTGTTTAAACCCTAAGAAAGATCATGAAGAACAATTATTTGACATTTACTTGAATCATTAATTTATCCAATAATCATGGCAATTTATAATTATTATTCAACATTATTTATTCAAGCACTAATTCAATTCTCCCCATTGTGTCCGCATTTCGGACCGCGGATGGCAGCAGACATGGTGGTCATGGTAGCAGACACGGTGGTCATGTCATGGCTACTACATAACTCCTCATGGCATCCAACAGTCGCTCCTCAATTTGTAAAAAGATGTGACGTGCAAGCTTATGCACTTATCACACTGGGTCGATTACCTACCTATCAAAGTCGGATAGTAATCGCCAAGCAGTTATTGGGTGACAAAAGATATTTTCCCAGTAACAATAATAATGCGCACGTACCTGGACAACCAACTGCTGATCACCCTCACCATGTGCGCTCGTTGTTCTGGTTAATGCTGGGTTCCTTAGGCAGGCACGAGTTCCTTTTTTTGGTGTTGATGAAGTCCTGAAGATTAATTTATATTTTGGTTTTGAGTGCTCGATATCGAAGAACGGAGTGCCCACCGAGGCGCGTTCCTGGGATGAAAAGTAATGTATGGAACTTGGGGACAATGCCTCCTTCCACATTCTTGAAAGGATACGTGCTTCTAGCGCTGTCTAACACCCTTCCATGGGTGTCCCACCAGTGCCATGAGCATGGGTATTCCGTATTTGGGAACAAAAATAAATTCTTTTTTAACAAACTTTGTTTAAACAACGCAAATAAAGGGTGTCCAGTCGGAATTTTTCGATTTCGAAATTAAATAAAAGGTAAACTAATAAGCTTACATTATTAATTATATTTTTTTAAATTTTACGAGGGCATGCGGATTTCACTTTTTAAAAATAATGTCTTCCAAATGACGTCCATTTCTTGAAATACACTCTTTTAAGCGAACCCTCACATTGGCAAGTACGCGCGAACAAAGCGCTGGGGTAATGGCAGCGATTTCACGCCGGATATTTTCTTGTAAGGCAGTTATGGTGCGGGGATTATTACAGTACACTTTAGACTTAAGGTAACCCCACAAGAAAAAATCACACTGCGTCAAATCCGGCGATCGAGGTGGCCAGGGTATGTCTCCGTACTTGCTTATTAATTTTCCAGGGAAAATTTCCCTTAACCTCAATATTGAGACCCTGGAAGTGTGTGGAGTTGCCCCATCTTACTGGAAATGGGTTCTATTGTTGTGTCCTTGAAACACTTCCAAACTCGGTACCAAAAACTCATCAATCATGCGGCAGTATACCGAAGAAGTGACCGTTTCTCTCTCATTGAAAAAATATGGACCGATTATTCCATGTGCAGAAATCGCGCACCATACTGTCGTTTTAGGGCAGTGCAAACTCTTTTGATGCCGTTCCCTTGGATTGTCGGGGTTCCAGTAACGCATATTTTGTTTATTATTAACATAGCCCCCGATGTGGAAATGAGCTTCATCGCTATACAATATGTTTCCAAGCGTTCTGGGGGTCCGAAAACGTTCCAACATCGTTCGAGCATACGTTTCTCTTAAAACATAATCTCTTTCATTTAGTTTTTGGACGATTTCAAAATCACTTGCACCGTTGACTTTTTAATGCCTGTAGAGGCCGCAATCTTTCTTATTGATTTTCTTGGATTTCTGATTATTTCTTGTCGCACCTGAGCCACGCGTTCTGGCGTTGCTGCTGACGTAGATGGTCCTGGTGGCGGTCTATTAATTGTTGTCCCATCTTGTCGGAACCTTTGTACCCACGACCATATAAGCTGCGTGCTTGGACCATCGCTTAGTCGCCGAATATCAAAGTGGGAACAGAAAGCACGACGCGCTCGAATCAACGATTCACCACACTTTAAATATTGCTCCACCGCAAACGCGCGGTGCGCTCCCGACCAATGACTCATGGGTACTAACAAATCCGCAAAGATGACGCAACAACCGCTACCCCTCCCGCGCCCCTAGCACTGCTAGTAATCGAGTAATGAAAATTTAAACTTGAAAAATTCCCGCTGGACACCCTTTACAATTTCAAAAGCGAATACCAGGTATCTGATTTTGAATTTGCTTTTTTGGCATCTTTTCTGCCTTTTATTCTGTTATCTACTGCAATTAACCTATAGGTACCTACCTACCTACAAGTTAAAATATAGAAACCTTTTACAAATGAAGAGGGTGACTTCTGGGGTTGGTTGGGAGGGTTGGTTTGTGTTCTCCATGGATAGTTGCGTGGAGGCTGACGTTGGCGTTACATGCGTAACATGCATTGCATCCATGCATCCATTTTATTTCTTTTCTCTGTGATCCATGTCAATAGCAGTACGGTTATCATTTATAAGATTGTGTAGAACTACATAGTCATGAAATATTTTTGCAGCTTTTATTGGATTATAATGCCATGTGTGCTATAGTTAGGAGACAGCGAAAGCGTGTTTTTAAAACTTCAAAGCAGCTCTCAACCAAATTCCGAGTACTGGTATGTCGATTGATGTAGTGTTCTTATGGAGAATAAGGAGCAGTGTTTAGGATGGGTATCATCATCCATGGACGCTGTGCATACTTACTATTATTAGCCGGTTGCTAGAACGTCTATGAAATGTCAAATCAGGTGACTCGCCGTCACAATTAGCAATCTGTTGACAGCCTTTGTGTTTCCGAAAAGAAAAAAAATGATAAATTATCGAATTGATTGTCAACTGGTGTTTTATTTATTTCGTTCACTCACATTCACATTAGTCTATTTATTTCAAAAGATTATTAATTAGCAAAAGAAAATTCAAAACCTTTTTAAATTCAAATTGTATTTTTTAAAGTATTTTTTCATGCAGAGAGGTAGAGCATAGCGTTTATTCGCTCAAAGAGCAGCTCGACTGGGGAAGTACCTCCACCTTACAGAATACCGCAGCCAAATAACTTTATGTTGTGTAAAGTTGTGTTCCTGATCGTGAGTAAGGTTGCCAGAGCTCATTGGGGAGGGGGGAAAGGTCGGTAACGCGTGAGCGATGCTTCTTGTGTTGCAATCGTCCATATGGCTACGGTAACCGCTTACCATCAGGTGGGCCGTATGCTTGTTTAACGACTAAGTTGTATAAAAAAAAAAAAAAAAAAGTAAAATTGTTTTGCGATTATAACAAATTTAAATCCATTTATTCCGCTAAGCCCTATGACAGACTGTTTTCAGACACACAGGACAAACAGGCATTCAAATTCATTTATTATGTGTAAGTCCTAAGAAGGCTCACATATACCCGTAACAAAAATTAATCTTGTTTATTTTTGACCTGAATGTGACCCAAAATTCAGATACATACAAAATATATTAATCTTATATCAAAGTCAAAGTCAAAGCCATTTATTCAATTTAGGCCCTAGAAGGGCACCTATGAAGGCTACTGAAGTTACCAAGCTATAAATTATATCTACGTCCTATTGATACTTACATCGTCAATATGCACACCCTCACACATGGGGGTAAGACGACCGACTCCTGTTTCTTGTCAGCTATTTTAGATTTGAATCTAACGGAACGCTTAGATGGTTTAGCGTTGCGTTGTTCTCTAGCTGAATCGAAGGGGGGTGGTTCGTAAGCCCAGTCTCGAACCACTTCCATATCAATAGCCAATTCCATAAAACAAAATCAATTAAAGGAAGGACCCCTGCGGACAATGTATGACGCAGATTAGTTTACTAAATTTTTCCACGTTTTTAATGAAATTCTTAAATTGCAAAAATCTATTCACTTACATTAGTATGGGTCCTTGATCAAACCAATTACTCATTTGTAAACATCCTGGACCATCCTGGTCAACGAGATGAAGTCCAATTAAATTATTTTTTATTTCCTCGACGCGCTTAGCACGATCGCTACCAAAAAAAAGATGGCTGTCCTAGCTGACAGATTTGTCATCAAAATTTTTTTTTAATTTTTTTTTTGTCTATGTTAATTTTCACGTGTTATACAAGTACTGGACCACCGTCGGGTGCGACAAGTCGTGTGTGCATGACTCTGTGCTCTCGAGGAGTTTCCACGCCACCGCTATTCTGGAGCCAGTGCATCTACTGCACAGCTTCATCCACTATACCATTACCATCATTGATTATAACCATTCTGGTTACGTTCTTCCTACGCCGCTCTCTCTGAGATGTTGCCGTTCCGCCGGGGCACTCTTCCACAATCTCTTCAACATAATCGTATAAATGATAATTATCACCATTTCATTTGGTTAATACCTAATTGTAAGCAATATGGATGACCTAATGAAATCTCGATTGATACACCCTTCAGCACCAGATATCCTCACAATGCAGAGAAATAAGGCCCACGTACCTTTGAATCCTCCACGAACACCTGCAACCCTTCAAGAGGTATTAATGGTAGACGACGTCTCGGGCAGGAATGTATTCGCCGGCAGGATTGAATCTCTCAGCATCGAAGTCCAGGTGGTTTCTTCACGCAATATTAATGTTCCCGAATAACAATCTCCCTTATTGGAGCACTCGTAAGGGATTAATTATGCAGTTTGAATTGGTATCAGGATTTTTAGAATTATGTCTATAGGAGATATTTATATTTACTGTGTTTACTCTCAGTGCTTTATTAGTGACTAGCTGCCCGGCGCGACTTCGTTCGCGTGGTGCTACCCTACCCTGTGGTGCTACCCTACCCTACCCTTTGGTGCTACCCTACCCTATCCTACTCTACCCTGTTGTGCTACCCTACCCTATCGAACCCTGCCCTGCCCTGCCCTGCCCTGCCCTGCCCTGCCCTGCCCTGCCCTACCCTACCCTACCCTACCCTACCCTAACCTACCCTACCCTGCCCTACCCTACCCTGCCCTTCCCCCTTCCCCCTTCCCCCTTCACCCTTCCCCCTTCCCTACCCTACCCTACCGTCAAACACTGAGCCACACGCAAAGAGATTGACTCCCTGCCGTACGGCCCGTACCCGTGACGTGATTTTTCTGCTAATACTTATATTTTTAAACTCGTGATATCTTTTGAATGGAATGTCCGAATTGAATAATTCAAAAAGTTATATAAAGGTATTGAAGCAGTCTTGGATATGAAGTAATTTAATTTGATAATGATTAATACCAAGATACAAATAGAGAGACATTTATAGCGGCGGCATTTCAATAAAAAAAATTAAATAGAAAAACACTTATTGTGGCATAACTATAATAGTTAGACATATGGTATCGCGACACTTTTTGTAAATAATAATATGCTCTGCAAAGTCGTAGTACATTTTTTTATTCTATCATCAATAGTTTTCGCAGCGCACGCGATGTAATGAATATTTTAGGTATTTTTTTTACACCTTGGGTTACATTATTGGAGATTTAGTAAGGATCCCTAATTTTTTTGAAAATATAATATAGCCTATGTCACCCGGGGATAGTGTAGCTTCCCAACAGTGAAAGAATTATTCAAATCGGTTCAGTACTTTCGGAGCCTATTCAATGCAAACAAACAAACAAACAAACAAACAATCAAATCTTTCCTCTTTATAATATTAGTATAGATAACACATGGATTTCGTATATGAAGTAATACAAACAATAAATTAATTTATATTAACTAGACATTTGAAATAATATTGTACGACTAGCTTTTAGTCAGTCAGTCTAGACAAGTATTTTTATTAGTAAGTACAGATATGCATGTTTATTGTTTCTTGTTCGGGGTCGTTTCCACATAAACGATGGAAACATGGCTTTGTTAGCGTAGTTCAATGTTTTTTTTGTTTTATATTACACATGGATTTCGTATCTGAAACAATAAATTAATTTATATTAACTATGTAATATTGTTATGTAACTATGTAATGTGGAAACATGGCTTTGTTAGCGTAGTTCAATGTTTTTTTTGTTTTATATTACACATGGATTTCGTATCTGAAGTAATACAAACAATAAATTAATTTATATTAACTATGTAATATTGTTATGTAACTATGTAATATGGAAACATGGCTTTGTTAGCGTAGTTCAATGTTTTTTTTGTTTTATATTACACATGGATTTCGTATCTGAAGTAATACAAACAATAAATTAATTTATATTAACTATGTAATATTGTTATGTAACTATGTAATATGGAAACATGGCTTTGTTAGCGTAGTTCAATGTTTTTTTTGTTTTATATTACACATGGATTTCCTATCTGAAGTAATACAAAACAATAAATTAATTTATATTAACTATGTAATATTGTTATATAACTATGTAATATGGAAACATGGCTTTGTTAGCGTAGTTCAATGTTTTTTTTGTTTTATATTACACATGGATTTCGTATCTGAAGTAATACAAACAATAAATTAATTTATATTAACTATGTAATATTGTTATGTAACTATGTAATATGGAAACATGGCTTTGTTAGCGTAGTTCAATGTTTTTTTTGTTTTATATTACACATGGATTTCGTATCTGAAGTAATACAAACAATAAATTAATTTATATTAACTATGTAATATTGTTATGTAACTATGTAATATGGAAACATGGCTTTGTTAGCGTAGTTCAATGTTTTTTTTGTTTTATATTACACATGGATTTCGTATCTGAAGTAATACAAACAATAAATTAATTTATATTAACTATGTAATATTGTTATGTAACTATGTAATATGGAAACATGGCTTTGTTAGCGTAGTTCAATGTTTTTTTTGTTTTATATTACACATTGATTTCGTATCTGAAGTAATACAAACAATAAATTAATTTATATTAACTATGTAATATTGTTATGTAACTATGTATTATGGAAACATGGCTTTGTTAGCGTAGTTCAATGTTTTTTTTGTTTTATATTATTTAAAGCTTGTAAATATGTGTATGGTTTCGGTTATGTCAGACAAAAATGTTTTCTGGCAATCTGGGCAATCATTATGACGTTGTTTCTTGTAGATGAAACCACACACATATCCACAAGCTTGACTTTCCGGCGTCGCCTGTTCTACTGCATCTACTAATAATACATCAATTTTATATAATATTTTGCTGGTATGTCTCTTTTGTTTGTAGCGATATATTTATTTAAAACTGGACAAATTGTTGCATAATATCATCAGAGAGATAGTCATCCTCGCAGTTTTTTCGTTCCCCAAGTGGTTTAAATTTGACCATATGGCAGTTTTAACTCCCGCCACAAATTGCTGAATCGTAGCATTATTATTTAATTCACAAGTATATCTGATGCAGCCGAAACAATTTTCCAATGGATCTTGGTTAAGGCGACGCGTGGAAAGGCTTTTTATTTATATTGACTGCAATTTTTTCCATAGCCTTTCTATAGCATTCAATGTGAGGATACAGCCGTCTTGAGATGGAGGCTTGCACTTACTGCCTAGATATTGCATACTCGAAATAAATTTTCGCATTTCCCCATAAAATGAGATGTGTAGACTATTTAAAGTCATGTTAGTTGAGAAGTTCTTTCCTCCACATAGATCGGGGCTGTCTGCATTTACGGCATCGAAAAGCTCGTCAAACTTCTTGGTAAATGTTGCAGTTGCTTCATTTTCCGTATAATCATAGTAAGGTTGCTACTGTCGTGGTCATACATCTGATAATTATCGTATGGATTATAGAATTATTTATTATAATAGTTCGTAATAGGATCATACAATTCGTTGTTATTAATTTTGCTATTTTTAAAATTGCCTGGAGGTGGATTTCCATGCATTTTCCAGTCATGCCCACTTTGAAGTAGCACACAAGCTAAGGGGTAGCTAATTCCACTCATAGGCTGTGGGTAATTCTTATGTGGGGCCCGTATAGGCATTGGCTGACCAGAGGGATTTTAAAGTCTGTAGACATATTGGAAGGAATTGATTTGAACATCTGGTGTGTTCTGGAAGAAAAAAATGGTATAGTGGATCTGGTAAACTGTGCATTAAAGAACCGTGGATCCGATTTTATCAAAAAGTATAAAAGTTACAACTATCAAAGTAATACGTACAGAAAGTGTTTTTGACGATTACAATGAATGGAAACACATTGGGATTAATCAATTTATTAAATGATTATTAAGGATTTTACAAACAAGAGTGGTTTTCCAGTCGTGTTAATCGTTAGTTATCACCAAATTAGAACAAACAAATTTTGTCTGAAAACAAAGAAAAAATTTAAAAAAGTTTTTGGTCAGTATTCAGTGTTCCTTCCCCTTTTCAAATTCAAAATCATTTATTCAAATAGACCTTCGCAGGCACTTATGAAAAGTCTGCCTCTAAAGCCCATCACAGACGTAGCTATAATATATATTAATATGCCGAACTATAATATAAATTACAGTGCAAGTTGGCGATGTAACAGAAATATATATTATAGGTGCGTGTGCGGTCACTCGAAGATTAGTATTGAAAATATATCGTAATATGCCTTGCTATGATCTATATTAATATATATTATAGCTACGTCTGTGATGGGCTTAAAACTCTCTAATACCGGTTCGGAAGGTTGCATTTGCTGAAAAGAGCCGGCAATAAACTCAGCAATTACTCTTTTCAAAACAAGCTTAAAATCATTACATAATATTTACATTCTAGTTGCACTGACAACAATTGCGTACCCCAGCGCGGCGGCAAAACTACAAAGTAGACTGAATTGATATTTAATAAGTAACTAGGAAACTTAAGCAGCTTATTATTACAACAAGTGGAGTTGGTGATGGAGATTCCATAGTATTTGTATTGTCTATGTGTATAGCGATTTCTTCGTGTGTTTCTGGTTCCCGTTCTTGTCAAGTGTTCTCAGAGTCATTGGTTTCATAGCTACCTTCAGTATTTCTTTTATCGATACCAGTATAAGAAACTATCTGCATAAACGTATTTCTTAACCTTTTTAGCCGCACTGACAGGAGCGTTCTGGTTTTTAGGAAGTCTCTTCGGAAATAGTCCCATATGTGTGTCCATTGTTTCCTGCGTCGAGATCTGCTTAACGATGCTCCCATCCTATTTCAATTATTGCTTCTGGCCACAAACATTCATTATTTCCAAAGGGGGATGCCCGCGGGCCATAGCCATTTCGGCTCCGAGTGCATACATTTATAACTATATGGAAATGATAATATGTAATCTTATTAATTTATTGGATCAGGAGTTGGTTTAAAAAAAAGTTCGGGTTTTTAAGATAAAATTATTTTTATTTTTCACAAATTCAGATTTTTACAAATATTTTATTCGAATACAAAACAATTTATTACAAAGGTTTTGTTATATATGCAATAAAAAACAGTATTATTTTATTTAATTATTATTTTCATGTCTTAATTCTTTTTATGTATCATATACAATTAATATATTGTCAAAAAAAATTGCAGGCGGAAAAATATTATTCTGATGCCGTGCCCATCCCAAATACCATATTACTGTCATAATATGGGCACAGCATCCTACCGTTCTACGGCCGACAATACTTAATAATACTTTAATTAACCGATAATACTTTTTAATTGCTCTGTAGAATTATTGCCACTAATTAAAATGTACAAAGTACATTTTGCGACTGATATGGCTTGCGATCCTCGCCCTAAGTAAAGAGCAGTAGAGAATGTTTTTGGCATCTGGTCGGCTATTTTTAGGGTACTAAAGAAACCATTTCTATCAGAACCACAAAAAGTAACCAATATCATAATGACATGTTGTTTATTGCACAACTTTTTAAGGCGATCTAAACAATCCCGAGCATTGTACAATCCACCCGGTTCTTTTGATACTGAAAATGAAGGCGAAGTGCGCCCAGGCTCGTGGCGGAATGATCATCCTGAAGGACTTACTTCATTGTTATCACTGAGGAATATATCAATAAGAGCACCTCTTTCAGCTAAGGCAATAAGAGATTCATTTGCAGAATATTTCGTAACAGATGGCGCTGTAGCGTGGCAAAATAATTATGATTAGAAATTACCTATTATAATAACTATGTAAGTACATGTCCAATTTGAGTCATGACAAAAGAAGAAGATTGGTATTAGTAGGTATACATAAGTCTATTATGTTCTCTACTTAAATTTAATTACCTATTTACTAAATAAATATTTACTTACCTCAGAATTCTTCGTTTTTTTTGGTTTATAGATAACATCGAAAAAAGTAGCCATTATGTCATAAAAAGGCCACTCAGGCTTGTAAACATCGTCAGCCCCACTTCCAGTGCCCATAGATTATCTTACTTTGGTTCTTTGTCTTCTGTACGTCGACATTAAATTGTCTCGCTTCTTTTTTAAATCCTTAACTGAAATAGTACCATCCTTCAATTGAGTTTTTATTCGGTTCCATGCATCGTATGTATCAGTTTTGTTCCTATGATCCGGCGCCGAAGAATTCCATAAAGTTGGTTCATTTTGATAAAGATGCAAAAAATCAAAAATAAGATCGTTTGTCCACTCCATTTCCCCGCAACCAACTACATACAAACAACACCACTACTCGTGTCAGCGGACAAACAAGTTCTGACTTGTCGTCGTCTGTGCTACCACGGACGCGTAAGGACCGCGGCGTAAGCGCTCGGATCGCGCCGCACCGCACCTTTGAAGTTACCGCCTCGCGACGGATACCGGCGCACCGCCACAGACGTCCTCTGCGACCACGGACGAGACCCTTCCCACGGTGCGTGGTGCGGACTGGTGCGCGTGCGTCCGCAATATCACGCACCGTGGGAAGCCAGCTTAAGGCAGTGGTCCCACCAACGGCGAGTAAACGATTAACTATCGACTATTTTCTCGCTCAAGAAACGTACAATAGATATAACATTCCGTGTAAATAAAAGAGATGCATATACAAATAGTTGATCGCTGACTGTTCACACTGCCGGCGACGACTCGCTTTACTAGTTTTACCGCTAAGCGACGAGCTTTCAAAAATAAACTCACTCAGCAATACTCGTTCAGCGATACTCGCCCGCTTCATCATTTCTATACAGTGCGGCATTGAAAGTAGACGTGCGATGGATACCAAGAAATCATTGCTACTCTCATTTTTGTCTAGCTCAGACGACGACGATGATGTATTTTACGATAGTGTTTTTGTAGTGGCAGTGGCAATACAGAGAAAACGCAAGAAATCGAGAGAGAAAAAAAGACGATTTTGGATGGAAAATTTTAATTATTTAAGAAAACAGTATAGTGAGTTCAGACTTTTTTATGAATTGCAAGATAATCAATTTCGTTCATATTTTAGAATGACAAGAGATGAGTTTGAATATTTGCACAGTTTAATAGAATGTGACATAAAGAAAAAAGATACAAATTATAGAGAAGCTATTAGTACAAGAGAGCGTCTTGCTATTACATTAAGGTAAGTTTGTCTTAAATTAATCAACAACAATTTCGAGCAACAAAACCTAATTATTATTTGTTGCATCGCTTGGAGTGGTTTGAGTGGCAGGCATTAAATCTTGGATAACTATTTCTTGTTGAGTTTGCTGCACACCAGAAACGCTGGGTTCAGTTTGCTGCCCAGCGGAAACGCTGGGTTCAGTTTGCTGCACACCAGAAACGCTAGGTCCAGGTGAGTATATAGAACCGTCTTCTGATACATAATTTGTCTGATTTGTAGAAGGAGTATTGTAACCATAATTATGTGAGTAGTAACCAGAATAGTTTGTATTGGCAATATTTTCTTCTGCATCCATTACCGATTGAAACAACTTTCTTTTTATTGCTCTTTGATGAAACTCCGGCATCTGTTTTGTACTTTGGTACATTGAATCGAAAAATGCTTTCAACGGATCACCTGATGTAAGTACTTCTTTACGTAAGTCGTCCCTCTGAGCAGTTCGTTTGTCTCGATTTTCATTAATTTCTTTTAAAAAATTGAGCAAAGAATCTTCTTCATCATGGACTATTTCATCAGTCTTCCTTTTTTTGGTACTTGTCTCTACTAGTGAATAGTCTCTACTATCTTCTGTACTAGCTGTTTCCTCCAAACTTATAGAAATATCAGGATTTGGTGAAACATTTGTATCCCTTTCCGTATTTGTCATATATGGAAGCAGAAATTCCATGTGACTCATGTATTTCCAGGGTTTTATGGTTTTTTGCGACTGTCCAGTTGTTGTCTTGCTAATTTTTTTAAGTTTTTCACGGTGAGTGTCTCGCAAATGTTTCCATTTTGTCTTTGCCAGTGAAACTGTAAATAAAACAAATTATTTTAAAAGTAATAATATAATCAAACAGTGTTATTCTATATCAGGTGTACAAAACGATGTAGGCTGAAACTAGGGTCAATTTAAATTTTTTTATGTATATTTTTAGTATTTTTGCATTTACAATGCTATTTTTACTTGAATTATTTAAATAATAGAAAAAAGCGACACACCTCCCAACTAGCTCAGGCTGGATGTTTTTTTATGTTTTTTATATGTTTTTTTATGTATTTAAAATTGACCTTCGTTTCAGCCCGTTTGTACACTTAATCAAGAATCACACTGTATGTTAATTTCATGTGTTTAACTATTAATAAAATACGTTTTTTCGGTAATTCTTACGTAAGCATTTACATTATTTTAATTTAACTAGGTATCGTTTCGGCCAGTGGTCGCAGCAGGCCGAAACATCAGCTAAAAAGGAAAAATAAATTAATATACGTCAGAATAACCGAAAAAACAGGTATGTCTCGTGAAAACTACAGATCTAAAATACATACATAGGTATTCATAAATATTTTTATTTGTTTTCAGATTTCTCATAACCGGAACTACATATAATGCACTGGCAAAAAGCTATAGAGTAGGCCGTTCTACGCTCTCGCAAATAATACCAGAAGTATGTGAATCGATATGGACCAGGTTACAGCCAAAAGTAATGAAGATTCCTACTGAATCTGAGTGGAAAGTTATAGCGAAAGACTTCGATGATTTGTGGAATTTTAAAAATTGCCTTGGTGCTATTGATGGCAAGCACGTGGTAATATTTTCACCCCCTAAATCAGGATCACAGTATTTTAACTACAAACACACATTTTCGATTGTACTGTTGGCAGTTGCTGATGCTCATGGGAGATTTATAATGATCGACGTTGGATCAATGGGCAGGTTCAGTGACGGAGGAATATTCACAGATAGTAACTTCTATAGTAAGTTGCAAAACAATGGATTGAGATTGCCCCTTGATGAACCTCTATACGAAGGAGGTTTGCCTCAGCCTTATGTTTTTATTGGTGACTGTGCATTTCCTTTGATGACACACTTATTAAAACCATACCCTGATCATGAAAGGTTAGATAATGACCAGACAGTATTCAATTATAGATTGAGCAGAGCACGCCGAATGATAGAATCTGCGTTTGGTATGTTGGTGCATAAGTGGCGTATCTTTTTTAGGCCATTAAATTTTAAAATATGTACAGCAAAAATAATTGTGAAGGCTGCGTGCGTTTTACATAATTATGTAATACATAATAAATTACAAAACAGCCTTCAAGAAATCGACAACGTACAGTCAGAATTTCCTTATAATTTTTCAAGTAATGGCTCAGAACAGTCCCCAGCTGATCTAGAAAATGCCTTTTTCGTGAGAGAATATTTCAAGGAATACTTTAATTCCGTTGGAACGGTTTCGTGGCAGAATAATCGTGTGCAACATATATTGGACTCTGATCGTATAACACACGGAATACTTTAATTCCGTTGGAACGGTTTCGTGGCAGAATAATCGTGTGCAACATATATTGGACTCTGATCGTATAACACACAGAATTCTAAACTAATAATTCAACGTTGAAAAGACAATGTAAAAGTAAACGAATATATATTGCTACAATGCAATGGGTGTGCGTTTCGATCGCTCGGCAACTAAAATAAAATGACTAGTTTAAAAAAATACAATTTTAACGCTCAAAAGCAAAAAATTGTAGGTACGTATGGTATAACGTGACCGCGCCGGTTTTAGTTGTGTCTGAGCAATCGAAATGCACACATACAACTGTCAATATGATTAAATAAAAAACTTACCACTCGCCATGTTCGTTTTTTTTAAAATCTCTTTCCACGCTTTGTCCTTCACATCTAATTGTTTATAAGAACTTAGTTTTGTGTCCCATAGACAAGGATATTGTCGGACACATTCAATAAAAAACTCCTCCATAGTGTCTTGGAACTTGCAACTAAAGTTGTTTCTAAACACGTGTGACGCGTACGCAGGTTTGCACAGGACTGAGCAAGCGAGTGGCGCGAGTAATCGCTCGTCGCACTTACACACTCGCTTATAGCCCGGCGACAAAACTATCGAAACTACACTCGCTTCCCGCTAATCGCCAACTCGTTTATAGTTTCTAGTTCTACTCGTTTCTCGTTCATCGTCGCCAGTCGGACCACTGCCTAACAGGGATCAAACGAGCCGATAAGCGCTAGCTAGCACCGACGAGCACGTGTCGTCTTAACATAATTTAGCCCCATGTTTTAGCGAAATCATTATTAACCATTAATTTAGGTAGTACCAATTGAGTAGTTTAGTGTTATGAGTAATAATGCGTTATAATTTATTACACGTTAATATCGAGCCAGAATTAAAAATAATGTAAAAATTCGGTTTAGTTAGGTACCCTAGCTACTTAGCTATTTTAATTGTATCCGTTAATACCTAGTAAACTGTAAAATCTAAATCCATGCTTAAACTTGTAAATTAACTTAAATTTTTAAAGATACAGTTCGATGTGATGACCTTGGTATTGTATGCACAAGGCCACTCGCTGGTTGGTGAATCTTGGCGTGTAAATAACCAAACCACCGGTGTACTTGCGTACGGGAAATTATGCCCACTCACCTCTTACATCGAACATTAAAGCCTCTCGTATCTGGGTAAAGCCTTAATCCAATTCCTGAAGACCACAAGGAATACAAGTGGATGCCGGCCGGCAATCTTCATCCGAATATATCCTCGGATTCTCACATTAATACTTAATGTTTTTTCACTATTAATTCAACAAAAACACATCCTTTCTCTAATATCTTATGAGAAGGAAAAATAAAGTAATTTTATAATTATGTTCACTTTATCGTTGCAAAACAGGTAATGTCAATGGACCGGAAGGAAGTGTCCACAGAAAACAAAAAGAGTGATTGAGAACAACGGTTCAACACAGTCATTCACGAATCTCAATCATCGGTCATTATCAGGACGTGTAACGCCATCTCTGAGCACATTATGTGCAACTTATGGAACGAATTCACTGAATGGGCGCTGCACTATTTAGTTATTTATTTTCTTAATGAATATAAATTTATGTGTATAAAGCTGTGGCGCTCCACCACTGGTTCATAGACATTGAACATTCCGCAGCATTTCTGGTGTAGTTGTACTGAAGGCGACTTCGATCCGGACTCTCATTTTTTGATTTTTTGCACTGTATCGCACTGCACAGCGTACAGCACATTTTAATGTAACCCCATGAAATAGTCTAAAGTAGTTGTTAGGTCTGGGGATCACGGAGGCCAAGCAGCGTGGCTTGGCCTCCGTGATCCCTTCTACCGCTCCCGATCCATTGAGGGAAGCGCGTCCAAATAACGTCGAAAATCACGTGAAAAGTGTGCCGGTGCACCATCACGAGATCCACGTACCGTGATACCGGTAGCATTGTATACACGGCTACAGATCAAGCTATACATTACCAGTATAAGCTGATCTCGCATTGTATAGGATTTCCGTACAACGGGAGGTCAGCTTATACTAGAAATGTATAGCTTGATCTGTAGCCGTGTGTACTATCGGTAGCACTGTGAATTTTCTCCGTTTAAACTTTGCGGAAAGAAAACTGGTCCTACGAGGACGTCTCCGATTATACCAACCGACACGTTCAGTCATCAAATGCTGTGAAACTGTATGAATCTGAAGAATTCTGTTACTACTTTTAAGTTTTAATTCCACGTAAGTAATATATTTAACATATTCCAAAACACCTCTGTAGACGTTTCCATTACTGTGATAATCGGTTGGTATAATTGTGGTATTGGCATTAATAAATATGTTACTTTATCTGTTTCTTCCATCTTATTGAAATTTTCAATTTCTCTTACAATTTTGTGAAATTTATAAAAATAACCCTTCAGACTTACACCACGGACGTACTTCCGTTCTTCTATCGGACCTCCATCGCTTCGTCGTCGACATTCCGTCTCGTCGTACCAAGCGTTTCGCTTCCTCTTACCTTATACGCACGGCCAAGTTGTGGAATGCTCTCCCGGACAACGTGTTTCCAGACACTTATAACATGGGTTTATTCAAGGCCAGAGTGAACAGGCATCTTATGGGGACGCGCGGTCCACCCTAGACTACATCTTCGATTACCATCAGGCGGGATTGCGGTCAAGCGCAAACCCATTTAAAATATATAAAAAAAAAAAAAAAACATGCACTTCATATTTTAAAGTTTCTTTCGTAAATAGATATTATTTAAAATGCTTTTTCTCGTAGATTTGACAATATTCCAACTGGCTATCAGATACTGATTGAATAATAATATTTTATGCCTTGGCGGCCATCATACGAAAATTATCTTTTTCCGCTTTTGTTGTATCTTCACCCTTTGGTGACAATGCCACAATGCACTCTTTAACCTCCTCCTCCAATTCTGAACCAACTCGAAAAGTTTTCACCATTAAATATTGGCAGAGTACCACACACGTTGTTCCAATTCGAACTCGCCATTTTTTTGTTTGTTTCGTTTCGTTGTTCTATATCGAATCGATAGCCGTGATAAAAATCTTACTGTTGTTTACTTATCTATTTATATCTTCGCCATCTGGCTGAATTATATATTGTGCTGCCCATCACCTATTAATTATGTAATTTACTAGGGGCAAATGTCCAAACACACATATTCTTTATATACAGGTATATAGGTCTACAAAACAATTTCGTAAGCCTAGGAGCTTAATTTATCTATATTACGCACTCATTCGTAGTATTCTCGAGGACAATTCAGAGATCTGGTCTTTTACAGTGTTCATATCGATCGCATTGAACGCGTTCAGAAACGATGTCTGAATATCGTCAGTTACAGGTGCGGCATGGGTCGTAAACTAATTTCAATGTGACATCTCTAGCTGTGCGCCGTAATTATATTGAAATCAACCTACTTTTCAAAATATTAAATTTTGTTTTAGATTCACCTACTCTTTTATCCCTCATAAATATCAATAGTTGATTCAGGTCCCGTAATCGTAACTACAATATATTCGCCCTTCAGGTATTTTCCAACAATACATCTTTCTATAACCCCATTGTTCGAATGTGTCGCCAATACAATGAGAATAATGAGATCCTCGTAACTAATAGAGACATCGATATTTTAAATGCAACATTGTGTCAGTTCCGGAGACAATTAAAAAATATTCTGTTTTATTTTTGTTTTTTATAATATTTGTTTTATTGTAAACCATAGATATATTTAAACTTAATACCTACCTACCTTCTAGCGAACATCACTTGCGTATTTGTATTTTTTTTATGCATTTAGGCATACATGTATTGGGATACATTCCAGTTCAATACCTCTACTTGTTTGTAACTGCCATAAATTGATTGTATTCTGTGTTGTGTGCTATAATAAATAAATATAATTACTTATTACACCACAAAAAATACGTACAGACCATTAACCGCCAAACCATAGAGAAAGAGTCTTATTTTTTTTCTTAACTAGACAAATTAAACGTACACTAGCACAGATATGCACTGTAATTGACAACATTTCAAAGAAAATGGGACCCCTTATGACCCCGAGCCAATTTGTGGTGTACCTAAAAGTCTGGCAAAGCTTATTATGAGGAACCTATATGTAAACGCATCCATTGATTCTTAGAAAAACGCTCCTGGAATGAATCATTCTAAGGCACTTATAAAGGCCTTTAATAGAAAGTCTACAATAGAGGTTTTATCTCTAAGTAGAAACAACTTACGCATACTTGTGAGAGCCATAACGGGGCACTGTGGATTGTACTAACATCTGTTCACCATCAGTGTTAACTCGAGGTTGTGCAGATTCTGCCGTGAGGCAGATGAAACACCAATAATCTCTTGTGTGAGTGCTGTCCACTTATGCCTAAACGAAACACTCATCTGGGGAAAAACCTGTTACACCCAGATGAAGTCAAATCCATTCCTGCCAAGAATATTGTGCAGTTTATTATAGCTGTAGGTCTTGGCAGTGAAATTTAATTAACGTGGCGATCACAATAGATCTAGTCTGGTCGCAGTGATACAAGCTCTGGAAAGACTTGAAACAGCCACTTAACCCAAATAATAATAATAATAAAGAAGGGCCGCAGCCTTTAAATACAGGAATATCAGCTTTTACTTTCACTTTTGTATCAGGTGAATATAAAGTACTTCTAAAAAATCCCATGTTAGGTACCTCTGAACCCATATGTACATTTTTTTTTTTAGCTTGTAATCAAATTATATGATAAATTAGACTGCAACAATTTGCTGAAAGTGTGTTTGTCTATAATATTGATTGAAGCACCAGAATCTATAATAAATGTGCAACTCACTATATTGTCTACTGTGATGTCAAACCTTTTATCACCACCGGCTTTTACTGCAAACACAGAATTAATTGACTCACTAGCACTGTCATTATTTTCACAATCACTATTTTCATCGAAAGAGTCATCTGAGCATGTTTCCAGAATATACTTGACAACCCGTTTCTTCTTCTTACCGTGATGTATGACACCATCCTTCTTTTCCTTATATTGAGAAATTTTTGTTTTGCAGCATTTTGCAAAATGTCCCTTTAGGCCACATTAATTGCATTTTTCATTTAATGCACCACATTCATTACTTTTGGCCGTGTGGCCTCGCCGACCACACCTGTAGCATGTCGATATTGATTTTGTTATTTTGTTAATTTCCTCATTCTTACCGACTTCTAATTTCAAAGTTTTTACGTCATTGCATATCAGTCTCTCCATCTCTGCTAACCTGGAGAGTTCCAGTATCTTATCAACGGTTTTATCTTCACACTTTTCTATTTTTTGATCCATAATAGCTTCATCGTTGTCACGGAAGCCACAATACCTAGCTTGCCTCCTTAAGTTTATGACGAATTGATCCATTGATTCCTTTTCATCTTTTTTTAGATTACGAAATTTCTGGCGTTCGTAATTTGTATTGACGCTAGGGTCGAAGTATGCATTAAGTCTGTTTAGGCACTTTTCAAAATCGTTGTTTCCCTCCGCGCTTTCATTTTGTAAGTTTTCGTATGTCTTGCACGTCTGTGCCTGCTTGATGTAGCAATCTAGCTACTTTTTGTTTGTCGTTGAGCCCAATCTGACTGTCTATGTAGTACAGGATGTTTCTTCTCCAAATACGCCATCGCTCAGGGAGCGTGTTGATGTCTTCGTATGGTTCAAATTTTGGTACCGAAGGCCTAGCAGCATGGTCTTGATGCATTTGTCGTTTTTTTTTACATTTCCGTCGTCGATTCAATTTTAAATTCTCGTCGCCAATAATTGACCAGTTCTTGACAATGAAACAATCTTTAGTTTTAAATTTCCGATTTATTTATAATCAAAATACCTAATACACGGATCTAACCCAACATGACAACTCTACAAGTCTCTAAGCACACATCTGAACTACTATAGTCCCATTTGTTACACAGTAAACCAAGAACTAAACCTTGCTGAATGGTGTGCCTGAGGAAACTAAATTGAATCGAGAATAATAACAAAGAACAAGAAACACACAAGCACATCATCATCATCATCATGAGCCTATAATGAATGTCCCACTGCTGAGCACGGGCCTCCTCCACACAAATCAAGGTGAAAGGGAATGGACAGATATTCCACCACGCGTGCCCATTGCGGGTCGGTAGAGGCAGGCTAGTGGTCAACCCACTGTTGGAGTTATCCAGCCGCCTAGAAGGCCTCCAACTAGCTTAACGACTATCACAATTAAGTGATAAACGCGACCAACAACGTCGATTTGAAATACCACTAGGCGGTCACCCATCCAGGTGCCGACCACGACGGTAGTAGCTTAACTTGCCTATCGATTAGGCTTATCATGCTACACCACGAGCGCTTCCACACAAGCACATACCGAACCTGAAAGCGACACGGAGCCTCTCAACCACAGAAGCTATGCTCTCCGAAATCGAGGTAACTGTATGGAGGAAGTTAATCAAATGAACAACAAAGAAATCACCAAACTCAACCCAGGAACTAAATACCAAAGAGAGAAGAAAGAAGACAATATACACCAAAGCTCATCCCTCTATGATAACCCGTCTTCCCACTTTCCAATATTGGCTATAGGCTGAACTGAACAGTCGGTAGATTGTGGTCAGCTGGCTGCGGTTGGCTGGCCGTCCTCTCCCATCCCAGAGCGTGTCACTCCTATATACCACGCACTCCTCGGTTTATCCGTGGTTACTCGATACAACTATTCAGGTACCAGTCATTATTAACTAAGTTAGTTACATGGTGGTTGATGCTTGAATGGTTGTATAGGACATGGGTCGGTCGTTGTACTGGCTGAGAGCAGTGCTAATCATCATCATCATACCAATGAGTATGAAATTGGCCGACATGTTTTTTTATTTTTTAACTGTATTTTTTTTAGTTTATTGAATTAAAACTTTATTTACAGTATTATTTATTATTGTAAAAAATAATTAGTGTCGGCTAGATTCACACTCATAAATACTAAGGCATTCCATTATTTATTGTTTTATACTAAATAGTAACAATTGATGGTACTTTCATTAAAAACACGTTATACTTACTGTATGAATCGTAAACTGTAATAAACAGAACAGACAATAATTATCACAGCTTGCTTCTTCTATATAATTTATAGAAGCTGTTTTTATATACCGTTATACACACTTAACGGTATTTATATTTCGTAAACTATATTAAACAAAACAGACAACTTTTATAGGTTTGTAGAGCGCGCCCTAGGCGCTCTGAGGTTGAAGATAGGTTTTGTGGTTTATAGAAGGAAACACATGTTGTCCAGTTGATGTTCGTATATTAAGTGTATATAACTATAAAATAAATCATAACATTTAACTTACTTACTAAGCATAATGCGCTGCACGCGTGACCTAATTAATATGCAAAATGCATATATTGCAGTATTGCGTGATTGATGCAATACTACATCTCCCCTTAAAAAATCAGGGTTATCCACCCCCTTACAGAGAAAAAAAAAATGTTTCTTAAACTAACAAAAACAAAAAATATACAATAATATTATTACCTACTGATTAAACAATTTAGTATTGTTTAGAGGTGTGTAACTCAGCTCTGAACCAGCTCAATTAATCAGATCACACGGGTTTGAGCCGTTGAGCTACAGCTCAACAACAAAATGACTAGCTCACAGCTCAATCCAACTCTTATTGTATCTGGGACTCCCTCCATAGATTATTCTTGTGATTCTAATCTACGAATTATTGTTTCGTTCTAAACCATTTAAATAATAATTTAATTCAATAAATAAATATGTGACATAACTAGATAATAATATAAAAAAAACAAATAACTCCAACTCTAAAGTATGAAAAGAGTCGCTCGGCGGAGTCGAACGAATCGCGGCAGCTCAGTCGGCTCGATTGGACGCGCGATACGCCCGATACGCAGTGAGCGTGCGCGCTTATCGTGGACTATAGGTACAAATTGAGCTGATCTGCGAGCTGAGTCATTGAACCAGCTCACACACCTGAGCCGTGAGCTGTTATGCAGCTCGCGTATTTTTGATGAGTTACACACCTCTAGTATTGTTCTTATGTACACACGGCTACCGATCAAGCTATACATTTCCAGTATAAGCTGATCTCGCATTGTATACGATTTCCGTACAATGGGAGGTCAGCTTATACTAGAAATGTATAGCTTGATCTGTAGCCGTGTGTACTAAATATTCTTAATTATTGTTATTAATTTTTACATTAGGAGCTAAATCTTCTAGAACTATAAATGGACCTTCATAAACATAATTTAACTTATAACCTACTTGATTTTTAATTAACACTATATCTCCTAACTGATACTTAATAGTGTTACATTTCTTATCGTAATTAAATTTTCTTACATTCTAAAATATTCTTTTGTGCTTTTTGCAACCTATACTCTTTAGGGTAGTAGTCCGACAACGAGTTCATATGGAGTGTATTTTGTCTCTGAGTGTACACTAGTATTGAATGAAAAACACCAAAACGGAACCCACTCGCTCCAATCACTCCTATTGTTTTCACACTGGATCCTAAGATAAGCGCCTAAATTTTTGTGCGTATTTTCTATGCCTCCTAAAGTTTCGTGATGGTACGCGGTAGACGTTAACTTCTCAATACGTAGTAATCTCAACCCTTATCAGTCAGTATCTGTTTAGGGATACCATACCGTAATATAAAATTGTTAACTAAAGCAACTAAAGCCTTGGCTACAGTTTCTGTATCTTTACGCTCTAGAGGATAAGCCTCTACGTATTTACTAAGATCGCATTGGATAGTAAGTATATGTTCAGGGCAGACTTAGCAAAAATCAATTTACCAAATTTGTGCTGAACATACCACGGAGCATTGCTCCACAACTCACTAATTCAATATTTGTTGTCAATTACTTTACCTACTATATACTTACCGTTAACTATGAACTGAGAGTACTGGGTTTGGGTTAATGAAACTAGGTGCATGAGGTAAAATCGGTGGCCAGCAGGGGAACAGGACTTCGCGTTATTACTAAGATCGCGTAACGAGACTGATGAATAGTGGAGACTGAACTGCTCATGGCAGCAACAGGCGTATTTATAATCCCCCGCGAGCGCTAACATAAACATTCGTCCCGCGAGATCCCCTTCCCCGCAAAAACAGGCCTTTATTTAACAAAATAGCTTATATTAACTTATTTTCACTAACTATTACTAAATACCAATAATCTTTATTACCTAATACAATATCATCCAATAAGATTAAATGTATAATAATAAAAACGTAAAATAAAGTCTTAACTAAAACGACAAATAACAAGCAACATTTATATGTATATTAAAATAACGCTAAAAATACACATATTAAAAAAGACTTTATTTAGAAAATAACAAAAAGGGGGCAATAATACAAAATTAAACAATGATGTCATGATATTCACAATGCCCTCTGTTGTATCGCAATCTTATACTTAACGTAGCGGATACGGTTAAGTTTAATCAATTCTCACCTCTTTGTGCTTTGTATTCAACAAAGGATGTCATTTGTCATACCTGGCCAAAAATAATATTTTTTTATACTATTTAACATACGATTCATGCCTGCATGTCCGCTTGTGGGCAAGAGGTGAAAGTCATTTAATATTGTTGTAATTTCGTCTCTTTCTGAAATACGAATTAAGTCTCTTGTAATAAGAAACCTAAGTGACGTGATTATATGTTTGTTGATACTGCGCAGTATTATTTTTATAAAACGAGCATTACTCCTATTCTTTATTATGAGTAGCTCTACAATAGCTCTACTATCATGACAAATATTACTGATCTAAGGTTTGTTATAGGTGCGAATACGAAGCGTTTTTCGCACCATTTTGGGCTATAAACTTCCGATTTTTTCTCAACACTGTATGTTTTGCCCATTGTAATTATAAAATATTCTTGTATTAAATGTTGTTATAATATTTTTATCAATGATTGAATGTAATACAATTGTAGGGGTTATCTCTCCGTAGAGGGTACTTCGGTTATTGTTGTAGGTTAGTTAACACCAAACCAACTGATAAGTATGCCGATTTATTTATAAAGAAATGCTGATGTTGTTTAGCAATCTGAGCCGCACGTCACGTATCGACGTTTTTATTACGACTGACTTTCTTCTTCAAAATTATGCCTTTTAAGGGATAATTTTGCTGTATGAGCATTATTGGCTCGTACAAGCTCGCGAGGAAAAGGATAATGTACTCAGATTACCAAACTTGTGTTACAAGTAGAATACGTGTTATATTAAATATCCTAGCGGTAATATGTATATTCATAAGCTACGTTTCCAAGTCTACACTTTCTAAATGTTCTTTCTAGTTTCGGAGGAGCAGCGTTCCTGGAATATCCCTCTCCTATTTCAGCGTAGGCTGTTGGAGTTATCTCCTCAAGTTTCATATCTTCTGCTTTTTCTCGATTTCCGGGATTTCTGGGATTTTTATTTGTCGTGGGGATTCAGATGCAGGTATATATCTTCTGAGAAATAATATTGTGAGTGTCACGACAAATCCTCCAAGTCAAGGACATATAAGTCACTCGGAAGATGCTCGCTTTCTTTCTGTGCCATTATTTGGTTTGCCACTAATCTGTGATCATCATTTAATTCGTCAGGACAGTCAAACACTACAGTGTTAGTGTTGAGGTAGTACAATATGTGTATGTTTGTACGTATCCAGCATATCATTTGGTGCGTCAATTGTAGGAACATCTAAAGTTCTTTCTCACTTTCTGTGATTCAGTATCCTCGGGTGTTGCATTTATAGGTAGTGGAGCTAATTTGATTATGTATTATGGGTCTTTTCAGTATACCATTTTGGGTCTTCGGCTTCACAACTTTAACTAAATTGTCGCTCCCCGGGTGCAATTCGATTACCGGGCACATAGCCCATCTTCCTGGAGGTAAATTACTTTCTTTCACAGTACTAGCTGTTCCTTTTGCAAGCTTTCTTTAGTTTGTTGCCACTTGTTGCAGTTCTGTAGCTAATGCAGGTATTCTTTTGACCAACGATCCCGATAGTGGCGGCGCATGAGTTCGATGTGTTTCCAATTGTTCCAGATATCTATGGAGTTAATTTCTTCAGGTTCATTGAGCGGCAGTGATAGTGTCGGTCTTCCCGTAAGGAAGTGGCCAATAGTGAGAAAATCCAAGTGGTCCACATCTTCAGATAACGGACTCAATGGCCAACTGTTCATGCAAGCTTCGATCTGGGTTAGCAGAGTTGAAAATGTATCATATGCCATCGTTTGTTGTCTGATTACCCGTTTCAAATGGTTTTTCATGGAGCGTACGGCGGCTTCCTTCAGACCTGCCGATGGCCAGGATGGATTGTTGAAATGCCACTCAACTAGAATTTCACTGATTGCTCTGAAGAACTCTGAAGATAACATCGTTCTGTAATGTAATAAACTCTTCATGTTCTTCTTGCAGCGCTGACGAAGTTGGTTCCGTTATCGAAATATATATTTTGTGGGGTGCCTCTTCTGGCACACATCCGCTTCAGTGCTGCCATAAAAGTTGGTGTCGACAAATCCGAAATAAGTTCAATGTGTACTGCCTTCGTACACGTACATATGAATATGGCTATTTAGCCCTTGCAGGTCTTGATCCCGCGGCCTTTGTTCATAATTATGTCTACGTGACTCGTAAAGTCAACACCAGTGTGTAAAAATGGCTTTGATAGAGTAATCTTTTCCTTTGGTAGGTTACCCATTAACTGCTCAGATTTGTTTGTTGTATAATTACGGCATCGAATACATCGACGAAGTGTCTTCTTAACAGTTCGATTACCGCTGATTATCCAATAGCTGTTTTTAGTGTCGGCTAAAGTTAATCTTGCTCCACCGTGTAAAATTCGCTGATGTGTTTTTTCAATAATCAGCTGGGTTAATCGCTCTTCTCCTGGGATGAGAATGGGGTGCTTAGCTTCATTCGTCAAGTTTGAATGTTCAAGACGCTCCCCGACGCGTAGAATTCCATCCGAACACCTTTTCAGTAGTTTTTCGCTAGCGTCTAGTAAACATTTCGTACATAGGACATACTAGTCACTGTACCAGGATTTGCTTTACAAAAAATTTTTTTTCTTAAAATATAACTTTGTCAAGAAAGTCATGAAAAAAAAGGAGGGCTGTCACGTATAAAAAGAGGTGTAGGTTGTGATAGATGAGAATTTGACGCGACCAGATAATATTATAGGAATGTGAACCAAAGGGGGCGTGTTGTCTCGCGAAGGCATCTTACCCGGCCCCGTCCGACTCAACCCCCTAGGATCCCATTATCCCCCCTACAAGCGATGCTGCGCACGGTCAAAGCGCAGGAGGTTTTAGCGTTACCCACCATCTCCATATTTGCGTGATGGTGGGCCGGCGGTGTCAGACCTCGTAAAACCGCCGCTGAAAGGAGAAAGAGAAAAAGGGGTAACAAAGGAGAGGAGTGTGATGTTTATGATGGGAATGCGCTCACCGTTCCCCGACATGCACGCTATTGAGTGCATGGCAAGGCCGGTGGCGCATTAGGTTAAGGGGACATGCTCTGATCGGGAGGGGAATGGGGTTATGATCAGAGCACTAGGTGTTGCATACCGGGGCAGATATGCACCATCCCTCCGCTGTCCGGGATCCTTGAAAAGTATGGACCACTCCCCCCCCCCCTCCTGCGTCCAGATGGGCGCGAGAGGGGGGGGGAGATGGATCGGGCTATCCGCAACCTGCCCACCCGTCCGGTCGCATGGAGAATGCGCTTTCCTGCTCTGCTCGCTCACTACTAGGCGGCCAGACCAGGAAGCCCGGAAATTTCCGACAATCTACCACTATAATTTAATAATTATTCATAGGTAGTTTGTTAGGTATTTAAAATAAAACATAATTAAACTAACTAGTTTTGTATTTATACTTATTTATTCATTCGTCATCACTTTTTTTAACGTTTTTGTATAATAATTTGTCATTTTTCATTACTTGTAGCATTGATGGTGATGGTTTAAAATTCGTACAATTTCCACTTCCTGTTAAACCCTCTTTGCCATGGAGGATTGCACGAACATTTTAGTTGACACATTTTAGTTAACATGAACAAGTTTAGAAGTGGTAACTACGAGTGTGACGCGACACTCGTAGTTACCACTTATACGTACTACATTAATTGCCTATTGAGGCACTTACAATGAGACTAAGTATTAAAAAAAACTTTTCCTTTTTACCTGAAACTCCTGCGTAATTAAGTTGACCCATGTCTTCCTCTTCAGAGTCATTGGAACTATCATCGCCTACTGACATGACAAGTCTGTCTATATCATTATATAGACCACGGGTAAAATGCGTCCAATTGTGCTTTCGGAAACATCTGAAACCAATAAAGGCATGTTGTTTTTTTTTTTTTATTCAATATTTGGGAAACATACAGTCTTACAAGTTATATATAAATTAAAAATAGTTACAGATAGACCTAAAGTTCCACATAAGTATTTTATATAGCAAATACAATATTCAAATAATTTTATAAAATAGCAATATTAAATAAGTATTAAAGTATAAACCATTGACTGTGTAGTATAATATCGTAGGTAAATTTCATAACCTCAAAAAATGTAAACAACTAAAAAATGTAAATTATACTTAAAAACATATAATTGTTAAGACCATATAGTTTCCTCAACTTGTTTAACAATAAAATATATATACGTACCGGTTATCTTTGCAGTTCGACATTAAATATCATCCAAATTGGAAAGCAACTTTCCCGCTTGAAATTCGGCCATACACTCTTGAAAAACCATAAATATGACTTATCTCGCACCGCTCTTATACACATTCCTATTCATGTTCAATCTAATAGTTATTTATGCTACTGATAGTACATGAATATAGATATGTACATGAATAAAGTAAATACTGTGATTTATTGCGTTTAATTAAACAATATTGCTGTGTGTTTATTTGAATATAATGTATATATAGTATATAATCTTGTCTTACATATTAAATGTTTTTGATTCTGAATATATAGGGTGATGGGAAGATGGGTGCAAAGCTGTAAGGCGATGATAGTATAGATCATTTAGACCCTTTTTAGCCATGGTTGTCTAAGACGAAGTGTGAAATTTTTTTTTTACCAATCTTTTCTTGTTTTTGGCTCAAAACTCCGAAACTTATCCGTTAATTGATAATTATAGCCAGTTTGGATGATGTGTGAATTCTTTTTCATATTATTTATTTTTTTTTTTTTTTTTTTTTTTTTTATTTAAGGGTTTTGTCGCCAATGCGATAATATCACCCTAGTAAGTGACAATATAGGTACATTAATATATCTATATAAATTAATCTTAGGCTAATAACAACAATTCAATTTTACCTACAATGGAACAGTTTATACAGGAATTTGGCTTGGTCAGAAAATGGATTGGCTAAAGAGCTATTACAAAAACCAATTTGTGATAAGTCTTTGAAATAAATGCTACTGGATCTAATGGACTCATTACGCGCACACTCCACCAGAATGTGATGTACATCTTCAATCACACCACACTCAGTGCAATTTGGAGAGGTGGACCTGCGCATCAAAAATGCAAACTTACCCGATGGAGTGTGCCCGGAACGGAGTCTCATAGCTGTGACTGTATTGTGCCTATTAATGCTTCCATTATCTATCCAAGGGCTTCTTAGTGGGTAAGGCTGAATGGTTTTATTCCAAATACCCTTTTCTTTGGAGCGCTCGTCGAAATATTCTTTCCATAAATCGTAACATTGGTCTTTCACATTTTTGACGCAATCCAAATAAAAGGGTAGAACATTGAGCTGTATACCATCGCTGATCGCTTGCTTGGCCAAAAGGTCAACCGTTTCATTACCATCGATGTTCATATGAGATGGGATCCACTGCAATATTATGGTTTTTGATTTACGCTGAATATTATGAATCATTTCTAAAATTGTATATGCTATTGGTGTGCCTCGGACAGCTGTAGTACAACGAGCCAAATGTTGAAGTGAACTTTTTGAATCTGTCAAAATAACAAACCTATCAAAATCTAACGATCTAACTTCCGAAATAGCTAATAGCTCTGCTGACATTATACAAACATTAGAGTTAATTTTGAATTTCATACTAATATCTAATTGTGGATCATAGAATGCAGCTCCGATCCCATCTTCATCTTTGGCACCATCAGTATATATTCTATAAAATTGAGAATATTCCTTATCGACAAATTCATCACACAATATCTTCAAGACTGAATTTGTATAATTACGTTTAGAATCGACCATTGTATCTATCTTTGTATTTATAACATTTGATGTATCAATGTAGCTAACCCAGATATCTAAGGAAAACATATCAAGCTTTTTGCTAGAATAAATAGGCAAATCATTGAATGATTCATGTATGGAAACGAGCAGCGGTTTCTTTTTGTTACACCAATAACGATTCTGACAGTGGGTTTGGAGTTCTTGAACTAAACTAACAATGTTGTTGTTAATTGTAGATTTTGTCTTTAACCAAAACTTTCCCGCCAAATAACGTCTTCTGAAATGTAGCGGTGGGAGACAAAGTTCACTCTGCATTACGTGAACTGGAGTACTTTTGACAAAACCTCCTATTACTCTCATGGCTTGATTTTGAGCTTTCTCTAATTTATATAAGTGAGATTGACAACTATTATCATATAGAAAACTAGCATAATCTATACGGCTACGAATAATAGAAATATAAAGTCTTCTCAGATGTTTCGGATGGACTCCCCAACCTGACCCTGCTAAGACTTTAAAAACGTTAATAAACCTGGATATCTTCTCGACAATTTCGTTTATGTGTTTGCCCCATCTCAGAGAGCGATCAAGCCATAACCCTAAGTATTTAACTGAATCGACTAGCTGTAATCTTCGACCATCAATGCAGAGATCTACAGTTTGTCTATTAACTCCTTTTTTAAATACACATACTTTGCTTTTCGAAGCTGATATCTCCAGCCCCAGATCAAGTAATAACTTTGATACTATATCCAAAGTTGATTGTAACCTTTGCAATCCTTCTTGTAGAGTATAACTTGAAATATATAAGACGAAGTCGTCAGCGTATTGCGAAATATGAATATTGCTTGCTTGTTTGCAGATGTTATGGGTTGCAATGTTGAATAGTAGCGGAGATAAGGGATCACCCTGAGCTAGGCCACGACCAGTAGTTCTCGTGAAATTAGAGCTATCAGTTGAAATATGAAGATATCTTTTTTGGAGGAAAGCCCAAAGATACTTATTAATCTTAATTCCTACCCCAATTCCATCTAAAATCTTCATTAAAATAACAATGTCTACATTATTGTAAGCATTATCAATGTCTAAAAAACAAGCTAATGTTATATGCCCCTTCGAAAAACCTAATTGTATATTAGAAGTTAAGCTACTAAGATTATCCAGTCCAGACTTAGCCTTTCTAAATCCCGTGGTTTCTTCTGTAAATAGTTCTTTCATTTCCACGTACCATTCGAGCCTTTTGTTAATAATAGAATGAAATATTTTACAAAGACACGACATGAGGGATATTGGTCGCAAAGATGATACTGAAGTAGTATCGCGACCAGGTTTAGGTATAGGAACTATTTTTATCTGGCGCCACTGAATCGGAACAAAACCTTGAGTTAAAAAAGAATCATATAAAGCAAGTAGAATTGATTTACCTCGAGCTGAGAGTTGCTTTATCATAGAGAAAGATATATTGTCGCACCCGGGTGCAGTATCTTTTGACTTGGTAGATACTTCTAGCTCATGCATTGAAATTGGAAGCTCTAAAACATCGTTCGATACCGAAAAGGTTGGTTCATTAGGGCATACAAAATCCGGAGTTAGATTGCGTAGGAGGTTATTTGCCATATATTCATCAACTGAAATATTTGAATTGGTTCTGTTACCCTTTAACCACCTCATTTTACGCCACACCTCACTAGCTGAAGAGGTTTCATCTACAGATGAACAAAACTGCGACCAAGCTTCACTTTTCGCCCTTCTTATAAGACTTTGAGAAACTGCTATCTTCTCTTTTAAAAAATCTAAATTATCGGGTGTTGGGTTTTTTCTAAATTGGACTAGTGCTAACCTACGTTCTGCGACTGCCTTAGAAAGTGAAGGATTCCAATATGGTTTCGGTGAAAATTTCTGGTTTATACTAGGGCCTGGTTTATAAAATGGAATGTGTAAGTCTGCTGCATTATTAATAATACTGACAAACTGGTCATAAGTTTCCTGAAGGTTGTCTGAGACAGCAAAATTAGTTAATAGTTCGTCTGTGTGAATTCGGTAACCATCCCAACAAGCCTTTTTGAAATTTCGTTTTTGAGTGGATTTTGGAATGTAATCAAAAGTTGTTGTAATTTTAATTATCAAATGATCACTGCCTAAAGACTCATTTGTAACAAACCATTTAAATTTAAGCGAAACATCTGATGATACTATAGTAATATCTGGTGATGACTGCTGTAAAAGACCACTTACCATTTTAACTCGAGTAGCGCTACCATCATTTAATGACACCAAATTATTATCTACTAGAGCATCGAAAATCTGTGTACCCCTTGTGTCAGTTTTATAAGACCAATTTGTATGGTGACCGTTGAAGTCTCCAAGAATTAAAGTTTTACTGGTTGCGAGAGAAAATAATAAATCCCAATCACTTTGAGAGGTTCTAGTGGAAGAAGGGCAGTAAATCGAAATAATATTTTCAATATTTTCGCAGTTGCTAATTTTGACGGAAATAATCTCAATTTCAGAATTACTTATTTGTATAGGATTCGGTTGACATTTTATGGACGTGTGCACTAGAATAGCTACGCCTCCATATGCGTCATTTCTATCATGCCTAAAAACATTATAACCCCCAACTCGAAAGTTGCTATTCGGTTCCAACCATGTCTCACTCAATGCCGCTATATGAATTTTTTCCTGTGTAAGTAATTGTTCAAATGTTGATAATTTTGGTCTTATGCTTTGCGTGTTCCATTGCAGAATATTAACTTTAGTTTGTTTAGCCATTAAAGAATTTTTTAATAAATGTTAAATCAGATAAATGATGCATTATTAATGTCAATAACCAGTCTACACAAGTTTCAGCTACATTTATGCATTTATCCTTAATTGAACTATTTTTAATAAAAACAATGAATTTTAATTTTTCCAATAGTTCACTAAACGACATGGCTTTCTGTTTTTTCCTGTTTTTTTCATTATCAGGTTCTGTTTCCGGATTAAATGTATAGCTTTCTTCATGCACAGAAAAACTATCGCAATCAAATGTATTCTGAGTGTAAGATGTTTTCTTCTTCTTATTTTTCGAGGACTCCGGACGTTTCGGTGAAGAAGTTTTATTTTTATTAGCCTCATCTTCCTGTACGAAACTCTCCGCATTCTCCTTATTTATTACTTTTGTAAGTGTAGGCATGCTGTTTGGATTCACAGACTCATGAGAAATTGAGGCTTGCGCCTTCGGATGAGAATTCTCCACGAAGTTGATAGGGGGGAATGATTGCTCCGTATCATATGCAGGAGTAGACGGTGGGACATACATAGTTACCGCTCTTCTGTACGTGCAATTAAACTCCGCCATGATTTGACGTATCTGTTTTTCTTTCAAAAATACTGGACATGTTTTAGCAAGTGCCATATGATTACCTGCGCAGTTAGGACATGAAAATTTTTGTGTTTCGCAATTTTCATGATTGTTACTGCATTTTGGGCAGACTGATTTTTTGGAGGGACAGAACTTTAATGTGTGACCGAATCGCCAACACTTCGAACACTGAGTAACAGGAAACAAATATGGATCAATTTTAATTCTCATGTTGTGTATATAGGCGAAAGGTGGACGTGAGGATCCTTTGAATCCTAGCCTTATAGTTTCACTATCTATCCATCCCGATCCATCATCATTTCTACGTTTAAGTCTTTTAAGGTCTACCAATTCAGCCGAACTAGATAAGCTATTTTTGATTTCCTCATCACTTAGATCTAACTCCATGTTTCTTATAACGCCATACGAAATGTCAACTTCAAAAGGTCTTTTAAATCTCCATCCCATGTCAGTAAACTCTTTGCATTCTATTAATTGTTCTAAATGAGGCTCTTTATCTAATTGAATGAATACTTTGTAAGGATTTAAATACTTTACCTTAGTAATACCTGTTATCTTGTGAGTTTTAAATAATTTAGCCAACGCAAATTGCTTAGGAAACTTCTCCTCGCTTGATATATATATTTCATTTATTCTTTTTACTGGTCTCCTGTTACTTCTTGAAATAGTACTCCATTCACCCTCCTGATCCTCTTCTTCATCCCGTCTTCTTTTACTTGGTCTCGAATTATCGTCATTAACAATATCGTCATCTAATTGTGTCATATCTACCGAACCATGCTCCGATCCATATGCTATATCATGTTCAGTTATAATGATACTATCAACGATACTGTCATCCGGTAATATATCCTCCTCCATCGTAAATAAGGAACATTATTGTTTGTACACTAAGGCCCACAGCTGCACCGAACGCAGGTAATAAATTCCACGAGCTCACGAAAAGGGTCGAACGTAGTTAAACAATAACAATAGAACTAATGACGTCTTTATTGCACGACGTACAACATAGCACTGTATTATTTATTTAAAATAATCTGTAAGCAATCCAAACAAACATGTACTAAACATGTGTGTCATCAGTTTTTAGTTACAGTAAAGATTGGTAAAAAAAAATTTTCGCACTTCGTCTTAGACAACCATGGCTAAAAAGGGTCTAAATGATCTATACTATCATCGCCTTACAGCTTTGCACCCATCTTCCAATCACCCTGTATATATTTTTTTATATAAATAATTATGGTCCCCATATAGTGTAGTGATGCTCAACATCGTCTCCATATTGTCCCTAACCAAGACAGATACGACGCACAAGCCCCATGAAAACAAAGATTTTATGGCAACTACTAACTAAAATATAAGATATGTAAAGTATATATAAAGGTTCCATCTGTTTCCGCTTCCGCATAGGGTCCAATAATCCAGCGTATGCGTTCAGCACTTACAATGTCGCGATCGTCCACTGTAACTCCCAGCTTTGAGGCGATAAGTTTTACCAGATGTACTGGACTTTCCGATTGCGATTCCGGCAGATTTGCAATAACTACGTCATTTACCATCAGTTCCTGGTCTCTGAAGAGGGCGCTGCTGTGCCAACGGCAACATCGAGTTTCTTTACGTAGTGCATAATAAAATAAAAATAAATATCAAACAGTGCTAGAAAGTGAACAAAAAGTGGTCAAATTGATATAAATAAACATAAACTAAGTGCATAATTGAAGACAAGTGCCAATAATACTTGGATTGACATTTTCGCAAAGGAATACAATAAATGAAACCAAGTATTTTGCCACAAGTAAACTGTGTTAATTGTGATATAAAACAACTTTTGGACACAAGTAAGGCACATATATTATAAACACTGACAATTTAAAGAAATTGTGAACAAACTATATAGCAAGTTTCAAGAATATTATCATTATTATAACCCCAAATAATATCGGTGACTCATAAAATTTGTGAAAGTCACATATTATAATCAGAATAAACATAAGACAACCAACGCCATCTATGTCCAAGTAGCGTTACTACAAGAGATATGTAAGGTACCCATCTATCGATCAAGAAGATCTATAATCATTAAGTACGGTGCTTCGCCAACAGAGGGCGCTCAAAATTGAAATAGATCTGAACAAAAATATCATTATTAATACGAGATATCGCCAATAGAGGACGCTAGAGACCACTATGGAAGAGGTTTGCAAAATTTTAAAACAAATACAAGAGGATATGAATGTCCAAAAAAATGAAATGCGAGAAATGAAAGAAAGTATATTAAACACCATAAATGAAAAGATGAATGAAAAATTTGATAGTTTTGAATTAAAACAAATTCAATTGGAAGAAAAAATAGAAAAACAAGAATGGAAATTACAAAATTTTGAAAAGATTATGAGACAGAGAAACTTGGTATTTTTTGGCTTAGAAGAGAAGGAAACTAGCTATAAAAGTTTAGAATTGGTAATACTAGACATTATAAATACAAGTATGCAAATAAACTGCACTAACGGGGACCTACAAATGGTGAGACGATTAGGTAAGAAAGGGAAAAGTACAAGACCTGTTGTAGTTACCTTTTCAACAATGGGAAAGAAAATAGAACTTTTGAAAAGCAAAAAACGCCTCGATAACACAAATTATTACTTAAAAGAAGACTTTCCCCCCACAGTGTTAATTAAACGCAAAGAACTGAAAGCACAATTAGAACACGAAAGACAACAAGGTAAAAAAGCTATACTAAAATACGATAAAATTATAATACTTCAGGAAAATGGAGGAAGTAGTAACAACAACAAAAAAAATATGAAAAAGAGAAATATGTCTAGCTCACCAGAAAGTATAGAAACTTTTTCAACTGATAGAGGTAACAAACCATTCCAAGAAACGAGAAAACAAGCTTCAAAGAAAAACAAATACGACATTACACGTTTCTTAAGTGAGATTCCTTCGAAAGATGAATAGCAACTAGCAGCGGCCTCCAAATATCTCCCAACACGGCTGGTCACCGAGGGAGACTACGACCATAACCCTCCAGTACAAAATAAGAAAAGTGGGGACTGTAAGCTCTCGAATCGCATTGGAAAGGAGAGGCAACAAGTATTCGTATGCGCCTTTAACGTGAGATCGCTAAGGGACGAATATAGAATGATAGAACTGAAAAATTCTCTCAAGAAGGTTAAATGGGACATTATTGGTCTATCTGAGATCAGAAGGGCTGGCTATGGAATAGAGGAACGTGACTGGTGTATTTTTTGTTATTATGGTGAGAAAAAAGGAGAAAAGGGAGTAGGGTTCATAATAAAAAAAGAACATAAAACAAAGATAACAGAGTTCTCGGGGTTCTCAGACAGAGTCGCCATACTTAACATAATGATTGAAAACACACAATTATCTATCATACAGGTATACGCACCCACTGAAAAAGCCAAAGAAGAAGAACTGGCTAAGTTCTACTATGAAATACGCAAAGCAAAAGAGAAAGCCTGTAAAAACCTAATAGTACTAGGCGATTTTAACGCAAAGATTGGTATAGCTAAAGAAAAACTGGGCTCTATCATAGGACCTTATGGGTCTGGTATAAGTAATGAAAGAGGTGAAATATTGAAACTGTTTGCCTTAGAAGAAGAATTAACTATAATTAATACTATATTCCAGAAAAAAGAAAACCAGAGATGGACTTGGATGTCACCAGATGGATTCACTAAGAATGAAATAGATTATATTCTTACCAATAGAAAACATTGTTTCACTAACATTGAGGTACTTCGGAAAATACCATTCCCATCCGATCACAGATTGATAAGAGGAACTCTACATTTACAATTGAAGAAGAAAAGTAGGAAACAGTTTTCAAAACCACAATCAGACCTTTATTCGGAGAAAGAACAAATAAAATATAACCAACTACTAGAAGATAAGTTATTTAAATACGTTAAAGACGACCTACAAACTCAAAATCTTTATGATTCAATGGAAAGAGCCATAAAAGAAAGTCTGATTGAAGCCAAAGGTAAGAGCAGTAAAAAACGTTTTGAACTATCGAAGTTAACTAAAGAATTGATAAACAGAAGACACTCTTTACAAATACAGCCAAACAAAAGTAAAGAAGTAAAAACTGAGTTAAAAGAACTATATAGAAAAATTAAACGAAACATTCAAGACGAATATGAGTACTATAAGTTAGAAAATTACAAAAAATCCATAGAAAAGACTGGTGGAATCAAGAAATCTCAAAAACAATTTCAAAATAGTAAGTCATGGATTCCAAAACTGAAAAATTCTAAAGGAAGTACAGAGAGTAGGCAAGAACTAGTACTTATAGCTACGGACTTTTACAGAAAACTTTACGAAAAACAAACTGACACCATAACTAACACAAACAACAATTTTATACCTATTAATATAGAACAAGAGCAGGAATCAGAAATATTTACAATGAAGGAAATAGAAATAGCTATAAATCGACTAAAAAACAACAAATGTCCAGAACCTGATTTAATTACTAATGAAGCTCTAAAAGTCGGTAAAGAAAATTTAATTGGATTGTTGACAACAATATTCAACAGAATACTGACAGAAGAACAGGTTCCATTACAGTGGACTGAATCTGAAATAACACTCCTGTACAAAAAAGGTGATCCATTAGACGTATCTAACTACAGACCTATCAGTTTGATGTCAAGTGTCTACAAATTATTTTCCCAATGTTTACTTTCACGAATTGGACAAATCATAGACGCTAAGCAGCCCATAGAGCAGGCCGGATTCAGACCAGGCTATTCAACAATAAACCACATACAGGTGCTCAGTCAAGTCATTGAAAAATATAATGAGTTCAGCTTTCCTCTCTACCTAGCCTTTGTTGACTATCGCAAGGCCTTTGACTCTATTTCCCATAACTCGATCAAAGAAGCTCTACAATACCACGGTGTCGATATACCTTACATTAATATAATAATGAATATCTATGCGAATTGTAATAGTAGAGTAAGACTGGATAGAACTGGCCCAGCTTTTAAAATAGGTAGAGGTGTACGTCAGGGAGACCCGTTATCGCCAAAAATATTTATAGCGGTGCTAGAGCTAGTCTTACAAAACGTCAACTGGACTCACACAGGCATCAAAATAGACGACAAATACTTACACCATTTAAGATTCGCTGATGATATAGTACTGTTCTCAAATAATGCCACAGAACTAGAGAGTATGCTACAGTCTCTACATCAATTAAGTGAACGAGTAGGACTAGATATTAATTTTGAAAAAACTAAGGTCATGACAAACCATATTAAAATCGCGATTAAAATAAAGGAAGAGAATATCGAATATAAGGACGAATATATTTATCTCGGTAAACTAATGTCCTTCAGACAAACAGATAAACAGGAAATCGAGCGTCGAATTACAACAACCTGGAAGCGATATTGGGCTCTGAAACACTTGTTCAAATCTAAAATGCCTGTTATGCATAAGAAAAAACTAATGGACACCTGTATCCTACCAACTCTTACTTACGGCTCTCAAACTTGGTCATTAACAGAATGTAACGCAAACAAAATATCAATATGCCAAAGAGCTATGGAGAGAAGCCTGCTCAACATTAAATTAGAAGACAAATTGAGAAACGAAATTATAAGAAAACGCACAAAAGTAAAGGACGCCATAGTGCATATTCGAAAGCTAAAGTGGAGATGGGCAGGCCATTCAGCCAGATATGAAGATGGAAGGTGGACCAAGAGGGTGATTCAGTGGCGTGGGCCAGAACGAGGCAAGCGCCGTCCTGGTCGCCCGCTTAAACGCTGGGCTGACGACATCCGCGCCGTCGCTGGCACGCACTGGATTCATGAAGCAAAAGACAGGGAGAACTGGAAATTACTGGAGGAGGCCTTTACCCGAACGGGGGTTTCGCATGCAATATAATGATTAATAACTTACTAATGATTAATAATAATATAATAAATAAAATGTTAACCTGTTAGCTCGCGAATTTATCAGTTGACAACTCCCTAGGCTCGCCGGGGTTCGCGAAATTACGTCAAATTAGCAAATTTGCGAAATGGCGCGCCGCCCCCGCGGTCATATAATCATAAATATCTACGTATTTACAGTATTAATCAAGAAACAGTAACTTATAGCGTCATTCTGAATACATTTTCTTATTGGAATCTTATTGGAATTAGAATGAAGTATTACAAGATTCCAATAAGAAACCTGGAAAAAATGACAACTGTAAAAAAACGGCACTTCATAAACATTTCGAGTTTGCACTTCAAGACGAATAACTCTGTCCACATATTACACACCTTTATATCAACACGAATACACGTTCTATCTAATTAATACATTTGTTTTACTTGTCTCAAATAAGCATCAAAGAGAAATACGATGCTAATGTAAACAATCGCGAGCATAACGTAAACAAACCAATTTTTTTTTGTGTGCGTCTATTGTTCTCTTATTTTATGACTTTAGTGTCGGTGTTGCTGTTTTGTTCGTAAGATAATGTGTCAAACTCGACGAATGTTACAAGATTTAAATAATAATCGATGATAAAAATAAAAAACGAGGTAGATTAGTGTGTCGATATCTAAAAATAGACCTCCATTTTCATGTCATCGTACACACACTTCGTAAATGAATTTCAAACCATTTTTGATTGTAACACCTTTTATGAGTCCCTAACTTTTATCTCTTAATGTTATAGGCATAAGGTTCAAAAAAATATTTGTTGATAAAAGCCGTTGCATTACGTGAATTTGAATCTCGCGCCGCGACTCAAAACAAAATGAAGTGTGATTAGTGATATTTAACGGATTGCCTGTAAAAGGTGGGTGATATGTGTAGCTTATTAGTTTATCTAACCATTTTAATAATGATTTATATAAATCCTGATGTGTGAAATAAAATTTTCTTGATTATAAACACGTGAGTACTTGCGTGTTTAGATTCAAGGAATTCTAATAACACACATCAGTAATTATATAAATTATTACTAAAACGGTTAGATAAGCTAATATTCTATACAAATCACTCAACTTTTATAGGAAATACGTTAGTTTATCACACTTACACTTTAATTTTAGGCTAGCCTCGGAGCGAGAAAACGCATTCAGCCGTTTTCCACAAAAAATTGACGAAATTCCATTTTTTTTGTACTGGTAGTAACATAATGCGCCCTACAAACGGTTGCGCAATTTAATCCTCTTTATTCACATACCAAACACGTGAGCACTTGAGTACAATACCCAACGCTACGATGTTTACAAAAAAAAGCAATTAAGTGAAATTCGAGCCGCCATTAGCGAGGTCCGTACGGACCTTGGGCGAGCCAGCTGCGGTCGAACTGTCAAGGTCCGTACGGACCTTGCGCGACATGACAGGTTAATACACAAATAATTGTATACATATATTAGTTTTTGAAAATAATAATAATAATAAATGTTTTAATGGTTTAATTATATTACATTGTGAATATAAGTACATTGAGAGAAATGTTAAACAATAAAGTTAAGAATTAAAAAATTATAATGTAATGTATAATATTAGGAAAAGCATGTGGATCGAAAATAAAAGGCTTTTTATTTTATTTTATTTATTTTTATTTTATTCCTGGTCTCTGTCATTCAAGTCGCGCATCAGTTGCCCTATAACCCCGTCCACCACGCCCGTGTCAGCTGGGGGATCTGAACATCGGCTCTCCAACGCCTCCAGTCTAGTCTCTATAACATCCATACGATTCCTGCATGACTCGTTAGACTGCTTTAGTTCCTTTCTTAATGCTAGTACTTCATGCCTTAAGGATCGCAGTTCCTCCATAATCATCATCAGCGCAGTACTGTCATCTTTTGGCAAGTCTGATACTATCTCCGGAAACAGCACAGGCGAAGCGCTCGATGGTGGCGGTGTTACCATCGGAGGCGCCGGCAAAGACGCTTGCTCGCCGCTCTGGGCCCCCTGCAGGTTCCCTCTGACGGGAGTGTCGGCCGTATTGTCTCTACGGACGTTCTTTTTGCATTCTGGGCACTGCCAGCTTGAAGCCACTGCTCCTTTTGCTGGGACACTAACGCACCCACAATGATACGATGCACTACATTAACTACACCTAGCGGTATCTGTTGGCGACATAAATTTGCCACAACACCACATTCTAAAGGCATGTAGCTATCGATTACGCAACAAAATTCCGTAGACTTACTTATTTACTTTAATATGTCAAGACTGGTAGGATGCATGATTCAAAGAGCTTTCTTTTAAGTATCATACTAAATTCATTATTTTTCATCACCTCTTTGAGAGACCAATATCGTTTCCAAGAGTTAGCTATACGTCGGTCCACCTCGTTTTCGTTTAGTTTATCTATGGAGATAACTTGTCCTAGATATTTGTATTCGTCTTGATATTCGATTAACTTTTTAATCCTACCATCTTGCTTTCTTTGTCTAACTCTTCTAGCATTGTATTCAGAACTGATGGTGACTCTGCAAATAGGACCACATCGGAATAGCGGATAACCTACTGTCAAATTGCCTGCCCTGATCACTGGTAAGTTTAACAGGGCAACCAAATCCGCATATCCACTCTGTATACATAGTTTTTGCTACCTTTTCGGCTGTGATATCCTTCAGAGGATATGCCTCTAGCAATCCGTACCTCGGTCTTATATTGTTAAACAATATCTGTAATCATTATCGGGTACGGGGAATGGTTTTTTGTGTGGCTATTGTTTTTTTATCAAAAAAATCGGTAATAAAGAGATAAGGTTCCGTCCGGCCTCTTTTTTTTTTTTTTTTTTTATACCACTTAGGTGGCAAACAAGCATACGGCCCGCCTGATGGTAAGCGGTTACCGTAGCCTATGGACGCCTGCAACACCAGGGGTATCACGCGCGCGTTGCCGACCCTGCAGAAATCTCTTCACACCCTTTTTGATTAGTTAGGGCCTGATTAGTTAGGGCCGTAGTCCAAGGCTCATACAAAGTCTGCTTATTTTGTCTAGCATGTTTGCAGGGCCGATTAACCCAAGGTCGTTTCTTCATGCCTGCAGTTATTAGCGGGTTCGGTACTTATATTATAGGGTTAGAAAATTCCATTCCCGCCAGTATCGCCTCAGCGACGGAAGCTGCACAGGGGTCAGGAGCATCCGATGTGAAGCAAAGCTGTCTCCACGGGTACGATGCGTAGAAATCTCGTAATCCATCCCAATCTGCCGACTTGTAGTGCCATACACGTTGCCTTCTGGGAGGCCGGGACGAATCAGGTCCGTCCGGACGAAACAGTGGTCCGATGAGCCAAGTGGAGCATCCACTAGTACTGCATAGATGTCTGGTCGCGTAGTCAGCAGAAGGTCCAGTAAGGAGTTAGTATGGCTCTCAATATCTGGAATTCTCGTAGGAGAAAGGACCAGTTGTGAGAAGCCATAGGCCAGGGCGAAGTCAAGAGCAGTCCTCACCGCGAAGTCAGTGGACCGAGGACTAAGCCACTGAGCGTTAAAGTATCCTAATATCACTAATTCCGCGGAGGAGTACTGCTCCAGTACTTTGTCAGTCGTCAATTGCAGGAGCTCAAATAACCTTTTTGCTGGATACCCGACACCGTTGATAAAACCGCGGCGCCGGCGGGTCTAGCGTGTACGTTGTAATGCTGTGTCAGTAAAAGTTCATTGTAATATTTTAGCTCCTGGTATTCGTGACGTTGCTGAGTTATTATCATGTTACAAAGGGAAAGTTGTTCAAGGCTTGTGTTTAATTAAACACCGCCCAAAAATGTACCTATTTTACTACCAAAAAAATTCTAAACGGTTACCAAAATGGATAAATGGTCACCAAATAACGTTTCCTAAAATATTATGAAATAAATCCATTTTTAGGGTTCCGTAGCCAAATGGCAAAAAACGGAACCCTTATAGATTCGTCATGTCTGTCTGTCTGTCTGTCTGTCTGTCTGTCTGTCTGTCTGTCCGTGTATGTCACAGCCATTTATTTCCGAAACTATAAGAACTATAATGTTGAAACTTGGTAAGTAGATGTATTCTGTGAACCGCATTAAGATTTTTACACAAAAATAGAAAAAAAACAATAAATTTTGGGGGTTCCCCATACTTAGAACTGAAACTCAAATTTTTTTTTTTCATCAAACCCATAAGTGTGGGGTGTCTATGGATAGGTCTTCAAAAATGATATTGAGGTTTCTAATATCATTTTTTTCTAAACTGAATAGTTTGCGCGAGAGACACTTCCAAAGTGGTAAAATGTGTGTCCCCCCCCCTGTAACTTCTAAAATAAGAGAATGATAAATCTATAAAAAATGTATGATGTACATTACGGTGCAAACTTCCACTGAAAATTGGTTTGAACGAGATATAGTAAGTAGTTTTTTTTGAATACGTCATAAATTGAAATCCATATCAAATACTACCATTTACTTATATACCTACAGGTTTGTACGGAACCCTCGGTGCGCGAGTCTGACTCGCACTTGGCCGGTTTTTTTTTCGTATTATTGACTGCCATAAAAATATATGGACTCCTTTAAAATACACTTCAGACTAAATATTATATATTGTCACTACTTAGATGTTACCAATTATGTAATACCATGAGTTCTAATTTTGGCTTATGTTACTAAGAATAAATTATTTTTAAATATAATGTGTTATTTAGTTATAAATATAAAATAAATAGTTTTAGGTACTAAAGTGAAATTTCGTAGAAGTCAAATTGTTACCCTCTTAATTACGAATTCAACGACCTCTCGCACGTGTCTGTAAGACAATCCGTTGAGGAGTTAGGTTGAGGGGGGTGAGGTAGGATTTTTTTGGAGGTGGGGGGAGGTCTCGTATGTTGACCTTGAGGGGGGTGAGGTAATTTTTTTCTAATAATTTAAAATAAGAAAAATCATAATCATTGCATCAACAAAGCTTTTTGGATTTAGCTGGCCGCCCTCTTTTTCTCTTCTCGCCAATAGGGATAGTTCTGGCTTCATGAGGTGGTTCCACGTACTTCAGCCTGATCGTTAAACCTAATAGATGTTTACAGGTATACTGTTTTCAAGTCTGTCAATGTCTTGTTGAGAGTGTCTGAGAGAGGAGTGCACGGCCTGTGCCTCACGCACCGGTGGCGGTTCTGCAGAGTGCGGGGTGCGGAGTTTGGGGTTAAGAAAGGGAAGCAATTGTAATTTTAGTCTTACATTAAAGTAGTCTGGGATCAAATAATGTATTTTGGATGACGTCTTACTATTTTTAACCGACTTCAAAAAAAGGAGGAGGTTCTCAATTCGGTTGTTTTTTTTTTTTTTTTTTATGTTTGTTACCTAATTACTCCGTCATTTATTAACCGATTTGGAAAATTATTTTTTTGTCTGGAAGGGTACACTTCCCGTTTGGTCCCATTGTCATCAGATCAGGATTTGATTAAGTCTTAGTGTACTTTGAAGTCGGTTTAAGGTTTTTGTAAAACAGTCCAATTATGGAGTAAGATTTTTGGTAGTAATATTAATCTTTGAGTTGGATAGAATTTGGTGAATTTTTCTTACTTTAGGGCCCTTTTAATAAAGTCAATTGTTTTTTTTTGGAGTTGTTTATTTTAGTTGGTCCCTAGGCTTACAGTCGGTTGCACAAAGATCACCATTAAAGCTTCATTACGTAATGAGACATTAACGCTAATGAATCCGTCAGTTTAAAGATGTTGCACAAAACAACTTTAGGCATAATTAAAGGTGCATTAGCTAAAGACGTCAAAAAGTATGTTCTCAGTTACAAATCTCAGTAAAATGGCAACATTGAACGAATGGAATGAATGATTTCTCTACACTACTATTTCTGACCATTGATTATGTAAATGTATAGATTATTTAAATGTATCTAAGCATTAAACGCGGTGAATAAAATGGACCCTAAATTGTTGGTGGCTAAAATCTTTTCCCGCGCACAATGTCAGTTGAGTTGTAATTGAATACGTTTATGTCATTTGTGACAATATTGTATTGTTTGAAATAACGTTTTGTTGATTAGTGTGCAGAAAATATTTTTAGTATGCACGTGAAAGGTTTAATTTTTAATGCTCCCTTTTTAATGCTCATACAAATTGCAAATAAGTAAATCAATCACATAAAATATAATTTAATAAATATATGAATATACCACTTGATGGATATTGATCAATCTAACAATAAATAATCAATGTTTCTGATATCTTTTCTGTCACATTTCCTTTTGACGTTTAAGCTAATGAACCTTAAATAGGCATGAAGTAGTTTTGTGCAACAACTTTAAACTAATGAACTCATTAGCGTGAATATCTACATTTCGTAAAGAAGCTATAATGATGATCTTTCTGCAACCCAGTGATGTCCAACAATGATGAAAGATTTTATAGACACATATTAAACACTTATTTAAGTTTTTTAACCACTATTTTTGAGTGTTAATGTGGTTAATGGGTGCTTCTTGACCTATTAAAATTAATCTAAAGAACTGTCATTTTAATGGAACTTTAGTTACTAATGTCGCTTTGTGCAACATAAAACTACGTAAATGAGGTTTTAAAGGATCGTTTGATACTTCAGTAGTTAAACTTAAAGAAGGCATTAAATATTAGTCAAATGACTGTTTGTGCAACAGTTTAATGGAAGATTAGTGTATAATGTCGACTTTAAAACTTAAAGAACGTTTCTGCAACTGACTGTTAGTCTTAAAAATATTTTTGGTGACCGTCTAAATTATACCCGCTGTTCAAGGGTGACACATATTTTTTCAACATAATTGGCTATCTTATTATATGCATATATGCCTGCCCATATGGTTCCATATCATATTATACAATCGTGTCCATTTATCCCTGATGAGCTGTACTTTTGATATAGGATCAAAATATAGCGTCTGGTTATTTGGTAATTCGTAGATGTTGTGTAATCCTGATGATGATGGTATTAAAATGGTAATAATAAGAATATATGTTTTCTAAATTTCTTAATTGTGATAGTCGTTAAGCTAGTTGGATGCCTCCTAGGCGGCTTGAAAAGTTCCAACAGTAGGTTGGCCACTAGCCTACCTTTTTTTTTAATTATGTATAGGCTTGTGTTTGACCACAATCTCACCATGGTAAGTGATGATGTGGCCGAAGGTGGTAAGCACACAAAGCCTAGAAGGAACTGGCTCTCAAGTGCAGCTGTCGGAACACACCGATAGGTGCTTGGCGACAGATTTTCAACTTGAGGGTGGTAGCCAGCCAGATGGGTACTACAAAGTACCCTACCACCGTGCTATGGTTTCCTCACGATGTTTTCCTTCACCGAAAGCTCAAGCTCATTGTAGGATTCGAACCCGGGACCTTCGTCTCGGTATCCGACGTCACTACCACTGAGCTATCATCGCCTTAAAAATACCATATATATATTATTTTTCCTCCACCGATCCGCAGTGGGCACGCGTGGTGGAGTATCTGCCCATTCCCTTTCACCCTGATTTGTGAAAGGAGGCCTGTGCTCAGCAGTGGGACATTATAGGCTGATGATGATGATGTTTTCTAAATTAACATATGTGTTTGAAAGAGATTTTAATAAACACTGTCAGCAACCTTTTCATAAGCTCGTTTTTACGTTGAGACATTTCGACACTGCTGTAGCCATATTTTTTGCTATGTATCTGCTGTAACAAACAAAAATAAGAATGTTTCATGAGTATTGATTTAGCCAGATGTACGTAAAGATGGTAATAAACAACAAGCTGTAATAAACCAATAACAATTTCGAGCTCTCCGCTCCACGGCTTAGTCCGCGTTATAACTCATTTTCCCGCGGTAAAAAGTAGCCTATTCGTTATAATATACATATATATAACAAACATACAAAATTACAAACTTCCACAGTATTATAAGTAGAATAGTAGGAAAAGTTGGGACATGTGAATCCCCTGTAAACCGTACCATATACTAACCTGTTATTTTGTTTGATTTTTTGCATATTGTCTTTTTCGGGTTCCGTAGCCAAATGGCAAAAAACGGAACCCTTATAGATTCGTCATGTCTGTCTGTTTGTCTGTCTGTCTGTCTGTCCGTCCGTATGTCACAGCCACTTTTTTCCGAATCTATAAGAAATGTAACGTTGAAACTTGGTAAGTAGATGTATTCTGTGAACCGCATTAAGATTTTCACACAAAAATAGAAAAAAACAATAAATTTTGGGGGTCCCCATACTTAGAACTGAAACTCAATTTCTTTTTTTAATAAAACCCATAAGTGTGGGTTGTCTATGGATAGGTCTACAAAAATGATATTGAGGTTTCTAATATCATTTTTTTCTAAACTGAATAGTTTGCGCGAGAGAATCTTCCAAAGTGGTAAAATGTGTGTCCCCCCCCCTGTAACTTCTAAAATAAGAGAATGATAAATCTATAAAAAATATATGATGTACATTACGATGCAAACTACCAACGAAAATTGGTTTGAACGAGATCTAGTAAGTCGATTTTTTTTAATACGTCGTAAATTGAAATCCATATCAAATACTCAGGTCTATACTACCATTTACTTATATACCTACAGGTTTGTACGAAACCCTCGGTGCGCGTGTCTGACTCGCACTTGGCCGGTTTTTTATTGTTGATGGTGGACAATCTAGAGCTTTGTTTATATTTTGTTCACCCTTTCTCATGGTACACGACTCTTGTGTGTTATGTTATGTTCAGCGTAATAGTTTTTTTGAGCACTGACGATCATTTGCAACTAAAACAAATTTATAAGTAATTAAAAGCGAACAATATGACAATAGGTAACAGAATATTATTTAAAATAATTACTTTCTTGTTTTCGTTTCCTAGAAAGTTCTTCCTGAACTTCGACGGAAACATCTGAAAAAATAATCAGTAAAAATAAAAACAAATAATACCTTAACAACTAACCTGTTTTCTTTGATTTCTCACAGATTGTTTCTTTTGATGTCGATGGTGCACAATCTGGAGCGTAATGATGGAAACAATTGTCTATACTTTTCTATAGTTATATTCATAGCATATTCAGTTTGTTTCAACGTCTATGAAATCTGATTCAGACAATAAATCAAAACAGCTACGCATATGTTGATCAGGTTTTACATAACTGTCTATATTTCACTCTATCTTTAAATATAAAAGCTTAATAAAAGTCAATTTATCATGACTGACGATAGCATGGCCTTATTTTACAGGTAGTAGACCTTTTGTCAATCAGCCGCAGATGAAAGGCCTGGCTGAGGATCGCTTGGATCGCCATGAGTGACCTGTGGAGGACGCTTGATGTCTTTAATGGGAACCTTAGTTTAATAGGAACTCGTATGTATTGTTCCAGAGACCTGAGTTTTTTGATAACGCGCTTTGCTACGCCTAGTATTGCCTCCGTGCCTCATAAATACCGTGGCACCTACATCGATATCAAATTTCGTTTCTCCTTCACGTTTACCTATAGCCGTCTTCATATCTATTATTTTATCTGCCAGGTACTTGTATAAGTACTTTATCTTTCTAACGTGTTCTTTAACTTTTTGGTGAATTGTTTATATGACATTACTGCATAAGTCATAACGGATGCAGCTTCGGTTATTTTACGCTCATATTTCGCTATTCGATCTATTCCCATAGAGTTGGGATTGTGCGGGGTACGGATGTCTAGTTCGATTTTATAAAATGCTATACAAAAGTGCCTTGTTATATCCCATACCGGGGATAACTGATAACTGATTCTAACAGGAGTACCATACATAGAAAAGTACTTTATTAGAGCTCTTAATGCTTCCGGGGTGGATTTCGTACTAATTTTAATTACTTGTCCTAGTTCGCTGAAGGCATCAACGATTGTTAGGTAATGTTTTCCTTCTATTGAAAATGTATCTATGAATAATTCTTGAAAAGGTTTCGTTTGTTTGTGATAATTGTAATTCCGGTTTCAAAGGTTTGCGCTCATACTTCATCTGTTTACATATCTCGCATGCATTTATAATACTAGCTACCATTGTATCGATGTTATTCCAATAATAGGTTCGTCTAAGATGTACAAATATTTCTTTTATACCTCTGTGACTTTTTACCGGAGTGATATTCAATCAAGAGTCAAGACCTCTCGCTGCACATTTTCGTCATCTACATAAATCAATCTCTCGGTACACTCAAAAAATTTCAAAAGGGACCCGCTTTTAACCCTTATAGCAATGTTGACCAACAAATGTAGAATCGATAAATTGGCCCACGATAAATTGGCACACGATTTTACAGGTATGAGTATATACAACGATGATATAAAGGTAGTAGCCGCCTGCATAAGTGACGTGGCGAGGGTGGTGGAAGATCAGACTGAGAAGCCGAAATAATACAGTAAAAAATAAAATCTCTACTTTGTTTAAGACAACTGAAACATTAACTGAATGAATACTTTAAACTTCCCTCCTTTAATCAAAAAAAGTATATAATAAGAAAACTTAATTGTAATTTATTAAGTGCCCATCATCTTATCACGTAAATAAACTAATGTCTATTTAGACGGGTTTAGTGAAGATGTCAGCCATTTGCTCACTTGTATGAATGTACAAAACTTCTATAACTCCTTGAACAATAACATCTTTAATAAAATGCAATTTTATATGAATATGTTTAATTCTTTTCAATTGTTCTCATGAACAATAAAAAAAATATCTCATGATTTACATGAGCGAATGTCAGACTGATTTAACATCAAAAACAGCGATATAACATTAATTGATTTATTCCACTTATATTTCCGTAACAAATATTTAGTGATGAATCAACCTAAGCACTATATTAATAGGATTTTTATAATTAAAATTACGATACAATATTTCAAGTTGTCCGTAGTGTTGCCACAGAGCGAAAAAAGTTCAAAATTAAATTATTCCCTCACTGATTTTTCATTCCGCCCTATTTTCTTCGGGTCGCCAGACACCGCGAGGCAACTCTCACTATAACCTAAAAATTCATAATTCACCCCTCGCACCCCCCGCAACATGCTCCGGGGCGGCTGGTTGCCTGAGGGGCATCTGTTGAGGAGGCGCAAGGTTTTGAAATAGTAGAACCTGGGGTACGTATGCGGATCGCCGGAGTCGTACCTTCCCATGAAGTATTTGTGTTTTCGATCAAAATGTTTTTTTTTTAGTCACACGATTTTTAATGTGTGAACCACACAATACGCACTGGTGATGCAGCCCATCGCGTCCGCTGAGTTTTATGTCTGCAGCGGTGTGTTTTCGTTCAGTCTTGTCCGCCACGTCCGGAAAAGCGCCGTGACGTCTTTCGATATGAGCAGCCTCTCGGCGGCGGTGATGCACCAGTGAGTCAAGCTGGATAGAGGACAGGTGGCTGGCGAGGCGGTTTTCACCTGGGGCTGCGGGCGGGCTCAATGACGGCTCTGTATTTTTGCTGGAATCGATGGGAGAAACTATCGGAGGGAGTGGGCTGAATGCCTCCATCCAATGCGCATCCAACGCATTCAGAGCCATTTTCTGTACAATCTGTCTCACAAAGGACATTCAGTAACTTGTGTGGAAATAAGTGTAGGTCATGTAAGGTATGCATCCATCAAAGCATCATTTTATTAAATTCCTTCACCACATAGGTTAAAGAAGGTCTTGGGGCTTTTTCCTTTTTAATCGTCTGATGACATTGGTCTCTGACATTAATTTCTGGGCTTCTTCATTTGGGTGGCAGGCTATTCTCTTTAGAGCCCCCTATATTTAATTTAATTTAAACTTTTTATTTTTAGGTACTTTGTTATTTTTGGTCTGTAAACCGTAAATTTTAAGTATATTAATGGAACTCTGTAATTGGCAAATTAACTAAACAAAATGTTATAATAATATTATTTGAAATGCTGTAGATCGTTCCTTTTGATTAAATAAATAAATAAATAAATAAATATGACCTCCTCGTTATTGGAATTGACTGAGGGATTGATGGAAATGGGCTGCATGTCCTCCTGAGTCCCTCCGGCGTTTGCCAGATCTACCTCCACTAAGTCACTCAGTGTGATCAAGTCACTTTCCTCATTGTTTACACGAGGTGTCGCGGCAGTCGTCATTATCCTGGACTCAATCGGCGGCGCGGTGTAACCTAAGAGCGCTTGTAGACGTCCGTTTTTTTCACCGGATAACGGACCGTCAATAAACGGCTATCCTTGTATACATATTTTTTTTACCGGATGGATGGACTGCCGTCTATATGCGTTAGTTTTGAACTGGTAGTCAGAAATTACACACGTGTGAAATGTCGAATAATAAGAAAAAAAAACTCGTATTGGCCTACTATTTGTACAAGAAGAAACAAAAAGAAATAGAAAAACGTAAAAGGTCATCGTGGGTGCATCCTATATTATTGGAAAGGGAAAAATATGGTGCATTTCAAACTCTTTTTACGCAGTTGGAAGAAGATGAAACTAAATTTTACAATTATTTTCGGATGAAGAAAGAAACCTTTCAACTATTATTAACAGCCATATATGATAAAATAAGACACGAGGATACTGACATGCGTAAATCTATTTCCCCGGCAGAGAGATTAGCCGTTACGATAAGGTATGTTAAAGAGATGTTCAATTTCAAATTATAGAAAAGGGGATTGATTACCTGTATTAATTAAAACAAAATTTAGTAGGTAGTAATTGTTTTATTATACTCAAAAAATAAATTAAGGAGTTTTAGAAAAATCGAAATCGTAATCAGGCGATGTGATTGAACTTAATTCAGTAATAATTGAAGATTGGGAATCATCTTGCTGCATGAGTTCTTGAGGCATCCTGGATGTGGATGGAATGAGTTGTGTTGGCTGATATTCATAGGGCATCCTGGATGTCGATGGAATGGGTTGTGTTGGTTGATATTCGTGTATCCTGTAGTCGGGTGTAGCCGTAGTGTAGCCTCGATTAATATTGTAATTGTAATTTTACTGCTGCATGGACGCTTGATTTCTCCGAGTTAAATTTCTCATAACTTTAATGACTTCATATTCGAATTCAACATAATCGTCATCACTATACTTGTCTACAATCGGAGCAATACCTTTGAAAAAACACATACTCTTACTCTTGTCTTCATCTTCAACTGATGTAATTAAAGTAAGCATTTGTCGATCAACTTCGCTACAGTCTGTCTTTCTCTTCTTGCTTGTTTTTGTTAAATCGGTAGTATTGGCTGGTGCGGTAGGGTCATTATTGGTTTGTGAGTCAGTTTCTTTGTTGTGAGATTGTGTGATGTTTTTTTCTGATGTAATACTTGCTTCCGTTGTTCGGCGAGTCACAATTTTACACAAAAAGAGCATTTGATCGTAGAATTTATATTTTCGTAGACTTTTTGCACCAGAGCCGGATTTACTTTACCGGATCTCATGCATTGTTCCATTTTTTTATGATATCTTTGCCTAAAAAAGAAAAAATTGTTACAGATATTTAGCTGCAGGGAACACATTTAGTGATCTACATTACAGTTTCAGAATGGGTATAAAAACTATCAGCTGTATTGTACAAGAAGTATTTGAAGCATTGTGGGAAACCCTTTCTCCAATTTATATGAAACTACCATCGGAAGACGAATATTTAACAATAGCAAAAAAATTCGAGACGATTGCAAATTTTCCTCATTGGAGGATTTTGCATAGACCATTAAATGTTTCAACAGATACTGCTGTTAACATTTATAGCACTCTTGGGTTTTGTCCCACAGTACAGGCCTATTTTCAACCAAACTTATTAACAATTCCATGTCAATATCACCCATTTTTAAAAGAACGCAGGTAGACGGCACTCAATTAACAGAAAACAGGCAATACGTCCGGCAGCGTCAACACGTACCAATACACTGGCGTGGATGACCGCCATTTCTTACACCGGACCGGTGTCCGTCGCGCCGAGGGGAAGGGGTGGTGCATCCGGCGTAAATTGTTCGCCGGACCGATGTCCGGTGCATGTACACACATTCATTATAATTCATACACCACCGCGAATCCGGCAAAAAACACGGTCCGTTATCCGGTGAAAAAAACGGACGTCTACAAGCGCTCTAACGCTCTTCCAACAATGAGTCCATGGATTTCACCATCCCGTGTTGTACCGGCAAGGTACATTGATTGAAGAATTGATAGAAATAAGAGGAAATTTATACTGGAAACTATTTAATAACTTGATTTAATACTAAAATGTAGATGAGTACACGGTATGGATGTTTAATATGAACTGACTTTAAAGTAACATAAATTGTCGCTACTTAAGTATATGCTGACCGCGCAATTGTACGGTCGTTAGCCCGTACATGTTCCCGGGGGAGAAAAGTGAAAGGGTGGATGATGAAAACCAATGAATGAAAATGTCCGTGAGACAAGGTGATCCACTTGTTTCTTAATTTCTATTGATGATCAACTAATGTCTCTATTCTTGTAATCTACACTAATTGTTCACTCACTGTAAAAGTTGGATTTTTTATAAAAAGCCAAGTGCCTTTATCTCGTCTATTATTGCGATAATTGTTTAAGTTACGTGCACTGAGACGGAAACCTTTCACTCTACACTGACACTGTACACTAGTAGTAGCAAGGGTGTCGACGCGGGCGGCCTGGGGGTCTTGACCCTCAGGCGCATCTGTCGACTCGCCGGAATCACTGTCGTTGCCGTGGGGAGTGGGGCGGCTGGGCTGAGGGACCTTCCCCGCAGAAGCCGCCACGGACTGCTTAGATCCTCGCCTCCATCGCCACATGAGAACAACGCCAAGTGCCACCACGACACCAACCGTTATGTAAATAGCTGCATAGTGATGGACGTCATGATGTGATATTTTTTCACCCAGTTCCTGATTTTCTTTCAAGGCGCGAATTTTATCATGTATTTCCTTCAGCTGTTGGTGAGTTTCTGATACCTGCTATGTATTTTTTTTATTTATTTTTTATTGGTTTAATCTACTTACTACAGACACGTGGTCCATTCCTCTTTTTAGATAGTATTATTTTTACCAATTTTATGGTTTATCATTTTCACAATTTGGACATCTTGGTCCGCGCAATAAATAAATTATTCTAATACATTTATATATATCTATACTCTGTTAATTCTTACTATCTAGGATACATATTATTGTGGCAGCCCCGTATCCCTGGTTGGTAAGAAATGCCTTTTCTTCCTGGGTGTTAACCAGGAATAAGGTGTTCGGGAGGGTGCTAGGTATTTGCGCGTCTGTGTACCTCTTCAGCTTCAGGGAGTGTACGTGGTGTTTTGAAGAGTATATACCTGAGTATATCTCATTTAGGGCATACGCTACATCCATTGGGTTCCGATGCGTGTGTTAGATTATTACTAAAAGCGATATATGGTTGAAACATTATTCTATGATTTTTTAGTTCCTAAGACAATTTGCTTGAAAATGATCTTTGATGTTTTTAATCTATGGTACTGTATTGTACGTTTTTATCCTGTGGTCCCAACCATCAGACCAACAGAAGGTCTTCAAATATCATGTTTCCGGTTTTAAATAAATAAAGGAATGATGTTTAGATTCTTACTATTCCTGTGACATAAATCTATGTGATTTTTAAAGTATAAGCAATATTATTTAAGATTTGTTTAACTGTCTTTCTTTGAAATTACTTTTAGTGTAAACAAAGTAAAGTTGAAAACATTGTTGAAATATTAAGATATTATCACCATAAATCATGATTTGATTTATAATGCTTATTTACTGTTTTAGTTTACTTATTTAGTGTATCCCAAGATTACTTTGTTATATTTTTAACTTGTGTCATATACTTGCCAATGGCGTTACCGTACTTTGCTGTGAGGGTAGTTTGCCTATAAAAAGCCGTGTAGTTCCGAGCTCAGAGCACTTTCTTTAATCAACTGTTGTACGGAGCAGACCTTGTGCCTATGGCCGTAGGAATTAAGTTGATTATCAACTGTTATACGGAGCAGATATCCTCTGAGTGTCCTTGGCCGTAAGAATTACGTTGGGAAAAGTATCAACTGTTATGCGGAGCAGATATCTCTCACAGAGTGTCTATGGCCGTAAGAATCAAGTTGAGAAAAGTACTAACTGTTGTACGGAGCGGATCTCTCTCAGGGTGTCTTATCGCCGTAAGAATCAAGTTGAGAAAAGTAATAATACCAGTCTGCTATGTCCATAAGAATTAGGCTGAAAGTAATCTTTGTAATAGCTATAAAACGTGTACTACCTAGTTGTTACTCTGATAAGGTGTTGAAGTTGTAACCACAAATACAGATAAGTATATTTGATGTTCTCTACTGTAAAGATTGACTACCTATTTTAATAATGTGTGTTCTGTGTATTTATGTTATATACTGAGAATAACTCTGGTATGTATATTTGATGTCATCAACTGTAACGATTGATCATTTTAGTGTTCTGTGTATTTCTGTTATATATGAGAATAACTCTGAATGTATAGTGGCCATATAAAAGACCTTAATATTGAGTTTCTTGCCGGTATCTTCTCAATAGGTCGGCCATCCGAACCGGTGGTAGATTAGAGAGTAAATTCATAGTTAAGGACATAGATATAATGTTTGAATAAATATATTCTCAAGTCTGGCCTAAATGATTATTTTATTATTCTTACCTAGACCCATGCCCAAATATGCTATGTAATTCGATTAGAATAGCCATCCTAAAGTTTGAATTACATAATAGTGTTTTATTGAGAATTATATTAGCATACATAAGGGGTAAAATCTGTTACGTGCATGACAACTCCTGGCTGATGTTGGCTACCAGGTTTGGTCTGTTGTACTGAATATTGAACAGATTGTCAATATAGGGTAGTTGGTTGATATCTCCGATGAGGACAATTTCGCTAGCACCAGACAGCCGAGTTGCAAAAATAATGGATCCGAAGTGGTTCATTAGAGCCTCGTAAACCGTTAGGCGATTACAACTTTTCGGCTCTTTAAATCCATTAGCTAGCACGGAAGCCATTGTCCGCACTTTGATCTTGGCTGCAGCTTCTCCTACGCGGGGTGTTATTTTTTCGCGAAGGTCTTTAGCTGCCTCGATTGAGGTGGTGATTATAACTTCCTTCTCCTCATCGAAGTTTCTTACTACCCATGTCGTTTTGCCGCATCCGGGGACCCCATTCACCCATTTTATTTTTGGTACCGCCCATTTTTCCCATGCTGCTCCGGGACTAAGAGTGCCTAATATGGTTTTCGCCATTTCCAGGATCTTATCCTCCAGCATGATCTTTGTGCAACGGGCGGTGACTACTATGGGGTCGTTTTGTGGAGTGTAGAATTTTGGTAGGCCATCCTCTTGAGTATCCCCTTCGACAAAGCTACTTGTCGCATTATATGCCGCCATATTATTTATTATTATTGCCCAGAGATTTCCCCCATGAGGACTTGGGATGTTTCGTTATTGTATATGGCAGCATCTGCTTCCTCGAGTCTAACCTTCAAAAAACTTAGGTTCAAGTTACGAGATTTATATATTTAATTATACATGCGTGATTTGAATGACAAGGTGTTCTTATAGATCGCGGTATCCCGTTAGATGGCTTATCTCGCACTGTCTGCCAAGACGGGGGCGCATCCCGCGGACCACTCTTGCCCTGGTGACGTCACCACCGGCAGTCCTGCGTAGCCAGCCGCTAACAGTACAGACCACACTGAGAAACTTTTACCACATTCTTTTTTTAATTATTTTTTTACAAGGTCTTCTAATTCTCGGCCCCTTTTCATAGAAACTGTGTCAGGCACTTTTGCACCCATTAATTTTGTGATTAATGATATTCTCTAGGACTATAGTGCCCCCGCCAAGAGTGCACGAGCCGAGGGAAGCGCAAGAGGGCACTACCTACCTTTTCTAAAAGCGCTTCGTCGTTTTTTGAACCCTCATAGCTTGGGTTTGGATTATACCAGATAAAAAAAATTCTCGGGATATGATGTCAATAGTGGTCTTGTTAAAAATATAAAAAGTTTTCAGTTTGTTAAACTTCAGATTTTATTGATATCTAAAAAACCACACAGGCTTGTTAGAATCTTGCCTTCAGCTCATTTTGCAAGTCGTGCCTGAGTGGACAATGGTTAATTATAAGTGAGTAACTCCTGTACTCTAAAATTGAGTGTTTTTGTGTAATCTATCTTTTTATGCAAATAACTCTGTAACATGACGGGTTAAGTCATCCCAGTAATTTTTTGTATGAGTGCCCCCCCTTTCGATGTAAATAGGTTACATCGTGCGCAGTCATTTAAAAAAACAAAATGGCGTCCGAAAAGTATGCCAAAATATAATCTTTGTGTTTATATGTTAAACTCCTTTTAACATATAAACACAAAGTATCTTATAAAATTACTTACCACGTTGCAATTAGTTCGTTGAACTTTTTGGCGGGAAGTCAAACATAGCGGAAATTTTAATTCGTAAAAATCTTCAATTATTATTTTTAGTATTTCTAAACAGTCTAAATACTAAAACAATATAACTAGATAGTTCGAGTACGATGGGTCCTCAAGTTACGGTGACGAAACAGGCGGAAAAAAAGAAAAGGAAATTTACTTCCACTTCAGAAGGCAGAGAATCCCAATAAGTATAAAATTTTTACTAAACCAATTCTTGAAAACGGAAACCAAGAATTTGTCGTATTAACCATCCCTTATTTTCTGAAAAGAAGTTGTCTTAAACAAGCTAAACCTGTATTTACACCGTTGGTAAACTTGGTAATTACCACAAAATGTATTAAAACACTTTCTCCAATGGCCGCCATTATTACAATTATACTTTTCTGGTGTTGCCATTCCTCGATATTCAAATACACAATATCAAAATAAACCGTTTTACACTTTCATAATAAATAATGCTGACAATTAATTATAATTAATCAATATTCAATGGTATGAAATTAAATAATATTCAAATAATATAATGTTAATGCTAACAGACGGCCGTCCTGTTTAACGGAATGTCCCTGTTCCGTTTCGGCCATTCGTATAGGTACTGTTAATGTCTAATAAATTTTTGCATTATGTGATATCACCATGTTTTATCCTTTTATACTATTTTAGAGGTCGCCATACTAGCCATGAGCCGATTCGACTACATTGAGTTTTTAGTGATCACCGCATACAGCGGCATGTTTCACTTAGGAGTTTTTGGTGATCGCTGCATACAGCAGCATGTTTCACAGGAGGTTTGAGTGATCACCGCATATAGCAGCATGTTTCATTTAGGAGTTTGAAGTGATCACCGCATATAGCAGCATGTTTCGCTTACGAGTTGTTAGTGATCACCGCATATAGCAGCATGTTTCACTTACGAGTTGTTAGTGATCACCGCATATAGCAGCATGTTTCACTTACGAGTTGTTAGTGATCACCGCATATAGCAGCATGTTTCACTTACGAGTTTTTAGTGATCACCGCATATAGCAGCATGTTTCACTTACGAGCTTTTAGTGATCACCGCATATAGCAGCATGTTTCACTTAGGAGTTTTTGGTGATCACCGCATATAGCAGCATGTTTCACTTACGAGTTATTAGTGATCACCGCATATAGCAGCATGTTTCACTTACGAGTTTTTAGTGATCACCGCATATAGCAGCATGTTTCACTTACGAGTTTTTAGTGATCACCGCATATAGCAGCATGTTTCACTTAGGAGGTTTGAGTGATCACCGCATATAGCAGCATGTTTCACTTACGAGTTGTTAGTGATCACCGCATATAGCAGCATGTTTCACTTACAAGTTGTTAGTGATCACCGCATATAACAGCATGTTTCACTTACGAGTACTATCTGTATGCCAAATTTCATCCAAATCGGTTCAGATGTTAAAGCGTGATTGTGGTACAAACATCCAAACTCACAAACATCCAAACTTTCGCATTTATAATATTAGTGAGATGAGATATTTCATGGAAATTTCACCTACATAATTACCACTTATGAACGATAATCGGTCACATCTCTGCAGAATGTTGACATAGAACGTAATTGTTGTCAACAGTAAATAAATGTATTATTCCAACTTCATTGTGCGTAATGCCACACAATAAAGGAAAGAAACTGCATTATAATTCTAAAGTGATACCAAACGTACATAAACTACGAACAACAAGCTACATTTGCCTTTTCGCCCGCATATAGCAGCATGTTTCACTTACGAGTTGTTAGTGATCACCGCATATAGCAGCATGTTTCACTTACGAGTTTTTAGTGATCACCGCATATAGCAGCATGTTTCACTTACGAGTTTTTAGTGATCACCGCATATAGCAGCATGTTTCACTTACGAGTTGTTAGTGATCACCGCATATAGCAGCATGTTTCACTTAAGGTTTTAGTGATAACAGATAGATTTTTCATTGTTACTTGAATAATGCATATTACATTTCGTTATTACATTTAATGTTGATATAACTTTATTTTTTTAATGTAGAATGATTCTATTATCAACCTTTTATTTACATAAACAACTGTATATATCTCTAAGAATCTTTGTTAGTGGCATCGTACTAGCCATAGTTGATTATCCGTCACGAGCAAGACACAAAAATAGAAAATAAAAAAAATACATACTGGTGAGCTGATTTCTCAATCCCTCTTCTGATATATTAACCATCCCTTATTTTCTGAAAAGAAGTTGGCTTAAACAAGCTAAACCTGTATTTACACCGTTGGTAAACTTGGTAATTACCACAAAATGTATTAAAACACTTTCTCCAATGGCCGCCATTATTACAATTATACTTTTCTGGTGTTGCCATTCCTCGATATTCAAATACATAATATCAAAATAAACCGTTTTACACTTTCATAATAAATAATGCTGACAATTAATTATAATTAATCAATATTCAATGGTATGAAATTAAATAATATTCAAATAATATAATGTTAATGCTAACAGTCGTTTATGTAGAATCGACGGAACAAGAAAAACTGGGTAATAAAAACGCAATAACACTAACAAACTTGTTAACAGAACATGTAACAGGGGTTCTAGGAGTGCATAGAATAAATGCATACAAAATAGGGATAACATTCCGAATGGCAGCTGCTGCGAATAATTTCCTTAAAATGGAAGACTTTTTATCAAAACATAAAATGAGGGCATTTATTATCATATCTTACAGAAAAAAACAGGCCAAGTGCGAGTCAGACACGCGCACCGAGGGTTCCGTACAAACCTGTAGGTATATAAGTAAATGGTAGTATTTGATATGGATTTCAATTTATGACGTATTCAAAAAAAACTACTTACTATATCTCGTTCAAACCAATTTTCGTTGGTAGTTTGCATCGTAATGTACATCATATATTTTTTATAGATTTATCATTCTCGTATTTTAGAAGTTACAGGGGGGGGGGACACACATTTTACCACTTTGGAAGTGTGTCTCGCGCAAACTATTCAGTTTAGAAAAAAATGATATTAGAAACCTCGATATCATTTTGAAGACCTGTCCATAGACACCCCAAACTTATGGGTATTGTTAAAAAAAATATTGAGTTTCAGTTCTAAAATGTATTTTTTTTTTTTTTTTTTTATGTCAATAGGTTGACAAGCAGGCAGACGGGCCACCTGATGGTAAGTGGTCACCGCCGCCTATGGACATTTGCAATACCAGGGGGATCGCCAATGTGTTGCCGACCTTGTAGAGCTCTTTTTACGCCTTTTTTGAAGAACCCCATATCGTAGCGCTGAGGGAAAACCGTAACGGGGAGCTCATTCCACATCCTAATGGTCCGCAATAAGAACGTCCGACTAAAACGTTGTGTGGACGATCGAGGCGGCTCGAGGATGTGAGGATGAACTCCACATCGCTGGCGAGCGGTGCGATGGTAGAAATGTGATGATGGCACCAGGTCAAAAAGTTCTTGCGAACACTCCCCATTATACAGACGGTAGAACACACAGAGCGAGCCTATATCTCTCCGAAGGCTGAGAGGTTCTAAACCGCCAGTGAGTATGGGATCGTCAACGATACGAATGGCCCGCCTTTGCACCGAGGCAAGTGGATCAAGCTGATAAGCGGGTGCGCCTGCCCAGAGGTGCGAACAGTACTCCATATGCGGTCTTACTTGCGCTTTATAAAGCTGTAGCCGCTGGAGTGTCGTGAAGTACCACTTAGCCTTATTCAGCACACCCAACTTTTTTGAAGCCAGTTTGGCTTTGCTCTCCAAATGACCTCGGAACTGGACATCACTCGCAATATCGACACCAAGGATCCCGATACTCTGTGCGATGTTGAGAGGAGTGTCTTCGAATTTTGGTGCTACTACGAATGGGGTTTTTTTCGCGGAGAACGCGCAGACTTGTGTCTTCGAGGGGTTAAAATGGACTAAATTAAGTCTCCCCCATTCCGAGACCCGCTCCAACGAAGTCTCTACTTCAGACACAAGTCGTATTCGACTTTCCTCCACCGTGGACCGAGGGATGTTAGCACGGCCGGAATATTGGGCATCCCCAGTGCTGTCATCCGCATAGCAGTGAATGTTGGCAATTTTCAACATATCATTGATATGCAGGATGAACAGTGTGGGTGATAGCACACAGCCTTGCGGTACGCCAGCATTGATATTCTTGATATCGGAGCAGCATCCGTCAACGGCGACTTTGATGCTCCGATCAGCAAGAAAATCAGACACCCAAGTGCACAAACCCTCGGGAATTCCGTACGACGGCAGCTTCGATAGAAGTGCCCTGTGCCAGACCCGATCAAAGGCCTTAGCGATATCGAGGCTAACTGCCAATGTCTCGCCTTTACTCTCTATGGCTTCAGCCCATCGGTGCGTCAGGTAAACAAGAAGATCACCAGCGGAACGACCGTGACGTGTTGATGTATGGGGAACCCCCAAAAATGTATTGTTTTTTTTTTCTATTTTTGTGTGAAAATCTTAATGCGGTTCACACAATATATCTACTTACCAAGTTTCAACATTATAGTTCTTATAGTTTCGGAAAGAAATGGCTGTGACATACGGACGGACAGACAGACAGACATGACGAATCTATAAGGGTTCCGTTTTTTGCCATTTGGCTACGGAACCCTAAAAATTGGCGTCCTAAGGTTCTTACCAAAAGATTTATCTAATGAAGAAATATATAAATACATAGTATGCGACGCCGAGGTGATTTCAGTAAAAAGGTTCATGATAAAAGTAGAAGGAAAACTGGCTGTAATACTGTTTCTATAACTTTTGTATCTACATCACTCCCACAATATGCTTACATCAAGCTTTTTAGATATGCAGTCAACTTATATATACCATATTTACTACAATGTTTTAAATGCTTAAAATTCAATCATTCTGATAAAGTTTGTAGAGATCAACAAAACTGTTCCTCTTGTGCTGGGCAGCATTCGTATAAGGAACGTAATGTTGATGATATACTGTGCATAAATTGCTCCGGAAACCACCTTGCCATTACTAGGGATTGTCTCATCAAAAAACTAAAAATGGAAGAACGAAAGCTAAATTGCATCAGTTATCCTATGCCACTGCTGTGAATTTAACCCCTTCATTAAATGACTCATCATTTACTTCCTTCTTTTTTTTTAAAGCAGCAAAATGAAAATGTTAATTATACTTTTGATGTAAAGCAGATTACTAATAATGACAAAATTATTCATGCAATTGTAAAGTCTCTTATCACTAGGTAATAAGATTGAATAGAATAGAACTTTATTGTACACAGCAAATAATTACAGTGTCTACCCATGTCGGGCATACAATAGGATACAAAGTGAATTACATTTTACAGATGAATATTAAATTATAAAATTAATGTCCATTTTCTATAGATATAAATTATTTAGTATTAAAAATTTCATTTAAGTTATAAAATACATTTTCATAAAGCCATTTCTTCAAACAGTTCTTAAATTTAACATTTGGTAGGTCCTTTAAACTTTCGGGCAAATGGTTGTATACACGTATTGCAGTTAACTGAGTACTCTTAGCATAAATCATTGATTTTACCTTTGGCAAGTAAAGGTTATCATATTGCCTAATAGGAGTCTCCCGTGTACGACATTCTGATATTTTTTGAAAATATTGGCTCTGATTTCTAACAAATAAACAGAGTTCGAGTATATTTATATTTATTAAAGTAAGATAACCTTTTTCCTTAAAAACTGAGCGTAAAGACTCATCTCTAGATATGCTGTGAATTATTCTGAGACTACGCTTTTGGAGTATAAATGTACTATCAGCATTTACAGAGTTACCCCAAAATATAATTCCGTATGTTAGTAATGGATAAATAGTTCCATAGTATGCATTTCTGGCTATTTCTACTGACGCTACGTCCACGAGCACTGATAAGGCATGGCAGAGACCGGCTATTTTGTTATTAATTTTCTTTATTTGGGCTTTCCAATTCAAATGCATGTCCAAAGTTACACCTAAGAAATCAGTCTCGTTTGTTTGCTTTATAGTACTACCATCTATATTTATATTTAAGTCCACTTGTACGCTTTTGTAATTTTTAAGTTGCATGATTTTAGTTTTAGTCGCATTAACTTTTAAATTTATAGATTCTAGATAAGATGTTATATAAATAAATAATAAATAAATATCCTGGGACATTCCTCACACACGGTCATCTGATCCCAAACTAAGCAGAGCTTGTACTATGGAAACCAGATAACTGATATAATACATATACATACTTTTTGTTTGTAAATACATACTTAATATACATAATTACACCCAGACTCAGGACATACAGACATGTTCATGCACACAAATGCATGTCCTGTGTGGGAATCGAACCCACGAACTGCGGCGCGTAAGGTGAACCTTAACCAACTGCGCCAACTGGCCCGTCAAAATGTTTTAAGGTAGTGCTGATTTCTATTTCATATTGATTTTTATTCATTCCTTTATTTATAAATAAAATTGTTGCATCATCAGCAAATAAGACGCACATATGCTTTGTTAAATCAGGTAATTCGTTTATATAAATTAAGAACAAAAGCGGACCTAGTATACTCCCCTGAGGAACGCCTATAACCGACTTTTCGAGAGACGATTGTATTTTTTCGATCGTTTTTGTAGATTCGTTATAGTGGTTCAGAATAGTTGTTTGATATCTGTTCGAGAGATATGATTGAAGTAAGTTTTGGGCATTACCTCGAATACCAATATTGTCAAGATTTTGAAGGTTCAATTACTACAAAAAAAAATAAAAAGAAATATATATTATTATCTAATTTAATTTAATGGATAGATATTAGAATATTTTACAATATAACATACAAAGCTTACATCATATAATTTTATTTACAAAAAATCAAATAATTCTGATAATGGAGTAGCTATTTTGGTGAAACATAATTTACGATACAATGTCATTGCTACAAATTTTTATGAGTCAATACAAAATATATGTATCTATAGAAACAGAAAATGGCCCAATAGCGCAATTCTTTGTGTTTACAGCCCACCCAGTATTAGATTTGACACAACTAAGTTCAGAGCTCTTATAAACGTATGATGGTACATTATGGGTGATTTCAATGCTCAAACATTGCTTTTGGATGTCATAGTGATAATAGTAGAGGCAGAAGTTTGTTTAATATAATTGATGAATTTTACTTGTGTATTTTGAATGATGGGTCACCAACAACACCAACTGTTTTACATCCTAATAGACAAGCTTCAGCTATAGATCTTGCCCTCGTGAGTCCTTCCATTGCTCATTTGTGTGACTGGCATGTTCATGGTGATCCCATGGGTAGCTATCATCTTCCAACGTTACTTGAGATAAACATTCAACCATCAATTTATGACATTTCACCTCCTGTTGATCAAGAGAAACATATTTATAGTAAAGCTGATTGGAATAAATATTACACCCTCTCAGAAACTTGCTTTTCCCACATAGATTTTATCAATGATAGTCCTAACAATTCATATAATAATTTCATAGACACATTAAATTATTTAAGGAATAATACTGTATTAAAACTAAAAACAAGTTCAAATTTAAAAACAGTTTAAAAAAAAACAAAAATGTACTGAAGTTGTGATGAAGTCGAAAGAAGCTTTAAAACATTAATTTCTGATCCCTCAATAGAAAATTGGATTAAATATAAAAGTTAGATGCAAATAAGATAAAAATCTTGAATGAAGAAGAAATACTTCTTGGCGAAACTTATGTACTAGTTTTAATAGGTTATCCAGAATATGGGATTGAGACTCACTTGTGGAGCCATGCGCTCTACACCAATTAATTCTTTAGAAATTGAGACATGCATACCTCCCTTAACATAACACAGGTTGATGTTAGCTAAGAGATTTTACTTAAAAGTTGTATCAAAGTGATAATCCTTTATTGAAGAAAAATTTAATTTATCTGCTTCTTCGCTGGTTAATGGAACATTGCCTGAAATTCCAACAATATTTACACAATATGATATTTGGCCTGTATTTTAAAAATCTTATTTTGGTCTTACTAATAGTTAAAAAAAAAATTCATCTAGATAAGGTACATAATATATATGTTTTTTTTTTCAATTTTAAGATAGTAAAGCAGATCATTACACCATATACACTGATGGATCTAAAGCACATGTAAAAGCAGTTTATTATGATCCTCAAACTACACTAAATGTATTAAATTAAATGCAGGATGTAGTATTTTTACAGCAGTAAGCTACGCTATTTACTGTGCATTACAACATATTAAATGTTTTGTAAATAATATACTTACTGAGTAGATAGTTGATAATGTGGAGTTAGCAAAACGGTACTCAGGTAAAAAATGTGTTGATTAAGTCGCAGGCTGAATCTAGTTAGAAATAAAAACATGTTTTTTAACTCAAAAATTGATTTATTTCGAAACATAACATTCAAACAAACACCAACTTTAAACTTAAAATATTTTTCCAAACGGCCTTGCTAAAGTGGTAGTAACAAAGAGTTACTTTGCATTCCGGAAAAACCTTTTGTATAGCTTTTACTTGTGCCACCTCACAATCACATTTGTAATATTTTATAGTTGTCCCAATTTTTACCTTGAATAATGTGAATAAGCGTACATAAGTTTCTTCCTTTTTGGTAGGTAATAGAAAATATACGACAGGAATCACATTAACGTACTCAGTATCATTCTATTTGGTCATGCTTAACTGTAGGGTAAACAGTTGATAGAAGGGAGGAGGCACACGTTTAAAAGTACCGACCCCATATCTACCTTTGCTTTTCTTCAAGATAGCTTCCTTTGCCACCTCTGTTGAAAACATTAATATTCTTTCCTTGACACCATCAGCACTTATAAGAAAAACATGAAGTATTTCGAGCCACCTATAGACACAGTCGGGTTGCTGCTTCACTGGCCAGTACTGTAAAACGGCAACCGGAACTGCTTCCCTTCACAGCATGTTATACATGAGGACTTGCTTATATCAACTTTTTCATCAAGTGACATACCCTGCACAGCATTCTTCATATGATTCAAATATTCTTTATTTATGTGTGTGTCTGCGATGCTATGTTAGTCCTGACACGACCGATGCTGCTAAACATTCTAATGTTAGTTATCATTGTCAGGTCAGGTCGTTACAAAACTAGAGTGTTGGCAGATTCATTTTGTATACTCCGTTGGCCAGCACTGCCTTAGCAACTAACTCATTCTTCTGATTATAAACTGAACAAACATCTTCTGTGAAAGAGACACTGTTGCCTTTCAAAATAAATTGGCTATCAGATAATAAGTATGTGGTTAGCGTTGGTACACAAATCGTGATATTTATGTAGGGCTGAGGTGGTAATGTAAGATAAATGTGCAAAAAACACTATGTATTTTCTCTTCTTGAACAAATTATTAAATTTATTACAACTCTTATTTTTAAACGTCGCGGCGTCGTTCGTCCAATCATTCTCTCGTCTGTCTGTCACTCTTCATGCTCTCTCTTTCTTTCATGCGTCTATCTCTTTCATGTCGGTTGCGTTCACGCTTTCCATTCATTCTTAAATCTAACATACATCCGCTGCGTTCTAAATAAATCATTCCCACATTCGGCCTTCCTGACATTATACCTGACCTCAGGTATCTTCTACATAAGCCACTCATGCATCTTACAAAATCTTACATCTTCACCATACACACATTATAGGTACATTACAATAATCGTAATCTTAAGTTTTAGTTTACTAGTAATGCACAAACAACATAACACACTAAATTACACATCTTCAAATTTCTGTCTTATTTGAAATTTAATAAGTTTACAGTTAAGTCTTTACATACACACATACAGTAATAATATAACACAAGAAAATATTTAACATAGAGAAAAATAAGTTGTGCTACAAACCAAAACATCAGACAGTTACAAAGTTTAATAATTTTACAATAAACCTTTCTTCTTAACAATAACAATACAGTATGATTACACATAAATCTTTAAACTTTACTGTAAAAGAAATTGTGATACAGATAATTACTAACAACTAAAACAATTGCATAGTTTCATTGGTTTAGCATCATACTTTCGAAAGTATATACAGAATTTTGCCTTAATAGTAAGTCCACTGACTAATCTTTAACCCTTTATAAGGCACAAGGAACTAGGGATGATAGAATAAAACTTTTTTTTTTTAATGAAAAACTTAAAAAAAAAGTGGTGGGAAAAATGTTCCCTTTGCCTGTGCAGATCAAGTTTTTTTTTTTGTTCACACATAACCTGCTGCTGGCGCAGCGACCGTAGCGTTGGCGGGTTGACCCCCAACCGGCGCTATTTTATTTACTTCTTTCCTGAGTCATCCCCGTAGGTGGCTTACATAGCCATTCCGGATTGCGTAGCATAAAAACAAAGCTAATAACTACACTCATTTGCACAGTGACCATTGCCACTTCTGAAGCTCCGTCTGATACGCTGCACGCTGGTTTTGCAGTGTCGGCGCTGCCCGTGCCGAGCATGCCGGCCGCACCAGGAACAGACATTTTCCCGGGCACTGTAGTCATTATTTTTGCACAATACACTCGCGCGTTTATGTTCCGCCCTGCCGGTTCCGTGAGCCGCTTACTACGCTGTACTATATTTATCACAAGGTTACAAGTTCGACGGTGGTCACCACTTTAATTAAATAGGCAATTGGTGACCCCGACGTGATCGCCAGAATACAATACTGACACCTTTTCACTGTTAGCAACAACAATTTCTTTGTCTAGATCATACTTTTTTTTTTTTTTTAATTTATTTTAATTTTCTAAATTCACACGTTTCACATTAAATTTCTGCCAAACTGTAAAACAGTTTGTCGGCAGTTGTTCCAACTTTACAATTTCAGGTGTGTATACTGTGCTATACAATCTCAATCCCTTGACTTGCGGTTAAAAAATAACAATAGATTTCTATTGTTTTCCTCGTCCGCGCGGATCACCATACAGTCAATGGATTAAAATGCTAAACATAATTCTTAATCTAAAAGTGGCTTGCACAACGATTCCAAACGAATTCAAGCCAAAGCATGTAATCAGTGTGCAAGCAGGCAAAAAACAATAACAATAAAAGTTAAAATAATAATAATAAATAAACACAATAACAATCATGGTATCCATATAAAAATATTATATATATACAATACATACATACATACAATGAGCTATGGACACAATGATAGGAAATGCTTCTTAAGGATTCTTTTAAGATGGTTTCTAGATGTTATATCCTTCATCAAATCCGGTTCCAGTTCATTTACCTAGTGTCGGTACTATAAATTTTCTAGTGCGTTTACCGTAGTAATTCTTAATTTTGAGCACTTTTAGTTTTCTCTTTCTAGATAAGCGAGTTGGGTAATTATGTTCACGTTCTATTTTATATTCTGGATTATTATATTGTTCTACTATAATATGTAATTTAATTTTTTTATCCACAGGTAATATTTTACAAATTTTAAACAGTTTTTCATAATCTTTGTTCAGTTCAATTTTAGTTTTATTATTTATGAGTAATTTAAGTAATCTGATCTGTAAAGCTTTAATTCTATTTATATGTGTATTGAACGTAAGACCATAACCACCCAATCCGTACTCTATAGTGGCATCAGCTAGCGCATAATACAAAGTGTACATTATTTTTTTACTGACTATGTATTTAAGGGATTTTAATTTACCTAATATGGAACGAAGTTTATTACAAACATTATTTATATGCATTTTCCATGCAAATGTGGTATCTATCGTTAACCCTAAATATTTGTATGATTTAACATTTTCTAGGTATGCACATTGACAATTTTCCTTTTTTTCGTGTAAACATTCGTATGTGTGTCCCTTAATGTTGATTGATACATTTTTATGTTTATGGTACGGTGAGTTAATAAGCATGCATTTTGTTTTGCTAATATTTATTATGATACCGTTATCATGCGCCCACTGTATCACTCTGTCAAAATCAAACTGCATAGCTTCACGTATCGAGTCTGGGTCATTGTGGCTGTAAACTAGGCAAGTGTCATGCTTTACATTTTGACAATACATTGGATATACTGTTGACATGCATTATGTAGCCTATTGGCCCATACACAGAGCCAGTTGGGACTCCATATTTTACTTCACCCTGTGTGCTTTCCGTACCATTAACAACAACTTTGAGTGACCTATTTTTTTAGTATTTGCTAAACCATACACCAATTGCTCCCCTTATTCCACACTCATTCATAGCCTGCAACAAGCCGTCGTGGTCTAAAGTATCAAATGCTTTTTTGAAGTCTATAAATATAGTCATAACTAATTTTTGTTCATTTAAACAGTTGTTAACTTCATCTGTAAATTTTTGTAATGCTGTTGCAGTACTTCTATTTGGCCTAAATCCATACTGGACATCGTTGAGAATATTATTTGTCTCTAAAAAGTATGTGATCAGTTTAACTATAATTTTTTCAACTATTTTATTAATTGTATTAAGTATTGCTATGCATTCATAACCCATCTTTCATTTGCTGTTAGGTGAACACATGCACCCGTGTCCATATACCATTCATCTTTACTAAAGATTTCCTCAGGTACACTGCGCTAAAAGCATTAGACTGCATTCTATCCTTATTGTTCTGATTTGACGAGTTGCTTTCGTTATTCGTACACTGATTTTTGTAATGGCCCATTTGTTTACATCGATAACACTAATCTGCTTGACGTTTGACTTTGATGAACCTGTAGTGTGGGAACCGGGAAAATATTGAAACGAGTGGTCCGTGATGAATGAATTAATCTTAAGTCTCGTTAAGGTTACTCAATACAATGACTACGTTCATTCACATTCACACTACATCTTCCTCCTAAAAGAAAAAGAAAAAAATGTAAATTAAGATACATTCTTATTTTTTTATTATACTAATAGCATAAAAAAATACACAAATTTCAAAACTTTTAAATTAAAAGCAAAAAATGCCTTTTTTTTTAAATAAACTGTTGAATTAGTTTGATCTGAACCGTCTGATCCAGTTTCATACAAGACTTCTGGTCTGTTTTTCTTAACTTCTTCACTTCTCTCAAAATAAACTTTATATCCACTTCATATTTTGTGAGGATTTCTCTTAAATGAGTATCTTCTTCCGCGTATAACTAACATCTTGATTAGTTCTGGTCATTTGCTCAAAACCTTTATATGATTGGGTAGTTCCATAGTATTTTGAACACAATCGACTACATCCGGATCAAAAGGGAATAGGCGTTAAGCTAGATGGAGGCCTCCAAGGCGGCCTGAAAAACTCCAAGAGTAGGTTGCGATTTAACCTACCTCCACCGAGATCCGCAGTGTACATGCGCGGTGAAGTATTTGCTCATTTCCTTTCACCCTCATATGTGAAAGGAGGCCATGAAAGGTTCATAATCCACTTCGATTACAAATCTTTCATGGCCTCCTCGAAGGATTGCGCTGAAGAAACCTTGGTTTCATTTTTAGAAGTGCTATTTAAGGTTGCTGATAGTCGTTGTGTTAGGAGTAAGTCCATGCATTCAAACTAATGATTTTCCGTGGGAGTAGGCTCGTTTCGAAGTTCGTACGTTTAGAAGTTTCTAAACGTTCCTACTTTACTAAACATACTTTACATTTGAACAGTAGCCTTGGCAATAAAGACCCTGGTTAGAGTAGGTGTTTCTTATACTTAATTTATCTTGCTTTCCTTACATATATAATGTTACATAGTTACCTTAAAGTAAATAAATAACACTATACTGGGTGGAGATTTCGAGATCGCATATTTTCGAAACTCAAATTCAAAAAGCATTTATTAAATTTAGGCCCTGATAAGGCACTTATGAACGTTACAAATGACTCTACACCGGTTCCAAATACAACTTGAACTGAGTAAACTCCGGCAAGAAACTCAGCAAGTCTTTTTTTTTTATGTGTACTTATAAGTATTACAATTAGGGAATGCAAAACCGTGGCAAAATGAAAACCGGTTTTTTTTCCGGTTATGGAGAGGTAAAACCGGTTAACCGGTTTTAAAACCGGTTTTTTTAATGTTCGATCGGTTTTTTTTCACGTTATTTCTATAGCTCGAATTATAGGTAATAACCGTGCCTAAGATTTAAAAATCGCAAACTGAAGAATTATAGTCGGTTAAAGTTAATGAAGAGAGTATAAAAGAAAACTCAAATTTATCATCACCATCTGCCTGCCCTGTTCCCAACCATTTGTGGTCGGCGCAATATGTACGCTTCTTCCATTCGTCTATTCTATCCGTTATACCAACTTTCATTCCTTTCTTAATAATATCATCTTTCACACAATCCATCCATCTCTTTTTCATCAAATTGATGGAAATAATAGTTTATTTAACTCTGTAAATTCATCTTCATCAGATACTCGTTTATATAGACTACACGGTTCCTTTCCTTTTCAAAATTCAAAATTCAAAATCATTTATTCAAATAGACCTTCGCAGGCACTTATGAAAAGTCTGACTCTAATACTCTAATACCGGTTCGGAAGGTTGCATTTGCTGAGAAGAGCCGGCAATAAACTCAGCAATTACTCTTTTCAAAACAGGCTTAGATTAATTACATAATATTTACATTCTAATCGCACTGAAAACAATTGCGTGCCCCGGCGCGGCGGCAAAATTACAAAGTAGACTGAAAAAATATTTAATAAGTAAATAAATAGCAAACTTAAGCAGACCAGCCCCCACAAGCAGCACCTGTTCACAAGTATGACGCGTGTGGCAGCCATCGCCCTCCTCGCCATATTGGAGGGATTTTGATTATATTTTACAACGAATGAACTCATAAAAACATATCACGTTTGCTTGGTTTTTAATTTCTATGATATATGATGACTTTATGTTAAAAAATAGATCAGTAGAAGTACTTATATAAACATTTATTGAATTATGTTTCGTATGTTATAGTATTAATTTCACACGTAATATTATGAACATGTCATATAGTAGCGCCACAGCAACTTGCGTGTACACAAAAACGTGATTATGATTATACGAATGTTTTACTTAGATAAATTGTTGTCGTGCAGATGGTTAAAAATAACACCAATCAGTCAGCTTGCTGTATGGCATACATAAGAGCCTTCATTGACAGTAGTTGCTCCGATAGCATGAAATTAATGCTGGCATCCCGCAAGGCTCTGGATAATCCCCAACACTGTTCCACCAGCATATTAATGATATACTCTCTATTGCTAGCATTCATTGCTATGCAGATGAAATTACAGGGGACGCTCATTACACGAGCCGTCCAAATATCCCTCGTTCTATATTGGAGAAAAGGCGCGAAGTACTTGTATTCAATCGAGAGTACACAAACTAGTGACTCCGATTGGGGTTGACTAAACCTAGTCTATTTCAACCCCACTAAGTCACACGCAAGCCTGCGCATTCATTGTTGCGAAAAGTCTACTTTCTGTGGCTCCTCATTTCTAGAACATGTCCCTCAACATCACGAAAAGCATTGGGATCCTTCGCGTTAATATTTGTAGCGACGTTCTATTCCAAGGTATACAAAAAAGTCCGGCCCAAGTGGAGTAATGCTGTCTTCTGTGGGCACCTGGATACCAGCTTTGGTATTTAGACTCAGTTCAGCGACGTGCTGTTATAATTGTCGACGATCCCGAGCTCACAAGGGTTTTAAAGCCCCTTAGTCTGAGGAGAGACTGCCTTCTTATGTGTGTTCTATTTCTTTTCCAACGGACTGTATTCTGAAGAATTGTTTGACCTGATGCCCAGTAACCTTCTACTATCGTACTGTGCGGTTTCAAAGAAGCTTCCTATCGCGGACGCTCAGGCTGAGGAATGAGCTCCCCGCTTCAAAAAGTTTGAGGGTTGGCAACGTGCGAGTGATAACCGTTATGTTGCAAGCGTCCATAGGCTACAGTAACTGGTTATCATAAGGCGGGTCGTACGCTTGTTTGCTGCCTAAGTATTGTAAAAAAAAGTTTTACGTATTTTATATCTATCATAAAAACAATCATTATTATAAGTTATTTTCTTACCAGCTCAACACAATACACATCAACACACTTCAGTTCATCACAAAAATACTCAATGCATTGCACTCAGTTTACAAAAAGGCGGCAAATCTTCCTTTTTTAGTTTTTCCAAACATTGAAAGAAAAACCGAAAATAATCGAAAAACCGGTTTTTGTGCCTTGTAAAACCGGTTTTTTTGGTTGGTCAAAACCGTACCGAATAACCGGTTTTTCGGTTTTCGGTGAAACCGGTTTGCATTCCCTAATTACAATCCACAAAATATATATAACAATAGCCTTTGAAGCGAACAATTCATTCAAATGCATTCTTGTCATCTACAAAATCAGAAACTTTATAGTACCCTTTCTTGCATAACTTCCTTTTTGAATCTATGTATAGGTAGCTCTTGGATTTCTTTGGGTACTTTATTATAGAAACCTATGCATTGCCCCTTGAAAGAGTTAGGACGTTGCTGAGCCGAGTTAAATGTACAGCAAGTTTGTGCTTATTTCTAGTGTTCAAACTATGAGTGTCGCTATTCTTAGGTAAGTTATTCATGTTTTAATTAATAATAATATTACAGAATAATTTAAATTTAATTTAATTAAAAAACAATAGGTTTAAATTGGTATAATTAGTACCTTTCAAATTCGAATTAATAATAACGACATGCACTCGAATTTCACTCTTTCGGAACTTACACATCTCAGTTACGCAGAGCGCACGCACATACAGCTATCGGCTACGCGGCTACTCGGCTAGAATGGCTTTGGCTAGCCGGCCAGCTACCGGCTAGTGGCTATTAACCTTTGGCGGCTAGGCGGCTACCCGCTGTGTGTGACGTAAGCTTCTCGTAATGACCTCCTCTTTACGAGAAGTTTTGTGAAGCTAGCCGGCCAGCTACCGGCTAGTGGCTATTAACCTTTGGCGGCTAGGCGGCTACCCGCTGTGTGTGACGTAAACTTCTCGTAATGACCTCCTCTTTACGAGAAGTTTTGTTACAAAGGGTCAAAATACCTGTAAAATCGTGCACTTAAGGTTCAAATTGGTTCGAATTATCAATAGTTAGACAGGTATTTTCAGCAGAGGTATCTTAAGAAAACTCCTCATTCTAGCTAGCCAAAGCCAGTAGCCAGTAGCTAATTATCGTGTTGACAGATAACGTAGGCGTGGCTATTTTGTGAATAGCTGTTTTTTGGCTAGTTATATGAATAGCTACCCATCTCTAGTTGTAGGCGATGGGTCGTGTGAGCAGGGAAAGATAGCATTATTATGCCATTATCGCGAGCCAACTGGATCGCTTCAAAATTTTTGGTATGTGTGCTATGATAATCTAGTAAAAGCAAAATTTGTTTTTGATATTTTGAGGCAAAGGTTTGGTAAGAATGTCAGCTAAATGATTACTCGTATGAACATGATATTTAATATCTAAATGTTTCATGCGTTTCAACTGTTCATGCGAGTTACATGCTTTTATAGTCGACTGGTTATCTTCATATATAGTAATGATATTACAGCCTATCTTTGATTCTCATAACAAGTTCCTTAACCAGCATGCTTCACTTATACATTGAGCTAGGGAAACATATTCAGCCTCACAAGATGACAGTGCAATTTTAGATTGTTTTTTTGATGACCAAGCTACTAAGTTTCCATAAATTTGCAAACAAAAACCAGATGTTGATTTTTTATCAATTAAATTATCTCCCCAGCTTGCATCTGCATATCCAGTTAACAAAGTATCACTAGAGTCCCTGCTATATATTAGTTTTAATTCAGCAGTTCCTTCAATATATCTTAAGATGTGTATTGAATTGAAAGACGGCTCTTCAACTAACACAGTTTTAAGGGTGTTACCCAGTCCAATGACCTTGACGATTTGACCTCTAAACGAGTATTCTGTGCTACTCACCGCTGGGCGGCATTTGAAATGCCGCCTAACGTTGAGTAGCGGTACTACAATCAACTCGATTACAGAAAAGGTAACGGCGCAGATGTGTCGTATCGTTTTTATAACTTTACCTATTTCCATTATTTATAACTAAAAATGTTGATTGCTAGGTCCTCAGGAACAGAATTTATAATTTATAATTTTACTCACCTGCTATATGATACATACCTATCAAGGGTCTGATGATGATCAGGTTAATACATACTGGATGTCAGTAATAGAAATAGCTAAGATGTTACGGTTATCTAATATCACATGTGTTTTACTACACGATAAATCTCCAGGGTATGATGATGAACAGGTCTATAATAACGAGATATCAGTAATAGAGATGGCTAAGATGTTCTAGATTTTCAATAGTTGACTAATATTACATGTGTTTTACTACAAGCTGAATCTTAAGAGGCCGCCATCAAAATCGAAACGGGCCGAATTAGGTATTTGACTCGTTCACGCACACGCGGGAGCGCTCGGTCGGCGTGTGTGCGTGAGTCCGGAGTCATTGATGGTCAGTACGGCGATTAAATGGTTTGGATCCATTCATATATTTTACGTGTCTTTTTCTCTCGTGGTTTTTTCTTTTGAAATAAAAAGTCATGGTAGTAAATCAAATCCAATTTATTCGAATCATTCGAATAACAATTGACTTCTTTCGATTGTTCATAATACGCTTCGTGCGGCACCGCGCGTGGCCTGTGCCGTGCGCTGGCTGTCCGCCCGCCGAATGAATGAATCTATTCGCCCCCGCGCTCACCCGTCGATATTGCAACCTGCGTGGCGTGCGTCAATTTTCATTCGAAAGGTCGATTGTTATTCGATTGTTTATTTGTTAGAACGAATGAATCGACAATCGAATGTACAGTTTTACAATTGTCGATTCTTTCGATTACTTTTTTTTGAACAATCGCCCATCGCTAATATAGCTCGTAGAGTTCGTATATTGATGTGGCAATGGGCAGGCCACATCGCTCGAAGAACCGATAACCGATGGGGATGGAAGGTTCTCGAGTGGCGGCCACGTACTGGAAGGGGGGGACAACGTACGTGGATGTCCCACCAGGTGGACCGTCGACCTGGTCAGAGTTACTGGGCGCTGCTGGATTCAAGCGGCCCGAAACCGCTTGAAGTGGAAGTTAATGGGGGAGGCCTATGTTCAGCAGTGGATATCCTGAGGCTGATATGATAATGATGAATAAAAATGTTAGGTAAAGTAAAGAGGGCATTTTATGGAGAAATTCTACAATTATTGTAAAAAGTGATGGAAGAAAACCTGTTTATTTGTCAAATAACATCTAATATCTCGATTGAGGTCCTCTCCTGTCTGTCCATTTGTCACAGCCTGTATTCTCCGAATTTATAGAACCCAAATTGTATTTAGTATTGCGTATTTGTATAAGTATCCAGTTTTAAAAATAAATATCTTATCTTATCCCAAACTAAGCAGAGCTTGTAAATACATCACTAAATAGTATGAAAAGAAGTCGTTTTCCGCGTCAGGTTGTGTCTCTGTTTATCCGCTAACTCTAAACCACGCAACGGATTTCGATGCAGTTTTAACCATCAGATAGAAAATTATTATTTTTTTTTTTTTTTTTTTTATTTTATTTATTAGTTCACCAACGGCTATTAACATTTTTACAATCAAATAAATCTTAAAGCTAAACACGTCCTGATACTTAATGTATAACCAATTAAAGGTAAACATAACATGTACAGTAAATAAATTGGCTAAATACTTATAAAGTTTAAAATAACAAGTTTTAAGTTAACTTATATTAGCAAAATCAGTGCAAAATGAACAAATATTAACTGGCCATAAGGAAAGCTCTAATTTGCTGCTTAAATACCGGCAAAGATAATTGGTGTATATCTGTCGATCCACTACATTTGTTATACAATTTGCTCAGTCGTGGGACTGGTGAATTGGTACCAAAGACGCTTCTACGAAAGGGACACACCAGGGGAGCAATGGGGACGCGAGGCAACCTTAAAGGAACTCTAAATGAGAATCTACTCAACAATTGCGGACAGCATATATGATTACGCAGAATTTTGTACAGAAAGGTCATATCCAACATATCCCTCCGTCTATCTAAGGAGATCATTTTAAACTTGACTAAACTACTGCTGTAAGAGTACGATCGCCAGGACAAACCAGCAGAGTACGCCAGATGCCGCACAAACCTCTTCTGCACTCGTTCAATCCGCAAAGAATGAGAAGCGAAATGGGGTCGCCAGACTACACTCCCATATTCAAGAATGGATCGAACCAATGTACAGTAAAGTAACCGTTTTGTTGATTCATTCTTGAACATTTTACCAGTTCTCAATATAAAGCCCAACATTTTTGATGCTCTCTTGGTGATATGGTCAACGTGAGGAACAAAGGTCAGTTTTTTATCTAAAAATACGCCTAGGTCTCTAACGACGTCTTCTTCCTTGAGGAGATTCTTATCTATTTGATATGACGATGGATGTGGTGTTCTTTTCCTAGTGAACCTGACATAAAAACATTTCTTTGTATTTAATTGCATTCCATTTAACTTGCACCACTCCTCTAATGAGACCAAATCACATTGAAGCAGCGATACATCCCTTTCTGATTCAATAACTCTAGACAGCTTCAAGTCGTCAGCAAACATATAAGATTTTGAGTAACGAAAGCAATTTGGAAGGTCATTGACAAAAATATTAAACAATATAGGACCAAGATGAGAGCCCTGTGGCACACCCGAGGTTATTCCAAAAGACTCCGATGAAAAACCGTTTGCAACAACATAGAAAGATCTATTTGACAAATACGACTCAAACCATTTAAGAATGGAACCAGAAAAACCATATACGGATAATTTTCCAATTAGGACACCATGTAGCACCTTATCAAAGGCTTTACAGAAATCTGTATAAATTACATCAACTTGCCCTTGTTTATCCAACGATGCTATTATATCCTCGGTAAAAGTTACAAGATTAGTGCACGTGGACCTACCTTTTACAAAGCCATGCTGCTCGTCGGTAACAAATTTTTTAAAGTGGTTTTGTACAAATGGGCAAACCAGAGCTTCGAATACTTTTGCGAAATTGGGTAGAATAGATATGGGTCTATAGTTTTGAACAAAATGGACTTCATTACTTTTATGTACGGGGACAACTTTTGCTGTTTTCCATGCGATTGGGAAAGTGCCAGTCTGAAGAGAGTAATTAAAAATATGATAAAGTGGCGTTACTAAGTTTGATGCACATTGAGTGATAAATATTGGAGGGATACCATCAGAACCTGCACCTTTTGCCACGTCCAAGCATTTCAGCTTATTTAATATTACAGTACGATCTATCACAAGCGAAGAAAGACTGTGACTAATCTCTCTAGTATCTCTTGATATGGAGTGACAATTAGGTGCATTGACATCGGATTTGTCACCCTTATTATCACAATAAACAGAAGAGAAATATGAAGCAAACATATTACACACTTCGATGCCATCAGAAGATACCATTGTGCCATCTGTTAATGAAGCCGGGTAAGATCCAGTACCACCACGCTTGGCTTTAACATATGACCAAAAAAACTTTGGGTTACTTTTTATTTTATTTTCTATGTCACTCATGTATGAGTTATAACACGAAACGGCAAGCTTGTTACAACGTTTGGTGAGTAAACGAAATGATATTTGGTCTAACGGATTTCCATATTTTAAATATTTTACTCTATATTTGTTTTTTTCACGTAGTCTATTTATTAAGTTTTTACTAAACCAAGCTGGATATTTAGAATTTTTTGTCCTGCTAAACGGTACATACCTTTTAATAACTTCACTTACATTTTCATAAAATATATCAATTTTATCGTCCACACTGTCAATGCTCGATAACAATTGTTCCCAATCAATCTTTGTCAAAAAATTGTTAATAGCCTCATAGTCTGCTCTATAGAAATTACGTCTGCTAGTATTTCTATTCACGGTCAACGTTGCACTGTGTCTTATAGAGAGTTGAATTGTTATTGGCGGATGTAGAGGATCGACAGTACATAATAAATCTATAGATTCGGTGACATTACATGAAGGCAAATCCACAAAAACAAGGTCAAGAGTTTTACCCATTGAGTTTTTTATCATGTTGCATTGTACAAAATTATTAACATTAGAAAAATCTATCAAATGCCTATCTAAATAATTATTTTTACAGCAGGTAGCAGAATCGTTAGTCAATTTCCAATTAATATTACTTAAGTTAAAATCTCCAATTATACACGTATTAGAATTATGTAATTCAGAAATGCGATTACAATTATTAGTAAAATGTTCTAATAGAGGCTTTTTAACTGGAGGTGGAAGATAAACAGCGCATAAAATAATTTGACTCCCGGTTTTAGTGCTAGGGACATCTACAATAATCCATATATCTTCACACTTACTTTCCCAATCCCTAACTCTTCTAGAACATAAATTATTGGATACTGCAATCAAGACCCCGCCCCCATCTTTGCCGCTGTGAAATCCTGATGTTTCTCTGTCTCTTCTATAAACTGTGTATCTTCCATCAAACAATTCAGAGCTGTGTATATTATCATTGAGCCATGTTTCAGTGAGAACAATTATATCAAAATTTGAGGCAGCTAGGTTTTGATTAAATATATGCGTTTTCGTGCGAAGACCACGAATATTTTGGTAATATACATTTAAAGAAGTGAAGATGACTACCTATACTCTATAAGCATGCAACATTTTATCTTAACATAATACAATTGAGGATCTAATGTAATTTATTCAAAGTGTCCATGTCTTTTACTATAATATAATCCGAGTCGTCGGCTTTACGCATATATATACGCCCATTTCTAACCCACACATGCTTGAAGCCTTTTTCTTTTGCCTTCGATCGAGCAGCTGCATGCAATGCCTTGTTTGCTGGAGATAGATGATCCATAATGAATATGGGTGTCTTTTGTCCTTCAAATCCAAGATGTGAACTATTTAATTTTTCATTTATAGATTTCGGTCTATTGAAGTTGATAGCTGCCGCCATAAATTGATCGCGTGTTTTTATGGCATTGAATTGAACAATGATAGATCTCGGGCGAGCGCTATTGCGGTTGATTTTTGCAATACGGGTGCAGTGTGAAATATTGTCTGCAGATATTTTGCAGTCAATAAACATTGCCTATTTGAGCCACCAGGCCAACAACGTTCTCATTTCTATTTTCGGGAATACATTGTATTTCTACATTATTAGCACGAGAGTTCTGTTCCAAAAGATTAATACGAATGTTTAATTCATTTATTGTAGTTTTCATGGAATTATTCTGCGTTTGCAAGTCCGTAACAGCCTCAGTTACCACTTTGTGTTCCTTCAGGATGTCTTCAAACTTTTCATTCATAAAGTTCACAGCTTCTTTAATGTCAGTCATTTCTTCTCTAACAGTCTTAAGTTGGGCGGTGAGGAGTGCATTCATAGAGCTATTGATTTTAATGTACATGTCTTTCATCTCCTTTTGCAGTAACTCTTGCACAATATTCCTCACATCCACTCCCGTGATATGTGTCTCCTGGGAGTATGGCGGTGATTGTAAAGCTTGTCTCTTTGTAGACCTAGACGGAACTTCCTCTGATGACATAATTGTAAGTGACCGAGTAAAGAACTCCGATACCACTCTGAATACTACTCACTCAATTTTCAATTTCAATTTCAATTTCAATTTATTTATTTGCATCATGTAGTACATAAAGGTGTTATAATTAAGTTAGTCCACAACATGAGCCCTGCAAGGGCATTGCATCATTAAATGGTGATTACTTAGCTATTTTAATTAATATTTATTAGTATTTTAGATTTAATTATTTATAATTATGTTAGTACCGGTTAGTTATTTAGACATACAATTTTTATTTATTTAATTTATATTATACATTATGAATTATGATAAGTTTATTATTAAACATTAATAAGTTTGATATACAATTATATTATTATCGACGCTTAGTAAGAGACCGCGAGACCGTTAAATTATTAAAAACTTTATGATTATGTTTGCTCCATTTTATCTATCATAAACTCGTCAATTGAATAATAGCATTTTTTTGTAAGGTGGTCTTTTAATTTATTTTTAAAGGTTGAATCTTTCTCTTCATTTTTAATATAATTTGGTATTTTATTGAATATGATTATTGATCTGTAGTATGGGCTATTTTGGTACATTGTGAGCTTAGATTCTGGTATAACTAATTGGTTTTTACGGCGCGCACTTTTTGTTAGTTCGAATATCGATGCATTTTTCCTTACAAACAGGGCAATTTCTAGGATATAAATGGATGGAAGAGTGAGCATTTTTTCTCTTAGAAAGTGTTGTTTACAGCTCTCAGTTTGTCGAATATTTTCAATAACGCGTATGCATTTTTTTTTTTTTTTTTTTTTTTTTTTTTTTTTTTTTTTTCTCTCACTACTCTGAATGCTACTGAATTTTCCGCAGTATTTATATTTCCACAGAATTTATCCTTCCATATATGGCAACACTGTAGAATGACAGTCAGTCTTGCGGAAAAAAAAATCACCTATCCTGGGGGTAGTTGAAAGAACACTCTGACAGCTTTGTTTGTTTTGATGATAAAATCACCAAGCCTGAGGGTAGTTTATAAAATGTTCTCACAACAAACGTATTTAATAATTACCAGTATTATTGTCTTGTTCAATATTGATTTGAGATAACGTTATCACACAGGTTACAATCACATTAGCAATTAGAATGAAACTGTTATAGCACAACTTTGCATGACTATCCCAATAATATGTTATTATTTAGTAGTAGCAATATAGGTGAACAGGCACCAGCCACAAATATTATTTATACTACGTATAAAAACCGGCCAAGTGCGAGTCAGACTCGCGCACCGAGGGTTCCGTACAAATCTGTAGGTATATAAGTAAATAGTAGTATAGACCTGAGTATTTGATATTAATTTCAATTTATGACGTATTAAAAAAAAACTACTTACTAGATCTCGTTCAAACCAATTTTCGGTGGAAGTTTCCACCGTAATGTACATCATATATTTTTTATAGATTTATCATTCTCTTATTTTAGAAGTTACAGGGGGGGGGACACACATTTTACCACTTTGGAAGTGTCTCTCGCGCAAACTATTCAGTTTAGAAAAAAATGATATTAGAGAGCTCAATATAATTTTTAAAGACTTATCCATAGACACCCCACACTTATGGGTTTGATAAAAAAAAAAAATTGAGTTTCAGTTCAAAGTATATACCCCCAAAATGTATTGTTCTTTTTCTATTTTTGTGTGAAAATCTTAATGCGGTTCGCAAAATACATCTACTTACCAAGTTTCAACATGATAGTTCTTATAGTTTCGGAAATAAATGGCTGTGACATACGGACAGACAGACAGACAGACAGACAGACATGACGAATCTATAAGGGTTCCGTTTTTTGCCATTTGGCTACGGAACCCTAAAAATGACGCCATACGTCACAACTATGTTCCGTTCAAGTTCCGTTCAAGTGAGGCCGTTCGGCCACACTTTTTATACGCGATACCGTGACCGGGTGGCGTGGGCTGCCGCGCAAATCGCTCCATTGTCACCACATTATGACATTGTACCCGTGCGAAGCCGGGACGGGTCGCTAGTACTTAATATACATAATTACACCCTGACTCGGGACATGCAAACATGTTCATGCACACAGATGCATATCCTTGGTGGGAATCGAACATACAATCGGCGGCGTTGTGGAATCTTAACAAACTACACCAACTAGCCCGTCAAAAGTTTTTTTTAAGGTATTTCAAAATTTATATTTTTAAATGTTAGTCTGCAGTTTGTCTACTGTTAACATTTTTACTGTGTCCAATTCAAACAGCTTCGTTCTCGCGGAAATGTATAGATGGCGGTTTGTCACGTTGAATTGTTTGCTTGCAATGCCGCACTTCTAAATAGAGGGAGCTAGTATTTTTTGTTTGCTTAGTTCCGGTAATTTCCGCTAATATTATGTGAAAATGTGGCGCAAGGGTGAAAACTGAAATCTGCTCGAGAGGAATCTGGGCCTTAAGTTTAAGATATTTCTATTTAAAAGACAAGCATGGGTTTCTTAAGCTCATATAATCATTATTATGTTATAGTCGTATGTGGGTGTTATAATTATGCAGGTTGTGGTAGGCTCGTTTGTTTTTGGAACTATCGACACTTACTACTTCCACTATTTCATTCTTTCAGTACGATTATTATTATGTACATATATTATATTATTTAAATTTTAACATTAATTCTTACTTGCATCACTTTACACATCGATGGGTTGTTTGATGAAGCGCAGGGTAGTTAGTTATATTGCAGCAACCACGATCACAATTCTATTTATATACGGTACCTAGTTAACTTTCTTATTATCATAAACACTTGTTTCTGTGCTATATTATTATTAATTATTTATTATTCGCATTAATTTATAAATCACTATTTATGCATTAATATAAATTTATCTTACTTCATTCGCTTATTTAATTCTGCACTGTACATTCGTCCATGGTCACTAGAGGTGCCAGCTGAAAATCAGCGCTGTTGATTTCAGCAGCACATGCTGAGCTGGTTCCTTTTTTTTAACAGCACACCCATCTAACGGTGAAGCGAGATATGTAATTTTATATTCTTGTTTTTTTTCCAAGTACCTACCTTTTTACTTTATTATTTGTCAAATGTGCCTATATATATATATATATGTAAACCTAGTTATTTATACGTTTCTTGCTGTTTTATTTTTGTTAATTCTTGTATTCGTGCTGTTAAATAAAAAAAAAAAAAAAAATTTGAGAGCAATCGGACCAATAACTAAATAGTTCAAAATGGCGGACACTTTTTTTCAATTTTAAGCAAAGATTCATGTTATATGGTCCAAGGGTCTCCCAAATATCAATTTTGAGAGCAATCGGACCAATAACTAAATAGTTCAATATGGCGGCCAATTTTTTCAATTTTGAGAAATGATTCATCTTTTATGTTCCAAAGGCCTCTCTAATACCAATTTTGAGAGCAATCGGACCAATAACTAAATAGTTCACTAAGGCGGACACTATTTTAAATTGTGAATATTTTGCAATTCCAATAATATTACATACACGCGTGTCGAATAACCTTTTTTTTTAATTTAGTAATAACGGACTTAAATAAAAATGTAATAAAAATAAAATGTGCATGGTACGCACATACATACAAGGTTACATGAGTTACATCGTTCGTACGCCTATGCAACGCGGCACTACGTAGTCCAATCGATTTTAAACAGATGGACTGTTTACTTGTATAAAGATTTTTTTTGCAAAATGTTCCGATGACCTCATCCATGGTTATATAAATCACTGGGTATTAGAGTCAGACTATTCATAAGTACCTGCGAAGGTCTATATGAAATTAATGATTTTGATTTGATTTACCACCATGACTTTTTATTTCAATAGAAAAAACATACTGTCGCCGTACTGACCATCAATGATTCCGGACTCGCGCACACACGCGACCGAGCGCTCCCGCGTGTGCGTGAACGTGTCAAATACCAAATTCAGCCCGTTTCGATTTTGAGGACGGCCTCTTAACACCGAATTTATAAAAGTAAACCTTTCATTTCAATTCGACGTCTGCGATTCAGTGGTTGAAAAATAAATTGTAAATTTTATAACGGAAAGACGTACATACAATCATTGCATGATCAATAAAATCTTGTTATAAAAAGAATAAAGGAAACCGATATCTTGCTCTAAATTCTATATAACTATTTGTACCTAACACATTTCTGATTAGTCTATGACGACTATTGATGTTCTAAAAAATATTATTTTTACTTATAACTACATTACATATATTTACAAGCTAAAAATTGTGCTCAAAATTGTATTTAAGTTATTATCAGAAGAAATCGATTTAAAAATCATTCATAAATTTAAATATTTAGTTAATTAACCGTGTTAGTTAACGAACCGTGCATTAGAGTATTAGAGTTTGACTATTCATAAGTGCCTGTGAAGGCCTATTTGAATGAATAAATTATTTCATTTCATTTCATTCAATTTGTCGTATAAAATTTTCGTGCGAGGTCCACTCGTGACAGCAGCCATCAAGGCACTGACGAGTCTCGGCTCCAGGCGTCCGCGGGTGGGATTTGGTGGGGAGCGAGTGATTTATGCTCCGCTATTTAGTTTTTTAATTATTATTTGAAAATGATTCATGAAATTTGAAAAGTAATCAATACAAGTTGCTATAAAATGCATTACCTTTTTTTTGGTGTAAGATTCGCATAAATCTGTTGAGCCGTTATGTCAACAATTTACAATTTAGGTTAAAATTATACCTGTAAGGATATGTGTTTTTACAAAATTTGAAGATATTTACAAAAAATGTAATCAATACAACTTGTGCGTGATGAACAAATGTACAACATATATTTTTTCCAGGACAAATGAATGGATAGATTCGTCAACAAAATGCGTTTAGTCCAGCGTATTTTAGAGGTTTGACCATTGTTACAGCCTTAATATGATAAATTACATGTGTGAATATGGTTAGGTTGGTAATGTATAGACCGTAGGCGCGTGCGCTCGCTGCCAGCTCGGTTCGAGAATGAATCTGTTGAGGTGTGCGGGGTGCGGGGCACGGCCTGTGGCGCCGTCTGTCACGCGCACCTGGCACAGTTTTGAAACCGTGACAGAAAAGTTATACTTGCACATAGATCAGGTCTAGTACCTATCATTGCATATGCAATGCAACCAACAAGTTGAGTTTTTTGATCCACGACCACGAAATAATAATTACTACTACTAATTTAATTTTATTCATTTTTTTAATTTACTAAAATTGTTGATTGTTCGTGACAGTTTTGCCATGCGTTTGTGGTTTTTTCAGATTAGGGTGTATTGAGGAACCACTTAGATCATCCTGCGGAGTAGTTTGATAGCGATCTTTGGTTTTAGGCCAGAATACATTTTTAACTCCTCCTGCTTTCTCCAATACAGATGTGAATTTGTCACAATCAAACAAATATGAGCAGGAAGGGGGTATTTTGCGAATCGCATTTTTGTGAAGCGCATCTTTTGTACATGTTTATGCTTCCCGGCGTTGTTGAACAAGTTCCGCCATGTGTCTACAAACCAGTTGGAGAGTATCATTACATACCTTACTGTATTCGCCTCTAGAAAATATGTCATCTAGTTTTTGGCATAAATCATCATATTGTATTCTACCTTCTTGTGAACCCCAAGCTAATAATTTTCGTATATCGTTTTGAAGCACATCTCGCTGTTTAAGCAGGGCGTAGGTTAGGCCAGCAAAAACTTTCTCCATATTTGAGGAAGTGCGTGACGAATTATAGCGTTTAACTTCATCATTAGTTTCAAGGTTTGTAAAACCTGGAGTGTGCAAATATTGTTTTTGGACATCCGGTAACGGACGTTACTCCAATCTGCATTATCAAAGTGCTGAATATCTTTCAATTGCTGAATTCGTTCGTACCTCAAATGTACAGACAAAAGACAAGAATGCTATTCTCATGTTTATTAGGCTTCGGAAAAGGTCAAGCTATTTAATTAAATTATACACACTGCAGGTAAGTATGTCAGTACTACCTAACTCTTAAATGTGAAATCTTACCTCTACTTTAGCATCTAATTGAACCTCTTCTACACATATGTTCGCTAAATCATTAAAATTAAAAGTCTCACGTAGAGTATCATCGTATTTGGCTTATTTAGAACTGTCTATATCTCTGTCTGTATCAGAATTCTTGCACATATTCTCAATCTCATCTTCCGCTTCATTAAACTTTAAATTGCTTCGTTTAGTTATACCGTTAGGTATAGAGGTGTAAAAGTAACGAAAAAATCACGTACCCGTATGTATTCGTTACTATACATTCAGTACTCGTTACTATCGTTTATTTCATACTATTACATAAAATTTATGAAATTTTAGTGGCAAAATTTTATGAAAACACTTTTTCACAAGTATATACTTTTTTTTTTACTGCATACTCTGTTAAAGAAAACTTTGTTTTGAATATTTGAAATTTTGACACCATAATGCGCGCACATCGGTTCAAATATTTTTGAAGTATATCCGCACAAATTACATATATTTTCATTTTTTTAACCAATCACGTTACGAATAGTTTGCAAACACATTTTTCATGTTCTTTCTATAATTTTATTATAAGATGCAGTATTCATAATTTCAATTTGTAGAAATAATACATATTTATTACATGCCAAACTGCATTTTTCACTTTGCCGTAGTTTAAACCAGACTTATGTTTATGTTATAATGAAAAAACTACAAATAGGCGTCCAAAATTATTTATTGTCAATAAAATTTAAACAACATTTCAACCATAAAACAACATAAAAATAGTTTTGCTTAGATTGAAATTAAACATAAAATTAAGTAAAAAAGTTTATATAAATTAAAATGACAGCAAACTCTTTCATTCTTGGAATGAAATTAAACATAATAATACAATCATATTTTAAACAAAACTAAAATAACAAAAAATAATTATTTCTTAGAACGAAATGAAACATAAAATTAAATAAAAAAGTTTGAATCAATTAAAATGACAACAAATCTCTTTTGTTGTTGAAGTGAAATTAAACATAATAATAAAATCATATTTTAAACAAAACTAAAATAACAAAAAATAATTCTTTCTTCGAATGAATTTAAACCTTGAGCACCGAAATTGCTTGGGCAAGCGTTAACATTTAAGATCTGAGACTTGCTCGTTGGGCCATTTTATGACAGGAATCTTTGGTTGATATTTAAAAATAAAATCTTTTCCATTCGCTTTGGTTGAATTGAGCTGCGCCTCTCACTTAATATTTGACCCGATTTGGAAAAAGTCCTCTCAGATGGTACCGAGGTAGCCGTCACTGATAAATATTTCGCAGCCAGGTTTGAGAGTTCGGGGTATAGAAGTGCCCTCGTCTGCCACCATTTCAAAGGACACTCATTTCGAGGTATAAAACGTTCTTCTAGATATTGCCTCAAGGTAATAATGCTGCTGCTAACTTTAGAGTTCGAAGCAGACGCCGACGTTACCGAAGTGTCAAAATCTATCCAGATAGAGTCGTTATTAGCGTCGGTGTCACCAGTAGATGTAGCTAATATCAATTCGTTCTCGTTAGCTTCTATTGGCTGATTATTAAAGTTAAATTCGTTTTGCAGCTCAGTTTTCAATGCATCTTTAGCAGACTCATAACTTGACGCATCAAACCTAAATGCCAGCTTCTTAAAACGCGGGTCTAACAATGCTGCTTTAGATAAAACTGGGTGCCTGTATCAATTCTTAAACCTACTTTTAAATTCTGTTAAAATTTTATTTGCCAGTTTCTTCCCAGTATCTGTAATAATATTTGTTTCTAAATTGTACAAAATACTAAGCATACTTTCTGTCGAAGCTAGGATCATTGAAACAGTAACTTTTTTTTCTGAAGACATTTCTTCAGTAAGTTGCTTGAATGGCTTCAGAATTTTTATTATTTCTGGCAGTGTCTGCCATTCAGCTTCCAAAAGATTTTCTACTGGATTATGTAGAATTCCAAGAGACGCCTCTAAAGGTTCTTGAAGTAAGCAAATCCTCTCAATCATGTCCAGGGTACTGTTCCATCTGGTCACTACGTCCATTTGTAGCTTCAATGGTTTTTGATTAGGCCTCAGCTGCTCCTGCATTGCAATTAGTTTTTTCGTAGCTATTGGACTCTTATGAAAATGTTCCACAATGGCTTTTATTTTTTTTATTAGCTCCCCGAGATCACAGTCCTGGAGTCCTGCACGCACAACTAAATTAAGAGTGTGAGCTATACACGGCAAATGTTCGTAATTTGTTAATCGTATAGCCGCCTTCATGTTCGCTGCGTTATCTGTAACGCAGGCAAATATTTTATTTTGTATGTTCCAATGGCAGAGCAAGCTATGCAACTCATTTTTAATATATTCGGCCGTGTGTCTCTCATGACATTCAAAACATCCTAATAAAGCAGACTTCAACTCCCAATTTAATAAATAATGGGCTGTTACAGCTTGGTAAGAAGTTGTTGCTCTTGAAGTCCAGCCATCGGTGGTAATCGATACATATTTTGCATTTTCTAATTCATCTTTTAATTTGTTTTGGGCTTCTGAGTATTGCGCATCCAATAAAGTGTTGCTTAGTATGTACCTTGAAGGCATTTTGTAGCCTGGTTCTAAGTAATTAATGAGAGCCTTAAAACCCTCGTCTTCAACTACAGAAAAAGGCTGCAGGTCTTTAACTATCATTTTAAGAATTAAATTATTAATTTTTTTTTCTTTTGCTACACCTACAGGACGTTGAATAAAGGCACTTAACTTAGTCTGTTGCGAATTTTTGTCATTTGTTTTAATTTCAGGTACAGTAGATTCTGTACTTGCTGAAGTTGATGATTCAGAAGCTTCCAGAACTGCAACATCTGACCCAGAGCATGGATTGATGGTTTCATAGGTTGATCTGTGTTTGTTTAAAAGGTGCTTTTTTAAATTTGTAGTAGAGCCGCCTTTCACTGAATACAACGATTTACAAAGATCACATTTTGCCTTATCATCTTTAACTTGCGTAAAAAAACCCCATAGCTTACTTCTTTTCTTATCCATTGTAGCAGGTAGGTAAATGAAACTGTCAAATATTAAAAAATATTAAAAAAACAATAATAATAAATCGAATATAAACAATAACCATTATTTGGTAATTATTAATTATCAATTAGTAATTAACAACATTTAATAATCAAGAAACAATTAAATCTCACTTGAACTTTATTATAATATATTTTTAACATAAGAACCAAATGAAGTGAAAATACGTTTTTATTAAAAACAAAAACATACATATGCATCGAGATATAAATACTTACGTACTAGAGAAGCTACGTTATATAATTTAATTATTGTTCTATTTTTCGATATTTGAATCTTTAGTTCGCTGCAATTTTCAGGAAGAATCTTTAGTTCGCTGCAATTTTCAGGAATCGTGCGTGAAATAAAGAGGCAGCACTACTGCCGAAATTAGCGCTCTCTGGTGCTTTATTAGTGAAGTAATTAAGTTCAACTGTCAAAGTTGTCAAAATTTATTAGCTTCATTTCAAACCAATTGAATAAACATAAAGGATGCTGATTGTTATTAGTCTATGCCAAATAGTAGAATACGGCGTGTGTTTCGTATTGAATTTGTAAAATATGAAAATTCGATTATTTACAGATGAAAAGTTATTTCTTTGCACTTTTCCGTGTTCCTTAAATTATTAGGAAATATCTCAACCCACACCAAGGCATTTTTCAATGTATTAATTTTTAATTGTCGGAAATACAAGGCGCGAAAGAGCTAGAAAGCGACTAAGTGAAGAATTTGCGTCTTGTGTCTTCTATAGTGCGTAAGTACTTATATCAAATTTGTAAAATATCTTTCTTACCTTGTTTCTGTTCCACACACGAACACAATACCTCTAATGGATATTTAAATATTTAAAAAACCTGGATAACGAATCTCACAAATCATCAAACAACGTTATTTTCTTTGTACGTCCTTAAGTTTACATTACCTTTTTAATTCGCGGAAAATACGCACGCATGCGCAAAACGATCAGTAATAAACGTTTCAATACACGCATCAACGCAGCGTAACATTGGGTCATTGAAACAGCGTATGTAACCATGATACGAAACATGCGAGTAACGAAAAGTATTCGTGAGTAACGTTTCGTTACTCGGTACTAGATGGCGTACCCGTTACTTAGTAACGAATACATACGGTTTGCTACAGCTCTAGTTAGGTATCGGTGTCCAATTTTCATGTGAGACGGAATCTTCGTTTTTGCTAAGTTTATTTGATTCTTTCTTCGGCCAATAGAGTTGTCATTTTTAACCCATTGATGGGGTACAGCTGTTAATAATGGCATACTAGCGTACCATTTTCTAATGTTTGGATAATTTTGTAGGGCATAGTAACCTGAAACAATTAAAAGTAGGTACCTACTATAAAAACTGAGTGATTAGTATCTAGTATTTTGCTTCTTTACTTTTCAATGTTGTGAACAGCCAGCATACCTATTCGCCAAGTTGAAATGGTTCCATGAACGAAAAAATCATTATACTCGTGCATCAGTCTACTGAATTTTAATTCCAAAACATAGAACAGTAGCTTTCAGAGGAAGCGTCAGGTTTGCGGCCTCGAAATGTTGGATTGACTTGCCGCCACCATTGCGGAATCTGAAAACAGTTCAGATATTTAACCAACCAAGGTTTATGAGAAATGTAAAGTACATACGGTTCGGCAACTTTTTATTTTACAAATTATCATGAAAATGCACACCCTTTTAATCTATGACCCCCTATTAAATAAAAATAAACGCCGTAAAAATATAGTCTGCCCAGTCACTAACTACAAAACCAGTTTTGCACGTAAATTCTTCTGTTTTCTTGGCCCTTACCTGTATAACAAAATTAAAACTGCTACACCGATTTACACACTGTCCACGTTCCAATATAAAAAGAGCGTATCGTTATGGTTGCAAAAACTAAACTACACAGACACTGAGAACCTGCTTATTACCCTTTCTTAAATACTTAGAAACGTTATAATTTTGCCGGAACTAAGATTCACATTTATAATAAACCTTATCTTAAGTTACATCTCATTAAAGCGCAAAAGCATATTATTTAATCATTACGTAAATGTTTTGTAATTTATTGTCGTATACACTGGAAAATTAGCTTACCATAAACATTATTCCTGCCCGTTCGCAACAGGTGCACCTGCTTGATAATCCCTCCATTTGTGTAATATTATAAACAAAAGTGGCGGAAATACAGCCAGCCATGCGGTTTTGTAAATAGAAAAAAAGTGTAGTTAGGTTTTGTTTGTGAGTCATGCACGAGGGGGGTGTTCCCAATTGCCATTATGTTTTTTTTTTATGGCTGTATCCTATTTTGTATATTATACTCTGTTCACGATATACTCATAAAAAGTGGCCCCACACATCCATCCACTGGGAGACCTAACCAGCGCCCAATCTTTAGGAAAACTGGAAGTCACATTTGGTTGGTGCTAGTTGGCCTGCAGCATTTGCAGTAACTAATACAGTTAAATTTTCTTTATCATCCCCTGAAGACGAATAAAGGTGCTTATCGCCTCTTTTGGCGAGCACTTTTACAGGTTTCGGTGATAAAAAAAACGTACTTCGTCCGTGAAATCCGTGTTGAACACCCTTTCCGGTTCATCTAGCACTGTCATTAAATTGTTTTCTTTCAGATATATTTCTACCTCCTTAAACCATTTTTCAATATCACTTTGCGTAACGTTATCTATCACAAACGCGACATAAATTTTCAGCTGTACGTTCAGAAATGGCAGGGTGCCTTTTTAAAAAAAAGCTCGTACCATTTTTTTCCAGGTCGGTTTTCTTTAAAGTAGGTACATGTAATGTAGGTACATTAATCTGATGTTGACCCATTTTGCCGCCAAAATTAATTTTCGAGACATCATATCACAGGCAATAGCCGCGTACTGACCAAGCGAGCGGCTTCGCGAGGCAGCCTAGGACATTTGCCGCAGTACGCATACCGCGCGAGGCGGCCTCGGTCTGTAAGTTTTCTAATCCGAGGCTGCCTCGCGTGGCAAGGCCGAGCCACCGTGAGCATCGACGCTCAGTTTAACTTGAAGTCTAATAGAGACCGCGCGTGCGTATAGTTTGCCCGAGACCACCATGAGGCCGCACATTCGGAAAGCTGTCGCTACCACTGCCTTTTTAATAATTTTAAGGATTGCAAAAAAAAGAAAACAGAAAACTAAACGTTTTTGGATTAAACTCTTATACAAAAATAGATTACAGGCTGGGAACAGATTGTTTGAAGAGTTGTGCTTCGATGACGAAGAAAAAAATTTCACTCGAATGAGTAAAATCGAATTTGACAATGTGTATTCTCTCATAAACGCCAAAATAAGCAAGAAGGACACAAATTTTCGAGAAGCAATATCCGCTAGGGAAAGATTATTAGTGACGTTGAGATTTTTGGCCACAGGAGATTCTTATACCAGTCTACAGTATCTATTTCGTATATCAAAACAAAGGATATCGGTTATAGTTCCTGAAGTCTGTGATGCTATAATTGAGGTGTTAAAGGATTATGTTAAGGTAAAATAAAATTATACATAACATATTTTTATTATTTTTTATTAATCAAATTAGAAAATTGGACAAATAATATAAGAAAACTAAACAAACAAATATTGAATGATGAGGAGCTGGAGAAGGAGGAGGGGGAGGCATCGAAATTGGTGAGAGAGGAGGCATCTGTGAGGCAGCAGGCATCGGTGAGGTAGGAGGCATTGGCGAGGCAAGAGGCATCGGTGAAGCAGGAGGCATCGGTGAGGCAGGAGGCATCGGTGAAGTAGGAGGCATCGGTGAGGCAGGAGGCATCGGTGAGCTAGAAGGCATTGGTGAGGCAGCAGGCATCGAATATGTAGATGGCGTCGATGAGGAAGAGGGATGAGACATATATCTTAAATTGTCGTGTTCACCATATGATTGAGTATAATAACTATAACCACTGTATGCTCCCATGTCTGCATCAAAGATAATTTTATTTATTGCATTTTTTACGAATGCTAATGTAATTTTATCATATTTTCTCAACTCATTTCCTATATATTGGCCATACACATTATAGGGATCATTGTTTTCCGATATATTATCGCTTGCACACTGTTGCAAAAGTGTTAATGCTTCAGATATGGCGTTATCAGTAAGATCACTTTCGTTCATTTTGGATCTCTTTTTAGGTCTAATTGACTTTTGTTTAGGTCCTTCCGTTATCGTCGATTTTGAACTTTCGTTTCTTTCTTCGTTATGACCGTCATCATTTCGAGTATTATCCAGACTTGCATTCTGTAAAGATACAAATTATTACTTAATTTTATTTACAGATACCATCATCCGAAGAAGAGTGGCTTACCATAGCGAAAGAGTTTGAGAGCAAATGGAATTTCCCACATGTCTTAGGAGCATTGGATGGGAAGCATGTTATATTACAGTCGCCGATAAATAGTGGCAATGATTATGACTGTTACAAAATGTTTCCAAGTATAGTGCTGTTTGCTTTAGTTGACGCTAACTATAAATTTCTGTACGTAGACGTTGGCAGCAAGGGACGTATATCAGATGGCGGTGTGTTTAAAAACACCAATTTATATAAAAAGATCGAAAAGAAGGAATTGAACATTCCTCCGCCAGAAATATTACAAATACCGTATAAAATTGCAGTGCCCTATTTTATTCTAGGCGATAAAGCTTTTGCTCTCAATGATTACACATTGAAACCTTATGAAGGTACTCCAGAAAGAGGTTCAATGGAAAGGATTTTCAATTACAGGCTGTCCAGATCAAGAAGAGTTGTGGAGAATGCCTTTGGCATTTTAAGCTCCGTTTTTAGAGTACTGAGGAAGCCGCTACTATTAGAACCAGAAAAAGCTACGAAAGTCGTATTGACTACCATATGCTTATATAACTACTTGCGTAGAGATCAAGCTTCCTCACAAAGGTTCACTCCCCCAGGATCATTCGACGCCGAAGTTGAAGGGACAGTAATACCCGGCCGATGGCGACAGGATACAGAAATGTCATCAATGCTATCTATTCAAGCCATACCACGGCGAGGATCAACAAATATAAAAGAAATACGTTCACATTTAGGGAGACATTTCATAACAAACGGAGCAATTTCTTGGCAGAATAATTATCAGTAAATAATAGGTACTCACTTCTTCACCTAAAGTATCTTGTGTATTTCCTGGGTGATTTCTATCTCCCAGAAAACTGAAGGCTTCATAGGCATACCAATTCGAAACATATATTTCACCACGACCTGCAATATACAATAAAAAAAATATTAGAAATTATATAAAAACTGGTGTAACTTTGGATATATTAAAATGAATGTTGTTAACCCTAATCATAAACATTAAATAATAAATACCTGATCCTGTGATTCGGCTTTTTTTTTATCTCGACTTTTCCCTCCTGTAAGACCCTAGTAAAGAGTCCATTTTTTTCTTTAATTCAGCTATTGGGAGGTTCATTTCCTGGCTTATTTTTCTCCATGCATCTTCCCTTAGTCCTCTATTTGTGTAATCAAGACATTGCGCATCCCAAAGTCGTCTATATTCACCATATAGTTGTATTAATTTAAGACACTGTTCTTTATCCATGACGCACAACCAACACGCAACGAATAAGCGAGGCAAAACACTACCGTCTTGAGTGAGCGCGGCAAACTTACTGAGGCGCCTTTGAGCATCGACAAAAACCGACAACGCTCGGCTCGGGCCGCGGCATGCTCGGGCGAGGCAGCGCGTGCGTTTGCCTCGGGCGAGGCACGTCTTGACCGACCGAGGATTTGCCTCGCGAGGCTGCCTCGCGAAGCCGCTCGCTTGGTCAGTACGCGGCTAATGAGGTATCTTTTATTGAAGGTAAAATAGGATCAGCGGTTTCACAAACGGATTCTACGGGCCTTACGAGCAGCGAAGTCAGAAATAACTTTTGTCAAAATCAATATTTGCAGCCAATTCTTGTTCAATCGACAATATAGCCAAGTTTGATAGTCTAGTGGAGCTCATAGTGGATCTGAGATAATTTTTGATTAGCTTCAACTTCGAAAAACTTCTCTCACAACTAGCGACACTAATTGCCGAAGTCACGTCAGATATACGAATCAAGATGACTATATTCGGAACCGAAATTCTCAGATTCAGTTTTTGAATGAACTGGAGGAGCTTCAGTGGTCCTTTGCCCCTTATATCTTCCTCTGATTCTGAACTGGCGACAAACTGCTGGAGACGCTTCCGCTCCATCTGCAACTCATCCTTGTCGATGTCTTCTAATACATGGGAAAGTTCACACTAGTACTTGCTGTCCAAAAGATTCGCTGGCGTCAAAAATCCAAATGGGCCAAATGGTGTTGCATGATTTGCTCAACCAGGGACAAGCGGTATGCCAACTGTTTGGTCTGGTTATGTCATTCGAATGATTTTTCGTAGATAATATGGCTATTGAAAATAGAAATGTTCAAAACCTTTGAAAAAGATTTTTTTATACCATTTCTAGCACCTCTTTCGCTCAATTAGGTATGGTTCCAACATTTGATCCTTACGATCTACTCCCCCCCATGTTGGTATTGTAGTCGGCAATGACAGAAGGCTTGAAATGAGCCGGCTTACCAGGCTTACCCGCAAAACGAGTAACGCCAGTGTTGTGATGTGTAGAAATTGTATAAACCGTTTTTTTATATTGGTACACCATGACGGCCACATCACCAGAATGACGCGCTAGAAAGGTCTGAAATTTCTTGAAAAAAGTGAATGGAAGTATTCATATTTATATCATTTTTTGGTTAAGAATGAAGTAAGCTTGCTTTTAAAAAGCATAATTAAAATTATTTTCATCAAATAGTATTTATTGGACGTCCCTTAACATTTGTCACTAACGTTGTACAAAGACTAAATTATGCTGCGTTACTGTAAAAAATTGAAGATATAATGTATGGTCGTATAGTGTCCAATATGTCGTTAGTGTATTTGGATGAGCCCGATCTCGCACGGTTATAAGTTTTCGAGTATTATTATTTTTACTTTTACCATTGCAAAATATTCTGAAAGGAGTCGCTTAAAAGTTGATTCGCCCAGATACTACACCAATGACTTGGCCAATGGCTAGAATTACTAAGGTTTTTCCTGATAATTACGGGAAAGTAATAATAATATCATCACTGACAGGACTATTGTAGCCAATAGACTGACATTGTGTTGATAGATCGCCAAGAGCGTCTTGCAATGATTGTTGACGTCGCTATCCCCCATGAGGCCCCCTATAGTACGGTCTGTTTGGCGGAATGAAGGGGGGAGCGCCGAGCTGCACACGATTGGTTCGTCAGTCAATGCTCGTCTATTGGATTTTTGCGTGTTATTTGGCTACTGTGATTTGGCCAAAAATATACATAAAATATAAGGTATATTATAGTGGTATAAAAAAAAAAAAAACATGCGCGAGCTTGCCCCCACTACTGCCTATCTCTGCTCACCATTCGTGCATCATACTGTAGGTACAGACAGATTACTTCGATGTCACAAAACTACTATCTAAACTGGGACGAGCCTGTATTCTACTAGGCAGCAGCACCCGATAGCTGAAGTTATTCATGTTCATGTAAGATCCTTAGAAGTTAAAAAATCCCATGGCAAAACACATAAAACTTCAATCACAAAGATATGTATTCTGCCATTGAATTAAATATTGTACAATAACTTTTGTTAAAATATATTGTAAAATCTTGTTTCAAAACTATTTAAGTAAGGTTGAATCAAGTTTAATATATTAAAACACACTTTTATTTCTTGACACAGACTATATTCAAATTATATTTATACCTACCATCGATACAAGAAGCATTAATAGTATAGACATTATATTTTGATTCACTTAACAAAATATTCCTGCAATCATATAATGTATAAAACTTTGTTTTAAATTAAAAAAAAAAACCTTTACCAATTTTCTTTCCTATCCTCATTAGGTTAATAAAGAATCATAGCGAGATTTGTAAAAAAAAATAAAGATTTTTAGACATTAGAATGACATTATAATTGATCCTTGGTGCCTAAGGAATAACTTGAGCCATTTAAAATATTTTTAGAACTCCGGGATAAAAATGCGAATTTCGATGGCCTGCCGGCGAATCGTGACTATTCGCAACCAAAACCGTTATGTTGTTGTTATGTTTAGCGGGGTTTATAAAATATTTCATGGATATTAACATATTCATCATCATCATCATCAGCCTATAATGTCCCACTGCTGAGCACAGGCCTCCTTTCACAAATGAGGGTGAAAGGGAATGGGCAGATACTCCACCACGCATGCCCACTGCGGATTGGTGGAGGTAGGCTAGTGGTCAACCTACTGTTGGAATTTTTCAAGCCGCCTAGGAGGCATCCAACTAGCTTAACGACTATCACAATTAAGTGATAACCGGGACCAACGGCTTTACGTGCCTTCCGAAGCACGGAAACGCTCGATTTGAAATACCACTAGGCGGTCACCCATCCAGGTACCGACCACGACAGACGTAGCTTAACTTAGCCGATCGATTAAGAACGGCTAATCATGCTACACCACGAGAGCTTCACATATTGATTAACATATTGCTTGTAATGTATTCTCAACATTGGAAGTGAATCAAAACCCTCTAAAAGATTTTATTTTTTTGGTCAAATCAATGTATGGATCTCGCCATGATTCATTGTTATGTTTATTAGCACAAAGACTTTTAGTAAATTTGTCTGCTGGCATAGAAGTTTGTAAATAATTATCTTTAATTTCTTTAAACACATTATCGAATAAAGTGATGCCGTAAATCAGTATGCTTTGTACGCTTGTGGAACAATGGATTTGAAGCTAATTTCAAAGAACTCACTGTACAAGCTCAATGGTTTTCATCAAAACCATCAAGTGCTGACATTTTTTTTAATAAATTGCTTCCTTACTTGCTTCTGAAAGCGCCATATATTCGGCTTCGGTACTAGATATAGCCACAATTATCTGCTTCCTAGACTCATAATTTATTTGAAACCACCTACTTAGGCGCATTAATTTTTGTAATGGCCTACATCATTTGACATCGACAGTTTTGATTTGGCACCGCGGCTAGTGTTGCCACTTTTCGATCGCTGTTCGACCAAAACGCAGTAGTACCAAGTTCTTCACACATGACGTCAGCACTAATGGCGATGCCCGAGTGATCGATCGCCGTTATCATTGGTGAAAACATATCTGGCAATACCGTCAAAAGTAATGATCCGATCCATTCATCCGTGATCTCAAAACCTGTCCCCATTAATTTCTGCCCAGTTTCAACCACTTGAGATACGTAGCTTGTCATAGAATCGCAGTTATCGAGACGTATAGAAATCGATGTTCGAAGCATACTGATTTTCCCCTGTCATCGAACAACTTCTTCAATTTATTCCACACCTCGGTTACTGTAGTTTCATTCTTGATATGCGCGTATAACGAGGAGTCAATAGTTATCACTAGCTTGATATTCGTCCTCGACTGCAACACGGCTCGTCGACGGCTGAGGTTCGTCCTCCTCCGCAGAACTGCTCGTCGAACATAGAGGTTCCTCCATGGTCAAACGTGTAGGCAATAAATCGAAGACCGGGATATTACGTGCAAGAGTCAGTCGATTAGGCAAAAATCAGTGTCCAGTGTACAAGCGTAGGTCAATCGTGAATGCAAACAATCAAAGTCCAGTTGAAAAGCCAAAGTCGTCGAAGAAAACCACAACAAAATCACCACGAAGCATCTTGGTGCTTCGTGGTGATTTTGTTGTGGTTTTCTTTCACGCAACTCAGGAAGAAACGGAATGAACAAAAATCAAATGAAACTGACAGTCAGACTGTCATATATGTATATGATATTATTTCTACTACAGAATTTTCATTGAGGGTAAATGTTGAAGTTTACCACTTAGGTGGCAAACAAGCATACGGCCCGCCTGATGGTAAGCGGTTACCGTAGCCTATGGGCGCTTGCAACACCAGGGGTATCACGCGCGCGTTGCCGACCCTGCAGAAATCTCTTCACACCCCTTTTGAAGAACCCCATGCTGTACTCCATTGGGAAAACCACGGCAGGGAGCTCATTCCACAGTCTGAGCGTCCGCGGAAGGAAGCTCCTTTGCGCCCGCACAGTACGAAACAATTCAGGTTTCAATATGTGAGGATGGACTCCCCGTCGATGGCGAGAGTTGCGATGGTAGAAAGTAGCCGTGGGCATCATCTTAAACAATTCTTCAGAACACCGTTCGTTGTACAAGCGGTAGAACACACATAAGGAGGCAAAGTCTCTCCTCAGACTGAGGGGCTCTAAACCGCTTGTGAGCTCGGGATTGTCGACAATTCTTATGGCACGTCGTTGAATCGAATCTAAAGGATCAAGCTGGTATCCAGGTGCGCCCGCCCATAGATGACAGCAGTACTCCATATGAGGCCGGACTTGCGACTTGTAAAGTTGCAGCCTTTGCCCCGATGTGAAGTACTGCCTCGCTCTGTTCAGCACTCCGAGCTTTTTGGATGCCAGCTTTACCTTGCCTTCTATGTGACTTCGGAACAAAACGTCCCGATGCTTTTGCTGATGTTCAGGGACGTGTTCTGGAACTGTGGAGCCACAGCAAATGGGGTTTTCTTAGCGGTGAACGCGCAGGCTTGGGTCTTGGTGGGGTTGAAATGGATTAGGTTTAGTCGACCCCAATCGGAGACACTAGTTAGTGTACTCTCGATTTCAGACACCAGCCGTTCGCGGCTTTCCTCAACCTCGGAACGAGGGATATTTGCACGGCCCGTGTAATGGGTGTCCCCTGTACTGTCGTCTGCATAGCAATGAAGGCCGTCAATAGACAGCATATCATTGATATGCAGTAGGAACAGTGTTGGGGACAGCACAGAGCCTTGCGGAACGCCAGCATTTATGTCCATGCTATCTGAGCTACCGTCGACGACGGCTCTTATGCATCTGCTGGACAGAAAGCTGGCAATCCATTTGCACAATCCCTCGGGAAGCCCGTATGATGGTAACTTCGTTAGAAGACCCCTGTGCCAGACCCGATCGAACGCCTTCGCCACATCTAGGCTCACTGCCAATGCCTCACCTTGACTCTCGATGGCGAGTGACCAACGGTGCGTGAGATACACAAGGAGGTCACCAGCTGAGCGACTGTGGCGAAAGCCATACTGTCGGTCGCTCAACAAATCGTGATCCTCCAGGTATCTCAAAAGCTGCGTGTTGATCACTCGCTCCGTGACTTTGGAGAGAAGGGAGGTGATGGCGATAGGCCTGTAATTCGTCGGGTCTGATCTATTACCCTTTTTGGGCACTGGGTGCACATGGGCAGTCTTCCACGAAGACGGGACTTCCTTTTTGGTGTAGGAAAGCGCGAAAAGACGCGTCAGTACTGGACACAACTCAGGAGCACACCGCTTCAGCACCTCGCCGGTATGCCGTCTGGCCCACTCGACTTATGGATGTCCAGAGAAAGCAATTCCCGCCGGACCTCCCGTTGGGTAATGCTTATCTCCGGCATGGAGCTGTCACACCGCGGAATGGTAGGCGGTGTGGCGCCCCCATCATCCAAAGTCGAGTTCGAGGCAAAGATAGAGCCTAAAAGGTCAGCCTTCTCTTTAGCACTATGGGCCAAGTTCCCGTCCGGCTTACGTAGTGGTGGCAAGGACGACTGGCAAAAGTTTCCCTCAGCAGCTTTGGCAAGAGACCAGAAAGCGCGACTCCCAGAGGGAAGGCTAGTCAGCCTCTCACCAAACCTGCCGACGAAATCGAACTTAGCCCTGGCAATCATACGCTTACTGAACCTCGAGGCAGCGTTAAATTTGCGTTTCGCATCAGAGATTTTAGGGTCCTGATTAGTTTGGGCCGTGGTCCAAGCCTCATACAAGGTCTGCTTATTTTGTCTAGCATCCTTGCAGGGCCGATTAAACCACGGTCGCTTCTTCACCCCTACAGCCACTAGCGGGTTTGGGATATAACATTCCATTCCCGCCAGTATCGCCTCAGCGACGGCAGCTGCACAGGTGTCAGGATCATCTGATGCGAAGCAGAGCTGCCTCCACGGGTACGATGCGAAGAATTCACGCAATCCATCCCAGTCTATAGTGCCACACGCGTCGACGCCCGGGTGACCGGATCAAATTGGTCGACGCACAAGGCACATGTGTCCGGACGAGACAGTGGTCCGATGAGCCGAGTGGCGCATCCACTATCACTGTATATCTGTCCGGTCGCGTAGTCAGCAGAAGGTCCAGTAAGGAACTAGTATGGCTCTCAATATCTGGGATTCTCGTAGGAGAAACAACCAGTTGTGAGAAGCCATAGGCCAGGGCAAAGTCGTGAGCAGTCCTACCCGCGAAGTCAGTGGACCGAGAACTAAGCCACTCAACGTGGTGAGCGTTGAAGTCTCCTAATATCACTAACTCCGCGGAGGGGTACTGCTCCAGTACTTTGTCAGTCGTCAATTGCAGGTGCTCAAATAAACGGATTGTGTCCGCGTCACCGCTGTGGGACCTGTAAAGGCACGCGTAAACTTTGATGTGGCCACCGTGATCTACGCGCGCCCACAAAATCGACAGGTCCCGGTCTTCTAGGCCATGGAGACGGCGACAGCAAATTTCCTCCCTGACGTACATACATACCCCGGCACGGCGCACAAAGTTGTGCTCCAGCTTGTACCCGGGGTAGTGTAGATACGATGTATCATCAGGGCAGGATATTTGCGTCTCCGTGAGAAATAGCAGAGTCGGCTTTGCAGTCTCTAGATGTTGGTGGACTGCATTGATGTTCGAATGAAGACCCCTGATATTGCAAAAGTCCATAGATAATATGGACGGGGAAGCCGCTGACAAACGTTTTCTTTTATTTCGACGGGCCATTTAAAAAGGAGATGAAGAGAATTTTAAGAGGAGGTACTATGCCGGCAGCGGTAGGGACAAAGCACAGTGTCACTCCGACAGAATGCTGCTCAGGTGATACAGTTTGTTGGTGCGGCAGCTGGAAGGGCCCCCGGTCCCCCCCTGATACAGTCGGCCGGGTCCACTCCGGTCTCCTCCTCCGGCACGACCAACTGCACCAAGGATTATGCGCGAGGCGGCGGGTCAGCCTCCCAGGGCAGTAAGTGCAGGTATTGGAAGCTGTCTGAAGTGGATTTATTACTTGGTTGGAAGAACTTTTTTCATTAACAATCAACACGTTATTAGACTTTTCTTTTGGTTCGGGTCTGTTCGTCTCTTTTGAAGTTGTGGATTCTGCGGCACCTGAAGTTGAACAGCAAGATTTCGAAGGTATTGCAACTGAATCTGTTATGTTGGAAAAACTCGGCTTATCAATAATTGATGTGTTATTTGTTGTTTCTTTTGATTCTTGTCCGCTAGTTAGGTTTGTCAATATATTCGGTGTAGATTGTTTTGGTTTCATTTAAAGGAACTGAATTTGCAACATTGTTATTACGATTTTCCACTAGATTGGAAACATCTTCTTGAATTAAGTCAATTTCAGCATGAACTCTCTGTTTATTGCTAGCCCATATTATATACAGTGACGTGTCATTTAACCGAGAATTTAATTCATCTCGACCTTTATAAAAGAGTTCATCGAAAAACTGCAACTTTTCTGTCCCTAACTTTGCCACTATTTCCTTTTCCAAGAAATGCAAAAAGAGTGCCTGTTCTGTTGCTACTTGCGGGTTTTGTCGAGTTTTTATTTTAGTTAGATCGATGTAGTCTGGGCCAAAAGGATACAAACCACCAGCGCGAAAACCATTCTTAATGGAATCTTTAGTGAGCGATTGCAACGCTGTTTTAAGGACAGGGGCAAATTTATCTTTTGTAAAATTTTGTAGTTTCCAGTCCATTACTGCTTTTTTCCAGTATGATTTCAGTGGTCTGAATATAGCCAAATCCATTGGCTGTAAAATGTGTGTAGTTTTTGGGTGTAATGCTATGATTTCTATGCCATTTTCAGCACAAAAATTTGACAAATGCAGGGTCAAATGCGATCGATGCCCGTCCAAAAAGAACACTACAGGTTTTTGGATATTTTGCTGTAACAACCATGTATTAAAAACGTTCGCTATGTATTCATAAAACGTGCTGGCACACATCCAGCCACTCTGTGAACGTCCACTTGCCAAATCTTCGGGAAACTGGGAGGCAATTGTGGACGGAATTCTCTCATAAGCAAATACTACCATGGGTGGTGCCAATTGCCCAGCGGCGTTTCCATTAATTAAAACTGTTCAATTATCTTTATCATCTCTCTTAATACCGTTCTTTGTTTTATCATTATGTACCTACCATACAATATTGATTAAAGCAAAAGTAAAGTAGATACAACATAATTTACCTTTTATTTGAATGAATTTCATGTAAATCTGCCGTCTGAATTACAATATAGACATTGAAATACATATAGCTCCTTAACGACTGCGCGGCCCATTATGAAACTTGGCATGAAGTATGAACGAAATATTGGCTTTTTACAAGCTTTTATTTAACATGCAATGTATGTATTTAATTATATTCGCAATTAGTCCGAGATAACTATGTAGTATCGTCTTCTCTTGCTCATAATTCGCGTAGTTAAAATACCATATATAAACAAAATTATGCACCTGGCAACTCTATGTACAAATGTTATTCGTTGTTTCGCGCTCATCGCATTTGACACAGAAAAAGTTAAAAATATTAAAATTTCAATTTTTATTTCTAAAAACCTCTTGTTGTGGTGAAATAATGTATGTAATAAATAATGAATGATGTGAAATAAACGAAAGAATAGTGTGAAAATTCCGAAAGCAAGCAAAGAAAGAAGTTTATCAGCGTCGAAAAAAGGCTTGCGTGATATGAGAAGAAAAAAAAGCGTTCAAATGATTAAAACGGGTAAGTTTGCGTTAACGGCTGGGTGTTTATATTGTGTCTACGAAAAATATAGATGTAACGCGAGACCACTATCATTGCCGCGCTGTAGGTACGTCTTACCAGGGCTCTCGTGATTGTAATAGGAGTTATCAGTTTTCCGTTTAATAGCACTAAATCTTCCACTGCTTAATTAATTTCAATTATTTCTGTCGTACTGCAACTATTACCCACTTATTTACATTATACTTTTGATTTTTTAAATTATTATATTTTTTGTACTTGCTCGCCGATGTTCGTAACTCACACGTTACAAGGTGCCGGCAGAATATCAGTGTTGTGGGTAGCCCACAACTTTATACTGAGTCGGGAATTAAGATTCTACTACGCGACGCACAGTTTATTTTTGATTGTTGATATATTGTTGATGTAATTTCAATACTTATTTCTTAATTGTATTATTGTGTTCCTTTTTAGGTACCTATCTGTATTTTGTGCGTTGTGTTTTGGTAGAAATAAAATAATTTCGCGTTTTTCTAGGTCAGCTGTTAAATTGCTAACCAAAGATTGACGTTTAATACGCATGTGAAAAAGATTGCTGAAGAAATTTTAACCAAATTAATTTATTATTTCGAAATATAATATCGATCACGATTATGTTTGTGTCCTGTATTTTGATATTATTACTGCACTAAATTCTGTACCTAACTTATTGGTGAATACCAATATATTATTACATGAGACTGGATGTTTAATTTCAACCATAAACCCTCTTCAATGGTGACTCCGTTCGTTGAAAAAGTGATATACAAACATTGTTACAAACTAATGTGCGTCGCAATTAGGGTTGCCAGATCATAATTTGATAAAGGAGGGCAGATGGGTCTAAAAAGGAGGATTTTCTATAAAAAAGGAGGACTTTCACAATTAAACGATTTTTTTGTATTATTTTACTTTATTTTAATTATATTTAGCTGAGCTGCCAATTTTTACAAGAAGTTCTTGGTTTTTCAACAAATAATTATGAAAATCTTCACATGTCATGTTTTTGAAGTTGTATTGAGTAAGAATTACAGATTTAACTGACTGCACACTAAGTCTGTTCCTCTCTTTGCTCCACTGAGTATTAATCAGTGAAAAAACTCTTTCCACGTTTGCGTTATGTGCACTTATACAGAAATAAAATTCGCAGATCTTGAGCAGTTCTGAGAAACATTCAATGTTTTTGGCACTTTTGAAGTAAATTGTCCACTGCTCGTGCAACTTCAAATCATAATATGTCTCATCATTATCTGATTTTGATTTAAGAAATGAAATCAAGTTACAAAATTGATCATGTAGCTTAACATCGTCAATCTCAACACCTCTGATGCTCAAGAATTCAATGCATGAAACTAAATCATCATATTTTAGGTTTTCGTTCTCTTTCACCAATGTCATCCACTCAAAACATTTGAAATCTTCTAAGGGCTTTATCCATTCCATCAAGTAATCTTCACAAGCCTTGTAAACACTGAAAAATTCGTTGGAAATGGACTCGGCCTCGTCATTATTGCGAAGCAGCTGACTTACGCTTAGTGGCAAAAAATTGTTGTTTCTTCGATTTCGAAGCATATGAAGCACGGATTGAAGTATCTTTGAAATTTCCAGAACGGAATTATGTTCCTCTTCGATTTTTGCCAAATTTGCTTGGTAAATAGACATAAGAGAATGTGTAAACCATAAATATGCTTCTGAAGTTGTGTTTTCGAAAAGGATTTTATTAGGTATGGTGTTGTTCTTTGGCTTAAGAAATACTCTTTCAATGCTGGATAGAGCTTCAAAATTCTTTCAACGCATGGAAACAGGCTAAGCCACCTTGTTTTACTATGCCTTAGCAAAGGCTGGTAATTGATTTCGACGTAGTCGCAAAACTCTTTTAGGGACTCTGTTCTCACTGTGTACACAGAAAAATAATTAAATATTTTTAATATTATTGACTCAATGTCCAGTTTCATCAAATCGACACCATTGCGAAGACTGTTATGCATAATATGTGCAGGGCAGCCGAATCCTATAAGGTTTTCTTTCTCCAAACTTTCTTTTAGGCGCGTAAATACGTTTTGACCTGGGTTTCTGTTCACACCCCCAAAATTAACATTCGCATTATCGCCAATAAATGCCACACACTTTGGGGTTAATTGGTACGTATTGAGTGTTTCGTATATAAGATTCGCAATGGAAAGCGAAGTTTCGTTCGGTAAACTTTGTAAATCAAGAATTTTCGTTTCGATTCCATTTCCAGTCCACTTGAAATATTGAATCAATATAGGAAACAGTTTTTCTGCACCGTGGTTGCTGGCGTCTGTGGCAACAGAAAGACATGAAATGTTCCTCAAAGTTTCGATGATCGTCGTAATCGTATGTGGAGCAATAACTTGATTTACTATAGCTTCCGTCTTAGTTTTTCCGCATTTAAGATTTTTCGCCGTTTCGGAATCAGCAAACATTTTTCTAGTCAAGCTCGCCGTACATTCCATAGAATTGTACGACTGATGATGCTTTACCGTATGGAAGGCTAGTGTTCCTTCTGCAGCATGGGTATTTTTGAGGGTCATTGAAGTAGAAGGTTGAAAATAGTTGGTTACCTTAGAAGAAGAACCTGCTGCTCGTATCATCTTCTTATGCTTTTCCGTAGCTACGTGCCTTTCTAAAACAATAGTGCCCTTGTTGCCTACATCCACATGGCAGTCGCAAATAGAACATTTCGCGTCAAAGTCGTCTCGCCCGCTAGTAAAACACGGATATTTGGCTCTTAATACTTCCGTAAATTTACACTTCCGCTTACTCATAATGAGTACGTAAAATATACTCAAATATTAAGTAAATATTTGATTTACTATACACTAGGATTCTCGTCGTGCGGTCGTGCGAGCGCAATAGTAAACTAATTGAATAATGAATTACAATAACAAACGCCGCGTCGAGTCCGAGTGCAGACGACAGACGGGTGCGGGCGGGTTCTGTGGAGTGGAGGGGGCGGTGGCGCACGCATGCGCGCGGTGAGTAGAGTAGTTGCAGCGGCATCTACCGGCTGGCACGCACGCTCGTTTGACTTTTGACCACGCTTCAGCATGCAAGTCGTATGTCACGAAATTTTCAATGACATGCTGCAAAAAGGAGGACTTACAGTAGGTGTGGGAGGACGGGAGGACAAAACATGAAAAAGGAGGACATGTCCTCCTTTTGGATACCATCTGGCAAGCCTAGTCGCAATTAGCTACCTTTAAACCGCCATTACGTATGAAGAACTTTATTATAAGCACAATAAAATGTGAAACACGTTTGGAAGACTTATCTGATGACATTCCCCAATCACATTTGATTGTTTTTATTTAGAAATCTAGATATGTTTACTAAAACTAGTACATATTTATTATTTTAATCCTTTTGTACTAAAACTGTTGTTTTCTTCTGTAATCACATTATTATAATATGAACAGAAGTATCTTTCATACCTAGATACTATACATTTTTAAGTAAGTAACCATATTGAATCATATTACTGTCAATCAGTAGCGGTTTCAAGCAAGATATTGAATTATATTTTTTTTTGTATTTCATTGTTTATTACTAGTTCACATATTATATATATATATATGTCGGGAGGGACATGACATCATCATATGGGTGCTACAAAACGCAGGTGACACCTAGAGCTAGCTTCGTGTCGCTTCAGCAGAGTCTCGGTGGAGCGATTGAGGGGAGCAGGATCATTCATTCCATGATCGACACTCGGAATAAAAGTACGAGTGTGCGGTAGTCGCGTGCCGAGGAACTGTCTCACGTTTTGATAGTGTCCATATAGTGTAATATTCTATTCTGTATACGCCCAGTGATTAATTGAAAGACATTGAATGTGACTATATTGTAAAGACGTTTATAGTGTAAAGAAAATTATTGTGAAAGACAATTAAAACCGAATTGTAACTGTTATTGTGTTAAATCTTATTGGAAATCCCTTGATATTATCAAAGATGTCGGATACAGATCACTCTCGGCCTCCTGTACCGACATATATATATATATTTGTGTTATAAGCTTTGGCTGGGTTTTACTTTAATTCATTTTATTATTTAATAACTGCTTAGTATCTGCCATACTTCCTAACCCAGTTATATGTTGCCTTATAAGTTATAGTGAACTACTTGGAAAAAAAACTACTTTGAAAACCTTCTGCCTTTCTCCGGCACCTTCGCTCGCTGGCTGGAACGGCCGTCGGTGACGAAGGCATTTTACGCGAGGTATGGATGAGCCGCCTGCTACCAGAGGCGCAAAGGCTCATCTTGACTTGTCACTAGACAAGGTGGCCCAAATAGCTGATGCTATCGTCGAAACCCCTACGACTTCTACGTCAAATGTGCACGCTGCATCTGCTCACACTGAACTCGACAGTATCAAGAAATGCCTGCTCGAGTTGTCGAAGAAGGTCGACGCCCTTACCGACGAGCGTGCAAGGTCCAACTCGCGCTCGCGACCAGCAGGGAAAAGCCAACAGCAGTCAGTAGTGGCGGCGTCTGACTGTGCGGACCACACAGGCCGTCGTATATTCGTTCAAGACTCTGGGACCAACATTCGATTTTTGATTGACACGGGCTCAGATATCTGCTGTTACCCCCGTCAACTTCTCAAGGGTCGTTTCAACCCCACTGAGTTCGACGTTCGCGCGGCCAATGGTAGTGCGCTTAAAACTTCCGGCAGCATTTCCTTGAATTTGAACCTTGGACTGCGCCGTGTTTTCTTGTGGAACTTTATAATTGCTGACGTGGGTACACCTATAATAGGTTCCGACTTTTTGGCTCACTACCACCTTTTGCCAGACTGTCATAATAGGAAGCTGATAGATGGCACCACGAGCCTGTCCCCGCGCGCTACCATTGCACAGGTAACGCAGCCCAACGTAAAAACAATTATTGCTGGAGACTCGCCATTTATAATCTTGGTTTCCTGACATAACAAGGCCCCCTGGTGTCCACCGGACTGTCAAGCACTCGACGGTGCACCACATCATCACTACAGATGGGCGGGCCACCCGTCGCATGTCGCCCACGCCGCCTCGCTTCACAGAAACTACAGGCGGCCAAAAAAGAGTTCCATGACATGGTCACTTGTGGGACGGCGCGACCTTCGAGCAGTCCATGGTCCTCGCCATTACATATGGCAAGGAAGGGCCAAGATGGCTGGCGCCCCTGTGGCCCACAGGCTGTGGGGATTACCGCGCCCTGAACGCACGAACGATCCCCGATCGTTATCCCGTGCGTCATATTGGGGATTTCAGCCAGGACTTGGTTGGTTCTACTGTGTTCTCCACTGTGGACCTGGTCAAGGCCTATCAATAAATACCGGTTAGCCCCGTGGATATAGCAATAACCACGCCCTTTGGATTATATGAATTCCCATACATGACGTTCGGGCTACGACACGCGGTAAAATACGAAATGCGGGAGAAACCTTTCAAAGGTTTATAGATGAGGTAGGACCTGGCTTTCCTTACGTCGATGACATATTGGTGTTTTCTCGCTCGATCGAAGAGCATACCCAGCACCTTCGTGCCCTCTTTGGATGTCTGTCGAAATTTGGCGTCGTAGTCAACTCCTCGAAGTGCGTATTTGGTGCTGAAGAAGTGACCTTCTTAGGTCAACGGATTTCCAAATATGGCACTAGTCCGCCACTGGAATGCATCCAAGCACTAGAAAACTACCCCTTACCTAAGACAGTGGAAGGTTTGCGCAGGTTTTTAGTTCTTTTTCAAGGGCATTCATATTTTTTAAATGTCAGTTGTTTTTTTAATGTTATGTAGATCAGAGTGCCTATACTCCTAACTTTTAAAGAGGATTTTTCTTATGATACCTCTATGGTCAAAATACCTGTCAAACTGTTGATATTTATATCCAATTTGAACCTTACACGTACCTGATTTGACATCTTTACATTCTTTTCATCACAAACACTTTTGTAAGATTCTAAAAATATTTTATTTTCTATTATTTTTATCTTTTTTTCCTCTTTTTGTGTCAAAACTCTGACTAACTATAATTTCTGTTCGTAAATTTTGTTCTTTATTATTGCTATTTGGCATTTAGTTAGTCAGCTTGATCACATGTAAAACACTGATTGGAGTTGTTTAGGCATATTTCCTTTTTTTTGCGTCAATTGGTTTTCTTTATCGACTGTATTATCTAGTTTTTTTAGAATTATTTGTTGTTTTGATGTACTTGGGCCAGATGTTACTTCCGAGTCTACATAATCCTCTTCAGTAGATTCGCCAACACTCTTTCCTGCCACCACGTCAAGTTTTCGCTTTCTTTTGGTTTCATTCACACCCATTGTACCATATCGCATATCATTTAATAAAGTTAATACAGACTCGTCCACTGCTTCCCTATATCTATTGGTATCGCTTAATTGTACTGGTACTCGAGAAAGCACTTGTGTGGGTCTAAAGGATAAATATCGTTTTTTTTGTAAACCTGCTTTTAAATTAGTATCTGCATTTTCTTGGATCTCCTCCATTAGTTTCTTCAATAGTTTGGGGAAGCAACCCTTGGGCACGTTTCATTGCTGCCATCGGTTTTCTTCCACTTCAGAAGAATTTGTCGCCAAGCCGACTTCATTGGACTAAATAAGGTCACATCTAGCGGTTGAGTAAGCTGTGTAGTAGTAGTAGTAGTAGTAAATTATCACCTATAAGCAGCTTCTTTCCCGGTTTGTCGGCAAAGAATGTAATTACGATAGGAGTGCACCCAATCTTCAAAAATGTTTCCATCAAACCATCCTGATGCAGACCGGTTATATCGTGAGCCTTCAGGGCCATGAGACACCCATGTGTTATATAAATTTTGTGCTTTATACACCACTTATGATATTCTCCTGGAGAGTCTACTCCAGGATAATCTGCAACCTAAACCCTGGGAGAGGTACAAAGTCAGACAACGCAAGCAGTTGGCGGGGGAATCCATTACTGAGTACGTCGCAGAGTTAAAAACTCTATCAAGATACTAGCTGTCCCCCGCGGTTTCACCCGCGTTCCCGGGACAAATAGCCTATATCCTTCTCCATACCATAGGCTATCTGCATGCCAAATTTCATGATGATCCGTTGATTAGTTGCGGCGTGAAGGCGTAACAAACAAACTCACTTTCGCATTTATAATATTTATTATTATTATTATATAGGATAGTAAGGATATAGTTAGGATTACTAGCTGTCCCCCGCGACTTCACCCACGTTCCCGGGATAAAAAGTAGCCTATGTCCTTCTCCATACCATATCATGCTATCTGCATGCCAAATTTCATGATGCTCAGTTGAGTAGTTGAGGCATGAAGGCGTAACAAACAAACAAACAAACTCACTTTCGCATATATAATATTATTTAGGAAGTTAGGATTGCAATTTAAAAACAATTTTAGAAGACAACTTAAAAGATTAGTTTGTGTGTGGGTTGTATTATTTTTTGGAGTTCACCAACTTTTGCCTCATAAGCTAACTTTTCACGATAAAGTTTCTTGCGAATTGCTTCATTTTTTAATTTCAATTTGCGAACACTTTCTAAAGCTCCTCGATAACTCCTACATATTTTATTGTAACGAATTTTAAAGACAGGAGCTGCGCTGTTTTGGGACTTCGATGAACTTGGGGTAGCTCTTTGATTTTCGTTTTCTTTTTTATTCTTTTTTACTTTCTGTTTTCTCTTTTCTTCCCTCCATTGTTTTCTTCTACATTTTTTATCTTCTTCTGTCAACTCACTTATTTTTTTTCGACTTTTCTTAAGTCGTTCTAACTGCTTCTTCCTCTGCTCTTCAAATTTTTCAGGGTTTGTTTAAGTTTCTCCCGGTAGCGTTTAGCTCTTTCTGCTGCCGTGAGAGCCATGTTTACTGAAATATAGCAGACATACTTATATATCACATTATATACTTAATCAATATACAGGGTGAATTTTTCAACTGGGCGTGGATGGCTATTTCCGAAGCTATGAGGAATATCAAAAAACGTTGAAAGGAGTCTCGAGGCCGATTTTGACGAAAACTAAAAAGGAACAAATTCTGGGAAATAATCATATACAGCAAACTTAAGGAAAACGTATAATTACAAAAAAACTGATCAATCTTCAAGGCAATGACTGTATTCGAAACCTAAGTTAACCGTTTCTTCTTTGAAATAATGCTATTTTTCGTTCAACTCAATAATTTCGTATTGCTGAATACAGTGGGATTGCTGAGAGGTTAAATCCAGTGAAACATTGAAAACAATGAAATTTTATAATTTCGAATAAATTATGGCTTAGTAGAAGTAAAATATAGAAAAATAGCAATTTTATAAAAATCTGCTATTTTCTAAAGATTGCCGTATATATGATTACTTCCCAGAATTTGATCCTTTCATTCCTTTGATTTCCATTTTTTTAAATGTTAGGATGATGATTTTATTCCCATGTCAAATGTAACCCCAGCCTAATAGTTCCGGTGCGTCACAAAATGTTTCCAGCTATACATCATCATCATCATCAGCCTATAATGTCCCACTGCTGAGCACAGGCCTCCTTTCACAAATCAGGGTGAAAGGGAATGGGCAGATACTCCACCACGCGTGCCCACTGCGGATCGGTGGAGGTAGGCTATTGGCCAACCTACTGTTGGAATTTTTCAAGCCGCCTAGGAGGCATCCAACTAGCTTAACGACTATCACAATTAAGTGATAACCGGGACCAACGGCTTAACGTGCCTTCCGAAGCACGGAAACGCTCGATTTGAAATACCACTAGGCTGTCACCCATTCAGGTACCGACCAAGACAGACGTAGCTTAACTTTGCCGATCGATTAAGAACGGCTAATCATGCTACACCACGAGCGCTTCCAGCTATACAATACGTGACAATCCCGATGTGACGAATTCATACCTACAAAACTTCTAAAAATAATTCAAGCTGTTGTATTCACTTTATGACTTCTTCCGACTTGTTTTACAATAAGTTATAAATAGAAATGTCATTGTGTTATGCCAGATGAATTGAAAATTTGCTACATACCTCATAAAATCCTGTTACTATCTGGAACTCCAATTCAGCACCACCGCAACGCGCCCACTTTAGTCACAGATTTTGTTGACACTGAGGTTTAGGCATGGAAATTATTGCTACTTTAAAGGAATTCTCATTTGATGATATTATTATTTTTTATAGCATGATTTCACTTGCGATATATGATTTGCAATGATTTGTAACTTACGTCATCGATGCTGATCGACGGTATTTTTCACAAAATCATGTGCGAGTATCGCACGCAAGTGTCAAATTATCACTGATGCAAATTATATATACTTTCGTAGCAAAAAATTATTTTTCTATCCTGCTACATAACATGTTAAAGAAGTTAACACTTTATGACAATTGATTTAAGGTTTATTTTTGAATACTCTTAAAAGCTAATCAATGATAAAGTTTTTTTTTTTTTAATTTGTTCATGACCATGGATACAAAGTCCTTCAGTCGCATACATTTTATTTATATTCTTAAATATTCTTTATAACATGTAACAGGCTATGTCATGGACGGTAACAGATGTGACATATGAAAACAGAATCATATTCTTTATCACCTGCTACTTGTGATTTATGCCATGTCTACTGAGGTTTGTTTCAAAATGGCGGTTGACACCACAGACAAGATCAATGTTGCCAGAAATGAAAAATAACAATATTTTAGGGTAATATTGCGTTGAAGTATTGAAAAAATTATCGTGACGTATTCCGGAATTCCGGTTCTGTCATATTCCTGGGACAACAATAAATACAGTATTTTGAAATATTAAAACCCAAATTCGAAATAGAAAGCTCGAAATTGTATTTATGAGTTCAACATACGTCTACTGAGCCTAAAACAGTGATTCCATTTAATTTATCTAATCTTACCTGAGACTTGAAAGTTCCAAACATGCAGGTGGGACACGAATATTTTACACATTTTTTAATGTTAATTTTATGATATTTTAATAACAGTGATAATTGGGTTGCATATTTTAGCCAATTTTATAACTTAAACATGTAACTATTAAATAAATATGCAGTTTATTTGAGTACGGTGCATACAAAAATTATAAAAAATAGCTAAAGTGAGGGGACACCCCAAATTCGCTATGTACACCTTTTTTTAAAAACGCCCAGTAACATCACTGTTGGGGACCAGCAGAAATTAGTATATTGAGCCCCCTGAAAGATAGACTGTGTGCTGTGCTAAGCCCGGACAAATTTTATACCATTGTCGACGCAGCCAAATCCAGTCTTCCCATAAGAAGCTTTTCTTTTGTTTGGACTGACAAACATCTGTTCTTTTTTCCATTGGACTATAGCATAGTACTATTATCTGACTATAGGATAAACACTGTTATAATCAACTATATATGTATAATTCACAATATACGATCGCTTCAGTCCCATAACAGAATATTCTGTTATGGCAATAAGCTTTAAAATAATAATCTATGTAACTTGTGTGTAACTTTTTTCTTGTAATATTCATACTTTCACTTATGTAGTTCTTCGCAATAGGTTTATTGCAGGGTGAGGTTTGCATGGGTGGAGGTGTGAGTACAAAGTTAAAAGTATTATTCAAAATTAATAAACAAAACTGTGAACTTGTAATTATTGCTCTCTTTGTAATTTACTAACAAATATGATAAGCCAGCCTTCTGTCTGTTTATAGGTACTATTACAGTTAATCTACTAAACAAACAATAGTTATGTAAACAATAGTTGACACTCTGTCTTATAATTTGAAGATATATGTATGTAAAACTGTAAACTAAATGTCTATGTTGTCAGAATAAAATAAATAAATAATTAATAAATGTTTTTTTTTTTTTTTTTTTAATTTATTTACTCACACTTAATTACATAGTTTACAAAAAATAATATTCTGTCAAATCGCAGAACGATTTGTCGACAGTACAGTACAGTACAGTTTGAATAAATTCTTCTTTGGGTATTTCAAAAGCATTGCAATGCAAAATTTTAAGGCTATGATAGTTCAGTGGTAGTGACGTTGGATTCCAAGATGAAGGTCCCGGTTCGAATCCTACAATGAGCTAGAGCTTTTGGTGAAGGAAAAAATTTTTAAGAAACCGTAGTTGGCTACCTTGAGGAAGTTGAAAATCTGTCCTCAAGAACCTATCAGTGTGTTCCGACAGCTAGGCTGCACTTGAGAGCCAGTTCCTTCTAGGCTTTGTGTGCTTACCACCTTCGGCCATGTCATCACATACCTACCTTGGTGAGGTTGTGGCCAAAACACCGGCCTAGCTATACCTACACACATGAACGTATAAAAAAATCAGGACGGAGCACCGACTTATAAGAAGTGAAGCACTATATTTCCTACGTATGTGTGAGTAAAATCAGTACTGGCCCAAGCACGCACAAGTGATACTGACCCTTATTGTCACTGTCGACGTCTCAATGCGCAATGGCACCTACATGTGTGTGTAGTAAGGCTTACTTGGGGTGCTTCACTTCGCATAAGGCGACACTCCATGCCTACACAGTAAAAAAAGTGTTATATTATAGGTAATTCATTAATTATGTGGCCGACGCTCTCTAGACCCTTTCATTACTATTGGCCAAGCAGCCATGACAAGTAAACCTTAACTAATAAACTAATTTTCATCTCATTTCTTTGAAATTTAAAATTTTATGACAGGCAAAATCACAAAAATAGTAACCTATGCAAAACGATTCCAGAATCGTTCATTTTGACGTTTTGTCGCTGACAACCGATCGAACCAAACGTCAAATTGTTAGCGGAATACCAACCGAGCGACGATCTATGTTCGATTTAGTTACCGGAATCCGGAATACGCTTCAACGATACTTAAATCGAACTATAATAGAATCGTTCTCCAACCGTGCAAAATGTGTTACGGGAATACGAAAAGCAGTTTCGATTGATAAGTCGCTCAGAAGTCGTTGACGTTTTGTTACGGGAATCGGGCTACAGGTCTTATCACAACGAATAACAGAACACAAGTTAGTAGTAAAACAGACGGTGATAACAATGATTGCAGCAATGAAGACTTCGAGGAACCTATGTATCAAATGTCATATAAATAATTTATAACGAATTTTCCGTAGGTCTTCAAAATTTTAATGCTCCTATTTCAAAATTATGCAATTTAATTAATAATCAAACGAACTTACCTTGTACGTGAAGTTCGATTGTAATTGTTTGATATGCATCGTTCGAGGATTACACTAGTATTTGACCTGTAGTAGTGGACACTACGCTTCACCTTTACCACGTTTTTTAAAGCAAAAAAAATAAAAATAGCAAAAAACGGAACGCATACGGCGTTCTTCTTCCCGCGCCTTACAATAGCTGTCATTTAGTTTAGAGTTCAATCATATTTCGCATTTTTTGGGAGAAATCATTTTTTTCTTAAAGAAATAATAATTTCATGTTGGGTCAGGGTGGGACTGTGTAATCCTCGAACGATGCATATCACACAATTACAATCGAACTTCACGTACAAGGTAAGTTCGTTTGATTATTAAATGTGTTTAATGCATCGTTCTTCGGATTACACTAGTATTTGACCTGTAGATGTTTAGAGATAAAAGAAAATGCGAAATCAACCACCACTTATTTTAATCAGTCTTCAGTTTTATTTAAACTTATAAAATATAAAATCACCATTAACAAAATAATCAACTTCTATAAACGCAAATATTAATTATGTAATATTGAATCAACAAAGATTTTTCTGGGTTCTGTTATTACATCTCTGTTATCAAATACGAGAGAAGAATCACTCCACCCAGCTGTTCGTCTCATCGTATCTATACATACCCCTGCTCTTTGAGCGAATGATGTGGCCGCATGTCTAGTGCTATGAGCTGTAAATATATTGATATCAACCCCACTTTCCTCCAACACTCCCTTTATCCATTTACTAATGGTTAAAACTTATAAAAGGATTATCTTCTTTGCCCCTTAATCCCTTGGTTACATTTATATAATCTATGAGTGTTCTGACTGGACAAATATGAGGCTTATCAGGATAATATGGTAATAAAAGATTTGGCTGTAAGCAATGAGGTTTTGAACTTTTAATTAAATCCGGAATTTTTATGTTGACTTTCTCTGGAAAAATCTCTATATTTTGAAGCTTAATCAAGGATAAAGTCTGTACTCTATGTGCAGTAACCAAAGCCAAAAGCGTAACTAGTTTCTTAGATAAAACCTCAAGGCTTAAATTTTCATTAGGGAAGAAATTATGTAAGAAATTTAAAACTATTGAAGGATTCCAAGTAGAATCATATTTAGGTAGAGATGGCCTCATTCTAAAAACACCCCTTAAAAATCTTTTTATGGCGCTGTGTTCGCCAATACTTGGTCCCCCAATAAGAGATATGGCAGAACGATTGCAATTCAAGGTTCCATATCTTGCACCCTTATTAAATAACTAAGAACATTTTCTACAGTAGGTTCTAACGGATCCCAGTTATTTGTGTTTGAAAAATTATGCCATTGACGCCAGCATGCTTCATATTGCTTGTAAGTACTTTTTGCAATTGAAGCACACATTATGTCAAGAGCTGCTGGGGGAGTCCCTCTCTTTAATAGCGCTTGCAGCATAAAATGCCTGCCACCAGGGAAAGGTTGCGGTGCAACTTGTGGCTCTCCCTGGAAATAGATAAAAGTAATGATGTAGATCTCCTGAATGTTATATACCTAATCAGAAATAAGTAATTTCTTATACAGGGGAAACCATGGTTGGTTCGTCCAGAGGGGGACCACAACAATGCCAGTTGCATTATCATTTATAATTTTTCGCAGGCATTTTAAAACCATGCTGAATGGTGGGAATGCATAAAACTGTAAGTTGTGCCCTGAAATAGTGAATGCATCTGTTGCTAATGCTCCCGGATCCCTTTGCCAAGATACATAAGGGCATTTGTAGTTACTTCTACTCGCAAAGAGATCTATACTAGGTTGGCCAAAACCTTTTACTATTATTTCAAAGGTTGAATCAGCAAGCTCTCATTCTGTATCTTTATGTACTATTCTTGACTCTGCATCGGCAACGTAATTTTCCTTTGATGTTATGTATGATGCATAAACAAACAGTTTTTTGCATTCACACCAATTCCAAATGTCCTGTGCCACATTAAGATGAGCATGTTTTGTTCCACCCATGCGGTTTATACATGCCACTGCTGTGGAATTATCACACCGTAATAAATCGTAGTAAATCTTTAAAGCAAAGTAAGCTGCTTTTAATTCTAAGAGATTAATATGTAGCTCTTTCTCGGACTCAGACCAAGTACCACTAGCTCTTTGATCACCACAAGATGCCCCCCACCCTGTTTTGGAAGAGTCTGAAAATATTTCTAAAGAAAAATTGAAATTTCTAATGGGGTTGACTGATTCTGAAATATTATTTAACCACCATTGTAATTCAACAATCAACTTGTAAGATGGAACAGGTGCATTTGGGGGACGGCGTGAATTCAACACTCTGTTGGCTGTTACTAGAGGTGATATGTAGCATTCGTAAACATTGTGGTTCTCGGGGGTAACCTGTCCGAACGAACCTGATGGTACTTCACCATCTTGGGCCTGGGGGATAGCCGCCTCAGGTAAGTTAAATCTAACTTCTTCACCGCCTACTGTAGTGGTATTTCCAACACTTGTAAGGTAATGGTACAAATTTTCTGGTATTATCAAATCTTCAGCTAGTAGGTCTTGATGTTTAGTTGGATTCAACCTTAACTCTCCATTAATCAGAGTTAAGTCCAAGGTGTAGCAGTGCAGAATGGTACACATTGCATGCTGAAACATTGAGAATGGAAGTCTCCGATCTAAGCGGGGATCTATTCCTCTCAGTAATTCGTAAGTGCGCTCTATTTGATCTATGTACCCAGCAAACTCAAAATTCTGAGAATATATTTCTTGTACTGGGATTGAGCTAGTATGTGGTCCCAAATCATACATAGGCTCATCATTTGGCGGAGTTTCCGTCTTAGCGACAAAGTTGTAGGTGGGTTCTGGAGCCGGGGAATCCTTCTTCTCGGATCTTTTGCCTTTCCAGGCAGCACTGCGCTCGGTAGGACCACGCGGTTTCACGGGCCGTTCTTCGAACTCGCGGACTGTGTTCCAATCGGTTTCAACGTTTTTCCGTTGTTGGAATTCGTATGCTCGCCGCTGGCTTCTATTGCCTCCTCGCATTCCACTAGCGGGCTGACCACGCTGAAATGGTTGCGAACGTCCGTTTTCACGGGGATTGGTTCTATTATTCGACATCCTGTCGTGCAAAATTGCAATTAAAGTTTTAAAACGTCATAAAAACGACTTGGTATAAAATTCTAAATACTTTACTTTTTCAAATTGCTTAGTATGTGCCCAACCATATGCGATAGCTGGGCATGCTGAAGTTAAACTACCAACAAACTGAGCAAATTGTCTTATTGTACATTTATTGGTCTTCATACATTTTATTATCTTATCTTGTAATGCAAGTCTTTTTTCATCAGGTAATGAAACAACCATTTCCTTAGGAACAAAAGAGCTTTTTTCCATATTTATAATGAAACCAAGTGATTGAAGTAGTTGTACCGTTTTTCGCAAGTTTATTAAGCAATTAACTTGAGTTTCACCAAAAAGAAGCCAGTCATCGAGGTAAACTACTGAGAGTAATTGTTGTGTTCGGAGTCATTTAATCACTGGTTTCATTAATTTTGTATACACATATGGGGCAATATTTGGACCAAAAGGCAAAACATTAAATTGATATAGTCTTGAACAAAATTCAAATCTGAGAAATTTTCTATGTTTTTCATAGACACTAATCAAAAAATAGGCATCCTTTAAATCTATACTACACATAAAACAGTCTTTTGTAATTAGATTAAGTGCAGTACGAAGGTCCTCTAACTTGAAATGATCAGTATTCATAAAATTATTTAACTCTTTCAGATTAAGAATCATTCTTTTTTCTTCATTTGGCTTATCAATTAAAAAAAATCCTAGAAAGAAACTGGCCTGGGCATGGAGTACACTCAGAAATAGCACTCTTACTTAGTAACTTCTCAATCTCAGCATTAAAACAATCAAATTCAACAACTGTAGTTGGTTGGTTTAATGGAGCGACCTGTTGTGAGACATGACAAGAAAATGGTATTTTAAAACCCTTGATCCAAGAGAGTATTACAGGATCATTTGTTATATTAGACCATGCCTCTAGGTACTGGCTCAACCGGCCACCAATTCTTACCTCTGTATCACAAAATAATGGCACATTTAACGTCTGGCTGGATGTGGGAAATACTGCTGACGTGGTCTGTTTGAACGTTCAAAATCTGGCATGGCAAAGTTTGATTTCTTGAATTTCTTATGAGGAGTTGGTTTCGGTTGACTCAACCGACAGTAGCTCAACCGGGTTGAGCTACTGTTGCTTTCATATCCGTAATGGACTTATTTATTGATTTTACAGCTTTTAACTTCTCTGGTAACTTTTCCCCAAAGAGAAGATTGTCTCTAGTGGTATCCTTCAAGGCATCTCTGGTAGATTTATTCAGGGATGGAGTAACCAGGTTTCTCCTGGTATCTGAATTATCCTTGTGCAGATCACACAATAGTCGCCCAGCATCCACTAAATGTTTAATGAAAACATTATTGCAGTCCTTTGATGTCTGTGTGTGATATTGCCACTGACAGAGCTCTTCCTACAGCAGATATGGCAGAGCCCAGCTGGGCCTGATTATTTTTTAAGATGGTGTCTCGCTTTTGGGCACTTTCATTGACCGCAGCCTTAATTTCAATATTGAGATCTGGAGCGGCCAATAATTTCAAATTATCTGGTGGTAAGTTTTCTTTTATAATATCCTCCTTTTTCTTAGGATCTAGGCCCTTTTTTAGGACCTCCCATCGAGCACTTATCTGTGAGTGTAGGTCCGGGCCAAACTTTTCACCTGTGTCTGGGTCATCACCCAACAATTCCAAGATGTTTTGGTCCAATTCGGGCTCATTAGTAGTAACTGAACCACCTATGGCTGATTGAACCACAACCTCAGAATTATTTGTAATAATTTCTGTAAGAGAGTGAGAAAACTTAAATAAAGACATATACTATGCAAGGAAACAGCCTTGTAGACTGCACTCGAGCATATTTTAACACATTTTGTAAAAGAAACGTTCGCTTCACATTATGAAAGGAAACAACCTCATGGATTGCCCTCAATCATATAGTATATGAAGGCACCCTGTTATTCGCCACGAAAGGTAACAACCTCGAGGATTGCACTCAACCATGGTTTTGTCAGTTCGGGAATCTTCCAGATTACCCTTGAACTGCAGTGAAGAAAAGGGGACTAATAGGAATGTATGTTTAGGTACCTTCGTTTGAATCCGAACTGGAACTGCTTAGAACACGTATCCGTGTTCTTTTTAACTTTCTTAACTGTTTTAGTATTAGTTCATCCGATTTTCTATTTGGCATTGTGGATAATCTATTGATAATATCAATAAAAGTTAAATTGTAGACGCGGAAAAAAAATGTACGCGGCGCCGGTAACACGAAACGTCACAATGACAGCTATTGCAAGGCGCGGGAAGAAGAACGCCGTGTGCGTTCCGTTTTTTGCTATTTTTTATTTTTTTAGCTTTAAAAAACGTGGTAAAGGTGAAGCGTAGTGTCCACTACTACAGGTCAAATACTAGTGTAATCCGAAGAACGATGCATTAAACACAACTACATATGGAGCCCCAAATATGGTTGGCAAAACCCCTGATTTTCAGGTATTTTTCGGAACAAGAATCCTAATCACGATATTATATTTTACTTAATGTGGTTATAAAACGAATTAATACGATTCGATACCGGGGCTTGGTACACCGCCAATTCCAAGAATTTCTGACTGAAGTCGACGCAGATTATTCTGACTTTCCAATCGAAAATTTGGCGCAGTTGAGAACCGCTCTTGTCGCGGAGTGGGACAATATTCCACAGACAACGATAAGAAAGCTGATACCGTCAATGAGCAATATAATAGTGTGTACTATCAAAGCCAGAAGAGGCAATACCTCCTACTACTGCAGTGACATTTATCCAAAATGAAAAAAAAAAACAAACACTTGTTTAGGATAGTAGATACTCTATGATATATATGATATGCTATTCGGTTCTGTAGAGTAGAGTTGATCAGTGAAACATTCATAATATATTATCCTCTTTTAGGTTGCTGCAGCGCAGCGCCAAGCAGAGAGCAATGCAGTGATCACTGAATATATGAATAATGAATCGATTATTTAGACTATTTGTTTATCATCAGTTATTAAAATAAATATTTTTACCAATTAAAAATTTTTCTAAAGTGTTCTCGCTAAATCTATCTCATCTTAGAACCAAACCTTAGCAATATATGTTCTGCCTTTTTATTGTAATTTAAGTATTTTTTACCGGAATTCAATTTATCTGACACGTTTTTCTCATGATACTTTGACACACACTTTTTTCTTCGATATACAAAATTGGAAAATAGTTTGCATGTAAAACCTCTTTAGGCTCGAACATACTCCCAGCCCGAAAAAAGAAGCGTGCCTTCTAATATGGTCGTGGACACAGCGTACTCACTGCTCTTGTATAAACTCCTGTGCAATGCAAACATCATACATTATATTATATATATATATATTCTTTGTGCAGCACGATGTGTTAAGTATATAACTCGCTCTTTATCTTCTTTTAATGGTAGTATTTTCTGTTTGGCTCTTATTCCCTCGAGTTTGTATCCTTTATTCCTCCACCTGATATTATCCATCCAAAATGAGTTTGTGAGTGGTTGAGCTACTGGACTTCCTTTGATTAATCCATCCATAAGTATCTCACATTTCTATATTACCAGGGGTATGATAATTAGGATCGGCAAACATTAAATGTCGAATAATAGACCACGATTTATTATTAATCTTGGAAACAGGTTGTATATTTGTTATTTCGTTTACTACAAATGCTGTGCAAATAATTTTAAATGACCCACACCACTGACTTGTCCATCAACAGATTTTCTACGCAATTGCAGACGTTTCACAATGGATTCATGGAATGATTCTTGTGAACAAGGATCAATGAGAGCTCTAAGTGCTGGAGGCCCTTTGGTGGTATGAATATTAACAATAGTGGTAGCCATGAGGGCAGTTTGTCCTTGGATAGCTAAATTTGATTAGATAGATGTAGAATCTGTGTTTGCTTGAGTACTTGCATCAAAAGCGAATACCAGGTATGATTTTTTCAATTTGTATTTGCTTTTTTGGCCTCACTCCCGTGTTCCGCGAGCTCTATCTGCTTTTTATTCAGTAATCTGTGCTTCTCAAAATCTATTTCAAGTATGTTCCCACTTCCACTCAATTCTTCTATTTTCTCTTACATATCAGCCTTTGTAAACATATACTCATCTCCAATTGAAAACATGTCAGATGTAAAGTAATTATTACTCTCCATTTTTTGTATAGTAGTAGCAAGTTATTAAGTTAAGTTAATTATTCCAACTAACTGATTCTGCTCGCTCAATGAATCAATAAATTGTGAAATAATTTTTCTCTCTCAAATTCACATATCCATAGAAAATTAAGACAAAATAAAATTATTACCGATGGATCGTATCCGGCTCGTATTGGACCAAAATGTTCTCGTTAAATGTATCTCATCTTAGAATCAAACCATAGTAATATATTTTTACCTTTTTATTTTTATTTTTTACTTTTTATTTCTGTGGTGTGAATAGTTCTTTAAGTACTATGGTTGATTCAATTAAAAAGTAATAGTCTATGGCACGTTTGTAAGACAATGGCTACTGCAAGCAAATAAAAGTTTCGTGTTTTTTTCGTCTGATATATTTTATTTCTTAAACATGGTGCAGACCGATAAAAGGTAAAATTACCACCCAATTTAAATTTACATGAATAATGCCACGTCCGAATGGCGATTTTGGAAAGCGTTGTTCGAGGACTACCTAACGCTCACGGAACAGGACGAAGCCCCAGATTATGTGAAACTTTCTTTACTAAGAAACATGATGGGACCTGAAGCCGTAAAAAAAATTTGTGCTTTGCCCATTAAAGTCATCGAGGCAATACAACTCTATGTAAATCCTCGTCGTCGTCAACAATATGGCGAATCTTTCGACAAGTTTTTAACCGATTGCCGACACCAAATTACATCTTGTTCGTATGATAATGAGGAAGAAATGATACGCGATCATATTGTCCATACAGTGCATAAAAAATCTGTAAAGGAGGGACTAATTAAATGAAAAAGGGTCATAGATAAAGTAGTTAAATACTGTCAGACCAAAGAGCAGGCCAACAATCAAGTGTTACAAATGAAACCTAAATCTAAATTGCTATTTGAAGCAGGTAATAAGTATAATACTAAATCTAAACAAAAGGAAAACCCGTTAATTGTAGGAGACGCAAACCCTACACGGACCGAGGAAGTGTCCTGCATTTGGTAAAAAATACAATAAGTGCGTTTTATTAAACCACTTCGCAGTCAGCTGTAGACTTCGAGAAGGGTGCAGAATGGTATGAAACCATAAATATAGAGAATATAAATTGGATACTGGAGCCGACATTAGTGTTATGCCAATGTCCATTTTCAGAAATAAATAAAAAAAAAGAACAAAAAAGCAATCTATTACTAAGAATAAATATGATAGGAGAGCTAGGAGAATTTAATCATGTCACACCTCTAAAACACAATGCTAAAACAGACCCCTATATTCTCAACATGTACATAGATTCCCCATTGATTAATATTTATATACGAGTAGAATCACTGCATGGGAAGTCACTAGTCTCCTAAGAAGACCTTAGTTTAGGAGCTAGGGCCATCAATGTGTTTTTGTACCCTTATTAAGTCAAATAAAATTATTATTTAAACTGGGTGATCAAGTAGTCTATAGAGGGGAAAATGTGGCTTAAGGCAAAAAAATGAATATTGTAAAGAATTTAACGGTAATATTATTGTTCAGAAGGCTACTGATTAAAACCAATATTTAAATCAATTGTTTATTTCACATTACACATTTTACACTTTAGAAAATATACATTATAAGTAGGTATATATATGGCGAATGAAGTACGCCCCTACGCTATGCCCTATGGGAAACTACTGGCGGGAGTCCGCCCGGAGGGGGGCGGCGTGACGACTGCAAAAGGCAGCATCAGCAATTACAAACACAATATGTGTCGCCAAATTAACCCCCTCCTTTTTGAAAAAAAAATATTCAAAACTAAATAAAAAAAACTTACGTCTAACATGGTCACCCTACTGCAGGTATACAATTACAAAACAATAGTAGGTTATCACTGTGGCTATAAATAGTGATAAAGACTTGACAAATGTAAATATAAGTTGAATGTAAAATGTAAAAAAAATGTAAAGAAAACAATAATATGACCAAGTAAACGTAAAAGAAATGTAAAATATTAAAAAAAAATATGTAAACAATTAAAAATGTATAACACGCTGTAAAATAATAAAGTATAACATAGACAATTATATTACTACATAAATTGTTTAATTTATGAAGTTACAAACATGATAATAAAATAAGTAAGTATAAAGATCTACTTACAGCACAAAGTACGAGTTACAAATTAAATAAAAAAAAACAATATACGGTATTATGCTAACACTGGGTAATACAAACATGACTGTACTTAAGTCAAGCATATCCTGTGCTTGATGACGTTGGCTGTGCTGACTGAGGTATGGTTACAATTTTTGGCGATTGAATGTCTACCATTTCCTTTCTAAGCCAATGCTTTACGGCAGTAAAGCATAGCTGTCGCTCTGAAGAGCGACAGCGATTTCGGGCAAAGTAGCACAGCGATTTCGGAGCAATATCATCAATACCGCTATGAACACCAGAGCGTAAGTATTGTTACGAGCTGGGGTTCAGGATAAATAATGGTACACGAATTTACCAAAACACTGGTCACACTTTTATTAAAACACTCAGAAATTAAATAGTTCACTAGCACTTAACTGTATTTCACTTCGATGTTTACTCACTGATTCACTAAATCAAACTCCCACTCCCCTGTGCATTGTCTCGTATTTATAGGTACTTCATAAACGGCACCCGGAACATTCTACAATTTACCCGCGTATTCTACATGCCTACAGTGCTATCGGGAATATTCCAGAAGCCGGTAGCTATTCGGCGATAGATGGCGTTGCTTGATAGATGTTTACTCCTATACAATAACAGATGGCGTTACTGGGATTACCGCTATTCAATAACAGATGGCGTTACTAGTAGCAATTTATTTCTGATGACGTTACACTACCCCCTCCTTAAACATGCTCGTCCCGAGCAATGTGAATTCCATGATATAACGCCATCGAAATCCTTGGGGCTCTTCGAACACCAGCCAGCACCCGCCCCGCGGTCCTGGCGTTTACTCGTGTTCCTGTTGCTGTTGCTTAGCAGTGTCACCAGTCACCGTTGCTCTTCCTTCCCAGGGTCGATTTTCTTCCTTCCTGTAATTTCTCCACTTCGGGCAACTCCTCCGAAGGTGTCCCTTTTCTCCACAGTTGAAGCAACGGGGCGAGGCCACAACTCCTCGGGATCGATTTTCTTCTTTTCTGTACTTTCTCCACTTCGGGCAACTCCTCCGCAGGTGTCCCTTTTCTCCACAGTTGTAGCAACGGGGCGAGGCCACAACTTCCCTGATGCGGTGAGGTCGGTCATCGCGTCGCACAGCCTCCACTTCTAAAGCATGGGCTAAAGCGTCTTTCAGCGACTCTTGGTGCCCTACTACCTGCTCCTCTTGTCGGCGAGCTTGCTCCTCCTTATCCCGCTGTAGCTGTTCTTCTAGTCGGCGATACTGCTCCTCTTGTCGGCGAGCCTGCTCCTCCTTATCCCGCTGTAGCTGTTCCTCCAGTCGGCGAGCCTGCTCCTCTTGTCGGCGAGCCTGCTCCTCCTTATCCCGCTGTAGCTGTTCCTCCAGTCGGCGAGCCTGCTCCTGTAGCATTACCATCAAAGTGCCAAGATCTGGGGTTGCAGGTACTGCTGTTACATCAGGTGGGTCGGCAACTGGCAAAGAGCCAGTTGGCTGCTGGTCACCCGAAGTCTGCGACGGAGAACCTCCAAATCTCCTTTCATCCATCTCCTGCTGCCGCTGGCCCCTTGTACGGATACCCTCAGTGACTTCCTTTGGCATAACCGGCATTATTTATCCTACTACTTCTGACACCAATTGTTACGAGCTGGGGTTCAGGATAAATAATGGTACACGAATTTACCAAAACACTGGTCACACTTTTATTAAAACACTCAGAAATTAAATAGTTCACTAGCACTTAACTGTATTTCACTTCGATGTTTACTCACTGATTCACTAAATCAAACTCCCACTCCCCTGTGCATTGTCTCGTATTTATACTTCATAAACGGCATCCGGAACATTCTACAATTTACCCGCGTATTCTACATGCCTACAGTGCTATCGGGAATATTCCAGAAGCCGGTAGCTATTCGGCGATAGATGGCGTTGCTTGATAGATGTTTACTCCTATACAATAACAGATGGCGTTACTGGTAGCAATTTATTTCTGATGACGTAACAGTATGATTGTTAACTTGAGATTCAATATTACCACCATTTTAGAAAATAACTACTTCTTTGCTCAAATTTTTACCCATTATAACTTTCTAACATTCTCACATTGTTTTGTAAAATTAAGACATTTCATTGATTATTATTTATTACTGTTGTGGTTGACCTGAAAAAAAAGAGATATTAGTTTATTTTTATGGAAGCTGCTTTTGTTTTGCATAGGTTTATTTAATTTGGTTTGAATTTGTTTTACTAACATTTTATTCATTAGTGTGTTTCTTGCTTTCTATTTCTAATAAAGCTATTTCTAAATCCAGTTTTCTCATTCTTGATTCTGCAATTATATTATAAGAATGTTCAATCTCCAACATTTGTATTCGCGGGATAAAGTCTCCTATGTTTTACCCATACCATAGGCTGTCTGCATGCCAAATTTCATCGAGATTGGTTCATGACATTTTTAAAAGCAACTGTTTTGAGGTCGTTATTACGTATTGGTACCCATGAGACAAGCTTGCTTAGTTTGGGGCCACAGGATACCTAATAATTGAAAAATGATTTCGTATGCTACTAATTTAAGGCAAGCTCTGTTATTATTAAGTATTTAAAGTAGTAGTAGTATTATTGATAAATAAATAACTTTGTACTAGCTGTCCCCTGCGGTTTCACCCTGAGATTCCATACATAATTATAAATATGAAAGTAACTTGTGTCTGTTAACTTTTCACACCTAACCTGCTGGACCGATTGTGATAAAATTTGTCATCCAAATAGCCTATGGTATAGAGAGGGACATGGGCTACTTTTTACCCTAGGAACAGGAGAAACCATGGGGGCTAGTAATTATATGTACTTACATGTGTTGAGAACCTTTTTTAGTTTTCTTTGATCGAATTCTATATCAATTTTTTCTGGCCTGCTTGTCACTAAGAATATAATATATTTTGATAATATATCCTAGAATGGTTAAAATTAGAGTTATCATAAAGAATGTTATGTGTATCGCACAGTTTTAACATCAAAACAAACATTCTCGTCGGCGCAGGCGCTCCAATTTTCAACCCTTCCTTCTTCTGATCATCTATTGTAGAGTTTTTATTATAATATAAGCACTTTTATTTAACTTTTTTTTGCTCAATGTTAGTAGTAGCAGTTTCGTATTTATAATACGCGCGAGAACTTCATTTATTCCATTACGCGCAAGAGTTGTTGCTAATATGTAATATTCAAGGGTAATATTACATTATTATACGTGAAAACAACGCCAAAAACAAAATTATTGTTGATAATTTAGTTGCATCACCAAAATCTTTTCAAAAATCAATATTTGATTTTATATCATAATAGTATATACTATTTTAAATTTTAATAATTTGTAGAATAAATCAGCTATGTAGAATGAATGTTTTCTATAGATAATCTGTGGATATTATTTAATCATGGACTAGCTTGTGGTACTAACACATCCTCCGTTAGTCTGCGATTTGTAATAAGATCGAATTTTAGTCATAGGACCAACAACACAAGAACGTTAGTACCGTAACAATCTAAGACTTGTAAGTTATGGTTTAAACCAGGATGAAGATCGTTTTTTGTAATAAGACCGTTTGCGACTAATCGTGCCCTGTAACGTACATTATTAGAACTGTCATACTTCTTCTTAAAAACCCACTTGCACTGTACCACTGTACAATCTTGAGGATGATGAACTAGCTCCCACGCATCATTCTCATCAAATGAGGTCAACTCCTCCTTCATGCTTGCTCGCCAAAACTTGTTCTCCGGTCCATTTAAGGCCTCTTCGAGCGTGATCTCTTTATCATCATCATCACATTCTGTGATATACATTGTTACAAACAAACCTATCAGGCTGCTTTCTTACTCGTTTTGTACTAGTAGTCTCTCGTGTACTTTGCTCCTCCAGTGTAACATCGGAGCCTAGAGTTGCATTGAAGAAACTATCATCTGAGGTACTTACTGAAGAAGTTTCTGTATCCATGACATACGTGCTGTCAATCTTCTCTTCTCCTGAACCTTCACCATTTCTCATTTTAGTTAAACTAGTACTGTTAATGTGCCCCAAGCGTCGGTGCCATATTTCACTCGATGCTATTGCAGTTGCTGCTAATAACTGTTCTGTTTTCGTGTATAATCTATACACACCTGAAACTAATTTTGCGTCACCAACGAGCTCTTTCTGTTAATTATAGATGTAGCAAGCATTTTCCTTGAAAATAACACTGTTGCCATTCTCGATCAACTGACACACCGAAAGCAAGTTTGTTGTTAAGTTCGGTATGCATAATACGTCCGAAACTGTGACATCATACTCCACACCGTTCACTACTGTGATGATGTTGACATTACCAGAACACAGAACTGGAACACTTGTCTGGTTTGCAATAATAATTTCTTTCATATCGTGTTGATGGGACGGATTCACGATGTTTTCTTGTCTCGCCGTCATGTGTTTACTGGCCCCACTATCAATATACCAGTTATTGTGACTGAATTTACCACTCAGAAAAATAGCACTGAATGCATTTGTTTGTTTTCTTTTGCTTGATTCTGAGTTGGGACACTGCTTTTTATAATGACCAGTTTGCTTACATTTGTAGCACTTTGACACTGACAGGTTTTGACGTTTCTTGCAATTGTCTGTGTCCGCTCTTGGGGTTGCCATATTTCGCACGCTGCGTTCCTTTCGCTGCAAATGCACTTTCCGTACCGGAAACGGAACTAACCTCAACAGTCTCAACACACATGTCCATCAACTTTGTTTTAATGACGTCGGCACTTATCGCAATTCCCGAGTGTTCAATGGCCATTATCATAGGCATATACCTTTCGGGCAATCCTGCTAACATTAATGCACCAATCACACATCTGTTAAACTGAAACCTGTTCCTTGTAGTCGCTGTCCAGTTTCGATAATCTGGGTCACATACTGCGTCATGGAATCGCATTTTTCAAGTCTAATATTGATGAGGTTTCTCTGTAAACTTATCTTCCGCGTGTAGCCAGATTCATCAAACATGACTTAACTTGCTACACAAATCATAAGTAGTAACCGCTTGCTTAATGTGAGCATATAGCGACGGATCTATGGGCTTCGCCTTCGCTTTAGCGAAGGCTGAAAACAGTGCTCGACCGACGCTCAGCGCTGACATCGGTTGGACGTAGCTATATCAATGAAAATGTAAGACGAAATACAGTGCAGCACTGATAAATTGCTACGCGCGTACAGCTACGTCGCGCTTCGGCAACCGTCGGTCGAGCTCGTCGGTCCGACGTACGTCGGTTGACTGACGCGCGTGGTGACCATATACATACATTCAGTGCAACGCTGACCGAGCGACTGATCGTACGCGCGTATGTATCATCCTACAAAAAAATTAATATCGTTTTCATTTTTTTCATTCATTGCGTCGTCAGCTGTGACTAAGCACGGACGTGTTTTTTACCGGTGACCGATGACTCATCGCTGAGGACAATGACCTCTGATACAGTGAAGTGTGCGAACTGCAATATTGTTATTAACGAACTTTTGGCGTTTTTACGTAATGTGTTGGGTTTTATGGATGAAGAAAGTATTCACAAGCTGTGTACATCTTCATTTTCCGCGGAAGATATAGTGAAAGCGAAGTCTCTTCTTTTTGAGTCGCTTCCCAATGCGAAGAAGATGCCTCTGCGTCGTAAAGGTGGGAAGAAGAAAATGTCGCGAGATTTGGATGATATAATATGTCTGATGAATGTTACCAGCTCAGAAATTGGTCCTATATTTGTAGCGAAAGAATTACATAAACTACCACAGGTTACATTTGACCATGTGGATGCGACACGGCTTTTAAAGGATATGTTATGTATGAAAAATCAACTTAGTGCTTTGGAAGAGAAAGTTGTTACGGTTGATAAGTTTGATCTTCTCAAACAAGAGGTGGAAAATATGAGACATGCTTCTTTGGTTGAGTGTTTTCCTCCTGTAAATAACGTAAACAGAAAAAGAGGAGCATGGACAGTGGACCCATAGGCCTACAATATATTCCTATCAAGTCACAACAAGTCTCAGGTGACTCAGAGTCGAACGACCTTGCTAAACAATTACTTTTACAAGAAAAAATAAAGTAATTGAGTTTAATTATAAACTTTATAATAAGGGACTTATGAGGGTTGATGAGGTGAGAGACCTTGGGGTTCACTTGGATAGTGGATTACACTTTGACAAACACATCTATAAGGTTACGGCTAAGGCCTATAAGTTGCTTGGCTTTGTATTTCGTCAAAGTGCTGATTTTAAAGACATGAACACGTTAATATTGCTTTTGTAAGGGCACAATTGGAATACTCATCCATAGTCTGGAATCCTGTGTATGATAAATATATAAAACAATTGGAAGGAATTCAAAATAAATTTGTCAAGCGTTTAGAGTACAGATTTAAGAATCTCAGTATGAATAAGATTTTATCATTGGAAAAGCAACGTGAACAAAGGGACCAAAATTTTCTATACAAAATAATTAATAACGTTGTTGATTCGCCATATCTTTTAAATAAAATAGATTTTAATTGTTCCAAGCTTCGTACACCCAAAAGGCATATTTTCTTTACACCTATTTGTTGTTCTAATTATACTAAAAACCGATTTATAGTGAGAGCCTGTAATAGTTACAACCATTCTTATAGTCACATCGACATTTTTCACGAGAGGATGGGCGCCTTCCGCAGCCGTTTAAAGTAAGATTGAATTTGAAAACTGCGAAAAAAAATAAAAAAATTACCTGTATATTCCTGTTGGTTCTCGCAGGGGACGTGCGTCCACTATTGTTTTATTATTATTATTTTTTACTGTGATCCAAAGGATTAATTTTTATAATTTGTTTGAGAGTTACTTAGTTTGATTGTTTTCAATTCATTAAGTTTGCACCTGTCTATTCATAAGATAAAAAACAATGTTAATATCTAGCCGTAGAAACTGTTTTGGCAATTGTGTTACAAAAATGTTTAAGTTTGAAATGTATAATAATAGCCGTTTGTTTCTTTAATAAATAAAAATAAAATAAATAAAAATTCATCGCCCCTAGCAGCTGGAGCGGAGGACGGTTTTGTCTCTTTTTTTATGCGACCAAAGAGATGCGACAGAGACACTAGGACGCGTGGAGGCGCCGCATGCAGTTACTGCGGTTTCGAACACTCCGAGCGACAACAGGAGCGACGTTAACCAAGGACTTAGGGCCAATTTCACCGATCGTCTCCAGAACTGAGTTCAATAAAACTGAGATCACACTAACTGCGTTCAATATCAAGACTTGATCTCGATTAACATTAATCGCATTTCACAGAGCAAAATCCCACATTTGTTGATCGCGTTTACGAAAACCGAGTTTATGGTATTTATGAAAGGCAACACCTTGTTGCGTTTTGTCCTTGCACCGAAACTAGACAAAGCTACTGCAATATTGCAACATAATACTGCAACTGGTTTAAACATCGGTTTAAATGTCTAGTGTACGTTGTGAAATACCTATCAAGTGTTGTGCAGTTAAGACAAAAAATTGTGTCGGCTTTTGAATGAGTTAAAAACAATAGAATAGTTTTAAATAAAATAAAAAGAAACTTACGAACGCCGCGGCGCCGTGCTCAACTGTGCATCGAGAATGAGGGAGGGCACTTTGAGCAGTATCTTCGACTATCATAGGTAAGTTGTAAATAAATTTCATGATTATAACAATTAGGTAGAATTATTTGCGTAATTCTATTCGATCGCTTTCTAACTACTAAATAAAACAATAACGGTGCATAATCTGGCAAAGGAAGAAGGTCAATATGGAATCATTTTATTTTAATAATTTTGCGTACTAGGTAGGTTAGTATAATTAACTTTTACCTAAGTACTTACAATAAAATAAGGTAGAAAACGGTAGAACAGATACCTACAAAACATACCTACGCACCGCGGTCAGTGACAGGCAGCGGTCGCGCCGGTCGCCGCGATCGCGGGCGGAGCGGCTCGCAGACCTATTCTGTGCACTCGTGAAGTCTTATTCTGATTCGACGTTAATCACAAATCATAAATAATCGTTTACTTATCAAGCCCAGAATTTATTACCTATTTTATAATAACTAAATAAATAATTTACAATTGGTTCTATAAATATGAAAAAAATGCAGAGCAACACCCTGTATTATATCGAACCAGTGATCATCACGGATTATAACAGCGGTAAATCATCGATCGACATTAGTGATCAAATGGCTACATATGGCAGCGCTTTGAGACGTTGTACCAAATGGTACCGTAAGCTTTTTATTGAAATATTAAACAAGAAACTAACAATCACGGAATTCCGAGAGCAAGTTATCACAGGACTACTCGACAGATACTCTCAACCGAGTGGAATAGAACTCAGACCATCGACTTCGTCACCAAGAACTCCAGGAAAGGCAAAGCATTATCTTGTGAAAAATAAATTTGGAGAGAAGATAGTTCGAGGACGTTGTACAGAATGTTATAGAAAGTACGGTAGGAAAGGAAAAGAAGTAGATGGTAAAGTAGTAAAAGCGTCACAGGTTAACACAAAATGTTCCACTTTTGATATAATTCTTTGCAAATTATGTTTCAATAATACTCACTAATGAATATGTTCTTTTTGCTTTGATAAAAACATTATAATAATACTTTTCATTTAAAACTATAAAACCACAATATTCGGTTAATTCTTTTTTTTTACCTTATACACTTTAAGTTATAATTTCTGAACAAATTAACTAACCCCACCCCCAAATACACCAGGTAAATGCCCTGGAACAGAGCAAAATTTTTGCAATACAAAATGTATGGAAAGTGTGCGCGTTAGCGATACACGGCGCTTATACTATAATGGTACTCGTGTATCGAAAAAGATACACAAGTGATTAGGCAGTGTGTATCGTAAACGATACAAATGGCGTTGAGCGTGTTAAATACGTGGTTGAGTAATATTGACTTTTCTAAAATAATATTGCATGAAATTCATTGTGTTCGAGAAGCGAAACGTTTTATAAGCCCAAACCATCTAAAAGAAACCATGTATAAGATTTTTAGATAGTAATTATGACGGCTACCAACTGTGATGGATCTAAGGATAGATATGAGACGGGAGCTGCATTTTCTGATCCTCAGACAAATTATGTAATAAAATTCAAAATTAATGTAGGCATATCTATCATGTACTGCGAACTAATAGCTATATCGGAAGCACTTTCATATGCGTTATGTGTAGATTGTAATTATTTTGTCATTTTGTCTGATTCAAAAAGTGCTCTCTTGCATCTGGCTCGGCTTCCCTCGACTTCTCGAGGGTCCCCGATAGCATACGTAATACCCGATACTTTTCTTAAATTACATTGTATGAATAAAATTGTAAAGTTACAGTGGCTTCCAGCTCATATTGGCATCATGGGTAATGAGAAGGTGGACCAGGCGGCAAAATAAGCTTGTTATGATGGAATACCTTATTTCTGTGAACCTTATTACGCAGACTGTTTACAAAAGGTTAAGGATATATGTACACAACAATGGCGGGAATATTTTGATGAGAGGTCTTAGGCTAAAGGAATATGGTATAAAACCATTCAGTATGAACCTCCTCATTACCCATGGTTTCATGGTTGGTTATATAGTGGCATTGTTGAGAATGCGTTCCGGACATATTCCATCAAATAAGTTCGCACACTTAATGGGAAAAGTCGACTCCCCAAACTGTACGGTATGTGGAGTCGTTGAAGACATACAACATATATTGACTGAATGTGCCCGGAACGAGTTACAACTTCAACAGATATTGTTAAAACGCTATGATGTGGGAGCGTGCAACAGCGTCTTGGCTTCCCCTCTTTCGGGAGAGGCTGGGGCGCTGTGTGCACTATTCCTTTCATTCCATAATCAAGTGTAATCTTTAAGAAATTGTTTGATTTATAATAAAAAAAAACGACATTGTCAAATTGACAAAGTTCCTTGAAATAAAGATTAAAAAAATAATAATATGGGACCAACTTACACTATCCAATTAGAAAAAGAATCATCAAAATCGGACTTACTGTAAAAACATATGCGTATATATTTATAAATAAAAAAAATATACGCGTCGACTTGTAAGCCTCCTCCGTTCTTTCGTCGGTTAAAAAGTAATAAATCTGTTTGTTTGAAAACATTAAATGTGGTTATATGTTCTTCAAATTATTTTTTGGCCTTTTGGTCTATCTGGTATGGTATGGTAGAATCGAATACCAATAATTCTAACTGTGCGATATTTCTGCGTATAGATAATACCACGGCTATTAGCTATATTAATCGAATGGGAGGTATACAGTTTCCACATTTAAATTACTTGTCTAGATTTTTTTTTTTTACTGTGTATAGGCCTGTGTTTGACCACAATCTCACTATGGTAAGTGATGATGTGGTCGAAGGTGGTAAGCACACAAAGCCTAGAAGGAACTGGCTCTCAAGTGCAGCTGACGGAACACACCGATAGGTGCTTGGCGACAGATTTTCAACTTGAGGGTGGTAGCCAGCCAGACGGGTACTACAAAGTACCCTACCACCGTGCTATGGTTTCCTCACGATGTTTTCCTTCACCGAAAGCTCAAGCTCATTGTAGGATTCGAACCCGGGACCTTCGTCTCGGTATCCGACGTCACTACCACTGAGCTATCATCGCCTTAAAACGGTAAGATTAATACGGCAATGGTGCGAAAGACGAAAGATCTGGCTCTTTGCTTCTTGCATAAATACGAAGGAAAATGTTATAGCTGATGCAGAATCAAGAAGAATAAACCCTGATATAGAATCGGAATTATCTTATTCAGCTTTTCAATTAGTAATCCAAAAGCTCGGACAGCCGGAGATAGATTTATTCGCCTCTCGCCCTAATGCCAAGTGTCCTAATTATGTATTCTGGCAACCAGATCCAGATTCTATAACAGTAGACGCTTTCACCATTAGCTGGCGCAATATGTTCTTTTATGCATTCCCTCCCTTTTACCTTATTTTAAAATGCTTAAACAAAATAGTCTCGGATCAAGCCACAGGTATAATTATCTTCCCCTTGACGTCTCAAGCATGGTATCCACAGCTAACAAGTATGTTAGTAACATATATTATCATTTTGCGCGCAGACACCCAGCGAGGGACCCCGTCCACCGCTCTCGACCTCATGTTAGCCTCACTAGCCAATAGCACAATGCAACAGTATAATGTAACCTTTAAGCTGTGGTGGCAATTTTGTACGGATAAAAATATTAACATGTTTGATGTATCCATTCCACGGGTTATAACTTTTTTATCCGATCAGTTTAGTAAGGGAGCATCATACGGCTCACTAAATAGCCATCGCTCCATGCCATAGCCATCCTCACTACTTCTAGGAAGTAATGTAGGTTCAGACGCAGTCGTCGTATTAGGAGGTTATTAAAGGGTGCATATAAATTGAGACCTAGTGTTCCTAAGTAAACGAGTACCTGGGATCCTCAAATAGTGCTTAATGAAGTTTCTACCTGGTTTCCGAACACCGAGCTTGATATAAACAAACTTACAAAAAAGCTGGCGATTTTATTAGCCCTTTGTACTGGCCACAGACAGGGTACAAACGATCTCCTTAAATAAAATTAATAATAATAAGTTTACCGCCAGGGGTACCGATATCATTATAACTGACATAATAAAGACATCAGCCCCCGGGCGCGATCAACCAATTCTTTTTCTTCCGTACTTCGTAGATAAACCAAGTATTTGCCCGGCCACGACATTAAAAGATTACCTTAGTGTGACCGAAAAATCTAGACCACAAACTGTGTGTAACTTGTTTATGACAATAAAACGCCCATACAAAGCCGCTACTGCACAGACGATCAGCCGATGGCTAAGCGTCCTCGCAGACTACAAACTTTCTATCGGCCGATAGTTTGGTCGGCTTCTTAATCGGTTAGAAGATGTATGCATTATGTATTACAGTGATTCAGTATCGGCCGATAAAAAAGTTTGATGGGCTTCTTGATTGCCTTCAAACTAAACCATCGGCGAACTATCGGCCGACCGCTTGATCAGTATGGCGCTCTTCCCCGCCCGCACACTTGCCGATTGTTTCATCGGCCGATGGCTTCAGTTCACTCCGCGTCGGACGCGGGGACGGTCGTCGATCACTTTATTATATTGACAGGAAATTGCGCCCGCTGGAGAAATAAAATATGATGACATATACTGCCGCACATTATCCATATTATTTCTTCCTCGGTTGTTTTCATTTATTGTTACGTTATTCATGGGACAACTGTAGAGAGTATCTGTGAATTTTACTCCATCTTTGATTCGTACATAATTATGAAGGACACAACAAGCTTTAACAATTCGAATACAAAAATTTATATTTACATCAATTGGTCGGTGGAAAATACGCCACTTGTTAGCGAGAATGCCAAAAGTACATTCAACCATGCGTCGAGCTCTAGTATGTCTATAGTTGAAAATTCGCTTGGTGTAATTTAAATTTCTTTTTGCATATGGGCGTAATATATGATTACCAAGTCCAAATGCTTCATCGCCTACGACAGAGAATGGCATAATGTTTCCGTCTTCGTCGTTGGGTAAATGCCTTCCAGTGGGAATATTGAGCAGATTCTTAGATAGCCGTCTACCCATTTCGGAATTTTTAAATATTTCTGAATCACTTGATGTTCCATACGAACCAACATCAATGTATACAAATTTGTAATCCGCATCCGTCCATGCCATTAAAACGCAAGAAAAGAACTTTTTATAGTTAAAATATGATGACCCAGAATGTTCTGGCTGTATCATGCGTATATGCTTCCCATCAATCGCTCCAATAATGTTTGGAAAATTTGTGCGACTGTTGAATTCGTCAGCAATTTTAATCCAGTCATCTTCTTGTTTGTTTGCCATATACACAGGTTGGAGTATGTTCCATATTTGCTCACATGTAATTTTAATAATATCTCGTATTGTAGAAGCACCCATTAGATAATCAAAAGACAACGCGTTGAAGCTAGCTCCAGTAGCTAGATATCTGTAAGATATAAATAAAGTTAATATTTTTCAGGTCACGAAGTACAAAAAAAATGGGCAAATTTACGTACTTGCTTTCGTCGGGAATTGAACGCACAAAAAAACACTAAATCGAGGCAAGCTGCAACTAAGAGGCGTAAATATGTCTACATTCAGCAGTTACTATTTTTACTTCCATGCATGGAAAAAGGACCATCGGAAGGTTGCCCAGAACCGGAGGGTATTCAAGAAGAGGATGAAGATGTTGCCCAACCTATTCCATCCACTTCTACAGCTACTACTAAACGAAAGAATAAAACTAATACAGCACCGGCTCAAACAGATTTAGATAAAGCGGTAATAGAAGCACTAAATAAGGAAGACACTATAGATGAAGATAAGAGTTTTGTTTTATCTCTTGTACCCTCATTGAAGAATTTAACCCCAGAAGAAAAACTTGATGCTAAGATTGCTATCCTTAAAATTTTTAAACAGATAAGACAAGCCAGGCGTCAGGCTACTTCTCAATCATCCAGTAATTACAACTTATTACAGCAACCTTTATCCTCTTTTCCTGTATATCAACGACCGCAACCATTGCAGACCTACGTAGCCAGTTCGACGCCATCTCCCATTCAGTACGTTCAATCGCCATGTAATTCAAATGAGACAGCGCAATCATATATTTCAAATTTCTCGGATGAGTCGCAAATGTACGATTTATAAATAATGTCTTCTAATGCAAGTAATTAACCTAATTAAAGTTAATTACTTAAAAGCAATAGATGGTTTTACTTACCGTATTGTAACGCTCAATCTCTCCTCTGCAGGTATAGCAAGTCTTAAATGTGTATCTTGCTTTGATATTGAAGGTCCAATTAATTTAACAAGTTCATTGAAACTAGTTATGCTCATTCGATAAAAGGAGAATTTTTTTTCCGGGAAGTCTAGTAATTTAGAGTGAATTGTGTAAAACTTCCCTTGCAATAATCTGTTACTGTAGATGGGATGTACCCAATACTCTCGCTTTATCTTCTTTATTTTTTTTCTCCTTTGTATCAAGTATAAAGCAATAATAATATTTTTGGGCAACATTTCACGCGACTTCACCAACTCTAGTTAATTTAAATCAATTGGCCAAACCATTTGTTGGCTTGTCTGCGCACTCGCGACCAACCCAACTGTTTTGTGGGCACAGTGTGCGCACGAACAGTAGGCCTAGACAAAGTAACACTTTCGTTGCCTTTGCGCGAATAGAAACGTTACAAAATGTATTAGATTGACATAAGGATACGCTAGGTCACGTGATACTACGGCAACGAATAGAAAACTGGTAGACAATGTTCTTCGACGCTTCATTCGTCAAACGAAACGTTAGTTGTCTATTCCATCAGTAGATCGTTTCATACAATTCGTAGTCAAGATGCAAGTTTGACAATAGATAACGCCGTCTATTCTATTCGTTTCAACGATAGCTTAGCGCACGCGGACACCTTGTAGATAACGAATAAAGTGTTTACATTTCGGTTTAGGAACTGTGATATTTTTGTATTTTTTATCAAATTGTGCAACATGCATACGCTAAGGTTACTGTGGCCTGCCCATCATGAGCAAGTTTGGCTTCGGAGACGGAAGAAGATCGAAAATCGGCGGTCCTTAGAGAGTATCAAAGATATGCCCGATTTGCTCTTCATCGAACATTTTCGGCTGGATAAACAAACTTTTAAACAGCTATGTATAGACCTTCGTGCGCAAACTTCTCTACGAGGTACTATAGAGATTCCTCTTGAATTAAAGGTATGTACTTACAAGATTTTGATAATACTTAGGTTATGTTTCTTGTTAGGTTGTGATGGCTGTTTATTATTGGTGTTAATTAATTATTGTATAATTTTCTAGGTGCTATGTACTCTGAGCTTTTTAGCGACGGGGTCGTACCAAAGAATAGTTGGCGTCTCACAGCATCTGCTGCAACGGACCACTAGCCGGTGCATTAGACAGGTTGTAGATGCAATGAATGAAGATGAATTTATAAATAGGTGGATTGTGTTTCCACAAACACCACCAGAAAGTTCCATTATTAAACAAGAGTAAGTTGTCATGTAATTCACACTAATAACAAGCACATACCATACCTTCCTTTAAAAATAGAAAATTACAAACAAAGAAGTGAGGATTCAAATTAATAACATCAGTGTACATTTGTTACAGTTTCCAAAGAAAATTTAATTTGCCCGGCATAATAGGGTGCATTGACTCTACCCATGTAGCCATTGTTAAGCCATGTCACAATGAGCACATACATTTTAATAGAAAGGGATATCATTCTATAAATGTACAAATGGTAAGATAGTTTATTGAAGTATGGAAATAGAAATTTTGAATATTAAATATATTCCAAGAAAGAAATTTTAAATATTTTCTTTTCTTCACAGATTTGTGATAGCACCCTGCGCATTATTAATGTGAATGCCAAGTTCGGTGGTGCTACACATGACTCATTTATATGGGCATCAAGCGATATTGAGCCATATATGCGTGAGCTCCATCAAAGCGGAGAACAAGTCTGGCTACTAGGTGAGAATTAAAATAAAATTATGTTCATTTATGCATGCTAACATTATTATTGTTGTTCAATACATAAAAATATTGTAGATATTATTGATTACGAATTGGACTAGTAATAATAACTTTTTTTATACCAATATCTACTATATAAAAATAAGTCGGGTTTTCCTTCCTGACGCTATAACTCCAGAACGCACGAACCGATTTCCACGGTTTTGCATTCGTTGGAAAGGTCTCGGGCTCCGTGAGGTTTAAAGCAAAGAAAGTAGGTTAGGGTAGGGTAGGGTAGGGTAGGGTAGGGTAGCGTAGCGTAGGGTAGGGTAGGGTGGGGTAGGGTGGGGTAGGGTAGGGTAGAGTAGGGTAAGGTGGGGTAGGGTAGGGTAGCACCATAGAGTAGGGTAGCACCACGCGAACGAAGTCGCGCCGGGCAGCTAGTACCTAATAATATTTTTATGACAGCTGAATAATATCATGTTAAAATACCTAAATAAAATGCAATGTACTTGTTTCAGGTGACTCTGGATACCCACAGAGAGCATGGTTGATGACTCCTGTGCTTCATGCTGCTCCAGGAACCCAGGAGGAAATTTACACCAGGCGACATGTGCAAGCAAGGAACTGTGTTGAGAGGTGCTTTGGTGTGCTAAAATCACGGTAGAGATGTTTGCTTAGAGACCGAACACTTCATTATCATCCTCATGTTGCCAGCAAAATTATTCAAGCATGTTGTGTTCTCCACAACATTGCTTTGAAAGCAAGACTGCCGCCTCCGCAAGAAACAATTGCAGATGAGAATGATGATGAGACTGTGTCACAAGTGAACATCTCCACTGGCAGCAGCCAAAGTGATCTAATTCAAGGCAGGGCTGTGCTTAGTTGTCTTATTAGTAGACTATAGGATAACTAGCTGTCCCCTACAGTTTCACCCATGTGCTGTGGACAGTATACTGAGAGTATATAAAATGATAAACTGATTGTTGATATATCAACGCACAGCCCAAACCGCTGGATCTAGAGATTTGAAATTATGCACACAGATACCTTATACAGTGGAGGCATCCACTAAGGAAGGAATTTCGGAAATTACACTCCTAAGAGGGTAAAATACTATTGTATGAAAGTCCGCCAGTTTTGAAGTTAGGATCTTCAAATTTTGTATTTAGGCTGACGTTTGAAATAAATAATAAACAAACTTATATATTTGGCTAGAAGAGGTTTATAAATCATTATGTACATTTTATTATAATTAAAACTTTTATTCTTTTCATAATTGCTTTTTACTTTAATAAAAAACCTATTATAACCTATATGACATGTTATTATAGTCATTGAGTCAACTACTCAGGTACTGGAAATCACATCTTTGATGATAATCTTACTAAGAATCAACAATGTTTAAATTAGAGAAAATAATAACAAATAAACACAACAACAAGTAAAATAATTTAAATATTAACATTCTTCAACACAATGCTATTATATGTTGACTACTCTTAATCATAAACATAAATAAATATCCTGGGACAAACATGGTCATCTGATCCTAGCAACTTTTTGATATTATTTTGTCACTGTTTATTAACTAACATTAATGCCTCGCTCCACAATCCCAACCTGTCCCTCAATGCTGGCCAACCCAATTATGGCAAGCACCCTCTCTCCCAAAGCTGTAAGCACTAGCTTACAACTTGGACCTCCACCAGTGCGACTTGCATCCTTTCGGATGATCAAGGCCTTTTTTTTCGTTTTAGTCTTCCAGTCAGCCCAAACCTTAATTAGTATGGAAAAATTATTATGGTTAGTGATAGATTAATGATTTAAAGTGATACAAAAACAGAAATGCATAAAATAAATAAGTTATATGTACCTTTTTCCATTTTTCTGTTGGTTTTTGAACACCACCACCAACAGAATTAATGGTTTGAGCCAACTCCTGCATAAGTTGTCGGCCCTTACACGACCCTGTGCACCTGATTGGGGTCTAGCTATGTCCCCATTTCTAAAATATAAAGACAAACAATTAAATTATTGTATATTACTTGACAAAGTCCCAACCAACAAAGCCCTCTAAAAATAAGTAAATTAGATGTAAATTAGGTATTATACTGTAATAGGGTATATAATAATGATATTTGAGAAAATGAAAATGTTATAAATGCAAACCTTTCCATGAATTCAATTAAAATTGCGAATTGCTCCGCACTTGCTCTCAACCTCGGTTCCATGGCTGAAAGTTAACAAAACAAAGATGAACTATGATTTCTACTACTGCATGCAGGTAATATATAATTACTTAAAAACTTACTTTTTAACACAAAATATATCTTTCAAACTTTAAAGTATAATGCCGCGAAAAACACTGAACTGACGGGTTCATTTCAATTTGACACTTGCCAACGCTTACCATAGACATTTAGCGAATGAACGAAACGAATTAGCGTTCGCCGCGATTTGGTTACATTGTCTACCAATTTACTAACGCTAACGATAAATCGTAATCGATCGGAGAAAGAGAATCGATAAAAAGCTATGTTACTTTGTCTAGGCCTGCAGGCCAACTCGACTAAACTATCGGCTGATAGTAAGTCTGCAGTCTGCGGGGACTCTAAAGCAGGTATTAGCTATGAGTGGCGTGGACGTGGCGATGTTCAGCGCACATAGCACGCGACACGCCGTCACGTCCAGTGCACACTGCGCTGGAGCGTCAGTAGACGCCATTAGAAAAGCGGCTGGCTGGCTGGACTGGCTAACTCACATTCTTTCGCAAAGTAGGGTAAACCACCCAATTATTGGCACTTTAAGCAGCTACTTCACAAAACCGGTAAAATTTACATGTAAAAATATGTTTTATCCCTTAATTGGGCCTGGGCTAAACAGTGAGGCTATACAGTAACTGCAGTTAGTTATGTAATGTAGTTAGGAAAATAAAGAAGACCAGTTTTTTTTTTTGATATTTTTATTTCTAAATATAAAAAAAATTGTGTGGGAAATGTGTTCCTTCAGCCTTCCTAGGACCTGTATGGAAAGTATTATGTGGGAAATAATTTTCAAATATCTTGTGCAGGAAAATTATTTCCTACATCACAATTACCATGGAACCTTTCAAAACATGGAGCTGGATAGGGTTGGGTTTCTTCCCGGGAATAAACCCAACTTCGAGTAAATTTCCAATTTAGTGGGAAAGAACCCGGGAATTTTCCCATTGGGTGGGAAAATACTCAAATGGTCATATTTAGTAGATTATGCGTATATATCGAGAAATACCTTTACCAAGTCGTTTGAATAACATTTCACATGATTTCTATTAGGGTCATACTCATATCATACAATAAAAAAACAATAAAAAAAAATTGTGACGGAGTAGCGCGTTGTTTTTAAAAAAAGCGACGTTTTGGGGTGTAAGGGTTGTGGTGGACAGGCGGTAGCCCCACACAATCCCCATGCCGCCCAGTTTGGTGGTAGTACGTACTCGTCCGACTGGCTAGCGATCACCCTTGTGAGTGAATCTGTCGGGAAACAGTTCGCTTTATTTCGACAGGGTTCACGAGAGCCAGCTCCCGTAGATTCGAAGTGTGCGGCATGTATGATGGTGGGGTCCTGGGGGTGGATGGGGGGATGCGATTTGGGCGATCTCTGATATCATCTGGTATCTGGTTGATAAGGGGGTCAGGGAGACCCGGTGAAACTGCTGTTTGCTGGCCGGCCGCCGGCTAGTAGGGGACCCGATCCTGGGAATTACCTATAACCTCCGGCCCAAGTGGTAGTCCTCCAAACCGTGCGCATAATCCCGACGAGTGTCTGTCCTGCCAGGGGAGGAGTAAAAACAGACAGGCACTCCTTGGGAAAAGAACAAGAAAAAAGAGAAAAAGGTTTCCTTCAGCGGTACACCCTTCCACGTTTAGAATGGACTTTTGCAATATCAAGAGGTTGACAGTTATATCAACGCCATCCATCACCATCTTGAGAGATATACAGATAACCTGCCCGATCGATACACCGTATCTTCACTATCCCAGCTAAAATCTCGAATATTTGTTCGTTCCAAAGGCCGGGGTGTGCATGTTTATCCGAGAGGGCATCTGCTGTTGTCGACGTCTGAATAACCTAGAAGACAGAGACCTGTCTACTCTCTGGTTGCGCGTGGATTACGCATGTGATATACGGGTGGACTGGTGTGCCTCTACAAGTCTCATCGGGGCGACACTGAGACAACTCGCGATGACGGTGGATTTAAGGCGATGATAGCTCAGTGGTAGGTACGTCGGATATCGAGACGAAGGTCCCGGGTTCGAATCCTACAATGAGCTTGAGCTTTCGGTGAAGGAAAACCGTAGCACGGTGGTAGGGTACTTTGAAATACCCATCTGGCTGGCTACCACCCTCAAGTTGAAAATCTGTCGCCAAGAACCTATCGGTGTGTTCCGACAGCTGCACTTGAGAGCCAGGTCCTTCCAGGCGTTGTGTGCTTACCACCTTCGCCCAAATCATCACTTACAATTGTGAGATTGTGGTCAAACACAGGCCAATACACAAAAAAAGAAAATCTCGCTTCTTTAAACGCGTCCAAGAAGACACCGACACTGTACCCCACGGTACCCCATAACCGAGGTGATTGTCATCGGAGACTTTATAGCCCACCATAGCACAGAATATTTAATAGTACTAGTAACCATAGTGAGTGGTTCGGTTCTTCGCAGACGGACCACGCAGGGAAAACCGTTTATGACTTAGCTTTCGTTACAAATACGCGAGCGCTTCCCTTACTTCTTGCCACTAGATCACTCAGTCGACTCGTGTCACGATAGATCACTTGTGAAACCACAGCGCAGGATGCTAGTACCAGCGAAGAAGAGTTTATAGCGATGGAATTGATTGGAGAAGTGGATTGAGCTCAAAGACGTAAATATAATTTTTGAATTACAGGTCGAAGAGAACAACTTTGGGGATGCAACTTCATGTGGTCTTCAGTTTCAAAACCCGGTGGTAAAAATCTTGGTGGAAGGCCACATGCGGTTCTAGTACATGCAAAGTCCTTTCTCTCTGACAACTTTCAAGGATGTTCTTGGAGATCAACGACTAGCTTGCTCTCCTGGAATATGACAATATCAACCAAAATTCTTTAATTTCGGTTGGATCCGCCATGTACCGATGATAGACTTATCGGCGATGAGGAGTTGGTGAAGGCAAGGTCACAAGACTAACTTATTCTCGAAATGGTTCTACAAAATGAACACTGTAACCGTTTTTCTAATCGACGCGCGCAGGGCGTTGGAAGAATCCACACGTAACCCTTTTTTTCACGGGAATATCTCCATAGGATCCCCGACCACCTCGGGGTGAGCGGTCAGGTTATGCCAGGCTTGCACCCAAAACGCCAAAATGGTTGCCATCTGCACTGTAAAGGGGGTGGGTTCTCGTGCAGAAAGAGCACGTGTGCACATGTACGACGCTTACATAGCCCGTCCCGGGTCCCGAGGGAGGTGTTGGAAGCGTCCATAGGATACGGTAACCGCTTACCAACAGGCGGGCCGTATGCTTGTTTGCTAACTAGGTAGTATAAAAAAAAGTGTGATAACTTCCTCCAAGGTCCGCGTAGGTCCGCGCGTAGGTGATGTAGGTACATACAACAGCGAGTATGATTAAAATAACAATCAAAACCATCAACAAAGATTTTTTTCGAGGAACATAAAGACATTTGAGTATTTTCCCGCCGTTTGGGAATTTTCCCGTATTTTTCCATTCTTTTCCGTATTTTCCCGTATTTTTCTTTTCTTCCCAATATTTTTCTTTCCCTGCCCATCCCTAGCTGGACATAATGGCACTTGACATACACTGCAAATGTATTTTGAACGCACTTCTTTAGCACGAGTGCTGCAAAAGAGGCATCTTCTGAATTTATTCAATCTTGGCATATGGTTTCCTACATTTGAGAGCCGAAGCTCATCAGGTACACCATACACACCACCTTTTTTGTTTTTGAATACTGGTGGCCTTCTTGTCCTGCTGGAAAAACAGTCGTATCATCGATCGACCTAATCGCAATCTGAAACTTCTGTGTGTGTTCCTTCTGCCGGAATGACCTTGCATGTACAAAATATAAGCATTGATCATTGCAGATTCAAACAAAAACCAAAAGAGTCTATGCCATTTTTTTTTGATTTCCTCCCTAGGGGATAGGATGACCTGAAATGATCAAATAAATCCACACCCCCCATATTTTCTGTATACATTTTTATTGCCAGCGGACAGAACATCTCTTTTTTCGAACCGTCTTTTTGCTTTCTTTTTATTACCGTTACTTCTTTAGGGCAGTAAGCTGTGGTAGCAACAAAGACATCTTTGGTATCTTTCCACTTTATTATAGATATAGGCCTGCTATAAAAATATATAAACTCACCAGCATTGAGACGTGTTTCTCTAAGATTTTTACTGTAAGCTGCTGGTAGACCTTTTCTGTTACTACGGATTGTAGCTACACCATAAATTTGACGTTGATGCAGTGCTGAAAGTACTCCTAAACTTGTAAAAAAGTTGTCAAATGCCAGTAAGGTATTTGTAGGTACATTTTCAGACAAGTCTAAAACAACGTTAATATTTTTTGTGTAACTGAACATTGGTTGAAGAATCATGAGTTAATGCTCAATACTCCTAATTATAAACTGTTAAGTGCGTTCGTTAGAAAATCAGCTATACATGGAGGTAGTTTAATTTTAGTTTCAAATAATATTAAATGTAAAAATCGCAAAGACATTGTAGATTTATCTATCGAGCGCACTGTTGAGTTGTCCTGCGTAGAGCTTGAGCGCTATATTATAATTTGTGTGTACCGTCCCCCTTTAGGTGACTATAATTTGTTTGAATTAGTTTTAGAAGATGCTCTTAAGAAAGCTCAAACATGTAATAAAAGTATAATAGTATGTGGCGACTTTAATGTTAATTTGTTAGTAGATTCACCTACAACACTTAGATTTATTAATTTATTCAAATCATTTAATCTTAATAATTTATTCTATGAACCAACTAGAGTGACAGAAACTTCTGCAACGTGCCTGGACAATGTATTCTGCTGCTGTGATGTACTCGAAAAATCTATTGTCACTGAGTTGACTTCGGATCATTGTGGTCAGAAAGTAGTACTTTTTAATGAAACTAATGTTAAACCGCATAAGATAACTTGTAGGCCCATAACATTAAATCGTATGGTCCGTTTTAAAGATAGGGTTAGTAACAATATTGCCTCTGTTGACATGGCACAGGACGAACCAGATAGTCTTTACAGTAATCTCTTTAAATTTATAAAAACAGAATTTGATAAGGCTTTTAAACCCAGAACCTTTAGTGAAAATTATAAAATTAAGTTTAACGACTGGGCAACATCGGGTATTTACATAAGTAGAGCTAAGTTGTATGAGCTGTATGGCATGAAAAAATTCAATCAAAATATCGATTTTCTTGAGTATGTCAAAAATTATTCCAAAATTTTTAAGAAAGCCTGTACTTCTGCTAAGTCCATATATTTAAAAAATAAAATTAGTCAATCAAACAATAAAGTCAAAACTACTTGGAACATTATCAACTCTGAAAGGGGAAAATACCAGAACAGTAATAAGCGTATTGAGTTAAATATTGATAATAAAATTATTTCTGACGATAGTCAAATTGCACATGCTTTTAATTTATTTTTTACTAATATACCGGTAGACACAACTTGCTCCTTGAATTCGTCACCGATAGATGCTGAATTGTTATTAAAATCCAATGTGCCTGAGTGCTGTGAATTATTTAAGTTTAGGCACGTTACACCTTACGACATAGTCAAAACATTTAAAACCTTGAAAGTTAAACGCACTGGGGACTTATGGGATGTATCCGTAACTGTTTTGCAGGGTATCATTGATGACATTGCTCCGCATTTAGCTTTAGTATTTAACAAATGCGTTGATTTCGGCCAATTTCCAGATTTAATGAAATATAGCAAAGTTATACCTTTGTTCAAGGCGGGAGATCCCAGTGATCCTTCCAATTATAGACCAGTTTCCATTTTGCCAGCCTTGAGCAAAGTATTTGAAAAGATTATTTTAACGCAATTGCTCGCTCACTTTAATTTGAATAAACTATTACATAGTGAGCAGTATGGGTTTACAAAGGGTCGTTCAACTATTGATGCCGGGGTAGCACTTTTAAGAAATATTTTTAACGCTTGGGAGAAATCACAGAATGTTATTGGAGTATTCTGTGATCTATCTAAAGCCTTTGATTGTGTTGATCACCGGACACTCATACGTAAACTAAATTATTATGGGGTTAGGGGCGCAGCACTTGATCTGATGAAGTCGTATCTCGGGGATAGAATTCAAAGTGTTGATGTCAATCGTATTAAATCATCTGGTTCTCCTGTGCTTATGGGGGTGCCGCAGGGCTCTATTTTAGGTCCTTTTCTATTTTTAATTTATATTAATGATCTTCCTTTTTATGTCAAAAATACCTGTGGAATTGTACTGTTTGCTGACGATACCTCACTGATTTTTAGTGTTGATAGACTGAAATCTAATTTTGACGATGTAAACGGTGCATTATCTCGGGTATTAAACTGGTTTACTGTAAATAATCTAGTTTTAAATGCAAAGAAAACTAAATGTATTAAATTTGCACTACCTAATGTTAAAAAAGTAGGCTGTAATTTAATGATAAATAATGAACCTTTAGGTCTTGTTGAATCATCAGTATTCTTAGGGATTACTTTAGACTCGAAACTTCAATGGGGCAACCAAATATCATGTCTTTCGGGAAAGCTCAGTTCAGCTGCTTATGCAGTTCGAAAAATTAGACAGCTAACAGACGTAGACACAGCTCGATTAGTTTATTTTAGTTATTTCCATAGTGTTATGTCTTATGGCATTTTACTTTGGGGTAAAGCTGCTGATATAGAAACCATTTTTATTTTGCAAAAAAAAGCAGTGCGAGCTATTTATAATATGAGTTCTCGAGCTTCCCTCAGAGATAAGTTTCAACATATAGGTATCCTCACAGTAGCATCGCAGTATATTTATGCAAATATATTATTTGTACATCAGAATATTAATATTTTTGTAAAAAAAAGTGACGTGCACTCTTTTAATACTAGAAATAAGCATAAACTTGTGACCTCTGCTTATAGACTCCAAAAAGTGCAAGGTTCATTTTTAGGACTGAGTATACAATTTTATAATAAAATCCCTAATAAAATTTTGAATTTACCGTCACATAAGTTTAAGGAATGTATTAAGGCCGCTTTAGTACAGAAGGCTTACTACAATATTACCGAATATTTAAATGATAAAAATGCTTGGGTGTAGCGCTCGCTCTACAGGAAACATCTGATGTAATAAATTTAAGTTTGATTTTGAAAAGAGTAATTGCTGAGTTTATTGCCGGCTCTTCTTAGCAAAAGCAACCTTCCGAACCGTGCATTAGAGTATTAGAGTTTGACTATTCATAAGTGCCTGTGAAGGCCTATTTGAATGAATAAATTATTTCATTTCATTTCATTTCATTTCATTTCATTTCATTTCATTTCAACTCCATATCCAAGATTTTCTTCACTGGAGTTATGTCCCCGTAACTATGTCCTTACACAAGGACCACCTTTGTTACTTAGAATAATTAGGTAATAAGATTACTTTACACATATCTTCCTGGTACTTGATAACAGGAAGACATTATCATTAAGTTTATAACCCTTTGTTATTAGAAGTAAAGATAAGCCTTTGTATAATCTTAAATGTAAAATAAACATTAGTCTTGCTCTGCTCTTCAAGCAGAACACATCAACAGCTTGTTTTTAAAAACCCTTTTGCCTTCGCTCACTACCTAACTGGCGCAGTCGGTACGTCGTGATCTAAGTGGTAGAAAGCTTTAAGCGTATATCTTAAAGAAAGGATCCGCGACGCGAAAAAAAGAACCTACAGTGAGTGAATAACGTGGCGGCAGCACCAGCAGTTTGAAGAACAAGCAGACTCGAGCCTCAAAATTGGCAATGCTCGTGGGGTAAGCATATACTCTGTTTATTCCCGAGATTCCTTAATTATTTCCCTATCACACTCCAAGCATCTTAGGGTGTATCTAGTGTGAAGGATATTATATTAGTAACACACCTCATCGCTGATTTATTGTAAATTCATATCTTAAACTACGAGATTATAATGGCTCAAGGAAAGAGTATGGTTGACGATAAATCCATTTCAAAATCATTTATTCAAATAGACCTTCGCAGGCACTTATGAAAAGTCTGACTCTAATACTCTAATACCGGTTCGGAAGGTTGCATTTGCTGAGAAGAGCCGGCAATAAACTCAGCAATTACTCTTTTCAAAACAGGCTTAGATTCATTACATAATATTTACATTCTAATCGCACTGAAAACAATTGCGTGCCCCGTCGCGGCGGCAAAATTACAAAGTAGACTGAATAAATATTTAATAAGTAAATCAATAGCAAACTTAAGCAGACCAGCCCCCACAAGCAGCACCTGTTCACAAGTATGACGCGTGTGGCAGCCATCGCCCTCCTCGCCATATTGGAGGGAAGTGAGCGACCCGTCACACGACGCCGCCGCAAGCAAAGGCCTTAAAGTGAGCATGACTTACTTAAGTCTGCCTTAAAAATAAAAAATTACTAAAGGGAAACACTAAACACACAATTTGTTATCACTGTGACTATTGACAAGTTTAGACTAAATATCACAAAATAAAAATAAAAATATAACAATTAGACAGACATAATATATCGATGCATTTATATCAAAATAAATAAATGAAGAACATTGAATTGTATTAATTTAATTACAATAAGTAATATAATCTGTAACCTAAAAACATAACTTATAATAATAATAGCATACTTTGAATTAAAATGGACCTCGAACTAGCTGCTCAGTGAGGCAAGTGCAGAGAGAAGCTACTTCCATACATCCTTGTCGTCAATATAATGAGACACTTTATAATAAGCCCTACTCAACAGCCGCTTTTTAATATGTTCCTTAAATTTAAAAAAGGACATACTGGTCACGCTATGAGGAATTTTATTGTAAAATTGGATACAATTCCCAAGAAAGGACTTATTTACTTTAGCTAATCTAAATCTAGGTACAGTTATTTTGTCTTTGTTTCTAGTGTTTCTATCATGATAGTCACTATTGACTGGAAACAAATTAATGTTCTTGCGGACATACATAATATTTTCAAAAATGTACTGAGAGGGCAAAGTTAATATATTAATATCCGGAAATACATTTCGTAGAGATTCGCGAGAACCCAAACAGTAGATGGCGCGAATTGCCCTTTTTTGTAATACAAAAATTGATTCCAAGTCTGCGGCAGAGCCCCACAGCAAAAGGCCGTAAGACATAAGACTATGAAAATATGCAAAATAAATTAATCTGGCTGTATTAATGTCCGTCAGTTGCCTTATTTTGCTGACTGCAAAAGCAGCGGAGCTCAGTTTACCACCTAAGGCTTCCAGGTGAGCACCCCACTGCAATCTACAGTCTATAGTCAGACCAAGAAAAACAGTCTTATCTACTACATTAAGTTTATTACCATCCACAATAACACTGGTATCAACTTTTGGTACATTTGGTAATGAAAATCTTATACATTTTGTTTTTTTAGAGTTTAACATAAGATTGTTGGCAGCAAACCATTGAGACACAGTCTTCAGAGCGTAGTTAACTTTTAAAAGATCTTTGTCTTTTCTATCTACTTTAAATATCAGAGACGTATCATCTGCAAACAAAACGACATCTGATAGTTCTTTCACCATATAAGGTAGGTCATTTATATAAACTAGAAACAGAAATGGGCCTAAAATCGAGCCTTGAGGTACGCCTAATTTGACTAAGGAGCCCGATGACACACTACCATTGATTCCTACTTTTTGTTGGCGCCCTGAAAGATAGGAAACCAAAAGATCGAGAGCCACTCCGCGAATTCCGTATAACTTAAGTTTAAGAGCTAGCGTTTGGTGATCTACGCAATCAAATGCCTTGGAGAGATCACAAAAGATACCAATAGCATCGTGTGAGCACTCCCAGGCCTGAAAAATATGCTTAATAAGTTTAGCTCCCGCATCCGTAGTGGACTTACCTCTCGTAAAACCGAACTGATCATCATGGAGTATCTTGTGGTTATTAAAATGCCTTAACATTTGGTTTAGCACAATCTTTTCAAAAATCTTACTTAATGCAGGAAGTACTGAGACCGGTCTGTAATCTGAGGGATTGTTTTTACATCCCGATTTAAAGATCGGAACAATTTTGCTGTATTTCATCAAATCAGGAAAGTTGCCCTGTTCGAGACATTGGTTAAAAATTAGGGCTAAAATAGGGGCAATATTAAAAATAATTGACTGTATAACTTTAACTGACAAACCCCATAAGTCTTCTGTATTTTTCATATTTAGTGACTTGAAAGCCGTGATAATGTCATAGTCACTAACCTGGGTGAATGCGAAGTCTGGAATTTTTCGTTGAAAAGTCTTCTGTAAAATCGATTCTGCTAACGTGGAAGACGAAGCAAGATTTTTAGTAGCCTCCATAGGTATATTTGAGAAAAAAGTTTCAAAAGCAGATGCTACTTCTAATTTATCTGATATTAGTTTATCATTAATTTTAAGACAAAAAGTATTATCTTTGATTTTATTTTTACCAGTCTCTGTATTAATAATCTGCCACACTGTTTTAATTTTATTATTAGAATTATTTACCCTATTGCCTATGTAGATGGCCTTAGCTCGAATGCATACCTGTTTAAATAACTTGGAATAGTTCCTAACATATGTATGAAAGTTTTCATTACTATTGTAAGATCTCTGATGGTAAAGATCATACATGTTATCCCTACTCTTCCTGATTCCTTTAGTTGCCCAGTTACAGAATTGAAGTTTATTATTTACCTTTTTAGTTTTGATTGGACAAGATACATTAAATTCGTTGCAAATATCTCTAAATATTTTTTTATAGTTTACATTTGGATCATCAGAAATATACATAGTGTTACTAATTTTATAATCCATATTAACGCTGAAATTATTTAATCTTGTTTCATTAACTGACCTAAATGTTTTCGTTATGGATGACCTAAGTTTTTTACACGGTAAACCTGGTCATTATATTTGAAGAAAGAAAAATAGAGACGGAGTACTCTGCTTTCGCAAAACTCTTACCCACATATGATGGGAATAGGAGAACCTTAGCTTTCTATATTGAAAATGTAGAAAATGCATTAGAGCTTATCCATAAAACCGATGACATGAGCATCACTTGTTTAATTAGGAATAAGTTAAAAGGTAAAGCCGCTGAAGCACTTTCGGAAAACCCACGTGCAAAATCCTGGCAAGAAATCAAACAGGTACTTGATAGAAAATTCGGTGAATTCAGAACAGCAACTCAACTGGTACATGCATTAACGCATTTCACAAGAGATAACACATCGTTAGACGCCTTTGGCGACAGAATTAGGGTTCTAATGACCGCGCTCATTACAGCCGAACCTGAAAAACAAATTCATTACGAACAACTTGCATATAATAATGGGTTATCATGTTCTGCCGTCTATAGACCTATGCTGGTCCTCTGACCCCGGTTTCAGACTGGATGAGGTGGCTAATGTGACGCCCATAAAAAGATTTAAAAAATTTACGCTGCCTACATTTGAATGACAATGAACATCAACCAGCAAAAGATATGCCCGGATATGACAAATTATATAAACTTCGTCCTTTGATTGATTTCATAAACGAAAGTTGCCAAAATAATTGCACGGATTCAGGTTCTCAGAGCATAGATGAGTCTATGATTTTATTTAAGGGTAGGTCATCGTTGAAACAGTACATGCCGATGAAGCCGATCAAGCGTGGGTACAAAGTCTGGTGTCGGTGTGATAGCCAAAGTGGGTACCTATTTGAATTTCAAATATATACCGGTAAAATCGTTAATACTGTTGAAGAAGGGTTAGGCGCAAAAGTTGTCAAAAGTCTAACAGAGAAACTCATAGCAGCAAATATGCAGAATGTTCACGTAACATTTGACAACTATTTTTGCGACTACAATATTTTGGCGTACTTGTATGACAATGGTATACACGCGACCGGCACGGTACGAAGGCTAAGAGCAGACCTGCCTAAACTCATAAAAAGACCTGGTGGAAAGAATCTGAAGTTACCCAAAGGAAATTTCAAGTGGAGGGTGAAAGAGAACGTAGCATTCGTTGTTTGGCAAGACAACAAGGAAGTGTTATTAATGTCAAACGTCTTCCATCCTACGGTCGGGAAAACCACGGTGGCAAGGACACAAAAAGATGGGTCCAAAGTAGATATTCAGTGCCCCCTTATCATCAAGGAATATACAAAGAGAATGGGTGGAGTAGATCGGTTTGACCGTCTAAAATCTACTTACACAGTTGGACGAAGGAGCAAAAGATGGTTGCTGCGAATTTTTTACTTCTTGCTAGATGCCAGCATTACTAACGCTTTTGTTTTGAGTCAGAGTTGCAAAGTTAATCTCACGCACTTCGAATTTCGTGTTGCTCTAGCTAGAGGACTTATAAGTGGATTTACGAGTCGAAAAAGGCGTTCAGCCATGGCAAACTACATAATACGCAAAAAAGTTGCACAGGCTGATACTCGCCAAAAAGTTGTCGGTAATATTGCCGACGAGATACGTTTTACCAATGTTGGTGATCATATGCCTTGCTCATTACCAAACTATAAACGTTGCCGTCTCTGCAGCACTAAAACCAACGACAAGAGGTCGAAGATAATGTGCGAGAAATGTGAAGTGCCTCTATGTATCGTGCCATGTTTTTATGCGTATCATAGGAAGTAATATTATTTCTTATTGTTTTTTTGTACTTTTTAAATAAAACATTTAATTATATATTTGTTTTTATTATATTATGTCCTATTAGTTAGTACATAACTTATCATATTTTACATGAACAACTAGTTCTAACAACCATCCCTTAGCAAAAATACAGGTGTCGCCATAGGCAGAGGGGAAAAAATTCCCACCATAAAAAAAAAATTTTTTTTTTTACATATAATGATAGGTAAAACCACTGACAGAATTACTTTAACTCTGCCAGTTCCCTATGCCCTATAAAGGGTTAACCCTTTGTAAGGTAGTGGCAACTGCGTTGCCACCAGCATTTTTTTTAAATTTCGCGGAATATGAAGTGTTTGAGGAGTTTTTTTTTTTGAGAAATGGCAACTTTATAAACCATAGATTTGGAAAAAAAATTGGTTTCAAAGACAGATGTCATTAGTGTCATTTGGGAATACGTTGAATCCGAAAATTTGGGCTAAAACGGATTTTTTTATAAATCTAACTTCATCTCGGAATTCTGCTACTACGGTGGTAAGTTTTTTGTATTATTTTGATAATTTGGGATCTCTGGAGCCATATTAGGCTATATTATTAGCAGTCTCATGGAAATATTTTTGTAAAATGGGTTTTGTTTAGGTGGCAATATAGTTGCCACTGCCTCAGCATGGGTGTATTATATTTCCGGGATTCATGCAGGGTTTTTGGGTTTTTTCTTTATAATATGGTAGGTAATGCCTAAATTTGCATGTTTTTTAAGTTTGCATCGTGTTTTTTTTAAAGGTAAGAATGTCTAAATGGAAGAGGAAATTGTGTGATGAAGAAATTGAGGATGAGCTTAACAATCTATTTGGTATGGATAATCCCGAGGAGTCGGAAGACGAATACGAACCAGAAATCGAAAACTTAACAGACTTCGAACTCAGATCAATCCTTACCGATAATTGTTTAGACCCTGACGTGCCGTCCTATTCCAAAGAAATAGAGTTATCATACGACGGAAAACATGTAACAACTATAGCTGAGCCGTGTAGTTCAACTACCAATGTCCTAGCCCAAACTTCATCAGATCCATATTGTAATGTCAGAATCTCTTCGCCAGAGCAAACAACTTCAAATTATGTTCGAACTCCTTCGCCTCAACCAACAAATGATGCTCAAAACACTTTAGATACTTCAAATTGTGCTGAAATTCCCATGCAAGAGAACTTAATGCTTTCAAATGATGCTCGCACTAGTACGCCAGAGGTTTCACAAGTAGCTGTCCCGTCTGATACAGAGTCATGTGACACAGAAGAAGGACATGGACAAGGAACATGGAAGAAGGTGATATTTCCCCAGGAACCTGATATAGGTAGTTTCGATAGCGTTCCTCTTCAATCCAGACAGTATTTTCCAAGCAGAATTAGGCCTATAAGTTTTTTCTCTATATTTTTCCACGAAGAGATTATTGAGCTACTTGTAACTCAAACTAATATGTACGCAGAACAAAAACAAAGCCGTGGATGGAAACCTGTGACTTCCTCCGAAATAAACGCCTTTATTGGCATGATAATATTGATGGGTATCAACCCACTACCGTCCATCGATTTGTATTGGTCTAGTGATCCATTTTTTAGAAGAAATGAGATAGCAGCAGTGATGCCTGTAAAAAGATTTAAGAAAATTTTAGAAAATTTTCATTTGAATAACAACCAAGAAATGCCGCAGAGAGGAGCACCTAATTATGACAAACTATATAAGATACGGCCATTTTTAGAATTAATTAACAAAGCTTGTCAAAACGCTGCCAAAAATACAAATTCCCAATCAATAGACGAGGCAATGGTAAAATTTAAAGGTATTTCCTCGCTAAAACAATATATGCCTCTCAAACCCGTCAAAAGAGGGTACAAACTGTGGACCAGAGCGGATAGTGCGACGGGTTACGTCTTTGAATTTGATGTTTACACCGGGAAAAGAGATGATAAAACAACAGAAGTTGGACTCGGAGGAAATGTTGTGAAACAACTTACACAAAAACTGGTGGATGAGGGTTTTCAGGGACATGTTGCATTTGATAAATTTTTCTCATCATATGAAATAATGCAATACTTATACGATAACAACATTTATGCCACTGCCACAGTTGTAAACAGGAAAGATCTCCCTAAGCTTTATAAAAACAACAACAGAGGCAAAAGCTTGAAGCTCGAAAGGGGGGAAATGAAGTGGCGTACGAAGAAAAATGTTGCTTTTGTTTCATGGCAAGATACTAAACTCGTTTCATTTTTGACTACAGCATTTCATCCGAAACTGGACAAGACATTTTGTGACAGAAAACAAAAAGACGGTACAAAGCAAGCGTTTCCATGTCCTTTGACGGTCCTGCAATATACTGAAAGAATGGGAGGGGTGGATCGGTTTGATCATCTCAGAAGTTCATACGAAGTTGGCAGACGAAGCAGGAAGTGGTGGCTCCGGTTGTTTTATTTTTGCGTGGACCTTTGCATTGTAAACTCGTATTTGTTGCACAACACCAACACGAGGCTGCACAATCGACTAACGCAACTCCATTTTCGACTGAGTGTAGCCCGAGGCCTTATAAACAATTACACGTCGAGAAGGAGAAGCTTGCAAAGCGAACCTCAGTACCTGAAAAAGAAGCCGAAACTTTCCTCCAGTAACCATCGGAGTAGATCAAGAAATTCGACTATCCAATGTTGGCATCCATAAACATGAAAAAATTGAAACATGGCGTCGCTGTCGACAGTGTAGCACAAAAACTCACAATAAGAGGTCCAAGATCCAGTGCTCCACGTGCAAGATGCCACTTTGTGTGGTACCTTGCTTTGATTTATTTCATTCCTCCAATTAGATATAAATTTTACGATTCAATTCTTGTTTGAAAGTTGATTTTTATATGAATCAATAATAAATAAATGATAGAAATATCTAAATTGATCTTACACGTGATTTCTTGTTCTATTCTTGATTGATAGTTTGTTTTTTTCTGTGAATAAATAAGTAATTTCCAAAATTTTTCCAGGCAACATATAAAAAAAAAAAACAAATTCGCAAAAAATCAAAATACCCTCAATTTGTATTCCTTAGCATATTATTAACAACTCCTACTGGCATGCACGTTGCTACCACCTCTAGTTTTCTCTGCCTTATAAAGCCCATTATATTTTTTTTATCTCGGAATCTCGTTAAGGGACAAAGTCCGGAACGAGATTATCCGACAAAAAACCAAAGTCACTGACGTAGTACAGAAGTGTAGCAGACTGAAGTGGCAGTGGGCTGGTCACATCTGTCGCAGAACCGATGATCGGTGGAGTAGACGGGTTCTCGAGTAGAGACCACGACTCGGCAAGCGTAGTGTAGGACGCCCTCCGGCCAGATGGACCGACGACCTGAAAAAAGTGGCTGGTGGTGACTGGATGGCGAAAACGGGAGATCGGGCCATGTGGCGAACCCTGGGGGAGGCTTACGTCCAGCAGTGGACTGCAATAGGCTGAAATGATGATGTAATGATGTTTTTTTTTTATTTTTTTTTAATAAAACCTCATAATATTCGCTATCAAACCACGCCACTTTTATTTCTGTAGAAATTAAAAAAGTTTAATGCCAGCGTTCTATGGACTTCTGCCATTCTCCTTTAATGTATGGTATCTAGACGACGGTACGCGGGGGGTGATGCGGCTTCCGTTTTCAGTGATTTTAAAACATTGACAGAAAATTTATAAAGATTGGCCTAGAATTCAATAGCTCCAAATGTGAGCTCCTTATTTTAGATTCTTTCCCAGAATCTAAAAAACCAGAAATAATTCAAAATTTTTATGTTTTGGCTCCCAATATTAAATTACTTATTATTACCTTACCTTAATTTATTATTATGTACCTTGACCTTACAGAGGAGCAGCTGAATAAACTTGAGCGTCTTCAGAATTTTTGCATACGGTTCATTTTTGGCTTGCGCAAATATGACCACGTCTCCCAGTTTCGTGCTCAGCTCAAGTGGCTTCCTATTCGCCTTCGCCGGAATACTCACATACTTTCACTTCTTTATAGTATTCTATTTAATCCCAAATCCCCTTCTTATCTTAAGGAGCACTTCGAATTCTATAGCTCGCAGCATCACTCCCTTCGTACCTCTCTTGAACTTCGCCTAAAAACCCCTTTACACACTTCTCACTCTTTTTCTCAATCATTCACTGTTCAAGCTGTTCGTCTTTGGAACGCCTTACCCCAGACCATCAGACAAGCTCAGACTATTGAATCCTTTAAATCTCAAATATTCTCCTACTATCACTCTCTTTAATTCCTTTTATTTTCCTTTATTTACCTTAATATTATTTAATATTAGTATTTAGTTTATTTACCTACTTATCTTTATTTATTGTATGTATGTAAGTATTAGTATATTACTTTATATATCTCAAAGTATTATGGTATTTGTGTATAAATAGTATTAGTTTATTTCATATATATTGTATTATTTGTAGGTAGATGCTCAACCTGCCGCCTTTTGAAGTTTTTCCTGTACCCAAAGGTTGCCTGGAAGAGATCGCTTAAGCGATAAGGCCGCCTATATTGTATAGCTTCCTCTAATTTGTGTTGTTGTAATCATGTGCTCTATGTAAGTGTATACAATAAAGAATATTTCATTCATTCATTCATTACTGTCAAAGGAGTCACTTCATCTTCTCGGAGCCCCAGTCTTAGATGAATCCATACCTAGTTTCTTTGAGAAAAAGATTCAAAATTTTAATGACTCTTCAAATAGACTTTATGAAATTATGCATTTTTTATTGTTCGACTTTGCCTTTTCGTGCCTAAGTTTACCTATTTGCTCCGCAGTACGCACTTATTTAAATTCGTTCACGTATTAGATACTTTGGATAATATGATCAAAACGTGTCTTTCCAAAATCTAAATTGCAGTTTTTGTGAAAACAAAGTGTGGTCTCAGGCCACCCTACCCGTGTGTTATGGTGGCCTAGGAGTGCGGAAAATTTCAAGCATATCAGTACCGGCGTTTCTATCCTCGGTATACAGTGTGGGCAGCCTCGTCAGATCTGTTTTGGACCCTTCTATTGGATCTGTTGAGGTTTCTTACCTGTCCGATGCTAGAGACGCCTGGCAGGCAGCTCGTCCAGGCACAAATATTCCAACCTTGAGTCACTCTCAGAGAGCGTGGGACAAGCCTCTTTGTGAAAAAACTTGTTTAATTTATTTTCAAACTTTTCAATATACACAGACCGCGCGCGCTTGTTAGCCGTCTCTCAAAGTGACTTAGGTCACTGGCTACAAGCTATTCCATCCACAAATACCGGGACAATGTTAGACCGTATAACATTAAGTTTGTGTATTTGTCTTCGTCTTGGTTGCAGGACCAATCAGCCTCATCGCTGCCGCTGCGGACTTGTAAAGCTGCAGGGGCAGCGGCGGCCAGTGCGGAAAATTCAAAATTTAAAAAATATGCATCGATTGGACCCAATTATATTTTTATGCCTTTTGCGGCTTGCGTGCGAGACCTTGGGATCATGGGGGTCAGAAGATCGCCGTTTTGCTCGCACCTTGTCTTCAAAATTGATCGAGACCTCCGGAGACCAGCGGGCGGGGAGCTTTTTCCGCCAACGCGTCAGCTTCGCTATCCAAAGAGGAAACGCTGCCAGCCTACTGGTAACCTTGCCGTTAATCGGAAGCAGCAGCAGGCTTGAGGAAGTTTTCTATATATAGATTATATTTTGTAAATATAGATTGTATTTTGTACATATTTGTTGTTAATAAAAAAATATATTTTATTAATATCTCGCAATATTGTAGGTAGATTCATATAATTCTTGTGCCGGTGTGGTGCGTATACAGGATAATTTTTTTTCCAGTACGGATATTTTTTTTGGTGATTCAGTATCATTAATAGAATACATTTCCATTATTTGTTCAACACTTTTTATTTTATGCTAATTTTTACTTGAAATCCGTAAAATATGGACAATTTAGTCGTAAAATTATCAATGGTCGCGAGCGGGGCGGCCGGCGCACGCGGCGTGTGTCGGAGGGGGTGAAACCCCCTCCCGGCTAGCAAGGTGGCGCCGCGCCCGGACGGTGTCCGACAGCAACTCTCGCTCTCGCTAGTCGCTCCAGTCTGCTCATGCCCACGCGCCGCGCTAGACGTTACGCAGTTTCGGTCTCCCGCGCAAGGACCGCGCTCGCGCGCCCCACGTCCGTTGCCGCGTTGTACCTACCTACCGACCGATCACGAAAATTGATAAAATGTCAAGTGAAAAGTGACACTAATGTTCTTAATAAACTAAATAACAATTTGTTTAAACGTGCACGTTTATGCCTGGAAAGAGGAGGACTACATTTTGAACACTTATTAAAATATCAGTGATAAGTGACATGTACCTACGGGTGAGCAATTATTTTTATTGACAATTTTAGCGATAGATTATTTTTGATTGAACATTATTGTAAATACTTTTTTGATTCCATTTTTTTAAATACGCCTTAATGCAGAAGTACCTACGCGTAAAGCATTACATAAGTGATGTCAATTTAAATTTTATTATGTTTATTATTGTTATTTTTTTAATTGCTTTAATTTAATTGAGTCCTAAGCCCATTAAAGTATGAAGGAAAAATTTGAATTACTGTTCAAATAATTTCAAGTCACGGCCTAAACAAAAGTCGCCATAGTAGAGTCACCATGAAAACAGTTTCAAAGGTAGACATCTTTCGTTAACGATATCTTTATTTTTTTGTACTAAGGTATAACAAAATAATAAATAGGTCTTTATTAAAATTCATTTAAGTTTAATTTGTCAAAGTTTCCGTACTGGAAAAAAAATTATCCTGTATTTGTACGAGTCGTACAAATATACGCACCACAGTCGAGCGAGTCGTACAGTACGACTCGCTCGATGTCGGCTGCTAGTGTAGTGCATACCTACGTATATCTATACAGGTAGGCATAGTGCGCTTCCCGATTGACGTTTCTAAGTAGGTCAGTATCAAACGTCAGCCCGGTTCGTAAACGTTTGTTTACAAGTGTCATAATATATATAATTCGCGCGATCGAAATTAGTTAAAATCTTTTGTTTTGATTGTGTATTCTTACATAGTCTATTGTTTTTTATCGTTATAACCGCTTAGTACCGCTACTTTCTTTAAATTGAGAATAAATAGTCACTAAAATGTCTAAAAAGACCAAATTAGGCGAGTGTGAGGAAAGTGCAAGTTCTACAAAGTGTTTAGAATTATCAATTTTAAAGTCGAAACTTGAAGTGTACTTTGAGCGCATGCAAAGTGTTTACGACTCAGCCAAGGCTGCATCAGCTGATTCCCAACAGTTACCGTTGTTTCTACAACAAGCTGTAAGTATTAATAAAATTCGCACTTAGTTTGAGGAATCATTAGATGAATTTAATTTGTATTCTTTAAAGTCAGATCCAACTTATAAAGTGAACTACAGCAAGTGGTAATCATTTGAAGATTTATATTGTTATGTTAAAGAATTGCACTCTGCAAACACAAATCAGGTTCACCAAAGTCAAAAATGTATTTGAAACCTAGAAGAAAACTTCCTCCCCTTGACTTGCTTTCTTTTGATGGTGATTTAAAAAAAAATGCCCTCTATTTTATAGTCTTGTTAACAACAACAGTTCTTTATCTGATAGTGAAAAAGTTTTCTATTTGTTTGGTAAGGTAACCGGTAGTGCAACATCAGTTTGTGCAGGTTTGCCTGCCACCGCAGATAATTATACTCTTATTTGGAATGCTCTCATACAAAAATATGATGATCCACGTTCGCTAGCATGATCTTATCTATATCAATTATTAGATTTTAAGCGGCTGACAACAAATAGTGCTGCCGGTCTTGAGTTGTTTATCAATAACTTTAATTCAGCTATTCAAGCTCTTAAACGATTAAAATTAAATAATTGATTGGATTTTGTGTTTTTACATATTGCTCTTCAGAAGCTTGATACAGGTACACACGGCTACACATCAAGCTATACATTTCCAGTATAAGCTGACCTCTCATTGTATGGAAATCCTTTACATTGCGAGATTAGCTTATACTGGAAATGTATAGCTTGATGTGTAGCCGTGTGTACAATAAAATTATTTGAAACTACTTTTCGCAAGGAAAAAAATCCCACATATATAACATAACTTTTTAGTTTCATTTGTGAAATATATTGAAAATTTGCTATGGGATGTTCATCGATATCGATTACTGAGGAGGTAGACCCTTGACTAACTGGAACATAACATTAACATTTAGTAACATTTTATTCTTTTTTGAGATTGGAGCTCAACTAGACTGGATTTGTCTTTTTGAAATTGCTCATTATATGAGTATTTTTGTGAGATTTTCACTTTAATTGACGTATAGTGTCATTTTGTTTATCTGCATTATTATTTCAGGTTGGTAAGCATTCTAATTGTTACATATTAACAAGATTTCAAAGTGGCTTCTGTGCAATGTGATGCAAGTGTTCTCATGGCGTTTTGATTGTTTGTTACAGATAGAAGAAAGACTTGAGAATAGGCTTCGCCTATGTGTTTTGCAGAAAGGATTAGTAACAATATAGTATCTTCAGCGACCGAGTAAGTTTGCATTGGTTATGTTCTTAGGTATCATATAGGTACCCAAGCCACGTGTCATGTCACCATGTGCAATGCTCCTTATGGTTTCCATCCGTTTCTAAGCTTTAGTGCAGGCCTAGTTCAATAACAATCAGTCATTGCAAGCTTATTTTCTTTCTTTTTCTGCATATTTCAGACATGTGTTCGGTCGCTTTGCTTGGGATGAAATTTGACTTGAGGTGTATCAACCTGGCATGAGGCTGAGTGAGAGCTGAGCTTATCCTACGCTACAACTACTATTCTTGTCAACAACATCGAGTAATTGAAATTGATTTAAACAACAGACAGTGGTTATCTAACTTGGTCATCCTACAAAAAATTATCAGGTGAACGCTACTCATGTTATGTTAATATCAAACTACTTATGTTATATTAATAATTTCATCGGAAATAAGCTAACTTTAATTTTCCACTAGCTACAATTTAAAGTTTATATCAGGTTGTTATACTTAAGCAGTTATTAACTTAAGTACCCATTCAACTGTAATACAATTAAGTGAAGAGCAAAGTAATTATTCTATTTTTTTTTGTATTTCAACCTTTTCGCACTTTAGGCCAAAAGTGCGTGGCGCCCAATTATAGCCTTGCTGCTGCCCCAGAACCCACCAAGCTAGTCGGAGCATAACATCAAAAAAAAATTACATCCCATAACTAAAGGTTACAATCTTATCTTCATATTATCATCCATCATTCTTATTCTCTTATTTTTAGACCTGTGAGGAATTAATTAATTTTATTATGACATGCAGAATGTGCAACATACAGCCTAAATTACATAAATTTAACAAGTCTAATAATAGTATGGATGTGAATCATGGTGCTGTAACAGGTGCTGTGATGACTGGAGCTGGAAGGTCTTTAAATGAATTACTTGCATCTATGGACTTGCCCATTTTTGAACAAAAATATACTGTAAATGTCACGATGAAATTGCAAATTGTTGGGAGACTGCTGCAGAAAATAGTACTAGAATGACGTTCGAGTATAAATCCAGGTGATTGATTGAGTAGTACTTTTTAAGCTATATTTCTAAGCTTTTTAATATTAATGTATCGGGTCTATTCGCGCACAGATTATTATCAAAATTTAAAATCATAATCAAAATTAAATTTTGATAATAATCGAAATAATACCATTATTCCATTCTAGGTAAACAACAGACAAGAAAAAGAAAGAGTCGCAGTTTTACAAGGCGAGAGCGCACTTTGGCTCGAACTTAGAAGATGACAGCTTCTATGTGTAAAGTGTGTAAAAGAAGAGACATTAGTTCAGCACCTCTCGTAAAAACCTTATTGTATTCATATTCACTTGAAAACGTTCCCAGCATCCAACACGGAAAAATGAACGAGGCAACTGCAATTGAACAGCTACAAATTCAAGAAGGGATATCAATTACTAAATGTGGACTTTTTGTTGACGACAAACTATTTTTCTTAGGAGCTTCGCCAGATGGCCTTTATAAAGATGGCATTATAGAAATTAAGTGCCCCAGTTCCGCATTCGATATTAAAGCTGCGGATGCTATCCAGCAGCGTAAAATATTTTTTTTGGGTTAAAGATGGTAGAGTCAACAAGAAAAATGATTGGTTATACCAAATACAAGGGCAACATCACATAACGAAGCAGAATATTTGCCTTTTTGCCGTATGGACTGGAGAAGAGTTCCCCTTAAAAACCAAGAAGATCTGCAGAGATGACGAATTTTTGGAGAAATACATGCGAGTTTGCCTCCATGTATTTCGCTCGTAAATTTTTATAATAAATGTCTCCTTCCAGAAATCGTCGATCCCAGAAAGGCACGTTTAATGCCAATCAGACCATTGATCGTCTGATCATTAATGCTACTCATCCCTTTTTAGGGTTCCGTAGCCAAATGGCAAAAAACGGAACCCTTATAGATTCGTCATGTCTGTCTGTCTGTCTGTCTGTCCGTGTATGTCACAGCCATTTATTTCCGAAACTATAAGAACTATAATGTTGAAACTTGGTAAGTAGATGTATTCTGTGAACCGCATTAAGATTTTTACACAAAAATAGAAAAAAAACAATAAATTTTGAGGGTTCCCCATACTTAGAACTGAAACTCAATTTTTTTTTTTTCATCAAACCCATAAGTGTGGGGTGTCTATGGATAGGTCTTCAAAAATGATATTGAGGTTTCTAATATCATTTTTTTCTAAACTGAATAGTTTGCGCGAGAGACACTTCCAAAGTGGTAAAATGTGTGTCCCCCCCCCTGTAACTTCTAAAATAAGAGAATGATAAATCTATAAAAAATAAATGATGTACATTACGGTGCAAACTTCCACTGAAAATTGGTTTGAACGAGATCTAGTAAGTAGTTTTTTTTTAATAGGTCATAAATTAAAATTAATATCAAATACTCAGGTCTATACTACCATTTACTTATATACCTACAGGTTTGTACGGAACCCTCGGTGCGCGAGTCTGACTCGCACTTGGCCGGTTTTTTGCAAAATCAAGTTTACTTAGTATAAGCATTTTCTTTACAACGCTTTTGTTGATAATCATACAAATGCAGATATTGCGAAATACTTGCAATGAAATAAACATTATGTAAAGTAAGCGTTCTATTTAATAATGTTGTTTTTAATGTTGTGCCATTCATTATTGGTTTTTGGTAGTAAATACAGCAAACATAATAATGGGCAAATATTATAGCAAGGAGGAGGTAGTCATTGCCCAAAATGGAAGTCAAATTGAAAGTGTCGAAAGTCATATGTCTCGACAAAGTTTATTAATTATAATCATCGCAGTATTGTTGATAATATATGTCACGTGCCGCCAGTGCAAAGGCCGCGCGAAGAGTTGGCTCAGGAAAGAGGTTTCCAACCTTGAGAATCCTAGTCCCACAGGAAATGGCTGTGTGTAGTTGTTCCTAACCAGTGTTAATTTGTGATGGTTTGTTTGTTTTGTCTGCGATGTAAAATTGAACTATGAATTGTAACTAGTAACTATAATTTTAAAAAATATGTTTTTTTTTATTAAAAAGGGGGCTACTCTAGGGACTCATACATATTATTACGTTAAATATAGTGCAGCGGCTGCGCCCGCTGATTTGTGCTGAATGGGCATTATGTGTGTGCAACCAGTTAGTCGCAAATAAACGCTAGTACCAAATTGTTGTGTTTCCATATAACCACGGAGAACAGAAGGAAGCGGAGATGCCGCAAGGCAATTAGGTCATGCGCCATCAATTAGGTCATGACGTCACAGTGGGCGGGACCAAAAACCTTAGTTTCGATTGAATCGTCATCGCGTTCGGGTGCGTTGTTATATTGTTATTATAATGAAGTGCGCTGTTGTTGGATGCAAAAATTGTTCAGGGTCAAAACTGAAACATATTGATGGCGTAACATTTCACGTGGAAGTCCCAAACATTTTTATTTTCATTTTAAATCACATTTTTCGCTTTTCGCCAGATTGTAGCTAGATACATCTGTTGTCGAATATATGCATTCTAACCACTTCTTATCAACATCGTCTTTTTATCATTATCAGTGCACATTATTGTGACCAATTTCGCCTCAAATAGCTTGCTAAGTTTATTTTGCTTGCTATAATTTATTTCATAGACAAATTACATTGATACATAAAAAAGAAGAATTTAAAATAATAAAAGTGCACCATCTGCCGGTAAGTAGTTGGTACTAACTGATTTAGAGGTGTGTAACTCAGCTCTGAATCAGCTCAAATGCGTTTGAGCCGTTGAGCTAAAGCTCAACAATAAAATGACAAGTTCACGACTCAATCGGGGTAATATTGTATTTGTGACTCCCTCCACAGATTAATCTTGTTATTCTGACTGATCTACGAATAATTATCTCTTCTATAACATTTAAATAATAATGTATAAATTTAATTCAATAAATAAATATAAAATATTTAACATAAATAGATAATATAAAATGACTTAAATGATTCCAACTCTAAAGTATGAAAAGCGTCGCGGCAATTAAAAGTTCAATTTGACGTGCGGCTCGCATTAACCGCGCACGCATATCGTGAACTACAGGTAGGTACAAATTGAGCTGATCTGCGAGCTGATTCATTGAACCGGCTCACACACTTGAGCCGTGAGCTATTATGCAGCTCGAGTATTTTTGATGAGTTACACACCTCTAAACTGTGTCCATCATGCTAGCAAGACACTATTTTATCGAATTTATTTTCTCTGTGTATTTTTTTTCTTAATGGTAACTTATTTTTTGTTATCATTTTAGATTCCCTGTTAATACCGATATAAGAAATGCATGGATACGTGTAATAAAGAAACCGAACTGGACACCAACAAAGTATTCAAAAATATGTTCACTTCATTTCGAAGAAAATGATTTCTTTAAAACAAAAAATGGTTATAAGAAATTGCATCAGGGGCCGTTACCTAAATTACAATGAAATTATAACCAAAAATAATACATCAGGTGAGATAGATACCGGCCAAGTGCGTGTCAGACTCGCGCGCCGAGGGTTCCGTACAAACTTACAGGTTTGTACGGAACCCTCGGTAGGAACCCTGATAGTAGTGTAAAGGCAGCATTTAAATAAAACTGTGTTGTTCAGTGGCCAATAATAAGCATGTTCCAATAAAGATAAATGATTTTAAAACAAATAACGAAGAGGAACCCGACTTGAAGATATCGTTTTTTTTTGCATATGTAGTACTCCGTATGTGCTAACTTTTTTTTCGATTGTACCTCAAGGGGTTCGGAAATACGGAAGGTTTAAAAATGCTCAGAACCTAAACTGAATAAATGACTTTTTGATTTTAAAATCTTTTTAATTTACTGTCCACCCACCTAATTACCCTACCTACCAACCTACCCTATATACCCGAAACCCCACACAAGAAACACATTACCCACCTTTTGGCTTTCGCAGTTGGGTAATAAATAATCTGGTCCCGCCATACTAACGCACATAGAATGTTCTGGAATAAAGTTTCATACTATGTTACGCCATAGTGGCGAGTAGACGAACTAGCATGACAAATAGCTAGTTCAGTTACACTGTAATAATTCCATTAACCGTTAGATGGATTTACTAATAATGGGCGGGTTTTCCATCATGGGGAGGAGCCATCGCCCTACTTCGTCCCCCTCTCACCCGCAATTTGGCGACGCTTCATTCTAAAGAAATTTTGCCTTGCGGCAACTCCGCTTCCTTCTGTTCTCCGTGCATATAACGCTCCTCTCCGCTAAAAGGAAATTAGTAAATTTGATTGACTTAATAATTATATTGGTATCCCCACACTATATGAGTTTAATAATCTGCAAAGTTCCAAATGTGTTTTATTAAACCAGAATGCAAACTGGATTTAAATAATTTAAATAATATTGTAATGTTTAGTGATGAAATAGGAAAAAATATGGGACTGTTACTTAGTCACTGCTTGGGCCAGTCTATAACTAATATGTGTATGCCCGGTGCTTCTTATAGTCAAATATTAGATAAAATTAGTAGCAGTACAATTAATAATAATACTACATTGATAATATTTATAGGAAGAAGGGGAAATGTAGTGTTGCAGCCCATCTTTATTATATTTAGTTTTAAGACCGTGCCTTTGCTTTGCATAATTGATCAGGCGCTAATATTATTTTATGCCAACGTCATGACTAGATACCTACATATCATTACTTTGCTTTACTTTGAAATTACACGAGTTTTTGCTACGTTAACGGGAAATCTTATTCTATCATCCCAAAATTACCTGATTAATCCTCAACGTCGCCCACATGGTCCTTCGAGCCGGATATATTCATTAAAAATTACCAGCGCAAGTGGAATTAATTACAGACACAATTAGAGGAAAAATTGTTAAATCAAGGAGTGGTACATATGAGTACATGGAGTGCAGATTTGAAATCAACGGTATATAAGGAAAGTGGCTTATGGACTTTAGAGTGATTATCAATTAAAATAAAGTGTATAATTAATCATTTATTTGCACCCAACATTCTGTATTTAACATTTCAAGTAATGTAAATCCTTTAGGTACTTACAAAGGTTACATGAAGGTTAGTACAACTTAAATTACTATATTTTACTGTAATTAAAGGTTAAAAAGCTATCTACATAATATAATAGGTATTATATACATTGTATTAGGTTAAATTATATAAATTATTATCATAAAGTACAAAAGTTAGCCGTGCTTAATTACTACAGTACAGTAACAGTAAAGTTACCTTAGTTATCTATTGTATTAAGATTTAATTTAACCATTATCAATTTGCATTGTATTTTATTAAAATCCTGCCTATAAAGATACGTATATTCATCTTTGTGTAGATAGATTCAATCAGTAAAATTATCAAGTACTAATTACCTTTTAAATTATACAGTTAAGATTATTTCTTTCAAATTATATATACATTGCCAATCTTAACTAGTATTGTACCTATTTTATCTAAATAACTAACGTAAATTATTATAAACTACTATCTACCTATGTACATTAAAACTTAATCGAATATTTGTAAAATTAAAAGCTCAGATCAATACTTCACCTATATTATATACACATTAGTCAATTTATAATTGTAATTTTCCAGGTCTACGGCACTCGTTTCTCATAATGACCGATTCTAAGGATTACGAGGAACTAAAGAGGAAGCGTGGCAGTTGTAAAGGGAGATTAACAAACTTTGGAAGTTATCTAACATCTTTCAAAACTGAACCAACTGCTTGTCAGGTAATGGAGTTACAACTGCGTATTGACAAAATAGAGAGCTTATACGATGAATTTCATGATCTTCAATTACAATTAGAATGCCTTTCTGACAATTCAGAGACCGAGACACTTGAAAGAACCAATTTCGAATCACGATTCTTTAGTTTCTTAGCTAAGGGTAAGGATATGATCAATACATTTACTCAAGATGACAACAAATCTAATCACAGTAGTTCTAAACGTCAACTAGTCAAATTACCTACTATTAATTTACCTAAATTCTCTGGCTCATATGATAACTGGCTCGAGTTTCGCGATACCTTTACCAGTCTCATTCATGACAATGACGATATTGACGAAATCAACAAGTTTCATTATTTGAGATCGTCCTTGGACGGGTCGGCTGCTGTAGTTATACAATCAATTGAGTTTTCATCCAAAAATTACAGCTTGGCATGGCAACTCTTATGTGAGAGGTTCGATAATAAACGTCTACTTATACAAAATCACGTTACAGCAATATTCAATCTCGAACCGATTACAAAAGAGTCCTCACTATTATTAAAACGTATGATAGATCAAGTAAATAAAAATATTCGAGCATTAAGTACATTAGGTGAACCTGTTCACAGCTGGGATACACTATTAATTTATATAATTAGTCATAAATTAGATACAAAAACATTCCGTGAGTGGGAGGAGTGTAAAGGACATTTTGATAAAGGTAGCACTGTTTCTTTTGTCCAATTCATGGATTTTATGCGTAATCATGCTGATCTGATTGAAACATTGGAACTATCTCGTCAGTCTACCACAAGTAATAATCATTCAAACAGTTCATGTAAGCAGGGTTCCAAACTTAAGTCTTTGGTTTCATTGGATAAAACGAATTCACCCTCTTATAATTGTCCGAAGTGTAACGGTGATCATAACCTTAACACTTGCCCACAATTCTTAGCATTAAGTCTGAACGAGAGAATGACATCACTTGCAAGTTATAAGGTGTGTTTCAATTGCTTTCGTCGTGGTCACTATCCTAATCGATGCAAACAATCTGGTTGTAAAATATGTAAGCGTAAACATCACACACTTATTCACAACTCCGATTATAAACCGAATGTAAATAAAACATCGAGCGCGACAAGCAACGATAATGAACGGGTCGATCAGGCGATGACGTCATCCGCCGCCTGCACCGGCACAACCACATCTACTGATAACACTCAAGCATTCTCAGCTAGCGTTAACGCGCCTTCACAATCGTGTAGCTCAGGCGAGATCCTGTTGTCGACTGCACTAATTAGGTGCTACGATGTTAATAATAAGGAACACATCGCACGCGCATTGCTTGATTCTGGAAGTACGTCGTGTCTAATGACGGAGAAATTATTTAAGACGTTAAACTTACCTACTATTAACACAGATAGGTTTATACAGGGAATTAATAATTCAATTACGTCCGTACAAAAAATGTGCCGAGTTCACATTGAATCTTTGAATGATTCTTATTCAGATAATGTTGTTTGTTTCGTTTTACCTACGATAACAAATAATATTCCCGCTAGACAGATACATTTAAATATTCCGTCTAATTTACATTTAGCAGATCCCTATTTTAACACGCCAGCACCCATTGATATGATTATTGGAGCTGACGTATTTTGGAATTTATTAGGATCAGAAAGGATTGTATTAGGTGATCAAAAACCAACACTTCATCAAACCAGGCTTGGCTGGCTGGTTTGTGGTCCAGTAAACGGCGGCCATACAGTGTATTCACAATCTTTTCATAATAATATTAAATGTAACTTTTCAAATTTAAATAAAGTTGATGTAGATAATATACAAAACCAATTAACGCGTTTTTGGCAGATTGAAGAGCTTTCTTATCAATCTTCTATCTACTCAGCTGAAGAAAAGTTATGCGAAGAACACTTTATAAAAAATACCTCACGCATAGAGGATGGCCGATTTTGTGTAAGGATACCATTAAAGGAATCCATAGATAATTTGGGTGATTCATATAATCGCGCCAAGCGATGTTTTCTATCATTAGAGCGTCGAAATCAGAATCAACCTCCACTCGATAAAATGTATAAAGATTTCATGTCGGAGTACATATCATTAGGTCACATGTCTGAGTGTCATATCGATGGAGATTTTAGGTCATACTTTTTACCTCACCATGGCGTGATACGTGAGAGTAGTTCAACTACAAAATTACGTGTAGTATTTAATGCTAGTGCACCTACCACCTCTGGCGTATCTTTCAATCAAATCCAGATGGTAGGGCCTACCGTTCAAGATGATTTAACATCTATTCTTCTTAGATTTAGGTTGTACAAATATGTACTTTCCGCGGATGTCGAGAAGATGTACCGACAGATATTAGTACATCCATCAGACAGACATCTACAGAAAATTATCTGGCGTGATAATGTTTCTAATCCGATTAAGGTTTACAACTTAAACACAGTTCCATATGGTACTGCTAGTGCTCCTTTCCTCGCCACTAGATGTCTCAAACAGGTTGGTCTTGAGTGTAATGATCAAAAAGTCGCGGATGTCATCATTCACGACTTCTATGTTGATGATCTTTTGACAGGTGGAGACCAAATCGAGGAGGTTCATATGTTGCGCCATAGCGTAACTGATGCTCTTGCTTCCGCTTCAATGCATTTGCGGAAATGGAAGTCTAACGAGCCCACCTTAATTTCGGAACAGCCCGATCAGACTCCCTTCGATTTAAATATGGAAGGTGACGTCCGGAACAAAACTCTAGGATTGAGCTGGCAAACAGATAATCTATGCTTTCCAAAAATGGTTCCTGAGAAGATAGAAAACACAAAGCGTGAAATGCTAGGGGTTATTGATAGGATTTTCGATCCCTTAGGTTTATTGGCACCATGTGTTATGTCATGTGTCTTGTATATTACCCGAGATGAAAACAAATGTTTTACTTCATGTTAATCACCGTGATAGCACAATGTTAGTAGAATTTGAACGTTTTTCAAACTTAAAGAGGTTGCAGCGTACTATTTGTTACGTATTTCGTTTCATTAATTTATGTAAAAAACGCTCTGTGATCACCTCGCATTTTACTTCAGACGAATTAAACTATTCATTAAACTTTATTATTATTCAGTCGCAAAAGGAATCCTTTCCTGAATACAATTTATTACTAACTGATAGAAAATTACCACATAAAAATAGACTCTTAAAATTAAATGTATTTTTAGATATAAATAAAATCATGCGAGTTGGTGGTAGATTAGATAACTCAGAATATTCATTTGATAAGAAACATCCAATTGTTTTACAGTCCACTCATCATTTTGCTAAACTTTTATTTAAATATGAGCATTTGAAGTTAATGCATGCTGGTCCACAGCTATTGCTAGCCACTATACGTGAGACATTTTGGCCATTAGGCGGCCGCAACTTAGCTAGAGCTTGTTATCGGCAATGCGTTCGCTGCCAGCGTCTGAAAGGACAGACTGTCGTCCCTCAAATGGGTCACCTGCCATCGAGCAGACTCTCACCAGCAGACTACCCTTTCCAGAACGTAGGCGTTGATTACGCAGGCCCTATTACTTCAGTCAGTCGTCAAGGTCGAGGATGTAGATTGGTAAAAGTTTACATTGTTATCTTTGTATGTTTCACGACCAAAGCATTACATATAGAATTAGTAGGCGATTTGACTAGTAATAATTACATTCAAGCTTTACGTAGGTTCATGTCTCGAAGAGGAAAACCTCTCAATATTTATTCTGACAATGGAACATCATTTGTAGGCGCCTATAATGAAATTTCAAATTTTTTAAAGAGCAGTTGTGACTCCATATCTGAAAGCGTGGCGAATGACGGAATTAAGTTCCACTTTATACCTGCCTACGCTCCGCACTTTGGTGGTCTTTGGGAGGCGGGTGTTAAGTCGACCAAACATCATTTAATTAGAGTGTTGGGCAAATGTCACTTAACTTACGAAGAGCTTAACTCAACCCTCATACAAATTGAGGCTATTTTAAATTCACGGCCACTTACTCCTTTATCATCGAACGTAGAAGATCTTCTACCTCTCACTCCAGGTCACTTCTTAATCGGAAGACCACTTACTTCTCTGCCAGTTAAGGACCTCCGTGAACACTCCACATCTCACCTCTCCAGGCATCATCGAATTGAGCAGCTTCGACAGCACTTTTGGGAGAGGTGGACTAAAGAATATGTTTCCGAGCTCCAGCAGAGAGTCAAATGGCACGACAATAAGGACTCCTTAAAACTCAACACACTCGTCGTTATTAAGGAGGACAACCTGCCGCCGTTGAAATGGAGGATGGGAAGAATAACAGCTCTTCACCCTGGCAAGGATCAAATATGCAGAGTTGCCGATATCAGAACAGCCACGGGAATAATCAGACGAGATTTTTCAAGAATTTGTCCACTTATTGAAGACTGTTGAAAGACAAGCTTTCAACGGCCGGGGGCATGTTGCAGCCCATCTTTATTATATTTAGTTTTAAGACCGTGCCTTTGCTTTGCATAATTGATCAGGCGCTAATATTATTTTATGCCAACGTCATGACTAGATACCTACATATCATTACTTTGCTTTACTTTGAAATTACACGAGTTTTTGCTACGTTAACGGGAAATCTTATTCTATCATCCCAAAATTACCTGATTAATTATGCAAAGCAAAGGCACGGTCTTAAAACTAAATATAATAAAGATGGGCTGCAACATGCCCCCTGATTAATCCTCAACGTCGCCCACATGTAGACAAAGTCTAATACAATACTTTAGTACACTTGAACAATTAAATGTAAAAAATATAGTTTTGTTTTCATTCCCATTTCTTTAAAGTTTGCCACAGACTGACAATATTTATAGACATAATTTAAATATGACATTACACACTTTGACATGTCGTCATAGTGATAAGTTTCACTTGATTGATATTAATAGTTATTTAAGTAATTTGAATTATTATTATTATTTAACAGAAGATAATTTTTATCTTCCAAAATACCACAAACGACAAGTAGCAGAATCGCTTTCATATTATATTAACTCAGCCAATTGTTTGGCTACTCGGACGGCTGCTTCTATTGAGCAGCATAGCTATTTACAACCATTGGAAGCTATTCCAAATAGATTGGATTCATTGGAAGCTATTCCAAGTACTAGTAGTAATTTAAATTAGAACAAGTGACAATAGAGGAAACCTCTTGCATTAGTCATAAGAATAATAACTATGAAATTATAAATGTATCCTGCCCATTATCATTAGAAATAAACAGTAATAAAATGTATAATAATAAATGTAACAAAAGTAATATTAACCTGGTACACCAGAATATACAAGGAATTAAGGGTAAGGAATTAGAACTGGAGTTATTTCTGAACTGTGATAATATTAAATTTTATGTATCACTGAACATTGGCTAAAGGCCCACCAGTTCATGTTTAACTTTAGTAAGCACCAGGTTGCTAGTTCATTCAATAGAAAAGATTCTATACATGGTGGCTCACTAATAATAATTCATAACAATTAAAAATTTAAGGAACATAAAGATATTCAGAGCTAGGGAATGCAAAACCGTGGCAAAATGAAAACCGGTTTTTATTTCGGTTATTGTGAGGTAAAACCGGTTAACCGGTTTTAAAACCGGTTTTTTTAAATGTTCGCTTGGTTTTTTTCACGTTATTTCTATAGCTCAAATTATAGATAATAACCGTGCCTAAGATTTAAAAATCGCAATTTAAAGTTAATGAAGTGAGTATAAAAGAAAACTCAAATTCATCATCACCATCTTCCTGCCTTGTTTCCAATCATTTGGGGTCGGCGCTATATGTACGCTTTTTCCATTCGTCTCTTCTATCCTTTATACCAACATTCACTCCTTTCTTACCAATATCATCTTTCACACAATCCATCCATCTCTTTTTCATCAAATTTATGGAAATAATAGTTTATTTAACTTTGTAGATTCATCTTCATCAGATACTCGTTTATATAGACAACACGGTTCCATTCCTTTTGATTTTATTTTAAACGAATGAAATCATTAAAACATATCAAGTTTGCTTGGTTTTTAATTACTATGAGATATGATGACTTTATGTACATTTATTGAATTATGTTTCGTACGTTATAATATTTATTTCACACGTAATATTATGAACATGTCATATTGTAGCGGCACAGCAACTTGCGTGTACACAAAAACGTGATTATTAGTATACGAATGTTTTACTTAGATAAAATGTTGTCGTGCAGTTGGAAAAAAAATAACACCAATCAGTCAGCTTGCTGTTTGGCATACATAAGAGCCTTCGTTGACAGTAGTTGCTCCGATAGCATGACATTAATGCTGGCGTCCCGCAATGCTCTGGATTATCCCCAACACTGTTCCTCCAGCATATTAATGATATACTCTATTGCTAGCATTCATTGCTATGCAGATGAAATTACAGGGGACGCTCATTACACGAGCCGTGCAAATATCCCTCGTTCTATATTGGAGGAAAGGCGCGAATTCTTGTCTTAAATCGAGAGTACACAAACTAGTGACTCCGATTGGGGTCGACTAAACCTTGTCTATTTCAACCCCACTAAGTCGCACGCAAGCCTGCGCATTCACCGTTGCGAAATGTCTATTTTCTGTGGCTCCTCATTTCTAGAACATGTCCCTCAACATCACGAAAAGAATCGGGATCCTTCGCGTTAATATTTGTAGCGACGTACTGTTCCAAAATCATGTACAAGGTATCCAAAATACTCGGTGTGATTAATAGAGCGAAGTAGTACTTCTTATCGAGACAAAGACTGCAACTATATAAGTCGCAAATCCGGCCCAAATGGAGTAATGCTGTCTTCTATGGGCACCTGGGTACCAGCTTTGGTATTAAGACTCAGTTCAGCGACGTGCTGTTATAATTTTCGACGATGGCGAGCTCACAAGTATTTTAAACCCCCTTAGTCTGAGTTGAAACTGTCTTCTTATGTGTGTTCTACCGCTTTTCCAACGGACAGTGTTCTGAAGAATTGTTTGACCTGATGCCCAGTCACTTTCTACCAATGTCACCGATGGGGATTGCACCCACCAAAATGGTCTCGTACAGTGCGTTTTCAAAGAAGCTACCTATCGCGAACGCTCAGGCTGTGGAATGAGCTACCCGCTTCAAAAAGTTTGAGGGATGGCAACGTGCGAGTGATAACCGTTATGTTGCAAGCGTCTATAGGCTACGGTAACTGGTTATCATTAGGCGGGCCGTACGCTTGTTTGATGCCTAAGTATTGTAAAAAAAAAAAAAAAAATATATCTATCATAAGAACAATCATTATTATAAGTTATTTTCTTACCGGGCTGTTTCTGTGTTGACCTTATTTTTTTTAATTTAAAGCAGATCTTTATAAATTAATCAATTCTAAATCTTTTAATGAATCGAATTGTATATAATGAGTTACCTATTTTACGAAAAAATATTGGAATCACTTAGGATCTGCCGAGAATTCGAAAAAATTAATTGCGTAGCAATATTGCTTTAGCTTCCTTTTTAGCCCCCCAGGTCAACACTATACACATCAACACACTTCAGTTCATCACAAAAATACTCCCTGCATTGCACTCAGTTTACAAAACGGCGGCAAATCTTCCTTTATTAGTTTTTCCAACATTGAAAGAAAAACCGAAAAAAATCGAAAAACCGGTTTTGGTGCTATGTAAAACCGGTTTTTTTGGTTGGTCAAAACCGTACCGAATAACCGGTTTTTCGATTTTCGGTGAAACCGGTTTGCATTCCCTATTCAGAGCCTATCTATTGAGCGAACTATAGAAATAGCATGTGTAGAGCTTGAGCAATTCATTGTCATGAGCTTATACAGACTGATACCCTACTGAAGTATTCAATTTGTTTGAAAAATTTATGGATGAAGCTTTGTGTAAAATAAATAGTGTGAATAAAAATATAATAATCTGTGGAGATTTTAATATAAACTTGTTGGAGGATAACGCAATATGTAATAAACTCAAATCACTTTTTCTATGCTACAACCATGTAAATCTTTTTTTAGAACCGACTAGAATCACTGCCACTTCAGCAACTTGCATTGATAATATTTTTACTAACTTGCAGCCAGTAACAAAGTCAATAATAAGTATATTATTATAAGTAAATAAGTAAATATGAAGCTATGTCTATGTCTAAATTAAGTTCTGATCACTGTGGCCAGTTGGTCTCATTTCATATGCTTAGAAAAAAAGTGATAAAAAAGATATTAAGCGTTTTCCTATGAGTGTAAGTCGCCTTGAAAAGTTTAGAAATAACGTTTTCAGTAAATTACCACACGTACCTTACGATAATAATAATGTTAATGAACTTTATAACTCAATTTTTAATTGAACTAAAAATGGGTATAATTCAATTTTTTCTTCTTCAACAACTGTTAAACGGAAATCTAATACGGTCTTCAATGACTGGACGACGGTGGGAATAATATATATAAGTAGGCGAAAATTGTATGAATAAATATAGGGAAAAACAGTATAATCATGATGCTGTTTATTTAAATTATGTAAGGAATTACTCAAAAACATTTAAATGCGTTTGTGCTGCGGCTAAATCAATACATATAAGAAATAAAATTAAAAATAGTCAAGATAAGATCAAGATGACTTGGAAAATTATAAATAGTGAAACTGGAAAGTTCAAAGTACGTAATCATGAGTTTCGACTTATTATTAATGATAAATCAATAAAATCTAATCAAGATGTTGCTGCCGCTTTTGAGACCAATTTCTTCACCAATATTCCAGTTTCGACTACCTCTTCTCGTCTCTTAATTCTTCTCCCATCCTCGCTGTATCTTTACTTAGGAAAAATGTAACAGAATGTACTGTTGACTTTAAATTCTCAACTGATACTTCTAGCGATATTAAAGCTTTCAAATCTCTAAATAAAAATAAAACTTACCTACTAACTCAAAAGAAAAAAAAATATCTAGTTTTGTAGATATTATACTGTTTTGCTAAATTATACTGGTTGCTGTAGCGCCAAGTAAAAGAACAATGATACTAAACTTTTGAATAAACAGTGTCACTGCACTTAGGCTTCGTTCCCGACATATACCATCCAATAAGTTTAGTTTCTTAATGGAAAAGTAGCCGTCTCCAAACTGTTTGATATGTGGTCAGTTGGATGACGTTTAGCACATATTGATAGAGTGTGTTTGGGGCGAGGCTTTGAGAGTTGCTCTTGGTCCTACACTGATTCAAACTGGAGGATGTAATAGAGTTCTGGCTTTGCCGTTTTCGGATAATGCCAGAATACTTTACAAAATTGTTCATCTTGATCGTATGTATATCGTATGTATTGATCGTCTAAAGTGTCTAAACGATTAAACCCTTCAATACAGAAATAAAAAATATCCCGCGTCCAACAATTCTTACCCTCATAAAAACATATTTAATGAATTGGAAGTGAGCTTGACGAGGCTTGCTAATGACAAATTAAGTGAAGAATCTGCCATTGGGTGGCAACTATTTTTGCAGAATACAAGTATGACGCGGGTCATACTTGTATTCTCATTCCATTATAAAACCAACGAGCCACGTGTATTTCGTTTATTTTTATTAGTAGTTATATTTTTTTGTCTTTTATAAAGTCCGATCCGCAGAGATTGATAACACAGATTGTAAGAATAGTCCTGGCTTGTTGGTTTTATTATGGAATGAGAATACTGGATATTTAGCATTTTGTCAACTCTGGGGTTTCTCGAGTTGTGTGTTGTATTTTTTTTTACCCGGAAACGTTTTTTTTTCCTTTTTACTCTGTTAAGTTCATTGTGGTTTCCTATTTGGCAAGCCCCGCCAAATAGCGATTGATTTTTTTATTTATCTTAATTTCAGTTTGCATGTATTTGAGTTTAGGGTGGATTCGCTTATCGTATTGACTGTTTTCAAGTTTTGTTTTTTTTAATCATTTCTTTTGAGTGATGGGCATTATAATTTTTTATTTAAAGTAATGAACCCGATAATGCTACAAAAATCAACGTGCTCTTGCAAGAATCTGTTTGGCTGTTAAGCCACATTGCTATCAATATGTACAGAATGTAAAAACCAGCAAAGAAGCGTGGTTAAACCTGTCAAATATCTTTGAAGACCGAGGTCTGTACCGACGAGTATTGTGTAACGTTGTGGATTTTGGTAGGTTTTTGAATTTCGCGCTTTATTGTCATTCTTAAGTTTCATACTGGTGGCGACATCTAGTTTTGAAAAGTGGAGACTTTTTCTACCTAGTTACACGTAGCCAACCCTTACCTCGAACTATGCTTATAAGCTGAGTGACGTCATGCCACCCATGTGCTACCCGAAATCCATCATCTCTTGTGTCTAATAGCACATTATAATAAATTTAATGATGACCAAATCCATTAGAACTCAATATTCAGTTTACACTTACAAATTACCAATTATAATAAAATTAAGTATGTCTGAAACAATTTGCCTAATAGCTTTTTAAATAAAATTGTGCATGTGTGACACTCTGTATACCAATACACACATGCACCCATTCCTTTAGTATTTAAGCCTCTGTAATCTTTCAAACAGCGTTCTTGTAATATATTAGCTCGTGCAGAGCACACGCGTAATATAAAAATAAATAATTTTTAATTGTTTTCAAGTGCGTTCATATTTGACTGGCGCAGCCGGGTAGGATTAGTAGTCGCGAATAGTGATCGTAAATAGGCACTAGAATCGGTCGTTTACCTCATCCTAGACGCATAGACTCTAATTCCGTCGAACCTAACAAAATAAATAAGTCATAGAACGTCGCGTGTCGTGCTGTATGGTGCATCAAGTTTTCAAGAAACGACATGGGATCGAGCAAACTGTGAGTAGACCCTTATTCGCATTTCCTTAGCCCTTGTCTATTATATTTATGTTTAATTGGACTGAAATCGCCATTTAACGTAAAATATACGAAATATCAGACAAAATCGTTGATTTTCGTATTAGGTAAGAATTTTACGTGAAAAGAGACTTATATCGCTATTTTTACGTTTGTGTATTTTACTCAAACTTCAGCGAATTACACATTCTAGTTATTAAGCCGCGTAATTCGGACAAGAATTGTCGTTTACGTAATTATTTTTTTACCCTATAATTTTATTTTGTGATCAACATGAATCAAATACAATTAATACCAAAAGAAATCCAAAGCATCATCCCTAAATTCGATGGAGATGATAAGTTATTAAATCTATTCATTTCTAAATGTGAATATGTTATAAGAAGTTTTCGTGGAGAAAACAACCCAGCTCAACAAATCTATCTTTACCACTGTATTACAAGTAGATTGGTAGGTAAAGCCGCTATTTTGGTTAGCGAGAGAGAAAATATAAATACTTGGGAAGAATTAAAAGATGTATTCATCCAACATTTTGGAGATCCTAGATCCGAAGCTTGTATTAGCATAGAGCTAGACAATCTCAAGATCAAACAAGGCGAAAGCTATATAGACTTCTGCCATAGAATACAGAACGTTAGGAGTTCCCTGATATCAAAGTAAACACTTTAGCAGACGAAGGTATTAAAGCAGCTAAAAATATAATATACAACAATGCCGCTTTAAATGTCTTTCTGTATAATTTACCTGAAGATATGATAAAATTTGTAAGATTAAATAAATGTGTTAAATTAGAATCAGCACTTAGTATCGTAATGGAACAAGTCAATTTCCAAACTCGATACAACTTGAAAAATAAAACAAATAAACCAAATTTCCACAATAATCAGACTAATCAAAGTTTATTGCCTAAACCAGCTTTTGCAGCCCCTATCCAATACAAGTTTGGAATTCCACAAAACAATCAAGCATTTAAACCTAACTTTATACCAAACCATAACAATAATCAGCAACACAGATTTAATAATCCACAACCACAAGGTTTTAAACCAAATTTACCTCAGACATCTAAACCCAACTTTAATAGACCTTTTAACGGTCCACAGCAACAATTTCCGCGTACCCTAAATAATTATAAACAATCAGGATTCTTTAAACCTAATCCTAATCAACAGTTCCGATTTGGAATTAATACCAATCAACAGCCCAAGCCGCATCTTACAGATGTATCCATGCGTACTGTACGAAACAATATGTTAAACGATCAGGAACAAACTGATTACGAATACCAACAAGATTATGAATACACTGATGATACAAATATAGATGAGTATAATATGGACGATGGTAACCTATTCAATAGTGATTGTATTAGCGAAGAAATAGACGAAAATTTTCAAATAGAAGCCTCTTCGGCACCCCAACCGAAATAATACAACTTAACTATAGTGGTCTTAAATTACCCCATATATATTTACCAGAAATAGAGTCGATATTTCTAATTGATACAGGTAGTACACGTTCCTATATCAATGTAGAACTAGCGGAACGTTATTTCAATCAATACGTTAGTACAGAGCCATTCGAAGTCATAAGCACTCATGGTCGTAGCAAACATAGTAAAATCGCGTATATCCCTCTACCAGATACATTCAATACAAATCTACAACACAAGTTTTATATATATAACGTGGATAATACATATAACGGTCTAATTGGATCTGATCTATTAGCGCAGCTAGAAGCCAATATAGATATGAAAAATTCTGTTTTAAGAACAAGAACAACTAATATCCCTATTTTGTACAATCCGTTTCATCAAATAGTAGTATCACCTAGGTCGGAAACACGTGTAAAAGTACAAAATGGTAACGCAATATTAAATTATATAGAGTTCTGCCCAGGAGTACGTATGCCTGACGCTATAGTAAATTGCATAGATTCATTTGCTCAAACTGTAATCCAAAACACTACAGATAGTGAAATGAAAATCACTTTTAAAAAACCATTTAACGTAGCTAAATTAGACTCACCTCCTGAAATCAATGATTGTAATAATTTAAACTCTATTCCTAACATAGAACAAGTATTAGAAGACAATTTATCTAAGTTACGATTAGATCATTTAAATTTAGAAGAGAAATCATTAATTACAAACTTATGTTTAGAATATAAAGACATATTCTATTGTGAACATGTCCCTTTGTCTTTTACTAATCAGGTTTTTTTTTTTTTTTATGTCAACAGGTTGACAAGCAGGCAGACGGGCCACCTGATGGTAAGTGGTCACCGCCGCCTATGGACATTTGCAATACCAGGGGGATTGCCAATGTGTTGCCGACCTTGTAGAGCTCTTTTTACGCCTTTTTTGAAGAACCCCATATCGTAGCGCTGAGGGAAAACCGTAATGGGGAGCTCATTCCACAACCGAATGGTCCGCAGTAAGAACGTCCGACTAAAACGTTGTGTGGACGATCGAACACAAAATCGTGGTTAAACACAAAATTCGTACAAGCAACGAAGACCCTATATACATACGCCCATATAGACAAACAATTAGTCAAAATGAAGAGATTCAAAAACAAATTAATAAACTATTAGAAAATAAAGTTATTACTGAGTCACACTCTCCATGGAGTGCCCCAGTACACTTAGTACCAAAAAAGATGGATGCTACAGGTGAACAAAAGTTCCGTATGGTCATAGATTATAGAAGACTTAATGAGATTACAACAGACGATAATTACCCGTTACCAAATATCACTGATCTATTTGATAGATTAGGAAAAGCCTGTTACTTTACAACTATTGATCTAGCCAGTGGTTATCACCAAATAGAAGTAGAAAAGGAAGACCAACCTAAAACAGCATTTACAACTCAATCAGGACACTTTGAATTCACTAGGATGCCTTTTGGTTTGAAAACGGCACCAGCTACATTCCAGAGAGCCATGGATAATGTGCTCCGAGGACTTCAAGGAATTCATTGTCTAGTTTATTTAGATGACATAATTGTCTATTCAACTAGTCTACAGGAACACATAGTAAAACTAAAGAAAATATTCGATAGACTTAGAGAAACTAATCTTAAAGTTACATTGGATAAGTGTGAATTTTTAAAAAAGGAAGTATTATATTTAGGTCACACTATAACGAAAGATGGTCTTAAACCAAACGATGATAAAATCAAAGCAGTTTTACAATTTCCCTTGCCGAAAACACCGACAGAAATCAAGAGTTTCCTAGGATTAGTAGGTTATTACCGTAAATTCATTAAAGACTTTTCTAAAATAACTCAACCCCTAACTAATTGTTTGAAAAAGAAAAATAAAGTCACTATAACAAAAGAATTCGTAGATTCATTTGAAAAATGCAAAGAGCTATTAACTAATGCCCCTTTGTTACAATATCCAGATTTTGATAAACCTTTTCTTTTAACTACGGACGCATCTAACTTTGCGTTAGGAGCAGTTCTGTCGCAAGGACCTATAGGTAGCGACAAACCTATAGCATTTGCTAGCCGAACACTTAACGATGCTGAAACACGTTACAGTGCAATAGAAAAGGAACTACTAGCAGTAGTTTGGGCATGCAAACATTTCAGACCTTATTTATACGGGAAAAAGTTTACAATACTTAGTGATCATAGACCATTAGTATGGCTAAATTCTATTAAGGAACCGGGAAATAGATTAACTAGATGGAGACTTAGATTATCTGAATATGATTATGAAATTAAATACAAACCGGGTAAACAAAATTGCAATGCAGACGCATTATCTAGAATAAAAGTTAATGCATTAGACGATATCTCTATGATAGTTAATACAGATAGACAAACCAGCCCAAATTGTGTAGAAATCTCATCCGACGAAGATACTGTAACTATCGCACGTAGATCAAAATCGCCTTACTCAATAACATCAGTGACAGCATCCGAAAGAGAATCTTCTATAGCAACAGTTCATTCAGAAGTAAATACTGACACATCAGGTATCCCTATATTAAAAGAAGCCATAGATACTAAACCAAATCAAATACTTATACATACTTGGTTTAAAGATGAACTTAGTGTAAAAGATTTATCCAGAAACAAACAAAAGGTTTTTGAAGTACATATGCCATTAGACAATCCGGAAATAATTAAGAGATATTTGAAAGAAAACATTAGACCAAAAATAAAATATTTTATCTATTTTGAAGATAAACGCCACCGAGAACAATTTACCAGTATTGTCACTACACTATTCAAAAAAGACACTATCAAAATATTCGAATGTACCGAAAGAGTCGTTTACGTAGAAGATGAAAACGAACAACGGGAAATCATCCTAAAATATCACATTGGAAGAACTTGTCATCGTGGTATCAAAGAAACAACCGCTCACCTGAAACGCACTTATTATTGGAATAATTTAGAACAAACAGTAGCAAGCATTATTAATTCGTGTGGAATTTGTAAACAAATGAAATACGATAGGAAACCGCTGAAACCGGAATTACAATTAACACAAACACAAAATAAACCTTTTCAAGAAATATTTATGGACTTATTTTCCATAGAAGGCACTTATTTCCTTACGATTATAGATGCATTTAGCAAATTAGGGCAAGCCTTTCAAATACCCAATAGATCTAAACCCGAAGTGGTTAGCGCACTATTGAAGTATTTTTCCTTATACGGTATACCATTACGAATTAGCGCAGATCCAGGCACGGAATTTAACAACAATCTATTGAAAGAAATGTTAACATTCTATAAAGTCGATTTACACATCAGTACTCCGCATAATCCGAATTCAATGGGATTGATAGAAAGATTTCATTCGACCATAATAGAAATCTACAGACTAGCTAAGTACGAGAGAAAAATAACAGACGCTGCAACTGTTATGACATACGCTATCATGTCATATAACCAGTCCATACATTCAACAACTGGTTTAACACCCTTCGAAGTCGTATTTGGACACACAGATGCGTCAAGCCCCTTTGCGATAGATTTCAATAAAAAATATACCCAGCAATTGGTTAGCGACCATGCTTAACGTACTAAATACCTATATAATCATTTAACGAACAAAATGTTAGAATCTAAACAAAAAATTAAAGAAAAACGTGGAGGAGAAAAACATTTCGATATTAAAATAGGAGACAACATTTACGTCAAAGGCGTAAATACTAGACGTAGTATAGACAAGCCTAGATATCAGAAAGCGAAAATAAAGGAAGAATCTAACAGAAACACAGTAATGATAGATCAGAAAAATAAAATCAAGAAAGTAGTGTACGTTAAACATCGATAGACTATCGATAGTATCGATAGTAAAAGGCTATCGATACTATCGATAGTAAAAGGCTATCGATACTATCGATAGTTTTTATAATTATCGATCGATTGTTTACTCGAGTAATATTATTACATCCCTAGAGTCGAGGTGTATCATAGACGAGACATATCCATAGACAATATGTAGGTTATTCCCCGGTAGGAGTGACAATTTGACAAAGACGTAGGTAGGCGTTGAGATTGTGTTCTATGGTAGGGGAATTACCGTGCGTATTTCATTCAATTATACGAAAGAAGTCAGTCAGTTTGTGGATGTTTTTTCGAAACATTGAAGTTGTGTTGTGTGGAGTTCTTATAAAGATATTCCTGTTGTGATGGTTTAGGCCCGATCGGGCCGCGCGTCAAGCTATTCCGCCGTGTCGGTTTAGGCCCGATCGGGCCGGATCAAATTACAAAGCAACTACGGCTCGAATTTCAAGGTTATGTTACATATTATCGTAACAAAGTACTCAACATTCGGTATGTGAATAGAGAGCATTAAATTCCACATCCGTTTATAATACGCATCATGTTACTACCAGTACAAAAAAAAAAAAAATTATTTGTGACTTTGTTAATGTGATGAATAATAGATACTTTAATTATTATGATGAATATGAATGCTGATTTTTGATTGTTATTTCGAATATATCAAAATAAAACTCTTTGTTTCGTGTAACATTTGTTATTTTATTGATATCACGCTCAGCCTACAAATTTTAAAACTATCGATAGGCTATCGATACTATCGATAGATTTTAGTAAAACTATCGATACTATCGGATTACCAAACTATCGATGTTTAACGTACACTACAAGAAATTACCCATTAAAGATATTAAACGTCCTTCACAGGTTCGTCCTGCTGATGGCAACACAGGCAGTCCTAAGCCTGGCCCTTCAACTGCAACGGATTAAAGATAATCCAGGAGTTCTCCCTGTACGGGAAGGGCAAGCATCCCTTAGCCTCTATAACTGGCAGATTATTAAAATATTAGATTTAGATTTAATTAATAAAAACTTAGTTAACATAGAACATTGTATAGACATAAAGGCTTATGTAAAGGGTAAACAAATATTTTTTATTATGTCAGTACCAACAGTCCAATTAGATGTCTATAATTATTATACCTTACATCCATTCCCTATGTATAATTCCAACCTTAACCTATCATTCCTTATAACTCCTAAACATTCCCACATCCTTGCGAAAGGGTCGAAATTGGTATCGCTCTCCCAGCCTTGCAGAGAAATTGACGAAGGAAAGTTCCTTTGTTACGAGAGCAATGTGTCTTTCGAGGAAGAAACCACGTGCATCAAGGACCTGATGACGTTCTCTACCAGGATAACGTCTTGTCGCCCTCTTCCTGTCAACGCATCGGACATCAAAGTGAAAAATATCCAGCCAAATTTCTGGCTCACTTACGCAGGTTCCCCTACATTCCTGACAGAGTATTGTGACAGCGAGACGAGTCAACACGACATCATGGGCACCTACATCATTACCCTAGATAACGCTTGTGAGGTTAAACTAGGTAAAATCACACTGAGACAACGCCGTCTTCAAGCAGCAGAGATTAACTTCCGTAGCACACCAACTATACACCTACCTAGCATCATAGCGCCGGAGGACTTCAAGCTACGCAAAATTGTCAATTTAGACGAAATTGACTTAGAAAATTTACATTTTCTATCCCATGCATTAAAGGATAGCAGTGCAGTGATTAACCACAGTGCAAGCCAATTTGTGAATGTGAATAGTGTTAGCATAGGCACCATTGTACTCTATCTTATTTTATTTATAGTGTTAAGTATTATTTTGTATCGTTACAGACATATTTTAATTAGTAAACTAAATCAAAATCAGCACCCTCATAATTCGGATGATGATTTTGCACTTATGGAGGGAGGAGTTACACGTAGCCAACCCTTACCTCGAACTATGCTTATAAGCTGCGTGACGTCATGCCACCCATGTGCTACCCGAAATCCATCATCTCTTGTGTCTAATAGCACATTATAATAAATTTAATGATGACCAAATCCATTAGAACTCAATATTCAGTTTACACTTACAAATTACCAATTATAATAAAATTAAGTATGTCTGAAACAATTTGCCTAATAGCTTTTTAAATAAAATTGTGCATGTGTGACACTCTGTATACCAATACACACATGCACCCATTCCTTTAGTATTTAAGCCTCTGTAATCTTTCAAACAGCGTTCTTGTAATATATTAGCGCGTGCAGTAATATAAAAATAAATATTTTTTAATTGTTTTCAAGTGCCTACATTTATTTGACTACCTACATTTGAAAAATTAAATATTTATCTTTTAAATTTACGTTTTGTTTTGAGCTCTTATGTTTGTAGAATAATGCTACATGGCAATAATGTCGTATTTAATTTTCAGAAATCAACTTCTATAGGTATTTGGATAAAATATATTTTTTTTAGGGAATTTATAGATGGGGTGTGAGTACATTTTTAGAGGACCATTAGCCAATCACAGCTAAGCATCATTTGCAGTGTTTGCGAATCAGAGATGAGCTTCAGCACGTAAATTATGAGAGTGGGGTCAATGACCACAACAAAGGAAAATTATACACTTTTGGTAGTTATTGATAAGTTTGGGAGATTTGAGGTTCAGTAGTTTGGATTGAATTTTTGGATAATTAGGGTCGTAGAAATTCTGAAATGATTTTTAAACTGTTTCTATCAAGTAATTAGACTTTATTGTAAGTGAAATTTTGTATTTCGTGTTAAAATTGCGATTTTGTGTTTATAAATTGGTAACTTTTTCAATGGAGTTTTGGGAACTTTCTTTCAAGCAGGTGCTGGGAACACCGTTGGTTTCGTTCCTTTTTGTCAGCCTCATGCCGTTGAGGTGGCAGTGATTTTTATTTTGACCTATCAATTTATTATATTTATTTTTATAGCCATGTAAGGCTTATTTAATTTTTCAGTACCAACTTATTCAGGTGAGTGAGTGAGATGTTTTGATTTCGTAGTCAAATGTCGTCGAATATATTTTGATGGTTGTCATTCATAATCTTATTTCTTTTCAGTATTCCTTTTGAAATGTACTGAAATCATTAATATAAGGAAGGGGTGGGATGCAGCATTATTGGAAGTGTTCGTCCAATTTTCTGGTAAGTTTCCCTACCATTGTATGAGACCACCTGGTTAACCTATAAAATGTACTAACAGCATCTTATCTTTATTGTTTCAGCAATGGGATTTATTCATGTATTTACATACAGATTGATATACATTTATTGAGAGATATATATGATTCATATCATTTAAATTCTCTTCATATTATACCGTCTTGGCCTGAACTGCAGTTTGGTACCTGTCCGGTACACATGGAGGAATTTCCCCGAGTGAGCCGATGCCATGCCACATCATCAGGATTAACATTTAATATAATTTAAAACTGGCGTATAAGGTATTTCAAATGTTTCCTTATTATAATTTCTGTAAAGAGACCGTTCTCAATACATTTTTGGTGGTATAACTAGACTATAGGTATATCTAGTTAAAAATATCAGTCTATAGTCATGATATTGGTATTCCTCATGTAACCCTAAATTTAATTAAATGTAATCTTACATGATATTAATTATATCATAGAACCTCACCAAGCGACCCCTGTCGACTGAGCATTTTTTGTGTTTCTTTTAAAAATAAATCATATAATTATCAAGAATACAATATTTTATTTGTGCATGTGTTCCTCATCCATCCATTACTTTCTTTCTTTTTTTTTGTCCCTCCTGGTTCACCGGGGACCGGGAGTGTGACAATTGCTTCTTCGTCAGCTGCATAGAATTGATATGACCGCCTACTCGTCTGTCACTCAATATATTGATGCTTTTATGACACTTTTTCAGCAATTAGCTGATATCGGTAAACATATTGAAGATAAATAAATAAATAAATATCCTGGGACATTCCTCACACACGGTCATCTGATCCCAAACTAAGCAGAGCTTGTACTATGGAAACCAGATAACTGATATAATACATATACTACTTTTTGTTTGTAAATACATACTTAATATACATAATTACACTCAGACTCAGGACATACAGACATGTTCATGCACACAAATGCATGTCCTGTGTGGGAATCGAACCCACGACTTGCGGCGCGTAAGGTGAATCTTAACCAACTGCGCCAACTGGCCCGTCAAGATGGAGAAATCGCAGAGCTGCTTCTTAGTGAGTTTACCTTCTGAATACGACTATCTAGTTTCTAATTTAGAAACTGTGTCCCTGACAGGAACTCTCAAGAGTATGATGATGTAAAAAAGGCTACACAATTATCTTCAAAGCTTTTCATTGAAGATAATTGTGTAGCCTTTTTTGTTGTCAAATATTTGAAAAGTGTGCTATCTCTGTCTAATCGATTTGTAAGGCTCCCAACATAAATTATTTTTATAAATTTCTTGGTAAGGCCCGTGTCCCTAGGATAGTCTTTGTGTGGGGTGGTGGCACATTCTTCGACTCTTCTGCCGGAGCAGAAGGTACAGAGTGCTAACGTGGTTGAGGTGCCGATTGAAACTAAAATGTAATTCGCACGTTAAACCCTCCGTTTCGACACCTAGTTCAATACACCCAGACCTGTGTTATAAAACAAGAAACTTCTACAACACCAAAGAACTGAGAAATAAAGACAGTGTTTCAGAATTAAATAAAACTAAATTAAACCAATTTATTTGCGGTAAGTAACAAAAATGGTCACACTGACCGAGTGTAAGTTCAACAAAAAGATGTATTATTATGGCTGTGGTAAGATAGGGGTGATACGGCCTCAGTGTGAAGCTTGTAGGACACAACGTTTAAACTAGAGTATTCAACTAGACTATTAAAATAATTAAAAACTATTAATATGTTGAAAAAACGGACGAACGAAAAGCAAGAAATGTACTGGACTATTATACATTCCAAAACTCTTTCAAATCATTAATTATGACAAACATGCTAATTGTTCATTCCCAACATGCAACATGTGATTATGACATGGGGGCGACAATAATAAATTTAAGACATTTGAATTGATACAAACGATTAAAACCTGTATGGAGAAGAAACAAATTTGAGGAATCGATTTATTAAAAATAAATAATGATACTGTTCTTCAAATATCACGCATCGAATGCTATCTTCAGGCTGGTTGTTTGGTTGGTCACGTAATGAATCTTCACCAATCACACTGTGTTTTCCTTTGGAAATACAATTGCGTTGTCTCGCTTCAAGGCGATTTTTTGGGCCTAAAATAAATGAAAATTTAACAGAGTTCATTTCAATTGTATAATATTCAAGAACTTAATTGCTTTCATTCTACATTATATACTGATTTTAAAACACGCCCGTTTTTATTTAAAAAATATTATAATTTAATTAAGTCTGCGTTAAACCGAACGCTTATTTCGTTCCTCTTTTTGACAGTGATTGACATATTTAACATTTACTGACAATTAATCATCTGTGAATCAAGAAGTCACCTACATTTTGATCGGATATTTTGCGATTATATTATTATTTCCAAAGATGTAGCTATCAGCATCAGCGATGTTATCGCATATTAGAAAAAAAAAACAAGAAGTATAGAAATAGAAACTTGCGTTTGAATCCAATTATCAAAAATATCAAGAGAGTCTGCAAGAGTCGATGAAACTCCTCAAGAAGGAATGCTCCTGGTTAACCTTAAGGTTTTATACGTACATTAAATACAATCGAGCGTCTATTTTTAAATTTAGAAAGAAAATATAATATTAAAAGTTTATCAACGCGCAGGCTCAATCAAGATCAAGACCCATTGGAAAATTGTTTTGGTTGCATCCGAAGCAATTTTGGATGCAACCCAAACCCAAACACCACACAATTCGTTGCAGCTCTCAAAACCTCCATCATAAACAATTTATTGCATAGCAGTAGAAATAAGAACTGCAAAGAAAACTGAACTGTTGAAACATTTGATTTAACAGAAAGTGTAGAAGCATCTAATACTGTAATACCTCAGTGTTCTGGAGAACTGCAAGCATGCGCATAAGTATGTGGGTTTATGTTAAAAAAATTAGGATCCATTTGCCATCAGTGCAAAATTACAACAGTGTAAAATCATTACGGTGTTCTGAAGAATTGTTTAAGATGATGCCCACGGCTACTTTCTACCATCGCAACTCTCGCCATCGACGGGGAGTCCATCCTCGCATATTGAAACCTGAATTGTTTCGGACTGTGCGGGCTCAAAGGAGCTTCCTTCCGCGGACGCTCAGACTGTGGAATGAGCTCCGTGGGCTCCGTCCGCGCCGTGGTTTTCCCATAGAGTACAGCATGGGGTTCTTCAAAAGGGGTGTGAAGAGATTTCTGCAGGGTCGGCAACGCGCGCGTTATACCCCTGGTGTTGCAAGCGTCCATAGGCCACCTAAGTGGCATAAAAAATAAAAAAAAACAATGCTTGCAGACCAAAACACTGAGGTAATTCATTTATTCACAAGCTTTAAAAAATATAATAGTATGCGCAACAGTCAAAATTATGTTAATAATAGTTTTACCGAGACAGTGGAGATGGCTGCAACTATTGTTAATATTTTTTTTATTGAGCATGGGTGTAATATAAAAATAAAAGATGAACTTATAGAAATTTTAGAAAGAAAATTGAATTTGCATGAATGTTTTGAACACTATAATAAAAATAAAATGCACATAATCATATCAACTACAAGTATATGTTTAAAACGACACTGTATTATACAAAATAGAAAGTATACGGAGGACGCTTCGAAAAAAGCTATGAAACGAAAAATAAATATTTTACAAAACACTTATAACTTCGCTTTATTTAAAATGCCATTCCATAAACATGTATGCATCATGAAAACAAACCGAAATTCAGTTATATTCCTTTTACATATCAGAATTTCGCTTTGTTTTCATGATACATCGAACAGATAGATTATCCACCTTAAAATAATAATATTTGTTTCAAAATTTTGGCGCGAAAAGTAGTTCACGGGATCATATACAGGCGCGCTAGTGTCGTAAGCTGTTGGCATTTTTTTTTCTATGAAGTCTTCATTCTTCCCTAGGTATATTGTTCTGTGGTCTTGGGTGAGACGGGCGGGAAGGAAGGAATACTTACAAATTGCAATATTGTTTAGTTTGTTGGTGAACATTACATAATAATTATTGATTTCGAATGTTATATCTGTGCGTGTTTTTGTAATATTTTTGTTATAACTCATAATATATAGTTCAAATAGTGTAGGTAGTTCGTGTAAAAAACTTTAAATAAATAACTTTATCATCATGTCTCGATGCAATTCGAGTGTACTGTGGGAGTTTTGCCAAAAAATTGCTAATGAAAAGAAGCTAAGTGCACAAGTGTGGTGAAGTTTATAGCTTCAAAACATCAACCGCGAATTTAAAAACGCATTTGAAGAGGAAGCATCCAGATGCATATGAAAGGGTTTCTTCAGCGCAATCATGTGCAACAAGGACTCAAGACGCAAATCGTGGAAAAGAAACCCCAAGCGATGTCCATCCTGAGCCTTCGTCATCAAGGTCAGATGTTGCGTTAGCCACTATTCCCACTACACATTGAACATAAGTGCTATACCCATATACCGCCTGTGCCAAATTTCAGGACACGCACAGCAGTGCAAATATCCAAACTGCATTGCTTGAAACGACCAACAATGGGATGTCATAAATATTATATTTTTTATTGTAAGTGACAATGCAGCCAATGTAAAGAAAGCCATATCCGACATAGGGTGGAAGCATTACGGATGCTTTAGCAATACCCTAAACTTAATAGTGCAGGATGCCCTTGGTCTAGTCCAAGCTAACTTAGACAAGGTGAATCGTCCGCCATTTTAAAACGAGCACAGTAGCTTTAGAAAAATTATTAAAAGCGCAAACACTGGAGAAGCCAGAGTATAACACCAAAGCGGCTGATCCAGGAAGTACCAACGACGTGGAACTCTACGTTTTATATGTTACGTCGATTCGTTGAGTTGGAAAATTATATGTGCTACTATCGCCATTCTAAAAAAAGATTTACCAGTCTTATCTGTAGAAGAGTGGAAAATGTTTAAAGAACTGTGCCTGATTTTAAAGCCTTTTGACGAAGCCACCAAAGCCATGAGTGGTGAAAATTACATGACCGCCACGTACGATCATCGTCATGACACGCTGTCTTAAGGATTCTTGCGACCAACTTCTCCTGGAGGGCTTTACGAATATATCTAATAGCACAATGCATTCGGACATTTTAATTTTAAATTTGAATATAACCACTCGTGACTTCACCACTTTCTTAAAATAGTTCGAAATGCAGGAAATCAAAACTTCTTTAAAATTTTCTTAATTCAAATTAAGAAAATTTAGCCAACAGGTTGTTTGCGACAACAGAAGAACCTCAACGCATATATTTGTCAGCTTTTCTGGATCATCACATGACCAAAGAATATTCAGAAACTGTCCGGTGGTTTGAATTCCCCAACAACACACATTTGGTTGGGGATGCTGCTTACAGCATACACCCAAGGCTGATTGCTCCTTTTAAGGAAAATGGGCATTTAACCGCCAAACAATAAAAATAGAATTTTTGATATAATAGAATAGAATGGAAAGGAAGGTAGCGAAGCTTGCTTAATTGTCTGCCTGTGAAAGATATAAAAATAATGCCCCAGTACATTGCAGCATGTAACGTTGTGGATTTTGGTAGGTTTTTGAATTTCGCGCTTTATTGTCATTCTTAAGGGCTATATTTCACCGGGAAACCATGGCGGCGCAACCAGTCGCCGCTACCAACAAAATGTATACAGCTCTATAGAGAGTTACTCACCTGGTGTCCGTTTGGTTGCGCAACCAATTTGGCGGCGCGACCAACTCGGACGCGTGCACAGAAAGTTACTGGTTGCGCCGCCACGCTGGTCGCGCCACCACTAATTACTATAGCGCTGTATGGTGTCTCACTCACTCGGCCGCCAGTCTGGCCGCCAGTGACGCCCCCACCTCATTGCATGCAACACGTGTGCACTGTTAAGGTACAGTTACACATGCTAGTTAGTAGCACGAAAGCATGCTACTTTTGAGCAATTGCTACTTAGTGGTACGTGTGTCGAAACATTGCTAATATTGAGCATGCTTGTTTCGAGTTTGCTCAACAATCGACGGTCGTGCGATTTTTGGGCATGCTAGTATCGATCAGTCGTTAGCAGCAGGTGCGCGTGCACAATTTCGCGCTAAAAATGTCTCGCTGGGGCGATGAAAAATCGTTGAAATTTGTGATTTTATATCGGAACAATGAATGCCTATGGAATCCGCGCATACCAGAATACAAAAACAATATTGCAAGAAATAATGCATATCAAGATATATTAACCAACATGGACGATCCTGGTCTGTTTACCACAGCAAATTAAAAAAAATTGAGAGTTCCAAGCGATCCGGTTCTGGTACCGCTACTGTGTACAACCCATCCACATCCTGGTTTCACGAAATGCATTCTTTTCTTGGAGACACTGGCGAGTACTGGGACCCTATTTCTATGGAATTGGTGAGTTTCGATTTTTAATAAATAAAAATGCACTTAAATGTTAGTAAAACATAGTTATTTAATATCATAGAATAAGTACAGCATTTTCTATTCATTCATTTGTATCATATAGGCAGAACAATGAAATGATGATGGTGAATTTATATCATATGACATTGCCACGGTACTGCCTCTGTAGTTTCAAAGAGCTGCGCGTAGGTGTCTCTTATTGCTTCTGCCAGTCGAGAAGCGTGGTTACTGTAGCGTGTAGGTGGTAAGCCTTCTAAAGTTCTTTGCAGTTGCACAATGCAAAGTCTAATTGCGATGAATTCCATTATTTTGCTCAAAATGTTGCAGCTCAATTGCGAGCCCTACCATTGTACGAGGCATTAGATGTACAAAATGAGATCCGAAAAATTCTGACTGCAGCAAGACGCCGATACCAGTACCCAAATTTGTCTCCCTTTACACCTGTCACTTACACACCTCCTGCTACAAATATACAAACAATGACTTTCATACCCCCACCTACTACAAATACACAAACTTTCATACCTTCCAATACAATCACAAACGCAGTCACTTACGCGTTATCCAAATTAGATTCAACCGTCCCCGAAGAAGAATTGTTGAATAAAGACAAGTTCAGAGCATGCTGGGAACAAGTATGCTAATGAGCATACTAAAAAGCATGCTACTAACTAGCATGTGTAACTGTACCTGTATGTTTTGTTTTTTAACTGCTTAATTTAATATTTTAATTGTTTGTTAATTGCATACGATGGATAATTTCGATACAGAAAGGTTTATTATCGAAATTCAAAGTAGACCATCAATTTGGGATAATTCCTCATCAGATTATTCCGATAGAGATTTGAAAAAGAAATGTTGGGAGGAAGTTGTAGATTTATTTGGAGAACAGGAGCAAACCGTTGAACAAAAAAAGAGCTGAGGTGTACATATATTTTTAACCGACTTCAAAAAAAAGAGGAGGTTCTCAATTCGACTGTTTTTTTTTTTTTTTTGAAGTTGAAGTTTTTTGTAAAACAGTCCAATTATTATTAATGAATTATTATCAATAAATGTTCATGATGATTGTGACATGAACCGTGTAACATGGACAGCCAAAAGCTCGTTGTGAGTGAAGTTGTATGTATTTATTAATGATTATAATTATTTTGCCATGGAAGTGTGTTTTCGTTTACAAAATAATGTGTAAAATTATCTCGAGTGGTAGTAGCAGCACGCCCTCCTCTAGTGAAATTTTGCTGTGTTGTAGTTTGAAAGCCCGTTATTGTCAGAGTATCATCATATGAATATCCATCTCTAGAACGTACAAAATTGTGTAACACACAACATGTTCTCACAATGGATTTTGCTAATTCTGTGTGGACATTTAATGGTCTGTGGAAAATTCTCCATTTATTTGTTAAGATGCCGAATGTGCACTCGATGTAACGGCGAGCTCTCGATAGTCTGTAGTTAAACAATTTCTTTTCGGCACTGAGGTTGTTTCCTCCGTATGGACGCATAATATTTGTGCTCAACCCGAATGCTTCATCGCCTATAAATACGTAAGGGAAAAGCGTTGGGTTATTTTCTGAAATTTGTAGGGGCTCTGGAATATCTAAAGTATTACTTATGAGTTTCTTATACAATTCAGTTTCTTGGAAAATTGCTGAATCGCTACTTTCCCCATAGGCACCGACGTCTATATAAATGAAATTATAATTAGCGTCACATGCAGCCATCAACACCAATGAAAAAAAGTGTTTATAGTTATAATACATCGAACCAGAATCAGCAGGTTGAATCACTCTTATGTGCTTTCCATCGATACTACCGATGCAGTGTGGAAAGTTGGCATGTTTTTCGAAACCATCTGCTATTTTCATCCAGTCATTTGCAGTAGCCGGAAGTGATAAACATGTTTGCAACTTATTCCAAATCACGGCACACACTTCTTTTATTATTGTGCTTAATGTTGTTTGTCCTAGACGAAAGTTATAATGCAATTCCCTCATCGTACATCCACTTGCGAGGTACCTATAATTAACAAAAAGTAATAAGTAATATAATTAAATTTCCAGGGTTAGTGTTGCAAAAAAGATGGAAAAGCATCAGATCATGCTATGCGCGGGAAGTCAAACGCCAAAAAAATGTAAAGTCTGGTTCTGGAGCCACTAGCCGCAAAAGCGAATACATATATTTTAAGCAGTTACAGTTTCTACAAAAAGTAGTAGCTATCAGAAAAGAAGGTGTAGAAGAAAATTCGGTGAGCACTGAAGTAGACGAGCGACCTAAACAAAAAGTTACAAACAAACGTAAGCTAACAGTAGACGATGATCCCTTTGTTCAAGCATTAAATAATTCAATTGAGCAAAGACGCCGTGAGACAACAGAGCAGAGACTACGCCAGACAGCTGAGGTTGACGAAGATCGGCTATTTCTGCTTTCATTGTTGAGCACATTAAAAAATCTACCTCCTCAAGTTAAAATGGCTACCAAAATAAAGATGCTAACTTTGTTGAACGACGCGTCAGGTTTTTCTGGTAACAGGACGTTTGATTATGCTGATCGGTCATTTCGGAATTCTTCAGAAATTAATCCAGGTGGCAGGATGGTGAGTCATGAGACCTATCATCCTGGTTATTCGACGCAACGGCAAGTGATTGCTACTGAATATCCTGGACCGAGTTATAGGACAAACACGAATTATCAGAATGAACCTATTACAAGTAGTCCTAATTCTAATTCTATGAATAAAATGACATATGCAAGTTCTCCAAGCGACACACATGATTCACAGGACTCAGAACCACTTATGGATCTATATAGCACTTAAACGTGTTTGTTTGTCTACATTTTTTAATAAAACTTACTTTAATAATGTTCATAGTTTGTTTTAACTTACCTTAATGTTACAAACAACTTTTCTTCAGGACTGATTGATTACTGACTGACTTAATATTGTCTTCAACAAATCATTTTCACACAGTCAGTAACTCATCAAAGGACCTCACGGACATCCTCATATAGCTAAAAAACTTATCCGGATATCTTCTTAGATCGTCGTATATGTTAACGAATTGTCCTTTCTTACAGCGATCGGCTAAATAAGGATGAACCCACCACTGTTTCTTTTTTCTCTTGAACTCTCTTTTCCTACGTACATACAGCAGTAGTGCTATCTCTTCGAGGTCCATTTTGATACTGTCTCAGTATGGTGGTCTGTATGGTGTCTAGTTTGGTAGCTTACGGACACCACGGTGGCGCCACCGTGGTGTCCCGGTGAAATATAGCCCTAAGTTTCATACTGGTGGGGACATTAGTTTTGGAAAGTGGAGACTTTTTCTACCTACATTGGAAAATTAAATATTTATCTTTATGTTTGTAGAATAATGCTACATGGCAATAATGTCTATGTAATTTTCATAAATCAACTTCTAGAGGTATTTTAGATAAAATATTTTTTTTTGGGAATTTATAGATGGGGTATGAGTAAATTTTTAAAGGATCATTATTTTACAGTTAAGCATCATTTGCAGTTTTGGCGAATCAGAGAAGAGCATGTAAATTATGAGAGTGAGGTCAATGACCACAACAAAGGAAAATTATACACTTTGGTAGTTATTGATAAGTTTGGGAGATTTGAGGTTCAGTAGTTTGGATTTAATTTAGGATAATTATGGTCGTGTAGAATTTCGGAAATGATTTTCAAATTGTTTCTATCAAGTAATTAGACTTTAATGTAAGTGAAAATTTTGTATTTCGTGTTCGAATTGCGATTTTAGTGTTTATAAATTGGTAACTTTTTCAATGGAGTCTTGGAACATTCGTTCAAGCAGGTGCTGGGAACACCGTTGGTTTCGTGCCTTTTGTCAGCTTGATGCCGGAGATGTGGCAGCAATTTATTGATTATCAATTTTTAAATTGATATTTATTTTTTATAGCCATGTAAAAGCCGTAACACACCATCCTACCGTCGTACTCCTAGGAGGCGGGGCGTCCTGCCGTCGGAGCGTGCGTAGCGCGGTAGAATTGACATAATTATTATTAATATCGGTCGGAAGCGGTAGGAACGTCCTACGTAGGAACGTCCTATCACTAGGAGCGTGTGTAGCGCTTTCCGACGGTCGGATCCTCCTAACCGCAAGCAGTCGCGCAACACCGGTGGGACAAGCCACTTCGCTTTTTTATACCTACTAGGGATTTTTGTTGCGCGCAAAATGGAACAAGAAAACGAAAGGAAAGTAATTGTAGAATTACTGGAGCTTTATAAAGACTTTCCTTTGTTGTGGGATTTATCCTACAAAGACTATTTAAACAAGGATGCTCGAAATAATGCGTATAAAATATTACTAAATGTGTATAGAAAATACGACTACGAGGCAAACATGAAAACATAAAAAAAAAAGTTGGATAACATGCGAACAGCTTACAATAGGGAGAAAAAAAAGGTAAACTTTTTAAAATAATAACATTAAAGGTGTAATTTACAATGATTAAATAATACTACCTTTTTCTTTTATTGTAGAATATTTATTTATTATACCTAAGCAAACATTAAATAATATGCCGAAGTGCTTACGTAGGTAATTACAACATCTATACCTATATATTAGTTGAAATACAAAAGAACCGAATCATAATAAGGTTATTTAAAGTTTAAATGCAACTGCCAGGTGAGCAGTCTCAAAATCCATCACCATCTTGTAACTCGGCAATGCAATTTGAAGAATATTCATTATGCCCTCCATCCCTATCACAAGGTCTTGAAATTCCATTGCAGTTGCAGTTACTACCAAACCCACAGTCACAACAGCAAACTCTTGATCACAACATACAATCACATGCCACAACTGACACTGATGATAGTACACCATATATTTTTAGAGGAAATGGAGAGGATATAAAAGATTTTTTAATTCTTCATTATAAAATTATTATTTTTTAATTGTTACTGTATAATTATTATTATTTATAATATAATAATTGCTATTTTAAATAAAAAGTAGGCATGGAAATTATTGCTACTTTAAAGGAATTCTCATTTGATGATATTATTATTTTTATAGCATGATTTCACTAGCGATATATGATTTGCAATGATTTGTAACCTACGTCATCGATGCTGATCGACGGCATTTTTCATTGGAAAACAAAATCATGTGCGAGTATCGCACGCAAGTGTCAAATTATCACTGATGCAAATTATATATACTTTCGTAGCAAAAAAATATTTTTCTATCCTGCTACATAACATGCTAAAGAAGTTAACACTTTATGTCACTTGATTTAAGGTTTATTTTTGAATACTCTTAAAAGCTAATCAATGATAAAGTTTTTTTTTTTAATTTGTTCATGACCATGGATACAAAGTCCTTCAGTCGCATACATTTTATTTATATTCTTAAATATTCTTTATAACATGTAACAGGCTATGTCATGGACGGGGTAGCAGATGTGACATATGGAAACAGAATCATATTATTTATCACCTGCTACTTGTGATTTATGCCATGCCTAATAAAAAGTGGTAAAAACATGATGCTTGTTTTATTACAAATCTATAGTACTACCCGTGTGCGATTAGTTGAGACGCGAGTGGAATGCAGCTCCCTCGCCTGCTTCCCCGGCACTACCCTGATGGCGCCCGTATTGTAATTATAGCATGAAGCAATAACCCCGCTATACGTACATCCACCGTGCCATGCCACATCAGCAGGATTACCATTTAAAATAATTTAAACCTGACATATAAGGTATTTCTAATGTTTCCTTATTATAATGATCGTAAAGAGACAGTTCTCAATACATTTTTGGTGGTATAACTAGACAATTGGTATAACTAGTTAATAATATCATTGGTCTATAGACATGATATGGTATTCCTCTTGTAACCTTAAATTTAATTAAATGGAATCTTACGTAGTAAGTAAAGTCTTTACGTTGGAAGGAAATTATATAATAGAACCTCACCAAGCGACCCCTTTCGACTGAGCATTTTTTTTTGTGTTTGAAATAAAATAAATCATTATCAAGAATACCATATTTTATTTGTGCATGTTTTCCTCAAGAACCATAGGATAGGAGATAGGTTCAACACCTTCAGTGTGATACTCGAACCATAACATCGTACAGGGAGTGTGACACATTCTACATAATATATGTTTAATAAACAATGACGATCTCCACGTTGAAAATAATGAACCAGAACCTAGATTAGCAGTTGATTATCTTGACCACGGAAGAGAACTGACAACGCAAGAAGGACAAAGTAAAAGAAATATCATAATGAACAATTTAGAAACATATGTTACGAGACGTGTAATTCAAAAAAGTGCTGTTCTATCAAGAGAATGCACGGGTTCACACGTATGTAGTCACCATGGCAAAAATCCATGAATTGGGCTACGAACTGCTACCTCAACCAGCATATTTTCCAGATTTAGCCCCCTGTGAACCAAGATCAAGATTTTTTACGTGCCAACTGAAAATATTATCCTTCGATTGTTGAGAATCTGATTCCTATACCTGGGACTATGAAAATCCATCAATTAATAACCTGTGGACAATACAAAATCAAGTATCTTAGCTGTTTTTGCAAAGATATTCGTAAAGCTTGTGCGTGTCATTCACCTACATTCCATGATTTTTCTACTTTAAATAAAATTGACAAAAGCAAACGCAATAGAAAGCGATGTAATAGAATGGATATATATTGGTAACTTTATCATTATCGTAATTATTTTGTGTTAGTTTAAGTAAAAGTTTATTTAAGTAAAATGGAAGGAATCCGGCAATTTCCGAAATAAATTTAAGCGTTTGTATCTAAATATGATGGAGACGAGAACTTATTCACATTATGTCCTGAGCCGATCTAGGATTGCAGAAAATGTAGAAGAAGACTTGTATTTATGTCTTAAACCGTATTTATTATATGCCTTAAGCAGCCGACTTATTGGTAGAGCACTTCTTGGGAATTAATTATTCTTACGCAACATTTCGGTGACCCTTGATCGGAGGAATGTAATGGCGGGTACAGATTGGTGCAATGCAACATGTAATGGAACATGCAATGCAAGAATTTGACGTCCAAATTGCTGCAATGTATCATGCAAGGTAACATACCCTGTAACAAATGCTCATGGTTTGGACGCCTCGCGCGCACGAACTGCGCCTGGGTCGCGCACGCTCCGAGCGTTACAACTCGTGCGCGGCTCGATCCGAGATTTGTCGGTTTTTGGTACGAACACAAAGGGGCGCGCAGTGTGCGCAGGACTCAGCCGTGGACGGTCGTTCGTTTCGTTCGCATGCGCAACGATCATGGCGGTGAAAGAGGGTGCGTGGAGTGATGACGAGTCACTTTTATTGATAGAGGAATACAGAACAAGGGAAGTTTTGTGGAACCCTCAAAATGAAAATTTTTATAAACAAAATTTAAAGAAAGATGCGTGGGATGAAATCGGAAATTTATTGAAAATTACAGCAGAAAAGTGCAATAACAAAATGACAAGTCTTCTCTCTTCTTACCGCCGTGAAAAAGCAAAGGAAAAAAAATCCAAGGGGACTGGAAAAGGTAAGAATAACGCATATTATTTGTTTTTATATAGGTTTTTATTACAATTTAAGTCATCACAAAAGAGCACAAACTTTTTCGATTGTACCTACATAGTTAATAAAATCAAATTAGAAAAAAAGTACAATGGAGTTTATAAATCTAAAATTTTTTTTTTTACATAAACTATTTTTACCTAGTTACCTAGCGAATAAAAGCATATCGACGCTTGAAAGGCAAAAATTACCAAACGACATTTTGGGCGATATTGAGTTATATATATCATTGAAATCAGAAAAAAAATCCGCGTCGATTGATCCTACTCTCGTACCGCTAGGAAGAGTTTTGTTGTCGCTTGGTAATCTAAAAAAACACACATTTTCACCGTTTTCGGCGACTAAACGACTAAAATTTTACCGATTTATGAATAACTTTCACTTGGTGGGTATTCGATTTTAACTTTTTACGCTTAGTAATTTTTGCCTTTACTCGAATAAACGCGTTTAAACATAAAGTATTTTTTTCCTTACGGTATCTAGGGTATGAGCATTGCTTAAGAAATTTTACCTGAGTATTATTTTATTTGTTTCTACATTTAAGACTTTTTAACACACCTTAATTATGGACTCATTTTCATTTAGTATTTTCTTCCTAAATACAATGTACTTTAAAACGTAATATAGTAGTATTTTTCCTGCCTAAAAAGAATATATTTTGTCGTTTGGTAATATTTTACCTGCCGTTTTTTTTCTATTTTTGTTATTTAGATATCTATTTCAGATATGAAATTTGTATAAAAATGAGCTTATCCCCGTTCCACCTATTTTGTGTCGTCGCATAGACGCGTTGTAAAGCAGAATTTGAATGGCTGATGGTAAAAAAAAATCGATTAGTCTTCACTGAATCGTCGCATAGACGACCCGCGTGCTCGCGCGCACCGCACTAAGTACGTCGCCTGCTCGAGATAGTACCTACTCGGTAAGTGTTTTTATTATAAAGATTGTATGAGTGTTATTAGCAACTTATTTAACACGCATTTTATAAATTGCTTTTATATTTATTGTTTTAGATAATGAATCGTAATAGGCGAATAGATAATATAATTAAGCAAGCAATGTCAAACGCGGGTGTCGATAGCAGGGATTTGACCTTGGTAATGTACCTACTTAGTTTACTGTTAAATCATTATTCTCTCAATTGTAACTATTAGAAGCAATTATCCTTAATTTAATTTCTAGGGGCCAAGATATCGAGAATTTGCTCGTACTTACAAAGACAAAAGTCTGCAACGATTGGAACAAGTTCGCAAAAAGCTTGTGTTTATTGAACCGGTATGTTTTTAATTTTTTAAACTTGTGACGCACACACATACACTCTTCATTAAGAGTGTATGTGTGTGCGTCCTACCTAGTTACCTACCTAGTAGTACCTAGTTTAGTTTAAGTTTAAGTTTAGTGTGTGTAGGTTAAACACCTATTTATTATTTTACTTTTAACAACCCGAATGGCGCAGCGGTAGCGTGGCTGCCTTGCGTTCTTAGGGTCCCGGATTCGAATCCCGGTAGGAGCAAATGTTTGTGTGATGAGCATGGACGTTTGTTTCCGAGTCGTGGATGTTTATTTATGTATAATAAGTATGTACTTACAAATAAAAAGTACCTATGTAGTATATCAACTATCTGGTGTCCACGATACAAGCCTCGTTGCTTAGTGTGGCACTAGATGGGGCTGTGTGTAATGTCCAGCGATATTTATTTATTTTTTATTTTATTTTCAGGTTGAGACACTTTCAGATGAAGGCCCTGCAAGGACATCCTTTCAAAGTACTTCTGAGACTGTTACAGCTGGAAATAACATGGAGATGACTGGCCCACTAAATGACGATCAACAGCAGCAAAATTATAGTGAAGCATTGATGGATCAAATTTTCAGTGGCCCATCAGGCCCCACATTAGAACTCGTACCTGCACATCTAGCTGAAGAGAGTACAGTCCCAGTAGATTATTCTGTAGTTCAAATTGGCATACCAGAAAAAGAACCAGATAACGAACCTACAAACATTGAGATTGAATTACATATACCGGAAACATCCTCTGCAAGCAACGCTCTAGAACAAACAGTTAAAAACACTAAAGGTGGATTGACTACACCAGAAATGCCTACTTCAAGCAATTTCCAAGTAAGTGCAAATTCTACAAATTCAGCCATTGTGGGATGCTCTCAATCTGGCGGATCAAAAACTATAAACCCTCCAAAAGGTAGTAAACGTAAGTGCAAAACTGATAAAATGTACATTGATTATTTATCAGATGAAGATTACTCAACCTTTATCGATTGTGAAGAAGCTGTAATTTCAGATGAATGGTTAGGATCTACTTCTTCTAATGACGATGAGGTAGTTTCAAAAACAAAAAAAACAAACAAATCTAAAACGTCTAATAAGAAAAAATCTAAAAAGAAAAATAATACTTTGGTTGACATTGATGAAGAAATAGTTGGAGAAAAAGGCTTGAGAAACAAAAAAATAAACTTGAGAAAGGAACGATCACAAAAAATAAAATCTGGACAAGAATATGTGCGAAGAGATGGCAAAGTCATAAAATCGAAATCAATTCAACCTAACCCGTGCATTGGAAAAAAATGTGGAAATAATTGTGAGAATATTGATACTGAAAAAAGACAGAAAGTATTTGATCATTTTTGGGGACTCTCGGGAGATCGTCGAAGAGACTGGTTAGTAAATATTACGCAGAGAGAAGAGATAAAGCGTAAGCGAGTTGATTCGGGAAAACGCTTAGCAAGCTATAAGTATCATATTAATGAAGGAGAGGGGAGGAGACCAGTGTGTTTGCAATTTCTATCGGCTACGCTAAATATATCGTCAAAAACGATATATCATACTATCAAAAACTCTAGTTGGGGCTGCGCTAAAGAGGATTTACGTGGCAAACACGTACCACCCAATAAAACTAAACCAGCTACAATAGAATCAGTATTAAATTTCTTAAAAAGTTTACCTGCTGTACCGTCGCATTATTGCCGACAGGATTCCACTAGAGTCTACTTGACACATGAATACAAAAATGTTGCTAATCTTTACAGCACTTACAAAAAACGATCTCAAGATAATGGCGTAGATTTTGTTAGCGAAAGAGTGTTTCGTAAAATATTTTCTGATGATTTTAATATAGGGTTCCACGTTCCCAAGAAAGATAAATGTTTGAAATGCTTAAAATTCGAACAAACAGATATGTCAGATCCAGCAAAGGCTAAAGAAAAGGATGAACATGAAACTGAGAAAAATGAAAGTTATAACAGGTTTATTACTCATAAGAATATTCACAAAAGTGACCCTAATACTCTATGTGTAAGTTTTGATTTAGAGAAGGTTTTAAACACCCCACATGGTGAGTCAATGCTTTTATATTATTCGCGCAAATTGGCGGTGTATAATTTGTGCTTTTATGAAAACGGGACGCGCAAAGTTTTTTGCTATTACTGGGATGAAAGTGATGGCAAAAGAGGTGCGAACGAAATATCTAGTATCCTGCATAGATATATACTGTCGGTTGACGAAAGGGGTAATGTTAAAAACTTACTTTTGTATTGTGACTGCTGCCCTGGGCAAAACCGGAATCGTACGGTATTGGCAATGATACACTCGACGTTACAGCAATGCAAAAATTTAGAAAACGTACAGATAAATTATTTACTTACTGGACATACATATATGCCAGTCGACAGTGTTCATGCTGTTATTGAAGCTAATCTCCGTAAGACAATTATTCATGCACCATCTCAATGGTATACAGTTTTCACCACAGCTAGAAAGGACCCCTTTCCCTACGAGGTAGAAAAACAGACTTTTGAAGATTTTTATAAGTGGGATTCTATTGCTGAAAAGTACTTCAAAGGTAACCTTACGGGAAAAATAAGTAAAATCAGAATTGCAACATTCAAGAAAAGTAATCTAGCAAATATTTCCGTCAAGTATTCCATGGACAAATCTGCTAAGTCTAGCGTGGTTGAAATCCAATCTAAAACCAGGGTACCTCTTATGTCGTGTTACCATTCACGTCTGCCGATAGCAAAGTCAAAATATAATGACCTTGTTAAACTTTGCAAGGACAAAGTTATTCCTGCTCAATTCCATAAAGAGTTCACCGAGATACCTTTTTCTGCATCCGCAAAAGATGCTTTACCAGAATCTGACATCGAAGACATGGCGCCTGATGATGTTTAAATATTTGGAAAAAGCTTGATTTCTGTTTATTACCTTTAATATTATTAAAGGTAATAAACAGAAATCAAGCTTTTTAATATTATTATTTTGTTATTATTATTTTATTTTAGTGGTGTTAATGTTTTTTTTGTAAACCTAATTTTGTGATTTTTAAAGTCGATGGATGGATCTCAATTCTATAATAATTCGTAACCTACATCTACCTCGCTCGTTAAAACTTCATTTTGAACTTGTTAAAACTTCTTGTTAAAATTGTATTGATAAGCTTACATAATAAGCCAAATGTACCTTTTAAGTAGTACTTAATCAAAGCTTTAAATTGTTGACTTGATCTCCAAAGTGTTGTTTGATTGATAGACTACCTAAATATTATGTTAAACACTCATGTTGTTTTGGTTGTGAAACGTTTAAAAAGATACATATTTGAGATACAATTCTCAAAAAATATTCTAAATGACAAGTTTAGAATATTTTTTGAGAAATCTCAAATTTGTATCTTTTTATACGTGATTTATATTATGTTAGATAAGTGAATGAGTGATTTATATTATGTAGTTCTATTCTGAATTCCATAGTAATATAACAATATAAGACTGCTGAAAGAGACTAATCTTTCAACTTACAGCAATTTTGTTATTTTTTTTTAATAGCCTTGAATGTCCCACTGCTGGGCAAAAGTCTTTTTGAATTGTTTTATCTACCTGTACTGATTTTTTTGTTACTAGTATAGTATAACGTGTGTCCGCAATTACTCCACGTCAAAGCGCATATTTTGCGTATCTACGGGATTTTTTTTAATTTTTGTAATGACTAATAAATACCTTTTAAAATTAAAATGCCTTATTTATTTTAGTTTACCTTTACAAGGACAAGGGCTGTCATGATGATGATGAAAACCTTTGTCTGAAAGTTTTTGATTTTGTGTATTAAAACCTAAATTCATTGTTACTTAGTCAATAAAATCCTACACTCACCATATTTAATTTGTACTATAATTAAAATTGGCTGACAGAAAAGTGTTTAAGTTTTCTATTTAGATCATTTTACCTATTATGTCAAACATGCGCCACCATGGATGCGTCATTTTTCTTTAAACAAAATTATAAAATAATGGAGTTTAGTTAATTTTACTTGTTTTATAAAAAAAAATTGATGTCTGTAAGTAACTTTTACCTGTTTGTGATTTTGATGAAATTATTACTAACCGACACTATTTCATAACCTATTGAGAAAGTTCATAATCTTTAAATGCCAGTTTATTAAGCCTTTAAACTGCATTTAAAATTCGTTGAAATTAAGTAGTTATGACAAATAGGCGATTTTCTAAGATTTTTTTCAAAAAAAAAAAAACTTTAGAATGCTCTACTGTAAAGTTGCCAATATGTCGCTTGGTCATTTTTGCCTTTCAAGCGTCGATATGTATATTCAATTTATACAGGATGTTTTAGGTCGATTAAATAATAAATAGTTGATAGTGAAACGTGGCTGCCAAGGGATTTATTTTTAATTTATTTGTTTAAATTCAATAGTGACGACGTTTTGTAGGAGCTAGAATAGTATTGTATTATTATTATGCATTAAATAACATGGTTTATTATTAAAAGAATTATATACAGTAACTAACTATAGGTCAATAATTAAAGTAATGCTAGTAAATAAATAAAAGTGTATATATGTATGTGTGTTTTATTGCAGGTACTTCGGACACATACAAAAGTCGATGGTTTGCCTACAACGCTTTAAGGTTCTTAGACGATAGAAACACACCAAGAAAGAGAAAAAAATCTGTAAGATTTAAACTACGAGCATCTGTCTTGCCAAGAAACCTTTCCTTCATTCATAAAATAATCAGTTAATTCGTCTCTGATAGCATTAAGATGCGCAGGTGATCGTCTAGGGATATTTCTTACAGGCAGTATTGATGTGATGTTATTATTATTTTGCCTCCACGTGCCTTCATTTAAATTTCCATCTTCCTCCCTATCAACTAACCCTGGAATCATGTACACGTTTGTAGAGTGACTTTTAAATAATTGTGTAAAAGAGTGATTGCCATAACTACCAATTCAGCTTTATCGGGTTGTAAAAGCATTGGTTTTCTTAAAACTCTGAACACAGACGATACAATGCCAAATACGTTTTCAACAACCCGTCTAGCTCTGCTTAATCTATAATTAAATATTCTCTTCGATGAACCCTTTGGATGTATCCCAGCATATGGCTTCATCAAGTATTCACTTAAAGCAAACGCACTATCGCCTAAAAAAAAATATGGTATAGAAACATTTCTATCGGATAGGGGACGTGACTCTGGCAGGTCTAATGTTCGATTCTCTATCTTATCATATAATTGGGTATCTTTGAAAACTCCCCCATCAGAAATCCTCCCTTGACAACCTACGTCTACGAATAGAAAATTATAGTCTGCATCAACTAGAGCAAACAAAACGATGCTAAAATTTTGTTTATAATTATAAAACTCGGTTCCGCTTTTAATAGGAGCTTGAAGTAAAACGTGCTTCCCGTCCAATGCCCCTATACAGTGTGGGAAGTTCCACCGGTCTTCAAACTCCTTGCTTATCTTCAACCAGGCGTTGGCAGTCGTGGGTACCTTAAAAAAATACTTAAATCATTATAATTATTTCCAGGAGTCCATTCAACGGTCAGCCTCCGAAAACAAGGCCGCCGAAGCCACGCAACATGAGTTCACCCCTCCAGCACCACCAAATGAGCATGGTCTACAGGAAGCGAAACGATCCAGAAGAGACGAAAACAATGTTCTTACAGATGTAGTGGGGATATTGAAAACAACTGCACAGAAATTGGACAGTTCGTCAAGCATTCCTGACTTAAAAAGTTTTGTTTCATTTATAGGAGCTAAAATGAGTAACTATTCCTCTCAGACTAGGACTTCGGTTGAACACGCAATATTTGAAATTATTATGAAAGCCGACAGGGGATATTATGAATCTTGGCGACATCAACCAAATGCATATACAGATTTGGATGCCAGAGAAAACAGAGTACCATACTCCAATCGTCCCTCAACTTCAGTATCCTACGGTTATACCACAGCAGAAAATGTAGACGCTGCTAACTACTCAATCAACCAGCAGCCCAACAGAGTACCGTACTCTAGTCGTACCTCACCTTTAGCATCCTACGGCAATACTACAGCAGAAAGTGAAGACGCTGCTAACTACTCAATCAACCAGCAGCCCTTGTCGGTCTCTTCACAAGACTCACAGCACTCTTCTATAGATGATTTTAGTGATTTAATTTAGTTAACAAAGAAAAATAAAGATTTTGATTATACTTACCTTAATGTTTTCTTTTAATTCTTCAATTATAGCAGAGCACACTTCAGGAACAATTCCACTTATAGATTGTTTAGATACTCTAAATGTATACTGTAGACTTGTGTAAGAGTCCCCGGAGCTTAAAAATCGAAGAGTTATAGCTAGTCTATCTTGGGCTGAAATTGGAGCTCTTAAATTTGAATATTTTCGACTTATTCTTGGTCCGACTATCGCAAGTAAATTTTCAAAGTCTGTTGGCGTCATCCTCGTAAAACTTTTGTATTGGCCACTTATATGCTGGAAATTCATATCTGTAAGCAGTTCTCTGCCTTCTCTCCGTTTATATAATTCTGTGCGCCACCAACGTCGGGGTCTTCGGCGTTTTTTTAAAAGTTGATGAATGATTAACAATGAAGCACTGATAATCGTCAGAGCAAGAAGGCTGTCTTCAGACTCCATGATTCGTAAGTATATCGACTAAAGTAAGAGTGATCGGGCAAAAAAAAGAACACGTGTGACGAGGGCTAGTGTTTGAAACGAAATGCGGGAACAGATGTTCTCGAATGATTCGTAGTCAATGCGCGTACCGCGCGCGCCACACGTCCAAGGCAGCAGGGAACATGCAATGTAAGGCAGAATATTACATTACATGTTGCATTGCACCAATCTGTACCCAGCTTTATAAATAGTGATTGAGCTTGAGACTATACAAATGAAATAAGGGTGTCATAACCTAACATTAAAGTTATAGATCATTAGAGAGTGAGCCAGGATAAATATACAGGGTGTTTGGCAGACGGTTGAACAAACGAAAATGGTGGATAGGTAGGGCCTTCTGCTACGTGCTCAGCCCCAATAATTGGACCTAAACCCGCGGTTTTTTTTTTTTAATTAAGCCTGATTTCGCCACTTTCAAAACTTTAAACTCCAATAACTTTGTGTAAAATTGATAAAATTGGCAATTTTTTTTTAATATGTTTTTAAAAATAATTTAGGTTGTTTCGCAATTGATATTTAGCGGAGATAATTACCATAAAAAAAATATGAGCCTTTAAACTTTGAAAAGAGGTAAAATAAAAACTGATAATCCAACTTCGAATTGCATTAAAAAAATAACTAAATGTGATGGAGTACTTCTAATTCTATCAAAACATCTCTAGTTTATGGCCTTTCTAACGGTATACAATATGCATGTTTTTTGTTTAAATAACTAAAGTTATACGTCAATTTTACTGAGCTGGACATTTTTGACGAAACTCTACTATTGTGGAAAGTGAAGTTCTTTGCGACATTAATTACATGCAAAGTTATTAAAACTTAAATGGCTAATGGAATGTTAACCTAAGATGGTGACAAAAAGCAGGTAGAAATGCTGTTTGACTTTTGCACAGTCATATTGCCTCTCTTTCACTCTTGGGGACCGCAGCCGGCGCGGCGCCTTACAAAGCAGGTAGAATGTTGTTTCACTCTTGAGCATTCATAACGCATCTTTTCTCTCCTTTTCTTGCCGCTGGCGTGACGCTTCAGAGGCAGGCCTGAGGGACGTGAATCGTTCCTGATCCTTTTTCTATTCTGTCGAGACATAACTGCCTCTGCGATCACACGTTTCTATTGGTACGCTAACGCTTGTTTTTGTTCACTTGTTTTCGGTTACTTGTTTTCGTTTACTTGTTTTAGTTTTGTTTTGTTGTTATTTTAAGTTTTGCTATGTTATTCGTTAGTGTTAAGTTTCTTTATTTATTGCTAAAATGGCTGCATTTACCAACGAAGAATACGCGGACATTTTGTTGGCGTATGGAAGTGCTCATTCTAATGCGCGTGAAGCGCGAAGAATTTATCAGGAGCGTTATCCTGACCGTCGATTACCTAGCCACCAGACGTTTTCCACTACTTACCGGCGTTTACGGGAAACCGGCAATTTAAATATCCAAGAACCAAGAGTGAACGTGCGACAACACAATGTTGCCGTTGACGAACAAATTCTTGCTGAGTTTAACGAGGACCCTACCAGAAGCGTTAGAGTGGTAGCTGCAACACTTGGCCTAAGCATATTTTTGAGGCGATGATAGCTCAGTGGTAGTGACGTCGGATACCGAGACGAAGGTCCCGGGTTCGAATCCTACAATGAGCTTGAGCTTTCGGTGAAGGAAAACTTCGTGAGGAAACCATAGCACGGTGGTAGGGTACTTTGTAGTACCCATCTGGCTGGCTTCCACCCTCAAGTTGAAAATCTGTCGCCAAGCACCTATCGGTGTGTTCCGACAGCTGCACTTGAGAGCCAGTTCCTTCTAGGCTTTGTGTGCTTACCACCTTCGGCCACATCATCACTTACCATGGTGAGATTGTGGTCAAACACAGGCCTATACATAATAAAAAAAAAAAAAAAAAATATGGAAAGTGTGGTCTGTCCTCCGAGAAGATGGAAGGCATCCTTTCCATTACACTCCAGTACAAGGTATGATTTAGACGGTTAACGGTATTTATCCAATCCAAATCCGTGTTTTTTTTTATACCACTATTGTGGCTAACAAGCATACGGTCCGCCTGTTGGTAAGCGGTTACAGCATGTTATAGGTATGACAGGCAAATTTAGCGATTTCCCAGATTAGGATTGAACGCAGTGCGTAAACGCTCTTACTAGACATCTTGATTTTGCCATTTTGTTTCTTGATTGTTTAATCTCATGTTGATAAGGGCATCGAATTCATTAATTCGTCTGAATTAATGTAACTCTGTTACGCCTTCACGACCATGCCACTGAAGCTGACTGAACTGATTCGAAAAAAAATATTTGAAGAATTTTAATTTCGAGGAAGGGTAATCTAAGGTAGCTTTTCGTTTGTGGTTTCGTGTAATAAATTCTAAAGCGTGTTGTTTTTATTTTTTCAGGCCTTGATGAGAGTGATTTTGGGAGACGTATGCAGTTCTGCCGTCATTTGCTCCACACTGATGTGGAAGATGTAAACTTTTTAAGGAGCATTTTATGGACGGACGAGTCAAAATTTGACAAAGAAGACTTTTACGTCTGGGGAAGGGCCAAAGAGTTAGTTTATGCAACAGAGGTCGAAAGCCGAGATGATTTAATGAATCGAATTAACGCTGCATTCGAGAAGATGAAAGCCGAGATGGTGTTAAGAACGACAACGGTTGAAATACGAAATCGATGCCGAGCATGCCTAAATAATGAAGGGCGTCAATTTGAACAGTTATTATAAATAAATGATACATTTAATTACCAACTTACCAAATTGTTTCCTTTATGTAACTTGTATAGGTATTTATGTAGGTAATTCAAGTAATAGATTTTAATCCACTATTTAATTTGTGTTTACTTTGCATCTAATTAATTTCTCAAACCAATTCACTTTCTACAAAAGTAAAGTTTCGTCAATATTGTCCGGCTCCTTAAAATTGACGTGTAACTTTAGTTATTTAAAAAAAAAAATGTTAATTGTATACCGTTAGAAAGGCCATAAAGTAGAGATGTTTTGATAGAATCAGAAGTATTCCATCACATAAAGTTTTTTTTTAATGCAATTCGAAGTTGGTTTATCAGTTTTTATTTTACCTCTTTTCATATTTTAAAGTCTCATATTTTTTTTATGGTTATTATCTGCGCTAAATATCAATTTTGTAACAACCTAAATTAACTTTAAAAACATATTTAAAAAAAAATGCCAATTTTATCAATTTTACACAAAGTTATTGGAGTTTAAAGTTTCGAAAGTGGCAAAATCAGGTTTAATTGAAAAAAAAATACAAAAAAAAATCGTGGGCCTTAGGTCCAATTATTGGGGCTTAGCTCGTAGCAGAAGGCCCTACCTATCCACTATTTTCGTATGTTCAACCGTCTACCAAACACCCTGTATATTTATCCTGGCTCACTCTCTCTGAACTAACTTTGATACAGTGTGCTTTGCGGTCTGACAATATACCAGTAATTAATTAATTTACGTGGTTTTATTTCAAGAATATAACAATTGGCGACGAGTTATGTACATATCTTCACGTGTGAAATGTAAGTTAGATAAAAATAGTAAATTATACTGATTAAAATTAATAATAACATTACTCGGCATAAGCATCAGTGTGAAGTTGCACATGCATTCCACGAAGTACGCCATTAGCAATTTGACCAGTGCTACCAACCAAACTGCTATAAATGAACAACCAACTTCATTGTTTATCTGTTAATGTCAAATCAATATAAACAAATGTCAATGACTCTAATTCAACAATTCTCAAGAGATATTTTGGAGAAAAATACTACTTTTATCCAGACATTACATAAATCGGAACTAATTACACTTTGCAAAGAGCTAGAAATACCGATTACAAGAGAAAGCATTGAAGACTTGCAAATTTTTTTACGTGAAATTATAAAAAGCGGATCTAAGGTAGAAAACGCTAGAAAGTACCTTATAACGGAGGAACCTAAAATGAACAAAATGTCTGGAAATATCTTCAACATTGAACCTTTCGATGGTCACGATTTTGAAACATTCGAAACACAACTGCAGTGTTTAATTACACTGAATGATGTTCCGGAAGAAAAGAAGGTGGCGCTGTTTATCACTAACCCCCTTACTCATAAAGCGCTATTTAACTAATATACTGTTTAAAGGGTCACGTAAATAATGTCACATTATTTGACAATAGCCGCGTACTGACCAAGCGAGCGGCTTCGCGAGGCAGCCTCGCGAGGCAAATCCTCGGTCGGTCAAGACGTGCCTCGCCCGAGGCAAACGCACGCGCTGCCTCGCCCGAGCATGCCGCGGCCCGAGCCGAGCGTTGTCGGTTTTTGTCGATGCTCAAAGGCGCCTCAGTAAGTTTGCCGCGCTCACTCAAGACGGTAGTGTTTTGCCTCGCTTATTCGTTGCGTGTTGGTTGTGCGTCATGGATAAAGAACAGTGTCTTAAATTAATACAACTATATGGTGAATACAGACGACTTTGGGATGCGCAATGTCTTGATTACACAAATAGAGGACTAAGGGAAGATGCATGGAGAAAAATAAGCCAGGAAATGAACCTTCCAATAGCTGAATTAAAGAAAAAAATGGACTCTTTACTAGGGTCTTACAGGAGGGAAAAGTCGAGAGAAAAAAAAAGCCGAATCACAGGATCAGGTATTTATTATTTAATGTTTATGATTAGGGTTAACAACATTCATTTTAATATATCCAAAGTTACACCAGTTTTTATATAATTTCTAATATGTTTTTTATTGTATATTGCAGGTCGTGGTGAAATATATGTTTCGAATTGGTATGCCTATGAAGCCTTCAGTTTTCTGGGAGATAGAAATCACCCAGGAAATACACAAGATACTTTAGGTGAAGAAGTGAGTACCTATTATTTACTGATAATTATTCTGCCAAGAAATTGCTCCGTTTGTTATGAAATGTCTCCCTAAATGTGAACGTATTTCTTTTATATTTGTTGATCCTCGCCGTGGTATGGCTTGAATAGATAGCATTGATGACATTTCTGTATCCTGTCGCCATCGGCCGGGTATTACTGTCCCTTCAACTTCGGCATCGAATGATCCTGGGGAGTGAACCTTTGTGAGGAAGCTTGATCTCTACGCAAGTAGTTATATAAGCATATGGTAGTCAATACGACTTTCGTAGCTTTTTCTGGTTCTAATAGTAGCGGCTTCCTCAGTACTCTAAAAACGGAGCTTAAAATGCCAAAGGCATTCTCCACAACTCTTCTTGCTCTGGACAGCCTGTAATTGAAAATCCTTTCCATTGAACCTCTTTCTGGAGTACCTTCATAAGGTTTCAATGTTTAATCATTGAGAGCAAAAGCTTTATCGCCTAGAATAAAATAGGGCACTGCAATTTTATACGGTATTTGTAATATTTCTGGCGGAGGAATGTTCAATTCCTTCTTTTCGATCTTTTTATATAAATTGGTGTTTTTAAACACACCGCCATCTGATATACGTCCCTTGCTGCCAACGTCTACGTACAGAAATTTATAGTTAGCGTCAACTAAAGCAAACAGCACTATACTTGGAAACATGTTGCTCCTATGACATGTGGGAAATTCCATTTGCTCTCAAACTCTTTCGCTATGGTAAGCCACTCTTCTTCGGATGATGGTATCTGTAAATAAAATTAAGTAATAATTTCTATCTTTACAGAATGCAAGCCTGGATAATACTCGAAATGATGACGGTCATAACGAAGAAAGAAACGAAAGTTCAAACTCGACGATAACGGAAGGAACTAAACAAAAGTCAACTAGACCTAAAAAGAGATCCAAAATGAACGAAAGTGATCTTACTGATAACGCCATATCTGAAGCATTAACACTTTTGCAACAGTGTGCAAGCGATAATATATCGGAAAACAATGATCCCTATAATGTGTATGGCCAATATATAGGAGTTGAGAAAATATGATAAAATTACATTAGCATACGTAAAAAATGCAATAAATAAAATTATCTTTGATGCAGACATGGGAGCATACAGTGGTTATAGTTACTCAATCATATGGTGAACACGACAATTTAAGATATATGTCTCATCCCTCTTCCTCATCGACGCCCATCTACATATTCGATGCCTGCTGCCTCACCAATGCCTCCTGCCTCACCGATGCCTCCTACTTCACCGATGCCTCCTGCCTCACCGATGCCTCCTGCTTCACCGATGCCTCTTGCCTCGCCAATGCCTCCTACCTCACCGATGCCTGCTGCCTCACAGATGCCTCCTCTCTCACCAATTTCGATGCCTCCCCCTCCTCCTTCTCCAGCTCCTCATCATTAAATATTTGTTTGTTTAGTTTTCTTATATTATTTGTCCAATTTTCTAATTTGATTAATAAAAAATAATAAAAATATGTTATGTATAATTTTATTTTATTAACATAATCCTTTAACACCTCAATTATAGCATCACAGACTTCAGGAACTATAACCGATATCCTTTGTTTTGATATACGAAATAGATACTGTAGACTGGTATAAGAATCTCCTGTGGCCAAAAATCTCAACGTCACTAATAATCTTTCCCTAGCGGATATTGCATCTCGAAAATTTGTGTCCTTCTTGCTTATTTTGGCGTTTATGAGAGAATACACATTGTCAAATTCGATTTTACTCATTCGAGTGAAATTTTTTTCTTCGTCATCGAAGCACAACTCTTCAAACAATCTGTTCCCAGCCTGTAATCTATTTTTGTATAAGAGTTTAATCCAAAAACGTTTAGTTTTCTGTTTTCTTTTTTTTGCAAGTTAAAATTATTAAAAAGGCAGTGGTAGCGACAGCTTTCCGAATGTGCGGCCTCATGGTGGTCTCGGGCAAACTATACGCACGCGCGGTCTCTATTAGACTTCAAGTTAAACTGAGCGTCGATGCTCACGGTGGCTCGGCCTTGCCACGCGAGGCAGCCTCGGATTATTTATATATATTATTGTCGTGTTCACCATATAATTGAGTATATATATACGTATAGTACATATGATATGTATATAGATAAGCTTCATTAAAGTTATCTCAAAATAATAATTCAGTCTGAGGAAAAAGACAGTTTTTTGATCATTTTTAAGTTCTTTATAATGGGAATAAAACATTATTTAAATAAGGAAAAACTTATTAGATTTAAGGTTTAAGTCTTATGTGATCTGATGTGTGTGATGCTATTGATAAAATATATAATAGTATACTGAATTATTGGTATCTACGTTACTGCAGACTAGTATATTTAAAAATATATTCTTTTGACACTAGTATGTCCAAAGTACAACTGGTACGGTCTGTTGTACCTTATTTATTCTGTCAGTGACCGTCACTACTTTCGAGTAACGTCTATTGATTCCATCAATAGTGAAAGAATAATTATTTTAAGTCTCTAAAAATTATAAATGTTCCTTTCAGTACTCGGATCTGCAATTTCCAAATGAATTACAACTTTTGGCATGAATTATAGGCAGCATATAGTAATTTTACTCGTAACCAGATTAATGATATGATGGCATTAATGGAAAGAGCAGCGGTGAGAAAAATAGATTTTACAGATATCAATAATTTAGACACCAAAACGTGTAATTTTTGGCTAGGATTTACAGTAGAACAGTTACAGGTAATACTATCTTGGAAAATACGCCTCTATATTCCAGGCAGAAGTACACGCCATACTTGAATGTGCGGACACTAATCCGCAGAAAGACTACGTCAACCATACAATATATATCCACTCGGACAGCCAGGCAGCTCTCCTAGCACTGGCCCCCGATTCAATTATCTCGAAGCTAGTTAAAAACTGCATGGACCTACTAAACCACCTGGGCGAAAAGAACAGGGTTGTTACGGTGGGTTCCTGGACACACAGGAATCGTCGGTATTGAAAAAGCTGACGAACTAGATAAAGCTAGAGCTAATGGGACCCCTTATAGCCCCGAACTAATTTGTGGTGTATCTAAAAGCCTGGCTAAACTAATTATGAGAAACCTATAAATAAAGCCTCGAAGAGTGACCACTGAGGAATTAGCTATTGAACAAAGTGGAATGATGTTTTTTATAGCGATAACAATAATTATGTTTTCATTATGGTTAAAAGTTTAAGGGATGCATTGCAGAATCTATAAGCGGTAGGTATAATCTTAAATTTAGGTTATGTCTACGCCAAGATGAAGGTGCCTCCGCTCCCCCGCGCCCGCGGACCCGCCGCCGCGCACGGCTCGACGACCGGGACATTAGCCTCATAGACGCAGCGCAAGGCGCTTTACCCTTGTAGCCATAAGCGCCTACAGTTTACATTTAGTATAATAAGTAAATAAACTACTCTCTCTCAAAGTACTCTTTCACTTAGCCATAAGCGCCTACAAAAGTGAAAAGTGTTTATCTGTATGATTGTATTGCAATGCCCTAGATGAGGCCACATGTTTATACCTACCTACATTTAACTGTGTGTGTTGTGTTTAAATTAATGTGATGCAATAAATGTGAATTTTAATTTAATGCTTATATGAACATTGACAACATTACAAATGAATAAAACAGATGAAGATGTTTCACCCACCATGTGTCGATAGGTGGTGGAAGATATAACAATGGACGAATAAAACGAGACTTCAAACTTCTACGACACGAGTTTTTTTTAATCGTGCCATGCCACACACGTTGGATGATTTTAGGATATGATTTTGATTAACAAGTTTCACTCATTGATGCAAGACCGGCCTGTAGATAGAGTGTATCTGGAAATAGCCAAAGTCAGGATGGGTGCAGATGCAATATCATTTAGGCGATTTCATTATAAGTGAAAACAATAATAGAGAAGTGCTGTATTTAGACCTATAATTGGTAATATACCATAATTAAGAGACTTCCCTCAACTTGGGCTAGTGGATCTATAAAGATTTGCTTTAGGCTCATAGCAATTGAAACAAGCTAGAGCCAACTACCGTGAGCACATAAGACAAAATGGAACATACCATGTAGAAGTATCGAAGCATTTGAAGAGCAATTACCCTTAATATTAGGAACTGATAAATATTTAGAGGTAGAATCAAATCGAGGCATGTGTATGTCTAATATGTCTACATTTTAGACTTATATTTTAGTTAATAAAGATGAAAATTTAAGAGATACCTTAGGCGACACAAACGAACCGTTTCGTTGCTTCGATAGCGGAAAATGAGAGGACAACCGATACACCAATCGTGGCTGCAGATTCACAGAATCAGAACGATGGTCACAGCCCTTGGGATTCGACAATCAAAAACTTAATCAAATTAAGCAATTGCTTAGGGCATCACGTCTGGGGGGGCACCAGAAGAAGCACAAAAAAAACCGTCCTTAGGGCATCAAGTCTCACTCTCACGTCACCAAAAACCACACAAAAAGAAGAACCTTGAAGAACATTGTGGATTAGATTTTTCAAAATGCAGAGGCCAGTCTTATGACAATGCTTCAAATATGTCTGGGCGTTACAATGCCATGCAGCAGGAGATTCTAGAGGCGAATCCGTTTGCAATTAAATCCCATGCGCAGCCCATTCTCTCAATTTAATAGGTCGAAGAGCCGTGGCCTAACGTTTTTTCTGGTTCAACGATAAGGTGGCGCATACATGCGCATATTAAAAGATCATTTGGATAATGAAAGTGAAGTGTTTTGAAATCTTTATCAGAAACGAGAATATCAGCTAAAATATAATAAAATTCGGGGAGCTTTTTCCGCCAACGCGTCAGCTTGGCTATCCAAAGAGGAAACGCTGCCAGCCTTCTGGAAACCTTGCCGTTAATCGGAAGCAGCGGCAGGCTTGAGGAAATTTTCTATATATAGATTATATTTTGTAAATATAGATTGTATTTTGTACATATTTGTTGTTAATAAATATTCTTACCCATAAAATTATAGATGCATTAGACGTCATTTCTGTGGATGACATGCAAAAAGGTGAAACCAGAAGAGAAGCAGCTAATTTGTCAAATAAACTACAAGAATTGGAGTTCGTACTCATGTTGGTCATGTGGGACGAAATTATGCAAAACTTCCGAAAAGTCAGGAAGGTATTACAAGACCCAGAAGTTACTCTAGAGACATGCGCTAATCTCTACAAATCACTCGTGGATTTTTTAGAAAAATTGCGGTGCGACTTTGATTTTTTAGAATCCCGCGCTAAAGAAAAGCTACCAGCCCCCTTAAAAAGGAAGCTTTCGCCGAATCGGATTGAGTTCCCATTATGAATTGAATCAAAAATCGCAAAATGGTCACTTAGAAAGCAATTCAGGATATGACTTCAATACGATTATAATTCTGCAATTCATTTATTTGACAGTTCTCTATAGAGATTCGTAAAATGGCTCACAAAATACGAATTGCTTTTGTGTCAAAGAGTAGAATCATAAGAGGATACCGAAGAGAGATCTTGTAATTAAATTTTTATATTTTCTGAAATATCTTATAATAATGGCAGATTTAGGTTTATATACGAACTTTATTGAGCACGCGCGTGTTACGGAGAGCCTTTTAAACCGCCGGAGAAGTTTAAATTTACGGAATATGGAGTAAGCTTTCGAAATGACAGACTCCGAGTTTGTGGGACTATTTAGATTAAATAAAGCTCTGTGCCACGACCTCATACAAGAGCTGGAGCCTAACTTAGTTGCCTTACTTAGACTGTTGCCTTCAAACATGTAAGTACCTAATTAGTTCATCTTATTCCTTCAAAATTAGGTACATAAATGAAGATGATATGGGCAAATATTATTACATGTGCCTAGGACTACCTATAGTAGCTAAAGCTAGTTGAGTTAATTGTTTTGCTTCGATATTAGCTAACGTAAGTATATATGGGTTCTTTTTCATTTCAGGAATCACTGTGTATCACCAGCTATTATGTGCTCAGAGCACATAAGTCACCTGGAGGAGATAATGCAAAATTAGAATTCACCGATATTGTTGCAGAATGGCCAGGTAGTACACAAGACTCTCACATTTTTAATAACTGCTATAGAAGAGCAATGTTTGTACAAGGAACATATAAAGATGCCGTACTAGTTGGAGATGCCGGCTATGCCTGTAAAAGCTACATGTTGACACCACTTGAACAGTGTAACACAACTGCAGATAATTTATACAATGAGTCACAAATAACAAACAGAAATTCTGTTGTATGATTGTTTGGAGTGTGGAAAAGACGTTTTCCAGCAATGGCTATTGGTTTAGGTGTAAGCCTTCTCAGTTCTGGACACGATCGGTGAAATTGGAAATTCCAATTTCGATTCGACGCGCGATACGCAGAGAGCGTGCGCGCGTATCGTGGACTATAGGTACAAATTGAGCTGATCTGCGAGCCGTTTCATTGAACCGGCTCACATACCTGAGCCGTGAGCTGTTATGCAGCTCGCGTATTTTTGATGAGTTACACACCTCTATTAACATGTAAAGACGCCGACTAAACGAAACTTCTGAAGTCGTAAACAGCCGTCTTGCTTTTGTTATTGTTAATTGCCTTCGCACAATCTAATATATATTTATTTTATTGTATTGTTTATCATTTTTAGTTTTTTATTCGTGTACTTACGATCGCGACATCACTAAAGGCGTCGGCTGAAAATCAGCGCTGCTGACAGTAGTCAGTAGCACTATGCTGAGCTGTGTCCTTTTTGACGGCACAGACCTACTGGTTTATTTTTAAATTAAATATTGTTATGTTTCTGTTAATGTGTTCGTCAAATAAATGTGTTTTCTTTCATTCTTCTTTCTTCCTTGAACACGTGCATCATTCATTCATTACACTTGGTTTGCTAAGAAATTATGGTCTCGAACTTAACACACTAGGTACCCATCGTATTATCAGTCGTAAACCAACTTTGATAATTCATTGTGAATTTGGTTGTTTTTCTACCTCCCCACCAATTTTCAGCCAAATCGTTCAGCCGTTCTTGAGTTATAAGTAGTGTTACTAACACGACTTTCTTTCATATATATCATCATATTAGCCTATGGATGTCCACTGCTGAACATAGGCCTCCCCCATTGACTTCCACTTCGAACGGTTTTGGGCCGCTTGCATCCAGCGGTGCCTGTCATATACAGTGGTGGTCATATAATTAAGAACGCTGATATAAAGGGAAGATTTTTTCCAACTAAGATGCAAAACTAATTGTATGCATTTGTTTTTATTTCTCTCGGTATCGTAAAACTTTTCCATATTACCACTGTATTCATTGATACACATGATTGGCTAAAAATCAATAGGCAAACTTTTTACACTACTTTTAAACAAAGTATTCCTTATTACTGGCTGGTCACGTAATTAAGAACGCTAAGTAGTTTATACCTTTATTCAAATTTAAATAGAGAACACTCAGTCGATTTGTTACTGTTTGTATAATTTTGGCGCCATTACGTGCTGTAAAAGATTAAAGGTGATTGCTTCTTTAGAAAAAACAATGGGAAAAAATAAAAGTTGTGATAAATCTACAAGGGAAGTAATAATAAAACTTCGCCGGAAGAATTGGTCTTATAAAAAGATAGCCGACCATCTGCAATGTTCAAAAACGATGGTTTTCCACGCTGTAAAGCATTTTGCTACGTATCAAACTAAATAAATAATAATATATCCTGGGACATTCCTCACACACGGTCATCTGATCCCAAACTAAGCAGAGCTTGTACTATGGAAACCAGATAACTGATATAATACATATACATACTTTTTGTTTGTAAATACATACTTAATATACATAATTACACCCAGACTCAGGACATACAGACATGTTCATGCACACAAATGCATGTCCTGTGTGGGAATCGAACCCACGACCTGCGGCGCGTAAGGTGAACCTTAACCAACTGCGCCAACTGGCCCGTCATCTACTTCGAATGTTCCACGTGTACCTAAACAGAGAAAAACAACTCCTCGAGATGACCGAAACATCGTTCGTATGGCAAAACAAAATCCTTTTAAAGGGTCCAATGAGCTTAGAAAAGAATATTTTGGTGAAAACAACCCTTCAGCAATCTCAGCACGCACTATTCGAAGACGTTTGGTAGAAGAAAAATTGCACGGTAGGATAGCAAGAAAGGTACCCATGTTAAAACTTTGCCACAGGCAAGCCCGGCTTGCATTTGCGAGAAAGTATGAAAACTGGACTGTGCAACAGTGGAAAAATGTACTTTTTTCTGACGAGACGAAAATAAACAGAGTATGTTCTGATGGAAAACGTTATGTACGACGTCCCCCGAATACAGCATTCGACCCAAAGTACACGAAAGTTACATTAAAGCACGGTGGTGGAAATGTGAAAATTTGGGGTTGCTTTTCTGGTTGTTGCACCGTAAAGGAATTTCTTACAGCGCAATTAGTTTCTGTCTTAGACTGGCCTGCTAACAGTCCAGATCTAAACCCAATAGAGAATCTGTGGTTTGAAGTAAAGAAAAAGGTTTCAAATACAAAGTGTGGAAATTTAAAAGAGCTGTATGACGTTTTTTCTAGAAGAATGGAACTCTATTTCTCTTGTCGCGAAATGTCAAAAATTAATAGAGTCAATGCCTCGCCGGTGTAAAGCTGTAATTAAAAGCAGTGGATATGCTATTAACTATTAATTTTAGTTAATTAAATATTTATTAAATTTCTTTTTATGTTTCCTGTGCTACATAATATTGTGATTTTTTAAATCTAAGTGTCATACAAAACAATTCCCGAGCAGTTAAATAAATCGTTCTTAATTATTTGTCCAGTTTCAGTAATATTTGAATGTGTTACTTTGATAAAATCAATAAAATGTGCAAAAAATAGTTAGCGATTTCATACTTTATTCTTAAGTCAGGTTGCTCTATTAATGTGACTATTATATAACATAACTAGTTGCTTCTCAGAAGGTACACATCTCTGTGTATGATACGATTTAAATAAAAAACTTCTAGAACTTCAAATCGTTCTTAATTATATGACCACAACTGTATATAGATTAATGTAACTACTTCTTTTTATTTTTCAGCTCTTGAATGATTTTGAAAGCATGTACCCAGGATAGAAAGATAATTTATATCCAAATTTTCCACTGGCCAAACAAAGCTTGATCAAACTATTGAGCAATAAAAAAACCATCACTGTGAGCTCGCACAGCTATTAAAAGGTGAGATGCCTTTATAATTATTCGTTTTTATATTTTAGTCAACATTTAATTGAGCAAAAGCAACAATTAATCATTATAAAGTATGTTATGTGCCACTTAAAAATAAGTAAAGTTTATTTAAATGTATAATTTTTTATTACTTATGTTATTACTGCTTGTATTCCAAATCTATATATATAAAACTGAATTGCTGTTCGTTTGTCTCACTAAAACTCGAGAACGGCTGGACGGATTTGGATAATTTTGGTTTGAAAATATTTGTGGAAGTAGTAATTAAATAATTTATTATTTTTGTCTAATCAACTAACATAGGATACATAGGCCGGGAACTCAGCACGGTTTTAGCACAAATAGAAGCCGTCCTGAATTCTCGACCTATGTATCCTATGTCTTCAGATCCCAACGATTTCAACCCTCTCACGACAGCTCACTTCCTTATCGGCCGGCCTCTCACAGCTCCTGTAGGCGAGGACATCACAACGATAACTACTCACTTCAAATTTCCATCTGAATTATAAACTTGTCCTATAAAACATTGTAAAATTCTATTAAATAACTGGACAGCACCAACTAATAAATATTTAATTGAAACAACCCTGAGGAACCATCCCCAAATATCTAAGTAGTACCATCAGTACACACAAGATTTTTTGTTGTACAATATCTTAATTTTAATTATCTCTTTTGTCCAGCGGCTGATGAAGAACTCACAAATTTAGCAGCTGTACTAAGCTTGCCAGAGCTCATAAGCCCCAAAGTGGTTCTGATCTCTGCCAAAGATCGAGACTACTAACCCTCAGCGCCGAAAAAAGTAAAGGGTAATCAAGGGAAGCATTTGTAGTCTTCTTCTTCTTATTTTTAAGTTTGGCAACCAAGCCCAAATTAGGTCTCATTTCTGACAGTGTCGAGTTATATTTTAGTTTCCAGTCACAATAAATCACTTTCACATAATTAGTCCTCAGTCAATCACCGTCCATAAAAGTCATGTTTTACTACAATGGTGGTCATTGTACTGTACATAATTCATTTCATTTCACTTCACTGGTGCACATGGATTGATCTTTATTACATAAAATACCACCGATAATATGCAATAAAACTTATTTTTGTTTGTTACAGCCATGAAAGTAACTACGACCTAAACACAATTGATACTGCGACTCAAATTCGTAGAGTACGGCTCAGACTCAAGTTGAGCCTATGGCTCAAAGTGAAGCTGAACGATCCGCACCATTGGCAAAAAACAAACAAACAGCCTTAAGAATCTGATGCGTGCCAAATTTGAAACTCATTTAGAGGAAAAATTACTAAGTCGCCAAGAAAAATACAATGACCGTTGCAAAATAAATGAAAAAAAAAAAAGTTCTGGTTTTAGCTTTTTTTTTGTGGGGAATTGTTAAACATCCTGTGGTTTTAGGTCTACAGGATGTTTTACAATTTCAAACTGTTATTAATTTATTTTTAGATAAACCTAGATTTTGACTGTCTGTATCCTGAAAGATCATCCAACTTCTTCAAATCAGTCTTTAATTTGGAAATTACAAAGACTACACTGTTGCATGTTCTTTTTGCAACTGTGTTTCTTTTGAAGGAACTTGGGTGGAGACGGATTTCGCCTGCCACTTGTAGGACGTTCCGGTCGGTATGATATACCCGCCGATGATGCCAATGCGCCGATGATGCATTTCCACCATCTTTGTTCCATCCAATAAAGATGGCTTTCTTTCGGTGAATGTTTTCATCTAAATTGTAAGATATGATTATGTTGTGATATTTTTAGATGACATTGTATTCATAGACTAGTAGCAGCTTGTTAGCACAAAGTCCGTAACAATAAAGTATGTCAGCATATTCAGGATTAGAATACGCAGCCATAGTCAGTACTTATGAAGGCACAGCACAGCACAAGAGCAAGATACGCGGCAACAGTAAGGAAAATTGCCAGATAACAAAACACGAGCTTGCGCGACGTAGAGTTGAAATGAAACTAACTAACGCTGACACCAGATTGTGCGAATTCGCACCCCTTTCATACCAAATGAACAATAGTGACCAATCACAAAGCTTGCCGAGTTTTTGGTGTTAGAGCGCAGGTAAAAACGAGTCGACCCGAGTCATACCCTAAAAAATAGCAAAGGGCGCATCATTCCTGCACCAAGTTTAAAAATAATAATTGTGTAGTAGGTACCTGTGTTTGTAATAAAAATAATACATTTATGGATAGCTCATTAAATGAGGAATGTAACTCAGCAATTTGTACGCTTAGTGTCATCGCAAGCTAGACGAAGTCGAAGTAATAAAGTAAGGGAAGTAATCGAAAAAATATCAAACTTTTTTGATTGAATTGGAAGAAGAAGAGATTGGAGAGTTCTCGGAATCGCAGATGAAAAGATTGAAGAACAGTAATGAATTAAGATAATAGAGGTACAATCTTAAAATAATCAAAGCAAATAAATCTCGCATGGTTTCTTTGTGTAGGTGGGTTGTAGAAGTTATAAATGGTCGGTTTAAAAGGGATTTCAAAATATTCAGGGCCAATTATTTTAATCGTACTTCTAGACCTCTTGACCGATTTTAGAGATGCAGCAGCTATTCTTAATAATTTTCAACCCGTTATAAGTGACCTTTAGCTAGCCGATTATGTTATTGAAGAAAATATTAACAGACTCCGTGTCAATTTTGTTTTAATTGAGGGTTAGCCTTCCTCATTTGAATGTGTTTCCTGTGATGGAAACAAGAGATCTTATTTTATTTGAATTAGGTATTCATTAACTAAAACAGGCAAGATCATAATATGGGGAACACATTCGAGAAAGTTGTAAGTACCTTTAAAATAGAAGTTGACACCAATCTACTTGAGCATTTTTTGAAAGATTTACAAAACAGAGGTGACACATCCAATTTCGATTCTACCACTGAGGAGCCTCCAAGGGAAGAAATAACAACGAAGAGCAATAATTACGGACGAATTCGGTTTGTTTTGTGATAGGTACATTGTAGGGTCTTGGCCCCTATCCAGCATTTACATCAGTTGCAGAAATAATGATAAATGAATTTATGAATGAGTCTCAACCCCAAAGGCAGTATTTTCAAGAAATTATGTTTTTATTCTGCATAGGGGTTTTAGAGATGCAGTGTCAGTTCTGGAAAATACTAACTATAACGTGTATATTCCACTTAGAGAATGAAACGCTGTCAACATTAGCAGGCAATAAATCAAGGGCAGTAACTATTTGCTATTTGTGGTGAAAATATTTAATGGTGCCGATTCTGTTGTAAATCGCACTAAACTAATTTTAGTCACGCCACTTCTCTTTCATACAAACATTTGATGGAAGACTTTTCTAAGGCAGCTGCATTAATAAACAGGTTTCGTTGTCGTTATACACAGATAACTGACGCATGCAATAATAAATCAAAAAATGTATCAAAATAATGATTTTGCTCATTTTATGAGTAATAATTATATTAGCAGGAGAGCGCACTTCACAAACATAAATTTTAAGTCACAAAATATAAGTAACTTCCCTCGACTTACACAGGAAGACTTAATATTATTATATTGCTTATGGTACTTATAAAATAAAACAAGCACCGTCGTATTACGGCGAACATATTCGGCACAATGGTTCCTATACTATTTAAGTGTGTAGAGAAGCCCATCTTAGCAACCTATGGGATTAATAGTCACTCTCCCAAAATCACTGGCTGCTTAGAGGCAAAATTCAAAGCAGACATACAAGTCGGAATACATGTTATGTTTATATAATAATTGTGTATATATAATGATTGTATCTAACATACAATATTTTTTTTTCTTTTTATCTCGGTTGGAGAAGTTATCAAATAAATGTAACCCCTCCAGTCCAGTTCATAGACGATTTATTGATAAAATATGATGATGTACTATTTGAAGAATAACAATGAATCTGCAAGAACATAAAGTGGTCCACCAACTCACAACCCCACATTATACCATATACACCAACTCCATCAACGGAGAGATGTTGCGCTCACTGTGGCGTGAAAAACAACAGCCAATTCAAACCCGAACAATCAAGTTCCATAGTACACGACGTACGTTCGTTATGTACAGAAAATATTGATATCATAAGAGATCGAATCGTATCTACTACTGTAGGTACGTAGTGGATACGACAACCATGGACTGCAAGCTGTAGAAAGAATGAGCTATATTCAAGCTTGGCAATTCAAAGTATCAACTTTGAATTCACAACCACTACAGATCAAATTAAACATTTCCTGAACTTAATTCCATTTTCTTTACATTTCTTTTTAATTACAGTAATTTTTTAATTTTTGATGTAGTAATTGCTTTAATTTTCCCATTAATTAATGACTGTAACAATTACTCCCAACCATTCACCTTTTACGCCCGAAATTAATATTAGATCTATTCTTGATTTTGAGATTTTAGATTGATATTTAACATAACATTTCTTATGAATAGTATCAAAATAACAAACCAAAATCTCAAATAAATTGATTGAATAATAATTTCGGACATTACAGATAAGTAAGCAAGCAAAATTAAACGATTTCACCAATAAGGTAAGAGTATGATCACTCAAATACTAATGGACAATTCAAATAATAAGATCTAAACTTGACTACTACTCCCAAAACATCACAAAATGCAATGATGGAAAACAATGAAATGATAGACGAGTAAGACATTTTTAAGATGACATTTCCAAAGGCCAGAACGGCAAACACATTTCCAAAGGCCAGAACGGCAAACACATTTCCAAAGGCCAGAACGGCAAACACATTTCCAAGGATAAAAATAATGGAAACTGTATTTTAGCGTGTAAATGAAGACTATATTGTTTTAATTTTTTTGGTAGACATTCATGACATATGCCGACGAAACTGCAATAATAGTCTCTGTCCACAGAACAACTCCAAAAATTTAGTATTAAAGTTAGCACAACAAAGTCAGTGCAGGTCACTTTCACACTTCAGAGCGAAAACCATACGCCTTGAATATTCTACATTACCACACAAAGAAGGTATCTATGCATACACCTGGACCACCATTCGAAATAGAACCAGCATATCAAAAAGCAAGAGAGAAGAATTCAATATACGGCACAGAAACCTCTATTGGATGCCGGGTGAAATAGTATGTTATTGATAAATAACAAACTTGAACATAATGGCATTCAGCTATGGGGCAGTGCAAGTAATTCCAACATCACAATACAGCAAAGAATGCAGATTGCAATATTAAGAACAATAGCGCATGTTCTGTGTTTCATTACTAATTTCTGATCCAAGTTTTATCCAAATCAGTTCAGACATTTACAAGTGATTGACACACAAACATCCTATGTTACTACACATTAACAGGATATATCCTCAAGGCATCCGTTGTTCCTCCCGTAAAAAATTATCTGTAAAAGAAAAACACCATTTTAAATATTACAGTCAATATTTTTTTAAGTGACCTACCATAGCAAGTCATTAATTCAAAGCCTAAAAGAGATTTACTACTTATTATAGCCAGACTGCAGATAGCTAGCTGCAGCTAGTTGTACAAGAAAATACCACACACTGGCAAAAAAAAAACATGTACGTAAGCAGTGGGGAAGCTGCATCACAGACCAGTCACATTATTTAACTAGCCTAACATTAAAGGCGAAGATAAGTCAGTATTAGTTTTAAAATGCCGAGCAAACAAGCATACAGCTCACCTGATGGTAAGTGGAAGAACCACTTGCTTTCAGTGAAGGAAAACATTCGAGGAAACCATAGCAGGTAGCATAGCAGTGCTAGGGTACTTTACAGCTGTCTACCACCCTCAAATTGCGAATCTGTCGCCAAGCACCTATAGGTGTGTTCAGCTGCAGTTGTGTAGAGTCATTTGTTAACTTTCACAAGTGCCCTATAAGGGCCTAATATGAATAAATGAATTTTGATTTGATTTTGGTTGGGAGCCAGTTGCTTCTAGGCTTTGTTTGCTTACCACCTTCGGCCACTTACAGATCATGTTGAGATTTTGTTAATACACAGTCCTATAAAAAATATAATTATTTATAATTATACAATATACAATTATTTATAAATACTTACTATTCAACAATAACTAAGAAGCTTCTTCAATAGCTGTCTCAGTAAATTCTTTTTGATACATAATGTTCATATTTTTTTATTATCAGGATCAAAATATAATAGCTTTGACTTCCAGTGATGCAATTTGCATTTGTTCAACTTATATGGGTCTTAGATGGGGACAATCTGTGTGTTTTTGTACCGTAGCTGAGTCCTGTGCATAGCAATGAATTTGTTGCAATGTGAGGAGACTCCATGATGAATGCCAACCTGCATTTATGAAAAGGTTTAGTTCTCCGACTAATATATAGTTATCTGGGGGTTTAGTTAGGTAGGAGGTTGTTTTTTTTTAAATCAGGATTAGCTCAAGCCTACTGTCTTTTTTTCCGTCATCTGTGAGCGCTAGCAACCAAAGAGAATATAACCACTACGTTAACGCTAGCAACTAACTGAAATCAAAATACATCGTATAAAAAATGGGTTCAATTAATTATACCTTACTTACAATTTTTTGTGCAGTTCAGTCAGATGATGCGAAGCAACAAACGTTGGGACGGAAAGAAGGACTGTTCTCGTTCACAAAAGGAAGACTATTATTATTGGCTGGATATTAGTGGATATAGCGATTATCTTTGAAAGCCACCACTAGACGCAAACTAGAATTTTTCATGTGTATTATTCAAAATGAGATCGCCCTCTTGGTAGTCTTGTGTAGTTCGCGAACGAACTAGTTCCAAAGAGCGCTCCCACATAGGAACTACGGGAACTAGTTCCCAGATAACCTCGCTCCTTAAGAGAGCGCGGCACGGCGCGCCCCGAGCTAGTCGCGTCGTCAGTCACTAGTTCACTACTACCGCTCGCTTACTCACTCACTCACGTGCGCTTCTCCTTCTCGCTCATCGTTCGGTCAGACAGTGGTGGGTGTGTATTATCTATCTATGGCTAGTGAGTCAAAGATTAGAGTATATACTTAGAGATTATTATAGAGATTATTTACACACTTATAATAAATAAACATAGAATATTTCTATATTGAAATAATAAATAAAAATAAATCATTTAAAAATAAAAATATTACGACATACACAACGTAAGATACATAAGGTAATATGCGTGCAGGAGCAGTAGTAAAGCGAGCGAACGATCTGTCTTTATCTAGTTCGAGTCGGGACTTGAAAGGAGCTGAGGAACTAAAAGAGCGAACTAGTTCACTAAGGAGATGCGAACTAAACGGAGCGCTCCCGGTCCGGAACTATTACGCGCAAGACTACCTCTTGGATTGCCTCTATATAAAGTACTCTTTGCTCGTAACGTAAAAGTCGAAGAGAATTTATCCCATAGAACATTTATACTCTGATTTATCCACCGTGTAATGTAAAAAAAAGTGTTCTGTCTGTGTCGCCATTTCTTGTCGTAGCGTTATATTCTCTTTGATTTCTTGGATCCAGTGTTGCCATCGACAATTTTTTTACTGCCGTGTTTGATTAGAAAAATTGCCGTGTTTTCAAGGAAAAGCTATCTTTCATTGCCGTAGAAAATAACTTTTTAAGTAAATTCCCACTCATGTCTGTACTTCTGTGCATAATGCTTCCTTGACACAGTTGGCGCTTTCTTTTTTGGGTTACTTGGCCCTTCGTCATTTTCAGAGTCCATGATTGATTTATATTATAGCTTACCTAATTTACCTATTTATCACAAAAGAAAGACGTCACACGAGAACTAAACAAAACGAATATGAAACGCAATGAAAAACACTGTCATTAGAACTTATTTATGAATAGCAGCGGAGAAAAAAGGAACTATAGAATTTCAATACAAATAACACGATACTAGCGCCACGCGCAACTGTAAAGCTAAATTTGTGCCTAGTCATGAAACAATAAACGGGGAATTTCCCCATTAGTTAGTGTCAAAGATAAGCATTGTTTTTTTTTGCATTTTCTGGCTTGGAACCTAACCAAAATTAGACCTTTCAAAATTGCCGTAGATTTTGCTACGGTAGTAGATATGCTGCCGTAGGCCGTAGATTTCCATTTAATTATGTTAAATTGCCGTAGAACACGGCAATTGCCGTAGCAATGGCAACGCTGCTTGGATCGCAATTCGGCTGCATTCCGAATTAATGATATAATCGCTGTAATCGATTTGAGCGTGCTTAAACCCGTACCGAATTGAGTAATGACAGATTACGTTGTCCCGTGAAACGTCATAGATGACGTCATGATATCCGCCATATTGCGCTCACACCGACCATGCCCTAAACTGATATCACCGTGAGCGCTGTCAAAAGTGACGGTTAATTATTGTGTTTTCGGCAGAAATTCTAATAAGATTCTTGGTTTTCTATTTGGCAAAGATACTTTTTATGATTTTATGAGAGAAAAATAATAAAGAACGCGAATATTCCTTTTTGCGAGTCAAATTAAAAAAGATCTAAGGAGTCCTAGCGCATTGTTAAATCAGATTTTACTTAAATTCTCAAATGTTCTGTTTTGAATACTGTGAGCGCGATAACGGGCGTTCCGAATTGTTAACAGTTCTTAGCTGTCAATATCGTGATATCTAACTCGGTACGCAAATTATTGCTGTGAGCACTGTGAGCGATATTATTTAATTCGAAATATAGCCTTCGTTTCGCCCACGTTTCGCCACACACAGTGTTGCCACTCTTTTTTGATAAAAGGGCTAACTACGGAGCTAAAAAGAGCTAAATTGGCCTAAATCGGCCTGAGTGCGCGAGAGATTTATTATGCTCGAAATGGTGAAAGTGCTCAATCCAATCTGCGTAATAGAGGGGAAACCCGCTCCGAGATTACTCGACTCGCGAATGTGACTAGGTACGGCTACGAATAAGAAAAGGCTATTTTTTGCATTACCATTTAAAATGTTTGCAAATAATTCGCGTACGTCTATTTTCGTTTGCGAAAACCGCGAAAACTTTATTGTGGATTATATAAAAATAAAACTTTGGAAAAATAGTTACTATTTCATAAACACTTCGTTTTCGAACCTCGAACGCATTTTAACTCAACTTAAGGAATGTCATAACGATTTAAAACCGGCGAGTGAGTCGAGTCTGAGTGAATTTGAGTCGATTTTTTTTCAAACGAAATACTTTTCTTCAAAAATCAGTGTTGCTAGATGAAAAAAATTACAAAAATCGTATACAGGCTCGACAAATACCTATACGAATAATCCATGAATAATCTCACAAACCAATCAATAAACTTTGTATTGTATCTTTATTAGTATATTTATTAAAAGCACTAACAGTCATATCCTTATTAATCGTACTAGTTATGGTGTATGCTTTGAGTATCTAGTAAAGGTGTATGGCACTAAATATTTTTATTTTTCGTATTTTCTGTCAATTCAATGGTTGGAATTCCTTTGGACATATCTCAATTGTTTATGGCCGTAACCGCAGTGTAGTTTTAATTGTATCGTTGTATGTAACATTATTTTACCGGTTTTTCTTTGTAATATTCATCTACCCGACCCGAGATGGCGCTATAACAACAAATTGGATTTTTTGGTGGGAACTTGCAGTGTGACGTTGCGTTTGAGTTTTATTGTGTACTAGCTGCCCGGCACAACTTCGTTCGCGTCACAGAGGATTGAAGGGAATTCGTCCTACTAACCTACCCTACCCAACCCTCGCAACTTTCTGATTTTTTCCTTCTTATGACAATAACAAACACAACAAAAAAGAATTAGCGAAATCGGTCCAGCTGTTCACGCGTGATGGCCTGACCAAGGGAAATAGAGATATGTATAGATTATTGGTGGTATTTTACCCAATAAAGATCACCCATGTGCACCAGTGAAGTGAAATGAATTATGTGTATCTTGTCTTTTCAAGTTGTCTCAAAAAGTCCGTGAAGAGTTTTAGTACAATGACCACCCTTGTAGTAAAACATGACTTTTTTGGCCATCAGTGACGTTAAATACCTACACATGCTCAGAAATCCCTGATGGTGGCCCTAGCAGGAAGTGCCAAACGACAGCAACGTAGGAATTAGTCCCGCGCCGCGGTATAGGTAAATTCTAAATGGGCGCGTTAGCACTGGACATAACTCAGGAGCAACACAATGGCGAAGATACCGTCTGGCCAGAGGGAATTTGCTTGGTTATAAAAAATATTTTGTTTGAAGTCATAAAGCTTCCAGAAAGATCTAGGACACCCCAACGACTTAACTGGTTGCAGCCCTAATTGTAGGGCTGCAACAACATTGACTCCCTCCCTTGACTTGCGGTTAAAAAACAACAATTGATTTCTATTATTTTCCTCACCCGCGCGGATCGCCAACCAGTCAAAGGACAAACTCATTATTTTAACAAGAGTTGGCATAAAAAACAAACACAATGCAGTTTAATTTATTTTAATGAAATAACAAGATCAAAAGGTAGGATTAACATAAATATTACATAGGTAATGTTTATCAAATGGTAACTATCAAGTGATATATATTTATGGGTTTGTACACTTAATACGAATGACTAGCAAACAATTGTATTAAATTGAAATGGTAATATGTAGAATCCGAGCCAAACTTAATAGCGGCTGTGAAGTGCGCTGCGAGCCGGCTTTGCGCAGGTTCAGTCACTCAGTGACATCAAAGTAATCTGTTTGTACCTTTGTAACTCGAAATGTTTTTAGTGCAAATAAATAAATATTATTATTATATATTACTCGAATGTACCGCATACCTTCGTTTTCGCTACTGCGCAGCGTTCCGCGCCTAATATCACAGCCACCAATAAGTTTGACTCAGTCTGTAATTGTGTAATTTTTTTGTTAAATTAAACATAAACAGATGATATCAATAGAAAAAGTAATTTTATTGGACAGCCAAATAAACTTACATCATGTTCAAAGTTAAGAGATTGCCAATAAATATCTATGCTTCAAATTGCCTATTAATTCAAACATGAACTAGGTAATTAGTTTAATACAAAAACAATACATTTGTTAATTAAATAATAACACTATGAAATCTCACTTTTTTACAACCACTAGGTGTTAGAACAATAATAATATTAGATAATTTATACAATAGCTGGTTTGCACCAAAATCACTAGCGGCTTATCGATTATTAAATGCATTAGCGCGTCAATCTCTTACAAAAACGTCAAAATACACCTTTGTGTAAGTCGGTCTAAATTATGTTATGTAATCAAAAAGATTTAATCGACATTTTGTACAAAATTAATCGCTTACAATTGTTTTTGGTGGAAACCCGCAAAATTGCATTACCATTATTTTAAAGTGTAAAATTCTGCTAGTTAAAAGTAGAACTATAATAATATAAGTACTACCCTGGTAGGTAAATACTTTCCCGTAGTTTTTATAACTTAAAATCGAGATTTATTTAAAAAAAGAAGCTAGTGACCCTACAGAAGCGAAACATACAAAGAATCTAAATAAGCGGTGATTATTTAACATTTGACTTCGATCCAAGGCACCTCAGCGCGCGTTCAATCGCATTTCACGGCGATCACCCATGCGTGAGGTGCGTTGCATAGCACCAGTTCGTTACACATTTTGTGATTTAGGTCCGCCATCCCGCATACAATAATCTATTTATCATTTACATCCATAGCAAGTATCAGATCAAAGTAACATACAATAAGTTAAATTCTTAAAGTGATATTATAAGTAATAAATAGTAATGTAAATTCATATTTTTCAGTAATGAGATCCGTTAATACACAATGATAACATACACATATATTGATGGCATAATATTATGATTAGAAGCTAGAAGCAGAAGAATCACGGCATATTTTTTCAGAGCGTTTTTATTTTCTTTTCGTTCTCTAGATGGCGTTGTCACCAATGATCTTTACCATCTTTAGATATTGAATAAATAATTTGCAAAGTGTACGAGAGCGCCATTCAAGAATCTTAAAAAAAACTAAAGAAACATGATAAGGATATGTACAAAAAAGAATTTTAGATGAGTGTTGGAATAAAGTAACTTTTTCAAATTTTTTACATGTGGTATTTTGCGGCTGCTTATCCCGACATTTCAAGATTTTAGGTAAGATTACTCTCATGGCACTCTGTATGGTGGCTTGTTTATATTTTTTGTTGGGTAAAGAATTAATGAATTTTAATTTACACAGCACTCTTCATTTCTTGTTTCACGCACGACTTGAAGGCTTCCCAACCTTCATTCTTGGCATATGACTGAAAATTAAAAATAAATCGTTAATAATTGTGGTTAAAATATGTTTTTAGCATGGAAACAAAATTTAATTAACCCTTAAATTGGTATAGTCTCGTGTGGGGTGTCGTATGCTCACGCCTGTTTCCATGTTTCATACCTTTTTTTAATTGAATAAATAAAATTTTATGAAATTGAGTAAAACTCGAGTCGTAATTCTTTTTCGACATCACACAATATTACTGAATGTGAATTTATCGGTGTCTTAATTTGTTGCGTATGTTTTGTTCTGTAATTTTGTGTGTATGTATACACAAGGAATACAGGTACATGTTGCAATAAATGATTGAGTATTGATTTTTAGTCGAATTACCCGCCCCGCGTTCCTGGATTTTTCCTTCATGTATTCTCGGGTTTTTTTTTTTTAATTATGTCAGTGATGAATTGGCCTAAGGTGGTAAGCACATAAAGCGTAGAAGGAACTGGCTCTCGAGTACAGCTATCGGAACATACCGCTAGGTGCCTGGCGACAGATTTCTAACTTGAGGGTGGTAGCCAGCCAGATGGGTACTACAAAGTACCCTACCACCGTGCAAACTATATATAGGGTGACTGGTAATTAGTAAACGATTCTTAGACACATGATTGTACTCCTGATAATAAACAACTTTCCCAAAGAAACATTTTTTTATTTATTTATTTAGCACCTGATCCCATTTTTAGTAAATTCAAATTCAAAAAGCATTTATTAAATTTAGGCCCTGATAAGGCACTTATTAACGTTAACAACATGACTACACCAGTTCCAAATACTACAAGTTTTTTTTAATGTGTACTTGGTGTATTACAATTTACAAAATATATATATAGCAATAGCCTGCGAAGCGAACAATTCATTAAAATGCATTCTTTTCATGTACAAAATCAGTAACTATTTAGTACCCTTTCTTGCATAACTTCTGTTTTACTATCTTTTAAAATCTATGTATAGGTAGCTCTTGGATTTCTTTGGGTACTTTATTACAGAAACGTTTACAATACATTGCCCCTTGAAAGAGTTAAGGACTTTGCTGAGCCGAGTTAAAGGTACAGCAAGTTTGTGCTTATTTCTAGTGTTCAAACTATTACCGTTTACTATTATAAGAGTAGCTAACATAAGTACCTTTCAAGATTAAGAATCCACCGTCAGCTTTTATTTAATTTTCATGAGTACAATCATAAGTCTAAGTGTCGTTTACTAATTACCAGCCATCCTATATACATATATGCCAATTTTGTTCACTGAGAGGTAACTAACAAACTCGCATGGGTAAAATGGCGGGTGGTAAAGTATGTAAATGGCAAGACCTTGAACCCCCGATGCAGGCGGTCCTTCATGATGGCGATGAACTCCTTGTAGCTGAGCAGGCCGTCGCCGTCCGCGTCGAAGATGGCGAACACCGTGGACACCAGGTGCGCCGACTGCCCGATGCCCGTGCAGATCAGCACCGCGCGGTGGAACTCGTCTGGACGACAGCAACATCACATTACATCAGATACATACATACATACATCATATAAATATATATATATATATATATACTGGGTGGAGATTTCGAAATTGCATATTTTCGAAACCTGTTGGATTTGTCGTGCTGAACAACTTTTACTATTTTTTTTTTACTTTTCATGCATTATGATCGAGCAAGGATGACATTTTGTAAGAATCTGAAAATTTGTAATTTTTTTGAGAATTCACTATTGGTCCCATAGTAAAAGTTGTTCAGAATGACTAACCCAACATAGGTTTCGAATATATGCCATCTCGAAATCTTCACCTGTTATATACATCATATAAATGATATGAAATATATTCACAGTAGGTACTCACACATGCAATTTCTTGATACAGTATTTTATTTCATCATTGCTTCTAATTAGTCAGTCAAATAATGGAAGAATAGAAAAAAAAAACACTCTATTTTTATGAGCAGTAACGAAAGCAAAACAATAACTGGTAGGGTAGGGTAGGCCACCACGTGAACGAAGTCACGCCGGGCAGCTAGTCTAAGCTGTCTGGTTTCCATAGTAAAAGCTCTAAAGAGTTAGGATATTCTATTTAAACGGTAATCGGTTGCCAGTTAAAACCTTACCTTTAGATATAGGATGATCAGCAAGTGTATACATTCTCATAGCGATGGTGAAGTCCTCAAGATTGTTCAAGAACTGGCAGAAGATCTTAAATTCCTGGAAGGTGATGCCTCTCTCGTCCTTCATTCGATCTAGAAGTCTATCTAGGTACATGTCGTACTCGTCTGTGTCTAGATACGTGTAGCGAAGTAGGATTTTCGCGAAGTCCACTTCGGATATCGTTTCGTGACCTGTAATATTTGTATGATCAATTTTATTGATGAATATACACATACACTCATACTACATCAATACCCCGAGTGTAAAGAATAAACGTTAATAAACGCTTACAGTAGTACCCAACTGATAAGGCGCGTCGTGAATCTTCGTTCGCACAGAAAAGAAAGTATGGCCCGAAGATTAACGAAAGAATGCTTAAACTTTCAATCAACCTTAGATCACTACTATAAGGTTCATAATACAGTGCAGCTTTTAGTTCCGTCTCACTCGCAAGTCACGCCCCTCCGCACACATGGCGGCAGCTGCCGACCAATAGCATGTCCCGCGCTTTGAAAATGTATCTTCTGCGCAGGTTCATCGGTAAGCCATATTAGTTGGGTACTACTGTACTAATGCATTTGCATTAGTACAGTAGTACCTGAGTAGTACATGAGTATTCCGCTAGAGGCGCTGTGCCAATTCCTAAAGATAAGTGTCGTAAACGCAAACGCATTAGTAAGCAAACATTTACTAACGTCAATTCTTTACACTCGGGGTACAAAAACTGAAAAATACACTCATACATAACACGAACACACACATGTATACCGGTTTTTTTATTCTAGGAAAATAAAATTTACTTGAATTTATTTTGAAAAATGTGCGTAAAAGGGAGGTGAAATAAATATTTGAATTACTTCTCATAGAAGTCTGGCGCCCATACTCACCGCAGGGCAACACCTATTCCTGGCATCACGCAACATTGCATTTTTGTGTAGTTTTAAATTGGTTGTTCCGTTTTGTTTTGTAATTGTTTTTTTAGGGTTCCGTAGCCAAATGGCAAAAAACGGAACCCTTATAGATTCGTCATGTCTGTCTGTCTGTCTGTCTGTCCGTCCGTATGTCACAGCCATTTATTTCCGAAACTATAAGAACTATAATGTTGAAACTTGGTAAGTAGATGTATTCAGTGAACCGCATTAAGATTTTCACACAAAAATAGAAAAAAAACAATAAATTTTGAGGGTTCCCCATACTTAGAACTGAAACTCAAAATTTTTTTTTTCATCAAACCCATAACTGTGGGGTGTCTGTCTATGAATAGGTCTTCAAAAATGATATCGAGGTTTCTAATATCATTTTTTTCTAAACTGAATAGTTTGCGCGAGAGACACTTCCAAAGTGGTAAAATGTGTGTCCCCCCCGTGTAACTTCTAAAATAAGAGAATGATAAATCTATAAAAAATATATGATGTACATTACGATGCAAACTACCAACGAAAATTGGTTTGAACGAGATCACTAGATCTCGTTCAGTAGTTTTTTTTTAATACGTCATAAATTTAAATTAATATCAAATACTCAGGTCTATACTAGCATTTACATATAATACCTACAGGTTTGTACGGAACCCTCGGTGCGCGAGTCTGACTCGCACTTGGCCGGTTTTTTTGTAATTTCTACAGTCTTTAATGTAATGTTGTGTGTTGTCCTGAATAAATATTTTTTCTTTCTTTCTTTTAACACCAAATTAAAGTAATGTTATTTGAATGCGATCTTTTGTAAGATGGAGGCATTCACCAGCCGGGCTCAATATTTGCCAGACTTCTCATTAATAATTTAATGAGAAGTATGGCATTCATTCAGGTCATGGCATTTAATCAAGTTAGGCCAAATCTCAGTCTCAATTAGGACAGGCCGAGTGTTATTTGAGGGAATATAAACAAGAATGTCTAGTTACCTTTAGCGAACTCATGGAACTCCAGTTCCAAAACTTCAGTTTGCAAATTCTCCATGAACAGTTTAAAGCCCTCAAATTTCAGATCGTTCGTACCTTTCTTTCCGAAGAAATGCACCTGAAACAATACGTATTTTAAGATCTATTTATTTATTTTGTTTATAATTTATTTCATTGGCTCATAGCTCAGTGGTAGTGACATCGGATAGCGAGACGAAGGTCCCGGGTTTGAATCCTACGATGAGCTTGAGCTTTCGGTGAAGAAAACATCGTGAGGAAACCATAGCACGGTAGTAGGGCACTTTGTAGTACCCATCTGGCTGGCTACCACCCTCATGTTGAAAATCTGTCGCCAAGCACCTGTCGGTGCGTTCCGACAGCTGCACTTGAGAGCCAGTTCCTTGTAAGTTTTGTGTGCTTACCACCTTCGGCCACATCATCACTTACCATGGTGAGATTGTGGTCAAACACAGGACAAAACAATAAATTTAATATAATAATAATATTTGAAGATTTTAGCATACTTTTCGGGCGCCATTTTGTTTTTTTTTTATGGCAGCGGACACTCATACGAACAAAAAATTACTAGTTTGTCACGTGACGTTTTAGGACAGACACCTTAGTATTTTTTGTTTGTATGAGTGTCCCCAATTGAGGTACTTTGTGGTAGGCGAGTACTCTGGCGGCGTGACCTACCGCAGATGGTCACTTCGTAAGGGGTTGCCTTGTATAGTGTGCCGTCTTTTATGACTGTGAGGTTCGTAAAGGTGGCCACTATAGAAAATCTCAGTAGAATCAAGGGGTATGTGCCCAATCGAGGTATAAAATATTCATAGGGCGCCGCCATTAAAAGCCTGAGGTATGTCAGTATGCCAGATTCCGAACAAAAATCTTCGAACCCTTTACCTGCAGAAACGTATCGACATTATGCCTCCTCTGCAGCCCCTGGTCATCATTGACGTAGTTATCCTGCGGCGCGCCCTCCCCGTGCACCCCCTCCCCACCCTCCGTCATCCCTCTCTTGCCCTTCCACGCGTAACTGAAGATTTTTTCCATCTGAAATTTATTAACCCTCCTTTTCATATCAAAGAATGGTCAAAACTAGCATTCCCCCGCAGTTTCACTCGTGTTCCCGGGAAGAAAATTATCCCTTTTAGCACTCGGGCATAATGTAGCTTCCTATAAGTGAAATATGTTTTTACAATCTAAAACTAAACTAAAAAAAATCGCCTCTTTATGTTGGTGGGTTTTTTTTTTTTTTTTTTTTTTTACTGTGTATAGGCCTGTGTTTGACAACATTATTATATTAAAATACTAATAATAATTAGTTTATTAAAATACTAGCTGTCCCGCAAGGTTTCACCGGCTTTCCCGGGATAAAAAGTAGCCTATGTCCTTTTCCATACCATAGGCTATCTGCATGCCAAATTTCATGATGTACGGTTGAGTAGTTAAGACGTGAAAGCGTAACAAACAATGAAACAAACTCACATCCGCATTTATAATATTAGTTAGGATTATCAGTGCCCCAAATGGAAACTGCAAATTATTTTGACATGGATAGTGCTACTGTAGCACCATCTACCATGCAGGTGTAAGTTAGGCATACGATTCAGATAGATTTTATAATGAAACTAGCTGTGTCACGCGGTTTCTCCCACGTTAGCATGATTAATGCAAAAAGAAATGTTATTAATCAAACTGGTAGTTCCTCAGATTAGCGCGTTCAAAAAAAAAGGTTCGTTTATGGTATGCAGTACGATGAAGCTGTCTGTCATACACTTGTAGGGCAAAAGTCTCTAGAAAGTAGAAAAATAAATAATATATAGAAATCTAAATGAATATGTTTAGAAGTGGCATACTAGCTTTGTACTGTGTACGATGCCTGTCAACCTTTGAACAGTTTATTCGATACTTTAAAATAATTTAAAATCGAATACGACAAGCAAAGAGACTGGTTGACGTTAGTGTGAAATTATTTGTTACTTCTTATTATATTTATTTAGATTTCTGTAATTCTGAGATGGTGACATGAAACCTGAAAAAAATATCGAAGGTTAAGATTATTTGCGTATCACACAATTATTGACATGTATCCAATGGCGGCAGCTTTGTTTTTAAGTTTGTTACACACTGTATTATTAATAATAAAAAGGAGAATTAATAGAAAATCAAAACGTTTTTCATATGATGCGAAAGCAAAAAACACAAAGGCATTTTTTCTTAGATAAGTACTCAAATATTATTCTAGAATGTATAAGTATCATCATACAAGGCCAATAACAATGTAAGATCGAAAAAATCAAACGGACAAACGAGACCAACACACAATAACTTACTGTAGATGGCTTAGACTTAGAGACTATTTCAGTTTGCATCTTCTTGTTTGATGTTTCGATTGTAGACAAGGCAAGCAGCTAGTCGTTGCGTTATTCACATAAATAAATATATTATTCACATAAGTATACATACATACGGTATGAGGCACGAATGGTGAGCACAGATAGGCAGTAGTGGGGGCAAGCTCGCGCATGTACACTTTTGGCCAAATCACAGTAGCCAAATGACACGCAATAATTCTATACGCAATAGTCGACGAGCATCGACTGACGAACCAATCGTGTGCAGCTCGGTGCTCCCCCCTGCTTCATTCCGAGAAACAGACCGAAAATTAACTACTGCGCAGGTGTCAATCTGTGCTCACCACTCTTGCCCCGTACTACACAAAAAAGTGTTAAGCGATGACTTTTCGCTTTGTTTTAAGACTCAAAATTCGAAATCACAATTCTTGTTCGCAAATAAATTTTATAAATAACAGAAAATAAACAAATAATTAGGCAGCACAGAGAATAAATTATGTACACAAATTGTCGCACTTTGATCTCTTTAGCGATAATTGTTTTCTGTTCGATTGTAATTTGTATCTATATTATTTGAAATGATATTGCCATACTTTTATCCTTTAAGATCAGGGTTTCCCAACCTTAATTTTTTACAAATTATAATCGAATAGAATCAAAATCGAATGATGTAATTCAACAAGCACTCAACGATCAACTCACAGCTTCCTCACTCTTGGCGTCCAAGTTTTTTCGCTCCTTGAAAGTGCCACCCAGCAGACGTTGTATCTAAATTCATAACGCAGTAAACGTGCGCAGAAAAAATAAAATAAAACTATAGCGGAGAAAAATAAACAAATGAAAAATAATGAAAATAATATATAATATTTATATCCAGGTTAGTATATTGAATTTCTATTTATTAAATGCTCTGTAAAGTGTGATGGTTCAATAAGGCGATAAATAACTATACTTTGACCAGATAATGTTTAATTTGAATAATATATACCTAATAAAACTATTATGGTATTGAGCCAAGATCTCTTTTTGTCCAAGAGCTGGCAACACCGAGTGAAAAGTATATAATTCCCCCAGTTAAGAAGGGTCAGAGTTCACTTGCAGATGATAAACAGCAGTTATTTATGTTACAGTTATCATATTTATGCTATTCTTTCTCCAAGTAACTTGTAAATTAGACATGGAAAAAGTGTGGATTTTTGCTCTAAAAGTGTTCATTATCGTTATAATAGAATGTTCAAGTGTTACTGCCCAAGGAGGCGCATTGCCTCATAGCCGGTGTGACCAAATAAGTATACCATTTTGTCAAAACTTATGGTATAATCACACTATTTTCCCAAATCATTTTAATCATTCTAAACAAGCGGACGCTGCAACAGAGTTACATCAGTTTACACCTCTTGTAAAAGTTAAGTATTCACCTGATTTAAAGTTATTTTTGTGCACAGTGTACGCACCCGTGTGTTATAAACGTGAATGGTAAGTGATTAGATATCAGTTTATTTTCTTAAAATGAAAGAAATATTCTAGTTTCATCATTGTTATTCTTTTATATAACTATTTCTATTATGTGCGTTTTGGTGGAAATAAACGAATTTTGTTTCTTTCTTTTAGTCCTAATTTTACCAATTTCGCATAAATTTATCAATTTTTAGGGTTCCGTACCCAAAGGGTGCCACCGGGACTCTAATACTAAGATTCCGCTGTCCGTCTGTCTGTCTGTCAGTGGGCTGTATATAATGAACCGTAAGGTAAGGCTTTTATTAGTATTATTTAGTCATCAAAATTGATCGAGGCCTCTGGGGCACAGCGGGCGGGGAGCTATTTCCACCAACGCATGAACTTGGCTATCCAAAGAGGAAACGCTGCCAGCCAGCTGGGAACCTTGCCGTCAATAGGAAACAGCGGCAGACTTGAGGAAATTTTCTACATTTAGATTGTAATTTGTACGTATGTGTTGCTATAATAAAAATGAAATTAAAAGGGCCATACAAAAATCGTCTTTTTTGTTGCGCCTTCTATTAATTTCATAGCAAAGTTGAGTTAGTTAAAATTATTATTAGTGTACGAAACCTTCCGTTTGCGAGTTGGCCGGGTTTTAATCTCTATTTTTCACCTTATTGAACCATATTTTCAACTAAGTTAGGTATATCTAACTGTATAGCTAATGTGAAACTGATGCACTGACTATAGACGTAAACAAGTAAAAAGCGGACACCACTTTTCTAGACATATAAAACAAAATGTGATAAGTATACCAAAAATTAAAACGAAAAACCAATGTGAACATTAACTACTACTAATATTTAAGAACTAAAAGTTACGATACGATTATAAGATAATTTTACCAGCCCTCACTTGCGCCTACGCATATTACAGTATATGTATAATTTGTACTTACGACTAGAAATTCATTCTTATCCACTCTTTGGTTGCCGTCTGTATCAAACATGTTGAAAGCTATTTGAAAGCCCGACGCTGGCTCTGAAATTAATATAATTAATTTATTAATTACTTAGATCAAATCATTCACCAACAATTAAATCTTCAAATCGCACAATCGAAATTCTAAGTATACGTAAATGAAACCACGTAAAGTACTCGTGTATCGATCATTACGTGATTTCATTTAATGTCGTATTGTCGTATCCACCCCGCAATTAGGCGTGAAAGAGCAGAGTTTTTTCATTATCAAACAAAAAATATACAATAGGGATTAGTATGAAGTCATTCTCAATAAAACCACAAAGGTTTATAATAAATGGAATGACTTTTATAATTAAGGAGTCAAGAGATACGATACAGTCCCTATATCTAGCACTGCTGTGGTAGACATGTCACTAGTAGTTTGGGGTAAAGCGGCAATTACCTTTGTTTTATTTTTTTCATTCTTTCTTGTGTTTATTTATTTTTTATATTTATTTTCAAAAATTTGGTCTTATGGAGTTTTTTTTTTCAATTATTTTTGGCAATCAAAATTTTTGTAGCGGATTTACCCCCTTTGGGTTTGAATTATGAAATATAAGGTTGTGAGCAATATTTAGTGTTTTTAGACCCTGCGATTTGGCATTTGGGGAATACATACTTTGTTTGCATTTTACATTTCTTTTTTCTAAAGCAATGTAATAATTTTGCTTAATGCTATAATTATTATTTTGAAATTAATATATTTAATGTATTTGAGTGTTTTACGTAAAAGCGAGAGATGTAATACTTACTGGTTAAAATAGATAGTAGGAACAGGTACTCGGTGTATGAAATAATACCTGTAAAATTAATATATTCATCAATCATCATTCAATTTTTATTATTTGTCATGGCGGCAACAGATAGGTATACACATTCTGTGAAAATTCCTCTACGTCTAGTCTCTTCTCAGTCGGGCACTCTTGCCAGAGTGGTCGTGGTTGCAAAAGATGGTGTACATGGAGGGTCTTCAACGCCAATGTTCTCCTTGACTAGGGTTACTGCTTTTGCAATGCTTCTCCACTTTTGGCGGTTCATAGCGCTGCGAGTACACTGTACCATGGTAGATTGGGTTACAGTCTTGATAAGATCTGTGCAGTGGGTGATCGGCCACGAGATCGTTTGCCTTCAACCTGACCCTAGACATCAAGTCTCTCCATCGAGTCTTCGTTTCTGGAGATGTGACCAAAGAACTTGAGAATTCGAAGCTGCACAGTCGACGAAAGCCTATCTGTTTTTCGAAGCTCCTTGAGGATCGAGTTATTGGTACGAAAGGCCGTCCACGGAATTTTCAGGACGCGTCTCCAACACCACATCTCCAGTGCGTCTTAAGGACCAAGTTTCAGCGCAATAGAGAAAAATCGGAAAGACAAGGCATCGCATTAGTCGAACTTTGTTTTCTTGGTTATTCTTATGTATTATATCAGTTATCTGGTTTCCATAGTACAAGCACTGTTTAATTTGTGATCAGGTAGCTGTGAGTGAAGAATTCCCAGGATATTATTATATGTGGTTACCTTTATCTCTAAGGTTTCGGAACATTTGTGAGGAACCCTTCTTCAGCTGCGGCGTGTGGTCCCGTAGATACTCTAGTTCTTTGGTTGTCAGTATGCGACGCTTCAAGCGAGCTGAAAAGATGCGGAGATTTATTATTAACTAGTTTCTATCCCGCAGTCCCGACGCACCTGTCGCTTTTTCGGGATAACATGTATGTTTTTATATATTCTATCTATTTGCAAAGTTTTGTTCAAATCCATTCAGCCGTTTTTTTATACGACAAACAAGCGTACGGCCCGCCTGATGGTAAGCGGCTACCGTAGTCATATGGACGCTTGTAACACACGAAGCATAGCTCACGCGTTACCGACCTTTCCCCCCTCCCCTATGAGCTCTGGCGACCTTACTCACGCGCAGGAACACAACTTTACACAACATAAAGTTATTTGGCTGCGGTATTCTGTAAGGTGGAGGTACTTCCCCAGTCGAGCTGCAATTTGAGCGAATAAACACTACTCTCTACCTCTAAATATTCTACCTTATGTGCCAAGTTCCGTCCAACCGTTTTTTTTTTACTTTGTATAGACCACAATCTCACCATTTTAAGTGATGATGTGGCCGAAGGTGGTAAGCACCCAAAGCCTAGAAGGAACTGGCTCTCAAGTGCAGCTGTTGGAACACACCGATAGGTGCTAGGCGACAGAAGTTCAACATGAAGGTGGTAGCCAGCCAGATGGGTACTACAAAGTACCCTACCACCGTGCTATGGTTTCCTCACGAAAATGAAAAGTAATTTAATCAGTTTAGGTAAGGATAAGGAACTTATAAGCGTTGCAGTTGAATCTACTGGTTCGTTACAGAGCTGACTGATTAAAAAAAATACAAACCCACAAACATTCATATTTATAAAATTAATAGGATTTTATCCCATAATATTAGTTTCAGTCAGACCTGACCTGAGGAAGACCTCAAAGCATATGGTGGTCTATAGTAATAAGCGACTTAGAACAAGCCCAAGTTAGCTTACAGAGCAGAAAACCTAGGACAGACCATTCTGTTGCATCAGAATGAGGAGAGCCATCCCCAAATTATAATATAAAGCAAAGAAGCCGCTTCAGCAGCCTTCAGCTTTATAATTTTAGATAGATTACTGCTCCTAGATCTCAATAATTGTTTTGTGTCAGGTACTCAGGTATTTTCATATGAGTTTTCTCAAGTGTAGTGGTTAAAAACCTCTTTAAATAGAATAACTCAGCAATGGAACATTTACAACAGGATAAAGATTTTCAGCATGGAAAATAACAAAGGATCCATGCAATATGCATAATACTAATAAGAATATAATTATATGCACAAATCTCAGTACATATCATGGGATCTAGGAAACTAAATATCTTAACTAGTATTAGTATAGCAATACCTCTGCTATTTCTAATTCACTGCAACACATAATATATGTTGGTAGAGAAGTTGTTTTTGTATACTTCTAAAGCAGCACATGGATACAGTCCACCTGATGGTAAGCGGTTACAATAGCCTATAAACGATTGCAACAACACTCGCGCATTGTCGACTATACGAAATCTTCACATCATTCATGAACTGATCCCTTCCAACTACTGAGATAATTTTTAAATTTAGAATAGCTATTACTTACGTCGAGGTTCCTGCTCTACCACAGACTCGAGGAAGTCCTGAGGAGTCATATACAACTGGCCACCGTACTCCACGCTTGCAAACTTGATGAACCGCCTCTCCCGAGATGTTAACTTCACCGATTTCGCCAGTTCGTCGGGCTGGTGGAGAAAAAGTTAGATAAGTACAAGGCTTTATCACAGAACATGTTTGTTTTAACTAGTAATAGCTATCCTTCTAATCCTTGAATATGGTAGTAAATAAAACTGAATCAAATGCCGCCAAAAATTCTTCTCATTATTAATTTCAAACTAGTCTTGACTTTCGAGTTTTTGACAGCTGTAGTCAGTGTTGCCATTCTATAAGTTTTACAATCGGCAAAAAAAAAACTTTTGAGGCTTTTTGAGAACTTCTTTTGAAAGCGATATATTCTTATATTTCAGCGATGTGATTAATGATTTGAAATATGGATTAGTTATATATATTGGTTACACACACCTTGGGGGCTAAAAAGGAAGCTAAAGCAATATTGGTACGCAATTCATTTTGTCGAATTCTCGGCAGATTCTATGTGATTCCAATATTTTTTTGGTAAAATAGTTACTCATTAAGTATATACAATTCAATTCATTAAAAGATTTGGAATTGATGAATTGCATAAGATCTGCTTTAAATTCGAAAAAATGAATTGCGTTAGCAATATTGCTAAGCTTCCTTTTTAGGGGGCCTGATTGCGAATAGTTTTTTTTTTTTCAAAAGGATCTGAATTGGTGGGAATCTAGGAAAGGTGGCTTCATATGTATATTTTATTTACACAGGTTTTTATTTATTCATTTAAATCAGATCCGACATTTTGGCACCGCAAAGGACGTCGATGATGAGAGCGCGAAGAACCTATAACATTTCTGAAAATTGATGACCAAATCTGATAGCTAATTCCAAAAACTATACCGTTTATACAGTGTGATTCAAAATTCAAATTCAAATTCAAAATCATTTATTCAAATAGACCTTCGCAGGCACTTATGAAAAGTCTGACTCTAATACTCTAATACCGGTTCGGAAGGTTGCATTTGCTGAGAAGAGCCGGCAATAAACTCAGCAATTACTCTTTTCAAAACAGGCTTAGATTCATTACATAATATTTACATTCTAATCGCACTGAAAACAATTGCGTGCCCCGGCGCGGCGGCAAAATTACAAGATAGACTGAATAAATATTTAATAAGTAAATCAATAGCAAACTTAAGCAGACCAGCCCCCACAAGCAGCACCTGTTCACAAGTATGACGCGTGTGGCAGCCATCGCCCTCCTCGCCATATTGGAGGGAAGTGAGCGACCCGTCACACGACGCCGCCGCAAGCAAAGGCCTTAAAGTGAGCATGACTTACTTAAGTCTGCCTTAAAAATAAAAAATTACTAAAGGGAAACACTAAACACACAATTTGTTATCACTGTGACTATTGACAAGTTTAGACTAAATATCACAAAATAAAAATATAACAATTAGACAGACATACATAATATATCGATGCATTTATATCAAAATAAATAAATGAAGAACATTGAATTGTATTAATTTAATTACAATAAGTAATATAATCTGTAACCTAAAAACATAACTTATAATAATAATAGCATACTTTGAATTAAAATGGACCTTGAACTAGCTGCTCAGTGAGGCAAGTGCAGAGAGAAGCTACTTCCATACATCCTTGTCGTCAATATAATGAGACACTTTATAATAAGCCCTACTCAACAGCCGCTTTTTAATATGTTCCTTAAATTTAAAAAAGGACATACTGGTCACGCTATGAGGAATTTTATTGTAAAATTGGATACAATTCCCAAGAAAGGACTTATTTACTTTAGCTAATCTAAATCTAGGTACAGTTATTTTGTCTTTGTTTCTAGTGTTTCTATCATGATAGTCACTATTGACTGGAAACAAATTAATGTTCTTGCGGACATACATAATATTTTCAAAAATGTACTGAGAGGGCAAAGTTAATATATTAATATCCGGAAATACATTTCGTAGAGATTCGCGAGAACCCAAACAGTAGATGGCGCGAATTGCCCTTTTTTGTAATACAAAAATTGATTCCAAGTCTGCGGCAGAGCCCCACAGCAAAAGGCCGTAAGACATAAGACTATGAAAATATGCAAAATAAATTAATCTGGCTGTATTAATGTCCGTCAGTTGCCTTATTTTGCTGACTGCAAAAGCAGCGGAGCTCAGTTTACCACCTAAGGCTTCCAGGTGAGCACCCCACTGCAATCTACAGTCTATAGTCAGACCAAGAAAAACAGTCTTATCTACTACATTAAGTTTATTACCATCCACAATAACACTGGTATCAACTTTTGGTACATTTGGTAATGAAAATCTTATACATTTTGTTTTTTTTGAGTTTAACATAAGATTGTTGGCAGCAAACCATTGAGACACAGTCTTCAGAGCGTAGTTAACTTTTAAAAGATCTTTGTCTTTTCTATCTACTTTAAATATCAGAGACGTATCATCTGCAAACAAAACGACATCTGATAGTTCTTTCACCATATAAGGTAGGTCATTTATATAAACTAGAAACAGAAATGGGCCTAAAATCGAGCCTTGAGGTACGCCTAATTTGACTAAGGAGCCCGATGACACACTACCATTGATTCCTACTTTTTGTTGGCGCCCTGAAAGATAGGAAACCACAAGATCGAGAGCCACTCCGCGAATTCCGTATAACTTAAGTTTAAGAGCTAGCGTTTGGTGATCTACGCAATCAAATGCCTTGGAGAGATCACAAAAGATACCAATAGCATCGTGTGAGCACTCCCAGGCCTGAAAAATATGCTTAATAAGTTTAGCTCCCGCATCCGTAGTGGACTTACCTCTCGTAAAACCGAACTGATCATCATGGAGTATCTTGTGGTTATTAAAATGCCTTAACATTTGGTTTAGCAAAATCTTTTCAAAAATCTTACTTAATGCAGGAAGTACTGAGACCGGTCTGTAATCTGAGGGATTGTTTTTACATCCCGATTTAAAAATTGGAACAATTTTGCTGTATTTCATTAAATCAGGAAAGTTGCCCTGTTCGAGACATTGGTTAAAAATTAGGGCTAAAATAGGGGCAATATTAAAAATAATTGACTGTATAACTTTAACTGACAAACCCCATAAGTCTTCTGTATTTTTCATATTTAGTGACTTGAAAGCCGTGATAATGTCATAGTCACTAACCTGGGTGAATGCGAAGTCTGGAATGTTTCGTTGAAAAGTCTTCTGTAAAATAGATTCTGCTAACGTGGAAGACGAAGCAAGATTTTTAGTAGCCTCCATAGGTATATTTGAGAAAAAAGTTTCAAAAGCAGATGCTACTTCTAATTTATCTGATATTAGTTTATCATTAATTTTAAGACAAAAAGTATTATCTTTGATTTTATTTTTACCAGTCTCTGTATTAATAATCTGCCACACTGTTTTAATTTTATTATTAGAATTATTTACCCTATTGCCTATGTAGATGGCCTTAGCTCGAATGCATACCTGTTTAAATAACTTGGAATAGTTCCTAACATATGTATGAAAGTTTTCATTACTATTGTAAGATCTCTGATGGTAAAGATCATACATGTTATCCCTACTCTTCCTGATTCCTTTAGTTGCCCAGTTACAGAATTGAAGTTTATTATTTACCTTTTTAGTTTTGATTGGACAAGATACATTAAATTCGTTGCAAATATCTCTAAATATTTTTTTATAGTTTACATTTGGATCATCAGAAATATACATAGTGTTACTAATTTTATAATCCATATTAACGCTGAAATTATTTAATCTTGTTTCATTAACTGACCTAAATGTTTTCGTTATGGATGACCTAAGTTTTTTACACGGTAATTTTACTAATTGTGCCAAATGATCCGAACGGACGCCACCTATTATGGACTTCTCTAAAACGTTACCGTTAGTAATTATGTTATCAATACAAGACGAACTAGTAGCCGTTACTCTCGTGGGCTCATTAAATAGAAGAGACATATTAAATGATTTAAATAAAATAAATAAATTGATAAGGGCGCGACATCTAAGGCTTTAAGGTAAAAAACCTCATATGGTTTTTTGCACTAATTTCCGGTACTTCTGATATTTTGTGTTATAGCAAAGGTGCCAGTCGTCGTAAAAAGATAAAAAATGTTACTTAGTAGGTTAAGAACCTGACTAACTATCTAGTAACTTAATGTTTCATCATAGGGCTTGAACGATTAGAAGCAAGAAAGTTTGTTCCTATTTCTGTGCAAAATATGAGATTACCAGCTGTCCCCCGCGTTTTCACCCGCGTTTCCTTGATAATATGGCCTGGCTTCTCCATACTATAGGCTATCTGCATGCCAAATTTCATGATAATCTATTGAGTAGTTGAGGCGTGAAGGCGTAACAAACAAACAAACTCACATTCGCATTTATAATATTAGTTCTGATTGTTACATTTCCCCAGTTTACGAAAAAAGGTTGTTTAATAGGATTTTTTTCGTTTTCATTTGAGTTTATCTAACTAATGATACCGAAATCTTGACCATAACTCAAAAACCTAAAAGCTATAATTGTTATAGTAGTGGCAGTAGAGGCCCTGCGTAAAGGCGGATGCATGTCTGTCGTACAGAAGTAAAGTTAATAAAAATAACTAACTTAAATTGTCTATGAAATGAATAGTAGGCGCAACATTTTTTTTTTTTTTTTTTTTAAATCTTATTTTTAATACAAGCTTTTTTTGTTGACTGTACATTGTCATCGAATACACAAATGTTTACCAAATATCAAGTCAATCAGACCACTGGAAACGGGTGAAATTTGACATGCAAGATTCCATCCGAACATAGTTTAATACATACATTGCAAGTTAAATAAAAGCTTGTAAAACACCAAAGGAAGATTTTTGTTGCATTTTTATGTTTATTAGATTTTTATGATTTTTATAGCGGCAATAGAAATACATATTCTGTGAAAATTTCAAGTGTCTACTAAGTTTCATGAGATACAGTACTACAGCCCACTGACAGACTGACGTACGGACGGACAGCGGAGTCATATGAACAGGGTCCCGTTTGGCACCCTTTGGGTATATGAGGTTTTTTATCGATAAACTTAGATTTACTATTTGGCATTGAAGTCTTAGAAGTCGCACTCCAATACAATCACAATGCATTTTATCTTTACCGTATTATTGACCTTTTTGACAATTTTAGATTGACGATCTTGGGAGTTAATTTGGGATTTTATATTCTTTGATTATATCTTGCTTGCCCATAAATAAGAACGTTAAATAAAACTAATTAAAGCTATATCGTATCCATAATAAACATACCTATCACACTTAGCTAAGTCTCGGAGGAAGACAAAGAGCGCTCGTAAAAATAAACTCACGCACGAGTCACGGATTTAGCGAAAGTTCTCCGACTTGTTTGCTATTCTTTGGCATGGAGCTTTCCAGCCGAAAATATTATTTTAAGCTCCCGCGGAACCGGGAAGTTCCGGGTTCGTATCTGGTTTCTAATGTTGCCACCTCATTTATTTGGAAATAGTTTCCACTATAGTCTAAATATTAGCTTGATGGAATGTGACTCGGAAAGCAGCCGCCCGCGCTGCCCCCGCCCAGCGCATGCGTACTTGCGTATGTTTGCGGTCTGCGATAAGAATAAAAAATCAAGATGTAGTAGAGTAGAGTTGTTCTCGTGTAGCGACCACGTACTGGAAAGCGCCGAGCGGGACGCACTCCCACCAGGTGGACCGACGACCTGGTCAAAGTCATTGGGCGCCCCTGGATGCAAGGGGACCAAAACCGTTCGAAGTGGAAGTAAATGGGGGAGGCCTATGTTCGAAAAAAAAATATGTTGATAAATAAGCACAGAATTCACAGACTTAACTATTGTAATAAAAAAACTTTATTTCCACTAATGGCTGGTTTACTATATTTACCTTACCAAAAAAAAAAACCTTTCTTAGGTATTTTTTATTTATTTTTATTACTTAACCTACTCCTAAAAGGGTTAGCCAGTCATTACATTATAGAACCGAACAGTCATTAGATTACAAAAAGAAATACATCTGTTATCTCATCAATAAATTAGGGTTGTAATAAAATCGCGCGCGTTCCCATCCCCCGCGACAATTAATAGCCGTTTTGTCACAAATATAGCTATAAATTAAACGACCATGTGCCACCCCTAATAGTGGCCATAAATCCTTCGAATGAGGTAAAAGTCGTTGTTGTGTTACTAGATTCTAAGGTTCAAATGTTTTCGTTCGGTGCATTTTTGTTTAACCCTTTGTAATCCATTATATTGTGATCAACAGTTACAAAATAGATGGGCATCAAGTTGATATGTTGCTTTATACAAATAAAGTGGCCTCTATTTTATACAGAATGAGAAGGAGCACTCTGTATAAAAAGGCCTACTTTAGGCAGGTTTATGAAGCTGCATGTCGTGTGTTATGCTTCATAAACTGACTGTTAATTTTTCTGTTGTTTTAATGTTTTTTTGTACTAACTTAGCTCTTAAGATTTGTGTATTTACTAACAATCTATGGACCCTGTTGTCTGAAAATAAATGCATGTTTTTTATACAATAGGAGTATGGAAATAAATATAAACTATCATAACACATTTTTATGTCAATTTCGTAAGCAAAAGAAGTTTTTTTACCTTTGAATTTATTTGCTTTTGGGCACAATCTCCTCTTGTATTATACATCAGACAAAGATAAGACTGAGCTGAAATATTTACATATCTGATAGACGCCATAGGATTAAATGTCAATCTTTTTCTTTACCTGCTGAAATTACAGAAATAGCGGTAATATCTTTGAAGAAAATCAAATCTTTAAGAAGATACAGGAGTCGTTATTTATTGTACTTTATAAGAACTATTAAAATCCTGCAATGATGGTAAGGGAGCGTGAAATCAACATTCCCTACGACTTTCTCATATCGACGTTATACGTAACTTCCCTACTTGTTATTAAATCACACATACCATACGCGTTTGAAATCTTTAGTAATAATTCTATTAAAACTGGTAGCCATTATACACTATTTAGTAGTTTTAATATTGATGTTGTATGTACATTAAATTCTCTTTATTTATTATTCGAAAGATAGGGGAAAGGTTGAGAGATGCTAATGATACATTTTTAGGCGTTGCGCAGATGGAGATACTTGTTGTCGCTTCTATATCACATTTACAACGAATAGTAAAATTCCAATGCGATCTTAACTTCCTTTCGTTCGGTGGTATTTTGTGAAAGCAACTAGAAAACAAAAGAGATTCCAGATTAATTAATAAGAACACGATATGCACACAGTTGCTTGCATCAAGCTGCTTTCAATACAAGGTCTTTGTCTGCGAAGCGCCTTAGACGATAAGTTAACAGTTATTATAATTGGATGGGACGCCCCGGTAATGATTAGATAGTAGTTTATACGTCAAATGAAGAGAAATTTGTAAGTTTCCTCAGTTCTCACATTTACTTATCCATGTGTTACGTGACAGGGTCCGCAATGAGGACATTTGTAGGGAACACATAACACAGGATACAACTTTCAAAGAGGCAAAAGAACATTATATCTCGAAAGGAAATAAAAATTTCACTAATACGCCTAGTAGCGATAAGCTAGAAGTGATAGATATTCTTCTTTCTTCTTACTCTTAATAATATTCCTATTTCTATTAATAGGTAAACTTTTGTATAAATGAGTAAATTGTCTGACAAAATACATATCAGGCAACACTGTCAAATTTACGTCAAACTTTTTTATAATATAACTTGTATTAACTTTTGCCAATATCGAGTTTAGACGTCATACCTTCTCAGGATGAGCTTAATGTTAATTATAGCGAATTTACTATCTCAACTTCGATGTTTAATACATTATATTGTAAAAAGTATTGTAAGATTATAAAAAAAACCCGTTTGCTGAGTTTCTTGCCGGAAGTCTTCTCAGTTCAGGTGTATTACGAACCGGGTGGTATAATCAATTGTAGCGTTCGTAAGTGCCTTATTAGGGCTTAAATTTAATAAAAGATTTTTGAATTTGAATATACCTAGGTACTTCTCAAATGTCTCAACTATCGGTATGCAGCCACCTGGCTACTTCAGTTTAGTATTACGTATTGATATCAAACGCATAATGCAGACACACGTGCGTTTGCGCAGATTGACTTACGCATTAGGTACCTATAATACAATACTTATGATGGGGAGAGTGTCCCTCCTCCCTACAAATGCATTGGTAACATGTTTGAGTACCCCGTACTACAAGCTATTTCACATTTCATGGCAATGCTAATATTCTAAATACAGCTCATTTTCACATAAAACTCAGTCCTAATCTCGTCCGCGTCCCTTCAAATGTAACAAGAAAGTGTATCTAGTAATATAACTAAGTCACAGATAAATAAATGGAACAGAATAAACAGCCAGTTGTAATGTAAAAGTGTAAATTATACAAACTAACGGTGAAACTTGTATGTTGTACAAGTCAATGGTGTCATAAAATATGGATAAAGTGTAAATGACGATTTCTAATGGCAGTAGAGGGCCAATATACACGATTTATCAAAATATTCTGAGAGGATGTATTGGACTTTGATCTTAGGGAGTCAATTCTAGGTAATATGTCTGTCAGTGTGAATGGCCATCATATGAAGTTGTTACGTTAAGTATTAAAGGTGCTTCAGTGGTGACTAATTTATTGACTGGCTTTCTCCAGTAGCTAATTGATTACTTCCCCGAAATAAATTACATGTAGTGCCGCAGCGACCTTCCTCAATAAGATTGGTAGTTCCTGAGGTTAGCGCGGGCAGAAATACAAACTCTTAGGCTTTATAATATTAGTAGGTACTCCAAAATCCCAGCACAGCTGCATTTCCTAGTACCTACCCTAATAGTCTTAACAAGTAAATTTATTATTCATGATACAGTCCACAAACCCCGCTTTTACAAAAGTGAAGTCATAATATTCTCCAGTGATCATTATCATCACCATACAAATTCACAGTCTTCATATATAGTTTATTAACAATCATAAAGGATGTTTACAATCGTCATCATCATCAGCCTATAATGTCCCACTGCTGAGCACAGGCCTCCTTTCACAAATCAGGGTGAAAGGGAATGGGCAGATACTCCACCACGCGTGCCCACTGCTGATCGGTGGAGGTATAGGCTTAGTGGTCAACCTACTGTCGGAGTTTTCAAGCCGCCTAGAAGGCCTCCAACTAACTTAACGACTATCACGATTAAGTATATGATAACCGGGACCAACGCCTTTACGTGCCTTCCGAAGCAGGGAAACGCTCGATTTGAAATACCACTAGGCGGTCACTAATCCAGGTACCGACCACGACGGTGGTAGCTTAACTTGCCGATCGATTAAGAACGGCTTATCATGCTACACCACGAGCGCTTCGTGTGATGTTTACAATATTTAATAAATAATAAAATTAATAATATTATTATCACACACGTTTACGTACCTCCAAGAGGTAAATTAGGTATAAGCAGGTAAGCCTTATCATAGCAATATAATATTAATATATAGCATACAATATCGCACCTAAGATTGTACATCCTATAAATTCCGTCAAACTAATTTCGTTCTGGCTACCCTACAGTACCGTTGATAACAATCCAAATGAATAGCATCCATCAACGCACTTCCCAGCACGGTGTCCATTCCAAAATACTCTGGTTATCACGAACGTGATAGATATCATTGCCGATTCTACTCGCAGTTGAGATATAGTGATGACCTGAGTTATGAAGTATTAGATATGTTTAGTATCAGATATTTGTCTAATGATTTTCTGTGACCCAAAAGTCTTCGGAAATTGGAAGATATTGGCATATCGCGTTTCTAATATCTCGTAGAGAGTAAAATATTAGCATTTTAAGTAGTACCTACAGAATAAAATTCTTTACTTTTTTTGAGGTGCTGCCAGAATATTCGAATAACTAGATTTAGCTAGACAAAAGCCAAGTAGATTTTCGTCATTTGGCTTATTCTTAGCCTATGCCATTTTGCATACAAAATAAAATGTCCGCAAAGCAAACAGTCACGCGTGGATAGACGGGTATAGGTATTTGACCAATTTAGATTTTTTATTAGGTAAACAAGCGTGTTTCCGGCTTGTGGTAAGCGGTTACCGTAGCCATATGGACGCTTGAAACCAAGTGGCATTACTCACGCGTTACCCTCCCCCTCCTCAATGAGCACTGGCGACCTTACTCACGCGCAGGAACACAACATAAAGTTATTTGGCTGCGGTATTCTGTAAGGTGAAGGTAATTCCCCAGTCGAGCTGCTCTTTGAGCGACAAAAATAAACGCAACGTTTTACCTCTCTTCAATTTCGCTAAAGCATGTTTTCATAGAGTACCAACTACCAACAATATAAACTGTGAACTACAACAAAAACGTATCTAACTATCACAAGTACACAGTGTCGCACAAGAACACAAACATGTCAAAGGTAGCCGCGGCGACACACGGCCGGTAAATCACGCGAGCCGACCGCCCCATTATTATACCCTGTCCGTGCGACATGTTCAGCTAATACGATACAAATATTTGTACAATGGAGAGTGTTTAAAACTGTCGCTTCCCGATTTATGGGTTGCGTCCGACAGGGCTACAGGGGCGTATTTGTATGTTTAATTAAAGTTTAGTTAATGTCAACGGACTGTGTTGATTGTGGACAAACAGAGAGGAACCGTGAGAAATCTGTGATGTGTGGAGTATGTCGAAAAAATGACCTTTCTTTTTTTGGCATCAAGCAAAAATAAATCATGACATTTACTCTATTAACTAACTGTCCTCCGCGGTTTCACCCGCGTTCCCGGGATAAAAAGCTTATGTTCTTCTCTATACCATAGGCTATATGTATGCCAAATTTCATGAAGATCCGTTCAGTAGTTGACACGTGAAGGCGTATCAAACATACAAACTCACTTTCGCATTTATAATATTAGCTAGGATTGACACTTGTTGCAAACGTCTATACTAGGGCATGTAATATCGGAATGTTTTTCAATTCCGATATTGATTTCTGATATTGGATCTCAATATCGGAATTCCGATATTAATATCGGAATTAGACATTTTTTTTAAATATTACACATATTCCTTATAAATAGCACATATTCCTTATAAACTTCACATAATTATCTATCTATACTAACATTATAAAGGGGAAGAGTTTTTTGTTTGGTTAAACTGGCTAATCTGTGGAACTGCCGGTCAGATTCGTTTTTTTTTCCACTTATAGGAAGCTACATTCTTCCCGAGTATTATAGGCTACTTTTGATCCCGAGAACGCGGGTGAAACCTCGGGGACAACTAGTTCGTTATAAAGTTGTATTGAAAACATCTTCTGCTCAGTCGAGCACTCCTGTCAAAGTGGTCGTGGTTGCAATTGATAGTGTACATGGTGGTGATCTTCAATGTTCTCCTTGACTAGGGTTACAGCTTTCGTAGCGTTGCGAGTACACTCTCCCACTCTGGACAATAAGACTCTTCATCGAGTGTTCGTTTCTGCACATGTAACCAAATAACTTCATAATTCGAAGCTGCATAGTCGATGAAAGACTATCTGTTATTCTAAGCTCCTGCAGGATTGAGTTATTGGTGTGAAAACCGTCAACGGAATTTTCAAGAAGCGTCCTCAGCACCACATCTCCAGTGCGTCAATTTTCCGGCGATATTGTAGGCTTAAGGACCAAGTTTCAGCTCCTTACAGAAAGATCGGAAAGACCAGGCATCTCATAAGTCGAATCTTTGTTTTCCTGGTTATCCTACTGTCTTTCCAAATCTTCCTACTGATGATCTTGTCATTGCGCATAGTCTTCTGATCTCATCTTCACAGCAGTGGCGTGCATTGGTTTTCGGACTAGGTAGGCAGAAGAAATCATGGCCATACACGCCTAAATATGCCTCTTAGATAGATAATGTTTTTTGACCAGATTCGTAAAATTGTTTAGGTCAGCGTATCATTCCACACACATTTGGTATGATTCATTAGCAAACAAAATACATAATAACAGAATAATAGATTCGAATAACAGCACCCAGATAGCCAGGTGTTTAATAAACATAATATTCTGTGTTAACATGTCTAAGATTTTTACCTTTGTTTTAAATCCATGAATGTTTTGGAGTTGGTCTACAGCAAGTTACCTACTATTTTCAACAAACGAAAACTGACTAAAGGAATCATTTATCGACACATTTTGCATCTTCACCACAAAATTTCTTCATTTCACACACAATACACTTCATAGATATACTTCGAAAAATCACAATAAGTAAATAACAACAACATTGCATCCAATGCCAGCCAAACCATAAACAAACTAACACAAATAAATTGCGAAGTTATATTTGAGTTGCTCTAATGTTGGTAAAGTAGTTGTAACTGTAGTCTTTTTAATTTGGATGGGTTACTTTACTTACAACAGAGTAGGTAAGGTTACTTTTCGTCCATAAATCGCGAATGTCAAATGTCAGTATGCTACGCATAGCAAAAGCGTGATTTATGCTTTCGTCGTATTATCTTAAAGAAGTGTGTGTGTGTGTGTATGAATATGCCGAAATCGTTTTAGTGTGCGTGAATTGCCATGAATTTGAGAGGCGAACTCGCGAGTGCCTGCGCGGCAAAGTTTGAAATTTCGTATTGAATGTTAGGTTAGAATTTTTATTTAAAGTGATTATGTAGTTTAATTGAATCAAAATATTATTGAATTGAATCTTATGAGGTAAGCATTGCTTATTTGCCTATATGGAATGCACGCCACTGCTTCACAGTCTCCTATGTTGGAAGTGGTAGAGCCGAGGTAGATGTATCTTTTTCGCAGTACGTCCATTCTTTTAAGTTAGGCCCGGTCTATTTTTAACATTTTCATCTAGTGTGTTGATTGCAAGTCCGAATTGGAGATTAGTCGTTTCATAATGAGCCAAGAGATCCTCCATGCTATTATTGGAAAATCTCCTCGTCTATTAGTGGAAAAAATTCGAATCCGACTGGTAGTTCCATAGATAAATGCATTAAAACAAACGAACAAAAAATCTTCAGTTTCATTATATTTAAACTAGCTGTCCCCCGCGGTTTCACCGTTTAAACAAACAAAAAACCCTTTATCATCATATCAGCCCATGGATGTCCACTGCTGAACATAGGCCTCCCCCTTGATTTCCACTTCGAACGGTTCTGGGCCGCTTGCATCCAGCGGCGTCCAGCGGTCGCCACTCGAGAACCTTCCTTCCCCATCGGTTATCGGCTCTTCGAGCGATGTGGCCTGCCCATTGCGACTTCAGCTTACTAACTCTACGAGCTATGTCCGTCGTTTTTGTTCTCCTACGAATGTCCTCATTTCGGACCCTGTCACGTAGAGAAATTCCGAGCATAGCTCGTTCCATAGCTCGCTGAGTGACTCTTAGCTTATTTATGCGGCTAGCAGTGAAAGACCACGTCTCTGTCCCGTATGTCATCATTGTAACACGCACTGATTGAAGACCTTTGTCTTCAGACTCTGAGGTAGTTTGGACGTGAAGATATGGCGCAGCTTCCCGAACGCTGCCCAGCCTAGTTGGATTCTTCGATTGACCTCTTTGTCGAAGTTGGACCTACGTAATTGGACAATTTGTCCTAGGTAAACATACTCGTCTACAACTTCGAGAACAGTGCTACCAACAATCACCGGCATTGGCGGAATATGAACATTAGATATAATTTTTGTCTTGTCCATATTAATTTTTAGGCCTACCTGTTGGGAAACTCTGTTGAGGTCATTGAGCAGGATGTTCAAAGCTTCCAGCGATTCCGTCATTATGACTATCGTCGGCAAATCGAAGGTGAGTGATATGTTCGCCATTGATGTCGATGCCTTCCAGTCCAAGAGCTTCAATACATCCTCCATTACAGTGAAGAGTTTCGGGGAAATTACGTCACCCTGTCTTACACCCTTCTGCAACTGGATTGGTACCGTACTCTCGTCCTGGACTCGGATTGACATGGTGGCTTTGCTGTACAAACACTTCAACACTTAGATATAGCTATAGTCAATTTGGCATCGCTGTAGACTCTGTAACACCGCCCATGTCTCGACTGAATCAAAGGCTTTCTCATAGTCCACATACGCCAGGCATAATGACCGATTATACTCCTCAGTCTTCTGTATAATCTGGCGGAGTGTATGTATGTGGTCTATGGTACTAAAGCCTTTACGGAAACCGGCTTGTTCGGGAGGCTGTCCTCAAACTTACGTGCTCGCTTGCAACACTGGTCGGCAAAATTGATGCACGATACGTTAATTTTATAGCTTTAGGTGACCGTACCTTGTGGCGCGCTTAAAAGCTTTATTTAAAACCTCAAATAGATAAAATATCCGATTCCGATATTACGATATTGGATCACTCAATTCCGATATTGTAATATCGGAAAAAACGGTCCGAGATTCCGATATTACGAGATTCCGAGATTCCGAGATTCATGCCCTAGTCTATACTGAATGCTCTATAGCCTACAGCCAAAGATTTTCATAGGGCATCGTGCCTCTACCCAGATGGATAATCCGCCTTACTAAAGCATGACATTTAATTTCACTCCGCTTGAGGGGCTCCCTGAGCAAATCGCTCTCAGTTCGTACTGCGCACGGCTGTCAAATACTGTCAATTCTGGCTTGTTTATTTCATGTTCCCATAGAGGCGACTATCCTTCTGGACGTTTTAAATTCTTTGCCTACAGCTTACCTTTCATTTCGGCAGCAAACACGTACACAAATGGGAGCTGCACCATGTTGTCTCTCAAATCTGCATAATTTAATCTTGTATAAAGGAACGAGGTGTTTGTTTAAACACAAATTATGATTTGTTGGCACAATTATAAGGTGACAATTAGGCAGACTTTGCGCACATGTCAATTCACATAAGTGAAGACGCAGCCGAAAATAAACAGAGACATCTGTGTCAACTATTATGTCATGATTTTTTAAACTGATATGTATTGGTAATTACTACTACCTCAGAGCTACTACTAAATATTTTAAAACCAAACTGCAAAACTGTCTTCTGGACAAATGTTTTTAATTACTTTTTTCGAACAAAGTGTAATGTAAAATGTTTATGTAAATTATTATTCTAATGTGAATGGCATGTACCTACTGTAATATATATCGAATGATTAAATATTCTGTAAATTGTAATTTAATAGTTGATATTTTATTTTATTATTGGATCTGTAGTCCTAATTCTGATAAAATTTTTGCATGTCAGTTCTTGGCTGAATATGAGATCTGCTCTTTTTGTATCTGTCACCTTTTTTCATCATGTTCAAGCAAATAAAACAATTTAATTATTATTATAATTCAAACATATTTTTTGTCTTATTCAAAAGTAAGACAATAATTTAAATATTAAGAAAATACAATTTTAATAGTTGCTGTTGTTACCTACTATTAAAATTGGTCCTAATTCAGCCCTCAATCACAGTCTATCCTCAATACATCCCTGCGCCCCAACGGCCATTCCCACAAATCCATCTCAAGAAACGGCGTCAGTCGGCGCTTGCGCAGCCATACTTGAATGCTACGCGTGTTTATGTTACTTAATACTATCACACTTTACGACTCATAAACTTAGCTGTGTACCTAGTTATCGTAAAATAATGATAAATAATTTATAGATATATTTAGTTGACATTAGTACAGATTTTCTGATGTTTGCGTAGCAATGAAAGTAGCAAACCTATCTAGTTAGGGAAAAATGGCGGCGTGTCGTAAAGCGCGCAACAAATCACACGTCATGACGACCACGACCACTCTGTCAAGAGCGCCACGCATCAGAAGAAGATGTTAGATTATCTTATAACAGTGAGGTTAGGACCCCTCTTGGGTATAGGCCTCGATCATTAGAGAGTCGTCCTGCATCTAGTTCTTTGTTTTAGATTATTTTTTAAATTCTTCCACCCAGCGTGCGAGTAGTATTTCAGGGGATCAACTACCATTTCTTAATTACTTTAGATCTCCTTCCGTCGGTACGGACATTTTTGTCTTCCACTTCCACCTATACTTTACGATCTACATAATTATCTTCAATTCAAGGGCTGTTCTGAATCGTTTGCGTTTGGTACAACTTTTATTTAGCTTATAAACTCTTCTTCTATTCATCTCTTCTATCTGTCATCTAGTATAACCTCCTGATTATCTCCGCAAATGTCATAGATCTATAAATAAACAGATAGCTTCAATATCAAAAGTACCAAAGGTTACGTGGCAATTTAACACTTCCCCTTTCATTTCATAAGATTTATTGAGGAAATTACAGGCTTCAATGTGTCTGATAGCCGATGGCGAACTATTAGTGCGGTCCGGAGCCTTACAATCTTCCCATACCGCATAAATCATCAGCTTAATGTTCAAGTTAAGTTATTTCGATGAAGGGAATCGATTCACAGATTGCATTAGACTGTTGGTTAGATGATGAAATTTCTAGACTCATGACAAAATATTGAATAGCAACGTAAGATTTGGGAGCGTCTTAAATAATTGAAAAGCCTCTATATCATACAATACAAAGTAGAATTAGTAGAATAATGTAGATAATTGTCGTAGGTTAAAATCCTACAATGATCTATATTAAGAAACAATAAATTCATCTCAGCATTCTAGCAACGCCCCAAGTCTGATATTACAAATATGTACCGATGAACAATAAGTGGTGTAAAAATTGACAGATTTGACAGTTTGGGTAGTCTAATTCTAAACCGTCGGAATTAACAGAACGCACATTAATCCCTTGACTTGTGGTTAAAAAATTGCAATTGATTTCATTTTTTTTTTTCCACTGAGGTGGCAAACAAGCATACGGCCCGCCTGATGGTAAGCAGTTACCGTAGCCTATGGACGCTTGCAACACCAGGGGTATCAATCGCGCGTTGCCGACCCTGAAGAAACCTCTTCACACCCTTTTTGAAGAACTCCATGCTGTACTCCATTGGGAAAACCACGGCGGGGAGCTCATTCCACAGTCCGAGCGTCCGCGGAAGAAAACTCCTTTTAGCCCGCACAGTTCGAAACAATTCTGGTTTCAATGTGTGTGGATGGATTCCCCGTCGATGGCGAGAGTTGCGATTATTGTTTTCCTTGTCCACGCAGTTCGCCAAACAGTCAAAGGATTAAATAAATAAATATCCTGGGCCATTCCTCACACACGATTATCTAATCCCAAAATAGGCAGAACTGTCGTAACCAGATAACTGATATTCTACATATATACTACTTTTTGTTTGTAAATACATATACATAATTACACCCAGACTCAACACATCAGACATGTTCATGCAAACAAATGCATGTCCTGTGTGGGAATCGAACCCACGAACTGCCGCGTACCTGGCTTTGACTACTTGTAGTGCGAAATTGAATAGGTACAGCAGACATAAGCAAGACTGACGATATGACTCTATAGTAACTATAAATACTGACATAACGACCAGACCAAACTCAGTCTTTTATTACCACAGTCTGGCAATATTTATTTATTACTGTACACGTAAAAGTATGAATAAAAATATGAATGAAGTAATAAAGAATTGTATGGACAAGTTGCGTCGCTGCGGTAACGGGGAATCGGTACGTTTGTGATATGTCTGGAAATGCTGAGTACTACCTTAAAGTAAATAATATACTACGTACAAGTACTACTAAATATTATAAATGCTAAAAATTGTGAGGATGGATATACGGGTGTTTCAAACACACACAAAACAAATACAAACACCGTGTTTGTATTGACGGGCCAGCTGACGCGGTTAGTCAAGATTCCTCCTATCGCGCCGCTGATCGTGGGTTCGATTCCCACACAGGACATGCATTTGTGTGCATGAACATGTCTGTATGTCCTGAGTCTGGGTGTAATTGGGAAGTATGTATTTAAAAACAAAAAGTAGTATATGTATTATATCAGTTATCTGGTTTCCGTAGTACAAGCTCTGCTTAGTTTCGGATCAGATGACCGTGTGTGAGGATTAGTGAGGAATGTCCCAGGATATTTATTTATTTTTTATTTACTCTTTGAAGCAAAAACTACTCAACAGTTTTGGATGAAAGGTAGATAGATAGATTATGTTCTCATATGGCTACTTTTTATTTCGGAAAAAATAGGTCCTACGGAAACGCTGTAGTTCATAGCTAGAGTTTGTTTATTCAAGTTAATGGTACATCAACTCATCAAATTATTACTTAGCTTAACATTACGATACAAGGTTTCATTGATTCCTAACTACTGCACTGCGGTTTCACCCGTGCTCCGGAGGGATCAACAGGTGTTTTGTATGTTATGATCTACACACGTACCTTTCATCCAAATCTGTGCAGCCGTTATGCAACAAAACATACAGACACATTATTAGGACTGTTTGCGTTTTTTACAATAAATCACAGATCCAAATTATTTAAAATCAGTCTTTTAAACAATAAGCTGATTTTCATACTTCCCGCGACATTCCTAGCATGCATGTGTAAATAAACATTTCGAATCGTACACAGACCGACAAACATTGTGAAATGGTCCATTATAGAATTTTATATCGAACGTATGTAATTTGTATGAGCGTTGAACAACTAAGTTGTTTCACTTGTATGTCCTATTGTATGAATAAATGATTTAACCCGGCCGCTTTGTATTTGATTTAGGAAAGCTTTTTGAATGTCTGTTTTATCACAATACGTTTTATAAGATTAATTTTATTAACCGTGTATGAAGCGCTCGTGGTGTAGCATGATAAGCCGTTCTTAATCGATCGGCAAGTTAAGCTACCACCGTCGTGGTCGGTACCTGGATGGGTGATCGCCTAGTGGTATTTCAAATCGAGCGCTTCCGTGCTTCGGAAGGCACGTAAAGCCGTTGGTCCCGGTTATCACTTAATTGTGATAGTGGTTAAGCTAGTTGGATGCCTTCCAGGCGGCTTAAAAACTCCAACAGTAGGTTGACCACTAGCCTACCTCCACCGATCCGCAGTGGGCACGCGTGGTGAAGTATCTGCCCATCCCCTTTCACCCTGATTTGTGAAAGGAGGCCTGTGCTCAGCAGTGGGACATTATAGGCTGATGATGATTATGAACCGTGTATAACTATTTGGTTATGCGAAGTTTATATTAAACTTTTCAAAACGTGGATTAAGTTATGTTTATTCATACGACGAACATACGACGACATAGGTCCCCAATGAGCTCTAGCGACCTTACTCATGCGCAGAGAACACAACATGAAGTTATTTGGCTCCGGTTTTCTGTAAGGTACTTCACCAGTCGACCTGCTCGCTACTAACGCTATGCATGCTCGAACTCTCCAAAAAAAGTATTGCACCCTATCCGACAACCCTACCAAATTGAAACTCTGTTATCAGTGACCTAAGACTACCTAGAGCAAATTAGAAGATACCGTATCTACGTACATCAGTGTCATCAGGTAAGTTAAGTTTTTCACTAGTGTTTCTTCTGACTATCCTATCATAAACAAAGTCGGGTAAGTTATAACACGAGAACGGCTGATTTTTGATTTGTTGGATTTGTTTCCGCCACGAATAGCAGAGTAACTTGTAAACATTATTTCCTTACTTATATATTTATTATAAACTTGAGGAATTGGGTTGAAAGGCACATAGAATTGGAATAAAACATAAGTTTCTTTTATCCCTAGAAATCCCTAAATTCCTTTGGGAACGCAGGTAAAACACACTGGGCAGGAGCTAGTAAAATATACTTTTAGTTCGTCGAGTATCGTTTGTAGGTCTAAGAATTATAAGCGATGTAAATAATCCTACTTTCCCTAGGTTCTACATGGTTTCTATATCATATCTAAAGATCTCGGACCACCTGAGTGATGGCCACTAGTTGGTTATGTTATAAATCGTAGCCAATCACAGCGCTACCGGTTTCAAGATATAATTAAAGCAATTTACACACTTAGGGAGTAACTGTGATCCCCTCTCTTACCCCCTTAGAGGAGAATTTTGAAAAACCCAACAAACAAGTGGTCATCATCATCACCAGCCTATAATGTCCCACTGCTGAGCACAGGCCTCCTTTCACAAATCAGGGTGAAAGGGAATGGGCAGAGACTCCACCACGCGTGCCCACTGCGGATCGGTGGAGGTAGGCAAATCGTCAACTTACTGTTGGAGTTTTCAAGCCGCCTAGAAGGCATCTAACTAGCTTAACGAATATCGTGCCTTCCGAAGCACGGAAACGCTCGATTTGAAATACCACTAGGCAGACACTCATCCAGGTACCGACTACGACAGTGGTAGCTTAACTTGCCGATCGATTAAGAACGGCTTATCATTCTACACGAGCGCTTCAAGTGGTAAGTACATGTGCAAAATTGTATGTTTCTCGGTGGGCGGTTTGAGCTTTGCATGCATCTCCAAATCAGTCAAGATAGATAAACTTATTAATTTTAGGCTCATATATTAGGATTTATGAACGAAAAGTAACACTACTCAATTCGTTCTTTGTCATTCTTTAAGATAAAGCTAAGCAATCGATTAAGGTAATGATAGGTCAGTGGTGACGCGTGGCATTGACGTTGAATGCCGTGGTTGAAGGCATCGTAAGGAAACAAATGCACTGTGTAGGGTACTGGCTGGCACCCTCAAGTTGACAAACGATCGCCAAGCATCTAATGGTGCGTCCATGTTACGCGAATCGAGCACGAGCCGAGCCACGAACGAACCTACAACGAGCACGATGCGAGTCCCTTTGTTCGTGAAAATACTGACAATCGCGCTCGTTCGAGGTTCGCAAGCCCGTCCACGCTACGCGAATCGTGCTCGCAGTGTGCTCGTTTGAGGCTCGGCTAGTGCTCGGTGCGCCAAGCATGGACGCACCATAACAGTGTGCCGACAGCTGCACTTGAGTTCTCATCGAAGCTTTGTGTTTTTACCTCAAGGCTTATCATCACCACCCACCATGCCAAGATAGTGATTAAACACATAAGCCTGTGTTAATTAGCCGGTAGTCAAAATAAAAGATATATACCGAACGGTAGCATCAATATAGTAGCACCTTTAACGCACCAACACCTTGGAAGTCTTTACAAATGGACGTATTAGTCGAGACGACAGCAAACTGCTATGTTTATGTACCGCCCAATAAATCTCTTTAGTCACGGTCTAAATAAATAAACCCTATTTGTACGGAACCTTAGAAACGGTGGACGCGCCATTGTGAAATAAATTTCTCGTGTAACGGTATGGCAGGTCTATAAACTATTAGTTGAAATTCGCCACACTTGACGAATAGTAGATGTGTTTGGTGTCTCCTGACTCTTGCAAATTTATGGCTGAAGTATCTCTTCTCTGAATCTAAGTCGCTATTTGTAACTGGTCTTTCTTTAAACTTAGTTTTTTTTAACTACGCATTAGATTTTGATGCGGCTTTAACCACCATTTACAGAATTTCTTCCCGAATTTACCTATGTGTTATACATTACCTGGGCTATAACTAATCTACTCGGGATATAGTTTCTGCTAGTAGTCCCTAGACTATATTTGGTAGGTTTGCTGTTTATTGTGCATACAGTAGAAATTCATCACGCCTAAAGCGCCTGTACATCGATTTGGGTGGCATATGATGCATGTGTATATGAACTCTTATTTAGTTTAGTTGTAGATATTCCAATAGTCATGACATCTAATGCACTGCATTTAAGGTTGTGGTTACGAATTCTAAAATGAGCTTGAGCTTTCGGTGAAGGAAAACATCACGAGGAAACCATAGCAATGTGGTCATAGATCTCGATGAAGGTGGTAGATACTTTGTAGTAATCGCGGCGATCTACAATTTCTCAAGTTGAAAATCCAGTTCCAAGTTTTGTGTCCTTATCACACTTAAGCTTATCAATAGTATGACAATCTGCTGATTCTGTTGTACATCGCACTAAACTAATTTTAGTCACATCACATCTCTTTCTTACAAACATTATTGAAAAAGGATAGAACGTATTTAGTCGTAACCGCGATAGATAGCGACTAAATTTATATTAAAAACAAGCATTGGACTAATTTGACAGGGCTACATTTTTTACATCCTATTCTTATGTTCTTTGTTAGAAAAAGACAGTGAGACTAAATTTGCTTAGTAGTAAACAAAGAATCAGCACCATCATATCAATTCTTAGCTGTATTGTGTTGTGTGTTCAACAAGTTCCTTTTAGAAATCTCTTTACTTAAAATTTCTAGGTTACAATTATACAAATGAAGAGCGAACTTTATTCTTGTTATATTTCTGACCTCATCTTTCGTAATGTCTCTGAGCAAACCACTAAAGCGATAACAACAGTACTGTTCCAACAAATTGCCACCATTTACTCTACTATAACCTTTCTATCGTCTATGAACTGTGAAGTTAGCAGTATATCATCTAAGTAATCAGGTATCACAATTTATCTCTGTTGTTTTCTGAGCACGCTCGGTGCGAAGCTGTCATTATCAGGTTATTACTAGTGTTTTGAGTCTTACTTTTCAAAAATGAGAGACAAGATACTAGAATCGAGACAAGTTTGTTAAAAGCTAGACTAGGAACAATTTTATTCAATTTACGACTATATTTCATGCAATCGTTGCATGTGAAAGTTTATATTATTCAAAAGCAAAAAAGACATCTAAATTCATTATTGTCCACCATCTCACCATCATATCCACAAAGCTTAATCCAAATAGCGCTGGCGTCTAAAATTTCGACCGTATCCGTACTAATAGTAATAACTCTCGGAGTTACTTAATAATGGAGTATAAATTTTAGCTTTTCCTGGCTTACCAACTCTTTTTTTTTAATGTTAACTAAATCAAAATGGGAAGTGACAATCTTCCGAGATCCAACGTTAAAGGTGCCGGTGTTAACGAGGCAGGTTTAGCCAATCATCATTTAGTTAGACCGTTGTCATTAAGGTATGTTGGTCAGCAGTGTAACAGTTTAACAAGCTGGTAACATATGAGGGTGAATGCAAACACGGTGTGAATGTTGTCACTTCCTTGACACAGAATACGCAGAAACTTTTAATGACCGAGTAAAGTGTTAAGGCTATCAATTATGCTGATATATCGGGTTATGATAACTACATAGCACATTTTCGATCTCAATAATTTAGCAATATTCAGCTTAGGCCCTGGTAATTAAGTTCAATGATAGCATCGATTAGGAAAAACAACTTAAACTAAATGGAAAGAATCTGCAAGAAACTAGGCAAGGTCATAGTTTTTCCCATAAAATAGGACAATCAATAATTCATCCACTATTATTTGGCTTAGTAATAAAACAAGACGCATGGACATTCCTACTCTATGACAGACTTACAGATGATACCTACATGGTGGCAAATACATATAAATTACAACTTTCCGTTTAATATGCACTAAAGTAAATTGTATACTTTCAGCTTGTACGGTATAGTGAACTTTCTTTCTTTAAGCATTTAATAAATAAAAACATTAATTTATATGTCGCTTGTATGTTTCTTTTATTATTATTTTAATTTCTAAAACGTATTTTTTATACCTCACAGGCATATTAAACACGTCTGTAGTCTACTTCTAAATGACTACAGACGTGTTCATTTAGAATTCTTATCTTCAACTTCAAAGTTAAAAGCTTCAACTTCGCTAGAGCTTTCAATTTTCAGAAATCCCGTTAATTCGTCGGGATTTGAGGGAGTATAACCACAAATTTATAAATAAAGCGGTTTGACAGCAAGGGGTTGTGCTGTCTGTCACATCTTGTACCAATTTCGTCGATGCGGGGTGCATTTCGTACGATTCATTTTGTTTTTTTGTTTTGAGAATCATTTTACGGTGGCCTTATATTTTTTAAATTACTGTATATCGCCTATATCTAAAGCTCTATTCAATGAGCTTTTTACTTTAGAGCTGTGTGATCAATGCCATCGGTCGCATAATGGCTTTGCCATGGTTATATTCTGATCAAACAAAAATGCAAATACAGTTAAGTAAAGATTCTTTCAGGAGCTGTTTTCGATAGCCGTATTTGTCATAAGTTTAGTACTTATCTTAGATCTTACGATATTGTACATAATATACATTATTCATGGAACATGTGGCAGACCGGTTTTGTCATTAATCGACGACATAAAGTGTGTCTTTGATTTAAGATAAAAGCCAATTACCACGGGCCATTATGCCTGCTTACATGATACTTACACAACAGCACATTTTAATAAGTATGTGAGTACGCTGTTTGTTTTACTTTCGTTTCAAGTGACACGGCCATCTCACGTTTCAACAAATATCTAATATAAATAGTAAATAATAAAATGACCCGGATTGGATAAAGGTACATCGCAAAGAACTGTGACAGAAGAAAATTTGGTACTGCAGAAAATTCAGTATCAATAGTGAAAGTAAAAGTTCTATCTTTCTCCGGATTTCAGTGTCCCTTTGGCTAGTTTAACTTGTTGAACTAAGTAACTAACTTTCTCGATTCCATAAACCATTAGTGAGTTCATGTCAACCTGATAATGATGATGTTGATTTATACGGTGTCTTTAAAGAATTACGTCACTGAACTCATGGACTTAATAAAGACAATCGTAGCACTATGTATCTTTATCTGTAACAATTTACGACAAAACTATGAAACCGATCTCTGTAATTGATGAAATTTGATAGTGACAAATTTACAATATCGTAAAAGACAAAGGTTTTATTCCCGACTCCCAAGAGACCCATAGTTCTCTTTAAAACACAAGTTAACCAGTAGGACGAAAACTAGGATACTAGTTTTTTCACTTATCAAACATCTTCTAGTATAGCCTCGTACTAATTCCTCACAATAGTCTATTGTCTTGGTATTGATGCGAAAAGTTCTCGAGTTGGCTCATCCACTCCGCTGGAACGCTAATTAGTCTTAAAAGGATCACAAACATATTGGCACATTGTTGCTAATGATACAAATTGATTGAACTTGTAAGGTAAACAAGTTTTATTTTTTTTGGAATGCCAGTAATCTGATGGAAACTGCCTATGGAGCCTAACTGTATTATTTTTTTCACTGTAGATGACTATATATTTAGCAACGGTTTACGCACCATATATACTGACTTACGAAATGGTAAAGGTCAATGGTAAGCTATTAAATCCAAAGAGATTAAATCAACCGAAAATTATGAAAGACTAACACTGACTGACTGAAAAACTTACTACGCAATAACACAATGTCTAAAATTCTAAAATACTAATTAGCTGTAAAGAAACCAAAAACCATACATGAAATAACAAATCGAGCTCAAATTACAAAAGCTAAGCCAAGCGACGTGAAGGATTATACTTCGAAAGGAAGAAACGAAGTGTCTGGAAGCTGACAAGTTGCTCGCAATGCTATATGTCTTCGCGTGGCTAATTCCAGATGAGAGAAATGACATAATGTAAACAATAGCTTGGGTTTATTTAAGATATAACGTCACTTAATATTTTCCCTTGTATTGCAGGAAGCTTTCATTGTTTGGTGTATTAGATATTAATATTACGATATTTGACAAGTAATTCTACAAGATTTAACGCGGTGGTTCCGTACAAACCAAGTTTTTATATCCAGTCTAGTTAGACTACTTTAGTTACCTCATGACAACTTAATTATCAGCAGTTTATAGATATATCGTCAAAGTTCTGTCTAAAAACTGACTTATATTTGGCCACATTATCATCAACACCTACATTACTACATCTATACATATACATTTTATTTAAGTAATAAACGTTTGTATATCGTAATACTTTTCAAAATGCGGTTTTTCGTCGCTAATATAATATATACTGAGTCGTCATTGTCGGTAAATCGCGTCATAAATCACTCAGCTGCGCGAGCGCAGACGTGCGACGTCGCGTCATCACGTCGTACGACAAAACTGCCCGCTGAAAATAAACTGTGAATTGCTGCTAAAAATACCTTAATTGTATCTGATAGTTGTTTACGTGTTTCTCATACAAATCTTCACTCCGATGTTTGCAGTATAATGAGTATAATTTTGAAACAATAAATTTTGATTACCTTTAATTTTATGGGCTAAAGTGAATGGATCTGATTTTTATATCGAAAAATTCTTATGTCTAGACTTGTCGTCTGTAGTTGCCGCTACATAGCTACAAAAAGACAATCGATAAAGATAAATAAAATGTCTTTATTGTTCTAATAATTCAGAAGATTTTAACACAATTGAAAGTAACATTATTTTTTCTAAAATTATTACGGGTTTTTAAGAAAGATATCGATTTGATTTTTTAATCAAAACCGAGACAGCATTGAAATCAATGAAGAAAATAAACTTACTAAACCTTAACCAAATGAAATATTCATAGATTAATTATTCAAAGACATTAATATACACATACAATAAAAAAGAGATATCAAAAACAAATCTAAACACCCACATTGTTGAAATTATAGCACCTGTTAGGTTACGACATAAAGATAAACCCATTATTAGTAGTTGCGTCATTAAATGATAGATGGTGTGGTGCGCCGGCGCATCTGAGCATAATGTAATCAGAATTCTTGTTCACCGCCCACGCAAGACAGTAGCTTTATGACCATAATTGCAATGTTATAGAGAAAGAAAAGAAAAGAGATGAATTGAGATATGCATTTTGTTGTAGAAGACGTCAAGCATAATATATTGTTGTTTTTCATGTGGTTGTCAGAGAGCAAAGCTTGGCTTGAAATCCTTTCTTTTAGTACATTAGTTTGTTACCCATTAAAAAAAAAAACAATGATTATGAGGTTACATAACCTCGGTATCGTATAAGTGTACTTCGAACCGGTGGTAAATTCAACTGTATGTACCAATTTAACGCTCATAAGTGCCTTACCCGTGATCACCCTTATATAAAAAACTACGTGGTGAAAGCAGAATACATAAGAATACATTAAAAAATAATAATTTTAATTACAATAACATGTGTCTAACTACGCAGAGAACATACTGTTAGAGTTACAGACATGTTTTACTAAGGACCAGTTAGCAAAAATTTGGATAATTGATGATCTTCGATATAATTAATTGTTGTCTTTAAATGGCTCTGCATATATCTAAAATTTTCAGAGATGTATACTAGGTCTACATAGATTTATGCAAAATCTCGTCGGCAGATGTCGCTGATTCATTCCTGACTATTTCAAGACTTTCCAAGAAAATGTCCAGTCTTAAACTTATCGTCACACTAGTTAGCGCCTAGACTTTCACGCCCAATCAATTCGTTGATTAGTCAAGTTCCTTAATCTAAAGTGAAAGTTGGACAGTGATTGCAGACCAGAACCGGAGACTCCGGACAGGCTTCGGGTGCTATATCGGACGCCCGGACGCTCCATAAAAAGTCCCTTATCTTCGACATCGGTAATTAACCGATTCCCTATTATTAAATGTAAGCGAGATAGGATGACAAAGTGTCCGAGATTATTTTGGAGATTATCGAAATTATAGAAAGTTTTCGGAGTAGAAAAGAATGGGGACGCATGCTTATTGTTTTAGAGGATTACGAAATATAATTATAAATGACCCTACTGATCGAGAAATTGGATCGTGTCATGTTACACTTTGTATTTTGGGGTAATTTATTAAGCCAGGAATATTAATTTTAAAATTACTGGAGAAAAGCTCACCTGGTAGAAATCTCTATTTATTAGTGATAATAATCCACTCTCACCTAAATGTATGACTGCTTCGATCAAATAATTATGGTGTCATCTAATAATTAGTATCAAATAATCATGTTTCAAGCTGATTCGATTCGCGGATCTACTTATAGCTCTTCATAGAAATAGACATTTCGAGAGAGCCAATCTCCTTCTTATCTTCGGCCACATGCCACATCATCAATCATATATATATAATACAATGTACGTTATAGACGAGCCAGTTGGCGCAGTGGTAAAGAATCCACCAATTGCTCCGCAGGTCGTGGGTTCGATTCCCGCACAGGACATGCATTTGTGTGCATGAACATATCTGTATGTCCTGAGTCTGGGTGTAATTACGTATATTAAGTATGTATTTACAGAAAAAAAAAGTAGTATATGTATTATATCAGTTGTCTGGTTTCCATAGTACAAGTTCTGCTTAGTTTGAGATCAGATGACCGTGTGTAAGGAATGTCCCAGGATAATTATAGAAATAGGCTATAGTATAGTGATAGTCCATCATCATCATCAGCCTATAATGTCCCACTATTAGGTTATAAAAATTAGGTTGGATATTATAGAAATCTAACATCAAAGAAACTTTAAGTAAATCAAGGACCAAATATAACAGTGTGCGCTATGATAAACCACAGCTAGGCTATCGACTAATATTATGACGTCAGATCAGATTAAAGCACGCCAGGACGGCGGCGTTAAGGTTGGTTGAGTGAAGGCGTCATCACAAGCCCTCGTTCGGCCAGATCAAGATAACATGGTGTTTGGTTCGCCACGCTTCTATCAGTCGATTAACGCAGTTAAAGCGCTTTATATGAATTATATTTGTTTACTATATCATCAATAAATTAAGTTATGAGTACTGATTGATTAAAAACAGATGATAAACTATTAGCTGATTATAATGATGATCAAGAATAAAAAGACGTAGAGAAAGTCAATTCATTTGATGAGATCATACTATTACAGTATGAGGCACGCATTGTGAGCATAGATAGGCAGTAGTGGGGGCAAGCTCGCGCATGTATACTTTTGGCCAAATCACAGTAGCCAAATGACACGCGAGAATCCAATAGATGACGAGCATCGACTGACGAACCAATCGTGTGCAGCTCGGCGCTCCCCCCTGCTTCATTCCGCCAAACAGACCGAAAATTAACTACTGCGCAGGTGTCAATCTGTGCTCACGACTCGTGCCCCTTACTATACAGACTTCAGAAGTGCTAAAAAAATTGCTTAGAACCACATAGAATTTCCATCGCTCACTCCAACAAATCCTTCAAACATAATAACAGGATATAAAGCATAAACAGCGCTTTCAGCACCCGTTGAACAGTTGGACGCAAAGTTAACGGTCCAGGAGCGATCACACCAGGGGGGCAATTATTCGACTTGTGACGGCCATAGCCGCTAGAGAATTGTGACAGATGATATACAATATGTAACGCCATCAGATTGAAGGTGAATTTACGGTGTTCGAGCGAACATGGTGTATATGGGTCAGCAGGATAAACGGTTAAGTCCGTGGGTATTGTACAGGCGAATGTTAGGGTTGGTACTACGCACTTCATGAACAAGAAGCAAGATTTGTCAATAAAGTAAATTCGTATTCAATGGTTCTGAAATTAGTGTTAGCTGTTACTAGATTCACTTATAATTTTTTTTTAAGGTGTGCTTACGATTGGCTATTGATTGACTCAAGGAATTTTGACAAGGACTAAACAGGCAAATTCATTCTGCCCTTGAAAATGTCTAGGTAATAGGTGTAATAATAATATTCTTTATTCGTGGACTGCAGGTTACATAATAGATGGTAACAACAAAAGAAAAATCCTCTACATCCTACCTACCACACTGGCATACAAATAATTTGCACATACTGATTTCTTATTCTAATAAATTAAATCTAAAATTACATGCCAAAAATTACTACGTATCAGGAAACACAGACGCTGGAAGTGAGATTCACTCCTTTTCTGTTCTTTAGATATATTTATTGTGCTTTATAAGCTTACGCACTGAATCTCAGCCAGTGTCTAGTGCTATGATAACTATGAATTCTTAAGTAATAAAAGAAAATTAAATAAAGTAAAATAAAGAGAAAAAAAAAAACTTTGATTCTCAAAACTTGGACAACTTTACTTCTAACACAATCTGTTCGGTCAAAACAAGACTAAAACTAGAAATCTAGAAACTACAGGAATTCACTCTCGCTAGTGAAAACCCGAGCAAACCTTCAAAGAACATCACTAGTAACAAAGTATCGATGTTGCCTATATTAGAGCTGGTCCCACACGATAAACGTAGACAACTTTAATGTAGAATATATTGGATGTGCCTATATTTTTAGGGCGTCAGAAAGCACGAAGAGTTAAGCTAAAAAGGCTTTTATAGGCAATTGCGTTCTATTTTCTCAAACATCTTATGAGTGACTATCTATTCGCCCCGCGATTTCACCCGTGATCATATTTTACTCTCTTATGGGTTGAACTTTGAATAGCCTATACACAATTTAGTTTTCAAAAGAATTTTGCGTTAACTCAGTAAAATAAGGCAATAAAACAATATCAAAGTCCTTTAAAGAATAAGGCAATCGCGTATGCGCTAGCGCAGACCGCCTCCACTAATTCGTAAAGCCGCGTTCACACATACAATCGTTAACACGAGCTAAAACAACAACACCGAGCTCGTAACTCGCTAGATACTATCACCGGGCGGCGTGGGCGAGCGGGGTGGAAATGTTGCGCCTGAACCCGCAAGATTGAGGCGTGAACATCATGTTCACTGGGCCCACTGACAGCTACACAACACCAATCCGGGAATTATGATGCCGAGTGTGTGTACACAGCATTATAAATTTCCTATGAGGAAGGAATTAAGATAAGGGTCGGAGTGGACGGGCTTTTGACATCGACACTTCTGATTTAGACGTTGAATTTCCTTATTGGAGCAACGGAGTATACAAAATCGGATTAACCCGAAGGTGAAAGTCTTAAAAGCGTTATTACTATAGAAATACGATGTTCAGACGCGAAGCCTTAATCTACATTAAGGGTCACGTTACAAGGAACTGGCCAGGCTGAATTTACATTCATGGAAATCGCGTATCACAACGTCTTGGGGTTATCATCTGGCCCCTTTAAGATGTAAGGAATGGCCCATTCCAACGGTCGCAACTCCTTACTAGATAGGAGGTCCTGTATTTTAAGTGTGTCCCTAACTATGGGTGAATATGTATGATTTATCGCGTCTGTGGATTGCTACTCGACTCGAATGTACGGAAGCGATGGAAGATACGCAAGTGTAATGGCGTGAATTTGTAAAAGGTGTCCTGTTTACAAATAAAAGTATTTATCAAATTCTTGGTATAAATTGTATTATACAGTTAAATTAAGTACTGTACTTTAATATAGAATATCTTGGCAAAGGTATGAAGACTTAAGTAAGAAGAATGTAGTGATTGGTGTTAGATACAAAATGGTCGGATGTCGAAGATAGATGAAATTGTAATAGTTGGGTGGCTAGGATAATGTTTCTTTGTATGTAAAGAAAGTATTTTTAATGCAGTGTAAGTGACATATACTTAATCGAAAACTAATTCATTACACGATTCTGGACACCTCAGCATTAAAATAATCCGTCAGTCTTGTCATCAAATCAGATCAAAGGCCCCTTGAGATAGCAATAATAATAGTACCTACGATAATCAATGAAAATAGCAGGAAAAAGTCGTAAAATTCATGAAAAAATCGACGCAAAAATGTTACGTTCCCAAATCTGTAGTATTGTATTTTTTTTTATTACGATTCTCATTTACACGTTGTAAACTTGACGTTGACTTATGAAATCAAGAAGTTTCTTATAGTAGGGGCCAGGAAAGTTAAGGCGTTGCAAAATTTGAAATTTACTAACAAAATACAATTTTATGTAGAAGCGCTTTGATTGCATATTCAAGACACAGTTAAATATATTATAAGTAGGAACTCGTATATTTAATGCAGCTTATTACCAAATGACAATCAGTGTTCTTTATGACTTGTATATAATGATGTCTTTATATCTATTATGGAAAAGTTGTTTGAAGGGGATACATAAAAAGGCGAACACGGTATATATGATTTTGTGTTAACCGTTATTCGTAAATTACAAACAGAATTCATATCCTTATTAATATTATTAACTAGCTTCCGTCCCGGTTCAGCCGCATTCCCTAGGGTTAAAAACTATATATATTGTTATCCCGGGCTAAAAACTATCTTATGTGTTAGGAAGTAGGATGCGAAGGATTATAGAGATTTTTTGATACATCTTGACACCCTACGGTACAATTAATCTAGACGAACGGCACCCCCATGGTATGGAAAGGGATATAGGCAACAGCTTTATTAAGCTCAGGTTAGGCCGCATATGGAGTACTGCTCGCACCTCTGGGCAGGCGCACCCGCTTATCAGCTTAATCCACTTGCCTCCAAAGACGGGCCACTCGTATCGTTGACGATCCCATACTCACTGGCGGTTTAGAACCTCTTAGCCTTCGGAGAGATATAGGCTCTCTCTGTGTATTCTACCGCCTATATAATGGGGAGTGTTCTCGTGAACTTCTTGATCTGGTGCCACCATCACCTTTCTACCATCGCACTGCTCGCCGGAGATGTGGAGTTCATCCTCACATCCTCGAGCCGCCTCGATCGTCCACACAACGTTTTTGTCGGACGTTCTTACTGCGGACCATTAGGATGTGGAATGACCTCCCCATTACGGTTTTCTCTCAGCGCTACGATATGGGGTTCTTCAAAAAAGGCGTAAAAAGAGCTCTACAATGTCGACAACACATTGGCAATCCCCCTGGTATTGCAAATGTCCATAGGCGGCGGTGACCACTTACCATCAGGTGGCCCGTATGCCTGCTTGTCAACCTGTTGACATAAAAAAAAGGCTCCCTTTTATCTCTAAAAGGCGGGTGAAACCGCGGACGAAGGTCCTGTAAGATGGGAGTCAAGATAAAAGTCGTTTCATAAAGCTACCGGTATAATGAATGGTTAAACAAATAGCTAAACTGATTCTCCGCGACCGAAGACGCGCAGAGCTAGGAAGAAGGGACGGGCTGGATAACTTCCCCACAAAAGGTTTTCTGAGGCAAAAACAACCTTTTCGCCTGCAATCAGCTATCACGCCATGACGTTGCTGGCGACGTCGCGGTGGGCGACGATAATTCGTGGGCGTGAGTGTCTTCTTTGGGTAGTAATAGTTACTATTCTTTGCCGATATTATGCGCGAACCTTCTTTCTATGATTAATTATTTATAGATTTCGGAACGTGCTCTCAAAAGGCTTTGGATTAATTATAATTTACTATATCATCAGTGAAAATAAACGAAAAGTAAAAAGATCGCAGCGTGGCCGCGCACTATTGATGCGCATTTCGACTTGGACCCATGATCGTGCACCTCATACTTTCATTAGACACGTGTTGATAGTAGGGTTGCCTCTGAAAATAAGGGAACTAAAATCCCACCCGAAATTTGTCACTTATTTACCGGGATAAATAGGGTTAAGTTACTCCAAGGTGTGATTTAGCCATTTTGGCGTGGTTGAGAAACAAACATCCAGACATACACATATACGATTTGATAAATTCAAAATATGAAGATACGGTTCGGATTCTCGAACGTGGACCGCTAAAATTTTGTTCATTACCAAAATTTAAAATTGCTATCTCGTACTCAGTCCGAGATCGTGTTGTTATCTCTGTTACGTATGCTCATAGATCCAGTGGTCGATTACAGGATGTAAAAACGTATTTTCCTTTTTGTTTCAAACTAAGCGGAAATTTTCGTATTTATAATATACTAGCTGCACGGCGCGACTTCGTTCGCGTGATGCTACCCTACCCTATCTAAACCATCCAGGGAGTTAATTCTACTTTACGTGGGTATGTCACTGAACTCCTCCTAAACGGCTGGACTGATTTGAATGAATTTTTTTGTATGCGTTTGGGTGGCGCCCTGAATGGTTTAGATTCACAAATCAGCCCGGCAGATGGCGCTGCAGTCGGTATCTAGGTTATATTATCGACTGCAGGACCAAAAAAATATTTTTCTTTCCTTCTTTCTTTCTTTATAAGTAGGATTACTTTTTAAATTGCAACAAATGTTATTTTATTATACATAAAATAGTATTGTTCGAATCAGTATAATTATTAGAAATGCTATAGTAAAAGTGTTCAAATAATATTCAGTGGCAACCCTTAAAGCAATAGTCGATGATTGAGCAATTTATCGCCAATTTACATGGCGATTGTGATGCTTATGAAATATATTTACACATAAAGTAGGATCGGTATGAAAGCCGTCGGTATGAACCAGTATTTTATGAATATACGCATTTATTGTATCGTGGGAGCCCCAGGCGGCCCGCGAGAACTTGTTTCAGCCGGTAAGGTTAAGCTCACCGAGTCTGGAAATGTGATGGGTGACCATTACTTTGTCAGACGACACTGACTCGAAAGATAAACAGTAATATGTAAAAAGCGTAACTACTAGCATTGCATAGCATTTACATAGCATTAATATATTCGTTTAAGCTAATTGTGAAGCTTTAATTGTGAAAAGATCTACCAAAGTAAGGCAACCAAATCACATTAGATAATGCTAATTTCTGTGTAAAAATCTTGGATTTATACAAAAAGGGGATTACGACTTGCGACTGTCCCGTATTTTCCCCTTCTTTTGTATTAATCTAAGGCAAAATCGAGTATTTTTACATCATAAGTAATCGAACGCCTCAGGACCTAAATAACCACACAATGACAGACATTAACCGTGCAACATCGACACAAATTACCGATAACGTCCCCACCCTATGCAATAAATCCAATCGCACGATTAATCATCGATTAAACTAGAACATGAACGGAAAAAATCGGTACGAAATTACACGCTCGAGGGCGGCGATTAAAACCGATAACTCTATCAAGTAGTCAATTAACCTGTGTTTACCGAGAAAGCGTCTCAATTAGAGCCATATTTGTATGGTACGTATGACTTGTACGGTTGTAAATTACAGTGACTGTTTGTGATGTATGGGATCAGACGGTCAGTTTTTCGCGGCAAAGGTTTTCCGTTGGTCAATCATATTGACAAGTAAATTGCTTTAACGGTTTCGCTTGAAAAGAGAACGAATCCTCAATGGTTGGATTGCTACTTCAATATACTGAAGTGAGGTCTGTTGATTAATAATACTTTTTTAAGAGGTAGAGCATAGCGTTTATTCACTCAAAGAGCAGCTCGACTGGGGAAGTAGGTATCTCTGCCTTACAGAATACCGCAGACAAATAATGTTGTCTTACTGCGCGTGAGTAAGGACGCCAGCAGCGTCTCGATGAACGGGAGTTGTTTCCAACTACCTACTAGCATTTGGTACTCATTGGAGTGGGGAAGGGTCGGTAACGCGTGAGCGATACCCGGTTTGTTGCAAGCTTCCATGTGTATATACGTTTAAAGTTTACCATCAGACGGGCCGTACGCTTGTTTACCGACTTCGTAAAAAAAAAACTCATTCAATCCGTTGAGTAGTTTTTGTGTGAAATGGTAACAAACATCTTCACATCCTCACATCCATACAAACTTTCATATTTTAGTTTTTTCATTACAGCAAAGTCCATCACGACTCCCGCCTGATAACTAAGAGGTGCCTTCAATAAAGCCAATGTGGCTGTAAAACCACTAACCGTTATTGTGCGTCCATGCTACACGAACCGAGCAAGAGCCGAGACACGAACGAACAGAATTGGTTCGTTGCTCCAACAACGAGCGCAATGCGAATCCATGTGTTCATAAAGAAACTGTCAATCGGGCGGAGCGCGAGCCGAACGCTCGTTCGAGGCTCGCAAGTCGGCTCGTGCGCGGTTCGCGTAGCATGGACGCATTATTACAGTAGTAACGAACATCACGATACCATAACAGATCTTTGCGGAACTGGGGTACCAACTTTAAATTATAACATCCTATTTTATAACAATCCCGCTAAGTGCTCCGCTTTTGGATCATCACGAGTGTGACTAAAGGGACACTCGATTTAAAGGCGATCGTGACTAATCGTGAGGAAAGTATTGCATGGTGTTAGGGTACTTTGTACGATTGGCTACCGTCATTCCCTCCTGGTGGCAAACGAATCAAAATGCTTGCAGTGGTTCTTGAACAAACAGGGAGGACAGTAAAACGTTGTGTTTTTTAGTGATCTCACTTTGTTACACAGTTTTTAATCTGTAACGCAAACGCATCGGGTCCACTTAGATGCGTTCACACAAATTAGCGGCCGATAAAAATTAGGGCTCGGTCACAATTAACGTTTTGCCCCTTAATTAATCACGTTTGAGAGCAAAGCCGACCGCTCCCATAGCCATCTCGCGAGTACAAAAAGTGTACAGTAGCCAAACTTCTTTTCAGGTTCATATCGGAACGCTTCATCTATGAAATTCTTTGACATATTAAACTTAAATAATATAAATTATAAAAGCACTGTATGTGCACTGTACAAGTATTTGTGTATTCATTCAGATTTCAGAGGTAAAGTCAATATGATGTTGTGCATTTTTTGTAAATTATCTTGCGATTTACTAAATCCATAATCCATAATTCACCATTCATCGACTCTGCTGTATAATTTACATCATTCTCTCCGTGATGACTCAGATGAGAAAGCCCTCGCCTACGTTGTGAGGGCGAGAGTTCGATTGCGGTGACTATGAATTTTACAAATAGGTACGAGTGGATTTTGAAAAGGGTAAGAAGAAGATCTGAAGAAAGTACGGACAACGACGCTTAAATCCTAACTAATATTATAAATGCGAAAGTGAGTTTGTTTGTTTGTTTGTTACGCCTTCACGCCTCAACTATTCAACGGATCATCATGAAATTTGGCATGCAGGTAGCCTTTTGTATGGGGAAGGACATAGGCTACTTTTTATCCCGGGAACGCGGGTGAAACCGCGGGGGACAGCTAGTAAATATTAACTGTAGGTTATTTTGACTGCAGATAGGTTGCTTTTAACATAACCTCATCATAGAAAGTAATTAGGTGGCCAAATGTGCATGGCATTGGCTCTCAACTTCTCAAGTACAGCTGCCGGAACCGATAGGTGCTTGGCGACAGATTTATATTTTAAGGATGATAGCAACAATGTACCCTGGTACCGTTCTCTGGTTTCCTCACGATGTTTTACTCTCAAAACTCAAGCTTATTTAACTTATTACTTACATCACGGCATTCGATGTATCTCCCATACCACTGAGCTTTCGTCGCCTTAAAACTTCCTACGTCTATCTGACCTAAACTTTTAAAAGTCCACTCGAAGTTAGTTTACTGCGTATATTCTGTACTTGTGTTGCTCATCTGGCTACATTGTCCAGTGCTACCCTTTTTAGTAGCATCAATTTTGATTTTATCTCGTTCACGTATTTAACGCAATTACGTAAAGGTGTATTTTTAACCGACTTCAAAAAAAGGAGGAGGTTCTCAATTCGGTAGTACGTTTTTTTTTTTTTTTTATGTTTGTTACCTCATAACACCGTCATTTATTAAACGATTTGGAAATTTTTTTGTCTGGAAGGGTACACTTCCCGTTTGGTCCCATTGTCATCAGATCAGGATTTGATTACTTCTTAGTGTACTTTGAAGTCGGTTTAAGTTTTTTGTAAAACAGTCTAATTATTTATTTCTTAAACCAACTGCTACGGATTCTGCAATCTAATATTAACTGCATTAAGGTTTGCGAACACTAGGGTTGTCGCGGTAACTTAACTTACTTCACTGATCTTCACAACACTTTGAAGGCAAGTAGTTCTCTAAATAAACTGCCGGAATACACTGGAAGGCGCTTGGTGACAGGGTTTCAAAGCCAAGCCATATTTACCTGCTCTAGTTTCCTCACGATGTTTTCCATCATAGAAAGCTCATTGTACGACCTTCGTACGATTTTGTAGTAATTGACCTAATTGTGGTGATAAGTTACGTTTGTTTTGTACATAAAAAACAGGAAAAGAACGCGAAAAAACAAAAAGGAGGGCGTATCTATTAGAGGCCTAGATACGCCTTACTTTTTTTTTCTTTATACAATTAAGTCGGTAAACAAGCATACGGCCCGCGTGATGGTAAGCGGTTACCGTAGCCATATGGACGCTTCCAACACACCAATCATCGCTCCCGCGTTACCGACCTTTCCCCCCTCCCCTATGAGCTCTGGCGACCTTAATCACGCGCAGGAACACAACTTTACACAGCATAAAGTTATTTGGCTGCAGTATTCTGTAAGGTGGAGGTACTTCCCCAGTCGAGCTGCTCTTTGTGCGAATAAACGCTATGCTCTACCTCTCTCAAAATAACATGATACTCAACAGATTCCATAATATTCATGCGAGCAGCACCGTTTTACCAACAGATGACATATGTAATAATATTGTCTTATCATTTAGTACTGTCATAGAGTCGATAATAGACTGACAGCCGCTCGCACCCAATTATACAATTTTCACAATTCACGGGGCACAGAGTATTATCATTGTTTTCGTCTCTATAAAGACGCGCGAGTCTCCTTGCTCTGTGGTTTTATAATAGCACAGTTGTAGTGTACGGAGACCCTAACTCTCTTGCACTTTATGGTTAATTTAACTGTGTTTTCCTTGTTTATAGTAACTAAATGTTACACGATCGGCTATTATGAGTCTGGACAACAAAGTGCTAACAAATTATAACAAGTAATTGTTAGTAACTGTTACCCTCCATTACTTAAGGATTACTCGAGTGAATTTATTTATCGTAGCTGTACTAATAATTATAAACTGTTATTATTTAGAACTTATATTTCTTATTCCAAGGTAGCAAACAATTAAGCGATTACTTTAGCCTACAAACGCTTACAAAGCCAGGGGTATCACTCAAGCGATGCCGATCCTCTTTTCGCAGCCTTCTTAAAAAGAAGAATAATAGGAAGTCTCTGTGCCGGCAGCGTAAAGGACAAAGCGTAGTGTAATTTCCACTCATTTTGATTTTTCTACGTCTAATACTAAATCTGTGTTTGCAACATTGCCCTCAACGAAAAATTAACCCAAAGAAAATGACTTTTATTTTGTTTGATAGGTATCTCTTCGAAAATGCGCTCTAATTGGCTAAGTCAAGGACACAATAAACATTTAGATGCAGTGATTGGTCCATCCTTACTGTTCAAAATAAAAATCTGTGCAAAATCTGACTAGTTGCGAAACGCATTACTCCGTATTAATACTCTAAAGAGACTTTTTCCTCGATATCTGCACTACACTGCTGGCTGCCCCACACACTAGCAGCACAGCTTCCTCCTGCTCCGATCTCTGGTGACCTAGCTCACCGTAGGAAATCACCATATCAAAATAATGGCTGAGAACTTTGGTAAGTACCTAATCAATTTGCGTCTCTGCAACTCATCGAGGAAATATCCCTTAAGAGTAAGTAATACTGAACAATCAAATTCCGAAACAAGTTAGTGATTTGTCACTGAATTTGAACATTAAGGACAACAAGCTGCATCGTGTGTTTTTGACTTGGCCAATTAGAGCGCACGTGTCCTTGACTTAACCAATCAGAGCGCATTGTTCGCGGTGGGAAAATGGCGGAAAATTTCAACCAAAATTAACGTCATTGCGCTTCTTTGGGTTAATTGTTAGAAGCTGCAACTGCACTGAAACCTCTGCCTAACTCGGGAATAATAACAGCACATACCAACATTTTTTAATTTTAATCTTACCTTAGCGATTCCTAATCTATATGTTACGGTGCTTACCTGAAAAAGTAAAAGCAAGGTTATTATAACATGAAATAACATCAGTCAAGCAACCGAGTAATTTTCATTATTTTATCAAGAAAAGCAAACATGCTAAAAAAAAATTACGATCATCAGAAGTCGATTAAATATGGCGATACCCTAATACCACGATTAAACAAAACAAACAAAATCGCTCGGAGTTATCGATGGTATCGATAAAAATCACTATATCAACATTACACAACATCGAACGTTATTAATAAGTTCGGACGACAACGCCCACGCATCTAAAATAAAATCGATTATTAGTGACCGCTCAGAGCATAAAAACATGGAGGTTTGTAGAAAGAAAGAAAATAAATTTGTTATGGGAGATGTATTGTGTAAACCACCGCGAATTTTTTTCCGAACGGTAGTTCTAGACAAATGCCAAACACTACATTTTCCGCACACGAAATTCCGTATTTTGTGTTCCGTTTTCCTACGCTGATGCAATTTTTCATTCTAAAAGCAAAAAGTCACGCTGACAGAAAATGGCACTTATCTAGGGTGTCTGGACAGTTCACTCGTTTGTGATTTAGCAGCTACAGATAACCAATTCTGACACACCATACTCAAAAGCAAGCAATGCGGCTTTAGGAGGTCTCGTTACCACAAGACTTCACAACTCGGCCAATGAGCTATAGTCATCTCCTTGTTTCCATGCTCATATATTTATTATTATCGAGATAAAACTATTTATGCTCTAGCCTAGCACGTCGACATCAATAGGCGGTCATTTCCATACAAATTAAATGTAAATTAAAATGCTTCTACGCATTCCGTAATGTGGTGTCACGCGCCATAAAGTACCGTCTTTTGTGAGAGGCGATGATAGCTAGCTCAGTAGTAGTGCTGTACTCTGCTGTGAAAAAGATCTCAGTTTGGAATCCTTGGGCTTTCGGTGAAGGAAAAGATTGGACTTTTTGGCGGGAACTTGCTGAGTGACGTTGCGTCTTGATTTTTATTTTCATAAATTCGTGTATTTTGAGTTTTGTTGCAAATTATCGGTGGTATTTTATCCAATAAAGATCCATCCATGTTCACAATGAAGTGAAATGAAATTAATAATGTGTATCGTGACTTTTCAAGTTGTCTCAAAAAGTCCGTGAAGAGTTTTAGTACAATGACCACCATTGTAGTAAAACATGACTTTTATGGACGGTGGCTGACTGAGGACTGTGAAAGTGATAATTATTGTGACTGAAAATTATAATATAACTCGACACTGGCAGAAATAAGTCCTAATTTGGTTGCCAAACTTAAAATTTAGAAGAAGAAGAAGGAAAACATTGTAAGGTGCTAAGATTCTTTAAGAAAAATACCTAATTAAAGTTTTAAGATAAATTAATAGTAAAATGTTCAAAAGTTTTCCGTTTGTATCAACAATTCAGTCCATACATACCCAACTACTACTTATTCATACATTATTACTCAAAGCCTGAGTCCTTGTATTATCATTAGTGTCAGCTATAACATTTCAAGCATATCCCAATGAATGAACAGGTCCGCGATGTTCACGTGAACACAATGATGACACCGCAGCACCCTCTGGCGACACAACACCATAACTGGTTATTAACATAATAGAAACAATAACAGTGAAAGTAATTTGACAAGATCACTGCAAGTGGAATGGAGCTGCAATATGTATGACATTTATAATTGCATCCTATTTCTAATATGCACGTAAGTGACGTGAGTTGGTTGTAGCACAGAGTATATAAATGCTACGTGTTGTAGTGATTAAAAATATTTTGCGTTAATAGAATTAAGTGTAGATGTAACAAGATTTATAATAAAATCATTTTATTTGCATAATTGGACTGTTTTACAAAAAACTTAAACCGACTTCAAAGTACAAGAAGAAGTAATCAAATCCTGATCTGATGACAATGGGACCAAACGGGAAGTTTACCCTTCCAGACAAAAAATGAATTTTCCAAATTTGTTCATAACTGACGGAGTTATGAAGTAACAAACATAAAAAAAAAAAAAAACATACAACCGAATTGAGAACCTCCTCCTTTTTTTGAAGTCGGTTAAAAAACCTGACTGTGTGTGTCAAAATTAGTACACAACCATACCATACATTGTTCAGAGTGATATGTAGGTTCGACTCACAGAACCTGTCCTACGAACAAACAAATCGTTTAAAGAGTTCTAGTATAAAAAATATTTTTTTATCACAGAAAAATTAAGAAAAAAACAAGTGAGAAATTAATGAAAGTACCAATACGAATTCCATGGAAAGTGAACTCCTTATGCGCACTGAATCTGCGAGATGCATGTTCGTTAGCGAACCATACAAACCGTTGTTGAAAACATCTTCAGCACAGCCCTTAGGAAGTTGGACAACAGGTAGCAATAATTATTATTCATTGCCTCAAGCACCCTCAAGTCCAAATAGCTACGTAACACATCTCCAAAAAATTATGTCTACCCCACATATGTCCCTATTCTGATATCAAACTGGCGATGGCGTGGCGTGGAAAACGATTCGATTAGCCGTCCATGTACGACCGAGGTTTATTATCACGTCCTCGCATGATGAATGACTGACCGTACTTGGTCGCAATCGCAGGTGAATCAGCCGATAGCTTAATTATTCGGTGCCATCATTGTTGGAACCTTTAATAGGTGGGAAAATTTTAGGCGGCCTAATGACGAGGCCTGGAAATTAAAAAAGGCCATAGTATATGTGAAGAAAATCGTTATTACGAAGTACCGAGCTGCCCAAGTGACTAAAAAATACATATATAAGTAAGAGCTTTAATTAAACCTCCACTTTGCACTCCCTATTGTAGTATTGTAACCAATTACTAAAGTTGACAAATTACTAGGCATATTTTAAACTTCGCCTCAGGCAAGAATTTTCATCACATTCTAATGGAATAAAGATATGGGGATTCCGCACGCTCTATTCGCAGCAATCATGTACGCTATGGTCCTTCGAGCCGGATTTTATCTTTATTCCCTCACAAATTGATATCTCCAGAACTTATGAATACTATTACATAACAATCAAATAAACATCATTCGAAATTTAAATAAAACCGAATCTAAATTCAAACGTTACATTGGAAAGAGACGTAAAATTAAAAAAAGAACAAGAGCGAGGTGTCTTGTAATGGCATCATCGCGCCGGGAGTTAAGGGGGGTGCACACGGGCACGGCCATAACGGGACATAAAGTGAGTTTATATGATAGCTTTATTATTTTATTAAAATGTAAATTGTTGACAAGTGATGTGACGGTATGATGGGATGCTCGCCCCTGGCTCGGCTGGCGACGATTTAAGAACATAAGAGTTAGGGATGTGCTTCACTACAATAATAGGCGTTAGATTGTCGGTCGCGCACTTGGTTTTCAGAAATATTTGCTTAAACAGATTTACTATTAGTGCTAGATAATGATGGTAATACAAGATTAAGATGCCATTTTAAGACTTAACAACAAACCAAAACTTACCCAAATCCAAAACTGAATTATATGTATGTATGAAACTGTTGATGCCATGGCATCATATAGCACAAGACCGAGAGAAATGGCAATCTTTGGAAGAGGCCTTCACCTGAGAGGGGTTCCTGCCACACAGTGTAATATTAAAAAATAATACTAAGTAATTAGAATATTGTAGTTATCAGGAAATAAAAGGCTTTTTATTTTTATTTTATTTTATTTATTTATTATTTATGAAACTGTTATTGAATGTCCGTGAAAATTAACAATAATTTTCCAGAAGCAAAAAAAAAATTTCCAAATCCCAGGTTTAAAATAACTCTTAAAAATGTCAAATCAAGAAATGTTTCTATTCTATACAGGCATATTTAAATAATAAGATTATTATGTAATGTGGTATGTATGTTTAATGTTTCGAATAAATAATTATAGTAATTTAATAATTGTATACTCGAGTATTTAATAATTTAATAGTCAAGTATTTAATCATTGAATAGTCTAGTATTTTAATCATTTATTTATCTGGAATCTGGACATAAAATCTGACATTCCACCTATTTAAGAGGAATATTGTTTTGTATGTTAACACAAAAATGAATGTGCCTTTCTTTTTGCATGCCAAAAACAATAAAACTTTTATTCTTTCTTCAAACATCGTGTATTCTTATCGCGTCGCTTCACTAGTATCGTGGATACGGGCAGTATATCCAGTCGATATAACAATGCATTTCAATTCAACCCCTGTGGAGTACTATACTCTAAGACTAACATAGTCAGAGATCAGATTTGATGACGTATTATAAGTCTTATCTTTATTGTTCCTTATTCTTAATCATGTCTTAGTAAGTCTATGATTGGATTCAGATTTGTATTTTTGTCATATCAGTCATAAGTTAACTTCTATGGTAAGGTAAAGCTTTCTTACCAATACCGTTTTTTTTTTTTGCAAAATATTCTATGTAATTTTTTTATAATGTTTTATTTTCTCAACCAAGTGTTACAATTTTAACTAAAGGTTGGGGCCTATTTAAAGTATTTAAATACTTGTATCAGAAGACCCCACATTATTTTGCTGTTCCATTTTTACCAATGACACAACTGAAGATGAAGCTTCATCAAACCAGTCAGTCCAGATTGCCAAACAATGCTTTGCTAGACAAGACCCATTTCGTGGAAGACAAGAATATATTGTACTAACTTCTTTGCACTTGTTTCCTGGCGAAATATATATGCCTTGCGTGATTCTCGTGAAGTCTTCTCAGTTTGAGAGTACGAAATGTTAGTAGAGTCAAATCAATTGTAACTTTCATAATTGCTTACTGACTGTACCTAGTTATTAAGATTTAACATTATTAATTCTAGTAATCACACTGATTACAATATAGAAACGCCAGAGAGAAATCTAGCCCAACACCTCATTGTCTTACAAGCTAGCTGTAAACAGAACTTGCATCCAATCAATTCATTTGCTAATTAGCTGACCACGCGAACGGATAATTAAGGCTTTTGCGGTACCCCCTAAATCATCAGCCTGAGACGTTTGGCGAGGGAGGAGGCGTGGCGCACCAGACCACACAGTGCCGCTTTGAAATATTAATGATGAAATAATAATTTGCAGATCAGTTCGAGGGAAGAATTACGACAAGAATATTATAGGTGTCAGAAATGAAATGACACAAAAAATAGTGATGCATTATAATATGCAAAGGTACTAAAAAGGAATGATAAGAACGAATTAGAAATAAATATTCTAATTTAAATTTCGGAACAAATAGATGGGAAACGATGAGGTACACAGAAAAATGCAAATGGTACTAAAATAATAGATATAATTAATTTTGATGAGAATATTAGACTACAAACTAACGTTGAATTACTACAGAAGTGCAAAAGATGAAGATGAAAACGCTAATGATGAAATATAAAAAGAAAAAAGTGCTATAGCGCGAGGATTTTATAAAACGTGCATAGTCAACATCCCGGACCCTGGAGCCATTATTAATGAAGTCAATTAAATAATTCACCCATCACAATAATTGGATGGAAAAACCACCTATCGTGTTTCTTCGAAACTAGGCAAGGGATAGGTATAAACGGATTAGTTGATACGATTAATTTAATTTTACAAAATGTGGTCACATAAATTGCTAATTCCGCGACTAAATCACTAACAGATAAAACAACTCAATAGATTAATAAACTAAGAAAACGAATGATCACGAAATTGGATAAGAAATGTCTAGGAACTAATTGTGAAGGCTATGATTTATAATCGAAAGTGGTTGCAATAACGGTGATTAAAGAAAAGTTAAACAAGCGTTATGAATGCTTACAGAACATAACTGCCTAGAAAGGCATTTGGAAATCGAACAAAATTTATTTGCACCAAGCGGTTGGACTACTGTACCTATAATTTACAACAGCAACCATACCGAACTCCCGATCTCCTCATAAAATACAATGTAGTTAGAAATAAGGCCAGAAATAAAACAATCAACTTGTTACGTTAAATTCCAGCTATAATCATGAAATGACGATTACACACCCCAATGATTCGTTTACTTACAAGTACTTACAACCTCATGACTTTATCTTATATCCATAGTTCTACTTTAGTTACTTCTTAATACATTTATGGTCATTCCTGTTCTTGTTTCAAGATTGGCGTCTCTTGGTGACGGACACCAAGATCCACAGCTAATGGAATAGGTATGTAACGGTTTTTTTTATACAACTATGTCGGTAAACAAGCATACGGCCCGCCTGATGGTAAGCGGTTACCGTAGCCATAACAAAAATATATCAGTCAGACAGACGGCACTTCTCTGGATATAATTTTAAATTACGGAACAATTGAAAATCCATATTCCCAAAAACCATCCATTTCAAATCATCTAAACAACCTAGCTTGGCTGGTTAGACAAAGTTACCAAACATATCACGGTGGCATTCAAATTAATTGTTCTTTTAATGTGGCCAATCAATTATGTAAAAGCCGACCCATTGTCAATATCATCACCAAATTCAGTCTTGTTATCAACAACAAAACGTATTTCATTAGCCGACCTTGAACGAGGACCAATAAAATTTTGGCATGACATAAATTTCAATCAAAATGGATAGGCCTCGTTGTTACTTAATTTTGCCAATTCAAATTTAACAGTCAAGTACAATGAACTGGCCAATGATTTTGATTGTCGGTTTATCTATTCATTTATTGATGACGCTCTTGAATTAATTGTTGGCGTATTAGAAGGAGAAAACTTAAAACTTGAAGCTAATTTAAATGTATAAAATAATGGCTTGACCTTCGATTCTGTAGAGGGAGAAATGACAAGGCCCGTATATAACACGAATATCCAGTTATCCTTAAACACGTTTTTGATTCCTCCATGTTATTTGTAAGTGTTAGGAAGCAGTCGCCAATGAAAGTTATGCTAAACTGGTGCCATAATAACGATTAGTTTAGGCTACCCGGCTATTTCTAAACAATACTCAAGCAACGTACAAACAATAAGTAAATTTTCGCTAAATGGAGAGGGAAAGTAAATCTGACACACTCGAGGAGGTTAAATATTAACGTCTATTTAAATCATCTAAAAATTAATACATAAAAAAATATCGGCAGGTATTTGGTACATGCTCAAATCAAAACCAGAATAATCACGAAATAATTAAAAAGAGGCGGTCACAAATCAGAGCACAGCGCGCCACCCAAAAGGAATTTATTCGACAAATTGATTAAAATATACGAGCAACGAAAACGCACAAACTGTTACACACTAAATTAGTTCCATCGTACTCATTATGAGCACCTTGTACTGCCTTAGGCGAAACACAATTTAAATTTGCTCATTTAGTTTTTGTTACCGATGGTTTTAAAGTCTTATCTACTCAATACGGATCAATGGCAACTGACGTGTGAGTAAAAAGTGATATTACGCATGTGAGTACATTATAATCATTGTTCTCTATAGTACATTCGTTTTTGCTGCCCATTTCTGGGAATGATCGATTCGGTATGAGTAATACAATCGAATTGAATTGTCATGTCCATTTTATTGTGGCTATAAATAGTATTAGCATAGCGATTAGATTAGGGATTAGCTAGTACGGAGGTAGTGCGTGCTTTGGAAGGGGCCTTTATTGTGTTGAAGACGCATGTGGGTTGGATAGACGACAGTAGCAAATTGATAGGGAATGTTTATTCATATTTGGTTGTTTGTGAAAGCAACATTATCATAACAATTACTTGATTTGTTTTTTGTCTAGTTCTAGAAAACAATTTCATTATTGATAAATTAAATAGACTTTATGAAATTGATGAATTCGGTTTGCTCAGTTTTGTATGATGATGAATTGATCAGTGATGCCATGAGCCTATTTCATGTTCAGAATTCGAAATCTGATTATACTACAGATGTTCAATCTAATTTATTAAACCCGTAATAACGCGTTCGTCGGAAAGTGTTATTTGAATCTTTTACTGATATAGTCATCATCTCTAAAACATCAGATCGAACAAGTCTCTGTAATAAATATGTTAAAGAGCCGCGCTAAACAAACAACAGATAATGAAGTGGCTCACAAAAACAGTAATGATATAGTGGGACCACCGGTAATTTCTTTAGAAGCCCATTGACTTAATAGCTGAATTAACATAATACCTCTGTTCCACCATTACTTCGCCATTCATCCGCACGATTTAAATTTGCCTCAGTTTTTTGTCGATCTACCAAAATATTAGCAGAGGCCGTGATTTGTGGACAAGTACTAACATTTGAAGAGGCGTGCCTTGATTTATTACTAAACTAATTAGCATATATGATGACAATGCTTTTGCTAAGGGCAGTGAATAAGTCCACGTGTAAACTGAATGTAATAGCTATGCCGACGACCCTACTCGATATTCATAGTTCAGTAGCAGTAATAGAAACTGGAAGATTTACAATCATTCACAATAGATAGGCCGTCCTAATTCAGAGACTGCGTGATTCTGAATGAGTAAGTTCGTAAATCCAATTATACGAAACGAGAAACGTCTAGCGGCATTGTAGACGCAATACTTCTTAGTGATTCACTCGATCATATTGAATCTACATCTACTTAGGAGAAGACTAATGTTGTACATTTGAGCTCATGCAATTTTAATGGGCGATTATTCAAATAATCATTTTAAAAGCTAAATTGCAGGTTACAATTAAATCGATTATCATAATTGTGGTGGGTGGACCGTTCGAGCAAAAACTGATTAATTTATATGAATGCTGTATAGATGCTCGGTATACAAGAAGGATGCAAAGCAAACCTGTAATTGTTGTGGACAAGTTGTTACTGACGAGTTAATCATTTTATCTCGATTTGACATAGAACCGTTTACAGTTTATGTAGATGAATAAACAACTTTAGTTTCGACACAGAAGACTGAAAATAGACCGGCACATAATTTTAATAAGAGCAAATATGCAAATGCTGGTAATGAAATATCTATATTTGTAATCGTATGACTGACAGCGTTATCGATTAAAGAATTATCAAATCATCACAGTACATTCTTTTACGATAGCGTTAAACATGTTGGTTAAATTATTTATCTTGCATCATAATGGAAACTTTTTAAACACAGAAACAAACATTGATTAAACAATAACTGTATGACCTAATTTCTAAATAATGATTGATGACTTCCCATAGAATACAAAGATTGGATATGTATAAGATCTACACGTATCGTTTTACATCACGTCAAATTCTTATAATACGCAAAAAAGCAGCCGTGTCATGAATTCCTAAGCGTAAACCACGCTATCAATAATTCAAACAACCAATTTTCACTGAACAATCAAAACAAACAATACGATCTCTTGTCTCACGCCACCCTTCTTTAATTAAAGTCGATCCCCTAAACTCATGAAAGGATTGAACGCTATCTTTGTTTGTCCACTGGATCTTTTCTAACTGGCTGCCATTGTGAGGCCTCCCGATTCTCATAAATAAATTAGACATTGTCGCCGCTCTTTTTACTCGTGGGACGGGACGCATTGGGAATGTCGACGCCGATTTACTAATTCATTTCGGCAAGATATGTCGTTTAGAATAGACGATACGATGACGATGGGACTTTTGACTTTGTCATCAGACGTCTTTTATTTACATAATTTGTAACTAGCACAAACTCAAAGCATCAATAAACTTCTAAGTAAAAACAATCACATTGTTATTGTTACCCGTTGGCTCGCCGATTGGAAAAACTACATAATAATATGAAATAATTAAAAAAACATTAATAAACACGGCTACTCTGCCAAAAAACGAACTAAAAAGTAAAAAAAATATAGCCGGTGCCACTCGGGACAATTTAAGGATTCTAAGGAAACCCCATACATCCAAATCTGTTCAGACATTGGAATAAAGAAACTCACATACTTACATGAACCCAGAAAACATTACACTTATTTTTTGGGCAGTCGTGTAAAATATAGAATAACAGAAACTGCTAGTCAACTAATTCAACTATGTACGTATTTTCTGAACTATGCTTACATCTATTTGGCAAGGTTAGGAAAAGCAAGCCGTGATCAGAATCCGGAAAAAGTTATGTGTATTTCCTACCAATAACATCTAGCTATCTGGATTTTCTAGTATTTACGCTCTTGTCCCTTTCAATGAGATTGAAAGCTAGGATTAAGTACTTAGCGTGTTCCTTGGGACATGAGGAATAAACTCAGTCATCGGCTTCGATCAATGTCGCTTATCCCGATTGTGTTATCTAATCGGAGCAACTGAGGTACTGCATCAGGTAATTAAATTGCAATTGGTATCTGTAGGGACTGCATTAGGGAAGCGGGATTATTATCATTCTCTTCATATTTCAAATAGTAGGTATTTGACGACACTTTCATGATTTCTTTTATTAAAAGGCCTTAGGTTTTTAGGGTAAGATTTGAATCGAGATTGAAACAAAATATTAGGTTTATTTTCGATTAACACGATCTATTATTGAGACTTGATTTTAGTTTTGATCTCGGTTTGATACAGGCGTTTTTGTTTCTTTGATTGTACAAAAGCCTAATTAAAAATAAAAATCATAGACACATATTATATATTCTACATAACATAGTTTCTTCCCGGAGTCTTCTCAGTTCAAGTTGTATTCCGAACCGATGTAGAGTCATTTTTGTTAACGTTCATAAGTGCCTTATCAGGCAGGGCCTAAATTAGTAGGAGTAAATACTTTTTGATTTTGAAAGTACGTATAAAAGGATTATAATAAATAACGGCTACTTCTAAAATAATATCGAAATCACTACCGATACGATTCCCAAATCGTATACTATAAAAGTGACTGCTTACGAAATAACGGTATTTGATCTTTTGTACCTATATTTAAGTACTAGTGCAGTGGGCCGTAGGAGTTTGCTTGAGTTTTTTTCCTCTGCCTGAGTCTCTTTAAGGATCAGTCTGATCAGTATCGACACCCAGTAGCCTAATAATAAGTATTTGTCACTGAGTCATTGGCAATTGAAAGCTTTAGAACAATATCTGATTGGACTTATTAATAGCATTTGCGTGACTGTGCTTTATGATACGAATAATATTTATTGTTTACCACATTACAGTACATTTAGGTATTGTATAGCTCTAGATATTTCTTCTCATCTGAAGGCCAGGATTTGTTTGTGATACAAGTCGTTTTTTTGGTTGGAAAAAATATTTTCTAGATGTGGAAGTATCGTGTGTTTCTTTGACTATATCTGTGCCCCAGGTTTTCAACTTTCACGTTAGCATGATATGACTTATAATCTTCCTCAATAAATGGAATTACTAACCCAAACATAATTTTGATTGTTTAGTTTTAGTTCTTGAGATTGGCGCACTCGATACATAAAAAAAAACATACTTACTCATCAACTTTATGGGTATTAGTGTACCGTGATACCGTATAGAAAGATCGGTAATAGAAATTCTACAGGCTGGTTATATGAGACAAACGATTTAGGTAGTTTATTATAAATTTCCTTGTGACTACCATGGTAAGTGACGATGTGGCCGAAGGTGGTAAGGATTGTAAGGAACTGACACTCAAGTTCAGCTGCAGATTATCAAGTTGAAGATGGTAGCTAGCCAGGTACTACTTACATACTACGTATCGTACGTACCACGTGCTATATCGTTGAAGGACCCCAATTCATGTAATTAATTAATTTTCAACTATTGTATTTTCACCGAGGTTCCTCATATTCATGGGGATATCGCTTTGCTTACGGTAAGGGACAAGGTACTGTATATGGCCTTATAATAGATGGTGTGTGAAATGGAAAGCTTGATAAAACAGGACATCAGATAAATCTTAGTAAAGAGAGGTAGAGAAGAAAGGCATATTTCGTTAAAAGAGCAGCTCGACTAGGGAAGTAACTCCACCTTACAGAATACAGCAGCCAAATAACTTTGTTGTGTTCCTGCGCATGAGTAAGGTCGCCAGAGCTCATTGGGGAGGGGGAATGGTCAGTAACGCGTGAGTGGTGCACATGGGTGCCCCAGGTTTTGCAGGCGACGGTAACCGCTCATCATCAGGCGGACAGTAAGCTCGTCGTATAAAACAAAAGTAAAGCAATGAGTTAGGTATGTTTACAAAGTTCGATGTCTTCAAATTGCATTCATATGACCATTAAATCCCCAAATCGGTACAAAAGGGGGTCGTAATGGCATAATTGGATGATACGTTCACAAACTGTGGGACACGACGTTCTTTTGTAGTAGCCGCATTAACAAATTGTTTTATGTATTTTGATTTTTCAATTGATGCACAATTTTGGTACTGCAGCTTGCAGATTCTCTTTTAAAAGTTAGGGCTTTTCTATATAACAAAGGTGCATGACAAACAAGCATAGGTACGGCCTTGATGTAGTTACCGTAGTCTATAAGATAATTAATTCACGAACATAATTTTCGCTCAGTATTAAACATCAATCCCATGGGAAAATTCATCCATTAGTTCAACGAAGTTTAGAACAATAACTTTTATTACAAGGCCCAAATATCTTTACTAAACTACAGGAAGGTATCTTAGCCGTTTTGACAGCCCATATCTATACTTCAGCCAAAAATAGAAAAGGAGAGACTTAGCTAGCGTTGGTTTAATAAATATTCATCGAGTTCATAGATTAAATGAAGCTTTTTAGCCTTAACTGATCATTAAATCCCAGGAATGTAAAGGGTGAAATTCAAATTGAAACCACTTGTTTCTCCATGAGATGATCGATTACAAAAGGCTCTACGAACAGTTTTTCGAATAAACTGTCACAACCGTAAACCCCTCATCAAAACTTGAAATCGGTCTTGAACATGTTCATCAGCATCCTAAGACATGTTTGGACATAAGAAGTACACAATGGGCATCAAAATGGCTGGCAAAACAGCGAGTTTTGTCTCGCTGTCAGGTACATGGCGATCGATCACGGCGACTGTCACTGTCATACGGCAATGATTGAGGGCGGCACTACTTTTCCCATGCGCCGACGCATCTGCCGAATTTGGCGCGATGCGACACGTACTGTCAAAATGCGTGTTGGTAATGGCGTTCATGACAGATTCAAGTTTGTTCACGATTAAATTATTGACATTTGAGTTGTTATATTTTGACCTATTTTTGATTATATCATCCTCTTTCTAACCTTACATTGTTATTTACTGTGCCTTTGCTAGAGTCTGGATGTCACTCTTTATCGCAGATATATGTCTAATTTGCATTACACCAATAAAATCACTGCAACATATTAGTCAGCCCATTGGAAGTTTCCAAAACTAACTAGATTTTTTACAGAAAAAACATACCTAGCCTTATCCTGGCAGTAAAATAAAACAATCTCTCTGTCCGTCTGTCCGTTAGTGTGCTTTTAACTTGGGAACCACTGATGATTTTTTATGCGGTTTGTATAAGCTACCTAGAACCCTCTAGGTTATTATATCAAAGAAAACTCTTTGAGAAAGATTTTAGACTATCATTGCGTATTGACCGTCTAAGTGTAACAAGTCGGATATAAAAGTAACCATGCGATTGGAGCCGCATGCGCACGCTAGGCATAAATAAACAATAAAGTCCCAAAACTTGCTTCCTTTTTTAAAACACCACGAATCCTGGGAACGGAATCCATAATCAAAACTACACTTCGTATATAGGTTCACAAATACCAGTTCCATATTGAATGGCGGAGTGACCATCAAATTAACGCGATGTCGTTCCCAGAGTGATTTGTGGCCACAGCCGTTCAATACAACTCCTTGTTATTAAAAAGGCATAGTTTTTGTGTCGTTGTCAATTCGACAGTTAATGTCACCTTTGGTCTTGCAGTTGACACACGTGTTTGGATGTTTTTTAGTGGTACAAATTGTAACAGGGTTAGGGTATCCTTAGGAGAGCAAATCAAATACAGGAGTGAATGAGGCCCAGTATTTTCTGGAGGATGTGAGAGAAACTTTGATCTTTCTTAAATTCGAGACAAAGTCCAATAGTAAAATTTTCCGCATGTGGAATTCGGGAGTTTTATCTGCAGCTTATGTCATTTTCCATGCAAAACAAACTTTTCGTAAATTTTCGTTGAGCCTCTGTCTAGAAAGAGGCTCTTATCTATAGACTCTTGGAGAAGATAATTCTATAAAATTAATTTAAAGGGTCCATTCATTAAGTTATAGTAGGATATAAAAACAAATCGCAGGTAAAACTGATATGGCAATATTGGCACAACATGCAAGTATAAATCGAGACTAACAATCAATATTGGGATCATGTCTGTTTGAAATGATTTCTGCTGCATATTTATTACTAGCTGTTCATCGCGGGTTCACCCGCGTTACCGAATTAAAAATGTAGCTTCCTATTAGTGAAAGAATATTCAGAATCGTTCCGTAGATTATCCTACTAAACTAACAAACAAACCTTGAAAAAATCTAAATTAATATGATAAATGCATATTAAAAAGTGAGAGAGTAAAGGATAATTTAGTTTTTTTTTACTAGGTATACCTAGCAACCCAGGAGCAAAATCGAAAAAGCGAAGCCTACATATTCTAAATGTCTAAGTAATCTAAGTATCTATCTAAGTAATCTTATCTTGCATATAGATAGCACACGCGAGTAACTAATATGACGAGATATATTTTCAGCATCACGTTTATACCTACATGGTTCATATAATACAGAACCTCACACGGGGGTCCTACGAGAGACAAGACGGATGAGCGCGTGACTGTCCGTCTGTGCACTAAACAGATAGACGCTAAGAAGGTCTGCTTTCGGCGTACACGCACGCACACTTATCCTTTTACACGTAATTTTTAGATAACTCAAACCTCTAAGGCAGGTCATATGCAAATACTTAAAAAACTGTCGAGAATTACAACTTTTAATATATTTTGTACTAAACATTGTACAGTTGCGGACTGAAAATGTTTATCACATTTCAAACTCGATTCCATCTCACCTGAAATGCCGTGAAATATTTTTAAGTATCGTACATAGCATAAAAACATTAAATTACTTTTTGATTATGTAAACTGATTTTATAAAATGTTTTTTTTTTTATTATATTGTGACATTTGCCAAGCGTTTGTAAGCAAAAAAAAATCTCAATAGAATTAATTTAAATTGATTGATTAAAATTAAAGGTAATTAAATAATGGCAAGTTTACTCCTGCAGCAAAGGGCAGTCCTTTTTTTGCATGAAGTCGTTTGGGAACTCTATATCTAGTGCCATATCTAGGGATTGCAATCCGGATACTTCGAAATCCGAAAATGACTGAAAAATCCGGATTTTAGGGGCCTATTATAAATCCGAATATTGAGAATAAAATCCGGTTTTTTCGAATTTTAATCATAATTGATAATAGTTGATGTTTAACTTAAATAAATCATTAAATATCCAATAGATTTAGGTCAGTATTACTCTGAAATCTATACACCGCTCGGCTAACACGCGGCTAGCTGCTACCGCTCATCCATCTAGCTAGTAGCTAAGTCGGCCAGTGAGTTTTAGATGGAGGCGATGCGCGCGCGGCGCGAATAACAACTCTTTGCACAACGTAATATCTGCTGCAGAATGCTTTCTCTTTTATTGTTAATTATTTCGAAAAAAAAGCCAAACATAGTCAGATTGTCCAAAAAATATTTAAAAAATGTAACCTTGCTGAGTTTCTTGCCGGATTCTTCTCAGTTGAAGGCTAAGTTCCGAACCGGTGGTAACTTCATTAATTGTGACCTACATAAGTGCCCTTCTGGGGCCTAAATTGAATAAATGGCTTTGACTTTTACTTTGAATGATAGTTCTAGTCGGGTTACCGTTGAAAGCATTTTGTACATCGGCTGATCTAAGAAAATTGTTAATTTTGAAAGGGTCTGACACACCAGCCTTCTAAGCAAGCTTCCTTGTTATGAAATCTGGTGGTCTGTGCGCTTGCATTTCCAATTTCCTGAGCGAATGGTCTATTCATGTAGTCATAGACGGGTGTTCGTCGGACCTTTTCGCAATCAATGCCACAGAGTTCAGTTCTCTCTGCAACCTTATTTCTGCTGCATATTAACGATCTGGTTTAGCCCGGTATCTTTGGGTACGTAGACGATAGCACCGTTGTCATATTTCCAGCGCGCGAGTCACCAGTGACTAGATCCAATTGTTGCGAGAGGCCATGGTAGAGCGTTTGAACGTAACTTTACAGGCAGTCTCCGATTGGGGCAATGCCAATCTGGTCACTTTTAATGCTACCAAGACGCAGGTGTGTCTTTTCACCACCAAACGGAGTCCTTTCTACCAGGCTCTCGCCCTCGACTCAATAAACCGCCGAGCCAGAAAACTCATCGAATATGAGACTAATTATGACGAAACTCACGAGCCTCGACAGGTTGCTTGCCTTATCGGTTTTCTATAGGATATATTTTGGAGAGTGTGTGCAGGAATTGTTAACCGTATTCCAACCACCATTCACATTTTTACTCCGAACCACAAGAAACCGGGAAAATTTTCACCCGTACAATGTTGACATACTGAAAATACGGACAGTGTTTTGCATCGTCAATTATAATGCGAACAGCGAGGGAGTGGAACTTGCTCCCGGCGACTGTATATCCTGACTCTTAGAATCTAGGGACTTTCACGGCCAGAATGAATAGGTTTCGTTTGGGTTAGCATGCTCCACCTTAGGCTTTGTCATTATCCTTAATGGACGGCTCAGGGGCCAAACACAAGCCCATTTTTTTTAAAATATTACTTGCAGTTTAATTGATTTTTTTTTCAAAAGCAAGCAATGGAAAAACAATAAAATACAACACCTCTCTTCAAACTACTAATAATTTAGCATAAAACTACGCTTATAATTTAAAATTACAAAAGATTGCAAAAAAAAAACTAAAATCCGAAAAATCCGGATAATCCGGATTTATATGTGATGATAAACTTTGAATCCGGATTTGAAAAAAATCCGGATTTTGCAATCCCTAGCCATATCTATAACATAGATGGCCTCCTTAGTATAACACCTCTTATTTTTCGTGTCAAATACAATCCACGTCTATCAATAGTCATTTTATTTCCCGTCAACCTTATGAAACAGAAATATGCAAGCGATTATATGTAGACCGTAAGGTGGTACACATTTTTAGTTCGCGACTGTACATACAAAATGTAGAGGGTTTTCAATATCATCTGTTGAGATTACATTTCCACTGGCAAGATGTTTTTTTTAACTGCATAATAAACATATTCCACGTAAAATATATCAGTTTTTGCTCATGTTTTGACGTACAATAGAGCTACTTATTTAGGTAATATATTTATTTCTAGGTTCAAAAAAATTACCCATTACTATCATCTTCTAACCCATAGTCCGTTCAACACGCTGAGTGGAGCTTAAAAGAAATGGCTTTAGGACACTGCTAATATGGTCGACCTGCGCAGTGCACACATGTGTGCACGTTTCATACCAGTTTTATGACGCCGCCCTTCTGGTAACTTTTGTTTAGTGGCCGATGCGCTGGCGCATTGTTCCCGCGAGCCACGAAGACGCAACGATTTAATAGGACACCGGTATGTAACTCGCGGCCTGCATGCTCTTGAAGAAGTCTTTACAATCTCGTGATTTATTCGTGCTGTAGGGAAATTAGTTCGGCGGTCGTGATTTTAATAAAATATGCAAAGATTGTTTATTATTGGGTGGGTAGTACAACTTTATTCTAAAGTGCTTGGTTGTGTGATTTATTTCATCAACTCTGTTTTCTTATTTTAAGACTCAAAATCAATTAAAAAAGCTTTGAAGATTGATAAAAAAAAATTACTTGAGTTGATTAAATTGATTGAGTATTTTGTACTGAGGTTTAAGTTTATACGTAGCGGCATACATTTTTAGCTTACATCATTAATTATCTTAACAAGGTTCAAGAAAAAAAAACAGCTGTTGATTAACAAATAAGTAGAGCGATACTCATATATCGCACATGTGTTTCTTAAATCTCAATAAAAGATACGCACGGGACACAAACTTATTGAAAATAGATCCAAATAAATACCCTTGAACCAACACCGAAGTCTTTACAACATAGCCTTTAATAAAATAACATAGACAATACCTGGCCTTGAAAGACGGTCAAAATCAAAGGCACATTACAATATCCTGAAATATTTGAGTCTCAAAATAGACAGCTACTGATTTATGTCGAAAGGCGATTGATTGATGTTGCTGATGCAGAGTCTATGTGGAAGGCGAAACAGTAGATGAATGGATCACGCGGAAATAGGTCGGATTCCTGTTTTAAATAAGGCTTAGTCTAAATGAAGCTCAATAGCTAATAGAATGGAACGGTGTGAGCTGATCTTCCTAACCGGTGTAGAGCAGTTTCAAATTGTGGCATAAAGCATTGCTAGAAAAGAAGAAAATGAGATTGGTGCTATTATTGATTGCACAGATTGATTGCCCAAAATAAGAATTGCATGTAGCAATCTGCAGTGTTAATTAATGAAACAATTAACAAGGGAACGGCGTTATGTCCCAATATGTTACGGAAAACAGGATTCCACATTTGGCTCTCTCCCAGAACGCATCTATTTTAACGATAGCAACAATATATCTTCCAAAGATTCAAACGTTCTTTTCAATTGACCTCGTAAATAAATCGTTAACAGAATATGTGGCAGTGATAAGGAGCTGATATGGCTCACCATTATACAATACTGAACCATAGTGATTTATTCCTCAAGTATCGATCCCATCGAGCGATACATCATTTGTATTGGTGTTCTTATTGTCAAACGTTTTAATGGTTATCTTGCCAGGGTTCCTTCATTTCTAGCTGAGTGGTTCAGTAGTTTAAGGCTTCGAGACTAATTTAGAAACAGTTGATACTAAAAAAGAGAGCAGAGCTAATATAACAAATCAAAGAAAGCAGCTATTGATAAATGTATTAAAAGTAAAACAACTAAAACAAAGATAAACCTTTCTAGATGATATGTTAATCTCGTCACGTACACGACCAGTCCATCTTCAGCAGAAATTGGTAAGCAATGCTTTGGAGAGCAATTATCTTAAAGAACTCTTAAAGGAGGTTTTAACATGCCTCCTACTTAAACTACCATATCATATCCGGCATTTAAGACCTTTAAAGATAGATCGCCCAACTCCAATATCATCCTGCGGGTATTAACCTTCAACCCAACGGGCGGTTGCCAGTTTAATCACCATAACTAACTTCTTCAAAGTCACTGCAAAATGATATAACATGACCTTAGACTTGAACTAACAGTATGCAAATTGAATCACGATTCTATCTATCATTTAAGCGTGAAAGCCTTATAAAACAGACAGTGTGACGGACGACGAGCGTATATTCAACAATTATTATTTAATATTAGCTAATATGGAACTGCATCGTGGCTAAGATTACTTGAAGCTGTCGGTTCTGATTTCATCAGTAGATGGCGTAAGGTAGATATATGGAGACCTATAACACCCAATAAGGTGCCTTGAGAATTTCTATACAATTTGCAGGACTTCAGAGAATAATCTCCGAGTGATTTTGAAGTTTTATAGAATATAACGTCGGGTATACGTTCTATTTTATTTATTTTTGTCAACAGGTTGACAAGCAGGCAGACGGGCCACCTGATGGTAAGTGGTCACCGCCGCCTATTGACATTTGCAATACAGGGGGATTGCCAATGTGTTGCCGACCTTGTAGAGCTCCTTTTACGCCTTTTTTGAAGAACACCATATCTATCTATTGTAGTTGTTACGTCTAAAATAAATATATTTTTTAGGGATCCTCATTCTTCTGACGCAAATTAAGGTTTTTCTGTAACGATATAGAAAACACATGCGGAAAAATTGTACTTAATGCGACATAGAAATGTTTTTAAATATATCAGTTAAACGTCTTTGTCTGTCTACACTCAAAAGTTCTACCACAAATAAAACTGTGTGAACCACATTAGATAATTCTAAAATAAAAGGACAGGTTCATTACCACGCAAATCTTGTTATGTAACCCTATCATCGGCATCTTAGGGCGCCGACAGAAGACCGACCAATCATATCGTATCTGTGATCTTGATTGAGATTTATTGGACACATCCACTGAGCCGGCCCGCTCTATATAAATCAGGCTTCAATACTTCGACAAACTTTATTTTGCTGCTAGCAAAAACAAAAATTCTTTGCCAGTTATTAAAATATGTAGATGATGACCGTTTCAAGAACTGCAAATGTAAGTTTGCAAATTAGCTATGGCGCTAATCGATCCGGTATAGAAACCGAAACAGATGATTTGTTATGAGCATTCGTTAACGCTTCTGATTTATAACTTGTTTTTCGGAAAAGTGCAATGTCGTAATTCTTTTTTACTATAAGTTTGACTATTTCGAGAATTGGCCCGAAAAAACAGAGAACTATTCCGCTTACCTAAGGATGTTAGGGAAGGATTCTTTCTTTGGCTGTGAATTTTCTTAGCACGTCAGCATCTATCAGTTTCTGCATTTGAGAGCAGTTTTGTATGCTTTTATTTTTGTCATATCATCACTTACTACATTGAGAGTTGAGAGTATGGTCAGATTCAAGAATACGCGATAATAAATACTTTCGTTTTTTAGTTAAAAAATGGTTTGTTTCCATGCATTGAGCGCTTAGTCGTGGAAATGATTGAGGAACGAGATCATAACAAGATGTTATCTCTGAACAATGCGTGTGGCTGCGCGAGCGCAGGTGAAGCAGGTCAGCGTGTTCCAATTTGAACCATCGATGTATGAATGATCTGACAACCCTGTGTTTAGGTTAAAACCTAACATGAATAATGAGGTGTTTGGCCTCTACTATTTAAGATGAATTTCTTTTGCCCAGTGCTTTTCCGAATTACATGCTGGATGCCAGCTACCTATTTGCTTAACATTAACAGTGTAGTGTAGTCGATTGAGTTGTAGTATAAAATCAGTGCAAAATGACTTTACAAAATCCTGCGTTTATAAAAGAATCTACCTATCAAATAGCAATTGATGTAATACGGAGATCAACAATCTACTAATCTAAAGTATCACCCAGTTAATAAATAAATCACCTAAATTGTTACGGATCTGTTTACCCTCGAAATCGCCCTTAACAGATTTGTTTCAATGACCGAACCTATTGTACGCGCCATTTCACTTTTTTTCCACCTTCTATTCATAGGACGAACCAATACTAACCTAATCATATAACCATAAGGGTTCGTTTTCAATTGTACAGATCTTTATCGCAAGATTCTCATGTGGAAGGTATTATGAAGTCACATGTATGCGGTTAATTGAAAAATTCCTTTAGAAGGGATTATCGTTGCATTTTGTTTGTGACACTTCGTTGAGGGTTGAATCCCTTGCGATTTATGAGACGCTGGGATGCTATTTCCGGCATCAGATCCAGTTTTCGAGCATACTTTACGAATTCATTGAAATAGAGTTGAAACGAAAGTGTAAGTGATCGAAAAGAGTGAAAGAATATTGTATCAGTAACGAATTCCCGTAATTTAAACCTTTTTATTCAGCTAATCCTCAATGAGTTTTCTAACTATAAATAATTTGTAAACTCAACAATATTCGGACCTATCGCGCTCGAAGATAGTTTCAATAAATGATATATACAGCTTTGAAACGAGGATTTTTTTCATTTTCAGTAAACAGATTCGAATCAAATAGACTATCCTTAAACCAGAACATGAACCTAAGTAGGTACTTGAATATCCGATTTGTTTGACCAGCACTTATCCTCAGACGGGTCAAACAATCAATTACAGACAAAGCGGGTCGACAGTCGGCGGCTAATCGTCTGCAAAACGGATCAATTTGTAGGGACACTGCTTCTGATAGGGCTTCCACGGTAATGGGACTAATGGGGGAAATTAGGTTTGTTTACATGAAATGTTGAGTAGAAAGATCAAGCTCAGATGTCATATTTTATTTGATTTGGTATCTCTCCATTCTGTACTATGCTCGTCTCTTTTTGGTACATGGGTGTATACTTAGTTACTTAGTGACCTATTTAAGCACGTCTGATGTATGACTGATTATTTTAAAGATTGTTAGCGCAATCTTTTTCAATCCAGGAAATCCTTGATTCGTGAAATAATCTTTCTAGGTTTCCGAAGGCGTTGAATCGAAACTTCGAATTTTTTAGTCTCCTTGAGTGCGTAAGTTTTGCAACAATATTTTTTTCTATGTATGGCCTCAGAGTATATAAATACATGGCGGAACACAGAGATGCTTGGCGACAGTTCAGTTTGACGGTGCTAGTTGGTTACTTATTATTGCTAATGTTTTCCTTAACCGCTTCAAGCCAAGCGACTCCTAATATGAACAGCCGACGTGGTTAAATACACGTAATAATATCAGTCTAATATCTGATGATCATAAAAAAGTACGCGTTTTTTAGGCAAATGACAAAAGAACGACAAATTGTATCATTATGCCACCAAACAATGTCAAACATAAACTATGACATGAAAAAACTTGATACACTGACCAATATAAGAATTGGATCAATAGTCGAGGTAGGTGGTCTATTCTCAGAAACACCCTTTACTTAATGTTCATATGGGACAATACGACCCCGTTTATTGAGGGGTTGTGGACAATTTAGGGTTAAGCCGTGAATAGCCGTGATTTACTTAATCGTGAGTTGATATTATCAAGCGATCGAGTGTTTTGTTACGAGTCGAGCGCAGTCGCGGGCGCAACCATTTGTTGCTTTTTTACTGATTAATTGACGGCCGAGTCTCTAAGGCAAGGGTAAGGTTTATTCGGTGACAAAACTTGTACATATTTTTGTTCCAGTTTTAGAGCTTTATTTAAGTACGTACTTGTGGAATTTTCGTAATAAATTAAACTAAATTTTTATTTTTATGTTTGTTGAAACTTAAGATATTTACAATTGTACAGAAAGAAAGTTACAATGTAGGTACATACTTGCCGCTTTTTTTTTTTTCTGAATTTTACATGCAGATGCCTTAGTATGGAGAGGGACATACTACTGTTTATCCCGGAAACGTGGCTGAAACCGTGAAGGACAGCCTACTATTTGAATCAAGTTAACAAATGTATCAACAAGTGTGTCTCAAGTAATGAATTTTATTGTAAACAGAAGGTAAACAACTACCTACGACACAAGCTTTATCGCAAAAGTGGTATAAAAAAAAAAAATTAAGTGTGTTCCGAGAGCTGCACTTGAGATTCAGTTCCCTTCTGATAATGCGTAATGACTAATTGGATTTTGATGAAACTTGGCACATTATAGAAAATAATTTAAATTAAACAGTTAATAACAATTGTATTAAAACATTTGATCCATCTGGATGCGAGTAAAACAGCGGAGCGGCAACGATTTCTTAATGTACAAAAACGATTTTCAAAATGGGTTACGATAGCACACCTGCAGCTCTTCGATAATCGCCTACCTTGTTAAAATCAAACGGGATTAATTTCCTACAATTTCTCATTAAATCGATACATAGATTATCGTCCAATCGATTAACTCAGTCTTAACTCGATCGAATCTCGAATAGCGATCTAGACCATTGGTAATTACGAGACTGTAAAACCGTATGTCCAACACAAGGGATTCTGTTTCATCTAGAAAAAAAAATTGGAGGTCGTGAGTGTAGAAAAAAACAGTATTTCGCGAAGAACATTATAAACAACTTTTTTTCACTGTATACAATTTCGCCGGTTGTGTGCTGAAGGTACAAGTATTTCTTCTCATGCAAACTTTTTAGGTACATTCCTTACGGTATTCTCAGCTCCTTCTTAATGAGGATTATATTCGAAGTGTATACAAATAAGACTTCATTTATGGATAACCTTTTTGACTGTATACAATATGTCACTCAATATTACGGTGCGTCCATGCTTGGCGAACCGAGCACGAGCCGAGCCTCGAAATGCGAGCACGATTCGCGTAGCGTGGACGGGCTCGCGAGCCTCGAACGAGCGCGATTGTCAGTTTTTTCACGTACAAAGGGATTCGCATCGTGCTCGTTGTAGGGTCGTTGTATGCTCGTCTCGTGAAATGAAATGAAATGAAATTGTATTTGCATGAACATGGTAGGATAAAATGGATCTTAAAATTATACATAGCTCTGCATATTCTGCTATGAATTTAGCGTGCAAAAAAAATATATATATATATCTGTAAGAAAATCCAAAGAATTATAATACTTACAATTAAAACATTCCAATAATACTGCAATCATTGTCCTATTCAAAATAATAAATTAAATGTCGCAATGTATTCATTCCAAATTCTTATCATTAATAAATTCATTCACACTATATTAATTCTTTGACAACAATAAATCAAACATTCTACGCTTAAACAATGGCATTTGTAGTGTTTTTATAGTAAACGGTAAATGATTGTAAATACATATAGCCATACAATAAGCATTTCTTTTGAACAATGTTAGTCTTATCCGTGGAAGTCGTAGTTTATAACCGTGTCTTGTTCTACTTCCACTGTCCCGTGGCTCGGCTCGTGCTCGATTCGCGTAGCATGGACGCACCATTAGATAATATTATATTACGAAATAACTTATTTTCTGAAGAACGTGCGTTCCGGTGGAACCTAAAGAAATCACAAAATGTTTGGCAGCCAACAGCAGGCAGTTAATGCCTATAACGTTTGCATATGATACCAATAATAAGGTCATATTCATATAGAAACTTCACCAAGCTTAACCGGAACAAAAATTTATATGAGGGTGAGAAAAGTATTCGTAAATATTAAAAGGCTTTTTCGACAGACTGCCGTGTATATCATCACTACCAGGTCTTTTCCAGTCACTTAGGTTCCCTCCTTTTTTACCCATATTATCACAAAATTCTTCCATCTCTTTTTCGGTCTTCCTCTTCCCGTATATCCATCCACTTACATATTCATAACACTTTTAGTAGCGTGGCTTTCATTCCTTCAAATTAAAACAGTGTATACAGGGTGTTGTTTTGCATTCGTGCCATATTTACAGAAACAATAGTAAATGACTTATTTAGTTATTATAAAATAGGTAATTAATTCTGGGCTTGGCAAGTAAATAATTATTGATGATTTGTGATTAACGTCAAATCAGAATAAGACTTCATACCTGCACAGAATAGGTCTGCGATCCGAGGCGAGGGGAGAAACCGGGCCGCTGCGCAGCGGTCACCAACCTATATCTTATAAATCTTTATAAAACATCGTCAAACACGGTGGGGTTTTTATTTTTACAAAACTTTAAAGATAATATTCAATTTTAAGAGCATGATTTTATAATTGTTTAGTGTTCTATACAAGTTATATATCAACCTCCTTAAATATGGCACAAATGCAGAACAACACCCGGTATATAGGGTGACTGGGAATTAGTAGATCATACTTAGACACATAATTGTACTCATGATAACAACTTTCAATTTTTTTTTATTTACTTAGTACATGAGCCCATAATATATAGTAGGTACCTAACAAGAATAAGAATACACCATCAGCTTTTATTTAAACTAGATATTTATCCCCATTTGTTTCTTTGGAAAAGTTGTTTGTTATCGTGATTACAGTAATACCCCACTGATAAGGCGCGTCGTGAATCTTCTTTCGCACAGAAAAGAAAGTATGGCCCGAAGATAGCCCGAAGATTGACGAAATAATGCTTAAAACTTACAATCAATCTTAGATCACTATTATAAGGTTCATAATACACTGCAGCTGTTAGTTCCGTCTCACGCCCCTCCGCACACATGGCGGCAGCTGTCGACCAATAGCATTTCCCGCGCTTTGAAAATTTATCTTCTGCGCAGGTACATCGGTAAGCCATATCAGTTGGGTACTACTGTACAATCATATACCAAACAAATATCCTTATTACATGCATACCCGAATATTATGATTTCCTCATGAGTCATGCATGACACACAGGATATTGCAAACTTGGTGCCATCCCCAATGCCACTTTGAACGTGTGGTATTCACGTATCAGTACAAGGTTTAGTTTAGGTTCTCTTAGGTCCAGAAATCAATTGAAATCAGACCACAAAGTGGCGACAAGATATGAATGAGGAATCATCAATGAGTTGACGTGATTGGTAATACAGCATTCTATGGTGTGATGGTGTGAACGTCAATGAATTAATATGATAATTTAGATGCACGGCAATGCTAGCGCTAAGTTTTAGAGTTGAGTCACGCTCACGATAGAGCTATAGTTTTTACTGATTAATGATCTTACAGCACGATACGATTACGATAATTTTCTGTGATTTTTGTTCTTCATCTTATTCCACTAATATATTATGACATATGTTTATATGTATAATGAGTAAGTTTGTGCAATGTAAATTTAATACCAAATGAATGATGCGCCCACGCTACGCGAACCGAGCACGAGGCTACCACACGTGGAGCACGGATTCGTGTAGTGTGGACGGACTTGGGAGCCTCGAACGAGCGTTCGGCTCGCTCCACCGATTGTCAGTTTTTGGCGAATACAGGTATTCGCATCGCGCTTGTGTTGTAAGCTCGTTGTACATCCACACTTGACATCGCGAACAACGAACGAATAGAGGCTCGGCTCGTGCTTGATTCGCGTAGCGTGGACGCACCATTATGTACGATGTCTATATCCTCTGACCACTGTTACATAACCTAATGGTGCGTCCAGGCTACGCGAACCAAGCACGAACGAGCACACTGCGAGCACGATTCGCGTGGCGTGGACGGGCTTGCGAGCCTCGAACGAGCATTCGTAGCGTGCTCGACTGCACTCCGCCCGATTGTCAGTTTTTTCACGAACTCAGAGATTCGCATCGCGCTCGTTATAGGCTAGTTGAAGGCTCGTCTACGCTTGAAATCGCGAGCAACGAACGAAACCTGTTCGTTTGAGGCTCGGCTCGTGCTCGGTTCGTCAAGCATGGACGCACCGTAACACATATAAAGTACGAGTGAGTGAGCCATCGCCCGAACGATATCACGCGCATATAAGTAACTACTTTTAATCAATTGAAATTAGACCACAAACTACTAAATCAATAGACAAAATGACGACATCGCTTTGTTTCGCCTAGTCTTAAAGATGTTCAAGGAATTAGCAATGTAGACGTGACCAATATCAGATATTGCTCGCACGTCATATGAAATATGATTTAATAAATTAGGTGTCTGGTAGTGCAATCGCCAAGTTCCGCTTGTTGTGTGTCTTATGCGATGTTAAGTTAGGTGTTAATTTGAATTTTGAACTATCCAGAAGGGCTTTGCAAAGTTAGTTTTCGCCATGATTGCGTTTTTTTACTTTATAAATAATATATGAAATTTTATGTTTATAATTTGTAATATGACATATTTAACTAAGGCAATGGTATATTCTTTAAAATCAGTCAAGTTCATGCAAATCAGGATTTTGATGACGATTACAAGAATAAAAATCTCCCAAAATGCATTATCATTGCTGCCACAGCCCAACATTGACAATAGAACAATCAAATTACGATTCAAAACCTCGTTTTAGGAGGAAATCCTAGACTTGGCCGCCTTCATTTGCCCGTGAATCATCAAAGGCGATGTGAATCAGCCTTATTGATCAATCTGTAGGCAATGGCTATGCTTGATCTAGGTTAGGACACCGCAAAGTGATGAAGTATGAATTATGTATATGTGACAAATACTTTAGTATTATTGAAGTATTTCCTGTCAGATCTGTTCGATAGTTATATCCTATAAGGAAAACCGTATTTTAAAATAAGTCTAAACTTTTTTATGGAAAATCACAACAATAATAAATAATAAAAATATTTATTTATCTCCACAAATTACAAGTTCTTGTACATACAAATGGTTATGCAATTAGAGGTATCCTCGTGAATAATCCGTGGGTTTTTTTTAGATAAACGGTTAAATTAATAATTTGTACTGATATTAAGTTCAATTTCGGAATATTGTTACTTTCCCACTGATTATTTTTCTAATATTATTTTTTGATTACTAATGAGAATGACCTATACATTCATCCCTCAAGAGGAAAGTCACTAATTTATTAGGACCTTATATAGTGATATTACATTAGTTTAGATCTTAAAAAATATCAGCACTAATATTAACTTCTGATTAAAATAATGCCACAGCAATTGGATCACATGTCATCCGATGATATCATACTCTTCTTTCTACTAAATATAGTAGTCCCAGAGTCACTGTTCAAAAAAGTAACCCCTCCTAATGTCAATTAGACTGGCATCTATCAGCTACGTGTTTAATGTACCTATTTAATATCTCAGATAAGTTTCAAAACACAAAAATGAAACAATTCAAATAAGATCACAAACTTGCGTGACATTTTAACCGAACAAAGAGAGTATTGGGATAATCTAGAAAATGGCTACTATGGCGATGGGACTTTCATAAGCTGGTTCAGTATTAGTTTAATGAAAGTCACATCTTAATCAGATCAACAGTTTGCGTCATTTGGCCAATATTAACAGGGTGCACTCTCGGAGGTCGCACTGTAACAGGGCAGATGAAATCAATATAATATGAGCTAGAGCTGGCTGGCTGCCTCGTTTCTTTTGATTTATTATCTGTCGCCAATATGTTAGCTATGCTGTGAGCTTACCACATTCGGCCATAGCATCACTTACCATAATCCTATATAGCCTACCCATGATAGATAAATATCTTTAATATAAGATCATATTTTTCCACTCTTACGCACATATCCTAACTCAGTTAACACTCGAGATTATTTATTACAGGATAAGTAAGTGAAAATACATCGCCGTCATATTACTATTGTCATAATGTAAGTGCGGCTCATACACCGGCGCGTACGCAAAGGATTTACACATTAGAACCAGAGTTACTCAGTATAGTGATTGCTGACCATAATTTGTTATCGATATTTTGTTTTGGTTAGTATCATACCTAGTAGATTCAGTACTGAGTTAACTTTTATGAAACATCACGACCTACGCAAGGAGTAGTTAAAAGTTGAGAAGTAGAAGGATCAATCCTTACGGAACTTGCAGGGATAAGGGGATGTATCGCAGCACTCAGATACCCTAAGTAAAGCTTAAAAAAAGTATCTTATGATTATTTATGTATTTATTCATTAATTGCATCACATGAAATTTAAGAGTTAATAAATAGCCTAGAATCATGTTACATACACATTTAGTTTTAAAAGTTACAATAAAAACAATACAATAAATCAACTATAATTAATAAAAATACCTAACTGTAAGTCATGTCACATTTGATAAAGATTAATATGTATATAACGTAAATAAAAACAAAAATTTAATTAAAATTAAATATCGCATAGAAAAATTTTGAACAGCAAAATTGTTAATTAATTTTGTATCTTACCCTATCTGTTATTAAATTACACATCATTATTCATTTAGAAAATCATTTAATGTATATAATATTCTAACTCTAATCCGGCTCGAAGGACCATATGTAGCGACACTTGTGGCGAGACTGCCGAGTCTTCATTCATAGATGGAGAAGCAAAATGAATGCGACCGTCTTGCTGACCGGAATGTATGTCCTCGCTACATTATTTTTTGCCCAGTAAAGCGGTGTTCGATCAAAATTGCATCGAACAATACATTAAGCGCTTCTTATAATCAAATTTTCCCCAGAACAACCCCATTCTGCCTCTTCTTTATGCATTACTTGAATGTTGGATGTTGGCTGACATTATTTTATACTTTTAATTTATCTAGGTACATTGATATCAATATCATATCGCCCCTCTCTTCACGGCGTTATAGGTGGAAGCGACAGGGGTATTCATAAGTATAGTTAATAAATTTAATAATACCAATGTTTATCGACACCACATGTCACACATCACTTACGGCCGGCGCTTGCGCAGGAATAATGAGAGGATTTGCGAGAAGCGTCGCTTGGGCGCCCACCGCTGCGCGCACAGCAGCAAAACGAGTAAATTGACGACCGAACCGATTGGTACAAACATAAATGGTGAATAATACTGTATTAGTTTATGTTTAATTACGGTGTTATTGTAGTATTGTACTGCCGCATCGCTGGACCTTTTACATACATGGATTGCAGAGTTATTGTATTGTTTAAATTTTATAGGATTTGAGTTTGACTCATTGTTTTGTATCAGTGTATTTATTCAGCTTACTACTGGGTTTCCTTATTCAGAGTTCACGCACGATGACTGACCGAAATTCGGAGTAACAAAGGGTAATTTAAGCAGTTGAGGCTTTCGAAAAGCACTCTACAACAAAGCACATCGCTAAAATAGATTTGCAAAGCAATAATTTCATAACATAATTCAAAATAAGCCAGAACATCAAAGTGATACAAAAACGAGCGCACTCCCATAAGTGGGTACTAAGTAATGATATATTAAACGTCAATTTTATACCATTAACTCACTACCCAGCTTTATAAATACTTTTTATCACAGATTATTGTATTATAAAAGAAATAAATAGAGAATTAATCAGTTCAATATGCCGATCGACTCCATCGCATTACACTACGCTTGGCTGGTCGCGAGTGACGTTATCTGCGACAAATCGTGGTTATGATCGAGCGATGGCCTATGATGCCCGTCCTTTAAGCTTTTTGTTTTATGCAGCCAATGTATTGCAATTTTTTTTATCGCTCTATTAACATCTTTAGGTTTTCTTACCTTCGTTATTAGTCTTAATTTAGGGTAACAAACGCGCAGCTAGCATTTTTTATATCATGAATTATCAAATAGTAAAATTACTGGTTAGGTATTAAATAATAAAAATATATCTTCGCCGTAATTCTGTTGTTTACAATTAAAACTAATAATCTCAGTATGTCTCTTTCTAACAAAGAACATAAGAAAAGGATGTAAGAAATTTAGTCCTGTCAAATTAGTCCAGTGCTTGTTTTCAATATAAATTTAGTCGCCATCTATCGCGGTTACGCCTAAATACACGCAAAATTAAAAAAAAAAATTAAAATGCAAAGATTAATTTGACAGCTTTAAATATGTTCTATCCTTTTTCAATAATGTTCGTAGGAAAGAGATGTGATGTGACTTAAGTTAGTGTAGTGCGATTTACAACAGAATCGGTACCAATATATCATATAGCAAATTATTATTTGTTATGTATGTTTACTGAATCACTTTAAGTTTATACAAATAAAAATAAGTAGTTTTCGAACCGTCATCGAAGGCGTTCAATTTTATTTAATGACCCCTGTATAATTATTCGATTTGATCTATATTTCCATATGCACTCATTTTTTTTAATTATTATTTATTTTTTCTTTGACCATGACAAGCCTATTATGTCCTTATTTTAACTTCCCACGATCTACTTATTTACATTTGCCAGCAATGTACTTGCTTCAGTGGATTGATTCTCGTAACAAAACGTCATCGGTGTCGTAGCGACATCAACTAGGTATTTTCGTGAAATATTTTGTATAAAAAACATTCAAACGTGTATACTACTGTATACACCTCAGCAATTTTTCTACAGGATCGTTTTCAGTCGTTCATTTGACATTATAACAGTAAATAATTGAACTGTTTTACAAAAAAACTTAAACCGACTTCAAAGTACACTAAGAAGTAATCAAATCCTGATCTGATGACAATGGGACCAAACGGGAAATGTAACCTTCCAGAAAAATTTTTTTTTTTTACAAAAAACAACCTAATTGAGAACCTCCTCTTTTTTTTAATTCGGTTAAAAATACAGTTTAATCGTTGAAGTTTTGTTACGAGAATCGAGCCACTGAGCCGCGTCAGTGCTCGTTCGCTCTTTCACGTAAGTTTTTTTTACTAAATTTAAAAAGTACCTACTTTCAACACCATTCAAAAAAATTCAACTCAACCGATAGAAAAAGCAATGAACCAAATTACCCAAAGTTTTAATAACAATGTGCATCGATTAATTTTAACGTCGTCGTTCATCGTGGCCATGAGAAAATGTGTAGGACCGTACAACCCTTTTAAAGTTGTTTTTTGTAACACGTGTTAAGAAAGAGTTAATGAGTACCCCGGGGTGGTGAATGGTTAATAAGACGGGAGAGTAATTGGTGTCATTGGGTGTTACTTTAAAAAAATATGTTGAATTTATATAAAAGCAAAAAAAGAAGAGCATTGGTTTGAGTTTTATTAGAATCCAAAAAAAAAATATTTATCTGGTCTAACAAAACCTATCCATCTCATTACTAAACTAAAAAAAATATGGAACTTGGCACAAATTTTACACGCATAGGTACCTACCTATTGTCTATCTACAAAATTGAAATTTATCCTATTTATTTATTTTACTTATAAGCATAATGATGGAATATGAACCTACCTACTTAAGTTTCTAAGACTGTTTATAGAAGCAGAACAATTTTATTTTTAAACAGTAGTACCTAATTTTGACTTAATAATAATAATATTCAAGAAGATTTCATTTCAATGACGAGTTAATATTTTAATTTGTAGTTACGGTCAATAGATGGCGCTGTTTCAGATAAAATAACTAAGCCGTGTTTAGCGATAATTACGAGAACGAGGAAAACCTATAAAAAACCTATATGTAGATTATAGAATGAGAAATAAGGATAAATGTAACACATACAATGCATAGGTAGGTATGATCCTAAAATAATAACATAGGGAATGTACCTATTTTAGTTAGTAATAAATTAACAGCACTTATTTCTAACTTAGCAAATAGTAAATATCTAAGTACTTAACATACATTTACAAGAAGTATTATTTTTCCCACTTATGTATGATGATGGTTTTTGACCGCACTCAGTTTTCCCAAACGTCAAAAATGCTATTTATAAACAACAGCAGCAACCGCGATGATTATCAATTTTCATGACAGAATATGTATTATTAGCTTAGGACTGGTTATTCTATACGTAAAGTAGAATCGCATTATCTCTTCAACTATGCAATACTACGTGTAAATACCATGTAATAGTACAAAATTGCAACTTACCTTTGCCTTGAGAGCGAACACTGTGTTCCTCCTTCCATAGTTATTTGCGGCATAAAACAACACACCGCCGCCGAAAACACAAGCGCACGTGGTAAGAATTTTCTTAAAATTATTATCACACTTAACATGACTAAAATTTCTACTAAAAACAGGTGAAAAATTCACTTTTCGTAATAATTTGCACGAATTACGGCTTAACGTGGCCATGTTGGTAGAACAGCTGATTAGACGTGTGCGAGCGAGAGACAAATATTGCGAGAAAAAGATGGTAATCAGCGCATGCGCGGAACTTACAGGTTATACAGACAGACACAGATTATGGCTGCATTCCGAATTAATGATATAATCGCTGTAATCGATTTGAGCGTGCTTAAACCCGTACCGAATTGAGCAATAACAGATTACGATGTCCCGTGAAACGTCATAGATGACGTCATGATATCCGCCATATTGCGCTCACACCGACCATGCCCTAAACTGATATCACCGTGAGCGCTGTCAAAAGTGACAGTTAATTATTGTGTTTTTGGCAGAAATTCTAATAAGATTCTTGGTTTTCTATTTGGCAAAGATACTTTTTATGATTTTATGAGAGAAAAATAATAAACAACGCGAATATTCCTTTTTGCGAGTCAAATTAAAAAAGATCTAAGGAGTCCTAGCGCATTGTTAAATCAGATTTTAATTAAATTCTCAAATGTTCTGTTTTGAATACTGTGAGCGCGATAACGGGCGTTCCGAATTGTTAACAGTTCTTAGCTGTCAATATCGTGATATCTAACTCGGTACGCAAATTATTGCTGTGAGCACTGTGAGCGATATTATTTAATTCGGAATATAGCCTATAAGATGGAGAATAAATTATATTTTTATTTGTTGCAGTTTGTTGCAAAAGCACCTAAATATTTATTTAGGCCACAGACATATGACCAAGATTTAGGCTACCTAGGTAGGTATTTTTAATGATAAACTTAATCAAGGATGTTACCTTACTTACCTACCTACCTATAAAATATAACATCAATTTGGTTTTATCATGAACAAAATGTGGCTAATATAGTGGGTCGGAATTTGGACCGTGAGCTTTTGCCACCTTTGTAGGGTTCCGTAGCCAAATGGCAAAAAAACGGAACCCTTAGAGATTCGTCATGTCTGTCTGTCTGTCTGTCTGTCTGTCCGTCCGTATGTCACAGCCACTTTTTTCCGAAACTATAAGAACTATAATGTTGAAACTTGGTAAGTAGATGTATTCTGTGAACCGAATTAAGATTTTCACACAAAAATAGAAAAAAAACAAAAGAAATTGGGGTTCCCCATACTTAGAACTGAAACATTTTTTTTTTTAATAAAACCCATAAGTGTGGGGTGTCTATGGATGGGTCTTCAAAAATGATATTGAGGTTTGTAATATAATTTTTTTCTAAACTGAATAGTTTGCGCGAGAGACACTTCCAAAGTAGTAAAATGTGTGTCCCCACCCCTGTAACTTCTAAAATAAGAGAATGATAAAACTAAAAAAATATATGATGTACATTACGGTGCAAACTTCCGCCGAAAATTGGTTTGAACGAGATCTAGTAAGTTTTTTTTTTTTAATAGGTACGTCATGAATTGAAATTCATATCAAATACTCAGGTCTATACTACCATTTACTTATATACCTACAGGTTTGTACGGAACCCTCGGTGCGCGAGTCTGACTCGCACTTGGCCGGTTTTTTTATAAGTACCTATTGGATTCTCTAAAGCTTTTAGTGAAGAAAAACATGAAGATTAAAGCATGCTAACCAAATACTAACCGCCATTTTGTCTGAGTAAAAGTAATTTACCTAAATTCACTACTATTACTATTACCTACTCCTACTATTATTACTATATTTTAATCTTGATATCAATGCCTAAATTATTTTATTTCAGGTAGGTCAAATTCAAATTTCCAGCCTCATGCTGAGCATCCACCTTAAGGAGATATAATTATGGCAGTGGTGGTGACGTCGAGTACCGGACAAAGGTGGAGGGTTCGAATCCCACTAGGTATGAGCTTCAACTTTCGGTGAAGGAAAACATCGTAAGGACACTATAGCATGTTGCTGATAGGTATGACAGTGGGATGCTTTACGCTTGTCAACCAACCTGCCTGCACCAACCTTGGACAAATAGAGGTCGATAAGACGGCTACGCTATCATAGTTGGCATAGTTATTTGTTTGACAACTTTTACTCGGTTGTTGTCTGATTGACAACCTTTTATAGCAGAGCTAGAACCTACCACCTACTTTTAATCATTAAACACGTTATTCGGGGGGACCTATATCCTCCGCCAATGCTCTTCACAATCCTCCCCTTTTGAATCAGATGGTGTAATTCCTCAGATCCTAATCTGATTGGCAGGCAACATTAAGAGATGAGAATGTCAGCCCGTTAATCAGCAGGAAAGACCTACCGCAGAGTCCACAGATATTTATGCAATTATTGCGCCAATTTCGTATTTAGTTGTGCAATTAAAGTCGCATCCTGGTTGTTCATGAGTTGAACACCCGACCTAAATATTTCACACCATCTATTAATTATTTGCGTTTGCAGTTCGCACCGAACAATTCGCAACGCATCGTTTTCATTGTTGCCATGAACTATGAATGACCATTTCATTTGCAGAAATGATTTTATCTTGATTTATATGGCATGTGATGAATTAACAAACTAAAAATATTCCAAAAGAATAAATTTCCCTATAGAATTATCGGTTGATACCTATATAGCTATTTCTAAATTACACCTACTTAATTTTTTTTACAAATTATAGGTATTAGCCATAGAAATAAATATACCTAGAAAGAACGTCGCCATACTTCACGAATATATAAAACAGTCCAACTTTTGTAGGCTGCTGCGCGTAACAGCTACGTTTTACGCTCCCTCTGCGTCATTCTGCTTGTCATAGTGACGTTCATAATGATAGCAGTTGTTGAAATATTCCCATTAAAATCGGGAGAAATTTAAATATTAAACATTATTTTGCAATTTTATTTATTTTTATTTGATTTAGCCCCTAACAGTTAGGGGCTATTTTTATCGACGCGAACACTCAATCTGGATGTATCCTTAATCCAACCTTAATCAAAGGTATTAGCCAAAGATTTTCTTAGGGCATCGTGCCTCAAATTCTTTGGTATTAGAAAAAACACAGGCAAAAAAATAATAGGTAGGTAATTACACAGATTACAGAATAAGGCAGATGGAGCGCGATAATTACTTAGTTATTTCCATACCGGCTCACCGGCATAGAATGTGAAAGATGAACATTCATATAAGTAGGTAGTTACCTAGTAGGTAAAATACAATTTATATCGTTTCAAAGCAAAAAAAAAGTCTACTTGTAAGTAATCATCTGAAATGTGATACTTAAATTTTACCTTCCCCAATCTAGAACAAAAAAAAAACTAGGAAAATTGGGGTACATACCTCTACTATAATAATAATAACTATAAATAGTACCTACCCATTTTATCTACCCTCTATATAGGTATAGGACTATAATCTACCCATTCTATTTAAAGTTTAAGCAGAGTAGGTTATCAACAGTGTAGTTAGTTACCAGCAGAGTAGGTATTTTTCAGCAGCGTAGGTAGTTTTCAGCAGTCGGAAGTTTTCAACATAGTAGGTAGGTAGTTTTCAGCAGATCAGGTAGTTTTCAGCAGAGTAGGTAAGTAGTTACCAGCAGAGTAGGTAATTAGTTACCATCAGAGTAGGTACTTAAGTAGTCAAAATCAAAATGTCATTTATTCAGTTAAGACCCTGGTAAGGCACTTATGATCGTTAAGTTGTTACATATAGTTGAAATCAAAGAATTTAAAACGTCCAGAAGGATAGTCGCCTCTATGGCAACATGAAATAAACAAGCCAGAATTGACAGTATTTGACAGCCGTGCGCAGTACGAACTGAGAGCGATTTGCTCAGGGAGCCCCTCAAGCGGAGTGAAATTAAATGTCATGCTTTAGTAAGGCGGATTATCCATCTGGGTAGAGGCACGATGCCCTATGAAAATCTTTGGTTGAAATAACCATAAAAATTAAAAACACACTTTTTTTAAATACACATAAACTGATTGAGAAGACTCCGCCAAGAAACTCAGCAGCTTAGGTAGTAGTTATCAGCAGAGAAGATAGGTAAGTAGTTAACAGCAGAGTAGGTAAGTAGTTACCAGCAGAGTAGGTGAGTAGTTACCAGCACATATTAAAAAGGACTAAATTAGATCTGATGTTTTTTTAAACAAGTATTGTAGTAGGTACCTACCTAACTAGGTAGGTATAATAAGTATGTGCATTATTGTGCATAACCACACAGTTTCAACTTTTTTCCTTCTAGCATTTTTGTTTTTTTAAAGAATTCCTTCAAAGATAATTATCATAACCTAAAATTTTAAGGAAAATATGGAACTGTATTTGGCAAATTAACAACAGAAAATGTTTTTATGTTACTTATTCATACTGTACATTGATCCTTTGATTAAATAAATAATTACATATTAAGTACTTTACCTACCCAGTACGGCAAAATGAAATAATTTATTGCTTTATTGAACTAATGTTGAGAGAATAAAAATAAAAGAAATTGTTGGTAATGTCAAAAGAAACCTTTATTTAATTTTCACTATCCTAAATATAATTATAGCCTATCTTTGATAATTAACCTTCTTAGTAAATATTTATCCACTCATGCCTCTGTAACCTCCCCATGGCCAGTTTGGTCTTCTTCATCTCTCTGTTCAACTACTTCTTCAATAACATGAATCCCTTGGTCTGAATATTCTTGAGAAACATTACCTGTATCAACTTCAGGTGCATGTATTGTGTACATAAGTACCCTTTTCACAGCATCAGCATTATCATACATTCCATACTCAGCTTGCCACAGAATTGTTGTGATCAACTGCTGTAAGTTACCACGGGTGCGTGGAGTCTTAATCTTCCTAAGTTTATTTGAAACATATTCACCAAATACCGAGTATTCATCTTTTCTATCCGGCTCTTCATAGACTACCTTTTCTTTAGGTGCAACATAGAATCCAGGGAGACCAGGAGGAGATTGAATTTCTCTTTTAATCTTCTTGTACTTCATCTTCTTTCGCTTGGGTTCGTATGTTTCAACATGTGTGATATGGTACGGGTCTTCTTCAAGCCATTCTTCATCGGAGCCATTTTCTTTGTGCATCTGGCGCACTAAGTTGATGGTGGCATTGTGCTCCTCATCTTCGGCTTCCGAATTGTTCTCTAGCACATCAACCTGTAAACAATTTATGTTTCAGAAATTGGAAATACCAAGCAATAGTTATAAATTAACAAACCATACTAATACTAGTATTCTGTGGGATTATTCCTTGTTTACTTATTATAAATAATGTTATTTTTCTTCCCACTATTGAAATATCAAAAGTTACCTATATCTTTCAGTAGGTACCTACAATAATTTAATAACCATAATATTCATCTACACACATCCACAATATCACACTAGATCAAGACAAAGTTTTGAGTTTATTTTATGTAAGTATCGGAAAGTAGAACAAAATAATGATAACTAATTGAAGCAATAATAATAGGTACGGTACTTATAGATAGAGTGTGCCTTTCCTAGTAAGAAATTATCTTACGAACTAAAGAGGAAGAAAGAAAGGTAAACAAAATACGCAATTAGAAAGCAGACAACAGCTACATGACAAAAACCGATTCAAAACGAAATCCCTACCCTATTCCATTGATAGATCGAATGATCGAATAGCCTATTGCTAAATCTTAAACATAACCTACGTCCGACGATAATCCCTAATCGATATATAATCGATAGCGATTCGACATCGTCTGTTATCAATACGATAACGTGATAAGAATATAATAAGAATATTTTGTAGGTACCCGTTGGATTTCAATTTTAGGTATATTTCCTTCTGCATCTTCATTATCAACAGATACTGAATAACGTACTTTTTTTTTTTTGTAGCTTCTTGCATATTTTCTCGTCTTTGGCGTGGATGAGGTGGTTTCGTCTTCTTCTATGCGAAAATTTGACTCGTCCAAAGTACCATTCTGTGATAAGTCCCATTGTATCGGGTGCTTGTTAGTCAGATGCACTCTCAGGTTTGTCGTATTACCGAAATATTTATATTGAGTTTCACATAATTTACACAACACTGCAACGCATCTATTATTAGATTCGATTCGTTCGAAAAATCGCCACACTACTGATGAACATCTCTTCATTTTGGTATCGATTCTTGATAGTCAATTCGCCGCCCAAATTATGATGAAATAAACGATTGAATCGAGTCGAAAGTAACACGAGTTCGATCACTTCAACAAAATGGCGATTGAATGATGCCGGCCGTGGGGCGGGCAGGCAAGCAAAGCAAACATCGAGCGGCGAGCGAGCGAGCGGGAAACGAACGAACTTGAAACGAACGATCAACCGAGCAAGCAAGCTTCATTCGATATGCAATGAATGACGGACGAGACGCGTTAAGATAATTCAACATTCCAGACAATGCAAAATAGCTCTTAAAGTTTAGAGGCGAAAGGTGGCTATGACTGTTTTTTTAAAGAAGGCTAGCAATCCACGTGAGGCTTAGACAGAGACTTTAGATGTTTTCTCTCTTTTACACTTGTTGCCATTCTGATATAGCTCTCACACTTTGTTAAAGTTAAATAACAAGAATACCGAGGGTTACGTCACTATTCAGAACTACCAACCGTACAATGTTGTTTCGATCAATGAATGGCGCGTTCCATTTCCTATTAAAAAAAAGTAGAGATAATATTTTATAACGATATTTCGAGCATTCCTTATATTATCTAAAATCACAGACGTATGAGTAGTACCTACAAAACTCATACGTCTGTGTCTAAAATCTATATATATAAAAATCAATGCCTCTTTTCGTTGTAATTTTATAACTCAAGAACGGGCTCACCTATCCAAACCAAATGTTTAGGCTTTGTTCGGACTATTTAGTAGATGGTTTATGTGAAGTTTGCACATAATCGGTCGAGCGGTTCTTCATTTATCACATTTTTTGTAACAAATGTATTCAATAAATGGAGGATCTTTTTGTTAATGGGGATTTTGCTGTCAAATTTAAACTTTTTTCAGATGGGGATTGTGCTGTCAATTTGAAACTTTTTTCAGTGTTGACAGTACAAGCATGTTGTTATGTCATTCATTTCTGTCATTTCATTTTGGACGTGCTTCGAATAAGCTTGCAGCATCGACATAATATAATATAATATAACCTAGATACCCAATGCAGCGCCATCTGCCGGGCTGATTTGTGAATCTAATGTGATGGTTGAGATAGGGTAGGGTAGGAGAGTAGGGTAGGGTACGGTAGGGTAGAGTAGGGTAGAGTAGGGTACGGTAGGGTAGGGTAGGGTAGGGTAAGGTAGGGTAGGTATTTTACCGTTATTTAAAGCCCTGTCTTATACTATGAAAATCAGATAGCTGATATACTACATATCTATCATTAATATACATAATTACACCCAAAGTCGGGACATACAGACATGTTCATGCACACAAATGCATGTCCTGGCTGGGAATCGAACCCACGACCTGCAGCGTGATAGGTGGAATCTTAACCAACCACGCCAATTGACCCTTAATTTTTTATTCTTACTTAGGTACTTATCTTGCTTTTTGTGTTTATTTTTTAATCAAAGTAATTTTTTTTACAACTTCAAATTGCCTTGATATTTTATCTTCTTCAATAAACCAAAATCGTTTTGACTTTGAATGAGAATAGAACTTGTACGTAGTATTTATATACTCTGAGATAGAACTGAATACTTCTTAGTTCATCAAATGAATACTTACAACATGCAAAAGAAAAAGGGTTGGAAGGTTGGAAGATTTTAGTATGGAGCCTGGCATTCCTATCATTCCGCCATCTTGATTTTATTTCAAAATTGCGTCTACGGATGACTTAAATACATATTAAAATCGATAGCTGACATCAATATAATCAAGAAATGTTCTGTTACAAAACCTCGTAAATTGTAAGGCTTTTAAAGACTGTTTTTTGTTTTTTTTAACTGTAATTTATTGGCTATAGTTTTTGGGTGTAATAGGCAATTAATTTTGCATTAAAATATTATATTTTTATGTTTCTTAATAGTAAAACTTTAGTTGCCTATATCTTCGAAAAGCAACAATTTACGTGATTTTGTTACCGAATATTTCTTGATTGTATTGATGTCAACTATCGATTTTTAACCGACTTAAAAAAAAGGAGGAGTTTTTCAATTTGGTCCCATTGCCATCAGGTCAGGATTTGATTACTTCTTAGTGTACTTTGAAGTCGGTTTAAGTTTTTTGTAAAACAGTTTTCAATTATTATTAAAGTTACCAGTGGACGCCGTTTTGAAAAAAATAAACAATATGGTGGATGAGAGGAATGCCAAAATCTTCCAATCCCTTTATCGAAACAAAGATGATGATATAAATAAAAGGATACAACTTTATAGAATCATTTTTATTGTTTATTTGTCGGTATAAGAGGCTGTAAAAAGTTATTGTCTAAAAGTTTCCATCAATCTTTCTTTTGGAGAGAATTAAGTAGATAATGAGGTGAAATTTAAAATTCTACTTTAGAAACATCTAAAGATTATTCGAAAAATGTTTTTCAAATCAGAGTTCTAAAAAAAATTTATGGTACATATTATAAATGCACTAAACAAACACGAACATTCACAATAATTATTGTAAATAGGTATCGAAATTAATTAAGTAATACTGTTTGACTCCTCTTGACGTTCGTATTAAATTATTTAGTTATAGGGGATTAATAGTTTAAGATTTCACTGCTTAAAACACGTACGTTTCATTCATATGAATAAAAATCGTACTTACTCCACCATTGAAACATTCAACTCATTTTTAAGTTTAATATTCACTGAATAAAGGATGTTGCCCAAAATGTTAATTCAGTGAAATCCAAAGCTATAAGGGGTAATTAGAGACATGGGTAATAGTGAATAAATTATTTTCTTTATAATGTACTATTATATTATACGGTATGATTTATTTACATTTATTGTCTTTATTATATTTGTTTTATAATGGCTCTAATTTCACCTTCCCCTTACTCGATGTATGATGTACACAGAAACTGCAATGAAATTAACAAATGTGAATCGGTAGGTTTACCCAAACGGGTTGTAGTTATGGCACATGGGTAGTATAATAATGTTACACTCATATTTTTACACCATCTCTGGTACTATGTTAGGTAAACTCACTATCAATTCTTTTTTTCAATAAGCTTAATTCGAAGGATAATTTGTATTTAAAATAACAATGAATTGCTAATTGTTTCGAGCCGGTTTTGCATACTGCACTTATATTACTAATATTTATATTTTTTTATCTGAATTTGAAGCAATAAAAATATGTAAGCTTAATAAAAAAAGTAAAGAATTGAAATGAGTTCCTGAACACATTACCTCTTGCCATTACAATGTTATAAATAACGTTACAGATAGCAGATTAAAATCACCAATTTGGCAATAGTTTCATGTTTCTTACAATCTCTATTCAATATAAAAACTACAAAACTAGATACTGCAATGGAGAACCATTTTTACAATACCGAAATACTGCTGCTACACTAACATAAAGATCGATTGGTATTAATTTACAATACAATAACGAGTCAAGTATAATTAACAACGAATCAGTTAATCGAATAATTTATTGACTTACACGAAAGAGACAAGAAATCTGTGCGCTTATTTCTTACAAGCATACTTTTTAAAAGTGGTTATAGGATGAGTAAATGCCGCTCGGTACTGATTTCATGTCGCTTTCGTTTGACACCAAAAATATTTCTATAATACATACACAAATTATAATAAGAATATAAATAGATTCAAAATATTATTCGTATAACATACGTAGGTACATTCGTAAAGCTTGCTGCAAATATTCACAAAATACTTGAACTAGTTTGATCAGCGAACCACGAATTTGCTATTTGGATTTTGATTACCTATGTTTAAAAACTGTACAATTTAATTTATATTTAAAATAGTGATGTATGATTCTGGGAGTTTGAGGGGTAAAACGAACCATCTGAAATTGTATTTACAAAAATGGCCGTTCGCTGACTATCGTTCAAGAGTATCAGTACTATAAAATATACGCACATAATCAGAATGCGAGGGAACAACACTAAAGAGAATGTAATCGTATGAAATCCATTCAATTACAATATTTGCGAATGCCTCCATACACTCTATACAAAACGCATTACAAAGCAACATATTGTTACCGAACGGACTTATAAAATATAATACAATTATAAATTGGCTCACTAAAAGTAACAAGCGTATGACATCCTACATATCTACATTCGGTTGGAACTAAAGGGGACGAGAGAATAAAAAACATCAACTAAAACGTTAACAAAATACGACTTTCTCTATGGACAATAAATAAATTTACAAATTAGATACACGTTTTAAAACTAATTACTACTAGTCACTTCTTCGCCGTTAATGTTTATCACTACATTTTTGGACAAGTGAGGGCGAGCGGTCTTGTGCGGAGGTGGTACCATTGCGTAATTATAAATTTTAGTTCTTAATCCAGTTTTAACTGGTATAATCCATACAACCATTCTGGGTTCATTAGGCACGGTGTCACGGAGGCGGTCGTGGGAATGACATTATTATATCAGAATTATAATTTGTAAGTTATGAACCATCCGTACAGGGTCGCTCGCCTTCCAAAGCCGACTACAACTTAAAATAGAAGCATGCCGTCCGCCGCACTACGTTATCCTATCATAGCCTAGGCCGAAACCAACATAAACTACATTACTCAGTCCAATTTTCAGTCAATTTCTTAAGAAATTACACCTTGACACATCGTTCTAAGTACATAAACGTTTCGGAATTTCATCTCGGCACAAATTTACATGCAAATTATCATGGACGCTATAATAATATAGTTTATAAATTTAGAATATAAAAACTAGCATTTATTATTATTAGTATAGGAGGATTGGAGAATTAGAACGATATCTAATTTCTTAATTTGAATAAATGCTTTTTAGAGCACTTTGTAAATGTGGAAAATTACGAGTATTTAAGATTACTGGAGACATTTAATGTGTTTTCGTTCTTAACGGTCTCAACTATCGACTCCATTAACGTATCACTTAAGTTTAGTTCAATAGAAATATTAGAAATCAGCCATATAATGGACTACGAAGCTAAGTATACCACCAAAAATAAATAGACAATACGAACGATTACAGTACTAAGGAAATTTGTGTTACATGTTTATTGTCGAATTAAGAGATTCGTTCCGAAACGGTAAGTATTTAGGCTTAATTTTCATTGACAGGAATCTTTTGCCATCTCCTAGCACAGTTCCACCTTACCAAAAGATAATCTCGACGATTCAAACATTAATGTTACAATCGTTTTCGAATATAGTCAGCAATTATTATCTACGTTAATTTCATGATAAGTAACAGTAACTAACAATTGGAATCTTGCCGATAAACCTACGTTTTAAAGCGAACTAGGAATATAAATTGAGATAGATAATTTCAGTAGCTTTGGTAGAATAATATCATTTGTTTAATTGTTAACATGTATCAAATCTAATACTCTAATACACTCAACAATGGAGTATTTTGTTTCATACCTACTACGAGAAGAAAAGTGATAGTGAAGAATACAATTTCCAACAATAGCGAGTCACTGGTATCGACATTGAAAGGGAACACCATCATCCAAAGAGAGCAATGCTTCTTCGTCGAAATATATTTCAGGTGCTGTTCCGATCGATCGGAACGGCATCGAAAAGGAATGATATAGAGATTGTTGCACGTGTAAGTGTGGAACGGTGCTAGTGTGCGAGCGCAACGGCTGCCCCGACCGCGACCAGCGTTCGACTCACGCGCGTCCGACCGCCTCCAGCGCGGTCGCTGACCGAAAAAACTCTACGTCTGTCGTCGTGGACATCGTTGACATGGTGGACTCATCCCATGTCACTTCGGTCGTTGTCGTCGTCCCATTCTCGTGTTTTCTTCTCGTCTTCGGATGCCGTTGCTTCTTTTTCGGATTGTTAGCCTTCTTGTGCTTTCTCTTGTGCCTCTGATTCTGTTTTTGGACGCGTACGGCACAATTTCTGTGCCTGGGTGGGGGTCTTTTCAGTTTGCCACGGTGGCGTCGCGGCGGGCAGTGCGTTGGCTTTGCGCCATCCCATCGGTTGGTCAACGTTAGCGCGTAGTGTGATAGGTTCCCTAACGGTCGACTGACAGGAATTTGTGTCCGCCTCGCTTTACCCCTGTTGTCCAACGCCAAGAAGGTTTTCTTTCCGCTTCGTAACCGCGAATAAGTGTTGTAGTGGTTTCCCTCCATATGTTCCTCGAACACGCAATCGTCCGAGAGATCCTTCTGAAACAATGGAGAATTAGCCATTAGTGTTTGAATAACATAAGGAAATACACAGTCGAAATAATATTATAATACCGAAGGACAAGACGCCGAAAAGTTTCACCTGTACGCTTTTGACATACCGAAAATACGGACACAGCGTTTTGCATCCTCATTTATAATGCGGACAGCAAGGGAGTGGAACTTGCTGCCGCCGTCTTTGTATCCTGACTCAAAAAATATACGGACTTTCAAAGCCAGAGTGAATGTTCCTTCTGGGTAAGCGTGTTCTATCTTAGGCTTCGTCTTCGTCCCTTATGGGCGGGTCAGTGGCAAACGCAAGCCCATTTAATTTAAAAATACAAAAAAATATAGTTAAGACATGACGAGTCGAAGAAACCTAATTATAGGTATCTGAATGATAACATAATTTGCTTAGAATTCGATGGACGTTAAATAAGTGGTGCATTATTATAAATGTCTGCTGCTATACTAATAAACGAAAAAAAACTCTAATGAACTATACTAATAAATCAGCGTTTCCCTCTAAACCGCCAGACACTTGTTAGTTTAGGATTAGGCACCCTGCAATTATACCAAATAGAATTAATCGCCTCAATAAATAATCTCATACGTTTTCATAGCAAACAACAATCCTATATGGAATTGGTCTGACAATTTCAACGTTTAAATTGGGGCCTCCCTTTTAGGCCCGCCGCGCAGTATTGCCCCCGAGACAGTGCGCCGTTATACACCTAACGACCGGGTGCTCATGCCGCAAAACAAATTGGCTATTTTATTCATAAATATGTATAAATTGAATCGCTGTAGGGTGTACTAATGCCTCTTAAATTTTCTCGTGACTTAGAATACTGGGGACATTAAATTGAATCTATGGTTGCTGCTTACCGCTTTGCTGTGGGTGAAAATTATAGTCGGGTTGATTTATCGCACTGGCAATTTGAACTATCGGAAGTTCTTTAGTGTAACAAGGATAAGAATTATAGGCTATGTGTGCGCGATGTTTAAAAAGGGTAATTATGATTTTATATCATGTATTTTTTTTATCAAAGCATTAATTGAGAATTAGCCATTAGTAGATGATAAAATAAAATAAAAAACTTAAAAATAAATGATTATTCGAATGATTATTGACAACTAATAGTACAAAACTAATAAAATAATAATAATACAATACTAATAATAAACTGACGGGCCAGTTGGTTACGATTCCACCTATTGCACCGCAGTTCGTGGGTTCGATTCCCAAAAAGGACATGCATTTATGTGCATGAACATGCCTGTAAGTCCTGAGTCTGGGCGTAATTATGTATATTAAGTAAGTATTTAAAAATAAAAAGTATTATATGTAGTATATCAGTTCCATATATCTGGTTTCCATAGTTCAAGCTCTGCTTAGTTTGGGATCAGTGTGTGAGGAATGTCCTAAGATATTTATTTATTAATTCCTTCTAATTAACAAAGTATATTTAATGAAAGAAAGACCTTGAAATAGTTTTCCATATGATCTTAGGTATCAGCTGTACCTAGGTAGGTATATAAGTAATCCCTTACAGAAATAGTGACATATATGTTCAACATTAAATTAAATAACATAATAACTATTCAGCAACAATTATAGAATGTAATATCGTAAGAGCGGAAGCACTTGCTCATGATGTATACGATGATAATGTATCAGACATAAACCATGTATAAGTGATATGCTGCTTATAAAAAGGTCAACTACAATATTGTTTATTTTATTTTATACATAAAATTATTTAAATAATTAGTAACGAAACCAATAACAAGTATTCGCCAATATTTAACAAACTATGTACTTAGACAGAGTAGCTTTTGAAATGATTAAATACTAACTAATACACAAGATAACCATAACAGTTATAAGAAGAAAAGAAAAAATACAGCAACACGATTTTGAAATCACTAAATTACTGTTTTTAGGGTAAACCTACTTTTAATTTAATTTACTTTGCGATGTTTGAGAACCAAAGAATTCCAATACTAGTCTTAGCTTTATTGAATTTGAGCTATCAAAAATCGGGGTTATGGGGTAAATAGGGTTTTAGTTATTTTAACTTCATTATAAAGATCTACAAGATTTAACTTATTTATCAAAATGTTTCTACATATTGTTTATGGGGTTTTATATATCTTAACTTCATTATAAAGAAGATCGTGTGAACATATTTTATAATAGGTATATAGGTAGTAACAAGAAGGTAAAATATTATTTTAAGTCATAAAAGCTCCAATTAATTTGGTGGATCTATCATAATCTATGTTCTAGAGGAATATCAAGGGGTCCAAAAAGCTACTCAGGAAATATCTCTTGATGGAATTCATATTTAAAATCACTGTAGATCCTATATGTAGATCAAATCCGAATCTGTACCTGAATTAATGACGTTGTATGAAATGAGTAACCATAATGAAGTGTTTTTTTTTTCAAAAAATCTTCTGAAAAATCGGGAGATGAATTATATTCAGCAATATTGCTCTAGTGTTCTTACAACCCCCTAAATGAGTATTTATATTTACCCCTTAACATATACCTAATTAAAAGTTTTCTTAGCCGATGAGGGGTTTATTTGAACTCTTCTTACCCTAAAAGTAGTTAGGTGAAGCTAATAAGTTGTAATTGAGTTCAACAAGACAACTTCTGATGCGTTTTGGCTTAGGGCCAAAATATTTCTAGTTACCTATTACTATAATAGATCATATCTCTTCATATATTTTAATGCGAAACAAATAAATATTTCAACGTGTTGTCTGGCCAATTCCTAACTAAGTGTTGCCTGTTATGTAATGCGTATGTGTCTAACGAAATAAATTAAATAATACAAACGGTAGTGAATTTACCACCCATGGAGTGCACGCTGCTCGAGCGAGACAAATACGACTCTGACTGTTGCCAACTACAAACAAAAGATAATGGAATTTGGCCTGAATTTTACATTACATATAACTTGATAAACTGTGAAAGTTAATTAATAAAGACGTCTACGTAAAAAATACCCAGAACATTTTTAATTTGGCAGAAATTCCCTTATGTTGGTACCACTGTATTTTTTAATAACTTAACCGACTTCTAGATGTCGCTACTGCTTACGCGAAGAGTTTTTTCACCTACGAAGGGAGCGGAGACGGTACTTAGACATTAGGTTAATTCTGTGTGTTTGTTTGTGTATCAGACATACACAAACAAACCAACAGAATTGACCTACCAACCTATTAACCATTTCCTTATTATCTACTAATAATAAATTCAGAGTTACATTATAGCTCAGAGTAAATAAATACTACGTACAAATTTTGGTTAATAACAGAGACTTATTTAAAATATTATAAGAAATAAATCTTATACATAATAACAAAGAACTAGACTGTTGTTTGTTATATATACCTACATATTAAACATAAGTAAGGTTAGCATTATAATTATTTATTTATTACGATAACAATTAAAAATATTAAATAGGAATATCGGCAATACATAAAATATTGTTATATTATTAAATATAAACAATATTGTATGCTTTGATTTTATGTTTGAATGCACTAACCCAAATTTATTCCGCTAGATGTCGCTACTCGTATTAATAACTCGCCAAATTATTTTAGAACTTAGAGAATCCAATATTTTTAGAATCACAAGTAAATACTGGGTTATTTTGGAACCTCTAGCCAAATTTTCAGGACCACCTCTGAAATCTCGAAAAAGAATATACATTTTGATCGTACAGCCATGGGACTTTTTTTATGACAAGTCTTATTGTTTTTATAAACCTCAATTGTTTTATTTGAAATTAATTTAAAAAGAACATCCCTTTAGCAGATATTGTGCTATGGACCTTGGATAACTGGTAAACTTGGATAATAATATCATATACTTAGTTGTTAATAATATAGGTACTACGTAACGTACCTCAATGATATTTTTAGTAATTAATTAACCGTACCTACTATAATTAAGAGGTATAGTTTGGATGTAGAGGGTAATCATCAGACCATAATAATTTGTCAGTGTCTCGACCTGGGGAATTCTCTACTATCTGTAACACAGGTTGAATCCTAGCTCAGAAGTGGATGGTTACCTGGTCGCTAACACTAGATGATTATTCTCACTGTACATGTTTTCCATCTAACTAAAATAGCTGTAGGTATTTACATTTATTGTTAATAAACGATTTATTATTATTATTATTATTATCTCTCTGAATCGATTCTGAAAATTATTTCACTAATAGGAACCTAAATGTATCCCTGGGTGCTATTTACTTACTACATTTTATCCCGGGTACGCGGCGGCATATATTATAGCGAGCCGAGCATATTTTATAATTACATAGATATTTACGAATTCACGATGAATATATTCTGAAGCGCTCGTGGTGTAGCATGATAAGCTGTTCTTAATCGATCGGCAAGTTAAGCTACTACCGTCGTGGTCGGTACTTGGATGGGTGACCGTCTAGTGGTATTTCAATTCGAGCGTTTCCGTGCTTCGGAAGGCACTTAAAGCCGTTGGTCCTCACTTAATTGTGATAGTCGTTAAGATAGTTGGAGGCCTACTAGGCGGCTTGAAACTCCAACAGTAGGTTGACCGCTAGCCTACCTCCACCGATCCGCAGTTGGCACGCGTGGTGGAGTATCTGCCCATTCCCTTTCACCCTGATTTGTGAAAGGAGGCCTGTACTCAGCAGTGGGACATTATAGATATGATGATATTCTGAATATCCGATATTCATTAAAATTATACTTCACTCTAGTTTGCCATTAAATAAATCTAACTTACGGGATCCCAGGACCTTATCAGCAATAGATAAAGATAACCGTTACTAATAGTTCAATTAAGACAGGTGCGCGCCAAATACATTATCGTCAATAGAGTTGCACCCACGTTCCCAATGTCATAATATATCGAACGTTATCTTATCGGCAAACTATTAGACCCCCATTACGAATAATAGCTACAGGACCCTAGTTTAGAGTTAAAGGGAAATTGGTTCACAGCCCCATAGCCTCAATGGTGTGAGAATTAGGTGAAGATAACAATTTAGAGATTGATGATTGACGATTTGAATATCGATAAATACCATCGATTTTTTTGTCGAGTTAGTTATAATCGATTAAATTCTGTGACAATTTAAAGTACTTACCAAGTAATGAAACCTTTTTATATGGCCACGAAAAGGGTATATACACGCGAAAGAGGTGAAAACTACATCCTACAGACTCTTTATAATATGTTTCGGCTCCAAATAAATTACTCAAAAATTCATACCAAATTTTTGCTTCCAAGTTTATTGAATTAAAATCATAACCAACATGTCACCGCTCAATGAGTGTCATTATCATTTTGCGTCACTTGCAATTTTCTCTTCCGCGATCTGTGCGCCTGGTACCAAAAATGTGGATTACTTTAATGGATTACTCTTTCCGTCACACGTTGTATAATAAATTACAATTTATTTACATTCTTTCTGAGAGAGGTGGAGCATAGCGTTTATTCGCTCAAAGAGCACCTCGACTGGGGAAGTACCTCCACCTTACAGAATACCGCAGCCAAATAACTTTATGTTGTGTAAAGTTGTGTTCCTGCGCGTGAGTAAGGTCGCCAGAGCTCATTGGGGAGGGGGGAAAGGTCGGTAACGCGTGAGTGATGCTTCTTGTGTTGCAAGCGTCCATATGGCTACGGTAACCGCTTACCATCACGCGGGCCGTATGCTTGTTTACCGACTTAGTCGTATAAAAAAATTAAAAATCTCAAGTAACTTTACTATTAAGACATTGGAGGTAACACAAAGCAACAAACATACACACACATACACAGTGCTTCTTTTTTGTAAATCTTTAGAGATAATCGGGTATTATTGAAACTGGAATATCGAGAGCTTTGCATTTTAAGTGTAATTTATACTGTAGCCACATAAAAATAGAACAAAAATCGTTATTTGTCGTATTCACACGACGGAATTAAGATCGTCGCAAATTATAATGCCCATGCGAAATGTTGACTATTTTAATGTATCATAAAACAACATGTTTGGACACCTCTGATTAAAGAACGGGCCTAATAAATATTAACAACAACTGAATAAAGCTAATCCTTAACTTTATGTGAAAGCTTGACACGTGTACAATTGAAATTTCAAATGCGTAAGATCTACGATGGTTTCGAACGCGGCTAACAAGATTATTCTAATTTCCATCAACATGCAAATATCAATATAATATTTACATACATTTTCTAATCGATAAATCGTGCCAACCTTACAGGTCAAATATTTTACGATCGTGGAACTATCGATGGCGATGATCGAGTATCGATACGAGATGCGACACTAGCACGAATACAGGGTTATCGGATAGGATCTTTATAGACTAAAAACAATCGGTAAAGAAGAAACATTTCGTGGTCCTTGTATAGGATTCAATATGGTGAAATTAAATTTTATTATAGTTATTGACATGTCCTTTCTATATGTCAATAGTGTATGCAATATAAAAGACTCTATTTTTATAAACCGTGACATAATTTAACGGTTCCACGGCACTTTTGAGACATGGATCCAAATTGATGCAATACATTCCTTTAAAAAAACATAAATTCAAATAATACCTAAGTACTTGTCAATTGAAGAATAAGCTCGTTCTTAATTTAAGATACCACCGGTGAGCCCGGTATCTGGATGGGTGACCGCCTAGTGGTATTTCAACTCGATCGTTTTCCGTGATTCGGAAGGCACGTAAAGCGGTTGGTCCCAGTTATCACTTAATTGTGATAGTCGGTAAGCTAGTTGGAAGCCTGTTATACCACTACTAGCCTACCTCCATCTATCCGCAGTGGGCACGCGTGATGTAGCATTTGCCCTGTATGTAGTGTATATTCCCTTTCACCCTCATTTGTGAAGATGATGATAATTTAATATACAAATATGATGATGATACGAATAAAAAAGTGAGCTATTATAATTATATTTTCCTTCATGGTAAGCCACTAAAGTTATTACGTCATTGTCACTTTGGTCTCAGTTGATATAAAGTTATTCCCTATTACACGAGGGCGTGGGTTCAAATCGCTACACGACGCATGTTTTCTGGACATTAGCATGTTAAACGCATGTTTATAACTTGTTTCGTATATTTTTTAGATAAATCCTTGTGAATTACTTAATGCAAGGAATAACATGCATAGGGTTTCTTCTTTTGTTGTATGTGTATTGGAACCGCTCGTGGTATTAAGGGTGAGGCCGGTACCTTGATAGGAGACCGTCAGCCTGAGCGTTCCCGTGCTTTGGAAGGCACGTAAAGCGTTGGTCCCGGTTATCACTTAATTGTGATAGTAGTTAAGCTAGTTGGAAGGCGAATTGAAAACTCCAACAGTAGGTTGACCACTAGCCTATCTCCAATCCACAGTGGGCATGCGTGGTTGAGTATCAGCCCATTCCTTTTCACCTTCACTTCTGAAAGGCGGCCTGTGCTCAGCAGTGACATATTATAGGCAGTTGATGATGTTTGTATAACCTATAACACGCACGGTGTAGGGTACTACAAAGTACCCGCCTGACTGGCTACCAGCCTCTGGTTGAAAGTCTGTCACTAAGCTATCGGTGTGTTCTGATCCGTTAGCAGCACTTGAGGGCTAGTTTCTTATCTAAGCTTTAAGGGGGTGTCCATTAAGTACATGAGGCGATTTTGACGATTTTTCGACTCCCCCTCCCCCCTTGGTGAGATGTCGTGAGATTTAGCTCATTTTCGTTGTATAATCAAGTTATTTATCCTCAGTCACTTGACTTGCGGTTAAATAATTGAATTGTTTTAAATAAAACTTAAACCGACTTCAAAGTACACTTAGAAGTAATCAAATCCTGATCTGATGACAATGGGACCAAACGAGAAGTGTACCCTTCGAAACAAAAAAGACATTTCCAAATCGGTTAAAACAGAGTTATGTGGTAACAAACATAAAAAAAAATACAACCGAATTGAGAACCTCCTACCTTTTTTGAAGTCGGTTAAAAATAACAATAGATTTCTATTGTTTTCCTCGCCCGCGCGGATCGCCAAACAGTCAAAGGATTAATAAATGATGTCCTAGTTCCTAACAAAAACATGTATAACATTAAACAAACTCAGTACCTGTCAGAGTATAATAACAGATAACGGTTAAATGTAAAGTGAACTTTAAATATATTAGCTGAAACTCTAATTTACACTTACCGAGCATTATTTACACAGTAATAAATATGTCAATTACAGTAGTCTAGCCGAGACAGATTTATATCCGGCAAAAGATTTAAGTGCATTACTGAAAAAGTAGACTCTAACAGAGAAGGTACACATAAATTCGGTACGAAGTTCTAATCATATCATATTATTATGTAGTAGTTAGTAATTTGCAGTTTGGTTATTCGCTATAGTTGGCAATTTTTAGGGTTCCGTACATACATATGTTAAACTATGTTACATAATAGTTTAACATAAAAATGTTCAACTATTATGCTATAGTAAAATGGGGGCTATTTGAGAAATAGGTATTTGGGAGAAAAATCATGTCCAAGGACACATGTAAAGTTATTAAGTAATGCCAAAATACGTAAACGAAAACATGTAATAAAATGTCAAATTAGCGGGTGTTGGTTTGTGAATGAATTTAAATTTCCGCTCATATTAAGCCATTTATCAAAATGAGTCGCTTACGAAGACAAATACAGTTTAAAAGGGTGTAAATTAACCGTGAAATAACACTGACCCGTCAAAAATAAAACCGATACAAGGATGTTTGCATTTGTTTCCTTTGCTTATTCGTATTTCGAAAAAAAAAGCAAACGACAGCCGGCGGCGGCGGCGGCGCCCGGACAAATCGGAACGTGACACATTCGTAGGGTTGCGACCGCGTATCGTTAATTTAACGTTTCCGAGAAATCGAGTCTCTGAGATCAATAAAAAGATCGATGTGACCAAACTGCATCACTTCCAAGTATTTTGATGGGATTCTGTCAATCTTTTTCCCGAAAACTGAGCGGTTTTGGAAGTTTTAAAATGTTTTCGGTCTAGCATGTCGTCTGGATATCTAGTGTTAATTTATACGAATGCGGCACCTCTGTTGTTTTCGAAGTTCCAAATATCCTTTTTACTTCTTTATTTAATTAATTCACACCATTGCTTTGCTTATGCCATTTTTTTGACAGAATCAAACGTGGAATAGCTAAAATTCTGTTAGTCTTTATCTGACACGTGATATTTTGGTGATCGAAAGAGTGAGACGGAGGACACTATTACACTGATTTAGTTAAAAAGCGATTATGAATAATAATAAATTTAAAAATCAGATGAGTGAAGAATGCACCAAAATATTGATTTATGTGTGTATCTTTCAATTTCTTATCCAAAATACCAATGATCAATGTCCTAAAGTTGGGAACAAAATAAAATGCCGCAGGCACCCGGAGGTTAATAATGTCGTTATTAAATCACGGAAGAAAACCATAACGACTATATTAAACCATGTCCCAGTTTTTTATTAGATAATAATCATTATTTAGGCACAATTATAATATCACAATGGCTGACATTTAACATAAAATGTATAATGCTGCATGAAAATTAAACATTTTAATCATATTATTTAACTAAACATATGAAATTATGGCAGTACTTAATGATAGGTTGTTAAAAACAATGTTTTTGCCGTGTGTCTCGCGCGGCCTTTGCATTATTCATCTATAGACAGACAGGCCGCGTTATGTTCCCAAAATGTCGGCATTTACTTTTAATCTGATTTAAATCGTGATTTATTATGTTCTAATACTTTAAATTTAGAATGTCTCTACACTAACCAGGCGGCTCATAAATAAATTATTGTTAATAAATAATATTTAAGTTTAATATTAAGCAGAATAACATGAAAACGGTTTGATAACGTCAGAACTTTTGAAATTTCAATGCAATCTCTGGCAATAGTTTGCACAGTGTTCCTTGTAAATTATTACAAATATTCTATCAGAAATAGGTAAAATAATACTACCTGTATTTCATATAATATAGTATGCTACAGTAACAAAACATCGAATAAGTTGGCGGTCATACATTTACGATTTGCTTTTGGCAAATGATTTTTGAAGCCAAAAATTCTGCATTGACACGTAAAGTTTTTTTGTCTATTTTAATGTAAAAATATCTTGATAAAACACATTTCGTGTAAAATATTTTTAAATAATATATAATACCCTACCATAATAATTACGGGTATTTTTTTTTTCGATTCAGGGCCGTATCGAACATCTTGGCAACACTGAGTACGATTCAAATTGTGAACAGTTTTTATTTATCCCACCAATGTAGTGCCTAATTTTGATTGCTTTTTCCTTCTAACAAAAGGTATAAAACTAAATTAAAAGATAAAAAGTTTACGATCCGATATAGTGTCATTGTCGCCACTAACGCTCACAGTTTATGGGAATTTAAGAACTCCCATATTAGGTTGCTTTTGCTTTCTAGATTAGAACAGAGTCATTAGTGGAGAGGGGTTACCAGTAAAATGTTTTTGTAAGTTACAAAAAAATATAAGGAAGTTAAAAAATAGGCAAGCACCATACCACGCATTAATTTGCATGATAAATATATGCTATACTCTTATATATTTTTTTATTGTAATGTTAATTTCAGAATTTCTATGCAGACGACCAAGACCTAAGAACACTGTGTGATAAGTTCTATGAATGATTTTAAAGCACATTTGGCATGGTCAAGTTACAATATGCCAAGCACCTATCGGTGGTGACTACTGGCATCTGGACTTCCTGCCTTTCGACCACATCATCACGTACCACTAGATTTGTTGATATAGTTACATGTTTTAATGATTAAAAAAAACCTGGCTAAGGTTACTATATAGGAAACTACATTATAGAAAAAAATACATCCAGTACTATCATCGCAGAGAGCATTACTATATCATCACTATATAACATAATTTTATTTAAAATATCTATTAAATCGAACCTGATATCCAAAAACTCGATATCATTATTAAATTTATATCGAACTTTAATCTCCTAATCTAGCTGCGACACTCGTAAACCGGGTTCCTCTCGTCCTTTCGGAAGAAATGCCACAGATAATAAAAATGCAGTAAAATATGTGATCGTCAATATTGTTGAGACCCGACACGGTTTTTTAGATCGTGATAGTGGGTTTCATGTAAAAACAGTTGTAATTTTTACGAGCAATGAAACACGTATATAAAATTAACGTTTCAGTTGGTGCTACAAGCAGCATCTTGTTTTAACTACGTACTTTGCATTATACAAATCGTGTACACTAAAAAAACAATTTTCAAACATTAAACGTCAAAACGTCGATATAAACTACCCTATAAATTAAATCATCCCCAAAAAAGTTAAATTCCTCAGGACAAAATCAAAGGCCATAAATATGGCGTCGTATTAAAACATAAAATAGGGTAAACAATCGTAAATAAAAATTACAACGAAAACACACAATGGTATCGTTAATTCAAGTATAAATTATGTCTAGTTTGTGGGTCCTTCTTTACACTTTTTTATGCTTAAATTTTTTGTTGTCGCAACACTGGCGGCGCCTGTGGCGCGGCGAAACCCTTTAGTCCGAATTTAAGATTCGAACTGTTTTTTTTTCAAGTTCCTATTTGGATGTTGCTATCTTTGAAACGGAGCGAGGGTTATTAATCTGTTTCTGGCCAGTATCAAAAACGCTTAATATCGTTGAATGTAAAAGAGTTTTGTCTACATCCATTTTAGTAGCCGAATAGTTTAGTGTCGAGTATTGGAGCTATAATTTAACTTGGAACTCTCTAGAAGCTCTATAAAGAATTTATTTAAACTGAGGTCCAAAAAGCTTTCTGTACTTCTTCTTCATAATTATAAACTTTTAAGTCATAGTTTTAAGAATTCCAAATATCACTCTTCCGTGCGCGCAATATGCCCGAAGATTTCTCCACGTACTTATAAATGACGAAAATTGCATAAAATATATTATTATTCATAATTGCCTGTGAAGACCTGTGAATGAATTATTTCATTTAATTTAATCTTCATATTGTAAATAAAAGTACTCATCGCGTGTTCAGACTTAATCCAGGATTGAACTTATCATTGTTCTACTTAACATCAATCCCGTATGAAAAAAAGCTGTAAAAATAATGCAAGGATTCCGACAATTGATTTTTTGTTTCATTTTCTCTAGTCACTTGCAGCTGGAATGATTTTGAGCCTAGTACACTCTAGAGCTAAATTTAATACATTTTCAAACTAGAATATAATACACAATAAAATGCTTTCGAATATATTTATTTTTTCAGAATCGAATGTTAGTCAGACGATAGACAAGTGACACAGATCCAAAGTAATTCTAACACAATTAAAAAGATCCCACGGTGCTCCCGTTATTTTTAGAATAAGGACATTGATATACTGAGAGACTGGGAGAAGGGGCTCGGCCGGTAGGACATACTATTGGTACTGTTATAAACGAAAATGAAAAGTAATAAATAAAAAGAATATGGTTTATTAACTGATTATTTAAATTGACAACTGGTTTACTGTATGGCGAATGGAATCAGGAGTCAGGTGCCAACCGTGAGAATAGGAAAACTCTTCAATTGAGAAAGACGAGGAGTGTGGTAAGTATACATAGATATACTATAACTGTAAGCTTGATTGTTATAACGAGTGTTAAAATACAAATTATTAGAAATACTTGTTACCATTTTTCATATATTAGGACCTATGTTGAAGATGCCGGATACGAAGGGCTATTGTTCTTACTTTATATTTGGGCCACATCACAAGAAGAAAAAGGTATAGGTATAATATTTTTTAACTATCCTACTGCTCTTCGATTTCTTCATAAATCTGGCTCAACGGCTGCAGCTGGCATATAGTAAATGTCATTTACTACCCCGCATTACGGTTTTTTAATTTCTCTCAGTGTACCACAGACTGCGCTATCGGTAGCACAGCACTATTTTTAAGAGGAAGCTCTGACAACACAGATTATGAATGATCGATATACCTACTAACAATGTAACTTCACTATTTTTAGTACATCCTTAATGTTGTATGAATAAATTAATACAAACAAACATGAATAATGAATTACTTGATTGCCTTTGACTCTCTTTCCGGTTACATTTTATATGATTAATACCATGTTATTTTTATAACAAGAAATAGTTTCGATGGCAGCCTAAACTTAGTAGGGAATACGCGATGTACCTTTTATAATAATAATAATTTATTTTGCAGGAAATGTGTTATAACAATACGTATATCTAATACATGGTTCTCCCCTTCCACCAGAAACTGAAGCACGGTATGCCCAAACTTATATCCAAAAAATCAAAAAAAAATTATGTGACAAATTGAGTAAACTCCTCCTTTTTTTTAGGTTATAATAGGTTTATGATGTAAGAAGAAAAATAAACTATGCAGTTGCAGCGGGGGAAGGTAAGGGTAGGTAAAATGTGTAGGTATTTTACCTACTTACCCTTCAATTCCCAGAATTTGGCCCAAGCTCGAAATTTCATACTAAAGAGGTGTTTTCAGCCAAGATTTTCTCTTCTTTGATGATAAGCAAACAATTTTGTGAATTCACATGGCAGTATCCAATAGGCTAATTTATTTTGCTATTTATACAGTTCCTTTACCAACATTAATTGTCTATATATTTCAGCAAATACCTAAGTTGTAGTCGGCAAACAAAGGCTCATAAAGGCGTCTGTCTATAGACTGAAAGTTTTAACAACAAACTTTCCCTTGGCAAGTAAAAGTAAATTAACATTAGAAATAGTCGGTGAATTCCTCGGGGGATACGAAATATTCCAACTATTCCCTCCATTTGCGTTATAGAATCTTCAGCGACACGGATTACGGGTGGACTGGATTGTACATCGAATAATTAATTTAAGATGGAATGGAATGTTAAAAATGTAAGCAATGTTACAACAAAAAGGAAGAAAAAATTATAGTGATTTAAATGACAATAAAGTGATCTTGTAGAAGGAAAGCAACGACATAATTCTAGAGTAACAAAATTGATTTGTCAAGTGCGTAAAACGTGGCAAGTGTTTTCAGCACTTTCAGACCTTATGGGGGACAGGGCTAATGATATGTCTAGAATAAGAAGTTCGCGTGAATAATTTCAAGTCAATAGGCGAGCTAGTAACGGGCTATGCTCAGAATTTAAATTCGCGACGAGGGTCCGTAACAAGGCGACATCGAGACATTTGACGGATATAGCTGGTAGACTTAGCTGTAGTCCTAATGAGCAAGCCACATCACTCCAAGAGTCGAGATGGGGATTACGTACCGAAACCACTAGACCAGGTATACCAAAGGCCTGGTCAGAGTCCCTTGCAGCCGCTGTTCGTAAACGGTCCAAGATCGTTCGTTGTGGAAACCAATGGGGAGGCCTATGTACTAAATGGACATACTTGGGCTGAATATGATGATGATGAAATGTGTGATTGAGAACTTATACAAAGTTTAATTTTCAATGCACATCCATAGTTTACGAGTCTATGTACCTACGCAATACGTAACCGAAACCACTTTGATTTTAACCCGGGATGGTTACGCGCTTCGAATTCCCGACCAAAGGGTGAGACAGGGTCAATGATTTCTAAGCTGTACTTACTACAGAAATATCTTAATTATTCGTGTATCTAATACTTATACCTACGTAACATGTGTAACATTGTGGTAACGTTACTTGATTTTATCCTTTACTCAAACCCATTCAATGACATCGCGTCGGTAAGTAAAGCCTAAGATAATCTATGGGAGCACCATTCCTTACACGTCATTGTCACAGACAATTCAGCAGCATTAAAACAGCTGTCAACAAGAAAAATACATTCATACATTTCTCAAGCAACACTACATCATACGAGTGTGAACGCAACCAAAAGGACGAGGGAATAGAAAAATAACCGCCCCGAAACAATTTGCCTCGTATCTACTTTAGGCCACACATCCACATATGACAAATCGATGCTCGCCTCAAGCGTTAATGAATCGAGAACTTCCTGATTAATGGTGTCACTTCACTCTTATCGCCCCGTTGTTTGTGTAGCGCCTACTTAATGGGATCACCCCAACACTAGCAATCGTCCAAAGAGACAAGCACTCGGCTGCACTAAAAAGGCTTCGTTCCATAGCTCGATTTAAACTGGCTGGATATAAATGTGTTCCCAGCTTTACGATTAGCGGGTGTAGTGTTTTGATTTTTGAATTGCGTTCCATTTTTCAAAATGTGATTCCGTTTTTGAATTGATACGGCTTCGAAAGAAGCTCGCTGTGGGGTGGTGTGACAAATGTAACGATAGATGATTTTAAGTGCAGGGTGCACTTAATGCTCTATTTGTTCAAGGAGGCGACAAAATGTATTTTTTTTGTCACCTGAATGATTCAAACTAAAACTTTATAATAATCTTAGCCTATAAAAACGTAGATCTTGAATGTAATTTCAAAAAAATGTTACGACAACACATAGGAAAATTTCTTAGATACAGAAGAAAATGCTTTGGAGCACAATTGTTACCCGTTGATGCAAAACAGATTTGCTGTGTATAGGCCTGTTTTTGACCACAATATCACCACGGTAAGTGATGATGTGGCCGAAGGTGGTAAGCACACAAAGCCTAGAAAAATATAACAAGTTTATTCTTATTTTGACTTCAGCGGCGTATGTTTGCACAACAAGAAACGATATTTGGTTAATCACTTAACATAATAAATACAATAAACAAATTGAAGTCGGCGCACAGTCTGATTTAGTGGAAAAATATATTTCCGAGAGGAAAATATTGTTGGAAAACAAAAACAACATCATTAGAGGGAGACGTCGCCCCCCACGAAAAAGGGCGCAAATCAAAACAAAGGACACGCTAAATGCATTTCGCGATATAGAGATATCACTTGCGATGTGACGGCTTGTCTTTATGTCAGTTTTTATTTGAGTCGCCATTTATTATCGATTTCTACGGGTGAGATTGTTCGTAAACAAAAAACAATAATTGAACCGTTTTACAAAAAACTTAAACCGACTTCAAAGTACACTAAGAAGTAATCAAATCCTGATCTGATGACAATGGGACCAAACGGGAAGTGTACCCTCCAACCAAATCCGGAGTTATGAGGTAACAAACATAAAAAAAAAATACAACCGAATTGAGAAACTCCTCCATTTTTGAAGTCGGTTAAAAATGGGTGTTGTATTTACTTTTCATGATAAATACAAAACAATAACTTAAGGTACATGCAGCTCGTTAGTGAAAAACCTTCTGGACTCGTTGGTTGGCCCTTTATGTAATAAATAAAAACCTGTCGAATAAATACGGTAACCCAATGTCTCTTTTTAAAAGATACTTATCAGACCATGCCCCCTAAAAAGGAAGCTAAGCAATATTGCTAACGCCATTCATTTTTTCGAATTTAATGCCGATCTTATGCAATTCATCAATTCCAAATCTTTCAATGAATGGAATTGTATATAATGAGTAACTATTTTACCAAAAAATATTGGAATCACTTAGGATCTGCCGAGAATTCGAAAAAATGAATTGCGTAGCAATATTGCTTTAGCTTCCTTTTTTGCCCCCAAAGAAAAGAGATCATTTTAAATTATTTTTAGTAATAAAAGGACATGTTATAAAACAATTGGGTCTACTTATATAATCTGAGAAGCGCATTGAAAATAATCACAAAGATTACATGAGATAAAAAATATTGGAAGTATTATAATGAATTGAAGCGCTCGTGGTGTAGCATGATTAGCCGTTCTTAATCGATCGGCAAAGTTAAGCTACGTCTGTCGTGGTCGGTACCTGGATGGGTGACCGTCTAGTCGTATTTCATATGGAGCGTTTCCGTGCTTCGGAAGGCACGTAAAGCCGTTGGTCCCGGTTATCACTAAATTGTGATAGTCGTTAAGCTAGTTGGATGCCTCCTAGACGGCTTGAAAAATTCCAACAGTAGGTTGATACCACTAGCCTACCTCCACCAATCCGCAGTGGGCACGCGTGATGGAGTATCTGCCCATTCCCTTTCACCCTCATTTGTGAAAGGAGGCCTGTGCTCAGCAGTGGGACATTATAGGCTGATGATGATGATGATGATGATTATAATGAATTATAAAATTAAATATTTTATTACAACGGCGTACTTATGTATGACTTAAACAGTGTAAAAAACCGAATTATAATTACATATTAGAGAAAAAAAAGCTATATTACAACACCTACAGTAAGTTGATATATAAAAGTAACACAATAATACCACCCACATTCAAACGACTCCCAATTTGAAATAGATCACACGTCAAACATTTCAATTAACAATAGCCCTTAGTATTGCTACAAAAAATGCTATACAGTCATACAAAAACATACAAACATCTCTTTACATTCAAACCTGTCGTTCGCATCGAATATAACCCTTATTCCGAGCCCAATAAAGAAAAACAACGTTTTCAAAATGGTACAATAAAATTGTGAACACACCATGTAGGCGTCATTCATTATGAAGCAAAATGGGTTTTTTATTGTATGAAGTCATAATAAATATGTGTATGAAAGGGATTTTCGAGTGATCTTTTTTTTTTAGCGTTTCTATCGATCAAATTGTTTGATTGATCGCTATCCTATGTGGTGAAAGTCACGTGAGTCTTTGTTGTTACCGACTAATACCGACTTAACGCTAGTAGATTAGTATCTTTAGATCCGACTCTTTTGGCCATAGCTTGAAAATCGAAAATTGTATAAGATCACACATGCCTTGAAATTTGGTCCAATGCCATGACGAAGGTAAAGGTGCAGGAAATTTCGTGAGGTAAAGTAAATAACAAAGTATTTTTGAATAATAAATCTAAGAAACATCGCGAATGTGAGATAAAACAGATTATACTTTACTACATTCTAAAGTTTAATTAATAAACTAAACACTTGTCGATAGATGACAATATATTGAGTTAGTTTTATACTGAAAAGCGGCGCCCCGGAGTGCAGCCCGGACTGGACCGGAGCAAGGAATTGCGTTTGTATTGGCACAGCATATTTAATAGTACTACGTACAGAAAACCCACTTCGAAAACGATATTTAAACAAAAATCGACTCTTGGAACGACAGAATAAAGCGCAATCCAGTTCGCGCAGCGCTGCGCGCCTAAAATTATATTCACCTACAACTTCCCTCTCTTTCTATCGTATAACTCTATCCTGTATGACGCGGCACGTGTTACGGTAGGGTTGTCTAATGACGTATTATGAATCTTCAATATTTCCTTATCGCCTATGTATGTCCTATTACTATTCTCTGTGTTTATTTTATTTCTATGCTATTCTCCTTTCGTGAACAATGACATTTAAAATATCCTAGCTAACTAGTATTAGATCAGAAAGTTATTTTAAAATGTCTACATACTTTAATCTAAGTTGTTAGACCTATACGTACTTTGTATACTGAATGTGTATTCTGTCTACGAAATTGAATACAACTATTTTGGGGAAGGGTTTTAGTAACATACATGCTTATCAAATCTGGAATGACTGACGACGCGACAAGAAACGGCACGATTACCTAGTCCAGTAGCCGTCAGCCGAAATTCACAATATTTGTTCTTAATAATCTTCATGTTGATTAAAGAAGTTTGTTATATAAAAATTAATAAAGAATTAACCAAAAAAAGGATATATTGAGTTACTTACCTACATAACAATAAGAATTGTTAAATTTTTCTGAATATTGTTCTACTGATTTTTGAAATAGTGGTATGTTAAATCTTAGTTATTCTATGAGTTGTAAGGTAGAATTACTGTATATTTAAAGAGGGAACTCTCTCTATTCTGGAACTACTAACAGTTTCTAAAAAAAAAATCGTCAAAATCGGTTCATAAACGACGAAGTTATCCGCGAACACACATAAAAATACTTAACTGTTTTACAAAAAACTTAAACCGGCTTCAAAGTAGAATAAGAAGTAATCAAATCCTGATCTGATGACAATGGGACCAAACGGGAAGTGTACCCTTCCAGACAAAAAAAATAATTCCAAATCGACGGGCCAGTTGGCGCAGTTGGTTAAGACGTGGAGTCTTAACCTATAGCGCCGCAGGTCGTGGGTTCGATTCCCAAACAGGACATGCATTTGTGTGCATGAACATGTCTGTATGTCCTGAGTCTGGGTGTTAATTATGTATATTAAGTATGTATTTACAAACAAAAAGTAGTATATGTATTATATCAGTTATCTGGTTTCCATAGTACAAGCTTTGCTTAGTTTGGGATCAGATGACCGTGTGTGAGAAATGTCCCAGGAAATCGGTTTATAAACGACGGAGTTATGAGGTAACAAACATAAAAAAAAACATACAACCGAATTGAGAACCTCCTCCTTTTTTTGAAGTCGGTTAAAAAATATACGGTCGAATTGAGAAACCTCCTCCTTTTTTTGAAGTGGGTTAAAAATCATTCACATGAGTTTTCGAGGTCTAAGAGGCCGTTTATACAAGAGGGTCTCTTCTGGTCGCTCTATCTTTGTCTCTTTTTAACACACTGGTATGTTATCAAAACGGGCCTATTATTATAATAAGGACTTTAGGACAATACAATGAAACAACAATAAAATATCTAGAACTATAAAAACAACGAACAATAATTACGAACCGGTTGTAGTCATTTTTGTGATCGTTCATAAGTGCCTTATTAGCTTTACTTTTTGTTTTTGATTTCAAGCAATGTGAATAAGTCCTAAGCAAGCTTCTGTTGCGTCACAGCGCAGTGTTGATAGCCGATGAACAGGTCTTCTCCAAATAAAACTTTGTTTTTATCTTCCATCATCGACATAATGTTAATATTTTTATTAGAGATGTGTCTGACCGTTGAAGAGTAACCAAAAGATATATAGCGATCTAATAATTCTTTATATCTCTTTATCTGGGTGTAAAAAAAAACAGTCTATTATTGAATTGAACTGTATAAAATGTGTGAACTTTGCACCAAAAAGTATTGTAACGTCGGGAGTTGAATTCCAATCAGCAATATTACACGAGTGGCATTTTTTCTTCTTTAGACGCCCTATGAGGAGAGTTATTTAGCTATGTTGAAAAGCGAATAAATAAAAGTAGGTACCTCATTATTGGCGAGACCATTCGATTTTAATTCATCATTTAGTTAACAGGTTTTAAGAGAGGTAGAGCATAGCGTTTATTCACTCAAAGAGCAGCTCGACTGGAGAAGTACCTCCACCTGACAGAATACCGCAGCTAAATAACTTTATGTTGTGTAAAGTTGTGTTCCTGCGCGTGAGTAAGGTCGCCAGAGCTCATTGGGGAGGGGGAAAGGTCGGTAACGCGTGAGCGATGCTTCGTGTGTTGCAAGCGTCCATAATGGCTACGGTAACCGCTTACCATCAGGCGTATGCTTGTTTACCGACTTAGTCGTATAATTTTTTTTAAAAAAAGGTAGGTACGTTTCCATGTACAGTATTGGTACATTTTTAAATTAAATTTTTGACTTAAATGTTTATCCAGGGAGAGGAAATAGCAGAATGCTATTCGCAAGTCGCTTACTCGCCGATAGTGAGACACATCCCTGACTGTCGGTATTTAGATAATGTTGTGCGTACGTGGGCCGAGAACAATCTGTCTCTTGGATTCACACGTGGCGGATCGTTTATACACAAATAATAATATACTGATATTTTGATGAGCTGCTACCCAATCTATTTTATCCTAAGGCGATTAGAATTGGGAACGATTTTATTTCACAAAAATATTGACGAATGCCTCATTCGAAATCGAAGACTAACATTGAAAACGGAGTACTATACGATTGAGCTGACATTTGAGTGACCCCAATCAAAACATCAGTCGAAAACAATCGGAATTAGCATTAATTTTAACTACACGCACATACTAATATTTATTTATTTTATTTTATTGTTTATCATTTTTAGTTATTTTATTATTCGTGTACTTACGACCGTGACATCACTAAGGGCGTCAGCTGAAAATCTGCGCTGCTGACGGTAGTCAGTAGCACCACGTAGCACTATGCTGAGCTGTGTCCTATTTGACGGCACAGACCTACTGGTTTATTTTTAATTTTAATATTGTTAAGTTAATGTGTTCGTCAAATACATGAGTTTCTTTCTTTCTTTAAAACTTTCAACTGGTTGATAAGCAGGCAGACGGCGCACCTGATGGTAAGTATTCACTGCCGCCTATGAACATTTGCTATACCAGAAGGATTGCCCTTTACTATATTTACTGAGTTAAAATCGAAATAAGTAGAAATTGTACTTACATGTGCGTACTGGAACCCGCAGGCATCCATGCAGAGGTAGAGGCACGTGGAGACCCCCTGGATCGTCAGGAGGCCGACCTTGTATGTCGCACGCTGAAGTATCGCTGAAACAATGCAAACACCATCAATTAGTGATCAAAGAAGTAAAAGTCAAAGCCATTTACTCAATGTAGGCCCCAGAAGGGCACTTATAAAGGTCACATTTACTTAAGTTACCACCGGTTCGGAACTCGGCCTTCAACTGAGAAGAATCCGGCAAGAAACTCAGTAAGGTAACATTTTTTAAATATTTTTTGGACAATCTGACTATGTTTGGCTTTTTTTTTCAAAATAATTAACAATAAAAAAGAAAGCATATTCCTAAGCATGAAGAAGACGTATGGTAAATACCGAATTGGCTCTGAATTACAGCTGTCATATGGCTATCGTGAGTACAACATGTGTCTAAGTATCGTTTACTAATTATCAGTCACCCTATAAGTATACTACAAAGGACCCTTCCACCGTGCAACAATAATTATAGCTTTTTATAAATCTGTTGTAGAACAATGGCATTTTTGGCTTTGATATGCTAGTCACATCTTAACATATATTTATTTTCAAGTATTTATGAAATAAAAAACTATGTACCGAAAGAAAAAAAACTAGAAACGCATTTGCAACATTTTGCAACACGCCCGCCGCGCCATAACTTAAAAGCTCGTGTTGAAAACAGTATAAAGCGAATAATTTCAAAATCAGTTCACGACAAGAGTTTCTACGAAAGGGACATAACGAGCGATGTATTTAATACAACATAATGTATTCCGCATTGCTACCAAGCGTAAAATAAGGGTAAAACGATATCTTCCCGTCTGAAAAGGCATTTAACGACAAGTTAAGCGCTTTTAACGAATAAAGCTCGCTCCACACTCATTCACAGTTAACTAAAATGGTTAAACTAAATTATTTACATAACAAGACCATTCAAGTTTTCAAGTTTACTAATGTTGCAAATCCAAGTTGAAACCCGCCTATTTCGCGGAATAAACTGGGAATGGACTATAACTATAATGGGAAATGTGACAGAGTAAGTGCTAATAAGTTGTGAATGTGCTGTTTTAAGGGCATGCGCTTTTTAAGGATGCATGGGAATATATTATTTTTGTGTTAAGTTATCCAATGGAATGTGTCTTGAATGTGCTCGTTTTATATAGAAAGCATTAGTAAGAGTTGAAAAAGTTATTATTGGAGATACAAATAAATTCCTTTGAAAATTAAATCAGTAGACATGCCAGCAGCTAGTCATCTTTGCTGAATAATTAAATTATTTTTAATGGAGACTTATTATTGTCGGTAGTTTTATGTTTGTAGTTTAAGCCTATGTAATATAAAGCTGTTGGTCTCAATAAAAAAAAAGGTGTAATTCGTTCCGAAGCTTACCGGAACTAACTCTTATTTAAAAAGGTTATATGATTTTAACAATAATTTTTATTTAATTAAATTTTGTCACGATATCGCTACTTCCGCACCATGTTCAAGCGCTTCGCGCCATAAATCTATTCAGTCACAGTTGACTAAATTGCCTTACTAAGCTTTGCTTTACTATGCTTTGGAATAGAGAATACAGATATAAAATAAACGCAATGACAAAATATCATCATCATCATCTTCAGCATACTCATCCACTGCTGAGCACAGGCCTCCTTTCAGTGGTCTCTCTCTAGTGGTTCTAGTGGTCAACCTACTGTTGGAGTTTTCAAGCCGCCTAGAAGGCCTCCAACTAGCTTAACGACTATCACACTTAAGTGATAACCGGGACCAACTTCTTACGGGCTTTACGTGCCTTCCGAGTCACGGAAACGCTCGATTTGAAATACCACTAGGCCACTCATCCAGGTACCAATCACGACGGCGGTAGCTTAACTTGCCGATCGAATTAGAACGGCTTATCATGCTACACCACGAGCGCTTCAATTACAAAATATTCTAACGCTTAATTTTTGGAAAACCCGAGGAAAAGCACTGATTGACAGACTATAACATTTTCATACTATAATAACTGAGAACCTAGAGCTTTTTCCCAACGTTCTTACAAACTATTACCTTTTACCATAAATCGTGTAGAATCTCCAAGTTAAATAGTTTTACAGTCCTCTACAATGGATGGTGAGATTGGACAGTATGTTATTAGCGGTACTGGGATACTTACGTGTAGCTTTTAACGACTCAACCTTTAGCTACCGCGTAGCTGTTAAAACCTGTGCCATATAAGGTATATTCAAATAATGACTCTAGGAGAGGTATTGAACGCTTGGGATGTTATTTCAATGACCTTGGTTCTCAATAAAAAAAAAATATATACATTTTGAACACGTACATAATTATTACATGATTTTTGGCGAATTACGTAGCTTTATTTAAGTCGCGGGTTCGAATCCTACAATGAGCTTGAGCTTTCGGTGAAGGAAAACATCGTGAGGGAACCATAGCACGGTGGTAGGGTACTTTGTAGTACCCATCTGGCTGGCTACCACCCTCAAGTTGAAAATCTGTTGCCAAGCACCTATAGGTGTGTTCCGACAGCTGCACTTGAGAGCCAGTTCCTTCTAGGCTTTGTGTGCTTACCACCTTCGGCCACATCATCACTTACCATGTTGAGATTGTGGTAAAACACATGCCTATATCGGAAAAACACGAAAATTAGCAAAAAGTAAAAATCAGAAAATTGGAAAATTAATTTCAGTACTTATGGTATTTTGTTACGCGATTCACTTAGTATTCTTCTCCTTTCGCGACAATTTGTCTCATCTAATGTCCTGTACCGTAATTAAATGGGACATCTTAATATTACCGCAGAGTACCTATAATAGTTACCCCGGAGGAATATAAACAATCAACAAACAGGATATAAAGTAATTAACGTTAATAAAATGGTAAAATACTTCATTTAGTTAGCAATAAAGATGTTCAGAGTTATCAGGACATTGCAATCTGCTGCTATCTAGATTTAGTCGAGGCGATACCGGCCGGTGTACGGGGTGGGTATTATTTCAACTTTGTTTATTTGTCGGGACCCCGGATGCTTTGCAGCGCAGTCTGGGCTATCATTATAGTTTTTAAAACATAATGCAACATATAAAAAGTGTTTAACCTAAAAAAAACCGGCCAAGTGCGAGTCGGACTCGAACATGAAGGTTTACATAAAGAAGATTCTTGTATGCCCCCCCTTTTATTAAATTTTTATTGTTTACTGTTATAGCGGCAATAGAAATACATATTCTGGGAACAATTCAACTGTCTACGTATAAAGATTCGACTGAGATACAGTCCACTGCCAGACAGATTCCGTCCGTCCGACGGACGGGCTTAATGGAACACAAAAAAATCATGTTTAAAAAGAAGCAGGTTAGGTACCTAATTTATATAGGTATATGTATAGAGTTTTACCACGTAGTTCCACCTGATGGTAAGTGGTCATTTACAATACCTTGATCTTGAAGAAGCGCACTAATATCTCAAAATCTCAATCCTTACGCAACTAAAAGTGAAAGATAGACTATCCACTATTTGTCACCGCCGTATACTCTCCTACATTGGCCACAGCGAGACGCGGTGATGAATGTTTGTAAAAGTTGGTCGTTGTTGGAAACGTCGAGGGCAGGAGATCACGCGGAAGATCCCCTACTCGTTGGCCGGATCAACTACGGGAAAAAGACGTCAAAATCTATGACGTGGTCCAGTTAGCCACAAACAGAAGTCGCTGGAGGCAAGCCGTTCACGCTCTATCAAAGACGTCCGGTGATCATGATCTTCAGCCATGAAGAAACGACCACAGAGCGAGAGAGAGAGAGAGATCTTAAAGAGCTTTTATCACGCTTCTTATGAAATCCACAGCCAGTATTCTTAGCGGCAATCTAATTAGTACTAATTAACATGTACACTACATAACCACAGTCCATATATCACTGTGCGATATTTAATGGTTATAAAGACCTGCCTACAATTAGCTGATAGGCTAACCAGTGTCACGATCTCAGTAAACCACAGATCATAAAAGTAAGGAAGTATGGCAAATAATAACACAGAGCGTGATGATAACATTGCTGATGAAGTGAAATTAGTACTCAAAACTATTGTTTCCGATAGAGCCGGTTGGTTGTGAATATAGTTAAAAAAGTATAGTAATTATAGTAAAGCCGTTGGTCCCGGTTATCACTTAATTGTGATAGTCGTTAAGCTAGTTGGAAGCCTTCTAGGCGGCTTGAAAACTCCAATAGTAGGTAGACCACTAGCCTACCACCACCGATCCACAGTGGGCACGCGTGGTGGAGTATCTGCCCATTCCCTTTCACCCTGATTTGTGAAAGGAGGCCTGAGCTCAGCAGTGGGACATTATAGGCTGATGATGATGATGATGTGCTTGCGTTTGGCCACTGACCTGCCCATAAGTGACGATGACAAAGCCTAAGAAGTACACACTTAACCAGAAGAAACCTATTCACTCTGGCCTTGAAAGTTTCTAGATTATAAGCGCAGTTAAGAAATAAACGTAAATAAATAGCGCACTTATAAATTTGCATCACATGTACTTAATTGCAAAAACCATATGATTCCTGGTTTCTATGATCTGAGTATTAACCGATGGCATTACAAAGTGGCGCCGCAGAGGGCGGGTCTGACCGACCTTGTTTTTAATAACCATAGAAATAACTGTAGTTTATGTTATTTCTATGTTAATAACATATAAGTTAGTGCTGTTATATTTATAAGGTAAAGTTACTTTTGTTCCCTTTATGTTGTTCTACTAACTAACTAAAAGTAATTTTGCTTAAGAATCGGCGCACGATTAGTTTCAATAATAGATCACCCTTTCGGCTATACACATGCTTCCGGGTGGTAAGCGGTCGCCCATATGAACACCACTTGCAACACACGAGGCATCACTCACACGTTACTGATACTATCCCCGACCCGGTGAGCTCTGGCGACCTTACTCACGCGCTCACGCGAAGGAACACAAAATTTTGTTATTTGGCTGCAGTATTCTATAAGCTACTGTCCTAGTCAAGCTGCCTTTGAGCGATATAACGCTATGTACTACCTCGCTTAACTTGTCACCTGTTTGGAAAGGATATCAAAGCTGACCAAATAATTGAAAATATCTTCTTTTTTTTATACTACTAAGTCAGTAAACAAGCATACCTGAAGCGGTTACCGTAGCCATATGGACGCTTGCAACACACGAAGCATCGCTCACGCGTTACCGACCTTTCCCCCCTCCCCTATGAGCTCTGGCGACCTAACTCACACGCAGGAACACAACTTTACACAACATAAAGTTATTTGGCTGCGGTATTCTGTAAGGTGGAGGTACTTCCCCAATCGAGCTGCTCTTTGAGCGAATAAACGCTATGCTCTACCTCTCTCAAAATATGGATTGGATGATTATGATTATTGAATGAAATAAGTACCACTTCAATTGAGTCGATTGTATCGAATGATGAGGCGCCGGCGGCGCGACTGAAATGTGCGGGCGCCGATGTAGGATAACTATGGGTGTTGGAAATAAGAATTATTTGTTTGCAATGAAGAAAAGTTTGGTACGGATTCGCCATAAACTTTTTGGAACAGGGTTTTTTTTGTAAAATCCTGCCTTACCGTAGATTTAGAGTAGGTAGGTTCTATGCCTTACCTAAGGCATAGAAAAGTTAATAACTCCTCAATAATAAAAGCATGTGAATTATGAAGCCATATGCTCTTCTCAATCAGTCGGTCATTATCACAGGAGACACGAATCTCATTAGTTGGTATACATTTTTGATGTATGGAAATGATAACGAGGAACTATTTTTATGGTGAGCCATATTATTATGTATCACCTAATTTTAAGAGATAAAATATATTTGCACCCAAAATTCTAGAGCAATAAAAAGATAAGCATGTAACCTAGTCGATAAACACAAGCTATCGATAACTAGCGCTAATTCTTGTTAAAGAGCTGTGAATGAAGCTGCTTGTGCAATTTGCCGATACTGAACGCCTCATTTGTAGCCGCCGGGATCGTAATGAGGGACGATAGATCTTTAGTGATGGGGTCGCGTAGATTTTTAGGTCGATATTTTCACCATTTATATATTTTTCATAACTTCAATATTTAATCTCTGTTATAATTATATTATACATTTCTGATCGATAAATAATCTTTTACAACTTTGCAGTATATTTAAATTTAAATTGGGGTTATAATAATATTTCATATTATATTTTGAAAAACGAGGAGACATTATTTATTATATGTACATACCACGAAATGCAGTAAAGACTGCTTTTTATAAAAATAATATAATGTTATAATAATGTTTTATCATGTTATCGATAAAATCGCAGCATTATAATTTACCCTTAGGTTGAAAATCAGCATATCGATTCGAAATGAACACTAAACACCGACGCGGGATACATCTAGAGCTGAAATAACACACATTAGTGGATGTTAAGTGAAAATAAAGTGTTGGTTAAAACGTCGATCTAATGACAGTTGTATTTACGAACAACTCTAGGGGTACACTTTAAACCGAATTAAACTTTAGCGCACAGCTTTAACGTATTTCAGTTGGAATTCATATTTATATTATACAAATTTCATCATTTCGCATACAAATATTATTAACTGATGCGGGATTTAACCTAAATACGAAAGAAAAACATAAATAAAATGTTAACTCCATTAACTATACATAATTAAAGAAACTCATCCTGGGCTTAATTAGTACCTAAATATGTCTATACAACTAAATAAATTTGAGAAAATAGTCGTAGAACACTGTTTTTCATGTTGGTGCCATGTGCGCAAGCGCATATAATAGGCGTCAGTCACGCAAGGACCACACACACGCGCGGACGTGTCAGGACAAACTGATTGTTGTTATTTATCCAATTAACGTTCGGATAAGTTGAGTGCTTGAGTGTTTTACTCACTTGGCAGACTCAACTAGCTAATTACAAGAAGTGTTTAATAAATCTTCGTTATTATATTGCTTTACAAATTACAATGATTTTGGTTGTAAGAATTTCTATAGCGTTTTATTAAGATCTCTATTAGATGAAAAAGTATTATGTATAGCATTTCTATAATCCAATAATGTAAAGATCGTCGCTAAGTGTATATTTTGAAATAAAAGGTTGATAAAACCGCATGTTTTACAAGTAACAGCTCAACTTAGATAGTACGATAAACGGATATGAATGGATCCCGGACATTTAGTTTTATTGTCGTTAGTCTACGATATACTGCAGTAATTTTATAAAAGAATGCGAGATAAGTGTTCAGGCATTCATAACGGTAATAATTTATCTGTCAGTCACCCCATAGCCTTGGTTATATCTTACAACTCCGTGACGTAATAGTGCAATTGTCTCGGATTTTTATTTTTATCTGACGGATCTGTAGTTTTTGACGCTTCATTTTCCTACTGATTTATTACGTGATTTTTTATCACTCTTTCTTTTTACTGTTTGTGATAATCTGAAAAAGTTTGTACTGGAAGTATTAATAAGTTATAATCGGGGGGCAAAATGTTAATTTTATTATTAAAATTTAATATTTCAAGCAAATAGTAAATAACCATTCGGAAGTAGCAGTAAGAAATTCATCAAAAATGAGAACAACACGGAAGACCTCAAGATCCACACTTCATTAAACGTTAAGTAAAATACAACCACAGAAATAATCTTATCAAATCAAGCGAGCCATCTAACGTAAGCTATGCGTCTATAAAAATAATGCACCCGCAGGAACTGGTAATGAAATTATAAAAGTATAAGATAAAGCTGAGACATGGTGGCCTTAGTATAAATAATAATTATGGTGAAAGTTGGTGGCTGTCAGAATTGGTCCGGTTGGACCGCTGTCGCTTCGGCGATTAGATTATGGGTGAAAATATTTGGGCACCCGTATTTTATTAACTACCGTGTCATTCCGGTAAATGATTAAGATGATCGTAGATAGGAAGTCGATGAGCCTGAGGAGCTAAGAGATATACAAGATACAGACAACACTTTTTATTGTTAGCTTAAACAATTGAAAGATGGGAAAACCAGTACCTAGTCCGATGATCTGATCAGATGTTTAGTGATAAATAAAAATCACAAATTTTCTAGTTTTATAGAAATTGTAATTTGCTCGAAAGAAATCGTACAAATATATAATCAATAGTGCGCAAGACTGAAATTTGGTCTCGCAAATATAATAAACACAATAATTATCAACGAGTATTAGATAAAATAGTGATAACTAATTACGACAGAGGTCGAGTTGCAATCAGAATGACCCATTGAAGATAATGTAGACTATAAATATCGCAGAATTTAAGAAGGTGACAAGACATTTGAATAATGTTATAAAGCCAGCATTTTCACATACCCACAATTGGAAATACGAATTTTTCCTATTAATAATATCTTTAATATTCAAATGTAAATGCAGTCCCCTGCTTCCCAGTGAGCAAGAAGATATACTATTATTGCAATGACTTGTTTCAAATTGCGCATTCACCCGAAGCATTCTTAAATTATTTCAAAATTCACACCCAAAAGAATCGTATGTAAATTTTATTCTCGATTCGAACTATCAGCAAACATTTTCTCTTCACACTTCGTAAAATCTTTAACGGTGCTCCGGTCTCTTGATATTGCAATAAAAATTATAATGCTGTCAATCTGGTGAGGCTTGTTAAAGTTGATTTATTTTCATTACCTGTGACTGACTGGTTTTGGCCCAAAAGCACGTTTGTCTTGACATAAAGCTCGTCATCTCATAACGAATGGTTTAGTAACATTAGTTAATAGGTATCCAACAGTTCCACAGATGCAGGTGCGATGCAGAACTGGTTGAAACACTGGACTCTCACATTCAGTAGGTAGGTATACACAACTATTTATTATATTTGGCCGCAGTAACATATAAGTGGGTGGTCGCTAGACGGAGTTCGTCTGACATAAAATTAGATATTTCTAACATAAATTACTGTTGTTCAAAGATTCGTGGTAAGTGGAAATTTTAATGCATCGATACGCAATATTGGAGATGGTGTTAATGAAGATATTGGTTGTAGCGATTATAGGAAGATGGATAGAGACGAGATCAATGAAGAGAGATACTCGCATTCTGTAGCGAAGGAAGACCATTAAGTATGATGGTTTAATAGACATAAGCGATAATTAACAGAAGCTTAATTTAAAGCAAAAGCTGGCTCTGAAAAAATGGTGTGAATTAGCGTTCAAAGACTTATATCATGTATAATTATAACTCCATGAAACAATACGCCTACATGTATAGTATCCATCACAGGCGAGCACGTGATAGTCACTCGATTCTATGGCACATGCAAGTTCCGAGGTCGTTGTTCGGCCTTGTTCGGAGATTTTCGCGAGGGTCCGCGCGTCACGCCACACGCTGCCGGTCGACGTGCGCCCGCGCACGTATAGCACGCCTTTAGTGACGTACGCGCTGCGTAAATGTCGATAAACAGCGGAAATACTGCTATTACGTGTTTTTTAAGGTTTCGTTTCTTAGTGGTTAACTGTTTGGGTAAAATTTTATCGTCTTTTTATTTAGTGGTTACTTTCTTTTATCGCAAAATTCTTTATTTATATTTACTAATTTAAAGTTAACGTACCGTTGCATATTTATTTAGTTTCAATATAATATCTATAGATAGCACGTTTAAGCAAATTTATTTTGTTACAAAAGTAATTCTTAATGATCCTTAAGTTAAGAAGTATACTCGGAAAGTTAGAAGGGATGCCGGACGGATATAAAACAAAACACAATTGTATATTGTAAATAAATAAACAAGCATTTCACACATAAAACTTGACACTAACAGACTTAAACGAGTCTATTTTCAAGTGCTTCAATAGTGGTATTAAAATCATAAACGTCAAAATGAGTCACAAACATAACAATTATACTTGAGTATACAACGATACTTGTACGCTTATTTGCGTAGGTAGTTGTATATCGATGCTATAAATTTTTCGATACAATTACGTCACTATGCCTTTATTAAAATTATGAAGTGCGTATAATATTTATTGGCTTGTTTATTAATGGTTTGCAATATTATATAGAATAATAGTTACATACGTATAATAATTATTAATAATATTGAATTAATTTATAGCTGTTGCGGTTATTATGCAAAATTATTATAAATACATTTATATTATTTATGTAATGGGTTTCAAAATGATTTGACACTATTAAAATATGCAATGAAATTGAGTATGCACTAATAAATGTAGCCGAATGCTATTCATCGATATCGATAATGTTCGATTTATTATTACTAGGTTATCGATACACAAACGAGCTTACACGTCAGCGTCACTAGGCAAAAGCCGTGCCATTTTCCGTTTTACACATAATATTTATGCGTAAAAATTATAATATTTGCAATAATAGTATCTTATACCTTTGGGGCTTCGGCCAATAACGAATCGGACGTAAAGGTAGGTAACTGAAATATATTTGTTTTATACAACGATATTTAAATTGCTAGTATGATGACATATAAAATAGTGGGAAAAAAAACTAAAATTTGTAACATCACAAGTATCATGTATTATTTGTAGGTAGATGCTCAACCTGCCGCCTTTTGAAGTTTTTCCTGTACCCAAAGGTTGCCTGGAAGAGATCGCTTAAGCGATAAGGCCGCCTATATTGTATAACTTCCTTAATTTGTGTTGTATGTCATGTGTTATATGTAAGTGTATACAATAAAGAATATTTCATTCATTCATTCATTCATCACAAGATAAAAAAAAACTTTAAGCTTAGCTACACGCAATACTTATAAATAAAGTTTAACAGGAAATAATAATTTTAATTATTGATTACTGCATTAATATATAAAATGATCGATGATCTTGACTTCATTGAAATACAGTATTAACGATCTTGTTATGACATTAAATAATTAATGAAATCAATTATAAGTATCATTGTTGTTATAACCATAATACAATAAGTAAATATAATTAACTAGCTGCCCGGTACGACTTCGTTCGCGTGGTGTCCTACTAACCTATACCCTAACCTACCACTACCCTACCTTACCCTCCCCTACCCAACTTTCCCTACCCTACCCTACCCAATAAAATAGTGTCAATAAAGCATCAACACACTGTGATGGCGGGTGCCTTTAAAAAAAAAAACCCTTTCCTACCCTACACTACTACCCTACGCTACCGTCCTAACCTAACCTACCCTACCCTACCCTCGCAATTTTCTTAATTATTTTCTTTAATATGAACCTTCTCCTGACAATATCAAACACACCAAAAAAGAATTAGCGAAATCGGTCCAGCCGTTCACGCGTGCGTGAGGGCGTCACCAAGGGAAATAGGGATTCATTTTTATATATACTCCGTGACTTTTTATTCGTCTTAGAAACGCAGCCCACATAATGTACCCAATGAATAGGTACCATAATCATTAAACTTTTTTTTTTTAATTTGTATTATTAAATAAAAACCTTATTCATTATGAATGACGCATGACGTAGTTTTAAACACCCTGTTATGGGTGCAGTCTACTCGAGTCGTGATCTGGGTTGGTATTTTCTACTATTTTATACGTAAACTTAAATTATTTTCTCGATATTTCATAATTATAATGAATTTTAATTATTTTTTAAAAATTATTCGAATGATCAAAAAAAAATGTTTTATTAATGATTAGTACCTTTTCATTGGGTACATTAAGTGGGCTGCGTTTCTAAGATGAATAAAAAGTCACGGTGTATAGATAAGACCACACTGTATAATAGAACTGTAGAATCGTATAATATTCCACATCCAGAAGCATTGTGGGCGCACTACTTGTCATAAAAAGGAGGAAATGGAACTTAATACAAAAACAAAATGGAGATAAGCTTATAAAAGCAAGTCAGAATCATGTTCAATTATCATTTGTCCGATTTAAAATGATACAAGCACTTACGTGTAATGATAAAAGTAATGTATGTATTGATAAACAAAAATATGTATTAGAAATAAGACATTGTTACTGAATGGTTTTTATCTTGGACTAACTTGGGCGGGCTGTAACATACCCATTGATATGGTAAAACTGATAAGCTACTGAGGTATCATGTAAATTTTATCTAGCTGTAACGAGGAAAGCTATAGTTACTTTGTAAGCCCGGGAACTCTGTAAAACTTCACTTTGTACATGAATGCTATAGGATTGGGTGCTTTGCTAAATAGAGGAGAGAGGTAGAGCGTAGCGTTTATTAGCTCAAATAGCAGCTCGACTGGGGAAGTACCTCCACCTTACAGAATACTGCAGCCAAATAACATTATGTTGTGTAAAGTTGTGTTCCTGCGCGTGAGTAAGGTCGCCAGAGCTCATAGGGGTGGGGGGAAAGGTCGGTAACACGTGAGCGATACTTCTTTTGTTGCAAGCGTCCATATGGCTACGGTAACCGCTTACCAACAGGCGGGCCCGTATGCTTGTTTACCGACTAAGATGTATAAAAAAATAGAAGAATAATAGAATTGAAGGCGGTGGTGACGTCGCTCGGATACCGAGACGAAAGTCCCGGGTTCGATTCCTACAATGAGCTTGAGCTTTCGGTGAAGGAAAACATCGTGAGGAAACCATTGTACGGTGGTAGAGTACTTTGTAGTACCCACCTGGCTGGCTACCAGCCTCATGTTGAAAATCTGTCACCAAGCACATATAGGTGTGTTCCGACACCTGCACTGGAGAGCCAGTTTCATCTAGGCTTTGTGTGCTTACCACCATCGGCCACATCATCACTTACCACGGTGAGATTGTGGGCAAACACAGGCCTATCAAACACAAAGTAAAAAAAATAGAAAAAAAGCCCTTATTTTTACTTTTTTTGTTATCCAAGTCTTAAAAACAACTACTGACTAAGTCAAATCACTACGCTACGATTCAGTCACGATTTTTGTGTATAGAGAAAGCTCTACTTAATAGTATTCATAACCTCGACCTTCACAAATAATTTACAAACAAGAACTATACTATCACGATCTAGAATTAAAATTAACGAGAGAGATTATTATGTATCTCAGCATGACAATGAGCGAACGCATGCCAATATTGCCAATACCGCATCATCGTTAATATTTAACAACCTACATTTGAGCAAACATAAAACTGAACACAACGTGTTTTTCAAAGCATTAAATGCTGTCAAGAATAGCCACAATATAACATGGATGACCTGGATGTCATTATTTGGTAAACAAACAATGACTTAATCTTCGATTGTAATTCGATTATTCGACTATAAATTCTAATAGATGTTAGAAATGTTGAAAAGTAGGATTTATCAAATACAGTAGAGTCATTTATTGGAGAAACTACCGAGGAGTTCCTTGAATGAAGTTAATGTTGCAATTCTATTTTTCTCTTTATTTGTGCAATAAAAATATACAGATTGTTTCTTCACGCCCTTAAACCAGTGCTGAAAAAAAAAAGTGATAAAAAAGTAAGTATTGGTACAGTTGCAATATTATAACAGAAATAAGAAAATCTTTCATAAGAGTTAATAGACATATCTTATTACTTTACTACTGCAGTTAAATACTATAAATATTCTGACTATATATAAAATAGATTTGTTATTAACACTGGAAATGTCAACGCAATATCGACATCATAAAATATGTTTCCAGATAAGGCAATATATTCCAGTTTTCATGGAAACAAAATAAGTAAAGGAGTCTTCCGGGTTCACTGTTTTGTCTTCAGAACTTCTAAACATGGACACCAACACTTACCGTGAAACAGATGATATGCAATGTCAGGTCAGTATTCCAAGGCAATTTCAATATTATACGGCTATCGGTGAGCTCACACTAGCAAAATAAAATAAACAGACCTACAGGAATAGTGTTGTACTCCCCAGCACCACGTCGTCGACATTCAAGATAGTTCGACAAAAAAGTCTTAATTACTTTTGCACACATGCGTGAAGAGCTTTTTAGCCATAAAAGAAAAAAAAACGATTGCGCACGTCAATAATTCAATGATTCGGGTCTAAAGGCTTTTTATAGTACAATGCGATTGGCCTAGCAACTATCTCTGCGGTCGTGTTCCACTGAAGCGTGACGTATGCGTCGGCACGAATTGCGATTTCTTGGGAAAATATCCACAATCCTCAGTATTGAGGACAGATTATTGTGTGACTGTATCGGATGATTTTAGACTACCTGAGTTCTGATACTTATGGTAATTAGCTCGAATTTGTTCAGCTTTTGGGACTGCAAACTAACCCCCTTACTCATAAAGCGCTATTTAACTAATATACTGTTTAAAGGGTCACATAAAATTAATGTCACATTAATTGACAATGACAATACAGTGACTTTATTTACGTGACCCTTTAAACAGTATATTAGTTAAATAACGTTTTATGAGTAAGGGGGTTAATCTAAAATAATCGACAAAGATTTATTGTTGTATGCCTCTATATCTCTCGATATCAAATGTATTAATGCTATCGATAAAAGTGTGTGTGTCCCGGCACTAAAGTTAAGATAATTTTTCATGAATGAAACGGATCAGAGGTCAAGGCAACGGCATAATATTCTCAAATATAATATTGATTTCCGTAATTAAAAGTACAATGATCTCTTTATACTAGTAAATTATTAAGATAAATTCGTGGGTCAACGTATAATGAAAACAGTGTGTAGGATGAGGTCTTATCACTATTTTTGCGGTTTGAAAATGAAACATATTTTGGAAGTATGTATGGTAGGTATTACATAATACTAGATAATGTTTTTTATAATGAAGTAGCTGCCCGGCGCGACTTCGTTCGCGTGGTGCTACCCTACTCTATGTATATATACCCTGCCCTACCCTACCCCACCTAACCCTACTCTACCCTACCCTACCCCACCCTACCCTACCCTACCCTACCCTACCCTACCCTACCCTACCCTACCCTACCCTACCCTACCCTACCCTACCCTACCCTATCCTACCCTACCCTACCCTACCCTACCCTACCCTACCCTACCCTACCCTACCCTACCCTACCCTACCCTACCCTACCCTACCCTACCCTACCCTACCCTACCCTACCCTACTTTCTTTGCTTTAAACCTCACGGAGCCCGAGACCTTTCCAACGAATGCAAAACCGTGGAAATCGGTTCGTGCGTTCTGGAGTTATAGCGTCAGGAAGGAAAACCCGACTTATTTTTATATAGTAGATTAACGATATACGGAACAAATAAGACCGTTTACGAAAAGAAGGTTTATTACAACAAAATAACTGAATGACGACAGTTCTTCGATGTAGCGCCACAGAATAGATAATAGTACTAGTAGCGCTCACTTTTGCAGGACTCATTAATAAATCTATAAAGGTGAACGCACACTTATCAGAGCCGAACGCGTCGAACGAATCGAAGTCAAAGAGGGCTCGAACACATATCCGCACCGAAAGAATCGACCGCGCCGAAGAAATCGTTTCTATTTCCTTTACGCCTGTCGCAAAATATTTATAAACAACTCGCGTGTTGCTACGCAACTGATAGAATGCGATGCGAGCACATCGGTGGAGTCGACCGCATAAGCAGCGCCGAATCTGATGACGTCATCCGAATTCGTCTAGGATTTCTGGGGTTCTTCCAGATTCGGACGATTCGATGCGGGCAAGTGTGCGAGCTTTCATAAGATTTCACAGAACACACATACGTTATCTTACACTTATGTTATCTTATTCGTTTCGTTCGATGCGTTCGGCTTTTGAAAAGAGTAATTGTTGACTTTATTGACAGGTCTTCTCTGCAAGTGCAATCTTTAGAACCGCGCGTCAGAGTTTGATAATTCATAGTGCCTGTGACTGTCGAGTCTTGTTTGAATCTATAATTTAAATATTTCATGTCTATACATCGTCTTCTAATTAGTACTAAAATGTACTTCCAAATTTAAATCTAAATGCTTTTAATACCGACTACTGTATAAGCTTTCCCTTTCGCCTACGCTTTATAAGAATTTAAAAATAACGTTAAAAAACCACTATATCTTAACAAATTGGATGCATAGTGTTCGTAATGAAGAGGTGGGAAGATAAAAATCCAGAGAAAGTTGTTAAGGACTCGTTTAAACGCCGTATCGACATCGATAATTACTTTTTACGACATTAATTTTTTATATTATTTAATTAAAACTTGTAAATTTGTGTGTACCTCCTTTTATTGTTAAGTTAATGCGACTCGTAATTGCCCACATTCAATTCTGTAGTAAAAAAGTATATTTTCTTGTTTTTAAGTAAGTAACTGCAACATCGTATTTTTATGTGTCAGCTAGGACGTGGGCCAATACCACAGAAATGATCCTACTACGTACAAATAAGCATTCAACTGTTTTTTTGCGATTTGCGTAAAACTTCTCTTGATGTTTCATAGAAAAATGGCGATTCAAAATTGATGCATTGAAGATTTATAACGTTTAGCTTACGTCCGAGTAACATTGAAGACTGTTTACGGCTTAATAATCTTGGTTTCAAATTAAATTGAGAGAGGTAGAGCATAGCGTTTATTCGCTCAAAGAGCAGCTCGACTGGGGAAGTGCCTCCACCTTACAGAATACCGCAGCCAAATAACTTTATGATGTGTAAAGTTGTGTTCCTGCGCGTGAGTAAGGTCGCCAGAGCTCATAGGGGAGGGGGGAAAAGTCGGTAACGCGTGAGCCATGCTTCTTGTGTTGCAAGCATCCATATGGCTACGGTAACCACTTACCATCAGGCGGGCCGTATGCTTGTTTACCGACTTAGTAGGTAGTATAAAAAAAAAAAAAAAAACTATTCATGAAACACATTTTTAATTCGTTTCAAAATCAACCATAAGAAAATATTTTATTATTTTTATAAAGTTTAAAGGTCTCTTGACATGAGTCAGCTATATATTTTATGAATTTAAGTTCAGAATTTCGGAATTTTAGTATCATAAAAAACAGAATTAGTTGAAAGAATTTTTGGAGCTTTTTCCTTATAGCCTTAGTTCTGAGAAACGAGTATGTATTTAGCTTAGGCAATTCTGAAACTAAATTAGAACTTGAAATGAGGCCTTGAGGCCTCACTCAGTGGTTTTGTGATAAAGAAACTATGCAAAAAGTTTCAAAGGCCTAGTATTATTAGTTTTAAATTAGCACTAAATGCTATTTGGCAAATTAGCAATGGACTGTGACTTTACCAATATTCTATTTTAGTAATTATAATTACAAGACAATATTATGGTGCGTCCATGCTATGCGAACCGAGCACGAGCCGAGCAACGAACGAACAGGATTCGTTCGTTGCTCGCGATGTCAAGTGTGGACGTACAACGAGCTTACAACGAGCATACAACGAGCCAACTTCCCTTCAAGGTGCGCGATGCAAATCCCTGTGTTCGTGAAAAAACTGCCAATCAGGCGGAGCTCAGTCGAGCGCGAGCTGAATGCTAGTTCGGGGCTTGCAAGACCGTCCATGCCACGCGAACAACGAACGAATCCTGTTCGTTCGAGGCTCGGCTCATGCTCGCTTCGCGAAGCATCGACGCACCATTAGAATCACAATTCCGACATTCCACTTCGATTTCAATCAACAATAATAAATCTAATTTCGCATTGTCACAAATAAAGACAGACACCATTCAGCACCTTATTTCAATCAAATCTGTTAAGGGCTGCCGCGTCCGACTCCAATTATTTACAATGTTGACAGTTAGTTGACAGGGTTGTCAGATGGCCGGATTAATTTGACAGCCGGCCCCACACGAAGGGCCAGGCGACACTTGACGTCTTAACGGTTGCTTACTTCGTTAATTGTTCGGATTTTCACTTAATTTTACGGTTGTCTTTTTAGCTGTCTAATTTGACAGTCGATTGGATTTTGGGAGACTTTCTTATTATCTTTTAATAGATCGTTTACTTTACTTTTAACATTATTGTATTTTTTCATAGTTTAGGGATTAAGTTGATTAAAATAAACTATAATGATATTAATAACCGCTTACCGTTAGCCGGGCCGTTTGCTTGTTTGCTACCTTAGTTTAGTAGTTATTTTTTTATAGTACTATAAGATTTTTTACTTATAATAAATGTTACGACGAAGATATGTATACCTACTTAATATAACTTATTTTCATGTAAATATTAACAATCGTTTAGAAGTAGCAATTCAAAAAGATGTCAATTTTTTATTCTGACTGCCACACAACTCAAACATGCAAAATGTACTATTTCCACATAATGAATCGAATCATAAATCTGACTATGAAAATGATGGTCAAGTATTGATATTTTAGCTCATTTTTTTGTTAAATCAAACGATGGTCGCAAGAAATAAGTAAAGTTATTGCGATTGAAAGAAACTAGCCACGATTCAATGGATTTGATATTTTTATATGACAGCTACACAAGTTTATTATAAAACTAGTGATGTAGAGGCATGCATCGAATTGTTATTTATCGATTTTTATTATAATCATTCAAGATCGTTCAAAAATATGAGACAAATTTTCAATAGATGTATTTTATAAATTCCGATTGAATTCGTTGCGCATGAAAATATTTCCAGGTTTTGTATCTCATTTCTTGAAGTATTTTTTTGCTTTAAGTTGAACCTGAATGATGCGATAATGGATCAAGATTGTTTGTTCTGAATTATTTTTAAAATATAGATAAGGAACAAATAGCTGTTCTTTGAATTAATATTGTTAAGGTTCATTATATCTAAAAACTTCAGTTTTCGCCAAATCATGCCTTGGGTACATGCGAGGTGTTATTATTGAACGTAACAACGTTGATTTAATTATAATTTTGCTGCATACGAACGAATAAAAAACCCTGATGTTTTAATAAAAAAAAAAAAAAAAAAAAAACTTCACAAATTGATGTACTACATAGGTATATCGTCAACTTGAACATAGACATTGTATATTTTTTTACCAAAAGAAAAGATTTTTACTGAATACTTCACGAAAATGATCTAGTTGTTATTTGCTTCTGTTGTAAAGATATACTTTGTCTACGAGCATATAAGAGGAATGACGTTCTTTGGATTACCGCTGCGTGAAATATTTACATAGGAAAATACCCTTATTTAGAGACATGATAATTTGCATCGTCATATTTTTATTTTTTATATACTGTTTTGCAAAAACTAAAAATAAATCAAAATTAACAATGATTGACATATGGCAAATTGAATATCCGATCTCATAAAGAGATATGATTCATTATTATTTTACGTATTAATTTACCGTCTTATTATTTAAGGTCATACACATTTTTTGCCAATGATTTTAATTATGTTAATAACCTAGTAAATAGCATACATAAGGTACGAACTACGAAACATGCATGTTTTGAATAAAATGCTTTATACCTAAGAATTAAGCTTCAAATACACTAGGGGGCAAATGGGGACATTTTGTGGAACATGTCCCTTAACAACTTTTTTTTTTTTTTTATACAACTTAGTCGGTAAACAAGCATACGGCCCACCTGATGGTAAGCGGTTACCGTAGCCATATGGACGCTTGCAACACAAGAAGCATCACTCACGCGTTACCGAACTTTCCCCTCTCCCCTATGAGCTCTGGCGACCTTACTCACGAGCAGGAACACAACTTTACACAACATAAAGTTATTTGGCTGCGGTATTCTGTAAGGTGGAGGTATTATACTTCCCCAGTCGAGCTGCTCTTTGAGCGAATAAACGCTATGCTCTACCTCTCTCAAAAACATGGAATATCCCCAGACAACATTTAGCAGGCCACACTACTCGAAGCGGTAGCAAGCAACATGTTCTGCGTCACGTAAAATGGTGGCATGTTGCGGGACACAGGGCAACGTTGCAGCGTCACGTAGATTGAGCGTTGCGCGTCATGTTGGGGTAATTTTGTGTCATAGTGTACCTGACGCAGCTCCATTTGGGCTCACGTTTCGTGCGTGACACGTGGACGTAGTTGACAAATCCTCAGGCATTTTATCCTCCGTTCAATTAAAGCGATCTTGATAGGTATTGGAGTAAAACAATACGGAGATTAGTCTCCCTTGGATTTTCGCCACTGTGGTCTTTAATTTATTTAATTTTCATGTTTTGTATAAATATTTGAGGATTTGCAACTCCCAGACAAATCAGCACTGGTTTAAGGGGGTGAAGAAACAATCTGTATATTTTTATTGAACAAATAAAGAGAAAAAAAAACTACTAGTTCCTAACGACCCTGAAAAGGTCATAATTCCCACCTAGTTGATCGAAACCTAATTGGCCCCTAATTCTTGTCATTGCGAAAACCCTGTACGTTTTTCCTATTCGAATTGACTATAATTCTGAGTCGTTTACGAAAAACACGGCAGTGAGTAGCAAACAAGGGACTTTCCACAAATAAATAGCGTTTTAAACTCTCGTTAGTAAGAGATACGGCGGCTGTTGGAACATAATGCAGTTAAGATAACCCGGGGTCTCGGGAATTGGGACGGTTGAAATTTCAATAATAAAATTCTTGACACAGTTTCCAATTTTACCGAATTTACAACTAACTTCAATCACATTTTAGCTAGTGATGTTTTTAGTTCGATAAAAAAAACTGGTTGTCGCATATGAATTCTTGACTATCTTATGGATTCTTACATTCAGTCAACCTACTTGTGTATTCCCACAGCAGCCCTTGAGAGCTAGCTCAGTCAGGCAAAATCTACATGGTAAAAAAAATATTTTTCGGGTATTTAGATATACAGAGTATAAACAATCTCCGACATAACCGTAACGTGAGAATACCTATTAGATACCAATCATAGTAACTTTTCATTGAAAATATTTGACAAATTTGAGTGAGCGTGTGGGAATAGCCGTGTATGTACATTGCGTGTTTTTATTTCAGCGTCCTGTTTATAATGAAATGTATGAAATAATAATAAGGTAACTGTGGACAAAATATCAGTAACATGATAAGTAACAAATGTATACAAAAAAAAGTTTATAAATGCAACTTTGGACCTCAATATTGAAATATAAATTAAATAAATAAATTAAATTTTGATATAATATTTTGAGAGAGGTAGAGCATAGCGTTTATTCGCTCAAAGAGCTGCTCGACTGGGGAAGTACCTCCACCTTACAGAATACCGCAGCCAAATAACTTTATGTTGTGTAAAGTTGTGTTCCTGCGCGTGAGTAAGGTCGCCAGAGCTCATAGGGAAGGGGGGAAAGGGCGGTAACGCGTGAGCGATGCTTCTTGTGTTGCAAGCGTCCATATGGCTACGGTAACCGCTTACCATCAGGTGGGCCGTATGCTTGTTTACCGACTAAGTTGTATAAAAAAAAAAAAAACTCCGAAACCCGTAACTTCCCAAGCATGGTTCGATATAAAAGTATGTTCGTTTTTATTTTGGGTAATATGTGGGTTGGGTATATGTCGGAGAAAAACAAACACCCGATATAGATGTTACACCTATATCGGGCAAACATACAGCAAAATGTTATACACAATAAATACCATTTATTGTACAATTTTTGAAATTGTACATATTAAGTCAAATAGTCGAATCAACAGTTGAACAACAATCACGAAATAAAACCTCAAATAAAAAGAACAAAAATCTAAACGTCTCCGACCGACACCAACACCTCGCGCTATTAAAATAATAACTAGTCATCAAAATGTTGGTCACCCCAACAACAGGGTTGTCGCAGGATCATATTTAGAAAAATATATATTATATTTTATCGAACATCATTATCTCAGTAATGGGTACCGGGTCCTACTTCATAAATTGGTCGTATCGCAACTTACATCTTAATAAATTAAGATTTTCTCTATTGATACATGTATAATATTTTAGGTTATTTATACGAGGACGCGTCCCTTTGTGGGCGCACCGCACTTATCTGATGTTTTTTAAGCATAATAATTTAAACTGTGAACTTGTCACCCTTTTTACGTCTTGTTCATTCAGGGTTGTCACTTTGTTATGCTTGACTTAATCGGTGACCGACTTAAACGTTTATAAATGTATGCTAAAATAACAACAATATTAGCATTAAGAGCATTGACCTTATTTTTTTGGTATGGATATTCTTCATAGCTTTTAGGTAGGTGCCATTTATATTTTCCGAAAGCAAGTATAAGAAATCAAAAGGTACTTCTTGTAATTTTATCTGTGATACCAGAGAAGGATATTCTTATGAATAGCTAGAACGATTTACTGAAAAACATGTTTTTTTGATATTCAATAGGATTTGAGAATAGGAGGAAAGATGTGAGGAAACAGACCCCGGAAGCTAGCGACATAAGGATAACTATAATCATCGACGCGACAACCCTAAATGTAGAGAAGTAAACTAATCCTGCATCAGGTGATCCTGTGAATATTTTAGATATTATTTACAAATGAATTACTGCAAGATTCCCGCGCTACTAATACTCAATTAGATCACAATCATTAGTTAGTGATTACTGATTGTATTACCTTTGTTGAGTAGTAGGAAGGGTAAAGTATTGGATGTCATCATCTTCTCTATTTAAAAAAGAAGAAAATAACTGTTACATTTGTAGAAAGGGATAAACGAGAAGTTATACGTATCGCGATAGAGTTGATAGGGTTTAAAAATTGGTTCCATATTTGATTTTAAATCAGAAATTAAAAAAAAAACGCAACTTGTAATATTTTCGAATTGAAGTTTAAATTTAGAACGATCATCGTAAGCTCGCATTTAATGGTCCATGCTACGCGAAGCGAGCACGAGCCGAGCCTCGAACGAACAGGATTCGTTCATTGTTCGCATAGCGTGGACGGACTTGCGAGCCTCGAACGAGCATTCGTCTCGCGCTCGACTGCGCTCCACCCGATTGTCAGTCTTTTCACGAACACAGTGATTCGTATGGCGCTCGTTGAAGGCTCGTTGTATGCTCGTTGTAAGCTCGTTGTACGTCCACACTTGACATCGCGAGCAACGAACGAATCCTGTTCGTTCATGGCTCGGCTCGTCCTCGGTTCGCGTAGCATGGACGCACCATAAAATTTTATGAATAATACGAGATGCTAATAAATCGTATACAAATCAATCGATACAAACATTCATATTTTGATGCCCATAAAAATGTAGGTAATCGATTTTCAAGAATTAAAACAAATCTTCGCATGCATTCCTGATGCAAAACGAGTACAGTAAAAACAAACAGTGTTGTGCAAAAATAAATATCGATAAATCTGTCTACATTAAGCCATCGACCGTGATCATTCAATTGCCGAATTGATATTTTAAGTGATTTATTCATTACGAATTTACGAATTTTATGACAATGGCCATGGGAGGAGTCAATAAACTTTTAGATGTTTTAAATTATAATAATTACATAGCTTTATCAGTTTATTAGTGGTTATAAACTTATAAATTAACTGGGCCGATGTGTTTACTAAATAATTCGTAAGTATATTTTAAGAAAATTTACGTCGACTTAGTAATACTATGCGACAAGTTTGTTAAACTGTTTTTTTTTATTGCATAACTTTACCTTCACATATTTTCACAGGTATCGACATATTTTATGGAATACCGCGGCTTGACATCAATCGCAAAATAGAAGCCATTGGCTTCGGTAGACGAATCAGTTTGTCAACCGAACCCAAGCAGCTAAATCAGTAGAATTCTATACATGGCTAAGTATTTGCTAGATTTCAAATTAGGTATGTATCATCTATAACACGACCACGATACTCGCCCAGATTATTCTTATCGATACACATCACTACTAAAACTGTTATTTTACCATCGAATCGCAAGATGCTGGCGCTACCGTGTACCAGGAATCGTTTGTTATTGTTTGCATAATTGTAAATAGTACGCTCGCTTAGTTATATTTGTTGAGTAAACTATTCACAATTAACTTTATCGATGTCGATTGCGATAACGTCTACAACGCTATGTTCTGGGAAATTATTACCTATTTCATAGAAGCTATTGTTTACCAAAATTGTCTGCATAAGGGTGGGTAAATCAGCAGTAGGAAACCTTCTTGTTCATAAAGAAATAGAAGATCGATTTCAATTGAATTAATTAAGTGCTAATTCATTTACTATTCAATAAAATACCAGTGAACCGAAAAGTGGCCAAAATAATAAAAAAAAACTCCTTATAAACTTTAATCTCCTCCGTGCGCGCAATAACAAACAAAGAATCCGAAGATTTCTGTCCGAAAAAACTGAAATACTTATAATTTTTATCGTGCGCTTTTGTCTTCTGCCAGTGTTTAGTGGAATAAACAAAAAATATGTTAAAATATTCAAGAGGAATAAGACGAAATCTATAAATTATCGTTTATATTCGAATAATTCAAATGCTTATTGTTTTCAGCAAAAACAAATCTTCCAAACCGGTGGTAAAGTCACACTAATAGCCTGTGAAGTCCCATTGGCTATTAATATAACTAATTTCAGAGTGATTTGATACAATGAAACTTAATACTTATTTTATAATAAAGTTATATTTCAAATTTTATAGTACCTACAGGTTGTAAATAATATAGCTTGAAGTCACTAAGCCTGACTCAATGTGAATAAGTCGGAGTGACTTAATATAATTCACCCCACACGCACGTTCCGCGACAAATCAATTTGGGCGTCAAACGGCGTGTTAATAACCGACAACAAATATACAGCGTGTTTAACATCCATAATTAATTTATGAATTATTTAATTTGGTCGGTTCCGTAGTTTATATTAATGGCACGTGCTTGGGGTGCGCGTGCGCAACTGTAATGCGGTGTCACCCTATTTGATACTTTCTGTGTATTTTGTTTATTTGGAATTGGAATTGAAAAGATATTCAGATATTACTATTTTACCACCTTAAAGGTTGATATTTCTTAAGTCCTTTCTTAGTGTATGCCAACGCCATAAAATTATCTATTTACAAAATTTTAAGTTTATCACCCTACCAGTTTAGGTAAGTTGATAAATCAGTCAGTTATTTGAGACAAATATTTTAATAATCTTATAGAATATACATAATAAGGAAAATATAATAAAAATCTAAATCACAAGCGAATTAATTAATTGAAACAGAAACCAATATAAAACCAAATTGTATCTTTTCTTAACTATCGTGAAAATACATAACTTTGTAACAAACAGATTCTACTTAAGTTCACCAAAGATTAGATTATTCAAAGTTACTCAATCCAAAAAAATATTTACAAAAATCTAAAAATCATTAAAGGATCAAGACGTTTCGACAGTACAACACATGAGGTGTTGAGCGAGTGTGGGCGAAACTACTTGAAGATAATTTTAACTTGACTACTGGGAGTTCAGAGGGCGCTATTACTTATTAGCTGCTTATACAACCAATATGCCACTTGAAACTCAATTCTCAATACAATGGTTGTTAAAGGGCATTGTTATTTAAGTTGATGTTTGACTAAGATTGTTTCAGTGACTATAATTAAAAGAAATAGAGATAAAAGCTTAAATGTTGCCGTTTGGTTTTTGGCTGGATTGAAGAGCTAAAAGAATGTTTTTTATAGCGTTTTAATTCCTTAATTATAGCTTGTGGTGTTAAGTTCATAAACAAAGCTAACACTTTCTAAAAGGTACTAGAACACATTTTTTTTTATACCACTACGGTGGCAAACAAGCATACGGCCCGCCTGATGGTAAGCAGTTACCGTAGCCTATGGACGCTTGCAACACTAGGGGTATCACTCGCGCGTTGCCGACCCTGAAGAAATCTCTTTACGCCCTCTTTGAAGAACCCCATGCTGTACTCCATTGGGAAAACCACGGCATGGAACACATAAATAATAGGCAATATCGTTAAGGAACCTATTTCTGAGACTTTCCAGTAACTTTAAATATCTAATATCTCAGGCATAGACACCACATAAGGGCTAGCCGACTAATAAAACAACTTCATCGGTAAGCACATCACATAAACTTAAGTCTCACTTAAGTTAGGGACAGCTTAACTGATTGCGCCATAAGTTAGGTGGTAAGTCGACGTGCGAAGGCTTAGAACCGCGGAAATATAGCTCCAGGCTGTATAATGTATTGAATGATTTTTCACTATCACCGATAATAAGTTCGTGGTAGAAATCATAAGTGTTGCTGTTTTCAATTAAGGCCGTGTAATTTTCTATTAGAAAGCCTTAAGTGTTATAGTGGCTATTATATTAATATTCGAGATAATTTCTCAAATCCTTACATTATAATAAAACGTCTATCTGTATGTATGTCCGTTAGAGTGCTTAGCTTATAAGTCAAGAACAAAAACATGGATTTTGATGCAGTTAGGTTTTAGGCGGATTCTTGACGATTGTTGTAAGTTATTATTTATTGTGCTTTACCGATTTTAGTGGAAGAAGTCAGAGGCTTATAAAGGCCACGTGTGGAGCTGCAGGTATATCCTAGTATTTAAATAAAAGATAATTCTTTAATTAACATAAATATCTTTTACCCTACCCTACCCTACCCTACCCTGACAGCAAAATCCCCATTAACAAAATGATCCGCCATTTATTGAATTCATTTGTTACAAAAAATGTGATAAATGAAGAACCGCTCGACCGATTTTGTGCAAACTTCACATAAACCATCTACTAAATAGTCCGAACAAAGCCTAAACATTTGATTTGGATAGGTGAGCCCGTTCTTGAGTTATAAAATTACAACGAAAAGTGGCCTTGATTTTTATATATATAGATTTATATGGCGTCAGTGTATCTCTCGTTTGTGACGTTTCATTTTTGATAAAGATTACTAAGTAAAAACAAACTGATTAAATTATTTCGGAACAATATTAATAATTCACGAACCCATAGAAATGTTAAGTGCCTGCGAAGGTTTATTTGAATAAATTATTTTGAATTTGAATCTGAATTGAACTCTATATAAAAAGATTCAGCTCCAAATAAATTACTCAAAAATTCAAACCACATTTTTGCATCCAAGATTATTGAATTTTTTAATTACATAACCAATATGTCACCGGTCAATGAGGGTCATATCATGTTGCGTCCCTTGCTAATATTAATATAAAATTTTCTCTTCCGCGATCTGTGCGCCTAGTACCTACCAAATAATTGGACTGTTTTACAAAAAACTTAAACCGACTTCAAAGTACACTTAGAAGTAATCAAATCCTGATCTGATGACAATGGAACCAAACGGGAAGTGTACCCTTCCAGACAAAAAAAGAATTTTCCAAATCGGTTCATAAATGACGGAGTTGTAAGGTAAAAAACATAAAAAAAAAAAAAAAAAAACACAACCGAATTGAGAACCTCCTCCTTTTTTGAAGTCGGTTAAAAAGTGAACCAATATGTCACCGGTCAATGAGGGTCATTATCATTTTGCGTCCCTTGCTAATATTAATATAAAATTGTCTCTTCCGCGATCTGTGCGCCTAGTACCAAAAAAGTGAATGGATATACACTTTCCGTACATCCAGTATAGGGTGGAAATTTGAGACGGATCAGTAAGGGCTACTAGTACTAAACCACGCGAATATGGTCTTTGGAGACAATCCATAACTTTTTGAGTTATTGCAATCGGGCATTTACAGATTGAGCTGTTCAACTGAATCGTCTCAAATTTGCACCCTATACTGGATGTACGGAAAGTGTATATCCATTCACTTTTTTGGTACTAGGCGCACAGATCGCGGAAGAGACAATTTTATATTAATATTAGCAAGGGACGCAAAATGATAATGACCCTAAGAAAACATTCATATCTACGAAAATACTCATTTTATTTTTCATATTTTTAATGCCACTTTTATTTTCTTCAAAATTCTGCTCGGGGTTCCTTTCAACGTTTTTGTCTAAGACCTGTAGTTCAGAATTTGCCCATACTGGTTAGAAAAAAACAACACCCTGTATAATGTATATACGTATGGAGGTAAAAGTTCTTGATACTTTTAAAAAATCATTTGAAATTTAAAATACGCTCAAACTTGACTAAAATAGTCCAGAAAATCATTTTGAGGTACGCGATCTTCCTAGCACCGGTTGCAATTCATTAGGATGTATCCTGAAGCGTAAATAGAAAAGTGAACACGTCTCGGTGCCTTCCATAATTAATCATAATACTGAGTCCCCATTAAGTAATGCCGTCTTTACACTTCCGCCAACTCCCCCGCTGTTAAGTTACAACTTAAACATCACTTATTTATCGTTGCAACTTGAATTTGCACTAACTTGGAATAATTTAGACGTGTTTTTATAAATAACTCTACAGTATTCTAGTGCGGGTTGCAATTTTATATTTCTTTGTATAATTCAGAATTAATCAACCCGCAAAAAAGCTTTGCGGGTTTAATCAAGATACCTAAAAGTTTTTAAGGTTACCTAATATTTTCCTTTATAAAAGTATTCTAGGACCAGTGTGCGAAATTGTATCTTAATCCGTTTGTCATTAACCCATTAGCTCCCGGGACGCGCGTCCCAGAACTACAAATTAGTAGTAGTTATTACTCTAAAGTGACGTCACGAGCCCCCACTTCCGAACTTTGTCGCGCTTTATTATCAATTCTTAATGATCTGGTAAAGCATAAAATATGTATCCAAAATTTTATGATATTCTACTTATAAATTTATTTTTCTCAGGAATCAGACTATTGCAGGACATGCGATTTAAGTGAGGCGTGAATGTTAACATTACACGCCTTATGTAACTTTGTTCTAATAATATTGAACAAAGTTACATAAGGCGTTTCTAGGAACATTAATTAGGCTCCAAACTTTAATCAATACCAAAAGCTCGTTAAGAGCTCAATTGTCTGTCACACGTTGATTAAGAGTAACGAGAAAAGAATTGAACAGGCTAAAGTTATTAAAAAATACAGAAATTAAAGTGATTTTAGAGAAGTTTGACTGACTCGCACATGAAGGGTTTCGTTAAGTCGTTTCTTGTATAGGGGCACCTTTTAATTTTTATTTAATTTCTATATTTCAACTGTCTACCTATTACAGTTCAATAGATACAGCACACTGACAGACAGATGGACGGACGGACAGCGGAGGCTTAATAATGGGGCACCGTCGGCATCCTTTGGGTACCCCTAAAAATGGAACTACCTATGTGCCAAAACCCAAAACGCGACCACAATGTCCTATTTTAAATGTGGAATGTGTTGTTGTATGTTGCTGGCAACTATGGCAACGTAGATTCAAAAATCGAAGACATTCAAGAGTCTCTTAACATTTATTTTTAGATCACACCATGAGAAATAATGGACGTGAAAATTTATTAGGCAAAGTAAAGTAGGTACCTTAGATGCTAATAATATGAAGAAGACAGGTGTGACAGCATTCTACCAATTAATATATCCTTAAGCGTGCGTGACTACATCCTTTATAATACCTTTAATGTAACAAACCTGTCGATGTCCCATAATCGGCACACCGAGCCTTCATAAATTTCATCGTAATCGACCGACGATCTAATTTGCTCTTAATTATTATATAGTTAGGGTTTGTAATGGCATCCTGAAACTAGAATAACGCCTACGCCGAGATGCGTTGTTGCACAAACGCCCTTCCTTATTTACAATTATTGTAACTACTATTGAATTTCATTTCTCGCCTCGAACGCAACTCACTTTCGCAACACGGATGTGATTGTTGAATTCGATATTTGTAATCGATTTATTGCTTTACAATCGATAAATAAACAGGGAAATTATTCATTTATTGAAGTACGTACAGTGATAATTTATATTTATCTATTTTAAATTAATGTTTCGTTGAAATGAAATTTATGTACAAATATATTGTTCTAAGTTTTATATCACACCGGATTGTTCCCAATTAAAAGCGGTGCAGCTGAAATCGGTATCATCCTAACTAATATCATAGATGCGAAAGTGAGTTTGTTTGTTACGCCTTCACGCCTCAACTACTCAACGGATCATCATGAAATTTGGCATGCAGATATGGTATTGAAAAGGACATAGGCTACTTTTTATCCCGGGAATGCGGGTGAAACCGAGGGGGACAGCTACTTATTTATAATTAAGGCTATCATATACAGATAAGTAAATAAAAAATTACATGAATTACCTAATTAAATTATCAAACTTCTGATATCCAGGATACATATTCGGTCACTTGCGTTTTACCCGAAACACCCTGAGCGATATCCCAATGACCAGGAAGCAAGGGAACTTGACATAATCACATATATCAATAAAATCTTCACACGAGAATGAATCGAGAACGACAAGTAATAGTATAACACTATCATTATGCTAATGCTTAAGGAAGGGCCCGCTATAGTGAAATGTGAATGCGAATGCATCAACAGATCGCCCGCGAAGATAATCGACGTCATTACCACTGCATGAGCTCTGGTAATTAAATCACTTGTGTGAATTGGAAGCGAGTTTCTGTACTCCAATGTGTAGAGTCAATGGGCCGTGGATGCTGAAGTGAGAACTATGATCGTGGATTTCCGTTCTAAATCGACAGGTGGCCATCTATGCATGTGGTTCCTACTGTAATAACCGACCATTTTAAGTAGCTTCGATTTGACGGTAGTTGTGACGTCAGATACCGATGTTGAAGATCGCGGATTCTAAATATGAAAATTTTAATAAACGTCAATCTTACGGACGACAAATACCGTGGCGATTTTTAGCGCCTTCCTGGAACTCCTGAGAGCCACCACCTATAAAAATGCCTTTTTCTATTGTACTTTATGCATATACAGTACACGGTGAGTTTTATTATTTTATTCGCTAGAACAAACGGTATTCAGACCATGGTCTACTAACATTCTATATCATCGAATGAAAAAAATTACGTCATTGGTTTTTGAAAAAACACAAAATAAAGTTAAAAGGTCGGGATTATCGTTACTCCTTACAACCCAGACATCGCGATTGCACTTCAAAGTAGTTGTGACACGGCGGCACGCCAGTCACAGAGGATTTACTTTGTGCGCCAGTTTTGTAGCAGGTGTGAAAATCCGCGGCTTCCTGACTTTTTGAATTTTTCCTGTTTTGTGGTTTTTTCAAAAACCAATGACTTTTTTTGATGTTATACAATGTTAGTAGACCATGGTCTGAACAACGTTTGTTCTAGCGAATAAACGAATAAAAACTCACCGTGTATAATTAGCAGCAAATATTTAATACCCACTCAAAGAAGGTAAAACAAAAAAAAAACGAATTAGAAGAGTTCTCAAAAGCTGATAGTGAAATAAATACCTATATGGTTAGTACCTAGATAAAAAAAAAATGTTATTAAGAGCAGGAGAAATTTAAACCACTCTTATCAATCTAAAGAGAAAGGTTATCCCAATTACAATCCTCTAATTGATAGAAACCCAATTGTAATTGACTTAGACTGGACTTAGAATAAAGCAATCAAATTATGCAATCTAGCGAACATCTAGAGAATGTTGGTGGTAATGATGAAGTTACTGGTTCTAGGCTCGACCTTAGCCTGGACTAGACCAGATTATAGATATGAAGTGTCGGGATTATTCTGTTTTGTAATTATTAGCTGTATAATTAATTATAAAGCATTCTTGCTATGAAACTCTATAATGGCATGGAGCCGGGTTCCACAGAAGGTGGAACTGAGTTATTAACTACCTATTGCCTTGTGGTTTTACCTGCGTAGGAGATGGATTTCACAGTCAAAAAGGTACAAGTAAAAAGTAACATTTTCTTTCGTTTCATGTTTCTTTATGTTTTATTTTGGCCGTTGGAACTAGGGAAGGATCTAGGAACTTTCAAGGCCAGAGTGAATAGGTTTCTTCTGGGTAAGAGTCTTTCATCTTAGGCTTCGTCATCATCCCCTATGGGCGGGTCAGTGGCCAAACGCAAGCACATTTAATTTAAAAATAAATAATAAAAAACACGAATTATTTATGATTTTTGTAAAATTGTGCCATTCCTGATTAAATATAGCTGCGAATCGCTAACAACGCGCTAATGCGCAAAAAAATATTTTTTCAACGACAGCGACAGGACCATCGCTACTGAAACGGTAGGCCTTATTGGGACGCGTGTCCTATCACTACATACGAAAAGAAATTACTCCACGAACTCCGCAAAGCCCAGTCTTCGCATATTACCTTACCTCTTCATAAAAAGTCCCAATGAGATACCACCTATCTCTACGAAACACTCTAAGTAACAAATACGTCAAATATAACAACCAATAATTGCAGCCAAACTGATGAGACGTAAATTTTGTGCAATTCTATTTGCTAATTGTCAACGATGATCGCACTATCGTGTATCGTGTTTCGTAGTAGAGCCTCAGTCTCTGGGATACCAAACCTAGAAACTACGTTAGTATATTATTTATGGAGGTAGAGTAACGACTTCACAGCCTACTTTGTATACATTAGTATTTGATTTTGCTTCAAAGATTGCCTGATCTGGGAATTAAACGCATGGCTTCAGCAATCGAACCTATCGAACAGTTATATGATCTCTAATTATAATATAACAACTTTAAATTACAAGTTACAGAATATACCATCAATACGGCGTGACGTAGAGCCGGCGCGCGCGTACCACAGAGTTATGCGCGCTGTCGCTCATAGAGCTTCCGCCGGCGTCGCATCATTAACCCATAACCGTCCAGTTCATTACCAGCCTTAACGGGATACCGTTTAATATATTCTGTACCAGTCTGATAGTTTCTAAAGCTTTCATGTATATTTTAGGTTTTGCTTTTAATCGCGGCCTATTTCTTAATTATAGTTAAAAAACCGGCCAAGTGCGAGTCAGACTCGCGCACCAAGGGTTCCGTACAAACCTGTAGGTATTATATGTAAATGCTAGTGTAGACCTGAGTATTTGATATGAATTTCAATTTATGACGTATAAAGAAAAAACTACTTACTAGATTTAGTTCAAACCAATTTTCGGTGGAAGTTTGCATCGTAATGTACATCATATATTTTTTTTGGTTTTATCATTCTCTTATTTTAGAAGTTACAGGGGGGGGGACACACATTTTACCACTTTGGAAGTGTCTCTCGCGCAAACTATTCAGTTTAGAAAAAAATGATATTAGAAACCTCAATATCATTTTTGAAGACCTATCCATAGACAGCCCACACTTATGGGTTTTTAAAAAAAAAAAATGAGTTTCATTTCTATGTACGGGGACCCCCAAAATTTATCGTTTTTTTTTCTATTTTTGTGTGAAAATCTTAATGCGGTTCACAGAATACATCTACTCACCAAGTTTCAACATTGTAGTTCTTATACTTTCGGAAAAAAGTGGCTGTGACATACGGACGGACAGACAGACAGACAGACAGACAGACAGACATGACGAATCTATAAGGGTTCCGTTTTTTGCCATTTGGCTACGGAACCCTAAAAACGTACCTGTTGACTATGGTTTCATCATGGGTTCAATTAAACAAAAACGGTTGTTTTTTTTTTGTTTTGTATTTTTTGTACGAGGGAACCATTTCTCACCCAATCAAAATTGATCCCTCGATTGAAAAATGTACGAATTCGAACATTGATCGAGTGTACATCACGTTTTTTTTTTGTGTCCACTAAGGTGGCAAACAAGCATACGGCCCGCCTGATGGTAAGAGGTTACCGTAGCCTATGGACGCTTGCAACACCAGTGGTATCACTCGCGCGTTGCCGACCCAGAAGAAATCTCTTCACGCCCTTTTTGAAGAACCCCATGCTGTACTCCATTGGGAAAACCACGGCGGGGTATTCATTCCACAACCTGAGCGTCCGCGGAAGAAAGCTCCTTTGAGCCCGCACAGTTCGACGTAACGTTATTCTGGCAATTTCGAGGCCGGCCGGATATTTAGAAGAAAAACCAGTCAACTCGAGCTTTTGGTGGGGACCGTTCGAGTTTACTCCGCCCCTCGACATTTTACAGTCGAATAGGAGTCGAACCGTAAGTTCGATTTGAAGGTTATTTCGAAGGACGCGAGAATTGGGTCCCAGCTTCATCCTGGTCCAAACCTCCAAAAAGGAGGTGCTCAGCAAATATTTCGCAATCAGTTTACCAAACTCAGTAGCAATAATCCACTATTCTAGTTGCTCTACTTAGAGCCGTAGTGGCTTTACATTCCTTTCGGCTTCAACATCACTAATGTATAACAATAAACGCCATGCAACTAACGGTTAATCGTAATAAATAACCAGGATGGAATCTAATTCCCATACTATGTACACACGTGGAAATCTTAAGTTAATTAGTATAGAAGTGGTATAATCGCAAACCTAAACGCATTACATGAGTAAACAAGGTCAAAGTAAAACCCAGGTTTTAAATATATCCGTCTCTCTCTAGTGTCTTATAACAAAAGAGCCGGAACTATCTTAAAACCTGGTTTTTAGGTTTTACAAGACTTGTTTATTGACATCATATGTTATTTTATCAATAATAAAATAATATAATATGATGTATACATATTTAACCTTAACGTAGATAAAAATAACATAATTACTACTAAAACTTAACTAAACTATCTTTGTAGCTATTCAGAATTTGTCGTATTTCTTACTGTACGGACTTACCCAACCGGACGGTCTTCCCGCATTCACCTTAATGTAAGCGAAAGGTTCTACACATTTGCTTAGATTTCTATGTATGCGGTATTGGGTTCGATGTTCCCAATGCATTATAAATTAAATTCTGCGGATAGCTTACGCTTTAAGCACCTATTAATTTAAACGTTGAGGCGTTTAGGGCTGCGAGCGTGACGAATTCGTCTTCGCATTATAGATTCTATTGTTTAAGTTTCCTTTCGCTTTCGCTGTTTGTTACATCACTAGTGATGTTACACCTCTAGAGACGATTATTTAGAGTCACTACGCGAGGTTTCCAGAAGATGTTTTCATTGTTGAATAAGTTATGCTTACTTTTATAAAATGCAACACTTCTGTATGTCAGTCTTTAGTGTGCTTGTCTTACTCAAGAGTCACTTGCATAGATTTTGATACGGGTTTGCAGTTACAATAGCCATACGGGTAGGACCGTAGTAATCTTTTTTTTAGGTTAGGAAAGAAAGAAGTAAGAGTAAGTCACTTACACGTTGTAAACCGACCCTTCCAACCTCCCCAATGAGGACTGGCAACCTTACTCACGCGCAGGAACGTAATATTATTTTTCTGTGGTATTCTGTAAGGTGGAGGTACTACCCCAGTCGAGCTGCTCTTTGTGCGAAATGACGCTTACCTCTCTTAATGTTTCTAAATATGATAGTACTCTTTATACGCGTATTTCTTTAGCCATAGCGCAAACATACATTATAGCCAAAAACTTTACTTAACTTTAAAAACAGCATGACACTCCGTGTTGTGGTTCACCAGTTATAAGAACACTAACGGATAGACAGACAAGCAGGTAAACGTTCCATTTTTAACCGACTTCAAAAAAAGGAGGAGGTTCTCAATAAGGTTGTATTTTTTTAAAATGTTTTTTTACCTCATAACTCCGTCATTTATACTAATAATAATCATTATATTTAAAAAACACACAAGAAAGTAATATTTTACACAATACAATGCAATTATTTCAGAGTTATAATAATGTTTAAGTTTATTTGCATGCATTAATTGTGACATCCCTATAAAAATGCGCTATAAATTATGTTTATTAAAATTATGTCCTAAGTCTGGGTGTATATATTTACAAACAAAAAGTAGTGTATGTAGTATACCAGTTATCTGGTTTCCATAGTACAAACTGCTTAGTTTGGGATCAGATAGCCGTGTGTGAGGAATGTCCCATGTCCAACAATTCTTTCACTAATAGGAAGCTACATTATCTAATTTATAGGTATACTAGTTATTTATAATTATCTCAGAAACGTGGGTAAAAACGCGGGGAACAGCTAGTATCAAATAATGTTAGCTAGCCGCGGGATCTCTATATTTGTCCCGCGCAACGAACAACGTAAAGCTGATTATGATTAAAGTCAAATATCACTTATTTGCTTATAGTAGATCATCTTACCCATTCAATAACAGCTTTCACTATGCTAATAAACTTGACAGAGCATCACTTACCCCCTTGATAAATACCTCCGCATAAACCGAACGCTCATCATTCAGCCGCGTCCACAATAAGTCATTAGGGTGTGTTTACACTTGATTTGTCGGCGCACAGGCGGTTAAGCGCGGGACAAACTTCCGCGAACGAGCGAACATGCAAAACGACCATTAAGAACCGCTGATGCATCTTAATTGTGGCCATAAAATTGGCGGGTTATGGTAAATGGGACGCGCGGAGAAAGGTAGATTTATTGGGCCAGAAAACGGAACGGTTGACACCTCTTTAGTTGAATTGCGTTTTATGGTTGTTAATGCGATTTAGCTAGTATAAATTAAGTATTATTGACACAAGGAATTGAAACTTGGACATTCCTATAATTTTTGAAGTATTGAACATCATAAATTCTAATGTCACAACAACATAAATGAAACAGGATATCAAAGAATTATGCAGGAAATACTTTCAGGTCCACCAAATAAAATAAATAATCATCAATGAAATAGAATATAATAGAATAGAAAACATTTATTCAGCTCATAATTTAACACAAAACATAAGAAAAAAAAGAACAAAAAAAATATAAAGAAGAAAAAAAAGAAATGGAAAGAAAAATCATTTATTAATATACATCAACCGCTTAGCCTTTGTCTTAATCTATGGAGCTGAAACGGTCTCCCACGCAGCATAATGTCGCAGCACAAGGCTACGACGCTGGTTTTCAGTGGGAACCAGAAATATAGCTACTATACGTTACTAAAGCGATGTATTTACAGGACAGAAAACCTGTTTCCCAGCCTGGCATTTAAAACACATAATATCGAGTAAATTAGGCTGGCACATTCGTCAGAAACGTCATTGAACGAATTCTCGCGTGGAAGTGAACATTAATCGTGACAAATTATCCGCAAATATTTGAACTTGGATAAAATCCAAACAACAATGATACCTTAATTTATTTGTTTAACACCTACATAAATAACAACTGATTAACTAAAGTGAAACTTAAATACTATACATACAGCGACAATAAAAACCTCTCTGTTTCATTTGAAGGTGAGAAATCCGCACGATAGAGAAAGTAAATGCAGTTATATATTTAATGACGACTAGTTGAATCTAAATCTTCTTAATATGGTTTTAGAGCTTCTAAAAGCTGCCCAAAATGTTAGTTACTAATATTTGACAAAACGATTTTTTTTTATATATTTTTTTACTTTATAAGTTTAAAGTAAACAATTTCACGATTTAAACGAAGTTTTTTATTTATAATTCTTTCCTTGTATACAACGATTTCGATTCGTAACTATATTAAAAGTTACAAAATCGATTTAGTAGGAAATTCGGAACGTTTTTTTTTTCAAAATCGCCAGTTTAACTGTTTAGCATCTTAATCTATTACACGTCGTGAAAAATGTATGATGGGAATAAATATGATTTTAGTCTTTATAAGTAACCCGCACTTTTCGTGGACACATTTCACACATGATATGATTGAGTCGGATACCTTTCTTTTGACATCGTAAAGGGTCAAGATTGACGCGGCGTCTTTGTTCCCAGACAATTTTGAGTGAGGAGTTAAATGAAGAGATTGCACTATAAATGTCTTTTCTTCATTCTTTTTCCATCTTTTTTCGCAATTAAAATTTCCCTTTTATGGGGATGATTTTTTGGAACTGTTTTATTACTGATTGATGTATCGAGAGAATGATGATCCATTCCAGATTTTTTATACTACTTAGGTGGTAAACAAGTATACTGCCCGCTTGATGGTAAGCGGTTCCTGGGCCTATACTACGAAAAACGATACGCGATAGTCCGATCATCGTTGTCAATCAATTAGCCAATAGAATTGCACAAAATTTACGTCTCGTCAGTTTTGCAGCAATTCTATTGGTTAATATTTGACAACGATGATCGGACTATCGTATATCTTTTTACGTAGTAGACCCTCTGTAGCCTATAGAGTATCTTATTCGTCGTTTTTAACTCTGAATATTTGGCTTTTGAATATTTTGCACAAATTAATAAAGTACTTACATAACTCCACTTGTTAAATGCTGTCAAGGTACTTACCTGCAAAGAAATACACAAATCGATTACTTATGTTATTATTGTTATAGAACTCACATTTCTACACTGAATTTGTCTAGGAAGGACTCATAAGCTATATCCCATAACACCAATAACAGATTACAACTATTAATAAAATCAATTACCATGCAAATTGATTCAATTCGTTCGTTAATCATGAATATGGGTCATTTTCAAAAAAAATGTACATTGTTGTTTTCGGTCTGTCCCGTAATGTTTGTTGGAATTTTTAAGTATTTTTTTTCATCTTTGAGAAAAACAACATTAAAAATTATAATCTGTGATCAGTTTTTAACAATATTTTCATATATTGCCCCTAAGCTTCGAAGTTAATGTACCATAATTTTGTAAATATTGGTAGAATGGTACTAAATTTTGCGCTGTCCCACTATGAATTTGGTAAGTTGATTTAACATTTCATGAATTTATAAGTGGATTCTATTCTTCTGTTTCATTTTATTTTAAGTATTGTTAGTTATCGATTTATTTTTAAATCGCAGAAATAGTATTATATCCATACTAAATATTTAATTAATTAATCTTGGCAAGGACATAATTCGTTTCATGTGGAAAATTCCTTTCCGAAACCACGATTTTAGCACAATGATCTTTATTAAACTACCACATATAAATATATTTTTGTTATATGGCAACAATAATTCTAATGTATTCAAAGGCCTCCATCTTGGATTCGTTCATTTTGACGGCGAACAAGTGCAAAACGACAGTGCTTCAGTAACGGTCTACTTTTGATTTTCCCCAAACCGAAACCAACACCAAAGTAAGTTCAATAGTTTATATCCTACAAATTATAATGTTTAGTTCCATAAATTTCATGGAATCATATATAATATTCAACTTTCTGAGCTGTTGTGTTATTATAAAATTATAGAATAAATATTGTCAAGAGCATGGTTCCCGTTACTTCCGTTCCGAAACCAAAACACGGGTAACGTAGAAGTGGAACTAAGAAGTTTCGGAATGGAATCCTTAAGCACAATGCATACTGTACATTTTGCAATTTAGCTACCTATTTTTAACCCCCAATGCTATAAGTTTTACCACTATGTGTGTGTGTGTCTGTCTGTGGCATCGTAGTTCTTAAAGTGGTGAACCTATTTGGATGCGTTTTTTTTTATTTGAAAGCAGATTTTCTAGCGGTGGTTCTTAGCTTTGTTTAGAAGAAATTGATGCAGCCGTTTCCAAGATATTCAGTTCTGATCACTCTTTGTGAAGAGATCTCGGCTCGGGGGCATTGCAGTTAAAAACTTTGCGTTTGTACTTAAATGTTCAGCTTCAATGGCATTCTTCGCACCCACGTATATGAGGCTCTGATGATGAATATGAATGAATACTGGAATCGAGGGGATCTATGGGATTTAGAATCTTTTAATTAAAGTTTTGAAAATTAAAATAAGTTAGAAGCTAGGTGGTTTTTAAATTTTGTCCAAAAGTCACTTGTACTTTAACATAAGATAATATATGATTATTTAAGTTCTATTTTGCACAATATATACCAATAATATTTTGTTGATAGTAAATAAATACCAGTATCGTTGTAAATCATGATAACATTATTATAGTGCTTAAATCCATTCAACTAGCAAAATGTGTGCATTTTAATAAAATTACTGTATATCGGTTTGTTAACATTGTAGGTATAATATTTTGTTTCAGGATAAAGAAAATGGTCATTATCGCAGACGTTGATGGTTTCTTAAATAAAAATGATTTTTTGTTACTGCAAGAATCGGCATGGCCCTGGTTAATTACTCATTTTAGTATTGTGGAGAAATGTCATGGATGTAAATTTCCTACCACTTTAAGTAACCAACCCTATCACTTTATTATCTTTGATGATACAAAAATAAAAAAATTAATTAATTATGACTTCTTTTGGTGCCAGCAGTGTTCATTTTATGCCATATACGATCACTATTGTGAAGACGAGTGTGATTATTGTAACTAATTTCTTCACATATTGACAAGAACGTCATAAGAAATAATTATAATATTTATTAATAATTTATACTATTCGCCATGTGTTTTTACAAAACCGTAACAAAGAAAGGTAATATTATTATATCGTACCATTTTGCTGGTTAATATGTAGACAATTCGTACATTTTAATGCTTCCTTACTAAACTATACTTTTTCATTTTTATGCCAGATGCCTTTAACGCCAGCCGAGAAGATGAAAAGGTACCGAGAAAAACTAAAAAAAGACCCTGATAGATACGAAGAGTATAAGAAAAAGGATTTGAATAGAATTAAATTAAAGAATAAAAAAAATATAGAATTATCAGAACAAGAAAAGCAAGCACAAAGAAAAAAATGGAGAGAACAGAAAAAAAGACAGAAAGAGAAAAATATTGAGAGTGAAAAGAACGTGACTGAGAAAAGCAAGCCTGCCGAATCTTATAGCAATAAATGTAAAAATCATATACTTATTATCAGGAGATTAAGACGTCTATTCGAATCAGCGATTAACAAAAATAAACTGCTGCATAAAAATATAGAAACAACTAGAAAAAAGCTATATCGTTTAAAGGTAAAAAGTTCTAAAGAAATCGGTAGTTTAAATAATAAAATAACAAAAATGAAGGCAAGAGAAGAAGTAATCGAATGTGCTCTACGCTCAGCTTACAATAAATCTAAAAGCCAGACTGAAAAACGTGTAATAAAGAGGGTTGCAGATGCAGATATTGTAAAGAAGAATAAATGTAAAACTTACGTTGGAAAACTCTTTGGCTTACAAGGGCGTTTAAGAACAGTGCAGCAGGCTCGAAAAAGAAAAAGTGGTCAAATTAAAGATGAGTTAAAATTATTTTTTATACGTGATGATATAAGTCGTAGTACAAGTGGCAAGAAAGAGTGCAAAACAGTAAATAAAGAGAGGAATCAAATTCGATATCTTACCGATAAATTATTTAATTTGTACCAAATTTATAAAGACGAGGGAGGTCGCTTCAGTTTTACAACTTTTTTTAGACACAAACCGGCATATGTTTTGTCTCCAAATATTCATAACCGAAACACTTGTTTGTGCATAAAGCACAGCAATATGGACATGTTGTTTTTGAGTTTACTAAGAAACGGTATCTTCGCAAATGATGTCAAGTCCCTAACTGACGTAATTTCAAAATTATCTTGCGATCCAAATTCGTATAACTGTATGCATGGGAAATGTACAATTTGTAAAAGATCAAAATTAACTTATGCGTTGGAAGGAGAGGCTCTTTCTAGAAAAGTGTCCTGGGAACAATGGGAACGAGTAGACCATACCTATGAAAAGATGGAAAAAGGAGAACTAAAACAAATGAAAACTAAAAAGACTGTAAAAACTCGTAAACATGACGTAATCGCAGATTTAATACAAATTCTTGAAAGGAACTTACCATTATATAAGATTCATATATATAATTGGAAGCACCAGCAACGTAAATATAGGGAGAAAATTGAAAAATTGGGTCCAAACGAAGCATTAATCTTATGTGATTTCAGCGAAAATTACGAATGCAAGTCGTGTGAAGAGGTACAAGCCACCCATTTCGGAGCGTCCAAAAATCAAATCACTTTGCATTGTGGCATGATCTACTGGGCTTGTGGTTCTAAGTCGTTTTGTTCAATTTCTGATAATAAATGTCATGAACCAAGTGCTATTTGGGCTCACCTTTTACCCGTCATAAAATTTCTAAACATAATACGCCCTGGAATTAAACAAATACATTTTTTTTCCGATGGACCCAGTTCACAGTACAGACAAAAGAAAAACTTTTATCTCTTGAACAATTACACAACAGAACTGGGTTTACAACTTTGTACCTGGAATTTTTCCGAAAGTGGTCATGGGAAGGGAGTAGCGGATGGGATAGGGGGATCTGTGAAAAGAACTCTGGATAAACAAGTTGCTTATGGCCGGGATATTACAAACGGCAAACAAGCCTTTGAGATTCTTAAATCTGTATCCAAAACAATACAATTCTTTTTTATAGAGGATCCGGAAATTCAATTAGTTCAAAAAAGTCTTCCTGTTGTCATAAAAGCAGTGCCTGGAACGTTGCAGATACATCAAGTGTTGTGTTTTGCTAACTCGTCACGATTACTACACAGAGTATTAAGTTGTTTTTGCCAAATTGAAAAAGAGCATGTATGTGAATGTTATGACTTGAAGGAACACTCTCTTCAAAATTGCATATTAAACAAAAGTTGTGATGCTATTTCAATACCATCAACGAGCAAGATTGCAAGTACAGATGTTACTGATTCTTTATTACTTGAATTGAGACAAGATCCTGCAGGCTTGGATTTATTTGAAGACTACCATGACATAAATCCCGTCAATTTCGAAACGGTAACAGAGTTAGTTGAGACAAATACATCAAACTTACCGATTTTACTTTTAACTGAGTCCAGTCCCCAACGATCTACAGGTTCTGATAAAAAATTGTTAAGCTATGATTTAACTACTGCTGAAAATAATTGTCAAGGGATTATTTTGACAGAAACATTGACTGCGTCTAACTTGCCTACTTCGAAAGAGGAAACACGCAGTTCACGATTAACAAATGACAGAGGAATATTTGAGAAACAAAGCATTGAAAATATACCTATTCCTATAATGTCAGTGCCCCTAAATGAAATACAAATCAATCAATACAATATTAAGAAAGAATCTCAGAGTAACCTACATAATACAATTAATACTTTAAAATCACATAAGAGACTGTCTTCAATGGCGTCTGCAACAAATCAGATGAAAAAAAGTCGTTTAACTGACATAAAAGAAAATAGCACTAGAAATGAAAACCCCTCTATCAGGACAGTAATATCTCGAGAAATACAGTGTTTTGCATGCAAAAAAAAAGTTGCGTTCACGTCGGTTGGCGTAACAAAATGTATATCGTGTTTAAAATGGTTTTGTACTAGGTGCAACGAAGACAATAATAATATTGATTTTATATGTCGAAAATGTTTTGGTGAAGAATATTTGGTATAATTGATCTCATTTTTCTTGTCAGTGTATAATAATCTTAAGAATTCTATTCCGTTACAAGAACAGTCCATTCCGTGACTGTCCCGTTTAAGATTTTATTTTATTTTTTATTTTCAGCACAAAGTGCTATATTATTGTTATCAGATTTTTGTTTCTTTCATACTATATTATTTCTTTTATAATTATTTTTTAAGTAAAGTACCTAATGTATGTCATAATTAAGAAAAACACATAAGTCTGTTACTATCTTGTCCAAAGAGTAACGTAATGGAAATTAAAAAGATGATTACTTATGTTTGTTAAAGTTGATTTTATTTTCATATATTTTTTATTTAAGTTTAAAGTATTTTGAACTAATTACACAACTTGAAATTGCAATGCTTGTTTGTTTTATTCATTTATGACCGCGAATTATAAGTTGCGGAATGGAATACATTTTGTTTCCAGAGTCTAATAAAATAGTTATATTTTAGTAAATAAATTAGATTGATTGATTTAAATATTTTTTTATAATAATTAAATACATGACAAATACAGATTTGCTGCAACAATCTCTTTACCGTGATCAAAAATATTCACATCGAATTTTTCATAGTGTACAATTTTTGTGAAAATGACCCATATCAATCATATTACTATAGTCATAGTGTTATCTGATCTAACTAGATCTAGAACAATATGTTATCTTGTCTGCCTGTCTGTCCGTCTGTCCGCCGGCCCACTTGCGTCACTATATTGTGATTTATTGGAATCTTAATGGTATTATTTCTGAATAATATAGATTTGTCACGCTGTGGAAAAATATGTGACTTTTGAAGCAAGGCGGTTCGCATAAGTTAAGTTTGTATGATATAATTATGATTTCGATGACGACCATAAGGGTTCCTATTTAGGGTTACGTACCCGAAGGGTTCCAAACGGGACCCTATTGATAAGACTCCGCTTTCCGTCCGTCCGTCTGTCTGTCAGTGGGCTGTATCTCATGAACCGTAATAGGTAGACACTTGAAATTTTCACAGAATATGTATTTCTATTGCCGCTGTAACAACAAATAAAATAAAAAATTAACGTTACATGAAACGTCCTTTTTAGTGCTCTTTTTGATGCGCCTACTATTCACTGAATAGTCATTTGAGTTAGTTAATATTATTATTATTTTAATATCGCACACGGAGGGTTCCCGTGTGCGAGTCTGACTCGCGCTTGGCCGGTTTTTTTTTACTTTTTCTGTTCGGAACCCTGAAACCTATGGCACGTTTTAAAAGTGGTCAAAAGTGTTTCAAAAGGTACTTTAAAATCGTTTTTGTTGTGCGTTAATTATTAAAAAATAAGTAAAGACTAACCCCCTTACTCACAAAGCGCAATTTAACTAATATACTGTTTAAATGGTCACGTAAATAATGACATTATTTGACAATGACAATAGAGTGACTTTATTTAGGTGACCCTTTAAACACTATATTAGTTAAATAACGTTTTATGAGTAAGGGGGTAAATCTAGGCATTTAGGCATGATGTTGCTTGGATTCATTATATTTAGGTTTCCTTTTCAGGAGTAATTACTTATATTTAGAAATACGATTATTTATTATTATTGCGTTATATTATGTATATATATAAGTAAAGAGGCTTTTGGCATGTAAAAGCAGTTATGTGATTCAGTGTGAACCGACCCTTAGTATGTAGACGAGTTCGGAATTCTTGCATATCATAAATCGGATAAACAGTGCAAACATAATTATTTTATTTACAATTTTAATAGACTTACTATTTAATATATACAATTCATAAATTACGATTATTTAAATCGTTGTCGCCGATTTATTTATATTAAAATTGTATATTGTAATGTAATGTAATTAGAATAATAATTAACACCATCAAGGAAGTACTAAGTATTGTAATTATTTGTTATTGATATTTTCTTGTATGATCGATAGTTGTTTATTAATTAGTAAATTAAAATCATGTATTATGAGCACATTCATAATAATTGATGATTTTGTACTAGTCTAATACATAATAATAGTTTCCCATACAAAGTCAATCCCATACAAAGGTTGATCGTTTACTAACGATAATGATTGTCGACAACCATCTTGTCTAGGGGGGCAGTGCTTATTGTTCAAACGCCCAGTTTTCAATCATAATTTTTCTCTTAGGAAAAACAAGATTCTTTAGAATGTAGGTCAAAACGCGGGGCGACATTATTTACTTATTTGACATTATGTCATGTAAATAGTATCAAAATATCAATCCCCAATCGCCAATCTAGGGCAAATCGAAGAATAATTCAATTAGAAAGCAATCATTTTGATCTACTGAAAACAAACATTCACTAGAAAACTAAGGCGTCAGACAAGTGAACGGGTGCAACGCGCAACTTGACGTGGGCATACATTCTGTATCGTCTCGCCAGATCTATGGCTTCATGAAACTATAACCCAACATGGCCACCGCGTTCATATTCCTCACTCAGCTCCAGCACTTAATTCTTGAGTGAAAACTGAACTAAATACAAACACAGAATCAAGTTACAAAAAGTTCACAATGGGACGTCAGTTAACTTTATAAAGAATTGATATATTGTTACAGACTAAAATGTTGTTTTGGGTGAATTTCTTAAAACGAACATGTGTGGCATGAAAGGGTACCAAAAAAGGTTAAAAGGAATAGCCAAGCCAATGTGAATGCACAAATTAAGAAAATCTCAAACGCCCATACGTAGCAAAGCAATACGATTTAGAAAGAAAAAAACAAATCATTGCTTGTGTCTTGAACAGTGAGCCCGTGTCTTGAACAGTGAGTATTTAGTAAGCAATTCGGTGGTCAATTTCGTTTATCCACTAAACCACCAAAGTTCATTTAATTACATTAATCATTAAATTTTAATAGATTTCGCTCTTCAAATAGCGTCTTATGCTATTTAACTCAAGTTTGCACATATTTATTGATCACCTTAATATCACTGTCAAGCAATTTCGTTATTTATGTAACCATTTAATCAGTATTTTATTAAAATAGGGCTGTTTCCTGGGTAAAAAAATAATAATTCTAATTAGTCCGTCAGTTAGATCATCAAAAAATATTGGACACGTATTTATTGCTTTACCAAATCATTAACAATTGACGAAGATAAAGCGCGACTAAGTTCGGGAGTGGGGGCTCGTGACGTCACTTGTTACTAAGTGTACCACACCGTGACGTCACGCGGAACTTCAACAAACCATATCCTCGTATTTTTTTGTTTAATTGACAAAAGTTAAAATATGTGTCTAATATTTTTTGATAATGTATATGACGGACTAAATAGATTTTTTCAAGAAAGTAGCCTATTGTGTTATATCATAAAGGCCGATAACTTTCTTATATGTTGCATTTTTTTTAACCGCAAATAATGCGGTACCCTCATTCAACAAATCGCCAGCCTTCATCTTGAGGTCAAGAACGTTGTAAGGTAACACGCTAAGTACCGCCTTATTAAATATTCTCTTATTATCACAGTATAATGAAGACGTAGTAACTCAACAACATTCCGCAAACGCCAATTCAAATGGCAATCCTTAAATATTTATCGTTTGTTTACTGATACTGTTGGTTGGCTAAACGACGTGGTGAAATAGGTGAATTGCTTACGAGTAACGGACAGGTATATTATAGCAGTATTGTAGTAACTTTTGCTATTTACATAAGAAAAAGAAAATTAATGTCATGTATTTGTTTAAATGAATGGTTTTAATACATCATTAACATCTGATAATAGGATTTTTATACAGTATTAACGATAATCCGCACATTTTAAATAATTAATGAGAAAAAAGAGTTAATTTATTAACAGTAGCTTTACGTCAGATTAAAAAGTAATAGATTCAGGAACACTTCGCAATGATTCTTGCGACAAAAAAAACACGAATGAAACAAAGTCCTTAAACAATTCTAAAAATTTATATGCGCCATGAATTTATAATATTCAATCAAAATTGAGCTACTGTGCAAAAGTTTACTGTGCAATTAATGAACCAAAAAAGGACACATCGCGTGTGTATCTGCTTAGGGAAATGAGATATTCCCGATCCGGGAATCGAACGGGACCTGTCGAGCTAATTGCACGGATTGATTGGCACTGAACCATTGGGGCTTATAATGAATATTCCAGTAGGGTAACTTTTTGTTTATTATAATGCCTTGATTAAGAGCATCTTCATTATTGAATTTTGAGCCTGGATTCTCACGCAAGTGTGGTTGCAGCTGAAGTACTAATATACATTACAAGTTAGTTAATTAGATGTTCATTTACATATAAAAAGTAAAAGTAATACAAATATATTAGAAACGAACGGATTAAAAAGATCCATTTTTGACTGATAAATATGGGCACGCAAGTTTAAAAAAAAGTACAAGATTAGGTACGGTCAGGGAATCGAAGCATCCCCATTTGACAGAAGGCTATTTGTTTTATACCACTAAGGTGGCATACAAGCATACGGACCGCCTGAAGGTTTACCATAGCCTATGGACGCTTGCAACATCTCGTCACACCCGTTTTGAAGAACGAAACATTGGGAAAACCACGGCGGCAGCTACAAATTCATAAATATATCAGATGTATAAGGCACTTTTGAACGTTATTCATTGACCACGGGTTCTAAATACACTTAGACTGAGCAACTCTCCAGTTCATTAGGTATCTCTTAAACCAATATCTAATTTATTACACTTAAGAGGAACACATAAATTCAAGTAAAGTGATCGTTGCGCAATAACCGTGCGACTGAAATAGACGACACACTAAATGTATGACCCGGTTTCATACACGTTTGTTTGAATTCCAATGTTGTTCTTAACGATATTTGTTATAACGTTAAGTATTGTGTTACATTCATAATAAATTGTATAATTGGTTCGTTTTACTTAAATATTACTGAATTTTCAGTGTATGTATGAAATGAATGGAAATAATTATTGACAACTATGTGAGGCCATGAAGTGGAATGTTGTAACGCTGTATTACAGGTATAGGCCACGGTCAATCGGGGCAGATAAAAGTGAAAAATATAAATTGCGGGCATTGATAGTTTATATTTATTTATTTTTTTACAAGACACAGTAACAAGATACAAACCACATCTTACAATTACAAACGTTGTTTAAATGAAATACAGTTATAAATTTGTATCCCTATTATAACTGTGTACAGCATTTACAAGATAATTTAATGTACATAGAAAATAAAGATTTTGCACAGAGATAAAAGAAAAACGTGCATATGTAGATATAGACATTACTAATGTATTTATTTTATTTTAGGTATGCGTGACAACTTAGTAGCGAAAGATACTAAATACAAATCGAAAGTTATACTTGAATTATCATAGCCGATAGAAAGAAAGGTTCTCGAGTGGCGACCACGTACTGAAAAGCGCCGTGCGGGACGCCCTCCCACTAAGTGGACCGACGACCTGGTCAGAGTCGCTGGGCACCGCTGGAATTAAGTACTTTTAAAATTATACTCGATTTTAATAAATTTATTCAAGCATTTATTTACATGGTAAAAGAATTGTACCCAGGGAGGGACTGAAACATTTACAAAAATAAATAAAATAGAAAATACGTGCAATCTAGTCTTCACGTTCTAACAAACATCTATTACTAGTTTCGATGTAATAAGTTCCGTAGACTTTACCTGGATATAAAGTAGGTGGAAATGTAGATTATTTTATCGCAGCTGCTAGATAAGAATCTAGATAATCTAACGTCTTTCCTATATTTTTTTTCTAAACCTGCCTGGCTATCAATCAATGCTGACATTGATGCAACAGATCGTTTAGATTAATGATAAAGATTAGCCATTTTCACATGAAATCATTTGAATATTTATAGCTATTTTAAATTAATTTTGTGAATTAGATAAAAATAAAATATCGAGATATCTCTCGGCTGCAGAAATGGTTCTAGTATTATAAACGGACTAGTTGCGCCCCGCGGTTTCATCCGCGTACCCGAGGAATATCCTACCCTACCTTCCGTCAAGTTTTCTTATTTTTTTAAATTTTCTACGCAACTTTCGTATTTTTTTATTCACAACAAATATGTACAAATTACAATAAATTTCCTCAAGTCTGCCGCTGCTTCCGATTAACGGAAAGTATTATTAGTTTTATTATATCAGAGAGCATTACTTTATTTGTATACTTCGTTATCACTTGGGTACTAGCTGCCATACAAAATTAAACCTTAAAACTTCGTATTTTTGCAAAACCCTCATTAACCATGATAAATAACTTAAATATAAGTCAGTAGTCAGCTACTAACAAGGGCTTATTATCGAGTATAAATATAACATGTCAATCAACGGTTATGACTTAATAATTGCGGTGTTATGATCGGCTCGTGCGCAACTGACTTGAATAGTTTATCTATGGATTATAGATATGATATGATATACCCACATGTTTTATCTTTTAATTCGGTGAGATATATAATTCCGAAGCGCTCGTGGTGTAGCATGATAAGCCGTTCTTAATCGATCGGCAAAGTTAAGCTACGTCTGTCGTGGTCGGTACCTGGATGGGTGACCGTCTAGTGGTATTTCAAATCGAGCGTTTCCGTGCTTCGGAAGGCACGTAAAGGCCGTTGGTCCCGGTTATCACTTAATTGTGATAGTCGTTAAGCTAGTTGGATGCCTCCTAGGCGGCTTGAAAAATTCCAACAGTAGGTTGACCACTAGCCTACCTCCACCAATCCGCAGTGGGCACGCGTGGTGGAGTATCTGCCCATTCCCTTTCACCCTTATTCGTGAAAGGAGGCCTGTTCTCAGCAGTGGGACATTATAGGCTGATGATGATGATATAATTCCGATGAAAGGCACGCAGATATCCAAACTATTGTATGTGTGAAATGGGGTAATTCTAAATCCGGTGACGCGCGTGTCGAGAACTAGTAAAACATAATGTGAAAAGGAAAAGGTTTGACTCCTTTTCTGTTTATTTATCAAATATTTACAACAAATATCTACAAAAATAAACTTTTCATATCATTTCGTATTTTTTTTTCTTTTCTTGTGTTACGTGTTTTTTGAGATTTTTTGCTGTATAAATGCTTTCTATTCTAAATTATTTAAATATATACATTTTAAAAGTATTCTTTCCGTTTCACGTTGTATAGGTATAGACAATTTCCACGAGTCTACCGCTGCTACCGATTAACAGCAAGGTTCCCAGCCAAAGACTACAATAGTATACTGTTCCCAGCAGACTGGCAGCGTTTTCTCTTTGGATAGCGAAGCTAATGCTTTGGCTGAATAAGCTCTTCGCCCGCTAGTCTCTGGATGCCTCGATCAATTTTGATGACAAAGTGCGGACTGCGAGCAAATCGGCGAGGACTTTTTCCATAGTAGGTATATTCTTTTCAGAAAGGAATTCAGTTTCGGTAGAGATTCAATACTCCATTCTATAAATAATTTGTCGTAAAAAATAATATTTCACCGTAGTATAAAATTAAGCAAGTTAAAAGCAATAAAAAAATATCATCCAATCGTTAAATAAAGCGGACATAAAATAGAATATCTCTAAAAAAGCAAATTAGTTAAATTATGTATTATTTCTCAACATTAGTATAAGGCGATATTTATGCAGACCATTATTACTAAAATCCGTGTCAATAATCATATATGTGGGTGGGTATATATTTTTTGTTTGGCGAGGTAATTAGCAACCCAAAAACCGTACCGTATTAGCACGGTGTATTAGCGTATCACCAATAACCAGTCGGCATAATAAAAATATAATTTAATTTAACGATCGGATTAAGTTATGAATTGTGAGCGATTTTAGGGAAAGTTTATTTTCCATAATTACTCGTCTAAAAAAACATTCTCGCAGTTTTCTCATATTATGTACATTAATGAAAATGGCAAATAAATAATAGGTACCTATCTTAAATGTGATACATTACTCTTTTCTTTCTTTTTTTTAAACGAATACGTTTCTTGAGTGGAATTGAACAAAAAAAAGTGATTTGGATATCACTCTACTTTAAGTATTTATAAATAGTATATTTAATTTGTAGCGCTAAGTGTGCTGCACTCACATTCGACTTCAGCTGAAAATCAGCGTGAGCATTATGCTGAGCTATAAGGGCTATTTTATCAATTAACAGCGCACCATTTTATCTTAGTGTGTACTTTAGGTTATGAATGTTTCAATGCACTGTATTAAGGAGGAATTAAGGAATATTTCATTCATTCTTTCATTTGTGACCCTTCGCTAAAGTATTTTTTTTAATCACAAATTAAACATGCTCATACACAGTATCCCGTTGTACGCTTGCAACTTGAACCATACCGTAGGGCCTGCAAAAACCCGGCACTAATCATAACATCTGTCAGTGTTGGTAGTGGCGGCCGCGGCGCGCGAATCAAAGCGTTACATTTCAATCCGAGATTAAGGTCTCATTTACATCACTGCGGTCCGGGACTGGTGCGAGTGACACGCCGGGAATGTATTGAAGGGCTGACATTAATTATACTATTAAGTTTATAAATTAATAATAATTTAATAAATGGCCTGGGAAGTTCTTCACATGCGGTCATCTGATCCCGAACGAGGCAGAGCATGTGAAGGCCAGATAATCTCCTAAAACATACGCAAAAATTCCTGGGTGAGAATAACTGGGAATCGAAACCACGACCTGTGGTGTGACTCTTACCTCGACCTGTCAGTAGGTACTACATAATACTCGTAATATTCTGACTACTTCTTTAAGTATTTACACCAAGACTCAGAACATGTTTTTATGTTTGCATTTAGAGTTTTTTTTTAATTTATTTTTTTAAAGCCTTTTTTACTTTGTTTTATTAAATTAGTCACAGGATAAAAAGGTATTTGCTTCAATTTCTTAAAGCGAAAGTTAGAATTACAAATCATTCACAAATATTATAATTTTTATTTGTTGATTATACTATAAATTTAAGAACCGTTAATGATATAAACCTACACTTTCATTTATAAATCCTAAAGTCATAGAGGCCTGGATGTGGTGAAAGCCTGTATGAACAATGAATATAATATTACTGGTTCATTTGTTTCAATACATATTTATGTCTGTGCGAGCCCTAATTGCCTGTCAGTTTCATAGACAATCTAGAATGCTTGGGGCGCGGCATTATAAGTCGTAAGGGCCGCGTCCCGGAACCGTCCCGTCCTAATGTGAAACAACCTTATTACTTTTTGCTCATAACTTCAGTGCACTGTTGATATTAACGTCTAGATTATGTAGGATTATGTTCTCAGACAAGTGTGGGATTTAGAAATGTAGACATTTAAATAAGGTTTCGTGAAATGTTGTAAAAAGATGAATGATTGCTATATTTGAAAATTGCTTCATTTCCCATCCCAAATAAAATAAAATAAATAAATATCCTGGGACATTCCTCACACACGGACATCGGATCCCAAACTAAGCAGAGCTTGTACTATGGAAAGCAGATAACTGATATAATACATATACTACTTTTTGTTTGAAGCGCTCGTAGTGTAGCATGATTAGCCGTTCTTAATCGATCGGCAAAGTTAAGCTACGTCTGTCGTGGTCGGTACCTGGATGGGTGACCGTCTAGTGGAATTTCATATCGAGCGTTTCCGTGCTTCGGAAGGCACGTAAAGCCGTTGGTCCCGGTTATCACTTAATTGTGATAGTCGTTAAGCTAGTTGGATGCCTTCTAGGCGGCTTGAAAAATTCCAACAGTAGGTTGACCACTAGCCTACCTCCACCAATCCGCAGTGGGCACGCGTGGTGGAGTATCTGCCCATTCCCTTTCACCCTCATTTGTGAAAGGAGGCCTGTGCTCAGCAGTGGGCCATTATAGGCTGATGATGATGATGATGACTACTTTTTGTTTGTAAATACATACTTAATATACATAATTATACCCAGACACAGGACATACAGACCTGTTCATGCACACATATGCATGTCCTGTGTGGAATCGAACCCACGACCTGCGACGTGATAGATGGAATCTTAACCAGGCCAGCCGGCCTGTCACAATTGCTTATTATATTATAGTTAGTTGTGGTAGTGTCATCTGCAGCGCATCATTTACCGTTGGCTCTTGGATGGGACATGCGTCCCATACCGAAATATGACAAAAACGTAGAATTACAGGATCTGCTGCTAATAAAGTGATTAATGTTCGCTGGCTTTTATAGAAGAGACCGTGGCAGTAGCAACGGTATTCGAAATATAATAGCAAACAAAGTAGATTGTCTTCTGATGTGACAAGTCAAACAGTGGACCAAAACAAACATTAACTTTAAATTTTAGTTTATTACATATTCATATTCATTTATTCTGCAACTAAGTGTATAGTGGGTCTTATTCTATTACAAACAGTGCTTGGATAACTTATATTACACTTTTCCAACTGACGGTACCGTTTTGACAGCCAATATCTATACGCATATACGCAAGGAACATGGCAAGGAAAGACAACCTCATTTTTTGCTCATGTCAAAAGTTAGTTTAGTCTAAGATCTAAAGGTTCTATGTAATATAAATAATTCTATGTAAGATAATTCTTTTTAATAAATGATGATATGATATGATATGTTGCCTTAATATATAATGGTACAAGCTGTCCCCCGCGGTTTCACCAGCGTTCCCGGGATAAAATGTCCTTCTCCATACCATTGGCTATCTGCTTGCCAATAATTTCATGATGATCCGTTGAGTAGTTGAGGCGTGAAGGCGTAACAAACAAACAAACATACTTTCGCATTTATAATATTAGGAAGTTAGGATTAGGTATTATAAGCCTGGTTACACCAGCCAGCGAAAGCAAAACTATTTAGAGTCGGCTAAAATCATAAGAAGTTAATTATGCGTAGCGGTGTAATGTCATGATGCCAGTATGTCAGAATGTAAATAAATTATCGTGTCGTCGGTACCTAGACCAACATCAATAATATGTTTCTTTATTTCATTGGCAAAATTCATTGTTTAAATCATGCGTTAAAGGATACATGACTCATTGATAGAGAGAGAGCATAGCGTTTATTCGCTCAACGAGAAGTTCGACTGGGGAAATACCTCCACCTTACAGGATACCGCAGCCAAATAACTTTGTGTTGTGTAAAGTTGTGTTCCTGCGCGTAAGTAAGGTCGCCAGAGCTCATTGGGGAGGGGGGAAAGGTCGGTAACGCGTGAGCGATGCTTCGTGTGTTGCAAGCGTCCATATGGCTACGGTAACCGCTTACCATCAGGCGGGCCGTATGCTTGTTTAACGACTTAGTCGTATAAAAAAAAAATGATATTAAGTAGAGACAAATTATTATTTATCATTCGAAGATTTTGATTATGTCTAAAAGACAGTTATTTTCATGTATCATCTCATCAGCCTATAATGTCCCACTGCTATGCTAGCCAAGCTGAGCACAACTGGGGCAAATTCGCGTAGCGTAAGCGGACTTCGGAGTCTCGAACGAGCGTTTGGCTCGTGGAAAGTGATTTTATAGGCTCATTGTAAGTCCACACATGACGCTGCTAGGGACAACCCGCAGAGCGGTTTGGCTCGATTTGCGTAGACCCACCCTAGAATTGGGCTCAAGTCAGCTCCAACTAGTTCTCAAGTACACCTGTTGAAACGCACCGGTAGTTGCTTGGTAATTCACCGTTCTTTTGTTTCCTCACGATATTTTCCAACATACCTACTCTTTCTAGAATTTATTTTACCTCTTGTTACTTTGTCTGCACATCTTCGTTCATCATTTTAAGAGAGGTAGAGCATAGCATTTTCAATTTTTTACCCGCGTTTAAGTAAGCTTGTTAGAACTCATTGGGGAGGGGGAAGTGTCGGTGTTGCCAGCGTCTCTGCCACGGGTGTTGCATCACAAGCATCCATAGGGCAACGGTAACCGCTTACCACCAGGTGGACCGTATGTTTGTTTGCTGACTTAGTCGCCGTAATTTTTGTTCAACTATCCAAACGTCCAACCACAGTAAAATGTTGAATATTGCCTGTATAAAATGTAAATATACCCTATAAATAGAGTAAACATAGCATTCTAAAACTGACAGACAGTTTAATTATGATATTCACCCTATGAACGATGTACATTTATGCCTACGCGCATTTCATTGAATAAATTACAACGCCGTCAATTTGTAAATGCAAATTTCTAAACCAATACTGGTTTCCTTTTTAGATCTATCCTATAAAGACAGCATTCAACACATGTATCTTATACATTGTCGGCCTAAGGCAGCGGATTTCAAACTTTTTTCAGACGGCCCTAATATTTTTTAAGGAATTTAAAAAAATAAAAATACTATTCGATTTTTATTATACTGGAAATTTATTCTCAAACAATGTCCAAGAGACAGACAGAGTATCTGAATTGGCCAAGTAGGTACCGATACTAATGCTATCTCAAAATCAAAAATCAAAATCAAAATTCATTTATTCAATTTTGGCCCTTATAGGGCACTTGTGAAGGTTAACAAATGACTCTACACCGGTTCCAAACACAACTTGAACTGAGAAGACTCCGGCAAGAAACTCAGCAAGTGTTCTTTTTTTTTTTAATGTGTACTTATAAATATTACAATTTACAAAATATATATAACAATAGCGTGCGAAGCGAACAATTCATTCAAATGCATTCTTGTCATCTACAAAATCAGAAACTTTATAGTACCCCTTCTTGCATAACTTCTGTTTTACTATCTTTTTGAATCTATGTATTGCTCTTGGATTTCTTTGGGTACTTTATTATAGAAACGTATACATTGCCCCTTGAAAGAGTTAAGGACTTTGCTGAGCCGAGTTAAAGGTACAGCAAGTTTGTGCTTATTTCTAGTGTTCAAACTATGAGTGTCGCTATTCTTAGGTAAGTTATTTATGTTTTTCCTCACATGAATAAGATTTTCATATATGTACTGTGACGACACTGTCATTATATTAATAGATTTAAACTTGTCTCTCAAAGAATCTCTAGGCCTTATTTTATATATTGCACGGATAGCCTTTTTCTGCAGTATAAAAATTCTATTGATTTCGGCACCACTACCCCAGAGGAGGATACCGTAAGACATCAAACTGTGAAAGTAACTGAAATAAACTAATTTTGCCGTAGATTCGTCAGTGAGAGCGCGAATTTTTCTCACTGCATAAGCTGCAGAACTAAGTCTATCCACCAATTTACAAATGTGAGGGCTCCATTGTAACTTATTATCTAAAGTGATACCTAAAAATACAGTTGTTTCAACAAGATCCAGTTTTTCGCCTTTAATTACAATATTTGTGTCCGAATGTCTCACATTGGGTAGACTGAATCTGATACATTTTGTTTTTTTCTCATTTAGCAATAAATTATTTATAGTAAACCAATCAACGACTACAGAAAGAGCATTGTTCACATCGTCAGAATTAAAATCATGTCTATTCACTTTGTAAAGAAGTGAAGTGTCATCAGCAAACAATACTATCTCATGTTTTTTTTCTACAAGATATGGTAAGTCGTTGATGTAAATGAGAAAAAGAAAAGGTCCAAGGATAGAACCTTGTGGTACACCCATAGTTACTGATGACCCAGGGGATACTTTACCATTAACATCAACCTTTTGAATTCTGTCACATAAGTAAGAAATCAAAAGATCTAGTGCAGTGTCTCTAACGCCATAGTGATGTAATTTGCTGATCAGTATTTTATGATGGACACAATCAAAAGCCTTGGATAAGTCACAAAAAACACCAATGGTGTCTCGTGAATTTTCCCAGGCGTCAAAAATATGTTGAATAAGCTCAACACCAGCATCGGTTGTTGAGCGACCCCTAGTGAAACCAAATTGTTTACTGTGAAGCAGTCTATTACTATTGAAATGTACCATCAATTGATTAAGTATAATTTTCTCGAATACTTTACTGAATGTCGGTAATATGGAAATCGGTCTAAAATTTGTGGGGTCAGATGTACTACCGGTTTTAAATAAAGGCACTACTTTACTATGTTTCATAAGATCAGGAAACTCACCACAATCAATACATTTATTAAAAATAACAGCTAAATGAGGTGCAATACAATCAATTATAGAATTAATAAGTTTAACTGAAAGCCCCCATAGATCAACAGTGTTTTTCAAATTTAGAGATTTGAACGCTTTAATTATATCGCTAGAAGTAACAGTTGAGAATTTAAAGTCAACAGTACACTCTTTTATATTTTTCCTAAGTAAAGATACAGCGAGGGTGGGAGAAGAATTAAGAGACTTGGTATTCGAAACTGGAATATTGGTGAAGAAAGTCTCAAAAGCGGCAGCAACATCTTGATCAGATTTTATTGATTTATCATTTATAATAAGTCGAAACTCATGATTACGTACTTTGAACTTTCCAGTTTCACTATTTATAATTTTCCAAGTCATCTTGATCTTATCATGACTATTTTTAATTTTATTTCTTATATGTATTGATTTTGCCGCAGCACAAACGCATTTAAATGTTTTTGAGTAATTCCTTACATAATTTAAAAAAACAAAATCATGATTATACTGTTTTTCCCTATATAATTCATACAATTTTCGCCTACTTATATAAATTCCCACCGTCGCCCAGTCATTGAAGACCGTATTAGATTTCCGATTAACAGTTTTTGAAGAAAAAATTGAATTATACTCATTTTTAGTTAAATTAAAAATTGAGTTATACAGTTCATTAACATTATTATTATCGTAAGGTACGTCTGGTAATTTATTGACAATGTTATTTCTAAATTTTTCAAGGCGACTTATACTCATAGGAAGACACTTAATATCTTTTTTTATCACTTTTTTTCTAGGCATATTAAATGAGACCAACTGGCCACAGTGATCAGAACTTAATTTACTTATTATTGACTTTGTTACTGGCTCTAAGTTAGTAAAAATATTATCAATGCAAGTTGCTGAAGTGGCAGTGATTCTAGTCGGTTCTAAAAAAAGATTTACTAGATTGTAGCATAGAAAAAGTGATTTGAGTTTATTACCTATTGCGTTATCCTCCAACAAGTTTATATTAAAATCTCCACAGATTATTATATTTTTATTCACACTATTTAGTTTACACAAAGCTTCATCCATACATTTTTCAAACAATTTGAATACTGCAGTAGGGGGTCTGTATACGCTCATGACAATGAATTGCTCAAGCTCTACACATGCTATTTCTATAGTTCGCTCAATAGATAGGCTCTGAATATCTTTACGTTCCTTAAATTTCAAATTGTTATGAATTATTATTAGTGAGCCACCATGTATAGAATCTTTTCTATGGAATGAACTAGCAACCTGGTGCTTACTAAAGTTAAAAATGAACTGGTGGGCCTTTAGCCAATGTTCAGTGATACATAAAATGTCAATATTATCACAGTTCAGAAATAACTCCAGTTCTAATTCCTTGCCCTTAATTCCTTGTATATTCTGGTGTACCAGGTTAATATTACTTTTGTTATATTTATTATTATACATTTTATTACTGTTTATTTCTAATGATAATGGGCAGGATACATTTATAATTTCATAGTTAATATTCTTATGACTAATGCTAGAGGTTGCCTCTATTGTCACTTGTTCTAATTTAAATTACTACTAGTACTTGGAATAGCTTCCAATGAATCCAGTCTATTTGGAATAGCTTCCAATGGTTGTAAATAGCTATGCTGCTCAATAGAAGCAGCCGTCCGAGTAGCCAAACAATTGGCTGAGTTAATATAATATGATAGCGATTCTGCTACTTGTCGTTTGTGGTATTTTGGAAGATAAAAGTTATCTTCTGTTAAATAATAATAATAATTCAAATTACTTAAATAACTATTAATATCAATCAAGTGAAACTTATCACTATGACGACATGTCAAAGTGTGTAATGTCATATTTAAATTGTGTCTATAAATATTTTCAGTCTGTGGCAAACTTTGAAGAAACGGGAATGAAAACAAAACTATATTTTTTACATTTAATACAATTAATCTAATACATCATCATCAGCCTATAATGTCCCACTGCTGAGCACAGGCCTCCTGTCACAAATTAGGGTGAAAGGTAATGGACAGATACTATACCGCGCGTGTTCACTGCGGATCGGTGGAGGTAGGCTAATTGTCAACCTACTGTTGGAGTTTTCAGGCCACCTAGTAGGCCTCCAACTAGCTTAATTAAGTGATAACCGGCTCCAACGGCTTTACGTTCCTTCCGAAGCAAGGAAACGCTCGATTTGAAATACCACTAGGCGGTCACCCATCCAGGTACCGACCACGACGGTCGTAGCTTAACTTTGCCGATCGACTAAGAACGACTAGTCATGCTACACCACGATAGCTTCTCATAAATAGTCTATATCGAATACATAGTCAATAATATTTATTCTAAATATAGAATAGAATAGAATAGAATAAAAATTTGGTTATCTTGAGGTTTTCCTATTATACAGTGACTACTACTACTAAAGTACTACTAGTACTAGTAAAAAAGAAGATGGAAACTGTTACTAAAGAAGATACCGTGAATCTTACAACTTTGAGAACGGCTGGTTGGAAAGTATAAATAAAGTGATGCACATAAAACCGTATGCGAAACAAGTTGAGACGGAAGGGGATTGGGATTAGATTCTAATGGTTCTATATACTATAAGTACTATACTATACTTTAAGGATATACTCAACGGTTAACGACATTCCTCGAACGCGTAACTCAGTGAGTTATCGTATTGCCAGTCAAATAAGACGTGAATTGGTTTTGACGCCTTCGTTCATGCACTTAAGCATGTCTGGGTTTTGTTTTCTTTTGTGCGAAAGTTTGTTTTCGTGGTATGGTTTGGATAGCTCAGTGGTCGTGACTCCGTATACCGAGACGAATGCGATTTCTACACCACGAGCGCTTCAAATACATACATACATAATTACACCCAAACTCAGGATATGCAGAAATGTTTATGTAACAAATGAATGTCCTGGGTGGTAATCGAACCCACGACCTGCTGCGTGACAGGTGGAATCTTAACCAAACACCGACAGATATCCTGGGACATTAATCACACACGTCTATCTGATCCAAAAAGAAGTAGTATGTTCAGTTCTTCGTCCATCAGTCCAGTTTCTATCCACACAGTTTCAATATCTCGCCGTTTCTGAATCTGTCACTCTTGTCACTCTACGTTATGATTAATATCAACTTGTTGAGTTGCGTATTTAGCATGCGCCGTGTCTCGCCAATCACCGTTTACCTTAAGCGGCGTAATAATAAAGTCTAACTAGAAAAACTACACCAGAACAGTAATTACTTAGCTATTAATCTGACACCTTAGCCACTGTAGATATATTATCTACTGTGCCTTAGCTATTAAACCACTTAATCGTTTAAAATTAGGCTCAAATAAAAGCGCCCTTGGGCTTACTAACTAGGTATTATATACATAAGCGGTTAAAGTCAACTGCTTAGAACTACAAATTGTTCTTAATATATGCGCGGACATGGACTACTACACAATCTAATACCTACCGTAATAGTTATGATTACGCAATAGCATCAATATCAATAGGTATATTGCCATCTTGGGGCCAACTATCATCTCTTAGGCTGGCGACAAACTGGCTTAAAATTTTAACTATTTAACCCGTACCTCATTTACACCTATCGAGGGAAAATCCCTTTAGAGTATACTGAACAATCGAAATCTGCAACTAGTCAGTGATTTGTCACTGATTTTTAACAGTAAGGACCAATCGCTGCATCGTGTCAAATCGTGTGTTTTTGACTTGGCCAATCAGAGTACAAGTGTCCTTGACTTAGCCAATCAGAGCGCATTGTCGGCGGTGAGAAATTGGCGGAATATATGTATTTCAACCCAAATGGACGTCATTACGCTTCTTTGGGTTCATTTTTCGATGTTTACACCCAATTGCGTCAAAAGCTGGGTTAAAAAGACGTACGTCGTTTATGTAACTTCTGGTTAAATGATTAAAATTTTAACCCAGCGGGTCGATTACGCAACTAAATTTAATCGGTTCAATATTTTCTGATAACTTTTTTGACACGTTAAAGGATATTGCTTATTTCATGTTTCAATCAGCTTCTATGCGTTTTTTTTTATTATTATCTGCCGTAATTGTATGTATAATTTTACTTTCAGCAGTAAATTTATGAGATTTGACATAGTTCTAACTCAGTGGAAGTAACAATAAATGCACACAGCAGCCATAACCTCAATAAGTCAACTTTAAAGGGATAGTGTGGACAAAATAATAGTAAAACAGGTGGATAGTGGTTCCATAATGATAATTTTTATACAGGCTGTGGTGGATTGATTCCTGATATTGCGGAGTAATGATATGGTATTAGGATTGATGTAACTCAGATACTGTATGCTCAAGGGCACAAGTGTTTTATATGTCTATTACGTAACATTAATTCCAACGGAGAGCTGACTGAAATTCAACTTTATTTTAGCGTATAAAAAATTTGGTGTTTTAGAAAAAAGAGGAAACTTACAAAAGTACGAAGCTGCACTCAACGCAAACTTAGGTTTTCTGATGCAAAATTAACGTTGGTGATGTGTAAGATTATTAAATATTACTTATTCGTGTATAAATAATGATTATTTAATACCTCAACTTTTCTCACCATACACATAGTTATATAATTAATTTGAAGTGAAACTTCATTTTGTAAACAGGGCTTATACTACGAAAAACGATACGCGATAGTCCGATCATCGTTGTCAATCAATTAGCCAATAGAATTGCACAAAATTTACGTCTCGTCAGTTTTGCAGCAATTCTATCGGATATTTGACAACGATGATCGGACTATCGTATATCGTTTTTCGTAGTAGACCCACAGAACCATACATTTATGGGTAATAAAACAACTAACAAGACACTTAAATGCTTCCCAACATCATAAGTTTACGACACCTGATTAGAATTTACAATTACTTATAAAATAATAAATATGGAGTCAATATAATGCCGTAATGTTATTAGGGTGGTCTCCCACAAACATGCGGTCGAATTGAATCGTAGGACACCTAGATCGCTATAAGTAATCGAAAATTAAAAACTATGGAGACGACATTTCTTGTTAATAATTTAATCTTAAAAAGATGACACTTTAAAAAAATGAAAAGAAAAAATTCTGAAGGCATAGATGTAATTACATATATTTTTCATACAATTATGATAGTAAATAAAAAACACGCAACATTTTCTAAAATTTACATTATACATTGTTTACGTTTTAAAGGACCGATGACAAGTAGTTGGCAGTAGACTTTATGCTATAAATTACATCTGACCTCTTCTGCAGATCTAATGGCGCAAGGTTTGGTTTAATTAATTGAGCAGATTTATTAAAGTAGTTTCAGCATAACGTAAGTAAAAGTTTAATTAATGAGTTCAAACTTTACGTCAGTGAGCTCACAAAGCGTAGAAGGGAACTGGTTCTCAAGAGAATCTACCTGAACATACCGATAGGTAATGGATTCCGACCTTCGACCTTCAATAAGGCTAGTTTTGACGTCACTATTGCATTATTATTATCTAATACTAGCTGCCTGGCGCGACTTCGTTTGCGTAATATCCTACTCTATACCCTACCCTAAACTACCCTACGCTACCCTACCCTAAATTAAAATTAAGTTTTCTTAAATTTTCTTTCTGCGCAATTTTCTTTTTTTTTTTAATGTTAACCTTCTACGAAGTATTAGAAAACATTTTTTTTTTTTTATTAAAATCGTTAAAGCTATTCTCAAGTTATAGTGACCAGGAGAAATAGGGGTGCATATATATTTATAGATAGGCAACAAAACACCTCCGTCTAGATATTCCAATGATATCAAAACGATTTGTTTCAGGATAAAATAAACTATATAATGTATTAAAAAAATACGACATCGACTCCACCCCACTCGTTCACATCGAACTGCAGCAAGTTGAACAATTAGGTGACACAATTGCGATGCGGTCGGCGCGGGCGCCACGACTTGCAAATTATCAGTAGTTAGTAGTGTAGTTAGTGCGAATATGGACTGACACCCGACACGTAATGATACTCTTAATATTTGCATAACTTATGTATTATGTGGGATTATAATTGGTGGTAAACGATGTCTGGATTAATGAACATATATGGCGCACTTTGCATCCGGCTTAGTTGAATAATAATTTTAATAAGCTGTAGGAGTTAGTTATCTTTTTGTAAATGATTTTTCTTTAAATTCCATTTTTTTTTCTTATATGACAAATGTCGCTACGTAACATGTAGAAGCCACATTATATGTATGTGCGAATAACAAAATTAAGATATTTAATACCATGATATAACATTCCTAAGAGCTAACCTCTAAACGGAAGAATTCGGGTAGGATAGGAACTGTGTTAATAATCTCATAATTCCATGATTCATCGATCGGCAAATACCAAATAATGTACTTGAAAAGTTATGCAATTGCTAGTTTTTCACATAGCTGGCTGATGGCACTTTGCCACTCAGCTTTTCAGATAGATTAAAAAGAATTTATCTCAATTAAATAAATATAAGCGCTGTTATTTTGAATTTCTTAGCACATTCAATACTCATTTGATAAACTACGTTAGTACTATTATTTATTCTGTTTTTTTTTTTTTTTGAATTGCTAAATATGATTATGAATGGTCTGGTAGGATCTTTACTTTTAAACGGTGCAATTGCTCTATTGTTTTTTTTTTTATACGACTAAGTCGGTAAACAAGCATACGGCCCGCCTGATGGTAAGCGGTTACCGTAGCCAACACACGAAGCATCACTCACGCGTTAGCGACTTTTCCCCCCTACCCTATGAGCTCTGGCGACCTTACTCACGCGCAGGAACACAACTTTACACAACATAAAGTTATTTGGCTGCGGTATTCTGTCAGGTGGACGTACTTCCCCAGTCGAGCTGCTCTTTGAGCGAATAAACGCTATGCTCTACCTCTCTCAAAATTATGTTCTTATTGTTAACATTAAATATGTTATAGAAATAAAAATTCAAGAGTGTTACAAATTGCTGTGATTTCAATATTTTACGATAATTTATTTAAACCGTGCTAAGAAGGAGGTGCGACATTTACACCGTTTTTATAAATTAACACTTATTGTTCTTGGCCGCAGTCAAGTAGGCACTAATAAGCCAATACGGTCTAGTGTTTGTCTAAAATATAAAATTATAGAAAAGGCTAACAACTCCAGTTGAGGGGTCCTTTTTGGGTGTTCGTACGTGATCTGGGGTATATTTTTCAATTTAACATTTTTACACATATATTTTTTTGAATAGGGAAGAATGGGTGATTTTCCCCATCGAGGAACAATCCCTTTAGAGTAGTAATACCGAGCAATCCGATTCCGAAACTAGTCAGTGATTTGTCACTGATTTTGAACAATGACCTGTGGTAAGGACCAATCTCTGCATCTTGTGTTCTTGACTTGACCAATCAGAGCGCATTTTTCCTTGACTTAGCCAATCAGAGCGCATTGTCGGCGGTGGGATATTGGCGGAATATATTGCAAGCAAAATTAACATCATTGCGCTTCTTTGGGTTAGTTGTTCGATGATTTTCCCGGGAATCTGTCGCGTATGTAACGGTGATGAATTTGGCTCAACACTGAAAAAATTACGGTGACAAAGTGTACGTTAGTCTGGAAACTAACTTTAGTTACATTTAATCTTTATCTTTATTATTTAATCAAATAATTTAATAATTAACCAAAACTAGTTTTGTTATTGGTGATTTTTAGTTCGCAAGTCACTCTGTTTAGGTAGTAAAATTTTGTGTTACTGTTAAATAAAATAAAAACAGTGAAATTGTCTGTAACTCTGCTGTACCCAAGTTCGACTTGGGAAAGGTCAAGGTATGTGGCGAGTGGTCCGTGTGACGCTCATACATTTTGATAGAAATTCAGAAACTATAAGCAAGATTTAAATACAATTTATCTACTATACAGAATCCCTAATTCCATTGGGCACGCCATAAGTTGAGAACGACTTTACCGATTTCATCCATATTTTTGTTAGAAGTAGCCTAGGGTACCTACTGAGATGGACTTCTTTTTATCCCGTGCTTGCGGGTGGAATCGCGGGGATAGCAAGTTGCAAATAAAAAATCCTTAACTTAATGGTGCGTCCAGGCTACGCGAAGCGAGCACGAGCCGAGCCTCGAACGAAAAGTATTCGTTCGTTGCTCGCGATTTAAAGTCCGTGATTTCAAGCGTGGACGTACTTCAATTTCAATTTCAATTAGCCTTTATTTCTGATACAATTATTATTACATATATTTCATTCAAACGATTATTAAATAATTACATTAAACTATAGAATAGAATAGAATAACAATTTAAATAACGAAATTATGTTTTTTTTTTTTTTTTTTTTTTTTCATTGCATTAATTAATTATATTTTGTGTACTCTTTATTTTTAATCTTCGACATCGGTAGCGTCAGTATCAGTTTGCCCTTTGGCAAAGGCCTCCCCTAGGGTTTGCCATAACTTCCTGTTTGTGGCTTTTCTTTGCCATGTTGTGGACGTACTTAACCCTCCCTAAATCCCTGTGTTCGTGAAACAACTGACAATCGGGCGGAGCTCAGTCGAGCACGCTACGAATGCTCGTTCGGGGCTCGCAGGCCCGTCCACGCTACGCGAATCGTGCTCGCAGTGTGCTCGTCCGTGGCTCGGCTCGTGCTCGTTTCACCAAGCATAGACGCGCCATAAGGTTCTAATTAACCCTACATATATTCCACTTTCAGTCTTCAATTCTCAACATTCTAGATTCGAATGAGTAAGGTATTTTAATCCGCAATTATAAGTACTGATGTAAATGTTAAGGCCTTACCAGACTGTTCTCATGATGGTTCCGCTATTAGTCAATCGTCAGGCCCTGTCCGTACAAATATTAGTCTAATATGATTTGTGGAACTGGTTTTATGCGGATGGAACCAGTTAAGTTAACAAGTTCACCTGTCAATTGTATTGCACCATTTCCTACTTAATTTTGAATAGTTTAAGTTCTTCAATGTCAATTAGCCGATGAAAAATATAATGATGTAGCCCCGAGTAAGATGGGTCCAAATGTAGTATTTTTAACTTATATTACTGCCTGTTTAGAACCCAGGATGAAATAAATTACTTTGGGATTGTTGTAAAATTTAAAAGTAGGTACATTTTGGGGTTTGTAAATGAATTAAAACTTTGAAGCCAAATCATGCAATTCTCTGCATTATTTTACTTTATTTAATACAAGCTGCCTGGCTCGACTTCGTTCACGTGGTCAAACAAACAATCAAATCTTTCCTCTTTATAAAATAAGTATAGATACCTCATCTACGAGATAAAAAAGGAATGTATTTTTTTTCCGATCAATAAAATTCCATTTATTTGAATGAATTTTAATCTTAACATTCAAAATACATAAAACGTGACTTTCCATGTACAGAAGAACATGAGGAAAGCGGTTATTTCTAGTCATCATTGTAATCAGCAATTTTAAGAGAATCTAGAGTTCACAACATTTTTCTTAAAATCACAGCGGACAAAAATAAATGCCTTATAATGTGTAGATAGAGAGCAAAATACTTGAAATAGTTGCGTAGGTTCTATAACTAAAATAATAATCTATTACCGGTTCGCAGTGACATTTAACGAGAGCGGGCGGCCAGTCTATTTTGTTGTAATTGAAAATACAAGTAGCGCACAGTTTTTACTGTCGCCGATAATTATTTAACTATCTGGAACATTTAAAGTTGGTGCACACGAGCGGAGAAATTATGTTGAATTTAGGGTTCCGTACCTGAAAAGAAAAATCAGAACCCTTTATAGAATCACTTTTTTGTCCGTCCGTCTATCTGTGTGTCTATCCGTCCGTCTAGCCGTGCATATATCCGCCCGTCTATCCGTGCGACTTTCCGTCCGTCTAGCCGTGCATCTATCCGTCCGTCTATCCGTGCGACTGTCCGTTCGTCTAGCCGTGCATCTATCCGTCCGTCTATCCGTTCGACTGTCCGTCCGTCTAGCCGTGCATCTATCCGTCCATCTATCCATGCGTCTATCCGTCTATGGTTAATTGGAGGTGTATAAAGTCAAGCTTTTTAAGTTAAGGCAATCAATTTGGCAAGAAGCAAATTCTCAAAGTACAGTTAAACAATCTGAAAATCAATATTCACTAATTTGTGTTTACACAATAACACTTGTATTGAAAGTGCTTTGAGATTTTCAACATATGGGTGGTAGCTAGTCAGGTTGCAGTAAAGTAAAGAGGCCATATCTTGGCACTTTCAAAGTCTATATTTTATTCAATTTAGGTCCTAGTAAAGCACTTATGAGCTTCAAAGCTACTGAATTTACTACCAGTTCGTAAGTCGGCCTTCTTTTAGATTCTTGTCTCCTACCACTTTAAAAAAATACTTTGGCGAGTCACCTAAATAAAATGTTATGTAAATAAGGAACATTAGTCATATTTGTATATGTATCAATAAATAGGTATAGTTATTTTACAAGAACTTATTTTAACTACCTAACTTTTCCTGGGAGAAATAGCTCTAATAAAAAAAATATTGCCTATGAAGGTCTTTACCTGCCTGAAATAAATATGTTAACTAATTTGCTCATAAAACGCCCCCAGAACTATGTACACCATCCTTTACGAACTTATATAACCGATAAATTGTGAATTTCGTAATTAATTAATGATCAAGCTCAAACAGACCTTCTTTATTCAGTAATGGCGATAAAATACTATCGATTCGCGGATTTATTTTTGAAATAGACTATTTAAATGCCATTGGTTGCACCATTTAGTCATTAAGTACAATTACTGTGCAATTTAATAAATTTATTTAGAAATAACTTACGAAAATTGTTGTAGATTTAAATCTCAAACTGCATACGAACTTACCTGAAAAGAAAATAAATTATTATTAGATATACTTATATTATTTATTTACAACATCATCATTATGAAATAGAGAGCCAGCATTTGCGTGCGCTTGTAATATACAGGATGGATACGAAAATACCACCATAAATGAAACCACGTAAAGTACTTATAAATACGAACACCTTTTATTATGAGACTAACTAGGAAACGCTAAGTCAATGTCTCCTCGGCTAAAATTTATCAAACAGCTGTTTTTTGTGGTTTCGACGATTGTCTCATAGCAAAAGTAGTATATATGAGTAGGTACTCATATGTATGTACATAATGTAGGTACATTACGTCGTTTCATGTATTGTCGCATCGTCGCGACGTTCAGTATACAAAGTGGATACGACGCGTCGTATCCACTCTGTATACCTACTGATACAGAAAACCCAGACTCCGAACAAATGTTCATGCATTCATGTTTTTGTTGAATGTTTATCGAACCCACGACCTATGGCTTGGCAGTCACAGCACCTGACCTTCGTGCCAACCGGCTCTTTAATATTAAACAAGGTACATGAACTTCTACAGGTTTGGCTAGACTAGGAAGACTATTTTATGAAAAAAATAAAAAAAGTAGGTGTACCTATATTATACAATGCACCTTTAAATAAAATATTTGGCATAAAACCGCAATAACTTAACATGGTTCATACACCTGTCGGCATAAGAACAGATTATCCGGCTAACATCTTTCAACGAGACTTCCGTCTCACTCTCTCATAGAAAAGTCGGTGATATTATTAGTTCTGTCTCTTTCGCCATCGGCCTTGCCAAAAAGGTGAACACCCCGACGAGTATAAATCCCAAAATAAAAATATATTTACATAGACATGGGCTTATAATAATAGCAAATAACTGTGTTTTAGAAAACACAATTCTCTCCATTGCTGCATATGTATTCTGAGTCAATAAACGGAAAATAGGTCGTGAATTGGAAAACAGACCGAACGTACAGATGACAATTTTGTAACTAGAAAAGATGCAATTGTCCACCATTGTGTCAAAATTTAGAAGCTGGATTACACGGAAGACCTAAACATAATGAATACAAAATAAGACTAAATGTAGCTAGAAGATCACATACCACAGTATAAAGTTATTAATATGATCTGTCTTTTTGTTTTGTTAACTGATTTTCTGGTGTACACTAAAGAGTTACCTATCTATATCATGGTGAGATTGTGGTAAAAAGGTCTGTATTATTAATCTAAGTAAATCTAATGGGTTTCATTTCAAATAAACGTCATACAGAAATAGTTTTCTCTCTATAATGGTGCGTCCATGCTTGGCGAACCGAGCACGAGCCGAGCCACGATTCGCATAGCGTGGACGGGCTTGCGAGCCTCGAACGAGCATTCGTAGCGTGCTCGACTGCGCTCCGCCCGATTGTCAGTTTTTTCACGAACACAGGGATTCGCATCGCGCTCGTTGTAGGCTCGTTAAGTACGTCCACGCTTGAAATCGCGCGCTACGAACGAATCCTGTTCGTTTGAGGCTCGGCTCATAATATTAAGTACCTAGTATTTAGAATCGGGTCTAAGTAACCATCTGATAAATCAACTACCACACTAACATCTGGAAACAATTATATAATCTCTAAGATCATATCGGTCTGACCTATAAAGTATATATGTCACATGAGAAAAAGCCCAAGATATTAATGCTTTAAAAATTCCATAAGTGTGGATAATAAAATTGTTTAGTAGACTCTTTGTCTGAATGCAAGGTTTTTGACACCGAAACTATAAGAAAAACATTGGCAGTATACCAATTTGTCACATAGATTATCTAAAATATCTAGACTAGTGCACTTGTTGTCTTTACGAACAGATATTTCGAGATATTTAGAGCTTTAAAGTCAGCAAGTCTGGTACTTTTTAATTGACTCACGATGTACAAGATTCTTTCGTTCTAATTCAACATAAAGTTACAGAATTAAACCAGCATTAATTTTAAGATGTCCGTGACCTTAGAATAAAAATTACGTTATTATTACAGCTTGATGGCTCAAAGTACATGCTATGTAAGGTAAATTTGTTTATCATCAGGACTCAGTATTAAAATTATCAAGAGTAGAAGAACTTGATGCAAAGAGTAATTCGGTAGCTCGTCCCGTCTTAAGATAAAACAAAAACGTCATCAACATTAAGTTACGTCAACTGTAGAACGAAGAATTTTAAACCTACAATAAACAATACTTAATTCATATCATGCTGCCGGCGTAGAAAGCGGTTTCATTATATTAAAATACTTACTGACTGTACTTTTTACTTATAAGTGACAGACATGTTTCCTTTGATGATAAGAGGACATTGACACTGCGAATCTGGTTATCTTTTAACATCGCTATATCGCACTTGTTTTTTGAATTTGGCCTGGAGAGACGAGACCAACTTTTTCAAAAGATTTCTGAACTAAGAATTGTGAAAACAAGAAGTCTTTGCCCTGCAACACGACACTTATGTGTTAGGTATTTATTCTGTGCAATTTAAGCTAAAATAGATTCACCAATTCGAAAGACTGATGACCCTTAAGGATGCTTAAATTCAATGGACAGATAACAGATCTACTACACACATAAAAACTGAAAACCAAATAAGCCCTAGATTTAAGGCAATAAGGTCTAATTTCGCCCAATTTGACTAGAGTAGGGCATATTTAGTCTTATGAAGTGATGACATTAATAGATATGTTTTATTTAATGAAATGAAGATATAATAATGTTCTTTGAAATACGTTTATGATTTATTGAAGATTTAAATTCATTCATCTTATTCGGTGCTTTGTATTTTAGCATCCATTTAACGCTTTTACAACCAAGTGGCTTACGCATAATAGAGGGACTTTGTTCAAATCCTTGTTTATGCAATGTGTTCATTATTTAATGAGGAAATGTTAACCTCTTGGGATTAGATGGATCGAGAGACTAACGCAACACTTAGGATTTAAATATGTACATCTGGTAAAATCTTTATCACACATCAGTTCTTCCATTCTTCTCTATTCCTATCCAAATTGTTTTGTTCTTTCACGTAGCAATACCTACAGCAATATATCGACGTGATTTACATAGAGTTTATGGGCAAACTCTCCGACTCTCTGTCACTCTTGATATACGCAAATTTTTGTCGCGGAAAGCGAGGAGCGTAAGCTCGTGAATGTTTTTTTTTGGCATATTCTAGCCGACTGACGACATGCAATTCAAATAAAAACTTTTCGTCATAAAAATTCTATGGAGAGACGCCTACAACAGAAGATAATTCTAGGCTAATACGAGGATGAGGTCATGGCCTAAATAGCAGTCCCATAAACCCTCTTGGTTTCTATCTTTTAAGTATTTATAATTATTTGTTAAATATGTTTTAATTTTATGAAATGTCTTCATTTTCTCCGGTGAAATGTACACTATATTGCGTGCGCGCACCATGAAGGATTGAATTGCAGCATTAGAATAAGGCACGGCTTTAGTCATAAGCGGAGTAGATCTATTAATCTAGTATTATGACTATAATAACTTCAAACACCCAGACAAGACTTATCTAATGCACAGGCATATTAATTTATACATATAACTCATAATAACATTATCGACCACATATCTGAATCAGGACTGAACCACAGATATACATCTAAATAGATGCCGCAAGTGTATGTAACTTTGCGTGTCAAATATTGTGCAAAAATGGGGCACAATGTTCTGCTTTTGAAACTGTTTCGCGCGAAAAGGGAACTCGCATAAGGCTGCATGTCCACCAGAGATGTGTAGGAAGGGATATTTTATTTATTTATTTATTTTATTTATTTATTTATTGAAAATTATAACACCATTACAGTATAATACTAATTCGATGCTATAACAAAAATTACAAAAGCTGTTACATAAAACATTAATAAAAAGATAATATAATTAAATTGTATAAGATCATAAAATAAAATAAATTAAGTAAGTCATAATGATACATCATTTTCAATGCATTTGTAAGCTGCTTCGATGAATTTCGACTGGCCACAATTAAAAATATCAATGTCCCGGGAAATTACATTAATACACCATATAGCACGTGAAAGTGGGGCATACTGAAGCAATTTAGTCCTAGCAAATGGCACAAGGAGTAACGCAGGACGGCGACGCGTAAATATGTACTCATCCGGTACGCATAGCTTCAGTTCCGCTAGCACTTCCGGATGATGCACCCTCCCACGCAATACCTTCCACACATATTTAACCAGTGCAACTTCCCTCCTCACCTGCAGCCTACTGTAGCCCACCATACCCATTACAAATAAGCTTGGGTACATTAACGGATAGTAAGGATAGCAGTGGCGTGCATTCCATATAGGCAAATAAGCAATGCCTACCTCATAAGATTCAATAAAATAATATTTTGATTCAATTAAACTACATATTCATTTTAAATAAAAATTGTAACCTAACATTCAATACGAAATTTCAAACTTTGCCGCGCAGGCACACGCGAGTTCGCCTCTCAAATTCACGCACACTAAAACGATTTCGGGCTATTCATACACACACACACACTTCTTTAAGATAATACGACGAAAGCATAAATCACGCTTTTGCTATGCGTAGCATACTGACATTTGACATTCGCAATTTATGGACCAAAAGTAACCTTACCTACTCTGTTGTAAGTAAAGTAACCCATCCAAATTAAAAACACTACAGTTTACCAACATTAGAGCAACTCAAATATAACTTCGCAATTTATTTGTGTTGGTTTGTTTATGGTTTGGCTGGCATTGTATGCAATGTTGTTGTTATTTACTTTTATTCTATTGTGTTTTTGCGAAGTGTATCTTCTGTGTGAAATGAAGAAATTTTGTGGTGAAAATGCAAAATGTATCAATAAATTAGTCCTTTAGTCAGTTTTAGTTTGTTGAAAATAGTAGGTAACTTGCTGTAGACCAACTCCAAAACATTCATGGATTCAAAACAAAGGTAAATCTTAGAAATTTTAACAAAGAATATTATGTTTATTATACACCTGGCTATCTGGGTGCTGTTATTCGAATCTATTATTCTTTTATTATCTATTTTGTTTGCTAATGAATCATAACAAATGTGTGTCAAATGGTACGCTGACCTAAACAATTTTACGAATCTGGTCAAAAAACATTAGCTATCAATCTGACAAGCATATTTAGGCGTGTATGGCCATGATTTCTTCTGCCTACCTAGTCCGAAAACCAATGCACGCCACTGAAGGATAGGTGCCGCACTGTTTCAAATATAAAAACCGTGTAAATTTATTTTGAATTTTTTCTAACATGTGGCTATATTTGATTTCATAAGGATTCCAAATTATAGCATTTGTTTCTAAACGACTGCGGACGAGGGAATTAAATAAAATTTTGACTACTACGGTATTTTCAAAATCTCTGCACTGCCTCAAGATAAAACCTAGATTTCTAAATGATTTTTTACAAATATCTATGACATGCTGACGGAATGTCAGTTCAGAAACCATTTCTACGCCTAAATCTCTAACCCGTGTGACGCGTGATACGACCGCATCATCCACCTCATACGGACAGTGTAGTGGGGCTCGCGCGCGGCTGTAACTCATAACACAGCACTTATTCACGTTGAAATATAATTTGTTGTCCTTACTCCACTGTACCACCCGGTCAATATCATTTTGCAGTTTCTGACAATCTGAAGTATTATTTACAGGTAACAAAAGTTTAAGATCGTCGGCAAATAGCAAACATTGCGCGTCAATCACAACAGAAGGTAGATCATTAATCATCAGAATGAATTCTAAAGGCCCTAGATTACTGCCTTGACTCACCCCTGAATATGTGCAGTATGCCTTCGATTCATAACCTCCGTATTCAACGTACTGCCTGCGGTCGCTTAAGTAGCTTGAAAAAAATTTGAGCAGGCTAGGCGTAAAGCCTAACGCTGCAAACTTAGCTAACAAAATATCATTATCGACTGTATCGAAAGCTTTCCTAAAATCGAAGTACGCGGAGTCCACCTGTCCCCCAGCGTCAACAGCTGGTACCAAGTGATTCATGAAGGACATCAAGTTACTCCCCGTACTGCGACCTGGAAGAAAGCCGTGTTGAGGATCAGTAAGTTGTGACCTCACTTGCGTGTAAATAGATCTATGAATCACAGACTCAAACACCTTAGCGAATGCTGACAATACAGCAATTGGCCTATAGTCACTTACCTCAGTACCCGATCCACCTTTAGGTACCGGGGCCACTCGAGTGGTTTTCCACTCTTGAGGATAATAACTTTGTTTAAGACACAAAGTAAAAATATGCAAAAGAGGCAATTCAAATGCTGAGCGACAGTCCTTGATAATAAACGGTGGAATACCATCCGGACCCACTGAGGTTTTAGGCTTGAGGTGAGCAAGCGCATCGTGCAGGTCGCATATGTTTAGCTGACAATAGGATAGCTTCATTTTCACGTTAAAAATCGAATGCCAACCTAACTAAATCAATCTTGTAACATTATGGTAGGTACAAAAAAGTTATACGCTTGGTTTTCATACGGATGGAGGGACTTGCGTTATCTATTTAGATTTATGTCTGTGGAATCAACTAATTTTTAAAATAAAGGCAGTATTTTCAGTGTTGATTAAATATAATTCGCTTCCGCTTGTCAATAAACTCTATATATATCTAATGTAACTTGAAACTAGACGAAGGATGCCGTGATAGTATACGTTAACAACATCACTTCGCTTATAATAAGAGCTTAAGTTAGAGCTTAGGGTAAAATGTATTTCGTAAGTGAAGTAAAAGGTAGCAAAAGTTTCTTTCTAAGGTTATTGAAGAATTTTATGGACTAAAAATAAGGCAGCATAGATAGAAATACAGAGAAAAATCACAAGATAACGGAAGATCAAATTGCTGGCTATAGAATGTTCGAAAATCTTTCACATTTTATTTCATCGAAATCTGCTATTAACTAAACTAGTATCTCATAACATAGTTAGCTACATAGGTAGAAAAGCATTGCGACCTTCAATTTTACTACGATACGTTTTCAATTCTCTAAATATAATATTTCACGTATCAAACGGAATGCGGATTACTTTTAGTCAGATGGCTTTGATCCAGACGAGCAATCACGCGCTTTCGTGTATTTATACTCTTTTGTACATTGTATTAGAAATACACAGAGCAAGGAGTACCGAGATGAAAACAATGATAACTCGGGCGTGCCCCGTGAAATGAGCATAGAGCATAAGCAAAAGCACCGAGTGCGAGCGGCCGTCATTCTAATGGTGCGTCCATGCTTGGCGAACCGAGCACGAGCCGAGCCACGAACGAGCACACTGCGAGCACGATTCGCGTAGCGTGGACGGGCATGCGAGCCTCGAACGAACGCGATTGTCAGTTTTATCACGAACAAAGGGATTCGCATCGTGCTCGTTGTAGGTTCGTTCGTGGCTCGGCTCGTGCTTGATTCGCGTAGCATGGACGCACCATAATATCGACTCTATAACTACATCATTATGTTTCAACAGTACTTATCGAGGAAAAATCCCTTTAGAGTAGTAATACTGAACCATACTGAACAATCTAACTAGTCAGTGATTTGTCACTGATTTTGAACAGAAAGGACCAATCATTGCATCGTGTGTTTTTGACTTGACCAATCAGAGTGCATTGTCGATGGTGGGAAATTGGCGGAATATATTTCAACCAAAATTAACCTCATTGCTCTTCTTTGGAATAATTTTTCGATGACAGTACCGAATGATAAGACAATAAATTATATTCATGTGTCGGTAAAACGTAGCCGTCCACTGACACACATGAATATTATGGAATCTGTTGAGCAAGGAGGGGGCGAGTTTTTTTTTCAGTGCTTTGTTGAAACATAAACCCTATTTGTCGGTATAGCTATGATGTAATGAACCTATCCTATGAGATAGCACCGGCTTTTATAGATCATAACTTTGATACGCCGAACGGATATTGCGTCAAGATTCGATACGCTTTATTTTACCCGAAACAATTTCAAAGCTTCTAAAGTAGCTTATAATTCAACCATACACCGTTTTTACAACCAGTTACCGCACCACGAGGAGTATGATTAGTAATTATATGTAAAGTTATTCATAATTTGTACCAAATCAAAGTGTGCGTGTACATTGAGCCAAGTTTATTACATATTTGAATTATTACTTGGCCTATGGCATCAATTAACCCGGTCCCGTATCAAGTTACACTTGACGCTGGTCCCCTTTCCGTATAATCGCAATGACATTGTATTACATTGCTAAGTTTGCTAATTAGGTTGATTGTTGCATGTACCGCCGAAATACGTTGAACGATGTGTGTGGCGACAGAATCGCACTTAATTAGATAAAAGGTTATCTTTATTGAGTATAGTTGTTGCAAGCCGAGACTATTTGTTCGAATACGTGATTTTAGCGTGCTATTGACGGACAGACAAACAAACAGACATTAATTATTCTAGTTCACATTTTTCTCGCTCCACAGAATAAAGTACAAGTACTCGCTCTTAATTCAGATAAAGTTCGAGAATTTGGTAGCGTAAATCGCGAAAACATTGGAAAAACATATAAGAAAGTATGGATGGTAAGGGAAATGTCAAATGCCCGGTTTCTATAAACAAAAACGAATCGTTTTGCTTACCAATGGTAGGTTTTTTATTGCCAAACTGGGCATATAGATAATTTCGTAAGCTAATTTTACCTGTGATAGCTACTTCCATATGGGCCCTCCCTGCTATGCAAAGCTTTGCTTCATTATTAGTAAAGATATAAGAGTCTTAATTTTAACCGATAATAGTCTGTAAATTATAGGAATCGGCCAAAATAACCACACAAACGTACATTCATGATTCATCATTCATACATATTTAAGAGAGGTAGAGCATAGCGTTTATTCGCTCAAAGAGCAGCTCGACTCGAGAAGTACCTTACAGAATACCGCAGCCAAATAACTTTATGTTGTGTAAAGTTGTGTTCCTGCGCGTGAGTAGGGTCACCAGAGCTCATAGGGGAGAAGGGAAAGGTCGGTAACGCGTGAGCGATGCTTCGTGTGTTGCAAGCGTCCATATAGCTACGGTAACCGCTTACCATCAGGTGGGCCGTATGCTTGTTTACCGAAGATGTTGTATAAAAACAAAAAATAGAGAAAAAAAAACAATTTAAAATACCTTGATAATCGTAAAGTACCTAAATAACAAACTAGACTACGGCTCAATGAGTAAGCATTAAAAAATATCCATTCATTCAACATTCCAGCAAGCGATTGAGAAAAGATTTATATCATAGACATAACAAAATATAAACAAGAAGTTCAAAGACCAGGTAAAGGTTTTCATTAACACCATTTGCCAATATAAACAACTCGATAAGACAACATATAAACCTCAACGGCTGGAAAGCGAGAGCAGCCGTTTCAGTTTCACCGGTAATGAAAATTGGGGATGTTGACCGGATGAAATGGCCCGGGGACCCTTTATATTCATGAGCTTGGAACCCACAGCCTATTACAAACCTGATAAAATATTCAATTACGCACACAAGTACTTTCACTTCAGACGGTTCATTGACATTTGAAAAATAAGCAAAAAGGATAAGCTTTAATATCCGAAACAGCGCACGCTTTTATTTTGCAAATTATCATTCAAATTATGCCTAAACACACGTCTCCCCACGTCGGTGGTCTGTAAGCGTTTGAACCGGACCGTTCGAAATTCAAACGTGTTCAAGTTAAAACTCAACACGTGATTGGTGGTCGTAATTTTCGATGATGCACTGTGATTATGTGAGATGAAGTTATCAATTTTTTTAAACAGCAAAATTGTGGGGTATTCAACTCTCGCTTTTGTCAGTGTTTACTTTTCGTAGTATATAATTTTATTAGGGCTTATTAAGTCATCTTGGGTTTGAAGTTGGCCAGGCGGGCCATATTTATAATGGTGAAATGATAATTATTAAATGGTTTCGATTGTCTCTTTGCATGAAACTGTTGTAATCATTGATATAAAATTTGAATGTTTCCTACGTAGAAAACTAAAAGTAGATATGATACGGCTATAATTGTCTTGGAATTAATAGCTCGTCTTGGAGAATGAAAATTAACCTAAATTAATTCATCTTGGCCCAAATAGCGCAAATAGAGAGAGAGCGTATTAAGACAAATATCGTTACATTGTATATTAAGTATGTATTTACAAACAAAAAAGTAGTATATGTATTATATCAGTTATCTGGTTTCCATAGTACAAGCTTTGCTTAGTTTGGGATCAGATGACCGTGTGTGAGGAATGTCCCAGGATATTATTATTATTATTATTCTCTTTATTTCTCTGATTCCTTAGAATTATTTTTTATAACATTAATGTATAAAATCAAAAATATTATAAAAAAACCTAATCCTATATATAAATATGATTATTTTTTTTACAATATTTCTATAAAAACAACTAAAAATGTTATAAAAAACCTAATCCTAGTATGCCGCCGGTAGCGGGGTAGGGCCCAAGCTACCGGTGGTTAGGGCTGCAGCATCGAACAATTAACCCAAAGAAGCGCAATGACGTTCATTTTGGTTGAAATATATTCCGCCAATTTCCCACCGTCGACAACGCGCTCTGATTGGCTAAGTCAAGCACGCATGCACTCTGATTGGCCAAGTCGAAAACACTCGATGCAGTGATTGGTGCTTACTGTTCAAATTCAGTGACAAATCACTGACGAATTTCGGAATTTGATTGTTCATTATTTCTACTCTAAAGGGATATTTCCTCGATGGGCTGCAGAGAGAGGAATCTCCTGACGATGCGCACCGTGTCCAGGAGTACTGCCTTCTGTATCTGACCCTTGATCCAGCCATCCAGCGAGAGCCTCTCAAGATGTTGGTTGAGACTCTTCGCTATGAGACCGTTCGCTGAAACAACTATCGGGACAATGATCGTCGAATCAACATCCCACATGGCGGTCACCTCGTGGGCCAAGTCAAGGTACTTGCTGAGCTTGTCCTTCTCGGCCTTCACGAGGTTCTCGTCATGGGGGATGGTGATGTCAACGAGCACTGCCCGGCGCTTCAATCGATCTGTCAGCACGATATCAGGCTTATTGGCTACAATAGTCCTGTCCGTGATGACAGATCGATCCCAATAGAGCGTGGCACGACAATTTTCGAGAACTGGCGCAGGTGCGTACTTATAGTACGGCATTTCGGACTCTACAAGGCCGTATTGAAGAGCAAGTTGCTGGTGGATGATTCTGGCTACTAGGTTATGTCTGTGCAAGTACTCGCCGTTAGCAAGATGAGAACAACCGGAAATAATATGCCTGAGTGACTCTCCGGGACGGCGGCATGCTCGACAAATGTCGACCGTACCGTCCTTCAGGATATATTTCCGGTAGTTATTCGTCTTGATAACTTCGTCCGCAATTGCACAGACAAAACCTTCGGTTTCCCCAAAGAGGTCACCGAAGCGTAGCCAGTTCACCGACGCGAGCAGATCTACATCGGGCCCTGTTAGGGCCCTGTAGAACCGCCCGTGTAGCTCCTTATTCTTCCATACGTCCTTGCGGTGCTCGGTGCTTAGCACCTTTGGTCTGCGCCAGTTCTCGTTTGCCAAGGATAACGGGGTGAGGCCCCTGTCTACTGCCACCACATCGCGATGCATCCCACACTCGTTGTCAAGGAAATACTTCCTAAGACTGTACACCTCGTGGTTGTGGAGGTTCTTGGCGTTTAAAAAGCCACGGCCTCCACACTTACGCGGGATGTACAGTCTCATAACAGACGAGCGTGGGTGTAGCATTCGATGTGTTGTGAGCAGGAGACGGACCCTCCTATCCAGGGCGTCCAGCTCAGTTTGAGTCCACCTTAGTATGCCAAAGGAGTACGTGAGCAGGGGCATCACCCAGGCGTTGAAGGCGCGCACCTTGTTACCACCCGACAAAAGACTGGTCAGAACTTTTGTCAGGCGACAGAAGAAGCGCTCCTTCACAGCCCGCTTTATGTCCCCGTCCACAATACCCAACGACTGTGACATACCAAGGTACTTATAGGTTTCTGCTTCGGAGAGTGATCTGAGAGACATTGTCTCAGAAAGCTGTAAATTCGTTGAATTTACAACTTTCCCCCGCTGTACATGCATAACCGCACACTTATCTACACCAAACTCCATTTTGATGGCGCTACTAAAAACTTCTGTCATTTTCAGTAGCTCCAACAAGTCTTGACGTTTTGGTGCAAATAGTTTAAGGTCATCCATGTACAACAGGTGAGAAATGACCTCACCCCCTCTTCGAAGCCGGCAGCCTAGTCCTGAATCCTTCAGCAGAGTACTGAGCGGATTCAAAGCTAGGCAGAACCACAGAGGACTCAAACTGTCACCCTGGAAAATACCTCGCTGAATCCTTATAGAGTCCTGCGGGCCAGAAGTGCCATCTCCACCACCTGGTTGACGAAGGACTGTCATCCACTGCCTCATACATGCGCTCAAGAAGGATCTAAGAGCTGTATCAACTTTGTACAGTTCCAAGATCCTCTCCAGCCATGAGTGAGGCACTGAATCATAGGCCTTCTTGTAATCAATCCAGGCAGCCGAGATGGCTCCCCTATTCCGCCGGACTTGTTGGTAAATTGTAGTGTCGATGAGGAGGAGCTCTTTGGTACCACGGGACCCACCCCTACATCCATTTTGAGAGGAGGCCAAAACGTTATTCGCAACAATGTGCGTATTAATTTTTGCTCTCAAAATGGATGTAAGGAGCTTGTATAGTGTAGGCAAGCACGTGATGGGTCGATAGTTTTTCGGTTCCGTGGTACTACCGGACTTAAAGAGCAAGGAAGTAACACCGGTTGTTAGGAAAGTTGGCAGGGAACCATCCTCAAGGGCTTGTTGGAATTGCGTTGCCAAACGTTCGTGTGAGCATCGAAACCACTTTATCCAAAAGTTGTGCAATCCATCCGGCCCAGGACTTTTCCAGTTCTGGGTCGTACGGATCGCACAACCTATGTCAATGGGGCTGATGGTAATAGCCTCCATTGGTTCGATGGACTCACACTCACGTTTGACAACACTCATCCAATCACCCTCGGTGTGTTGGACAGGCATTGACCAGATACTACGCCAGAAATTAATCATAGCAGTAGTATCCGGTAACTGTCCATCCAACACACGTTGGTCGGTTCCCTCCCACTTTCGGTATACCTTCCTCTGGTCACTCTGGAAGAAGCGATTCTGCTGGAATCGATCCACACGCTCTCTGTAGCGGCGAATACGGCTTGCCCACGCATAAACTTTTTGCTTCAAGAAGTCAATGCGCTCTGTGACACAGGCCAAGTAGTCGTGGGACCTAATATCAGTCCCCGCAAAGGCCTGGGTCACAAAGCGCATGACACGAGGGCGATTATTGCCCTCCTTGAAGCAAATCAGCTTTGCAATGAGAGTCCTGAACGTGTTGATACGCCGCTCGATCCGCACTTGCCATGCGGGGGCACCACCGACGGTCCGCGTGGCTCGGTCAGGAACAGGTAGCCTGACACGAGCAACACGGCACGCCGCGATGGCCCCACAGTACAGAATCGAGTGGGTATCAACTAAATCTTCACTAGCCCGTAGATACGGGTCTAGTAAAGCGTTCAGGGCTCCCATTAGCGCTAAGTTTCGTTTATTTGTGGGCAAGCGTGGTATTCGCGGCCTAGAGTTGGGCGCGGACCTATACAGCACAATCGCTTCCTCCAAAGTCCTCCTCAAATGCTCATTGGTTTGAGTGCTTACGCTGTTCACACAGTCCTCTTCGTCGGCACTGGGATCAACCCGCACCGCCCTCGGTGCCTGGTCTGGTATCGGCACCGAAATCGGCGAAACAGCAGGTGGATCCCGCGTCAAAGTAGAGGTAGAGCGAACAGGCAGCACTTCCAAGCGTAGCCGATCAAGTACAGAGTCATCCAGCCTCTTGAGCCGCTGGATGGCCCGCACCTGATCCGATAGGCGTTGCGCGGTCACAGTGATGGCTGGTTCAAGGATCTGAAACAGAGGCAGCATCCGGTCACGGTACGCGGACAGGTTGGTTCCCCCCTCTGTAGCCCCATAGTAGGCGCGCATGCAGTTTTCATTCATGGACTGTGTCCACCGCATGCGACGCACTATACCACCGGTAGCGGGGGTCAGGCGCGGGACAGGTTGTCCCACAGGCCCCAAGCGTGCCGGCAGCGGTGGCCGTCCTCGTCGCGCAGGTGGTCGCGGCGGCGGGGGCGACGGTCCGCGCTCGTCGCTCGACTCGCTAGTGTCAGGCGCAGTGGCGAAATTTGCGCCCGACGAAGATGGCGAGGAGCTGACTGAGGCGGGCGAGGGTGGTGGGCGTGCGTTTGTGCGTTCCGCTGTGTTTTTCAGCCTTGATCTCGTGATCATTCTTTCACTATGTTTTCATTTTGTATTTTATTGATTTGCATGTAGGTTGTCAAAGTGACATGATATATAATTTTCAAAGGTACCGATTATTCCAAATTTACAGATGTTTGTTGCTTTCTTGTTGCTTTCCTGTTTTTTTACTATTTTCAATATGCTTGAGGTGTAGAAAATTTGGTATAAATACGATAAAAATAAATATTCAAAAAAAATCACAAAAATCAAGGTGTGTCAAAGTCAGCGGTTCTTTTTTTTTTTTTTTTTTTTTTTTTTTTATTATTATTATTATTGTTTCTACATTTTCGCGGTTCATATTATATATCTATTTCAATACTCAGGTGTTTTTACATACTGTTTACATATGTCATAATTTTAAAGGTTGGCGTACATTAGTTCGGTATCCCCGATGTAATTGTAGGGGCTATTTTATCATTGTCCCCAAAATATTGACATGCATTATTTTATAGTTAGAATACTAACGTGAGAAAGGTTATCGCTGTTGGTCAGACCAATTAGGGACATGTCTTGGTTTTTACAGAAAGCGGATGGCAGACATGTTATATTTTTATTTTATTTTTAACCGACTTCAAAAAAAGGAGGAGGTTCTCAATTCGGTTGAGTTTTTTTTTTTTTTTATGTTTGTTACCTCATAACTCCGTCATTTATTAACCGATTTGGAAAATTATTTTTTTGACTGGAAGGGTACACTTCCCGTTTGGTCCCATTGTCATCAGATCAGGATTTGATTACTTCTTAGTGTACTTTGAAGTCGGTTTAAGTTTTTTGTAAAACAGTCCAATTATTTAATAAAATACTCGGCTTTTTTTGTGAAAGTATTTTTTTTTGCGGAATGAATTACAAATAGCCGATTATTCGGCATATCAAAAAGTCCAATTCAATCAAATTAAAAGTCATTTATTCAGTTTAGCCCCTGATAAAGCACAACGGTTATATACACGGTACTAACAAAGCTGTCAAAGTTTTTCAAGTAGGAAACTAGCATAGAAAAAAAACCGTTATAAAAAAAAAACTATAATTATTTCTATAAAACTCATTGATATAACCGGATTATATTTATAACATACTTAACATAAAAACTACCCATTGCGAGATTTTAAAGATTATTTCACAACTTTATTTTCTGACATATTTATGAAGACTACTCAACACCTATCTGTAGGATTAATGATCATATTAATAACCGCCAATTAATTAGTATAATCAAGATAAACATGTTAGGAACCATCCAATTTGTAACTGGACATCAGATTGTAGTTTAATGGATTAAATAATTAATTTTGTTAAAGAAGACTACGTACTTTAAAAATAAGTTTCGAGATTACTACTTTCCGATGGTTTAAGGTTAGAACTCAGATGGGTGATCCCTATCTATACTTTAAAAAAATACTTTGTAGATTACACAAGGTTCCAGTTTCTTACCAGTTCTTCTTACCGAAGTTACCGGTAACTTCGGTAGTTTCGCATATTTTTTTGTATACTACGAAGCCGGCAAACAAGCATACGGCCCGCCTGATGGTAAGCGGTCACCGTAGTCATATGGACGCTTGCAACTCACGAGACTCACGCACGCGTTACCGAACCCCACCCCTAAGAGCTCTGGCGACCTTACTCACGCGCAGGAATACAGCATAATGTTATTTGGCTGCAGTATTCTGTAAGGTGGAGGTACTTCCCCAGTCGAGCTGCTCTTTGAGCGAATACCACTATGCTCTACCTCTCTTAAATCTCTTTATTTAAGTGCGGTCCTGGGACCTAAACTGAATAAGTGGCTTGGACTTTGAAGTGGACCTTTTCCATTTATTTTGTTCATAATGAAAGTTAAACAATAATATTGTTGTGTACTGTATTTCCAACATACAAATTCATGTTTTATCATGTCTCATAATGAATTTTAATTACTTAAACAAACATGAAAGCTATTTCACCTGCGGTGTCCAGAGCATCGAACCTACAACAAGACGGTCCGCCCTGATTTAATAACAATAAACTCTGAACGATTGGGGATCTATTTATTTTGACTACAGGGTGTGGACTATTCTCATTCTTCAAAGGATCCGTTTTATTGATACAATGTGTTTTAATGTTTGCGTAGTCTCTCAGGAATTTTCAATGGTATTATACAGTATGTATGTATTGCAAATTATCTTATTAGGTGATGTCAAAAAAAAACTTTCTCTCAACAATCAATAAGGTGAAACTACTTCTATTAAAATTTAAATTGACTTTATTTTTATTCAAAATTAATATATGTTTAAAGATTTCAGAACAGAATTAATTACCAATTAGTTGTATACCAAAACAAATATATTTATATAACATTTTCTGAAGGCAAAAACAAAACATCCTGTAGCCTGCGCCCGCGCCGCCTCGCCAGTGATCCCAATATCGATTAGTGGTTATTTGTGTGCACCCGCCCTAACGGTGCTTCTAACAGCTATAAACAAACTTAAACTGATTTTAATTTCTATCAGTATGGGGATGAATGAGTATAATATGGACATGCATTTATTTTTATTCTCAAAATTAAATGATATCGAGTAAGGTTCAAATTGCCCCAATTTTGGGGATAACTGAGAAATTTTTAGAGAGAGATCTTATAGTCGTACAGACTACATCTGATAAGGAATGGGCAGGCAGTCGCTGAGATAGGCATAGGACTGGAAACTTTGGTGGGACGAGGAAGTTTTTTTTAAGTCGCTAAACAAGCATACGGCCCGCCTGATGGTAAGCAGTTACTGTAGCCATATTGACGGTTGCAACACAAGAAGCATCGATCACGCGTTACCTTTCCCCCCTCCCCTATGAGTACTGGTGACCTTACTCACGCGCAGGAACACAAATTTACACATCATAAAGTTATTTGGCTGCGGTATTCTGTAAGGTGGAGGTACATCCCCAGTCGAGCTGCTCTTTAAGCGAATAAACGCTACGCTCTACCTCTCTCAAAATGCTTTTATGCTCTGCAGTGGCTCTGTGGTAGTGTCACATGCATTAAAAGGGTACAAAACTATATAATATTACTTCTTGGCTCGTTATAAATGAAACTTTAAATTTAGACTATAGTTTTCTAATTGGTTCATTGGTTTCTGATCCGGAGCAAAATTGTAATAGGTGGAATCGATATGAAAAAAAAAGGGATGTCCACACAAGTTCAACGCTCAAAATTAAACGCTATTAAATCAAAGTGAATGAAAATATTTATATTTATTATTACGGATTAACAATGTGGGGTGAATTATATTGTTAATATAGTCGTAAAGATGGGATTTAGTATTATCGTTTGTTAGTGCCACCCGGAAGCTGGGGCCTTTTGGGGACTTATGGCCCTCGTGGGTTGGACTCGATTGTCAAAAAGGGCTACATTTCATTCATAATTATGTTTCAAAATGAAGGTTTTCAATTAGATTCTATGTATTTTTATATTCATAAAAGCTTGACATCCCTACATATACAAACAATGTTTCAAATACTGTTCTTAGTAGGTACTAAAGGTACTACTACAATAACCCCAATACGTTTTTGTAATAATAATATTAATAATAATAATAATGATGATATAATAATATGAACATGATGACATAATGATTACCGGGTGTAATCATTTCCCCAGATGAAAGTTACCCGTGTTCATCTATTGCTTATCTACCTTCTAAGTTCAGTCTTTACTAATATAATAGAATATTTCGCATGATTTATGTTAGTAGGATAAATAGAATAGAATATATTATGTGTCTATAACGTATTCTGATATTCTATGTGCAATAGTTGGACGCGTGAGTCGAATCAAGACCTTTTAAGGTCAACAAAAGATGCATGCGATTGTCCTCAAACTAGTGACGTTAAACCTCAACAATAAAACTAAAGAATACCCATCATTTTAATGTTTTATTTATGCATAACAAATAAAACATAAAATGAATGTTTTACGTCAACCAATTACAAGTGCTAAGGCTATCAATTTTATAGTTTGTGTACTGTATCGTGAAGGTAAGTAAAGGCGTAGTCAAGCTGATTCATCCATCCAGCTGGGCTTGCCTCTAAGCCTGGCTTATGGAGTCAGCAGTTAAACCACGACGTACGTTACGAAATAAAATAACAATAGTTTAAATTATGATCAGTCATTCGCATACAAGTCGTTAAACTTGGGTACTCGGTCACCCATCGTGTAAACTCACGCGACATAAAGCTTAGTTTATGTCAGTGGAGCGAGAATTTGAGCGAATTATGGAGATAAATGACACATCAAACAAACATTTCAATAAGCTGAGAGGTGATTTTACGATAGCATTGAGCCGTGCTGAGAATGCTGAGATTCTTTAAGAGATTTCTATTCATGAACTTATTTTGGACTCTGACGATAAGATTTCTGACCAACTGTTGTCCCGATTTCTAGATTCTTCTTCTATATTTAAGAGCTGTGCTCTTATTGGTGTAGCTTTTTCTATTCTGCTCTATCGTTAGCAACATTTTGCACCTCCTTATACGATGCGACGTCAATTTTTGCCTTCACTTGATCTATATAACTTATTCTTGGTCTTCCCCTTCCTCGCTTTCCCTATATATTTCCTTCTATTATGTTTTTTATACATAGATAATAATAAATCTAGATAGATAGTCTGTTCCCTCCTCCCATTTGGGAACTATCGTGTTCCGATTGGATGATGATGAAAATCATCAGGGATTTAAAAAGAACCCAGATCTAAGCATTAGATGCCTCATTGAACAGCGCTTTTGATTCGATTTATCAAACAAATATTACAATTGTATGTTCACGTACTAAATTCTCTGCCACAAAGTATCATCACTACAACTTTACCAGTCTCACCATAGTTAGGCGAGACAACTTGCTTTATAGCCAACTACTCGTAAATTCCTAATCGAACTTGGCACGGAAACTAACCACGTAATAAATTAAATTATCGTTTTGGAACGCGCCTAGCTTCAGCTACCGGAATTTATTGGTTTATTTTGACCGAATGAAGACAATACTAAGGAGGATTTGTGATAGAGATATAAATATAGTATTTGCATAGTTTGTAAGACTGTTTGTTAAATTACTATGCAACGATCGGGGTCGGTATGAATAGTAGTGACAGGGATAAGCGACTCAAGATCATTCAAATATTAATTTAATTTACGGATGATAATGCGGGTGGCAAGAAACCGGAAAGAGTGGCGTGCTCTGGGAGAGGCATATGTCCAGCAGTGGAGTTAAAAAAGGCTGATGATGATGATAAAAATAGAACACAAAAAAAAGGTGGGAGACAGCCGTTCATAACAAGGAAGCTGTTCCATTGTAACTTGGTCAAACTCCTACCCTATTCTTAGTAAAAAGGAATGAGAAATTACAGAAGTAAAGCTTTTTCGACAAATCGTTCTGCGATTTGACAGAATATTATTTTTTTGTAAACTATGTAATTAAGTCTGAGTAAATAAATTAAAAAAAATAAAAAAAAAGTAAAAAAAAAGTCTTGAAAAGTCGTGCGAGCGAGACACTGATAGCGATGTTGGTTCATTAATTGCGATAAGTATCTATAAGCATGTCCGTAAATCACTTCTTTGGTGATCTCAGCAGTATCTTTCTTTTAGTTCCAATGTTGAGCACTGAAAAGCAAATTTAAATGTGTCCTAAGGCTAATCACCCATACACGTTATGAAATTGTAGGTACGAGGACTAATGAACGCCGTGTCTTTATCCTCACGGGACCAGATAACAGATTTGTTAATGGATCCTGTAAAGAATTGAGGGGATGTATCATAAAAAGATATGATGAAATAGTAGCTGTGCTTTGAGGTTTCCGAAGATATTATATCTTATAATCATTCTCAATAAATGCAAAATTATTTTATCAGATCGGGGGTTTTGAGATTAGTGCGTAAAAACATCTCTCTCTTTACTCTACAGCATCAGTATATATAAAGTTCGTGAGAATAAAATAATAATCTGCCAGAATTACGATCGGAAATTTGAGGATTCTGTTCAAAATTAGTTTAGTTTTTTTTGTTGAGAAATCGAATAGAACTTTATTTACAACAAATATGTACAAATTCGCGAAGCACTCGTGTTGTAGCATGATTAATCGTTCTTAATCGATCGGCATAGTTAAGCTACGTCTTTCGTGGTCGGTACCTGGATGGGTGACTGTCTAGTGATAATTTTTTTAAAATTGTTGGTCGACCAAAAATTCAAGTTTTTTTTTCTACCACTAAGGTGGCAAACAAACATACGGCCCGCCTGATGGTAAGCAGTTACCGTAGCCTATGGACGCTTACAACACCAGGGGTATCACTCGCGCGTTGCCGACCCTGAAGAAATCTCTTCACGCCCTTTTTGAAGAACCCCATGCTGTACTCCATTGGGAAAACCACGGCGGGGAGCTCATTCCACATTCTGAGCGTCCGCGATATATGCAATTGATAAAATTCATTTGTACCTCTATGGTGAACAACAAACGATTATATGATTACGTCCTCTCGCTTCTCAGAAGCTCATTGGAAGCTACTGTACGTCTTATCCATATTACTTCTCCTTTGAATATATTACGAAATATGTTTGCGAAGTGACGGGTGAGTGTTTTATAGCCCTAACAAGTGTCTGATAAGGTTCTGTACCCGGGGCCCGAAACCCCTTTTTATTTTTAAACTGACATGGCGAATCCCTGATTTTTGTCGGTCCTTTTATCCCGAGCTTGTTTGTAATTAAATATTTTAAGTAAAGGTTTAGTTTTATTTTGAAACGGACATTTAACTAACCGGAAACGAATTTTGTTTCGACTTGGATATTTATTTGATGGTTAGAGCTTGTAATATCAGTTCGCGGTTTGTGTAATAAATTTGTTAAATGATTTTAAGATAAGAACAGGGGGCCAACCAACAATTTTATAATAACCTTATTTGTCTTGTTTTGATGTTGGATGCCAAAGACGGACAAAAGACAAATAAGTTTATTATAAAATTGTTTTAAGAGCTTGTGGTTGTAATTATGCCGAAAATAAATATAGTAAACAAAAGTGATTAGACGTTCTAATAAAACATTTAAAATAAAATAACATTTAAAAACATAACAACCAGCCCACTAGAAGTCTTACCGAAAATTCACATTTTAATAAAATAATGCGATTAACAATTGTTTTATTTAATAATAAACAAATTGTCATATAATTATATTATCTGATTACACTCCAGCTAAACCATAAAAAATGTGATCTACCAGAAAATTTACCTATCAGAAAAACTATTCTATTGGCTATGGTGACCGCGCTATGGTGGCGACCATCAGGCGCCTCATGTGCGACCATAGTTTCTGATGGTTAAATAAATAACTATTGATCTTTGACGTACTTTTACTAACTGTAGAAACCCTTTCGTATATGAAAGTAGGCAGATTTCTACTTTAGACATTAAAGGAGGTATGCATTTCAACAATTCAATGAAAATGTGATTAAAATCACAATAACTGGCCGCTTAAAGCGAGCCATTGACACTAAGAAAATTAATCGCAGGGCCTCCTTAATGTTTACATTTTTGACATATTCGAAACCTTTACGCTGGCTATAAATAAAATCATTACAGGACATAAAAAGCCGATTAATTCACTATTAAAACAATATCAAACAATCACACGGAGTAAAAACATACCGACAGACAGACTGATAACAGTTTATTACCTGTTTATCTTATTCTGGAGAGGGTCGGAGCAATCAAAAAGCAATGTACATAAAAGTTTTTACTACAGCCTAATCTAAAATTTCGCCTGGATTCGCCGCTTTAATCACGGGGTTGGATAAAGCTGGCTGTTCACATACCGACAAATTATGTCTAATGCGCTGATATTGAGTATTTTTTGAAGTATGGCTTAATGTGTATATCATAATAACGCTGAGAGGATGGATTGAAATAATAACCATTTTATAGTATGAAAATTATGTTCTAAGCATTAAACATAATTCCACCATCCCCATTCTTACACCGAACCACAAGAAGCCGGGAAAAGTTTAATACGTTGTTGACATATTGAAAATACGGACACAGCATTTTGCATCCTTATTTAGGTATAATGCGGACAGCAAGGGAGTGGAACTGGCTTCCGGCGTCTGTATTTCTTAACTCATACAATCTAGGGACTTTCAAGGTCAGAGTGAACAGGTTCCTTCTGGGCGTGTCAGAGGCCAAACACAAACCATTTAATTAAAAAAAAACTGTTTTATTTCTGACTTTTCTTGAAATTATCATATAACTTTTGCAATTAGTTTACGCCTACATCTCTACTCCAAATACCGCTTTATCGCAGAACCTTGAACAGCCAGCATTAGGGATATTAAAGATTTTACGAGGGCCGAAATAAAGGATGATAGTCGACAAATTTAGAGACGCAGCCATAGTTTATCGAGTAGTTTCCCATCGTTATTTTATTACTGTGAGAAGGAAAGTGATAAGTGGCAATAAAAACGAGATGGGCGGAAAATTTATCAGATGTATCTATTGATGTGCCATTCTTTGATGAACGCACAAATAACCGAACAGTCTCTGTTCTTTTATTTTTATTATTTACTACTGACGTCATTAGGGGAAAAGGCAACAACTCAAATAACAAAAATAACGAGTCTCGTCCACATAATGGTGTATCGCGTGACGGGTAGCACTAGCTAAGCTTTTGTAGTTATTTAACGATATTTTGATGTAATGCCAGTTTTATAGCTCTCTACACTTAATTTAATGATTAATATTGGAAGATGTTGTTTGGATAGACAACGCTATCGTTAATTAGGTTTGACGTATAAAAAATAGAAAAGTCACATAGCCAGTTTTTTTATTATATCGGTAAAACAATAATTTTCTTAATTTATTCGCAAAAGTCTAGCAACATTATGCAAGTATTAGCACCTAAATACCATTTTGTATTTTGAATATTATCATGTGTTTATTAAAATACATAAAAAAGTGATTTTATCTTTTAAAGTTGACATGAAATGATACGTAACATAATTTATACATCGTAATTAATATTATAAATGCGAGAGTGAGTTTGTTTGTTACGCCTTCACGCCTCAAGTGCTCAACGGATCATCATGATATTTGCACCATTTCTCTATGACTAAAACTTCTGCTTAGTGACCACTATACTACAAAAGTTAAGAGACAAAAAAAAAAGCCAAGCGGATAAAGATCATTTAATATTTTGGAATGGATATTGATAGCTCACAAAGCTCGTTGGAATCGCGACCGCGAAGTAAATAAAATTAATATTTGATAAAAATCACATTTTTATTTAATCAACGTAACTTTATTGTTTTATAGTTGTCGTATTTTACAGTCATCACAATTTAAACGGTGCTCTGCATTGCGTTGACGCATAGATCACGTATCCAAAACTTAAGCTAACATAAGATTAGCGCATAATTTACCTAAGTGATGAATTACTATGCGAACCAATGGAACAAAAGGTCATTGACCACCAATCTATCTTTTTATAGCGAAAATAAACGAACAGACGTTATGTTTATAAAGTGTTGACGTATTAAACACTGTATCCCCCGATACAGCTTAGCTATTCATCCTCGGTTAGCAGGTGGTGGTTAGAAACAAAATAAATATCTACATACTTACCTAACCCCGTCTCCCTAAATAGACGGGTATTGCGCAAATTCTCGTAATCATACTTTACACCGTTATTTATATGAGGGGTTATTGGTCGACGCGTTTGAAACTATACGAATTCGAGTATTTTATTTTTGAAATTAGAATTTGTTCCTATAATTTTGGGTGCGTGCGTATCATTTGGATTTTTTTAAAATACTTTATTTGTTCCTATTTTTGTATAAGCAGAATCTGTTTAAGTCTTGCAGATTAGGAGTTAAGTTATTCAAAGAATTCTTTAGGAAGCTATCGGTGTTCACAATTAGGACACTGAAATTCTTTAGTATAATTTCTGCGGAAGACGTTAGTAGAGATAACTCTTGTTTGTAAAGATAAAAATCCTTAGAAATAATCGTACCTATATAAGTTGCAATGAACATTGGCCTACGGATGAGACGCACGTTCAATAACTACATGCCAGGAACTGCAAGTCAACTTACAAACAATTAAAGTTGTACCTAAATTAGTATGCTGTCTCATAAAAAACTACTTCGAAAATTATTAAAAGCTTAAAACAACGGTAAATTATGATAAATAATTTATTAAACGTTTACAATTTCACATCAACGCCCTTACACCATATCTCTTCAAGCTAATCATCTAAACGGAGGCTATAAAAGCCATAATAACTAATAAAAAAGAATCTCACATTCAATTTGTTCACATTAATATGAAATACGTACACCATATAATGAAGCAGGCCAATCAATAGGCGATAGGTGAAAGCGCCGCGTCAATGAATGTGCCCAACTAAATAATTTAAAAAAATCGATAAAAATAAAATTCTAAGAAAATATTGTCACCGGCTTTGATAGTTATAATTGTTTCATCGGTCGGCCGAGCAGATAAATATTGTTTTTAATATCGAAAGGAAATTCATGCGTCGTACAATAAATAAATATAAGTCTTTAAATAATTTTCCATATTGAAATATCCCTTGGATAGAAAACTGAAAATGTTTATTGCGGCAAAATAAGTATGACACAAATTAGTCAGATATCAGTCTACATAAGCTAATAATAAAAAAAACCTTTTGAAAATAATCTTTTACGTTTGTTTTAGAAGGCTGACAAGCATGCAGGCGGATTGAGAGAGGTAGAGCATAGTAGTTTATTCGCTCAAAGAGCGGCTCGACTGGGGAAGTACCTCCACAGCGCAGAAAACATTGTAGTGTTCCTGCGCGTGAGCAAGGTCGCCACAGCTCGATCGAGGAGTCGGGTAAGGTCGCCGATCGGTAACGCGTGAGTGTTGCCATGCGTATTATAAGCGTCTACGGCCGCTTACCATCAGGAGGCAGTATGCTTGTTTACCGACATCGTTGTCCTAAAAAAGGGACAATACCAGGGAGATTGTTGCCGATCATCTCGTGATTTACAATAATCTTGCTGCTAAAACAAATAACATGACCATTTATTTTAAATTGACACATTAAATGCTCACAACTGGTGGGAATCGATTTGCAATTTACCTTACAATGTCAAGACAACACTTCGCGGGTCAAGTGTAATAAACATACAAAAACTACTTGATTTATCAAGCCATTCAATATTTCTTTATTTCTCACCCCATCGCGTGATTCATGGTTATTAAGCACAACACGATATTTAGATAAATCAAAAAATTTTTGATAAATAACTTTAAGGGATCACATTATAGTAATATATTTATTTAATCCCGTAAAGGAGGGGCACCTAATTCATTGTGTACAAATTAACGAACCTTGATATATGGCTATTAGGATATTAGAGTCGGATTATTACTGGAATTGTATCAAATGTATTATTTAAACAGCTGTACCCGCCCTTTTATTGCCTCGTTAGTTAATCATAGTTATTTTACATGAAATCACCATATCGTAGAAATACAATTGTGAAATAAAAAAATTGTATCAATTTATTTTATATTTCGTATGATATGTTTTGTCAAAATTACAGTTTAGCAACAATCAATGCCAATAAGTTTGTTTGGCTTGGCGTTCTGTTTATTTACTTTGCCTGTGGAATAACTCGATAACTCTGGAACTCTTATCCATCTCGGATGCATATCACTAACTAAGGATCTAAATTCAACTAGTAATGTAATGCACTGTTCATCATACACGGTTTTTCCAAGAAGAAATGGTTATTATCATGAAATGGGATATCTTTGTAATTTTAAGAGCGCTTCTCGTACTTTACTTCTAACGATATTAGGATGTGAGGGACACCATATTAACTATATTATATGAAAAACTACTGTAGTTTGCATAACGAGTGGAATTTTATGGTGGTATAATTCTTTGTGAATAACTATAGTGGTAAGCAGACTTTCAGGCAAAAGTGATGGACCAAGCAGAATTTCTTATTTAATGATTACTTTTTTATATCCTTTCTGATTTAATATCCTTTCGTAAACATATACTTGCGGGCTGTAGTAGATACTACGTAAGAAATGCGGTGAGTAGTCATCATTCAGTTTCTGATGCCGGAACAAATAAACTTCCATCCCGTTATGATTTCGAAATAGCAGACATCTAATGAATGATAGACGAAATGCAATAATAAAAAACTATGAACGTAAAGTAGTAAATTCCAATCGCCAAACGCCTCTATTATGACAAAAAAATCAAAATTCGATTTCATATTCATATATTTTCTCATTACCCTGTTGTGCGTAACAGAATGCAGTAACTGAGTAGCTAGCCTCAACCAAATTTAAGTTTTAAAGCGTAAATTGTATGGTCTAAATTTGTTTGTGTGCATATGGAGATTTTATGCATATGGCTCCAAAATGATGTGTCACCTTGATCGAGTTATGACGCTGGTTCGCTTATGCAACGGGTGTATTGACCTCTCTCATCTTTTGTTTGAAGTAGCCAGTGCGATGCTAATACGCAAATATTTACATTTTGTGAGTTACCTGCATTTGCGGTGCGGCCGCCTTAGTGTTGTACGGTTGTAAAAAAATATTTCGGGTCATAATTGCGATTTTGTGTTATTGCTGTTACACTTCAATTGTTATGCAATATTGCATAGTTTTGCGTAAAACTTGCGGTTATTTTACGTTTGCATTAATAACAGCTTTTCGTTAGTAATTGTGGACTTTTTCTGAGCAGGTAATTTGCCTTATTTTCGCAGTTTTCTGAACTCATTTGGACTTTGCAGTAATTTTGTCAAAAATTATATTCGAATCAAAAAAGGGGCTAAAAACTATTCATAGATTATTTTTACAATTTATTAATTTTACACTGCATTGAGGTCTATGTGGCACCCACTTTAATCAAATCCCATCTACATAATTAATAATCGCATACAAATCTAAGTGATTCATCAAGAAATCAAGTAAAATATAAACAATATGAGCGATAATCTTCAGAATTATGGTTTTGTGGCACATAATTAGCATATTTATTAAAAATAACTTAAAGACCATAAACATATCTTGAAGATTCTTTTGAGACCCTTTCGCGAAATCTGATCGCAAATTATCGAGAGAGCATCAATAAAAATCCCTCCAAATTAAATCCGTCATAATTTCTCAAATAAGATGGGGGCACCTGCTTTTGTTCCCAGTGTAAGGTTCGCGAGCGCAATCTACGCACGATCCAAACTGATTCTTGTTTCGGAATTTTTTTTGTTTGGCCTTGTTATAATAAATTATTATGCCCAAACTAAATTATTGGACAAAAACATCTTTCTATTAATTTTAAACCTTAAAAAGTGTCGTATCTTAGTTTTAGTTAAATGACCTACTGAAAGAATATGTAGACCTTATATCTGTCCAAAAATAATATCATAACCTACCTAGCCTACCTTTTTACTATACATACAGGTTTAGTATGTACCAAGACGTACATCAACGTGGCAAAAATAAAAAAACTAATCCACCTGCTCTGTCAATAATGTTTGTACAAATTCATTACGTATATTTTAAATATTATAAAACTTTAAAATATTATTTGACCAACCAACAAACTCACAAACCCGAACGAACCCGATGATGGAGTCGGCAGATAAGTGAAGATCGCGCAGCAGATAGCGACATGACGGCTTATTTATACCATTTATCATCATTCATTAGTCTGGAGCCACGCCCTGGATGCTTCTTTTTTAACTAATCGCTGGATTGTTCCCGGAGTTTTATGGTATCGGCGTCTTTTGTAGAGAAATCCTTTGCGGCCGCGTTAGATGCAGTTAAGGTAAGTTTGTAATGGTTAGTAATTTTTATAGGTGACTATAAGTATTTCACGTATATGATAAAATTAAGCGTAATGGCGAAATGGCGAATACAAAAAAAAAAAGGGCGGGTGGGAAGTGGGAAGGTTATGTAGGTATTTGATTTTCAAAACCTGATTTCCGAATGTATAAGCAATTCGTTATTTTAGTGATTTAAATATTCTTTATTAACAACAAATATGTACAAAATACAATCTATATTTACAAAATACAATCTATATATAGAAAATTTCCTCAAGCCTGCCGCTGCTTCCGATTAACGGCAAGGTTCCCAGAAGGCTGGCAGCGTTTCCTCTTTGGATAGCCAAGCTGACGCGTTGGCGGAAAAAGTTATTATAGTTATTATATTATACTTAGCTGTTATTTTATGTTTCAGTCAACGATTTTCAAAAATATCCAGATTGCTGTCCCCCCGTAGCCCCCCATCGTATTTCTGAGAAAAATCTTTAATATAGATAATGAGGAAGTTGAAGATTTTTTTACAGAGTTGCGATATTTACTACGTAGGTACAGAACAGTGTGCAAAAACATCAACCACTGTTTTTACTTGGCCTAAAAAAAAAACCTTATTTTACCGACCATTTAACACAAAGTTCTCATGCTCACCTAAATAAGAATTAACTCGACTGCGAAACAGAACATTAATAATATTACAATAATAAATTACATGTAATTAAAGAACATTACGTTGTAACAGCAACTAATTATAATACACTAATTACAGACGCAGGTAACGGTGTTACAATTACATTACTATCAAAGTTATACTTATATTTTGAAATGAATCTTGACTAGTAAATTATATAGGATTATTTTTAGACCAAGATTGAGATTTGAACTATTTATGAAGTTAGTAAGAAGTAAAACTTCACAGACGGCGAAATTCTACAAAGTGCTTGGGTTTTCGATGATTAACAACTTATATATATTTAACTAGCTTTTCCCCCTGGTTTCACCGTTGTGAAATCCTTCGAAAACCATGTTACATCATCATCATCAGCCTATAATGTCCCACTGCTGAGCACAGGCCTCCTTTAACAAAACAGGGTGAAAGGGAATGCGCAGATACTCAACCACGCGTGCCCACTGCGGATTGGTGGAGGTAGGCTAGTGGACAACCTACTGTTGGAGTTTTCAAGCCACCTCAAGAAGAAGGCCTCAAACTAGCTAAACGACTATCACAATTAAGTGATAACCGGGACCAACGGCTTTACGTGCCTTCCGAAGCACGGAAACGCTCGATTTGAAATACCACTAAGCGGTCACCCATCCAGGTACCGACCACGACGGTGGTAGCTTAACTTGCCGATCGATTAAGTACGGCTTATCGTGCTACACCACGAGCGCTTCATGCGCATGTTACATAAATAACCTTAATTCAATTCACAAAATGACTATGCATGTGTACAGTTTCAGCTGCGTATTAATAAATCACGAAACCTACATACCGATGTTTTCCCTCATACAAACCTGATTCAGGGTTATACAGCCAGATACCTCCAATACAATAACATCTGTAGTTTAGAAGACAACTACAGCATAATAGCTGTTCCAAATGTGTGCCACAACCTGTCTTCCGCATCCAGCACTCCTCCTAACATTCATCGGCGTCCCACTGCGCTTATCTGTACTTGACTATTCGATAGAGAATTAATTTGTAAGTAAAATGTAAGAAGAAATATATACGCTCACTGATATTTACATAGAGAGATTTTACGAAACACCGATGGCATGTGCGGTGCGTCTCCATTCACTATCAGACAATATAATACAAAATAGACGACTTACAGCGTCATGGTACAAGTATAAGGCGGAAGACCGTCCAAGTCTACAAGGCCTGTCTGCCGTATGAACTTGATAGTTTATTTCTTAGTGTAAAACTTGTGTGGCATGTATTTCATTGTATGTTAGTGTTTCAGATTGTTTCCTAACAAGTTAACATGTGAGGTAGACAGTTGCTTTTATTGTTTGTTTTGTGGAGTCTGATGGTTACAAATATTTTATGGGCTTAGTTTTGTCGAATACGTACTTCAGTTTATTGAATGTTTGATATAGACTACATCTTGAGAACTACGACACATTTTTTCAGTCTTGGGAATAAATGCCTGTCTTTCTGATCAGTCTGATCAATCATTAGCGCACCAATATGATTTTGCCTGTCAAGTTTAGCAGCTATTCTATTATTTTCTCCACTCCGTCCAAACTCCATACGTTGAAGTTGGCATTTAATTAACTAGTTTTTTTTATACCACTAAGGTGGCAAAAAAGCATTCGGCCCGCCTGGTAGTAAGCGGTTACCGTAGCCTATGGACGCTATATACAATTATTTTTCTACCCGCAAAGTTTTCCTAAGGAAACTTTCCTACGTATAAACAATACATAAGAATCGAGTTTCAGCAACTTAATAATGTCATCATGTCCCACAAATAAACTCCTACAACCGGTAATAGTATCAAGATCATTATGTCCACATGTTTATTGAACTCCGCCGCGCACTCTTGTCTTAAACTTTTGACAGTATAGCACAGGTAATATATTAAACAGAAGACTTACTTAAGCCAGCGGGAAGCTGACAACGGGCGCCATTACACGGTTTCTGCAACTGAGTGCTTGTGCGTTGTCTATGCTCATCAGTTAAGTGACGTGCCGTCATGTAAATAAAAAAGGTCTAAAATAGTTTTAATTAATCCAATCCAATCAAAAAGTATTAAAGACCTACCCATATTCCAATTTAGATTTTTTTATTATGTAAAAAAGTGTCTCTATCCATAATTTTGCTGTAGATAAATATGAAAAAAAAAAATTATATATTCAAAGAGAAGATTACCGCTTACAATCAGGCGGTTCGTTTGCTTGTTTGCTACCCAAGCACTATAAAAAAATACGGAACTCTAGCAAGGCCCGGTATATTTAAACAACTAAGGAGCGAGAACGTCCATTCACAAAACCCCAGTCACATCATAGCAAACATAAATTCATTGTCCAAAGATTTCTTAAGCTAACATTATCGTGACGTACGCGACATTGCAAACACACCCACACTCCACAACCGTCTGTATGTCTGTTACAAAACATAAACTCCGTTCATTAGAAGTACCGAATGAACGACCACACAATGCTGTGAAGTTAAAAACGGACTAAATAAACAAATAGTGTACGGCCGGCCTTGCAACTGATCAAATGGGGTGGCTATTGCACTATCTCTATTTTGTACCTTATTTCGAATTGGAAAGGTATAATTTTGAGTGTAATGTTTTATATGATTGTATTATATCAATCTTCTGAGTCTGGTATTTATGCGTACCTTATTACCCGGAGTTATTGTGAATTATTATAGCAATAATTTTAAATGGCGTACACCTTTGTGTACTACAAAAAAGTCGTGCAGCTACTTAGCTGCTCTACTAACATAAGCTAAAATATTGCATTGGATAAAACTATACTAAATTCATTTATAAGTAGATTGCAATCGCTCAACATAAAAAAAAAAATTGAACCCGCATTTTGTGTTATACTACGTCCTATATCAAATCTACTTCCTAAGTTTAGTCGTTACAGGGCTGAGTGAGAGAAACAAACAACCAAACTTTCTTATTTATAATATAGGTATCATATGAGTAGGTTTTTTTGAAATATTTCCTGTTGATAGTGTTGAAATCTCAACATTTGGAAGACAATTAAAACTTAAGCCTACAGAAAAGTTAAGTCTCTTAAAACACTCTTAAATTTATTTTTACTAGTACAAATCAATGTATGAATCTCCACGCTTCATTCTTACACTACTCGTAGTTGTACCTTTAAAATGTGATAATCAATGTGATAATCAAATAAAAACATTCTGTTCTGGAAGTCAAAAGCCTTGGTTCTATAGAAGTTAATTAAATATTCAACGTAATGTTTAAAAAGTAAAGTTGACATAACATTAATATTAAGCGTGACGTTTCTTCAAGGAATCCGTGAACGTGTTATATGACCCTTTATATCATCTTAACTCTAAAGGCCATGAAGCAAGCGATTTGTAAGAGCGCGATCGTGAGCTGAGCGGGTAGTGAAGAGCACGACTTGGAAAATGCGACTGACAAACGAAAAGCTAATTATTGTAAAGAATATTGTAACTAGGTACGTAATAATACACTTTATGTGTTTAATAATAGCGCATTATAAGTAGATAGATAGACAAGACATTACAGAGTGTGTTTGAAATGTAATTGGTGAGTTTTTTCCCATTTTCATGTTTATTTTTGATTTAGGCAGTTACTCTCTCAAAGATAGTATTTTTTTATAGTAGCAAACGCTTGATGGTAAGCGGTTACCGTAGCCTATGTACGCTTACTTATTAGTCTTTAAATAACTAACTTCAGCTCCGCGGACAAGCATTAAATCCAAGGAATCTAATATTTAAATAAAAATGGTAGGTAATACCTTGGAATTTCTTATTCCAAGGTATAATCTATCTTTGTGCCAGGTTTCATTCAAATCCGTTCAACATGACGTGATTAATTGACAAACATTTACACAATCTCGTTTATAATATTAGTAAATAATAAAAATAAAAAATTTATAATTACATCGCGTTTTCATTATCGCTAGCTTCACGGCCCCAGTTTTATAGGTGCTATATACATTGCCTACCCTACCTCAATGTTTTCCCCCTTGACATGTTGATTTTGACGTCAAAGGTCTGCGGCATGTCAAGGTTATTGGGTTACTGGCCTTATATCCCGTTAATTTATTACACAAGTGTATGATATGCGATATGATAAAAGCTATGGTAACCTATATGGTTTGATGATATGTGATCACCGACAGTACTAATGCTCGTATGAGATGAGGTTTGTTACTAGAATGATTACAGCTTTCAATATTTTTCAATCAATTATGAGGATGTCAATTAAATATACAAATATTATTCTTAGTATACCTACCAAAGAATATTCTCCACATATCGACACACAACGAGACTCTATCGAGAAAAAAAGTATGTGTACCTTTCATCAGTTTTGGCACTTAAAAACCAAAGATGATCGATTCTACTGGATACTAAGTAAATATTTTTTTGAAATATCGTAAGCTTTGAATAAGGTAAACGCTGGTAATGTCGACAGTGTCCCAATACTCGTCAGATTGTAAAAAAATGACAATAATTTAATTCTACCAATATCTTACTAAAAGCATTTTATGCCAACATATTAACAGTAATATATTCTATAATTAGAATGACAACATTTAGTCAAAAATGTATTGGCTTCGGAATACAGAGCGATCAAAGGTAAGCACCTCCAAATTTTGCATTTTTTTGTGAGTTTAGCTACTGAAACTGAATCCCGACTTACCACGTTAGGGTTCATGTCTTGCTGTATCGGTCGACATTTTGATAAGTATGATTATTTTGTGAAGTAGCCAAGTAAATTATCCAACGATGTAACCCATAATATTGTGTTATTTTTATCATTTGGTATTTTTTTTCGCGAATGACAGGTACTGGTACCTATTAATCCCTGTTTGTACTAGAACTCGTCAAAATTAATACTTTTTTGACGAATACTGGGACACGTGTGAAAAATTGCATGTAATATCGACATTGTGTTTTATTTTAAATGTTATACGGAGTTTGAATCGAATTGTTGTGTAAAACATATTTCTTGATAACTAATTATTAGATCTTTATTTATTTTTCTATATATGGGGTTTTTATATACATACTTTTTGATATTAATTACGAGGTTGTCGAGTTTCGGTCTATTCGTTTGTGAGTACGTACAAGAGAATGACCTAGAATTCGTCAGAACTTTCTTTTATTAATGAAAAAGACAGCAGCAGCATTTATGCAGCAGTAAGAGAGGAAGGGCATAACGGGATGTCCCGTTCGAAATTCGGTGTAGGCAGACTAGGGAAGTACCTCCACCTTATAGAAGATCGCAGCCAAATGACGCTACTTTAATGTGGTGTTGTATTCGGTGTGGTGTGCGGTGAGTATGGTCGCCAGAGCTCCATGAGGAAGCGCTGTGCTGGCAGTGTGTGGGGGCCAGTGGTGTCGTACCACTGGTGTGTTGTGCAACGCGGCGGCGTGTTGTTGCGGTGGTCAGGGAGACCCGGTGAAACAGCTGCCCGCTGGCTGCCAGTAGGTTGTAGGGGTCCCAAGCCCAGGGATCACTTAATCACTTTAACGGGAGGTCCGGTGGGAATTGCTTTCTCTGGACATCCATAAATCGAGTGGGCCAGACGGCATACCGGCAGTGGTGCCGAAGCGGTGTGCTCCTGAATTGTGTCCAGTATTGACGCATCTTTTCGCACTTTTCTACACCAAAAAGGAAGTCCAGTCTTCGCGGAAGACTGCCCACGTGCACCCAGTGCCCAAATAGGGCGGGCAAAAAGCTTGGAGTGCTCAACAGCGGGGCAAAGGCTGCAACTTTATAAGTCGCAGTTCCGGCCTCATATGGAGTACTGCTGTAATTTATGGGCGGGAGCACCTGGATGCCAGCTTGGGCCTTTAGACTCGGTTCAGCGACGTGCCGTCAGAATTGTTGACGATCTCGAGCTCACAAGCGGTTTAGAGCCCCTCAGTCTGAGGAGAGACTTTGCCTCCTTATGTGTGTTCTACCGCCTGTACAACGGAGAGTTTTCTAAGGAATTGTTCGACTTGATGCCCACAGCTACCTTCTACCATCGCACCTCTCACCATCGACGGGGAGTCCATCCTCACACATTGAAACCAGATTTGTTTCGAACTGTACGGGCTAAAAGGAGGTTTCTTCCGCGGACTTCCGTGGAATGAGCTCCCCGCCGTGGTTTTTCCAATGGAGTACAGCATGGGGTTCTTCAAAAAGGGTGTGAAGAGATTTCTTTAGGGTCGGCAACGCGCGAGTGATACCCCTGGTGTTGCAAGCGTCTATAGGCTACGGTAACTGCTTACCATCAGGTGGGCCGTAAGCTTGTTTGCCACCTTCTTGGTATAAAACAAAAAAAACTCCGCCCGTGGGTGGCTGACCCGCCGCCTCGCGCATAATTTATGGTATAGTTGTTCGTGCTGGAAGAGGAGACTGGAATGGACCCGGCCGACTGTAGCATGGGGGGACCGAGTACCCCGCCGAGAGCCGTACCAATAAACCGCATCACCTGTTTAGCCATCTCAGGCAATAACACTGCACTTTTCCCTTTCGCTACTGGCACAGCGATTCCTCTTAATCTCCTTTCAACCTTTTTAAAATTATGCCAAATAAAAATAAAATAAATGGCAGCGTCCTCCCCGTCCACACTTTTGGTGGACCTTTGCAAAATCAGCTTCACGCTAATATCAATGCAGTCCACCGACATCTTGAGGCTGCACAGCCAACCTTGCTATTTCTAACGGAGACGCAAATACCCTCCCTGATGATACATCGTATTTACACTACCCCGGGTAAATGCTGGAGCACAACTTTGCCCTGGCCTATGGCACAACTAGTTCTTTCTCCTACGAGAATCCCATATTGAGAGCCATACTAGCTACATACTGAACCTTCTGCTGACTACGCGACAGGACAACTATGCAGTGACAGTGGACGCGCCACTTAGCTCAACGTCACTTGGCGCACGGACCACTGTCTCGTCCGGATGAATGTGCTATGCGCTCGATCTGACTCGCCCCGGCCTCCGGGATGGCGACGTGTCGGTAGATTGGGATGGATTGCGAGATCTCTACGTATCCTACCTGTGGAGACAGCTCTACTTCGCATCAGATGACCCTAACACCTGTGCCGCTAACGTTACTGATGCGATACTGGCGGGAATGGAATGTTATATCCCAAACCCGCTAGTCGCTGCAAGGATGAAGAAACGACCGTGGTTTAATCGGCCCTACAAAGATGCTAGACAAAATAGGCAGACGTTGTATGAGGCTTGGACCACGGCCCGAACTAATCAGGACCCTAACATCTTTGATGCGAAATACATACGAAGCCTAATCCCATCCAATGCCATCAAAAGGAGGAGGGGTGATAGGAGGCAGCCTTGTCGCATAACAGCATACACGGCGATATCCTCAGACATGAGGCCATCGTGTGTCACTTTACAAGAATAGTTCTTATAGGTTTGAGTAGTTGTATTAATTTCAGCTGGAGACCAATGTCATGTAGCCTACTAGACCATAAGCTAGACTAATTCAACGTATCAAAATCTTTTTCGAAGTCGACGAAAGTAAGGCTCCCTCTACTATTCCGATGCTTGTTCCAATATGATACGAAGAGTGTTGATCATGGAATGACGAGTTTTCGTATGATACCTCTATGGTCAAAATACCTGTCAAATCGTGCACTTAAGGTTCAAACTAGTTCGAATTATCAACAGTTTGACAGGTATTTTGAGCATAGAGGTATCATTGAAAATTGAGCACGGTCATGGAATAAAGCTTCCAGAGATTCCGCCATTATAACTAGGTACATATATCTTTAGTAAAGATTTGGTTTGGTAAGTCTCATCCTCCATCGCATTGGTGAAGAATTTCGGGGAAATTACGTCATCCTATCTCACAGACTTCTGCAATGGGATTGGTCTCGAACTCTTGTCCTGCACTTCGATATAGTGACGGTCAATTTTGCATCGCTATAAACTCTGTGACACCGCCCATTTCGATTGAATCGAAGGCTTCCTCATAGACCGCACACGTCAAACATAATGGCCGATCATTCTCCTCAGTTTTCTTTATAATCTGGCGGGCCTTTGAATGTGGTCTATTCGTGCACTAGAAAACATCGAGACGATTCGTTATTTATGAATCTCGAAAACTGCTTAGTATTGAGAAAAATTCAATTTTAAAATGAAAATAATATGAACTTTACCCTTAAGCAAATAGAGTTCAAATTGGTACTTAAAATTGACGAGTTCTAGGACATCTTGACGATAACTAGTACAAATCTGTCGGATACTGGTACAAATGGCTTCTTTTTATTAGATCAAATATTTGATTACTTTATTGTTTTTCAATCAATATAATAATATATTTATTGAAAGGAGTAATAAATGATGAACCTGTCATAAAAAACAATACTTTACTAAGTTTACTAACTACAACGTGACAGAGCTGTAAACACAGCAAAGTTCAAAAACTGACGAGTAATGGGCCGTTTACCTTAACCCTGTACCACAGATTACAGAACAAATGGCAGATAGAGCGCGTGGATCACGGGCCAAAAAAGCAAATACAAATTGAAAAAAACATAGCTGGTATTAGCTTTTGAATTCGTATTTGCTTTTTTGGCCTCAATCCCGTGTTCCGCGCGCTCTATCTGCCTTTTTCTGTAATATAAGCCCTGTACAGTACAGTTATTAAAATCATTAGTTTTGTTTTATTGGCAGAGTGCCGATCTTTGGCTGAAAATCTTTCATCAAGCCAATGCACCGAATTGTCCATTACCGGGTGTTGTCGGGGACGCGACGGATAAAATAACTAACATATAACATAAACTGAATAATTATACAAATCCTACAATTTGTCAACATGGTATCACCTCTTTACAGACTTTACCACACGACCATTGATTACGTGTTCCTGTTCACAACTATTATAATAATAATTGATATTCGGGTCAAAAAGACTTCCATCTTATGCAGAACTAATAGGACGGACAAACAGAACGTTTGACGGATGTGTGGACAAAAGAGTTCTGCTAATAGAATATACGTTTTGACGGAAACCGACGAAATTGAGGCTCACTTTAGATAACGGGAATAAAAAATATATGTTCGCTTTTATATACAGCTGAAAGAAACATAGAATAAAAAAAACACATGTATAGAATCAGCAGAGCGTTGTGCCAAAAAGTTTATTGTTTGGAAAGACAATACTCAAATGAAACTGGTTAGAACTACCTATTCGAAGTCTAGTACTAATATCAAGCCCGTATAGTCGGTCAGGGCGAACGCACTCCCTACGATCAAAGCCTAGAAGCTGGGGCTCTACCGCGTAACATTGGTGGTAATCGTAACGAACACCATCAATGAATTTCATCCAAAAAGGGCCCACGAATGGTTATCGCCGCGTCATACCGCGTGCGCGTCATTGGATGAAATAATTAATGGTGTTCGTTACGATTACCACCAAAGTTACGCGGTAGAGCCCCAGTTCCGTCTTTACCGTAAAAGCACACGGGGGCAGTTTCCAGGGCCCCTTAACTCACGGAGGCCCCGAAAGGCTGATATATTGCGCTTACACTACATAATATTCTTTAATATTTTAGGTAGAGATAGTTAGAATTACCTTCAACATTCTAAATTAAAGTTTTAATCGGACACTTGATCAATTTTTAATTTTAAACATAAATAATATAAAAATAACATAGCTATTCACTTTTTTACTTTCCATCGGAGCCCCAAATTCTTGTGTGCCCAAGGGCCGCGTCATGGCTTAAGAAGGCCCGGCCTAGAAGTAAAAAGGTTTCGAAGTGCAGGTGCCGGAAAACACTGATAGCATCATCACGAGGATCTCAAAAGACTCCTCCCTGGGCTCACTTAGCTTATATGGCCTTAATTTGCGGGCTGTAAGACGATAGGTTCCTAATCATCATCATCATCCTATATATCTATTGTGCGCTTCTGTCTCAGACTTCATTTTTGCCATAAAAATCTTGCATAAACAATAATCAAAATCTTAAAAAAAAACTCTAACCAGATTAAATTCGTAAACATCACGCCAAGCAACAGGAGAGAGTCAATAGCAAATACTTGCTCAAAACATTACAACGGCAATGCGTACACGCATTTAAGTACAATGGTAATGTTTGGCCAAACACTTGTGTACATAATATATTATATGTGAAGTCGGTGAGCAATCGTCCTCAAGGCAAACCGGTATGTAACTGGCGAAATATTGGGATATTCTTTATAGCTAATGAGATTGGTAATTTATTTGCTTTTATTATAAAGGGGCAAAGGTTGTTTCTAATGAGCTGGTTAAAGAATATTGCATTGAAATCATTTTTATGGTAATATTATACATGCGAAAGTGAGTTTGTGTGACCTTGCAGCTCGTCACAGAGCGAGCACGACATGACTTTAGCAGGGAGGAGCTGACAGGGCGAAGGCTTGGATACTTCTCATCCAGGGAACGCGAAATATATCCCAGATACCATCTTACCAACATAAAATAGATGCAAGTTTTAAGTGTACCCTTGTTACCACTGAGCTCCGTAAAGGTTCAATGGATTTTCAAAAAAATTGGTACTTTTGTTCTTGTAATAGAATATAGGAGACTTTATCTCCTGAACGCATAAAAAGCAATGGTGCTATTCTATAAAATGGGATCATCATTAAATACAACAGTTTAGATGACAGAGAGGTAAACACAACAAATACTTGATGAACATTGCTTCATCTTTCATAATTATGAACAATTCTTATAATGTGACAAAAATTAAATGGGTACATTTTAGTCGAGGTATTGAACTTTTGTTTTGTGATTTCAGATTTGGTCTGGGAGATACAACTGAACTGGGTTAAAGGCAAACATAATGATTGATTCACATATTGTGGTAACCAACACACGACGGTGTAAAATAATGTAGGTCACTTCGGAAACTTAGCTCTGATCGTGAATCACATAATAGGTACATAGTATACCGCGTATTAGTGCTATCTGGATAGACCTACTACAAATTCCTGCAGTGCTCTACATCTGCTTTTAATTTTGTTTTCTAATCAGCCGTAACGATGATTTTTATAAGTAGTTTATACATTTTTTTCTACTGGTGACATTATCAGCATTTATACCTCTAATTAGATAATCTACCTACTTCATGTCTTGCATAATAATGTTCTATCCTCTCACATATCACACATCTCAGAAGTAATGTCCGTGAAGATTTCGTTTACTTTCTTACCGTTGATGATTTTACAATTCTGTTTTATACAGATATCGCACAAGGTGACGGTCCGATCCAGTCCTCGTTAATAAAGACAGACATAATTAATATCGCGTGTCATTATGCGATACTTAAGTGGATCGGTCAGTCTGCCGTTTGTCTGTACGTGTGACAGACATTCGACACGGCCGAGACACTGTTTCATTTTCCTAAACCGTTACAAATCAACCATCACTCATAACACGTCATAAGGTAGCCATAATAAGATGTTTGCGTATTTTAGTAGTAGTAGATTCGTTATATGTATTAGAAGACATAATGTTTCTTTTATGTAGATTCAAATTAAACAACAACTTCATGGTCATTTTTTCTAACTTCAGCACGATTATCGATGGCTTAGCGACCACATTACGGAAAGCTCCGACCGGGATGACTCCATTCAGTAAAGTTACTTGGAGCCGCTGGAAGCAAACAGACTACGACCACTCAGCCAATTAAATGGGGAAGCCCTATATTCAGCAGTGAACTCCTTTAACCATAATATGATGATGATGCACCACAAGAGGTACTTAAGCAGAGCATAATCATCATGATATAAGATCAAGATTATGGCGACAATATGATGTCAGATGTCCAAAATCTGTAGTTCCATTTGAATTTTGCAATGACAGTCAAATACTAAGCAATTATCCATTACAAACCAACAAGAACCGTAATAAGCCAGCCAGCTCTCTATAGACCTACAAAGATGGCATCAGAAACACTGGTTAAAGGCTTTAACAATACAATGAGAGTAAGTGCAATGGGAAGTATCAGATCAGATCAAATATATCACTGCAGCTAATTCAGTAATCTGTTCACGTATCTTGCAGGCATATATCAATGTTGGCGGACAGCGATTCAATTATGATAGTGTGGCGAAAGCTATGGCAGTTAAGCGTTGAAGACGAGTTGGTGTTTTTTTACCAATTTGTATCTCATGTTGCCCCTGGTGTACGCACGCCGGCGTAAGAGATGGCTGGCTGAATTAAAAAAAAAAACCGGCCAAGTGCGAGTCAGACACGCGCACCGAGGGTTCCGTACAAACCTATAGGTATATAAGTAAATGGTAGTATAGACCTGAGTATATGATATGAATTTCAATTTATGACGTATTAAAAAAAAACTACTTACTAGATCTCGTTCAAACCAATTTTCGTTGGTAGTTTGCATTGTAATGTACATCATATATTTTTTATAGATTTATCATTCTCTTATTTTAGAAGTTACAGGGGGGGGGACACACATTTTACCACTTTGGAAGTGTCTCTCGCTCAAACTATTCAGTTTAGAAAAAAATGATATTAGAAACCTCAATATCATTTTTGAAGACCTATCCATAGACACCCCACACTTATGGGTTTGATGAAAAAAATAAATTTGAGTTTCAGTTCTAAGTATGGGGACCCCCAAAATTTAATGTTTTTTTTCTATTTTTGTGTGAAAATCTTAATTGCGTTCACAGAATACATCTACTTACCAAGTTTCAACATTATAGTTCTTATAGTTTCGGAAATAAATGGCTGTGACATACGGACGGACAGACAGACAGACAGACAGACAGACAGACAGACAGACAGACAGACAGACATGACGAATCTATAAGAGTTCCGTTTTTTGCCATTTGGCTACGGAACCCTAAAAAACGTGTGACTGGCATGATGAATGAGACAAGAAAACTCTGCTAATTATAAAAGTATACCAAAACTAAAGTAGTATTACGAGATTATTTCTAAAACCTTGCATAAATGCCACTAAAGACCAAGAAGCTTACCAAATAAATGTTGTTCTTGCTAAAATTATGATCGATCGTGCTTCAGTTCAGCAAACTAAATGCAGCATTACTAAAATGTCCAACCACTAATTCCAAACCAAATCGCAAATCTCTCATGTCTCGGCCAACACTTCGCGTGACGCGTGCGTAGGAGCGGCTTCCTGCCTGCGCCCGCGCTTGACAGTTGACAGCGGTACGCGGCAGCACTGAGGGATCGCAACCGTTACAATGGTACCCAGTGTTTCCACGCCGTACAAGGAGGCTGGACAATGAACGTCCAGCTTGACGTGGCTTGATGAGGAGATAGTTTGCACGAGGTGAGATCCGCAGGGTGGGTGTGACCACTAATGGTGATAAAGCGTGAGACGTTTGTAGGGATCCTGGTTTTGGATAAGCTCTCATTATTTATGCTCCAATTCTATTCCAAATTCCTAAAGGGATTGCATTTTCTGTGTCTACGGGGGGCTAAAAAGGAATCTAAAGCAATACTGCTAATGGAATTATTTTTTTTTTGAATTCACAGAGGATTCAAAGAAATCTTTTAATAAATTGAATTATATATAATGACTATTTTACCAAAGAATAGATTTTACCAATAAAGATAAGTCGAAAAATTGATTTCGCTAAGCAATATTGCTTTAGTTTTCTTTTTAGCTTCCTGGTGGTCCGTGTAGTTCAAATCTATCATTTGAGACATTGCCGTAACGTATTTTTTTTTTTTTTTTTTTTTTTGTTTCTCTATGATCTTATTTCTAATTTTTTTTGGATAAATCTCCACTAATTCGATTACTATTTTTTGAACTCCAAAATATTATCTTTGCATTAGGAGAATTTTATAGAGCATGTCCTAATTGGTACATTACATAACTAATTGAATCATAAATCCTGTAAATCGCTCTCCATTTGTTATAGCCATTTTGTCACTGTTGGCGATTGATATATTAATTTAAATATACATAGCCCACCCACATATAATATATATCAAATTGATAATAGCGTGGATAAAGGGCTATAAATATTTTGAATCACAACTCTTGTCGTAAATAATTATTAAAGTGCGAATAATCGGCTAAAGCGTTGTGCAAACTAGCTCGATGTAAATTCGAATTGTAGATCTCCCCATAATACTAAGCCTTCGTCAAATAATTTGAATTACCTGATTAAAACCTTTTCTTAGTTTCTCGCTTATAATAAGGTAATAAAGGTTTTTAATTAACTTCTAGACAGTTTCCTAGTTTGATAACTAAGTAGGTATCTCTTATATAATATAGACTTGAGGAAATTTAAAAAAAAAAACCTAAATTATTTGCTATTCTATCTATTCGAGACGTGCACAAGTTTTTATTTTATATATACCATAAAGCCTTATAACTTTGTTTCAAAATAAATGTATCTAGGCCAAAGAATTATAAAATATAGTATTTTTTAAAATAATAGCGTTTAGAAGACGTACTCTTGACACTCGCTAATAAATTCACTTGAGCCGTTATTTACATTTGAAATAGGCATCGCTATAAAAGATTCATGACATATGGAGATAATAGGCTTTGTAATATTCAAGTAGAGTTTTGTCAAACATAATAAGATTACACATGTCGGAATGCCGTTGTCGAATAGAATTGTTGAAATTATTCGTGAATTTTACGGTGCCTTAGTTGGCGTTAGCCCTTAGCGGTAGCTGAGTTACGTTCAGTAGATAGTTTGAACAATACCTAACTCAACTTCCAAGATATTGTTGCTCTATACGACCATTTATTCATAAGTTATCCATAATCTTTGCTCTGTATAAACGAACCCATTAGCGAATACGGATGTTTGTAAAGATTTTCATAATTTTCAATGCATTAACGATAATTTAAAAAAATGTATGTACTATGAAAGCAAGAAATCTACTTACGGAACCATCTGACCATGTTTAGAGATCGTGCTTGACGCTGGCCAAGACTATGGCCAAGATCATTCATACATACGATACAATTTGACTATCGTCGATCGATAGATTCGATTCGTATATTCTCATACATTATTAACCATCGTTTGAAATACCTATATCATATTATGTAGGATATGTTGATTGAAGCTCTGTTGCCTAATTTTATTTATATTTTTTTTTTATTCGGGTAGGCGCTGTGGAGTCGCTTAATGATCCGATTACGATAGGGAAGAACTACTGCTTTATGGCCACTACGTACCGCAAAGCGACCAGAGAGTCTACCTGCTACTACAGATAGGCTAAAGACAGGGAATTTATTTTTAAATCAACTCTACGGCCCAACTGATTGTAAGCGGTTACCGAAGCCGCGGACGTTTGCAACACACGGGCGTCAATCACCTTACTCACGCGCAGGAACACGACATAACGTTATTTAGCTATGGTGTTCTGAAGGGTGAAGGTACTTTCCCAGCAGAGCTGCTCCTGAACTGTGACGAAACAGTGGTTACAGCCAAATGCGGTAATACATCCAAGCATTTTCAAGAAATGGGCGAAACTTCTTTGTAGAACTTCTTTCTTCTTCTCTAAAATTTTATTTACCCGGGCCTCTACAGGACTGACGAGAAATTTCACTAGTAACAAATTAAATAGATATTTCGAAATGTTACCTTTCATTTTTCCCAAGCCCTCCGTCGCTGTCTGGGGTCGGCCTACATGGACGGCATCCATCATTTTATCTCATGTTTGTCAAGAGATAATCTGTCGCTGCGGCTGGATTTACAACCGACCTAGGGCTGCCACCTGACATGCTTTCGCGACTCGCGACAAGTGTTCTACTGTAGGCGATAAGGTTTCTTGTATCACAGACGGATTTAGTAGTTTGCGTACTTGTGTAAGTATTTAACTTATTTGTATGGATTAAGTGATTGATTATGAACGATTAAATATAAATATACTAAAGTAACGATTCTAAATTCAATTAACAACTTGACTTAAAGCTGGTCATCAGTCATTAAATAATTAATAAAATAATATAATATATTAATATAATAATTTAAATAACGTGTTAAAATTTTAATCATATCCTAAACACGTAAATCTAAATTTTGCACACAGTCTTTACTAAATTTAAAATAATTTTAATTTATATGAATTTCCAAAGATCGCGTGCCTTAATCAAAAGGTTAGGGATCCCAATGTGGAGATATCGGCTGAATAAAACGTCGAACCGCAAAAATAAATTATATACGATGTAGGTACAATATATTTCGGCAAATTACATTCACAAACAACTTATCTACATATTTCTTTAACCTGCTTTGATGTTTTATCTCTATATGGTACATAGCAAATGTACGTAGACGGTTTATAATAAAATATAGCCACTTTATTTTAGAGAGGTGAAACCCCTATCAATTTAAGACTGTTGAGGAATCAACTTAACCCATTTCTAGTTGTATCGCCTCCAGGCGGCTTCTACACAGATTCACACCCTATGTATCAAGTTTTAAGATTAGATACTCATCTTTGAAAAGCAGTAAATTAGCTTTTTGAACCATTCATGATAGTCTAATATTATTATTTTTCACTTAGAGTCACGTTAGATTTAAAACCGTAAAAAATGTATTGCATATTTATTACAGCCGATCGGATATGAATAATATTTAGCACAAAAGATTTCTTCGGAATAAAATACGAGTTACTGAGTTTTTTTTTATAACGGGATCGTCACGGAACGCGGGTAAAATCGCAGGGCATAAAAGTGAATATGTAGCCGAAGTTTTTTTTTTATTATAGGCCTGTTTTTGACCACAATCTCACCATGGTAAGTGATGATGTGGCCGAAGGAGGTAAGCACACAAAGCTTAGAAGGAACTGGCTCTCAAGTGTAGCTGTCGGAACACACCGACCCACAGCCAGCCAGATGGGTACTACAAAGTACCCTACCACCGTGCTATGGTTTCCTCACGATGTTTTCCTTGACTGAAAGCTCAAGCTAATTGTAGGATTCGAACCCGGATACCGCGACGAAGATCCCGTCGCGGTATCCGACGTCACTACCACTGAGCTATCATCACCTTCGAATGCAAGCAGATATACTATAATGCTATTTTGTTGAACCTTCTTTTACAGCAACTGATTTTGTTGAATATCCGAGATACAACAAATGCCTTTGGTTATTTCAGAATCAAGAAAACTATATAATTTTGAAAATGGTTATGTTTGACATGATAGACAAATTATGTCAATATGTGTCAATTTTCTCTATTTGACAACTGTAACTGTAAGTGAAAGTTAGCAACATTTTAGGGCATTCCATTAGCACCTATTATAAGTGTCGCTGTCGTGTGTCGATTGTCGATACGTCGATAAAAGTTTATAGCAATTAGAAAACAAAAATATCACTATTCTGGGTGTTGATTTCGTGATGGCAAATTTTCGAAACCTATGTTGGGTTAGACATGCAACTTTTACTAAGGGACAAACACAAAATTTTCGAAAAATTTTTTTTTCATACGTTCGAGCAAGGTTAACCTTTAGTATGAAAATTATTTTGTAAAATTTGTTCAGCGTGTCTAACCCAACATATGTATGTTACGAAAATATGCCAGCACAAAATCTCCACCCAGATATAAAATGTAGGTAGGTATTATGTTTTATCATGTTTCATCTACATATGTTTAATGAGTGGCAAATTATCATTTATTTTATTTCTATTATATTAAACTAGCTGCCCGGCGCGACTTCGTTCGCGTGGTGCTACTCTACTCTATGGTGCTACCCTACCCTACCCTACCCTACCCCACCTTACCCTACTCTACCCTACCCTACCCTACCCTACCCTACCCTACCCTACTTTCTTTGCTTTAAACCTCACGGAGCCCGAGACCTTTCCAACGAATGCAAAACCGTGGAAATAGGTTCGTGCGTTCTGGAGTTATAGCGTCAGGAAGGAAAACCCGACTTATTTTTATATAGTAGATTAATTATAAATAAAATTCCAGACGAATTGATATAGATATGAGCATTTAACCTGTATTTTTAAACATAATGAAAATAATAAGCTAAGTATAGTGTAATCATAAATTTATCGATAAGTGAAATAAGACGATATCGGCGATAGTTATCTGTTGCATCGACTATCGCGTATCGACAATATCTGAACAGCACTACTTCACACATACCACCTTGAGTTTCCGCATTCTTGAATGAAGATAAGCAACCACTTACACACATATTCACGATGCAATCTTCAAATCTCAGAATAGTACATGCTTTCGCTGGAATATCTACACTGAATTCTGATTCTTAATTTTATTGTGTGAAGATCGATTTTAAGTTGGTAGCAAATGTTTTATTAAGGCGAGTAAGTTTAAATCAGAGCTGATACCCACGTGGCGTATGCAAAATACAACAGAATTGGTGTAAGCCAGATAAAGCTTATCAGTACGTCCACACTGTTATCAAGTAGGTGTTAAAAGTGCGACAGCCTGTGAACAGCCTGGGTGGTCGGGTGTAACAATAGAATTTAATCTCTATCTCGTATAGTAAAAGGTTCATATTAACTTGTGGAGCGGCACTATATTGCACAGTGCGGATATTTTGCTCGCAGTTGATTTTGAGTTAGTAATATTTTTTCCTGTAATTACGAGCGGGAGAGTCTTGTATATTTGCCAAATGATTGGCCTTGTTTAAAAATCATTACGCCAATTAAACAGTCGTGATTCGATATGTGCAGCTATTAAAAAATCCGCTTTGAAATCATGTCACGACAACTGTACCTCAAAATACATCATACATGGCATAAAATACAGTCATATCCAATGATATTATAATAAAAAGAGGTAGATATCGCACTAACGCACGCTTATTGTTGCAGACAAATTCAGACAATTGTCGTAATTTTGCTTAGCGGCTGAGCTCTGAATTTGTCTGTCTGTCTGAATTTATATAGCTATCTCTTTCTGTACCATACGTTGCGTATTATCTATCGCATTCACCTAATTCAACAATAACTGAACGCCGCTTAGTATGAGGGTAGCTTATCTCTATTATAATAACATAGGTCATAACAATTCAATTTATTAAAAATATCATTAAAATGTTATGAAATGATAATAAATTAATTATTTTCACACCCTCAAGAAACCAATTATCTTAAATCATTATCAAAAGCTAACCTTTTAATTGTTTTTTGATAACATGTCAAGCCGCTTTTAGTCGCGGTTTAGTTACAATGATAGTGACAGTTATCTCATGACTTTTTGACATTATTATAGTTACAGATTAAAGCTTATTAATGAATGCTAGCATCTTCGGTATTAGGGTACCTGATTGCGAATTAAAATCAACACGAAAACTTTAAGTTGAAGAGCCATCTAAATCGAGCCAAAAGTTTATACATACATATAAGTACCTATCAGCTCTACCGCGTAACTTTGGTGGTAATCGTAACGAACACCATTAATTATTTCATCCAATGACGCGCACGCAGTATGACACGCATTAATGGTGTTCAACCAAAGTTATGCGGTAGAGCCCCGGAATATTTCTTAAGGAGAATTATGTAAACAAATATTTTTAATACTAAAAACCGGTCACTACACTATGTCATAATTATATATGCGCATAAATAATTTGATTATCAACACAAATTATGTTTTGTGTCCCAAAACTACGAATGCGTCCATATAAAGCGGTGCAAATGGCGGGCTTTGACGTGCGTTGCGTAAGCGCGCCCACTATCAGTCAACTTAAATTCCGAACTTCTACCGCATTTTCTCAGTCACCGAACTCGTTATTTTTTATCTAGTGAAATTAATCATTTTTAGTTAGAGCACGTGAAGTTAAAAAATGATTCGCTTTTTTGATACTAAATCTTATGAGGTAGTTATACTGTTTGACTAATTAGATGGGCGTCTATTACAGTTTTTTGTAAAAACGGTCATCAATCTTTCTTATAGTTAGTTGATATTATCTACTTCCTACTTCATTGATGTTTCTAATATAACTACAAATGATCCTATATAACGTATCTTTTTACATAAGATAACAACAAATATGTACAAAATACAATCTATATTTACAAAATACAATCTATATATAGAAAATTTCCTCAAGCCTGCCGCTGCTTCCGATTAACGGCAAGGTTCCCAGAAGGCTGGCAGCGTTTCCTCTTTGGATAGCCAAGCTGACGCGTTGGCCGAAAAAGCTCCCCGCCCGCTGGTCTCCGGAGGTCTCGATCAATTTTGAAGACAAGGTGCGAGCAAAACGGCGAGCTTCTGACCCCCATGGTCCCAAGGTCTCGACCGCAAAAGGCATAAAAATATAATTGGGTCCAATCGATGCATATTTTTTGAATTTTGAATTTTCCGCACTGGCCGCCGCTGCCCCTGCAGCTTTACAAGTCGCCGGTAAGTGAGATAACATATGATAGAGAACTGGCTAGCTACAAAGTCTGTCGCCAAGCAACTACCGGTCTGTTCCGGTGATTTCTGGCAGTTGCACTTGAGACTCTAGAATAAGTGGTAAAGGTCGACTTCACATTGGAAATGCCCTGGTATTACTAATCTCCATAGGCAACAGTGGCCACTGCCGTTTAGTGGACAGTATTCTTTTAATGCCAGAAACCGGATAAGCCTTACGGCAGTACAGTCCACCTTAATGGTACCGACCTGAACTTCAAGCTTGCCAGGCGAGTCCTAATAAAGTACCTTATCATCGTTATCACCACTGTACTGATAACCTTTCGGCACTCGATGTCACGGAAGCTATCATAGCCTTAAATATTTTTTTTTTTTTTTATTAGACCAAATTAGATACACTCAATTAAATGGAAGTCCCTGACACTTAAGGTAGGCAAGGCCTGAATACTAAGAGTCAGCTCCTTCCCTAGATATAGTTGAAAAATTTAAAAGTGTTCAAAAGTTAAGTAAATCAGCAAATAAATTTATGAAAGAAAACTGACTTATATAACTTATAAGTGCAGGCAGCTAACTAGTTCAATCTCGATGGAAAACCTCGGTGGTCGCGCATAGGAAGCGGATATTCTACTAATTAAAATGTCATCAACATCTGCAGTCATCCCGCGATGGGCAGTAACAATATCATTACCAGATAAATATTCACGAGTAGAGTCATTTATAATATACATAATAGCTTCATGTCTTATAGTGGTAATATAGAAGCGATTTTAGAATATTGAAGCGGTTTAAAAGATCTTAAAATTATGTTATCTGAGTTTGATCTTTCGGATCAACAACGGATATTGTGTAGCTTTACTAACTTAAGAGTTGTAAACTATGATTTATTTAGTAAGGAAAAATGAACTTTAAAATCTTCCTAAGTGTAGATGAAATTATCTACCATCTACAAGTATTATCAGTTAATTGGTCTCCATAATACAAACTTTGCTTAGTTTGGATTATATAGCCGTATGTGAAGAATCGCCAAGTGTTTTTATTTATTTCATTTTATTTTATTTTTCAAGTTACAAATTGAAGAGATTAACAAGTACGAATCGTAAAAAAATAGAAAAAGCTTTGTTGAATTTTTAAGTCAGAATCAGAAAGATTCGGAAATAGTTCAAAATACTTGCATAGTTTTAACTTAGTTATTTTACTGCAGCGTAAATAGTTTAAATAAAAATAATTAGTTGATAAATCTGTCACATAAACACGATATAATTAGCAATCAAAATGAACTGTTAATGAGTTTTTTTAAGTGATTTATTACGTATTCGATAATGTTAACGACATTTTGATCAAAGCGACATTTTCCCGAAATAACATTAATGTCCTCATTTCTATAGAGATTTTAATTATAATAATTGATAAGCATTAATTTTAGAGATATAAAGATCAAAATATAAGAAAATTAACTACATATTAAAACATTCCCATAGAATCTAAAAAAATATATGGACCGAAATCTGGTTTGGATCAAATCGCTGAGCAAACGCTCAATGCTTTAAAAAATCATATTGACCATGTGTGTTTTCTCATGAATTCTGATGGCGATTATGAGACGTATTTTGTGTATAACCTTGGAAATGTTTGACGCCTACTTTATAATAAATTAGTGATAATATACGAGAATTTGTGTGCCAATGAACTTTGCATATTTTATTCAATGAAATTGAATAATCTTATATATTGTTGACGTTCATAATTCTAAATAAAAGTTGACAATATCTTAATAAATAGATTTGTTGAATAATCCAATATTTTAATGATCCACGGAAGTCTATGGTGTCTAAGGTGTGAAGAGATTGTTGCAGGGTCGACCACGCACCAGTGATGTTCCTGATGTAGCAAGCGTCTATAAGCTACGGTAATCCAAGGAAGAGCATTGAAGTTCATTTTTTTTTAATTATATTCCGCTGATTCCCCACCATCGACAATGTACTCTGATTGGCTAAGCAAAGGACACATGCGCTCTGATTGGCCAGGTCAAGGACCCACTAAACATATAGATTCAGTGATTAATTGGTACTGTTATTAATCAGTGCAAAAGCACTTATTCTTTGCGGATTTGGATTGCTCGGTATTACTCTAAAGGGAGTTTTCCTCGATAGTCGTAATATTTACATTAGTAGTATGAAAAAAATAAGTTACAAGACGAGTTACGATTTTGAAAATTTCTGCTTAATATCAAGTGCTAGTTTAAAATTTAGAGTTTGGATCCTTTCGAGAAGTATAAACCTATCAACCGGTTTCTGTTTTTTTTTTTATGTCAATTGAACATACATGTCAAGTTATTTACAACTCTATTATTATAACATTAAACCCATTATTTATGCAATTTTTTTAACTATTACGTACGGGCAACAAGTTAACGTAAATGCAAAACACATTAACTAGTTTATTTATAAATGGTTACATGTAATTTGGGTCATGTCAAATGGGATCTATAAATTGATCTAATGATTAATTGTTTCATTTTTCAATTTGTGGCCTGCTGAGCTCCATCTGTCACGGCTAACTTAATTGTGGAATTGATACTAGTTATATACTAGCTTTATTATTTTTATAAACTGATATTTGGTCTGATAAAACACCTTTTTTATTATTCCATCGTCAAAGCCAATTTCAATTATAGACAGATAGATAGATAAGTCTGTATTGCTACAACGCATATGAGTATTAATACTCAACTATACATACATTAAGATCGTATCAATAGATCATTTACGGATCCACTTTTGATCATTGTGATTTGACAAGTAATTTATGGACCATTCCGAACCAAGTTTGTTAAGATGTTGTTCAACTTTGTTACAAATAATTAGAACAAGGATCAAGCAGTTAATTGAACGAAATTCCCTCACAATAAAACAATAAAAGACAAGTCCAGTGGTTAAAAACTTTACCATTTATAACAAGATCTACCATAAATGTTAAAACTGTTGTTATTTCATAGGTTCTTTTATTGGTGGCGTAAATTAATCGTAATTGGTCGTGGCTGGAATTTGGACTACTGTGTTTACGATCGAAAGGATCCAAGGCGTTTTTTTTTGTATCTATAGCATCTAGTTTTCTATGTCCTTTCGTACTTTAAGTTACGATACAAAACTTTTGCTTTATTCTTCACATAAGACAACAAAAATCTAGTGATGACATAGACAGACTCTTTGTACATTTATTATTTTGGAAAACGTTCCGTAAAGAACTTTAGGAAATTATATTAATAAGTCATTTTATAAGTACATGGGGATAACATTTTCTAACTAAAACAAATAGAGAAAGAACACGCATATTTTAAATAATTTAAGTGGACAATACGATGATTTAATTAAGACACAAGGATCCTAGCTGAAGCATTAAACATTATGTTAAACAAATATTTATGCGTAGCCTTAACTCGAAGTATAGTGGTTCCGTAGAATTCAAAGATCGGAAATGATTAAAATTCACACTGGATTTGCTTTATAATAATTTTGTTTGAACAGTTTATTGACTATCAGCATGAATGGTTTATAGCTGTAACTGTTATTTTAAGCTATCAAATATTGGTCTTATGATTTTCTTATGTATTTTCTGTCCAAGATTTTTGGATTATATTCATACTAAGGATAAGGAAGAATCCATATCCTTAAAAATACTAGTTAGTTTTCAATCTACAAAAACTGCATTACCTACTGAGTTGTATGCAGTCTTCACAGTTCAAGTGTAGCGAAGCGAACCGATGGTAGAGTCGTAGAGTCAACTGCACCGTTCAATGACGGGCCAGCTGGCGCAGTTGGTTAAGACTCGGGTCAAGATTCCACTTATCGCGCCGCTGGTCGTGGGTTCTATTCCCACACAGGACATGCATTTGTGTGCATGAACATGTCTGTATGTCCTGAGTCTGGGTGTAATTATGTATATTAAGTATGTATTTACAAACAAAAAGTAGTATATGTATTATATCAGTTATCTGGTTTCCATAGTACAAGCTCTGCTTAGTTTAGGATCAGATGACCGTGTGTGAGCAATGTCCCAGGATATTTATTTATTTATTAAGATATTGTCAAGTTTTATTTAGAATTATGAACGTCAACAATATATAAGACTAGCTTTAGCCCGAGACTTCGTCCGCGTAGATTATTTCTTTTTTCTATATATTTTTTTTTTTTTTTTTTTTTTTTTTGAATGGACATGAAGGTACGGGCCCAAAATTTGGCCTTAGTACCCTTACCCGGACAAGTCGGCGAGCTAGCTCTCAACCGTAGTTATGATTAGGTAACAAGGCCTGAGGGTGCCCCAGTTGGGGCCGAACCTCGGCTCAGGGCTGTTACCGAGGGGAGGGAATTGACTGAAATCTTTGATGATTTATTTATTTATATCTAGGGAAGCGGATTATTATTGGCGGCTCGGGCCGCTTGTCGAGTTGCCGTAGCAATATTAACAAGTGGGGGACGAGACTGAGTTGGGAGTCGCGGCGCGTGACCTCGACGACGAGGTCGGTAACGAGGTGAACGGTCACCGCGGTTCGCATCTGTATTGTGTGTTGAATTACGACGAGCTTCCGAAGCTTCGAGCTGAGCTAAGGTGGTGGGATCATCGGGCTCGGTGAGGACGTGCCTCGGCCGGCGGACATTGGACATACGGGATGGCGTGTAGGTAGCCGCCTTAACGATTAACGGATTACTATGATTGACAGCAGTGTCAAAGAATCTGCGTGAAGCGCGTTTGAAAAATTGACGGACCGTGGGGAGGCCCAGGTCGAGGTGGAGGTTTTCATTGCGCAAGAACCACGGGGCACCCGTGGCCTTGCGCATGAAACGGTTTTGCAAAACTTGGAGACTATGGATCCGCTTTTGCGATGCGTGTGCAAATACAGCGCATGCGTAAGAGAATATGGGGCGAATACACGCAGTATACAGTCTAACCTTGCTTTTTAAGGCAAGTTTAGACCTGCGATTTAAAAGGAAATGAAGGCGTCCCATCACGAAATAGGCGCGCGCGCGCACCTTTTTAATGTGGGGCCCGAAGGTCAATCGATCATCGAGGATGACACCTAAGTATTTGGCTTGCCTCTCCCAAGGGATCGGTTCGCCGAACATGGTGACAGACTTTACTGAGGGGGGTTTTCTATATATGAATCATTGTAACAATATAGAGCTTTGTTCATGGCTATTGCCCGCCACTACGTGTGATATTTGACAAAAGTTCAGGTAGATTGAGAGAAATAACTTTTGATTTGATTCTATTTTATGTCTAATTGGTTCTAATTCTAACACAGGTAACCCAACGGATTCCTAATAACCGATTCAGTGACACGTGTATGACAACACTAAGCATCAATTTGCATTGTTTATGAATCAGTCGGTTTACTGCATACAATGACAGTTGGACCTGTCGATGGACCATTGTTCGGGAGAAAGTGGACGCTGTTTTGTCACGGGTTCGATTCCCGGTGGCATGTTTTTGAATAATTCAATAACGATTACATTGGATATAGCTATCGGATCGATGACGACTTGAGTTAGATCGGATCATTATAATTGTATCTGTATTTGTTTTGTATTTTCACATTGACATTTGTTTACAGTAAAAGTAGTTGCCAGAGCTCATAGGGGAGGGGGGATAGGTCGATAACGCATGAGCGATGCTTCGTGTGTTGCAAGCGTCTATATGGCTACGGTAACCGCTTACCATCAGGCGGGCCGTATGCTTGTTTATCGACTAAGTTGTATAAAAAAAAAAAAAATGTTATAACAAACAGCTACATTATATTAAAAACGTAGTTATAAATAATTGTTAATAATGCAGTCAACTTAATACACGGTTGATACACGGATTGTTTATGGCAAGTATTTTAATAAATACAACTATAGGGAATTTATAAAATATATATAATTTGGATAAAATTTGGTACACATATAGACACAATGAAAAACATTCGAATCTTTCGGGTAAAACCACGTGCGGCACATAGTAGTAAATAAATGAAATTGTTAACTTTAACGGCTTGTTATAAATTAAGGATAGTTAACAAGACATATTACTCTGTGCCTATCTAAGCATCTATGCTTTAATTAATCAAATTTATAGCCTCTAAATATTTCAGATATTTCTTTTTACTTATAACACAATTGGGTACTTTCCTGGGTAAAAAATATATAATTCTAATTAGTCCGTCAGTTAGATTATCAAAAAATATTGGACACGTTTTTTTTTTTCGCCAATCAAACAAAAAATAATGAAGGTACAGCCCGTTAAAGATCCGCGTGACGTCACATTTCATTAAAACATTTATAGAAATAAAATGTTTAGGAAAGTAGCCAATTAGTTTTAAGCGGTATCAAATACCATGGAATGAATATAGGTGGCACACTTATCACTTATTTGAGTACATAAAACTGAGAAAAAAAATATAAATCCAACGATTTTATGTTATTTTTTAAATCATATACAACGTGTATAATAATAAAGCTTTATTTATCTACACATTCACAGAGTTAACTAGTATTTCAAAGAGATGTTGTTTTAAGTAGTATTTGTTGATTTGTGTAGTCCCTCTTGGGTAACAGCCTCCTCCAACTTGAACCATTCCTCGCGATTTCTGGCGATTTGCATCCATTCCTCGCCTGCCGTGTTACTAATGTCTTTTCCTTTGTCGACCTACAACTATACAACGATATACAACGTGTAACAGAGAGATAAATCCGAAAGGGGTGAAGATCAGACATAGACCCACTATAAAAAAATTTGCTCTCAAGTTTATTGAATTAAAATCTTAAACCGGCTCATTGGTTATCTATATATGTCCATATTGTTTCCCACCCTAGTGGTATAAAAAAAAGACCCGCATGCTACAAAACGGTTAGAATAGCTAATAAAGGCACAACCACACCCGACCTTGCAAAAATCACTTCATACTTTATACTGGAACCCTATGCTGAAATCACCGTGGGGAGCTCATTCCACATATTTTCCACGTATTTTCCATTCCTGTTTCGATAAACAACAATATTTACAAGAAGAATAATATATTTTATACTTTTCTGACTTCCATAGAACAGAGTCGTATATGTGAAAAATGTTACGGGATATTTATTTATTTTATACTTAAGATGTATTGTAACAAAACATAAATCACACTAATCCCTGTTACATTCGTTACGTACACAATAATGCCTGAAGCGTGCAAATCAAACGAACATACACTAATACACTTCAACTATGCCATATGGTTTATGAAGCAGGCCGACAAAGCGTATCGGCTGGATAGAGAGATTTGTAACTTATAGCTTTAGATAAGGATGGGTACAGAATGGGTGTTGATGCGTCAGCGAAGATTGCTGTTTACATTGTAAAATTAATGTAAAGGATTTTCTGAGATATATCTATCCAGTGGTATTTAAATTCAGCGTTTCCGTGCTTCGGAAGGTGCTAGGTTAGGTATGATTTTCCATATTCGACCACTGTGAGGACGAAAAAGAACGGCCGATCCTGTCATAAAGTTTCCTTCGCGTAACATCATGAATTTATTTATGCCTTTCTCGAGATAGAAAAGGTATTAAGAACATTTTCTTTATTAGGCTAGTAGTTAGTAAGTACTTAATGTGACTGACGATGGTTATTAGTGTTAGTACTGAGGGACATACAACTTATTCAATGTTTAACATTCAGAAAACATTCCATTAGTGTTTATAGCACTGTTCCGTTTTGCACAGATCCTATGTGGTCAATACCTATTCTTCGCCCACCATCGTCTGGCTCGTACCTTGGTCTCAAGACGCCCAGACACCTTCGACGTTCGTTAGCCGTGACCGACGCGCCGCCGCCCCTCCCTGTGTTAACTAGACACCGCGATTCGATGCACTTTCGTACGCATTGCATACATTAGATAGTGCTGATTCTGTTGTTTACAACTAAACTAATTTTAATCTCACATGTCTCTTTCTAACAAAGAATACAAGAAAAGGATGTAAGAAATTTAGTCCTGTCAAATTAGTCCAATGCTTGTTTTCAATATAAGTTTAGTCGCCATCTATCGCGTTTACGCCTAAATACGCGCAAAATAAGACGGCAAAGACTAATTTGACAACTTTAAATATGTTCTATCCTTTTTCAATAATGTTTGTAAGAAAGAGATGAGATGTGACTAAAATTTGTTTAGTGCGATTTACAACAGAATCGGCACCAGTGTAGTATAAACTTACTACATTATGATTCACAGTTTTAATGTTTTTACTGAATGAGGTATAGCGAAGATTGCATCCCAAGATTCTAAGCTAGATAAGAGTAAGCGAGATTTAAATAGGAGGACACTCCAGAGAATACAGAGCTTTACTAACTTGAAAAAGAAATGGTTGAATATAAAAAAGACTTAAGTACCTATGTTTCAGTTTTTCACGACCTTTTCCATCGGAAAATTAATTATCCTTAACTAACAAAAACTAATATTTATTCTAAAAAAACAAACAAAAAAATTATACAAATTATATATAATAATGCGACATAATGAGCATACGCATACAATACACAATCAGCTGTATGATTACGCAGAGTCGTGGCAATGTATGTTATAGTACATCGTGCGGCACCAAATTCGATTTCCACTAACTCAATTTACAAGGTCGGTGTTACGATACGAAACGAAATTGTGCACAAAAAATCTACAACTGCATTGGATTCCCTCATTCCTTTTCCGCGAGCACTACTTCGAGAACTCGATGTTGATTCACTTCACTTTTGATGAAACTTTTCTTCTGCTTACGTACTATTTTATTTACTCTTACTACCTTTTATAGTAGTAGTAAGTCCTATTTAATTATCACATGAATTTACTGCGTTTTATTAGGAGCCATATTAGGAGGAGATCTCAAAAGAAGAGAGAGAGTTCTAAATCAGCGCGTTGTGGATATACTTATTGGATAAAATTCCATTTGCATTTTGTTCCAATATTGTTTTTTTTTATCGTGGTTGACAAATACTCACCAAGAATTGTGATGTGGCTGACAGTGGTAACAGCTAGACCAAAGAGAAAACACCTCATATTGAGGGGTTGGAGACGAGGCCTCAACTTTACATAATTTACTCAATTGCGTTTAACTGCCCAAAACATAATATTTGTGTCCAAAATGGCGATGAAACAAATCGATTCCGATAAGTAAGCGTTCAATCATATCAACAATGAGTTCACGTTCAGAAACAAACGATATCTGGTCGATATCGGTTTAATTTATGTCATGTCCTAGTTATAACGAATTAATCATACATAATGTACGTGATTTCAAGATAGAACGCTTTTACTTTTAAATCTGAACTAGAGAAATCTCTAAACAAATAATGATAATCCAAATTATGTCAAACAGTTTCAGCGAGAATAAGTAGCTCTACAGACAGGTCGCCCATTTATACCTATTAGTCGAAATATTGTAGTATCTTTGGCGATAATAGATTAAACAAGGTTCGTTTCAAATTCATAAAAATAGCAGAACGGCGCCTATGTTTAAAAGATTGACGTCTTTATTGGCGGTAAGGTTAAAATAGAATTTAACTGGTTTTATATTAAAACTTTTATGATGCTTCCACGATCGCGCACTAAAATAAAAACCACCGTAATTTTATTAATAAAACTATCCAATAAACGAAGGTATGTTAAACAGCTTAATAAAAAATGTTGAACAAGCTCCTTTACACCACACGGTAAATTATGTGATTACTTTTTAATGATAACTTGAACTTGAATGATAAATATGGAACATCTAATTTTAATACACTGATCATCGTTCACCTTCGTTCACAATTAATTGCACGTTTTATATAATTTATTGTGGAAATAGGTGATATTATTCAAGTAGTCATGGGGCACTGGCGCGAGTAATTATTATGACATTTCCTACTTACTTACTTACCAGTACATTTGCAACTGTTCAGTTGGATCGAGTACTAACTTGTTTACCTATGTGGCATTGACATTCAAGCATTTCTCGCTGGAATGTATGTAGAGATCGTAAATATGCGTCTATCATTTAATAAAATCCTTATATCTGAAGTAAACACACATAGATAAAAAAATATCGCTATCGGTGAGGTATCTCTTTTTTTGTATTAAATTATTGATACCTACCCAAAATTCTACACATTAAATTATTACTGAGAAATAATCAAACGTTTGAAAACCATGTATTCAGTATAAATAAAATCGTTATATTCAGGATTTTAGAAAAAAAAAGTATTTAAAAATGTATATATTTATTTAAATAAAACTGAGAATAAAACACGCACGTATTAATAATTTTGTGAAGCATAAAATATTCTAGAGAACCAATAGTAGGGGTGACGCATTTTTTCGGCGTACAATTTGGCGGTACATCATTTCGGTAAGTGAGTGGCCGCGACTCGACACCGCACCGAACCAACCTGTTTGCGCGTGTCGATGCACCTGTGCTAATAACTCACAATGATTATCTTATTACAGAAGTGACACAACGTTTTTTTACTTAATCAATAAAACTTCACATAATTATTCGATGTCAAAGTCATCGTTATGTCCAAACCAAGATCAAGAACTATATTACTTCAAAGGTTTAAATGCTAATCAAAAAACATTAAAGTATTTCAAGTATGATGTAAAATATTGATCAAGAGAAACTCAGATTCCAAATCCATAAAGCATACAATGTTTATTTAAAAATTACAGACAGAAACAATAATCTGCAATAATTACATTACAATCGCAATGATTTGTAACGATCATTCAACCCGAATACAATGTAATACAACACCCGATAACCCCACCACAAACAAAATATTACACGATATTCAATTAAGCCAATATATAATGACATCTTTGATTAATGTTTTAAAACCGCTAGGACGGTTCACGGACAAAAAACCTCTAATGCAATGAAATAAGGCATACTTTCGAGCAAAATTGTGTGAATTCAATGAACAATTACAGTTTGTTATTTTTGCAATGGGACTGGTTGAAAAAAATACGCTCGACTTGTAATCTAAATGTTATGAATCTTTATGGTTGAAAATAATACAGCAAAATATGTCGTAACGCTAAATAGTAGAAAGATCAAGAATTATTTGCAATCATACAAGTGTGGTACGATGACCTAATGTGGCAAGCGTCTATAGGTTTCGGTAACCGCTTAACAACAGTCGCTTGTTGCCATCTAGCAGTATAATAAAGTCTAAAATTTCAATTATTCACAAGACTGTGTAACAGTACAAGAAATTTGTCAAGGATAAAAGGGTTTGACGCATTATGTAAAAACCTATTTTCTGGGAAACAACAAAAATAAAAACGTCCAGTCTACATACGTCATTTGCAGGAAAACTATAACTTCTCCCTTAGCCCAATAAGCAGCATAACTTCCACAACACCTATGTTTCCTAATTCATAAAACATAAAAAAAGTCTAGGTTGCAGCTATGTTTATCTTGTCAATCTTTGCCGCAATGATTTTCAATTCGTATGTATGTATTTGTTTGCACAACATATATATTTCAACTCGTGCGCAGCAAATAAATGTACTATTTGTGTGCTACTTAAAATGGCAAAGAAAAGTTTTTTGTCTGATGGTGGTTCACCTAATGATAAGTGGCCACCGTCACATGTTAACAACTACCTTTCACCAGCGTTCCCGGGCAAAAAGTAGCCTATGTCCTTCTCCGTACCATGGGTTATCTGCATACCAACTTCATGATGATCCGTTGATTCGTGAAGGCGTAACAAACAAACAAACTCTCTTTTATTGCACCAGTGCAACGGTCAAACACCGGTAGGTGATTAGCGACAGTTTCAACTTGAGGGTGGTAGCGCAGGTAGATACTACAAGACAGAGAAGCAGCATTTAAAAATATGAGACGACTAGAGCCAGTACCAGTAAAGATAATGATGTAAGAAACTTCAATTTACAATATTCGCGAACACAACTGCAGCATAAAAAATCCTAAATTCAATACAGCATAATTCGAAACCGAATCTATACAGCCTCAACTGACCTAACCTAATCGAACGCGACACTTCGCACCGACTAGTCATTTATCAAGATATAATATTGCACTAACGTAATAGTTATTGGCTTACACGTACGCTACAAATGCCATGAATGTGTTTATTTTGTGTACCTACTAAAGTTTTGCTTGCGGTTTTGTATTTGTCATTTTGGTTTTTAGGTTAGTTTTGAAATATTTCTGATGAAACTATTTAATCGTATAAGAATATTGAAAGTAAATTTAGGTTAAATAACTTTTCAATATAAACAAGAACTCTGACATACTTACCTATTAAACTAGAATAAATAAGAGTTGTCACATCTGATCTGCCCAAGTTATTCGTTGACAAAACTCGAACAAATTGATATTCTCAATGTCAGAACACGTTAATACTTAAGCTAATTAAAATAAATCTTGAAACATGCGTGCTTAATGAACATTAAAATGTGCAATTTGAGTTACATAGAATAAGTATAACGGAATGGTAATATACGAAGCGACGTATGAAACCACTGAACTTGATTTCGTTGGTTATTGGACAAATTGAGAGCAAAATGTGTGAACAAGTGCGTGGCGGACACGTATTTTATTTGGAGTTTCAGATTACAGATACCTAATACCTACATGAAAGTATATTAGTGTAAGTATATTAAAAATTTTAATTATACCTATTGCCACTGCTGTCATTTTTGTAATTTTCCTTTCTGGAATTCACTTAACATATAAGTTTTGTTTTTTTTTCCGTCTGTATCTTCTTATCTCTGATTAGGTGTATGTTTTTTTATTGTTAATTATTTGGAAAAAAACGTGAAAGAGTCAGATTGTCCAAAAAATATTAAAAAAAAAACTTACTGAGTTTATTGCCGGATTCTTCTCAGTTGAAGGGCGAGTTACGAACCGGTGGTAACTTCAGTAAATTTGACCGTCATAAGTGCCCTTCTGGGGCCCAAATTGAATAAATGGCTTTTGACTTTGACTTTGAACGCAACTGGGCCCTAAATTAGGTCGGTACCTAATTTATCAACGGTCTTACTAAATGTATATTGCCATTCAGCTGTTTCTCTGTATTATCATTGATTAAAATTCCATGTTTAAGAAAATTCAAATGTCAAGAAAATTCCAAGAATTTTTATTAAAGCGAGCGGTATTTATAAAACAATGACCATATAGGTTTATTCTCCATTCGAACGATGATTCAGCCTATAATTTAAATAAATTGAAATTCGAATTTTAAATAATTTCCCACGGCTATTTCATAAGGGCCAATAAGAACTGATGAAGTAATCGTATAAGGAAGTTAAAAGGAAGCTGTTATATCGTAACAGGTGTAAATTGCTATATTAAACGGTGCTGCGATCAATCGTGCTGTCGTCGATGCGCCCGGCGCGGCGCAAGTGCCTGACCGATGCCGGCGTATGTATATGTGTGACTCGTACGTTGTATAATTTTCAGTTTGCTTCACTGTGTTCTTTCCGATTTTGTTTATCGTTATCGCTACTAGTTTATTTCAAATGGCTTTGACGACTGAAGGAGGGCATTTTTTTTTAACTCTGTGAGATAATTGAGTATTTTATTTAAATAAAAATTTGGTATTAGGTATTTGTCAAGATATAAACACATATCAGGCTAATAGACTTAATAACTCTACGTTGTCCATTAACAATTTTGTATGACAATCTTTTAAAGGTGACCAAAATAATTTTTGGTTTTCTTTCCTCAAGTCAAAGTTCAAAGTAGAACACACCTCCCTGACGAAAGCACGAGCTCGCCGCTGCGCCCGCGCGGTTGGCCGGTGTCGCTCCTGTATTAACGACTACGTGTTTTGACAGCTACTGTTTGTTAGTCGTAATGATACCACTGCTTTCTTGTCACTTGTATCGACATTTTTTCAAACTTTTTTCGGATCGTTACCTTCAAGGCAATTGTGTGACATTGTTATATTATAATAAAAAGGCCGAAATGTCTGAAGGTGGTGTACATATAAATAAAAGACTGTGCTTGAATGAAAGAATCTTTCAGACTGTGCTTGCGTTGAAGTTGCGTTGTCCATAAAGGGCCGCCATAAATGGTTTTCGATATATTCCCTTTATCGAAAACCATTGAGACGATTTTAATGTGAACTTTAATTTAATTATTGAAAATAAATGCTCCTGAACATCAAAAATTTAGTAACACATCACTAATTTACAAGCCAAGTGAAGTCGACGTCAAAAATTAAAATATTTTACGTTCGAATACCTTTCGATAACGGCCAGTAACTACGAAAGTATGGGAATCTGAACTGGTTTCCGTGCACCGTTAAACTCAACCAATATGACGTAATTTGACGCAATTAAAATTAATAATAACACGAGAATGATAAGCGCCATGTTTGACACGACAAGAGGAGACAACTCACGACAAAGACAAATTAGTCCGACTCTTGCGTAAGAACATTAATGGGAAAAATAAGGTGGAATAGAGAGTAGAATTTGACAAGAACACCTGGAATTTTTGTCGTCAATGTCGTATCAGAGGAGTTTCAGACACGTGGAGAAAACAATACGGATATTTGTATACACAGTCAACAACAGTACAATATATTGTAGAGCTATATTGAAAAGTTCATTTGCAATATTACTCCTGAATCGGATATCATATTATCATATCAGATAAGTTCATAATTTTAAAATGAATTTAGAATAAAAGCTATCTAAACCATCTGTACTAACTGACTAGATACAGCCTTGCTACAACAAATATATTATTCTATAGAGTTTAAAAGAATCTAGGCGTAGCGCAAATGTTAAAGCTATCGCCACACCACAAATCCAAGATCATACGATCTCCATAAAAATATCTGTAGGCGCCATCACTAAATGTATGGTTCATAGAGGCCATAAATCCGTCATCGTCACAGATGGGCCCCAACGATTGTTTTAAATGCCTCATATCAAAGATCTCGTGTGGGCCGAACAATTCGCAGTGCGATTTACATGGTGGGATATATTTGTCCGTGGTAACCTTGTTGTTGAAAATATTAAAGCATTTACACCATTTCACGACCATGTTCAAAATTACGATGATGGGATTTTCAACTTGGCTCTAAAAAAATTAATGATTTTTTAGAGCTAATTTGCTTCTGCAGTCGTAGCGAAATATTTCTCAAACGACATTCATTTACTTTAGACTGCGTTTATAATAGGTGGAGATTTCGAGATTTTTTTTTTTACTTTCCATAATAAATGTCAACCTTTTCGATCACAACGTATGAAACGTAAAAATTTTTTTTGAGAATTCAGTGTTGGTCCCATAGTAAAAAAAATTCAGCATGACTAACCCAACATAGGTTTCGAAAATATGCCATCTCGAAATCGCCACCCAGTATTTTATTAGAATGCTAGATTAGTGTCGACGTGTGTGTTACTATATAGTTTTTTTATGTTTTGTTTTTGGCTTTACTTATATGGATATGATATAGTCATCTTTCGATTGTTCTACACCATATCACAGATTAAAGACGTAAACCATAGGTATGTGTATTTTTATTAGATTCAACATTTTACTTATATCTATTAATAAAAAGAATAGCAAAAGGGACACACGGGATGATTTTCAATTCACATTCACACACGTTTACATAGACAGAAAGACAATTTAAACGGTCCACGTCTAAAAATCTGAACATTATCTTCCTATTTTGGAAGTCGATTTCATACTTCTGTGTGTACACAGTTATGTGTGTAAACTGTGAAGATGAATGTCGTAACTTAGCAACTATTGATCATCTCACGAATATCGGCAATCGTAATTTCAAAACTAAAAATCTTTCATAATTTCAATTAATAAGCTGATTTGAAATTGCCTCATCCACCGCGGTTTCGTACTTTGATGTCTTTGAAACCAATCAACTTGTCTACTGAACTGTATCTATAAAATAATAGAATGATCTCCTGTACAGTAACGTCACAATCTCAAGTACAATCGCTGCCAAATCGCTTTCAATGAAGAAGTAATTGATATAATCAGAACAGTAGATGCTCGACAAGGTCTGACCACTACCAACTTAAACATTCCGGCTTAATCATTCAATGTGATCTTATCGTTGGTAAATAAGGATCATTTCAGTTTAAGTATTAGATAGGGGAGGGTAAATATAAATTGGCGCTTGTCTTGTATAACGGATGTCGATTTAAATATCGCAATCTGGGAAAATTGCTACCGGGAAACCGAGAAAGGAAAGAAGAAACCGATTTTGTATTTTTTTTCATTTTATTGCATCATATGAGTTGTAAAAACAATAAAGAAACCGATTTTTAAGTGGTTTAATATGTCTTTTTATTTTATTTATTTAAGGATTTGCGTCAGAATTATTGTTTTGATCTCCCATTATAATATTATTAAATGAAAAAGGATCGTGGAAAAATAAATGATTCTAACATGAGGTAATAAAAAAGGTAACATACATTTCGATTCATGTCAATTAAGGACCAATTTTATGGCTGTTTCTTGGGGGTCCGGTTTTGGCGAGCTTTTTGAGTGTTGACCAATCGTCTGAACAGCACTTATCTTATCGAGTTTGCTACACACGCAGTAAGTGAAGATAAAGATTGACCAAATGTATAAAAGTTGTACAAAACACGATAAGACGTATTCGAAAACAACATCGGCATTTAGCTTTGAATCACCGTCTTAATTAATATTCATAAAATAAAAAGATACTTAAAAAATCTACATATTTTTATTCATAACTTTATCTTATTGCCTTTTGAGTGGCATTCATTACTTGAATGCAAATAAATTGCTTATATCTATGACTCATCGGACTATATCCATTATAATAAAATAAGCTAAACGTATTCAGCCGAAGTCGACCACCTTCGCGAACTGACATTACTATTTCCGAAATCAAACAAAAACCGACTGAAAACCGTTTTCTCTTTTATACAACTAATTCGGTAAACAAGCTTACGGCCCGCCTGATGCTAAGCGGTTACCGTAGCCATATGGACGCTTGCAACACAAGAAGCATCGCTCACGTGTAACCGACCTTTTTTGACCCTCCCCTATGAGCTCTGGCGCACTTACTCACGCGCAGAAACACAACTTTACACAACATAAAGTTATTTGGCTGCGGTATTCTGTAAGGTGAAGGTACTTTCTCCAGTCGAACTGCTCTTTGAGCGAATAAACGCTATGCTCTACCTCAACAATAAAATTTCAGTAGGATTTTATTGCAATAGTGTCTATTTTGACGGTACGAATCACAGTTTACAGTTCATAAAGTGGTTATTAGACGGTTAAGTAAGATCTCTATCTAACTGAATACGACGGACCACCGCGACCAACAACGCTCCAAGCGTTACATATCTATAGTCATTACCACATTTCCACTTAACCGTATTATTCACCAAATATGTTATTACGTCCTAGATTAAGAGCACTATTAAGTTCTATAGTGGCTATTATCGAGCTATTTGAATGTCAGGAGATGTAATCATTGTGTCTTTATCAAATGTTCTTGTGTTCAAAAAATAGGACAGGCGTGCTAGCTTGATTTATGTCACTGAACTAGCACTGAACATGTTGTGAGAAACACGTTTCTTTAATTACATAATCCAATGTCTAGGCTACGTCTGGATCGCATAAGTATAGACCGAGGAGACATCGGTATATAATTAATTTTTATGCAAAAAATATAATAAATTCGTGTCACACGTGGCCTCCATAATTTCCATGATTGTTCCTATTCATATTTCGTTCATGTTTCGCTAGTTCCGAATTGATTACGTTTTTATAAGACAGTTATATATTGAACGTTCATTTTAAACGATCGTAATTGACCAATGCATTAGTCATAACGAGTTATACACAGAAATGCGGTCGAACCAATAAAAAGTTTCGCACTTCGACATTCAGTAAAAAAACAATCTAAATGACAATCATTCTAATTCATTTAAAATGTCACATTCTAAAGTAAGGTGGCGATTGTTTAGATTTTATAAAGATTAAAATAATAATTCGCACTCAATTTCCGAATAACCAGTTCTTAAATGATCCGGGAGACATTGAATCGCTATATGAATTGATAATTTCATTGGTTGGATTAAATTAAACATCGTTAATGTGATCCCAGAAAGGAGATAACTTTATGCATTCTGGGGTTTTACGATTATAGATTTTTAAATTTCCATGAGACCATATATCTAGATCTTAGAGTAGCAAACTTGTAACTGACTCTCAGCAATCAGCATATTATTAGACTGTGCTCTCAATTGCAAGCAATAAAGAATATAAGAGCTGCAAGCTGCAATTAAAAAAACGTAAAAAAAATGCATTATAGTTAATTATTTTCAAGGCCACACGACACGCTTTCGGAAAAGAAATCAGTTCTACGTTAATACAAAACTTTCAACTAGTGCGAAACTAAAGCATTGCCGCTGCAGGTTTTGTGATATAAATCATACTTTATATGGCATTTAGTGCTGCAACTTACTCCTGTTATTATAATGTAACATGGAACAGGCGGGAAAGATGTCACGTTTCCTGTGAATATGCAAAGCACAGTCACGTCCGCGTTCCAAATCTTACATTTGCACATAAAATAAAATCAATTAAGCTTACAGCTAAGTCCGCTTTATTTATACACTGGATTTGGCGTGGTGTAGAAGATGTAGTCTCGGAAGGGCCATAATATAAAGATTGGTCAAACCATGTCATTCTAAAACGTTGAAAATATGAACCAAAAAGAATTTCAGAAAACCCTGAAACATAATATTACTTAGTGATTACTAATTGGTGAAACGTATGTATTGGTAGATACTGCTAAATGAAAGTAGTATTAATAAGATAAGATCAATGTATTGTAAAAGTACTCACTGTAAACGCTGTTGACGTCTGTGGTGCCGTTGACTGTGCCATCTGGCAGTAGCTGAAGATAGCGGTTCTTGAGGAACATCTGTATTGTGCGTGAGGTGCCTGTGATGTGGCTGAGGTTCGCGGATCGCTGCGCACGCGGCTCGGGCGCTGGGGCCGCGGCGCACGAGGCCAGCGCCAGCGCCGCAAGGAGCAGGCGCAAAGGGCGCGAGCGCGGACGCATGGCGCGCCGCGCCCATGGCAGCCGCCCGGGCGCCGTCACTGCACAACACCCCTTCGCATACCCGCACTAACTATCCAAAAATCTTTGTCCCGCCACCGGAGAAAGTTACCACCGTGGCGCCCAACGTGGGACCGTTCTTTATTGTCGCCCAACACTGGCCCGGTTTTTATTTAGCCGCAACGACAATCAGTTCGTTTAATTTGATGTGAATACATTATAACGCGCATGCTAACGTTTTACGGCACTAGTGTTACACCATTTTGGTTTGGTTTGCAACACTCGGCGGTCTCGGTTTACTCGGTCGGCGGCGCCGTAAACGATCCGATGTTTGCGGACTGTGATCACACGATCTGAAACAAATAATGGTTTTGTGTTTAATAATAGATTCTGGTATACAAATTGGTAATTGATAGTGTCTAAAAATACGTCACGATTGAACGTCGAGGACAAATACGTTCGTAATTGTAATACAATCGTAATTGATTTTACTATGAAAACAGTTCATTTATAGATAGAAAGCTATTCGAATTGTTAGAAATTGATGCTACTCTATTGATTTACTTAAACTTTTCGGCGCCATACATTTTTTATTTATTTATAATTACTGATGTACGCCATTTTATCCACGTTGGAAGCTGTGACTGTCAATAATTTACATTTAAGTATATAAAACCTAAAAACCGTTAAGAAATTTTAGGTGTATTTGATTTAATGCATTCTTGTAGACACAACAGTAGTTGTTTAAAATAACAAATAGGATATATACAGTTTATTGTTACTGTAAGACGAGACGATATAAATTTTGTATCCACGTATGAAAATTAAACAAAGAGCATTTGCAACTTTCACTATCATTTAGACTCTATCTAGTGTGTAATCTATTTACAAATGTTATGTGAAATTATTTCGGAATTATATAGCTTTGAAATAGAATGGGCGAAACGCCAAGATAAAGTTTAAAACAATTGACATTTATTTTTTACAATATTTTGAGCATTCAACCAGGGGCCCAAGTCTGCTATTATAATTGTGTTTCAATGAACTTTCAGTGGGGTAAAAAATTACGGATATAGGGATATAGAGGCTATAGTGTTAGTAGACTCACAAAACTGTCTATTTTGTGAGTCTACTAACACTATAGCGTCGAAAATCATTATGAATTTTGTAGAAAACGTACGTTGAATCAATGGCAATGGAGTATGATATTAACAAACAAATTGAATGCAAATATTTGAAAAGTATATTCAATTAGCTATTTAATACTTGAACGATTCCAAAAAAAAGATCAAACTCAAATAAAAATCAAACATTTTGTTCGAATCTCAATAACATTGGGACTTTCTATAAAAATACGAACTTTTAAAAATACTTTAAACCGCAAATTTATTTGTAAATGCTTGCCAAGTTAAGCAAATAACGGATAATAGCTACCGACCCGTTAATTTGTAGGACGTTGTGTGACCGACTTAAAAACATAATCAAATCTGGTTTGATATCTGACTGTAGCAAATACGGCTTGAAAGCAAATCAATTGTGTAAATAAAAGAGAGACAAATGTTGTTCCTGGATTGGAATCGAACCTACGACCGGTGGTATGGCAACCTGCCAGCACCGTGAACTGGTGGACCAGTGATTCTAATCTTCTTCTTTATTCTTAGCTTAATCTAAATTAAAACTTTCACCAACTGTCAAAAAAAATATGTATAAACGATATCGCATTATGCTACTAAATAAAAAATGCCGCCAAACATTTTTTATGAACAGTTTCATTCGAGTTTAACGTCTTATGCCGAATACATGAAGTAAATTAAGCTAAAAAGTTAATGGGTTTCTAAATAAGCTTGCCGTTATAATAATTACAAGAGAGATATTCATTACATAATGAATCGTAACAGTTTTTTTATAAGGTTGTTAATGATATTACATTTGCCTTAATGAGAATAGGGATCTTTGATCAATAGAATTTTCTATGACGTAATGATGTTAACTACGGGGCGGGCCTGTTGGCGAGGATGGAAAAGGACGATGGCTGTCACGCTACAGGTCTTGGTTTCGATTCCCACTCAGGATAGACATTTGTATAGGTACATGAAGATATCTGTTTGTCCTATCGAACAATTAACCCAAAGAAGCGCAATGACGTTAGTTTTGTTTGATATCTTCCGCGAATTCCCCACCACCGGCAATGCGCTCTGATTGGCTATGTCAAGGACACACGAAACATTTAGATGCAGTGATTGGTCGGTACTATTCCATCAATCGGTCGGCAACGCGCGAGTGATACCCCTGGCGTTGCAAGCGTCCATAGGCTACGGTAACTGCTTACCATCAGGCGGACCGTATGCTCGTTTGCCACCTCAGTGGTATAAAAAAAAAAGTTCATATCAGCCTATGGATGGCCACTGCTGAACATAGGCCTCCCCCATTGACTTCCACTTCGAACGGTTCTGGGCCGCTTGCATCCAGCGTCGCCCAGCAACTCTACCCAGGTCGTCGGTCCACCTAGTGGGAGGGCGTCCCGCTCGGCGCCCACCAGTACGTGGTCGCCACTCGAGAACCTTTCTACCCCAGCGGTTATCGGCTCTTCGAGCAATGTGGCCCGCCCACTGCCACTTCAGCTTATAACTCTACGAGGCTATATCCGTCGTTTTCGTCAGAATCAGTGCAAAATCACTCACTAGTTGCGGAATTGGTTTTCCTCGATGGTGTGTCCTTGAGTCTGGGTGTAACTGTATATAAGTATACTAGCTGCCCGGCACACGACTTCGTTCGCGTAGGGTCGTACTAACCTATACCCTAAACTACCATACCCTACCTTACCCTACCCTACCCTACTCTACCCTACCCTACCCTACCCTACCCTACCCTACCCTACCCTACCCTACCCTACCCTAACCTACCCCACCCCACCCCACCCCACCCCACCCCACAACACAACACCCCAATATAAATTATCAATTAAAAGTAATTCATTAAACTATAAAGTTACGCAACAATAATCACAAAACGTTTAAAACTGAATCTTTGTATTTTCCGCCATGTCTTATCTCAAAGGCACATCTATTATCTCTTCTTTCACGAAAACAATTATCATTGCCTATAATGGAAACACCGATTTCGTAATACTTTAGATTCCAAGATACATACAATTACAATAAGCTTTCTATTTCATGGCACATCTGCATTCTAAATCCACGTTAATTTTGTTATCATTATACTAATCGTATTTTCAAACATGGTTCTTATTACGCCTCTAAAATCAGGTTTTTTAATAATTAGTTTGAATTACCTACTATTATTGACCATTTAATTAAAATCTAGCTAATATCTCAGAGTATATAAATACTACGTACAACTAATATGTGTCCTAAATAATGGTCCAAATGATGACCCTCGAAAGCTTAGATTCAGATAAAAGTCTATGGTAAAATACTCGGGTATTAGAAGTATTAGTACTTTTGATTTCTTAAATGATTGATTCGTTATGCTATTACCAAAAGTTTTGTTTTTTGCAAATATTTAACTTTCTCTCATAAGAAATAATCTCAGCTTTCGAGGGTTATCATTTGGACCATTCATTATAGGACAAACTGTTTATCCTCAGTGTATCTTTTTCATATTATTTCAATTTTACGGCTTCATATTAATTTTTAAAATTATATTAATAAAAACTTTTTAGAGGTTTTCATTTGTAATTCGGAAACAGTATTTAATTTACAAAGATTTGCTTAGGTTGGACCATGGTTCGACATACTCTCTCACATAAAAAAATATATTTCCATTGCGCTATTCTAAAAACAATTTATAGTATGAGTCACATTGAACTAGAGTCTGAGGTCAAACACGATAATTTCATAAGAAAACACCAAGTTCTATTGAGACATTACTGAGATGACAAATCAACGTAGTATTGTTTGCCTTTCGCCTCTTTAATAAGTGGCAGATAAAACAATCTCTACCTTTAATAACTAAAGTAAGCTATTGGTTTCTTTCCAGACATAGTTGTGTCACTTAGGTTTAAAAGTTCCACTTAATAACTTTTATTCTATGGCTTCCCGAAAGAAATCCCACAGACGTGAACGCAACGCAAAATATTCCTATAACTGTTGTTTTTACCACAAATAAATAATTCGTTGTTAAATCATCAAACATAACCATTGCATAGAAAAAATACATTTCTGACCTTTGAATAAGTGTTTATATTTATAGCTCCAATATCCACCGGGACTTCTTTAAATATTTCCATATCATAATCATCATCAGCCTATAATGTCCCACTGCTGAGCACAGGCCTCCTTTCACAAATGTGGGTGATAGGGACTGGGCGATACTCGACCACGCGTGCTCACTGCGGATAGGCTAGTGGTCAACCTACTGTTGGAATTTTTCAAGCCGCCTAGGAGGCACCCAACTAGCTTAGCGACTATCACAATTGTAATAACCGGGACCAACGGCTTTACGTGCCTTCCGAAGCTCGGAAACGCTCGATTTTAAATACCACTAGGCGGTCACCCATCCAGGTACCGACCACGACAGACGTAGCTTAAATTTGCCGATCGATTAAGAACGGCTAATCATGCTACACCACGAGCGCTTCTTGGAAATCTTTCCATATACTTAATATCAATAAAATGCTGCGTGGCAGCTTCTCGAAAATTCCCCTAAACAGTTTTTATTGGACTCCATCAATCTTTACTATGGATTGATATGTGCGAGACTCACGTTCACTTGACAGCTCGCTTGCAATACAAGAAGGGCAAGTAATAATTATTCAATAATGTCATCTGTTATCGTTCTCTTGTCATTGGCAGCTGTCGCCAGTCTGTGGGGCGAGATAATATTGTGTTTATTGAATTTAATCAATTCGTTATAACTCTTAACTGTAGAGGAAAATTTGTCAATATGTCTGATTCATGTTGTGTCTACATTTCTACAATTTTCATTACAAATATGTATGTAGTTGCAGCTGATGTATGCATGTCAAGGAAATGTATAGTGCTGATGATTTAATTCATACGTTCATTCCTTGGGAAGGCGATCACGAATGTAATATTGCAAGAATTCAGAATAGTTGTTGGTTTGTAATTAAAAATTCTCTCAATTTTCCGAAAAACGTGATGAGTCAGGAGAGTTCCTGAAGTCATTCATGGAATTAAGTTTCACCGACATACCAGTTGATGGAAAACGTCAATAGTTCAACGACCCCGTGACGTGCCGAACTAAAATAAATGCGGCCGAAGAAAACTGCTCCAAGGCAATTAGGCATGACACTATTTTCAGTTTCATCTTTTAGCAAACTTTTGGCACCATCGTCTGTTACCATTTAAGATGAAGGTATCGGTTCGTCGTTCAAATTCTCTTTGATCTATTGACGTGTGTCTTGAATAGTTCCGGTTATGTGTTGTATTTTAACAATGAATATTGCATGTTGGTTGGCATTCAAGAAACTCATCTCACCTAAATTATTATATTGTTCATTACTTGGCTGATGACTGATGAGTTTGGCATAGGGCTAGAACATTGGTGAAAAGCCCTGTCCAAGTATAGAATTTATATATTGATTCAGATGTTTTGGTCAATGCTTTCAAATGGGATTTGTCACAAGGTTTAAGGGCCGCTTTGAATGCCCACGTTGCTAGTATTTTTAGTTTCACGTGACTAGATTTTGTTTCCCTTTCATGATAATTCTTAACATTACTCGTCATGCTTTAATGAGGTGATAGTCTGAGGATAGATAAAATAGTGTTTAGGTTAGTACACATTTTCTATCTTTTAAACTTCAACTTCAATCCACCAACATGTTTGTAAATCTAGGTAGAATACATATAACAAGCTTTTGAAAATTATAAAATACCGTAACCAACATTATAGAATGAGAAAATGTCCCGAGTTGGCTTTTAAAATCGACATTTACGATCCTTTTTACGACTTACTACTCGTCATGTTTTGCTACACTACTTCATGGTTTAAAAATAGCGCCATTTCAAACAGGCATACAAACTGAAATCAACAGTTAATATTCGAGATGTGACATCAGACATGACATTCCAATTTGTTAAATTAATTTTTACGTGATAAATATTTTTTAGAATTGGAATTACGATTGAGTGTAGTCATGGCCATAAATAATATGACAATGAGGACCCACCCGAGCTATGACAAGAGCGATTAGTAACTGTTAATTTAGCGGCATATTACAAAATGAGATTTTGGATGAAAGAAGAATAGACAGGTAAGAAATCTCTGGTGACAGCTCTATAAATTCTGGCTTGCACTGATTTTATATACCAGTAAAGGATTCAAAGTAAATCGCTATAGAGATCTGATACGTAACTAAAAAGCGAGACAGTAGTAAATCTAATTTGAAAGTCGAATTTTATTGTTTCTTATCGCAAGAAAAGACTTGCTAAATTCGTTATCATTAAGTATAATCAATACAAAACACTCGGCCATAAAACGTCGAACACATAATTCTTAAGGCTTAAAAACAGGTTACGAATGAAAATAGCCCGTCGATCGTTAGTCCCAAAACCAGAGGCGGTAGTGACATCGGCCGGACAATGCATAACTCCGGTCTGCACGTTACAGAATTAGCTTGGATGTGTTGCGCGCGCGCATCTAACAAACTGTCGCCGAGTCTAGATCACGCACCCGCCCTCGCTACATCATTTCGGAACGTTTGATCCATTCAGTAAAGATGTGAACGATGATTTTAGTTTTTTTTTTGTTATTTAAATCTCTGACAATCTGCGCGGGCGAGGAAAACAATAGAAATCAATTGTTATTTTTTAACCGCAAGTCAAGGGATTAAAGTAAATCGAAAGTTCTCTTTTTAATCATAAATACTGTAGAAGTAATATATTTCATGTTTTACTATATTAACGTTTAACTCTATATTGAAATTCCCGAAAAAATACCTTCCGTCGCAAATCATTTCCCTGGCTTTAATAAATTCATAGAAATATATTGACTCATAAAAATAGTTCAACTTAACATAATAATAATTTGTTCGGGTGACAGTTAAAGAAAAAGCACAATTTATAAAAACATCACAAGTCAGCTGTTTTTGAATTTTAAGGTTAAATCGAGATTTACGATTATTACCACTGGTTAGTAGGTAATCAATGGGCCACCCTTTAGGCAACCATCCAAAATTATTTGGCAAGTCTTTTTATATCAATTTTATAGACTTATTAATTATATATGCTATTATATGTCACTGTTTGTCCTATCAAAGAATTCATTAGAAACTGTAAAGATTGTCTTTGAACTAATATACTTGGGACATTATATTTCTTATGTCATTAATACTTCTTTTTTCTATAGTCGACTGATAATACTCTCAATCTCTTGCTCGCCGACTTGTTCGTGTAATGGTGGTAAGGCTAATCTTTTCTGGGCCGTGACCTTAAAGTAAATTTATTCTCATAATTTTCACCGACATTCTAACAATAGCTAAAAATAATTTCGATGCGAGCCAGACAGGTATCTATCCGTAGAGACCTAAGAGCTACGTGGCTGAAAAGCTCTTCTCTAGCTATAGTATTTTCTCACGATTTTCACCGTAATTCTAGCAATAGCTAAAAATAATTTCGATGCGAGCCAGACACCTACCTATCCGTAGAGACCTACGAGCTACGTGCCTGAAAACCGCTTCTCGAGCTATAGAATTTGCCTTAGGCATACGTGGTGGAGTATCTGCCCATTCCCTTTCACCCTCATTTCTGAAAAGAGGCCTGTGATCAGCAATGGGACAGACATTATAGGCTGAAGATGATGATGATGATGATAGCAATCGAACAACGTACTGGCAGACAGTCACTTTCGCTTTCAAAACATGAATAAAGATAGTAGGTAGAATGTTAACCCTGAGTAAGTAATATGTTCACGGTTGAATGAGTGGGTGGTGGCCGTTTGACGTGAGTTTTCATCGCATACGTCGCGGTGGGCCCATTACCGTACATTCTTTTTTTTATGCAAGTTCCGAAATTATTTTTGGACTTGCAAGAGTTTCTTGAAGATTGGAATCTTTGAGCTTCATTCAGCTAGGCATGGATAAAACAACAAACACAATAAAATTCTAATGTGAGCAGGCATTGTATCTATTATATATGATACTAGCTGCCCGGCGCGACTTCGTTCGCGTGGTGCTACCCTACCCTACCCTGACAGCAAAATCCCCATTAACAAAATGATCCGCCATATTTATAGAATTCATTCGTTACAAAAAATTTGATAAATGAAGAACCGCTCGACCGATTTTGTGCAAACTTCACATAAACCATCTACTAAATAGTCCGAGCAAAGCCTAAACATTTCGTTTGGATAGGTGAGCCCGTTCTTGAGTTATAAAATTACAACGAAAAGTGGCATTTATTTTTATATATATAGATTAACTTGGCTAAATTAATTAACCAACGTTAATTTTTTATACGATTCCTATAGGTAATTTACGGACCTGCGGCTGCGGTATTCTGTAAGGCTGTGATTTAATAAATTTAGTATAAGGAGGCAAAGTCTCTCCTCAGACTGAGGGGTTGAAAGCCGCTTGTGAGCTCGGGATCGTCAACAATTATTCTGATGGCACGTCGCTGAACCGAGTCTAAAGGCCCAAGCTGGTATCTTCTAATAATAGGTCTAAAACATAATCTATGATGCAAGAGTAATATTTAGGATTCCGCTGACATATAGTATATTAAACTGGGACCATTATCTAGTAGACATATCTGTCAAAACATGATAATAAATCCGCAGATGGATTCTAATAGTTCCGAGTTCAGAAATAAACTTTGTTGCTTGTTTCTATATGTATGTTGTGACGATCATGGGTAAGATTTATAATTACCACATACCTACTAATAAATATTTACTAATTTTTGCCCATTAGAAATTTTATTAGTCATGCCTTATTAAAATTTTCAGCAAAACTGATACAGCAATTTTGATGTCTTAAATTTTTCATAATAATGTAAAACCTACCGCTATGCTAATTCATTCATTCAAAAATCATAAAAAAAAACAATCAAAAAGATGTAAAATACTACAGAAATCCTATACCCTCAAATCGTATCCAGCACATACTTGGCCAACATTTTATTGCAATTTATTATCGTGATGTCATTACTGCATATCAGAATAAATACGAACAATTTATATTATTACAGTTGTCACTTTTTTTTAGGAAAATTTAATTGTGGTTTATAGAAGCACTTGAACTACTTAAGAACACTAGTTTCTACAATAAAATTGATACATCTGATGGTGCCGCTCAACGAAGATTGATGTCAAGTGCCTGCAAATATTTTATTTGATCACTCATATTTGCTCACATATGTTTAAAATGCTTTACAGATGCGTTTATCTGTAATATAAAGTGTTAATAATGCCCAAATTAATGGAATCTTGACAGCTTCCAATATTCATTTGATAGTTTTCGTGTGTAGTTTGATGTAGACTCCAGAACTGATATTATTAACGACTATTATTGTACTTCACTAAAATTCTTGTTACAGTGACGCCGCGGGGGGAATACGTTTCTGACAGCTGTTAATATTGGCCAAATCATGCAAACAGATGATCTGATTTAGATGGGACTTTTATTCCCACATTTTATACTTTTATGCCCCGGGATAAAAAGTAGCCTATATCCTTTTCCATACCATAGGCTATCTTCATGCCAAATTTCATGATGTTCCGTTGAGTAGTTGAGACGTGAAGGCGTAACAAACAAATAAATTCACTTTTACATTTATAATATTAGTTAATGCTTAAGAAAATACTGAACCATCCTATGAAAGTACCATCTCAATAAGATTAGCCATTTCCGAGATTAGCCCAATATTTACTGGTGTCAGAAATGCATTCTCTCGGCGGCTACACTGTAACAATCTACCAAATATCAATATCATAGTTTGTCAGTTTTATGCTGAAATAATATAAAGTTGATTTTATACAGAAATAATTATACTGATTTGGAGTGAATTTAAGCGAAATTGTATTATGTTAGAATTTAATCATAGTTCTTAAGTTAGTCATGATCCTTATCGAAGTATCATATTTATTTTGTGACTGCAACACTATTCCTTGTCTCTTATCTCCCATCAAATGTATTAAACTTTAACGACTGGTCTCCACAATACGATATATTTTAAACGCGTTAAATAAAACAGTTATTTTTTAGGAAAGACTGTTAATTTCGAGTCAGTTTAATAAATAATGCAGAGTACCACATAGAACGTGTTAAAACATACGCTTCTATTCATAGTGGCTCACTCAAGAGAAGATTAATGGCTCGTAAAAGTCTTCATAAGGAAGGGAAACGAATGCAAACGAAACATATCTAAATATCACAATAAATCGTGCAATAACCTAAAAACGACGCATAGATAATGCTCGGTTCATACAAGCGAGTATTAAGTTTAGTATGGGATAGAGTGTATTGTATTTCATATTATTATGCTAAATATACTAAAATAATTATTGCGCAAGTAACTCTATCTGTTTGGTACGTTTCCACAACTAAGCTTCTAAACCAATCGCGAAGAAATTTACGCTGATATAGTACTCGTTTATAGAGGGAAATAAGCAATGTTTTGCCAGTAACGCGGGTGAAACCACAGGGAGCAATATAATATAATAGTAATATAATAATAAATCCGCAAGTTTGTATGTATTTTTGTTACTCAATCCATTTATCATCAAAAACACGCTGGTGTTTGATGTGCGGGTGATGTAATTTGGCACGAAGATAGATCACGCCCATAATAAAACAGCAATCAAGATAAAATGAAAAGTTGTAAGCTAGAAAGTTGCATTGACTTTATCTACTAAGGGAGATATAAATGACACTATGTTCGGAGATGCTACTTTTCTCGATACGGTATTAAACACTAAATAATTGTGCGTACGAGTAAAGTAGTTAGCTGATACCTAATATTCATATGATAGAGCAGAATGAGATACGAAAATCTATTAAATAGTCCAAAACATACCAAACCTACAGATATATTAACGTGTCATTTACATGATAAAGGCATTCATAAAATATTTTACACTGCACTGCACCGAGTTTCATTCATGACAGAGTAAATACACATCAATAAGCCAGTCAACTCTGCAAACACTCTGAGAGCTTGCTAGTGTGTACCAAGCTTAATATCCCATTTGAATAAAAGTCTCGTTTGGCTGTTTACTCTGCTTTACTAATGCAGTCGTGTATTGGAATAATTACGTTTATAATACCATGTGAACTATGCCTTATCTTGTACTAGCTTTGGTATGTTTGATGGTTTTTCTTTGTTATTGATTTAGAGAATTTTTCATTGATAATATGTAGTGTGGTTGTTGGTATACAAAAATAAAATAAATAAATATCCTGGGACATTTCTCACACAATCGTCTGATCCCAAACTTTTTTGTTTGTAAATACAAACATGATATACATAATTACACCCAGACTCAGGATACGTAGACATGTTCATGCACACAAATGCATGTCCTAGGTGGAATCGAACACAAGACCTGCGGCGCGATAGGTGGAATTGCCAAGTGGCCCGTCAAACTGACGACAACTGTTTATACTAAAAATATTCTTGAATAAAAACATAATAAACAGTCTTCAATTGTTTTCCGTTTTACTGAAATTATGAAATAATGTACGACGGCGCTGTATTTGCATTTGTGACGTTAGATTTAATTTTTGTAATTATCAAATCTATTGTATGTCAATAATATAAATCCAAATGTTTTCAAGATGACTTGCCTAAATTTGGTTCACTTATTATATATTATATATCGTATTATAGATAAACGTAATTTGATAGCATCTTCGATAAAATGTGAGTAATGCGTCTGGGTTTAAAATTGTATCTGTTCTACATTTGATAGATAAACCCTTTTCACTTATCATCGGAAGATTTTAGGACTTTCGACTTTATACTTTCTAGACTAGTCTTAAGGTTTAGAATGTCGTATACAATAGAGTCAGTTCCCTTCCATGGTTAATTAGATTACTGCCACTTTTGGTCACTTCATCTACATTTTGTGAGAGGTACGTCGGTAAGATAAGAATTACACACATTCTTATATTATTTCTTGACGTCACTCTTTTTACAAAGCGTAGAAGGTAACTCGTCTGATTATACCTTATTTAGTATCGCTACACTATGATATGACTTTGTGCTCAAAGATATAGCATTTCCAAACATTTACAAGGAGCAAAAAGCCACAGAGTAGAAAACACATTCGATAAAGCCGTAGAATTACAGAAAGACCATCGATAATAATGCTAAGTAGACTTAGAACAAACAATAATTATAATACGAATTATAACAATGCTAATGGTTTCATTGCACGATGCAATGAATAGTCGGGCCGTGTCAATTAGGCGTATGATACGAGTCTGCAACACTGAACCACTGCCGTGTTTATACTTAGGCTTGGTGACCAAAATACATCGAGAGTATACCTACATAGAGGATTGCACGTGCAGATTCGAATTCTATAAGGAAATGAAGCTATTTCGTATAACGTATTCTTCAAGGGTTTGAAGAGATTTTTGCTGGGTCGGCAACGCGCGAGTGATACCCCTAATGTTGCAACTCAAGCGTTCTTAGGCTGTAACAAAGCTGCTTAGGCGGTAACAGATAATAATTAGGGGATGGGCAACACATTGCTCATGCGTTACCCACCCTTCTCCCCACCCCTCCCCAATAACCTCTGGCAACCTTAAAAATTAATATTCAAAATCATTTATTAAAATAGACTCTTCGCGGATACTTATGAAAAGTCTGACTCTAATACTCTAATACCGGTTCGGAAGGTTGCATTTGCTGAGAAGAGCCGGCAATAAACTCAGCAATTACTCTTTTTTTAAAACAGGCTTAGATTCATTACATAATATTTAACTACAAAGTAGACTGAATCTATATTTAATAAGTAATTAAATGGTAAACTTAAGCATACCAGCCCCCACAAGCAGCACCTGTTCACAAGTATGACGCGTGTGGCAGCCATCGCCCTCCTCGCCATATTTGAGGGAAGTGAGCGACCCGTCACATATTTCCGATTATATTCCGATTAAAAACATATACATACAAGATATACAGGCAGACAGTTGGCGCAGACTTAGTAAGAGGGTCCCTTTGCGTATTCAACCCATTTGGAACCCTAAAATGCAGAATAAGATGTTATGGCATATACGAAACCCTTCGAAAGTTTTAATGATCGGTTATATATACCTTCTGTTAACATTACCCTAGGCCGTGTTGTGCTGAAAGCTTCGACAGCTGTAATGTTCCACTTGTAAGACAATACCTTACCGACTTGTTCAGTAATTTGCTGTTGCGGAACTTTCTAGTTGATATCGTGAAAGTAGGCCTTATCACGACGCTGTTTTTTGTCTGTTGGATTTGGACTCTCCATTGTACAACAGTTAAAACATGTCTCCTGGGTAACTTAGTAGTCCTACTCACCACAGAATGTCTTAAAAGTCTAAAATATTTTTCAAAAATACGTTTGTTGAATAATTTTTAAGAGAGGTAGAGCAAAGCGTTTATTCGCTCAAAGAGCAGCTCGACTGGGGAAGTACCTACACCTTACATAATACCGCAGCCAAATAACTTTATGTTGTGTAAAGTTGTGTACCTGCGCGTGAGTAAGTTCGCCAGAGCTCATAAGGGAGGGGGGAAAGGTCGGTAACGCGTGAGCGATGCTTCTTGTGTTGCAAGCGTCCATATGGCTACGGCGACCGCCTATATACCATCAGGCGGGCTTGTTTACCAACTAAGGGATATAAAAAAAAAAAGCAGGCTTAGTCGGTACATGGAACTTAACTGGGAAATGACTTAGGTATTTTTTTTATTTATTAATACGCAAATTAATAGTTTTATGCAGCCAAAAGTGGTAAGAACCCAATCCGTAGAAGGGAGGTGATAAAGTGTAATTGTCGGAACACATAGGTAGGTGCTTAGCATGACAAGTGCTTAGCGACAGATAACGAAAAACGATATACAAAGGTTCAAAGTTACAGCTTACAAATTAAGTTATTAACAAATATGTCGTCGGACAGCATTAAAAGAACACTATCAATTAAACACAACGGGGGGGTAGATTAAACATCGGTAATTTCGTAATACTCTGCCGTAATCGATATTTTGGACCGTACATTATCTTTGGTAATCATTAGGCTTTGACCATAGATTAGAAAGTGTAGATACGACATAACTATAAACTGCCTGGGTTAATCAAATCAAAATCTAAAAGTTTTTTTGTTCAGTTTAGGCACTGGTAAGGGAAGGAACTTATTAACGTTATTAACCTGAAATGTTGGAAATAGATTCATTTTATGACGTTAGCATAAAGGACTTCTAGAAATGTCACCTCTAAACCAAGTTAATTGATATACCTATATAACAAAATTCAATAGTTACCAATGAACAAATACTACCTACGCTACGGCATTCTACGCATCTTCAAGTCTTAGACATATTTTTCAATTAAAAACAACGAATATTTTGTATTTCTTTTATTATTCATTTCTATTGTCTTTATTTATTAGCAATTACATTCTACCAAAATTAGCATGCTAACAAATTCCACAGTATCTCAAACAAAAACTACATAATTCATTAAAGCCATTAACGTCCACTTAACCAGTCCACGTCTACGGAATGTCTACTTACTCTTTGACCGGAGTTTTCACAATGGCCCTATTACGTCACGCGTCCGTTAGTCAGTCGTTGGCAATTAGCCGTGGCACCAAACATCTGATAACTATTTTAGTTGGCTGTAAACATAAATACGCATACGAGACTGAACAGCCCAGCAGCCGTAAACACCCGAATATAACGAACCGATTTGAAGTGTTAACCATTAAAAGATTAGACTTTCACCGGGATTATAATTCACTCGAACTACAAGCAGTGAAATATATTCACCATGAGGAGGTTAGATATTCTGACCACCACGGTAATGCCCGGTTTCAATTATTTACGGACCGTTATCGGTTAAGATTCATTAAAATTAAGACTCTTATATCTTTACTAATAATGAAGCAAATACCTCAAAGCTCTGCATAGCAAACCCTCCCATATGGAAGTAGCTATCACAGGTAAAATTAGCGAAATGATCTATATGCCCAGTCTGGCAATAAAAAAACCTACTACTGGTAAGCAAAACGATTCGTTTTTGTTTATTGAAACCGGGCATTAGTCGTGTATTTTGCCATCCAGGAAAAACATTTTCCACCTTATTACAAAAGAAGGTTTAAACGAGATCTCCAGCTCTTTTTGTTGTATGACATTAGAATGTGACGGATATATTTAAAACCTTTTATTGTACCTGACATTTTTTTATTTTTTTTTTATAAAATTATTTTTTATAAAAATCAGAAATATTAGTTATCTGGTTTCTATAGTACAAGCTCTGCTTAGTTTGGGATCAGATGGCAGATTGAGCTGAATTATCAAGGATATTATATTTATTAAGTGTAATATGCCTATCTAAACCAAATAACAGTAAAGAACTTGTCGATATTATTTTTTCGCAAACAAAAAATATACTTAACTTTTTACTATGAATTTGTATTCAATATCGAAGAACGTACATTTATAGTTCGACTATTGCTAAAATGGCATATGGTTGCAAAAAATTAATAGCTCTGGACAATTATAGCCAAACTATCATCATAGAACACTGCAGTACGTAAAAAAGTTCAATCCTCTAAAAGCCTTGGCTCAAAATCTGAGGCCTACAGAATTCCACAGCTAACAATAATAGACCAATCACCATCGGGTCAAGCTGATTGAAGCAGGTATTTCCCTAATCTTTATCGCTTACTCGCAAGCTAGCACCATACGATAACAATGTCACAACCTGCTGTGCAAAGACCTTCGATTTACTCTGCTGTAGATTTCACGCCATTTTTTTAATAAGTTGACGAGTAAAAAATGTGCACAAGAAACTATAAGTCTTAATACATATTACTTACGATTGACTCTGACTTTTACTACATTCAGGTTTTTAGGGTTTCGTACTTCATATCGAGAAAACCCTTATAGGATCACTCGCGTGTCTGTCTGTCTGTCGGTCTGTCACAGTCAATTTGCTTCGAATCTACTGATCGACCGATGAAGTTCGATAGTATAGTGCTGTCTCATTTTTTCATTCACACATTTCTCAGTTTTACAATACATTTTCAGGCTTAATGACCTTAACGGTACACAAATAGCTTATCTATACAAGCTTGAAAAGTAAAACTATAACTTGTAAGGTTACAAAAATAAATGTAGAGTCATATAAAACAACAGTTAAATCTATATTCTCTACAAACGACTGATTTGAAGAGATTTGCAGGTATTCAGAGGTTATATTATGACTACTGGCTTTTAGGAGCGACATAAATGCCATCACTTTAACGACTCCGTATATATTTATAACATAGGGAGTTATTTTAAACCTTGTATATCTTGAAATGCCTAGCAATTTCTTATTATAAGACCAGAATTAAATAGAATGGAGCTGATTCTGTTTGTCTCCTAAATTAGTAAATGAATGAAGATTGAATCTGTGATAAAAACTAAAAGAAGATTAAATCACTCCTAATGCAATAACTAAAATGTCATCTTAATAATTTTAGAACATTTTGGAATTATCAAGACTAAAAAGGTGAGCATTCACTAACCATGCGCAATTAAAGTTAACAGCATATTCCAATGGCATCATTCCATGTAAGCAGTTTGAGCATCCCTGGAAAAAATATTTTATCAAGGATGTTCTGACAACGTAAGCAGAGGTTATACCAAGGGTTATACAGCCGTCATCACACATAAGTAAGTACTCACCGACACTTAAAAATACCTAAACAGTCTGCCGAGTGTCTATAAAAAGGATTTTTTATTGTTCACGCGCGGCCGTCAACGTACGGTTAGGTCAACAGTCGCGTTCAGGTGTACGTACACCGCCCGATCTATAAACTCACGCGCAGCCAATATTCTTTTTCTGAATTTTGGCAATGTCCGACAATCGGTTACTACTCAGGTTAGCACGTTACACGCAGCGCGAGTGAGACAGCCATATCGTCTTTCTCTTTAATTTTATTACTCATTTCTATGCCTGATATTATCCGTATAGAAACCTGTATTAATCACCTACAATAATATCTAGCTCTTGATATTGATGGCAAAAAAATATAATGAAGCTATACAAATCTGTATAAATAAAATCAAATATATTTTTTTCCCAATTAGAGGCCAGTTCTTATATTTTTTGTGTGATGCAAAACCTTTTAACGTAAGGCATACGTGCGTTAATCGATTTGATTATTATGTATTGATGGAGTATTATTAGTATTATCGACAGATACGAGGACAATTAGCTAAATATACGAGTTCGTTTTACCTATTCAAAAAATATATCCTAATCGTACAATGAAACTCAACTTTCTATTTAATTTCTCATTACATACAATACCTACGGTATCTTGAGTTCAGGTTTTTGTCGCCTATTTTAGCTTTTCTAAGCCAAGTCTATTATTTTTATCTACTCATTTATTAGCCGAAAGCCAATTTAATACTATCTAAAGAACTGCAATAACAACCACGTTAGATTTGAAAGCTATTATTGAATAACCATTATGAGACAATACGACAAGCAAGCAAATGTTATTAGATATTGATTCGAAACTAATATGTATAAGATCTGTCATTCAAGATAACCGTAGTGCTTCTTATAAAATGGCCATCTGAATATGTCTTTCAGAGAAAACAAATAGGAATTCATAGGCATAATATCTAATCCAAGATAAAATCAATCTACGTGTCCAAAAACTGCATCTATTCATCAATTGCATATTGAATGAGTAACATATATCCATATTAGTAGTCAAGTCAATCAAGTTAAATTGCACTATAGCAAATACAACAAATATAAAGAAACTTTCACAATAATGAATTCTGAAAAGGAACGAAAACCAATTAAAGATCTTGAACAAGATTTTAACGGTCCTGATACTGTTAGATTTTTTGCTACAGCGAAATTAGTTCGCGATTCGACATCCATCTAAATTAGTTTAACTATAAGTTCAAATGCTTTAGAAAGGTGTGAATAATGTAAGATGTATTATATAATAACAATTTAAGAGCAAATACTAACAATCGATTTCAAAGGCATTGTATAATGACAAACTTCTTTTGAAAATGAAATCTTCTAACCACAAAAGACTTATGTTGATATCACATGGTACCAAACCAAACTATAATCTGATGGGTTTAATGGCGACACGTAGAAAGCCGAATTGTACTCAACAGATGAAGGCTGATCAGATGACAATACATGAGGTGTATAATGATAATATTCGGTAGGTATACAGCCTCATTATAAAGAGCCTTTAAAGATAACAATACCATACGAAATCAATTAACCAGTGTCTAAGCCACGTTTCTCGGAAACTCGTACGCATAAAAGTTATCAATTAAGATAATGAAGTTGTTGTCAACAATAAAAAAGTCGTTAAACATAGAGACTTGAATGCAGCTCAACAATTGTCCATTTTATACGACAGAGGTGGATAATGTCATTATTAATGTACTGTGGGCGTAAATGCTACATCGTTTGTAGTTGAATTGGCAAGTAGCGCTAAAACAGTGACTTAACAAGGTAAAGTTTAAGGATAAATAATGGTGATCTAATCTTATGTTGATTGAGAGCAAATAATTTTTGATTGAGTACAGGTACAGATAAGAAGACTGGGTGATGTGGCACTCGTAAGACCTGTGTCATTTCACTGTATTTTTTTTGGGTGCGTATGATCACAATTTCTGTAGTTTTGGTATGGTAGAAGGAAGAATGTGAGAAAAGGTAGATGGCCTACAAAATGGCCAAAAAGTTCAAGTATTTTTTTTTAACTGAGCACACGCATCTATTTTTGAAATTTGGCTTCGTCAAAGTTTAAGGAACGTACTATCCTACGGAGTCTGACAATTCATTAGCGAAGGCCTATTTGTATGGATGAAATATTTTATTTCATGAACTTATGCAAAGGTATAATTAGCTTTATTTACAACAAATATGTACAAAATACAATCTATATATAGAAAATTTCCTCAAGTTACCAGAAGGCTGGCAGCGTTTCCTCTTTGGATAGCCAAGCTGACACGTTGGCGGAAAAAGCTCCCCGCCCGCTGGTCTCCGGAGGTCTCGATCAATTTTGAAGACAAGGTGCGAGCACAACGGCGAGCTTCGGACCCCCACGGTCCCAAGGTCTCGACCGCAAAAGGCATAAAAATATAACTGGGTCCAATCGATGCATATTTTTTGAATTTTGAATTTGAATTTCATGAACTTGATTTTGTACAAAATACCTACTTTATAGTTTTGTTTTATAGCTGATCGTCCTTTTTTTGAAACGCTCACGCCCATACGATAAAATAAGTTTATTTATAAAAGTGCAAGGAAAGTTTGTGTGTAACGGAATCGTAAACATTGTCGAGAAAGGCAGGGCTAGTCCACGCTACTTATGTTATAGAATAACACAAAACAGTAATCTAGTTCAAATTTACTTTAAGTTTTATTAAAATAACATTTGTGATTGTGAAAGTTATTAATATTAGTAGCTGATATTTCTCTATTCTAATGGTAATTATTGTAATGATATAAGTAAATAAATAAAATATCCTGGTATATTCTTTACACAAAATAAACTTTTTTTTATGCAGTAATAATTAAAAAAAAACTAGCACTAAGCGTCTGGCATATTTGATGAAACCTAAATATTAATCAAAAAACTAAACTATGAACTAGAACTAAACCTAAATGTCATTTTACTGGCAGAGTATTTAAATAAAACAAAATAATAATAATTTTCACTTTGCAAAGATTTTTAGATTACTTCGTCTACTGTAATTCTCATATACTTATCCATACGTCGTTGTACAAGGTGTTCCCAGCTATAAAATAGAAATGAATTCTGTGTCGACAAGGGTCGTTACATTGCATGTTATATTGAAGTTCTTCTAAATACACTGTACTCTGAGATAAGTCTCGAGGTGTGGCTTATAGGACTGCTTCTAGGACATTATTCCAAGCAACCATGAGATTTGATGTGGTAATAAAGTCCATGAGTCTAAATAACTTCTTTTCTACAGTATTGTCCAATTAAATGTCTACCTTGTAGACATCAGCCAAATTCAACGTTCTTTTGATTTCGTTTCAAAAGCTAAATTCTTCAGTCATACTACAGCTTGGTGCCAACTCTTGAGGATCTTTTTCCGGTATCATTATCATCATCATCAGCCTATAATGTCCCACTGCTGAGCACAGGCCTCCATTCACAAATGAGGGTGAAAGGGAATGGGCAGATAATCCACCACGCGTGCCCACTGCGGATCGGTGGAGGTTGGCTAAAGTGGTAATCCTACTGTTAGAGTTTTCAAGCCGCCTAGGATGCCTCCAACCAGCTTCACGACTATCACAATTAAATTATAACCGGGACCAATGGCTTTACGTGCCTTCCGAAGCACGGAAACGCTCGATTTTAAATATCACTAGGCGGTCACCCATCCAGGTACCGACCACGACGGTGGTAGCTTAACTTTGCCGATCGATTAAGAACGAGATCATGCTATACCGCGAGCGCTTCAACGAGTTTTTCAAGGAATTTTTATGCTAGCTACTACAGCACCTAACTAATTAGCTATGACTTTAGTGATCATATTAATGTTCTTATCTTCCGATTGTTAGTGCTTCTAGTCCAAATATGCCATATGCTTCTGTTTGGAAGTGCATGTTTAGACCTAGATTTCCCTTCGCTAGTTACAATAGTCTTGTTCCACATTGCCATCTTTCAATAATACTTCAATGTCAACTAAGCGGACAATTTATTTGGCAATTCCTTTGATTTAAGATGTCAGCTCCATTGCAATGGTTCGGCTAGATCTATTTTTCTGTTGGCATTGAACTATGGGTCTGTTTTATTTTAGTTTGGTTGCTTTTCACAAAGTATTTGTTATGTAGAGACTAGAGAGTATACAAATCACTTCGGTTTTATCGTCATTACCTGGAACCCAAGGTCTGCCATCAAAATATTTAATCTTAGACAGTTCAAGGTCAATTTTAGAACTCTGCTGCCTATCTGTTATGCCCCAATTTAAGGCTAAAACGATAGAATAACTAAGGCATTTGGTTCTACATATTAAATATTGTTTTAATATGGTACCATAATCACATGATGATATGATGTTATTTTATTCTATAGTTAATACGTAAGTAACTAAACAAATAAGGCACGCACAATTTTCTTCCCACTTACATTTTTTTAAATACACAAACTCATTACGAATTCATTCGTACGTACGGAGCTCGGTGGCACAAAATAGCTGATTTGCATCACAACTGCGTATAAGTCATTATGTTCTGCCCGACATTACGGCCGATATCATTGTTACAATTCTTTTAATCTAGACATTTGAATCTAGTTGAAGTGTACAGACAGACGAGATAATTTGTGCGCGAACGTCCGCGTGCCCAAAAAAAGTGATGTTTAGCTATTTATGTAATGACGTGTATTTGCAGCAATAAAGTGGGTTTTGATTACATAGTTATATAGTTAGCATATTTATTGTAATCGGGATAAAATTGTGACGAATCTCAAATTAAAATATATAACTTGAGAACCACTTGAGAGGAGATGATTAGAAGTCCATGAATATAATAGATAGGTGACCGTTTTGGGGATAATTTATCATTATCTATAAAACAATACCGTTAGTGACACATAGAACACTCATAGCTTATACAGGTGGAACTTGAGACATGGAGGTTTTGTTTGAGTGTACCCTGAAGGGGTATCCTAATCCCTAAAGGAGTAAAATAATGAAACGGGGCTGAAACCACTCGGCTAAAAACTATTTCATCATCATCATATCAGCCTATGGATGTCCACTGCTGATCAAAGGCCTCCCCCATTGACTTCCACTTCGAACGGTTTTGGGCCGCTTGCATCCAGCGGTGCCCAGCGACCTTGACCAGGTCGTCGGTCCACCTGGTGGGAGGGCGTCCCGCTCGGCGCTTTCCAGTAAAAACTATTTAGACACAGAATATAATACCGATCGAAAAATCGTGATATCCAAATATTAGGACGTATTAAATAGGATATGCAACAGAATCGCTAGCAATATAATGCCGTATGTACACCACTGGTCGAACAAGCAAGTTTAGAATGGCGTACCATTCGCTCGCAACACATGAGAATATGCTCTAGAAAACATACACTTGTGTTAGGACAACGAAATATCTAGACCTTACAGTGATACATTCAGTTCTAGATAAAGCGAAAGGTTAGAAGGCAAACGCCTTTATTACATTGTATTACGTACATATTTGAAACACAAATTAAAAATTTAAATTTACATTAAAGTTTAGTCTTGTAAAGCCTAGAAGTTTAAGCCTGTAAAATTAATAGTAATGCTATTTTTAATTAGCTTGGGGCCTAACATTAGCTTTTATAGTGATTCAACTTTGCCTAAACTGAATTGTTTTAATTCCGCCGAATATTTTTTTTTCCATACATTTCTAGTTCTTATCTAAGAATAAGACCTCTTATCTAACGCCGGTCAAGAAACTCTACAAATTCAATCTTTGATGTTTCCTGATACCTTTAAGCTAGTTATCTTCAAGGTCAGATTGAAGAGCCATTTTCTGGGCGTAACACATTTGGCCTCGTGATAGCTCCATAAGTCCATTAGTTTTTTTTTAAATTGATTTGAAGCGACAAAAGTTTTGCCGCTTCAAATGGAGACAGCACATTTTGAAACGCAGATAAAAAAATGTAGTTACCTTTATTGTTAGTAATATTAATAAAGAAGTGCATTCTAGACTTAGTTGGTTTAGCACCTTGGGCCAATCTCAAAATATCAGGAGAAAAAGTGGTTGAAAGAAAGCATCTCCTACTCAATAAAAAATGAAAACTCTGATTTTCTAATTGACTGACACTGCACCTAGAAATTTTAAAGGAGAAAATATTCCTTGAGAGAACTGGGGGAGGATTAAAAAAAAAAACTTAAAATTCAACCTTAACAAGGGATCACGGGAAACCTGCGGGCGGAAAGGTACTTTTAAGTATATAATAAAAAAAATGAAGATTTTGGCGAAAAATGTAGTTTCATTCAATATTAACAATTTTCATTGGCCTTCACCTTTAAAACATTCTCAGACCCAATTCTAGATAGAAACTACGTTACTGTAGGGCTCTATTGTAAGCTGCAACGGACTTAGTGGCAATAATTTATAGCTCTTTTGACAGATAAAAACAATTCAATAATATTTTTCTGCTTTCTGCTTTCTGCTTTTTTTTATACAACTAAGGTAGCAAACAAGCATTCGGCCCGCTAATGGCAAGCGGTTATTTTAGCCTATGGAAGCTTTTAACACCAATAATAATAATACCACCTATAACTCGCGCATTGCCGACCCTGCAGAAAACTTCAGTTTCGATCAAACTCATCTACAGAACTTTAAACAACTTGAATAGTGATCCATTACTGTAGCTGACACCTACTTAAAAATATCTCTTTCATTATTTGTGTTAGTAGCGAAAAATATTCACAAAACACTTCATAATAAGTAAATACCGTTGAAATTTGTCTGGTCGCGTTGTCAACAAATGACAAACATCCGCTTAAAAAATTGCAGTCTGAATAATATTATTATCTCAAAATACGCTGCATTGACAAGGTTGCATGACTGAATAGTTGAAACACCTTAATATTTTCGTCAACCCACGCTCTGAGAAAAGAATAACTTATTATAAATGTTATTATACTAATAAATAAAGCAGTCTTTCATCTCGTTGTCATGTCATCATATTTATCATTGAAATGATAATAATATATATATCAAAGAGATACCTTTTAATGTTAAATAATGTCAAAGAAAAATTGACATTATTGCATGCAATAAGGTTGTGCAATAACAACTGTGCCGTGTGTCTCGAAAGTGATTTTAGCGAAAGTAATTAAATAACCAATCAGTCATTTCAAGCAACGCAGTGCAGGTTAACTATTTAGTTAGGTGACCTTTGTCAGAAGCTCAAGAGCACTCTGACCTTTGTCAAAAGCTCTGACGAGTTCTCTATCTGACTATGACTGCTTATAATGGCTTACACTGCTATTGTAAAATCTAACTACTAATTCAAATATATTCTACTTTTAAACCTTTGATTTCTATAGTACTATTTACTAACTCCAAAACCATGAGAAGATCTCATTATGTCTAGTTTTCAGCTTTAAAGATTTAAACAGCAAATAAGTCTGGTTTCGAATCAGGCTTACTGTGGTAGGTAAATTCATGAAGCTCAAGCGAGTTTTGATAAAAATCGCTCTTCTCGCCACTCCGCCCGCAGTCAACCGAACCTCAATGCGTGGCACCCTGGTCACTTGCAGCTACATTTGATTTTAGGTCGCCGCCTTATATAACAATTGGATAATGACTGCGCACCGTCGCGGCTGTTGCATGTCTGTTCTAACTATACACTAGTACTGTGTCAACATCCTATAACTACCTTGATTTTCATGCGATCACGACCATTATTGATTGTTTCAGGATACTGACTTTAATAAAATGGTTTTTCTATCTGAGCAGAGTAATCTAATTGGGTTTGCTAGTAAAGCTCACTTTTTAAAGTATGATGGGTTTTGTTTTTAACCGACTTCAAAAAAAAGGAGGAGGTTCTCAATTCGGTTGTATTTTTTTTTTTTTTTTTATGTTTGTTACCTCACACCACCGTCATTTATCAACCGATTTGGAAAATTCTTTTTTTTGTCTGGAAGGGTACACTTCCCGTTTGGTCCCATTGTCATCAGATCAGGATTTGATAACTTCTTAGTGTACTTTGAAGTCGGTTTAAGTTTTTTGTAAAACAGTCCAATTATGTTTAGTACAAGTTTTATTTTTCGTACCAATTAAGTGCGATTTTAGAGTTGTTCTTATTATTGTATCGGGATATCTTACATAAAACTAACCGTATGGTGTTTTTTTAAGATCAATAACATTTTTATTTCAATACTAGTTGTGATAACATCGTCACGTAGCCACTTCTTATCACGTCATACTACTGCTGGCCTACAATTCAATGTTAAAAAAACTGTATTTGCACGATACTACATACAGGCGTCTTTATATAAGCTAGCCTTTTGCTTTGTACCTAAAACGTGGAGTACAATGGATGAACTGTCATTTCATGATTTGCTCTATGAATTAGCTGAACTGTGCGAGTGATGATCTCGGAAATATTAATGGGTGCTAATTCCCAAAAAAATGCTTTCTTCTCTGTAGCTAGGAAATCTAGCTTAAGACTCAGAACATGCTGACGGGCCAGCAGGTCGTGGGTTCGATTCCCACACAGGACATGCATTTGTGCGCATGAACATGTCTGTATGTCCTGAGTCTGGGTGTAATTATGTATATTATGTATTTACAAACAAAAAGTAGTATTATATCAGTTATGTGGTTTCCATAGTACAAGCTCTGCTTAGTTCGGGATCAGATGATCGTGTGTGAGGATTGTCCCAGGATATTATTATGTAATAGTTGATTTTAAACCAAATTAAAACTTAAATGACCAAACCTAAATGTAAAAAATACGGCAGAATCACTATAAGGGAGGCGTGTAATGGTGAGCTGTTTGTTTGGACTTATTGGAGTACCGATTGTGTAACAAAATACAAAATCATGTTCCATAATAACACTTGTATCGATATAAATCTACAGAAGTGACACCAGAACCATTTAGAGAACTTTACTAGATGAAAATATGATAAATCTTAACTTTCCAATATCTAAACGCTCTAAAATACAGGAAAACAAATAAACATTAATGCATTTCACCCATAAATTGTCGACAGGAGCTGTCGCCACGCTTGCTTACACTCGTTCCCATAACCTCTGCCCTAACCAAAGATAGCTGCATTGAATTCAATGGACTCACTGGACATATGCATTTCTGTACCGTTACCTAGTATTGTTGGACAAATTCTATGAAGCAAAACATGTGTCATCTGCATAGAAACTTCAAAGATAATGGTCAGTTAAAACGCAAGTTACAGAAGTTCAAAGTTCAAGTGTTCAGATGCATGTTTGGTTTTGTAATGCTGTATTTGTGTCGTCCAGTTGCTTACGACAAATCCACTTAAATAATTAAGCCTCTATTTTAACTCATTTTTACTGAACAATTCAATTTTAACTTAGATGACACCTAACACTGGCATCTGTGAAACATCTTGAGTTGACTTGAGCCTTGACAATTTCGGATGTAGTGTGAGGGAACACTTACAGTGAGATCTCCTTTATTGATAGATAGACCATTGTAAGGTATGATATGGCCGAAGGTGGTAAGCTCAAGTAAGCCAGAAATGGCCCTCAATTGCAGCTTACTAAATGAAGGGAAAGAAACATTTAAAACAACTTGTATATGAAGAAGTAGAGTACTGAAGTGTACTTAGATCTATACATGTATTAATAAATCGTATGCAGTGCAATGAAATGGACCAAATATTGATATATTTACACTTTATGCTTGTTAACGTCATTTCTGGAAAAGATCATCAACATTTGAAAGAGCTTCAACATTTCTAGGCCACTTTATGTCATTTGTTTTCACTTACGGCTATGTTTTATATCTTCGGCTTGAAAACGTGTCTATCATCATAACACATTTTATAGGCAAAGGGAATACAGACTTAGACTTCAAGGAAATAAAAACTGAAATTCTTTAAATTCTATGTTTACTTTTCAAATGGCTCCAAGACACCAAAGTACCTATGTGATGAATCAGTCGAAAGTGTTAAGCACACAAATCCTAGAAGGAACTGGATCTCATGTAGCGATAGATTTTCAGTAGCCAGACAGTCGGGTACCAACTACAAAGTACCTTATTAACGTGCTGTTTTTTTTTTTTTTTTTTTTTATTCATATAAAGTAGGTACTAAAATATTTACATAACCTGCCAAACTGTGGGACAGTTTGTCGGCAGCAGTTCCAGTAGATATAATCCAACAAGACTTAGAGAAGGAGTTGAATAACTGTAAAACTGTAAAAAGCTTACTCCAGTGGTGACTCAATAATTTTATCATCGCCTTTAAAGCCCTTATCAATACTTTAGAGGATGATTCTTCTTAGACCACAAGAATTTTGACTGATTACAAACCAAACAATGAGCAGATTAATAAATGAGCACGAAGCGGCATCTTTGATATTTTTGTGGCAGTCACAAAAAATTAAGATAACGCACAGAACATTCCCGAAAATGCGAAGTTAAGAGTTATTGTGAGCTTTAACATAATTAATATATATCTGTAAGGTAAACAATAAATACAGGTACTCTGGGAATTCTAATATTAGTCATTCATAATAAAATATCCATATTTATTGTTAATTATTATAATTACTTCCTATTATAAATGGTATTTTCCTGTGGTTACAAATTACATTTATATTTGTATTACATTGTTATTAGCTATGTGTGAACTGTAAAGTACAGAATAGCTTGGGATAGTCTATAAAACAAACCACAAGGATGTTATGGTCCTGCATCGCGCAGAAGTAACTGTTGAATTTGTGATCAGAGAAAAGGGCAAGCTGTGCGTTGATCATATTTAAATATTCTAATCAATCGAACGCTTAGTAATTTGTGTGTTCTTATCGGTATGCCTATTTTAATATAAACTCTGTCACCACGATACAGGATTTGCATAGTTTGGGTACAGCTTTAATAGAAAGCTTATGCTCTTAGATTTAACATCTAAACTCACTTGTAAGACAATCCGATTAGTTATTGAAACATTAGTTTTTAACCGACTTCAAAAAAAGGAGGAGGTTCTCAATTCGGTTGTATGTTTTTTTTTTTTTTTTTATGTTTGTTACCTCATAACTCCGTAATTTATGAACCGATTTGGAAAATTATTTTTTTGTCTAGAAGGGTACACTTCCCGTTTGGTCCCATTGTAATCAGATCAGGATTTGATTACTTCTTTGTGTACTTTGAAGTCGGTTTAAGTTTTTTGTAAAACAGTCCAATTATAGAACTAGTAGTTGAATTATTCCAACAAGCGTTGATCAATCGATTCGAATCGCGTCGCTTTCACTTGTTATCTGCAACGCCTTAATGACTGCATATTTGAAGTCACCGGGCCCTGTTAGTGGTTTCTCACGGTTCACGTTTTTCCATTGACATTTTTACATCAGTTCCTTAATATTTTGTTAATGGGTTCTGCCAAGATGAGACTTAAGAGAACCGACTACCACGTCGGGAGAATCATTTGAAATTAAAGAATCTAGAACTAGGGTATTTTTGTAGTTTTTACAGAATTAAATAGTTATGTTATTCCTATTATGCACTCAGCTTAAATGTCATCCTATTCCTAACCCTAACTTTGTTATTTTGTTTGTTACGCCTTCACGCCTCAACTTCTCAACAGATCATCGTGAAATTTGGCATGCAGATAGCCTTTGGTATAGGGGAGGACATAGGCTACTTTTTATCCCGGGAACGCGGGTGAAACCGCGGGGGACAGCTACTAATAAATGAATGCGTATAGAGAAACAGTACAAGCTCACCACAGCAAATCGCTCCGCTCATGAGCATACTCTCAGTACTTATCAACATTGAGAGATATATGGGCCTATTTTCAAGTTCAAGAGGGGACGCATCGACAGAGCCGGCTCAAATACTCGGGGTCAGTCACAATCAGTCCAGTTACAAAAATAGCTACCTACCAATATTGTTTGGAATTTTCGGGCATTCACACGTTGGCAATACCGCTACATTCTACTCAAATGTAACGTTATTACTGCCCGGCTAATTAATGATTTGGAGACGATGCACACGAGTGGTAAACTGAATGGGCTAGTTTCCTAGGAATGGTACCTTTAACTCGGCTCAGCAAAGGGGCAATGTATACGTTTCTATAATAAAGTACCCAAAGAAATCCAAGAGCTACCTATACATAGATTCAAAAAGATAGTAAAACAGAAGTTATGCAAGAAGGGGTACTATAAAGTTTCTGATTTTGTAGATGACAAGAATGCATTTGAATGAACTGTTCGCTTCGCACGCTATTGTTATATATATTTTGTAAATTGTAATATTTATAAGTACACATTAAAAAAAAAAAGAACACTTGCTGAGTTTCTTGCCGGAGTCTTCTCAGTTCAAGTTGTATTTGGAACCGGTGTAGAGTCATTTGTTAACTTTCATAAGTACCCTATAAGGGCCTAATTTGAAAAAATGAATTTTGATTTGATGTGATTTGATTCCTGAAAAAATCTATTTAGTCCGTCATACATTATCAAACAATAATAGACACGTATTTTTTCTTTTGTCAGTTAAACAAAAATATACGAGGATATGGTTTGTTAAAGTTCCGTGTGACGTCACGGTGTGGTAATTTTAAGTAAAAAGTGACGTCACAAGCCCCCACTCCCGAACTTAGTCGCGCTTTATCTTCGTCAATTGTTAATGATTTGGTAAAGCAAATAATACGTGTCCAATATTTTTTGATAATCTAACTGACGGACTAATTAGTGTTATTATTTTTTACCCAGGAAACATCCCAATTACCGCAAGACATTGGCAGAAAGCAGATTTGAGCTGCGAAAATCACTTTCGATAGCCAACTTGAATTAAAACTTGTATTTAGTTTACTCTGATTTGAAATACCTCATAAAATAAAACTATTTACAAAATAGAATCTAGAGAAATGCTTGTTTGAAAGTGTAGTATGAATCGACTCTACCCATAGTTGTTACAACTAATTAATGACTTAAAGTGCGTACTCGGATAAACTTGGTTAATTACGATATTAAACGTGCGTAAAATCAGCTGATCGATTTGAAGCTCAATTTTAGTAGCAATAAGGTTCATGGTTTGTCATTTTCAGGGCCGACTCCCATTAAGGTTTGGTATTACCGTTTTATTTATCTATTGCGCTTTTCTTTTAATCCGCAATAAAGAAGTGGATCTGACAATTGGCTGTGCCGGTATTATTAGAAGATTTTCAATAGCCCAACTGATTTTTGGGTCTGTCTAATCATGGTCTAATCACATCAATCAGATTGGTAATTGAGAGGTTTTGAATTATGAGTGATGAGTGTACATACATAGCGGACAAAAGGGCAAATATAAAAAAAAAATTCAATGACTTAATCATTAATTAAGACGATGCTAAAGAGACGTCGAATCAAATTCATAGGTTCGAATACTACAATAAATTCCAGCATTCATAGTAGTATAGCTACATAGATACATTTTCAGAAAATCTATCACCAAGCACCTCAGGCCGCAATCAACCCTAAGTAAAAAAAAACTATTTTTCTATACAAATTAGCCTACATATTCAACCTACTGTCGACTTTAAAAACAATGCCTAAGAACAATTAAAATTGATTTCAAAGCTATTATATCTATTTATCAATAAATTGATATGTCTACGAACATAACTAATGTAGTACGCAATGGATGTTAGATCGAGATCACAGTGATCCGTGAAGCAATCAACTGTCACTCTATTTACAAACGGTTTATAAATACATTTCACTACCTCTCATTTGTTTGACTGTACTTTTGTGTTACTATACATTTTCCTCACTACAATAAACGTAACGCGGTTGCACAGTGCAGTGGATACTTTGTAGTACCCACCAGGGGCTCTACCGCGTAACTTTGGTGGTAATCGTAACGAACACCATTAATTATTTCATCCAATGACGCGCACGCGGTATGACGCGACTATGATCATTCGTGGGCCCTGATTGGGTGAAATTCATTAATGGTGTTCGTTACGAAAGTTACACGGTAGAGCTCCTGGCTGGCTTGCTTCAGCTGCACATGAGAACAAATCTAGATTTATCTATATTTGAACTTTTTTTCATAACAAGCCTAAAACAAAAGTATAGAATGTTCCGTTACATAAATCAATTTGGTCTAGATTCTGTCTATGTAGTATCTAAATCATCCATCATAGACTATCGCTGCATAATGACATTTGGCCTTTCTGAACTGGGTAAAACAACTAAAATAATGTAAATATAGACAGTGATGCTATATTAGAGGAAACGCTGCCAGCCTTCTGGGAACCTTGCCGTTATTCTGGCAGCAGCAGAATTGAGGAAAATTTGTACATAGGTAAAATTAAATCACATGATCAAAAATCCATAATATTCAATTTTTCTCGGCATTCAGATTCAGAACTAATAAAAAATTATACTTCACTATTTCGGTGTCAAAAATCATGAGTGGAATTATATCGGCATTGAATTTTATTGTGTAACATATAAAAGTAAACCCAATACACGTATGTAAGCTCGCTTGGTATTGATACAATCAGATAAGTGGCATTTATTTTCATTATAATTTTAAGTTACACCGTTTTCGGTGCATGTGCCGGCGGGCGCAAAGATAACATATTATTTCTTTTTTTCACATTGAATTCACGGAAGATCTAAATAAACTGACGGGCATATCATTTTCATGAGAGTTGCAGGCACATCATCATCATCATCATCAGCCTATAATGTCCCACTGCAGAGCACAGGCCTCCTTTCACAAATCAGGGTTAAAGGGAATGCGCAGATACTCCACCACGCGTGCCCACTGCGGATCGGTGGAGGTAGGCTAGTGATCAACCTACTGTTGGAGTTTTCAAGCCGCCTAGAAAGCCTCCCACTAGCTTACCGATTATCACAATTAAGTGATTACCGGGACCAACGGCTTTCGGCTTTCGGCAACCACGGAAACGCTCGATTTGAAATACCAGCGGTCACCCATCCAGGTACCGACCACGACGGTAGTAGCTTAACTTGCCGATCGATTAAGAACGGCTTATCATGCTACACCACGAGCGGTCGCAGGCATATTAAAACTAAATGTAATTGACTTATGTTAAGGAAACAAGCATATTCCTTTTAAATCCATTGATGAGGCCTTCGCTTAGCAGTGCTGTTGATTATGAATAAGAATGAATGAAAAAACTGAAACATATTTAAAATCGAGTAGCGACTCGTTGGACCGGCTCGCGGCGGGTTCCGGTTTCTGTTTCGCGTAATTTCGCACAGGTTGACCCCCAAAATGGGCCCTAGTTACTGACGTTGACATTTCAGATTTTAATGTTGTGTAAATTATTATACAAGGCAAGTTTGTGAGACACTTTCTTTTGATACAGTTACTGCTGGTACGGTTTGGAGGGCAATGTAGTTGAAATTGCTTTTTGGCCACGTGGTGGCCTTACGAATACCTGTAGCGTAGCGTGCGTTTCAGCATTGTTGAATTGACTGCATAATCCTTGCTATGATTGGTGTAGCTATTAGCTGTATGCAAGAGCTCTGTAGAATGATCGTTATCGTTTATTTCAACCCTAGTTGTACAGCTACGTATGAATAGTTAGCATATTTTGTTTGCTTCAATTAAATTGTGTTGTATTGTATTTTGATACTTAAAAAATGCTTAATTGAATCTGTCACTTTGATTTGATATCACAGCTAAACTAATTTATATTAATGAAAATTCCAATGGCCGAGTTATATTCGACTAGGTAGCACGTGACACCGCTACTGGGCGCAGCTAGCAATAATAGAAAAATTAAATATGAAACCGTTTCACTCATTTTTAACAGTCATACGCAAACATGGAACGTCAAAGATTAAGATATTGCAGATTTGTTCCACTTTCAAGATATGCGGAGCACGTGTCTCAGAGAGGAAATTTTCCCCGTCCATCGGATATAACAGGCCCGTCAACGGATCGGCTTGTTAGTTTATAACCAACATTCGTGTAACTTTCCTAAGTTAACTTATCTGTGAACGAGATTTCGATTCACGTGCATTCCATTGATGTGGGCCAATAAAATGTAGCATTCACAATTCAATGCACAATTTGCAAATCGACTTCGACATTTGAACCCACATGTCGTTGACTCAAATAAATACATGAAATTTAATATCAATATCACAGACGTACCTAGCTATAATATATTTTAATATGCCGAGCTATAATATAAATTACAGTACAAGTTGGTGAAGTAACAGAAATATATATTATAGCAGCGTGTGCGGTCACTCAAAGATTAGTATTGAAAATATATCGTAAAAGGCATACTTATTACGATATATTTTCAATACTAATCTTTGCTATGATCTATATTGCTATGATTTATATTAATATATATTATAGCTACGTCTGTGACGGGCTTAATACGTTGTTCATTCTAAAGCGCATCATATCGAGTGGACTTGAGCATACAATTTCAAATTTTAAGTCAGGATGTGAATTCAAAATCGCCTTAAGTAGTACAATTTAAAAAAAAAAATGACGTAAAAAGGTATTTTCTTTCAAGTCTGTACGTGAAATCGGCATTTCACGTACAGACTTGACGCCTCACATTACCATAACGTGTGTATGTGTCATCGGCTGAAAACTCGTCATACATTTTACCATATAGGTATGTTTGTATGATACCATTACATAATATGAGTGTATTAATACGTGTGATCGTAAAAGTGGCGGGAACGTTGTCGAGTTAATGACTCCCTTGAACTCGGAAGTTGATCAACTATTTTTAGTTGTCGCAGACGACTTTGGTGCGGTTGCTGGTTTCGCAAATGCTGGTAAGTCTTCGGCTGCATTCATTATCAGAGTCTACATGTTTGAGTCTTTATTGCCATTTCTGATTTCAAGTCTAAGAAGATAAATGATAAGGTACGTCACAAAAAAAATTAGATAAATTGACTTAGACTGCGATTTATTTTTGTTCACATCATAAACACCTTTCACATCCAAAATAAATATTTTCATAGTCAGACAGACAGATATAATGTACAAAGTCGTTAATTTTAAATATATTGATTTAATATACTTTGTATACAGACATCAAGCAACATTTTAGCTCCCCTTCCTAAATTAAGGTTAATTGACTTTTCGTCTAACGTTATTGATTTAAAATGTTTGTTTATTTGTTTAAAAAAGCCGAATGACGTATGAAGTAGTGACAGCCGTTCTCACGTCCAGTTCTTTAACACGTGCATTTATGACGAGATAACCTTCTCATTTAATCGAGGAAATACTATATCGAATAGCCAGTTTTCCAGATATGCTAATAAAATTATGTATTTAAGTTAAATGCATGCAGATGGGTACGAGATTTAGTGGCTCTCTGAGGAATTTGGTCACTTAAAGTAGAAACTGACTGATTGTGCGTGCACCTGGCACAGCTCAAACCGAGGTCTGGAAACTTGAAGTTTTGCACATGGGTTTATATAAAAATCTGTCGCCAAGCACCTATCGGTGTGTTCCGACAGCTGCACTTGAGAGCCAGTTCCTTCTAGGCTTTGTGTGCTTACCACCTTCAGCCACATCATCACATATCATGGTGAGATTGTGGTCAAACACAGACCAATACAAAGTGAAAAAAAAAAACGTAGGCAAGCACCATCGAGTAAAGCCCTCTAGGGTTGTTATACCGAGCAATCAAATTCCGCAACTAGTCAGTGCTTTTGCACTGATTTTGGAACAATCACTGCATCGTGTATTGTTGACTTGGCCAATCAAAGCGTATTGTCTGTGGAAGAAAATTGGCGGAATCGATTTCAAGCAAATGCACGTCATTGCACTTATTCGGGTTAATTGTTCAATTGCTAGCACTTAGGGAAGGTGTTTCAATCAGGATCGTGAGTAGGAACTGCACATAAGACTCCCGAAATAAGGCCGTCGCAAAAAAACTGCCAAAATTTCAGATTACAACGCAACACTAGATCCATCACACCAGTTACAACGAAGACTTCCGACAAAATTTCGGTAAGATAACAAAAACGGGGCAACAGATAAGTAATTTATATCGTGCATTATCGTGCATTGTGTGCTTTCTTCCTCTTTATCGTGTTACAATCAAATCAGTGCGCGATAGCGGCGTAGGCGTGAGCTGAGATAGTGCTTGAGAGATGGGGAATTTCGGTACACGTCGAATCTCATATCGTTTAGACGAATTTAGCACTTTCTAGCTAATGTCGGTCGGTGGAAAACGTAGCATAGATAAACGTTACTTTCAAAGTCAAAGTCAAAGCTATTTATTCAATTTAGGCTGTGATTTAGGCCCCAGAAGGGCACTTATGAAGGTCATACTGAAGTTACCACCGGTTCGGAACTCGGCCTTCAACTGAGAAGAATCCGGCAAGAAACTCAGCAAGGTTACATTTTTTAAATATTTTTTGGACAATCTGACTATGTTTGGCTTTTTTTCATGTCACAGATTCGCTTTCATGTCAAAAGTAGCTGTTTTATAAAATTCAGAACTTGCTAGCTTCCAGCTAGTTCAGAGATCTAATGGATCCCGAATTATTAACTCAATTGTTAAAATCTAATGAAAATTCCACTCGATCTTCGACTTTGTGTCACAAGTTTCACGGTCGATTATTTTTAGTTGTTCAACAATTTTCATACGAGGTCATTGTTCATGCAGAATTGCAGACGGCTCTGGTAAACTTTGTTTTGTCTACAGTACATTATAATGTACAACGTTTACATAATTCGTCATATTTTTTTCAGGAGGCCTGAACAAATACTGTATGAAGCCGCAGCCGTGCAACCGAACGCTTAGTAACAGCCTAATTTTTTTGGCATTTTGTTGAGATAATTTTTAATTATCATTGTCAATTGTATCATTGAACTCATGTTCAGAAATTCAATAGAGACTTGCTACTTCTTCATTTATGTTTTAGGCCATTTAGACGCTCTGTAAAAATGATAGCGAGGCCGAGGTACCTAGGCTATTTAAAGAAATAGGTACCAAAAAAAAGAAGAAACAACCAGTAATGAATTCGCGTAACAAATTACCTAGCTCAACAAACGAACGTCCCCGACTATATATGAAGAATCTTCACAATAAAGTAAATAGTACCTACTTTAATTTTAGCGCTTGAAAATAATTTATGCTATCCGCTTATATCAAATATTTGACCTAGCGTACGGAAACCAGTCACACTACTCCCAAATAAGCAACGCAGGTATCAAGCTAAGGTTGCTGAGTTATAGTAAAAGCGTATAATACCTCACATTCGAATGAAAAGATAAGTGGTTATCTAACTAACATAACTGTTACCATAGATAACCCTTTACTAATTTGTTTAAAGATTAAACTGTTACAAAATCTTATTTTAGTTTTAAACTCATTTTACTACTGCTACTGCTGGGGCAAAACAACATAGACCGAGATCCCAGGTCCGCCAGACCTGCCAGGCGGCATGGCATCTCCATCTTTAGACTTCTGCCAAAAAAATGCTTATCTGTCAAAAAGTTATTGATTTTCACAGTACGCTGATCTGTTTTTACAAATAAACACAAGATTTGGCCTTCAGAGCGGATAGGCAGAATTTGGAATATTTATTTTCGAAACAATATACCTATTACCCTTCCATCCCTACCTACTCATCTTCAGACCATACGTTTCACTCGTGAACATAAGCCGTTCCGTAACGATCTAGAGACAAGGAAATTTTAGATGTCAATAAAAATACCAAGTCCCGAACTGACTTTAATTTTAATTATGTATCCCGGAACATAATTAAAATTAAATTAATCATATTTTAGTGAAGACATCAATAGTTAATCAGATTTCGGATGTAATCATTAAATTAACGTACCTTTTCCGTTTGCTTTGAAGTCTATACCTACTACAAATAAGTAAAAGCCGGAAAACTCTATGCTTGTTTCAGGTCATATCTTGCAACGAAATATTTATTTTTCTAGGTAAGTAGTAGGTGATTAGCCTACAATAATGAGGAGGCCAAATATTTGCAACAATGTCACTTGAACTACTTTCTATTAAAAAATCATGCATGTTCTTTTTTAAATAAATTCTAGTGCATTTAGCTCCTGAATTACTCAATGAGTTAGTTACCCATGTTTTTATATAAATTATTGAAAAATTCAATAAATTTCCATTTTAATTTTTAAAATTATAATTAAATAAGTAATTGATAATATTATAATAGCATTACAAATTTTCTTTTCGGACGCACTGTCGCTATGCAACTTATTAAAATATAATCAATTAAAAAATACTCACCGCTATATCTTCAAGTAGGGTCAGCAACAACCAAAGTTACACATGTGTAAAAAAATACCGAAATATCACTTCGTAGGTACTTTTTGACCGAAAGCTCAGTTACACTTCTGATTTTTTTTTTACCGAAAAACCGTAGTCACACTTTCGAAATACCGTTCACACAAATATGATGTTTTTCATAACCGCGCAAGTTTCCCAACGGTCGTGTCACTTTCGTACAATTTCCAACTGGATCGTGTTCACTTGTGGTTATTGTAACTCTAACTCGGACAACTCAACACTCGTATTATTGGTGTAAATCGACATCACACAGGGAAGGTAATAGATACTCGTAACATTTCCCCCGACGTTATTCTGTGAACTGAAAATCACGCACGTTATTAAACTAAACTAACACATTCAACACTTTAGACTTACGCTGTCCCCACTGAAACATCATAGAGTAATAATACTTAACAAATTTAAGATTAAAAATAAACTCACTTGTTAATAAAAGAAAATTAAAAGTATCGATAAAGGACGCGATAAAAACGTTATGAGACCGCAAATGTTTACCCGAATAATTGGTCCGTCGTGAGAAACGAACGCTTAGGAGCAAACTTACATTAAGTCTCCGTGCCAAAAGCGATTTTGTCGGGCAATTAGCGGATAACAGTCGACAGACGATACGCAAAGAAACTTTTTTCGGGGCAAAAACTTTTCACCCTGATCGTTTCGTAACAGGCGTGCGGCGCACGAGTCATTACACTAAAATCAGCCATCACGTACGCACACACGTGGCCCACCTCCACAGAACCAGATCGCTAACGCAAAAATTTTCACCTATGCGAAATGATAAAAGTGACTTTTCCACGCGGCCCGGCCTTCGCTGCATTGTTATGCAATTGCAAAACGCCGAACCGGCTGCCAAATCGCTAAACTGTGGGGATCTTATCGATGGGAAAAACGTTTAAGTGGAAAATCTTAACCTCAAAAGTGAAAGCGGTGGGATGTGAGATATTTGGGTAGTCGCACAGCGAGGTTATTACTCTATGATATTTCGCGTTCGACGGTCACATGTCTGATTACCGAGTGTGATTTAGCGCGAGCGTGTACAGGCGCGCGGCCGAGTTCCGTGGAGCGACATTACGTGACCGGCGCGGCCGGTAACTCGCGCGATACTGAGCCTACGGAGGTAAGTAAGGCGTCGCGCCCGCTTGCTATCTGGACTCGGGTTCCGATACATTTTACGTCTTCAAAAAGCTCGGGCTAACGTGCTAACGATACCGTCCGCAGAACTGTTTTGAATCTATTAGCCGAACATCAGAATATGTAGAGCATATTGCAAGAAACATGAAATCCTTGTTTTGTAAAAATTTGACAAAAGGTTTTTTGTAATTCCTAAATTAGGAGAAACGAACAGTGATCACCTGACAACTTTCTGTTATTGCTTTGATTGAAATGTGGAAAATTGATTTGGTTATTACACTTCGTAAACCTAATGCTACGATGATTATAAATGGCGTTAAAACAATACTTCATAAAATATAAATACATTGGAAAATTAAGTTAATGTATAATTTTTCATTTTTTCATTTTATTATGAGGGCTGACTATTACTAGTACTCTAGCAGCTAGTGGGAAAATACATTTAAATCATCAAGTGGTTGTGGGCGGAAAAGTCTACCAAATCCGATGGACGGATTTCTAGAGTAAAATCCACAGAAATAGAATTTCTTCGCTTCGCTGAGGGCGTAGACCAAGTCTCAACCATGATCGTATGGCCTTTTATCTCTTTCTTTTAAATTGAAAATGTTTGTATGCCTTCGAGATAAATACATAATATTAATGATAATAGTGAACTATTGTTCCCATATCTCACTGCACATAAAATAAGTAGCAAAGAAGTAATTACTTCAACTGATAGCCGTTTGAAAGTCGAAGAAGAACCGCTACCGTCGATCGACTATAATCGGATTATTGCGAATAATGTATTGATTTGTTGTTGACATAAGCCGATTTGGTGCCGATAAATCGAACATTTTCCTAACTTTCTTAATACAGGTGAGAATAAGCTTTCTGCAGATCTGACTTGACTGTGACTGATAGCGGAACGTTAGTTTTGTAGGCGTAACGTAGTATATCGACGTCGGCTTAAGGAGTAGTGAAAAGGGTGCCATATAAGTAAGTACTTTTAGCGTTGAAAGTACAAATATATACGTACGAAAATACTTATTAGGTGATAGTATCACATCATTGTTATTAGCATGCGGAACTATTAAGGGAAACTAATGCATCATCTACTACGTGACCGAGATGGCATCCTCACATATACTTGATTCTGAGCAGGTATACATTAAACGTCATCGATGACTAAAACATAAATATGATATTTCCCACGCAAAATATGTTAAGTCCCTCATGAAAATAATTTTGATGTGTTTAAATTCCGAAAGGAACTTGGATTTTATTTTAACAAAATACCAATTCCTGGCCAGCTTTGTATGATATCATAAGCATCTGCATCCAATAGGCGAATTATTGCCTTATTCAAACTTATCTAATCTCCAGGTTTTCATTCTTCCCTGTAAGTTTCGTTGTTCCCTGCCCTTGCTCTTCCCAACGGACTCTGCTGCACAGTTACTAGTATGTTGTATTTGAAGTAGTTTTAGAAATGCTTAGTCTTAAAGACTAACTATTATAACCCATTATTGTATCAGACATGCCGTTTCCATTCGGAACATCTGGGAGATTTTTAATAAATAGACGTATATATAATTTACAAAGGAGAAGCAGTCTCGCATGATTTTAGAAACAACATACTAGGGCCATTAGTTATCTGCAAAACTGGCAACAATTCAACAAACCATAACATTTATGTTAAGCAGCTGCTTTAAAATCTTATTTTCCAACAGAATTAGCAATAAGAAGCCAAAAAGCATATCTTTACTAACAGTAAGGTTATTGAAACACGCCGTTATTGAATCGAGATGTAAATCAATAAGATAAACAGTACATTACTAAGCCTCTCGGTCGGTGTCAGTCGATTCAGTATCGCTTTATGTGAAGGGCAGTTAACAATTGACAAATCCTATTATGTACCTATGGTACATTTGTAAGACCAAATTGAGTGGTTCTTCAAATAAGTATATTATTATCTTCCTTATTAACAACTAATGCTGAATTCAGTATGTTTAACCTATTATTTAAAAAAAAAAAAAATTATATAAATAAAGTTTAATAATTATATAAAAAAAATAATTAAAAAAACTTTTATTTTAAAAACGGTAGTAAGTTTTTTTAAAGGCATGATTTATTATGACTATTGAATTTCCTATCATACTATAATTTATTTAAGAAAATCATCTCACTTAAATTATGAATGGAAAAGTTTGAATATTTGCGACTCAATCACGCCTGAACGGCTGCCGGATTTGGATGGTACTTGACACATAAGTAGACAATACCACAGTTTTACCATTAGTAACCTACTCTTATCTTCGGAAAAGATAAGATCCCTCCTAAACGCGGATAGAACTGGATTTCTAGTAGGTAATATATAATTTCTGTAAAAATTTAGTATTAGGCTTTTTCTTAGTTAATAAAAAGCCATAAAACAAATTTAACAGTATTTTAAATATAATAATTAAATATTATTTAACTTTTTATGCTAACGGTACCGTTGTTTTAGAGAAGTGTTTTTTTTAATTAAAATTTTACAATTTTTTGTAACATATTTGTCATGTGTAAAAATGAATATGATATGTATAACATGTCTGAAATTTCTTAGCACTAAAATGCTAATTATGTTATCAAAACTAAAAAGATTTTCTAGGAAAAGTATAATCCATCTCCACGCCTTCAAAATCTGTATAAACATTACTCACGGCGTGATTAGTAACATTAAAGGTATACGGGCCAGATGGCGTGGTTGGTTAACATACCCTACTAAGCCACTGGTCGTAGGTTTGATTCCCAGGAGAAAAATATGTGTGCATGAAGAAATCTGATTGTCTTAATTCTGGGTGTAAAATACAAGTGGTTAAAATTCGACCGTAGTAATACATAAAAATGTTAACTTAGACGATAAAAATTGCTTTCTGCAAGAACAGTGGCGTAGCTAGCATGGGTGGCACCCGATGAGGATATCATGCCAAAAATGAAAAAAGTTAGAAATTATAAAAATTGTATAAACGCCAACTACCTAGATGTGATTTTATTATATTGCTTCTTCTACAATATGATTAAGTTTAAAAAATTGATGGCAAACGGATGACACACGAGATGACGAGATATTTTTTTTCTTTTAATAATCTTAAGGTTTGTGCAGCTAAGGGTGTCCGCACCGGGTGTCACCCATTTAGTGGTGACACTCTCTATATATGGTATATGTAGTATATCAATGAACTAGTATTTTTTTTAAATAATCTACAGAATGAAATTTTTACGTGCTCTATGATGGCCAAATCCTAAATGTATTGGGAATGGCGAAAAATTTTCAAATGAATCTCGAGGTCGATTTTGATTAAAACTGAATCTGTATATATGTAGATACTAGGATTTTCAAAAAATGGTAAGTATGTGTATGGAAATTAATTAATGTTCAATAAATATATAAATATCCGGGGACATTCCTCACACATGGTCATCTGATCCCAAACTAAGCAGAAATTGTAGGTAATTACTATGGAAACCAGATAACTGATATAGTTTTTCATTTTACACTACTTCCAAGTTTTTTTTTTATGCAACTAAGTCGGTAAATAAGCATACGGCCCGCCTGATGGTAAGCGGTTACCGTAGCCATATAGATACTTGCAACACAAGAAGCATTGCTCACGCGTTACCGACCTTTCCCCACTCCCCTATGAGCTCTGACCTTACTCACGCGCAGGAACACAATTTTACACAACATAGTTGTTAAGTAATCATATAGCATAAGTTGGCTGCGGTATTCTGTAAGGTGGTACTTCCCCAGTCGAAATGCTCTTTGAGCGAATAAACGCTATGCTCTACCTCTCTAAAACTGAACTTGATTATTATAAGCGACAATGGGATGGTGCCATAATACATAATGTTTTTTTTATTTCCAAATCAACGCTTTCGATTCTCGGCTCGATTAAAAAAAAATTAAGAATACAGTTTCAGTATTTGTCAAATCGGCCTCGAGGCCCTTTCACTGCGCTAGTCCTAACGATATAAGTTATAAGCTAGCATTTTCCTCGCAATACAACCTGCTATCCAGAGGAAACTTTTTCAGGAGAAGTAGGTATGTAAAGTACTCTATAAGTAAGTATCTGAGAGCTGTAGACCTCGCGAGTCATTTTGTCATCGATTCAGTTATTAAAAAAATTACTCTACAAAAAAAAACATATTATTACCGAACCTGGGGCAGTAGACAAGTTGGTTATCGACAATCGTTATCGTTAGTAAACGATGAACCTTTGTATGGGATTGATATAAGAGATTGTAAAAAATCACGTGATATTTCGATTTGAAATGTCAATCCCATAAAAAGGTTCATCGTTTACTAACGATAACGATTGTCGACAACCATCTTGTCTAGGGGGCTTCTCACAAAATTTCACGACAAACGGTTGAGAAATGCGGCCTGTAAAGGAGAACAGCCGGAAATCCTTCGAACATATGGACATCCTTCGGACATCTGGGCATACGAAAGCATTTTTGTCCAACGTGAAACGATGACGCTTTTCCGCTGAAGCGATTTCTTCCAGACAACTTGGCTAGGGTAATAGGATAAAATAAATCTATCATACTATTAAACGAGCAATATTTCAATATTTTGAGAAAACGAAAACGGCTTTAACAATTTCGACTTAAAATTTGCTATACTATTTTTTGGCGAAAAATATATATAGCTAGGTCTCATGCGCATCTCTGGGAAATGCGGTTTTCAGTTTTCAATCTAAGATCGGTCACACAGGTATTAATAAATTAATATGGCTGATGATTCAGAAAGTACCGAAATAAAACAGGTTTTTTTAATAAAAAAAGGATTTTTTCTTTTATTAACAATACCTAAATTTTGTTTACATTATCAGTACAGTACCTACAGATGAAGAAATAAAACTAGACTTGAACTAAATAGAAATCGTAAGCCATAAGGAAATAATAATAAATAAAAAAAAAACGGATAGGTACAGACAGGGTTCTAGTACTTATACATAATAATATAGAATATCAATTCAATTCAGCCGCGGGACTCATTGTTCTTTAGTTTTAACAGTTCAATGTACCTAACACAAACTTTGGAAACAATTCTTAAATTAAATTGCCATCCGTTTTCCTAGATTTATGCTAGTTTAGAGGGCGTCTCGGGCGGGGTTTGACTGTAATCTGGGTTTAAAAGTTCTTAGGGGCCGGTCCCACAGCGCGATCTTGAGTTCGGCGTTCACAGTTCTTCGTTCAGCGGTCACTATTGTACACATATTATCAGCGAGCAGTCTAGAGTTCTAGATTTATCTATATTTTCGCTGACACACGTCCATACTCTCTATTTACTTTATAAACAAATAAAAATAACCCCGCTAAGTGCGAGTCTGTCCAATAGTTCCTTCCTTTCCTTCCTTTATTGGTTTGTATGAACAATATTTAAAACGATTCCAAATTACAAATCAATAGCACTAATGGATGCTGAAATATATTGCTGTGACAGACGAACTAACAGACGGACGGAGTGACAACATAAATAATATTTTTGTTTACCTTTTTGGTTCGGAACTCTAAAAAATTAACTTGTGTCTTTCATTAAATTTTACAGTGATAGCTCAGACGTGTCACTGGAACTGCGACAGAACGTGCGTTCTCTTGACCGCCGCGGTCTCTGTTATGAGGAAAGGATGGCTGCAAGAAATTTAAAAAATAGGTTTTTAACATATCTATTGCTGTCGCGCTGTGCCCGAGCTATCCCACCCGAGGGCGATAGAGACAACTACAGCTTGGACCGATTATACCTATTTAAATTAGACTAAATCCAAAACAGATAGACATAGCCCTCCTTATTATTATTCTTGTTTTTTTTTTCTTAAATTGATCCAGTTTTGGAGGAGAAAACCGGGGATTACACGCTTCTTGTCCTGGTTGCCGGAGTTTATGGATGGCAACCCTAGGTTACGGTAACCGCTTACCAGCAGGCGGGCCGTCGTTCGGGTTAAAGTGTTCGCGACGCGAGCACGGAGGGTTATAATATTGTTGCTCTGTAACTTCAACTTTACTTTTACCACCGTTCTTTTTCCACTCGATGCTATCCTTTTCTTGTATGTCAACAGGCTTTCAAGCGGCCAGACGATTCACCTGATGGTAAGTGGCCATTGCCGACGATAAGATGATGATGGCACCAGGCCAAAAAATCTTCAGAACACATCTCATTTATAGAACACATAGTGAGCTTACTCCCCGCAGGATGAGAGGTACTGAGCAAGCGGCGCGTTAGAAGCGAAAACAGCTTACCATTTATTTATTTTTTAGGTGAGCCAACAATTGCTTACACAGTTCATTTACAGATTTTGGATTTTGATATTTACATTAATAAGTGTAATACATTACCTGAGACATTACTAACCGGCTTACACCACATTCATAACTTACTTTAAAATAAATAAATTAATTAATATCCTGGGACATTCCTCACACCTAGTTCAACCTAATTCCACCATCCCCATTTTTACACCGAACCACAAGACGCCGGGAAAATTTTCACCCGTACGTTGTTGACATACCGAAATTACGGACACAGCGTTTTGCATCCTCATTTATAATGCGGACAGCAAGGGAGTGGAACTTGCTTCCGGCGTCTGTGTTTCCTGACCTACAATCTAGGAACTTTCAAGGCCAGAGTGAATAGGTTTCTTCTGGGTGGGTAAAAGGTGTAAAAATATAATTTGGTCCAATAGAACCGTATTTTTTGAATTTTGAATTTTCCGCACTGGCCGCAGCTGCCAGTAAGTGCTGCTGTAAGTGAGATGGCGCGAGTGTATCAACACATTTGGCATCCCACACCAGCGACCTGCCGACACTCCACGGGATCAAAGATACCATCCGGTCTCTTGACATCGGCCCGCGCAATACAGACTAGTTCCAGTACGGAAGGCACGTTAGCGACAACAAGAGCCTTCGATGCCTGCGGATAATGTCATATTAATATTTATTAAAAGTCAGTGACACTCAAAACAAGATAAGTACCTAAGTACGTTAGCTAGTTATTAGGTACTCTCTGATAGTTACCTGTTTTTGTTTTTTTTTTGCGTGGGGAAATGCTCATGCATTTCAACGCCACGCATGCAACGCTTCGGGGGTAGCGGCCAGGTTATGCCGGACTTTGTACCGGCTAAAACCCCACGGTGGTCGCCATCTGCGCTATAGAAATAGATAATACACTATACTAGAGAGCTATAGAGAGGGGGCGGGCTCTCGTCTTGAACGCGTACCTGCTCACCCCTCAAGCGCGACGCTTAGATAGCTCGTCCCGGGGGAAGTGTGACACCCCCTAGCACCCTCGCTGTGCTATCGCACGATGAGTCGTGACCACATCGACCCATCGTCCTCCTTGGGGTCGCTTCTGGGCGCACAGAGCCCCAGCTCTGATTGCCCACGACCCCAAAGGCCCCGTTTAGTCGCCTTTTACTACAGGCAGGGGAACACCGTAGCTGTTATTCTAAGCCCGAGCTACAGGGCAGGGAGGCCGCGACGAGGCACGTTTGTGCCCCGGCGGCTTCGCCTCCAAGCGGGATCGGCTCTCTCCCGATCCCGCTCAGCAGCCTCCTTCTGGACCATTACGGTCTCACAGAAGGAGGCTACTGCTCTCCACGCTGTATCCCCCCCGCTCAGCATCGCCGACACAACTGCTGGCAGGGAGCTGTGATAGTTACAATACCTACCTACCAACCCAAGGCGAAGCGCGTGCGCGGAATCTACTGTAAAACCCTTATATGTCTGGGGGCCTACCACAAGCTCTTAAAACAAGGTTAAAATAACCTTATTTGTCTTTTGTCCCTCTTTGACATCCGGCGTCAAAACAAGACAAAACACAAATAAGGTTATTTTAACCTTGTTTTAAGAGCTTGTGGTAGGCCCCCTTAACATTAAATACCAATTCTTGTGCTTCTAGAAACTATTCTGAAGCCCTTTGACGTTATCTAAATTAATTGGTTATTTTATACATAACCAATTAATTTAGATAACGTCAAAGGGCTTTGATAGGTATAGGTATTGCAAAAAAAACTTGAAAACCGAAAACAAAAACAAATTACCTTTTTATCCCTTTACAATTTTTGACGTTATGACATTTAATTATTCTGTAATCTGTGATTTTAATGATATGTTTAAAAAAAAATGAATTTTGTCATAAATATGTACACTTATCATGGTTCTAGCTCAAATAATAATACTATCAATAAATGGTGAGTGGTCAGTTTGTTTTGGAGAGATCTGTGAATTTTCGTTTCACATTTTAAATACTGCTAGCGCCCTCTTGCGGCAAGTAGATCTAATGAATTAGATTTAATTATAAACCGCCATCTAGTATCGAGTAGATATAAAAAGTGCGATAAAACCGGTTACATGCGACAATCGACCAACACTAGACGTAGTCGATTTTGTCATCCTTACTTACGTAATCGATTGTCGCTGGAACTGTGATAATAAAAGTAGAAAGAAAGTACTGCACTAAAAAAAGCAGACCAAAAACAAAAAACTTTTCTCAATGTTCTCAAATAAATATGGCGACTAATTTTGCAAGGCGATTGATTACAAGATTTTGAGCCCTCCACGTTTGTAAATGGTAAATAAACTGTAAGTACATACCTAACCTAACCTGCATTTATTGATGTAATGTTTAGAAAGGTTATATTTGTGGTTAACAAGTCTGTTTTGTGTAAAACGCCCCAATTTCAAGTTAATCGGGTTTTTTCATCGTCGCGTACATACAATATGAAGGTAAAATTGTTAAGTTTATATAAATAAATACCACATAATTGTGATAAATTGCTTTTTAATTCAAGCTAGTTACTTGTTCGCTGTTCTATCTATCTTGAGACAATATAAGTAATCGTCACAAGACACTGGCGTCACCGATGTCCGATACCTGTTTTCAATCTAACCATAATTTTGTGATTGTGGATTGTAAGGAGTGAGGAGAAAATCAATAAATAATCGCACGAATAGTTTCGGGCGCTAGTGAAATGCCGTCTCATCTGTGAGAATTACAGATGAGAAGGCATTTCAGAGTGTTGTTGACTACAACTTCAACATAATGTAGTGTGACGATGTGGCCGAAGGTGGTAACACGAAGCCTAGAAGGGATCTGGTTCTAATGTACAGTTGCTGAAATACCGCTCAAGTGCGTTACTTAGTGACAGATTTATTATTCGAGAGTGGTAAACAGCCACCTATCCTGCTGGTTACTACTAAGTAACCTATCCCCATGCTATGGTTTCCTCACAGCACATTGTTTTTCTTTCACTGGAAACTCAAACTCTTTTTAGGATTGGAACACCACCCTATCCTGTGGAAGTCCAATCCAGTGACCAATCATCATTGTACCTCTTAACCTGTTGGCTAGTGGATGGGATCTGATAACTACAGAATTCATACATGCAAGTTGACTAATAATATAACTAAAACTATATATACTTAGCTTTTTTAATTACCCAGAAGCTTGGTCACATATTGTCATAATCAATCTGTGTTCTTTATTTTAAATCCAGATCGGCACTCATGATGGAGTATTCCATTGTGACGAGGTCCTCGCGTGTTATATGCTCAAGCGTCTGCCGGAATACAAAGATGCGGAGATTGTCCGCACAAGGGACCCGGCCAAGCTAAATGAATGTGACATAGTTGTGGATGTTGGAGCTGTCTTTGATCATGAAAAGAAGAGATATGACCACCACCAGAGGGAATTCACGGAGACACTAAGCTCATTGAAGCCAGAACTTGGTGATAAGTTTAATATTAAGTGAGTACTTATTGTTTTATCATCTACATTTCTACAGGTCTAAATATATAAAACATCTTCAAATTTTACCATGACCATAGACTAATTATAATCATATCTGAACTGCAACCATAACAATGAAGGGATTAAGGGCATACTTTACTACATGAACCCAGCTTGATTGTTTTGTGTTTGTTTCTCTTGATATACTTTTTGTCTTCTTTTATGTCCTGTTGGCTTTGTTGGTTGTGATCTGCAGATTGAGAGATTATTATGTGTTGAAGTTCTGCATGATGTCATGTTAGAGTACACTTTTTACTCCTAAAGTGACATCACCCCAAACTTGTACTCACTTTATCTTTATGATTTGGTAAAGCTAAGAATATGTATGGATGGCTACACATCAAGCTATAAATTTCCAGTATAGGCTCCCATTGTACGAAAATCCTATACAATGCGAGATCAGCTTATACTGGAAATGTATAGCTTGATGTGTAGCCGTGTGTACCTAAAATATTTACCTAGGAATCATCCCTATTGTATTGAGAGAGATCCAATAGTCTTGTTCTTTATCGGTTGACTGATTCTATTGAAATTGGTTTTGTAATAATAACTAATTTATTGCCAAAACACAAACATATATTTGTCAATCAGTTAGATTCCCCATTTGATATATATCAGATCAGTATAAATAAATTAATGGAAATTCTACTTCTTTCACAGGCTAAGTTCAGCAGGCCTCATTTACACTTTCTATGGCGAACAGCTTATACAAGATCTTGCACCACAAGGAGAGCTTCTTCTCCCTGAAGACGTAAGAATAATCTTCAAAAAGGTTTACAAGAATTTCATTCAAGAAATAGATGCGATAGACAATGGAGTACCTATGACTGATGGAGAACCGAAATATGAAATACGTACCAATTTAAGCAATCGAGTCGGTCGACTTAATCCGGAATGGAACACTAAACAAGAGGTCAATTCTGATGAAGTATTTAAAAAAGCTATGGCATTGGTCAGTGAAGAATTTCTTCATAATGTCAACTATTTCATCTCAGTATGGTTGCCTGCAAGGGATTATGTAAAGTCTGCTATAGAGAATAGGTTTAAAATTCACAAATCAGGGAATATATTGGAGTTCACGGAGAGATTTCCTTGGAAGGAGCATCTGTTTGATTTGGAAATGGATATGGGAATCGAGCAGGAGGTTAAATATGTGATATTTAATGATAAACCTAATTCTTGGAGAGTGCAGGCTGTTCCCATAAGCCACGCTAGTTTTATAACAAGGTAAATATGTTTTTTTTTAATCTTTCTTTTACTGTGTGTAGTGATGATACCGTTTGAAGGTGGTAAGCACAACCTAGTTTTTTTTAAAAATAAATAATAAATAAATATCCTGGGACATTACTCACACACGGTCATCTGATCCTAAACTTTGCAGAGCTTGTACTATGGAAACCAGATAACTGATATACTACATACTACTTTTTGTTTGTGAATACATACTTAATATACATAATTACACCCAGACTCAGGACATACAGACATGTTCATGCACACAAATGCATATCCTGTGCGGGAATCGAACCCACGACCTGCGGCGCTTTAGGTGGAATCTTTACCAAGTGCGCCAACTGGCCCGTCTATTACTGTTACCGTTTTGATCAACTTCTATAGGCTAGAGCCATTCAGACATAGATTTAAAACATTGTTATTATGTGGAGTCGGCGGCTTATTCCCTATTATATACATAATATTTGAATAATACAGTAAGCTGCTATGTAATATAGTTGAATTTCCAGTCCATTTGTTGAAAATTTTAATCTAGCAATTTTTTTTTTCTACTTTAATCTGCAATCAGTCCCTGTGTCAGTGACTGAGCAGATGTGTTGGGCGTCTTACAATCTAGCAATTGCTTAATTATTATTTTTATACTATGAAGTCGGAAAGAGTGCATCTGTCCTTGACTTGGCCAATCAGAGCGCATTGTCGGCGGTGGGGAATTGGCGGAATATATTTCAACCAATATGGACGTCATTGCGCTTCTTTGGGTTAATTGTTCGATGAGTTGAATTTATCACGGGTTCGTAATACACACAGTTAGTATGTTATTCAATTGACATAAAGTTTATTATGCTATGTACAATTTCGTAGCAAAAATTCGCTTCCCTTCAGTGGCAATATAAATTGAGTCTTACTCACGTGCAGGAACACAACCTAAAATTATTTGGCTGCGGTATTCTATATTTAGAAAAATCGCTATGCTCATTTTTAAGCCATATTGACCTATAGTGACTTATTTTCATTTTTTTTCAGAAAACCCCTCAATAAGAAGTGGTGGGGAGTAAGAGATGACGTCCTCAGTGATGTCGCTGGAATTCCAGATTGCATTTTCTGTCACGGCACCGGATTCATAGGTGGTAATGCCACCAGAAAAGGCGCATTGCAAATGGCCGTGGATAGTTTAGAAGCTAGCGATTGATTCATATTTTTGAGTAATTTAACTGCATAATATTAGGGGCTATTTTAATGTAATTACATTTGATTAGAGGCCAATTTAAACCAAAGTGAAAAATGCACGTTTTTACCAAATTAAGTTGACGAAAAGATACTTACTACTTATCTTTTGCATAAGATCTCACTCAGCATCAGCGTGTTTCTGTTTGATTTGAATTGACTCTTAATCAACTAACGCTTTCAAAAATAGCCCCACAGGTGTATAAATAAATCTGTAATGAAAACATTCAGGCTAATGGTCCATTAGGCATTTTTTGTTGCGCGATTTGCAGTTCTTGCGCCCACTAGGTGATTGGGTTAGTAATATAATGCGTAACTGAAATTGCTTAGTGAACTATCGGCATATTTTTATTTGTCTTACCTTTTAAAACCTATAATTGTTATTTTACATGAAATGCCAAATTCAATTATTGTTCGATATAGTGAGGATCGTAAATATCGAAACTTACTTTCGTGGTTGTCGGTTGTGTCGAATTTATTTACTTCGCAGTTCGTATTCATAAAAGGTGAATTGTTGGGAGTAAATTGTGTAATTTATTGTTGATGAAAAATACAGTCGTAAAAATTTATGGTCTTCAAAGAGTTCTTGGGAATTATCTCTTTTATCTTTGCAATTGTTTATTTTTGTGGGTGAATGAATTGTGACGTTAAATAGCAAAAAATATGTTGGTTTACTCTTCTTGAGATGTTACTCTACATTAAATGCATTCGTTTGTTTAAATGCATTCCTTCTATGTAATGGCCGCTTGTTGAAATATTCAGTTTGGTACTTTTCTATCTCCCAAGTTAGGATTCCGAATCAAAAAGGTATTTTTACCTCGCTAACCCTAATAATGATGTTTGGAAGTTCTCCCGGACAACGTGTTTCCAGAGTCCAGACACATACAACATGGGATTATTCAAGGCCAGAGTGAACAGGCCTTTATCTTATGGGCACGTGCGGGCCACCCTTTCTGCGCTATAGAGGGGAGTGGGCTCTCGTGTTCGCTAGATCTTCCCGGGGGAAGTCTGACTCCTCCCCCCAGCTGCAGCAACCTCGCGGTGTTATCGCACGATGAGTCGTGACCACATCGACTCATCGTCCTCCTTGGGGTCGCTTCTGGGCGCACAGAGCCCCCGCTTTGAATGCCCGCGACCACAAAGGCCCCGTTTAGTCGCCTTTTACGACAGAATCATCAAATTTCTAATTATTATTATTATTATAAGTAGATTTAAACTTGGATACAAGAAATGGCACAGATCAATCTTAAACAGGTATCACAATAAGCCATGTGAACCTACTCAGAAGGTACTGAACATAGTATCACAACCATTGTCTTAATCTTAAAAAATCTAGAAAAATAATAAACATAACAAAATTTGCAAACACGTTAAAACTTAGACAGCACAGTTAACAACTTGAAAGCTGTCAACTGTCAACCTATCCTATATGCAGTTATTCCACTCTTTGAGATGGACAGTTCGCAGTAAATGAATAAAGAGAACAAAAAAGTACTTAGGTACTTAAATCAAAACAAAATCTTTAAAAATACCCTAATTAGTCTTAGGAGTTAAATGAACTAGAAATTACTAATCATCAACATTATCTGGAGGAGTGTCTTTAACATCATTCTTGTAGCTCAGATTTCTGTAAAACTCATTTCTTTGCTCTTAAGATTGACTAAATAGTCAATTATCTTGAGAATTCGGTGTGATTAACCTTCGTTGGCTTCTGCGTCTCTCAAGCAAGTATCTGGTTCAAATTCGGTGATCCGGCGTTGAAGGTCCAAAAAATATGTTGCGTTTATTTCTTATATACTTGAGTTGCCAAGAAGTTAAATAAATGCAGACTTTCATCCAATTTTTTATATTTTTAACAATTAATAATAATAATAATAAGCCTTATTTATTTCCACACACATTATGATATTATACAGTTTAAATGTTTGTTAATTGTGTTAATATATGTAATTCTATAAACTAGTGTTAGTGTGTTAATTTTCTCGGATGTGGATCCCGGCTTGGGTAAAGGCCTCCTCCTTCATCTTCCATACATCTCTATTTTTAGCTAGGGCCATCCAATCATGCCCTGCTTTTGCAACAATATCATCAGCCCACCGTCTAGATGGTCTGCCAACATTTCTTTTCCCTAACGGTCCTCTCCAACGAGTCGTTTTTATAGTCCATCTGTTGTCTGTGAGCCTCGAGATATGACCAGTCCATTGCCATTTTAATTTTAAGGCTTGCGTTAAAGTATCTGTTAATTTCGTTCTTTCTCTGATAATTTCTGCTTTTATTTTGTGTATTTTTCTGATTTTTAATATGCTTCTCTCTATTGCTCTCTGCGTTGTCCTTATTTTAAGTTTTGCTTTCTGTGTGTAGGTCCACGTCTGACAACCATATAGTAAACAAGGTAGAAGACAGGTTTCAATGACAGTTTTTTTCATATTTAATGTATAATCTCCTTTTAATATTTCTTTTAGGGACCAGAATTTATTCCAAGTTGTATTGCATCTCCTTTCTATTTCTTCCTCATTGCTTGATGTACTGAATGATACCTGTTTCCCTAGGTAAATGTACTTATCCACATATTCTATGTAACTACCGTTTGTACTAATGGGATTTTTTTGGCTATTGGTAATTATCTTCGTTTTGGAAGCATTCATCTCTAGCCCTACTCTTGTACTTTCTCGATTAAGTGAGTGTATCATTGCTTCTAATTCTTTAGATGTTTCTGCAAGTATAACTATATCATCCGCGAATCTCAGATGGCTCAAGCAACTGCCTGCTATTTTCAGTCCTTTGGTTTTCCAGTCTTGTTTTTGAAAGACAATTTCTAGGACAGCAATAAAAAGTTTTATTTCGCCTCCTCTGGTTTCGAGCTTTACTCTACTTGTCGTGTTGTTATATATGTATTTTAAGATGTTTATATACCTTCTGTTAATTTTTAGTAATGATAGTGCATTCCAGATAGAATCGTGGCTTATACTATCGGAAGCTTTACTATAGTCTATGAAGGCTATGTATAATGGTCTCCTGAACTCTTTGTACTTCTCCATTACTTAAGATTATTGACGCAAAAAGCTTATATAAACATGCCAATAGACTTAAGGGCCTGTAGTTGCCTATGTCAAGATTTTTTCCTTTTTTATATAATAGTATAATATCCGACGAGCACCATTGTTTAGGTACTTTTAACAATTACAAGAAAGTAAAGTTCGTACATCAAATCGTATATATAGGAGTGAGTGATGACGTTGCGGATTGCAAAAAATGAACAGGAGCCCCACTACGGCGTCTTTGTATATCACGTCATGGCTAGCCAATCACAGGTCGTATTGATGATGCGATACTGTAGCGTCAACAGCACAGTTAACAGCTTGCTGTCAACCTATCCTATATGCAGTAATTCGACTCTTTGAGATGGACAGTTCGTAGTAAATGAATAATGAGAACAAAAAGTACTTAGGTACTCAGGGTCCCTGTCCACAGACCATATGTGGTCTGTAAACGGAAAGCACTACAAGTTCACAGACCATATGTAGTCTGTGCGTCGATACAATTTTGAAGGTTTTTAGAGCCGTGGACGTGGAGAGAACGGCGTTTATTTGATGTGGACGTGACAGGACATATCATATAGAAACCAAAAAGGGTTGGGACATAGAGAACGGACGTCAAATCGGGATATCGGGATCTGAAAAAAATAACCTAAATATAAGAAAACGGAATCTAACTTTACTAAATGTTATTGTTAGGGTTCCCGTAGCCAAATGGCAAAAAACGGAACCCTTATAGATTCGTCATGTCTGTCTGTCCGTGTATGTCACAGCCATTTATTTCCGAAACTATAAGAACTATAATGTTGAAACTTGGTAAGTAGATGTATTCTGTGAACCGCATTAAGATTTTTACACAAAAATAGAAAAAAAACAATAAATTTTGGGGGTTCCCCATACTTAGAACTGAAACTCATTTTTTTTTTTTTCATCAAACCCATAAGTGTGGGGTGTCTATGGATAGGTCTTCAAAAATGATATTGAGGTTTCTAATATCATTTTTTTCTAAACTGAATAGTTTGCGCGAGAGACACTTCCAAAGTGGTAAAATGTGTGTCCCCCCCCCTGTAACTTCTAAAATAAGAGAATGATAAATCTATAAAAAATATATGATGTACATTACGGTGCAAACTTCCACTGAAAATTGGTTTGAACGAGATCTAGTAAGTAGTTTTTTTTTAATAGGTCATAAATTGAAATTAATATCAAATACTCAGGTCTATACTACCATTTACTTATATACCTACAGGTTTGTACGGAACCCTCGGTGCGCGAGTCTGACTCGCACTTGGCCGGTTTTATTTTATTGCTTTTTCATTTACTTTTAGCTAAATCAACAATGGATAGGTAGAAAAAATAAACAAAATATTGAATATGAAAATATTTATTGAAAAAGAAAACAATTATTGAAAAAAATAAAGTTACATGTTCACATGTATTTTTTGGAAACACTGTAGACAATACGGTTTGGTACAAATGTTGCATATTTGCGAAACTCTTTTAGCTTTATTAGTGGCAACTGATGCTGTTTCACCTTTTTTTTTCAAGCATACCACATATGGTCTGCGGACTCATCAGAAATTTTGAGTCAATTTCGTTCTACAGAGTCCACAGACCATATGTGGTATGCTTGAAAAAAATACTTTTCTGATGTCTATTTTTTTTTTTTTTTTTTTTTTTTTATGTCAAGAGGTTGACAAACAGGCAGACGGGCCTCCTGATGGAAAGTGGTCACCGTCGCCTATAGACATTTGCAATACCAGGGGGATTGCCAATGTGTTGCCGACCTTGAAGAGCTCTTTTTACGCCTCTTTTGAAGAACCCCATATCGTAGCGCTGAGGGAAAACCGTAATGGGGAGTTCATTCCACATCCTAATGGTCCGCAGTAGGAACGTCCGACTGAAACGTTGTGTGGACGATCGAGGCGGCTCGAGGACGTGAGGATGAACTCCACATCGCCGGCGAGCAGTGCGATGGTAGAAAGGTGACGATGGCACCAGGTCAAAGAGTTCTTTAGAATATAGTCTATAATATTTTGAAACAAATAGGTATATACCTAAACCCCTAAAACACTGTTTTTTTTACAAAAACACAACTGGACGTGTGAGGGACTTCCACTCTAAAACTTGGACAGGGAACCTGTTAAATCAAAACAAAATCTTTAAAAATACCCTAATAAGTCTTAGGAGTTAAATGAAATAGAAATTACTAATCATCAGAATCATCAACATTATCTGGAGGAGTGTCTTTAACATCATTCTTGCAGCTCAGATTTCTGTAAAACTCATTTCTTTGCTCTTCAGTTTTAAATCATCAATTTATCAAGTATAAAAATACCTGCAACGATATCAATTAAAAAGAATCCTACGGGTAATTTCCATTTTTTTTATACCACTAAGTTGGTATACAAGCTTGCGGCTCGCCTGATGGTAAGCGGTTACCGTAGCTATATGAACGCACAGACAGCATCGCTCACGCGTTACCGATCTTTCCCCCTTCCCCAATGAACTATTGACACCAACCAGCATTAAAACAAGGGCTTGAGTGGCTTTATGTAGAGTGTCCATATCTAAAGAATTGCCAGTGTCAACATATCCATAGTATTTAGATCCAATCCCACTATGTGTCTTTCAATCGCCATTTCATCTAATACTAAATTGCAATGAGGGGATGTTTAAATTGGTTTGTTTTTTGTTTTAATACTTTGAAAGACTAGTCTGTGAATCCTGGTTTACCATTCACCGTATGATACCATTTTGGACTTGGTGTCATACAATGAAATGATGCCCTCGATGTGGCCAACAGCTTCAACATCTCTATCTTGGAATGCCTGTTTATATAACGACTGACCAGTAGAGCCGTCAAATCCCCAGCATCCCTTTATTACACATTTTACACTTTGGGTGTCGTTTTTTATGCAGTAATTGACAAAAACTTCGTCGGTTAATTGTAGTATACGATGAAAGGTGTGCTGGACTAAATTTTTAAGAGGCACAGATGCTTCACTTTCTGATATTTGGATCTGGTCAGGGTAACACGCTTTTTTCGCTTCTTGCACTTTATAATATGGCGGATATATGTCATTGCCGCGATTTTTCATGTCCAAATGAAACGCACTATATGTGTCAACAGATAATTTTCTATCAACTAAAATAGAAAGGGCTTCATCAGGAGTGTATGGTTGGGAGGAAAGCTGTATTTTTTTTTAATATCTGTCGCAGCATTATCGGAAGTGAGGCATAAATTGATTATGGTCTCTTTTGGCCGATGTATTTGACAAAGGATTTTCATTTATTCGAAGGGAACCAATAAACGCCTTTATTTTTTTAGAAGTGGGGTGGGGGTTATCATCTAGCATCTCCTGAAGTTTCTTTTTTGATCTATGTTGTTGAGACCTGCTTAAGGATTTAAATTTTTTAGATTTTGGAGATAGTAAGTAAGAATTACACTTATAAGTATTCCACTAAGCCAGTTGCCGTGTTTTTTGAGAAAATAAGGCTCATTACCCTTACAGCGCTTTAGTAAGTCATAGCTTTTGCTGAGAAACGCTGCCAGTACGCTTTGGACTCTTCATTGGTACGCAATAAAATATATTCGGGGCCAAAATCAAATCGGGGACAAATCTCTTGCTTTTCCCTTGAAGAGTTTAAAAGCTTTCAAGTGAGTTAGAACTTTTTTACCGGAAGAACCGCTTTCACAATCATCTCCCCGCGTATTAGCAAACACCCCCGGAGGTTGAAGAGTGCTGGTTGTAGCGCTATCTACAACTTCATATAACGCCTCTCGCTGACCAGCATGAGGGTTGGCGCCCTCATGCCCTCCACGCATTAAGTCCACTGGTCGGAGCCCAGGTGGACATCCCCCAGCAGGGTGGGTCAGATCCTGCTGAGGCAAAGTGACATCATGAGTCTGGAACGGCTCCATGATGCCTCACCCCCGTTTCTCCATGCTATATGTATCGACTTGGGGTTTCAGCTATTGCCTAGCGAGGGTTGACTCCTTCCCAATTCACATATAGCATTTCATAGAAAACGAAAATATAAAATCTTTTTAGATGTGTCTCTTTTAAGCTACGATGGCAAGTTTTACCTATGTGGTATTTGAGTTCTGCAACTACTGCATCTCGATGCTCTTTTTCGTCTTCTAAGACTATTACTCTAAGAGTGCATTATTAAAATTTATTTCCTAAAAAAGAGCAGTTACTCCGGCTGAAAATTGTTTACCATGAATTTCGTCCACAAAATAAAAGAAATACTTAATTTTTGGTTTAATGTACGTTTTTAGAAATCCCTTAATCGGATCTGAGTTACCTACCGGTAAATGAACTTCTAATGTTCTAATTTTTTGTCTATCTCTGAGATCTTTTACGCTCAAGTACCTAATTTCTATGCCATGTAAAAACTAATTACTTGGGTGGGTTTTGAGTCTATCGCTTTCTGCAAAATTGGAAACGTATCGGTATCTGTATTTTCTTTGGAATGGGCAGTGTCAGTACTAGAGCCAGGTTTTACAGAAGCGGAAGTTTTTTGACGGTAAAGAAAATGGTGAATTCGGTCTATTTCCATCTATTGAGGGGATACTAACTGTTATTTCAGAGTCGGAAGATAAAATGATTGCAGGCAAGGATTGAGGCTGGTTTAAATCATTTGAACATAAATTTACTATTTCGTCTGATATTTCCTTTAAATATCTTTGGAGCCTTTGTTCCCGTCGTCTATATTAACTTTCATTGATAGATTACCATCTGTATCTAAAGCATTTAACAGACAGAGCGTCCGCGTTACAGATCTGTTTCCTCTTTTTATGCACTATTTCATAATAATCTTACATTTCTTGGCATACTGTCTTGTTTTAAAACAAAATTTCATAGACTTTAAACGTCATCTGAACCGAAATCTCCGCCATGTTAGAGTTCGTTTTCTTCGTCCTCGTCGTAAATTTTTATTTACTTTATTTACACAAGCGAATTACGTAGGCTACAGCCGAAAGATGCAAAAAGAAACCAATCAATTTAACTTAATTTATTAATAAAAAAGAATACAATATTCAATTAACTTAATTAGAGGTGTCTAATGGTCGATGTATGTACCAGAAGTAAAGTCTTGGGAACGGATCGTCGGCGCGGTGACGTATTGCTGCATCGGCGGTTCTTTCATCATTGCAGTGCTGTAGGTATTGCGAAATCATCGATGAGTGATTCCTGCTATTACACCGTACTGAGTTGGTGTTGTCAGCGATTCCTTAGCCACACCGTACCGTAACCCCTCCCCCTGTAGAACAGCAACTATTTTTTAACGTTCAGTAGAAATGTTGCTGGATTCAATTCTATATTTTCAGGTTTCACAATTTGCTCATGATCTTCAGGTTTCAGTGTAGGAGATTCGTTTTTCTTACAAATGAATATGTTCTAACGGCGGGCCGCAATGATCATAATTATAACCAATATACTTGATAGTATGAAGTACATGGGTATAGTAGTGTGATACATAGTCTGGTCCGTAACGTGATCTAGTTTTACTGGTGTCTGCATTGATATTTTAGTGTTGCTATCATGCAGGCTCTCTAAATTTATAGAATTCAGTTGAATAAGGCACTTATGAACGTTAAATTGGTACATACAGTTGAATTTACCACCGGTTCGGAATACACTTAAACTGAGAAGAATCCGGCAAGAAACTCGGCAAGGTTTTTTTTGTGTGGAAGATCTTTTCATATTACAGCTTTTTTCCAAATACTAATGATAATAATTATTTCTTTTATATTTAAAAATGTTTTTGCTGAATCGGTTTAAAAATGATTTATGTTAATGTAAGAACAATTTGATGTATATTTTCATTGTAGTTAGATAGACCTCCTGACTGTCCTAAAGGTACACATGCTAGTTAGTAGCATGCTTTTTAGTATGCTCATTAGCATACTTGTTTCGAGCATGTTCTGCACTTTTCTACATTTGCTAGATATAAGCATGCTAGTTTTAAGTATGCTCCTGAAAGAGCAAACACTCCGGTACACATGCCATTTTATAGAGTGCTTTCCGTCAGTTCAAACAAAACCATGGACAATCAAACAGCCATTCGTATGGAGTTGAATAGAATTATTCTTTTGGTGGCGTTGCAATGCGTCCAAAAACTTCTCTCAGATAGAAAGAAAAAAACAAGGAATAGGAAGATTTGGGTCCGTGATTGGCTAAGTAGAAGAGAAAAACTTGGAGCAAGTACTTACTCGATTGTTAGTCGAAATGCGAGAAGAAGATATTAATGGTTACAAAAATCATTTGCGCATGTTACCGCATCAGTTTGACTGGTTACTATCTAAAATTGAAAGCGCTATAAAGAAACAAGATACACACATGCGAAATGCTATTCCACCAAAAGTGAAATTGGAAGTGACATTGAGGTATCTAGCAACTGGAGATTCGTTATACACATTAGAAGCACTTCACAGAGTTGCAAAATCTACGATAGCTCTATTTTTACCTGAAGTGTGCGATGCAATATACAATGCTCTGAAGGATTATATGCGGGTAAGTAAAGTAAACCAGTAATTATTAGTAAGATCAAGTATTTATTGTTTGTTTTAACAAAATTTATATTCTTACTTTAACACGTTTTCCATGCTTTGTTCAACAAATCTTCTTCGGGGACGGTTGAATCTAATTGGGATAACGCGTTAGGAAATGTGTATGTGACTGTGTTTGTGTTTGTACTGGAAGGTATGAAAGTCATTGTTTGTGTATTTGTAGTAGAAGGTGTGTAAGTGACTGCGTTTGTGATTGTATTGGAAGGTATGAAAGTTTGTGTATTTGTAGTAGGTGGGGGTATGAAAGTCATTGTTTTTATATTTGTAGCAGGAGGTGTGTAAGTGACAGGTGTAAAGGGAGACAAATTTGGGTACTGGTATCGGCGTCTTGCTGCAGTCAGAATTTTTTGGATCTCATTTTGTACATCTAATGCCTCGTACAATGGTAGGGCTCGCAATTGCGCTGCAACATTTTGAGCAAAATAATGGAAATAGACTGTGTATTTATAGCAGAAGAAATATTTTCTAAACGAGCGAGCGCACAGGTAATGGGTTCTTCTTGTAAGCTTCTCTTTCTACGTCGTGTTGATGAGCTGTTATTAGATGAACGGGATTGTGATCGATCTTCTGTAGTTGGAGGAGGGGAGGGTGATAGCAAGTTCACCGACTGCGGTGTCAACGAGTTTGAATATGAAACAGCATCACTTGGTTGTGAATCTTGCGATGACTCTTCTCTGTCCTGTATCTGTAAAAATAAACTAAGTTTATAAAATATCAACTACACATATTTATTGTTTTTTTTACAGTTTTATATTATTTGTCGTACTTCTCGGATAGTATTGTTGTCGGACATCCGTAATCCGCATAATAAATTATTTTAATGTTTTAATACGGTTACCAATACCGTTGTTGCAGTACGCATTGGTTTCATTTCTGGACACTTTAAAAATGTACCATGGATTCTTGCTCACATCTTCATAATTTTCGGGATGAACATTGATAAACCTTGTTATTAATAATGATTTAAAAGTAAAATATCGGAAACTTTTTAAGGCGATGATAGCTCAGTGGTAGTGACGTCGGATACCGAGACGAAGGTCCCGGGTTCGAATCCTACAATGAGCTTGAGCTTTCGGTGAAGGAAAACATCGTGAGGAAACCATAGCACGGTGGTAGGGTACTTTGTAGTACCCGTCTGGCTGGCTACCACCCTCAAGTTGAAAATCTGTCGCCAAGCACCTATCGGTGTGTTCCGTCAGCTGCACTTGAGAGCCAGTTCCTTCTAGGCTTTGTGTGCTTACCACCTTCGACCACATCATCACTTACCATAGTGAGATTGTGGTCAAACACAGGCCTATACACAGTAAAAAAAAAAAAAACTTGAGTCAATTCCTCCTGTAGTTTTTTTTTTTTTTTTATATTTTTTGCTTTCAAGGTCCTTTTAAAACTTTAAAAGAGCAATGACCCAGTTTTTGATGGAAGGTACTTTTTACTATGTCGTCATTAAATATTTTAATTCTATTGTCTTTATAACCATGTTCCAAAATTCATGCCCCCCTTAGGTATTACAAAAGAAGGTATAAGTCGAGTCTTGTAAAACCCAGGTTTTAAGATAGCTCTTTTTGTTATATGTCATATTATAACCATGTCTTAAAACCATGTCATATATTTTATGACTATTAAGTGACGAATATATTTAAAACCTAAGTTTCACTAGACTTGACAAAAACCTTCTTTTGTAATAAGGGGGCAAGTGTTTTTGCTGTGACAGCCTTTCGAAGGAGTTTCCCCTTTGCATGTTCATGTAGGGTGCTAGCCAGCACTATTTACACTGTCAAATAAGTCGTCGAAGAAAGAAATAGCTCAAGTACTACATATAAGCATCTGCCCTTACATATCAATAATAGAATAATATATCGAAGGCCTTTCGGATATTTTCAGATTATTATCTAACGTCACCAACACTGAAAAAACTTTCTATCAAAATATAATAAAAAACTAGATATTGTCACTAAAAAATAGTGACAAAAAATAAAAAGAAGAAAAGAAAGGTCCTTAAAGAAAAGATGGACAGTTTGTTTTGAAGATTCATTCCGTTTACGTCGCGCGTAGCTCTACGTCGCGTCCGTCTACGGTGATTCCGCCTACGTCGAGTCTTGCGACGGTGCGTCTGCTCGCTTATGACGTCATAGTGTACAGTAAGCCTACGAAACATATCGTTTTTTTTCAGTTTTATTCAAGAAAATATGTTTTTTTTAGGATTTCTTCACACGGCCATGTGATAATTAATTATTATTCTTATGAAAACAATAATTTGATTCGAAATTCGTTTGTAGCAACCACTAGTGTTCATAAATATTTACTGGAGATATCAGATGTTTACGGAGATACCAAAATCCACTAAGATAGGTACCTACCTATCTGAATTAAAAAGGCCTAGGTAAGAATGCCATAAATAGTTTTTAAATAGGTACTTACGCAGTAGGCCCTACACAATTTGTGTTAACAAATCATATTCAGATACCCAGGCCTGTTAAGCGTGGATGATTCCACCATCACGCCGCAGGTCGTTGGTTCAATTCCCACCCAGGACAAGGCATTTGTGTGCACTGACATGTCTGCTTGTCCTGAGTCATTATGGATATTGTATACAAACGTAAAGTAGTAGGTATATGCAGTATCAGTTATCTGGTTTCCATAGCACAAGCTCTGTTTAATTTGAGATCAGATAGCCGTGTGTGAGGAATGTCCCAGGATCTTATCGTCCATGATACATACGTACAATTTAGCCAAAATTACTGCATGCATTGGAGACTCGAATGTATGAATGACGGATATCAGGAATTCGAAAGAAGAATTATTGTGTAAGTTTATTTTATAAACTTGTTATTATTACATACTAGCTGTCCCGCGTGGTTTCACCCGCATTTTCGGGGGATCGTATGATTTCCCGGGATAAAAAGTATCCTATGGGTTAATCCAGAACATATTCTATCTGTGTGCCAAATTTCATCCAAATCCATTTAGTAGTTTTTGCGTGAAAGAGTAACAAACAAACATGTATACTCACAAACTTTCGCATTTATACTATTAGTAGGATTATTCTGATGTTATTTGCAAACATAGCTATGACGCGGAGTGGTACTGCTGAGGAAAAATCGTTGGAGCAAGGGATAACAAAAACGCATTCTCTCGGCGCCGCGGCGGCGACACTGTAGGTTGTTAAGAGTTTGTTAATAATCATTACTTCAAGTAGGTAGTAAGTATCTAAAATGTGTAAAGAAAGTTTAATCATTTCCGTATTTATAAAAAAAAAGTATTTCTTCACGCTCATTATCTTCGAAGTGGTACACAGAAGTTTGAAAACACATTTCACACTTACGTTGACCTAAAACACAAAAAACCACAATGTCATTATCAATCCTCAGAACAATACTTCTAAGTTATTAAATTAACTAAAGAAAAAAAAATGGGTTTAAAGCATGAATACCTCGGGAACGCGGGTGAAATCGTGTAACATAATCTAGTCATACATTAACCCTAAATAAAATAAAATCTTTATTTTTGGGTTCCGTTCCCAAAGGGTGCCAACGGGATCCTATTATACGATACTAAGCCTCCGTTATCTATCTGTCTGTCTGTCTGTCTAACTGTCAGTGGGCTGTAGTATCTCATGACAGTAATAGATAGACGGTTGAAATTTTCACATGTGTATTTCTATTGCGCTATAATTTCTAATAATAAAAACATTAATCCCTCGGAAACACGGACGAAGCCGCGTGGCAGAATCTAGTAATACGTTAACCCTAAATAAAAAATAAAATTTCTTCATTTTTTGCGTTTCTAACCGAAAGGGATCCTATTACGAAGCCTCCGCTGTCCGTCCGTCCGTCTGTCAGTTGGCTGTATCTCATAAAGGTAGACATAAGGTTGACATTTATACAGACTGAGTATTTCTTTTGCCGCTAAAACAACAAATAATAAAAATGAAATACAAGAAAAGTTTGTAAGGAACACTTCGTGTGCGGGTCCGACTCGCACTTGGCCAGTTTCGTCTAGTTTTAATTTTTTTTAATATTTTTGTTTAAATTGTGAAATATTACGGGCGCGATTGCGGCACTTAAGTCGTGTTTCACTTATGTACACGCTCCGTTATATTTTGCGATTTTGTTTGCTTGAAATACATTTAGAAATATTGTGCTACACTTTCTTATAAGGCGATGCTCCATCCTGATATTCGTATAATAAATATCTCTTTACATCCTTGGGTGGGATACATCCATATAGTGATGACTCACCTATGTTTTGTTATTTTTGTCATCATCAATGCAGTTCCTATTATCATGATCGTGAATGTTTTGAAAATTGGTTAGCTACTTACAATATTCTCGATCGGTAGTAATAGTACCTATAATTTAAATCAATAATTATTTCCTGAATTTTCTGATCGGTTGAATTCACTAAAATGTCACGATAAAGAATTGTCAACACGACAAATAGTTTATTTATTGATGGCCAGCATATTAAGACTTTTTAGTAAGTTCACAAACCTTCATGATATTTTGAATAGGTCGGTGCACCGTAGGTATTGTTTATAGGCTGTGTTTATAGGTAAGAATCTGTGGTAAGAATAGCGTACTGGGGAATAAGGGACCACGTACATGAGCTACTTTTTGAAGCCGCGATAATCGCGGCGAGCTTTGTCAGCGATTTTGTGAGCGACTCACGGCGACCGTAACTTTGTCGCTGGCTATCGCGGAAATGCACCTTAGGGATGGGCAAATGAAAAAAACATATCGTATCGATATTTTTTAAAGATATTGATATAATATATGATATTTTCTTAAACGTACGTATTTATGTATGTAATTGTATTTATATATGTAATGTAATGTAAATTTATTTACCTACCTATTTTTGTCATAAAAGTATACACCACCGTCTAATAACGTGTCTAAAAGAGTAAGTGTCGCTGGGTAGTGGGTAGTGTGCGTTAGTTAGTACATTAAAATTTCCGAACGTTTCATTTTACAGCGATAATCGCCGCGCCCGCGGCAGCGATTTTACTAGTGAGCGACTTTTTGTAGCTCGTGTGAGTTTCAGTATTGAACTCTGAATGTTCTATATTGAGCTTCAAAATAATCGCTCAGCGTTTATCGCTCGTATGCGGGCGTTATCCTTTAATTGTTACAAAAAAATTGTATTGTGTAAAGGACAATGGGCAAATGGCCTATTGGCGGGCAGCAAAAAAGTTTATTTTCCGTTAGGCATCAATACCTAGATATATACCGGGGTTTCGGATGGGTATAATGGTGCATCCATGCTACACGAACCGTGCACGAGCCTTTTCAGCTTACTGTGTCGGCGTACTATGTCTTTTTTTTAGCACATCCGTTATCAGCTACTCCCACGCCCGCCGCTTCTTGAGCAGCTGACGGTCGGTTCACTTATCTATACTAATATTATAAAGAGGAAAGATTTGATTGTTTGTTTGTTTGCATTGAATAGGATCCGAAAGTACTGAACCGATTTGAAAAATTCTTTCACTGTTGAAAAGCTACACTATCCCCGGGTGACATAGGCTATATTATATTTTCAAAAAAATGAGGGATCCTTACTAAAACTCCAATAATGTAACCCTAGGTGTAAAAAAAATTACCTAAAATATTCATTACATCGCGTGCGCTGCGAAAACTATTGATGATGTGCCCGCATAGTTCTAGTGTAGGGTAGGGTAAGGTAGGGTAAGGTAGGGTGGGGTAGGGCAGGGTAGGGTAGCATCACGCGAAAGAAGTCGCGCCGGGCAGCTAGTTAGTCATATAAGATCAACTATCCGTGTCAACGTCAGCCGGCATACGCTACCTCCCGGACTAGCCACGCGAACGAATGACGTCAATAGTTCGCGCGATTTGCTGACAAAAACGTTACAGAATAGCAAAGCAGAATGCTCATTGTCCTTCTAATCTACATAAAATATGTCTAGTACATAATCTTGACATGAATGACTTTAGGGTTTATCCACGCTGCGCATGGCGGAGGAGGGCGCGCGCGATTTTGAATTTTGACACGCGTTACTTGCACTGCAAAACCTTAGACTAGATATAATAAATACAAAAACGCGATTAAAGCCCAGCCGGTAGTCGCTGGCGAATATCGATAATGTTACAATAGGAAACCCTATTACGCTCTTCAGTCTGTATTTACGGGCCATCTGCTAAAGTGCGGATGAAACTCTAGACTCAATTCATGAACCTATGTATAAGGTCTACCTACAGGTAATTATAGCATTACGTTCGCAGTGCGTTATGTTGTATCTTACGCGTGTCTATTTTTTTTTTTTATCTTTATTAAATAATTATGGAGGGTTTGATCAGACATGATCATGCCACCCTCATAGGCACTCTTAATAACGCTATCGTCTTCGCTTAATGGCAATTTGAACAATTTTATAAAGCATTCTGGCTTCCTCCGATTGAGTATGAGCCAGGATACTATTACATTTCCCGAGTTCTTCAATATAAATACCATTCTGTCTTAGAACTAACCTCTCTGCTTCGTTCCGTACACACTCCACCATAATGTGATACACATCCTCTATAACATTACGCGTGTCTATAAGGTCAGGCGGGGCAAGCGCGCCGACGGGGTAAGCGCACCTACCATAAAAATTTCGAAAACTACAGATATAATACAACTATCGACATCTTACATCCATACAACAAACTAAAACATAGTTCACTTCACAATCACAGATGCCTCTGTTCACCATAACTTGATATATCCGCCATTTTAATTTTAGTGTCATTTAAACCTGTTAGCAGAGATGAGCACGTGTTACTAATCCCCATATATCTTAAAATATTTTACGTGTTACGGCAAACCAATGAGGTGAGTACAGAATTTAGTTGTTTTCCTTTAAGGCTATGTTTATATTTTAGACTTAGATAGTGAAATTAATAGTTTTTTGTAGAATTTAACATCTTAACCGCAAAATAGTCAAGTGAGTGAGCCTAAGTTTTTAGTAGTATGGCGCACTTCCCCCGAGCCAGAAGTCGTCAACTTTTATGATTAAGACATTTTTTTACTCGACGGCCTCTGAATAAGGGTCATGTTTTTCTGTATTGAGAAGATACTGTGCTTAAGGTCTTTGTGATGAGAAGGCGTTGGGTCTATAAACTATTTTTGCAGAATGTTCGTACTTATAAAAAAAAACCGATATGGTCTAGCTAGAGAAACTTTATGTCAAGCTGATGCTGTCCGATCAGGCCTATCTGGATATGAAGCAGCGCAAACTTATGGTATACCTCGTAAAACTACTTAAGCCTAATAAAGACTGAAACGTTTTCTACTTTACCATGTTAGTTCTTGCGTGCCATCTACTAGATTACTAAGTATTTACGTCCTATCACGTCAAAGGAAGAATTGTTACCTACTTTTCTATTATTTAAATAAAGTTTAATTTTGTTAATGAGGAGGCACACTGACAATTTATCCCGCTAGGTGTCGTATAGTCGCTGGTGCCGTCTATCTGTCAAACATCATACATTTTTTACGTATTCGTTATCAAATAAGTTATTCAATAATTATAATACCTTTCTGTAGTGAATTTTAATGCAACAATAAAGGTTTACACCAAATGAAAAGAAAAAAGCTGTGGATTATTAAAAAAAATGGACACCAAGCTCATAGGAAGATTATGTAGTTATCACTTCAAACCTAACGATTTTATTATAAAAGCCGGTTACTGGTTGGTTTAATTAATTGAAACTCATGAAAATCCATCAATTCAATATCAATGACATTTACCAGTGAGGGTGGCTCCATCTGAGATTAGCTTTGCCCCATTAAAGATATCTATTATTCCAGCCAAACCTGTTTTTTTTAATTTGAATTCAGTTTTTTTAATTTCTATAAAAAATAAACAGCATTAAAGGTTTAAAACCCCTGATTACTAGTCTATGGTGCACTTGCCCCAAATTTGTTATGGAAGCTGCAGTAGCCTATAGGACCAGTAAATTAAAAAGAAGCCAAGAGTAATGCGCTTATTTGAATAAGTTCTAATATGTAAATTATCTGTTTTTCTGGTAACGTACGATTCTAGTGTTTTTTGTATAGGCGCACTTGCCCCTGGAAACAGGGCAAGTGCGCCTATCCATGTTTCCCAATTTAATAGAAAATATCGTAAAAATATTGATAGATTTGACTGAATTGACGTTTCTTGCAGCTACAATATTCCAAATATTGTCAATTTAATAAATGTTCAGTCATAAGTCAGCGTTCAAAAGAAATATTTTGCATCGAAATCATCTATGCAAAAAGTATGGCGCCCTTGCCCCACCTGACCTTAGTGCGTAAACAAATCGCCGTGTGAATAGGCCCTTAGAAAAAGAAAGTGATGTTTCATAATATTTTCATAAAAGACATAATAACTTGCACACCAAATTTCATTAAAATCATTATAATACGATTATATTAAATAATACTAGCTGTCCCCCGCGGTTTTACCCGCGTTCCTGGGATAAAAAGTAGCCTATGGTATGGAAAGGGACATAGGTTTATTTACACTTATTGAGGCGTGAAGGGGTAACAAACAAACTCACTTTCGCGTTTATAATATCAGTTAGGATGATTGCAGCGCCACCTACCGGGACCAATTGTGAACCTAAAAACTCAAGGGGCCCACTCAACTCTCTCAAACTCTCAAAAAAAACATTAAAAAATCCTATAATCCGATTGCAGCGCCACCTACCGGGTCCAAATATAAATCAAAACAATCAAGCGACCCATCCGAACTCACACAAAAAAAAACCTATAATCCGATTGCAGCGCCATCTACCGGGTCCAATTGAGAATCTAAAAATTAAGTACATAAGATACCTCTCAAAGGTTTTGATAACCCAATCCATTATTACATGATAAATATGTAGCTGGATAAGCCATGCCTACTCTCTCGCAGAGCCAGTATAAAAAAAATATAAGTAGGTACCTACATAATGATGATATGTTTTAGAAATTAAAAGAAAATACACTTTTTTCGTTTTTGATATTATTTTTTAGAAATAACTGTACTTTTATGTCAAATCGCGATTTGACACGCACCGTAGGAAGACTCGACGTAGGCGGAATCACCGTAGAAGGAACGCGACGTAGAGCTACGCGCGACGTAAACGGAATAACTCGTTTTGAAGATCCTGCCACCGGAATACATGAACTTTCTATTAATGTATTTTTAGAATATAATTATTAGAAAGTTCAGGAATATAATGATGACTACAAAGATGTTTCCGATAACTATTTAACTTTAAACTAAACGAACGATAACAGCCATAATTAATACAAAGATACAACGTTAAGTACTCTCCGCCATGCCTCAACGAGAAATGATTGAAAAGATCCGTGATATTACTTAGATTTTTGTAACATAAAAAACATTTAAGCATGCTTATAGAAATAGTTCGTATATAATAATAATAATAATTCGTTTATTATCAGGCTACTAGGGCCCATAGATATATACCTTACAAACTAACATAAATATTATAATAAAACACTTTTTGTTAATATAAACACTTAAGCCTACGTTAGTAAACACTAAAAGCACTATGTCTCAGCGCGAACGTGTGGTACTTGTCCGCGAAACCGACGGAAAACCACGTCCTGCGGCCAAAAGTCCTCTTCCATGACGAGGTGCAGAATACATGTTGGAACTCGCACCACGAACGCCTTAAAGTTGACGTTGCGGCTCGATTCCAGCAGCTGCACCCTCGGCGTGTACTTGATCTTTTGGCGGACTTACTCCACGATGTCCTCCGTCTTAGTGGTGTAGTGAAGGCGGGAGATGTACACCGGAGTGTTCGGCTTCGCGGCACGTATGGTTGAGTTGGACTCAACCGGTCGCGTGCCGCAACGGTTCTTTTTGGCTGTCCGGCGCTTTCTTTGCACCTTCACGAAACCGTCATCATCAGCCGTTTCAGGCGTGGGCTTCATAGAAGGCGCTAAAGCTGTAGATACAGGCGGCGCCGGCGGGTCAGCGGATCGAGCTTTTGATGAACTAATTGAACTGATCAGGCAAGATATTTCATGCTCTGAAACGCATTTGAGGCCAAGCGTGTCACCGGAAGAGAAACTCGTAATAACTTTGAGGTAAGATTTATTTATTGTTCTTCAAAATCAGCATAAATATTTTCTATAATTGTAGAGGACTGAGAGCCAGAACTAAATTGCGATGGTAACGGTGACGGTGCCGGAACAGGAGGAGATGATCCAGATGTAGTAAAATATCCTTGCGGGCTTGTATACTGTTGTCCTTGCCAATACGTAGGTGTGATCTGCTGAGTATTGTAGCGAACAGGGGGTGGTAAGCTTTGTCCTTTTTGTATCACTTGAAGTAATTCAATTTTGGTTGCTAAACGCCTATTTTCTCGTACTTTTTTGAGTTCTTTATAACAAAACAAAAGAGTTTGTCGTCATCTTGCTTGGTAATACTATTTTCTTGAAGTTCATTCTGAAAATGTTTTCGTGACTCGATACTTTTTTCTCTTAAAACAGCTATTTTTTCTTCTGGCACTTGTGTTTTCTTACGTTTAGGGGGACGTATTTCAGTGGCTTCGGTTGCATTGGCGTTTAGTTGACTTGTCTCCTCACTTTGCCTTTCATTCTGTTCTTCAATATTAGTTGTAGTGTCTTTATTACTTACACTATTCTGCAGGAAAGATAATCTTGAAAAATACATATATCGGGCTCCTTTACGAGCACCTGAACCAGAAGGAGTTGTTTTTTCTTTTTTGTATTCTTTATTGTAGCAATCTCGTATGTTTTTCCATTTTTTTTGGAGTTGTGTACCTAAAAATAATAACATTATTAATAATATTCTTGTTTCAGATATCTTGGTACGGGTTGTTCATTTGGAGAACTAAGCTACAATTATCGCCTAGGAAAATCGACGATTACTGGAATTGTCCGCGAAGTATGTAAATCATTGTGGAATAAGTTGGTAAACATAGTCATGCCCGAAGCGACTGAAGATATCTGGAAGACAATAGCACGAGACTTTGAGAGATATGCAAATTTTCCAAATTGCATTGGTGCTATAGACGGCAAGCATATCCGAGTTATAAAGCCTGTTGATTCGGGTTCTTTGTATCATAACTATAAACATTTCTTTTCCATAGTGCTCTTAGCACTTTGCGACGCCAACTATTGCTTTACTTATGTTGATATTGGGGCTTATGGCAAAAGCAGTGATTCTGCTATATTTAAAAATTCGGTTTTTTATAAACGCCTGACAGAAAAATCATTAAATATACCAACACCTAAACCAATATCTAATGTAGACCTAACACCAATGCCTTATGTTATAGTTGGAGATGAAGCCTTCGGCTTAGCAGAAAATTTAATGCGCCCATATTCAGGCAAATGTTTACCATATGAAAAAAGGATTTTTAACTATAGGTTATCGAGAGCCCGACGTAATATTGAGTGCACTTTTGGTATTTTGGCGAACAAATGGCGCATCTTTCATAGGCCTATAAATGTAAACATAGATTTTGCCGAAGACATAATAAAAGCCTCTTGTGTTCTACATAACTATGTGCGGACTAGAGATGGTCTAAAATTTAAAGATAATTTATATAATGCACCCATGACTAATCTCAATACCTTGCATGCGGGAAGAGGGACACCGTCATCTTTGAATATCAGAGATAAATTCGCTCATTACTTTGTGAACGATGGGCGTGTTCCATGGCAAGACACAAAGATATAGCTGCAACTAACATACCGTACTTGTAATGTTTAGGTACATAACTAAATGTAAACAAACGAAATATGGTAATACCGTTGTGACCTTCATTTGAAAAATGCTCGAAATGTCTGCATAAAACAGCCGAAGTTTGTTTATATTTATTTAAGTACCTAAAGTATACGGAGAGTATAATAAACGCTTCATAACAATAATTATAACATAATTCTGTCAATTATTTTTTGGTGAATAAAACTACTTACTTAAAATATTCTTTTTTTCCACCGTGTCTTCGCAATTTCCAAATATCTCCACCAACTCTTGCCAAGCTCGGTTCTTGATAATTTTATTTGAGTAATCATCACACTGAATGTCCCATATTGCAGGTCTCTTCTCCACCTCATCAATAAATACTTCAGTGTCGAAACGATCCATGGCGAACTCACGAGCAGTGACGTGCTCACCGCGCGGTATCCGCAACGCAACTGAACGCGAAGTAAAGACTCCATAGTAATAGAAACGCGCGGGAGCAGCGCGATTCTATTTTAGCGCGGTTAGGTTGCGGTAACGGCGCGGCTTGATTAACCGCGTGGTTATGTCTGAACGATTACTTTATAACTCATACAAATAAGACCCGCGCGATTTCCATGCGATTCTGAAATCGTGTTGCGGTTCACGCCGTCACAGTGTTTCGTCTAGAACAAGCTAGGTGGACAAAAGTCATTGTTAGATTTACGGAAATGGTTAATTATCTGATATTAATAATACCCCTAAACCTCCGATTCCATTTTTTTTTACCTTTAACATTCCACAGTGTTGAGTAATCGGTGGTCAAAGATAACTAATGAGTTAAATGTACCGATCAGTTCAGGTGAGTTGCATTTTAGCGACACTTTCGACAACATCTCATTGTGGCAGTTAGTAATTTGGTGAAAGTTTTAGTGATGGATCTAAATTATCAAGGTATGTACTTTACTTTTTTAATCATTTAAAGTTGGTGAATCAGTTATTTTATAATGTAGGATTGTTACGATTATATACGGAAAAGTAAGTATAAAGAAAAGTTAAAATTTTCCTTAACTTTCAACTTTCAAAGACTGTGAAATACATGTACACACGTGTACACACGCTAGATTTTTTATATATTATAACTGCATATGTTCTCTTTATAATAATGTACATTTTATCCAGCACATTTGAGTCTAACTATTTTTTTTTATTTTTCTTGCAGAGCGCATGCACTCGATGAGTAAAATTGAGTTTTTCGAAGAATGGCTCAAACACGAAAAAAATGACCGGAACGCTAGTCTTTATGACTTTGTTTCATCAAAATTTGATTTTCGTGGTATCACTGAAGAATCTAAGAGGCAAATCAAGATGAAATTGGCCATTTATTCTTCGAGATTTGCTACCAAATGGACTTCAGCGAGTAAATCAAAGGAACGTTGTTTGACTACAATTAAAAGCTGATTGGAAGGCGAGCATATTCAGTTCCACGTTCAGTATAGTCAACCACAACCTTCTACATCAGCTGACAATACTACTTTAATGGGAAGACCTCGGAAAGATTTTCTAGAGTTATCGTTTAAATCGAAAAAACTTCGAATTGATGATCTTGTTCAAATGCGTAGTGTAGAAGAATTAACGACTGCTGCAGAAGTAGCTGCGCGTTCGACGGGAAATAGAAATATTGCTAAAAACATTAGAAATATAAGTGAAAGTCCTGAATCAGTAAATAATACTAGTTCTGTGCAGAGTGCTAGACAATTAAGTGGTGATGAAGCATTAGCTTATTATATAGATTCCAAATCTACGACACACTCATACAAGCAAACTAGGAAGTGGTCTATGAAGGCAGGACATCACGTGTTTCCGTCATATCACTCTTTGATTAAATCAAAAATAGCTCTTTGATTAAATCAAAAATGGCCTGCTATCCTTCGGAGCAGCACATTGTTATTACTCAAACTCGTGCTGAAATTAATCAATTAATTAATTGCACGCCTTTTCTAAAAATATGTTGAACATAATATGTACCATACGATCACTATAATGAACCATATTTTATGCAAATAGAGAAATTTGAATTTAAATCTTCAAGCTGTGTTAGATAAAACTGTTGAGCGCTTAAATTAACTGGACTATGACATGTCTGATTCATCGGAGGATTCGGAAGACGAGGCGTAGTTGATATTTATTAGTTTAATTTTAAGTTTAATTTGTTATTTATTAGTTTAATTTAAGTTTAAGTAGGTACGTAACTATGTTTTAACTAATAGTCTGCTTACTATAATTTTACAAAATAAATATTCGTATTAATCTTGCGTTTTTTTTTGTCTCAATCAAATCATTTTATCACCAGCTATTTTAATTTTCCTTTAATTTTTGTAAAATGAGGCGAATCACTTATCGACAACCCTGTTTTCGTGTTATAATTAAACAGTGAATACTAGTAAAGAATCATTGCGAGATTCATACATTTGTCCAAAAAAAATGATTATTTATAGGATTTTAAATGTCTTCTAATGTTTAGAGTACTTTACCAGTAATATATTGATATATTTATTATATTTTTTAAATCCCGCATAATTATTTCATAATGAAAAATGTTACATTTACGGACGAATCCAATCAAGTTTATAATTAGATATATGAGTCTTTGATTAGCTTGTTGTATAGTTAATTGATTATTACCTCGGATTAAAGAATGTGGCATATTACCACTCTTCTCTAGTAATGTAATTGAATCCCTAAAACCTCTGAAAAAGTTTGTTACTCTTTCATCATTAAAAAGGGACAACATTATTCCGGCATCTGAGGTAGTTGCTTTATATGGACCCAGACAGTCCAGAATGTATCCATCACATAAAACAACCATCATAGGCTTAAGTAGGTTTCTATACTTATGCAAAGAACACGAGTCTTTTTTAGGGTTCCGTAGCCAAATGGCAAAAAACGGAACCCTTATAGATTCGTCATGTCTGTCTGTCCGTGTATGTCACAGCCATTTATTTCAGAAACTATAAGAACTATAATGTTGAAACTTGGTAAGTAGATGTATTCTATGAACCGCATTAAGATTTTCACACAAAAATAGAAAAAAAACAATAAATTTTGGGGGTTCCCCATACTTAGAACTGAAACTAAAAAAATTTTTTTTCATCAAACCCATAAGTGTGGGGTGTCTATGGATAGGTCTTCAAAAATGATATTGAGGTTTCTAATATCATTTTTTTCTAAACTGAATAGTTTGCGCGAGAGACACTTCCAAAGTGGTAAAATGTGTGTCCCCCCCCTGTAACTTCTAAAATAAGAGAATGATAAATCTATAAAAAATATATGATGTACATTACGGTGCAAACTTCCACTGAAAATTGGTTTGAACGAGATCTAGTAAGTAGTTTTTTTTTAATAGGTCATAAATTGAAATTAATATCAAATACTCAGGTCAGGTCTATACTACCATTTACTTATTTTTTATTGTTAATAATAGTTGTACGGAACCCTCGGTGCGCGAGTCTGACTCGCACTTGGCCGGTTTATTAAAGCTGTAATTGCTATTTTTATGGCCATAGGAATTAATAAATTATGTGATAACATCTGTTGTCTTGTAATATGGGATTGACCTTAAATATCTAGGAACAAAGGCTGGTCTGCTTAAGTTTGCTATTTATTTACTTATTAAATATTTATTCAGTCTACTTTGTAATTTTGCCGCCGCGCCGGGGCACGCAATTGTTTTCAGTGCGATTAGAATGTAAATATTATGTAATGAATCTAAGCTTGTTTTGAAAAGAGTAATTGCTGAGTTTATTGCCAGCTCTTCTCAGCAAATGCAACCTTCCGAACCGGTATTAGAGTATTAGAGGCAGACTTTTCATAAGTGCCTGCGAAAGTCTATTTGAATAAATGATTTTGAATTTTGAACTCCTTTGTCATGATTTTCCTGACAATATTCATGTAGCCCTCCAGGCGTACACCTCGGAACATTCATGAGGCTTGCTATTCTTTCATCAGAATCACCATTCACAATTCAATATATTTAATTAAAAGTGCAGCTAAACCTGTCTTCATATTTTCTTGACCAAGTTGTGGCACCTCGTTCAATAAACTACAATGTCATATTATTTAGCTATTTATCAATAGTATAACATTTTCAATTATATCTCCTCTATCATACCTACTTAGATCTGGAGTGTTGGGCCACCGAAACGTATTTCCTCTCAATAGAACCATTGTACTTATTTCATTCAGGTAAGTATGTATTTTTTTAATAAGATTAAATGAAAAATGACAAGAGATTTGCAGGAAATTATTTATTAGATCATCATCTACATTGGTACCTAATATTTTTTTTTTAAATTGTGCCGGGGCAACATCTATAATGTGTTGGTTACCCTGTCCTCCTACAGGGTGACTTAAGAGTTCATAGCAATGAACAACCACATCCAAAACAATCATTTTTAATTACCCACAGTTACTGTATCCTTTGAATCTGTGGTAGCTGTGGGGGTTCTGTCTTGGAATAATGTTTGACAAGCCCCACACATTGTAATTTGCGGTTACCTGTAAAGAAAAAAAATATACATTTTAGTATTTGTTACAGCTGTAAGTAAGTATTAGCAATGGCAAATGATAAACCAATGAAAGTAGTGAAAATTTGATTATTAAGGAAAAATAATTTAAAATAGAAGTAAACACTTACCACTTGTATTGCGACTTGTTGTTGTATTTGTTTATGAACGGCACTGTTATGAATGACCGTGTATAGAACTCCGACTAATTTAAGTTACTGGCAACATGGGTTATTTTTTGGTAGGGAAAACACCGATGAAGATCGTTTAAGCTTATGTTATTCTAGAAAAAAATGCGAAAAGGTTTACGAAAAAATATACGAAGATCCAAAAGATTCTGGTTTTATATATCCTGCAATTAATAGAAAAACGAAACAGTGGTGATCTGCTCAAGAGCATTTTCCACATAGTGGCGACCGTGCTATTGCAAATTGCAACACAGTAAACCAAAAGAAAAAAGATGGATCTAAAAAGATGGACGCGTGAGCGCGATCAATTACGACGTATTTAACCGACACGAAATTACTGCCAATACAGAAGTCGATTTAGAATTCTAGAGTATAAAAATGGAACAGATGTTACTACTGGACAAATCAATCCAAGATGTGATGCTCAGCTCTGAAGACTATGGACCCGGCAAACTACGAGAAAGAGAGTGACGAAAGCGACAAATATCGGCGTAAGTGGCTGCAGATGAAGTCCAAGCTTAAGATCAACGAAGAAAGGGATGATTGTAATAAAAATTAAAACAAACACAATCTGAACCTTCCCAAATTGGAGATAAGGAAGTTCGATGATAATCCTAAATCTTGGCTAGCATTTTGGGGTCAATTTAAGAAAATCCACGATAATAAATCCGTGGATGCAGAAACGAAATTCCAATATTTTAAAAAATATATGATGTACATTACGATGCAAACTTGCACCGAAAATTGGTTTGAACGAGATCTAGTAAGTAGTTTTTTTTAATACGTCATAAATTGAAATTCATATCAAATACTCAGGTCTATACTACCATTTACTTATATACCTACAGGTTTGTACGGAACCCTCGGTGCGCGAGTCTGACTCGCACTTGGCTGGTTTTTTTTTTGTGAACACACCGATGAAGAACGTTTAGCTTTTGTTATTCTAGAAAAATTTACGAAAAGGTTTACGAAAAAATATACGAAGATCCAAAAGATTCTGGTTTTATTTATCCTGTAATTAATAGAAAAACGAAACAGTGGTGATCTGCTCAAGAGCATTTCCCACAGGCACTATTGCTTCAAATATGACAGTGTTCTCTTACTAAATGAATACCACAATTGGCACATCACAATAGATTACTTGTTGCTGGAGTAGCCCTTGAAGAAGATGGCGTTGAGGATTGCATGGCTGTATGACCAGCTCTTTGCCTTCAACTGTGATGAATCTGCTCGTTTTCCAACACGATGAAACCACCAGCAGTTCCACAATTGATATAAAAATAAGCATACTTTCCATGTCGTAAATTCGTTTTTCATTATAAACCGAGTAAGTAAAATAAATATTATCAAAATAAACCAATAGAATTGGAAAACAACATAATATAGGTATATAAATCGAGATTATAGTAAGACAATTGACATGACATAAGAAAGAATTAGGGATGTTCCTCGACTAAGGTTGCATTCCGAATTGTGCTGTAATCGGTTTGAGTGTAACCGAATTAGTCGTTATAAAATATAATCAATCGGTTTTTTTATTTAGTCGATTAATCATATATCAACACTTCCCGTATTATTTTCTTATCATGCCCATTCAACATTTCTATACAAATAGCAATTAAAGATTACAAATACATTACATTACGTTTTTAGTCCTCTTATGACACTACTCTTTAGCCTCTTATCACTTATGAGCACTTCGGTTATCATTATACAAAACATCTTCTTAGTTCTTATGCAAAATGTCTGATATAAAATTCTTAATGAAACTCAAATCTTTACAAACATCACTAATTGCTAGTTACTCAGCCTCTGTGCTAGAGAGAGCTACACATCGTTGTTAGTTAGTACTATTGCCTAATTTAATTACAAAGCCAGTGGTGTGGCGTGTAAATAGCCACACCAATACGGTGGATTACACCAAATAGATATTAAAATGCAAATCGATGCAGTATATGAGATACCTTATCAATTAATCATAATGGGCACTCACTCACCTGCAGGACCATGTGTACATGTGTAGGCTCTCAATTCCAGCATGTGTCTATAATTATTTTCCAGTTTATTTTTATCGCTTCATAATCCAAGACAAGTAAAAAGAATAAGTCAAAATTGACGGGAGCGCGGTTTCTTCTTCTTCAGACACTTTTAGGAACGACTCTTGTGGCCAGCACGTCTTGCAGGCATAATCCCACAGATTAATGAGCGCGAGGTTATTAATTATAGATACCTCATATACTTTCCATGCATCAAATAATCTCCAAATAGATCATCCTTATGCGCCTAACCATACTGCCCGCCTTGAAAGTTCGCAGAAGTTACAAAACAAAAAATAAATTACAAGCATAATCATTACAACATAACATGGTATAGGTACAACATAACAGGTTATATTAAAACTAACAGAATGTCAAAGCTTCATGGCTAAGTCCTAAACAACCCAACTTACAGTTAATTATAAATAATACAGAAAAATTATTGAGTAGGAATATGATATAATTTTACAATAGGACGCTTAAAGATCTCGAATCTAATTCTCACCGTCGCTACTCGAATAATTCCGCCCGACCCGGGATGAACCTCCGTTATTACACCTAAAGGCCAATGTGACGGGGTAACGTACGAATCCATGTTGGGCCTTTCCACCATAAATTATGTGAAGCGAGTTGAGAGGGAAGCAACGTGCTTTATAAGAGTCCTGAACTAACCGTATTAGCTTGGACATCAAGGTTGCAGCACATAATTCCAAACATGCGAGATTAAGATCAAACTTTTATCCACAAAAGATTTGTGGATAAATCTGGCACGAGCATTGTATCAGTGGCAACTGTATGATTATTAAATAAAAAAAAAACCCTACCCCACTACTAGACAACTTGTCATTATTAGCAATAGACACCTCTCTCTTATAGGGCTTAAACACGGAACATTAAAAACAATGGAACTGCGAAATGCCAAAATATGTATCACAACCGCTGTCGCCATAATTCACACAAATAAATAGATATTCATATATTGTACACCAATAAACAAGTCAGTTGGCGCAGTTGGTTAAGGTTCAACTTACGCGCCGCAGGTCGTGGGTTCGATTCCCACACAGGACATGCATTTGTGTGCATGAACATGTCTGTATGTCCTGAGTCTGGGTGTAATTATGTATATTAAGTATGTATTTACAAACAAAAAGTAGTATATGTATTATATCAGTTATCTGGTTTCCATAGTACAAGCTCTGCTTAGTTTGGGATCAGATGACCGTGTGTGAGAAATGTCCCAGGATATTTATTATTATTATTATTATTTATTTGATTAGTCGTTTCTAGTTTAGACAATATTAGCTCAAGACTCACATATCGTCCATTCAAAAATATATCTTCACTCTCTAAATATAACATTTATTTTGCAATAGTGTAGCAAGAATATACAACGTTTTGTAATCTACAAACAAACTATATTCAATTGAACGATCAAGTTCTGCCACTCGACACTAGATGGCGCTATTCTCAGTGGACGCCATTATCACCTTAATAGTCATTAAAATAAGGTTGATAATTGCGTCATACTTCGATATATACTGCTACTCAGCCAGTGCAGTGACACATTGAATAACATTATCGATACTGATCGATACCTTGGGCCCAATTCACTTAAATATTTTACCAAAAATGAAACTTGTTGAAATGTAAATTGACAAAAACAAATTGGTACACTCATAATAAATTGCAATCTAACCCATGTATGATTTCAGTCCAGTCAACTTACAAACCCAAATTTTTTATGGTTTTTTTCGCAACGTGCGAGTGATACCCCTGGTGTTGCAAGCGTCCATAGGCTACGGTAACCGCTTACCATCAGTCGGGCCGTATGCTTGTTTGCCACATAGTGGTATAAAAAGAAATTGAATAGGGATGTTCCTAGGTCAAAAAATAATAATTCTAATTTGTCCTTCAGTTAGATTATTAAAAAATATTGGACACGTATTTTTTGCTTTACCAAATCTTAAAAAAATTACAAAGATAAAGCGAGCCAAGTTCGGGAGTGGGGGGGGGGTCACTTTAGACTAAAAAGAGTATTGTAACGTGACGTCACGCGAAACTTCAACACACGATATCTTCGTAATTTTTTGTTTAATTAATAACCGAAAAATACGTGTCTTATATTTTTTGATGATGTAAAAGACGGACTAATAATTTTTTTTTTTCATCTAGCCTGTTGGGCGCCTCATCACGCTTATTGCTTGGTAAATTTTTTTGGTAAGATTTTGAGGTTGTGAGAGGAGGTAATATTATGAAGTGGGGAAAAAAGGCAAAATAAACGAATAAGTTTAAAGAATATACATTTATTAATTTAATAAAACTCACGTTAGATATATATGATTATACATAGGAACAAATTTAAAATGAGAAGACTCCATCAATAAACTCAGCAAGGGCTTTTTTAATGTGGACGATCTTTTAATGTTACAGCTTTTGTTCGAGATACTTATACAATTCAAATTCCAGGCACGCAAGGTGCACCTTCGCAGGCACTTATGAAGAGTCAGACTCTAATACTCTAACTCTCTAATACTAATACTCTAATACCGGTTCGAAAGGTTGAATTTGCTGAGAAGAGTTGGTTGCGTCTCGGAATCACCTAGTCTTTTTGAAGAACCTGCCGCTCCGGTATCATTACAATTTTGTTGCTGAAACCAAAATAAAACTGTTGGTTAACAACTAGGAACAGGAGAAAAAATAAAAAGTTAGTTTCATTTTTGCTGATATTGGTTGTTTTCGAGGCGATGATAGCTCAGTGGTAGTGACGACGAATGCCGAGATGAAGGCCCCGGGTTCGAATCCTACAATGAGCTTTCGGTGAAGGAAAACATCGTGAGGAAACCATAGCATGATTGTAGGATACTTTGTAGTACCTACACACCTGGCTGGTACCCTCAAGGTAAAAATCGTTGTGTTCCGATTCTGACAGCTGCACTTGAGAACCAGTACCTTTCTAGACTTTGCTTACCACCTTCGGCTACATCATTACTGACCATGGTAAAACACAGAGCTAAGCATATTTTAAATGCCGAATAAAAAAACTAGTCACAAATATCACAATATGCAGCCTATTAATGTTCACTCATATTTTGTTCCAAATATGCATGTCGATACAACCAGCATCCAACCAACCTGACTACATCACTAATTGAGTAGCGAAGAACTTTCGAGAATAAAATAGATGATGCCATTAAACCAAAATAAAGTTTATTTCAAAGTGATAAGGTTGATTTTAGCTTGAATTTCTATTAAATTAATAGTGAATTGAAATAATTAGATTTTAATTGAATAAGTCTTAAATTGTACTTACAGATGGTATGAAACACCTCCATTATTAAGATTTTTCCTTCTACTATCATTCTTGCAATCCAAAATGGAGCAATACGGCATATTTACGGAAAACAAGGAAAGTGACGAGACTTCCGACTAGACGTAGTGTTAAGATACGAATAGGATCAAATAGGTTTTCATCGAAAATATTTTCGCACGACGCGCTAGTCACGGCCAGACGTATCGGTGCTGTACTTAATATTCTACCTTAAATCAATTTATAAATTAAATCCTTTAACTTGCGTAAACAAGCCTTAATTACTTTCTCACAAAGTGCAAAACGCAACGGACTTCGTCGCAACGTTGGAATTTCCTTATTGCTCGTGTGCTTACCATAGACACAAGAACTGTACAGAAATGTCGTGTTTTCGTTCACCCAATAAAAATTCGGGCTCCATTCCCGACATTTCCGAATTAAATAAAATGAAGGATGATCTTAACGTCACACTTCGGAAACGAAAAATTAGTGAAGATATGACGGACACGTTTAATAAATTTTCGGACAAGATAATGTCTACGCTTAATAACTGGAGAGCTGAAATTGGAAGTGATACGGCACAAATTAATGAAAATCTAAACACAATATTGAAGGAAGATTTGGCAATCATTAATAAAAATTCCCAAGAGTTGAAAACGGAAATTCAAGAGATTAAATCCGAGATCAGTAATGTTCGTAAGGAATACTCAGATATGAGAAACTTTGTCCAAAACTTAGATTCCAAACATAAAGATATACAAAAAGAAGTTGTTATCTTACAGAATTCTGCTCAATTTTGCAGCGATCAACAAGATGTTGTAAAAAAAAACATGGAGTCTTTTTCAAAAGACATTAAAGAGGTAAAAAACTTAAAAGATGAGCTAGAGGTAATAAAAAAACAAAATGATCAATTAAAAGGCCAAATGAACATTAATGATCAGAGAGACAGACAATTCAACTTGGAGATAATGGGAATTGAAGAGACAAAGGATGAAAACTTATGTGATATTTTGAAGAAATTGGCGCTGAAATGTGATGTTGATATTACGGATAATGATATAATTTATGTCAACAGAGTTTCAGCTAGAATCAAACTTCAGGGACGTCCTAGGATTATAATTGCCAAAATAAGTACACGTCTGCTTAAAGATAATATCATAGCTCGTGCCCGTAAATGTCGACTAACAACAAAAGACTTGGATTTGCAAGGTAATGCTAAACCTATTTATGTAAACGAGCAATTAACTATTTACAATAAACAACTTTTAAGGAAATGTAAGGACCTTGCTAAAATTAAAGAATATCAATTTGTTTGGTCGAAAAACGGGAGAATTTTTGTAAGAAAAAACGATACTGCTATTGCCCTACAAATTACGATGGAAGAGGATTTAAGTCTGATATAGATAATTTAAGTACCTTGGATCAATACAAATTCGAATCTTGTTATTAGATTTTTTTGTTATGACTACAGAGTTGACCCACTCCACAGGATCATTTACTTTTTCTATGATATTTTGTTGAACCATATTATTCAATTCTTTGTTAAGTGTTTGTCTGAGAGCAATTGGAATCCGGCGAGGTGGATCTACTCTTGGACAGGCCGTCTCCTGTAATTTAATTTTATAAGGCTTGTTAAAACATCCTATTCCTTTGAATACACTCTCATAATGTTTCAATATCTTATTGACACATTGACTATTGATTGTACACACATATTCTCTCTTTAATAATTTTAAATAAATACAAGATTTCAGCCCTAGGATGGTGACACACTGAGAGTTGACAATAACAAAATCAATATTATACGGCTTGCCATCCTTAAGGTAACACTTAATAGTACAAATACCCTTGACAGAAATATTTTTATCATCTAGAGTTACTAATTTAATTGGTTTCTTTTTTATGAATTTCAAATCAAAGCCTAAAAACTTAAATGTGTCAACTGACATACAATTAACCTGAGCACCACTATCTAATTTAACTTTAATCTTTTTATTATTAATAATAAATTGTTCATACCACTCACTTTCAATATTCTCCATGCAGCCTATATTTCCCACAAAGAAAGACTCCTCTAGTTCTTCAATATTATCTATACGTTGTGATTTTTGTTTCATTACGGCATACTTTCGCATAATGGTTTTTACCTTTACATTTCTGGCATACCACTCCAAAAGCTGGACACACATGTGAAAGTGTCCAATTATTATCACCACAGCGAAAACAATTCTTCGATTTCTTTTCCTTATTTATTGCTAATATATTTATGTCGGGTTGTGTTTGAGCTGTGTGAATCTCTGTCAATTGTTTATGGGATAATTCAGCTGCCTTGCAAATATTAATAGCTAAATCTAAATTTAAGTTTTCAGTCCTCAATAGTTTTTCTTTAACGACAGTGTTGTTAATTCCAATAATCATAATATCTTTTACGAGTTCTTCTCTCAACTTGCCAAATTCACATAAATTACTCTTGTTGATTAGATCTGTTATAAAATTATCATAAGTTTCAGTAGGCCCTTGAGCTCTGGTAAAAAATCGATGTCGTTCCATGGTTATATTTATTTTCGGGATAAAATGTTTCTCGAACTTGGATATGACTATTTGATATGATTCCTCTTCCTTCTCGGAGAAATCAAAGGTATTATATATTTCAATTCCTTGGTCTCCAATGCAATTCAATAAGATGGCCACCTTTTTCTTGTCGGCCACATTTTCCAAGTCATTAGCCAATATATAAAATTCGAATTTTTGAATCCACTTAGGCCATGGCAAAGACAAATTTCCATTAACTATAAGAGGATTAATAGTTATCCTCCTACCTGCCGTTCCTTGTAAAGGCTTATATTTTTGTTCTTCCATCTTCGTTTGTTTGGTTATTTAACTCATATAATTATTATCTCACAATTTTACGTAGATTCGTTTAACACCTGACACCATGTTTAAAGGTGTTAAATAATATAAAGTAATATATGATTGAAATAGATTTATTTTACTTAATTAAGCAAAAACATAAACTCTGTTCTTTTTCATAGAGATCCTATATTCAAATGTTGCCAACACCTTTTCTTAAAAGTAACCTCTTAACAATACCTACTTCATAAAATATACAATCAAAATATATATAAAAAACATCGAGTCTCTACCGTTGCTACTGATTAACGGCAAGGTTCCCAGGAGTTCTTCATAACTTTTAAACTTTCTTTCAGGCCGAGGCTGCTGGACCAATTTGTTAATCTAATAGCCGGTATCTCTGGATTGTCATATTACACTATTAGAAATAAATAAATAAATATCCTGGGACATTCCTCACACACGGCTATCTGATCCCAAACTAAGCAAAGCTTGTACTATGAAAACCTGATTACTGATATACTACATACTTACCTACTACTATTATATTATAAGTGTGTACTTTCACTCTGTGGGGCAATTAATATACACCCAGACTCATGGACATACATACATTACGTCCAGGGCATACATACATACGTTCACACAAATGCATGTACTGGGTGAGAATCGAACCCACGACCTGCGGCACGATAAAACTGGCCCGCCAAAAACCACCATCGCAACTCTCGCCATCGACGGGGAGTCCATCCTCATATTGAAACCAGAATTGTTTCGAACTTTGCGAGCTCAAAGGCGCTTCCTTCCGTGGACGCTCGGACTGTGGAATGAGATCCCCGCCGTGGTTTTCACACTGGAGTACAGCATGGGGTTCTTAAAAAAAAATGGTGTGAAGAGATTTCTGCATGTTCGGCAACGCGCTAGGGATACCCCTGAAGTTGCAAGCGTCCATAGGCTACGGTAACCGCTTACTATCAGGCGGGCCGTATGCTTGTTTGCCATCTTAGTGGTATAAAAAAATAATGTATATAGAAGTATCTAATATCATTACTCTTTTTATTTACCCTTGTCGCAGTCGGGCCATTACTTTATGTATTTTCTGTTTGAATGTCTTTCATAGCATTTGTTTTTTGTTGGGGTTTATCTCCACATTCTAATTTTTAAATATCTAAAATTTGCAATTATGCGGGACATTCGGAAGTGGGCCATAATGACTAAAGACCCGTTGATCTCTAGTCGTATCTATCATGTCCATCCACACAACCCCATAAGCCATCCAAGGTGCGTTTTCACATGTGCATCATTACTGAACAAATGAACTTAAGGTTTCTCTCATACGGCCAGTTTTTAAGCAGGGGTCTCATATGGAACTTTCTAATTATAGGCCAATAGCAATATTAAGTACCATCAATAAAATAGTAGAAAAAGCAATAGTATCTCAGATTGTAGATTTCTTAGAATCTAATAAAGTCATAACCGACATACAACATGGTTTTCGTCCTAAAAGAAGCACTGCGACAGCACTTTCAAGGTTTACAAACGACGTAAATACGTATTTGAATGAGCGAAAGCAGGTAGTTGCAGTCTTCATTGACTTTAAGAAGGCATTTGACACGTTGGATCACGACGGCTTGTTGCAAGCAATGAGTGAATGTGGTATTAGGGGTCCGATGAACGAGTGGTTTCGCAGTTACCTGTCAAATAGAGTAATAAAAGTTAACATCAGTGGAATTAACAGTAATCCAGGCGAAGTTAAGTACGGAGTGCCAACCGGCTCAGTTTTTGGCCCTGTAGGGTATATAATGCACGTTAACAGCATGGCAAATGTAATAGAAAAATGTAATACTTACATGTACGCCGATGACACGTGTCTTATATATGCGGATCAAAATATAAACCATGTACAAAATGTAATACAAAGGGACTTTGATAACGTTGTAAAGTGGGCTCATGATAATGGGATAATAATCAATATTAGTAAAACTAAGTGTATGCGGATATTCTCACCGTATAGTAAATTCAAAAATGATGAAATTACAATTATAGGTCACTCATACGATTGCTTACATAGGGCAAAAAAAGAATGTGTTTGTAAAAGAATTGAGCAGGTAGAATCGTATAAATATCTGGGACTAACAATAGATAAACATCTAAACTGGAACACTCATATAGAAGGTGTATGCAGCAAGTTACGAATAGTTTTAGGAAAATTCTATCATCTTAAACACATGTTAAACAGGGGCACTCTGTATACACTTTATTTTGCACTCGTCGAGTCCCTCATTAACTACGGAGTGGGTAGCTACGGACTGACATTCACTACACATTTAAATAAAATAAAACAACTACAGATTAGATTTTTAAAACACTTAATTGATAATAAAATTAAAAAAGATTTAAACAAAGAATATGAGAAATTATTTAAAATATGTAAAATTTTACCAGTTAAAGAAATATGTGAATGTGCTATTTTAATTGAACAATATAATTCAAATGATTATAAGATAAGGCAAGTCCGTAGTCGCCCTCTTCGTTCGAACCGAAGTGAGAAATACAATGTTCCTAGCACCCTCAACTGTTATGGTGAACGTACTCGAGCCTGGGTTGTACCCACATTGTACAATAAAATAAATAACAGTACCATTGACAATGCAAAAACAAAAAACGGTTTTAAGAAAAATGTCAGACAGCACTACCTCAGTACTTTGTAAAAAATAAAAAAAAAAAAAATGTAGTAAATATGTAGTAATTATAAAATCCTTCAGGGTTATTACGTATTAGTATTAGCGAAATAACAACTTTAAGTGTAGGTATGTATGTTTTGTTCGTGTGTCAATTTAATAAAACTTAAAAAAAAAAGAAAAGAGAACTGTATCTGCCAACAAACTGCTGTGCAGTTTGGCGGAATTAAGTGTTTAAACAATATATGTAAATATTTGTGTATTAAATAAAAAAAAAAAAAAAAAAAAAAAAAACTACCGCCGTACTGGGATATAACCGTTTCTTCATTTTCGCACAGGCATTTTGAACACTCTTTGGCCATTTTTAGGGTTCCGTAGCCAAATGGCAAAAAACGGAACCCTTATAGATTCGTCATGTCTGTCTGTCTGTCTGTCCATCCGTATGTCACAGCCATTTATTTCCGAAACTATAAGAACTATAATGTTGAAACTGGGTAAGTAGATATATTCTGTGAACCAGATTAAGATTTTCACACAAAAATAGAAAAAAAACAATAAATATTTGGGGTTCCCCATACATAGAACTGAAACTCATTTTTTTTTTAACAAAACCCATAAGTGTGAGGTGTCTATGGATAGGTCTTCAAAAATGATATCGAGGTTTTTAATATCATTTTTTTCTAAACTGAATAGTTTTCGCGAGACACACTTCCAAAGTGGTAAAATGTGGGGACACACATTTTACCCCTGTAACTTCTAAAATAAGAGAATGATAAATCTATAAAAAATATAGGAAGCTCATTCCACAGTCTCAGCGTTCGCGTAAGGAAGCCATTTTAATTGTCAACTTGTAAGTTATACACTTGTAATGTTCACTGTGGCACGGTCTATTCATTATTGCGTCACGTTCGGGGCGCATACTGCTGACCCGTGAAATTAGCGCGGCCGGCACGGTCCGCGTACACGCATGGTGGCCATATAATGTGGGAGATAACTATAATGACTATCTGACTATAATGGCTTTTTTTCCTAATGTTTGACAAAGTACCTACGCAGCATAAAAAAACAAACTAAAAAAGAAATAACCTAAACAAGTTCATAATTATGTAGGTAATCTACTGGCTTTTATACAATGTGCACTTGTGCAGTCAAGCTACTTTCAGAGATATTTATCATCAATATAATTTGTTAGGGTTAACATACCGGCTGTCGACCAGTTAAGCGACTTGTTGACTTCAGAGTTCATTTCTACCATAATGCTGTACTCCAAGACATCATAAAATTATCATTTCCTAATATAGTCTAGTTTCATAAAGCCTAACATTCATAGACGTATCAGTGATACATCATTTAAACAGACAGCTAACTTCGTTTTTGGTGGAGGAGCCACCAAAAACGAAGGAGATAATCATTGAAAGCGACAGCGAAAAGGAAAACCAACCACCAGACAGTATACTCTTAAGTTGGCGAGAAACCAAAATTAGAAAACCATATTGAGATACATACGGACATTGCAACTATTTGGCAAAATATTCTGTCCAAGGGATTGTCAAAGAATGATAAACTTGATAAAGAAGATTAAATTAAAAAGATCCCATCATTGAAAAATTGCAATGTAACAGCCTCTAAGTAAAACACTGAAATTTTGACTAAGCTATCATTCTCTGCCGTCCGTGATGACAGGATTACAGAGAACACAAACACAAATTGGTTTAATCGTCTCAAGTTCGTAAGTGTCTTATTAGGGCTTAAATTGAATAAACGATTTTGAATTTGAATGGCATTTTAAAGTCATTACTTAGTCAACAGAACAAAGAAAATATCGAAAAACTAAGTAATTGCAGTAACCGAAGTTACTGAACCGAAGTTAAGAATCCATGTGTTGGAGGTCGCACCTCCAACACATGGATTCTGAAACCAGGCGAGCTGTCATTTTAACGGGTCTGAGGAAAATATAAACGAAAATTTAGAGAAGACATGTTCGGCAAAAACTTTTCAGAGGTTTTAAAAGAAAGCAATAATATTGAGAATTCAGCAAAACACTTTTTTTTTTACCACCCTTCTTTAAACTGTTGGGGCCCGTCCACATCAAACCAAAAGCAGCAAAACCTGGGCGGGCAGTCTAATCCACCGCACCACCAGTTCCACCCAGTATCACCATCAACGAGCAAGGCGACTCGCGCTGAAGCTCAATCACGTCCCTCTCGAGGAAGCCTCGCCAAACGTGGAAGAGAAAGGAATAAAGGTAACGTATACTGCTACTGTAGGTATACGTATAATAGGTATACTTCTGAACTAGACTGAAACTCTTTTATAACTATTGGCATAACATTTTCAAAAACAAAACTGTTTTGAAATGGATTAGATTTGGTTACAGAGAAATGTAATATGTATACAAGATTTATGGGACATTGGGGCGGCTAGGAATTCTCAAGGCTGAAAACCTCTTTTCTGAGCTAACTCTTCGCGCGGCCTTTACACTGGCGGCACGCGACATATTAGGTCACTACATATGAAATTGGCGTTTTGTACGGGAGGAATATAAAGTCTTTTTTTTTTGTAAAATATATTTAATTAATCAAAGTATTCACCGTTGTTATCTATGCACTTTTGCCATCTGATAGGTAGTTCAATGATCCCTTTACTAAAAAAAAACCATGAGGGCGAGAATCAATAAACTCTTTGAAAGCGGTTCGGACTGCCGCATCGGAGTTGATTTTTTTTCCTTATAAGAAGTTGTCCAAATTCCGAAAAAAATGGTAATCTGTTGGAGCAAGGTCCGGGGAGTACGGTGAATGTCGTAGACATTCCAATTGTAGCTCATCTAACTAAGTTGTTGTCTTGGTTGTTTGTTGTACAGTGTATGGTCTTGCGTTGTCGTGAAGCAGCAGTGGCCTAGAGCGATTGACCAATCTCGGTTGTTTAGCAGCTAGTTCTTCCTTCATGGTTTGAAGTTGCTGACAATAGATATCTGCCGTAAACGTTTGGCCAGATTTTAGAAAGCTGTAGTGAACGACACCGGTGCTAGACCACCAAACACTCACAAGTAACTTTTTCTGAGTAAATTTTCGTATAGGGCAGGATTTGGCTGGGTCTCCAGGGTTCAGCCATTGCGACGAGCGCTTCCGATTATCGTAAAGTATCCACTTTTCATCACAAATAATGATTCGATTTAAAATCCCTTCATTATTTTGTCGGTTTAGCAAAGTAACACAGCAGTCGACGCGTGTTTGCAAGTTCGATTCAGTCAATTCGCCAATAATAATTTTAAGAGGATTTGCGCTGCGCTCGCGTCGTGCTCGGACGTGTTCGTACATATAATTACCTCCACACGAAATTTCAATCGTGCCGCGTTGCAGTCGTTGTAATTTAAGCCTTACGCCCGTGATAACAAAGTATAATGTCGAGGTGCGGTGCTTGTGGAAAATTTGTATCACCAACGGACGGAGTGAAATGCTCGAAATGTGCGATTTACTACGAAAGGCAGTGCCTTAAATTAAACAAAACATTTAAAATTCCCCAAAGCTGGTTATGCCCTATATGCACAACTAAGCAGCCACGGAAGGATAACACCGATACCCCAGTCAAAAATGTACATGGGGATGAATGCTCACCGAGCGGCAGTGTTTCCAGGTCACCGGTCCTCGAGAGCAGCGTTTCGGGAATGGTAAGCGAGATCCAGATGTTTCGCTCCGAGATGACCGCAATGCGAGAAGAGTTCAGGCTTTTTAACACTCATCTCGAGAAATTGGTTGACAAGGTTGAAGGCCTCGGTAAGCGACTAGATAGCTTCGAAAATAGGGTAGCTGTTCTGGAAGAGCACTCATGCAGTGGCTCCGCAAGCGACGCCGAGGTTCCAAAGCTTCTTGACACAATACAGAAGCTCAAACTAGATCTGAATGATCGCGATCAGGAAACGCTTCTTACAGATGTCGAAATAACAGGTATTTCTGAGTTCAAAGGAGAAAACCTGATACATCTTGTTTGTCTCGTGAGTGAAAAACTGGGAGTGGAGTTGGAGGAGCGCGACATCGTTAGTGCAGAACGTGTAGGACCGAGCCGAGTGCAGGGTCCTGATACTGGAGACGATAACAACCCCACTAAGGTACGACCTCGCCCACTTGCTGTGCGTCTAGCACGTAAGTCACTACGGAACAGCTTAATGCGCGAGGCCCGTGTGCGTCGAGGGGCTGACACTACCGGTTTCCAACTGCAGGGACCCCCACGCAGATTTTACGTTAACGAGCGCCTTACTCGTTCCAACCGATCCTTATTCTACAAGGCTAGGCAGGAGGGTATACGTATGGGCTGGAAGTATGTTTGGACCCGGGACGGTCGTATTTATGCCAGACGTACTCCTGATGCACAAGCATATCGTATTAGATGTGATGATGACATTAATAAGGTTTTCATTTAGTCTTATATTGGCCTTGATGTTAATGCTTATGTGTACACTGTCCTTAATGTTTTCGTCATTATACTGTTTGCAATATTTTTGTTATCATTGTTTCATGTTGTCTTTGTTGATTGTTATTTGCTACATTAACCGCTTTCGTGCTTATAATTTGCGTGGTGCGATGCCAAAAATGATACCTATTTCACTCACTTCCACTTCCACACTATTACCATCTTATATCACAGATATCACTTACTTATACCTACTACCTTCCTACTACTATTTATTTCATGTCAATTTATGTATCAAGCTATCATGGCTAAGCGTTAAAACTCATGACACATATTTATATATACCTGCTATGCACAACTATATATTTACTTTATTTTTATCATTAAAACAAAACTACAATGATGACAAATACTAAACGTTTTAGAATTGGATTATTCAATGCAGGTTCCCTGGGTACCAAGCATGATGAATTTACAGTAGCAATGCAAAAATTTGACGCTGATATAGTTGCAATAAACGAAACATGGCTGCAGGAGGGTGAGGAGGGTCGCGCGTGTTATAGTATTCACTAATATATAATTTGCTATGCAAGCAGCGACGCATAACATACTTGTATAGCCTACGTGACTGCGAACAGCCACGAGTCGTCGAGTCAGCACTACGTCGCCGTGGAAATGAGGACGCTGACACAGCAGCGGAAACATTTCCAACATTTCATTATTAATTTAAATATAAATGTATTCATTCTATATCTTACATCGATTAGATTCACTCATATTGTTATCCTAAAAGAATTAAAGTTTTATTTTAATTAAATTAATCTTGGTTTTTTTTGGGTCCTTCGGCTGTGACATTCATAATTGGCGCAGTCGGTAGGATACTCAAAAAAGTTTCCAGGTAGTTCGATAGGGTTATTCTCACATCGAAGATCCACATCGCTACCGTTGCAAGCAATCGCCGGACTTGAGTATCCTGTTATAAGAACCTGAAGTCGCAGCGAAGGAGAAATCCAGACATCGATCCCAGAGGTACCAAGATGTTTATGTAAGTACACTCAAAAATCATTTCTGTGTGTTGCTCTCAATTAATCCTAATTCCCTTTTAGTTATTTTAATTCGTTAAGATTTTTCATCCAAGGCAAACTACCCCTAAAGGGCCTGCCCGTATTAGAGAAGCCCGTAGGTTGAACTTAGATATAAATAGAGATCTTAGTGTAGATTTAGATATTAATTTAGATAATTTCATAAGTTCTGAGTATTCTGAATCCAACAAGATGACCGACGTGGACACTATTTTTAAGGCTATGCGCCTTTTGCCGGATTTTGAAGGCAAACCTCACACTTCACATACTTCCCAGGTTTATTCACTTGTGTGACCAAATCGTTGCCGAGTACATCAATGCTAATCCAGGGAATGAGCTAGCGAAGCTATGCATTTTAAACGGGATATTAAATAAAATAAAAGGGCCGGCCGCACAGATCCTTAATTCAAATGGTATATCTGAGGATTGGGATAGCATTAAAAAAGCATTAATAAACAATTTCTCCGACCAAAGAGATGAGACCGCTCTTTACAACGACCTCATATTAGCCGCTCAAGGGAACAGTTCGCCTCAAGAGTTTTATGATCGTTGTGTGAACATCTTCAGCACTATCATGACCTATGTCACTTTGCATGAAAGCATTACAACTACTATTGAAGCTAAACGTGCATTGTATAGAAAATTGACCATGCAGGCATTTGTTCGCGGGTTAAAGGAGCCCTTAGGCTCTCGCATTCGTTGCATGCGTCCTGATAGTGTTGAGAAGGCGCTTGAGTTTGTGCAAGAGGAGTTGAACGTAATGTACCTCCAAAACCGAAATGATACAGTTGCTGAAAGGAAACCCAACATACCTAAACTTATGCCACTGGCTCCAGCAGCCATGCCCGCGTTTAAGCCGTTCAACTTTCCTGCACGGATGCCAGCACCTAATTCTAGTTGGCAGCCACCTCAACAAACGTGGAAACCCAATTTTCAGCCTAACCAGGCTATGCAACACAGACCCATAGGTATGCCGTCACGCACGCAGCAGATGTTCCGAGCACCACCCACTAATTATAACGCTTATCAGAATAATTTCCAGTTGCCCCCTAGACAACCGCAACAACATCAAGGCCCTAAGCCTATGAGTGGTGTAAGTCACTACGTCGCTAAAGAATTACCTAGGACTGGTCACGATTGGCATAGACAGGGTAATCCGCCACCGTCTAACTATTTTAAAACACGAGAGATGAATATGAACGAATGTGCGAATTACGGTGATTATTACTATCCTGAATGTTATTCTTATAACGAACCCGATGATTATTGCTATGCTAACAATGATTACTAAAATTCTAACTCCAATTGCGTAGTATACGAACATAGTTATGAGGCACCGAATGAGCCCCCATCGCCTTATCCTATTGAGGAACCCTATCCATCTACTAGCTCCACTTCGGAGCAGGATTTTCAGAAGCATGTGAAGTTAGACAAGCCAAAATAGAATTAAATTTGCAGACACAAAGACAACTTCCATTCATACAAATTTTAGATCCACCTTTAAGATTCTTAATAGATACGGGAGCGAATCAATCTTTCATTAGTCCGGAAGCTGTAGAGAAATTTTTCTATGAAGTACCATTAAATTACGATCCGTTTGAGGTAACTAACGTTCACGCCACAACAAGGAACAATTATTCAATTACTATTCCTTGCTTTACCGAATTTCAAGATACTGAAAATATTAAGTTATTCATTTACAGATTTCATGATTTCTTTGATGGGCTTATCGGGCTTGATCTTCTTGAAAAATGGGAGGCTAGAATTGATCTTAAAGATAAATTACTTTTAACTCGTAATAGTTCCAACCCTATTCTTATGTACAACTCGCGTAACATCAATTTATACGAGGACGTAATTCCAGCCAACTCTAAGAAATTAGTTAAAATTCCTATTAATATACAAGATGGGGACGCCTTTATTAATTAACAAACCATTTCCAATTGCGTAATAAACGAATGCATTACTTCCGTAGTTAATAATCGTGGAATGTTAGAGATTTCGAACCCTACTTCACATGATTTAATATTTTCAATGGACCGTGCTTTGCAAGCGGAAGCCTATACTGTTGAGTGCACGCGCACTGAACAATCGTCCACGCGCGCTAAAGAAGTTTGGTCTCGATTGCGTACAAGCCATTTAAATCCGGAGGAGCGAATTAACTTAGAAACTTTATGCGGAAAATATGCTGACGTATTTTACATAGATGGCGAAGCGTTAACTTTTACAAACAAGATAAAGCATAGTATCAGGACTACGGACGAAATTCCTGTTTATACGAAAAGCTACCGTTATCCATACATACATAGAGATGAAGTTAGAGATCAGATTACTAAGATGTTAGACCAGGGTATCATTCAACCATCTGAGTCTGCCTGGAGCTCACCCATATGGGTAGTACCGAAGAAGGCCGATGCCTCTGGCAAGACTAAATGGCGGTTAGTTGTAGATTTTCGGAAGATTAATGAAAAAACTCATGATGACAAGTATCCAATACCTAACATCACGGATGTGTTGGACAAGTTAGGTAACTGCCAGTATTTTACTACCCTTGACCTGGCCAGCGGATTTTACCAGGTAGAATAGGATCCTGCTGATATTCCGAAAACGGCATTTAATGTAGAGAATGGACATTACGAATTTTTGCGTATGCCCGTGGGTTTAAAGAACTCTCCATCGACATTCCAACGCGTTATGGACAATGTCCTTAAGGACCTTCAGAACGTAGTATGTCTAGTTTATTTAGATGATATTATCGTTTTTAGCACATCCTTACAAGAACATATGACTAATCTTGAAAAGGTTTTTCAAAAATATTGTAAGACAACACAAGCAACTTCCAACTGTTGAAGATATAATTGACAGATTATCAGGTAACACATGTTTCTCTAAATTAGATTGTAATAGTGGATTTTGGTCAGTGATGCTTGATCCTGAGAGTTCAAAATTATGTACATTTTCAACACCTTTTGGTAATTACCGTTATAAGAGATTACCATTTGGTTTATCTATTTCTACTGAGGCGTTTCAGGAACGTATGGAAGAAACCTTTAGTGGAATTGAGGGTGTTGAATTTTACTGCGACGATTTAATTATATGTGCAAAATCTGTTGAAGAACATAATGAGCGATTAGTAAAAGTTTTAGAATTAGCTGCTAAACATAATATTAGATTTAATAGTGAAAAATCAAAATTTTTACAGGAACAAATATTTTTTTTAGGATTGATCATAACTGGCGAAGGCATTAAACCTGATCCATCTAAAATAAATGCTATAATTGATATTAAGGGTATTAAGGATAAAAAAGACTTGGAGCGCTTTCTTGGAATGACAAATTACTTATCACGGTTTATTGAGAATTATTCAACTATTACAGCACCATTAAGAGAATTACTCAAAAAAGATATAATGTTTCAGTGGCAATTAACACATGAAATTGCATTTAAGAAATTAAAAGAAATGTTAACCGAGGCTCCAACTTTGATCTGTTGATTGCAGCTCTGAAGGTGTGGGGGCATGCCTCTTGCAAGAGGGTCATCCTGTGGCTTATGCATCCAAAGCTTTGACAGAGTGTCAGAAGGGTTATGCTCAGGTTGAACGTGAAATGTTTGCTATCGTTTTTGGTTGTACAAGGTTTCACAAATATATATTAGGACGGCCTATTGTAGTTGAAACTGATCATTCAGCTCTTGAGATTCTTTTTAAAAAACCACTCAATAAAGTTCCATCAAGAATTCAGCGTATGATGCTCAAAGTCCAAGGTTATGATATTACTTTCAAATATGTTTCAGGTAAAAAGATGTTTATTTCTGACTTCTTGAGTAGGTCATTTTTGCCTATTAGTAATAAAGAATCTGATAAGTTTGATGATGAAATCAACAAAGAATTAATATGTCATGTTGAATTGACATTAGATTATCTTCCTATAAGTAATGATAAAAAAGAATTAATTAGTTCTCAAATAAAACAAGATACGGTTCTTAAACAAATATTTTTTTATATTGAACATGGCTGGCCTAGTAATAAATCACAAATCAATGATTTAGCAAAACCATTCTGGAATTTTCGCCATGACTTGGCTGTAATAGATGGAATAATTCTCAAAAATAATGTAATTGTTATTCCATATGCTCTACAGAAAATGATGCTACAAATTATTCATGAAGGTCACTTTGGAGTTGGTACATGTCAAAGAAGAGCTACAGGTCGGTTAACTAAAGCTGGCACGTTTCAACACATTTACACCGTCTCTCTCGCGCAAAGTCAAGCTTATGAGTATGAAGGAGACAGTTATTGTTTTGCTTTTGCTACTGCTCATAAATATAGAGTGGTCTATTTTTGCATTCGTCCATTAGACTTGACTGATTGCAAATTTATGAGTACTGTGAACGTGCCAGCTTTCGTTAACCGACCTGTAGAAGTGTAATGTTCTGGCCAAATATGTCATCTCAAATAAAAGAAATATGTATTAATTGTCAAGTATGTGCTATGTTTAGAACCAACAATCCGAAAGAACCAATTATTTTTCATGATATACCTATATTGCCATGGCTAAAACTCGGTACAGACTTGTTTGAATATAATAAAAATTATTATCTATTAGTAGTTGATTATTATAGTAAGTACATTGAAGTTGCAAAGTTAGAGAACTTAAACTCTTATAATAATTTATAATTATACCACGTATAATTATACTACGTGAATCGAATTTCAAAATTCAGATGGATAAGTCTGAATTTCTCAAATTAGACACCGCGTACTTAGGACACGTTATTACAAAGGATGGTATTAAGCCTAACCCTGATAAAATTCTAGCTATTCAGAAATATCCGTTACCAAGAACTCCCAAGGAGATCAAACAATTTCTCGGTTTAATTGGTTACTATAGAAAATTCATCCCTGATTTTGCACGTATAACTAAACCATTCACGCAATGCCTTAAAAAAGGTAGGAAAATTACGGTTAATGCAGAATACATCGGCTGCTTTGAAAAGTGCAAAACACTCTTAACTAATGATCCGATTTTGCAGTATCCTGACTTTAGTAAGGATTTTGTTTTAACAACCGATGCCTCAAATGTAGCTTTAGGCGCGATACTGTCCCAAGGAACTATAGGATCGGACAAGCCAGTCTGTTACGCATCTCGCACTCTTAATGAGAGCGAAATAAACTATAGCACTATTGAAAAGGAGCTCCTCGCAATAGTATGGGCCACTAAGTATTTTAGGCCATATATCTTTGGCAGAAAATTTAAGATAGTTACGGATCATAAGCCTCTTCAATGGGTTATGAACCTCAAGGAACCAAATTCACGTTTGACTCGGTGGAAACTTAAGTTATCCGAATATGATTACACTGTAATCTATAAGAAAGGTCAGAATAACACCAATGCTGACGCTCTTTCTAGTATAGAAATCCACAATGAGGAAACGAGTTCCATGGTCGCAAATGCATCCGAGCGATCAATATCTATTGATGGATCATCTACAACGTCTGTTCATACAAGTAAAGAGAACCCTATCCTCGAAGTTCCAATCGTAGATGAACCATTGAATAAATTCCATAGGCAGTTACACATAACTGTTGTCGGTGATATCAAAAAGCGCACCACAGCATCCAAGCCTTTCGAGACACATACTAGAACCGTTGTTCAAGTATCTATGACCAATTTGGAAAATGATGTTGTAGATGTCATTAAGGAATACGTTAACCCAAAGGTTAAAACCGCGATGCTTATTAACCCACCTTTGTCCATGTATGACGTAATACCCATTATTCAGGAAAACTTTAAGAATTCGGCAATGAATTTAGTACTAGCTAAAACGGAAGTAGAAAACGTTAAGGAATATCTCAAACAACAGGAGATAATTAAGAATTACCACGAAGGTAAAACGAACCATCGTGGGATTACCGAATGTTACTTAGCCCTTTCTAAACGTTACTATTGGCCAAAGATGAAAGATAATATCACGAAATACATTAATGACTGTACTATTTGCGGCCAAGCTAAGTACGACCCAAAGCCTATCAAACAACAATTTAACATAGTCCCACCTGCTACTAAACCCTTTGAAATTGTCCATGTAGATTTGTTCACAGTTCAGAATGAGAAATATTTAACTATAGTAGATGTTTTTTCAAAATATGCACAAGCGTACCGGTTAAGAGATGGCACTGCCATCAGCATTTTACAAGTAAATTTTGCACTCATCATGGTTTACCGTTAACCATTGTTTCGGACAATGGTACAGAATTTACCAACCAGTTATTTAATGAATTTGTCAATATGCATAAAATAATCCACCATAGAACATTACCGCACTCTCCAAATGACAATGGTATAGTAGAAAGGTTTCACTCGACTTTATTAGAACATCTCCGTATTCTGAAGTTACGTAATAAAAATGAAGACATAGTTAACCTCATCCCATACGGTATATTAGCTTACAATAGCTCCATACATAGTTTTACTAAATGTAGGCCGTTTGATATTATAACAGGTCACTTTGACCCCCGCGACCCATTTGATGTAGATCTAACAAAACATCTCATGCAACAATATATTCAAAACCACCGGGAACAGATGAAAGTTGTATATGAGACGATTAACGAATCCTCTCTCGCTACTCGTACTAATATTATCGACAATCTTAATAAGAATCGGGATCCCGAAGTAGAGTATCAACCTCAACAACGTATCTTTGCCGATTTACCTATTCACATATATACTTCACGTAAACGTGGACCCATAGCTAAAAGTCGTTTGAAAAAAGTACCTAAAAGTACCCAATTGTTGCAGGGTGCTACTGGTCCTGACTGTTCATTTGATAGCAGCCCAGGAAACCAACCAAGAAATAAAATTTGAGAGTCTAGATGATGGGCCCGGACTACTACCCTTCCGACTCGGAACAACAAGGCTTATAACACACTATCATACATTTGTACAGTACACACGTCTCGATGAAATTAGTGACAAAATTACGGTATTAGAAAATCAATTATCAGACTTTAAGATTAGATTGAAAAATGATACTTATATGCTATATGAACTCCAATTAGAATACCTTTCTAGTAAAATGGTAAAGGTCTTAAGTCATTTAGAATCATTAGAGCCAAATAGAGTAAAAAGAGGTCTCATTGATGGTTTAGGCTCAGTCATTAAGAGCATTACCGGTAATTTAGATGAATCTGATGCTGTAAAGTATAATAATGCTATAAAAATCCTACAAGATAATGATAACCAAATCACTCATGAATTTAATAACCATTTAAGTTTTAGTAAAGAGTGGATGGCCCAACATACTGATATTATGACTAAACTGACAGAAAATCAAGTTAAGATAAATGAAAAATTACAAGCACTTTTGGAAAGCGATGCTTATAAGGGAACCAGTCTTATTAGGTACGCTAAATTTGGTCAATGCATAGCTATAATAACTGAAAACGTAAATGATATTTTAGATGAATTAATTAGATTAGAGAATAATAATATGTTAGCTTTTATCCGCGCGTCAAGAACGCATCACTCCATGATTAATATTAAAGTTTTAAATTATATGATAAATAGGTTAGTTACAATTTATGGTAAGGGACAAGTTCTCGACTTAGAACTAAGACAATATTACGATCTTATAAAACCTGGCTATTATTTCCTAGGCAGTCAGATAGTAATTATTTTTAAAATTCCTATATTTGCTGTAGATAGTTATGATCTTTAAAAATTGTCTGTAGCTCCTAATAAGCAAAGGCAGGCCCTCATCCCTCCTTATCCATTGATAGCAACCAACAGGAAAGGTTATGTGTACATAGAGGCTGAATGCCCGAAGTACGATGACTGGTATCTTTGTGGAGAGAAGATGGATCATCAACTTCGTCAAACACCGGATTGCACTCAAAATCTCATCATCAACCAATCACTGGACAAGACCTGCGAGATGTCTACAGTAACCCTATCGAGAGTAGCCATGGAAGAATTAGACGAAAAACACTACGTAATTTCTTTCCCCAATGTGACAAAGATTCATACTGTATGCGAAAAAGAAGATTACAACGTATTGAATGGCAGCTATCTAGTAACTGTTCCTGTGAATTGTTTCCTGCACACTTCTGAATTCACTATCACAAATACAAATGATCAAGTACAAGGACGACCATTGAAGATAATGCACATCCCTTATGAAAATCAGGAAGCTAATACAAATCAAATACATCTGAACTCAATCAATCTCAAGAAATTACACGATGCTCAACACAGATTGATGGCACAACCTGCTCTACGTGTGGAACAAATTCCATCTTCATCCTTGTACCATACAACAATTCCGCTCTATACTATAATACTACTGAGTGGATTTGCACTAGCGATATACTTGATCGCACAGCGTTACAACATATTCAAATGCAAGTATACTGAAAACCCTCCTATGGAACCCATCTATTCACAACCTGATGAAAAACCTGAAACATCGAAGCAGCAGCAGTCAGCAATATTTTCTCATCTCAAGATTCAAAAATAATTGCTGTTCTGAAGGGGGAGGTGTTATAGTATTCACTAATATATAATTTGCTATGCAAGCAGCGACGCATAACATACTTGTATAGCCTACGTGACTGCGAACAGCCACGAGTCGTCGAGTCAGCACTACGTCGCCGTGGAAATGAGGACGCTGACACAGCAGCGGAAACATTTCCAACATTTCATTATTAATTTAAATATAAATGTATTCATTCTATATCTTACATCGATTAGATTCACTCATATTGTTATCCTAAAAGAATTAAAGTTTTATTTTAATTAAATTAATCTTGGTTTTTTTTGGGCCCTTCGGCTGTGACATTCATAATTCGCGCCTAACATTCCAAACTATAGACTGCGGCACGTCTTTCGGCCGCGCTCGGTGCGCGCGCGCGGTGGCGGTGTCGGCTTCTATCTGCGACGCGGACTCACTGCTCGCCTGATCGCACACCCCGCTGCCCCACCCGTCGAGCAAATGTGGTTAAACATTTCCATAAATGGTTTAAGGCTCGTCATAGGCACTGCGTATCGTCCGCCATGGGTCGATGTGGACACATTTTTTGACGCGTTGACTGATTCTATTGTATCGTTTTCGAACTATAATTATATCATTTTATTAGGCGACTTTAATATTAATTTTATGAATAATGATTCGAATGCAATGAAATTGAAACAATTTTTAGTCTATACAAATCTATCTCAGTATACAAACAGACCTACACATTTTACGGATCATAGTGCAACTACCATTGATTTAGTATGCAGTAATACCAATATAACGAATTTATTCGTTCATTTTATACCTGACCTCGGAAACCATGCTTTTATTATTGGTGAAGTAGACATTAAGCAGAGTATGTCGCCCCCGCGATGGATTAATTTTCGCCCCTTAAAAAACATCGACAGAAGTAACTGTATGGACTGGGAAAGTATTCTTCTTCATACGGATACCAATGACATGGTTACCATTTTTAATCATTTGATACTGTCACTATTTAATCAATTCGCTCCATATAGAAGTAAATGTATTAAAGAAAATGTATTTCCATGGATTACATCTACTATTAAGGAGATGATGAGTCTGCGTAATGAGGCCCATGATAGGTTTCGAGTTTCAGGCTTAGTAACGCATAAGGACTATTACAAGCAGCTTAAGAGTTGTGTAAATTTTGCCTTATACAGGGTGGGCCAGAAAGAATTGCGAATTTGAAAAAATGATTAAAAAAAAACTTAGTACAATTCACATATAAATTTTTATTTTTATAAAAATTTACATCTGGGAAATTCATTTCTTAAAAATAACGTCATCCAGGTGTGCACCATCCCGCTGCAAACATTCTTCGAATCTGAACCTCAAATTGGTAAAAACTCGCTGGCACATTGCACGGGGAATAGCTGCCATTTCTTCCTGGATATTGGTCTTCAACTGGTTAATCGTGGCTGGGTTATTGGAGTAGACTCTACTTTTTAGGTATCCCCACAAAAAAAAGTCCAGTGGCGTTAGATCCGGACTTCTAGGAGGCCATGCAATGTCACCTCGGCGCGATATCAGTTTCCCAGCAAACATCTCGTTTACGACCGCCAAAGAGGCATTAGCTGTATGGCATGTCGCGCCATCTTGTTGAAACCATGTCGCACGATTATAGGCTAGACTAAATTTCCGGGAACCGAGCTACTTAACCCCACCACCCGCGCAGTCCCCTCTCTAAAGCTTCAAACGCAAGAGTGTTTTTAAAATCGTACGCCTTTCTGGCCCACCCTGTATAATGAAAAGAAGGCATATTACAGTGAGCATATAAATCGTTATGCCGGCAATTCTCGTGCCCTCTGGAAGAACTTAAAGCGCACTACTAACTTAACTGGTAAGAATCATAATTTCGATCTGCCCGCTCATCTGTGTGATCCAGACCTTATAAATTCACATTTTAATACTATGCCGGGAGGTAGCAGGTGACGTACTACGAATTTCATCGCCATGGCTCATCAGTTTTTGTACTGAGCACAGTTAATGACAATACCGTCTTCAATGTTATTAAATCCTTAAAGTCTAATGCAGTGGGTGTTGACGATATTTCACTTGATATGCTGCTCCTTACTCTTCCGCGTACGCTGGGTGTTATTACTGCTATTATTAATTCATCTTTAGCTACTTGTAATTTTCCTGATGCCTGGAAAACAGCTTTAGTAACACCTTTGCCAAAGAAAAGTAATGTTGTTGATCTTAAAGATCTTCGCCCTATCAGCATTCTTCCATGTTTTTCTAAGATCCTGGAAAGGGTTGTTTGTATGCAATTAACTGCCTATTTGGAGAAGAATAACATACTACCAGATCGCCAGTCAGGTTTCCGAAAATCCCGTAGTACGTAGTCCACGGCGTTGATTGATATTGTGGACAACATTCTATCTGCACAAGATGATGGTAATGGTACTATAATGGTACTTCTGGACTTTTCCAGAGCTTTTGATGCGATAAATGTGCCACTCCTGCTTTCTAAAATGCGCTATTATGGTTTTGAGCACTCAGCAGTGAAATGGTTCCATAGTTACCTTGCTGGCCGGACACAGTTAGTAAAGCTTAGCGGCCCAGACGGTGGTTGCCAGTTCTCAACACCATCCGCTCTTACAAGGGGGGTACCACAAGGTTCAATTTTAGGGCCTCTTTTGTTTGTACTCTACAGCGCAGATGTGATAGGTTCCATTAACCACTGTAGGTTTCACATGTATGCTGACGATATCCAGGTATACATATCGTTCAAACCGGAAGAAATGCAGACAGCTGTGGCTCACTTAAATGAGGACCTGCAACGCATTGTGGAATGGTCTGAAAATAATACTTTGGTTTTGAATCCAGATAAAAGTAAGTATCTACTGCTTGGTTCTAAATTTCAGCTGAGAACCATGTCAAACTGTAGTCCTTTGATCTCAATGCTGGGTTGCCGGATCGAACGTGTCTCTGAGGCTCGTAACTTGGGAATACTTATGGATGAAGATTTGCGTTTTGAAGCCCATATTACTGAAATGGTACGCAGGTCACTATATAGACTCAAAATATTATACAACATCCGTAATTTTCTTAGCATTGACCTGCGTATAAAACTAAGTGAAACGCTAGTGCTTTCTGTGTTGGGTTATGCAGACATTGTTTATGGGCCGCGTTTGTTGGCACGAACTGAAAGGGTTGTGCAAAGGGTGCAGAATGCATGTGCTAGATACTGCTTTAATATTTTACCACGCACGCATGTCACTCCTTACCTTAACAGTGCAGGAATTCTGAAAATGACTCTCCGAAGGGAACTCCATTTAGCATCTCTTCTTTTTAACGTTGTGAAATTTGAAAGACCTGAGTATCTCTTCAAGAAGCTAAAGTGGCGATACATGTCCAATAAACGTGCGGCCAGAGCTGGAAGCTACCAGTTAAGAATGTCCTCACATCACACTGCAGCTTTTAGAGGTAGTTTCAAATACACGGCCACCAAATGTTGGAATAACCTCCCGCCTCCAATAAGGGAAGCTAATAGCATTGCGTCTTTCAAGACAAAATTTAAAGCTTTTTTAATTTGCTATCAGAAAGATTTTCCTACTGGTGGTCGAGTAGTTCCATCTTATTTGAGTAGTTCCTATTAGTAATTTTAGTTTATTTTAGTTTATTCTCCACACTTAATTATCTGTACTCGCATTATATATTGTATTACATATTTTCATTTGGTATATCATTATCTCACTATATATTTATACGTAAATATCTCAAAAGTATTAATTAATTGATTTATTTATTTTATTTACATATATTACACGACACATTTATTTATTTAAGTCTTGAGCACCGCGCGAGCGCATCTCAACTTTTCGGGCTCCACTGCAAATCAGTGCTGATGGTACCTATGTGCCACAGCGATATGCTGAGTTGGAGTCCTTTTTGGCATCACACCACAATTTATCTATGCTTCTTCTTTTTCTCATTTTATTGTATATTATAATTATAAAAGCTTTGTGTGTTATTATTATTATTATTATTTTTTGTTATAATTTTTTTTTTTTAAGCTTTTGTTTTTGTTTTTTGCGTACTTTGTATTTTTTTTTTTATTCTATTTTTGTGATGTCAAATAAAGCTTTGTCTATTGTCTATTGTCTAATTCATGAGGCTCCCATCGTTAAGTTTTTTTACTTTCCCGATTTGCTTCAAGTGGATTAATACAGTTTTATCACTTACCCTTCGGGGTAAGTGATAAAACTGTAGCTATCTCTGAAGTGCTTTGTGATGGAGCCGCTTCCACAATAGTCTTTAATTCTTCATTTTCCACTTTGGTCTCCGGCCGTCCACGGGGTTGGTTCTGAAGGTCGAAATTTCCAGAACGAAAACGTTGAAACCAAAAACGTACCGAGCTTTCCTTTGCGACACCAGCGCCGTACACATCATTAACTATGTCTCTTTCTTGTTGAGTCCTAGGAAAATACACATATTTGTGATATATTTGGGGAGAATTCAGGGCAATTGTAACCTGTTTGACAACTTTAGAGACTGTAGGCTGTGATACAACATGGTACATGTTTTGCCCCACTAAATGTTGATATGAACCCGAAGCATAAAATCCTAACGTTATTAAAACCTGAAATATAAGTAGTTTTTCTACAATTGTAATCAAAACCAACACCCATTTGTATAAATATGATATGATAAGAGTTTTGAGAAGGAATAAGTAACTAACTAAAAAGGAAATATTTGATCATCAAAATGATAACATTACTTTTAAGTAAACCCAGGAAGGTGTTGTGTATAACAAATGGAATTAGTTAGGACATCACAATTTAAGCAAGCATGAAGGAGATACAGAGAGATTTACATCATTATATTATGAGTGTGAAAAGCATTTTTAGATTTTACAACATGGAATTGAGTTGTATCTGCTCCTTACACTTTTTGAGAAAATGTTCTTAGATCTTCTATAGGACTAATCGAAACTCTTGAGAAACGTTTATAAACTGTTTTCAACGCAAATTTGCTGGGCCTTCACAAAATCCTTTGTTTGGAGTTTTGGACTGACAAAGCATCTGTTCTTTGTTCCGATGGTATCACCCTCACATCATCAACTATAATCTCCACCAAGTCTTTAGAGAGTCTACATGTTTTGATAAAAAGTTCGTCGGACATTTCAAAAGGATTGCATTGATGTGTCCTCCGTAATTCATTGTTTCGCCGACGCCTTCTAGACCTGTCACTTCTATTAGCCAAGTCTAAAAGGAGCTAAGACAAGCCTAGACATTTTTTTTTTTCAAATATTAAACACTTTATTAAAGGCAAAATCTAAGGAATATTAACGTATGCAAAACCAATGCAAAACGATTCCTAAATCGTTAATTTTGATGTTTTGTCGCTGACAACCGATTGAAACAAACGTCAAATTGTAAGCGGAATACCAATGAAGCAACGATCTATGTTCGATTTAGTTACCGGAATACGCTTCAACGATACTTTAATCGAACTATAATAGAATCGTTTTCAAATCGTGCAAAATGTGTTAAGAGAATACGAAAAGCAGTTTCGATTGTAAAGTCGCTTGGAAGTCGTTGACGTTTTGTTACGGGAATCGGGCTACAGCATTTCCCGCAAATATAGTTTTGTTGGCACAGAGGTTGTCATAGTCAGAGCACAAAGAATGCAAGTTGTTTACAATTCAGCGAAATGACACATTCTCATTAGAGGAAAATGGTGACTCTTTAATATGAATATAAGTACTAGATGGTCCGATGTCATTGTATCCGTTTTTATAAGTTACGCCATCTTGTGTAAATCCCTAAAAACTTATTTGTAAACCCTATTACTGGGGAAGTTACCGCTATAATTCCCATATTTTTCTGGTTACTACCCAATAAAAAAGAATCTACATATAAAGAAGTATTTGTTATATTGAAGCAATTTGATGTGACAATTATTTTTTTAATGTGACTTTGGAGAAATGCGGACAAGATTGGTATTCCGCTAGATAAACAACACAGGAGAATTGTAAGACTTACTCCTGATGCCAGTTGATTTTATACCCCAAGCATGGTTATTTAATCTAAACGGACGACACCGCAACAGTCATTTTCATTTTGTATCGCAACGTCGCAACGTAACCCAGCGTTGCCAGATTATACCGCTTTTTCGCTTTTTACACCGCCTTTTTGACAATGGATCCGCCATCCGCTTTTAGCCAGCGCGGTTCCGCTTTTTTCGACTTTGATAGGACATGAGGATTAAAATATTATCTTCCCACTAAAGACATTTGTATGGGCACCGATACGTTTACCCTTTCAAATGGAAGAACCTAAAAAAAAACTATAGTTAAGCGGGCTCTACATTCCTGCCAAAACTACGCCAATTGGGAGACAGCGCTATACGAGAAAGCAAGACAGAAATACTTGTATCTCTTTTCTTAGTATAGCGCTGTCCCTTTGTTGGCCAACATATAGTCCGTGAAATTTGAAATTTATGTTGTCAAATCACTGTTGTCATGTTGGTACACAGTGTTATGAAGTTGCACACGCGCAAGTTCAGATCGAGCTACAAGTTTTTCACTGACTGTGAGAATGTGGATTGAACTTAAGTGATATCTTTTGTGCCTCCCTGAGCCACCTTCTGTTTCTGTTCTGTGAAGTAAAGGAAATTCGTGAATTTCATATCGTGTGTCGATTTACAGAAGTACTGTTTTTTGTGGTGTGGTGTGTGATGGTGGCTGTTTTTTGTTGTATTTTTGCTACGGCGGGTGTGGATAACTGGTGTTATGAATGACCGTGTGTAGAACTCCGGCTAATTTATGTTACTGGCAGCATGGGTTTTTTTGGTAGGGATCACACCGAAAAAGAACGATTAGCTTTTGTTATTCTGGAAAAATATATGAAAAGGTTTACAAGAAATATACGAAGATCCAAAAGATTCTGGTTTTATTTATCCTGCAATTAATAGAAAAACGAAATAGTGGTGATCTGCTCAAGAGCATTTCCCACAACTGGATTTAATAATGAGTGATAATAATACTGATACTGATAGTGACGACAATACTAATGATGGGTTGCCGGGTCCATCCTGTACGAAGAAAAAACGAAGTGCACACAGGTTCGCCGTGCAATACGACACAAATCTGGAGGAGATATATAAATGGATACGTCCAGATTCAACAGATAAATATAAAGCTGTCAAGCAAATTATGTACAAAATCATTCCGAGCGGAAAAGTGAGTAAATTCAAACAATTCTAATAAATCTGCAAGCAAGCAGACTACTTTGTATTTTTAATTTTTTTAAAGGTCTCGCACGACTTGACTGCCACCGGCCGGTGCCGTGCGTACCGCTGGCTGAGTTTTATTTTATACATATAGCAGGCATCTCTCTCATTATGTTTAGGAACTAAGTTATATTACTAATATTGCTTAGAAAGAGACAAAAAAAGGTAAGTTTGTCGGTCGGTTGGTAGGTATTATAACGGTCAGGCTCGGGTTAGTCAGCCGTCAGCCAGCTAGCAATTTTTGTCCGTGGTGTGGGGTTGCCAGGCGCTAAAATAGTTTTCATTTGTGCGGAAATCTGAAAGTCTCAAAAACTAGTAGGTAACGAACTAGGCATACAGTTTCAATAAAAAATATATTTTGCAGGTCTGATATTAAGAGGCACGCATTAACTGCAAAACATGAGGCTAAAATTTAAGCTTGCGCTCCAAGCGCCCAAAAAAGTGTCGTAGACATGTTCAAAAAATCTACTCCTTTGGAGGAGAAAGTAAAAGAGGCAGAAATAAAACTTGGAGGTTACTTTGCAGCCCATGAAACCGTTTTCTCGCATGGATCACCACCATGTCGAGGTGTTAAAAGAAATATTTCCGGAAGGCGTAATAATCAACGTTTTTTCAATTTTAACTGACGAGTCAACAGACATAGCTTGTGTAAAGACAGCATGTATAATGGTTCGGTTTTATGACGAGATCCAAGGGCGCATTGTAAGCCGTTTTTGGGAGCTGGAACAGGTTTTTAGTGAAAATGATCCGGTGGGCGCTGAAGAAGGTGCCACTGCTGCCCGACTTTACGAAGCAATGATTGCCACGTTTAAATAGAGAAAACATTCCAATAGATAACATTATAGGTTTTGCGTCAGATGGATGCAACGTGATGATGGGGAATACAAATTCGGTTAAGACCCGCATGATGGAGTTATGTCCCAGAATTCGCATTGTGAAATACATATGCCACTCCTTACACTTGTGCGCTAGCGAAGCATGTAAAGGACTACCCAGAACTTGTGAAGATTTGGCAAGAAATTGTTACAACTTTTTGAAAAATTCGTCCAAACGACAGGCACAGTTTGCACAATTTCAAAAGTTTTTTTCAGTTGGATGTTCTAAAATTGTTGCTTCCAAGTCAGACAAGATGGCTTTCACTTAGTGCAGTGATAGACCGCATGCTGGATATGTGGGAGCCACTGAAATTATTTTTCGCTGACAAATGTCTTACGGAACGTCTGAGAATCTCAGAAGATATCCATCGTTCTCTATGTGATCCATTCGTGAAAGCCTACTATTTGTTCCTACAGTGGGTACTTCCAAAGTTTACTCGGTTAAATGAATACTTCCAGTCTGAAAAAAATGTTGTAACAGTTGTACATGAAAGAATGGCGACTACATACACTGAGTTTTTAATGATGTATATGAAAAGTGATTATGTCCACCAGACTCCAATATCAGAAATCCAGCCTGACGATAGCAGCAAGTTTCTACTCCCAAATCAGATTTACTTAGGTGTAACTATTATGAGACAAATATCAACACCAGAAGCAATGCAGAGACCCGATATCATAGCTGATTTTCGAATGAATTGCCAAAAGTTCCTCATCACATCATGTCTTCAAATGAAAGCGAGGTTATATTTTTGCTACGTTATTGTATAAGTTTTTTATATAAAACCAATAAAAAACAAATTTATTTTACGTACTGCCATTTAAGTTTGAATTATTTTTCAGATATGATTTTGAAGATGAGGTGCTCACAAAAATGCCATTATTGAGTCCACAACAGGCTTTGTCCCAAAATGCAAGAGAACAAGCGCCCAGCTTGTTACCATTGGCTTTGCTTTTAAGTCGCTGCACCGATCAATCTGATCAACATCTACAAGCAATCGATGACGAATGGCGAAGATTACCAATCGTTAAAAATTCTCTTCCAACAGAAATATTAGGTTTCCACGGCTCGGATCGGTGACAACGTCTCCCTATATTATAGTGCGCGCGATGCAAGCGCTGTGTTCTCTGTTATAACTTCATAAGTAATCTTTATACTGTTGTTTTAATACTGTTCCAGTACTTAGTTAAGTCGTTAAGACTTTATATAAGTATTTTTCAACCCCACTTGGGGTTCACGGTTCTACCTACTGGCCGTGCTTCCACCTTGACCGCCGCTGAGGACTCCATCATCAGCTGCCGGTGTACCTTCCCGCCTCATCTTCGTGCTCACATATATGTCATCTGGCAACGCTGCTGTCACGTCACGCATACGAGGCCAGTGAATCAAAGGATAAGGGTATAGTGTCAAGTTGAGGGGCTATAGACATACCTACTTTTACTTTTTCTATATTATAGATTTACAGCCTTACTAATAAAAAGTTACACGCAGTGTACACATCTGTTATAGGATAATTGCTACTAATAAAAACATTTTTGACACAAAGCCTGTATACACGTGTTTTAGTTACCTAGGAAATTTACACAGGGCTTACACGGGCCAGGACCCTTGTTTAGTGTTTGTATAAGAACATTATGGCGGATTTCAATAGATCAGCTGTGTCTGACAATCAAGTGTTGTGTCCATTTACTACGGACCAGGCCAACCGCGCAACAAAATGACACCAACGCGCTGGCCCTAAAAAGTCATTTTAGGGCCAACGCGACTCAGTCGACTGCGGTCATATTGCGGTCCACGGAACAGTTCATTCGTTCATTGTTTGCTTATAATTGCCATAAAAATGCCTAGTTGCGTAGTGAAAGGCTTGTGTTTTATACTGGAGTTATGGATAAAATAAAACAAAAATTTAAAATTTATTTGATTTTGATAACTTTATGCAAAATGTTCCGGTAGGTGTATCCTTAGTTTTGAAGTCATTGGCACAGCCATTTGCTTCGTTTATTGACGTAACATTTGTAATTTGACAATGACGTTCTTCTTTCTTCTTCTTCTTTGGTTAAATGGCTACTGTAGCCATAAGCACAAGACAGTTTCGTTCAAAACCACCATTAGCTATTTGAAGCTTTTTAAAAGTAATTTTATTGTTTAATTATTAAAATAAAAATAGTCTTAAGAAAAAGAAACCTGATTTTTATGATATGATTAATATTTTATATAATTATTTTTCAGTATCTTTTGGTGTTTTCACATTTTTCCCCATATTTTCTCCCGTATTTTAAAGTTAGATAGTTTTAGTTTCAAAACGTTCCTAAAAAGTTGCCAGTCGTTTTTGTTTTAACAAATAGATAACTATACAACGCTTACACACTGATTATTAGTAAAGGGAGTGTATAGCAACTGTGTAAGGCTTACACACTGCATAACTATACAGCTGTTAAACAACCGTGTTCCATATTTTTATTAGTAAGACGGTTAATGGTTAGCTGAATCTTTCATTTAACTCTTAATTACCTACCTACCAATTTCTGCGACTGAGCTAGCCGTCGCAGTGGCGCCCAACGTGGGGCAATTACTACTTACAATTTAGGGTTCGGCACCGCGGTCTCAGGCGGCATCGCAGCAATTAAAACGGACAGCGATATTTATAGTGCTGTACGGAATCTTCTATATAATTTTGATTACTATTTTAGTTCTTAGTTCTGATTATCTACTATATAAAAATAAGTCGGGTTTTCCTTCCTGACGCAATAACTCCAGAACGCACGAACCGATTTCCACGGTTTTGCATTCGTTGGAAAGGTCTCGGGCTCCGTGAGGTTTAAAGCAAAGAAAGTAGGGTAGGGTAGGGTAGGGTAGGGTAGGGTAGCGTAGGGTAGCGTAGGGTAGGGTAGGGTAGGGTAGGGTAGGGTGGGGTAGGGTAGGGTAGAGTAGGGTAAGGTGGGGTAGGGTAGGGTAGGGTAGCACCATAGAGTAGGGTAGCACCACGCGAACGAAGTCGCGCCGGGCAGCTAGTTAAGTATATATGTTAAGAAGAATAACGTAACGTTACACTATCTATATTGTTCTACGAAGGTAAAAATACTCTAAAATATTCAAATTTCCCTCTTAACTGATGTTTACCCTTAATACGGTGAACATTGTACAGCAAATAACGCCATATTCAACGTTTCTCACATAGTCTAACAACGCGTTCGAAAACGTGTGGAGGAACAGCAAGATTCCGAAGCGACAGGAAGGAAACTGCTGATAAACACAGGCGAGTGGCACAGTAAAGACAGAACAGTAAAATATCTTCATACAAACGTGCCGCTCTCGGTTTGAATGTGTACGTGCGCGCCGCGCGCCGTGTCGGCACGCGATTTCACGCACACGCTAGCATAATATATGGGGGAATAAGGTGGCAGCAGTACGGGCTGTGCAGCGTGACTGTGAGCTCGCGCGTACGTTACATGACCGCTCGCGTTCGTCAATTCTCGCCGGCCACTTACCATAATATTAATTATAACGAGTATCATGATTCATGACTTCAAAAAGGGGAAAAAAATATTGTAGTGTTTTCGGGTGCCTCAATAACGATTTCGCAAACCCGGAATTCGTCATAGTTCCTACTGAACTTAACTTAATATAATAAATGTTATGTGAATAAAGGCTTTTTATTGTTACTTAATTTATAAATTGGTAAAATATTCAATCATAATATGCTTTTTATTACATAAATTTAGATCAAGTGCTGCTTGTTCGAAAATATTAACTAAAAGTAAAAGTGACAACCCTGGGGATCAACGCAAGAGTAGGCTAATAACTCGGCGGGCGGCCTTAGATAACCTACTGTTCTGTCTTTACTGTGCGAGTGGCTCCTAAACTGAATGTTGGAGATTTGGTCTTGGTGGATGCCCTCGTTTTGAGCAACGCTGATAAGGGGATAACTGCCAAATTTGCGCCTCGTCGTACTGGTACTTTTGTCGTAGCTGAAGTGGAGAGTCCTACCTCTTTCGTACTTAAAGATAGTAGCGATAAAATTATTCGTAAATACCATGCCAGCTACCTTACACCGCATCAAAGGACTAGACGTGGCTCAGAAGCCACAGCGAGGAAGACCGGCCAGCCGGGCTAACATGGCTGCCATGACATACCGTATCTCACGGTATCTCCACTCGATATTACGTCATAAATTGGACTTATTTCATCTGTCTACTGACCGCAACATGGTTGCACGTAGAACTCGATTCTAGACGTCAAAAGTGGAAGAAATGTCTACGTCTATCCGTCAGTTGTGTTTTGTCGATGAACCGTAATGCATGCCAGCCTAATGTTATCCAATTTTGACAGTTAAATATGAAATATATATCGTCTAACATTTTGGTGACCGCCTAGTGGTATTTCAAATCGAGCGTTTCCGTGTTTCGGAAGGCACGTAAAGCCGTTGGTCCCGGTTCACTTAATTGTGATAGTCGTTAAGCTAGTTGGAGGCCTTCTAGGCGCCTTGAAAACTCCAACAGTAGGTTGACCACTAGCCTACCTCCACCGATCCGCAGTGGGCACGCGTGGTGGAGTATCTGCCCATTCCCTTCCACCCTGATTTGTGAAAGGAGGGCTGTGCTCAGCAGCTGGACATTATAGGCTGATGATGATGATGATGAAGATGTTCCTTGCGGTTTCACCCGCGTTCTCAGGATAAAAGTAGCCTATTCTCTTCTCCATTGGCGTGCTAAATTACATCGTAATCATTTCAGCGGTTTAGGCGTGAAAGCGTAACAAACAAACAAACTCATATTCACATTTATAACATTAGTTAGGATTATTACCATACTTGCTTTCCCTCCCATTTCTATCTGTTGGATATTTTTATAACGGCGGCGAATTGAGAATATACCTACTCATATTTTGCTAACTAAGGTCGCGTTGGTGGTGAACATTTGGACTAAAGCATCTTTGCCCATCCGTCCTTTAGAGGAAAAGAATACAAGACTTCTGTGTCCCCTTTAATTTGGTACTTAGTTGCGGAGTTTCAGGTACTATCTATTCTGTGATACAAGACTCTTCCTCATAGGTATGTCAACATAAAAATGGTCAACATGATAAATGTGCATTTGATAATCAAATAATATACTTTCAGATTGAAATAACAATTTAATACGAATGCAAAAGTAACACTTTGTACCACAAATTTTATGTGGCGTCACACTTGAAAAACAAACACATTATTATAAGTCAGAGCTCCACAAACTTTTTGATGTTGCAGGTGATTTTGGCTACCCGCTAGAACCATGGCTCATGACCATCTGACGACTGTAAGACCACAGTTTAACCACATAAGACTTTCCATTGGTTCAACGAACGTTATGGACCAAGCTCATCTAATGAGGCCTTTATATTGGCCCACTCCCGGTTTAATAGGCGAGCGATAGTCGCCGGCCGCAAACTCTTGCTTGATGCTCGTGCATGTTTGGCTGGTATTGGCATAGAAAGTTGATCTGTGTCTTATAGCTGCGTATCCTGAAACAATGTTTTGCAGTTATGATTGATTCTATAATAAACTAAAATTAAGTGTTTCGCAAAGTATAATCAAATCTATATTTACTTACGATTTTTTGTAGGAATGTGGTGATGCCATATACTTTATTATAAAACATAACTGTCATACATTCAGTTTTTGCTAAATAAAGTCTATTAAATTCAGGCTCATATCTATTATTATGAATACTACAATTTATTTAGCAAAGAATTATCAAGATGAATAAATACTTAAGACCAGAGAGATTTGACGCGGATCCAACTTCAAGTGAGAATCTATCCATTAAATGGATACACTGGAAAACTACATTCGAGAATTTTCTGACAGTCGTTTCAACAAAGGATGATCCAATTCGTGAAACAAAATTTCAACTTTTAGTAAATTATTTATCGGCAACAGGATTTACATACATAAAAGGCTGTGATGATTATGACACCGCAATTAAAAGGTTAGATGAACTATTTATAAAAACGCCAAATGAAATTTATGCGAGGTACAAACTTTCGAAAAGACAACAACAACCTGGCGAGACCGTTGATAACTATATTCAAGCATTAAAACTACTAGCTAAGGATTGTAATTTCAAAATGGCCGAAATAAATGAAAGCGAGTACGTAAGAGACGCTTTCATTAATGGTATGATATCATCAGGCACCCGTCAAAGACTTTTGGAAAACAGCGTTCTTACTCTAGATACGGCCTATCAACAAGCACGTTCGCTAGAGATGGCCCAAAAACACAATGAGCACTATCAAAACAATAGCACGGGCAGTAGTACATCATTTAACGCAGCTTCTGCATCTAATCGAGAAATACCTAAGTACGATACCTGTTATTTCTGTGGAAACAAACGACACCCTCGTAGACTTTGCCCAGCATTCGACTCTATCTGCATTACCTGCGGTAAATGTGGACATTTTGCGAAAGTATGCAACAGCAAGTCACAAAAACTCAATTCAATCACTCCAGAATCAGACGTAAAAGAATCAGAATCACCAAAGAGTTTAGGATGTATCGTCGCTGCCTCAACTGATCTTAGTAAAGCGATTACACCAATATTGATAAATAATAGAATATCAGCGAAAGCACTTATTGATACAGGAAGCACGGCAAGTTTTATAAACAGTCATCTTGTAGACCAATACAATCTTCAAAAAATTCCATATAAACAACAAGTCAACATGGCTGCTTCCCATTTAGTAACTGAAGTTGATGGAAAATGTAGACTTGATGTAGTAATTCAAAAACAAAATCTGACGCTCGACTTGCTAGTTATGAAGGGATTATGCGCAGATGTTATACTTGGACATGATGTTATTGGCAAACATAAGACATTAGAAATGTATTTTTGTGGTGACCGAGCGCCGTTGAAACTTAGTGCTTTAACAGAAGCCAACATTGAACCTGTCACATTGTTCCCTAATATTACGCCAAACTGTAGACCTATAGCGGTCAGATCACAAAGATTCTCGGACGATGATATGAATTTTATAAGAAATGAAATAAAGAAGTTACTAGCTGATGGCATAATAGAACACAGCTACTCACCTTGGAGGGCACAAGTCCTAATAACAACAAACGAAAATCATAAGAAAAGAATGTGTATTGATTATTCACAAACTATCAACAGATTCACTCAACTTGATGCCTACCCACTTCCACGAATCAAAGATGTCATCGGTAAGGTATCTAAGTACAGAAAATTCAGTAAAATTGATCTGAAAAGTGCGTATCACCAGATTCCTATTAAAGAGACGGAAAAACCTTATACAGCGTTTGAAGCTGAAGGAAATCTTTATCAATTTCGCAGGATACCGTTTGGTGTTACTAATGGTGTTGCTGCATTTCAAAGAGCCATCAATAATATCATTGAAAAAGAGAAACTAGAAGGAGTTTACGGATATCTTGATGACTTAACCATCTGTGCTATCCATCAATCAGATCATGATAAGAAGCTGCAGGAATTTCTTTCAGTTACAAAACGCTATAATCTCACACTAAACATAGAGAAAAGTGAATTCTCTAAAGATGAAATCAACATTCTCGGATACAATATTAGCAAAGGCGTCATCAAACCAGATCCTGAGCGTTTACGCCCTCTTCTAGATTTGCCCGCTCCTTCAGATTCAGCATCACTCCGACGCGCTTTAGGACTACTGGCGCATTATTCAAAATGGATACCGAAATTCTCTGAGAAAATTCGGCCACTAGCATCGGTGGAAACGTTTCCTTTAGACGAAAACACCAAAATGATATTCAACAGCTTGAAAAATGAAGTAGCTAACTCGGCTGTTAATGCTATTGATAACAACATTATTTTTACTGTAGAAACAGATGCTTCAGATTATGCCATAGCTGGAACGCTATCACAAGAGGGAAGGCCAGTAGCCTTTTTCACGAGAACTCTTTCAAGCAGTGAAAGAAATCACCCTGCTATTGAAAAAGAAGCTGCAGCAATAGTCGAATGTTTAAGGAAATGGAGACAATTTCTTTTAGGCAGACAATTTCAACTGATTACAGATCAAAAATCAATTTCATTTATATTCAATCAGAATCAGACTCATTCCTCTAAAATTAAAAATGATAAAATTCAAAGATGGCGTCTAGAACTATCGAATTATTGTTTCGATATTACATATCGCCCCGGTAGAGAAAATGCAGTTGCCGACGCTTTATCCAGAGTGAATACAGTTGCTTCAGTGAACACTATAAACACTCTACCAGAGCTATACAAAATACTATGTCATCCGGGAATCACCAGAATGTTTCATTGGATTAAATCTAAGAATCTACCATATTCAATTGAAGACGTAAGAAGAGTAACTGCTGCTTGTGCCGTTTGTGCTGAAATTAAACCTAGATTCTATAGATATCATGGTAATCTTATCAAAGCTACAAGCCCTTTCGAAAGAATTTCGATCGATTTTAAAGGACCTCTACCAACTAGCAGTGGAAATCGCTATATGCTTACGATCGTAGACGAATACTCAAGATTTCCATTTGCTTTTCCTTGTCCTGACCTCACTACACTGACAGTAAAGAAAAAGTTAACAGAACTATTCGCTATATTTGGTATGCCATCTTATATTCATTCAGATCGAGGTACCTCATTTATTTCGGAAGAATTAAAACATTTTCTACACAATATGTGAATTGCGACTAGCTATACAACCCCATATAATCCTCAAGGCAATGGCCAAACAGAAAGATATAATGGTATTATATGGAGAACAATACAATTGGCTTTAAGAACACAAAATTTGCCTAAAGAAAAATGGGAACAGGTATTAGCACCAGCGCTCCATTCCATTAGATCTCTTCTATGTACTGCAACTAATTGTACTCCACATGAGAGAATATTTTCGCATCCTAGAAGATCATCGAACGGACAATCATTACCTACATGGCTCACAGTTCTAGGTCCAGTATTAATGCGAAATTATGTTCGTAATTCAAAATACGACCCCATAGTTGAAGAAGTACAGATGCTTGAAGCCAATCCACAATATTCGAGGGTGAGACTGTCGAACGGTAGAGAGACGATGGTTTCGAACCGACATTTAGCCCCTGCTGGAGCACCGATCGAAAACATCGACGATTCCGACGATGAAGAGGACAATGTGCCAGTTTTACCGGATGCTTCAAGTGTCCCTGAATTAAACCTGGAACAGCATGCACCGCCTCCTGAACCAAGCCTTCGACGTTCAGAACGATCACACCGAAGGCCGGCGTATTTGGAAGACTACGTTCATGACTAAAGTGCAGGAGAATGTGGTGATGCCATATACTTTATAAACAAACAATATGTCATATTTTTTTTTAATCTTAAATGGCAGGCTTGGGTTTTTTTTTTTATGTCATTAGTTTGACAAAGAGGCTGACGGTCCACCTGATGGTAAGTGGTCACCGCCGCCTATGGACATTTGCAATACCAGGGGGATTGCCGATGTGTTGCCGACCTTGAAGAGCTCTTTTTACGCCCCTTTTGAAGAACCCCATATCGTAGCGCTGAGGGAAAACCGTAATGGGGAGCTCATTCCACATCCTAATGGTCCGCAGTAGGAACGTCCGACTGAACCGTTGTGTGGACGATCGAGGCGGCTCGAGGATATGAGGATGAACTCCACATCGCCGGCGAGCGGTGCGGTGGTAAAAAAGTGATGATGGCACCAGGTCAAAAAGTTCTTGAGAACACTCCCCATTATATAGACGGTAGAACACACATAGAGAGCCAATATTTAATACGTTTAGTTATCAAGAAAGTAATAAAACACAAAAAACCTACTTTTTAGCACTAAAAAAATGTATAGCTATATCACCCCCAAACGCCGAGAAAATTTAATTACAATAAGTAATATAATCTGTAACCTAAAAACATAACTTGTAATAAGGATAAGGGAAATAACTGTCCTATTACTAGATAGGGTAGGTATTCAAAAGTCCAGTTTCTATTAAGATTATGTTTTCTTTATAGGTCTTGCTATTACTTACATTTACAGTTGTGGATAATAAAAAAGCTTAAAGAATTCTGACAGTACAGAAAAACTTTAAATCATTTCGTGATGTACATGATTTAACGATATTACAACATCATTATTTATTTTGTATAAAAGATTACACGCAATATTTAGCCTACGAAACAGGCTTAAAAGGGAAATTTCGCAAGACAACATATCTAACGTAACATATTTAAAAAAATACAAACAAAATATGTGTCAGTATTACAATCACAGAAATTAACGAAAGCCTAACAATCACAGAAATTTACGAATGCATTAACAATTAATTGTAAAGTGGGACCAAATGGATTATTTATTTTGGAATAAAACAATTTCTTTGAGATAATTTCTTTGCGATAAATTCGTTTCTCTTTTTCTGTGTTTACAAAATAAATCAATATAACTATTTTACGATAACACTAGTTTACATGGTTTTTGTCCTTGAAATGAAAAGTGTTTTTTCTGAACAATTGAGGTACACTGAGTTTAAAAAAAAATATTTAAAAATTCCAACACGTCACATTCCCAAAATATTTATTATTTTTGATTTGCAAAAATAAGCCTACAAAATTATCAAAGAAAATAAAAATTAATTGCCTAAGCTATTTTCTGGTATTTATTTGTCTGTGTCTCTTATAACAGACCAGCAATAATCACCTAACATGGCCTGGTCCCAGTATCCTCTCTCCATGTTCGCCGCTGACTTGTCCGAAGTTTTCATGGAAGAAATCGAGGTACGAATGAAGGAAATGAATTTTCAGAGATATGCTGACACTCATTCTTTGAAAATTATGTAATAAATCAGCAATTAACCGTCGGTAATTTTATTTTTTTTGTTGCGTAAGGACTCTTCATAGTGAATTCCAAGTACATCTTTCAGTATCCGAAATACTGTTTTCAAATAACTTATCTTTTATTTTTTTTTGATCTGTGGTCCTATAAAATACCTTCTCACAGTTTCGCCTTAGAAAGATTAGGAAAAACATAGCATAAACGCATAAAAGCTACGCTAGTCCTGTCTACAGCCTTGACAAAGTTTTTCACCAATCCTGATTTTATGAAAACGGCGGTAGAGCAAATTTTTGTGTGGGATCAGACATTATATATTCAGTTTTCTACATCTTTCACAAAAAAACGTGAGTAGCAAATTTTTTGTCGTGTTGAGAGGCCGAAATTTCGAAATAATAAAATTATGCTTGTTTGAGTGATTTAACTTATGAGATATCCAGTCTTAGATATAATAAGTGTACCACAAATGTAACAAAAAAGATCAGGATGTACTTAACACAATCTTATTGACATTTTAAAAACAAATATTTATTTAATTGAACACTACACAGCATCAAGATTTTAGAATGAATTCAGTACGAACTTGTGGGTAGTCTGAAAATGAAATGGATGATAAATTGATTCTTTGATGTAATAGAAATAAAAAAAAAAATTTTTGCGATTAGTTATTGCCACTAAATAAAATGATATGAATTTCACTGGAAGGACATGACTTTTTTTTTTTTTGTAAACTAGTGTAATTTTAATAATCAAATATACGTGATTTACATCATGCTCTAGATTGCTTGAATTGAAAATAGAATAATCAACGTTTTCCGACACAAATTTCATTAAGCTATTAAAATCAGTGCTTTTGTTAATTTTAAAACATTTTTCACATATTTGTAATACTTTTATCAGAGCTTGTGAAGGGTATGTTAGTCCACCTCGATCCTTCAACTTGATCAAAGAAGATAATAAGCTTTCTTTTTCTCCTAACAACAATAAATGACATATAGAACAATTAATTTTCTTAATTATCTTTCGCGCGATAAAACCCGCTATATAAACTACTATTTCCTGAGTATACTAGGCATGGCATAAATCACAAGTAGCAGGTGATAAAGAATATGATTCTGTTTTCATATGTCACATCTGTTACCGTCCATGACATAGCCTGTTACATGTTATAAAGAATATTTAAGAATATAAATAAAATGTATGCGACTGAAGGACTTTGTATCCATGGTCATGAACAAATTTAAAAAAAAAAAACTTTATCATTGATTAGCTTTTAAAAGTATTCAAAAATAAACCTTAAATCAAGTGATATAAAGTGTTAACTTCTTTAACATGTTATGTAGCAGGATAGAAAAATATTTTTTTGCTACGAAAGTATATATAATTTGCATCAGTGATAATTTGACACTTGCGTGCGATACTCGCACATGATTTTGTGAAAAATACCGTCGATCAGCATCGATGACGTAGGTTACAAATCATTGCAAATCATATATCGCAAGTGAAATCATGCTATAAAAAATAATAATATCATCAAATGAGAATTCCTTTAAAGTAGCAATAATTTCCATGCCTAGAGTATACTCATCCAAAGGTGTGTTAATTACATCTTCAATAAAATAATCTATGAGGTCTTCTTCAATATCATGAAATTCCAGGATATTTTTTTCAAATGTAGGGGGTACTGTCATTAACTACTTTTATCGCTTGTATGGTCGAGGACACTGTGAGAATAGGTACATCGTCGAGCTTTCCTTCAATGTGTAACTTTAATTGAGACCGTGTAATATTTTTTTTATACGCTATAAGAAAATGATTTACATTGGGGTTGTCGTTAAAACCTCCTCAAGCTCTCATCAGACCAAAAAAAAATTCCAAATGGTCTTGGCTTATTTTGTACAGTGGCAAAAATTTAAATTTTTCTTTAGTAATCAAATTATTAAACAGATTAATGGCACTTTGAAGGCAAATAATGAAACCTGTAAAACCAGTTTTGCGACCTGTAGGCTTACTCTTGACACTCAATTCCAATGCCCAATGTCAATTTTAATCCAAGAAACGCTGTTTGGTACTCTTGAAATCGACAGCAGCGCCACATTGTCTTGAAATTGAGTGGTCATTTTAGTGAACTAAATGAAATCGGAATTGCGACCGCGGGATTGAGAATGGGTACTCTTGAAGCAAATTTGACACTGACATATTGTGTTGGAATTGTGTTTACATTGAGTATTTTACAATAGCGAAAGAGTAACTTTTTTAGAATTGAGTTTTGTGTTTTTATAATAAATACTTAATAAAATGTCACAATTGGGAATGCAATCCAACATTCTAAGATTAGCCCATCAAATGGATGTACGGCAGTGAAGAAATTTGCGCCGTATGGCCCGTTATAACGATGAAGCGTTATCCATGTCCAACAATGAGATTCGTGCTAATTATCGCCTCACAAATGATTTATTTGGCATCCTGTGTAGTGAATTAGAGCTCCTAATGCAGACTCCTAAAAGAAGGAGTTATATTTCTTCAAAATACAAGGTATGTATATCATAAAATTACCTTGAATAATTTGTGGTTATGTTTTGTATTTAAATACAAAATCGTGTATCTATTTGGATAGATATTGATAACACTGTCCTTCTATGCCACAAGGAGCTATCAGCGCTTAGTAGGAGGAACACATGGAATGCTTATGTCTCAGCAATCTATGTTCATTATATTGTAATGTAATATTAACCATAAAATATACATTGTTTCAGGAGATACAGGCTTTGCTCAAAGAGGGTATATGATGACCAGGGTTGGATTTAGGTACGTTGAAAAAGATAGCACAAAAAAATTAAAAGGATAGTATTTATAAAAAATTATAGTACACTTTCATTATTTTTAATTTCACTTATTAGTCATTAAAATCAACACCAATTATGGCAAAATTTACTCCTCTTCTAAGTTTATCAGTTCTTGAATATTACTATTAGTTATATCTTCATCTTTGGCATTTAATCTCATCAACATATCCTCAGTAGGAATAAAATCAGTACAATTCCCACTTTTACTACAAGGTCGGTTAACTAAAGCTGGCACGTTTCAACACATTTACACCGTCTCTCTCGCGCAAAGTCAAGCTTATGAGTATGAAGGAGACAGTTATTGTTTTGCTTTTGCTACTGCTCATAAATATAGAGTGGTCTATTTTTGCATTCGTCCATTAGACTTGACTGATTGCAAATTTATGAGTACTGTGAACGTGCCAGCTTTCGTTAACCGACCTGTACCGCTTTTGATAGCGTCACAAGATAATATTTTTTTTTGAAGTTCGATTGAATTGAAGAAAAACTTTGATTGATTTTCGAATGGAATGGAAGGAACGAGATTAGTGGAAAGATAGAAGTGTACTGCGGAGGATAATCGGGGAATCCCCGGCCATCAACACAGAAAACATCGCAAGATCAGAATTCGGTCGGATACACGCACGGTCGAAATATTCATTTAACGTAAAACTAAAGGGCTGATTACACTGACCAACTTGCAGGGTCCGATTTGACATACATTGCTGGTTATCTTGAGTATTTTATTACAATGTACTCAGATAACCAACAATGTATGCCAAATCGGCCCCTGCAGGTTGGCCAATGTAATCGCCCCATAAGCATTCGGGAGCAAACTTTAAATTATAGTATTTTAGTGTACTATCCTTAGATGTGGATAGTATATAGTACAAAGGGCGAAATTATAGTATAAATACTATAATTATAGTACATAATCCAACCCTGATGATGACTCTCATAGTGGATACTGTTCTGATGAGGAGCAGTACACAAAATTGCATTGCACAGCATGGAACACAGTAGAATGCGGAGAATAGGACTATTTAAAAATAGATGGCGGTGTTTGTTGGGGCATAGGTGATGTTGCAGCAACAATATTAAATGCTTTTTGTGTGCAGCATAACTAATGTAATGCACCTCGCTAAGGTTTTGATGGTCCTATAGATCCTACACCAAATGTTGAAGTTAGTCATAGCACTGTCCATCCAACACTTGATGTACGTCCTCAATAGATCTAAGGAGATGTGCAGAGGCTTGTCCAAACCTTGAACATCAATTGTGGACAGCCCGCAGACAGATTAAGATCTTTTATTGCTAGGTTATTTACTAGACAAAATGGAAAATCATGTGGATATACTTACTTATGTAATATGTTATTTAGTTTGTACTTTTAGATAGGTATATAAATAAAAATCATTTTTGATTACAACAATTTTATAATCTGTATTCTTACCTTGTTATAATAAAATATACCGACTATGTTTAATGGTTCTAATACATGATAATTAATGTCATTATGGTGTTTGCCCCTTATAATTATATTAAATAAACTTTATCTATGACAATGCTTTCTATTTATTTTACCTACAACTACTAATGTGATTCTTGTTTAAAGTAATATTCAAACAAAATAAACCTTTAAATTAAAATCATTATTGGTGTAAGATAGTATTAAAAATCAACAAAAGAAAATCTCATCTAATTAGGCAACAATCACTTATATACTTAACTAATAAATGTGGACTACTCCACTACGCTAAACACAAACACTTCAAAATCATTATCATTTATGGTTGTGGCGAGTTCACTGCACTTTCTTTTTATTTCCTGCTTGGCTAGTTGGGTTCGCAAGAGTTCCCCCTTGCATTGGAACATCTTGATTTTCCTCCAAAAACTCCACCAAGGCTTCCAGTTGGACTTGAGTAGTGCGAGCCACGTTTCACGATATATCTAAGGACAAACAAGGTTATAATTTAATGCTATGAACATTGAATTATTACGCTATGGCTATGTTGAATAATATTTGTTAGTGTTAAGCTTTAAGTATAAACATTTAGGCGCACTTACCTTACGTTCGTACTTCTTTGAAACGTCGAAGGAATGTGAATAGAAGTAACATTTGTTTGATATGGCTAGAGCACATAAATAACACCATTGTTAAAATCCGTACTAACAATCTTTATTGGTAATAAATTATGAACAACTGTTGAAAACTAGTAAAACGTAAATAAACATTTGACATCTTAACTTTTTTTTTGAGTCTCGACCATAGATATGTAAGCGTACAAGTGACGTTTCATTCACTCATTTGTATATTTAGTCTGTAATCTGAGTCCCGTAAAGATCACCTTACTAAACACAAACTCAATGTCCGGCCAATACGCAATCCAATCCCGATCTCAATATCAATGTCGTCAAGAGTACCGACCATTGCGCAGGATTGGAATTTCGTTGTATTGAGATTGGCATTGAGTTGACCGTCGAGAGTAAGCCTACTGACTGTACAACAAGATTACCGTTCAAAAACTTTAAGTTTGATAAATATTCTTCACATACTTTAGAAAATGTAATACATTGCTGTATATTAGCAGCACATAACGCTTTTTTATATCCTGGCACAAACATACATCGGCTATTTAAAATATCGAAAGCGTCATTTATCATGATAAGTCAAAGTCAAAGCCATTTATTCAATTTAGGCCCTAGAAGGGCACCTATGAAGGTCAAAGCTACTGAAGTTACCGCCAGTTCGTAAGTCGGCCTTCAACTGAGAAGAACAGGCAAGAAACTCAGCAAGGTTACATTTTTTAAATTTTTTTTTTTTTTTTTTACAATCTGACTATATATTGGCTATTTTTTCCAAAACATTTTGGTTTTGTAGGTATACATAGGTACATACTTTTTATTTTACAAAATAAAATACACAATCATCAAAACGAATAAAAATAAAAAAAGACAAAAATAAACCAACATACAAAATAAATAAAAAATAATAACCTGCACTGGTTCATAATAAAATCATGTAGGTAATCTACTGGATTTTGTACAATGTGCACTTGTGCAGAGTGAAGCTATTTCCAGACATCTTTATCTTCTATATAATGGGCTACCTTGTAATAAGCTCGTGCTTTCAAGACTTTTTTTACGTGAGATTTGAACTTAAAATCAGTCATTTTGGTTACCGAAGGTGGGATTTTGTTATAAAAACGTACACTATTTCCAAGAAATGACTTTTGAACTTTCGCTAATCTAAAATACGGAACAACTAATTTGTCTTTTTGTCTAGTATTGATATTGTGAACTTCACTGTTTGTTTTAAACGTGTCTAAGCTTTTACGTACCAACATTATATTTTCATAAATGTAAAGTGAAGGTAAAGTCATGACATTTATTTCCTTAAACAATTCCTTCAATGATTCACGAGGTCCCATACTATAAATTGCACGAATGGCCCTTTTTTGTAATATAAAAATAGTCTCAATATCTGCTGCAGCTCCCCATAATAATATGCCATACGATAAAAGGCTATGAAAGTATGCAAAATAAACTAATTTGGCCGTCTCGACATTCGTCAATTGTTTGATTTTTCTAACAGCAAATGCAGCAGAACTTAATTTACCAGATAAAGATTCAACCTGAGGACCCCATTGTAATTTATTATCTAATGTTATACCTAAGAATACAGTTTTGTTCACTAGTTCCAAACTGCTACCATCTATTAATATCTGACTGTCTACATGCGCTACATTTGGGAGAGAGAATCTTAAACATTTAGTTTTCTTCGAGTTTAGTAAAAGATTGTTAACAGTGAACCATTTGGAAACTATTGACATGGTGTCATTTACTTTATCGAGTTCTTTGTCTTTTCTATCTACTTTGAAAATGAACGAAGTATCGTCAGCAAACAAGACTATATCTGAGAGACCATTTACAACTGATGGTAAATCATTAATATATACTAGAAACAGAAAAGGCCCTAGTATTGAACCCTGGGGTACCCCCATTTTGACTAAAGAGCCCTTGGATGTTGTACCACTAATTCCTACCCTTTGTTGACGATTACTAAGATAAGATAAAACAAGATCATGAGCAGTTCCACGAATACCATAAAATCCAAGCTTAAGGAGCAGAGTACGGTGGTCAACGCAGTCAAAGGCCTTAGATAGATCACAGAAAATGCCAATTGCATCTTGTGAATTCTCCCAGGCTTCATAGATGTGCTTTAATAATTTTGCTGCTGCATCTGATGTAGATCTCCCCTTCGTGAAACCAAACTGATGACTATGCAGTATCTCATATTTATTAAAGTGACCTAACATTTGATTAAGCAACAGTTTTTCAAATATTTTACTAAGTGCTGGAAGTACGGAAATTGGTCTATAATCAGAAGGATTATCCTTACAACCAGACTTAAAAATTGGCACTATTTTACTATACTTCATTAAATCAGGAAAAGAACCCTGATCAATGCATTCATTAAATATATCTGACAAGATAGGTGCAATCACTGTTATAATTGATTTTAAAATAGTTACTGACAGTCCCCATAGGTCTTCAGTATTTTTCAAATTGAGTGCATTAAATGATTTTGTGACATCACTAGCAGTAACATAACTAAAATTAAAGTTTGGAAATGATTCATTAACATGTTGCTTAAGTAATGTTTCAGCCACGTCGGGACACGAATTAAGACTATCGGTAGTTTTCTCTGGTATACTCTTGAAAAAGTATTCAAAAGCAGTGGCAACTTCTAGCTTGTCTGACAAAATTTTATTATTAATTTTTAACGTGTGCTGTTCGTTTTTATTTTTAATTTTACCTGATTCCGTATTTATAACGTTCCAGACTGCCTTGATTTTATTAGATGCTTTATCTATTTTGTTACTTAAGTATATTGATTTAGCTCGATTACATACTATTTTAAATAATTTTGAAAACTTTCTAACATAATTATGAAAATCCTCGTCACGAGTGTATGATCTTAAATTATATAGTTCGTACAGCTTATCCCTACTTTTCCGAATTCCTTTTGTGGCCCAATCACAAAATTCCAGCTTACTGTTTACCTTAATTTTTTTGATGGGACAGGATTTATTAAAGTCATTGCAGATACTAGATAATAAACCATTATACAAGACATTGGGGTCATTACTACTATATATCTTACTATTTAGTTTCAATTCCAAACTATTTTTAAAGTTATCTAATCTTGCCTTTGTCATAGGTCTAATTTCTTTAATTACCTTAGAAACTTTCAATTTGTAGGGCAATTTTACAATCTGAGCCATATGATCAGACCGAACACCACTTATAATTGATTTACCTAATATACTACTATTACTAATTATATTATCTATGCAAGACGAAGAAGTGGCCGTAGACCGTGTTGGCTCATTAAACAAGAAATCTAAGTTAAATGATTTAAACAAAGCTACAAAAATATTTTTATCAGTTGAGTTGGTAAGAAAGTCAATATTAAAATCACCGCATAAAACTAGTGACTTATTCGATTTAAATAATTTGCGAAGAATATCTTCCATAGTAGAACAAAACAATGAAAAGTTTGATGCTGGTGGCCTATACACACAAGCAATTATATAGCATTCTAACTCTGCACAAGACACCTCACAAACGCGCTCAACCGAGAGGCTACAAATATCCCTACGTTCCTTAAATTTAATATTATTATTCAAAAGAATAATTGAGCCGCCCCCTACCGCGGACAATCTATGAAAAGCACTGGCAACAACAAAATTTTTAATATTAAAAAGCATGGTTTCTGGTTTAAGCCATGTTTCTGTAAAACATAAAATATCTAGTTTGACTTTATCTAACAATAAATCAATATCAAGAATCTTGCCAAAGAAGCGATTAATATTTTGATGTATTAATGTAATCGAATTGTGCTTCTCTGTTGTCGAATTTAAATGTTTAAATTACTATTAACACTAACGTTAATCCTCGTATTACTAATTAATACTGAATCATTCCTTAACCTATTAATATTATATGCTACAAGAGTAGCAATCAAATTCTTAAATTTTTTAGGAATAATTAAAGTATCCCGGGTCAATTGTATATTACTAACAAACTTGTTAGAATCAAAAAAAGTAAAAACGTCACTATGACGAAATGTCACATTGTACATTAGATTATTCAAGGTCCCTATATAGTTATTATCTTTTTCCGAATATTGAGAACAGTATAGAAAAGCACATAAAATAATTTTCTTTACTCCTAAATTTAATAATGAATTGTAACTATGAATTAAATCTTTCCTACTAATATCTAGTGCTTGGCCAATTAATATTACAATTATAGTTTGACTATCAAACTTACACTGCAGAATTTTATTTATAATTTGAATATAAGAAGCTCCTGGCATACAATAGTTTGTTATAACACCGTGATCAACATGTTTATTTAAGATTGAGCCAAAGTCAGTCCCTATTTTATCTGAAAACACCACTGTCTTTACAAGTTGTGCAGAAACGCAATTAGATTGGGCACTGCCACTCAGTTCACCACCCCGGCCCCGAGTTGATACTTGCAGCGTCCCAACAGAAGACAAATGGTTACAATCACATATGTGATTGTTGGTTAGTGACACAAATCTATCCTCATTGTACTTACATAAGTCAACTAGATGGGTCGCCGCAAGTATATGCTCATTGATTTCTTTTTGAGCATTTTCATATCTAGAAAGAAGGTCCTTTAGATATTTCTCCTTGTACTCGAGGTCAGAGAGCAATCGCTGAGTGTCAGTGTCATACAAGCTTTGAGTATATTTTATTGTTTTATTACATTCTTTTAATTGGTCTAAAAGATTAATTCTCTCTTTCCTTAAAGCTACATTTTTATAAAAACATTTTTGTTTCTTTATATATGATTTTGTTTTCTTAATAAATTTATTTAGTCTCAAATATTTTTTAATTTTATTATGGCTTGTTAAATTAGTTTTGATTTGTTTAGGTTTTATCAAGCTTTCATTACATAAATCAATAGCAACTAAAGAATTTGCTGACTGATGACATGTACTATTCCCAACCAGCTCATCGTAGAGTGACAAGGTGTTGTTCGAATGCAGAGAACTCATGTCAGATTGTAGACCATTTATTTGGTTATTGGCCTGACTTAAGCTGATCTCTAGTTCAGAGATCCGGGACAGTGCCCTCTCGTGAGTGTCACTACATTCATTAAATGATGTTACTTTCTCTTGTAGTTGATTTCGCTGATCGAGGACTTCAGTGTAGTTGTAATGAAGCTCAGCCAGCTCCTTCTTCAGTTGGCTATTCCTATCAACCATATTTTTAACCTCCACCTCGCCTTCATCACGCTCCTGGTTAAGTTTATCGCACAGAAGTTATAAAATTTACAGTTGCAGAGCACTCACGAAATGGTTTTAATTTTAAATTATCTCTACAATAAACCAGTGCGTCTGCTACCGACCTACTCAGTAATTGTGTAGCAAGTCTTACTTTCATTTTTTGTTTATTAAAATAAATATGAGCTTGTTTCAATTTGTTGGCAAGATGTAAGCCTTTTTGCTGTTGCATTTCATGTAATAATATTATACAATTCAAATTTAATTTCATAGCCATCTTTATCTATTAAAACTTTATAATCACCTAAAGTATTTCTAATCAGCTTTATCATGTGACACGGGTCATAAAATGCATGAATTCTTAGACTTTTAAATGTAAAATACGGCTTTAAAGATTTTAAATTAAAAACAAACCCTAAAGAAGTTGCCATACTAATATTGCTTGCAGCCCCATCAAAAGTTAACCCACAAACAAAAATATTAATATTATGGAGCATTTCAATAGCAATTTTTACAAAACTAGCCCGTTGCTCACCAGTCATGGACACTATGACAAAATATACTATAGGTAACTTCCACGAAGCATTAATTGCAGCGACTAACATAATCAAAGCCTGTGTCGCAGTTATTTTTCTATGGGCTTGTATATATAATATATATATATATAATATATAAGCATTTTTATTTTTTTTTAATATATAAGCATTTTTATTTATCTTTCACAAAGGTTTAGAAACTAATTATACAAAAACTAACAATACAGTTGACTTATACGAATTCCTTTGTGAGAGACTGGTCTCTGTACTAGGAAAGATCCTGTATTACAGATTACCAGGCCCTCACCCCTTAGACAATTACTGTATTACTACAGCTGAGGTAAGTAATAATAGTTTTTTATAATAATTACAGTAGTACTCAAATTAATATTTGTACATTTTACATTTGTGAAGAGGAGTTAGTGCTGTGAGTATGTGAGAGGTATGGGGGGGGGTGTGTTTGTTTTAAGTACCATCCGAGGACGTGCGTATGAATACACAAGGCACGACCGAGGACCTTTTCAAAGCGAGGACCTTTTCGAGGGTCCTCGGTTTGACCTGACCAAAGATTCGTAATCTGCAAGCGATTTTGAGCCTTTCTATATACTTAATATGAAAAAGTGGTCCGAACCTCGGTTTGATCAAGAAAATCCATAATCTTACACAGGCAGTGTGTATCCCACCAGATGGCGCCACTTCGTCTCTCACACACCCTCATTACACATAATTTCATGTTGATTGTATTATCCGAGGACATATGTGTTACCTTTCACACAAAAGACCTCGGTTGGCTAGTTTTTCGGAACAATGTGTATGTAGGACCTCGGTTTGCTAGATTTTCCGAACAATGTGTATGTAGGACCTCGGTTTGCTAGATTTTCCGAACAGTGTGTATTATAGTCCTCGTTTTGACTGTTTTCATCTTGTGTAAAGACGAGTGTTGTACTATCATTTCCTAGGCGTTCATCAGTTGGATTAAATCTTTTAAAACATCTTTAGTAGCTACTAAGTGCACGAGGATTATGATGCTTCTTCTGCAATATGTGCTAAATACCTAATATACGACATTATGTTTAAGAAGAATCTATATCTAAAGTAGAAATGCCGTCTAAGTGAAATGTCAGTAGTAAGATTTGAAGCAAACCAAAGGTACAAAGAAACAAATAACGTGGACGTACATAAAACTTTATCGAAGGTGTTTTTTTTTTTTTTATGATGAATATGTATTTAATACATTAAAATATATTACGTGTAAGTTGTTTATTTAATAAATTGTGTGCTTATCACCTTCGACATCATTCGACCCTTACTATGGTGAGATTAGGTCAAACATAAGAACTATTTAAACCTAATATGTATGCCAAACCGATGCTATCAACTGTTGTAAACTTTCCTCATGAAGAGAAAACCCTGTCTGCAGCATTACCACAAACAGGTCATTATAATAGTTTGTCTCTCTAAACCTAATGTGTATGCCAAATTTGAAGACGATACTATCAACCGTTGAGGAATTGCCTCATGAAGACACGACCCTGGCTGCAGCATCACCAAAAACTGGTAATATACTAGTTTAACCCTCTAAACCTTACGCGTATGCCAAACTTGAAATCGATGCTATGAACCGTTGAGGACTTGCCTCATGAAGACACGAACTTAGGCGCAGCATCACCAAAAACTGGTAATATACTAGTTTAACTCTCTAAACCTTACGCGTATGCCAAATTTGAAGACGATGCTATCAACCGTCGAGGACTTGCCTCATGAAGACACGCCCCTGGCTGCAGCATCACCAAAAACTGGTAGTTTACTAGTTTAACTCTCTAAACCTTACGCGTATGCCAAATTTGAAGACGATGCTATCAACCCTTGAGGACTTGCCTCATGAAGACACGACCCTGGCTGCAGCATCACAAAAAACTGGTAATACACTTGTTTAACTCTCTAAACCTTACGCGTATGCCAAATTTGAAGACGATGCTATCAACCGTCGAGGACTTGCCTCATGAAGACACGACCCTGGCTGCAGCATCAACAAAAACTGGTAGTTTACTAGTTTAACTCTCTAAACCTCACGCGTATGCCAAATTTGAAGACGATGCTATCAACCGTTGAGGACTTGCCTCATGAAGACACGACCTTGGCTGCAGCATCACCAAAAACTGGTAATATACTAGTTTAACTCTCTAAACCTTACGCGTATGCCAAATTTGAAGACGATGCTATCAACCGTCGAGGACTTGCCTCATTAAGACACGACCCTGGCTGCAGCATCAACAAAAACTGGTAGTTTACTAGTTTAACTCTCTAAACCTTACGCGTATGCCAAATTTGAAGACGATGCTATCAACCGTTGAGGACTTGCCTCATGAAGACACGACCCTGGCTGCAACATCACCAAAAACTGGTAATTTACTATTTTAACTCTCTAAACCTTACGGGTATGCCAAATTTGAAGACGATGCTATCAACCGTTGGGGACTTGCCTCATGAAGACATGACCCTGGCTGCAGCATCATCAAAAACTGGTAATACACTTGTTTAATTCTCTAAACCTTACGCGTATGCAAAATTTGAAATCGATGCTATCAACCGTTGAGGACTTACCTCATGAAGACACGACCCTTGCTGCAGCACCACCAAAAACTGGTAATTTACTAGTTTAACTCTCTAAACCTTACGCGTATGCCAAATTTGAAGACGATGCTATCAACCTTTGAGGACTTTCCTCATGAAGACACGACCCTGGCTGCAGCATCACAAAAAACTGGTAATTTTCTAGTGTAACTGTCTAAACCTTACGCGTATGCCAAATTTGAAGACGATGCTATCAACCTTTGAGGTCTTTCCTCATGAAGACACGACCCTGGCTGCAGCATCACCAAAAACTGATAGTTTACTAGTTTAACTCTCTAAACCTTACGCGTATGCCAAATTTGAAGACGATGCTATCAACCGTTGAGGTCTTGCCTCATGAAGACACGACCGTGGCTGCAGCATCACAAAAAACTGGTAATACACTTGCTTAATTCTCTAAAGCTCACGCGTATGCAAAATTTGAAATCGATGCTATCAACCGTTGAGGACTTACCTCATGAAAACACGACCCTTGCTGCAGCATCACCAAAAACTGGTAATATACTAGTTTAACTCTCTAAACCTTACGCGTATGCCAAATTTGAAGACAATGCTATCAACCGTCGAGGACTTGCCTCATGAAGACACGACCCTGGCTGCAGCATCACCAAAAACTGGTAATATACTAGTTTAACTCTCTAAACCTTACGGGTATGCCAAGTTTGAAGACGATGCTATTAACCGTTGAGGACTTGTCTCATGAAGACACGACCCTGGCTGCAGCATTACCACAAACTGGCCATTATAATTGTTTAACATCTAAACCTAAGGCGTATGCCAATTTTAAAGACGATACTGTCAACTGTTGAGGACTTGACTCATGAAGTGCTACGACGACCCTGGCTGAAGCATCACATCACCACAAATAGTTAATATTTTAGTTAAACTTTGTAACGTAACTAAAGTAAAAACTCATTGGGGAGGGTCGGTAACGCGTGAGTGATGCGTCGTATGTTGCAAGCGTCCATATGGCTACGGGAACCGCTTACCATCAGGCGGGCCGTATATGCTTGTTTACTGAATAAAGCTGTTGCTTTCGACACTCTGACAAAAATCTTTTGAAAAGCGCCAACAAACTTAAAGTCACTGACATGTCCTCGCTTGGTAGCTCAGATTAGAAAATGTGTGTACGAAATAAATATAACATTAATAAATTATCTTAAACGCAAATTGATTAGGTAGATTTTCCAAGTCCTCGCTTTGATCAAGTTCTGCGCGGGAAACTGCCCTCGGTTTGGTAATGTAAAGTCTAACACAGCGTCCGCACTTTGTACAAGATATAAGTAATAATGTGTAAAAAAGGTCCTCGGAAGTATATGGCAGGGCTTACGTAAGAGGTCCTCGGTTGGCTCACACAAAGCCCTCGTATGTGCATCGCTGGTCACGTTTAGGTGTGTATTTTAGGTCCTCGGTATGATAGCCACAATTCATACGACAAAAAACTGAGATAGCGCTATACCAATAAGGTCATCACTCTAGATTTTTTTTCCTGTCTCTTTCTATCTTATTCATAAAACCCTGCGAGGTCATTAAACCTGTTTTTCGGAGGGTCCTCGGTTTGTACAAGAAAAGATAAGGTCCTCGTAAAGGTGTCTGTACAAACAGGTGTGTGTGTATGTGTGTGTATGTGTGTGTGTTTGTGTATGAGTTTGGTGTGGTGTGTAAAATCGTGTATCACTATTCACTTCAAGCCGGTGTTATTGAGTTGAATGAGAACTATGACAAAGGAACCATTAAATCTTCAGTTTCATCATACGATAGACTTTGTAACCATGCCGTGGAGACATTTTTACATTGAAACTTGGAAAGTGAGAAAATGGATAGCTTAGCGTTGATTTTATTATATAAATACGGACCAAGGAAACAACCGAATCGTTTTGAAAAACTAGTTTTATGAATTGTAGATGAGCAGACTATTTTATTCCGACGTTTAGATTGTATAATCGAGGGGTTATATTCAATAAGAGAGTGAGTTTTCATGGTAGTGTGCAGAAGAAAAAGTTGACGTATGGTAAGTACTTTGCATTTGCGGTATAGGTCTATAGTTGGATATAAGAAAGGAAGGAAATAACAAACCTTGAGTACTGCCCTCTGTGCGCGTTCCAGATTTATAAGGTGTGACTTGGGAGCACCACCCCAGGATGTAATGCAGTATGTTAAAATTGATTGACACAGTGCAAGATAAGTCATTTTTATAATTTTTTCATCAGAAATATGGCGCAAAATTTTGAATATATAAATTAATTTTCGTGTTCTGGTGGTTAACATATCAATATGAGCCTGAAAATTTAAATTTTTGTCAAGGATTACGCCGAGATACTTTATCTTATCCACATATTGTAGCTGAGGACACGAACATCTGTGTTTGTTTGCATTTGAGCAAGAGTGAGCAATAATGTGTCGAGATGACTCATAGGGATGGTTTCTGTTAGTCAGGGAGAACGCAATATATTTTGTCTTTTCAACATTTAATGTTAGAAGATTACTATTTAGCCATCGGGTGACAGTATTAAAACCTTCCTGTGCATGAAGATAGGTCTCTTCCCATGTATCACCACGAAAGACAAGCGCCGTGTCGTCAGCAAAAGTGATGATCTTCCCATTAGTTAGTTTTAGTTTACATAGCTCATTAATAAACGCTAGGAACAACGTAGGACCCAAAATGCTGCCCTGCGGTACTCCGTAAGAGATGAACAGATCATCACTACACACCCCATCAATTTGAACACATTGCGTGCGGTCAGTGAGATAACTGGCAAAGAACTGTAGCTGAGTACCACGTATTCCCAAAAGTTGGAGCTTGTCAAGTAGTAGCGGAACAGAGACCGTGTCGAATGCCTTAGCCAGGTCTAGAAATATAGCTATTACCTTTTTTTTTTCATCCAAATTAGTGACTACGCTATTAGTTAATTCATAAACAGCATCATTTGTTGATTTGTTCATTCGAAAACCGAATTGCGAGTTAGATAACAAATTTTTGTTCTCTAGGTAATGAACTAGTCGTTTATTGACAATTTTTTCCAGTATTTTTGAAAAGGTCGGTAGTATTGAAATTGGGCGATAGTTTTCGACACGATCTCTGTCACCACTTTTAAAAATTGGTAGGATGAGAGCTCTTTTAAATGCTGAAGGAAATACACCTGTTGTTAATGCGAGGTTACATATATGTGTAAGAGGTTCCAACAATATGGCCTTGTATCTTTTAATAAAACTACCGGAAACGTTGTCAAGACCACATACGCAGTCACTTCTTAGGTTGGATATAACTCTTGCAACCTCTTCAGAATCTGTTTCGAGTAGACCAAAGGACTGTGACTGAGATGTTGTTTGAGAGTGGATAGTTGGGGGGGCTGTCAAATTATTACTTAAAGCTTCCGCCAAGGTTTTACCTACATTAGCAAAGTATTCATTTACTAGATTAACTGACTCTAGAGGATTATTTTTAATGATTAACGCAGTGGCAGAGGATTTTGGTTTACGTGTATAGGTTATTGTTTTTATTACTTCCCAAAGTTTCTTGCTGTTGTTTTTTGCTTTACTAACTTCACCCTTTTCATATTCACGTTTTGTTCTTTTTATAATCAAATTACAATAGTTTCGATACCGAGTGTAGGTTAGCCTAAGAATGTCATTTTCAGGATACTTTTTTGTTTTCATGTGTAGCTTATCCCTGTTTTTCATACACTTTAACAAGCCTTTTGTAATCCACGGTTTTAAAATTTGCTTACGTCGCGGTGTGTTAGTTACTTCAGTGCAGTTGTTAAGTTTACTATTTATGGTATTGTTAAGAAAAATAACAGCTTCGTTCATGTTGGTCATTGTCATAATCGGGGCTAGATCGGCTTTGGAGAAGGAAGAGTCAAGAGCTACATAATTAATACGTTTACTGATCCTAGTATGGTGACTATTTGATGAACGCAAGTTAAGGCTTAGCATAACGCTATAGTGATCAGTTATGGTAGTGTGAGCAACAAAACATTTCGCCGAAGATGAAGTCTTAAGTATCACATGATCAAGACAGGTATACGTGTGGGTTGGGATATCATGCGCTGGCAGCATACTATGGGAGGCTAGAAGATTAAGATAGGTTAGTGCTCTAGAATCTTTGGAAGCACCGGAAATATCTATATTTATGTCGCCAGTCAAAATAATATTTTTAAATGAGGCAAGTTTAGTTAGGACAGTATTCAGTGATTCCAAGAAATTCATAGTATTTTTTTCTCCAGGTGGGCGGTATATGGCAAGAATAACTGTAATCTCATTGATAATTATCATTAGGCAATTTGCATCCTGAAGAGGTGGTTCAGAAACTTTATAACTATTTTTATAATTGTAGTATACTACAACACCTTCGTTTTGTGTTAAGTTATTTGTAGTAGATACATAATTATAGCCATCCAATGTTGGAATGTATTGGTTATTATGAAGCCAGCATTCAGTCAAAATAAGAAAATCCCAGCAGATACCGGAGCGTTGTAGCAGAGTTTGAAAGTGATGTATATTACATTTTATGCTCCTTATATTTTGTACTATAAGTTTTAGAGATCCTTGTTCATTATGGAGTAGGTTGGCACAATTTTCAATGTCACATGTGCCACTGTCGGCCAAGGCTATATTATCTATGTCAATATTAATATCATTACTGTTCGAATCGAATTTTATTATGAGAGAGTGTTACATATTCCAGGCTCAGGATTAGCAAAATTAAAGTTATGAGATTTTGTTTTGGGTGATGCAGTATAAAAACATAGGCTGATCCAAAAAATATTTTCAGTATCATAGGCATTATGATTTTCTGAATTGTACAGTGAGAATAGGATGAACAGTGATTTATGAATGAAAAGTGAGTGTTAAAAATATGAAAGTGATTTGTGAATGAAATGTGTGTGCTAAATATGTGGTAAAAAAGTTCACTAAATAATTGACATGATGGTGTGTGTGTGGTTGTTAGTAAGTTATTATTCATTAAAGATACTCCAGAGTAGTTTAAAATTCTATTTGACATGCTAGCTAGTCATTTTTTTGCAATTATTTGACTAAAATCTTCTTCGCAGTCTATTCGAATAGCAGGTTGTCCATCCTTCTGTCGCAGATAAATTTTTCCATATGCGGACCAGCAACTAGCGTAGTGGTGAGATTTGGCAAATTCCCTGGCCAGATAGTACAGCCGTCTTGTTTTAGTCGTTAAGTTATCCGTTATATAGACAGGTGTAGATTTACCTTGTATTTTAAGATGAGTCGTATTAATTTTCTGGTCTTTTCTCTTATCTTTATTGAAGTTAATCACGGATTTAATAAGATTCTCCTTCATGGACGTTGATGTAAATTCCACTATAATGGGCCCCGGTTCAGACTTCGTTTTGATTCGAAAAATGTCACGAATTTCATTGCTCTGGATAGGGTGGTTGACCACCTCAGCTACACGCATGACATGTGCTTGTAAATCTGACTTAGTCTCAGGTCGCCCCAATGGGATACTACGTATTTCAACGCTCGAAGATTTAAGGCTTCGCTCCAGTTGGTCAACTTTGTTTTCCAGATAATGCAAACGCTCCTTATATGTGGAGTTTTCTCTTTCAACCGTTTCCATTGCTAGAAGCAATGTATCATATTTCGAGGACAGAAATTCAAGGGATTTTTGAGATTCGCTATTCTGATTTTTTATTGTTACCATGTCCTGTTTCAAGGAATAAAATTCCGCCTCTTGTTTTCTTTGTATATCACAAAGAAGCGCTTTTATTTCGGCATTGGCCACATCACCGTGCTTGCGCTTTATTCTCCTCATATAGTTTGGATCTTTGTCGTTATCGGATAGTACTTTTTCTGAAGCAGTGTCAGAGTCCTGAGTCATAATTAACTCATTTTGAAATTGAGGGGTTGGTAAGGCAGATGACGAAGATGATTGCAACGCGGGCGGTGGTGATCGGTCGCACGGCATATTGACGAGCCGTTAGTACCAGGAAGACAGCAATGCAAGGTAATAATCAAGTTGTAGTAGAAACACGCTTGTCAATATGTACGAGGGGTCTCACAGTTTGGTCGTGTCGCGACGATTAGAAGCAAATGTGATATCCGTCCAGTTAAGCGAGACCCTTTCTCTAGTTGAAGGGTGAAAATACGGTTGTCTTTGTCTTTTACAGCTCCCTGGTATGCACCCAATACTATACTCTTCTCAGATTGTTGTGTGGCTATTGAAGTAATAAATAAGGCGACTCACTGGTATTCCAATGGAGTGTGCGTGCGCATACGCAGGGTTAGCTGTGGCTGTGTTGCTCCTTGCCTGTAGTGTGCGTGCAGATATGCTGGGGCTGTATCACTCCTGGAGTTTATGCACTCCTAATTTTTATGTTGTATTAAATAAGGTATAATTTTTAATTAATGTTTATATGAGGGAATAAATAATAAAATAATCCACTGATTACACGTCTGAACTCATCGACGGTCCGGGGGAAGGGCCAAAGGGTATAGAATGCCACGAGAAGAGTAGGTAAAGTTTAAATTAAAGAACAAATAAAAAATCTTTTTGAATGAATCAGATTGGTTAGAATTGGTGAATATTTCATTTTTGTTATTAATAAAATCCTCAAGGTTTTTACTCGATCATCACGATCACACAGCAGCCGCGTGATTATGCACGTGTTGATTAACTGTAATTTGCAAATGAACTGATTTAATAGCTATACACAGCACCTATACAAATGGGGCATCCAAACATTATTAGTACCTCAGAAGAAATTAAATGTAATGAATTTAATGAAAGACATAAATGTATGAAAACACGATTTTAAACTTAATATAAAAAAGATTACGAGTACGTAATTTTGATCAATATAGGTATGCAATGCACCTATTTCGCTTTTAAAGTGCGAAGGATGGGAATGGATTATGAAAATAATAACATTAATAAATAATGAGATTAAAGAATCTTTCGCTTTTAAGGTGAGAAGATTTATGATTAGGTGTATAAGGTACCTATTTCGCTTTTAAAGTGCGAATTATTTATAATATTATGTCAGCAATAAAATAACGCTGTAAAATAGCTTATATGACGACATAGGAATGAAATTAAAGAGTATTTCGCTTTTAAAGTGCGAATAATGTATGATGTAAATGGATTGCAATTCGATAAAATATGTACGTCACACAGCACACTGATGACGGGAAATTAATGATTTTAATGAAAAATTGGAACGAACTCACAATAACGCTACTCTCCAGGTCTCACGTAATGAATAAGATCCCTCGAAGTAGGTGTAATCGTCTTCTTCTTGATTTGTCTTGTGTTCTCTGCAGCCACGTAATGCACCGGCCACGTTTTCTCAATTCATTTTTTCTGGTTCTTCTAATGAATCCGTGAGATGGACCAACATGTAGAATCTTCGAGGATCCCTTCCCCTCGGACCACTAGCGCGAATAGACGTGTGTGACATAAAATAATTACTTATTTAAATATAATTTTTAAACAAAAACTGCAAAAAATTACGCAAAATTAAACGCAACGAAGTACCAGGCGAGCATAGGACTAGTGGAACGTGCCAGGCAACGCGGCAGGAAAGAGACAGCGCAAACATTAGGTGAGCAAGCGCATTTCGCCACCTAGACTCCGCCCCCCGTGGCATGCTCACTATTTTTCTAAAGCGCCTGCAATATTTACATAGCAAATTTCTACACACAAGCAATTTTTTAAATTGCGTGACTCTTTATTGAATTACTGTTACTATGTCACGTACGCAGCGTACTCCAACTAAGCAGTCACCAGAAAAAGAAAATGATAATCCATGCAAATACAAAGCTAAACGTCCTCGTACTGCAGTATCTCCGGGCTATCAACGAGATGAGATAATGACGATGCTTACAGAATGGAAATCAGATCAAGAAGCGATATTATCGAAATTAATAGCAGAGGTAGCGGAAATTAAACGACAGACAACGGAAATTCATAAAACAAATTCAGAAATTGAAAAGTAATTAGAATTCTTCAACAAACGCTATGAAGAAATTAAAGAGGAAGTTGAAAAACTAGCTAAGGAGCGAAGTGAATATAGCAAGCAAATAACTGTTTTGGAAGAAAAGATAGAGGAATTGGAAAATAAGGCTAGGAACACCTGTGTTGAAATAAGGGGTATTCCGATGAAACACCACGAAACAAAAACTGATCTGGAAAGTTTTATGGGTAAATTACAGAAAAACCTGAATCTTGAAATACCTCAGCCCTACATTAAAGATATCTACCGCATCAAGGGAAAGCCAAACGGAGACCGTCCTATTATTGCAGATGTAGCTTCGGTTATCAACAAAACTAAACTCTTGCAAGCGGTGAGAAAATACAATAGTGCGCATCCATCTGCAAAATTGAACACCAGTGCAATAGGGATCGAAGGTAAAAACAACCCAGTATATGTTTCTGATTTTTTAACGCCAAAGGCTAAGAAACTATATTTTCTTGCAAGGGAAGTAGCTAAATCGAACGCTTATGCATTTTGCTGGTCTGTAAGCGGTAAAATTTTCATGCGAAAGACTGATGACCCCCTTATTGCCATTACAAGCGAGCAACAAATCGAAGAAAAAAAAAAAAAAAATGACTAGCTGGTGTCATATTCTACTTTTCAATATTTCTTTATATTTTTTTAAATATTTTAAACCTAGATTCAATTAATTATATTTCAAATTGTAACATTTTAAAATAATTGCCATGCCTACTATATACTCTTACAATAAAAATGATTACATCTATACTCACACAAACATAACACACACAATATCAAAATCTTTCAATCAAAAAGATTTTTGCTATTTAAATGGTTTGCATACTGTTCTCGAAGCTCATCAGATGAATTTTGTGTTTGTTTAAAACTGTGGCACTGGTCACAAGTATCCTTTTTAGGTAGATGGAAACTCAAATTAAAATGAGTGTTTACTACGTCTCTGTACTGTCTAAGACTAGAAGCTGTATTTGAATAATTATTAAGTTCAGACCAATCTTTGTATAAATTAAACATCCGAGCGATGCTCAAGTCACCATCTAAATATAGTCTTTTGGGCGCTGCTCTATTATAATGAGATTCTACCGGTACAAATGAATTGACGTGGGCACAAACCGACTTTACCATTTCATCGTCAACAATCCGTTTATGATTTTTATGTTTTCCCCTCATATCTTTATCAATCAAAGTGCTTCCGTCATATTTATCCCAAGCTGTCCGAACTAACCTTTCACTAATCGAATATGTACTTAAAAACATGGTTTTACAAACCTCTATTTTTGATGAGTCCTTTGGCAAAAAATACTTGTAAGTAAATTGACGATTATGCTTTAAATCTCTTTGAAGACCAAGGGGTCTTCAAAGAGTTCTTCTTCTGTTTTGTAGTATAATTCGCAACATGCAACCATTGTTTCTCACGATCACCTAATTTCCAAAACTTTTCAAATGCATCCTGTCTTTCTTCTAGAGTCAACATAGTGTAGCATTTATATCTACACGTGCAAGGCCTACCTATAGTTTTTACAATAAAACTTAGATTACAGGACTTTTGGAAGCAATAACTCACAGTTTTATTAAGAATTTAGTTTATTTTATTGAATAGAAAAATAGAACTTATCTGCGCCATTTCATTCAATTATACTTGCAACATTTAAAACCAATCACACATAACTCTAATACATTCACACACCTAAATCACGCATTTCCCATCTCTTTATTCATCAATCATTCAAAAAACCCTTCCGCTCACTCACTCGCATCAAAAGACTCAGCAAGTCAGTCTATCAACCAACGTCCGCGCGCGCGCAACATACTGGCTGGCCAGCAGGAAATTAACGCAAAACCTGTGCTCCAGTACGAGCACCATCCGAGTGCTCCAACCACTAGTGAGGAAGCATCCCAATATCAGCGACCTATGTAAGTCCCAAAAATTATCCTATATTCCTTCGTCACAAGTTTTGGTCCATACGACCCGAATTCCTATTCCATACTCAATTTACACTACAATCTACTCACCCATACGCATATTATACATTATATAACGCATATTTAGTATCCAAAACGCATATTCATCGTATTTTGCATAATTACGTTGAAGCAATTCGCACGCCATTTTTTATGAACGTATGGTAATTTCTGCCGTTCAATATTTATAATTTAAATTAATCTCATTAATCTTTGCATATTTCACTACGAAATCTTAATAAATCGCTGCCTTACAATATATACGAGCTATTTATCCTAATATTTATTAACGATTAATATTTTTAACTAGTGAAATTACTCGATTAACTTTCGTTCAGAATGTCGACTGGAAAACAAAAACCTATCGCAGGGATTTCAAATGTTCGGATTTCCCTATTAGAAGCAAAGAAAGAACGTCTGTTTGAAATGGTTCAAAATCTTTACAATTTAAGTTTAAAGGTTGAGGAACCTACCATTAAAATTCAGTTTTTAGCTCGTGTACATTCGTTGGATAAAACGCGAACAGAGTTCATCGAAACATTAGACAGTTTAATTACAGAATATTTAGAGGAAGATCCTACGGTCAAACCGAACTACTCGTCTTTAAATTCATTTGATGAACTATACTGTTATGTGAAACATACCGAAACTACACTCACACGTCAAAGTGTTCACAGTAAACAGAATTTTGAGTTAATCCACCAAAAATTACCTCCTCTCCAGTTAGTGGGATTCGACGGCACTCCTACTAAATGTTCAATATTTTATGAAAATTTCAAAAGCATAGTTCACGATAATCCTAGGTTGTCCAACACAGAGAAGGTTCAGTACCTTGTCGGGAAGTTAAGTGGGAAAGCTTTGACCGTGTGTTCGGGCATACCATCGACTTCTGATAATTATGAAATTATCTGGAACGCGCTCATAGCTAAATATCAGTTAAGGTGCTATATTGGAAAAAAATGATATCTTTGTGTCCCTGTATCTTAATTAATACAAGGGTTGGGGTTCTGAGTTTTTATTATCAACCATTAGATACGTTTATAGAACAGTTTTATTCAGCAGAGGCGGCATTCAATCGTTTAAAATTGGACAATCCGTCCGATTTTATAATAGCACATATCGCGCTCAGTAAGCTGGACAAAGAATTGGTTAACTTGTTCGAGCAGTCGCATCGTGATATTAAAATACCCACATTTAAGGATGTTAATAAATTCTTAATCGAACAAAGTAAAATACAGTCATTACGCCCTAACACGTCCTACTCTCATGCATCTCATGATAAAAATGTCAAATAATAATCGTGCAAATAAACCTAAACCGACTCAAACATTTTTAGTGAATACAAACTCGAATAATACTGAACTTACTACTAGAAGTACTTCGTGCATTATTTGTAATTCTCCAATTCATCCTCTCTTTAAATGTCAACATTTTTTACAATTAGACCCGCGTAAACGCAGTGAAATCGTTTACAAAAATTGTTTAGGCTTTCACGATGTAAACAATTGTAAATCGCAAACTAGATGTTATGTGTGCCAACAGAAACATCATAGTCTTCAATGACTTTCGACGCTCGGGAATCGAACCCGCTACCCAACGCAATACTCTCGCTGCGATATCGCCGCAGTCGGGCGCTACAGCCGCCCGGCCGCCTGCGCCGTCACACGTTGCGCACGGGCAATCGTCCGGTGTGCACGCCGCGCACGCCGCGCGCGCCGCGCCACTCGCTCCCTCGCATACGTCCCCGCTCACACTAACCGCTACCGCCTCGCTCCCGTCCGCGACCGTATCTACCGCCACCAACGCTTTTAATGTGTCGAACTTAAACTCGGGCGCAAATTTAAACAGTGATTCGTTTATTGCTACGAACACTTTAATTAATAACGCTAAGAACACTTCTGTGTTGTTACCTACGGCCTCGGTGTACGTATACAATATAAATAATGTACGTTCTAATGTTCGTGCCTTTATTGATACTGGATCGATGAGTCATTTTTTAACTAAAGCTTGCTGTGAACGTTTGAATCTCGATATTTCACCCGACTTGTCACCCGTCCGAGGTATAGGCCAAACGGAAAGTAATTGTTTAGGCTTTACTACATTGAAAATTCATTCACGATTTGATAGTACGTGTTCATACTCGATCACCGCTAGAGTGATAGACACTATTACCGACCGTTTACCGAACTCTCATATTGACACTTCGCAACTTAAACATTTTGAACATCTGCCTTTGGCCGACGATTACTTTGATACTCCCGGCGAAATAGATTGTTTACTCGGTAGTGAGTTTTTCCCTGTCATTCTCGGCAATGATAAGGTCACATCCCCGCACTCTTCGGTCGTAGCATTGGAATCGACTCTTGGATATCTCGTTATTGGCAGAGCCGACTGCACTTCTTTCCCTTCATCTCACATACACCCACGCACGCAAAATTCTGAAAAAAGCTTCTTTTGTTTAGTCAACAATTCACAATCGCTTACGAAACTCACGGAACGTTTTTGGGAACTCGAAAATGTTCCTAATAAAATTCACACTAGTGCCGATGAAGAATTATTTATCGCTACTCACTCGCGTGATGATACCGGTAGATATACGGTACATCTCCCATTTAAACACAACCCTTCTGAGTTAGGTAACTCCCACTCAATTGCAAAACGCCGCTTACTCCTACTGGAGAAGAAACTCGACTCTCAACCTAACCTTCGTTTAAATTATAACGCTACTACGCTACGCCCAGTTACTCCTAACGCTCTGTTAAACTGTAATGAATGGTTTCACGGCCCGCAGTGGCTAACGCTCCCTATGTCCGAATGGCCATTGGATTGCTTTAAAGCAAGTCCTAAAGACTACGACACTTTAGAAATAAAGAAAGCAATAGTACTAACGGCAAACGTAACGACGCTCCCACAGCCTATCAAGCATCCTGTGGCTGCGCTAGCAGACCGCGTGTCTAGTTGGTCAAAAGTATTGCGTATATTTGTTTACATTCTACGCTTCTCTAAACGTTTACCTAACAATAATTTAATATCTGTTACGGACTTAGACGCTTCCGAACTTTACCTTATACGTTACGTTCAAGAAAAACATTTCTCTGATGAACTACACGCTATTAAAAATAATAAACCGTGTAGTAAACGCATTATAAAACTCAATCCATTTATAGACAATCAAAACATACTCAGAGTAGGTGGTAGACTCACGCACTCGCAACTGGACTACGGTCAAAAACACCCTATATTACTCCCTAATAAAGAACGCATAACTCAACTAATAGTAGATTACTATCATTTAGTCAATTTGCACACTGGCCCCTCATTATTACTTGCTTTAATTAGGAAAAAAAATTGGATACTTTCCGCCCGAAATCTCGTTCGCCAGAGAGTTCACGCTTGTAACGTTTGTTTTAAACTCAATCCAAAATTTATTTACCCGAAGATGGGTGATCTTCCCGTTTTTAGAATTTCCGAAGCCAAGGCTTTCGTATACACAGCTGTAGACTACGCTGGCCCCTTCTTTATAACCCATATACGTCATCGTGGGGTCAAAAGTCATAAAGCATATATCTGTCTATTTGTATGTCTTACAACCAAAGCCATACATCTAGAACTGGTATCAGACTTAACTACAGAATTATTTCTAGCAGCCTTTAAACGATTCATTTCTCGTAGGGGCCCTGTCTCCATGATATATAGTGATGGGGGCACCAATTTTATTGGCGCTAAACGCAAGTTAAATGAAATTTACACTCTTATACAGTCCACTTCATACAACAATTATCTGAGCGAACAGCTATTGTCTACGCATCGCATTCAATTCAAACGTAGTCCTCCATATGGCCCTCATTTTAATGGGCTCAGCGAGATCAACATCCGTTGTGTCAAAATGCACGTAGCCAAAGTGGTATCTACTCGTATTCTTACATACGAGGAGTTTACCACTGTGCTCGTGCAGATTGAGGGACTACTCAACAGTAGGCCGTTGTGTGTCCTCAGTTCGGACCCTTCGGATATTTCCGCATTAACACCAAATCATTTTATAAATGTAACGCCTCATAAATTTTTACCCGCTGAAGACGCAACGCACATTAATGATAATCGTTTAACTAGATTCGAAATCATTAGTAAACTCACGCATTTATTCTGGCGCCGATGGAGCCAGGAATACCTTACTTCATTACAACAAAAGGAAAAGTGGAACACTCCCACTAACCCTATTAAATTAGTTTCAGTAGTAATAATCAAAGATCAAAATGCACATCCATTATGTTGGCCTTTGGGTGTGGTCGAGTCCCTCTACCCTGGAAAGGATGGTGTTGTAAGAACTGTCAACGTTCCCACAAACTCTGGCAGTTATATTAGTCCAGTAGTTAGGATTTGTCCGTTACCAACTCAATAATAATTTAAAATAATTTCGATTAACTCTAGTTCAAGTACAGTTCAACACAATATTTTCTTTTCGTAATTAGTAAAATTTTTTATAACTCAATATTTAATTTAGAGGAAACCTCTAGGCCGGCGGAGTTGTCTGCGCCATTTCATTCAATTATACTTGCAACATTTAAAATCAATCACTCACATAACTCTAATATATTCACACACCTAAATCACGCATTTCCCATCTCTTTCCCTCTATTCATCAATCATTCAAAAAACCCTTCCGCTCACTCACTCGCATCAAAAGACTCAGCAAGTCAGTCTATCAACCAACGTCCGCGCGCGCGCAACATACTGGCTGGCCAGCAGGAAATTAACGCAAAACCTGTGCTCCAGTACGAGCACCATCCGAGTGCTCCAACCACTAGTGAGGAAGGATCCCAATATCAGCGACCTATGTAAGTCCCAAAAATTATCCTATATTCCTTCGTCACAGAACTCACATTAACAATGTTGCCTCATAGAGACAGAAACTTAACCCTAAGATACAGTGTTGCCATATAGGTACAACCATTACCTTTTAATGAAGCCTGTATTGAATTTAATAAAACAACACCCTCCCTCAATAAAGGTTTCATCATACAGACAAATGCATAATAACAATAACCTTACAGACAGAATTTGTAGACACTAAGTACTACACTTATACATATTAGAATTTTTGATGCTAGTTTTATTTATTTAACTTTATTATGAAATCCCACCTTTAATAAAAAAATAAAATTATACTTAGAAAATTTATTAAGAAAATTTTAGATTTTTTTTGATTGCTAGTTTTATTTAATTATCTAACTTGATGATTGATGACTGATTATGAAATCCCACCTTCAATTAAAAAAAATAAAAATAAAATAAACAAAAAAAACTTCTAAAATCTAAATCTTATCATTATTATAACTTTGCTAAATTTCAAAATTATATAATCTTATTTAGTTTAAACCCATCAGTGCTCTTAACTTAACAAAGCTTTGACAAGGCAGAGGTTTGGTAAGAATGTCAGCTAACTGATTACTCGTATGAACATATTGAACACTTATTATTCCTTCATGGATTTTTTCTTTTATGAAATGATATTTAATATCTAAATGTTTCATGCGTTTCAACTGTTCATGCGAGTTACATGCTTTTATAGTAGACTGGTTATCTTCATATATAGTAATGATATTACAGTCTATCTTTGTTTCTCATAACAAGTTCCTTAACCAGCATGCTTCACTTATACATTGAGCTAGGGAAACATATTCAGCCTCACAGGATGACAGTGCAACTGTAGATTGTTTTTTTGATGACCAAGCTACTAAGTTTCCATAAATTTGCAAACAAAAACCAGATGTTGATTTTCTGTCAATTAAATTATCTCCCCAGCTTGCATCTGCATACCCAGTTAACAAAGTATCACTAGAGTCCCTGCAATATATTAGTTTTAATTCAGCAGTTCCTTTAATATATCTTAAGATGCGTTTAAGACACATCCAAAGATCATTACTGGCACAGTTTTGGAACCGTGACAGAAAAGTTATGCTTGCACATAGATCAGGTCTAGTACCTATCATTGCATACATTATGCAACCAACAAGTTGCCTACATCTATGTTCCAGTTCTGTACTTTCTGAATGATCTTTTTGTAACTTTGATAAGTCAAATTTGGGATCCATAGATGTAGACACACTGTGGCTTTGTAACTACAGGGGAATATATATCACAATAATGTAAATCTTTTTGAACAAAACCTCTGGCTACTAACCTTGCCTTATATAGGATTTCCTCACCTTCTTTATTGCGCTTGATTTTGTAGACCCATTTAGTGTCAATTATCATTAACTGCATTTCAGGCTTTTTGATTAATGACCATGTGTCATTTTCTGCAAGTGCTGCCATTTCTATCCTCATTGCATGTCCCCACTGAACCGAATGATTAGATGACAAAGCCTCTGTCAATGATGCTGGTTCCTCTGGATCTACGGTGAAAAAACAAAAAAATGATTCGTAATCATCAAACCTCCTTGGTGGTTTTATCTCGCGTTGTGGTCTTCCTTCGGTGAGCTGAGGTTCTCTCTCTTCAATGGCTAGGTGTTCAGAGTCTTGCTCTTCCTCTGTTATGCTTTGAGATGATTCTTCAGTCATACTCTCATCTTCATCTGGCAATTGTTCATCATCACCACACATATTTTGGTTGTTATTTGATAATACTTCAGGTACAAATATGACGTCTCTTTCCATAGAGAAAGTATTATTTTCAGGGTAATAAATTTTAAAGCCTTTTGTGTTTTCTCCATAACCTACAAACAAACCTTTTCGGCTCTTACTGTCCAATTTCTTTCTACGTTGCTTAGGAATATGTGTCCATACTTGTGTACCAAAAGATGTCTTTAAATTGGAGATGTCATATGTCTTATTACACCACAATTCATATGGAGTCTTTTTGTCTATGGAGCTCGTACCTGTTCTATTAATAATGAAGACTGCTGTGTTCACAGCTTCTCCCCATAGTGTTTTTTTTAATAATTTTTCTTTCAACATAGATCTTGCTGCCTCCATAACTGTTCTCATCTCTCGTTCAACTTTGCCATTTTGAGCAGGTGTGTAAGCAACCGTAACTTGATGAATAATTCCTCGATCCTGAAGCATATCTTTCACATTGTTATTCACAAATTCTCCTCCCCCATCAGTTCGTAATGTTTTGATATGAATTCCTAGATTTTGGCATAATGCAAGGAATATTTTTAATTTAGCATGAACTTGATTTTTTTCTTTTAATAAATAAACTGTGCGGAAATGTGAATAATCATCTTTGAGTAACAGAAAGTACCTTGAGCCTCCCAGTGTCTTTACTACCATTGGCCCACATAAATCAGCACAAATAATTTCGCCAGGGCTACAAGTCTTTGTTGAACTGCTTGGATGTGGCTTCCTGCACTGCTTTCCTTGAATACAAGCTGTGCAAAAATGATCTCGAGCACACAAACTCAAAATGTTGTTATGTTTTAATATCTTTTTGACATAAGCAAAGTTCTGATGCCCAAGTTTACAATGATATTTATAAATTTCACACTCATTGTTGCAGTAATTGTTATTATTTTCTGTTTTGTCATTTATTTTCGATACATCAGAGTTTGATAACCTCTCAGTGTTACCAACACTAGAAAATGCCTGTTCGGATTGGCTAAAACACATTTTGTACAATTTTCCAGTACGTTTGGCTATAACAATAATGTTATTGTTTTTTTTGAATCTGCATTCTTTGCTGTCTGATGACATTTTTAAACCTTTATCTAAGGCACTTGACACTGAAAATAAATTTACTTTTAAATCTGGGACAAAGAGTACATTTTGAAGATTCACCATTGACCATCCCTGTCCATCAAAAGCTTTCATTCGTATGTTTCCCTCACCAATGACTCGAACCTTGGCACCATCACCGAGTTGTACTTGTTTTTCATTTTATTTTTCTTCCTGAAGAAACAGTATTTAGTAATGTGTCCTGTCTTCTTACAGAAATCACATTGTTTATTTTTAAAACAGTCTTTCTTTATATGTCCAGATTTGCCGCAAGTCTCACAATTTACTTTAGTACGACTCATTAGTGCAGATGCAGATGATGTGTCCATCATTCATGCTCTTGCAACGTTCTTCCTCTAGTAAAAGTCTAGAAGTCAATTCGTCTAAAGTTTGTTTTTCTGCTGGAGCCGATTGAAGTGTTTATATTGATCTGGGAGTGACATTAATATTTTAGTGATAGTCATTTTATCTGAAACTTCGTCTTTTGCTTGTTTGAGCTTCACTCTTATATCCTCTATTTTAGATAAGAAGTTGGAAACAGAGTCTTCAAATTCCATAGTAAAAAACTTTTGTTGTAGAAGATGAATGCTCACAGCTGATTCTTTGTCATAAACAGCTTTTAGTTTGGTCCACATATCGAACGCTGTCTCACATGATAAAATGTGTGTTTGTGGACCCTGTTCCATTCGTGTGACTATTATTGATTGGGCCTTAGCGTCATCTTTCAACCAAATCGCTTTTTGTTCTTTTTCTTTCCCATCGAGTTTTTCCCTGTCTCCTGATACAATATCAAAGAGACCTTGGCCATTTAGGATAATCCTTGTTTCAAATTTCCATGTTGGCCAATTTTCACCTTTGAGTTTTATCATAGACGTAGTCGGAATAATCGCCGCCATTGTCCGCATGTGTTCGCCCGCCGTGTGAGGAACGACGCCAAACGCCGATTTTATATAACTCTTCACGTAGGTTTTATTTCTCTTCACCTGCGAGTTATGTGTCCTCTGGGACCATAACCACTTAGATTACAGGACTTTTGGAAGCAATAACTCACAGTTTTATTAAGAATTTAGTTTATTTTATTGAATAGAAAAATAGAACTCACATTAACAATGTTGCCTCATAGAGAGAGAAACTTAACCCTAAGATACAGTGTTGCCATATAGGTTTAACCATTACCTTTTAATGAAGCCTGTATTGAATTTAATAAAACAACAATACAGCCCTTTTTGGAGGAGTATTCTTTTCCTGCATTCATTAAGCGCTTTCGCTTAATTTCTTTCCAATCTTTATAATTTCGGACACGTTTTTTACCTCTACATCGGTGCTGGAGATGACTGGCATGAAGAGACAATTGTGTTGATTGATGGACAGCTGCTATAGTCTGCACCATCGTGATTGGGACAAAAAAAATCGTTACATAATTCATGTGTTTTTGCTGGTGATGGCATTGGTGTTTGTCTGTTGTTGTCAACAGCCGGGCTAATCGGTTCAGGGAAAGGTGACAGATCTGATATCAAGGTAGAGGTATTTAAAGGGGTTAAAGCTGAGCTATTTAAGAAGGACTCGACACCATGCTGATTTTCTGCCGGGAGTAAATATGGTGAGGATTCATTTTGATACACGGCCATAAAAGGATCTTCTCTAAGAAGATTAGGTGATGGTATATTCGGATTTATATTTTCATCTATAGATTTTATGATTTCGCTTGTGCCGTGTGCGTCGTCGAAAAATACGTCAAAAATTCAAAATCATTTATTCAAATAGACCTTCGCAGGCACTTATGAAAAGTCTGACTCTAAGTCTTCATAAACGTCCTTCATCTTTTTTATTACGTTGCGTGCTCCTGGGGGTAATGGCGACTAATGGTAGATGTCATAAAGCTACATTTTGAGGCCTCATCAAATTCTGTGCGCTTCTTCTGAAGCGCTCGTGGTGTAGCATGATTAGCCGTTCTTAATCGATCGGCAAAGTTAAGCTACGTCTGTCTTGGTCGGTACCTGGATGGGTGACCGCCTAGTGGTATTTCAAATCGAGCGTTTCCGTGCTTCGGAAGGCACGTAAAGCCGTTGGTCCCGGTTATCACTTAATTGTGATAGTCGTTAAGCTAGTTGGATGCCTCCTAGGCGGCTTGAAAAATTCCAACAGTAGGTTGACCACTAGCCTACCTCCACCGATCCGCAGTGGGCACGCGTGGTGGAGTATCTGCCCATTCCCTTTCACCCTGATTTGTGAAAGGAGGCCTGTGCTCAGCAGTGGGACATTATAGGCTGATGATGATGATGATGAATTCTGTGCACTTACTGCATACATTGACGCGTGGAGTGTTAAATCCAATATTATAATTTCTATAAAATATATGTACTTCGAAAAAAGCATTCCTTGACTTTTAAGGACTCATCTTTTTTTATGTTTAGGTCAGAGGATACGTATTTTCGTTCCATCGTTGATGAGCGACAGTAATGCGACTCAATACATTTAAATGATTCTATAAACTGCATGACACTCTGCTTCTTTGACAAGTTATTCACTGACGTTCTATCCCCGCCTCGATGATCTTCAGGTAGTTTTTCAGTAGTCAGAAAAGTTTTCGAAATCCTTCTTAGCCTGTGTACGCCAATATTTAATATCATCAAAAATATTTTTTGACACACGCATTAATTTAAACGGCTTAGTAAATGTTTTCACATACATGGCAGTAAAAGTTTCCGATACATTTCGCTGCTTAATTTTTCGTTTACGGCGACGTGGAGCCTTTACTTTTAAATACCTTAAAATGAAATTATCTTGATGACGTTTTTCTTTTTTGGCTTTGACGCTGTGCGACGGGATAAAAATGTGCGCAGTGCAGATGCTCGCACTGGTTCCGGTTCCTCCTCGTCCTGTAAATAATAAAACAACAACATTATTATTAATCAGACATATGATGACCAGATCATACAACAGATAAACATAAACAGAGATTAAATTAAATAGAGCTCTTGTTCTGATGAAAAAAAAAACATAATTATAGCGCAAAGAAGAGGACAAAGTATGTAAAAAGTGCTTCACTACAGTTCAAATATAATCTTAATATAAATTGTTAATATTTCACTCACCTCAATCTCTATCACCCGAATCTTGCGTTTTTTTACTGGGCGAGCAGGCACTGACGCTGATGTGGTTTCCACATCAGAGTCAGTATCACTCCCAAACAAATCTTTCGCTCGATCTGTCGACTTTTTCACTTTCTTAATGCTGTTTTTTTTTTGTTTTCTTTTTTTTTTTTAATCTCGACTCATTGTCTGTGTCCAAAGGGTTGTCCGCAACTGCAATTGACCTAAAATATAATACAAAAATATGTTATGTTTTGTTCATAGACGAGCAAAAGAAGTGAGCATTGTTCACATAAGCTTAAGTTTATTTATTGTTGTTGTATGATTCACAGAGAAAAGAGTATGATTGATGTTAATGTTGTTGCAAATAACAAAAAGGTAATTTTTATCCTAAGTGTGGAAATAAATGGATTAAATCTCTGAAGAGTTCATAACCGATTTGAGGAAAAAAACTATAGGGAACATCTACTGGAAATTGACTGGAAAGCAGTGAGAAGGTTTCATAGTACCATATCTCAGAGCCGCTCATAATGACAAACTATAGACAGTTAGGCTGGATTGATTCATCATATCAGCCTACGGATGTCCACTGCTGAACATAGGCCTCTCCCATTAACTTCCACTTGGAGCGGTTTTGGGCCGCTTGCATCCAAAGGAGCCCAGCGACTCTGACCAAGTCATCGGTCCACCTGGTGGGTGGTCGTCCCACACGGCGCTTTCCAGTACGTGGTCGCCACTCGAAAACCTTCCTTCCCCATCGGTTATCGGTTCGCCGAGCGATGTGGCCTGCCAATTGCCACTTCAGCTTACTGACTCTACGAACTATATCGCTAATTTTTGTTCTCCTACGAATGTCCTCGTTTCGGACCATGTCTCGTAGAGAAATTCCGAGCATAGCTCGTTCCATAGCTCGCTGAGTGACTCTGAGCTTATTTATGCGGCCAGCAGTAAAAGACTACGTCTCTGTCCCGTATGTCATCACTGGCAACACGCACTGATTGAAGACCTTTGTCTTCAGACTCTGAGGTATTCTGGACGTGAAGATATGCCGTAGCTTCCCGAACGCTGCCCAGCCAAGTTGGATTCTTCGGTTGACCTCTTTGTCGAAGTTGGACCTACCTAGTTGGACAATTTGTCCTAGGTAAACATACTCGTCTACAACTTCGAGAGCAGTGTTCCCAACAATCACCGGCATTGGCGGAATATGAACATTAGACATAATTTTTTTCTTGTCCATATTCATCTTGAGGCCTACCTGTTGGGAAACTCTGTTGAGGTCATTGATCATGATGTTCAAAGCTTCTAGCGATTCCGCCATTATCACTATATCGTCGGCAAGAAGGTGAGTGATGTGTTCGCCATTGATGTTGATGCCATATCCCTTCCAGTCCAAGAGCTTGAATACATCCTCCATTACAGTGGTGAAGAGTTTCAGGGAAATTACGTCACCCTGTCTTACACCCTTCTGTAACTGGATTGGTACCGTACTCTCGTCCTGGACCCGGATTGATATGGTGGCCTTGACAAACACTTGAACTTTCGATATAGCGATAGTCGATTTGTTAAACCTATGTTTTTATATACTGCTTACTCAAAGCACTGGCCTGTTTTTAATAAAATTTATATTTAAATTATTGTTTTTCAAAATTCAAAATCATTTATTCAAATAGACCTTCGCAGGCACTTATGAAAAGTCTGACTCTAATACTCTAATACCGGTTCGGAAGGTTGCATTTGCTGAGAAGAGCCGGCAATAAACTCAGTAGGCATGGAAATTATTGCTACTTTAAAGTAATTCTCATTTGATGATATTATTATTTTTATAGCATGATTTCACTAGCGATATATGATTTGCAATGATTTGTAACTTACGTCATCGATGCTGATCGACGGCATTTTTCATTGGAAAACAAAATCATATGCGAGTATCGCACGCAAGTGTCAAATTATCACTGATGCAAATTATATATACTTTCGTAGCAAAAAATTATTTTTCTATCCTGCTACATAACATGTTAAAGAAGTTAACACTTTATGTCACTCGATTTAAGGTTTATTTTTGAATACTCTTAAAAGCTAATCAATGAATAAGTTTTTTTTTTTTTAATTTGTTCATGATCATGGATACATCTTAATCAAATAAATCTTTATAACATGTAACAGGCTATGTCATGGACGGTAGCAGATGTGACATATGAAAAAAGAATCATATTATTTATCACCTGCTACTTGTGATTTATGCCATGCCTAAAACTCAGCAATTACTCTTTTCAAAACAAGCTTAGATTCATTACATAATATTTACATTCTAATCGCACTGAAAACAATTGCGTGCCCCTGCGCGGCGGCAAAATTACAAAGAAGACTGAATAAATATTTAATAAGTAAATAAATAGCAAACTTAAGCAGACCAGCCCCCACAAGCAGCACCTGTTCACAAGTATGTTCTTTTTCTAATATTGTTTTACACACACATTGTCTTTTTAACTTCAATGCTGTAAATACTAAATAAAACACGTCTTTCCTGGGGGGCTAAAAAGGAACCTAAAGCAATATTGCTACGCAATTATTTTTTCGAATTCTCGGCAGATCCTACGTAATTCCAATATGTTTGGTAAAATAGTTACTCATTATATACAATTCAATTCATTAAATGATTTGGAATTGATGAATTGCATAAGATCTGCTTTAAATTCGAAAAAATGAATTGCGTTAGCAATATTGCTTAGCTTCCTTTTTAGGGGACCTGGTCTTCTTCTTGTTCTTCTTTGAATCACCTCCAGCTACTCTGCCTGGGAGCCTCAAACTCCCAGAGGTTATGGTCCTTCGCATCAGAAATTAATGTGATTTTTAATAAGAAGAAAAATAAGTAAGTATGAATGGAAACCAGTCGTCATCGGTGGTACAGCCTCAGCTGGCAGACTCCACTGGCTGCTCAACAGCAGTAGTTGCAAACACGCTGAGCTTCTCAAAATTGAAAGGAAGCTGCAACTATGCGACATGTGGAGCTTCGCGATGAAAATGTTCCTGATTGACAGTGATCTACGGGACTGCGTCACCAAACCTGCGGAAGAAGTCCCTGACTTTCTACGCAAAGATGCCAAAGCAAGATCTAAAATATGTTTGGGTCTAAGCGAGCATTTATATCCAATAGTGATGTCAGCTGATACGTCAACGGAAACCTGGAAGCGACTTCGTGATGCTTACGCTGACAGCGGACTTACGCGACGCTTGAAACTCATGAAGAAATTGTTAAGTACTAAGCTTGAAATGTACTCAAGCATAGAAGCCTATGTCAACGATATACGTCATATACAGCATCAGCTGATTGCCATCCAAGCTGGCTTAAAAGATGAACTTGTTGATGTAATTTTATTTTGGTAATTTATTTTATTTATTAGTTCACCAACGGCTATTAACATTTTTACAATCAAATAAATCTTAGAGCTAAACTCGTCCTGATACTTACCCCCTTACTCATAAAACGTTATTTAACTAATATACCTACTGTTTAAATGGTCACGTAAATAATGTCACATTATTTAACAATGACAATAGAGTGACGTTACTTACGTGACCTTTAAACAGAATATTAGTTAAATAACGTTTTATGAGTAGGATGGTTAATGTATAACCAATTAAAGCTAATATAACCAATTAAAGCTAAACAACATGTACAGAAAATAAATGGGTGGTATTTAAACGCAAATCAAATAAAAGACTTTTTTTATTCAATAATAATCCGAATTCCCGTCAAAATTACTGATTGCACAGCAAAATACTCAACACAAAGTATTAGAAAATGAATTACAATTTATGTTCGCGACGTATGGCTGTTTTTCTTAATGCAAAGCAATTTTATTAATGCACTGCTTATTATGACTAATGCACATTATACCTGTTAACTCTTTTTGTTTTAAATATAGCTTCTATTTATATATTACTTACAGCAGTTTATCTAAATAAAACAGCATTTTATTGGTCATAATCATCTTACTATTTATTATGTAACAACATAATGAGATCAGCGAAAAAATTATAAAATTAGATACAAACTGTAACTTGAACTGCTTTATTGAATTATAAAGGCGGGTCTTGCTTTCGTGGGGCGTCCACGCTTCCTTTTTTGCCCAATAGGCACATTTTTGGCTTCTACAGGTGGTGCCACGTACTTAAGTCGGATCGCAAGCCCGATGATGTTTGCACATATAGTTTTTAAAAAAAATTGGACAGGAACACTTTCCGTTCATCCAGGCGGTTTGTTGGGTAGGCAAGGCAACTTTCCAATATGCGAAAGCTTTTTTTTTATAACCATCAAAAGTATCCCAATCTTCATTAAATGGAATGTTACTTGCTGTTGAGCTGGCTACTATGTAAGTATTTAGTCCAGAATCAGATTTTAAGAGTTTTACATTCTTGTAAATTTTTGCCCATTGATACGCGAGAGTCCAGTCTTTCAGTTCAATCGGAGGTAGAGTCGAAAAAGTTTCTGGTTTATAATTTCCCGACCATTCCTTGACCATGTTTGTTGCAACTGAAAGAAATCTAGATAAAGGAATGTTGGAGCTTTGATACTGGCATAGTGTTAATCTGTTCCATATTCGAGCAAGGTGTTTAGTTGTTTGTAAATGTCTATATAGAAATGTACTGTCACACTGCAAAAAGCGTTGTATAAAATACATGTTGATAATCTGCGGGAAACTTTCTTTTATTAATTTCCATCAGGTTATGGGCGCAGCAATGAGCCCATAGCATCAAAGTAATATAATATAAATATTAAAACATTAAAGTGGTGAAAAAGTCATTATTGATTGCAAGATTATTTTACGCAATGAATATGTCGGAAGAAAACTCCAATGGCATATTCGGAATCAGAAAATTACGAGGAACGTCTGACTACCCCAATTGGAAATTCCAAGTAAAAATTACTTAGAAAATAAAAACTGGTGGAACGTTGTTGAAAAGGACGTCACTGAGGCAGACAAAGATGCTGATCGTAAGGCTAGGACCACGATATGTTTGTTACTTGAACCAGAGTGCTTTACGCACGTGTATGATGCTAAGACGGCGAGACAGGCTTGGAGATGTTTACAAAGAGCCTATGAAGATAAAGGTTGGGGGAGACGAATTTCTCTTCAACGTGAGCTCTGGAATTGCAAATTAGAGAACTGTGAATCTATTGAAAAGTACATTTCAAGTGTCACATTCCTTGCACAACAGTTGGCTGATATTGATGCAAAAATGTCTGACGACTGGATCATATCGATTTTGCTTGGTGGATTGACTCCTGAGTACGGCCCCCTGATCATGGCTGTTGACAATAGTGGTCAAGAAATCGGCTTAGAGCAAATAAAAACCAAGTTACTGCAGGAAGGAAATAGACAGAGCAAGGTAAACACAACTCAAGAGCAAGCTTTATTAACAAGAAAAGTATACAAAGATGATAGATCTGAAAATAAAACTAATGATCGTAAGCAGAAGTTTGTATACAAATGTTATAAATGTCACAAGCAAGGACATAAGGCTTCGGAATGCCAAGAGCGGAAGAAAACCGTGAATATCTGCCTGAATGCGAAGGAGGCGATTCATAGAGATAAGTGGTACTTAGATAGTGGATGTTCTAATCACATGACCCACGATAAAACTAAGTTATTAACGTATAAACCTGAGAATTGTAACGATAAAATTACAGTTGCAAATGGTAATAAGTTATCTGTAAAAGGATGTGGTAATGCTGAACCCCAAGTCAATGAAAAAGGAAAATTGATTTTGAATAATGTTTTACATGTTCCTGATTTATTCATGAATCTTATTTCGGTTAGCGATTTGACCAAGAAGAATTATTCTATAAATTTTGACAAAGGAGTTTGCAATATTCAAAATAAGAATGGAATAGTTGCGAGCTGTCAGGAAGTCGATGGAATTTATGAATTAAAAGAAAGAAAGAATGACGTCGTGAATTTGACTTTGTCAAAACAAAATGGAAATATTTCAAATATTTGGCATAAAAGATTGGCCCATTTAAGCAGAAATTATATGAATAAATTGAAAAATTTTGTTACCGGTTTAGAATTTAAAAGCAGTGATTTGCGTGAACCGTGTATACCATGTATCGAAGGAAAAACATGCAAGAGTCCATTTAAAAATAAAGGTACGAGAGCGAACGAGATTTTAGGGATAGTTCACACAGATATTTGTGGACCTATGGAGGAATCTTCGTTTGGTGGTTCGAGGTATGTTCTACTTTTTATTGATGACTACACTCGGAAGACTCATGTTTATTTTTTGAAAAATAAAAGTGAAACTTTTAATAAGTTCAGAGAGTATAAGTCGGAAGTTGAGAATGAACTTAGTAAATCAATAAAATGCCTAAGATCTGATAATGGTGGAGAATTTTGTAGTGGTAAATTTAAGAATTTTTTGAAGTCAGCAGGAATAAAACACCAAACGACTGTGAGCTATACACCACAACAAAATGGTGTAGCGAAGAGAGCGAACCGTACCATTATAGAGAAGGCGAGAACATTATTATCAGAAGCGAACCTCGGCAAAAAATACTGGGCGGAAGCGGTAAATACTGTTGTGTATTTAAAGAACAGAAGCCCTACGAAAGCTGTTAGTGATGCCGTTCCGGAAAAACTGTGGCCAGGAAAAGATGTAGATGTAAGTCATCTGAAGGTTTTTGGTTGCTTGGCTTTTAAATTGAAACCAAAACAAAAGAGACGCAAAGTGGACATAAAAACAGAACCTATGATTTTCATTGGATATCCGGACAATCAAAAAGGATATCGTTTAATGAACCCTATGACAGGTCATGTAACAACGGCGAGAGATGTAAAATTTTTAGAAAATGTTTTTATTCATAATGAGAAGACTGATAATTCAATTGCTACAATAAATCTTGATGAGGACTTTACTGTACAGCCGAGTATATCAGGAGAATCAGTAATTGTCAATGGAATAGGACCATCGGAGCATCATGGTGATATATTTAGTGATGCTGAGGACAATATAGCTGTATCGGAACAAGTAATGAGTGTTCCAGAAGAGAACGACAGAAGGTATCCTCTAAGAGAGAGAAGACCAGTCGATCATTACGGTTGTAATGCCATATATGCTATGGAAAGCATGATTGATGGTGAACCATTGACTGTCGAGGATGCGTTGGCGAGATCTGACAGTGATCTATGGCAGAAAGCGATGGACGACGAACTACAATCGTTGAACGAGAATCAGACCTGGACGTTGACTGAACTACCACCTGATAAGAAGGCAATACATTGTAAATGGATATTTAAGATCAAGAAAAATAGCGATGGTAAGGTAACCAAATACAAGGCTAGATTAGTTGCGAAAGGGTATAATCAGGTATATGGCATAGATTATTATGAAACATATTCTCCTGTTGTTAGAGGCTCTACTTTACGTTTGTTGTTCTCATTAGCGGTTGAGTACGGCTGGTTTATAGACCAATGGGATATAACTACTGCATTTTTATATGGTAGGATTAAAGAAGATATTGTTACGAGCTGGGGTTCAGGATAAATAATGGTACACGAATTTACCAAAACACTGGTCACACTTTTATTAAAACTCTAATTAAAACACTCAGAAATTAAATAGTTCACTAGCACTTAACTGTATTTCACTTCGATGTTTACTCACTTTTATACAAAACCAAACTCAAACTCCTCTGTGCATTGTCCCGTATTTATACTTCATAAACGGCATCTGGAACATTCCACGATTTACCCGCGTATTCTACATGCCTACAGTGTTATCGGGAATATTCCAGAAGCCGGTAGCTATTCGGCGATAGATGGCGTTGCTTGATAGATGTTTACTCCTATACAATAACAGCGTTACTGATAGTACCGCTATTCAATAACAGATGGCGTTACTGGTAGCAATTTATTCCTGATGTCGCGATGTCGTAACACTACCCCCTCCTTAGACATGCTCGTCCCGAGCAATGTGAGTTCCATGGTATTGCGCCAAACGGTCTATATGGACAATCTTCGGTTTACCTCGAGCCCCCTTCTGGATACGGTAGGTGACATCATTGATTTTCGTAACAACACGATATGGTCCATCCCATTTTGCTTGCAGTTTCGGGGACTTTCCTTTCCTGCGCACTGGGTTATGTAGCCATACTAGGGACCCCATCTCGAATACTCTATTGTTCGCTTTCCGATCGTAACGGGTCTTCATTCGTTCAGACATTTGTTGGCCATACTGCCTGACGTGCTCATATACGTCATTCATTTTGTTTCGTAAGTCGTTCGCATAATCTGTAACACTACGTGGATCGTCAGGCGGAATACCGGTGAGCAAATCTGCAGGCAATCGCAATTCTCTACCGAAGTTTGCAAAAGCAGGCGTCACCGTCGTACTTTCATGAGTTGCACTTCGATATGACAGGAGAAAGGGTTGTATGTGTTTGTCCCAATCCTTCTGCCGGCTGTCCACAACTTTTGCCAGATATCTCTCCAACGTTTGGTTGAACCGTTCAACCATTCCGTCCGATTGCGGGTGATAAGATGTGGTCCTGGTTTTGTGTATACCCATTACTCGACATGCCTCCTGAAATATTTGAGACTCGAAATTTCTTCCTTGATCGCTGTGAATTTCTAGTGGTACACCAAACCGACAGAAGACTTCATGGACTAATTTATCTGCCACAGTAGAAGCTTCCTGATTCGGTATCGCGAAGACCTCTGGCCACTTTGTGAAGTAGTCCATGACGACCAGGAAGTACTTGTTTCCACTATCACTTTCAGGAAACGGCCCCGCGACATCCAACGCTATCCGTTCCCAGGGAGCTCCAACATTGTACAGCTTCAGCGCACCTCTACTGCGTGTTTGTGGTCCTTTTACAGCTGCGCAACTGACGCACTTTCGTATCCAGTCTTCCACATCGTCCCTGCAGTAGATCCAGTAAAATCGCTCACGAATCTTTAATAGGGTTCGTTTTACTCCCATGTGACCTCCTGAACATCCATTGTGATAGAATTTCAAGATATCTGGTATCCTTGCCTTCGGAACAACCATTTGTAGGTGAGAGCTGTCCCCTCGGGCATTTTCCCATTTACGGCATAAAATTCCATCCTGTATAGCTAAGCTCTCCCACTGTGCCCAATAACTTTTTGTGACTGAACTCGTCGATGCCACGTCACACCACTTAGGTTTAGTGGCACTAGCCTGAATCCAGTCGCGAATCGGCTTGATGTCCGTGTCATCTTGCTGAGCCTGCTTTAGGGTTTCTATCCACTCTTCACTTAGGTCAGTCCTTAGCATCTTTACGGTTATTACTTCCTTATCTTCTTGCCTAACACAGTGCTTACAATTTTCAGGACAAGGTCTTCTTGATAAGGCATCTGCGTTGCCATGCAACCTCCCACTGCGATGTTCAGTTACAAAGTCAAACTCTTGTAACAGTTCAATCCATCTAGCGACTTGTCCTTCTGGATTTTTGAATTGCAATAGCCACTTCAATGCGGCATGGTCAGTGCGGAGATGAAATTTCCTCCCTATCAAATACTTGCTAAAATGCTGCAACGTTTTCACAACAGCAAGTAATTCTTTTCTTGTAACACAGTAATTTCTCTCCGGTTTCGACAAGGACTTGCTAAAATAAGCTATCACAACCTCTTGATCTCCTTTTCTTTGCGATAACACGCCACCAATTCCATTATTACTCGCATCAGTATCTACTATGAATTCTTTTTCAGTATCAGGATAACCCAAAATAGGTGAGCTACACAGCCGTTTCTTTAATTCTTGGAATGCCACATCACATGCTTTGTCCCAAAAGAATTGTGATTTTTCCTCTGTCAACTTATGTAGAGGTCTAGCAAGGTCAGCAAAATTTTTCACAAAACGTCGATAATAGGAGCACAAGCCCAAGAATGCCCTGACCTGCGTTTTATCTCTTGGAACTGGCCAATCGTTGACAGCAGCTATTTTCTCAGGATCTGTCTGAACTCCTTCTTCTGAGACTATGTGTCCTAAAAAGTTTGCTTGTCGTCTAAAAAATGAGCACTTCTTTGGGCTCAATTTAAGGTTGGCTCCACGTATTTTCGCGAGTACTTGTTCCAAGTTTTGGAGATGATTTTCGAATGTTCGTCCCACGATAATGATGTCATCCAAATAAACAAGGCAGGCGTCTCCAATTAAACCACTTAGTACTAGCTCCATTAGCCGTTCAAAAGTAGCAGGCGCATTGCATAGTCCAAATGGCATGACGTTAAATTGCCATAGTCCTTTTCCTGTAGAGAATGCAGTCTTTTCCTTGTCCTTTGGGTCTATTTCAACTTGCCAGTAGCCACTTTTCAGGTCCAGCGTGGTAAACCACTTCGTTCTTGTCAGCGTATCTAGCGTGTCGTCAATCCTTGGTAGTGGGTAACTGTCCTTCTTCGTAATGTCATTCAACCGACGATAGTCAACACAAAAGCGCATGCTACCATCCTTCTTTTTCACCAATACCACGGGAGAACACCATGGACTAGATGAGGGCTCTATAACACCACCTTTTACCATTCCCTGAATCATGGCATCTACTTCCTGTTCCCGTGCTATGGGTAACCTTCTTGGTCGTTGGCGGATTGGTAACTCATCACCCGTATTTATTTTGTGCTGAACTAATCCAGTCTTCCCTATGTCAGTATCACCAACTGAGAAAATATCAGCGTAACGGAGCAACATCTTCTTAGCCTTATCCATCTCTTCCTTCGACAGATTATCACTACAGTCTTCCAATAGCGTTGTCACGTTGAACTGAACATTTCCCCCAACAGACCCCGTAAGCTGGTCTTGACATCTACGCATCCAAGCAACTTCTTCACAAGTGCCCATCAATGTCCCCTTCTTGAGTACTTGTTCATGCTCACTTAAATTTAGTACACGTACTGCCGAGACGTTGTTAGCTTTAACTAAAGTTCGTGCCATCTTCCATGGAAGATCACTGTCCAGTTTCTCTATAAGGATGCAACGATTTCTATGACCTGAATTTTCTGGTAAGATTACCGGCACGATTGTTTCAGACATGGGAGAGAGAACACTCTTCTTCAAGCAATACACTTGGCCCGACGATGCGCCTTCTATGAAGACTTCTTCCGAAGCACATTTTAATACTCCGTGATTGACGTCGATCTCACAGTGATGTTTCCTCATGAAGTCTAATCCCAGGATACAGTCATCCATAATGTCGGCCACGATTACTTTGTGACGGTAGCTTTGGTTGCCCAATTTTAATTCTACCTCCTTCTCGCCTTCGACGGTTATCTGCTGGCCGGTAGCTGTTACCAATTCAATTTGCTTGTAGTCTTTGAAGTAGTCCCCAAGAAACCGACTTGCTAGTTGGGAACTGACGATCGTGCGAGATGCTCCAGTATCCAACGTTACCTTACATGGCTTGCCATTAATTTCACCTATAATGATCAGACTGTTCCCGTTATGGGCTTGTGAGATCGAGATCCTTGGGGCTCTTCGAACACCAGCCAGCACCCGCCCCGCGGTCCTGGCGTTTACTCGTTTCCCTGTTGCTGAGCAGTGCCACCAGTCACCGCTGCATTTTCTTCCCGGGGTCGATTTTCTTCTTTTCTATAGTTTCTACACTTCGGGCAACTCATCCGAAGGTGGCCCTTTTCTCCACAGTTGTAGCAACGGGGCGAGGCCACTTCCCTGATGCGGTGAGGTCGGTCATCGCGTCGCACAGCCTCCACTTCTAAGGCATGGGCTAAAGCGTCTTTCAGCGACTCGTGGTGCCCTAATCTCACGGCAGCTCTAACTTCCAAGTCGCGTATACCATCCACGAACGCTTGCACTAGATTACCGTTGATCATCGCTGGTGCAGACTGGTATGCTTTACGGACCAGCTTTTCTATCTCAAGAGCCCACTGTTGTATATTTTCAGCGCTCCGTTGCACACGGTCCTTGAGTTGGGCACGGAATACGTGTTCCAGGTGTGCGTCCCCGTATCTAGATTCTAGAGCTTCCAACAGTTGCTCATACGTCACGTCCTTCCCGAGGGCCTCCAGTATAGTGAGGGCCTGGTCGCGAAGACCCAAAGTGAGTGCTGTCATCGCCTGTGCACTAGTCCAACCATTCGCCTTCATGACAGCTTCGAACTGGATTCTATAGGCTGACCATGACGAGGTGCCATCAAATGGCGGTACCTTGAAACCACGTGAAGAAGCCACAGGTAAAGAAGTAGCAGTTCCAACATTGAGTCCAACGAGGGCCTTCTTCACGTCTTCTATCTGTACTTCGGCCTTGGACATACGATTTTCGGATTCCGAGATACGGGACTCATGATGCTGAAGCTGTTCCTTCACCACCTTGAGATCCTTGCCAAGAGTTACTTGTAAATTTTCTAATAAAACCATCTGTTCCTTTTGGCGGCGAGCCTGCTCCTCCTTATCCCGCTGTAGCTGTTCCTCCAGTCGGCGAGCCAGCTCTTCCTGACGGCGAGCCTGCTCCTCCTTATCCCGCTGTAGCTGTTCCTCCAGTCGGCGAGCCTGCTCCTCCTGACGGTGAGCCTGCTCCTCCTGACGGCGAGCCTGCTCCTCCTGACGGCGAGCCTGCTCCTCCTGACGGCGAGCCTGCTCCTCCTGACGGCGAGCCTGCTCCTCCTTATCCCGCTGTATCTGTTCCTCCAGTCGGCGAGCCTGCTCCTCTTATCGGCGAGCCTGCTCCTGTAGCATTACCATCAAAGCGCCAAGATCTGGGGTTGCAGGTACTGCTCTGACTTCAGGTGGGGCGGCAACTGGCAAAGAGCCAGTTGGCTGCTGGCCACCCGAAGTCTGCGACGGAGAACCTCCAAACCTCCTTTCATCCATCTCCTGCTGCCGCTGGCCCCTTGTACGGACACCCTCAGTGACTTCCTTTGGCATAACCGGCATTATTTATCCTACTACTTCTGACACCAATTGTTACGAGCTGGGGTTCAGGATAAATAATGGTACACGAATTTACCAAAACACTGGTCACACTTTTATTAAAACTCTAATTAAAACACTCAGAAATTAAATAGTTCACTAGCACTTAACTGTATTTCACTTCGATGTTTACTCACTTTTATACAAAACCAAACTCAAACTCCTCTGTGCATTGTCCCGTATTTATACTTCATAAACGGCATCTGGAACATTCCACGATTTACCCGCGTATTCTACATGCCTACAGTGTTATCGGGAATATTCCAGAAGCCGGTAGCTATTCGGCGATAGATGGCGTTGCTTGATAGATGTTTACTCCTATACAATAACAGCGTTACTGATAGTACCGCTATTCAATAACAGATGGCGTTACTGGTAGCAATTTATTCCTGATGTCGCGATGTCGTAACAATATTTACATGCTTCAACCGAAAGGAGCAGTAGTCAAAGGTCAAGAAACCAAGGTGTGTAAGCTTCAGCGATCTTTATATGGGTTGAAACAAGCCTCAAATGCTTGGTTCAATGAATTAGATAAAGAGATGTTGAACTTAGGATTTGTGCAGTCGAAAATAGAACCATGTCTTTATCAAAAGCAATTCAATAATAATAAAGATAAGCTAATAGTCGTAGTGTACGTAGTTATGGATCCCCCTACCCCCTCTGTTTTAGACTAAATGCTGGCTCAGCATCGCCAGCCGTGTGTGGTCCATTTGCGTGGGCAATTTATCTATAATTATTATTGCAAGTCAGCAGTCGTTGCATCGGCTGGTGGCCACTGCCTTTGTTAGTTTTAAGACACAATAAATTCACCTTAGCATCGGTGTAGACGTTGTCATAGTTTTAATTTAGTTTTTAAAAAACCTTTTGAACGTTCCCAAAATTTGACTGGCGCAGCCGGTAGGATTTGCTCAGGCTGCGTAGTTTTGTTATATATTTCGGGTGTCCAAATTCGCCCGAATTAGTAGAACGCGCGATAGCTGAACGAGTGAATCCTCGAACCAAATAAATAAGTCAATTCGGGTAAAAAAAGGAAAGTGAGTGAAAATGGGAGTAGCGGTCGGTTGGTGAGTAAAACTTTTCGCCAATCCTTGTTCCAAAATCCTCCTATAATTCATTTACATTATTTAATTTTGTTATTATTGAGATCGGAATTCTCTCATGATAACGTGTCTGGTTTCTTAGTATGAATTTCTGCTAGTGCCTACTATTGATAAGAATACGCATAGAGTAGTTTGAGAATAGGGAATACACTTTTTCCTTATTTAATTAATTAATTAAATCGTTATAATTTGATCTCAGCATTGATCACTTTATTGCATTGTAATTTTAAGTAAACTAGAATATCCAAATCTGTTCAGTTTTATTTTACATATTTTTACAAATTATACAACTTTTACATTTTTATAAAAACTTTAATCCTTTATATCCTAATATTAACTGTGCTTTTATAACTGTTATATTTTTGTGTGTCATATTTTATTGATTGTGTTTTATTGTGTTACGTTTACTCTGATCCTACATTACCCTGTAAAAAATGGCTCAACCACAACTTATAACCGTACCTAGCGAAATGTTAAAATTGATCCCATTATACAATGGTGAAAAGAAACAGTTAAATTTATTTATCCGTAAAGCTGAATACATTATTAGTAAGTACAGAGGTAATGAGGAACAGAACTTATATTTGTACCATGCTATTACAAGCAGATTAACCGAAAAAGCAGCTTCACTGCTATCAGAACGAGAAGATGTCGAGACTTGGACCGAATTAAAGGTATTACTTCAGCAACATTTTGGAGATCCGCGTAGTGAGGAGTGCATAGCGATTGAATTAGAGTCGATAAAAATTAAATCAGGTGAAAATTATTTAGATTTCTGCAATCGTATTCAGGGCATTCGTTCCCTTCTGATGTCCAAGGTAAACATGATCGAAGATGCCGAATTAAAACTGGCCAAAAAGGCAATTTATGATCATACCTCATTGAACGTGTTTTTGTATAACCTTCCTGAAAATATGGTACGCGTAGTAAGATTGAACACCCCCGCATCTTTAGAAGCCGCCTTAAGTGTTGTTTTGGAAGAAGTAAATTTCCACGATCAGTATACAATGCGAAATCGAATTCACGGCACGCTATCATCGCGACCGCCTTTACCATCAGGTGCGCCGAGCACGCCCATTAGTAAATTCGGTAGTTCACCTCAACCAACTGGTTTTAGGCCTTTCGTACCTCAAGGCCAACCCCAAATTACTCCAAAATTTAACTTTGGGATTCCGCCACAATTTAGGACTCCCCAAATTTCTCAAGGTCAACCTCAACATTTAGGTTACCGACCAGCTCAATTCGGTGCCCAAACGTCACAACAATTCGGATATAAGCCACCTCAATTAGGGTATACGCCGCCACAAGTACAAAAACCCCAATTGCAATCTAGTGACGTAACTATAAGAACAGCGCCTCTTGCGCAACAGCCACAGTCAGGATTTAAATTAAATGAGCTTAGCATTGACTATGAAAATGACTACAACTATAATGACGTCAAACATACGTATGACTACGCAAATAATGATTACATAATTGAAGAAAGCAATAACGTAGAACAGACCGACTTACCTAATATCCAGAATTTTCAGATAGATGCCTCAACAAGACAAGAAGTGATAGAATTAAACTGTGAACCTAACTTAAAACTTCCATATATTTACATTCCTGAAATAGACGCGAAAATGATGATTGACACAGGTAGTACTAGATCGTTTATAAGTCCCCAAAAAGCCAATGAATATTTTCCCGGATACATTCGACAGGAACCATTTCAAGTTGTTACTACTCACGCGTCTAGTAGACATAATGAGGTTATCAAAATTCCTCTTTTGCCAACATTTAAGAGTGATGACTGGCACAAATTTTATTTGTATGACATAGATTCTCTGTATGATGGACTTATAGGGAATGACCTTTTACTACAACTTGAAGCTATCATTGATTTAAAAAACGAACAACTTAAGACTAAAACGACAAACATTCATATTACAACTTTTACGGACATCAATAGAGACACACAGACAGACAAAAATACTCATAGTGACTCTTCTATTATTACCATATCAGACCCAAGTGTTACAGTCTCAATTAGCCCAATGACTATTTCAGATACAGTATCAATGTCAAGTTCTGAGAAAATATCAGAATACCCTATTAGATCAGATTCAGGTAAATCTCAAATTATTCACTCATCCGTAGGTTTAGAATCAACTGGAATACCAATTTTACGCGAGGCTATCGACACTAAGCCTAACCAAGTTTTAGTTTTCTCATGGCTTAAAAACTCATTGCATGTGAAGGATATTCCTAGAAAGAAACAAAAGGTTCTAGAAGTTTTCCTACCAATAGACAACCCAGAATTGGTAAAACAATTTCTTAAAACACATGTAAAGCCTAAATTAAAGTATTTCAATTATTTCAAAGAGAATGAACACCGTAAATTATTCAGAAGTATTGTTATACAGCTATTTAAGAAAGATATGGTTCAGTTTTATGAATGCACAGAGCGTGTAGTGTTTGTTAAAGATGAGAAAGAACAGGAAGCGATTGTTTTAAAACATCATGAAGGAAAAACATGCCATCATGATATCAAGACAACGTTAGTAAGGATTCGTAGGAACTATTATTGGGATAGAATGCAGGAAACAGTTTCAGCCATCATTAATGCTTGTGAAGCCTGCCGTAAAATAAAGTATGACCGTAAATCCGTAAAGCCCGTCATACAATTAACTCAGACCCAAGATGCCCCATTTCAAGAGATTTTTATAGATCTATTTAACATTGAAGGAAAGTACTATCTAACACTTATAGATGCGTTCAGTAAGTTAGGTCAGGCTATAGAAATTTCAAACAAATCAACTCCTGAAGTAGTCCGAGCCCTGATGAAATATTTCTCTTTTTACGGTATTCCTAAAAAGATTAGTTCAGATCCAGGAACCGAGTTCAATAGTGAATTATTGAAGGAATTTTTAAATTTACATAAAATAGAATTACACATTGGTACACCGAACAACCCCAACTCGACAGGACTCATTAAACGTTTTCATTCCACTATTATAGATATATATAAATTAGCTAAGTACGAAAGAAAGTGTACAGACACAGCGACATTTATGACATATTCAGTTATGGCGTACAATCATGCTATTCATTCGGTTACTAATCTAACTCCTTTTGAGGTTGTTTTCGGACACACACATACAGGAAACCCTTATGGTATTGAATTAGAAAAACAGTATTTACAACAACTGGTCAAAGATCATGCAAAAAGAACGAAGTATCTATACGAACATTTAGCAGATAAAATAATAGCAAATAAAGAAAAGATTAGGGAAAGAAAAGGTGGAGAAAATGAAATAGATTTTACACCTGGTAGAACCATTTTCGCTAAAGACATTAATAAGCGGAAGAGTAAAGATAAAGCACGGTACGTGAAAGCTAAGGTTATAGGTAAAGCCAAAAGAAATATAGTTCCCATACAAATAGGTGACAGACAGACAAAGGTCCCTATTAAAAACATCAAACGTCCTCCACAGGTGGAGCATCTTCGTGATAGTGACGCCAGTGCTGGGCCTTCATCTGCAATCCCTTAAGGGAAATCCCGGAATTATCCCTATAAAAGAAGGTCAAGCTTATGTTCAAACTGACCGTTGGACAATTGTTAAAGTTTTAAATTTAGATGAAATCCATGATGACCTTAATTCTATTGTTAAAAACTTTAAAGATTTCAGTAATTTAGTTAAAAGTGATAAACCATATTCCCGTGAATTTGACAGTATTCAGTTGCATACTGAATTCATTCGCGACATAACTATACAGAAAAATCAGCAACTGGTACCGCAACGCTTTAAGAGAGGTATCATCAATCCATTAGGTTCTTTGATAAAACTCATCACAGGAAACCTTGATCATGACGATGCCTTGAAATATGATAAAATTACCTCCGAATTAGAAAACAATCAAATTATAATTTCAAAAAAACTTACCCTGGTTTCCAAAATGTTAGATAGTTTTATAAATGTAACTGAAACTATAAATAATAATTCTATAATTTTGAAATCACGTTTGATAAAAGTAGAGACAATGGTTAAAGAATTAGCTGCTAAAGAAAATAACTGGGTATTCTCAACATACATATCCGGATTATATAACATTTTTATAAGTAGTTTCCGCACTATCTTTATTAAATTAAGCGAAATTGAAACAGCTCTAGCATTAAGTAAAGTATCTATCTTACATCAGTCTATTGTTAACTCTACTGAATTACTGTATCATTTAAAGATCATTTCAAAAACTGAAAATTTAGTTTATCCACCTAATGAAATTAATTTAGTACAACTAGAAGAAACAATTAACAAAAAATCGTACCTTAAGAAAAACCAGATCACGTTCATAATGGAAATTCCACTTATTGATAATTGTACTTATAATTATTATAAAATTTATTCCATACCAATTTTCCACCAACCTGAAAATAAAACCTTATCTATTTTCCCTAAATATCCCTACCTTCTGGCGAAGGGAATGAAATACTTACCGATCGTGAAACCGTGCCGCCCGCTTGCTGCTGGCGACCAGTTCCTGTGTGATGACCACACCAGATCTCTCTTCACCGAGCCGACGTGTATCGAGCAACTTATGAAATTTGAGAACAATCTTACCCTCTGCGAACAGCATCTTATTATGATAGAAGATGTTAAATTGCAACAAGTTAATTCCGACAATTGGATCTTATATAGCAGATTACACACTACCATAACTAAAGTGTGTGATACTGAAGTTAGCAAACACCCTGTCTTCGGGACCTTCATCATGACCATCGACGAGCCATGTGATCTGCATATACATGGTATACGTATAAGGCACCATCGTGCCTATACTGAAACAGACTTAGCCGAGCAAGTTCCGGTAATCAATCTACCGCGATTACCGACGAACGAGAATTTGTTCAGTGCACGCGCACTGAACATTAAAGGTGTTAATTTGGACGAACTTAAATCTATGTCATATGCTATGAAGCACAGTGAAGTGATAGAAAGTGTTTACAGAGAGCAAGACTCTAAATTCGGTGTTTTAGGCTATTTTACATTAAGTTTGTTAATTTTAACTATCCTTGTTTTTATCATTTATTTTATGAACCTTAAAATTATAAAATGTATTCCTTTTTTTAGACGAAATCATCGGAATCATATTGAAAACGATAATTCCGGTAATTTCGCTCTTAGGGAGGGAGGAGTTATGGATCCCCCTACCCCCTCTGTTTTAGACTAAATGCTGGCTCAGCATCGCCAGCCGTGTGTGGTCCATTTGCGTGGGCAATTTATCTATAATTATTATTGCAAGTCAGCAGTCGTTGCATCGGCTGGTGGCCACTGCCTTTGTTAGTTTTAAGACACAATAAATTCACCTTAGCATCGGTGTAGACGTTGTCATAGTTTTAATTTAGTTTTTAAAAAACCTTTTGAACGTTCCCAAAATTTGACTACGTCGACGATATTTTTATTTTTGGAAATTGTTTACAAACAAAGCATAAATTAAAATCAGATTTGCTTAAAAAGTTCAAAGTGAAAGACCTTGGTGAGGCTAGACATGTTTTAGGAATGAGACTAAGAAAGGATCGAGATGTACTTTATTTAGATCAGGAACAGTTCATTCTGAATGTATTAAATGATTTTAGCATGACAGATGCTAAGCCTGTAACTACTCCAATGGAAGTTGGAATAAAGTTAGAAAAGTCACCTGATTCTAACTGTAAATTGCGATATCAAAGTTTGATAGGATGTTTAAATTATTTAGCTTGTAATACGCGACCAGACATAGCACACGCTGTAAGTGTACTTTCCCAATTTAATTCGTGTTACGATGAAGTACATTTTAAGTGCGCAAAAAGAGTTTTAAGGTACTTAAAAGGTACGTCAAACCTTTGCCTTACATTTAGAAAGACAAGAGATTTAGGTTTGAATGGTTACGTAGATGCAGATTGGGGTGGAGCGTATGACAGGAAATCTTTCACTGGATTATTATTCAAATTAGGAACAAATATTGTGACGTGGGAGAGTAGGAAACAAGCAACCGTATCCTTATCTTCCACAGAAGCTGAATATGTAGGTCTAAGTCAAGCTTCAAGAGAAGCGATTTACTTACGTAGTTTACTGAATAGTTTAATACCTATAGATAGTAAACCGGTCGTCATTTATAATGACAACCAGTCGGCACATAAAATCGCAAGCAACAAAATGATGCATAACAGAACGAAGCACATAGACATAAAACATCATTTTATTCGTGAATGTGTACTGAGTAACAAAGTTGAGATCAAGTACATGCCAACTGATAAAATGATAGCTGACATTCTGACTAAGTCAGTTCATGGCCCGAAACTAAAAGAGTTCATAGGACAGTTATCTTTGAAAAATTACTCTATTAAGGGGGCGAACAAGTAGGATGTTTTAAGGTTTTATGTTTTGATAGTGTTTTGTGTAATAGATTAATTTTTAATGTTTATTTGTTATGCGTTTAGTAGGTAGTCATTTGTTTAATCTTTTAACTAGATGTAGGACTACGGTTTTATGTTATGTTTTTGTTTGCTAAGTACAGACGAGTTAAGAATTGTGGGTAAATGTAATGTTTTGTTTTGCCCATCATATGTAACAGATTAAGGGGGCGTGTTGGAGGTTGGAGCTTTGATACTGGCATAGTGTTAATCTGTTCCATATTCGAGCAAGGTGTTTAGTTGTTTGTAAATGTCTATATAGAAATGTACTGTCACACTGCAAAAAGCGTTGTATAAAATACATGTTGATAATCTGCGGGAAACTTTCTTTTATTGAATTTCCATCAAGGAAGTCGTTCTCGCAAAGTGTGGCTGTCTTTTATACCTCTATTGAATTACTCTAGTGCATTGTTTGTCACTGGAGAACCTTCGGCTGATCCAAGATACCAATTTGGATTGAGTGAAATCCACTCCTGTTTAAAATATGCTATGTATCGTTCTTCTCTTGCATGTTTACGTAAAAACGTAGTTAACGCTCGTCGTAAAGGGAAAAAGCGCCCTTTTTGAGTGCATCGAACAGCATCACAAAATCTTCTTTACGCTCCGTTGTTGAAATCGCCATACAAAGAGGATGGAAACGCTTTGCCTTGTCAGTTGTGCCAACCACTAATACTGGAAATCCTTGCCATATTAGTTTATACGTGGCATCTGCATGCAAGATTGTAGCTAAAGTAGCTAATTTTAACAATGACTTTGTTCCGATTGCAAAACGAAAGGTTGTATTTTCACCCTCCTCATACACGTAGTAATAAATTACATATGGTTCGTTATCGTCCTCAGGTATTTTGGATTTATTTATCAACCATTGCTCTAATTCTCCCAGACTAATTGTAGAAGGACCATAAATAACTCTGCGACGGTCAGAAAGGTAATTATTTAGTTGCTTTTTTGAGGGAACTTTCATTCCATTAATTTCACTCAGACGTTTTAAAATAGCTTTTGGCTTCAAATGCAAAGCGTGTAACTTATTAATTTCGTCCTTCGTCTCTTGGGCTATGCCATAATCGTTTTTGGTGCCAATATTCTCATGATCATGATCACTACCTGTGCGGTACAGTAAGACAGCATCGGAGTTTGACTCGAAAAGCAAATAAATTTGTGCCGCACACTGAGGGCCGCGGCATTAATTTGCTGTGCAGTCAGTATTTTTGATAAGCATTTAGTATTTTTGTACCTAAATACATTTATTTGTATCGCATTATGAGGAAAAAAGCAATGCCATGCTGATGTATATTTTATAATTCTCTGCGGTACTAGTTTTGTTAAACATTTAGTTTATTTGTAGTGAAGTAATTTATTTGATGTAAAAAAGCATAAGTATAAATGATAAAAATCTATTTGATGTGCAATTAATAATATCCCAAAATAAATTGGCTAAATACTTAAATAGTTTTACATTAACCATCTTACTCATAAAACGTTATTTAACTAATATACTGTTTAAATGGTCACGTAAATAATGTCAAATTATTTAACAATGACAATAGAGTGACGTTGCTTACGTGACCTTTAAACAGTATATTAGTTAAATAACGTTTTATGAGTAAGATGGTTAATTTATAACCAATTAAAGCTAAACAACATGTACAGAAAATAAATTGGCTAAATACTTAAATAGTTTTAAAATAACAAGTTTTAAGTTAACTTATATTAGCAAAATCAGTGCAAAATGAACAAATATTAACTGGTCACAAGGAAAACTCTAATTTGGTGCTTAAATACCTGCAAAGATAATTGGTGTATATCTGTCGATCCTCTGCATTTGTTATACAATTTGCAATATCTCGTTTCAGTGTAAGAATAACTTTTTTAAAAAAAATATCAAATATCCTTGGCCATCTACACAAATGTCAATGGAAAAATTTGATGCCCATTTCATCCGTGAGTATTAATAATTGGAATGGTCTCTGATGCCGCTTTTTACACTCTTCTAGTATGCTGCATCACCGCCACTCTCGGAGCTATTTTACAAAACGCAAACTTAAAAGTTTACACAAATTCCAAAGTTTGCAAACTGAGCAAAATATTTCAATGATTTCAGGTAACTTCACCTAATTCCACACCACAGTCATTAAAAAGGAAATTAAATCAGGCAGAACAAAAATCAGCAGAACGATTCAAAAAAATGAAGGCTCTTCGAGAAAAATGTCGTCGCTTAACAAAGAAAGTCGCAAACATGGATAATGTGTTAGCTGACCTTAAAGCAAAGTTTCTTGTTAGCGAAGAAGAAGGAGATCTGTTCCACTCCATACTTCTGGCGTTGTACCTTCGTGTATGCCGAAAATAAAGACTGTATTTCAGAACTTCGAAATTTGAAACATCGATTGACTGTACTGCGAATGTTCGTGAGTTCGAAAAACGTTGGTTCGAATGTTTGCTATTGCGAAAAACTCTGATTCGAATGTATTTTAGCGCGAAGTACGTGAGTACGAAAGTATGCTATTTCGAAAAACTCTGGCTCGAATGTTTTTCATCGCGAAGTACGCGAGTTCGAAAGTATGCTATTTAGAAACACTCTGGTTCGAATGTTTGCCATCGCGAAGTACGTGAGTTCGAAAGTATGCTATTTAGAAACACTCTGGTTCGAATGTTTTTCATCGCGACGTCCGTTACTTCAAAAATATGCTTATGCGAAAAACTCTAGTTCGAATGTTATCCATCGCATGTTAGTTCGGTTCCTAAATAAGAAAACGAGAAAATAAATATTTTATACCCTAGACGAGATGAGATTGAAATAAAATCCGGCCAAGGGTCTGAGTCTGGCTCGCTCACCTAGATGTATAATTTCTTGGTTTGGGCCCCAATTGTAGAAAAAAACAGGACTGCATAACTAAATTTGTTTGTGAAGGAATTTTGATGATTTCGAAATCAATAGGTCTTTATTTTTATTTGATTTCACAAAAACGCAGGGATCTTCCATTTTAATATATTGTTTTAGTGTATTTCATTACATATTTATTAAAAATAAAATTGAAAAGTCGTTGTTGACATATCGACTAATATTTTTAGGGTTCCGTACCTCAAAAGGTTAAAATCGGAACCCTTATAAGATCACTTTCTTGTCCGTCTTGTCCACCGATTTTCTCAGGAACGGATGGACCTAGCAAGTTGAAATGTATACCAGATACTGAGGTCTATAGTCCCTATTAGGTGTATAAAAATTAAAGAAAGTATAAAAAATAAAGATATGGGTAAATTTAGAAAACAAAAAAAAGTTTAAAATTATTAATTTTCAAGTTGCATCGTATTTGGCTCAGCTTTCGCCTAACATTTAGTTTACCTGAAATTATCCATCCTAATTGCGTATTTTGTAGGAATGGACCATTAGGTAAACGTATTCTACCATCGCATAATAAATCCCAAAACCTATCTGCGCCTATTAGGATATCTATGGTTTGGGGTTCATAGAAGTTGGGATCGGCTAGCTGAATGTTATCAGGGATCCCAAACTGCGCGTGTTGTTTGGGTATCGCTGGCAACGTAGATGTAATGTTTGGTAAAATAAAACATTGTATTGTCATAGTGTATGGGCCGGTGCGTGATTTGACATCTATATTGCAAATACTCGTAGATTGCGTTATAGAATTCCCAATACCTCTAATTTCTTGAGCGGACTGTACTTTTGGTGTGTTTAATCTGTCGCAGAGTGATTTTGTTATCATGCATCTTTCACTCCCCGAATCTAGGAGACTCTAGGGAATCTAGGAGAGATAGCTATAATAAATATCATGTAGTATGCGCTTACATGATATTTATTATAGCTATCTCTTACTTCAACTAACGCCGTAGAAAGCAAGACGGGCTGCACACATGGATAACGGGCGCATAGAGTATCCACGTGTGTATTATTTAATTGATTAACAGGGCTCACGGACATAGGTGCGAGTGAAAGGGACGAGTGCATTGACAAAGTCTGCTTGGTTTCGCTGATATTTTCGCTACTCGACGATTGTTGCGATAAATCACGCCTAACTTCACTGTCATTATGAATCAATGTGTTATGTTTTTGATTGCATTTCCTGCATGGACCGAACCTACACTCATTTACGTTATGTCCCGATCGTAAACAGTTCTCACATAACTTGTTGTCATTTACGGTTTTAATTTTTGAGTCATAATTATAATTGAGAAACTTTTGACATGCATATAGTGGATGATTTTGCTTGCAAAGTAAACAAGATTTCTTTGGTGGAGTGTGCGCACTTTTGGTGGAAAGATTGCAGTGTATTTTGCTACTATTGTTTAAATTTGAGTTTTGTTTTTTGTTATTAGTGGTACTGTGTGATACAAGCAATGTTTCCAGCATATCTGCCCTATCTTTTAGGAATGTTAGCAACTCATTCAACTTTATAACTGACTTAGAATCACCAGATTGTTTTAATGTTGTGTTTTTATACTGTTCCCACTCGCGTTCTGTGGTTTTATCTAATTTAGTGACTGTGATATAAATAATTAGCGTGTCCCAGCTGTCTACCGGTTCGTCTAATAGCTTGAGTGCCCGTAAATTTTTGAAAATAGTGTCAATTAGGTGTCTTAATAAATCTGGGGATTCTTTTGTCAGTGCTTGGATGTGGAACAGCGCTTTGACGTGGTTATGTACTAATAGTCTGCTATTATTGTACCGCTTGACGAGTAGTTCCCATGCTACGTCATAGTTTGCAGCAGATAACTCCAACGAATCAATAACTAATGCTGCACTGCCTTTTAGTGACGATTTTAGGTAATGAAATTTTTGAATGGCCTGAATGTCATCAGAATTATGTATAAGCGATTGAAAGGTATCCCTAAATTCCAACCAACGCTCAAAGGAGCCATCAAAGGTAGGTACTGATATCGTTGGTAACTTAACAGACTTGGTTGATGTTTTCTTAGAACTAGAATCAACCTCCCTACTTGAGAGCATACACTCAGCCCGAGCCAAAGTGTCATAATAACATTCTTCAAACAATTCTCGTTGGTTTTGTTGTTCCTCAAGGTCCTGTTCTAAAACTGATATTTCGAGTTTTGTTTGAAGATCATTGAACTCGGCAAAAAGGCTCGCGGCTCCCTGTACACGTAGTTTAAGGTCTACACAAGTTTTTTCCGTCAAAGTTTCATTGGCTTTGGTGAAGTCGGCCTTTGACAAGGCCTCGCCTTTTGATCAAATCGCTAATTAATTGATTAGAGTTCGCATCATCCGTGATAGTAATTTTGCATGGTGATTTTGACCTAGCCCTTGGTTCGCTCATTTTGGAAGTTTATGAAAGGTGGAGTACTCACTTTCGATATTGTACAGTTGTACTAGCTCTGGTACACGCTGACACAATACAAAATGATAAGCAGCTCACTGCGTCTCGATCACGATTACGTAGATTTGATGATTTCGGCCAGCAGATTGCGATGATAATCTTCAAAATTCGTCTTTGCACGTTGCGTCCGTGAAGGTTATGCGTAAGTCGTGCGTGCGTAGGTTCGTTCTGGATATTGATCTGGATTCGGCTATGGAGGTCCAAAATGTGTCAGCAGACACGGGGTTCTTCACGGTGGTAAATGATGAAGACTTATTATCTCAATGTACAAAGTAAAGATGGTGTTCAAAGGTTAGCAGCCAATAGATTTTTTTTTTCTTTTCGGCGATGACGTTTCTAATGCGCGTTCCATTTCGCAACATGTACATTTGCGACACAGCGTTTATAAAAGCACATATACCAAATAAGAAAAGATAGAAACGCGCACAGAAGAGTTTTAAAGCGAAATATTAACAAATAGAATATTGAGAAAGTGAAACATAAAAGACAAGCAAATTGAACGTTAAAGCGCGTATTTATGAGGGTCGCAAAATCGAGCGTGCGTTAGCTGTGGAAGCGTAGATCGGACTGGCGAGGCAAATTAATTGAATTAAAACTGCCAGGAGCGCGCTGCGCCGGCGGCTCCCGTCTCGTTAGGCGAGAACAAAGGATCGCCTACGTCACAGCGCGTCAAGCGCGAGTCAAATTGAAATAAAAGCTCGCACGCTCGGTTTTGCTTATGCAATTAAATTTAATGAAAGAAAATTATATAATAACAAGTTTGATACAATAATAATAAATACTTATATAAGGAATGGACTTTATACAAAACAAATAACTTTATATAATAATAAATAGGGACATGGTCACTACAGTTACATTTTCATTATTATTGTACGGAACCCTCCGTGTGCGAGCCCGACTCGAACTTGGCCGGATTTTTTTAATTGGTTTCAGCTTAAAATTTTAAAGTAAAATGAAATTAAATTTCAATTGAAAACGGAAAATACTACTTCGACAGGTTTAAATATGTTCTATCCTTTTTCAATAATGTTAGTAAGAAAGAGATTTAATATTTTTTCTCTTTTTTAGGGTTCCGAACCAAAAAAGTAAAGAGGAACCCTTATGGTGCCACTTCGTCCGTCTGTCACAGCGCTATATTTCAGCACCCACTGATGCTATTGATTTGAAATTAGGAATACCTAGTTATAAATATTGGAAAACATTCGAACTAGAGTGTTTCTAAATAGCATACTTTCGAACTCACGTACTTCGCGATGAAAAACATTCGAACCAGAGTGTTTCTAAACAGCATACTTTTGAACTCACGTACTTCGCGTTGACAAATATTCGAGCCAGAGTTTTTCGAAATAGCATACTTTCGTACTCACGTACTTCGCGCTAAAATACATTCGAATCAGAGTTTTTCGCAATAGCATACATTCGAACCAACGTTTTTCGAACTCACGAACATTCGCAGTACAGTCGATCGATGTTTCAAATTTCGAAGTTCTGAAATACAGTCCGAAATTAAATAGCTTCTGAAGGACCACAAGTACCGGTTTACCACCCACTTTCAGAAGCTCTGTTGTAATTCCGTCTTCACCCGCCGAATATTCCCTCTAAAATAACTGAGAGACCAAGCAATAAAGACATGTTCTCAACGACTAAAGATAACCAAGGAAAAGGTTACTTGTGATGTTATGAAGAAACTCCTGTGCCCCTGAATTCATCATCATCATCAGCTTATAATGTCCCACTGCTGAGAACAGGCCTCCTTTCACAAATAAGGGTGAAAGGGAATGGGCAGATACTCCACCACGCGTGCCCACTGCGGATTGGTGGAGGTAGGCTAGTGGTCAACCTACTGTTGGAATTTTTCAAGCCGCCTAGGAGCCATCCTACTAGCTTTACGACTATCACAATGAAGTGATAACCGGGACCAACGGCTTTATGTGCCTTCCGAAGCACGGAAACGCTCGATTTGAAATACCACTAGACGGTCACCCATCCAGGTACCGACCACGACAGACGTAGCTTAACTTTGCCGATCAATTAAGAACGGCTAATCATGCTACACCACGAGCGCTTCAAATGCGCGCCCCTGAATTACCATCAGCTAATTCAGAATAATTGGACTGTTTTACAAAAAACTTAAACCGACTTCAAAGTACACTAAGAAGTAATCAAATCCTGATCTGATGACAATGGGACCAAACGAGAAGTGTACCCTTCCAGACAAAAAAAGAATTTTCCAAATCGGTTAATAAATGACGGAGTTATGAGGTAACAAACATAAAAAAAAAAAAAAAAACATACAACCGAATTGAGAACCTCCTCCTTTTTTTGAAGTCGGTTAAAAATGGAAAATATCAATGGGTCAAGAACTGGATTGTCATCGTCAGAATGGAACTTGGATATAGGTAGAGAAGCCTCAGAATGCAAAGCCAATTGGAAGCAAATGGGTTTTTTGGGTTAAAGATGAACCAGCAGTTCTCGTTACAAAGTTCGACTGTGTGCGAAAGGTTATGCACAAAAAGACGGCATTGACTATGAGGAAACACTCATCTAAGGTTTGACTCTATTCGTGTGTTGGTGCAACTCAAAAAAAGTTTGTGTGAAAAACAAGGGCACTGACACCCCTAGGTCGCATTACACCTTACGCATCACGCAGATAGATGCTAATCATAATTTTGATAATTTAGAAATCATGGTGTGTCAAATCAGGTGTTTTAAACCCCTCAGCCTATAGTACTAACCAGGATGCTATTTTAGATAAAATTTTTCAAGCTTTGCGATTTGTAACCGAGTTTGATTATCTTTACTAGATCGACTAGATACTGCTCGAGCCCACTATACGTGTCGTAAAATAACTTATTAATATTAATCTTAGAAATACATGTAATTATAATACGTGTCTATAATAAACCATTCTCTCAAGTGCCATAAAGCGTTTAATTCAAAACCACAATCTTCTACAATAGTAAGTCGTGCGTGACTTATATAAGTCCTGAAGCCGGAAATTAACTTAAAAAAAAATCTTTGTTGTGTGTCATATGGGACTAGGCTGTATTGTATAGCCTTCAACCTTTGTGAGAGGTAGATTAAGTTTTTAAGAATAAAAAACAGTGTGTCATGGCCTCTTGTGGAAAGTGCATTTTTATTTAATAATAATTTTATAGACTTGGTTAACACATGGTGTCTGGTGTATCTAGGATGGATGGAATAAAACCTCGCATCAGGCCTCCAACTATCGGGAGATGGAGCAAACTTTAAACGCATTGTGCAGCAGTTTAACTTGTATTTACAAGCTCTGAACCTTGTGAACCTTGATGATGCGGCTGAATCAAGAAAAATTGCATTGTTTTTGAAGTGTGCTGAGGAAAATGCATTGGAAGTGTACAATACATTTAGCAAAGACAAAGTTAAAAATTTACAAGCTCTAGTCGATCAATTCAAGGAATACGCCGAGCCGCGAAAAAAATTCTTGTGGTTGTCATATAGGTTACTATGAAACAACAAGATGACGAAGTATTTGATCTGCTAATACCAAAGTTCTCACACTCAATCTAAAAAATGTGATCTTGAAGAGCTTGAGGATCGATTGATCACTATGGTTATTGTTATTATTAGAGACGCAAATGTCAAAGAAAGGCTTCTAAAAGAATCTAAATAAAAATAACAGAAGTGAAAATCTCGGTGTTACTAGAAAAATTCGAGTCAATGTAATTCAAGAAAATACAGATGAAGACAGACAGTGAAGGAGACTTTATAGTTGGAAGCTTTTTCACAGTAGATTAAATAAAACTAACAACTTTTCCCGGGAACCGGGATTTCTCGGGAAATATTTTTTTTCATTCCTTATAAAGCTAAACATCAGGACTTCCCGCCAAAATCGGGACGTCTGGCAACGCTGGTTATAAGGAAAAATTAGGACGGAACTAACAGCTGCAGTGTATTATGAACCTTATAGTAGTGGTCTAAGGTTAATTGTAAGTTTTAAGCATTCTTTCGTTAATCTTCGGGCCATACTTTCTTTTCTGTGCGAACGAAAATTCACGACGTGCCTTATTAGTTGGGTAATACTGTAACATGTTATCTTGCCATTCTTCTTTCAATAAAATCTCGTCTGTGCCAATTCTTGGAAGTCGTTACAATTACAAGGCGCATTATTAAAATTTAAGCTTCAGCACTATAATATTACTATGAGTAAATTGTAATTGCTTCATATTTTCCAGACACAACATAGTGGTAATTTAATGAGACGTTTGCAACATAAAGCATAAAGCCATAAAGTACCTCCCGAATGCACCAACTTAGTGGCTGTTCACGGACGCCCATTCTCCATCATAATCGATAAGGCATTTAAAAATCTGCTCCGTCTTATACCCGAAAATACGAGTACTATAAATGCACTTAAAGTTAGAGAGAATGAAAAGTCTATGGCTACAAACATGAGATATCAGCTAGCTAATATACTTCATGGTAGAAAAATATCAATTAAAATCGATATCGCTTGCTGCCAATATTTAGAAAATGGTATCATACATTTGAAAAATTTGGGCATTATTGAAATTTTTCAGCGCCACACATTGATCACCTCAAAGAAATACTTATCTATAATTGACACCGATTTCGCATAAATACGGAATTTTACAATCAAATTTACTGCATAACGACAGACAACGGAGCAAATATGATTAAGATGAGCAAACTAATGAATGACAGTTATTTAGGTGTTGATACATCAGAATCTGATGATGTACAGGCTGGTCACAGTTCAGAACAAGCAGAGTATGAATTTATGTGAGGATATTGATACGGAGGACAATTTTGGTGATGATGAAAATGAACAAACTTTCACTCAAGTAAATACAGTTCTGAGAGAACAGTTTCTAAACCGAGCAACTCAAAATAGAGGATCTAATATCGGCATAGTAAGATGTGCTGCACACACGCTCCAGTTGGCACTTCACGATGCTTGTAAAGACGAGACTACTTGCAGTCTCATTAAAAGTTGTCGAGATGTTGTTCGACGACTTAGAACTCCATATTATGTAAGAATATTAAGAGAAAATCAAAAAAGCATACCAAAACTGGACTGCACCACAAGGTGGCATTCCACGATTGACATGGTGGAGAGCTTGCTTTCATTAAGAGATAAATGCAGTACCGATGAGTGCCTAAAATTACCAAATTCCACATGGGAGGCATTCAATGAATTCGTCAGATGTTTCATGCCTGCTAGAGAGCTGACAAAAAAGCTCCAAGAAGAACCTACACCGTCCCCTTCATCACAAATGTTGACGTACGATATGTCTACCCGAGATTCCGTGCGTTATGCACCTTCACCATCCCCTTCACCTCAAGTGATGCCAAGTCCGTCATATCACGTTACTGATGATTATAGTGATTATACAGTTGTATCACCAAATCATAGCCAAGCAGAATATGTGACAGGTTCATCCACCTCCTCCACATCTACTCCAAAGGTGACAATTATATCAAATGACATTATCTCTCAGGCATTTACTCTTTCTCAGATACAAAATAAGAATTGAATACTAATGCAAGGACTCGATTGCTTTGTCTAATTATTTTTCTCAATAAACGTGTTTTTTATTATTATTATTTTGGTTTTATTTTACAAAATATAAAAAAATTACTTACTTTTACAAAAGAACGCAATGCCTCACATAGTGCTTTACATACTTCCGGCACGATCAATGATATGACTTGAGGAGAAATCTTAAATAGGTAATGAAGACTTTTGAATGAATCTCCAGTCGCTAAAAATCTAAGTGTCACAGCAAGGCGTACTTTGGTTGGTATTGAGTCTCTGAATACTGTATCTTGCTTTTTTATTCTTGGTCCAATCAACTGTAGAAGGTATTCGAAATCTATCGAAGACATACGACAAAAGTTATCAAACTGTCCTGATGGCTCTTGAATTAAATTACTCAATAATCGGATACCTAAAAAAGAAAGAAAATGTAAATATAGAATAGATACTTTAATATTACAGCGCCTGTAAACAACTGCTGATATAATTGTAGTTTGTTGTTAATGTTATTAGAATATTTAAAATGGAGTGTATAACTAGATCTTTACTCACTGATTCCGTGTTTTATGATGTGTCGTCATCCACCATCTTCTTTGACGTGGCTTTTTATTTTTTCTCAGTAACAAATATAAATGTGCACTCAGTACTATAAAAGCGCTCAGAGCAGTTTCGATTTCTGTATCGGACATCTTCACATTGGCCCTGACGGGACACAACTAGTTTATTAGCCAACGTGTGTACGCTTCACCGAATGTGCAGTCCAACGTTGGTACGAGCGTTGCGACCAACGTGTGGAGCTGGCCTAATTATAGTAAAACAATTAAACGGGTTTAAGATCAATATTTTAGAAATGCATACATAGATGTACCTTTAGATTTTTGGTGAACACAAAAATATTATCCATTTCTTTACACTATTATGACCTATACATAACTACATGAGACTGTAGACACGACTACTGACGATAACAGTAGGCCTAGACAAAGTAACATAGCTTTTTATCGATTCTCTTTCTCAGATCGCTTACGATTCATCGTTAGCGTTAGTAGATTGGTAGACAATGTAACCCAATCGCGGCGAACGCTCATTCGTTTCGTTCATTCGCTAAATGTCTATGGTAAGCGTTGGCAAGTGTCAAATTGAAATGAACTCGTCAGTTCAGTGTTTTTGGCGGCATTTTACTTTAAGTTTGAAAGATATATTTTGTGTTAAAAAGTAAGTTTTTAAGAAATTAATTCGTGCAGAATAATATATGAGATGAAGAAAACCTGCATGCAGTAGTAGAAATCATAGTTCATCTTTGTTTTATTAACATTCAGCCATGGAACCGAGGTTGCGAGCAAGTGCGGAGCAATTCGCAATTTTAATCGAATTCATGAAAAGGTTTGCATTTATAACATTTTCATTTTCTCAAATATCATTATTATGTACCCTATTACGTTATAATACCTAATTTACTTATTTTTAGAGGACTTTGTTGGTTGAGACTAGTATTAGAAGTAATATACAATAATTTAATTGTTCGTCTTTATATTTAAAAAATGGGGACATAGCTGGACCCCAATCAGGTGCACAGGGTCGTGTAAGGGCCGATAATTTACGGCAGGAGTTGGCTCAAACCATAAATTCTCATCTCTCTCATAAGTCGGTGGTGGTGTTCAAAAACCAACTGAAAAATGGAAAAAGGTACATACCTATAACTTATTTATGTAATACATTTCTGTTTTTGTATCACGTTTACATCATTAATATATCAATAACCATTATATTTTTTCCATACTAATTAAGGTTTGGTTGGGCTGACTGGAAAACAAAAACGAAGAAAAAGGCCTTGAACATCCGAAAGGATGCAAGTCGCACTGGTGGAGGTCCAAGTTGTAAGCTAGTGCTTAGCTTTGGAAGATAGGGTGCTTGCCATAATTGGGTTGGCCAGCATTGTGGGACAGGTTGGGATTGTGGAGCGAGGCATTAATGTTAGTTAATAAACAGTGACAAAAAATATTAATAAAACCGGCCAAGTGCGAGTCAGACTCGCGCACCGAGGGTTCCGTACAAACCTGTAGGTATATAAGTAAATGGTAGTATAGACCTGAGTATTTGATATTAATTTCAATTTATGACCTATTAAAAAAAAACTACTTACTAGATCTCGTTCAAACCAATTTTCAGTGGAAGTTTGCACCGTAATGTACATCATATATTTTTTATAGATTTATCATTCTCTTATTTTAGAAGTTACAGGGGGGGGGACACACATTTTACCACTTTGGAAGTGTCTCTCGCGCAAACTATTCAGTTTAGAAAAAAATGATATGAGAAACCTCAATATTATTTTTGAAGACCTATCCATAGACACCCCACACTTATGGGTTTGATGAAAAAAAAAATTTGAGTTTCAGTTCTAAGTATGGGGAACCCCCAAAATTTATTGTTTTTTTCTATTTTTGTGTAAAAATCTTAATGCGGTTCACAGAATACATCTACTTACCAAGTTTCAACATTATAGTTCTTATAGTTTCGGAAATAAATGGCTGTGACATACACGGACAGACAGACAGACAGACAGACATGACGAATCTATAAGGGTTCCGTTTTTTGCCATTTGGCTACGGAACCCTAAAAAGTTGCTACCTACTTACTATAAATTAAGGTTATAGTTAATGACAGGGGCACTTGTCCCGAATATCATAATGCATGTATTTATTCTATTTTTTTTTATTAGTTGACCTAAAGTTCATAGCAAGAACATTTTATAAGTATGATATTGTCTTTTTTATAGTCAAGTTAATAATTCTGAAGATGTTGAAATATTTATTATAAATACTAACTGTCTACTGCGGTTTCACCCGTGTTCCCAGGATATAAAGTAGCCTATGTACCAAATTTCGTGATGATCCGTTGAATAGTTGAGACGTGAAGGTATAACAAACAAAGGAACTCACTTTCGCATTTATAATATTAGTTAGGATTAGGATAGTGGGTATTATGATAAGTAAATAGAAATTATTAGGTTTTTCAGAGACCAATTGAAGCTTGAGACCATTAACACCAAATAATAGCGTGATGCATAAGGTGGAAATTGAAACTACTGACACAATCTATCAGCCAACGGACTGGTAAATAACTTTCAAGTAATAAATACATTTGATATTAGGATGGACGGCATAATTCTTTAAAGTACAGAATTCTTAGTATCAGGTTGATGTCAACTCAGCAACAGAAGCATTTCACTTAAATTATTATTTGTACATTGATTGAAATAAAGGCAATCTTCTTGAAGTGTGTTTTAAAATAAATTATTATTTTTCAGCTTCACCACCATTTCTGCACCACAACACTGTGCAAGTAGAGCCTGGTCCAACAACACTTCCACCAGCTCCAACAACACCCCCACCAGCTCCGAGAACAGTTACGCCGGCCACAAGTGCGACAACACCGCGACGTCAGCAGCGGCGCAGGAGACGGGCGCAAACTGCCTTCGACCGCGCGGCCAGTGAGTTTGTGGCTGTTGAACAGCGCCCCTTGCAGCTAGAACAGCTACGCGAGCGGAACTTTCATGAGCGAGAGCTCGAAAGAGTTTGACTGGACATGCGCAGGGTCGAAGTCGATGCTCAAATAGCTCTTGTATTGCAACGTTTGCTTGACGCTGCTGAAAACCCGTTACAGCCGCAATAGATCAGTGACGTCGAATGCTGCGGCAAAAATCGGTGAAGAAAAACATCGTGAGTAAATCATAGCTCGTTGGTGGGATACTTTGTGGCAGGGTATCAGCAGTTGGTTAAGATTCCCCATATCGCGCCCCAGGTCGTGGGTTCGATTCCAATCCAGGAAATTAATTTGTGTGCGTGTTAGCCGATATATCGGTATCGACGATATTTTTATGACCGATTCAACGATACTTTCTAATTTTAAAAATGTAGTGTAATCGAACGTGTTGTCTCGTCTATTTCGTTGTAAACGAGGCAAGAACTATGCTCGGGGAAACCCCGAGCTCTTGTTTCTCCCGCCCGCTTTGGCCTCGCGTCTATTTCGTTGCATACGAGGCACGAACGATGCTCGGGGAAACCCCGTGTCTTGTTTCTTTCGCCGGCTTTTGCCTCGCACTTACATATCAGTCATATTTCGCTAGGTTGACCGTTGTCATACATTCGTGTGTATATCATTTTAACTAGTTGTTTGAGTGAAATAAAATAATTTGTAGTCATGTCAACGTCAAAACACAAAATTGCGATATGGAATCATTTTGAAATTTCGACAATTGATACTTCCAAAGCAATATGTTTGTATTGTAAAGAAAAAGTGTCCCGTGGCATCAATTCTAAAAGTTATAACACATCAAACTTGTGGATCCACATGAAGAGGCACCATCCAAGTGAATTACACACCGCCTCAACATCGAACACAACTATCCAGAAAACAAAGTGTGACGTCGACAACGGCCCACAACCTAAGAAGCAAGCAACTCTGGAGGAAACAATCAGTAAGAAAACACTTTATAGCGACGACGATGTTCGGGCGAAAGAGATAACTCGCACTATTGCAGAGGAAATATAGGTACACATGTTTTTAGCTAATTTGTCTACACAGACATGGAGCCGCTCGATCTAGTGAACAAAATTGGTTTCCAAAGATTATTAAAAAAGCTAAGCCCAAATTATCTAATTGTTTCGCGATTCCATATTACTGAAAAAGTCATACCAGAAATGTATGTGCGAGTTAAAGCTAAAGTACTGGAGCTGTTAAAAGAACTGCCGCATATTGTGACAACCACTGACATTTGGACTCGCAATCAAATGATTTTCTTAGCTTGACTGCTCACGGAATAAATGCAAATTTTGAGTACAAAAATTATTGCCTTGAGGTTATGCCATTCGATGGGAGCTCAGCATTCAGGTATATAAGGTATATCAATATATAATAATCTATAGTATATCTATATCTACTACGTATAGTAATAATATATTTTTTTATACCAATATAATAATATTTTTATGACAGCTGAATAATATCATGTTAAAATACCTAAATAAAATGCTATGTACTTGTTTCAGATGACTCTGGTTACCCACAGAGAGCATGGTTGATGACTCCTGTGCTTAATGCTGCTCCAGGAACCCAGGAGGAAATTTACACCAAGCGACATTTGCAAGCAAGGAACTGTGTTGAGACTTGAGAGGTGCTTTGGTGTGCTAAAATCACGGGAGATGTTTAATTAGAGAAGTGAACATCTCCACTGGCAGCAGCCAAAGTGATCTAATTCAAGGCAAGGTTGTGCTAAGTTGTCTTATTAGTAGACTATAGGATAACTAGCTGTCCCCTACAGTTTCACCCATGCGCTGTGGACAGTATACTGAGAGTATATAAAATGATAAACTGATTGTTGATATATCAACGCACATTACGCACAGCCCAAACCGCTGGACCTAGAGATTTGAAATTTTGCACACAGATACCTTATACAGTGGAGGCATCCACTAAGGAAGGATTTTCGGAAATTCCACTCCTAAGAGGGTAAAATACTATTGTATGAAAGTCCGTCAGTTTTGAAGTTAGGATTTTCAAATTTTATATTTAGGCTGACGATTGAAATAAATAATAAACAAACTGGATATATATTTGGCTAGAAGAGGTTTATAAATTATTATGTACATTTTATTGTAATTAAAACATTTTTTTTTTGTCATAATTGCTTTTTACTTAAATAAAATACCTATTATAAAATATACTATATTGATAATATTGATATACCTATTTATTATATAGTAGATATACTACGTTTTATAAGTTATACGTATATATGTATATATAGTATCAAAATAATAGATTACGATGAGTTAGCAAAAGAGCAAGCTGTAGACGAGTATATTGCACACATTAATAGTGGCAATACAACAAATAAGGTGCAGTTAAAACAGATACACATTCCAAATGTTAGCCAAGGTATATACTGTGACGTTTCAACACAACAAGTAAGGCCTTACATAACAGAAAATATTAGAAAGGCCGTTTTCGAATCGTCGTTCCCTGGCATTAAGCAAGCATGAACAAAGACATAAAGACATGGGCAAAAACGTGCATCGCATGTCTTGAAACTAAAGTGAACCGTCATACAATCTCAGGATTAGGTAGTTTTACACCGAGCGAAAGGTTCGAACACATTCACATGGACATAGTAGGTCCACTACAAACGTCGCAGCATGGTAATAGGTATTGTATCACCATCATAGATCGTTTTACGCATTGGCCAGAGGCAATACCAACCTCTGACATTTCAGCTGAAACGGTAGCTAAGGCCATATATGAAAATTGGATTTGCCGATTTGGGTGTCCAAACAGATTAACATCAGATCAAGGTAGGCAATTCGAGAGTAAACTCTTTAGTGAACTATTAAAGTTACTAGGGAATTCTGCAAGTGCCACTACTACAGAAATTGATTCCATGGAAAGGAAGGTGCATATTACACACATAATTACAATCGCAATAATGGTGTTATTTGTGTGTATCACAATATTCGTGTTGTTCAGAAAATGTGGTAAAGTGATTGAAAAGAAAGTAATCAATGATTTTGTTTCGGTCATGGTACAGGGACGTAGTGAGGTAGCCCTAGACACCAACCAAAAGAGAACAGCTTACTTAACAAGCAGCTCGTCATAATGTGTACTTAATGTGTCATTTTTTTAGTGAAGTATTTGTGTTTTATAGTTAAGGATTTGTGTTATATAGTTAAGGATATATTTTATGTGTAATTTAATTGTTTTTTTTTAAAAGGGGGAATTATCTGTAGCTGCTTACACAGCATAACAGTTCGTTCGGTTGGCGTGTCGACCGCAGTCCCGCACCGGCAGTCTTGGTCGGTTAGGGCACGGGTGAACACGCGCAACATTCAATAATTTCTTTGTCTTATAATAACATTGTACCGTGTTAGTACTATAGTAGTTGAAATATAAACTGTTTTATATATCAGAGTTTTAGTAATTCCCAATAGATATTCCTGGTATATGAGTATTAATCAGTAATACATAAAAGACATAAAACACAATCTACCAGATCTACTATACCAAATTATACTTCTAAAAGACACCTGCCCTCTTATTAATAAATACGGTGTAAGTAAGTCTTGTAACACCCAGGTATTAAGATAGCCCCAGCCCTTTCTGTTTGTATAACATCAGAAAGTGACGGATATATTTGAAACTTGACTTACACCTTATTTATTAATAAGGGGGCAAATGTTTAAATCAATTCCATCAACAGGCTTTAAAATCCCTCCTCGTCAACCAATGCCTGTATGGGCCCCTCATAAAAACCATCCTCAGCCAATGATAGGAATAAGTCACCCCGTACCTCGTATGCTACCTCCAAGTGGGCAGTAGGCACTATAGAGACTCTTCGGTAGAGTCCCTCGAGAACTTCATAGATGCCGTGAAGGTTTATAAGGATAGTCTGAAAGTGAATCATGACAACGCACTTCGTGTTATGTCCATGCTCCTGAGCAATGATGCTGCAGTGTGATGGCAAGGAGTCAAGGTAAAAAAATACCGATCTATTTATAGCAGAGATTAGAGCCCTTTTCACAAAGTTACCTATCGAAGATTTATGCGAACGTATCCAGATAGATGTGTTTCAGTTTATTGGACAGGTAAAAAGAAAAGAATTGAAAGAAGTTTTGTAAATAAATTATTAAATGCCTATCATAAATAACTTCTTATTAAATGCCTTGCAATAGAGGACAAACGGAAGGAGGACAGGCCTGATAAGGTCAACGAACCTTCTTGCGGCCATTCTACTAGACCAGTAACGGTACCTGCCGCGGTAGAAAGTGCCAGCAGCTGCGGTACCGTTCCGATGGGGCAGTCCCGCGCCGGCTCCCATGTCCAGCAATGTACCGTCGACGTCGCAGACAGAAAAATTTCAACGTACCTATTGTGTGTTCTGCAAACGTGGCGGACACACAAGTGAAAATTGTGCTAAGTTGGAAAGGTCTAAAGGTGAATCTAAAATATTGTGTTACTGTTGTGGGTGGTGCTGCGAATGTAATCCGTAGTAAGTGTGCAAAGTGTAATCCTACTCAATCCGGACATTCGTTTTATTCCGTAGGCATTTGGACCTCGCGTGTTTTCGCGCCGCTCTCCGCCAGCGCCGATTGAACTGTGTATGATCCAGACCCAGACACAAAGTATTTAAAAATGTTGTTCTATTGGCCTTCGTTCATTCAAAAAGTAATCGAATGTACCCTTCACTCCCTTTACTTCGTTCACGTCTCGGTTCCTGATTTTTGACCTTGTTTCACAAGTCAGACTACTTACACTTTGCGCTGGTCCTAGTTCATATTGTTCCAAAAACGTCCAAAATCTCCTGACGTCTTTCTTCATTAAATTTTTCACATAATCGCACCTTACTCTTGAAACTTTGATGGTCTACCTACAGTCAACATTGTTATACACAGTACAACCATGAGAACCTATATATTAATCTATTGTAATCATTCATATAAATTGTAGGTACATCAATAAATATTTTTGATTCATGTTGTAGTATGTGTCGAGGATGTTCCTGTTTTGGATCCATTGGAAATTAGCTTTGTTGATACGCCGTAAGAAGATGAAGAAACACAGAATAGTACTCAAGCTAATGTTCAAATACCAGAAACACATAAGAATCAGTCCGTCCGTATACTACAAATTGCTTGCTGGACATTTTTATTTCAGTAATTTTCTTTTCTATACGACGAACGAACTCTTTTGAGGTAATCTTTTGCCAAATACCCACCATAGTTTTATATAAATTTTAGTGGTAGTCATAACAATAACAGCGTACAATAACGTAGTATATCGTATGCTTTACCCAACATTATTTACATTTTATTATTTACTGTAATTTCTCATGTAAGTGAATTTAATTCTTATGGGAAATAAAGTTATCTCAAACCTTAGATATAATATAGTATATTGGAATATTAACTATTTCTACATCTTTTTCTAGTGTATGGGTTTGGTGTTGATAAAATTTTTTTATGCTTTCAAAAAAATACATGGGAAAAATGGCACCCAAGGGCCATGAAAAAGAGGGTGTCCAATGTTTTAAAAACAGACACAGTATCCAAAGAGACTGTCACCTCCAAACTTGACAAATTAAGTGCACCTCGTATGGAACTGGTACAGCTGCAAATGGAGACTACCTCTAAGCAACATCACTTTATAGAGGAACATAAACTGAAAATGTTGCATTTAGTTAATGACGAAAGGAAAAAGGAAGAAATACATGCTCTGCTTATACAAAAAAATTGCGGACTGTCTCGGGTGGTATGATTTAGATGTCAGTCTTTCATAGTTTAGTTTTTGTATTATTGTTTTATTTACCAAAGAAATACTTTTAAGTACATCCCATTATAAGTTAAGTTATAATGTAAAAAAATAAAAACATGGTTGTTATAAAAAACTTTTTATTATTATAAAAATCCTACAAACACCGCTTAAAGAAAGAAAACTTACAGCTTACCTACTTATCTATTATAGAAATAGAGAATGAAAATAAATTAAGATTACGTTTCTAGTCTGGTGCCTTTGTTCACCAATGGGATTGACTATGGAGGGGGGAAATTATATGCTGTTGTGGAATAAGCACTTCCCCAATGGAGGTTCCTCTTCATTTTTTGTTCTTGCCAAGTTGTTTAATATAGCACTGGCTACAATAACATCTTGTGCAAGTGGTAACTTACACCTTAATCCAATGCTCAGAACTGGAAAACGCCTTATCCACACTCCAAAGCATCTTCGAGATTCAACTTAAATGTAACTAGGTATGTCGACTATCAATATGTAACGACTCCTTAAGGGTCAACAATCTTTATATTCGAAGATTTTAGTACCCTTAAGTATCTTAATTAAACTATTATAAATATTAACAGTTTTTTTTTTTATCTTTCTATAACGTTCCGTGTTCGTATTTGACTCATTATACAAACTCTGAGCTGGTGTGTCTGGCTTTTGAAAAGTTAGTAGGTAATTGGTTTGTTCATAACCACTGTCTCCAAGTATAATTCCATTACCAAATGCATGATTCTCAGTGGAATTTTACACATGAATTGGAAAATATCATGGAATCATGGGTAGAGCTAGGCCAACGTGCAACTACATCTTGGAATATTAATTGCGCTGAACACATTGCTTGCACATTAAATGAAAAAAAGCCTTTTCTGTTCCTAAATTACTCTGCTGTTTCCACCGGGTGACTAAGTCCTAATATGGGTGCCGTCTATAGCTGAGATCACTAGGGAATCTGGCTACTTTTTAAATTCTTCCTGAGACCTTCTAATTTCTTCTATGCTTTTTGGCAACTTTATAAAATATATATAGCTATAGCTTCTGTAACTTTTTTTATAATACGACATATAGTGGAACTATGAATGCCACCAAAATCACCAACAGTGATATAGATACTCCCAGTGGCATAAAACCGCAGTGAAGCATCGTTTTACTGATTAGTAAATGCATTTTATTTCAGATTCTAACATATTAATGACAAAAGCACGGGTGCAATAATAATCCCTAAAAAACACGAGGCATGGAAAACAATCACTGCAAAATACAATAGCAAACCGTCCAGAGGTTTGTACGGAACCCTCGGTACGCGAGTCCGACACGCACTTGGCCGGTTTTTCAATAAAAAAATCGTGAAATTTCTTTCTTTTCATGAAAGCACTCGTTTCAAACAAAATGTATATATGTGTATATGTTATATTCGAGCGAAAGAGTCTAACCGAAATACTTAAAATAAGTATCATAATATCAGCAAAGGAAAAAAGAAGGCTTCTGCTATACACTCAGACGTAATTAAATGATACGTTGACGTTAAACAAGAAATATTTAACGATATGAAGAAATTATTTATCACACATTTTGGAGAGAAATGGGATGAAATCTCAGATTTACATTATTATATATTTGATTGATTGCAGCCGCAGCAGCCTCCAGTATTTTTAAATATTGTGATGTATTTGTTGTTGTAACAAATGCATATATATATATAATGAAAACATTAAAAAATGTGTTTTGTACATTTTTGTCTAACCATTTTTTATGGAATAGTGAAACATATGTTATGTTAAACCTACCTACCCATTTGTTATGTTATATCTACTCATTCTTATTCGTAGTACCTAATTAGTTAATCATAAACGTATATCATTATTGTATGTGGTTGTAAACATCACACACACAAACCATTCTCCTCCACCCACACACCTCAAATACCCACCTTACACACATCTCATTTCATATTTCTTTACAACCTCACACTGTCTAATGGCCACTTATCTACTATATAAAAATAAGTCGGGTTTTCCTTCCTGACGCTATAACTCCAGAACGCACGAACCGATTTCCACGGTTTTGCATTCGTTGGAAAGGTCTCGGGCTCCGTGAGGTTTAAAGCAAAGAAAGTAGGGTAGGGTAGGGTAGCGTAGGGTAGGGTAGGGTAGGGTAGGGTGGGGTAGGGTAGAGTAGGGTAAGGTGGGGTAGGGTAGGGTAGGGTAGGGTAGCACCATAGAGTAGGGTAGCACCACGCGAACGAAGTCGCGCCGGGCAGCTAGTTAGATATAAAATTTAATGTAACTTAGTTTGTTTTCTTATTTTTTTTTTTTGGATTGTCATGTTTTGCAATGCATATTAGTCATGCATTTAGTTTTAAAAAAATTACATGTGTATACGATCCCTTCTATATATATAATATATTTTCTCTCTTGTCAAACTTACACTATTGTTAATCTGAATTAGATGCATTCCTTAGTGTTTTGTAAACTTTATTTATTGTCTTTATAGAGACAATTTAAAGACTTTTTATTTATTGTCAAGACTAGGATTGATTACGCGGTGTGGGCCCTGGTGACCTGTAATACAAGTTTTTTTTAAACCTAAAGCAGGCACCAGCTCTCGCAAAGCTGGTTGATTAGCCTCTGGCACTATTATGTTATAACTGTATAGGTACTTAACAACCTTTTTGTGAGAGAAATAAATAAATATTATTATTATTATCGTTACGTTAGTTAGTAAATAAGCTATTTAGTTAATTACTACGTAAATAAGTATCAATATAAATACATTGTATCCTTCGTCCCTTCCTCAGTTCCATTCCTGACTCTATCGTGTTAGCATAATTATCTTAATAATTGTAAAAGCGTTACTTCTTATAATAAATTAAACTTTAACAAGTTTAAGTTTTTCGCTACATAACACATATCTGAGGGGTATAAAAGCAAAAACGCCACTGTCCATTTTCGGCCAAATTGAACTATGAATGCCATCTATTAGGTTTTTTTGTCATTATTTTGGTGTATTAACTAGTTCAGAGGCAATGTTCACACTGTCCCATAGAAAATTGAGTTTGAAGTGAGAAGCAAAATTGACACTGTCCATATACAATCAAATGCAAAAGCGCCATTGTCCAAACGGACCAATCATAAGACGTCGGCCATGTCGTTTCTAAGATGGCGTCGAAGTAGTTTTGCAGTGAAGTCGTTGCTCATATTTTATTAATTTTTCAAGAGATTTTGTGAGTTAATTTGTTATATTATGGAAGAAAATGTGTCAGAAGTGGATCCAAAGAAGGCAAGAAAACGAAAACGTGCTCCAGATACATGGAAAAGAGCAAAATTGAAGGTTGAAAGGTAGGTGTTATTCCTTGTAACGAACCTATGTAGGGTCTGAAAAAAAATAGTGTTATTTTTCACAAGTTAACTTTTCGTAGCTATTTTTTAAAAGTTTAAATAAATTGCAGAAACCTATTTCACGGTTTTGTCAATAAACTCAGTCCATTTTTATTATGATTTTTCAAGGGCATGACTGCAAATAAATTTTTAGGGTTCCGTTCATAAAGGGTAAAAACAGGACCCTATTACTGAGACTTCGCTGACTGTTTGCTTGTCTGTCCGGCTGTCTTTCTGTCCGTCCGTCTGTCTGTTCTCGATCACCAGGCTATATCCCATTGACCGTGATAGCTAGAAGGTTGAAATTTTCACAGATGATGAATTTTTGTTGCCACTATAATAACAAGATGGGTGACCAATTTTTTTTATTGATTGTTTTTCTTTTACCTGTTTGTACGGAACTCTCTGTTTTGCGAGTCCGACTCGCACTTGACCGGTATTTTTTATTTAGTTTGTTTCTATATTTTTTTACAGGTATTCAGCTCGTGCTCCACCTAGTTTGCCTCGATGCAATCACGGTCAAGAAAATAAACGTTTTAAATGCTCTAAATTAACATTGTTGGATATCCAAAATTTCCATAAGGAGTTTTACAAGACAAGTATTAAAAAGGATCAAGACGCATTTCTTCTCAAACATTGTTCTGTAAAGAAAAGCCAAAGACGGCGCCCAAGAGTAGGTGTACGCAAAGCTACAGAACATACAATGCGGCTCTTTGCTCGACGGAATTGCTAAGAGTGTGCCAAAAAACTTTTTTAAGCATTTTGAATATCACAGTGCATAGGATCAGAAGAGTGGCAAAAGCATATGCCATTAGCGGGTCGGTAGTTCAAGAAAGAAGAGGTGGTGACCATACGTCTTTTAAAAATAGAAACAAGCTTAGAGCAGTCAAAACTTTTATTGAGAAATTTCAATGCCTTGAATCGCATTACTGCAGGTCAACAGTTATTAGAAAGTATTTACCATCAACCTTAAATATTCGCAAAATGTGAAAATTATATTCACAAGAATGTGAAACAAACCTGAGAGTTAGAGAAAGTTATTTCAGATCTATTTTCAATAGATGTTATAACATTGGATTTGGAAACCCTCGCACCGACACCTGTTCAAAGTGTAGTGAACTGACAGAAAAGATAAAAACTTCTACGGATCCCGCTCAAAAGCAGACCTTGATTGCCGAGAAGAGAGTGCATACATTAAAATACCGAGCATTTTACAAGCTATTGAAGGAAAAAAGAGAGGATTTGACGGTGTTTGCGTTTGACTGTCAAAAAAATCAGGTGTTACCTAAAGTTTCAGATGGGGCAGCGTATTACAGTCGTCAACATTATATATATAATTTTGCAGTAGTGAGGATGGTACCTGCAAACACTTTGAACCGAGACAATGTTACACTTTATACATGGACAGAGGACGAAAATCGAAAGAGAAGCAACGAGATCTCTTCTGCAGTTTTTGATACGCTTTTTAATACAACATTCGGCGATAATATAACAACCGTCAGACTAGTAGCCGACGGATGCGGTGCCCAAAATAAAAATACAACAATGGTTGGCATGTGCTCCACTTGGTTGAATCGCTGTGCACCACAACATATCAAGTCTGTAGAACTGATATTTCCCGTGCCAGGCCATTCTTCCTCCAGACCGCGTATTCGGTTTGATTGAGCAAGAAATTAAGAAGATGGAGGTCATTTTATCTCCAAATCAATACATTGAAGTCCATGATTGGAAATCAGAAATGGAAAAAGTTCTTCGTCCTCCTGGAAATTGGCATTTCCAATTCCAACAGTCAAAAAGATTTTATTTAAAAAGGAATAATAATAATATAACAGTTAGAGGGGAATGTCATTACACTGCTGATTTGGGAGTTTATAGATCGGTCATGAAAACCCGAAAATCAATACACGATATTAACCCAACACGTGTTAACAAAAATAGTGTTGTGGTAAAGAAAGCCAAATTAGACGACGTAAAAAACCTACTGAACAAACATTTTGGTGAAGACTGGGCCACACGACAAGAGTTGAATTATTATAGCCATGTTCTGAGTAGAGCTGATAATGTCGATAACGCGCAGGAGGACGAGGAAGAAATTTGTGAACAAGCAGAACCTGATTCGGATTTAAGAATATAACTATTAATTTCACTATTGATTCACACGTGGCTTCAGCCGAAAATCAGCGCTGTAGTTATCTGCAGCACATGCTGAGCTGGGGCCAATTGGATCCACGATAACACACACTGTTATTATATTTGTATTTGTTATTGTATTGTTTTTTACGTCTTTTGTTTTTATATGTTGTTGTATGTTATTATGCTGTTTCTTTTTTTTTTTTATTGTGTTGTGTGTGTATCTGTGTTTTCAATAAATACAATTTTATCTTTATCTTTTTATCTAATTTAGATTTAAGTTTTAATACTTTTAATAATAATAGATTTAAGTTTTAATTATAATTATAAGCCATTGTTCATTCCTTAATTTCATTTTATTTTTGAATATAATAAATACATACATACATATAAATACATACTACACATTTTTATTGCTTTCGATTTTTTTACTAACCATCCCATCCATAAACTAAGTTAGGTGCAAATGTGCCACTGTCCAGAACTTTAGGTGCAAATCTGCTACTGTCCATCATTGAGATGCAAAATTGACACTGTCCAATCGTTTTTTTTTAGTTATTTGCTAATTCTTGTGGTATATCATGGGTATATCAGTATAGTTTCCTTATTATTATTTGATTATTTAAAATTCAGAATTTAAAAAAATCTTTGAATTTTGTTAACTCTACCCATTTAGGCCAGAGACATTTTTCGTCATTTTGGATAATATTGTTTTTGGACAGTGGCATTTTTGCTTTTATACCCCTCTCCAATGGTTGATAAATTACACGTATAACGCGCGCGCGCTTATACAAGATCACATCGTCGCGTAACGTTCGAACAAAGATACCGCGTCCGGCATCGTCTATGTTCCCAGCCGGTCGCTGATTGGACATAGGACGTCAAGGACGTGACCATTTTGATTTAGTTATATGCTGTTAGATGTTATCTGTCGAGTTTGGTATCAAGAAAACTTTGTAATATTAATTCTAATAAATTGTTCAACTTAAACGTGAGTTTTATACATTTCTATTCTTACTTCAGGTTTTCATAAACCTTATTGAGTTGCAAACTTCATTCAGAACCTAGAATATACAGACCATGCAGTAGGTATTTATGATAAGGGGAGTGGTTAAAAATTACACGCAACAAATTGCCTACTCTTTTTGTTCGGGGAGTACTAGTAAAGTTGAAATGGCAAAACAAATAAAATTAATAATCAGTGAATTAAAGTTAATTGGATGTAATATAGGTACTTGCCACTGTATGTGATCAGGGAACCACATATATAAGACATTAATTACTTAATAGAAGAAACCAAAAGAATTGAATAAAATACATAACTTGAATGTTTTCTAAAATTTCACAATCATGAAAAATACAAATAGACTCAAAAGCTAATCTGTGAACTCGTCTATATTGATGCCAACTGGAATCACTTTTTCTTGGGTGCACCGCTTTGCTTTTGTTTGGTATGCAGTATAACATGGTTTGTGATAAGCAATAATTTGGGTTTGATTGAGTTTTTGAAGAATCTCCGAATCATGTAAGTTGCCTTCTAATGTTCTCAGTTGTTCTATAGTTTCATCACTTGTGAGCATTCAGTAGATGCTTGACAGTTTTTTTTTTGTTTGCAATTCCAATTGTCCGTAAGAAGTACAACCTCCAAAATATATTATGGCAAACTGATGAAAAGATTTTTTAACCGTTAATCAATATTCATTAACTGTTAATAAAAAGCTTTCAGATATTAAGAAATATTTGTTTATAATTAAAGTTTGTCGGCGTAGTCGATTCGTTGTACTGTAAAATACTGTAAATGTCGATGAGTGACATGTCACTGTCACTGGCGAAGCATCGTTTTACTGATTAGTACATGCATTTTATTTCAGATTCAAACATATTAATGAAGACAAAAGCACGGGTGCAATAATAATCCCCAAAAAACACGAGGCATGGAAAACAATCACTGCAAAATACAATAACAACGCGACCACAGGTTTGTACGGAACCCTCGGTTCGCGAATCCGACACGCACTTTCAATTCAATTCATTTATTTCAGAAAACTTGTTCCATATTTGTTAGTAAATCTTATAATAATAATGTGTTAGTACAATACAATTTATACAATGCAATTAAAAGTAAATATATATATATATATATATATACGTTTTAATGAATAAATAAGTATATTAAAAGTTTCAGTCACGCAAAAAATTTTTTCATGACAGCACTCGTTTCAAACAAAATGTTTATATTTGTATATACAATATAAAATTAATAATCAGTGAATTACAGTAAATTTGATGTAATATACTTGCCACTGTATGTGATCAGGGAACCACATACATAAGTGCCATTAATTACTTAATAGAAGAAACCAAAAGAACTTATCTTCAACAGGATATTGAAATGAAAAATTAAATATTCAAAGTGAATGATACAGAAATTATACCTTTATATAATGTTCCACATTTAATAAAAGGCATAAAAAACAATTTATTAAATAAAAAACTGAAATTTATAATCAATAGGATAGCAAAAACCGCAAAACTGGATCAAATAAACCAATCGTATAAAGCAAATCCATCCTACAAAGGCTCTAGAAGAATTATAAATTTAACAGAAAATCATTGCAATCCAATAAAATACCCAAGATGAAAGTCAAATATGCCACACAATTTTTTATTAACACTGTTGCCATAAATATGAGTCTGAGCTTGAAATAAATTATTATTATTAAATATGGGATATTTAGCAGGCAAGTTATTCAACCTAAAAATATAATTTGTACTTTCAAAATATTACTGACTGTTCGATTACAAGACAAACATTTGTGCATAGGTAAATGTCTGTTTCAGACCAGTTATCTGGTTTACAAAGCACAAACTCTTTTTAGTTTTAGGATTTAGGTTATTAATGATTTTGTTTGTTTTTAGACCAAGGTTTTTTTACCTTGGTCAAACCAGTTTTCCGAAATTGAAATAGCAATTGCTGAAATTCGCCTCGGAATTTTTTGAATCCGTTTCCGATGTCGAATATAACATTTTAAAATAGCCCTGCTGATCTCAGTGCAGTATTGTGCGTGAACTCGTCATGATGCTACGGACAAGCTGTGTTGGCGGTTGCATGGCAACAAGTGAAACTCATCAGCTATTGTCTATACCCAAGAACGATAATTTAAGGGATTTGTGGTTAAATTACTTAGTGCCTAGAAATCCTCATCTTACTGGACTTACTATACACAAATGATATACGTTCCATCTGAGTACCAAATTTCATTCAAATCCGTTCAGCAGTTATAGCGTGATTGAAGAACATACAACGATACTTTTACAATTATAATTTCAGTAGGATTTTGGCTTTAGGATAACAAGAAAACTCTATGCTGTCAAATCGTGAACATAAAATGTGAATGTGAAAGTAAAGGTTAAAATGATCAACAGCTTAACAGGTATTTTGAGCATATAGGTATCACGAGTAAAACGCTAATTATGTAAATATGTAATAATATGTATGTAGAATATTAATGTATTTATTATGGTCGATTTCAGGTCGAACACCTCAGTCCACTATGGAAATAACAGCAGACTTCGTTGAATTTGTGGGCACAGCTTGTTCGACAGCGTAAATGGATACCCTGGAGGTGCTCAAAGAGGAAAATTAAGAAAAGCTGTAAAGCGTGATTCGGCTCACTTTCAATTTTGGAGCAAATCCATACAAAAGTTGAAAATGATAAAATTTATAAATACAAGGTGGACAACCTCGTCATATTAGAGTTCCATCCCTGGAAGGTTGGATTACAAGCCTAGAAGAATATCAAATTATTATTTGAAAAATATAATGTAGACTATTATAACCCCAGATACAACAATCAAAACCCATTAGAAAATTTCTTTGGACGGTTGAGGAATTATAGAAATGTTAATCCTAATGCTACCACATTTATATATTCTTATAAATCATTGATTCTCTCAAATGTGCTGAGCCCACATTCTCATTTTTCTAACTGTGAAGATGATGAAGGGGGGACATTAATTGACATTCGTTTTATGTTAAGCCAGGAATGTAATATTGAAAACAATAAGGAAAATGTCTCCTCAAATGTTGACCGTACCACACCAACTGTAACATCATCTTCACAGAACCGTCCATGTGATTTACTAGGTCAGTGATTGATCAAAAAATTAGAGTCCATTGCTCAGCTTATACAGCAGGTTATATATGTCGAACATTAACCAAATTTATAAATTGTAAGCAATGCTTAAAAACATACATAAGTGAAAATGTAGAAAACATACATAATATGCCATTCTAGGGTCGGCAACGCGCTGGTGTTGCAAGCGTCCATAGGCTACGGTAATTGCTTACCATCAGGCGGGCCGTATGCTTGTTTGCCACCTTAGTTGTATAAAAAAAATGTACATAAACTACAGAGAATTTAAAACATTAAAAAACAAAAATTTGGCATAACCCAATGAAAACTTTCTCAGGCTTTACAGGGATGCTGCTCAAATAATTCATAATTATATAAACATTTATTGCCACCGAAAGCTACTTGGAATATCTTAGGAATATATTAAATAAAATATTTTAAATGATAAATTATTATTAATGACTGCTTTAGGGTGAAGGTAGTAAGCATAAGGAGAAAGTACAATTATTTTTTCTTAAAAATTGTAATACGCTTACAGGTGCACAATTGGTGCAATATAACAAATAAAATTTTAAAAGGCGCCATAGAAGAGAAATACGTTTTAAAAATGAATGTGTCACTAAAAATGGCATTTAAAAAATATGAAACATAGATTAAGAAAAAAAAAGTTATCGAAATAAAATTATATAAACTAGACTATTATGGTGTTTAATTTCCCCTAATCAAATCTTAGAGCTTCGACCACAAATCATTAGTACTACTAGCTACCTACCTATAGAAGCTCGACCAAATTTATCGATACATTTTGTCTACATCTACCCTAGAGGGGGATATTTGTAGATAAAATGAGGGTAACTAGACATCTCTGGTATACGCAACGGTAGCGACAATACGCAGGACGGCAAATAATTCAAATTCAATAGAAAAGATACAGACCTTACGCAGCTCAATGACATCTTATCAGCTGTATCAAAATGGGTTTTTTGAAATAAAAGTAGCCACCATAACATCAATACAAGAAATAAAGATAAAATTGTGACACCTAGATTCAGGTTATCTATCTCGGTCTTTTCTCGGAAATTGCGTTCGATTCTATAATCGAACTTTGCCGCGCAGGCACTCGCGAGTTCGCCTACGATACAATGCGAGTGTTATGGCAAAATTTGCTACCACCAACGTTGCGTGCGTACTGGCAGTCACAGAAAATAGGGACCTGGATAAATTGGCATCATTCGCGGACGAGGTAAATAAGACTACCAAGTCCAATATGATCTCTGCAGTGCAACCATCGACCATCACATCAAACGGATTAATATTGGCGCATATCGCAAAATTGAGCGCACGTTTTGTAAAGCTGGAAAATGGATTATCGGTGAGGAGATCCCGCAGTAGCAGCCGTTTCAACCGATCAGGTATCACGCAGCCGGTCCACTTCACGTCACTCACTCACGAACCCCGATTGGTTTTGTTCTACCATTTCCGTTATGCTGAAAAAGCTCGGAAATGCGTAGAACCGTGTACATGGAAGAAACCGCACAACTAGATAAAGTGCAGCTGGTGGCGGACATTTGCCCTGTTTTTCCCGCCAATCGCCTAAGTGTTACAGACTTAAATAGTAGTGTAAACTTTTTAGTAGACACAGGAGCCAACGTTTCGGTAATACCAGTTAAGACAGTGTTGTTACGTAGTATATTGGTAGACAATATACCATGGGTGTACCTCAGAGCAAAAACTCGGAAGTTAAATTACACAGAGTGGAGCATATTAAGCGGAAACTACCGCAGCCATAGAGAAGAAATTGATCTTCACCATCATCATAATAATCGCCATAGCCATGCTGATTGCCAAGATGGGATGCAAGTTTAGTGGGCGAAAAGTTAAAAGCTTCCCGAGTATTCACTGACCCGCCTCAAGTTGTGTCTCGGCCAGCGCCAACCAATGGTTTAGGTATGTACAGCCCATTCGGAGACAGCCTATCCTTAAAAATAACTTATATGTATTTATTAAATAAAATGCTTTATTTTAATATATATATAAGTTGTTGTTTTTATGCGTTTATGAGAGTAAAATGCATATTCGAATTGTAACAAGCAAATTGAGGTTACGTACCGGTGTTTTTGTAGCTTTAGTTAAAATTCGCTATTGCCTCACTGTAATTCCCTCATTGCATTTAGGAGTGAGGGGATTACGGCCGTATAAGGGAATATCCTACGGTTCATTCTGATTTTTTATGTATTTCTTCCAACGTGTATTACATGGTTTTTAATTTAAAACAGGTAAATGTATGTAGAACAAAAATGGCACGACCCAACAAGTTGAGTGATGCAGAAAAAACTTAAAGAAAGAGTATGATAGCAAAAGGCGAGAAAAAATTAAAAATAATACTGAATCTTTGGAAAAACTGCGGGAAAAAGAAACATTCAAATATTTAAAGAAAAAAGAGAAGGGACAGGTAAAATCAGTTATTCATATGAATGCTAGAGAACTTAGAAAAAAGCTTAAACAATGGAAAGAAAATAGTAAAGTGCAAAGGTTTAAAAAAGCTACAGCACACCAAAATTTACAAAGAATACTTGATGATACAGCCCCGCCACGTACAGTATCAGTTGTGCAGCAAATTAGAGAAGATTTAGCTGCTCGAAATAGACGACTTGGCAATCAGCATAGCTCTTTTGTATGCAAATTTGGAATGAAAAAAAGAATGAAGAATGTAGTGAAGTTAAGCGAAAAATACAAGAAGAGGTATTTGAGACTGATAATGTTAAGATATATACTCTATGGTCTACTTTCTGTTAGATATACGTCCATGTGTGGAACACTGAGCAATGGCTCCGAATAATAAAAACGAACTGTACATCTTTAAAGAGTCTTTCATTTGTGTAGTTAAATACCAGTTCTCATAGGTTATGGGCCCAGATGCCCGGTAGATGTAGGTTATAGGGAAAGTCCTACGTACAGTCAAGTTTTAGGAAACACATTTTTTTTAGCTAGCGTGGCGCAAAAATGGCGACTACTACGGCTAATAATTTTCCTCAACTAAAAGCCGAGGCGTTTGACAACTGGCTATTTAGGGTGAGATGTTTGCTGGAGGAGAAGGGTTTGAAAGATATCACAGAGGTGAGTGAAGTCAAGGACTCTCAAAGAACCTCAGATGCGAAGGCGAAGAGTTTGATTGTGCAGTGCCTGACAGATAGGCATCTGAACCTAGTGAAGGAATGCAATACTGCAAAAGATATGCTGGATGTACTCAAGAATACATTCCAAAGCAAAAGTGTTATATCAAAAATTACTCTAAGAATAAAGCTACTTAATCTGAAGCATGATGGTGGTAACCTAGAAGAATACTTCGCGAAATTTGATACAATCATACGTGAACTAGAAGTTTCCGGAGAAAAGATAGACAAAACTGACAACGTGTGTTACCTTTTAACGGGATTAGGTGATAAATACAATCATATAATAGAATTTGTTAGAATTAAATTATTAGATAATGAGGTGAGAAACGTTAAATTGGATGAAACTTCCGAACAAGAGCAAAATCAAACATCGTTTATGGGCACAAATGTTGTGTGTTTTAGATGTAAAAAGAAAGGCCACAAGTCATACGATTGCCGCATGAATAGTAGAGGCAGAGGAAGAGGATATAGAGGTCCTAGAGACAGAGGCGGAGCTGCTCATCCTGCAGAAGAAGAGCACTTGCCCATGTTTATAGCATCGGAGCAAGCATTAGCAATTGAAAACATGTCTAACCTAGTCTCATTTGTTGTTGATTCCGGGGCTACACAGCATTTTATTAAGGAAAATTATGAAAAATACATGACAAATGTAGAAGATCTGTCTCATACATTGAATATAAAAATAGCAAATGGAGAAATTCTAACTGCAACAAAGAAAGGAATTTTGGAGGCCGAATATAACAACCAAAAGATAAGAATTGAAGCGGTGATATTGCTTGGTCTAAGCACCAACTTGATGTCAGTAAGTAAATTGGTAGAAAGAAGAATGGAAGTGACATTTAAAAATGGAAGATTACTAATCAAACATGAAGATAAGATGTATTATGGTATCAAAAAAGGCCAACTGTATACATTTAAAGTAAAAATTAATGCTAAAATAGAAGGTGCAAAGTCTTGTGAAATGAGTAAAGAAGAAAAATATGAGAATGAAAACATATGGCATCAAAGATTTGGCCATATGTGCAGAAAGAATTTAGCAATATTAGGATTACCTTTTAGCAAAGAAGTGTATGGGTCATGCATGAAAAATAAAGCAACAAGATTGCCATTTAAAAGAATACAGAGACCAAGGTCAAATAAAATAGGTGAACTGATTCATACTGATATTGCAGGTCCCACTAGAATACCGACCAAAGAGGGATACAGGTATTTCCAAACAATTATTGATGATTATAGTCATTTCACTCAAACATACTTATTGAAAAACAAGTTTTAAGCTACTGAAAAACTAATATTATTAAGGAAATAGAAAGACAAATGGAGGTAAATATCAAAAGAATCAGGTGTGATAATGGTGGCGAGTTTACAGCAAAGTCATTGAAAAATTATTGTTCAAATCATGGAATCAGGATAGAGTACACTCAAAACTACAGCCCTCAACAGAATGGCAAGGCTGTACGCATGAATAGAACTATTTATGATAAAGCCAGAACAATGTTGGATGAGTCCAACCTGCCAAGGCATCTATGGGGACATGCAGTACTGACATCCACATTTCTAATCAACCGCTCACCATGTTCCTCCATACAAGATAGAGTGCCAGCGAAGGTAATAAATAAAGAGTTTAATCTGAAAAATATAAAGATTTTTGGATATCTCTCTATATGGTACATTACTAATTATTTCTTCTTTTTCAGGTACTTGGAAGTGGTTCTCCATCGGTGTTTTTGCATCTTTGCAGTTTGTCATATTAAACTTTTGTAATATATTTTTAATAAATTGTTTTAGAATCTTTATTAGTTAAATACGTAACTAGCAATTGAGAGGGAGTGTTAAGATATATACTCTATGGTCTACTTCTAATGTTATTGTAGGTAAGTGTGTGAGGAAGAATGTCCGAGCATATTTATTTATTATTATTTATTTACTACATAAAAGTTCCTCTAATAGCTTGGAGAAAATAGATATCGAAGGTCTCTGAAAAAAAAACCTTTTATGCTTCTTTAATCCACTATATTTTCTTTTAGATTTCTATAAGATCAAAATCGAAGAGAACTTATAAACTATGGACGGAAGCTGTTCGTTTGTAAAGAACTTATTGAATGGAGCCCCAGTAACATGACGGATTAGCTCGGTTCATTTTAGAAATGTCGGTTTTTTATATGTCAAAAAAGGATACTTACGCCAAAGTTTAAAACAAACGCAATTCCAATTTTTACAGTAAAGTAGTTTTGATTGAATAGTTAAGCCCCGGAGGCCATTTTGTATTGGTATAAGTCTGAATTGAGTGATGAATTTGATGTGACAAATAGCTGTTTGAAAAATTATATAGAAATATTTTGTTATTGCTTGAAATATAAAATTATTAAAAAAAGAAAGGTAATTTACTTGCAGTTTATATAGGTACCTAACCATACAAAATGGCCTCCGTTTTGTTTTTAGCAGATTTCAAATTGGTATGTTAGAAGATTTCGAATTTCACTTGTGAACCCACTTCAATTATAATAAATTTTGTTTCACTTTTTCTCTCGGTTAGTATATAATATTCCAATCATTTTCAGATAATTTTAAAGCAAGGGAAACATGTAAACAAGCTGAAAATGATTCAGCACTTACATCATCTGACTCTCGGCCATCCAGGAAAAGAAAAAGACCAACCCTCTTCAGTAGCACTGATCAAGACAGTGATAACAATGACACTATTCATTATTATCCAAAACCACTATCTTCCACTTAAAAAAAAAGGAAATCATATAAATTTATAGCTATAAAAAACGCCAATGATTTGCCATAGATTTTAGTCTTGTTCCTAGAAGTTTCCCTGCCTCCATCCTCACCTTACTCTACCCTCACTCTCTATCTTCACTCCTCTTCCCTTCATCTATCCGCTCCCTTTCCCTCTCTCTCTCTGTCTACCAGTCCCTCTGCTTCTTTGCCTTCACCCATCTCCCTATTCTCCACCCGCTTCCTCTTCGCCTCCGCGAATCTATCTGACTGACCTAAAAGATGGGTAATGTTTTTTGTGTTAACTTATCCACACTAAGTTTTTGTTTGATTCTATAAAATATAATAAAGGTAAAAAAATACTTAATTTATCCTATCAGAATAATCCTTTAATCAGGCACTTAATCATGTTGGCACTGTTGTTACAAAAGCCGCGTTTTCACTAGGAGACATTCGTCCCGTGACTCTGTCGCTCGACACGAAATTCACGCACACGAATGTACCGCGCTAGGATAGAGTTATGTTGATAATAAAGTTCAGATCATTTATTTAGCATTTAAATTAAATCACTGCGTTCCCTAGCAATATTATAATACCAATAACAAGACTTACACAACAATAAGCTTAAACAGAAGAAAGAGAGGGCTAAGAGAGGGTTAACCTTTGATAGAAAGCCATTTTTTCAGAAAATCTTCAACAGAATTCTACCTACAACCTGACTGGCCATCCAAACAGTCTATTTATAATTTTTACAAGAAAGTCTTTGGGTACGGAATCCTAAAAAGCAAAGTAAAATGTGTTGTCTCGTATCACCCAACGCATAGCAAATGCATGCAGCAGTTTTACTTGATACAAAGTAGTTAGCCTGTTGTTTAGAATAAATTGTTTGGAATTTAATTGCAATTTTTTATTGTTTGTTGTATAATTCCATTAAATTGTTACTTTGTGAAAAACAATACTTGGATTTGGTTTGAATAAACACTTGTTATTATTATCTCACTTGTTTTGTACTAATATCATTAAACATACAAAATAAAGACAAAGCTATTTGTGCAGAATGGATCAAAGAAATTGGACAGTGACAGCTCCTGCATATTTAGTAGCAGTGAAGACATCCATAGTAAAAACTATTACATGGTTAAGCTTGTCTTCAATGTGTCAATTTAGGTTCACTTTAGAACGGTTGGAAGAACTTACGATTGCTCGACGCATAAGTGAAAAACGAACCCTAACTGCTTTCTCAGATTTGCTAGAAAATTCAGCTTTATGTTGATTTAGAGATCTATCAAAAACTCGATTAATACTTAGATACACAGCAGGGCAGTTATGCTACCTGTCTCATGTTCTTCCATTTAGTAAAGATATCCCATAAATAGCTTTATAGGGAAACAATCTACATGGAAAATATGAAATGAAAAATATGGGTTTGATTCAATGCTAACTCGAAATTTCAATGAAATGAAATCTTCCACGGGGACTTGCCCCGTGGAAGATTTCCTTGGGAATATTAGAATTTTATGAGTAAGAAATATTGCTCCAAAAAATATAAATTTGGAAGGTGCAAATAAAAATTCCATGCCATTCCATAAAAGCAAAGTGTAAAGAAGATTATAACACTTGCCTGCAATCTATAGATTTACTCCTTAATATAAAAAATATGTTAATACAGATAACAATGATTTGAAACTTCCTAATGAAATTAATATTATTTGCCATACATGTACGGCTGACAGCACGGAAGGTTTTACGAAAAGAAATTACGTTAGCGACTGGGTGTTAAAGCAATGCTTAAACAATATTATTAAAATATGTAAAACGTTTAATTAATGAGTTAGCGACGAATGAAAAATCATCTAACCTATACATAAAAAGGCTATAATTTGAAAATAAAAAATGGTTATGTTATCCGTCCGATAGTAGTACAGTAGACAGTAACCTCATTTTTGAAAACAAATACGTGCAAAAGTGGAATTTAAAAAATCTATGAAAATTTTAACAATATACTCGTAAATTACCTATTTAATTGTAGCAGGCACGTGATTTTGCGGATTCATGCGGGTCACTCATAAAACACCGCCTATAGAATTTTTCGACAGTTTTTTCCCTCCTAATCTCGTAGGTTGCTGGTAGAACAAACAAACATTTATGCGGCACAAAGGCAAACGCACTGGAGTCCAACATTTGTAGCTGAAATGCGTGCATATCTTGGTATCTTGATACTGATGGATCTTCACCCCTTACTTGATGTCAATCTTCAGAAAATCTTCTAATAGTCCCACAGTAGTTTATAAGATATTAATATTCATAGAGTTCGTGTCCTCTATCTGTCCCAGTTATGCGTTAAAAAAACTCATTCCCAATCAACATATACACCTTTCGCTCCCACAACACACACTTACACAACACTGAACACTCCACCCACATACAAACTAATCTTTAAATTTTGCATTATGAATAGATTTTAGGCTTTGTAACTTGCATTACATTATCATCTAAAAAAAGTTTTTGCACTTGCGCCACTTTTGGGGGCCTGGTGATCTGTAACACAGGATTTTCCTAGCTCAGACACCAGTCCTTCACAATTCAAAGATGGAAATGGGCATTAAATAACGAACAAAAAGCTAAAAGGTTTGCAGAGCATCTTGAAACCATCTTCCAACCCAACGATGGTGAAACAATTGAAGTTCTTACTTTGGACAAAAATATGTCAAAAGATACTGAAGAACATATAAAGCTGGTCACACCTAGAGAAGTTGCACGAGAAATTAAGAAACATATAAACCCACGCAAATCTCCTGGTTATGATTTGATAACAGGGGAAATACTTCGTAATGTACCAAAAAAAGGGATAGTCAAACTCACAACCCTTATAAATGCCTCATTAAGGTTAAAACAAGTTCCTGACTTATGGAAAGTTGCTGAAGTAATAATGATAGCAAAGCCGAAAATCTTAATTAATAAAAGAGCGAATGCTCCGAAGGCGTATCAAGCACGCATTTAGGGTGATGCGGCCGCCCACGTCCACCAACGAGCAGCAGCATGCATCCAGTAAAACAGACTTTATGTACAGCAATTGATAATGTACATTATAATTAAATGTTATGTTTTAAATAGTCGAGACCTCGTTTACGGCAACGACGATCATCTGATACGGTCCAAACGAATGCTCCGAAGGCGTATCAAGCACGCATTCCGGGTGATGAGGCCGCCCACGTCAACCAACGAGCAGCAGCATGCATCCAGTAAATCAGACTTTATGTACAGCAATTGATAATGTAAATTTTAATTAAATGTTATGTTTTAAATAGTCGAGACCTCGTTTACGGCAACGACGACCATCTGATACGGTCCGAACGAATGCTCCGAAGGCGTATCAAGCACGCATTTCGGGTGATGCGGCCGCCCACGTCAACCAACGAGCAGCAGCATGCATCCAGTAAAACAGACTTTATGTACAGCAATTGATAATGTAAATTTTAATTAAATGTTATGTTTTAAATAGTCGAGACCTCGTTTACGGCAACGACGACCATCTGATACGGTCCGAACGAATGCTCCGAAGGCGTATCAAGCACGCATTTCGGGTGATGCGGCCGCCCACGTCAACCAACGAGCAGCAGCATGCATCCAGTAAAACAGACTTTATGTACAGCAATTGATAATGTAAATTTTAATTAAATGTTATGTTTTAAATAGTCGAGACCTCGTTTACGGCAACGACGACCATCTGATACGGTCCGAACGAATGCTCCGAAGGCGTATCAAGCACGCATTTCGGGTGATGCGGCCGCCCACGTCCACCAACGAGCAGCAGCATGCATCCAGTAAAACAGACTTTATGTACAGCAAATTAATAATGTAAATTTTAATTAAATATTATGTTTTAAATAGTCGAGACCTCGTTTACGGCAATGACGACCGTCTGATACGGTCCGAACGAATCCTCCGAAGGCGTATCAAGCACGCATTCCGGGTGATGCGGCCGCCCAGTTCCACCAACGAGCAGCAGCATGCATCCAGTAAAACAGACTTTATGTACAGCAATTGATAATGTAAATTTTAATTAAATGTTATGTTTTCAATAGTCGAGACCTCGTTTACGGCAACGACGATCATATGATACGGTCCGAACGAATGCTCCGAAGGCGTATCAAGCACGCATTTCGGGTGATGCGGCCGCCCACGTCCACCAACGAGCAGCAGCATGCATCCAGTAAAACAGACTTTATGTACAGCAATTGATAATGTAAATTTTAATTAAATGTTATGTTTTAAATAGTCGAGACCTCGTTTACGGCAACGACGACCATCTGATACGGTCCGAACTAATGCTCCGAAGGCGTATCAAGCACGCATTCCAGGTGATGCGGCCGCCCACGTCCACCAACGAGCAGCAGCATGCATCCAGTAAAACAGACTTTATGTACAGCAATTGATAATGTAAATTTTAATTAAATGTTATGTTTTAAATAGTCGAGACCTCGTTTACGGCAACGACGACCATCTGATACGGGCCGAACTAATGCTCCGAAGGCGTATCAAGCACGCATTTCGGGTGATGCGGCCGCCCACGTCCACCAACGAGCAGCAGCATGCATCCAGTAAAACAGACTTTATGTACAGCAATTGATAATATAATTAAAATTATTAATTTATTTTATTCATTATAATTTAATACCTACGTATTAAAGAGGTATAGGTAATAACGGTACGTTTAAGGTTAAGTTTGTAAAGGTAAAGGCTCTACCGCGTATCTTTGGTGGTACCTAATAATGACGAACACAATTAATTAATTTCATCCAATAAATCTTCGTAAATTATTTAAGCCTCATGCGTCCTGCGGCCTCCTATCGCTAGTGTGCGCCAGTGTGATCTAAGAATAATGAGATATCCCAAAATATAAATTCCATCTACATAAATACAAGAAAATATATTATGTTGACGCGTCCTCCAACAGCGCACGAGTTTAGTAGCCTTTGAAATAGCATTTGCGTCATTGCTTATAAGTAATTTGACTGGAACACACTCGCCGGGGTCTAACTGTGAAACGGACGGATTTTTTGTTTGATTTAGGCTGAAGACACCTCTAAGACACTGGAGTTATGGTATCCAGCTGTGGGGCATAGCAAGCAACAGCAATTTGGAAATACTGGAGAGGTTCCAAAGCATAACTAAGAACCCTTTTAAGAACTAAGAAGAATTCCCTTTAGTTATTTTTTATTTCTAAGGCAGACTTAAGTAAGTCATGCTCACTTTAAGGCCTTTGCTTGCGGCGGCGTCGTGTGACGGGTCGCTCACTTCCCTCCAATATGGCGAGGAGGGCGATGGCTGCCACACGCGTCATACTTGTGAACAGGTGCTGCTTGTGGGGGCTGGTCTGCTTAAGTTTGCTATTTATTTACTTATTAAATATTTTTTCAGTCTACTTTGTAATTTTGCCGCCTCGCCGGGGCACGCAATTGTTTTCAGTGCGATTAGAATGTAAATATTATGTAATTAATCTAAGCCTGTTTTGAAAAGAGTAATTGCTGAGTTTATTGCCGGCTCTTCTCAGCAAATGCAACCTTCCGAACCGGTATTAGAGTATTAGAGTCAGACTTTTCATAAGTGCCTGCGAAGGTCTATTTGAATAAATGATTTTGAATTTTGAATTTTTTAAAAAACATTGTTAAACATACCATATTTACGTAACAAATACATACACATGGACTTAAATATTACCACTGATACAAGAGATTGCTAAATTCAGCAAGAGCTACCAAAATCGACTCTCGAGCCATGCCAATGAATTGGCACTCTCGACTTAAAGGACACAGTGTCCCTTGTTTAGCTTCCAGATTTGACGACAACGTATGAGAGAGCTCATTGGAGTCGTTTTGTGAAAAATTCAACATGGACAGCGAAATGGCTCATTTTGATAATATTCAGAGATTGCCATGTTGCGAAATAGACAAAAAACAATATGACAACTAAAACAAATGCAGATGTTGTAGTCAGTAAGATATTTAAATTTTACTGTTTTTTCAAAAAGTCTATAAAGTGGAATAGTGAGGTTTTTTAACCGACTTCAAAAAAAGGAGGAGGTTCTCAATTCGGTTGTTTTTTTTTTGTTTGTTACCTTATAACTCCGTCATTTATTAACCGATTTGGATTTTTTTTTTATCTGGAAGGGTACACTTCCCGTTTGGTCCCATTGTCATCGGATCAGGATTTGATTACTTCTTAGTGTACTTTGAAGTCAGTTTAAGTTTTTTATAAAACAGTCCAATTATTCATTACCTCCTCAACTACATTACCCGAAGCAGTGGAAAACAATCCATGTGGTCTAACTCCGAAAACCGGGAAAGGAAGACTACACACATCTCAAGTCTTACAGACCGATTTGCCTCCTGTCTATAATCTAAAAAATCGTTGAGAATGGTAGGCCGACTCCAATGGCATTATCTTCCTCACCCTAAACAAACGTGAGAGCGTGACTAATGTATGAAAAACCATCCATATGAAAAAAACAATTTTGGCTTCCATTTTCAAAAAGCCATTTGAGAATAGCTTCATTGGAAGAAAAAGGTTTCGAAGTGACTGACATTCATCCCATAAACCCCAACGTGTTTGGTGATGATCACTTTATAACAGACCCCATTGTTGAAGACTTAACCACTCGAAACGAAAATTCATTCAAAAATGAAATAGCAACGGAAGCACTCTCTACACATGTTACCCATGAAACCTAACCTATTGCTAGCAGTACGCGTAGTAACATAGCACAGTTTCAAGGTGCAAGGACTGCCTCGGAGCCTCAAACAAATAATGATATTTTTAATTCATCATCATTATGTAAGCCCATGGATGTCCACTGCTGAACATAGCGCACGCTCAATAATAAACTGACCGATTACAGTTTAAGTCAAAATTGGGTTAGGCGAACATAGAAATTCGTTGAAACGCCGTCTATCTTTCTATCTCGTTCCTAGACCGACTAACAACTGAATCTGTCCCTTTCACTCTCATACGTTTCTACAATGATAATTACAAGACAGAGGGACTTATCATTATGCGCCTGGCGCTGTTGTGACGGATTGATAATTGAGTCTGTTTACTGCAAAAATCTAACGTAAGTTTTGTTTAAATTATTCATCAAACCATGACCCATTTTTTTGAAGCCTGTTTTTTACAAATATTATCAAATTATTCATGTTTTTATTTAGTTTTAAGTCTGTTTTTTATAAAAAAAAAAACAAAATTTACAGGACTAACTATGTGTTGAGCCTGTTTTTTATACATTACGAAGATTTTTAGAATACGATTTTTTGACTTTATTAGTTCGGTCAGTCTTTAAAAAAAGAGTTTTCAAAATCCAAAGACATTATTTGATATAATTCGTCCTCTTATGAAACAATATTGACAGTTATTTAATTGTTTTGCTAATGTTGGGTATTGCTTCATTATTCTTTAAAGATAAATTAAGCAACTGGTAAATTCTTCTAGGATGGCTTCGACGTCGAAGAAGATCATGGAAATGATAAATCCGAAATCAGTGTCGCTGTCGCCTGCTGATCCTTCCACTAATGAAAACGAAGCTCCAATTCAAGATTGCCTTCTCGATCATAGCCATTCTTCGCTTCAAGATGGCCATCTGGTTCACGACAACTCTCCGATTCTCTCAAGATATTCCGTCTAATCACAACCAAGTGCCGATGGACTTATAGATCAGTAATACATACATTTTTAATCAAGGGGCATACCCAAAACGAGGGCGATAATGTCCATAGCCTTATTGAAAAAGAAATAAAAAAGAATTTGAAATCTGGACCAATATACAGTCCCCATCAGTATGTAACCATAATAAAAAATGCCAAAAAGACCGGTCAAAAGTTCTTAGTACACGAATGTACCTAAGATTCATTTCTGGACTTGAAAAAACTTCAAGAAGACTGGGGATTCAATTTTAATGAAACCGAAGACAAAAACTGCATAGCATCGAATGATATAAAAATCTTAAAATGTGAAAGAAGTGAGCCTTTTGCATTTTTTGTGAAAACATCATACAAAGATGAAGAATTTACAAAAATATGCCTAAGAAACAAGAGAACAAAAATGAAGCTCTTTCAGAGCTGTCAACAGAAAAAGCATACACGGGCAAGCAAGAACTTAGCGAAAATAAATAGAAGGATTTAAAGGAGCTGGTGGAAAAAATAGATCCCCAATTTTTACAAAGATTTTTATGATTTAATTCTGTAAGCATTTTGTTCTTACCAGAATTATAATATCATAAAAACTAACAATGGTGAACTGATTGTAAAATTGATCTCTTTATTAGTTAGTAAGTACAATTTTATTATATTCTGTGATTAAATAGATGATAAGTTTTGTTACAATTTATGTTAAGAAGTTTACTAGTTACATTTAGAGTCAGATATTTTTAGACATTATAATTAAAACTAACTACTAATCTCTAATTATTGTATGGTTGAATAAATGTTAAATAAAGATAAATAATAATAATTTACTGTTGTCATAAATAAATGTTTATATTATTATATTTAGAATTACGTTTAGTTTCTAGTTGAATTTTATATTCTGGTTTATATGGTTATACTGATTTAATACCAAATAAGTATTATTTAATATAATTAGATATTGATCTCTTAATTATAGGTATGTAAGAGTAATACTTATTGCATTGAAGCTAACTAAAGTTTAAGTTTAAGTGATTTTTATATTTCCTATATTAACGAGTTTAGCTACTAGATAGCTTAAATTTTTGGTTGCTTTAATTTTGATTTTTGCCTACTATAGCTAATTTGTCCCAATTTTATTGAAAATTGTGATAAATTTAGTTTTCTTTTTAATTTTATTTTGTGCCTAATTACATAGCAATAGACTTAACATATTAAAAAAAAATGCGATTTCACAAAAAATAGGTTTTTTGAGTTAGGTCAGTCTATTATTAAGCGTGCGATAGGCCTCCCCCATTGATTTCCACTTCGAACGGTCCTGGGCCGCTCGCAGACAGCGGCGCCCAGCGATATTTTTAATTAAGACAACATAATCCATATCTCATGTTAGCAATCAGGGGCTCTACCGCGTAACTTTGGTGGTAATCGTAACGAACACGATTAATGAATTTCATCCAATCAGGGCCCACGAATGGTCATCGTCGCGTCGCACTGTGGATCGAAAATCAGCTTTCGAAGACATAGGGATTTAAATTTTTAAATTTCGTTTTTTTTCTTGGTAATGGATTTTGTTTACCATTACTATGCTCAAATATTCACATAAGTTTCATTTAGCATACAAACGGACGACTTATGATTTTTTTTCGAAAAAATTGTATAGAGCTCGTATGAAAAATGCGATTATCTTTGGAACAGCAAGTTAAACCGTAATATCCTTACAGTGAGTTTTAGAACTAATTTTTTATGATTTATTGACATACCACACATAACGTTATCTACTGCAGAAAAAAATTAAGAAATATATATATTTTTTTTAAATTTTGTATTTACTCGTTTTAAAGCACCAAGACAAAATACCAAGTTTATATTAGGTAATTAGCCTGAAAAAGTGATATTTAATCATTATTTTGTAGTACCATGACCACCATGCAACAACACAAATCACAAACTATTATCTTATTCTGGCAAGTAGGTAATTAGGAGTTCTAGTAAATATTTTCAATAATTAAGCACTTTAGCTAACACATCTTTAATGAGCGTAGTTAACAAATATAAATCTCTAATGAGAGTAATTAAAAAAAAGTAAATTTGCTAATCACCTATGGTTTTAATGATCTATTAACAGCTCATTACATACCCTTACAATCGGGGAGTTTAGACCGAGGTTCGTACGAACAAAGGGCGTATAAAAGATTTTAGTTATGGTTTTTCGGGGAATATTACGTTTTTTTTTTTTTTTTTTTTTTAATATATTTATTTTATAAAAGTTACATAATTTTACAATAATATATATCTGCCAAACTGCATAGCAGTTTGTCGGCAGTTAGTTCTCATGTTCTAAAATTTAAAGTAAGTAAAAGTAAATGCAACACATTTTCTTAAATCAAAGCCACACTATATATACATATATACTGAATTTGTCTTAGAACACATCCTTGTGTTCTTATTTTTACAATTATATAATATCATACAATTAAAAATATAATATAAACTTAAACCAAAGAAATAAATATACCCAGAAAGAACGTCGCCATACTACACGAATATAAAACTGGCCAACTTTTATAGGCTGCTGCGCGTAACGGCTACGTTTTACCACAGTTGTTACGCTCCCTCTGCGTCATTCTGCTTGTCATAGTGACGTGCATAATGATAGCAGTTGTTGAAAAATTGCAATTAAAATCGGGAGAAATTTAAATATTAAACATTATTTCGCAATTTTATAAATATATTTTTTTGACGCGTGCACAGCTTCGGCGCTCAATCTGGATGTATCCTTAATCAATCGTGGAACATTGAGAGCTATATCATTTCTGATTCCATCACAATTAATTTGATTATTTACGACTTTGTAAAGGAAAACTAAATCGTTTAATATTCGTCGGTCACGTAAACAAACCATATTGAAGAAAGCCAGACGCTGATTGTAACTACACCGATGCGAAACCCCTTGAGAGATAAAAGCTAGATGTCGCGTAAATGCTCGCTGAATGTTCTCTACACGTTGAGACTGTACGCTATAGAAGGGACTCCAAACTATAGACCCGTACTCTAGGTGACTACGTACTAAGGAATTGAAAAGTATAATTCTAGTATACGGGAATTTAAATTCCTTACTATTACGCTTTAGAAATCCTAGCATCTGTGCAGCCTTCGTAACAACGGCGTCAACGTGCGCCTTAAACCGAAGTTCCTTATCAATAGTAACACCAAGATCTTTTATAACATTGACTTTTTGTAATGGTGTCCCGTTAATATTATAGTTAGAATCCAAAGATCGCTTCTTCCTTGTAAACCTCATATGGTAGCATTTATTTATATTTAGCTCCATGTGATTTCGGTCACACCATTCCTTAATGATAGATAAATCTTCTTGAACTAGTTTTATATCATGCGTAGAACTTATAGTACGATATAATTTTAAATCGTCAGCAAATAAGAGGGCACTACAGCTGCGTAACATAGATGTAATATCATTAATAAAAATTGAAAATAAAATGGGGCCCAGGTGAGATCCCTGCGGAACTCCGGAAATGGCATTGTAAGAGTAAGAGTCATATCCACAAACTGTCACTGTCTGGAGTCTCTTTGATAAATATGACTGAAACCAATCGAGCAGTGATCCCATAATGCCGACGTGCAGTAATTTATCCAAAAGTATCGAGTGACAAACCTTGTCAAAGGCACTGGTGAAGTCCGTGTAAATTGTATCAACTTCATTACCATTGTCAAGCTCTTTAGACAAATCAGAAACGAATGTAAACAAATTAGTAACCGTAGAGCGACCCGAACGAAATCCATGTTGGCAGGAGGATAAAGCAACTTCTACGTGTCTTGTTAAAATGGGACACATTAATGCTTCAAATAACTTGGAGAAACATGATAAGATCGCGATAGGACGATAGTTCTTGGTGTTACTATGATCGCCTTTTTTGTATAATGGGATAATCTTAGCTTTCTTCCATTCATCAGGAAAGCAACCATCCTTCAAAGAACAATTAAAAATGAGGGTCAAAGGTAAGGATAGTGCATCGCCACAGCGCTTAACAAAAACTGAAGGTATGCAATCTGGGCCAGCTCCCTTAAAAATGTCCAGTTGTTTTATCTTTATAGCTACTTCGCGTTCAGTGAAGCTAACGTTTCTTAAGCAACTATCATGAATTCGATTTAGATTTACATTAAGGTTATTGGTATGTACTTTGCAGTTGGAACTATAGACAGAAGAAAATTGCTGAGCAAATAGATTAACCCGATTGTAAGGGTATGTAATGAGCATAACGTTGTTAATGGTGATGATAAATGTGGTATCGACATATTTCACGATTCACTTCCCAAATTTAAGAGTAGGGTACTGAAATCATTTCAACCTAGGTAACGTGTTTTATTAGTGTTTAGTTTTAGAATTGCATCCTTATTTTTATATATTTTTTTCCATTGCGTAAACTTTTTAAATTATATTTTATACGTTCCAAATGTGGCGAATGCTGTACACATCTATAATTGGTGTACATATCAGTATATTGTAACATTACTTTAATATCAGTGTTTAATATGTATGCTGTTGATGTGTCATATTCAATAAATAAATAAATAAATAAATAAACAGCTATAAATAAGCTAAATTTGACTTTATAGTTTAATATATTCCAAATTTTTGGACTGCGAACATTAAATCTGTATCCTGTGACCGTAAAATATTATAATGGAAAGTCTAACTACCAACTTAGACTTGTTTGTTTTTCTAAGAAGCGGAAGTACTTCATTTGATCATGAAGTATTGTTCAGGGCAGTGGGAGCTCGTCTAGGTGATCGCCTTTTTGAGGAAGACCGTGTAACGCTTAAGGAATTTTGTCGAAAATTCACACGAGCTGCTTCACAGAGGTGCCAGAAATCTCACCGTATCCTTGATACATTCAGGAAGCATTACGAAAATTGGCTTCAGGCTAATGTTGATTGGCCAAGTTGTGTGCCAAATAATTTTGTCTTCCAAGAATCGAATGAAGAGAGAAATAGTGCACATTTAATGTCTCCAGAACCGTCGACATCGTCTATTGGTACAATGACAAAAATACCTCGAAAAGCATTCGAAGATCTGGGCAGCAAACAGAAGAAGAGAAGGTCTGACGAACATAAATTCGAAGATCCAATTGAATTGGCCAATTCAGCTGCATTACTTTTAAGAGAAGATGGTCGTGAGGATACTGCATTCGTAATCGAATATATGCTGAAAAATCCAGATGCAGCTGCAAAAATTAAGGAAATGCTTGATAAACCAATTAAATCTTTATTTACACCACAAAAAGCACTAGGGTTGCTCCTTTCACTAAAACTGTCTAAGTGGCAATACATCACGTTGCGAGAGACAGCCATAGGTGCTAAAGATATTTACCCGTCTTACTACAAAGTTCAACAAGCCAAATTGCAATGCTATCCTCCGAAACAATCAGTGACAATAACGGATTCATCAGCTAGGATTACACTTCAAGCATTACTAGATATCACGGTGAAAAGGATCCTTGAAAGTCTTTCTGGCAATGTAGAAAATAAGGATCTGAAACTAATATCCAAGTGGGGATTTGATGGTGCTTCCAACCAAAGCCGATATAAACAAAAAATGGAAGGGGGACAAGATGATTCAAGTATATTTATGACCTCCTTGGTGCCACTCAAGCTGACTGCTGGAGACGAAAGTTTATGGATGAATCCTAAGCCATGCTCAGCCTTATATTGTCGTCCAGTGCAGTTCACTTTTGTAAAAGAGAACGAAGAAGTGGTCATCAGTTGCAAAAGGCAAATGGATGACGAAATTAAGGATCTTATCCCCACTAAGTGCAATAATAATGTGAGTCATCAACTTATGATGACAATGATCGATGCTAAAATTTGTACGTATTTTTCGGAAGCTAGATCAAATGCATCATGCTACCTGTGCTTAGCCAAACCTACAGAAATGGACCGTTTAGATGCTGTATCATCAAAGACTGTGTCAACTGGCGTATATGAATTTGGCTTGTCATCACTACACGCCCGTATAAATTCTATGGAATGTCTTTTACATATTTCATATAGACTCGACTTCAAAAAGTGGGCTGCAAGAGGAAATGAGTACAAGGCATTATTAGAGGCAAGAAAAAAACATATACAGGATAAATTTAAAGATGAGCTCAATCTTTTGATTGACATTGTAAAACAAGGCTCAGGAACCACAAATGACGGGAATACAGCAAGAAGATTTTTCGAGTTCCCCGATAAAACTGCAGCCATCACTGGGTTGGATGAAGAGCTTGTTCGAAGATTTGCCGTGATTCTGCAAGCAATAACATCTGGGGAGCAAATCGATGTTATCAAATTTAAAGATTATGCCCGCAAAACAGCCGAAAAGTACGTGGAGTTATACGACTGGTACCACATGTCTTCGACCGTCCATAAACTGTTGATACACGGTGCAGACATCATCGCCAATAACGATATTGTGCCAATTGGGAGCCTTTCAGAAGAAGCCTCAGAGGCCCGCAATAAAGATTTTAGGAGGTTCCGAGAACATCATTCGCGGAAAAAGAGCAGGCAAGCTTCCAATGAGGATATCCTCAATATGCTTGTTCTTTCGTCTGATCCTTTGATCAGTGCACGAAGACCTAAGTTAGATACCAACAAAAGCCAGGGTTTCTTCGCTGAAACTAAAGAACTGATCAAGTTTCCGGAAACTCAGTTTGAGTTTTTGGATGTATCTAATTTGGATCCTGATTCCGAATTGGAATCCGACGAGAGCGATATTGAATATTAATTATTGTATAATATAGGTAATTTTTATAAGTTTGTATTGTCTAAGTATTTTTTATTATTATGGAGTAATTTAGATTTTTTGTAGAATCATGCAAATACAAACATTTATTAAAATAATTATTGTTGGTATTTTTTAAATTATTATTTTTTTTTTTTTTTTTTTTCTTTTTTTCTGCAGCAGATAACTTTATGTGTGGTATGTCAATAAATCATAAATAATTAGTTCTAAAACTCCCTGTAAGGATATTACGGTTTAACTTGCTGTTCCAAAGATAATCGCATTTTTTATATGAGTTCCATACAATTTTTTCGAAAATAAATCATTAGTCATCCGTTTGTATGCTAAATGAAACTTGTGTGAATATTTGAGCATAGTAATGGTAAACAAAAGCCATATCCAAGAAAAAAAACGACACTTAAAAATTTAAATCCCTATGTCTTCGAAAGCTGATTTTCGATCCACAGTGCGTCGTACCGCGTGCGCGTCATTGGAGGAAATAATTAATGGTGTTCGTTACGATTACCACCAAAGATACGCAATAGCCCGGCTGACTTAAATAGGTACTAAACAGAGAAATGAGAATTAGAATTCAGTAGTTCACAAGAAAAGGCACATGACAGCGCATTCATTTACTGTGGATATATTCACAATGTAATCAAGTATAAATATTGCAGTAGTTCAGTGCAACGAAATATATGACGTGTTTCCGTTGTAGAGATAAAAACAAAAAGTTACTTCTAAAAATGAAAGTCTTATGCTGGACACATACATTTTCCTAAAACGAATAATGGTTATTTTGAATAAATAACCAAATTTGCCTTGCAGTCCAAATGTACAGATCAAACATGACTTGAAATCAATCAACTGACAATTTTACCATATTGAGTGACTGACTAATAACAAAGCTAAACCAATTGACTGACAACAGACTTAATTCAATCCAAATAATAAATAGTATAGTCCCACAAACTTATCTGGCCCGGTGAGAGAGGCGCCGTTATCGCATTTTCTGGAGCAAACAACCAATGGCGAATGACCAGATTCCTCTTTTGGCCACCGGCCCAGATAAGTTTGTCGCACTATACAATTCATTATTGGGTTTGTGACAAAATCCCTAGACACAAGTTTTTTGAAAATGTCCTGAATCGGGGCCTAGTTCCCGTTCCGTGACACACCGATATTTTCCTTTATGTTAATTTTTATAGTCTTATAGGAAGTACCTCCAAACACGAAACGGAAAAGATCTATAAATTCCAAACCATTAAAAACGAATCACAAACAATATTGAAATTTAGATATACAACATGTATTTAGAATCGATCGACACGATACATAATTAAATAAAGACGCAGGTAGCGGATACGACTAGAGCCCGATTCTCGCGTCTTCGACATTAATGTCGCAGAGACATTTACCAAAAAAAATGGCCGATAACTTAAAATGTGTTCACATTTTGACAGTGACGAATTAGACGAGAATTGGGGGCCTGACGGCGTGAAAGTAATAATTTATAACGTAGCACTAGCTAGCATATCAATCTGTTAACAGAACAACTTTTAAAACACTACAAATCCGTGGAACCAACGTTTGATACACTCTGAAATAGACCTGCGATTTCAGGATTTAAAAAAAGTTATTTATATACACAACCCACAACTTTACTTACTCGATGAAAAAAGAAATGCATAGGTACACACGGCTACCGATCAAACTATACGTTTCCAGTATAAGCTGATCTCACATTGTATAGGATTTCCGTACAATGGGAGGTCAGCCTATACTAGTTATTATAGGTTGATCTGTAGCCGTGTGTACATTACGAGGGTATACAAACACATGTTTTTTTTCTTAAACAAATAACTTATAAATATCACGAAATTCGGGAAAAATAACTCATTCACAACATTAATAGCATGAAATTGTTTTTATTTAGTTTTCGAGTGAAACACTTCTGTACATTTATACAGTCATTCATGCGTCGACAATCAATCGAATTAATAGTAAATCAATTATATATTCTGTCAAACACACGCGGCGTTTCAAAAGCATAAAACAAAGACTTTACACAGAAATAGGTGTTCGAAAATTAACAGTGCAATTTGCCAAGAAGCGGGTCTGTAAATTACTAATCAAAACGCCGTGTGAGTTTAGACTACTCCTTGATACAGAACGAGAATTAAAATGTAGTTCATGAATAAGAATGAATTATTTATTTTTTCTTTATTGTATACACTGACATAAAACAAATAAAAATAGTATTATACAATGGTGCCGATTCTGTTGTAAATCGCACTAAACTAATTTAAGTCACATCACATCTCTTTCTTACGAACATTATTGAAAAAGGATAGAACATATTTAAAGATGTCAAACTTGTCTCTGCCGTCTTTATTTGCGGGTGTTTAGACGTAACCGCGATAGATGGCGTCTAAATTTATATTGAACACAAGCATTGGACTAATTTGACAGGACTACATTTCTTACATACTTTTCTTATGTTCTTTGTTAGAAAGAGACATAGTGAGACTAAAATAAGTTTAGTTGTAAACAACAGAGTCAGCACCAATATAGGCGGCCTTATCGCTTAATTAAGTGATCTCTTCCAGGCACCCTTTAATATAATAATTGTGTTTATCAATAATAAACCCATAGGTCCAGTAATTAAAATCCATTTCTGCATGCTATATCGACTCAATATTTCACATGTTTTGATTCACGTTCCGTTTACACAGGATTTAAAAACATAAATATTTTCAATTTAGAAATTATTAACATAACGTCGCACTGTGGATCGAAAATCAGCTTTCGAAGACATAGGGATTTCAATTTTTAAGTGTCGGTTTTTTTTTTGGATATGGCTTTTGTTTACCATTACTATGCTCAAATATTCACACAAGTTTCATTTAGCACATAAACGAATTTCTTATATTTTTTTTTAATTTGTATGGAGCACATATGAAAAATGCGATTATCTTTGGAACAGCAAGGTAAACAGTAATATCCTATCAGGCGGTTTTAGAACTAACTATTTATGATTTATTGACATACCACAAATAACGGTATCTGCTGCAGAAAAAAAGAAAAAAAATGAAGAGAAGAAATTAAGAAGATAAAAATTGAAATCCCTATGTCTTCGAAATCTGATTTTCGATCCACAGTGCGTCGCGAAAACTCATTAAAGTAAATGCTTTTCCTCGAATAGGTCTATAATAGAGCTTTAATTTCAGTGAATATGATCAAAACTTATCCAGGGACCTTTTCATGGTGAAAATTGTTAAGAAATATCTAAGGAAAAGATTTGTTAAAAGTAAATCATTTAAACATATCACTTATTCTAATACGTCAATAATACGCATGGTAAAGTCCGACCAATTGTTTATCATTATTTACACGCCAAGCTAATGCCTCTGTTTAGGGTCAACGCTCACTGTCGGGGTTAAAGCGATGACAAATCGTATGCGTTGATCCTTAGTAATATTATTTTAACTATGTTCGGTGTTTTATCTATACTAACACAACCGCATTGATGTATCTTGACTTTATTTTTGGCCTTTTTTTGTCACCGAAGATAATAATAAACTTTACTGAAGACTCAAAAGGCGCCTAATTCACTCGTATTTAAGGTCTAAATATCATCAGAATTATCAGCGTACTTTGTCAATAACCTAACATTTATAAATAAATCTATCATCCGACAAGAGATCAAATTAAAACTAAAGAGTTGTATAGAAAAATAGATAGGTGCCCATTACCGAGAAAATGTTATACTTGGAAAAGACTGTCTCATTCAAAATATACACAAAAATATAATTTACTCTAAGTTATACCGTAAAGATTCGAGAATTCATCACAACCCTAAAAATAGCTTCGGGCATACAATGGTCGGACTCTAAGTACAAAATTAAAGGTTGATTCACATCGCCGAACTACTCCTGCTATATCCCGGGACAAAATAGATTCGAGAAACGAAGACTTAGCTCCGAGATCGCGCAAAATCAGCTCTTTAGTTACTCGGGCAAATATTATAATAAAGTATTTCTATGTAAACTGTAAAAATTCAACAATCCTGTTGTCCGTTATCTTGTAGTCTGTAGTGAAACTAATATTTTTTGAGTCAAACATTTTTAAAGTAAATATTTGTAGACGAAATTAATTTTTAAATTAAAAAAAATATCTAATTAAGTATTTACGTTTTCCATTACTTTTAAGAGAATACATTTTCATATACAGAGCAATTATAACAGGATAATTTTACAATACAACAATTTCAAGCGAAAATGCCCCCAAATGTGTTTCCCATGTGTTATGACGCAATTAAATATCATAAGTTAATGAAATGGTTCATAAATTCACCAACCATGAAAACAAATAAGCAACCGAATTATCAACTTTTAGCACTAAAATACTGATTTTTCGTGGTATCTTCTGAGTAGGTCGGGCTCTACCGCGTAACTTTGGTGGTAATCGTAACGAACACCGTTGGTTTTCGTTACGATTACCACCAAAGTAAATTACGCGGTAGAGCCCCAGCACGGTATCGGCAGTGTGAATCGAAAATTGTGACAACCCTATCAGTCAGATGAATCCATTCAACAACCAGGTGGTCCCGTAACAAGATTCATATGTTCTCCATTCTCCGTCGTAGTTGTTATACGATTCCTTAGAGCGAAGGCGGCTATCACACGCGCCACCTGTTATTGAAAATTATACCTTAAAAACAGTACATATAGAGAAAAGTTTTGTTAAACTGGATAAAAAACAACTGTTATTTAATAGTATGCTTTACGATGTGATAACAGAGTTAATTATTGAATATCTTACCTCTCCTGGTGTGTCTTCGTGGACCGCATGCCCGCATCTTGCCAGTACTTGCATTTGGAATTTACCTGATAGATCAAAAAACTTACAAATATAAAATAGAACATTTTAGTGTTACACAGTCACAAACACTGCTGATTATATCTAAAAACTAAACTAGTCTTACTATATCTAACGAAGAACATAAGAAATGTACTACTGGTAAATTAGTCTTTTAAGTTATCGAAAAATATTAGACACTTATTTTTCTTTTATTAATTTAACAAAAAAAACGGCGTACTGCGAGTCAGACTCGCGCACCGAGGGTTCCGTACAAACCTGTAGGGATATAAGTAAAAGGTAGTATAGACCTGAGTATTTGATATGAATTTTAATTGAATACATCTACGCGTTCTAGAGTAAGTTTAAAATTATTAAAAATATTTTTATTATATGATGTAAATAAAAATTTATGCTTTTCGCAATTTTTCCTTTATCTGTGCTATAAGACTTTGTACCAAATTTCAAGATTCTGGGTTCACGGGAAGTACCCTGTAGGTTTTGATTCCCATGCGAGTGTCGAAAATTTCAGAATTTTGATTTTTTCACAGCTTTAAGGGACAGTAGACCTGAGTATTTGATATGAATTTCAGCTTGATACCCCACGCGTTCCGGAGAAAAAGGATCTTGACAGACAGACAGACAAAAGTGATCCTATAAGGATTCGGTTTTTTCCTTTTGAGGTACGGAACCCTAAAAATACAAAGATATCGTATGTTGATCCGCGTGACGTCACGTTACAGTACACTTTTTAATCAAGTGACGTCACAAGCCCCCTCTCCCGAACCATGACTCGCTTTATCTTTGCCAATTTTTTATGATTTGTTAAAGCAAAACATACATGTCCAATATTTTTTACCTAGGAATCATCCCTATGCTTGTTTTCAACATGAATTCAGCCAATTTTAACCAACGTCGGAAAGCACTTACTTAGAAAATATCTCTCCGAGACATAATTTTTATAGAGAATCTGTTCAACTGTCAAGTTATCCTTTTTCAAGAGATGAAGTATTGTAACATTGTGATGCAACAGTATCAGCACCCTAGTACTTCTGTTAAATATTAATGAATCTAAAAAATACCTTTTCACTTTTATAAAAACAAAGAATATTAGTCCTTATCTCTTTACTATAAGGTAAATTTTGCTTTGACACCCACGGCTACCTTCTACCTTTCGCAACTTTCGCCATCATCAGGGATTCTATCCAAACACATTGGAACCGAAATGGTTTCGTACTGTACGGTATCAAAGGAGCTTCCTACCATGCTCAGACTGTGGAATGAGCTCCCCATAGTGGTGCACCCAAGGGATTTTCATAAAGGGTGTGAAGAATTTTGTAGTGTTGCAACGCGAGTTTAACCCCTGGTGACCGCTTACCATCAAGTGGGCCGTATGCTAGTTTGCTACCTAAGTAGTATAAAAAAAAAACTTAAAACGACTTCAAAGTACACTAAAAAGTAATCAAACCCTGACCTGATGACAATGGGACCAAACGGGAAGTTTACCCTTCCAAACAAAAAAATCATTTTCCAAATTGGTTAATAAAAGATGGATTTATTTTTCTAATATTATTTTTTGATTACTTATGACCTATACATTCATCTCTCAAGAGGAAATTCACTAATTTATTAGGACCTAATGTCTTAGATTTGTCAGAGTGTGTAATAGGCGTGTATGTAGAGCATACCCTGCATTTGTCCGACGGTGAGCTCCCGGTCCAGGCCGTCGATGGAGGCGAGCAGCAGCAGCCGCGGCGCCGGCACCGACAGGAACGACGCCGACAGCCCCTTGAACCACCCCGACCAGTACTGCTCAGTCTTCGACAGGTCTATGCGCCATTTGTACCTGAAGTGATATCTATCACGTTCGACGACCTTTTGTATTATCGTCGAAAGGTTACAAATCACTTTTGAGAGCACGTGCAAAACAAAAAAAAAAAGAACATTTCTGAATTTCGCATAGTCATTTCCCAAAAAACATGCGGATATCTGAAGTATTCTATACATTTTGACAGAGTAGCGCCATGATTTTTTGTCCAGAAAGGACGAATTCGCCGCGTATCTCCCGCGCGACTAGTCGAGTCCGGCGAAGTGCACGCGATTTACGAGTATTTTAAATTCGCGCGATGCTTGTTGGCGCAATATATTGGTGACCAACGCCAACGAATACGCCCCTTTCTGGACAAGGTCTTTGACATAGATGTTGAAAGAGCGAGAATGGGGGCCTGACTGCTGGATCGGATTACTCGATATTACTACTAAAGGGATTATTCCTTTATGTACAGTCGAGAACATAAATATGTATACACTTTTTGAAATTCAAAAGCGATTTTCTCGCTTGTTTAACATTTAAGTATTAAGGTATTACACAAATCATAATAGTATATGTTAGAAGATTCTGCCTTTATAATATCTCATAATTTCAATCAGTAGTTTAAGAGGAAACCGTTGTTGAATTTTACTAATTGTATACATATTTATGTCCTCGACTGTACTGAGATAAGGACAAAGTATAGAGGTAAACCCTTACCGCATAGTACCGCCGTCCCCGACGGCGCTGGGCCGGACGAATTCTCCGTCCATGGCGTGTGGGTCGAGGTCCGCGTCCGGATCCGGATCCGGCTCCTCGTCCGTCTCCGAGTCGGATCCCTCCTCGGCGATGCGGTCGACGGCGACGCGCCGCATCGGCCCCGGGGAGGCGGAGGCGGTCCCGACCGGCGAGTATGTCTCCACTTCGTTTGTGGCTAGCAGGCCCGTGTCGACGCTGGACGTACAACATTTATACTGGGTGGAGATAACGAGATGGCATATATTTAAAACCTAGGTTGGGTTAGTCATTCTGAGCAACTTTTACTCTGGGAACAACGACGAATTCTCAAAAAAAAAATACTTTCTATACAAACGATCAACCTTACAAAAATATTTTTTTCGAGATTTCGTTGTTTGTGCCATAGTAAAAGTTGTTCAGAATGTCTAACCCAACATAGATTTCGAAAATATGCCATCTCAAAATCTCCACCCGGTATAGATAGGTTTTAAGAGTGGTAGTGGTAGAGCGCGTAGCGTTTATTCGCTCAAAGAGCAGCTCGACTGGGGAAGTACCTCCACCTTACAGAATACCGCAGCCATATAACTTTGTTGTTTTCCTGCGTGAGTAAGGTCACATAGCTCATTGGGGAGAGGGGTCGGTAATGCGAGAGTGATGCCTGATTTGTTGCAAGCGTCCATATGGCTACGGTAACCGCTTACCATCAGGCGGGCCGTATGCTAGTTTACAGACTTCGTAGTATAAAAAAGTAGTATTATTTTTTTGAGTCTACGATTATTAAAATGAAGTAGCACAAATAACACTTACTTGACAATTTGACTTGGCATGGATACTTTTGCAGAGTCCACATTCCTAACTTGCCCACTTCTGACACTAAAAAAGAAAAACACATCATAAGACACTTAAGAGAGGTAGAGCATAGCGTTTATTCGCTCAGAGAGCAGCTCGACTGGGGAAGTGCCTCCACCTTACAGAATACCGCGTGAGTGATGCCTCTTGTGTTGCAAGCGTCCATATGGCTTCGGTAACCGCTTCCATCGCGGGCCGTACTAGTCTAGATTCCCGACACGGTATAAAAAAAATTGGGTATTAGATTCCATTTTAACCATACACATATTTAACCACACCATACCTTTATTTATAATCTGTTTTTTTTTTAAACCATCTCATGTATCTTGGCAGATATTCTTTTTCAATTGAACTGGCCAAAATAACTATATTATACAAAGATATTCTGAGTATACCAAAGATAGGATGAGAATTTAGGGTGAAAATTATGTATAACGTCAGATTTCAGCTTGGATGTTTTGAGTTAGTTTAAAATTATTCTACACGAAAAACTAAAATAATGCTTACCACCACTCTATCGCATGCTCCATGCTTTTGAAGTGTGTCGGTCTACCTCGGAGGAAGCTTTGCATGCTTGTTAACGCGTCCATTGCTGTGCCTAAAACAAACTCAATCTTATAATATTCAACCTGTGTGTTTTTAAATAAATCATTTATTATAATATTCAACCTTTTTTTTTTATACCACTGAGGTGGCAACAAACATACGGCCTGCCTGATTGTAAGCAGTTACCGTAGCCTATGGACGCTTGCAACACCGGGGGTATCACTCGCGCGTTGCCGACCCTGTAGAAACCTCTTCACACCCTCTTTGAAGAACCTCACGCTAGTACCTATTAGCTAGTAGAGAGTAGAGTAGCAGACTATTCATTAAGTGCCTGCAATAGTCTTGACTCTAATACTCTAATGCCGGTTCGGAAGGTTGCATTTGCTGAGAAGAGCCGGCATAAACATCATAAACTCAGCAATTACTCTTTTCAAAATAAGCTTAGATTCATCCTAACCCTATCCTAACTAATATTATAAATGCGAAAGTGTGTTTGTTACGCCTTCACGCCTCAACTACTCAACGGATCATCATGAAAGGCAGGCAGATAGCCTATGGTATGGAGAAGGACATAAGCTATCTTTGTATCCCGGGAACGCGGGTGAAACCGCGGGGGAAAGCTACTACACAATATTTACATTCTAATTGCGTGCCCGGCTTGGCGGCATAACTACAAAGACTGAATGGATTATATAGTTATAGTCTAACTGTAGGTGGAAGGGTACTTCTAATACTTCTGGCTGTCTATTATCCTCCAGTTGATAAATCTATCTGAAGGCACCTAACAGTGTGTTTGGGAAACTGCACTTGAGACCCAGTTACCATTTAGGTTTGTCCAATCACTTAGCATAAGTAGTATTGTGGTCTGCACAAGTTTATCAATGTCCAAAATAAATACATACCTTCAACAACATCAATGACAGCGATCCCCTGCAAACACTGTTGTAATGACGGTAGATGTGCAGCTCTCACCGCTATTGCACCGCCCATAGAATGTCCAACCAGTAGGAGCTGCGATAGTTCACCACCAAATAACTTGTGTATCACTTGTTCTACATCCCTAGGAAAAGTATAAATGTTATTTTTTTTCTTCAGATAAACAATATTTGGTGTTGGACAAAATCTGATTTAGATTTGTTGATTCGTCCTTAAATTATACACTAACAACCTACCCGCTTACTAATAAAACGTTATTTAACTAATATACTGTTTAAAGGGTCAAGTAAATTAAATAACGTCACTCTATTGTCATTGTCAAATACTGTGACATTATTTATGTGACCCTTTAAACAGTATATTAGTTAAATAGCGCTTTATGAGTAAGGGCCCTAATATATAATTGTTTTTTACTCTGTGAATACTAAAATAACACATGTTTTTACACAAGCATTACATTTTGTTTCAGTGCATCTCATCACCAGTTTTTAGCTCCTAGTATTACACTACCTGTGCCTCAAGGCAGAGTAAAAAACGACTAGTAGGTTATCTTCATACAATGGTACTAAACGCGGCTCGGCGGCTTGTATGTAGGCGCGCCGTAGTACGTATGTGCCGTTGCACGCACATACGGACGCGGCCCATACTATATCAGCGTTTTGATATATTGTCCGTGTGTGCGTCCTACCTACTCGTGTGTGCGTCCTACCTACTCGTCTTTATTTACTCTGCCCATGTTTTGTAGCATGTTGTTTATAGTCTATAAAATTCTTCGAAAAACAGGCTACCTAATACAAACATTATATTCAAACATACCCACAGATATATTAGTGTAGATTTGTAGATATAAATAACTTACTTCACTAATGTATCTGCACTTAAATCGTCAGGATTTTTAGCTTTTGTCTCCCCGTGACCTCTTATGTCCATGGAAATAACCTGACAGTGGATCATATTTGTAATTTCTTCCTGAAACAAATTATAATGATAAGCCAGGCCAGGGATATAGTTATCTAATAATATTAATTATCTGTGCCATACTCATTGGATTTGCACATATAAGGAGAGCAAAAGAATCAGGTAGTAATATCTCAACTGAAGTACAATTGTATTGAAAGTAGTTTGAGAAACTCCAAGGACCATTATTATTACTGTAATGTAATAAAATTGTCATAAACTCATTTAAAAAAAGTTGAGTTTGTTTATGAGGATGGGCCAGCTGGCACGGTTGGTTAAGACTGGTTAAGATTCCACAAATTTTTTTTTTTAACTTTGAGACATTTTACTCACAGTAAACAAAGCCCAACTCAATGCAGAATATCCACCACCATGCAGCGTTACAATCCTTGGTCGATCTGGTAAGTCAGGCTCAGGTGACAAGTATACCCTGAACACTCCATCATCAGTCTCCACATCAACATATTTATCAAAGTACTCTTTCCAGGACACAGGTGTGTAGTCCTTTCTGCGACCAGCACCAAAAGGTGCAAGCCTGAATAAAGTTAGAAAAGTTTTAGTTAACATTTTGATAAAAAGACGAAAGAGGTAGTAATGCTCAATGCAGGCAGAAATAACACTTTGATATCAGATCATATTGATTTGAAGTTTACTATTTACTAGTACAACTAATCACCACCGCAGGCTGATGCTTATTGCCAGAGGTTTCAAGAAGATAGTTCACATCCGTTTCTGGCAACATTTTCTTAACCCATCACACATGAGTAACCTGGCTAGTATTAAAATCTCTATGGAACGCTAACTAAATGACAGACAATATTGAACCTTGTGTTTTATACTACAATTAAGTGTATAGCACTTTGGCCGTGATGCTCCTTAAAGTCCAATGTGGAGTGTAGGAGGTGAAACAGGTTTGTTATTTCTCTATACCTGTTAAGTGTGGTCTTATTGTTACAACAATAAAGTAGGGTGGGAGCATAGCCTTTGAGGCAGATATAAAAAAAATATAACATTTTATTTTCAAGTAGTTTGCTGACTCTTATGGCAGCTCTAGTAAACATTTAGCATCTGAGGACTTTTCGTGTGTAATTACATTTTATCGTACTCTATAATGGTACAATTCTCTGCAGTCCAGTTACTGATTAGGTACTAAATGAAAAAAACCACCTGTGGTTGAAAAAAAGACGCATGACGCTCATCTACGTACGTATGTAGTTTTACGCGGAAAATAAAACTTGTGTAAGAAATAATCTGAACAAAATATTATAGGTTAAAACGTTACCACAATATTGAACTTCAATCAAACCCTTCAAAAACATGAATGCAATCATGTTTAGAAATTAACTCTACGATCACTCACTTCGATACGCCTGATGTTCTTGGACATTTAGGTGGTAGCTTGTTTTTCAAAATACTTTTTTGTAATGCAGACATTATTCTTAGTTTACAGCTGCTCTCAAATAATGATAAAGAAAATTCATGAAGAAATTGTAACAGTACGTTGAACTTTCTTTGCCGACGCCGACATTTTGTAATATATTTTTTTTTTTTACTTGCTTTTTTTATGACTAGTGTTGTAGTGAAGATCTCTGTATTGCCAACGTGAACGATAATTTTGTAATCCCGTCAAATCCCGTAGACTTGGATCATCGCGCAATGACGTTCTTCTTCTTCTTATTTTTAAATTTGGCAACCAAGCCCAAATTAGGGCTCATTTCTGCCAGTGTCGAGTTATATTATAGTTTCCAGTCACAATAAATCACTTCACATTATAGTCCTCAGTCAGTCACCGTCCATAAAAGTCATGTTTGACTACAATGGTGGTCATTGTACTAAAACTCTTCACGGACATTTTGAGACAACTTGAAAAGTCATGATACACATAATTCATTTCATTTCCCTTCACTGGTGCACATCGATGATCTTTATTGGGTAAAATACCACCAAAAATACACAATGAAACTCAAATTACACAAATTTATGAAAATAAAAATGAAAATGCTACGTCACTCTGCAAGTTCCCGCCAAAAAGTCGCGCAATGACGTTAATTTTGTTTGAAATCCATTCCGTCAATACCCTATGAGTATTTCGTCTTATATTTCTAAATACTCAAAGCCAATTCCCCACCATCGACAATGCCCTCTTATTGACTAAGTCAAGGACAAACTAAAAATTTAGTTAGATGCAATGATTGGTCGGTATCATGTGCAGGCACACGATACACCTTGAGCGGACCGGACGTACAGCCGGGATGGATCGTGTTATTTTCCCAGCTCTAGTGTTGATGATGCTGCCATCCCAGACCTGCTAGAAATATTGCCACATATTTTACAGGGCCAGCTGGTGCGGTTGGTTATAACTCTGGTTAAGATTCCACCTATCGCGCCGCAGGTCGTGAGTTCGATTCCCACACAGGACATGCATTTGTGTGCATGAACATGTCTGTATGTCCTGAGTCTGAGTGTAATTATGTATAATAAGTATGTATTTACAAACAAAAAGAAGTATATGTATTATTGTGGTTTTATATCACTTATCTGGTTTCCATAGTACCAGCTCTGCTTAGTTTGGGGTCAGATGGCCGTGTGTGAGGAATGTCCCAGGATATTTATTTATTTACGTTAGATTAGTTTTAAAGTAGTTACCCTACTAATGAGACGTTTTCTTTCCATAGGGTATAATAGAGTTTGGTTGAAAATACCTGTCAAACTGTTGATAATTCGAACTAATTTGAACCTTAAGTACACGATTTGACAAGTATTGGCCCTGATTCTGTTGTTTACAACTAAACTAATTTTAATCCAACTATGTGTCTTTCTAACAAAGAACATAAGAAAAGGATGTAAGAAATTTATTACCATAGTACAAGCTCTGCTTAGTTTGGGATCAGTTGACCGTGTGTGAGGAATGTCCAAGGATATATATATATATATATATATATATATATATGTCGGAGAATGAGATAGTTAGTCGAACTCAGTTGGATTATGATATTATCGTGGTACAAGGGTTGGGTGAAATAGTAGCAACACTGATTTGACTTTAACGTAAATAACAGACTTAATGAGGGTATTTGTAAAAAGTAAGAATACTGATTTGAATATAACGTGAATAACAAAGTTAATAAGGGGATGCATATTGCTTTTGGGACAATGAGTTTATCACAAGCTCTCGAGCTGTACACATCTCAGTGCAATTGTTGTTACACCCGGTTCTTAAGCCTATACTTATTTAAGAATGTACAATTGTGCGAAGTGAAGTGGAGTGATTATTTAATTGTAATATTACGACAATAAACACATTGGGCCCGTGAGGAGTTTGTTGCGTCGCTTCTTCTCCTCATACGGGACTTTTACGAAGCGATGGTATAAGGTTGTTTTATTGCCTGCACTGCGCCCACCGAATCCTGATACCACTGAACCCTAATCGTGGTCTTTGTATCGCTTGGCTGTCGCTGACTCCGACATCAGAAGTGGGATAAAGACAGGCAATTAAAACCATACTTGAATTGTTTCTACATACTTTGAAGACTGCCACGTGCTTGAGAACCCCGAACACGTGTCAAATAGAGGCTTTTGCCAAGCGAGGGATGACGTCAAGAAGGAAGACTGAATAAAGTTTGGTGGCATCGTTTCTATAGCCAGAAACAGCCAAGTAATCGTGTAACTAAATAAATCATGAGATGCGCGTGCTTATACGCGACATGATAATAGCTAGATGGTGGTCATTCCATGCTGCGCGGTTGTCTGCGGTGCTTCGAGTGTGGGAAAAACAGGTCATGTGATCGTTCCTTTACTTCTAACATTATTTTATTGTCTAAGCTGGAACCAAATGCTGTGTTGTGTTAAATGTTACAGATATGGTGATGCTGGCTACTTTGCGAATAACTGCCCTCGTGTCTGCAACTTCACTGCAGTCAAAAGCAGTCGTGGCAACGGCAGCGCGGTTGGTAGCAACACCGGTGCAGTGAGCAACAGCAACAACCAGCGTCGGGTTGACCTGTGCTGTATTCAGCAACCAGGCGGAACAGATGACTATTTTCTGTGAGTCGATTTCATGTTGTTTGCTAATAGATTACGAAGGTACCTGAGGCACAAGTACCCATTGTTATTGAGAATATAATTAGTTACGGTTTTAATTGGATGTAAGTGTGTCGTATTGAGTCTTAAATTAATATTTTGCATTTTGTTCACGGGGATAATCACGGGTATAGTTATTATTACGGAACTGGTAGTGTTTAGCAGTCATAGAGATTATGGCCTATATGTATAGTTAGATAAAATAGGCACCAAATGATTTGAGTTATACTTGCTTATTAAGATTAGCCGCATCTGGGCTGCGTGGCTTATTATCCCAGTTTGTGTTGAAGCGTTAACGAGATGTGTTGTTAGTGTAACGTGACGGTGTTGTCTAAATGAGGGGAGGTGGCCATTTACACGGTGTTGTCTAAATGAGGCGAAGTGGCCATTTAGACGGAGTTATCTGAAAGGCTAGGTGGTCATCTGGAAGGATAAGTGAAGAGATTTCCGCAGAGTCGGCAGACGCGAGTGATACCCCTGGTGTTGCAAGTGTCCAAAGGCTGCGGTAACCGGCTAGCATCCGGGAGGCCGTATGCTTTTTGCCAGAATTTGTGGTGATTTAGAAGAGATTTCTGCAGAGTCGGTACGCACGCGTGTGATACCCCTGGTGTTACACGCGTCCAAGGGCTGCGGTAACCGGCTACCATCCGGGAGGCCGTATGCTCTTTGCCAGATTTAGTAGTAATCTAGAAGGCGTGAAGGCCTGTCTAAATGAGGCGAGGTAGTCATTTAGACGGAGCTGTCCAGAAGGCGTGGTAGTTATCTGGAAGGCGTGGAGGCCATTGGCGGCCACTTAGACTATAAACGGCGCGGTGGCTGTTTCCATAACACGATACAGTGAGGAGATCATAGATTTTCGTTAGTAGTCCGTGAATATTCTATAAGCAATGGCTTTGGGTGATGTAGTACAGTCTATTCTTGCCTAGAAGACTATAAAGTTAAAACTGTCTCCCTTAGGTAAGTGCATAGGTAATAAACGTGCTTGGTGGAGCAGTAGGGCTGTTGATCTTTTACCTGTGTTGACTTTAGTGTGTCTTGAATTGATGAGATAAGTTAAAAGATTGGAACCGTATCATTGGTTAGTATGAGTAAGCGTTAGTGTAATGATTAAACTGAAGCGATTGATAGCAAAAATGGCTATCATGTTTAGGCAGGAATGGCCGAGCGAAATTATCAGTTACTGTGCTGGACTTCTTTGGTTTCAGGTACATCTGGTAGAGTTTTTCACACGAGGACGTGTGATTCGCAGGATGGCCGTGTCGGAGAATGAGATAGTTAGTCGAACTCAGTTGGATTATGATATTATCGTGGTACAAGGGTTGGGTGAAATAGTAGCAACACTGATTTGACTTTAACGTAAATAACAGACTTAATGAGGGTATTTGTAAAAAGTAAGAATACTGATTTGAATATAACGTGAATAACAAAGTTAATAAGGGGATGCATATTGCTTTTGGGACAATGAGTTTATCACAAGCTCTCGAGCTGTACACATCTCAGTGCAATTGTTGTTACACCCGGTTCTTAAGCCTATACTTATTTAAGAATGTACAATTGTGCGAAGTGAAGTGGAGTGATTATTTAATTGTAATATTACGACAATAAACACATTGGGCCCGTGAGGAGTTTGTTGCGTCGCTTCTTCTCCTCATACGGGACTTTTACGAAGCGATGGTATAAGGTTGTTTTATTGCCTGCACTGCGCCCACCGAATCCTGATACCACTGAACCCTAATCGTGGTCTTTGTATCGCTTGGCTGTCGCTGACTCCGACATATATATATATATATATATATATATATTCCTGTAAAATTACGCCAATTTAGTCGCCATCTATCGCCATCTAAGACGGCAAAGATTAATTTGACAGCTTTAAATATATTCTATCCTTTTTCAATAATGTTCGTAAGAAAGAGATGAGATATGACTAAAATTAGTTTAGTGGAATTCACAATAGAATCGGCACCATTTTCAACCAACTCTATAAAACACTATGGAAAGAAAGCCTCTTATTCGACTAACTAATCGAGTCAACCGTTTAATAGTAATTGTAGGAATAAACCGGTAATTAAAAAAAGTACATCACTATTGCGACGTAAATAATCAGTTTAGATATTGCATTGCATTGCAATAATGAATCAAATTATTTAAAACATATTTTTTTATAACTCATCATAATGTATGTGTATTGAGTATTTTTTCTTTACTTATTTACTAATAAGATTTATTTTATTCGTTCTAATTAAAATATCAAACACAACTTGCTCGCATCGCTACAAGCCACAACTGATAGCGAAACAAAACGTAAATCATTCACGTTATATGATGTCAAATAAATTATGAAAATAAATGATTTGTATTGTTTTTCGGTACATTATGTACCTACACGATTACTTAGGTAATAATTAGTTGGGAAAAACTATAACTTTTTTTTTAAACCTATTAAATCTTTCTTAATAGGTGTACAGTTTTCACCATGAATTTCTCACAAATTTGTAGAGTTTGTCTTGAATCAAACAAACAAAATTATGATATATTCACCAGCTTATATGTGAAAAGAAATACCCTATACTCTGAAATGCTATCTACTTGTACTAAACTTAAGGTAGGTTTAATCAAATTATGAATTTCTTATACACAGTTACCTCAAACACTTTATTAATCTAGTGTTTATTTGTTGTGAATCTAGCCATATGAAGAAGATGGTTTTCCTCGTATGATCTGCAAGGATTGTAGTCGACAATTAAAGCGTACTTACGCTTTCAACCTACAGTGTGAGGAAAGTGAGATAAAATTAAAAAAATATAAGGAAACATCAGTTTTAGAACATACATCAAATGTAGACAATGATACTATAGAAATTAAGAAAGAATTTCCAAATGAAGTAAAGTCTGAACAAGAGGATAAAACTGAAGAGAACAATGGTAAACTAGATCTACTGGATTTAATAGATGATATTCCGAAAGATGGAACTAAGGATGATATTAAAGTTGGTAAGACTCCGTATTATTTTAGATTGTTTTGTGTCCGACAACTGTACAATACAGTTCATATAAAAAATAAGTAAAGATAAAGTATGATAGAACAACCAACCAATAATGTTATTTTATGCCTAGATATTGCCAAAAATTCCATCGTCTATTTTCGGCAAGCTATATTAAGTGTTTTTGTGAGATTTGAACATACAAATACTTCAGCTTTACATTATTAACTCATTGGCATGCGGTTAAAAATATAACAATGACATCAATTGTTATAATAGGATGTGCATCCCTCGCGAGATCCAACGGGTAAATTATAGATTATATATTAAGGGGTCCTTCAAGTAAGCACCAAAGGGGAATGGGGAGGTCTGGGTGGTGATTACATTACATCAGCAATATTGATTTATTAATTATTTGGGTAGTTAAAAATTACTAAAATTCTGATTATGTATTACTTGAATGGCCCCTAAGCATAGTAAACTTAAAAATAAATTTTTCATTATCTGCAGTATTTGACTTCACATTTTTTTTACACCATATGACTTAAACTGTAATTAGAATAATGTTGGTGATACTGCAACACGGCATAACTGCCTTTTTCCATAAGACCTATTCTTCACTGTTATTTCATTCCAAATTAGGCCTGATGGGAAAAGCTAGTTACGCGGTATTGCAGTATTACCAATGGTAAGTTGAATTTCTACATAATTATTATAAATTATATGTTCCAGAACCGACCTACAATGATGATGCTTATGATAGTGGCTGGGATGCAGATGATGACAACATTATCCTGAGGGAAATAAAGGAGAAAAAGAGAGCAGGTATACTACACTATTCCCTTTCTCAATTATTTTCACATTAGGGAACACATGACATTGGCTTTGGTCATTAACTTAAGAGTGCAAATGATACAGTTTTTTTTTTAAGTTAATTTGAATAGACGGTCACATAAGTGATAAAGTCCTTTATAAAAGAAAAATGGGTCATTACTCTTCATGTTTAGGTGTTGTTGATTGCACTGATCAATTCTATGTAAATGGTTGAATTAAATTACTCCATATTTTAATATTCTAAATAACTTATGCAATCTTTTAGATGCAAGTTGCAATGGAGAAGATGTTAGATGGAATGCTGATAATATCCTTGATCAGTTAAAGAATAAAGTGAAGAAAACAGGTGACCATCATTTATTCTGACATGTTATAAAATACAATACCTGGAGACTTAAACATATGTGCTAGTTCAATCATATAAAAATCTAAAAAAAACTTTATAATATAAAGTTTACATTCCACCCTAACTTGTATCTAAGAGATGAAACAGATAACTATCAGTTATCAGGCCTATCTGGCAAGTTTGTACTATCCTATCCAGCCTCATAGCTTGGTGAATATCCGGTAAACTACTATCCGTTTCATCTCATATTTGATTTGTACCAAACATTTGACTTAAAGAAAGCTTTTTACTGCACTGATTCAATGTCATGGAAAAGACTCATTCACATCCTCCAATGATCATGATCTTTCAGTGAACAAGTAATAGACATAATACTTAATAGAGGAAACCATAGCAGAGTAGTTTGTAGTGTCCGTCTAACTTGCTACCTATGAGTTAAGGCAAGCACCTAACAGCATGCATTTTATTATCAGGGACATAAAAAAAAGGCGGACGTATTGTCACTAACAAAAAACTGTGTCCACAAAGTCGGCCACCTCTCACGCACAGATAAGTTGGCCATTCCGCGGGAAACGAGACTCTGTTGCAGTTTACCCGCGCTCGACTAATGTGGCGTGCCGCCTGTACGTACAGCGAGGTGGCCAACTTGAGCGACACCGTTTTTTGTTAGTGAGAATACGTCCGCCTTTTTTACGTCCACGCTTATTACGTTATCTCTTTGCAGTTCCTGAAGAGAGTAGCGATAAACCTAAGAAAAAGAGAGGGCGAAAGAAAAAAGGTACTGAGAAAATGGGTAAATTTTTGTGTGATTTTACCTTTTGTCCAGAAAATTTACCATTTAATTGATTTTCTTATTTTCAGTGTATATGGAAGGCGAAATGCCATCTCTCCCAGAAAGCAAGCTGCCCCACCAGTGTGATATTTGTGGCAAGTTCCTTAGCACTAAGAGCAACTTGAAAGCTCATAAGATATGCCATACAGACTTGCGACCCTATAAATGCAGTGTATGTCCAGCGACATTTAGGTAAATGACAATAAATATCGTTGGAAATTCTAAACACTTGGATCATTTGAATTATTAACCGACTAACAATTTTGTGTGTGTTTTTTATATGTAGCATTCATGTGAATTTTTCATACAAAGGAACTTCTCGTGCTGACAGAATTTTGCTTTTGCTGAAAAGAGGTCGCAATAAACTCAGCAATGATTACTCTAATAATAACAAACTCATTAAGATTTGTTGTAACAACCACTGTGCCACTTATGTCAAAACATTTTTTTTGTACTATTGGTGTCAATGCTATATATATAAAATTCCTAACTGACTGACTGATATATCAACGCACAGTCTAAACCACTGGTCCTAGAGACATGAAATTTAGAGGATATATGATTTGTGAAGAGCAGGTATCCACTAAGAATGGGTTTTCCGAAATTCCACCTCTGAGGTGGTAAAATAGGGGATGAAAGTTTGTATGAAAGTCCGTCAGTTTCGAAGTCAGGATCTTCAAATTTTGTGTTTAGGCTGAAGATTGAAAATTAATTTATACGTGTCTCAGCTTTTTTAATAATTCCACCCTCGAAGCGGGATGAAGTTGTTTTGTTTTATTGTTGTAGAAAAATATGTCATTTGTTTCCTGTAGGCCACGCGGGCGAAGCCGTGGGCAGAAGCTAGTAAATTATATTATTTCAGGGCCCACAGTGCACTGTTCCAACATAAAAAGGTCCACACTGGTGAGACTCCATACCATTGCGAGTATTGTCCCAAGCAATTCAGCAGACGGACCGGACTGGTCAACCATATACGGATGCATACTGGTATGATCTTATTAAAACATTTAGATAAGTATTTAACTGAAAACTTTTTGACCTGAAGACGTCAAGAAAACTGATGATAACAAAATCTGGGGATACAGTTTGGTGTTGCAGCTACATATCTGTAAAGGTCCTACCCGGTAAGGCCTGAGCCGAAGTTCGGCCCCAACTGGGGCGCCCTCATTCGTAGTTACCTAATCATAACCCCGGTTGAGAGCTTGCTCGCCGATTTGTCCGCGTAAGAGTGTTAAAGCTAAATTTTGGGCCGGAATCTACTCCTCAATAAAAAAAAAGCTATAGCATGTCTGGTCAATCACATACATTTTATAATTAGTGTAGAATTCACACGTAAAGATGTCGCTACAGACATCGTATGGACGAATTGAAAATTAATTCTTAGTCAAAACGCTATTAAATCACTTTTTATTGAGATTTATTGCAAAGGAATACAATTTGATAATAATAATTTAATTTAATTATTTTTTTTAACTCGTATTTTCAATATTTGCAATTTATTTAATTTTATTTAAATCTTTCGACCTTACATAGATGGCCTTACCGTCGATTATTTTTATTTCTTTTTATCGTCTAGGACCGAAACAATCAAATAATAATAAAATAAATCTAATATTAACCTGTTTCTAATAAGCAGAGACTTCAACGGTAAATAAATAGTCTAAATATTTTGAAATCTACAAAGATTATTTTTAAAAGTACAATGGCCAGTTTCGTACCAATTGTATTTCATTTGTTTTTATGGGCTTAAGTCTGTATCTAGCTAGTGCAGGAAAACGTATAGTGGTTCCATTTATTCAACAAAATATCAAATAAGAACAATTATTAAGTATTTTATGGTCAAAAGGATTAAAGCCATTCGTAAATCACCGACCCTGCTCACAAAATTTATGGAGAATCGGATGAGTAATTTGACCTGTAGTGGAGAACAGCCGGTTATCTGGACATACATACGAAAGCATTTTTGTCCAAGCTGAAACGGAGACTCTTCGCTTGCTCGGTATTCAAGTGATTTTTAAAACATATAGAAGATTAAGAAATTGCTATCTTGACCTATTTTTAATCTTTCCCTAATCAGGGCCGGTAATAGCCTATATAGCGCCGGGTCAGGCCTCTGTCACTTGCCTATATCTACCGCGATAAGCATCTAATGCTCGCTTCGAGCTGGGCTCGACTAAACTGTCGGGGCCGTCACGCGCTTGCGAGCACACTGTACGCAATTGTGTCGGAGCCAAAATCAGAATGCGTGATTATTTGTTTTCTTGTGCGATGTTAACCTAGGAAATATATTTATTTATCAATTATCACTGCACTTTGTTATAATGGAGAACCGTAACACTAATAATTTGAGTTTAACGGCTGTCGCAATAAACAGATTTTATTCAAGTTGTTGGTTTTTAAATTACTGCAAGATTCTGAAGTGTAAGACAGTAAGTACATATATTTTGTTAATTTTACACGGTGTTTTTATCAGTATCCTAATTAATTAGGTGTAGTTGATATAGGTAGGTAACCCTGACGGTCGTAAGGTCATTTCGGTAAATTATAAATACAAAGGCATTGCGTTTTAATGTGCGTGGCGTTAAGGTGTAATTAAGAATTAACTTAGTGCTCTGCAAATATTGTAGGCTATTAAAACTGCGGCAATCCCTCAAGATCAAAAGTGTGCAATTTCTGTACGTTAGTTCTATTATTTATTGTGCCCGGGTGCAAGCAATACCCTGGCGCCCTCAAGTAGGTGCACGAACAAAATGGAATACTAACAGTTATATAATCACCAGAGTGATCGGAAATTCTGCAGTTTCATGCAAGGTCTTTTGGAAATTTCGCAGGGTTCCCAATTAAAAAAAAAACAACTTTCGCTCAAACAAATGCATATGTAATGAAATTAGACGCAAACGGCGCGAGCGGGGCCACAGGCGGGGCGCATGCGCGATGTTCGTCATTTCGCATTCACTACGAACCGTCACAACCAACTTCATACGCATGCAAGGCTTCATTATCTAAAATATCTCATACTGTTGTGCTATATAAACCAACAATAGTTATATCTCATTATGGATAGTTTTTCATAGGTTAGAAAGAGATACACTCGCTGGCAACGAAGCCCGGTTGCAAGCCCACGCGTGCGAGCGAGACGCCTTGACTGACCGTGCGAGGTGGTGCGAGGCGGGTCGTACACAGATAGATATACCGTACCTACCTAGTTTTAAACCGAATGGTGTGTATATAAGGCGCCTCGGGGGTTGATGACATCGAAAAGCAATAATAGCGAAGAGCGCGAACTTTTAAATTGTTCGGAAGTTTATATTCTTGTTCGACAATTATCGGGCAAGCCCGGCTTTTGGGCTTGTATGGACATACCGCCACTGCCTGAGGCGCCTTATATACACACCATTCGGTTTAAAACTACGACTGATACACTACTGACGGATTCATCTACATTCACTGTTAAAAACTACAGTAACATATCTCTCGGCATGCCCTATTCTGAAACCCTAGGCACGCCACTGCATCGAGAGTCAAGGTGAGGCATTGGCAGTGAGCTTAGATGTAGCGAAGGCGTTCGATCGGGTCTGGCACAGGGGTCTTCTAAGGAAGTTACCATCATACGGGCTTCTCGAGGGATTATGCAAATGGGTTGCCAGCTTTCTGTCCAGCAGAAGCATAAGAGCCGTCGTCGACGGTAGCTACTCTAATAGCATGGACATGAATGCCGGCAAGGCTCTGTGCTGTCCCCAACACTGTTCCTTCTGCATAGCAATGAATAGACAGCATATCATTCATTGCTATGCGGACGACAGTACAGGGGACGCTCATTATACGGGCCATGCAAATCGTTCCGAGGTGGAGGAAAGCCGCGAACGGCTGGTGTCTGAAATCGAGAGTACACTAGCTTGTGTCTCCGATTGGGTTCGACTAAACCTAGTCCATTTCAACCCCACCAAGACTCAAGCCTGCGCGTTCACCGCTAAGAAAATCCCATGGTCTGTGGCTCCACAGTTCCAGAACACTTCCTTGAACATCAGTCAAAGCATTGGGATTCTTGGCGTCGACATTTCTAGCGACGTTTTGTTCCGAAGTCACTTGGAAGACAAGATTAAGCTGGCATCCAAAAGCATATTATATTATATTGAATTGTTACACCCTTATTATACGGTCATATGTATAGCTTGAATACCCAACTTACCTATACATATTACGATAAATAATTGAGGATTGATTTTACACTTTTACACTTATACTTTTAACCCATAAAATCTAGCTAACTTGACTATATTTTCAACAATAATTAAATTATTTAATCGTTCCCCAGATACTTTCGCAGTATATTAGCAATCAATATGAAATCGACTCACCAGATAGTGTTGAAGCAATTTGTATACACCACAATTCAGGCACCACTACATGTACATCAGATAGCCACTCGCATGGCACACCCGGCGCCAACTTGTGTCAATGGCCGCTACCAGCATGAACTATACTGCAAGCGTGCCGCCCGCGCCGCCATCTTTCTATTATTCCGTCTAGCACGCGCATGTCACAAACTCGCACAAATACTCTTATTATAGGTAATCAAATAACTTGATTAAACTTTGTTCTTTAGTTCTTTACTTGTTCGAAGTTCTCAAGAACGTGGTCTTTTCAAACTATGTGGAAACAACCCAAGTACGGTTTACATTGCCTCTCTTTATCCCAATTTCTGATAAAAGCGTCAGCGACTGCCAAGCGATACGAACACCATGTTTAAAGTTCTGTGGTATCAGGATTCAGTGGGCGTAGTGCAGGCAATGAAACAACGTAATACTATCGCTTCGAAAAAGTCCCGTATGAGGAGAAGAAGCGACGCAACAAACTCACTCATGGGCCCCGATAGATTTACTGTTACAATATTACAATTAATTACATATTCACTTCACTTCACAATCTTAGACTTTAATTATAATAAGTTACAGAACCGGGTAAAACATCGATCGCACTGAGCTGTGGTATAGCTCGAGAGCTTGTGAAAAAACTAACTCTTACAAATACAAATACCCACACTTTTATAAGCTACTATGGTCAGTGTTGCCACATCACTCAATGTGCCTTCTACCATAATAATATGATCCAGCTAATATGAATAATTATCAAATAAATATCTAACATAAGCATTATTTAAACTTTTTAACTATCAAGCCTTTTAAATTAAAAACTTCAAACAATAAAAAAATGTTTAAATACCATAGAATTGGAAATGTTAGGAAAAAATAAAAAGTGCCCATCGTCCTTTAAAATACTGTTCTATAAAAAGTGACATCTGTTGTCATTTACTGACAAAACTAACATTGATGTAGTGACATACGTGGCAAGACTAGCAAATAGTACCTTTGACTCACCACCGGCGCTGTACTTGCGCGAGTTACGGTGGTAACTTTTGAAGTATGGGCGCTGACCCTCTGTTGTACGTAGTATTTATCTACTCTGAGGCTATAGTAAGGGGCACGAGTGGTGAGCACAGAGTGACACCTGCGCAGTAGTTAATTTTTCGGTCTGTTTGGCGGAATGAAGAAGGGGGGACCGCCGAGCTGCACACGATTGGGTCGTCAGTCGATGCTCGTCGTCTATTGGATTCTTGCGTGTCATTTGGCTACTGTGATTTGGCTAAAAGTATACATGCGCGAGTTTGCCTATCTGTGCTCACCATTCGTGCCTCATACTGTACATATCTATCATCGATAGCTAAAGGATCAAAGAATTCGAAGTTTTTTTTGTTTTTTTTTTTTTTTCAATTTGCGTTCAACGTATTCACGTAAAACACATGGCCATATTCAGACCCAACCAAACACATATTTTTTTTAAATTGTTAGATAATCCAAGCTTTTGTATAGATAGTGGAGGAGTAAAATTATTGTTTGAATTTATTATCTTTATTTATCATAACCTATCATACTTTGTATGGTGAACTGCTCGCTCAAGCTGGCTTCTACGAGTTTTTTTTTTATGACAAAAGGTCGACTAAATTATGCGGCATTAGCAACTTTCCGTCATGCTGACTTTTACAAAGCTTAGAAGGCTCTCAAGTGCATCTGCCGGACACCGGTAGACGATAAGTGACAGATTTTTCACTTGACAATGGTATCCAGCGGTTTGTACAGTATTACCCAACTGATAAGGCGCGTCGTGAATCTTCGTTCGCACAGAAAAGAAAGTATGGCCCCGAAGATTAACGAAAGAATGCTTAAACTTACAATCAACCTTAAATCACTAATATAAGGTTCATAATACAGTGCAGCTGTTAGTTCCGTCTCACTCGCAAGTCACGCCCCTCCGGCACATGGCGGCAGCTGCCGACCAATAGCATTTCCCGCGCATTGAAAATGTATCTTCTGCGCAGGTACATCGGTAAGCCATATCAGTTGGAGACTGGAAAAGAACCCTAGCATAGAGATAATGTTAATCATTTTTGTTTTCCTATTTCAGGTGAGAAGCAATACAGCTGTGACATATGTTTCAAGCACTTTGTGCAAAGTGGTCAACTCTTAACACACATGAAGCGGCACAAAGGTGACAAGACTTTCCTTTGTCAAGAATGCGGGAAAGGTAACTCTTGTAGTATTATTTTCTATATAATTGGTATATGCTAGGCTAGGAATCAGTCGTAACGAATACTTTGCTTTTAGTCATTCATTTCACTTCCAGTAATTGAATCTACAGTGCTGCCGTCGAGACAATGCGTTTCTGACACCTATTAATATTATGGTAATCTCGGAAATGGTAATCCTATTGCGATGGGACTTTCATAGGATGGTTCAGTATTTCCCCTCCCATCTTAATTAGATCAGCCGTTTCCGTGATTAGGCCAAAAGCATTCTCTCGGTGGCCACACTATAGGTCTATTCAATTTACAGTGCAGTTGTATACAATGCATAAGTAATAGAATCCTAACTAATATCATAAATGCGAAACTGAGTTTGTTTGTTACGCCTTCACGCCTCAACTACTCAACGGATCATAATGAAATTTGGCATGCAGATAGCCTATAGTATGGAGAAGGACATAGGCTACTTTTTATCCCGGGAACGCGGGTGAAACCGCGGGGGACAGCTAGTATTAGCATATTGAAATACATGAACACATCTTTCACGCGTATCGGCTTACATGTACAATAGTAAAACGCAACCTCTATCAACCGTGAAGTGACAAGACAAGCTTGAGACGATCAGAGTAAAAGATGCTCAATCGCGTAGTAATTCAGTACATTATCGCCTGCACCCCGTAATATTAGGTAACTAGCTGTCCCGCGTGGTTTCACCCGCATTCCCTAGGGATCTTGTTTTTCCCGGGATAAAAAGTATCATTTGTATTAATCCAAAATATATTCTATCTGTGTGCCTATTTCCATCCAAATCCGTTCAGTCGTTTTTGCGTAACAAAGTAACAAACATCCATACATACAGGTCGGTTAACTAAAGCTGGCACGTTTCAACACATTTACACCGTCTCTCTCGCGCAAAGTCAAGCTTATGAGTATGAAGGAGACAGTTATTGTTTTGCTTTTGCTACTGCTCATAAATATAGAGTGGTCTATTTTTGCATTCGTCCATTAGACTTGACTGATTGCAAACTTATGAGTACTGTGAACGTGCCAGCTTTCGTTAACCGACCTGTACGTGTTTATAATATTAGTAAGGATTAAGATGACAGGTATGAAGCATAGTTGCGAGCTAGTTTGCACTTTATTGCCGCGTTCCAACAGTAGCTATTTGTTCAAATATCTTTGCAGTGATTCTTCTATACGTTGGTACTATTATGTATTCTGTGGCAATGGGTAGATTTATTAAATTGTTTTAAATTTTACAGGTTTCCCGATAAAAGCGGATCTGCAGGTACACCAACGTATTCACAGTGGCGAGAAACCGTACTCTTGTCATCTGTGCACCAAAACCTTTACTACTTCTGGAAACCTCTCCATACACGTTAGAATACATAATAAAGAAGTCAGGTCAGTCTAGCTGAATATTTTAATGTTGAGTATACTGATTGCAATAGGCTTGGTTCGCAGAGTGGTATAACGGAGGTGAGACGGATCATCGGTTTGACTCCTGGGTTGGACAAGGTGCAATGATGTTTTTTTGATGAGAGATTATTACTTATTGGTTATGTGCCCGGGAGACGGGACGGCTTACAACTGATTTTGATTTAAGTTTGATTTGAAACTAAACTAATTTATTCTCACTGTCTCTTTCTAACAAAGAAGATAAAAAAAGGATGTAAGATATGTAGTCCTGTCAAATTAGTCCAATGCTTGATTTCAATATAAGTCGCCATCTATCGCGGTTACGTCTACTCACCCGCAAATGAACACAGCAAAGACTAATTTGACAGCTAGTATGTTCTATCCTTTTTCAATTGTGTTTGTAAGAAGGAGATGTGATGTGACTAAAATTAGTTTAGTGTGATTTACAACAGAATCGGCACAATTAAGTACCTAAGTGTGTTTTTTTTTTTATACTACTAAGTCTGTAAACAAGCATACGGCCCGCCTAGCGGTTACCGTAGACATATGGAAGGTAGCAACACACGAAGCATCGCTCACGCGTTACCGACCTTTCCCCCCTCCCCGATGAGCTATGGCGACTTTACTCACGCGCAGGAACACAACTTTACACAACATAAAGTTATTTGTCTGCGGTATTCTGTAAGGTGGAGGTACTTCCCCAGTCGAGCTGCTCTTTGAGCGAATAAACGCTATGCTCTACCTCTCTTAATAATAATAATCTCTTAATATTACTAAACTTGTGATAATACGCACTCCTCACCATTTTACTATGCCAGTGTAACAAATTATATTCAGTATTACCTCAGAGTAGATAAATACTACGTACAAGTATTACCTACATTTACAGTTAAATATTAAATTATTAATTGCAGGTATAAATGCAAGGAATGTCATCGAGGTTTCGTCACATGCAGCTCCTACAACGTTCATCTAAAGAGGCACAAAGGTCAGCGGGACTACCATTGTGAATGTGGAAAAACATTCTATACCTCATCTGCGTTAAAACAACACAAAATTGTCCATACCGGAGAGAAAAAATACCAATGCAAAATATGTGATAGGAAATTCACACAAACAAGCCATCTTAGCAGACATTTTAAGAGAGACCACGCGAAACCAAACGTTCCTATGCCTTCATCTGACCATTATAAACGGATACTCCACAATAACAGTGAAAGTGTTTTAGGTGTTATAGATAATACCATTCAAAATTTGGCGCCAATCGTTCATGAAGCTGTCAAATGTGAGGGGTCTTAGTGATGTGCAATGTGTTTTATTTTACGGTTTTATCGCTATTGTTTTTTACGGTTTATATTTACCCCTTTATTAAGAAAACTAAGCAACGTTAAATAGTTCAAATTTAGAAGTCTTTATTTATACATCGTTTATGAATCCAAGCGTTAGACATTTTAGGATTGATAAAGAACCTCATTATTACAGTTTTATATGTGATGAAGAACACAATATTTCAAAATATATTGATTGAGTTTTATTGAAACTACAAAAAAAAAGGTCACACACTATTAATTTATATCAAATGGAAAGAAGACTTTGTATTTATTTATTGTTAGAATTAATGTACTGATTGTTGATTGAAGGATTATATTATTACATTTCAGATCAATATGTATTCTTAGTAATAATTATTTCTTTTATTGTAAATAAATATTTTTGATTGAGTTTATATGACATGACTAAATATAGTTTTCTGCTATGTATTTCTCTCGTTTATAATTTATGTCACAAAGAAGTGTTATTTGTTCACTTCAATATTAAGAAGTTACCAATGATGTTCTCACTAATCTCATTTTGGTAGCTATTTTCTGATGTATAGTATATCATACGAAATTACATATTTATTTTGCTATTATGTGTTTTATTGATTCTTAAAATCCCTTGTACGCACGGCTACAGATCAAGCTATACGTTCACAATATAAGCTGACCTTTCATTGTACGGAAATCCTATATAATGAGAGATCAGCTTATACTGGAAATGTATATATAGCTTGATGTGTACCCGTATATACTCTAGCGAGACCCTTTTAAACCGATTTTAAAAAAAATTGAGGATGTTCGACGTGTTAGTTTTTTTATTTACCTATTACCCGGAAACAGCTTATGCGATTTTGATGGTTTATTTAATATTAATCTGACCATGGACTTTGAAGTATCATGGAATTCCTCAACTGAAAAGAGTAGAAACATCGCGATTGAGGCATTTTATTCAATAATGTCGACAATTTATCAATATGAATATCAATGTCAGATTTTCCAAAAAATATTTAAAAAACGTAACCTTGCTGAGTGTCTTGCCTGTTCTCTGTTCATGGCCGACTTTCGAACCGGTGGTAACTTCAGTAACTAATAACAACTACTAACCTTCCTAAATGCCCTACTAGAGCCTACATTGAATTATTAAATAGGTAGCCTTAGTTCGTCTCTATAGCCTACTTGCATGTCAAATTTTATACAAAATGATTGAGCTTTGACTTTGACATACTCATCCTCGGCCAGTGACAAATCCCTCTCCAAACCCTCGCCTCATGTGCCTGCCCTTAAGATCCTAACCCTATTAGGGTTAGGCTACGGGGTTAGGGGAGGTCCAGCCATTATCACACTAGGTAATATCATAATATAGGTATTTAGAATCTAAAGTTGCTGAGGATTCTGTTTCCAACATCATAACTGCGTATCATGCATGACCGAGATGATACACGAGTTAAAATGTGAAGGTTATTTATTAATACTTTTAGTAGAGTTTAATAAAACCGGTACCACTAAGGGCATAATCTCTACACCAATTTTTGCGAAACTAAAACACTATCAAGTAAAACGTTTCGATAATTCAAGTCTTTGAGTCAAACTATATATCGCTATGTGAACAGCGATTTTCGTTTTAATCATAATTTCAGTTGTTTTTAATTATAAATCCACTAGTATAATTTTATCAAAAATAATCTTACTGTATTATTTTGGAAATGTTCTATTGATTTGCATATATATTTTTTTATGTCTGCAAATTGCAATATCAATATCGAAACGTACTTCAAGTGTTGAGTTGACGTATTGTGGTCATAGCATTTATGTTCTAATTTATTTTGTTTTTTCAATTAGTTTTAAGTTAATTTAACTAATGTTTTTAGTAAAGTCGTAGTTTTAGGATGACAATGGAAAGGAGAATAAAGCTGAAAACATTAAATAGTCACATTACTTGCAAGATATGCCGTGGATATTTTATCGACGCCACTACTGTCACTGAATGCCTTCATACGTGTTAGTATTTTTACTCTTTTATTTTATTATTCATGCATTTGAATACAAAATATTATGATCTCAATTACTTCCACAGCTACTTTCCTTTTCCAAATCAAGAAAACCAATTAAACAATAACTTTAATCATGACACCACATTTCTTATATTTCTGTCGCAAAAGGTCAACTAAAACGATAGTTGTCCTCATAAAAGTTATCATAAACATATTTTAGAATCTACACATATAATATTCATGCATTTCACACCATAAGAATTAGCTTTTCTTTGTGGTATAACCTCAAACACAATCTTTTTTTCAGTCTGTAAGAGCTGCCTAGTAAAACATTTAGAAGAGAATAATACATGCCCAACATGCAATATAGTGATACACCAGTCTCACCCACTACAGTATATCAGCTTCGACCGTACAATGCAAGATATTGTTTATAAACTCGTTCCTGATTTGCAGGACAGTGAGTATGCCCAATTTTAATTGAAACTATAATTTATTTTGTACTTATATTCACTGCACTGTGTTCCCAGGATATTAAATAGCCTTAGGTCGTCTCTATAGCCTACTTGCATGTCAAATTTTATACAAAATGATTGTGCCCCTAAGGCATCAGTAAGGAATTATGATATCAGCTTCGATTTTAAAAGGCAGGCATTTAACCACAATAAATACCTTGGTTAATGAGAATTTGGCCTTAAGTGTATACAAAGCCTAGAAGGGAACCAGATCTCAAGTGCAGCTGTTGACACAACTGTATGTTGTTGAGGCATATTTTTAGGGTAGTTGCCAGTCAGATGTGAACATGGCTACCATTAAAGGATAGCTTTCTCATAATTTTTTTGATGAAGAATCAATATCTTGCCTATTTTGAGTCAATCTATTACATCTTACAATAAAGCAGCGGGCTATAGCATAACTTTGGTGGGTATCATAATGAACACCATTCGTGAATTTTATCCAATAACAGCTCATCATGGTCTTTGTTGTACCACATCCTTACGTATAATCCTAACTAATATTATAAATGCGAAAGTGAGTTTGTTTGTTTGTTACGCCTTCACGCCACAACTACTCAACATGAAATTTGGCTTACAGATATTTGAGATACAGATGTCCTTTTCCATACCATAGGCTACTTTTTATCCCGGGAACGCGGGTGAAACCGTGGGGGACAGCTAGTAAAATTATAAATGGAAAGTGAGTTTGTTTGTTTCATTGTTTGTTACGCCTTCACGCCTCAACTACTCAACGGATAATCATGAAATATGGCATGCAGGTAGCCTATGGTATGGAGAAGGACATAGGCTACATTTTATCAAGGGAACGCGGGTGAAACCGCGGGGGACAGGTAGTCATTGTATAAAATGAATTATGATGACCACCAAAGGCCCCGTTGCTTTTTTTTAAATTAGTTATGTGATGTTTAACATTTGTTACTTCCATAGTGTGTAAGGTACTTTAAAAGCAGGTTGGAGAGGAACCAGTTGACTATACTAGTGGTTTTAGCTTTGATTGTTTGAATTAAAAAAAAAAATATCAGTAATCAAAAAATTCAACAATAACTTCCCAGCCAGTCAGGTTGAAGCCTGACTTCTGATGTGGTGTTTACTTATTTACCATATTAATACAGAGAAGTAATAATTATACTAGAAATGCATAAGTTTATTTGTTGATTTGCCTTTCTTTGAGCTACTAATGGATCAACATTTTAGTACAGTAATTTTTCTCCTTAATGAAAATTGTAAGTAAAATCACAAGGGATAGCTAGTTTTAATATCATAAAATCTTTTTAGACTATAAATAAAATTATATGAGAATATACCAATTTTCAGACGAACTGAAACGTGAACGAGACTTTTACCGAGCCCGTGGGCTGCCATGTCCCAAAGATGCCGCACTGGCGGCCGACAAGCCCGGCGCGGGTGACGAGCCCGAGCAACCTGACAACACTGATTGTCACAGGAAAGATGAACAGGTAATCTTGCCTCTGCCTGTGTAAAGTATTTATTCATCTATGGTGCATGTCAATTAACAGTAGTGATGACTGATAGACAATGGTAAAGGCAACCCATCAATGCGATTGAACTGTAGGTGAAGGTAAACATTGTAATAGGCTCGTATAGCATGGTGGTAGAATACTTTATGTAGTCACTTGATTGTGGTGTAGTAGCCAGTCAGACTTCATTACTGGCACATATAAAGTATTTTTATGAGCAATTGGTGACGTGAAGATAATCAAAGTACTGATATTTCAGGTGAATGTATGCCTGGAGTGCATATCGACATCCCTGCGTACACTCAAGCGAAGCTTCATCAGGTGTTCAGCACAGGCGACAATTACGCACCTCAAGAAATTTGTAGCCAAGAAAGTACTCAATGGTATAGAGAAATATAGAGAAGTAAGTAGCAATTCATACTAAATTGTTTTTTTTTTTAGAAATTGCTAAAACAATTGTGCTAATACATTATCAGGGTTTCCCAACAATAAGTGTCAATCGGTAGTCCAGCCAGAGGTAGAGTCTCTTAAGAGTTACTCGAAACACCCCCATGTATTGCAGCGTTTTTTTTTAGTTTTTGAGTTTTGATGAAAATTAGTTTTCCCAATGGAGTACAGCATGGGGTTCTTCAAGAAGGGTGTGAAGAGGTTTCTTCAGGGTCGGCAACGCGCGAATGATACCCCTGGCAGTGGCGTAACAATAGGGTGGCAGGGCTGGCAAAATGCCACGGGCCCCCGACCCAAGAGGGACCCGGCCCAAGAGAGCGCGAGCTCAAAAATATTTTTTTACATTGTACCTGAGTATTTTATTTGATTTGAAAAGTATATTTTTATAAGTTCTGCTTAAAATCCAAAGAGAGACAACTAAAGACCATAATACACTTTCAAGTAAATAAAACCTAAACAAAAAGATGTTGATTCATTTTTAGAGATGTACATGTTACCCGTGACGAGTAATTTTATGTACTTATGTCTGACGATTTTTACTGATAGGGCCCCATCAAAAGAATTTGCCACGGGCCCCAGATGGTATAGTTACGCCATTGACCCCTGTTGTTGCAAGCGTCCATAGGCTACGGTAACCGCTTACCATCAGGCGGGACGAATGCTTGTTTGCCAACTTAGAGGTATAAAAAAAAATGGAATTCATGGATATATAATTATTTCAAGAGTTTTCCTGGCTTATCATTAATAATACCTCAATAACAATATTTATTTACCTTCAACGATTTTATAATATGTATTTTGTTTTCAGATTGATATATTATGTAATGATGAATTACTAGGCAAGGATCACACGCTCAAGTTTGTGTATGTAACACGCTGGAGATTCCGCGACCCGCCACTCAGACTGCAGTACAGACCTAAAATTGATCTGTAAACTAAGATAGTTTTTATATAAACAAATATGAGTCCTAATACTCCGAACCCTTAGGTTGCGTTTCCATTGAGTTTTTGAATGTTTGAATTCAAGCAAATTGTGAAACGCGTCCCACTACGACGTTCTTTACGTTTGATATTGAACTTTATATTTATGTTTATTAAGTGTAATTTTATAACTGTATGCTAGATGTACCATCGTTTTGTGATTTTAAACTTCAAATTACAACGATTCGGGAATAAATAGGGTAATAAGAAGGCATGGGAAAGAGACCTTATGCTAGATTTATGGTTACCAGACCCTGCAAGATTCTATAATTGTATTTGGTTATTATTTAGTCCATTTCTTTTACCCCTTTATTATTTACTGTGAAATATCATTCAAAATTAAATAACATCGTAGATTTTTATAAGAAAGTACCATCCAGCTAAAATCTTATCAAAATTAATGCATTAGATAAATTTAATATCAGCAGTAGGAATATTTTTTTAGATTTTATGTTTAGTTAATTTGTTGATTTTAGTTTTTATTTTGTTACATTTTATAACAAGGGTATTCTAACAATATTTTAAATCCATTCGAATGGATACTAAAGGTCGATGGTTTACGTTCTTAAGAAATAATTAAATGAGTTTAATTTAGTGAATAATAAATAAAATATTTAATTGACATAAGTGAAATATATTGATATAATTGTATGTTGAGAATTTTTATTTATTCATTACCTACTCCCAGTACGTGGTCCGATGTGACACCTGCCCGCCATCTGGTGACAATGCGGGCGGTGGCCGATCTCCCGGGCACTTAGGAAATCGGGCATGCAACTACTTCCCATGTGTTTGAATAGCTCCATGACTTTTTGGCGGGAACTTGCAGAGTGACGTAGCATTTTCATTTTTATTTTCATAAGTTTGTGTATTTTGAGTTTTATTGTGTATTTTTGGTGGTATTTTACCCAATAAAGATCATCCATGTGCACCAGTGAAGTGAAATGAAATGAATTATGTGTATCGTGACTTTTCAAGTTGTCTCAAAATGTCCGTGTAGAGTTTTAGTACAATGACCACCATTGTAGTAAAACATGACTTTTATGGACGGTGACTGACTGAGGGAGGACTATAATGTGAAGTGATTTATTGTGACTGAAAACTATAATATAACTCGACACTGGGAGAAATGAGCCCTAATTTGGGCTTGGTTGCCAAAATTAAAAATAAGAAGAATAGCTCCATATCTGTGAATGCTTAACTACGGATACAGTTCATTATAGGATTTCTTCAAATGTTCACAGTTGTCTATCAGCCACCAACCGAGGACAAATACGAGGGCGTTGTCTGTATCCGGGGGGCGGTAAGATCATGGTAAGGTAGAACGAAAATGACAACCATGGTTATATCATAGAGTGAATAATATACTACGTTTATTATATGTAAGTCGGAAAATAGCCCTGACACCATATAGTCTCAGAGTATATAAATACTAATATAGTCCTAGTCCTACCTCAGAACAAGACAAAGACTACAGTATATACTTAGAGACTAAAGCTAGTCCTACAAACGTAACTGACCCCGGTGGTCAAAAGAGGAACTAACAACGCCATTACGAAATGTTAATAGTCATTGGTCAATAACCCTCCTTCCGGGTCAGTCGGGTAAAAAGAATATAAACAAACACTACGTTCATTGGTTGTTTGCTCCACCAAATGCGATAGCAGCGACTCTCTCACCGGGCCAGATAAGCTTGTGGCATTATATACAAGCTATTTGGAAACAAATATTTTTCAAAAATATCTCCGGCCCAGAGAACTTATTTAAACCACAAATTTAAACCTAGGCCACTACTGAAGCTATCTCTATGCTAGACAGAAATACCTGTCAAATCGTGTACCTACTTCAGATTCGAATCACGTTCGAATTTATCAACAGTTTGACAGGTATTTTGAGCATAGAAGTATCTTAAGAAATCTCTTCATTGGCGACATATTTTGTATCCACTTCGAAATTAAATATGTGATGGTTGCCCTGCCGGAATGGGTAACACGTTCGTATGTGATTTTGTTTTAGTCGATTATAAGTAAGTTTCATAATCTCTCTAAAACTAAAATACCGGTTTTCGTAAATCGAGGAGAACAACACTGGTGGGTGGCAAATGGCATAGATTTTCTGTGAATGTGTGCGTGCGGTGCGTGTTGATTTCATATCAGTGTGTGTGAGTGCTTGAAAAAAATGAAAATGGACGGCTAATAATTTCCCGTTTGGCACGTGAATAAAGATATTTTTTATTTATTTTAAAATAAACAGTTCACCGTCAAACTGGGTGCCAAAACAGTCGAAAGGTTCCTGAACCTTGCGGACGATAATTTCGTCGAGGATGTCAACGACGACCTAAGATGTTTTTTAGCCGACGGAAAAGTTGACAGGTAAACAATTATTATCCTTTATGTTATTGACGGTTTTCGTCGGCTTGGTTGCTTTTCCACGCGTGTTAACTTAGCAATTCTTTACAATAATGTGTTAGCTTAATTGTAGTACATATTTGTTGGTTGTTATTTTCAAGGTTAAAGCCCGCTCGAACGTAGGTCGCAAAACTCGCAAATCAAATCATGCGAAACGAGCGAGATGACACCTTGAACGGTAATAAATATTCATTTGATGCAATTAAAGTATACCTACAAGTCGATGCGGTATTTCCGTGAATGTGTATTTCGTAGCTACGTGCCTGCACGCAGCATTACGAGCGATTTCTTTTTACAGACATCGCAAAATTTTATATAGTATCCCTCGCATCATTAATATTCCATCTAGCGCAGCTTGGGGCCTCTATTTATAAAATCCCGGTTGTGCAGATATAAATAAAAGTCGCGTAAAATGAATAATAAACAGCATGTTCACTCTTATGAAGTAAGATTAGGAAGAAGAGGTTTATTTCACGACAACCCCATTCAAATTTATTTTAGATCCTATGGGATCTTATTTGAAATTAATTTGTATCAAAATGTATGAACAATAATTATTTGTGTCTAAAGTAAGAATTCCTCATAAGTTTCTATAATATCTAAATAGTTTTTATATCTTGTCTTTTGTCAGTTATGGTTACTTCGCTTCTTGACATTTTTTATTACATGGCTAGCTGTCCCCCGCGGTTTCACCCACATTTCCGGGATAAAAAAGTACACTATGTCCTTCTCCATACCATAGGCTATCTGCATGCCAAATTTCATGATGATCCATTGAGTAGTAGAGGCATAACAAACAAACAAACAAACAAACTCACTTTGACATTTATAATATTAGTTAGGGTTAAACCATGGGACTGAAGTTAGTATTTGATATAATAATTTTTTTTTATATATTAATCAAACAAATTATGGTTTCATAATGTAATTTAACAATAAAAGCTTTTGTGATTTTAAATTTGTTCATATTTTGATAATAATATGTGTATGATACACATGTAGAGAATAATATTTTTGATAGTTATACAAGACCTTTGGAACGCTATAGTAGGATAGGACATTAAAGTCTTGCATTTGACTACACCCATTTGCTTTTAAAATAAAACCCTACTGTGGAGTTACCGCAACTTCACAAGAAACCCAGTCCACACCACACCATAACTGACCATATATTGTATTGTCAATGGCAAATGGCATATTTAATAGTGTCTAAATTCCAGTGTGCTGGTGTTCCCACCGGTGAGCAACTACCGGAGGTTCCTTATCCACCGGTGTGTAGAGCAGTTGTCACCGGAGCTGGGCACCTTCTCAATAGGGGTCAGCGACGAGCGACGAACTGTTGTGTGCTTCAGGGAGAAGTTGTTAAGGTTGGTTTTACGTTGAGATTTTAACACTGCAAGTGCCATTTGGTTAATTACATAACAAATTTATAATTTATTTGAACACTACAAATATAAGAAAAGATGCAGAAGTAAATAAAATAACTATGGTTTATATTTAAAACTGATTCATTGGCCCTGATTCTGTTGCTTACAACTAAACTAATTTTAATCTCACCATGTCTCTTTCTAACATAGAACATAAGAAAAGGATGTAAGAAATTAAGTCCTGTCAAATAAGTCTAATGTTTGTTTTCAATATAAATTTAGTCGCCATCTATCGCGGTTACGCCTAAATACACGCAAAATAAGACGGCGAAGATTAATTTGACAGCTTTAAATATGTTCTATCCTTTTTCAATAATGTTCGTAAGAAAGAGATGAGATGTGACCAAAATTAGTTTAGTGCGATTTACAACAGAATCGGCACCATTATGTGTCTATCAAAAAGAAGATTTGCACATTCCCTAACTATAAAATGAGTTCTTATAAACACAGGTGTGTCCGACGACATCCCCTTAGTTTAATAACGAGTATCTAAATGTTAAGTATGTCCTTTTCTTAGCCAGGGCGCATTGTCTATGTTCAGGAATTGATGTGACCAATGTTTGCAGTGATGAGGCTTGTGCGCGACCAGCCATGGGACTGTCGCAGGCTGAACGCGAGGATCTCTCCATATCTAATGCCGGTAAGTTACATTAATATAATATAATTACCTATGTAAAACCAAAATTACAGCATGGGGTTCTTCAAAGGCGTCAATAGGCTACGGTGACCGCTTAACATCAGGTGGGCCGTATGTTTGTTTGCTACGTTAGGAGAAAAAAAAACAATGAACTGTGTTCAAGTTTGGTTTGTGTGTTTGTTACGCTTTTACGCCTAAGCCGCTGAACCGATCGCGATGAAATTTGGCATGTAGATAGCCTATGGTATTGAGAAGGACATAGGCACAGATTACAGAATAAGGGAGATGGAGCGCGCGGAACACGGGAGTGAGGCCAAAAAAGCAAATACAAATCGAAAAACACGTACCTGGTGTTCGCTTTTGAATGTGTATTTGCTTTGTTTAACAAACTTTATGTAACAAAAACACTTCTTTATTAATAAACTGTGGTTAAACAATGCAAATACAAACCGGAAAACGAATACCAGGTATCAGATTTTCAATTTGTATTTGCTTTTTTGGCTTCACTTTCGTGTTCCGCGCGCTCCATCTGCCTTATTCTGTAATCTGTGGACATAGGCTAGTTTTTCCTGGGAACGCGGGTGAAACCGCTGGGGACGGGCTAGTTTAGTAGGATAGTGATTGCTGGCGAGAAAAAACATTCACTATTTTTACCCCGGCGAAGACGGACTAAAGCCGGCTTTTCACTGTTGGATATAATGTATATTACATCTTGAGATATAATATTTTATCGCTCGTCATACATTTTTGTATAATACTTACATCCCAAACTATAAATATTTTTTCGACAAAATGTTATATCCAACAGTGAAAAGCCGGCTTTAGTCCGTCTTCGCCGGGGTAAAAATAGTTACATTATATACTTACTCTTCACAAAGAATACACCCTCCAAATTTCATGTCTCTAGGACCAGCGGTTTAGGCTGTGCGTTGATATATCAGTCAATCAGTCAGTCAGTCAGTCAGGACTTTGAATTTTATATATATAGATTATATCCCATAGTGAAAAGCCGGCTTAAGAATCGGTACGCATCTAGTATATATTTAGTTTATATATTTAATTAAAGATCTGCAGATCATCAGTGCAGGGTAATAAAAATAAAAGTCAGCGATGAACCGGCTAGTGTTAATTCTTCCAATTTACCAATTTTGCGCATAAAGAGGCCCCAATTCCCGTAACTGAGTTACGATTATGCGTCATACATAAGGAAGCCCACACATGACGTTATGTGTACCTGTCATGCAAAGTCGCGTGGCAAAATGGCCAGTTACCGCGTTTTTATGTTATTTTTTGTACCAGACAGACTAGAAGTTGAACATTCCTATATTGTTTCATAAATTCATGTTCATTTGTTATCTATGGAAAGTTACCTTATTGCTTTACTATTTTTGAACTAAATTAACCCTTAAGAGCTATAATGGGTGACAATACACCCGCTCTAAAAAAAAAAAGCTGAATTTGTAATTAATTAAATAATGTAACGATAATGTAATGTAATAACGTAGGAAACAAGTTAAATATTGTTATATGTATATGTGTATATATGGTACCTAATAATTTTAGTTTTTATAAGTTTATATTTTATTTTATTTATTTGCTGTGCCCTAACAGGGTTTCATGTTGTACATTAAATATATTTGTCATCTTCTATCCACATGAATGCAATAAAGTTTTGAATTTGAATTTATTGTATGAAACTTTCGGTAACTTTAAGCAGTTATTGCTATGGCCTCTACCATGACAAATATGACAAAAATTCAAACACGAATCCCTTGAAAAATATACATTTTTAAAGTCTACATATACTAATAGAAAAACAACAATTTTATTACTAATCAAAAAATGTTTGCGGAATTGCCCAGTTTTGTGTAACACTTATTTAAGTCACAAAGCTTACAAACCGAATCGCAGTTTTTGAAAACAGTATCCTGTCCATCTCAATTGTCTCTCGAAAGCCAAAAGTGAATCAAAATTGACAATTCAGTATATCAACTAATAATATTTATTAAAGTGCGTTCAGATTAAAATAACCTGATAAGAAATTTACTTGTATTTTAATTTGGCTAGCTTTCAAATATAATGTGTAAAACTATAAAAACGTTATAACACCATCAGCAAATATGTGAGGTATATAAATATTAAATAGTTTGAAACAGTTACATGAGATATAATTAAAGGTCGTTGTACTACTTTTTAAATTATTTACAGTACTTGTGTTACTTTTAGACATACAACTCTTAATTAACCTTTTTCCAATGATATATTTTAAGAATAGGACCTGTCACAAAACAGGACATATTATTGTTATGACAAAAATTTACATAGGAAGTTGGATCACCAGTAGTAACAAGTTTTTTTTTTCTAAACAAGCTTTTTCATATAATCGAACATCTTAATCATCAGGCCCTCGAACCACTCTTTGTCAAGACGAATCAAACGAGCCCAAACTCGATCTGGTTGCGTCGTTTTATTACAGAGTTCCAATGGCCACTTTCCGGCACCGTGTCATAATAAAATTGCATTGTTATCCGATTTGTATATATCAATACAGATTTGTATATATCAATACAAAATTTCAGCTCAATTGGAAACCGGGAAGTGGGTCAAATTTAACTTGTATGATTTAGTTACAGACACCGAGACTGGTGAAACTAAATAAAAGCTTGTAAAAATGCATGCAAAGCTTCGTCCTTCACAATGCCATAGCACATCAAAAAGTAAACAAAATTACTCGCGAACAAAATACCAATGACATAATCCGTAAATGATGCAAGCTAACGCAATGGCTAAGTGGAATGATCGCGGGGCCGCTGAATGTGGCACGCGGCAAAAGTGAAAGTGGCACGCCTTGTAGCTTTGAGAATCGACACCAGGGAAAAATGAGTCTCGGATACCGGCTTCCCCGGCGAAGGTCGTCTGTCTACGAGCTTGAGCTTTCGGTGAAGACCATCTGAGGAAGCTATAGCACGCTCGTAGGGTAATTGAAGTAAACGCTGGCTGGCAACCATTCTCAAGTAGAAAAATTGTCGCCTGGCAAGTACCGTTATATTCAGGCAGTTCCTGAGAGCCCGTTCCCTGTTAGGGCTTTGTGTGCTTACCGCCTTCGGGCATATCACCACTTATGCATGGATTTCCCCAATAATGGTATTGGACCGTTTGCATACAACGTCTTTAGATCATCGGTACAACTGGTCTTGACATTCCTTTCCGTACGTGATCGCTACTCGATATTCGGTTACTGTTTATCAAATGCTATCGCTAGCTCCCACTTTACAAGACCTGACTAGGTCTATTGGTTTCGCCACATAAATTAGATTTCACTGCAAAGAGTTGCAGATTTACCCGATTAGCCTAAAAACATCCATTCCTGTCAATCCACATTAGCATTTTTTTTTCTACACCATATTCTTCTCAGGAATGGACTTTTAGGCTGATAAAGTCGGCTTGACGGGAGCCAGGCACAAAACCCCCAGCAAATCATGAAAATATAACTTATGTATCGCAGGCCTGTACTATGTTTATTAAAATACTAATCTGATGTTGCTAGTGTAATGCAAACACGTTTATAAGACCGTTGTGCCTTCTTAGGGTTCCGTATTCGAAGGGTGCCAAACGGGACCCTATTACTAAGACTCCGCTGTCCGTACGTTCGTCTATCTATCTGTCAGTGGGCTGTAGCTTATGAACGGTAATAGGTAGAAAGTAGGATTTTCAAAGAATGTGTATTTCTATTGCTACTAACAAAAAATAATAAAAATGAAATAACATTAAAAATTAGGGGGCGCCAATACAAGATAATATATCTTTTTTGGTTTCTTTTTTTTTCATGGCAAAGTTGAGTTAGTTAATGTTGTACGGAGCGGAACCATCCGTGTGCGAGTCCGACTTGGCCGATTTTTTCAATATACGTCTCTTTTAGGATAGAATTAATGATGGCGTTGTTTTAATGATGGATGAATAATAGCAACAGAACAAGATGTTTTTGATATCAATAGGTTGACAAGCAGGCATACGGTAAATGGCCGTTGCCTGGACTTTTGCAAGACCATGGGATTGATAATTAAAGAAGGATCTTAATGAATAATAGCCCTGACCTCGGAGGTTATTTTCCAATTTCGACAGTGCCTACTTATGTCGTGAATCATTTAGCAAGTATTCTATGTATTGTGCGTCGTGTTGCCACTATGAGCTGCAGGCTTTGCTAGAACCTCAGAGTAAACAGAGGCTAGAACAATGTCTTTGTGAGACGACCGATTAGGTAGCCATCGCTTAGGAAATGAAAATATTCTGAAAAGATGAAAAACCAGTGATCCTTCGTGTGAGATCCGAGACAAGGGAAGCTTACTGTGAGCTTCGACTTTTGAATGTGATGCTTTGCATCGCCATGTTCGTTCGTTACACATTCTTTCATTTTGTTCGCGATCTTGAATGTGTGCATATTCATTATTCTGTAACGTGCGTTAACAAGATCATACTGTTGCTTCGACATGGCGACATGAAAACAGATTATACAGTTAAAATTTTAGGGTCGAAGTATATTTGTATAAATTAATGTCATTAAACCCCACACGAATTTAATATAATTTGACATAATCTCTGAATCCATTTCATAACCGAAAACTATTTTAACGTATAGTGAATACTTGCACAAGACATGTTGCGTTGAGCCTTTTCTACACAGAACACGTTTCTGGGTTTATATTTCCCTAATATCTTGCACAAGTAAATGTCATGTTAATATTTTACAATCACTAAAAATATAAATACAATGTTATGTATTGAGGAAAGTAATTTGTCAAGCGCTTGTCGGTAGCAATTATTATTTAATACTGTGTAAGAAATTGTTGTTAGAATAGGAAATAAGTTGTATTCATAAAATGTACACATTAATTGTAAATTGTGTGTAAATTTATCTTCTCTGTGGGGTAATCACGCAAACCTTTGAAAGGCTTAAGAAACAGATACAATACGTCTCAGAGCAAACATAACCCATAGATTATGTTTACTCTGAGCAAAACGTAGAGTAAGGTCCCCTAATACGTTTATGGTTCCGAATATAAAACATAAAACTAAAAATACTGAAACAATACAGTAGTACCCAACTAATATGGCTTACCGATGTACCTGCGTAGAAGATACATTTTCAAAGCGCGGGAAATGCTATATTGGTCGGCAGATGCCGCCATGTGTGCTGAGGGGCGTGACTTGCGAGTGAGACGGAACTAACAGCTGCAGTGTATTATGAACCTTATAGTAGTGATCTAAGGTTGATTGTAAGTTTTAACCATTCTTTCGTTAATCTTCGGGCCATACTTTCTTTTATGTGCGAACGAAGATTCACGACGCGCCTTATCAGTTGGGTACTACTGTACCAGCTCGGCTTATTCCTAAAATCCCCCCTGAGAGAATCCCCCTCAAGGGGGAAAACTGAACTCTAATGTAAAAATTATCCAGAAATCCCCCTTTTCATTTCGACTTATTCCACTTTTCCCCCCTGAGAGAATCTCGCTCAGGGGGGAAAACTGAACCCTTATATAAAAAAGTCTAGAAATCCCCCTTTTCATTTAATTTTATTCCACTTTTCCCCCCTATTACAAACATTAATTTCTACACTCTTTATATAAATAAAAAATGTGATTAGATTACAGATTCTATTAAATGTTATAACAAAAAACGATAATATAAAAAAGGGGTTAATTTTTTCACAGAATTTTGTAATAATTAAATGTGATGAAGAGTAAAAACATCGAGGAACAATCCCTTAGAGTAGTTATACCGAGCAATCCGATTCCGAAACTAGTGAATGATTCGTCACTGATTTTGAACAGTTAAGACCAATCACTGCATCTTGTGTTCTTGACTTGGCCAATCAGAGCGCATTGTCGATTGTGGGAAATTGGCGGAATAGATTGTAAGCCAAATGAACGTCATTGCGCTTCTTTGGGCTAGAATACCGGGAGATACTGGCACAAATTTCCTGGTCATTTGTACCAGTATGGCCATCCTTTAGGGGTCTAATTACGTAATGACGAAAAGAAAATGATGGTCATACTCACCGGCGGCCCAATCGCGTGGGCGTTAATCGCACCTTTACGGTGGTATGGCGGCAATTTTGAATCGTCGGAAAAGGGGCATGGTGATTTTCATGAATGACTACTCGACGATGGATGATTAGCTATGCAAAAATTTGCCTGGTACAAATAATATAATAATAATACTTTATTCAAACCAACTTAATAACTAGCTTAAGTCTACAACATTCAATTTTAATACGCGCAACCGCCTATTTCTTTTTCTTCGACTATCGGAAAATACATAAATGTTGTGGAACAAATCGTTCGAAACTCGTAATTTATCCTACACGTCCTTTTAACGCCCACGCGGTTGGGCCGACGGTACCAGCGCTATGACCATCATTTTCCTTTTCGTCATTACGTAATTAGACCCCTGAAGGCTCGCCATACTGGTACAAATGATAGGAAAATTTGTTCCAGTATCTCCCGGTCTACTAGCGGAGCTCCTGTTTTGTTTTTTTTATACCACTTAGGTGGGAAACAAGCTTGTGGCCCACCTGATGGTAAGCGGTTACCGTAGCCTATACGCTTGCAACACCAGGGGTATCACTCGCCCGACCCTAAATGCTGTGCTTCAATGGTCAATATTATTCCCAAACTCGTTCGCTCTCTCCCACAATTAGGTCCACGGTAAATATTTTGGCAACCAGTACCGGCAACCAAATAGGCGCTGGTAGCAGAGGCACTATCTCAACTTTAATTACCTCAAGGGGGATTTGTGGACATTGTTTTTTTTCGATTCCAGTTTTCCCCCCTAAGGGGGATTATTAGGGGGGAATTCTGGACAGAATTTTTTTAGATTCCACTTTTCCCCCTTACGGTGAAATTTCAGGGGGGAATTGTGGAAAATTATTTTTTCGAGTCCAGTTTTCCCCCCTAAGGGGGATTATCAGGGGGGAATTATAGACTTTTTTTTATAGATACCACTTTTCCCCCTTAGGGGGGATTTTCAAGGGGGATTTTAGGAATAAGCCATTATAACGAGTACAGCATCCACCTATAGTCATGTATCTATTCCGCAGTTCCGTACCAGATACAAGTCCATTACATAGTCGCTACTTGCAAGCCCTTTCTACACATTGCGGCCACATAAACTAAACATGGTCTAGGGACGAAGATAGAACTAAGCGGGTACTGTTTTTGTCTGTATCTCTTCAGTAGCAGAGCAGAGCTGGTGGCTTATTCCTAAAATCCCCCTTGAAAATCCCCCCTAAGGGGGAAAAGTGGAATCTATAAAAAAAAGTCTATAATTCCCCCCTGATAATCCCCCTTAGGGGGGAAAACTGGACTCGAAAAAATAATTTTCCACAATTCCCCCCTGAAATTTCACCGTAAGGGGGAAAAGTGGAATCTAAAAAAATTCTGTCCAGAATTCCCCCCTAATAATCCCCCTTAGGGGGGAAAACTGGAATCGAAAAAAAACAATGTCCACAAATCCCCCTTGAGGTAATTAAAGTTGAGATAGTGCCTCTGCTACCAGCGCCTATTTGGTTGCCGGTACTGGTTGCCAAAATATTTACCGTGGACCTAATTGTGGGAGAGAGCGAACGAGTTTGGGAATAATATTGACCATTGAAGCACAGCATTTAGGGTCGGGCGAGTGATACCCCTGGTGTTGCAAGCGTATAGGCTACGGTAACCGCTTACCATCAGGTGGGCCACAAGCTTGTTTCCCACCTAAGTGGTATAAAAAAAACAAAACAGGAGCTCCGCTAGTAGACCGGGAGATACTGGAACAAATTTTCCTATCATTTGTACCAGTATGGCGAGCCTTCAGGGGTCTAATTACGTAATGACGAAAAGGAAAATGATGGTCATAGCGCTGGTACCGTCGGCCCAACCGCGTGGGCGTTAAAAGGACGTGTAGGATAAATTACGAGTTTCGAACGATTTGTTCCACAACATTTATGTATTTTCCGATAGTCGAAGAAAAAGAAATAGGCGGTTGCGCGTATTAAAATTGAATGTTGTAGACTTAAGCTAGTTATTAAGTTGGTTTGAATAAAGTATTATTATTATATTATTTGTACCAGGCAAATTTTTGCATAGCTAATCATCCATCGTCGAGTAGTCATTCATGAAAATCACCATGCCCCTTTTCCGACGATTCAAAATTGCCGCCATACCACCGTAAAGGTGCGATTAACGCCCACGCGATTGGGCCGCCGGTGAGTATGACCATCATTTTCTTTTCGTCATTACGTAATTAGACCCCTAAAGGATGGCCATACTGGTACAAATGACCAGGAAATTTGTGCCAGTATCTCCCGGTATTCTAGCCCAAAGAAGCGCAATGACGTTCATTTGGCTTACAATCTATTCCGCCAATTTCCCACAATCGACAATGCGCTCTGATTGGCCAAGTCAAGAACACAAGATGCAGTGATTGGTCTTAACTGTTCAAAATCAGTGACGAATCATTCACTAGTTTCGGAATCGGATTGCTCGGTATAACTACTCTAAGGGATTGTTCCTCGATGTTTTTACTCTTCATCACATTTAATTATTACAAAATTCTGTGAAAAAATTAACCCCTTTTTTATATTATCGTTTTTTGTTATAACATTTAATAGAATCTGTAATCTAATCACATTTTTTATTTATATAAAGAGTGTAGAAATTAATGTTTGTAATAGGGGGGAAAAGTGGAATAAAATTAAATGAAAAGGGGGATTTCTAGACTTTTTTATATAAGGGTTCAGTTTTCCCCCCTGAGCGAGATTCTCTCAGGGGGGAAAAGTGGAATAAGTCGAAATGAAAAGGGGGATTTCTGGATAATTTTTACATTAGAGTTCAGTTTTCCCCCTTGAGGGGGATTCTCTCAGGGGGGATTTTAGGAATAAGCCGTTATAATGTACAAAGTTTTCCTGATAGACTTACAGTACGGTTTGTGGCACTTTCTTTTGCTATATACGGGGTGGATACGACAATACGACATTAAATGAAACCACGTAAAGTACTCATGTATACGATCAACTTATACTATTGGACCAACTTATAAAATCAAGGCCAAGTGAAGTGAAGTGAGTTACGAGAACTCAAAAATATATTCGTAACGTCAAAATACTCACCTGTCGTGGTTCATCTCACTTCCGTCATCACTCAGTGGCGCTAGTGTCGAACTCACTCATTTTAAGAATATGAAACTTTAATCTCATCGCGGATTCAGAAGTGATATGTCAAATTAACGTTACAGAATAGCACTGCAGATCCCAACGTTTCAAATTGCTATTGCTACACAGAGCACTACCTGCTTATCGCAAGTTCGCAACAATGTTTAATACATAAGGTAGTAAACGAATAGTTACTCCGTAATCCATCTAATGCAATAGCAAAACACAAAAACGTGATTGTATATAGCTTGTAATCGCTCGCTGTGCCATGGGAACAACGCTCACTGCATTGATGTAATACTGATGGCCGCATTTATCATACGTTTTGTCGGATAGTCCTGAATTCCGATATAGCTAAAAGATTGGAATTTCTTGTGTTGTTAATATAATTTCGTATGTGTTTCTTTGAAATTTTTTCTTAACTTGACATTGAAAAACATTTCTCAGTCTCACAAATTTCATGCTCATGAGGATGATGGGAAAATGGCACGGAATACGGGGTTAGACAGTGTGATTGCTTTTTAACCTGTACACAAATGAGCTATTTGTTGTACAATTTGTTGCACTCAGCACCAAACCTATTGGTTTCAGTATTGATGACCTAGTAAACAATAAAGGATCATGGCGAGATTTGTACAAAAAAAATAAGATTTTTAGAGACGTTACAATGAAGTTATAATTGATCCTTGGTGCCTAAGGAACAACTTGAGCCATTTAAAATATTTTTAGAACCCCGGGATTAAAATTCGAATTTCTATGGCATGCCGGCGAATCGCGACTATTCGCGACCAAAACCGTTATGTTGTTGTTTTGTTTTGCGGGGTTTATAAAATATTTCATGTATATTAATATGTTGCTGGTAATGTGATCTCAACATTGGAAGTGATTCAAACCCCTCTAAAATGTTTTAATTTTTTGTACAAATCAATGTATGGATTTCGCCATGATTCTTTGACACCCCTATGTGCGTTTTAATCGCAAATAATTTCCATATAATTGATGACTTAAGTTGTTATTATTATAAACATTGCTTTTAGGAAAAAATTAAAAGAATAAATTAAAAGAATATTATTATTATTTTCCCCGCCCTGCAACCGTAACATATGATAGCACATAGAAATACTGATATAAGAAATTCATGAAATTCATTTGCACATAGGCAGAATATACATATAATTAACCCCGATAATGTAAATCGTACTTTGACCGTCTAAACTAATTAAAGCTATAATATATACATACAGCTGTCCCAGAACGCACAACTAGTTTTGGATACACGATATTTTGTAACTGATAAGAAAATATAGTGTTGTGATATTTTTAACATAATTGTGAAACGATGGGTGTGTCTGAGCCTGCAAAACGTGTTATCAATCTGATATCTTTTGCGGAATAAACAAAACTGGTCAATATGATTTGTTTTTATTTTATAAATATTGGGTAACAAAATAAAAACTACTTGATATGTTTTACAGTTTTTTTTTACTCAATAGTTTTTTTTTTAATAAAAATAATTATTTTCCATTTATTATTATTGTGTATTGTACAAATATAAAGTGAAGGGAACACTAATAAAAACTCAGTCCTAAGTTAGTAGTTAAAACATGGTGACTTTATGTAACTTTGTTCGCAGACTCGACGGTGGGAGGTTGCAAGTCGCAGGCGCAGCGTCGCGCGCAGCCTCAGGAAAAGATCAGGTCGGTATCAAAACACTTCCTACCTCATTTGATGATTGCACTCCGACTCGGACGGTCGACATAACACTTTATCTTATCACATGTGATTAACTGTGTATGTGTAGTGTGATTTGTGCTATCGCAATAGAGTTGAAATTGCGTTGTGATTTGTGTGTTTAAGGGCCGTATGTCGGCCTTGGTGCGTTCTGAAGGTGATTGTTTGTAAGTGACGTTTGTTGGATATATTTCTTTGTTTTATAAGGTTTCAATTAAGTATGTTAAACACAAAGAGCAATTTTTGATTCAGTCTAGAGAGTTATGTAATTAATTCAATAAAAGGGTTCTGTATAATGTATCCACGTAAACAGGAAATGGGACAAATACATGTATGTCGCTATCATTAAAGAAAACATTTAGTAAAAACTGCAACATCTTTACAAACTACCAACTATAGGAGTAATATAGGTTAGCTATTATGTAGATGACCCTTTACGATCAATAAGGATGTCTGATATGGTATTAGTCGGGTGAGGCGTTATACGACAAACTTAAACAACAAACAAATGTACTCAAGCACCTAATTACAACATGGTTGCGTAATCTAGTAGGCTAATCATATGAATGACACATTTTATTGTACCTTGTAATATATTTTTTTATGGTTTAAAATATATTCAAGATACCAACATAATATAAATCAAGTTGAAGAATATGTGTTCATTGACACAACAATTGTTTAACAACGTAGGGTCCTAGAAAACATTATTGTTAATTTATCAATACAGTTGTTAAATATACATGGATAATAAAGTCACACGAGGAAAATGTATACAAGTGTATACAAATGTGTATTGTGTATATATATAAATGTATTCAACTGTTTAAATAATACGTTATTCTGACGTAAGTAAAAAAAATACTTCCCACACTATTAATGTAATGATCTCGTAATGGGAAACGATCAGCTTATTATAAGAAATGTAAATACATAGGTACTTTTGGTTTGAATTTTTGTAAGTGTTACAATCCTATAAAAAAAAATAGCGTACCAAGATTCATTGCAAGTTTAGCATCGAGGAACAATCCCTTTAGAGTAGTAATACCGAGCAATCAGATTCCGAAACTAGTCAGTGATTTGTCACTGATTTTGAACACTTCTTCTTCTTCTTGACTTGACCAATCAGAGCGCATGTGTCCTTGAATTAGCCAATCAGGGCGCATTGTCGATGGTGGGAAATCGGCAATAGATTTCACGCAAAATTAACGTCATTACGCTTCTTTGGGTTAGTTGTTCGATGTTCTCACAAAAGCAACCTTCAAGATAGTGCATTAGTGTAAACAAATATAGCCGAAATTGTCGGATTGTCCAAAATATATTGGAAATGTATTTTTGCTGGTTCTTCCCAGTTGAAGGACGACTTCCGAACCGGTAACTTCAGTAGCTTTGACCTTCAAAAGTGCCCTACTAGGGTTTAAACTGAATAATGGTTTTGACCACGCTTTGATTGCTTTGTTTTTCTTCTCAGCAAATGCAACCTTACGAACCGGTATTAGAGTATTAGAGTCAGACTTTTCATAAGTGCCTGCGAAGGTCTATTTGAATAAATGATTTTGAATTTTGACAAAGTATATTTCGACAGTTCTCTTACCCGTGATTCTTTCAGTACTGTATACAGTTCGAATTAGTTTCGTCACATTCCTATTTGTCAGTATATGCGTAATTATTTTGATTTATGTGAAGTAGATTTATCTTGAGGTGTTCCTTTTAAGTATGTTGGTATGCTGATTTCTGAATCAATAAAGAATGCTAGTTGACCTAAGATCTCGACGTGACATTTCCTTATTTGTTATTCTTAACCCGACCCTCTGTGCCCTTTCTTATTCACGCTGTGGTTTGCAATCACTTTCATAATAAATATCAGTTGAATTTGCCAAGGAAGATACAATCTCTTGAACAAGGTTGTACAGTCTCTGCTTGCTTAGATTAAGTTAAAGGTTATGTTAGTTATTATTTATTATATCACTTATGTTTAAGGAAACCTACGTACGAGTATAAACTATTGCCTTTTTAACAGACTTAAAAAGGAGATTCTTTGTTATGTGTTCCCCGAATACTCGAGAACGGCCGTACCTATTTGGATAATTATCTTTTGTTTGTAAGGGCATACCACTCAGGTGGTTCCACCGTCATCAGATCAGAATCTGATGTTGGGATCCTGGAGAAATCGAGGGAACTCTTCAAATATTATAGGCAAACTTATAGCGATTTGGGTATTTCTTTATAGTATCTCGTGAATTTTCTATCGGAAAGCCTTATTTGGTAAAGTGGAACTGATGATGAAGACCACAGATGGCCACCTAAACTACTCAATAATTAGTATTTCACTATTGGCGATTCAATTATTAAAATTGGGTTTTTAAACAATTTACGCTCGTCACAATGCATATGGTGAAGTTGAGATGATGGTGAAGTAGGAGAGCTCCTCACCAATTAACGTCCCTGCATAGGGAAAACAATATTTTGTAAAAGCTTCAATAACATACCTCTTATACTTTAGATTTTATTGATATCTAAAAAAACCCCCGATTTTGTCGGGTGTGTAGAGTTATAAGCTTGGCTCTACATGAGATCTGATAACTTTTTGACAGTGTGAGCAATATGGTCTCGTCTTGGCAACATTTTACATGAAAATGTTTTTGGTGGTATACCTATTGACTAATAAGGGGTAATTTATGCTTCTTTCTGCAAGACATGAGAAAGAACGACATTGAGACGTTGTCGCCCCCAAAATCTGCCGCCCTAAGTCTACTCGGCCTGCTGGTAAATACGCCACAGATTTCATTTCATATTTATGTCGCACCCATATTAGGTTATCTTTAGGGTTACTGTATACCGGGTGTTTTCGCCGACATTACCGAAGCTCACATATTACCCAAATAAATACGTTTTTTTTTATATGGAGCCATGCTTGGGAAGTTACGGGTTTCGGAGATATTGAGGTTCAAAGTTGCATTTATATTTTTTTTTGTATAGGCACATGTGCTATTTATCATGTTACTGATATTTTGTCCAAAGTTACCTTATTATTATTTCATACATTTCATTATAAACACGGTTATTCCCACACGCTCACTCCAATTTGTAAAAAAAAAAAGAAACGTCAATATTTTCAATGAAAAGTTACTTTGATTGGTGTCTAATATGCTTTCGTTACGGTTATGTCGGGGATTTTTTATACCCTGTATTTAAAGCCTTTTGAATTTAAAGACCTAAATAAGGGGCAAAATTTGTCTGCGCCCCTGGCGGCTGAAACTGAAACCCACGCTACGCCACTGATGAAGTTGATTAATTCATGAATGGTTATTCTTTATCTACTCTTAAAGTCATCAATCATCTGTCGTCTCAAACTTTAAGCCTCAAGCATCCCTTTAAGGTGCAGCGCAGACGTCAGACTATCCGTGCCGCACTTTTTAGTATGTGAAAATAGAACCTTTGCGGGCGTGTATGCGCGAAGCAGGATAATATGACGTCATGGATCTCGGCGTGTGAACTGCATTATGTAGTGGTTCGCTACAGATGTACCCTAATCTCTAATTCTTCTTCTTTTTCTGTTTTAAAAGTACAAAATAATATATCGCAATCCCTAAGCTGGATTTCCATAGCATGTTGTATGTCCCTAGCTAGAGTTCCGTGACGGACTTTTTTGTGTGCCCCAGACTCCTTAGCACAAAAAATCTGTCGTCTGTACTGCACCTTAAACTGACAACTTATAAGCCTTTGCTCATTAAACAACATTTGCATTAATAATCTTGTTGCACTGCTTCTAAATCTTATTCTCCTAGTATTTTATCTTCCTATTGTTCTAAAGAATCTCTTTCAAACGCCTATAAGCTGCTGACGTTAATCTTTCAATTTATATTTAGCTATGTTACCAAACAATACTTGACATCTGCCCCTTCACTTCATTGAAGTTAAATGTTGCAATGTGTGATATAACTTGATACTATAGACCAAACACACAAATAAAATAATATACTTACCTTTTGAATTAGTGACAATCACGAACATTATGTTTTACGACGGTGCTATTGCCGTTTTCGTGTCATATGCTTTTGTCTCACGCACGCTTCTATAATGCTAAAAAATACATTTCTATACTGAAAGAAATTGGTCTAAGGTTTGTCTTCTATATTTTAATAATTGGTGACTTTTGTCATGTGATGAGATTAATAAATAATATTTTGTATTTTTAACTGACTTCAAAAAAAGGAGGAGGTTCTAATTTTTTTTTTTGAAGATTTGCAAAATTCTTTTTTAGGGTACACCTCCCGTTTGGTCCTATTTTTTTTTTTTTTTTATATACCACTTAGGTGGCAAATAAGCATACGGCCCGCCTGATGGTAAGCGGTTACCGTAGCCTATGGACGCTTGCAACACCAGGGGTATCACGCGCGCGTTGCCGACCCAGCAAAAATCTCTTGACACTAGGGCATGTAATATCGGAATGTTTTTCAATTCCGATATTGATTTCCGATATTGGATCTCAATATCGGAATTCCGATATTAATATCGGAATTAGACATTTTTATTAAAAATTGCACATATTCTTTATAAATAGCACATATTCCTTATAAACTTCACATAATTATCTATCTATACTAACATTATAAAGGGGAAGAGATTTTGTTTGGTTAAACTGGCTAATCTGTGGAACTGCCGGTCAGATTCGTTTTTTTTTCCACTTATAGGAAGCTACATTCTCCCCGAGTATTATAGGCTACTTTTGATCCCGAGAACACGGGTGAAACCTCGGGGACAACTAGTTCGTTATAAAGTTGGATTGAAAACATCTTCTGCTCAGTCGAGCACTCCTGTCAAAGTGGTCGTGGTTGCAATAGATAGTGTACATGGTGGTGATCTTCAATGTTCTCCTTGACTTGGGTTACAGCTTTCGTAGCGTTGCGAGTACACTCTCCCACCCTGGACAATAAGACTCTTCATTCAAATAACTTCAAAATTCGAAGCTGCATAGTCGATGAAAGACTATCTGTTATTCTAAGCTCCTGCAGGATTGAGTTATTGGTGTGAAAATCGTCAACGGAATTTTCAAGAAGCGTCCTCAGCACCACATCTCCAGTGCGTCAATTTTCCGGCGATCTTGTAGGCTTAAGGACCAAGCTTCAGCTCCTTAGAGAAAGATCGGAAAGACCAGGCATCTCATAAGTCGAATCTTTGTTTTCCTGGTTATCCTACTGTCTTTCCAAATCTTCCTACTGCTGATCTTGTCATTGCGCATGGTCTTCTGATCTCATCTTCACAGTTTCCTATGTTGGAAATGGTAGAGCCGAGGTAGATGTATCTTGTTCGCAATACGTCCATTCTATTAAGTTAGGCCCGGTCTATTATTAACATTTTCATCTAGTGTGTTGATTGCAAGTCCGAATTGGAGATTAGTGGTTTCATAATGAGCCAAGAGATCCTCCATGCTATTATTGGAAAATCTCCTCGGCTATTAGTGAAAAAAAACGAATCCGACTGGTAGTTCCATAGATAAATGCATTAAAACAAACGAACAAAAAATCTTCAGTTTCATTATATTAAAACTAGCTGTCCCCCGCGGTTTCACCGTTTAAACAAACAAAAAACCATTTATTATATAAGCATCATCATATCAGCCCATGGATGTCCACTGCTGAACATAGGCCTCCCCCATTGATTTCCAATTCGAACGGTTCTGGGCCGCTTGCATCCAGCGGCGCCCAGCGGTCGCCACTCGAGAACCTTCCTTCCCCATCGGTTATCGGCTCTTCGAGCGATGTGGCCTGCCCATTGCCACTTCAGCTTACTAACTCTACGAGCTATGTCCGTCGTTTTTGTTCTCCTATGAATGTCCTCATTTCGGACCCTGTCACGTAGAGAAATTCCGAACATAGCTCGTTCCATAGCTCGCTGAGTGACTCTTAGCTTATTTATGCGGCCAGCAGTGAAAGACCACGTCTCTGTCCCGTATGTCATCACTGGTAACACGCACTGATTGAAGACCTTTGTCTTCAGACTCTTGAGGTAGATTGGACGTGAAGATATGGCGCAGCTTCCCGAACGCTGCCCAGCCTAGTTGGATTCTTCGATTGACCTCTTTGTCGAAGTTGGACCTACGTAATTGGACAATTTGTCCTAGGTAAACATACTCGTCTACAACTTCGAGAACAGTGCTCCCAACAATTACCGGCATTGGCGGAATATGAACATTAGATATAATTTTTGTCTTGTCCATATTAATTTTTAGGCCTACCTGTTGGGAAACTCTGTTGAGGTCATTGAGCAGGATGTTCAAAGCTTCCAGCGATTCCGTCATTATGACTATATCGTCGGCAAATCGAAGGTGAGTGATATGTTCGCCATTGATGTCGATGGCTTCCAGTCCAAGAGCTTGAATACATCCTCCATTACAGTGGTGAAGAGTTTCGGGGAAATTACGTCACCCTGTCTTACACCCTTCTGCAACTGGATTGGTACCGTACTCTCGTCCTGGACTCGGATTGACATGGTGGCTTTGCTGTACAAACACTTCAACACTTCGATATAGCGATAGTCAATTTGGCATCGCTGTAGACTCTGTAACACCGCCCAAGTCTCGACTGAATAAAGGCTTTCTCATAGTCCACATACGCGAGGCATAATGGCCGATTATACTCCTCAGTCTTCTGTATAATCTGGCGGAGTGTATGTATGTGGTCTATGGTACTAAAGCCTTTACGGAAACCGGCTTGTTCGGGAGGCTGTCGTTAAACTTACGTGCTCGCTTGCAACACTGGTCGACAAAATTGATGTACGATACGTTAATTTTATAGCTCTAGGTGACAATACCTTGTGGCGCGCTTAAAAGCTTTTTTAAAACCTCAAATAGAAAAAATATCCGATTCCGATATAACGATATTGGATCACTCAATTCCGATATTGTAATATCGGAAAAAACGGTCCGAGATTCCGATATTACGAGATTCCGAGATTCCGAGATTCATGCCCTACTTGACACCCATCTATTGTCATCAGATCAGGATTTGATTATTTCTTAGTGTACTTTGAAGTCGGTTTAAGTTTTTTGTAAAACACTTCAATTATATACAAAAAAAAATATTATAAGATGGGATTGAGTTTAATCACAGGTGGTGATGTGGCCGAGGGTGGGAAGCATATAAAGCCTGTAAGAAGTATTGAACTTCATTTTGAGAAAAGATGACTATAATTTTTCAATTTCTGGAAAGCTAATCTACCTATTGTGAGTGATTGAGATTATATTAAAAACTACCTGAACTCCGCGGTTTCAGCCGCGCATGGTAAAGAATCATGGCGAGATTTGTACAAAAAAATAAAGATTTTTAGAGACTTTAGAATGACGTTATAATTGATCCTTGGTGCCTAAGGAATAACTTGAGCCATTTAAAATATTTTTAGAACCCCGGGATAAAAATGCGAATTTGTATGGCATGCCGGCGAATCGCGACTATTCGCTATCGAAACCGTTATGTAGTTGTTATGTTTTGCGGGGTTTATAAAATATTTCATGTATTTTAACATATTGCTGGTAATGTAATCTCAACATTGAAAGTGATTCAAAACCCTCTAAAGGATTATTATTATTTTTTTGTACAAATCAATGTATGGATCTCGCCATGATTCTTTTTGTTCTGAAATAAAAGTAGTTTAAGTTACTCCTTATAACATCAGCTATCTGCGTCACGTCGAAATTGGTTCAGTCGTTTCGGAGATTAGCCGTATCAAATAAACAAACTGTTTTTGTATAAATATGTACTTTCATATGCATTTTTAGTAAAAAGCTGTTATTTTGAAACAGACACTGCAATTTTATTTATTTGTTTAGTACGAGAACCTTGTGAAAAAGAACATTGGTTTATAGAAAAATATAGCCTTCTTTCCCACACTTGCATGTTAATATAATTGTAGTAATTCATCAATTGCATATTAGAGAGTTGTGTAGGTTTCTATTTATTGTTGTAAGAATAATAAATTGCTTTTGCCGTAAAACTGTCGACATGACATTCTCTACATAAATCACGTCACTAAACTGTTTGAATCCCTTACATTATACTGTCACAAATAATCTAAATATTTGTTTACTACTTTTGCAGTAATTCATATAGTGAGTATCCTTCAATAGGGACTATAAAGAAGTATCATTTTTTTGTACGACGAAGTCGGTAAACAAGCATACGGCCCGCCTGATGGTAAGCGGTTACTTAAGCCATATGGACGCTTGCGCTTGCGCGAAACACACGAGGCATCACTCACGCGTTACCCATTCTTCCCCTCTACCGACCAAGAAAAACGTAGCTTAACTTCGCCGATCGATTAAGAACGGCTATTCATGCTACACCACGAGCACTTCAAAGACATACATAGTTCCAAAAATAGAATAGCTTTACTCGTCCACATTGAAAACATTTCACAATAATGAGCCATCAAGTACCGATGCTGCAATATGACCAGTCTAGACGTGACTATAGATCAACAATATCAACGGCCAATTACACAAACTAGTCGCGAGTCGGTGCACGCGGCGCCGAAAACATCGAAAGTGTGCCACGAGAGGGGGGCAGAATGTTGGACAGTCGCTTGGCCTTGCCCCACTTGCAGTGTTACGCGACACGGTAATAGCTCTTGATGCTTTTGGTAACTGCTATGGGGTGATTGGCCATGTTGTATTGTGTACGGCGGCCTTTACGTTTCGAAAAGACAATTTGTCACAGGCTATTGTAAACCATTTCACACGTTAAAGTGTTTAATTTTATGACATTGGATTTAAGAATGACCTTTGTATGACTAATGACTGCTACTCGTTATGTTCAGGCCCGTCTCTAGCCCATGCAGCGCCCCATTGCAATCAATACCCTGGCGCCCCCTAGTAGGCGGGTGAACAAAATGGTATACTTACCTAAAATATTTTTATATTTTACCGCAATAGTTATTAAAGGACTAAATTATTTAAAAGGAGCTACGCGCCTTGTAACCCCCACCCGGCGTCGCCCATAATACGGGCGCTGGGACGCAGGGTCATTCAGAGCGACGCATGCTTCTTATATGCTGAAGATTACATATCGCAATGCCTTTCAACTTTTAACTGTATTGTGTTGTAGTTTAAACTTGAGCTTTGTAACAAAATAATTTTGGTAAAACTTTGCAATGATATGGTGTTTTTGTTGGATGGGAAAACGATTAGTTGTTATTAAAACAATATTCAAGATATTATCCTAATTGAGAATATCAATTGTTAACAGATCTGGTTCAGCAAAACCTCGGCGTCCAGATCGCGCTGTCTACGTGCCGAGAGCTCTGCGGACTGCCGACAACAACACTCCAGAAGAAGGCAAACCAGAGACCAACCACAGGCGGACCAGCCAAAGCGCAGAAGGAGTTAAGTGCCCCAAGTCCCCAGCCCCAAGAGACAAGTCCGCACATGGCACCCCACGACGATCCATAGACAAGAACTTCTGCAACGTATACACACCGCCGCACCTCAGGAATCAAAGATCTCACACAGCCCCCAGCATAGAACAAGCCGCACCGAGCGATACAAACGAATCCGTGCCTTCAGGCTTCCAAGTGCCAAATAGTGATAGTGCAATATCGTTTAGTGATAATAGTTATAACGAAGTAGAAGTAGGCGAGAATTTTTATATAGGAGATTATTTCGCTAACGGACAACTGGGCTTTTACAGCCCCGATTACTATAGTGAGTACGCGGACAACGGTCGTGACTACACGGCGGACAGCAGCGACTGGAGGTCCAATGAGTCCGACGAAAATATGGCCGTGAACGAAACGAATCAGAGCAATATTATTGATAACGATTATTTATACAATAAAGACGAGGATTTCGAGAAGAATGAGTTGAAACGGGCGTCGCAGGAGATCAATAGGAGTAGCAAGCGGATAATCAAACAGAGCTTCCATTCTGACGTGCTAGTCATATCCGATCCCGTCGAGGATCACAAGGTAGATAAGGATGAGCCTGAATCGGTTGTTGAAGTGAAAGAGCCGACGCCCAAGAAGCCTAAAGCTAAATTGGAAGCTAAAGTATCTTTAAAACGCGAGGAAAATGACTGGGACGCAGTGTTTGACGATAGCGGGGAATGTTTAGATCCGTCGTTGCTTGAAGAGCTTACGTCTACAGTGGGCAAAGTGCACATAAGTAAAGCGAAGAATAGCTACGATCAGTACCAGACTAAGGGTCAGGCGTTGTTCAACGGTCCTTACGATGAAACGTTTGCTCATGTAGTGGAAGTGTATGACTTTCCCAGTGAGTTTAAGACGAACGATCTGCTTTCAGTGTTTAGTGAATATAAAGAGACTGGGTTCGAGATTAAATGGGTGGACGACACGCACGCGTTGATTGTCTTCAGCAGCGCCAAAATTGGTAAGTTTCTTATGAAACGTATGAATTCTAATATTAGATAATAAAAACCGGCCAAGTGCGAGTCAGACTCGCGCACCGAGGGTTCCGTATAAACCTGTAGGTATATAAGTAAATAGTAGTATAGACCTGAGTATTTGATATTAATTTCAATAGTTTTTTTAATAAGTCATAAAGACTTATTAAAAAAACTAGATCTCGTTCAAAGCAATTTTCGGTGGAAGTTTGCACCGTAATGTACATCATATATTTTTTATAGATTTATCATTCTCTTATTTTAGAAGTTACACACATTTTACCACTTTGGAAGTGTCGCGCAAACTATTCAGTTTAGAAAAAAATAATATTAGAAACCTCAATATCATTTTTGAAGACCTATCCATAGACAAACAACACTTATGGGCAAGATGAAAAAAAAAAATTGAGTTTCAGTTCTAAGTATGGGGAACCCCCACAATTTATTGTATTTTTTCTATTTTTGTGTGAAAATCTTAATGCGGTTCACAGAATACATCTACTTACCAAGTTTCAACATTATAGTTCTTATAGTTTCGGAAATAAATGGCTGTGACATACGGACGGACAGACAGACAGACAGACAGACATGACGAATCTATAAGGGTTCCGTTTTTTGCCATTTGGCTACGGAACCCTAAAAAGTACCTACTTACATTCTACACACTGCAAGTAATACACCTTTTTTGTAATAAGTTATTTTCGGTGGACTTCATTAGGTAACTCAATAAGCCATTATGTATGATAATAAACAATTACGAGAACCTCGTAATTTAGATGGAAATATTCGTAACAGAATTCTAATAACTCGCTGCTAGTGAACAAAACTGGTTTCATATAACGCTGCATAACTAAAACATTCCTAGTTAGTAACTAGACTTGTTTTAATTATGCATAATGCGCACTAACTCATTATTTTTGTTAATTGAACTATATCTGTGGAATAATTAGTGCATAGAGTTTGCAGTTGAGTTGTTTTGTTATGCTTCAATGCTGCAGTTAACTAACTCAAGTATACGAGTATAAGGCGTCGTCCTAATTGGCGACGATCGTACGATCAAACGATGCGATTTCGTCGCACGATCGCGCTGATGTTCCTGTACAGTCGAGGACATAAATATATATACACTTTTTGAAATTTAAAAGCGATTTTCTCGCATGTTTAACATTTAAGTGTTAAGCTATTACACAAATCATAATAGTATATGTTAGAAGATTCTGCCTTTATAATATCTCATAATTTCAATCAGTAGTTTAAGAGGAAACCGTTGTTGAATTGTACTAATTGTATACATATTTATGTCCTCGACTGTACTTGCGAGCTTCAATTAGGACACTCTAACTAAAGCGTTTTGTGTATTTAATCTCGTCGTGCGACGAAATTGCATCGTTTGCTCGTACGATCATCGCCAATTAGGACGACGCCTAATAGTACATACATTATGATATGATACAATGGAACCTACCGTTTCTGTGGCCACTAGTTGGCGCCACTAGCGAGTAAGGTCCTATCGCTATCGTTAAAAAAGTTAATTGCAAATCGATTGCAAACGGTAAACGTTCAGTAACATTTGACATTTCTAGAGACCTACGCTACACTAGCGCCTCTCGCAAATAATTCAAACACGTTAGCCCTCATGAGCTAAGTTGGTCATTACACTCGAGACTGGATTGGAGCAGAGAGTGTAATGATCAATGCTCACGCGTTTCAGTTTCAATTTGATTAAATGAAATGTTTAGTTACGATATTTTAATTTATTTATTTCATAGATTCACAGCATAGCCAAAAATTAATCTCATTATACCTACTGCCAAAATTATAACATTAATGTGGAAAGAGTAGAAGAGATAATTAACACAGTTACTAATTATTCTAAGGGTCAGTTCACACCGAGACGCGACGCTTCGCGGCATGCTTAGATAGCAATAGAATATAGAACTTTATTTACTTGAGATTGTGGTCCAACAGAATATACAAATAAAAAAAACTTTATTTACTCATATCAAAATCAAATCCAAAAGTCATTTATTCCTAATTGGCGATGATCGTACCAGCAAACGATGCGATTTCGTCGCACGATCGCGCTGATGTTCCTGTACTTGCGAGCTTCAATTAGGACACTCTAACTAAAGCGTTTTGTGTATTTAATCTCGTCGTGCGACGAAATCGCATCGTTTGCTCGTACGATCATCGCCAATTAGGACGACGCCTAATAGTACATACATTATGATATGATACAATGGAACCTACCGTTTCTGTGGCCACTAGTTGGCGCCACTAGCGAGTAAGGTCCTATCGCTATCGTTAAAAAAGTTAATTGCAAATCGATTGCAAACGGTAAACGTTCAGTAACATTTGACATTTCTAGAGACCTACGCTACACTAGCGCCTCTCGCAAATAATTAAAACACGTTAGCCCTCGTGAGCTAAGTTGGTCATTACACTCGAGACTGGATTGGAGCAGAGAGTGTAATGATCAATGCTCACGCGTTTCAGTTTTAATTTGATTAAATAACATTTTTAGTTACGATATTTTAATTTATTTATTTCATAGATTCACAGCAAAGCCAAAAATTAATCTCATTATACCTACTGCCAAAATTATAACATTAATGTGGAAAGAGTAGAAGAGTTAATTAACACAGTTACTAATTGTTGTAAGGGTCAGTTCACACCGAGACGCGACGCGACGCGGCATGCTTAGATAGCAATAGAATATAGAACTTAATTAACTAGAGATTGTGGTCCAACAGAATATACAAATAAAAAAAAACTATATTTACTTATATAAAAAGGTGCACATTTCTGTGAGAAAATTCGTGATGATAAGTGACTCGCGCCACCGCGAGGCGTATCTGAATTCTCTTCCTGAAATGTGTACCTTTATGTTTACTAAATAAAGTTCTAGCTATATTCTATTGTTATTTTAAAAAGTGCGCGCCACGTCGTGTCGCGTGTGAGCTGACCCTAACTACGTTAATTAAGAGTTAAGAAATCGTTGAGATGTAAAAAAGTAGAATGCACGTAGTGGCTTCACCACTATGAACCTAAAAGCAGTGTAATAAGAGCCACTTTACGAGCACAAACAACACAATTATTTGCGTAAATAAGCAACTATAAACCTACATATAAATATTCAAGACCGCATTCAGGTGTTTCATCAAATGAGAACAGATTAATTAATAATATTTGCCAATAATTATTTCTCTATACAAACAAATTCTACCTTATTATTTTGTCTCGTTTAAATAAGAAATAATAACATGTGCAATAACTATCACCTTGGTAATTGGTTTCTTATTAAACATACATATTTGCATAACATAATTGTATGTAACGCGTTATCAAACTTACCTTAACAGTGTTATTACTGTGTGTGACGCAAAGACAGCGTAACGAATGCTATTGTTACGTGCTAGCTAATTCTCATAATTACCATGTTATTTTTTTCGCTGCAATTTTATTAGCATAATAATACGCAGTCTCTAGACATGTGTCTGTCTAAAAAATAAAGTATTAGGCACACTAACGCATAGTGTGCCTAATACTCTTTTTGTTGTAAATCCGATTACTGAGTTAGATTAGAGCATTCTTAATAAGAGCTACCCGAATCACCCCCATGTATGTAAAGCAAATATTTTTTAGTTTTCGAATTAAGGCAATTTTTCTTGTTTTTAATCAAAATCTGGCATTGATATTTTTGATCTTAGTGCCGTTAATAGTCAAGATACATATGCGACATTTTTTAAATATTGCAAATATTTTATAATCTGGGGCTCAACTCAAACCATATCTGATTTACAATTGTGTTCCAATGAACTATCAGTGGTGTGGTGTCAGTCAACCTTTTCAGATTTGACTGTTGGTAGTCTAATAATTGAATAGCGTCTAAAATTGGACAACGCACAATGGCTCCATGGCAATGAAGTTGTAATGGAGTCGTGTCAGCTCAGAATTCAATTAATTTAAAATAGCTGACTTGCCTCCCTGTATGTAAGTGTATGGGTGGTTAATTTTGTCACTTTCGTACTTTTATTCGAATTGACGTAATCTGTTAATACACGAACTAACCAAGGATGTTAAAAATCGGATATATTCTCACTAACAAACAACTGTGTCGTTCAAGTCGGCCACCACGCTGTACGCACACATTCACACATTAGTCGAGTGCGGGAAAACGGCGACAGAGTCCATTATGGTGCATCCATGCACGCGAACCGAGCACGAGCCGAGCCACGAATGAACAGTAATCGTTGTTCGCGTAGCGTGGACAGACCCCGAACGAGCGTCCGGCTCGCGTTCGGCTGTGCTCCACCCGATTGACAGTTTTTTCACGAGCACAGGGATTCGCATCGCGCTCTTTGTAAGCTCGTTGTAACGTCCACACTTGACATCGCGAGCAACAAACCATTTGACATAACCATGCTATTGTTAATCTAAACAATAATACGTACCGTATCATATCTTTGTCAAAATATAAACTACAATGAGTGCCATGTACCTATCATATCACATGTTGCCAAATGATATTGAGAAAAATGATTTTCATAATTTATTATACGTTACATAAATCGCCCAAGTAAATATTTTAATTTATAACTTAAGTAAGTTGAATAAGCACCTATTAGACATTCATAATTCGTTTCATAGTTTCGCTTTTGAAATACTTTTCAATGTTTTAATTATTCCCGAACGAGTACCGATAACGATAACGAAAATTCAAACTTTTCCCTAATTTCTAGTTTACAACCCAATATGTTAAGGTGCGTTCGAATTGGAGTGATGTCGTTTTTAACAGTTTCAAAATGGGCATTTTTAGGGTGCCGTAGCCAAATGGCAAAAAACGGAACCCTTATAGATTCGTCATGTCTGTCTGTCTGTCTGTCCGTCCGTATGTCACAGCCATTTATTTCCGAAACTATAAGAACTATAATGTTGAAACTTGGTAAGTAGATATATTCTGTGAACCGCATTAAGATTTTAACACAAAAATAGAAAAAAAAACAAAAAATTTTGGGGGTTCCCCGTACATAGAACTGAAACTCATTTCTTTTTAACAAAACCCATAAGTGTGGTGTGTCTATGAATAGGTCTTCAAAAATGATATCGAGGTTTCTAATATCATTATTTTCTAAACTGAATAGTTTGCGCGAGAGACACTTCCAAAGTGGTAAAATGTGTGTCCCCCCCCTGTAACTTCTAAAATAAGAGAATCATAAATCTATAAAAAATATATGATGTACATTACGATGCAAACTACCAACGAAAATTGGTTTGAACGAGATCTAGTAAGTAGTTTTTTTTTAATACGTCATAAATTGAAATCCATTTCAAATACTCAGGTCTGTACTACCATTTTCTTATATACCTACAGGTTTGTACGGAACCCTCGGTGCGCGTGTCTGACTCGCACTTGGCCGGTTTTTGTTTATGCGTTCGAATTGGCAAATTTCAACAATTTTGCAACTTTTGCCACAAACTATATTTCCCAAATCGAACGATTAGATACAAAAATGTCATTTGCATGCTCATCGCCTGCTTGTCACTTGTCTCAACCTACCTTTTTCCTTCAGTTAATCTTTAAACAAAGTTAATCTGAGAAATTATTCTCTTGCCTGTTAGTATTATATCAAATTTTACAATAAAAATTAGAATTTTCGCTTCCCGTTTGAATTTTCCAAAACTTATCTGTCAGATTCAAAGATGTCAAAATATGATCACAAACGACCCTGCCTCGGAGGTGGGTCAAAATTTGCAGTTCACGATGTCGTTTTTAACTGTTTCCAAGTAAAACGAACGGTGAACGAAAACAGTTCAAAACGCCAATTTCGCCCACAACTTTCCAAATCGAACGCCAGATGTGATCGTTTTTGGCATTTTTGACTGTTATTTTTGCTACCATACCCCAATTCGAACGCACCTTTAGTAGCCCAGATTACTTAAAGAAAAGTTCTATACCTGTCAATAAAAGTCCCGTCAAAATCAGTTCAACTGTTTTGGAAATTAGCCCAGAGAAATGAAAAGTATTTTTTTTAAACGCGTGTTAAATAACTATAATCCCAAAAAAAGGCCTTTATTTCAAAAAAAACACAGACAGACCTTATAAATGAAATAACATCAAAAGCCCAAATACAGAGAAAAGGCTGTGCCAATATAACGTAACAGGGCCGGACTTGGGTTGAAATAATTGATGCAACCATGTTCGAAATAAAAGCTTAAAATGCAATAGTGCAAACAAAGCTGACAAATCCCGAAGAAATCCGAGTTCAATCAGTGTTGAATAACCGGTTGCATCAAAACCGACAAATTCTGAAACTGCAGCTGTTACAATCGATTTTGGCGTAACGTTATGTAAATTGTAAAGTTCGGATCTAGATCAAGATCGGCGTGGTTGACTACCGGCAACCGTGTTGCAACTGCAACTAGCAAGTCACGTAGTATCGGTGTAAGAGACGAGAGAACGCGAATTAATATTACTAATAGTTTTCAAGGTTTGTATATGCTTAGATGAAAATCCACATGACTAAATGATTCGTGCGTGATACGATTTTGAAAGTACTCAAATATTACACAGTAGGTGTGTATCAGAGGGTCTACTACGAAAAACGATACACGATAGTCCGTCATTATTGTCAATTATTAACCAATAGAATTGCAGCAAAACTAACGAGACGTAATATTTTGCAATTCTATTGGTTAATTGATTGACTACGATGATCGAACTATCGTGTATCGTTTTTCGTAGTAGGCCCTCAGTAATGCTCGTGACGTTCTAAACTTAAATATAATCGTTTCGGATTTGTTTAAATTCCGTGCAATTCATGCATATGTTATCTCTGATCTTAATTTTAGAATTTATGAAAGTTACTTACTACTGCTAGAATTCATTTTAGAATAAACACTTGAATAATTTAAAACAAAAGAATATTTCATCTTCAAATGCAATATATCTTACGTGTAATCATGTATCACTTAACAATCACGTTTCGTTAATTCAATCATACATTCCAACCTCTTCTATTTATGATTTGTTTGGAACTTAAGACCGTACCACTCTCAATTTCGTTAGCGCGTCCTACTTTTTAGCTCAGAATTTTTATATTCAGCCTATCCATTGCCGCCTTGAACTTGAGTTCGATTCAACGGACTATTACTTAACGATCTGTGTATTACGTGTTATTTCAAAGCAACGCTTAATTTTTATATATTCACAATAGTGCAAGAGCAAATGGTTGGTTCCACGGAAAAGATATTTCTTTTCTCTGTGGTTGGTTCAGTACCTCGTAGCAAATCTGGGTCATACGTGAAATGTTTTATGCAGATTTTATATGGATACAATTAATACTGCCATTTTATGGATATTGACTTACAATTATATTAGTTTAAATATTAAATAATGTAATAATAATGTAATAGTAATAAAGATATTATTAATATTTTATATTTTACGCTTATCAAATGTCTGCATACTAAATTAATTTTGAGATTTGTCAATAAAAGCAATGGCAGAAAACGGTTTTCAGGAAAAACTTTGATCACAGATCCGTATTCCCAGCCTAGTGGCTGAGCATTATGGTTTTAGGCCTAAAGCTTACAGTATTAAAACTATTTTTTCCAAAAAATATCATCTTATTAAATTTTTGAAATTGGAAACTTGATGAAAGCAGTTTTTACTAGGAAACCAGTGAAACAATGTTACCTGCATGAATTTCTTAAGCGTGCAATTATGATTATAGTTTTCTATTATATGGAAACATCAGTAGGTGTAATACAATACTTATTGCACTTCCTACACGAATTTATGAGAAAATAGCATGTTATTTTACACGTGATTGGATTAATAAGTGCTGATTATTACGTTTCTTTCAGTTATGTTTACATTTCAAGTATATACACATACAGATAGGCTACTTGTAATTCACAAGCACTCCTGTTAGTAAAAGGTTCATATTGATGAGTAGGAAGGAATGTGACTACTTCCACCCCTTAAAGTAGTGCTGATAATTTAAAAATAACTCTATATATGTGTAATATTACAACAACAGATTATCAATTTTCTTATATGTACAAATTACAATCCATATATAGAAAATTTCCTCAAGTCTGCAGCTGCTTCCGATATTCTATATATTATGTTGCCGTGAAATACGCTAGAACACGTTATGTGTAGTAAAAGGCGAAGAGTCCATAAGTATTCTAGAAGTTACTATTGTCATTTCTAAATAGCTGAATCGAAAGCTAATTTCGAGTTTTTACTGAACAAAACAGTAAGATTACGTACTAAGCTGTCTGTGCCCAGAAAGCTTCGTCATATTCATATTTCTTTATGGTTTCTTTATTTGCTTTCCACAATATCAAAATTAAATCGTGGGTGGTAAATTATGTCTAAACATTTGTCATTGTCTCGTCTCAAAATACCAAAGCTAGACCCATTTACTGCTCTTTGTGTATCACAGTCTTGAAAAAACCCTTTTAAATAGCTTTCATACCCAACTATGGAAGCAAAGATAACTTTTGTAACGTCATTATTCAGGTTTAACAGTTGAATGAACTTCCTCATTCCAGTTTGGTTCAAAGTTTCAACCTGGTTGCAGCAACGGAGCCGGTTAACTGTTTATGTATTTAGTTATCGATGTGTTTATTTAGTAATATGTAATGAGCGTTGGGCAATAAAACTGACTTTATGATAATGACATACATAATACGATCGAATAAACCCGTTTCAGACACTGTAAATATTAGTTTGTTTTAGCAAAAGACTTATACGACCCCTTTTTGCGCTTTATAAACCAGATATACAATAGGCGGCAATGGAAAAGCGCTGCAGTCGGTATCTAGGTTATATTATCGACTGAAGCGCTATCTGCCGGGCTGATTTGTGAATCTAAACCATCCAGGGCAACCCCAAACGCACACAAAGAAATACATTAAAATCGGTCCAGCCGTTTAAGAGTTCAGTGACAAACACATGTACAGTTGAATTTTTTTGTATGCGTTTGGGTGACGTCCTGGATGGCTTAGATAGAGTAGGGTAGGGTAGAGGAGGGTAGGGTAGCACCACGCGAACGAAGTCGCGCCGGGCAGCTAGTCTATATATATATAAAAGAAAATCGTTAGTTACACTATTTATAACTCAAGAAAGGCTAAACCGAATTGGCTGAAAATTGGTGGGGAGGTAGCTTAGAACTAGGAGAAGGACATAGGATACTTTTAATAGGGTAGTGTAGGGTAGGGTAGCGTAGGATGGGGTAGGTTAGGGTAGGTAAGGGGTTAAAGAAGGGGGCGCGGGTGAAACTGCGGGTGGCAAGCTAGTTGTAAATAAACAAATACCTTCTGTAAATCAAGTTACAATATACCTTGCATTTAGATCACTTGTTAAATAAATAAATAATTCTGTATAGTAATTTCATGGGTTAGTATCTGATAAATCTAATATGCTTATGACCTAAGCTGGCCTAGATGGGATCTGAAACAAGTGTAGATGTCGGAACACATCGGTATGTGCTGACAGTTTTTTTTAGAGAGCCCAAAAATAGATCTGTATAGCGCTATCTGCGTTACCCTAAAAATAACAAAAGAATACACTGAATTGATTTCCACTTTCCAGCTCTTCAAGATACACGAGAGGAAATGTAATAATGATGGATACTAAAAGCTCAACATTATTAACCATGCGCCACTGCCCGTTAAACTTTCTACCTCAAAATGATTTAAAATAAATTTTCGCCCTTTGCCCTATGCCCAAATATGGCTCTTCTGATCTTTCCGAACACACTAATTAATACACTTTTTTTATAGTAAGTAAGTACCTACCTAGTTGGATGTGGCGCGGGCGTCGTTCCACTTGCCCGCATTGGGCGTTACGTCACGTGGGTTATTGAACCGCTTTGCCGAGGCTGTGCTGCCGAAAGTAGGTTGTTAGGGCCTGTGCGCACGCGATTTTTAGGTATCACATACTTTATTGGCTTACAATAAGGTCAAATTGTATTTCTATTGTGGTGGGCATTGGCCTGAGGTGTTCCGTAAATTTTGATGGCTAACATAGCTTTTTTAATCGAAACTTGATCGTAACACTAAAAGAAATATCTTTTTTAATGGAATTGCAACATCTTATTACAACTGCTATAATAATCGTTTCACGTGCGATACCATAAACATTTATTACTCGTATGCACACATTAAAAATCTAATTTTTAGTATACGTATCGTAAACATTTATACCCTTGAAAAATTGAGGTTTGGCCGCCGGCCAACGTTTGCCTAACTAACCAAATATTTGGTGGTAAAAATGTGCGAGCAAACATACTGGGGGGTCAGTCACCTACTTCATTATAACTGTATCTGTGAACTGTATACCTACATGACTAATATTAATTTACAGGTACTTGGTAACAAGTACTTACTCGCTAAATTGCTAAAGTGTGTCTTTATGGAAAGAAAAATTGAAAGGATTAGATTAGCAGGCGTTTTATTTCCTCGACGATGCACGACGGTATCACTATCACCATGATGAATGATGATGTGGGCGAAGGGGCTTATCACAAAATTACAGCGACAGAAACCCACCTACTACAAAGTACCCATCATCACCCTACCACCGTGCTTTGTCACTCAAACCATAAAACTTTTTTTGTAAGCAATTGTGAAATATTTGCTCTATTGTAATTTTAACAGACAGCCTATTAGACCGGGAGATACCAGCCCAAATTTCCATGTCATTTGTACCAGAAACTACAAAATTTTTGTGGAACAAATCATTTGACACTCGTAATTTATCCCACACATTCGATTAACGCCCATGCGATTAGGCCACCGGTACCAGCGCTATGACCATCATTTTCCTTTTCGTCATTACGTAATTAGACCCCTGAAGGATCGCCATACTGGTACAAATGACCAGGAAATTTGTGCCAGTATCTCCCGGTCTATATTGGGATTTGAGAAGTTGAAATGTGATAAAAGATGTACGATTGACTGAAATCAAAGTTCCTAGTAAACAAGGAACCTATCCAATTGCACTCGATATATTATTATGGAATATACTAATGATAATTTTCTGTTACAGCTTCAGAAGTGTTGACAACGCAGCGCCCCCTGTTGAGATGTCGGCCGCTGCACGCAGCGACACTCGAGAGCAGGAACAAAGCGAAGAAATGTGCAGAATTCCTGCAGCCTTATAGGTATCGTAATAACAGCAGTTTTCCCATGGTTCCCATGATTGTTTGTTATTGTACCCTTTTTCACGCCGGGTGAGTGACCATGCAAGGTTTTTTACCCACATGTTATGACATTCCACTTGATCACTTTGAGATACCGAATGTATCGCGGGGTTCAAAGGAGTTTCCTTCCGCGGACGATCAGATTCTGGAGTGAGCTCCCGTGGTTTTCCCAAATGAAGTAAGCATGGCGTTCTTCATAAAGGGTGTGAAGATATTTCTACAAGGTTGGAAACGCGCGAGTGATACCCCTGGTGTTGCAAGCGTCCATAGGCAACGGTAACTGCTTACTATCAGGCGGATCGTATGCTTGTTTGTTTCCAAAGTGGTATAAAAAAAACGAAGTGCTAACGTTTTATGAAAATAATTTATTTGTTAGTCTGCTTGGAATACCTGTTTTATGTACGCATGTTTGGCAGAGCGTATATTTATTGATTGAAGAGTGAAAACATGAATAAAAAAAGAGTTTTTTTTTGTTGTTTTAAGATGCTTCTGAATTGAAATGTTTTCTCTAAAAAATCTTCATATCCTCCAATAAATTCGCAGGATGCAGATTGAAAACATAGGAGATGATTTTAATAAAACTGAAAAATATCACTCTGCACTTTTCAAAGCTCACTCCTCAGTCTGCAAAGTGTTTGTACATAAAACACAAATTCCGCTGAAGAGTTCAGAATAGGGAGTGCAGAGTAGTTACATAAAATAGGCCCCTGACTGTATAATCATAGGACCACTTGCTTGTCTTTCACCTCATCGTCGTAATCCTTCAAATATAATAGTCAATATAAATGTTGTTGTTATGTTGTATTGTATTGTATTTCAGACAGCGTCCCGAGACGTGCACGGCGCTGGCGCGGCGGCTGGTGTCGGGCGCGCTCGGCGTCAAGCTGAGCACGGCCACGCAGGAGCGCGCCGAGGAGCGCCGACTCATCACTTTAGCTAGAGGTGAACTACATAACACTACTACTACACTACACACTCCTACACTACACACAACTACACTACACACACCTACACTACACACACCTTCACCACACACCTACACTACACACAACTACACTACACACACGTACACTACACACACACCCCTACATTACACACAGCCACCTACACTACACCTTCATTATCCCACTAGTATCGCCCCGCATTTTCACCCCCGTTCCCGATGAACCTATTGTTTTTTTTTTATTAAATGGGTTTGCGTTTGGCCACTGATCCGCCCATAAGGGACGATGACGAAGTCTAAGGGTCAGTTCACAACGAGACATGACGCGACGCAGCGTGTTTTTTTTAAGATAGCGATACAAATATAAGTTTATTTACTACACAAAAAGGTATAAACTTCAATGAGAGAATAAGAGTACGTCCCGCGGTTCATTGCGCTGGGCCGTGAAAAAATTGCTTAGTGAAACAATTGGCATCTTCAAGCATCGTCGCGTCTCGTCTCCCGGTTTAAACTGACCCTTTGGTGGAACACGCTTACCCAGAAGAAACCTATTCACTCTGGTTTGGAAACTGTCTAGATTGCAAGAGTCAGGAGATATAACTGCCGGAAGTAAGTTTCACTCCCTTGCTGTCCGCATTGTAAAGTAGGATGCAAAACGCTGTGTCCGTATTTTCAGTATGTCAACAACGTGATACCCCTGGTGTTGCAAGCGTCCATAGGCTACGGGAACCGCTTACCATCAGGCGGGCCGTATGCTTGTTTGCCACCAAAGTGGTATAAAAAAAAAAAAAAAAAAAACGAATGGCTGAAAATTTTCCCGGTGTCTTGTGTTTCGGTGTAAAAATGGGGATGGTGGTGGTTTACCGGGATAAAAAGTATATGTTTTAAACTATAACATATTCAGTGGCGTGCATTCCATATAGGCAAATAAGCAATGCCTACCACATAAGATTCAATTCAATAATATTTTGATTCAATTAAACTACATAATCACTTTAAATAAAAATTCTAACCTAACATTCACTACGAAATTTCAAACTTTGCCGCGCAGGCACTCTCGAGTTCGCCTCTCAAATTCACGGCAATTCACGCACACTAAAACGATTTCGGCATATTCATACACACACACACACACTTCTTTAAGATAATACGACGAAAGCATAAATCACGCTTTTGCTATGCGTAGCATACTGACATTTGACATTCGCGATTTATGGACCAAAAGTAACCTTACCTACTCTGTTGTAAGTAAAGTAACCCATCCAAATTAAAAAGACTACAGTTACAACTACTTTACCAACATTAGAGCAACTCAAATATAACTTCGCAATTTATTTGTGTTGGTTTGTTTATGGTTTGGCTGGCATTGTATGCAATGTTGTTGTTATATACTTATTGTGATTTTGCGAAGTGTATCTATGAAGTGTATTGTGTGTGAAATTTTGTGGTGAAGATGCAAAATGTGTCGATAAATTATTCCTTTAGTCAGTTTTCGTTTGTTGCTTGTACTTGCTGTAGACTAACTCCAAAACATTCATGGATTTAAATCAAAGGTAAAAATCTTAGACATTTTAACACAGAATATTATGTTTATTAAACACCTGGCTATCTGGGTGCTGTTATTCGAATCTATTATTCTGTTATTATGTATTTTGTTTGCTAATGAATCATACCAAATGTGTGTGGAATGATACGCTGACCTAAACAATTTTACGAATCGGGTCAAAAAACATAATCTATCTAGGAGGCATATTTAGGCGTGTATGGCCATGATTTCTTCTGCCTACCTAGTCCGAAAACCAATGCACGCCACTGAACATATTCTATCTGTTTTTTATAAAAAATCGTTCAGTAGTTTTTGTGTAAAAGACTAACAAATATTCATAGATTCATTCTCACAAAGTAAGTAGTAGCGATCAACTCTATAAGTAGGGATCAACTCTGACGTCAGGACACATGCCGCCATAGTAATTTGTAGGCGGTAAACTCGATCGTTTCAACGTATAAAATGACGTCACACGATTTTGTATCATAGTAATTTTCACAGATATGTCGAAAAAATATTAGAGAAGGAAATTTTGCGCTCAATATAACCAAAAAATACCATATTGACTTCGGAGACTCACAACCCTAAAAATTTTACGAGTCAACTGGTTTAGCGAAACGAGCAATAGATATGTATCTGTTTTGTCGCTCCAGTAAATGGTCGATTGATTGACTGTTCGTCAGACGCCACGGGTAACATAATCAAACAACTCTTTCTGCGCTGCAATACAATTTTTACCTTATTATAGTTACTTATAAGGTTAATTATAAAAATGTCGAATTCGAGTATCATCGGGAACTGTATGCAATAAATAGCCAAAGGACACAGCTTTCTGTCTCGCTCTGCTCCAAATCAAAGGAAATCCACATTTATTTTAGTGTTTGCAGCTTCCAACTATTTAATTTATGGAAGGCCCCTAAAGATCTGTGATTGTTTATATTTTAAAGACTGTTGAAAATGTATGCTGAGAAAAGTTAGTCTCTTTTCTACAGTAAGTAAGGTATTGACTTGGCAAATGTAATAATCACAAGTATTATATAGCTTTTAGTTCCACGAGAATTTCTAAAAAAACTACGCACAGGTCATTGTTCCATGAAAAATGTATTTAATTCGATGGTGATACGACTGAATTTTACAGAAAAGAAGCGGCAAGCGGCGATGCACAAGGAGGCGGCCTGGGACGGCTCGCTCGCCAACCAGTCGGTCGCAGACTCGTGAGGTAACACTAGCTTCAACAATCGATTTATTCATGAATCAATATTGTTTCATCATCATCAACATCATCAGCCTATATTGGTGCCGATTCTGTTGTAAATCGCACTAAACTAATTTTAGTCACATCACATCTCTTTCTTACGAACATGATTGAAAAGGAATAGAACATAATACATGTCTTCATTTGCGGGTGAGTAGACGTAGCTGCGATAGATGGCGACAAAATTTATATTGAAAACAAGCATTGGACTAAGACAGGACTACATTTCTTACATCCTTTTCTTGTTCTTTGTTAGAAAGAGACAAAGTGAGAGTAAAATTAGTTTAGTCGTATACAACAGAATCAGCACCAATGTCCCACTGCTGAGCACAGGTCTCCATTCACAAATGTGTGTGGGCGGGAATGGGCAAATACTGCACCACGCGTGCCAACTGCAGCGAGGTGGAGGTAGGCTAGTGGTCAACCTACTGTTGGAGTTGTCAACCCGCCTAGAAGGCCTCGCTTAACGACTATCACAATTAAGTGATAACCGGGACCAACGGCTGTACGTGCCTTCCGAAGCACGGAAACGCTCAATATGAAATATCCAAGTATTGGCCACACCGGTGGTAGCTTAACTTTGCAGATCGATTAATAACGGCTAATCATGCTACACCCCGAGCGCTTCAATATTGTTTTTTGACTCAAAATAAACCAATTCACAGTAGTACCCAACTAATATGACTTAGCGATGTACGTGCGCAGAAGATACATTTTCAATGCGCGGTAAATGCTATTGGTCGGCAGCTACCGCCATGTGTGCGGAGGGGCGTCACTTGCGAGTGAGACGGAACTAACCGCTGCACTGTATTATGAACCTTATAGTAGTGATCTAAGGTTGATTGTAAGTGTTAAGCATTCTTTCGTTAATCTTCGGGCCATACTTTCTTTTCTGTGCGAACGAAGATTCACTACGCGCCTTATCAATTGGGTACTACTGTACAGGTGGTCCGGGCCACATCGCAACGCATTTATAATATGTAAACGTCTGGCTCAGACCACGCTGCGTTATTTATGTACTGTGGCTTAAAATTATTTTGTACAACTTTTTTAACACTATCTTCTGCCCCGCGATTTTTACCGAGAGATCAGATATGGAGTCCAAGTCAATTGTGTTTCAATGAACTATCAGTGTTGTAAAAAAAAAATTACACCATTGTGAATTTTGTAGACAATGAACATTTGTTCAATGGCAGTGGAGTAGCAGACTTGCCCCCCAGATATTTCCTATGCGCCCCTTAGGGTCAATTCAATACGCGACGCAACGAAGCTTCTCACTGTAATGTGTACCTTTTTGTGTACTAAATAAAGTTCAATATTGCATCACTATCTCAAAAAGTGCGCGTCGCGTCTCGAGTGTGACTTGAGCATTAGGATTTTTTTCTCAAACAAAACTTGATTTAATTTCTCCCATTCCAGATGCGGCACATCACTATCTCTGGATCGGAAGCTCCAGGCGCGTCCCTAACATAATATTAAGCTAACATGCTCTCAAATAGTAAGAAGATATTCGTTTTACGTAATGTTACATTAGTTTTAGACTATAGCTATTTTTTTAAATTAAATACTAGCCGAATATAACGCTCAAGAGGTTTTGATTCTTATCCGTACGTGCTATAACGTTTAAGATTCGATGTACGCTTAAGTTTTTTTTTAAGGCCATGTTTGTTGTATTATAATGATTTGTCATCTTTTTGCTTCGTCGAAAATTATTTGTATGCCTTTATTTAGTTTTGTGGTATTTTTAAACATCTTGTACTTCTCGTAAATTGTTATTATAAAGTATAATTATTATTAGAAAAGTGATACAATGTCGTCATAGTATCTTCGATACCAAATATTAATGTATGTATGTATTTGTTACTTATAATAATGTACAGTTGGGTGCAAATATACTCGATTTTGAAACTTATGTCTTTGAAATGAATTTAAAGTTTGTATATTTTACTAACTGTACTATTATTAATTTAAAACTAAATAAGATTTGTGAGGGTCGTGGGAAATCATCAGTTAATAACATTAGTACTTTAGCCTTTAATATTGTCATAATTGCATGGTAAAATACATCCTAATCCTAACTCCTTAATATTATAAATGCGAAAGTGAGTTTGTTTGTTTCTTTCTTACGCCTTCACGCCTCAACTACTCAACGGATCATCATGAAATTAGGCATGCAGATAGCCTATGGTATGGAGAAGGACATATGCTACTTTTTATTTCGGGAACGCGGGTGAAACCGCGGGGGACAGCTAGTCAAAATATAATTTTAAATTAATATTGAGTTTTGTGTCCTTAAATCTGTTGTGCATGTGTCTATGCTTTTCCATGATCTATGGTTTCTATATGTATACGTTGCTTCTGGATTCGCGATCAAATAACATTGAACGTTATTAACGTTGTGATAACGTTTTTATTGGTTTGCTTCAAGTATTATCGTAGTGAGTCCAAAATGACGAAAACGATTTGAACTCTGCAAAAGATTAAATAAAAGTGAATTTCCTTTGATTTGGAGTAGAACGAGAAAGCTGAATCATGGAATGCAATTAGAAATAGTAGCTACCCTATTTGCATCTCGTTCTCTCGTTATTGTGCGTGAATGAGACGCAAAAAAGACGATTTGTTTATATACCTATGCTTATTCGTTGTGAGTTTTGTGCCTTCATGTCTAGTCTAGTATGAATAGGGATTTGAAAACCTCTTAGCGTAATTATTAGTTAAATTAGACGGAAATTAATATTTATATAATGTGAAAGACGTCTTATGATGTTAGTCTTATATAGTCGTTTATATCGCTTTCTTTAATGCAATTTGTACAAGATTATGTATTTCAAAATACTTTACAATCGCGTACTTTAATTTGGGACCCATTTATGGTTGAATATCGTACAGCAAACCTTAAGAGCTACTGTTTTAGCATGTAAGTTGGTAATGTTGATATTGATAGCGTTACATTAGTAAGGCAATAGGTTTTTATCCGCGATTTTTTTTACTAGTCCTTTACTTAAATTATCTAAAAATAAGGGACACGTATTTAATGTGGCGCAGTTGGTTAAGACGTGGAGTCTTAACCTATAGCGCCGCAGGTCGTGGGTTCGATTCCCACACAGGACATGCATTTGTGTGCATGAACATGTCTGAATGTCCTGAGTCTGGGTGTAATTATGTATATTAAGTATGTATTTACAAACAAAAAGTAGTATATGTATTATATCAGTTATCTGGTTTCCATAGTACAAGCTCTGCTTAGTTTGGGATCAGATGACCGTGTGTGAGGAATGTTCCAGGATATTTCCAGGATATTCCAGGAATGTATTTTTAAATTAAAAAATTACATGATAAAGCGCGTCAAAGTACGGGAGTGAGGGCTCGTGACGTCACTTCTTGTAAAATAAAGTATCTTCGTATTTTTTTGTTTAATTGCAAAATTATAAAATACGTGTATAATATTGTTTTATTCTTAATTTAAATGAAGGCCTATATAAAAAAAAACAGGAAACTAGCCTAATTGACTGGGGGCTTTTGACTTTATTACTTTATTGGATTATGAGTGTTCTTGGAACGTAGGAAATGGGTCCCATATTAGTTCGCAACTGTACAAGAAAATGTTGAGTACATTTCTTCTCACTTTGGATTAGCGAAGGAAACAAATTGATTCGGATTTCTGTAATGGTTTGTTTCCTTTCAAGCTAAACTGTGAGAGGTCGCGAAGAACGATATGACGCGATGTTTACTCGAATCATAGAGATAGAATATATGTAGAGTGATAGCGGAAACAACATTACAGTACCCAACTGATATGGCTTACCGATGTACCTGCGCAAAAGATACATTTTCAAAGCGCGGGAAATGCTATTGGTCGGCAGCTGCCGCCATGTGTGCGGAGGGGCGGCACTTGCGAGTGAGACGGAACTAACAGTTGCACTGTATTATGAACCTTATAGTAGTGATCTAAGGGCCATACTTTCTTTTCTGTGCGAACGAAGATTCACGACGCGCCTTATCAGTTGGTTACTACTGTACCTTGTGCGAAGCGTGAGCAGTTTGCACATAGATGCATTCATAGATATATCGTACACTAGTGACTTACTGGTCCCCTGTCTCAGGTTCGTGAAGTATTTGTTAAAGAGAGAAAGAGACGAAAGAGTTCGTGCCGCGGCCAGTGAACTGTCATTACTTCGTATAGAGAAGACACCACATATCACTACTGTATTCGGTTCAACTGCAGGTAGCCGGCTGCACTTCACTTATGCCCGGTTTCTATAAACAAAAACGAATCGTTTTGCTTACCAATGGTAGGTTTTCTTATTGCCAAACTGGGCATATAAATAATTTTGTCAGTTAATTTTATCTGCGATAGTTACTTCCATATGGGAGAGTCTGCTATGCAGAGCTTTGAGGTCTTTGCTTCATTATTAGTAAAGATATAAGAGTCTTAATTTTAGCCGATGACGGTCCGTAAATTATAGGAACCGGCCATTAGTTGCTTGCTAGCTACCGAGCGCTAAGTCTTGTTTGTATTTAAATTAAAAAATCGCATAAAACATGCCCTCCTGTGTATAACAAATTTACGATATTGCACAAATAATTCCAGCAATACGGCGAAGTGCAAAGGAATAAATTTCCGTCGGTGAGTAACTAGACATTAATTTTGACATACAATTCGTAAGAATATTTTGCATACGCCATGTTGTGTCATTTGTCATAGACTAGAAATTCTGATGTGACATTGTGTTCCATTAAAACTGAACTTAGTAAGCGATCTAGCACTGCATTTTTTAATAGTTCGGTTAGTCGACACCGCTTGATCTAGAGCTGCAAGTGCTGCAACAGTCAGTCCACTGCGCACTTATCAACTTCGACAGAGTTTTTTGTTATGTATATCAATGGCCGCGGCTGCATTGACCGTACTTGTGTCACGACACAATATTCTATCTCTATGACTCAAATATTTTGATTGATTTCTTCTTCTTGTTTATACTTGAAGGAATTTAGAACGCTTCTGCGTTCAAATGATTGAGATTAAATAAACTGCGTATACATGGACGAGACATAATCCGGTTTCAATAGAGAAATTGTCGTTTTATAGTAATAGAATACAGATTTACATTTTTAATGTATTATGTAATTTTATCGAAGGTTAATTGATTTTGTTCACAATTGATATATTAGTCAAATATTCGGTTAAAACATTTAAGAACATTTACAAGTTAAGTGTTTTAACGAAACAAATGCTGCTGGATCAGTTCTTGAAATGAAAAGAACCACTTTTGACCAAAATTTACCGATATCACAAAACAACCGATCATTACGTTTTTTTTGCTACGACGCAGAACGGATTTTAACAATATCTTAATATTGAGATCATGCGGTTAAAATAAATGCAATTTAATTTATAAATAGCATTTACTTCGCTGATACTTGTCAGTTAGCCAATATTTTAGAAAAATCTTATTCGAGATTTCGCATATACTACAAATTGATCTCTTCTAAAAGCATACTATGTCACAACTGAATATAATGGTTACCAATTAATTTACCTGGTTTGGTTTCAGATAAACAGTTATAAAATATATTTAAACAGCCAAAGATCTGATATTTTTTGACAGCCAATACCAATTTACTATTTGGTGACCTGCTAAGGAAATAATCGAATATGAAAAACACACTTATGAGTTTTGACAGACGACATTGAAACGAATTAGGATATATTTAACACTGAAACTAAACAAGTAATATGCGATGGTTACTAAAATATTATTATATAAATTAAAGTACAATCGATTTATCTATTAGACATAAGGGCTGAATAACATCGACACCGAATGTCATTCGATGTAATCGACTAAACTCTATAATCGAATGAACTTTTTTTGAGTTACTATTGCGACATTGTGTCTTAGGGCCGTATTATAGAAAGAGAATCAAAGCTTCGAGGGTCAAGAATAGATTGTGTTAATCGAGAATAAACCTTACATCGTAGGGCCAGGTTCCAAATCCAATTGTTTTAATCTCGATTGAGTCTACTTATGCTTTGATTGACGTTCTTAAATATGGGTATTTAAAATTATACTAAGCCGAGAATACTGGTTTATAGCAAAAGTTAACAGGTGACTTCCTTATAACTGATTTATAAATATTAATAAAACTTGGTTTCAGTGTTTAATCGACTAGTACTTGTTACATGACTTGAAGTTATGTAGGTATTTATTATGTATCGACATTGACATGATTTTGCCCGTGTAAAAGCACACCTGTATTGTTATGTATTTAATTTTAATTCTGCATGTTTTTCAATAGATTGTACATAATATACCCGCAATAAACACAACTTTATTATTTTCATATAAAACCGTCCACACACAATAATTGACAGCAAATAAATATAATATTCTGATACTTTATATTTTTATTTATCACTCCGTATCCCCCTCTTTTAATGATAGTTCAGTAAATTCACTTTTTATGGAGCCTAGCGTGGTTTGCAGTCTCGTGTCCTGTAATTATTGGTTCAAATGATAACTCTTGAAAAGTTTTTTTTTCTAGCCAGAATGGGCAAATTCTGAACTACAAGCTAAACTACAAGCCTGAGAAAAACGTTGAAAGGAACCATGAGCTGAATTTTGAAGAAAAAAGATGCATACTGATACCTATAAGTGACTTATATTTACCTAGTCAATATCAAATAGGTGTACTTTTTGCATTATTAGTAAGTATTTGTACTGATTTGTATCTCAGCAGCGTAGGTAATCAAATAATTTGTTTGGTTTTGTGTGCGAAACACACTACCTAATTTATAGCTTTATAGTAGATGTGGTTTTGTTTTGGTAAATAACTTAAATATGGCAAGAATCAATAAAATAAAATATCGTAAATTACCAATGCCAACTTGGCGCAGGCAGACCTACATATTAGACCTAGATATTTTAACAAAATCTTTGAAATAATTTATTTGAAAGAATAAGCGCCTAAAAGTGACACATCTAATGTAAAGCATAATCATGAATGATTGGAGACGTAAGACAGACAATAGAGCCACGATTGCGACAGGGGCTACGCGGTCTGGTACGCGCACGCGACTAATCGTCTTATTCTTTCTGCGACCGCGACTAACTGAAGGTCGCACTTGACTAGAATTATTGTTTGTGTTTATTGGAGTGTAAACAAATTTTAGACTCATTTGTACTCGCACTTTTGTACATAATTGGATATCTAATCATTTCGAGTTCATTAAAGAAATCCAGAAAAGTCCAATACAAATATAATTCAAATTTTACACTAATTTAGGTAATCGGCTATACTGATGATAATATTGAGGCAGGATTATTTTTATAGGTGATCGACCCTAGATGTCAATGACACTGCCACAACATTTCTGCCTCTGGCTGTACGAGAGACAAGATCTTACTAGATTATCTGGCAAATCTAACAATACGAAGTTTACATTAGTCACGTCTTTAACTGTGATAAACGCTCGGATATTTCTCAATATGCATTGACCGGTCAACGCCATTGTAGACGGTAAAACAATGATCTTCTACTGCAATGGGAAATAATAAACAATTCATATATACTATATTAGAAGTGACTACTTCCAGTTTACGTTGCCGCCAGTATCGAGAAACACGTTGATGAAGAACACAGTAAAGACATGAAACCTATAATACTTTTTTGTTTAATAACGCGAGCAGTGTCCGAAATGAGATCAATGCAACATAGTATGTACATAACCAGAAAATCAAGATCAAACTCGGCTCCGATGGAAACTGGATATGTCTACAGTCGAGACAACAGTAATCCCGGAGAATACGCAACGTTTGGCAACAGTGCAAGTGATCACACATCATCTTACTTCAGTGATACACCAGTGACAAAAAATAGCGATACTTCATTAGAAACAGTTGGAAGTTACAAGATACCAACGTCTTCATCAACAGACTACAGTCAAAGACCAAAGCAATCAATAATGACTTTCACAAAAGCTCCTGTAAGGAACAATTATGAGGATTATGCGATAGCGAAGGCGAATTCAGGATATGAATCAAAGTACCTACCTTCAAAGATAAGAACTGATGCAATGTACGAAAAGTTAAAGTCTGTAATGCTTTACGTTCCTCCGGCAGAAGTTGTGAGTAATATGGCAGCTGATTTTGGAGGCAGCAACGAATATAATATCGATGATGATGATATTAGAACCACTTCGAGAAGTTCAAACCTTGGGTCGCCTTATTTTTATCACAGCCCTTATGAATATGAAGTTATGAAGATTGACTCTCAAAAGGAAAAGGCAAAAGATAAAAGATTCGCAGTTGATGCAATAATACCCGTTCATGAGACTGTTGAAGAGAGCTTTCCTGTTGTATACGAAGCTCCAATGCCCACGCCTAAGTACTATCGAGAAGCGTCTACCGATAATCCTATGGTAGGGGATGAGCCTTTTTTCTCTTTTGTACTAAATGATTATTTTGATAAGAATAATCTCGAAGATCCTATTGTATTCAAGGGATTCGATTGGGGAAAAGAATTTGATCATGATACCGAAGCAAAAGAATACGACGATAATGATACAAGTAATATACGATTAGATGCATATTTTTCTCCATCGATCGTTATTCCGGATATCAATAATTCTCGTGATTATTTAAAAAAAGACGTATCCACTGCAGATCATGGGGAATCAGTGACCGAAAAAGGATCTAATAAAAAATACGAATTTGATAATCACGAAAAAGGAGACGAACAGACGGAAAATCACAAAACAGGCTACGAAGAGAACAGTCAAAAGTATAATAGATTCAAGGATTTTATAGATACTTTTGCAAATAAATTTGGAAAAGATGATTATAAAAGAGACTCTAAATATGTATTAAAAAGAAACCAGGATAAAGGTGAAAAAAAGAAAGGGTTTCACAGAGTTTACCATAAAGATGAATATCAAGAAGATAATGAATTCTTTGATAATACAAATAATAAAGCTATTGCTGAAGAAAAAGGTAGTTCCAATGCACGTGGTGGAGGATCAGAAGCTATCTTACAATCGCATGCGGTGGCTACTCTAGGTAATGAAGGTAATACATATGCTAAGGCTGGAAATACAGAGAACAAACTATTCAAAAATAAACACCTAGGAAATAGAATGGATAATGAATTGGAAAACCATTTCAGCACATATAGAGATGTTGCTAAAAAAGCAGCTCTAAGCAATAATGCTGATTATACTGATCACTAATCATTGACTGATTATTATAGGAAATAATTAATATGTATATTTTATGGCTATTATTACAATAATATCAGTGCCGGAGTAAGCAATGCGTTGGGCACAGAGCCCCGCGTTTGTGCATTAAATTAATTACTTACCTACATGTAGTAATGAATGGGATTTTTACGCCGAAATTGCGGTATTTCTATCCGTGCGACCATTAAAAATAATAAAAAGGATTTATTAACACTGAAATCATGGAAATACTGAATGAATGCACTGTAACAATGTTAGGAGTTTTAAAAAGACACATTTTTCTTGACAAATTTATATGATCAGGATGGACAATTCTTGACATACTAAATTACGCTGCGTAGTTTCATATCTTGCAAAAGGGTATTCAAGTGTGAAAATATCTCTTCGTGACTAACTCTTATAATAGGAAGGCTGGATCTGCACCTGATCCATAAGATTTGACAATCTAAATCAAGGGCTCTAGATTACATGCTACAGAGGCCCTGCGCTGGTTCAGTCCGGTACTGGCCAAATTCATGTAAAAGATGTGAACTCATCTCGTATAGATGAATCTTATATCCATTATGCTTCTTTATGCTATATTTGCAATGCAATGCAAAGATATGTTTTAGTAAGTTGTTGAGTAAGTATTATAATTTCTAAGGCGTTTTGTATGTGACATATAAAAGTTTAAAACAAATTTCTATCGTCTGATTATCCTGTAAAACAGCATGAAAATAGTCGAAGTCGTAAGTAAAGTTCTTCCCCGCCTTGCTTCGGAATCGAACCTATGAAAAAAGTTATCCAACTTACCAAATCTAATGCTGTGAAGCGTAAAAACATAATTTCAATAAACTACAGTTAAAAAAAAATAAAAAAAACACTTTAAAAAGCACTGCACCTATATCCCATTGGATTCTCTCAGGGAGCGAGTAATGTGTGGGTGCGAGGAATGTGTGTCAATAGATGGTGTTTGATAGAGGTCATATCCGAAAAGAGTCCGCTCTATCCTCACACCGCTCATTTGTACACATTATTACACATTACTTGCACATCTCTGGTGCATATGGTCACACAGTTTCACAGATTTGCTACGCATCCTCGCACAGCTCCGGTAACTCGCACAGTTTCTGGATGCGCAGCCTTAGTGTAAGCAATTATGGCAATGAAGTGTACTTATTATTTGAATGAAAAAGTGTGGGGCGCTTTTTATATTCTACCTAATTTATGATATTTCTTCATACATCAAAAATAATGAAAGCTTATGGTGCGTCCATGCTTGTCGAACCGAGCACGAGCCGAGCCACGAACGAGCACGATTTGCGTAGCGTGGATGGGCTTGTGAGCCTCGAACGAGCGCAATTGTCAGTTTTTTCAAGAACGAATGGATTCACATCGTGCTCGTTGTAGGCTCGTTCGTGGCTCGGCTCGTGCTTGATTCGCGTAGCATGGACGCACCATTAGAAATTCTATTGGGTTTCAAAGCGTGTTTTTTTAGTTTTTTTAGACTGTAATTGAAGAAGGTAGGTCTTAGGTAGGTAGCTAACAACTGTTAGCTCGCGCTCGCTAAAGGTTCGTATTCAAAAGATAATAACTCTTAAAAATATGTATCTAAGAACAATGATTTTGGTTAAATTTTACAGATAATATTTGAATCTCACTGCCATGTTTAAATAAAGGTACCTACATCGAGGGCCTAGTTTTTGTGTTCAATTAGATAATCTACAAAATGTTGGCAAATATTGAAAAAGATTCGTTTTTGTGAATTACCTAATCTTAATATTATCTAATTTACTATGTTGAGTAACTGCCTTTTTAATTAACCCTTTTCAGTATCTGTACGGCATTTAGAGGCAAAGCAATCGCATTTTTTCTGCACAGCTATCTAAAATAAAATAAGAAAATTAAAATGGCGGCCATTCCCACAGGACCTCGTATGGACAGAGAAGATGGTTTTGTTAATAAATTTTATTGTATGCAAGTCCGGGACCAAACACACTGTATAGACCTAATAATTTATGAGTAAAATGCCTGTGACCAACAAACGGATGGAAAGAGTGTTCAACTTTGAAACCCTACAACGGGAGGAATCTTAGTTCACGAGGGGAGTGAATTTTTCACTTCAAACAGGCAAACCATTTCTTAATATCCAACTTTTGTGTATACAAGAAGCCTCCGCTTGTCCGTCCATCTGTCAGAGGGCTGTCTCTCATGAACCGTAATAAATGTTAGACAATTGAAATTTTAACAGATTATGTATTTCTATTGCCGCTATAACAACAAATAATAAACGCACCATCACGATTTCGGATTCGCATCGCGCTCATGTTGTAGGCTCACTGTACCTTCGAGCACACTTGACATCGTGAGCAATGAACGAATTCTGTTCATTCGTGCTTCGGCTCGTGCTCGGTTCGCGTAACATGAACGCACCATTAGGGTGATTCCCTAAGGCGCTCTGCACAAATGTGGACACTTTAGTGTCTTGTGTCGGATATAAGCTACCAATTAATATTTGATTTTTATAGAACCAAGTATGAAAGCAACCTCTCCCTGCGCAGACGTAAACTGTGTCCGATCGCCTCTACAGTACCCCAAAATTGACGTTAATAAACGCTTACTAATTCGTTTGCGTTATCTATAAATTTGTATGGGAGAAATTAGTATTATGAGTATTCCGCTAGAGGCGCTGTGCCAATTCCTATAGAGTATGGAAGTTCGGGTGTAGCAACGACACTGCTGTCAAGAAAACATTATAAATTATGATCGAAATTGATATTTATTTCGAAATTTTCATAAATCCCTCTTAGATTAATACAATTTAGATTGTGTGAATAATGTACTCATTCAACAAAAAGTAATAAACAAACAGAACAGTAAAGACGGCATGCAGATTAACATGAAATGTGATTGAATTTGACTATATTACCAACAGAAGAGTCGAGCTTGCCTGATAGATGTGCGATATATTCTTTCTTCTTAGGGGGTAGTTGAGGAAACATTGGCAAAACACTGAGTACTTTAGACATTAATGTTGTCGTTGTCTCTCCTAGCTTATCCACATATGTATTCAAATTCCAAGCTGATCTAGCAGTTCTCACAGATTTCTGCTCGTTTTCTTTGCTCTCTTCGTTTTCTTCTCCATAGTCATCACCGTCATGTTGTTTAATTTCTTTTTCTTTTCGTTTGGCTGTAGTAGTTTCGTCATAGTTATAATCATCTTCCTTTATTTTATCCATCGCACTTCTCGGTATAAGTTTTTTGAGGGCTGATCGGTCTTTTTTATTCGAATAAATTTTGTCGTTTTGAGGTATCACTAATTTACTTTGTATCTTAATTGTGGGTTTTAACGCTGGTTCTAGATCTGGTAAATGAAGCTGTTGTTCTTGATTATCTTTTTTGTGTAGTTCTTTGGTTTTCGTTCTAGGTTCGAGAGGCTTACCTCTGCCTGCAAATTCGTCGTGATTAATATCAAAATCATAATCATCTAAATTAAAATCTTCATCTTCATGCTCACCAGAATCAAGGAATTTGGTTGGAGATTTAATCATTCGCGTTTGAAAATCGTCATCGTAATCCACCTCACTGAATTTAGCTATAGGTTTTTTAACTAGCGTATCCTTCTCTTTTACTAAAGTTACAGAAGAACTAGCATTTGTTGAATAAGATTTATTTAATCTCTCACTTGATTCCCTTGGAAAGCGTGAGTTGTTTACTTCTGGCGCCCGCTTTGGACTAGTTATGACGAAATGCCTCGCTCTTCTGTTAAAGTGTTCCGGGATTTCATCGCTTTGACCGGTGAATTCTCTTGAGAAGGTCGTCAAAGTGTCTTCATCAAAGGCTGCTCGTGCTAGTCTTATCGGCAGATTGGGGTTCGTAGTTTTAATATCGATGGTTGGAAATTTTTCAGTGCTTCTTTCTATTAGGCGTCCATGAGATGTCGCAATGGATACAATGAGAAATAGCAGCGGTCTCATGGTCGCGTTGCTGTTCTCGGCTCGTCAAAGTGCCGACTAGCGGAATGACTTGTGATCCAATCCATAATGTAAACTATGGAATGTTTTTAATTGATCTTCCACTTTGAACGCGAGACAATGTATTGCTCAGTAGGAATGTGGCCTGACTAATAGACGTTATTTTGATAACATTTAAAATGATTTTATAACAAATAGGGTTCAATCCGAGTGAACAAAAACAATCTATGGTAATTAATAGAATGTCTTTGTTGAACCCTATTTGTTATTAAATCATTAATATTGAGGTGGGTCTACGCTATGCGATCTCGTCTCATGATGATCCGTTGATTAGTTGCGGGGCGTGAAGGTGTAACAAACAAACAAACTCACTTTCGCATTTATTATTTTAGTTAGGATTCGGATTAGTTAGGATATAGTTAGGATATTTAAGTAAAGTATGTAAGTATGGATTAATTAAGTACTTAATTACTTTTATTATTCCTTCCATTCCATTATTCCTTTTAATTAATTTCACGAGCTGACCCGGCGAACTTCATATACCCCTCAAAATCAATTGTATTGTATGGGGTCGATTTTCCAGTAACCCAAAAACTAAGAAAGAAAGAAGAAGGAAAGAAAATATTCAAGTATTAATCGGTCAGCGCGCACTATGGTGCGTCCATGCTACGCGCAACGAGCACGAGCCGAGTGATTCATTAGGTTTCTTCCATACAAATTATTAAAGTTCGTTGAAAAGTACTTTTTTGAAATTATAATATTATGATTCTAAGTCATTGTTATTTATTTAAAACTAATAATTTCAATTTTATATTTGAATTAACTATTAGTATACTCGAGTATTTGCGTACAGATGGATTGGAAGAACTTAGTAAAAAAAGAAATTTCCAATCTATACATGATTAGTCTCACACCCTTGTGTTCTGGCCTTGTATATAATGGAGAGACGCACCGCCGTATTAGCCGTATCGAAGATAGGGAGCTACAGAGGCCCCGAACGTGTGTACCTAAGCAAAAATTCTTAAACGGCTAAATCTCCTCCAATAAAATTTGACACAGGGCCCATCTAGGACAAGCTAACCCACTGGGCTGCGCGTTGACTATTTGTCAGACTGGAGAGCCCGGAGAGTCTCTCCGAACATGCTGCCCTACTCTGGTTGGAGAGGCCCTGATATGGTGTTTTGACCATACTAAAATAGATGTGGGTTAAGATGCCATGTCTTTGTTACTGGTCTTATTAGCAATGTTTTCATAAACTTTCCCAAAAAATCGTTTGTGTAACTTATATCTACTTGTAAAATGATAACCCTGCAAATATATGTGTAAATGAATGAAGTTGTTTATTTGTTTACTTTCTCCAACGACAACAAACAAGATGCAAACCGAGATCGAGAAATTTATAAGAACAATATCTATCTATAACTGTCGTCTGTTAGTCTCCGAGCGATCATGATGAAGATACTGCTAATAGTAATTAGTGCATTTCTTTATTGTAACTTTATCACCCCTGTTTTAACGTACTACATCTATGACGACAACCCTCTCGCAGGGTACGTATCTGATACTTACCCTCTTTCCGGATATAAATTCAGTATTGATAAAAAAAGAAACAGTGAATACCTTGTGGACTCACACTTTAAATCTTTGAAGTCGCCACAATTTGTCAAATCTACACTATATGAAGATATAAGAAACAATGCTAAAGAAACACAGAAGATTAATGATCAAACAAAGCGGGAGTGGGAGCAACAGAGCACGCAGGAAGATAATGGTGGCTATCTTGACACTAAACGCAGAAATGCTAAAGACGTGAGAACTCCTCAAGCTTTCAATTCTCCGCCAATAAACATGAAGGACACGTCCAACAGTCCCAGTCCAGTCGTAAAACAACAGTTGGAACCGAGAACACTAAGGCCGAAAGTAGAACACAGAGTTCAAATAGGACGCGGTCTACAAGTAATGAAAGAAAGTTTGTATGATAATAAACCGAGTTTTGTTGAAGTCAACGTGCGTAAAACTCAAGTTTCAACTGACCCGCAAAGAGTCGTCAAAATGAATAATATTCGTCAGCCAACTGCACTATCCGCTTATGCGGTTAATGTAAATCCTATGGCCTCCTTCGTTGCTTTCGATAAAAGACAACATAGATCAGTATCACACAGTGTACACAATTCTCAAATCATGTCCCGAGTTCTTGACGACCTTACACGTAAATTATCCGAAAGAAATTATAAGAAATCTGAATATAAAAAGAGAGACACCAGTGATATACAACGTGATAATCTATTCGCAAAATCAAAACACACTAATATTTCTGATAATATGAAAAAGTTTATAGGCAAAGAAAAGACCCTGAAAAAAGATTACAGAAGTCAGTTTATAATGGAACAAGGTAGGTCTGGAAGCATGGAAGCTCGGGACACACCTTATGCACTGTTTTACCGAATGAACCCGGATACGTTGGATCAACGTGATGGGTTTATGCTAAAGGGCTCGATGGAGGTAGCTTTAAAAGATATAATGACCAATAATAATAAGCGTTATCCCGAGGAGTATTCAATTGAAAATGATTTAAAAAACTTGTTGACTAGAAATAATTCCAACTCTGGTAAACTTCATATGAAAGTTAAAAGATTTAAAGGCGTGAGGAGATATTAATTATTTTTATTAAGGTACAGTTCATACACATATACTACATTCATTATGCAGTCAAAGGGCAAACAATAAAATATTGATGAAAATCCCTGTAAACCTAAATGTCAATCAGTAGTCTGTAATTAAAATTTTTAATTTTATATTATGTACTTAATAATGTATGAATTCCAAAGATAAAAATATATAATTTCATTCAAAAATAATATTAATAAATTACCTACTCTACCTACCCAAAGATTTCTGGTAATTTTACTCTCATTATCTTTTGTAGTGCTTTGTTGCAAACCTGCAGGTCTAAATAGTTTTTTATAGGTACCTACCTTCCAACGCGTCGATTCGAACGCGCAGCTATGCACCGTATAAATTAATACAGGGTTTTTAGTTATCATTGACACAGAAGACCATTAGCCAATCTAGAGAGCGCTCTCGAATCGACCCATTTAATTTTATGAATGTCAACGTTCGATGCAGTATTATATTCACTATATAAGTGCTAGTCTTGACCTTTGTCGTCATTGCTGTAATAGAACCTTACGCTGTAAACATGGCGAGAAAAATCGCCACGCTTTTGTCATTAATAGCGTTATGCTCCGGCATGCAGATGCGGGAAACTGTCGAGAGGACGGTGATGGTCCGAACGACGGGCTCTGACCTTCAACCTGCAGCTACAGGGTACATCTATAAGAAACAAAGTGACGGCCCAGCGAGCGTTGTAGAAATGGGAGAAAGTGAAATCATGGAACATCTATCTAAATTGTACGAACGACCTGAGGCGTACACTGCACCTTTACCTGTACCACACGGCCCTTTCCATGCCAACGAAGAGGATGACAAGAAAGCAGCGTCTCACGTCATCCCCGTTGTAGAAAAGCAAGATGAAGGCAAAGAAGACGGTCACGTCGATGGGATAGCGGAAGACGATTATGAAGGCAAGGCATTCGGCGGTTACGCTGCAGATTTCGGGGACTATAATAAAGATTTCGCTGAATACTTGAAAAGCATAGGGCACTTAGATGATGGACAATATCATGAGCACGGAGGTGGTAGCGATTATGGCTCAAAAGGACACCACGCGCATGGCGAAAAAGAACACAAAGGATTCGCAACCAAACATCAGTATGGGAAAGGGGGTGCCGGTGATTATCATAAAGACAAATACGAGAGCTTCTCAGCATCATCAAAGGGAGGTCATGACAAAAAATATGATAGTGCCGACGCGTTTGGGAAGGACTATGCTAAAGGACATGGATATAAAGGTGGAGACCACGGACATAAAGCTGGCCACAGCAAAGGAGAAGCGTTCGATGGATTTCGCAAAGTCTATGACAAAAACGAATATAAGAAAGACCACGATTTTTACGATGGAGCAGCAAATAAAGGCGGATTCCACAAGTTCGCAGATGGACATGCTAATCATGGATCAGACGCCGGAAGCGTCGAAAAGGGAGCTTCACATGAATCAGGGCATAACAAGAGTGATTTCGGAAAAGATGGTTACGTTGAAAAGCAGTCCGGCGATGAAAAAGCTGCTGCCCACTCCGAGGAGGAAAGTGGAGAACATACCCATCACAGTGGCGGAAAATTTGGCATTAAGGACGGAACATTCATCGGCAAGAGCTATGGCTACGAAATCAAACATTGATGCGGGCGTGTTAAAGATGGTTGTTATAGTTTTGTTGATTGTTTGGTAATAATTTTTGTAAATATGTATATTTTTTAACATAAAGATAAGCCATACCTACCCCTAAATATACATTGTTTTATTCTTGATTTACTTTGCTCTAGGTACTCTTACTTACCTACTACTTTTGCAGTCTATAATATTAACTCCATCCTTCCATACTTATCCAAAAATCAAAATGTAATCTCATGTAATTAATTAGTATAAGTGGAATTCAACAACGATTTTCTCTTAAATTATTGATTGAAATTATGAAAAATGAAGCAGGCAGAATCTTTTATTATATACTGTTATGATTTGTGTAATATAACAACTTTGAATCTAAGCAGTGCGAGAAAATTACTTTTGAATTTCAATACCTACATATTTATGTCTTCGACTGAACGTATTGATTAAAATATGAACTATCGAGTGCTATCGACTCAATCAACAACATCAATCAACATTATAATTAAGTACCAAACTATCAAAACATTATTTAAAACTGAAATAAAAATAAATCCTAATTATACATACTTATTATAAACGTGAAGCTTTCTGTGGATGTTTGTTTCTTTACCACTCCGTTATGGCTCAACGGATTTGGATGAAATTATATTAAAAAATAGCTATCCAACCGCGCTACTTACCCCCTTATCTCAGAGTAGGTATATAAATACTACATACAACCCTTATTGATGGAATTCCCAAAAATCCTTTTGCAAGTAACCAATGTTTACCAACTTTTGCGCCTCTTTCAAAGTATTACACCGACCGAGTTTCAAGTTAATCGGACCGCGCATTATGCTTTTTCCATACAACATTTTACACCACCTAAATCGATGGGTTGTTATTAAAAACTAATAGTGAGAACCTTTATGATTTGTTAAGGTTAGGTTGTAATCGTGCTAAATCCCCCCCTTTTTACCCCCTCAAAGTTTGAATTTCCAAAAACCCCTTCCTAGCATTACTAACTCTCCTAACATTACAAAAGGAAGCTTGTCCACAATTTCACGTTCCTAATCACAGTAGTTTGGGCTGTACGTTGATATATCAGTCAGTCATTCAGTTTCATCGTTTATCATACAGAACTGTCCTGTAGTTAATGGTCCAAATAGATAACCCTCGAAAGCTGAAATTATTTCCTATGAGAAAAAGTCAAACAGACGTAATTACAAAGTAGACTGAATAAATATTTAATAAGTAAATAAATGCAGACCACAAGCAGCACCTGTTCACAAGTATGACGCGTGTAGCAGCCATCGCTCTGCTAATAACAATATTATAAATATGAAAGCTTGTGTAAAAAGTACACGAGAGTTAGCACACAACGTGCTCTCTTGTTCGAAATTCGGCGCAGCCAGGCTCACAGCCAAATAAAATAACAATAATTAATGTGGTTATATGTTCCTGTGGCGAGTAAGCTAGCCAGAGCTCCATGAGGAGTTTTGATGACAGTGTCTGGGACCAGTAGTAGATATAGTATAGTGTAGCAACAAATTACACTGCGCTTTGTCCTTTCCGCTCCTTTCTTCAAACCCTGTTTCAAGAAGAAGAGAGCCTGATGGTAAGCGGTTACCGTAGCCATGTGCCTCACGCACATGAACACAACATTTTTTGCGTGATTCCTTAGTTGTACCTATTTGCTTCTTATCACGGTTGAACGAACTACCTAGTCGTTCAACAGTGATCGTGGAATTTTGAAAACCCTTCTTTACATTGTCTACCTACAGTGCGGCCGTCGAGAGAATGCGTATCTGACACATGTTAATATTGGGCTAATCTCTGAAATGGCTTATCCTAATGCATGGGACTTTCACAGGATGGGATAGTATATAAGAGAGGTAGAGTATTGCGTTTATTCGCTCAACGAGCAGCTCGACTGGGGAAGTACCTCCACCTTACAGAATACCGCAGCCAAATAACTTTATGCTGTGTAAAGTTGTGTTCCTGCGCGTGTGTAAGGTCGCCAGAGCTCATAGGGTAGGGGGGGAAGGTCGGTAACGCGTGAGCGATGCTTCGTGTATTGCAAGCGTCTATATGGCTACGGTAACCGCTTACCATCAGGAGGGCCGTATGCTAGTTTGCCGACTTGGTTGTATAAAAAAAAAAAAGTATTCACAGATTTTCATTTCTCCGCACAAGGTTAAATAAGATAAAAATAAGTGTTGGAAATATGTAAATATAAAAACATCGATTCCTTAACAGATTCCTATATTAGAACCTCAGATTACAGAACAAAAGGTTATATATATTATTCTGTAATCTGTTGTTAGAACATAGGATTTCAAACAGAAAGGCAGGGTACAGGTGGTCGGTGTCTCCTTTGTAATATCAACATAACAGCCCAGAGTAAAACATATACTAGGTAGGTACAAATAACAGCTTTGCATATGATATAAGGAGGCCCTGTGCTCAGCAGTGGGGCCACGGAGTTGGACATCATAGGCTGATGATGATGATATGATTTATACGTACTTGTAACAATAAACCTATTTTTAAAGTGCTTGTTTGTCTGTTCCGGCTAATCTCCGAAACGGTTGAACCTAATGTTAAGGAGTTACTTTTACTTATATATCAGAAAAAGATTTACATTTCTGCGGAAAAAAATTAAAACCGTTCGCAGGTGAAACCTCGGGTGTCGGCTGTTCCCTATATTATTAGGTTTAGAAAAAAGATGATACCACGTGTATAGCGTTGAATTCTTCTACATACTCGATAGAGTAAATAAAAAAAATAACACCTAGGTATCTGTTGGTTATGATTGTTCTGAAGGTTTATGGTTTATTTTTATTTTATATAACATGTTTGTAATTATTAGATAATTATTCCCATATTTACTTGATTTATGAGTTATTTTAAAAGTTGAGCTGGCCGAAAGATTAGTGGTCGCCACTGGGGACCGAAGAGCTGGCAACTTCTTCGCACAACGCATCAGCTTTGCGATATAGCAAGGAAATGCTGCCAGCATCTTCGGAACAATGCCGAGGGGGCCTAATTTTATAAATTCTTTTGTAATTTCAACATGTTAAGTGTACATCATTTTAAAAGTTACAATTACTTTTAATCCAATTGACGTACCTAAGCATGTTACTTCGAGAAAAAATAATTTCACGCCTATTGACGGTGCGGTCAGCGCGCCCGCGCGCCCGCTCAAATGTAGTACAATAGAAGTTTTTGCATTAGGTATAATATTGGACAATGTCTTTGTCACCTCTAACCTCGTCTGATAAGCAATTTGTTACATGGCTACAAGAAAGGCGGTAAACACACTCACGGTCCTTTTGTCTCTAACTTGATATAAATATTGGGTAACAGGGTTATGAAATTATTACAGCACAGGTAGCAGTACGATACACATCTCAAGATGGTGAACAAAGCATTGGGTGTTCTATTCGCTCTAACAACGGTGGCGGCCGTACAGATAGGGTACGCACCACCCGCAGCATCCAGCTACATTTACAGGAACGACCACAACTCTCCACCGAGCCTCATCCAAGTGGGAGCACATGGGTACCAGCAACCCATCGCTTTCACTGCTCCTCTACCGATCGCTCACCCTTTAAAGCTCGGAGCTATTGAGGCATACAACCTCGAACCTGCACCTCTGCCGTACGTAGCTGAAAAACCTATCGTTGTTGAAGACGCTGATGACGACGATGACGACAGCGACGAATCAGAAGAATATGGCGACGGCGCTGATGAAGGCGGTTTCGAACACGGAGATTCTTTCGAAAAGGGAGCTGGCAGTGAATATGGAGAAGGACATCATGCGGCACATGGTGAAAAAGGCAGCAAAGGCTTCCATACTAAAGGCCATCAAGCTAAAGGAGAAGCCGGAAGTTACGGCAAGGAGCACGGAGAAGGTTATTACAGTGAAGCCGAGGGTAAGAAGAAGGGACACCACGATGTAGCTGATGCTCACGGCAAACATTACGCATCTGGAGAGAGTTACAAGGGAGGCGATCATGGGCATAAGAAACATTCCAGCAAGGGTGAAGAGATCACCGGCTACCACAAGGTGTTCAATAAGGACGAATTCAAGAAGGACCATGACTTCTATGACGTTGCTGACAACAGTGGACATTTCAAGAAGCACGGATATGAGAACAAGCATCATGGGGCTAAAGAGGGCGGTCACAAGGCAGGAGGTAGCCACGACTCCGCTCAGAACAAAGGAAGTTTCGGAAAGGATGGTTTTATATCTAAAGGACAAATTGATGCTGCTCACAAGGGTCATTCTGCTGAGGAAGGACATGACAGTCATTATAACCACGAAGGAGACTACGGTAAAAAGGGTGGAAGTGGATATAAGAAGGAATACGCTTTCGGCGATGATGGTGGTGATGACGATGACCATGATGATCACGAGTAGAAGCCTACCTTATAGTACCTACTGTGATAATGTAAATATCTGTTAACTATTTGTGCTACTCTTTTGTTATGTTTGATATTGATGAATGATGCTGTAAATATTTTTATAACGCAAAGTAATAAATGAATTTTAAAATATAGATGACTTACTTATTTAATTCATACCTGGATATACACAGAATACTTATTACTATAACTTGCTATGACGTGGACTAGTGAAATCAATAGTTTTATTTGTTTATTGCAAATTATAACACAATTACAGTCAATAATACTAATACGGTGCCATAACAAAAATTCCAAAAGAATTTACATAAACATTATATAAAATTAAGTATAAAATTTAAATAGTATTAAAACATAGAATAATAATAAATAATAATTAAATAATAAATAATTTTTGCTGAAAACTTTTCCGGTATCATAACGAATACAACAGAATAAATTAAATTATTAAAAGAAACAAAAAACCCGACTGCGTAAAACTAAAATTAACTGAAAAGACAAAAACAAGCTCTTTAATGTATAGAATTTGGAATATAACTTGAATATTATAAGGTATTGCATTCGGGGACAAACCAATAACCTAAGTATGTGTTTTTTTTGTAATATTTGTTTATCCCCGACTGCAATACCTAATAACATTCAAGTTATATTCCAAATTCTATACATTAAAGAGCTTGTTTTTGTCTTTTCAGTTAATTTTAGTTTTACGCAGTCGGGTTTTTTGTTTCTTTTAATAATTTAATTTATTTCAGAATTTTTAGTTTTATACAGAATGAGTTGTAAGTATTAGTAAATAAATGAGCGGTACGGTAAAGTAACGCTAACAAACATCGCAACTCTGTGAGTTAAGTACGGTAACCGCTCATAGTACCTACTACTGACCTTGCATTAAACATGGTTTTTTGCAGTTTACGTCAAAATGGTAGCACAAAAGTATTACAATATATACATATATGGAATGGGCTGTTCACAAGCTTTCATTTGATACCAATATTAACCCCCCCTCTTTTCTTATCCGTTGATGCCATACAAAAATAATATACCCTATGACACTCCCACAGTCAAGACGAATCTAACGACACCTCATATGCTTAAATCCATCAAGCCGTTTAGGCTGCAGAGCGTGCCAAAGAAATAGATAGACATACATACATACATACATACATACATACATACATACACTCGAAAAACATAACCCTCCTTCCGGGTCAGTCGGGTAAAAAGAACTACGGTCGTAAGTTCATACGAAATTCCAAGTAAATAAGTCCTTTTCGTTTTTCTAACTTTCCGGGAAACATCTCCAATTTTTCTTTCCGTAAGGACGCTATTCGGACTTAAAAATAAATAATTATTGCCTAATCGTGTGCTGCGCTAACGTATGCAAAGCATTAACAGCCTTACTCATAAACGCTATTTAAAGTTAAGTCATACTTAAAACCGTTATTTAAAAAAATCTTCACTCATAAACGCTATTTAACCTTATTCACTGCTTAAAAACGTTATTTAAAGAGCTGTCAAATTAAACAACCTACGACCCTTGTTTAGCGCGTTAAATAGCAAAATGGCCGCCAAATAAACAGCTGATTTTATTTCTATTGAAGCTAGATTATTCTACTCTTTGTATCTTATTTCCATATAAATAAATATAGCTAGAAATTAAGTTGCCATACTACACGAATATATAAAACAGGCCAACTTTTATAGGCTGCTGCGCTGCTGCGCGTAACAGTTTCCTACGTTTTACGCTCCCTGTGTGTCATAGTGACGTTCATAATGATAGCAGTTGTAGAAATAAGTATGGAGAAATTTAAATATTAAACATTATTTTGCAATTTTATTTATTTTTATTTGATTTAGCCCCTTACAGTTAGGGGCTATTTTTTTCGACGCTCAATCTGGATGTATCCCTTAATCAAAGGTTATTTCATTCATTCATAAGTAGTCCAGCCAGCCATCAGCCTCATCGCTACCGCTGCGGAGACCTCGGCAATGAGCTCGGCCACCATGGGCTTTCGTGCTCCCTAAGTGCTGGTCGAATATCACGGCACTCGGCTATTAATGACATTATCCGCAGGGCTCTTGTTGTCGCTAACGTGCCTTCCGTACTGGAACCAGTCGGTTTTGCGCGGGGCGATGGCAAGAGACCGGATGGTATGTCTTTGATCCCTTGTAGTGTCGGCAAGTCGCTGGTATGGGATGCCACATGTGTCGATACACTCGCGCCATCTCACTTACCGGCGACTTGTAAAGCTGCAGGGGCAGCGGCGGCCAGTGCGGAAAATTCAAAATTCAAAAAATATGCATCGATTGGACCCAATTATATTTTTATGCCTTTTGCGGTCGAGACCTTGGGACCATGGGGGTCAGAAGCTCGCCGTTTTGCTCGCACCTTGTCTTCAAAATTGATCGAGACCTCCGGAGACCAGCGGGTGGGGAGCTTTTTCCGCCAACGCGTCAGCTTGGCTATCCAAAGAGGAAACGCTGCCAGCCTTCTGGGAACCTTGCCGTTAATCGGAAGCAGCGGCAGGCTTAAGGAAATTTTCTATATATAGATTATATTTTGTAAATATAGATTATATTTTGTACATATTTGTTGTTAATAAATTTATCTATTACCAGTAGTCTAGTTTTGTAAATGGCATTTTCGTTTATTAAACTTTCCAAGTAGGTACGTGATAATTAAAACTTTCAACCAATTACCGGCGATATTGGTAGTATAATATCAGATTGCAACAAGTTCATAGACAATTTTATTTATTACCTAGGTCTAGATATTGGTAATTTTTCAGCCTTGGAGAAAATTAATTTTTCAGGCGTCAAATTGCATTTAAAATACCTTATCCCAAATTAATTAAGTCGTTAATTGTTTCAATTAATTGCATCATCGGAGATGACCTAGCCAGCTGCTATACCTACGGTTATTACATTATATTAGATTCATAAGTACCTACCTAGCTACAGGAACCTATGAACTTCCATTTTTAGGGTTCCGTAGCCAAATGGCAAAAAACGGAACCCTTATAGATTCGTCATGTCTGTCTGTCCGTGTATGTCACAGCCATTTATTTCCGAAACTATAAGAACTATAATGTTGAAACTTGGTAAGTAGATGTATTCTGTGAACCGCATTAAGATTTTTACACAAAAATAGAAAAAAAACAATAAATTTTGGGGGTTCCCCATACTTAGAACTGAAACTCAATTTTTTATTTTTCATCAAACCCATAAGTGTGGGGTGTCTATGGATAGGTCTTCAAAAATGATATTGAGGTTTCTAATATCATTTTTTTCTAAACTGAATAGTTTGCGCGAGAGACACTTCCAAAGTGGTAAAATGTGTGTCCCCCCCCCTGTAACTTCTAAAATAAGAGAATGATAAATCTATAAAAAATATATGATGTACATTACGGTGCAAACTTCCACTGAAAATTGGTTTGAACGAGATCTAGTAAGTAGTTTTTTTTTAATAGGTCATAAATTGAAATTAATATCAAATACTCAGGTCTATACTACCATTTACTTTTATACTACAGGTTTGTACGGAACCCTCGGTGCGCGAGTCTGACTCGCACTTGGCCGGTTTTTTTTTTTACTTTGGGTAACAAACTCAAATTTAGCAAAAATCATCATTAGTTGCTTAGCGACAAGTTTTCATTATGGTTTTCTCATCGTTTTCCTTAACCGGAAAATCCAGCTCATTGTAGGATTTAAACCCACGACTGTTACAAGCTAAGCTTACAAGGCGACATTATTTCCACCAACTGAACTATCATGGCCTTTAAAGTTTTGCTTTCAAGCTTTTAATTACAAATTAAATGTTACCTAATCAAGTATTTATTTCGCAATCTAATACAATATGTACAATACTTTCATTATCTTTTCGGTAAATAATTAGGTAGTAAAGTATCAAACGTACTTTATAACGCAACTATCGTTACCGTTTATGTACTACTGTACCTCTACCATGAGTTTTCTACACTAACGTAATTTACACACGCTAGCGACTACGGTGAATATGTATAGCGAGCACCGCCTCTAGTGGACACTTTTGGAAGCATTTCATACAAAATGTGTCTCCGTAGTCGCTAGCGACTGTAGATTACGTTAGTGTAGAAAACTCATGGTAGAGGTACTGTATTATTACAATGGGTCCGTGTATTCAAGTCAAGTTGAAAATCTCCAAGACAAGTACATATTTCACAGCGGTATAGATGCTTCTACCCCACCCTGTGTCCACCGGCACTTGAAAGCCAGATCTTCTATATGTGAATACTCGACCGTAATCAGAAGTGCTTATAACTATCGAATTAGGAATGCATTTTATCAACTTCTGGTAAATATCGAACAAATACCCAAAGTACCTACCTATCTGCAAAGGGATTTTAGGATAGCTTATAGCTATCTTTTGTAGCTATGGTGGTACATATAACGGCAACATAACCCATTGGTTATAGCATTTTTTTCTCCGTTCTATGTAGGGTTCACCCATTCCATTCCTAGCTCATATCTAATGGTGCGTCCATGCTTGGCGAACCGAGCACGAGCTGAGCCACGAACGAGCACACTGTCAGCACGATTCGCGTAGCGTGGACGGGCTTGCGAGCTTCGAACGAGCGAGACAGTCAGTTTTTTTACGAACAAAAGGATTCGCATCGTGCTCGTTGTAAGTTCGTTCGTGACTCGGCTCGTGCTTGGTTCGCCAAGCATGGACGCACCATAAGGTGCCGAAGAGCACATTAACGGAACTTGCTAGGTAGTTAGTGTAAGTAGATGGGATAACTTCCTACTGAAATTTCATTATAGGTAGTGAGATGAGGTTACTAATAAAATATACCTAGGTACCACAAAAAAAACCAATTGAACAAAAGGTCAAATTATTAAATAATCTCATAGCAGATCGCGTAAACATACCACGGAGCCTTGACCGATCCAAGTCGTTACACCGATTATCAGTTCGATCAAGTGGAACCACCAACGACCGCTGAACCACTCATCTTTAAGAAAAAACATCATCCTTGTCTACTAATTCAAACAAAGGCTATATAAGCACAACGGATGCCATGTATGTCAGTGTCGCAACCTACTTCGATTGCGCAAGAGTTGACAAAAAATTGGAACACTATGCAAAAGAAATTATGTTTCGTGTTGTCATTGACAATCATTTATTTGGCTGAATCATCGCCCGTCGCTCTAGGCTCGCTAGAATTTGACAATCTCGACACTGACCTCTCCGATCTCGCTTACGAGGTCGAAGAAGAAGACTTAGACGACTTCTCGAAACTTTTAGACGAAGCCGATGGAGCGAAGAAATCAACAGACAGTGGAAATGACAAAGCTAAAACTAGTGTGAAAACATCTGGATTCAAAAAGAAGAATACAACCAATAAAGGATTGAAAGGCAAACAAAGTATTGAAGATTTGAAGAAGTTTTTTAAAAATGCAGGACTTCACGATCAGGGCACTTATGATGATAAAAGCATCTACGCATTAGCTGAAGGTTTTGCTGGCAAAGCTGTCGGTGTAGATGGAAAAGAAAATAGAACATACAGGAAAGGTACAAAAACACGAGGCTTCCATCGAGTGCATCACAAGGACGAATATAAGAAAGACAAAGTGTTCTACGAAGATGATGAAACAAAAAGTGCAATAAACAAAGTCGGTGCTAAAGGCATTGGATATAAATTTGGTGCTGGTGCGGGTTTCAAAAAAGGTGGTTTCCACCATGATCGTGAAAAAGGAATGATTGGGAAGGAAGGTTTTTCAAACAAAGGATATTTCGATAAAGAATTCAATGGATTCTCTGATTCTCAAGGATTCGATGGATCTTTCAAGAATGAGAGCTGATAAAAATAAATAAAATTAATTTAATTCTCTATTGGGATTGTTAGTTCTTGTGAGTTAGTAGAAGTATTGTTATTCCTATTGTGAAGTTATTTATGAAGTGGTTTATTTGCAGTAGGAAGGAAAATGCTAAATAAAATAATTCGAAAATACTTACGATTATATTCTTTGAAAATGAAATAAATAAGTACCTATTATTTTGCTATGAGTTATTTGAATTTAAGAAAGTACCTACCTAGTTACTTACCTTTAGTGGGTAATACTAATCTATACGCCTATACAGAGTAGAAAAAATGAAATAAATTTAAATGGGGTCTCCCAGCCAGAAACGTCTTTACGGAACCCTTCGTTCGTGTGCGATTCCGACTCACATTTGGCTGGTTTTCTATATTTCAATACAGGAATGTAAGATAGTTTCAAATCCAAATAAAGAAGTATTACAATATAATTATTGATGTATTTATTTCTGTGATTCATTTTAATCACGTATCGAAAATAAAATATCGACTAAAGCTAAATCGATAACATAACCGGTAATTACCGACGTGATTGCTAAGCACTATAGAAAGAAAATTGTCTATGTCAAGTTGTCATTTTCCAACTGTCTGTCATCGCATCGTTCTATAGTCTCTGGACGATTGCTGGATGAAGTCAAGTGTTTGTGTTAAATGATTGTGAAACAAAGGGATTTATACGAAATAAATGAGGCTCGGTAGAGATTTACTGTTTAACATTACTCATGAGTACGGAAGAGACTCTGTTGAATCTCGATTTCGACAAACCAAACACTACGATTGCACCGCCCGATGACGGTGTGCTGTCTTTATCGAGTAGTTCAGAAGAGATTTGTTTAGTGCCAGAGGTCGGGTTCGAGGGCAACGTGGATTCTCCAGGGGTGAACCGGGAGTCGCAGCCGCTGCTCGGCGGCCGCGGCGACTTCGAAGAATCATTTAATCACTTCCCAGGTATTCAAAACTTGAACATCTAACTGACTCATGTTTTCCGCCTAATTAGGTACTAAAGACGACATAACGATACAATAAACATATGGCGATGGATGATCCCAACCTTTATTTGTCGAAACACTTGTTTGACTTCCACCTTATGCTGTTGTATGGCTTCTGCAAATTACTAATGATGGAATTATTTCAGCTGTTAAAACTTAGTATTTATATGCGTAATATTTACTTGGTATATATGTAATAACAAATTACCAAATAAAAATGTTAATTCGTGCAATGTTATTGCTCAATTGCTCAATTTTTTCAGTAATTGTACCAACTTCACACTTAAGTTTATTAAAAAGAAGTAAACGCACACTTTATAGTGTGAATGTAGCTACAGAATGAAATTTTCAGCCAAGTGGAACGTCTGTGTTGGAAAGTTTTTCAGTTCATGTTTTTATTTTTTTAATTGAAAATGGTAGGGGCTTTTGAGTGCAGTAAGTATTTTAATAATGATGAAAAAGTGTTGTTTTATTGTTATCCTTAAATAAGATAATTTAGTCCACAGTAACTGTGTTATCAGATAAGCCATATGGCAATAAAAATAATAGGTATATTGGATTTTTAATAAATGATAAATATTTGTGTATAGGGGAATATTATCCTTGCATATTGAAAAGCTACCCATGTTCAGCACATTCCTTCCAAATTTTGGTAAATGGATATTTGATCCTAGGCCATTCTTATTCCATAGTCTAGTAGCAGTATTTTATGTGAAAATATTCCATGTTAAAAAACAGAAACAAACTTATAAGCAATAATGTTATGTTAACACTAGTGGTGACAGTGCTATCACCGCTTGACATACATCCATAAATTAGCATAGCACTTTAGTAAATGTTGCTTCTGCAATTTCAGTATCCTTCCTCAATTAACATTTTCCTTTGGGAAACATTGTGGTCTGTCTGGCTGGATAGTACTAATTAGCTCCTACCTAATATAATATACAGTAGTTTGTCCTCTTTTGACTTTGCTATGAAAAAGAAAACACCAAAAAAATAAGCTTCTTGTATGGGGCCCTTTAATTTTTCATTATATTTCATTTTTATTATTTGTTGGTTTAGCAGCAATAGAAATACATGTCATATTCTGTTTCATTGTTAATTTTGGCCGTCTACCCATTACAGTTCATGAGATACAGCCCACTGATAGACAGTGGAGATGGATGGACAGTGGAGGCTTAGTAATAGGGTCCCTTTGGGTACCAAACCCAAAAAAGACTAACTTTTTGAATCTTCTTTTTAGGGTCGGCAACACGCGCGTGATACCCCTGGTGTTGCAAGCCTCCATAGGCTACGGTAACCGCTTACCATCAGGCGGGCCGTATGCTTGTTTGCCACCTAAGTGGTATAAAAAAAAAACAAAAAAAATCTATTGGCTTGTGAATGGCATTTATATTACCTTGATATTCCAAGTTATTCTATAGTCATCACACAGATCCAATTTTATAAGGAAATGTGTGGTTAGCTTCATTTGTCAGTCATGGGAATTTACTATTGATAATTTCTCTACTAATTATAGAACATTAATAAAACAAATATTCATAAAGGTATCATATTCATTTAATATTCCTTCTTCTTAATTAATAAATATATATTTATTTAATTTTAAATAATAATTCCATGGCAATAACATCTCTTCCATTGGGATTGGGAATATTGGGATCAATGCTTTATGTTATTACATTAATATGTTAATAAATTATAATAATATGTCACATAATACTAAAAATAGATAAATAATTAAATATCCTAGGACATTCCTCACACACGGTAATCTGATCCCAAACTAAGCAGAGCTTGTACTATGGAAACCAGATAACTGATATAATACATATACTACTTTTTGTTTGTAAATACGTACTTAATATACATAAATACACCCAGACTCAGGACATACAGATATGTTCATGCACACAGATGCATGTTCAGTGTGGAAATCAAACCCACGACCTGTGGCGCGATAGGTGCAGTCTTAACCAATTGCGCCAACTGGCACATCATAATTCTGTTATTACTAGCTTACCTAGGTACTTAATTAATGTACAAATAGCCTAATAATGTTGTTCAAAGGAAAAATCAATCCACTATAGTACCGCCTACCTTCTTTATCAGTATACAACCTACTATAATAGTGAAATGTGAGATAGAACCAAACTAGTTTGTATGCAAATTGACTAATCATCATTAGTTCAAGGTAGTTCTACATACTTGTATGTGTACATGTTGATACTATATACATTAAGTTATTGGGCTAGTGTGTCGATATTCCCCAAGCAAGACAGTGTTTGTAATTTTACAATATATGGATTTTATTATATTACCAAACCAAAAAAAAAACTTTTTTGGCCTAGCATTCTTCTCTTTGTGAAACTACTTTGGCTCACATGGTTTAATCTTTATCCACTTAAAAATGTTAGTTACATTAAGCAATACATGTAGATCAATATTGATAGTAATATAATATAATATTGAGAGTAACACCATGGAATTTAAATTAATATAGGGGGAAGCTGGGGCAGGAAAAAGAAGTAGCTGATTTTGATTAATTTAAATTATAATCTTAATACTTATTCTAATATGTTTATTAAATAATATGAATTGTCTTCCTGAACTTCCCCTCCCTTTAGTAACAGGGTAATTGTACATAGTCTAAAACCTTCCTTAAGGAAACTTAAAACTGCATTGTGCAGTGATTACACTAAAGGAAAGACAGAGAGAAATAGCGTTTTATATGTAAGAATGTGTTGTAACAAACCTTGACATAAGTTTTTTTTTATCTTCCATAAACATTGTTGAAGAGGTCTCTAATTGTTTTTCCTTAGATTGTTTTAACGTTTTTACCTATACCACCAATATACGCCCCTATGTATGACTGTTGCGTTTGATTATCATCTTTATTACATGATTGCCTACTTATTATTTTATAGACTTTACTATGCGTCAGAGCATAGAGATACGATGTTTATTTTTCTATGTACACACGGCTACAGATCAAGCTATAAATTTCCAGTATAAGCTGATCTCTCATTGTATAGGATTTCCGTACAATGGGAGGTCAGCTTATACTAGAAACGTGTAGCCTGATCTGTAGCCGTGTGTACCATTCTATACTGGTTAATGGTAAGGTAATAAAATAATTAATATTCTTTTAGTTTGCGATTTATATTGAGTAGGTATGTGACTATTTTTAGGGTTAGGTACACCAAAAGCCAAAACGGAGCCCTATTGCTGTCACTCCGCTGTCTGTCTGTATGTCCCCTAGTATGTCATAAGCAAAATCTTTAACTCGTCAATGAAATGAGTTAGGCCTGTATTATAAAACGAGATTGAAACTCGGATCAAGTCCCAAGAATAGATCGTGTTAATCGAAAATGAACCTAAATATCATTGGTACACCAAAAGCCAAAACGGAGCCCTATTGCTGTCACTCCGCTGTCTGTCTGTATGTCCCCTAGTATGTCATAAGCAAAATCTTTAACTCGTCAATGAAATGAGTTAGGCCTGTATTATAAAACGAGATTGAAACTCGGATCAAGTCCCAAGAATAGATCGTGTTAATCGAAAATGAACCTAAATATCATTGTTGCAGGTTCCAAATTCAATTGTTTTAATCTCGACTCAAAACTTGACTTGTGCATTGATTGACGTGCTGGAATACGGACACAAATATTTGGATATTTTACTAATTGTGATACCTATATGATATATGTAGTTCAAATATATTTTTCTATTAGTTTTTCTCTGAGATTTTTTTCATTTGCAGCACATATTACAGAATAAATAATAATCTGTGATTGGCAGTATGTGTGCTCGTGAAGGTCTCGATCAAGTGTGGTTTGTGGCTTGCTTTGCGATATCTCGTATAACGCCTTTAGCTACACTGCCCTCCTTACATTATGCAATAAAACGTAATTAAATAATATTTAGTGTTAATAGTATAATTATGTTCTTGAAAGGTAGTTAGTTTATGGTGATGATAACTTATTGGTAGTGACGCCAAATGCCATGAAGACAGTCATGGATTCGAATCCTACAACGAGCTTGAACTTTAAGCGAAAGAAATCCCTTCTCTTTCCACATCACTTACCTCATTGACATTGTCTTTCTCTTCACAGGCATCAAAAAAAACATATGCCCAATTTAGGCGCCGATCCCAAAGCGAGCGGTCTAGAGTTCTGCGGTCCGAATTCTACGTGCGTTCTCCTTGACCGTCGCTTTCGCTGTGTGCAATAATCAAAAGCGCCACATAGTATAAACGCAGAACTCAGACTGCTCGCTGTGGATCGGCGCCTTACTATCATATGCTAGTTTATAAAAAAAAACTTCGCATCATAAAAAGTGTAGGAAAATATGTCTCTGATGGTATTTCTACAAGCTTGTTTAACTAGGTTCTGCCCGCGGTTGCACCGACGTTTCCAGGATAAAAAGTATGCAAAAAAATTACACTCGACACGTTGCTGCGTGAAATAAGGAAGGACAAACCAATAAACACACAGGCATTTATAATATTAGAGTAATTTTTATTGTTGTTACCAGATGACCCACAGTTCAGCGAGCTGGTGTGGCAGGCGGAGGTCGCCATCGACAATGGCATCTACCCAGAGAGGATATACCAGGGCTCCAGCGGGTCATACTTCGTCAAGAACCCCGGAGGGGTGAGTGTCACAACTCTTCATTCAATATTCGCTCAGAGTAAGAAAAATCCTTAGCTATTTATTACAGGAACGTATTTAGCTATTAAGTAGGTAGCTATTTAGTTGAACCTAGTCGGGTAGATCTAATGAGAAGTTTTCTTGTAGGTATTTAAAGAGTTGCTGCAAAATAACTAGGTGGCGCTGTCAGCACCAAATTGAATTGTCAAATCAAATTATGCTGTCACATAACTTTAGTGTTGCCACATAGGCCAACAACGGAAGGTGTCCATCCTTTTTAATTCAAAATCGACAATTGAAAAAAAAATATATACAGATTTCTTTTATTAAGTGTTAATTGATATTAATGGCAACCATGAACATGATTAAATGAAACCAAATTTCAGAGGAGCAAAACTTAATTTTCGTTGCTTTTTGGTAACAGCCTGTTTTTTTTCGTCCGAAATTAGTAATAAGAGGCGGCAACACTGGTATGAGTGGATGTTTGTTTCCGTTGTTTGTTTTGTTGTGGAAGTCACGCTTAAGGATTATTTGATTCTATCATTGTTTTGATATTCGTTGGACATCCACCCTTGTTGCTCTTATCCACTGTGACCTTAGTGGTTCATCAGTTGGAAATGTAAGACGTCCCTTATTGGTACAATTCACAACTGCACAAACACGCATTTTCAATAGTTTTCAAGTCATTCAAATCTAAGCTAAATTTCACTAAAGTTTTGAACAAAACACACATGATAGTGACATAATACTAGTTACAGACGATCCGACTGTCGGACGTCTGATGGTCAGGGCCGTGTGTAGCGCGGCAGGACTCTCTAAGTATATACTGTAGTCTTTGGGCAGGACGTCGAAAGCTTCCAACCGGTATAAGTAATAATTATGAGGGTCCTGCCGCACTACACACTTTCCTACGGCAGGACGTATCATGGCCGTGTCTCCTGCGTAATAATAAAAATAGGAGTCCGACATTGGAACGTCTGTTACCAGTATAAAGCCAAATAGTTATGGGCTGCGTTCAGTAACTACGCTGTGTGATCGCCCGACGATCATCGTAGCGTTCAGTAACAGATCAATAACATGTGTAGTAACTGAACGCACCCATGAAGTAACATAGTTTTTTTTTTATTGAACTGACAGCAAGATAGTTCGTTTCAGTCATATTAACGCCACCTATTGAGACTTAAAGAAAAGAAAATTAAATACCTACAAGAAAACTTCTCATTCTTGAGTCTTAGTATTTCACGCCCTTCTATTCTCCGCGCTACGTTTCTCTCCATCCCACTCGCACATCTCATCATCATCTGCCTGCCTTGTTCCCAAGCATTTGGGATCTCCTTTCTTAACCATATCATCTTTCACACAATGCACCCATCTCTTTTTGGTATTCCTCTCCCGTATATCCATCCATTTTCATATTCATAACTCCTATAGTCACACACGTGGCTTTCATTTCTCCTCATAACATTTTTCTATCTCACTCGCACATCTATCTCTAATATAATGGAAGGAAAAAAATTACAAAGTAAATGCTTTTATGTTAATTTTAACATTACTAGCAAAACTTTTTACAGGTTGTACCTACATTGTTTTAAATTTGATGACTAATTCCTTTAATATCCGACATTCGTACAATAGACCTAAATTATCCACTTATCTATAGTGGAGAATTCTGCTGGTGTGGACACATCTGCAAGGTTTTTGGTTGGTTATAATGATTTATTTTCCTTACTTGCATTCAAACCGCAGTCTGTTGGAAAGTCAGTACAATGGCCTTCACAAATTCAAGATTGAATTAGTAATCATGTTGCAATCGGAAAACTTTACTCAGCCAAATGAATCCGGAAATTAATTCCCAAATTGCTCGCGCTTATCAAGTCTGTGAACATCTTTTCTACTTTGTAGATAAGGTTTCTTTTTGCAGATTTGTAATACAATGAGCATATATCAAAATCTGTCTCGGGGTTGAAGATACTTTGAGGGTGATATCGTCATTTGGTGAGACGGATACATTTAAATATGTATGTCTGCAGTTCAGAATCAATTAACGATTTTTCTGGAACCTTTTTTTCCATAAGTATAATGCCTGAATCCTATTGATTATTTCTATTACATGCAGCATCTAATATTTAACATTTATTTCAGAAAATAATAGGAGTATTCAAACCAAAGGACGAGGAGCCATACGGGCGATTGAACCCAAAATGGACGAAGTGGATGCACAAGCTATGCTGCCCGTGCTGCTTCGGCAGGTCGTGCCTCATCCCCAACCAGGGGTACTTATCTGAGGCGGGCGCCAGCCTTGTCGACTCCAAGATAGGCCTTAAGATTGTCCCCAAAACCAAAGTAAGTTTATACCATTTTTTTTTCATTTTGCGTAGCTAAAAGCAAGATTGTGATTGTAGCGTTTCAATGAATCTAGATTCGAGATGCTATAGAAAAAGTATTGTTTAAATTCGGCTGCCTTCAGTAACTACACACCGGGCGACCGGTGCGATCGTCAGACGTCGTCCGACGATCGCACCACATACTATTGAACTTTTACTGAACGGTACGATGATCGTCGGTCGGGCGATCACACGGCGTTGTTACTGAACGCAGCCCTGGATAACTACTTAAACGTGCAACATATTTTATTACCTCTATTCAGACAGCAATAAAAAATGTTTATAACATTATATTAGTCCCTAATTTGAACCTAATTAAAACTTATTTGTTGTTAACAGCAATAAAATAATTTCATATTTAATTTAAATATGGTGCAACATAATTTCAAATGACTAATAATAATTTAACACTAACACGTGGGTACAGTTTTCTCCGTCATCTGAACTGTATTGATGAATAATCAGGATTTTTTATTAAATCTAAGTTAATCACTCTTTCAATCTATTAGTGCGTAAGTAACTAACACCGCAGATAAAGTTATGTTGCGGTTTTCAACGACACAACATTAAGGTCATTAGGTCGTGTTTTGAATTACCTTTGAATGTTGTACTACGGTTTCTATTGTAATAATGTAGTTTTTGCCTCACTCCGTTTCGGTCGCGCACATTTTATTTATTTAAAATCATTAGGACATCGCTATATCATAAATAAAACTATTTCCTAGGGCTGTGCGTTGATTGTCGGTCATACTAAACCATTAATTGTACTAATGAAAATTTTGTCTAAATAAAAGTAAATGCTTCGAGTTATACCAAAGAAATTGTATGTACAAGAAAAACATAGCCAGGTATAAGACGAGACGAAAATGTATGTTAGGGAATTGTATGGGAAAACTTCTTCTTTCTTGACTTACATACAAATATTTTTAGATATAGATAAATGGATATCCTGTTGTAAAAACTGATTTTGGAGCCGATTAATGCTTATATTGGGATACAATATAGTGGAAACCATTCCAATTAAAAAATACGTATTTACCTGTGAAACGTATAATTATGTGGGCTATTTCATACTATTCACGTCACATTTGCTCACACAACAAGTGACTATGTCTATAACATACAATCTATAATAAATCATACATAAGCATATTTCCATAGTGTTACGACATCGCGACAATAGGAATAAATTGCTACCAGTAACGCCATCTGTTATGGAATAGCGGTACTATCAGTAACGCCATCTGTTATTGTATAGGAGTAAACATCTATCAAGCAACGCCATCTATCGCCGAATAGCTACCGGCTTCTGGAATATTCCCGATAGCACTGTAGGCATGTAGAATACGCGGGTAAATTGTGGAATGTTCCAGATGCCGTTTATGAAGTATAAATACGGGACAATGCACAGAGGAGTTTGAGTTTGGTTTTGTATAACAGTGAGTAAACATCGAAGTGAAATACAGTTAAGTGCTAGTGAACTATTTAATTTCTGAGTGATTTAATTAGAGTTTTAATAAAAGTGTAACCAGTGTTTTGGTAAATTCGTGTACCATTATTTATCCTGAACCCCAGCTCGTAACAATTGGTGTCAGAAGTGGGATAAATAATGCCGGTTATGCCAAAGGAAGTCACTGAGGGTGTCCGTACAAGGGGCCAGCGGCAGCAGGAGATGGATGAAAGGAGGTTTGGAGGTTCTCCGTCGCAGACTTCGGGTGGCCAGCAGCCAACTGGCTCTTTGCCAGTTGCCGACCCACCTGAAGTCAGAGCAGTACCTGCAACCCCAGATCTTGGCGCTTTGATGGTAATGCTACAGGAGCAGGCTCGCCGTCAGGAGGAGCAGGCTCGCCGTCAGGAGGAGCAGGCTCACCGTCAGGAGGAGCAGGCTCGCCGACTGGAGGAACAGCTACAGCGGGATAAGGAGGAGCAGGCTCGCCGCCAAGAGGAACAGATGGTTTTATTAGAAAATTTACAAGTAACTCTTGGCAAGGATCTCAAGGTGGTGAAGGAACAGCTTCAGCATCATGAGTCCCGTATCTCGGAATCCGAAAATCGTATGTCCAAGGCCGAAGTACAGATAGAAGACGTGAAGAAGGCCCTCGTTGGACTCAAGGTTGGAACAACTACTTCTTTACCTGTGGCTTCTTCACGTGGTTTCAAGGTACCGCCATTTGATGGCAACTCGTCATGGTCAGCCTATAGAATCCAGTTCGAAGCTGTCATGAAGGCGAATGGTTGGACTAGTGCACAGGCGATGACAGCACTCACTTTGGGTCTTCGCGACCAGGCCCTCACTATACTGGAGGCCCTCGGGAAGGACGTGACGTATGAGCAACTGTTGGAAGCTCTAGAATCTAGATACGGGGACGCACACCTGGAACACGTATTCCGTGCCCAACTCAAGGACCGTGTGCAACGGAGCGCTGAAACTATACAACAGTGGGCTCTAGAGATAGAAAAGCTGGTCCGTAAAGCATACCAGTCTGCACCAGCGATGATCAACGGTAATCTAGTGCAAGCGTTCGTGGATGGTATACGCGACTTGGAAGTTAGAGCTGCCGTGAGATTAGGGCACCACGAGTCGCTGAAAGACGCTTTAGCCCATGCCTTAGAAGTGGAGGCTGTGCGACGCGATGACCGACCTCACCGCATCAGGGAAGTTGTGGCCGCGCCCCGTTGCTACAAATGTGGAGAAAAGGGACACCTTCGGAGGAGTTGCCCGAAGTGGAGAAATTACAGAAAAGAAGAAGTTCGACCCCGAGAAGTTGTGGCCGCGCCCCGTTGCTACAACTGTGGAGAAAAGGGCCACCTTCGGATGAGTTGCCCGAAGTGGAGAAAGTACAGAAAAGAAGAAATTCGACCCCAAGAAGTTGTGGCCTTGCCCCGTTGCTACAACTGTGAAGAAAAGGGACACCTTCGGAGGAGTTGCCCGAAGTGGAGAAATTACAGAAAAGAAGAAGTTCGACCCCGAGAAGTTGTGGCCTCGCCCCGTTGCTACAACTGTGGAGAAAAGGGCCACCTGCGGAGGATTTGCCCGAAGTGGAGAAATTACAGAAAAGAAGAAAATCGACCCTGGGAAGGAAGACCAGCGGTGACTGGTGACACTGCTCAGCAACAGCAACAGGAACACGAGTAAACGCCAGGACCGCGGGGCGGGTGCTGGCTGGTGTTCGAAGAGCCCCAGGTATCTCGATGGCGCTGTACCGTGGAATTCACATTGCTCGGGACGAGCATGTCTAAGGAGGGGGTAGTGTTACGACATCGCGACAATAGGAATAAATTGCTACCAGTAACGCCATCTGTTATGGAATAGCGGTACTATCAGTAACGCCATCTGTTATTGTATAGGAGTAAACATCTATCAAGCAACGCCATCTATCGCCGAATAGCTACCGGCTTCTGGAATATTCCCGATAGCACTGTAGGCATGTAGAATACGCGGGTAAATTGTGGAATGTTCCAGATGCCGTTTATGAAGTATAAATACGGGACAATGCACAGAGGAGTTTGAGTTTGGTTTTGTATAACAGTGAGTAAACATCGAAGTGAAATACAGTTAAGTGCTAGTGAACTATTTAATTTCTGAGTGATTTAATTAGAGTTTTAATAAAAGTGTGACCAGTGTTTTGGTAAATTCGTGTACCATTATTTATCCTGAACCCCAGCTCGTAACAATAGCTTTTTATCTTACGGCGTATTACTATGGGTAGCTGCAGCAGATATTGAGACTATTTTTATAGTACAAAAAAGAGCAATTCGTGCAACTTATAGTCGTTCACGTTAGCTCGTGAATCATTAAAGGAATTATTTAAGGAAATAAATGTTATGACCGTACCTTCACTTTATATCTATGAAAATATAATGTACATACATACATAAAATCATAGGAATGTATAAAACAAAAATGGAGACTCATAATTTTATTTTATTTTATTTATTTGGAAAACAAACAGCTTACAATAACTAAAACAAGTAGGAGAAATAGATACTAAAAGCAATATAAGAGTTAATAAAGAAGAGGTGACCAGTTATACAAAAAAAAAAAATTTGATAAAAGCTAGCTAAAAGCTAGTACCAATACAAGACAAAAAGAGAAATTAGTTGTTCCGTATGTTAGACCAGGCCTGTCCCACTCCCATGTTTAGGTACGATCGCGCGCACGCGGACTACCGGAACAACGCTAGTCGGTTGCAACGCGCACGCAGCGCAAGACGCGTATGGGTATAAATACCTACGTACTACCTATATAAAGTGTTTACTGTTCTTTTTTTAACACTATATTGTGTAGATATCGTTGTTTTTATAGTTCTAGATATTTTGTTGTTGTTTCATTGTATTGTCCTAAAGTCCTTATTATAATAATAGGCCCGTTTTGATAACATACCAGTGTGTTAAAAAGAGACAAAGATAGAGCGACCAGAAGAGACCCTCTTGTATAAACGGGCCTCTTAGACCTCGAAAACTCAGGTGAATGATTTTTAACCCACTTCAAAAAAAGGATATATTGAGTTATATATATATATTGAGGAGGTTCTCAATTCGGTTGTATGTTTTTTTTTTTTTTTTTTTTTTTTTATGTTTGTTACCTCATAACTCCGTCGTTTATTAACCGATTTGGAAAATTCTATTTTTGTCTGGAAGGGTACACTTCCCGTTTGGTCCCATTGTCATCAGATCAGGATTTGATTATTTCTTAGTGTACTTTGAAGTCTAATTATTTTTATGTGTTCGCGGATAACTTCGTCGTTTATGAACCGATTTTGACGTTTTTTTTTTTTGAAACTGTTAGTAGTTCCAGTATAGAGAGAGTTCCCTCTTTAAATATACAGTAATTCTACCTTACAACTCTTAGAATAACTAAGATTTAACATACCACTATTTCAAAAATCAGTAGAACAATATTCAGAAAAATTTAACAATTCTTATTGTTATGTAGGTAAGTAACTCAATATATCCTTTTTTTGGTTAATTCTTTATTAATTTTTATATAACAAACTTCTTTAATCAACATGAAGATTATTAAGAACAAATATTGTGAATTTCGGCTGACGGCTACTGGACCTAAATTACCTAAATCGTGCCATTTCTTGTCGCGTCGTCAGTCATTCCAGATTTGATAAGCATGTATGTTACTAAAACCCTTCCCCAAAATAGTTGTATTCAGTTTCGTAGACAGAATACACATTCAGTATACAAAGTACGTATAGGTCTAACAACTTAGATTAAAGTATGTAGACATTTTAAAATAACTTTCTGATCAAATACTAGTTAGCTTGGATATTTTAAATGTCATTGTTCACGAAAGGAGAATAGCATAGAAATAAAATAAACACAGAGAATAGTAATAGGACATACATAGGCGATATGGAAATATTGAAGATTCATAATACCTCATTAGACAACCCTACCGTAACACGTGCCGCGTCATACAGGATAGAGTTATACGATAGAAAGAGAGGGAAGTTGTAGGTGAATATAATTTTAGGCGCGCAGCGCTGCGCGAACTGGATTGCGCTTTATTCTGTCGTTCCAAGAGTCGATTTTTGTTTAAATGTCGTTTTCGAAGTGGGTTTTCTGTACGTAGTACTATTAAATATTCTGTGGTTAGACTAGCTAAAGTTCGTAAGTCATTTCTTGGAAATAGTGCGCTTTTATAATAAAATACCACTTTCGGTGACCAAAATCTCATATAAAAAAAGTTTTGAAAAAAAGAGCTTATTACAAAGTAGCTGATTATATTGAAGATAAAGATGTCTGGAAGTAGGTAGTTATATAATGTTGACATAAAGAAACTATTTGATGAGTTATTGATCGATATTTCAACCTCTCTGACCTATTGTCTACGGTCGTTCGCGACGCGATAATATTACGCACAGCACAGTCCTTGTGTGTCTGTAAAGTCCTCAAGGTCGAACTTTTGTATCAACCGGTTATTCATCAGGTGCCTGGTGCTTTAAATAATTAGTATATTTAATACTAATTATTTAAAGCACCAGGCACCTGATGAAGACAGGGAAGGCAGATAAAAAGATGGGATGATGAAATCACTGAAGTAGCAGGCAAAAACTGGACCAGGAGCTCTACCGCGTTACTTTGGTGGTAATCGTAACGAACACCATTAATTATTTCATGACGCGCACCAATATGACGCGACGAAGACCATTCTTGGGCCTGATTGGATGAAATTAATTAATGGTGTTCGTTACGATTACCACCAAAGTTACGCGGTAGAGCCCCTGGATGGCACAAGATAGTGTGGAATGGAAAAAGTTGGAGGAGGCCTTTGCCAAAGGGCACACAGATTAATAATCAAACTTAAATAGAATTATATATAATTGTAATAAATAATCTGAAATAGGCTATAAATAAATTATTTAAATTAAGATATTAGAAAAATCTAATACTGGTTTTTTGTTGAACCTCGTTATCATTGTCGATATGTATTTAGGTCAGACTTATAAATTACTTACCGACAAAATCTGATATTTGGTGAATAAACAAATCGAAGAGTTTCCGATAAGACATCAAATACCGTTGTCGTATCAAAAAGTGCCACACTCTCACGCTCTTTTTTATACTACAAGGTAGCAAACAAGCATACGGCCTGCCTGATGGTAAGCGGTTACCGCCGCCTATGGACGCTTGGAACACCTCCGACACCAGGAGTATCACTCGCGCGTTGCCGACAATTTCTTACGCTCTTTCTGAGTAACCGAAACTCAATTTACAGCGATGGTAGCTGAGTGGTCTATCGTGAAATGTAGTGATTTTGGAGAGTTGAGGCGTGAAGGCGTAACAAACTTACTTTCGCACTTATAATATTAGTTAGGATAATATGTTTGCATTGTATGTTGTTTCAGGTAGTAAAACTAGTATCAGAAACGTTCAACTACTTGCGGATAGACCGCGAGCGTTCGCGACTCAAGCGCGCCATCACGGAACAGTTTCCGAACCTTCGCTTCAACAGGATGGGACTGCCGCCTAAGGTAAACATTGATGCATATCAGTTTTTCTGCGGAACTCTATACCTGTCCCTTTCTATAGCTTTTCAATAAACAAAGTTGGAGGTGACTTTGAGTTGAGGCCTGTGAGACTCTTCCCTCCCCGGTGGTAGAGTCAAATGAACGTTCAGAAGTCGCTTCATCATCGTCAGCCTTTAATGTCCCACTGCTGATCACAGGCCTCCTGTCATAAATGTGTGTGGGCGGGAATGGGCAGATACTCCAACACTCGTTCCCACTGCGGATCGCTAGGCTAGTGGTCAACCTGCTGTTGGAGTTGTCAAGCCGCCCAGTAGGCCTCCAACTAGCTTAACGACTATCACAATTAAGTGATAACCGGGACCAACGGCTTTACGTGCCATCCGAAGCACGGAAACGCTCGATTTGAAATACCACTAGGCGGTCACCCATCCAGGTACCGACCACGACGGTGGTAGCTTAACTTACCGATCGATTAAGAACGGCTTATCATTCTACACTACGAGTGCTTCATAAGTGCATTATGCTGATAAGGCACTTACGGCCTAAACTGGATAAATAAATTGTTTTTTTTTTCTGAATTACATTAAATTTAATCTCACCCTATTACTTTCCAACATAAACATGAGAAAGAGCTAAGATTTTTTGTTATTTTTAAATTATTCCAACGTCAACTTGATGCCACCAAAATACGAGTAAGTCACGACTATTTTTCCCGAAGCCAATGGCATAGAGCAATTTGACACTAAATATTTTCTATCCTTTTTCAATTATTATTGTGTGAAAGAGATATAAGTTATTTAGTTAACAACAGAATAAGAATGAAACATACAATTTATACTAAAATGTGTGTGGGTCTATAACACTTTTACGCTGTTATGGCTGAAGTGGGATGTTTTATAGATATAAAGATCATACACGGATCGACGTGATATGTTTAGGGAAAGGAAGGTAGTAAAATATACCTTATATACTAAACTATTAGAACCACATTAGAACCTTTGAAAACGCGGTTTACAACTCGCTTCGAGGAAATATTAAACTTGAATGCAAATCACACAATACACTATAAATCTATTGTACATTTTGTTTACACAACAACTTTGTCCTGACCATATGAATTACCACTATCGCAATGGTCGCCAGCTTGAGCTTGTCGTCTTACGAAATTGTATTATTTTTATATGATAAGGAGCAATAATGTGACGTCATGCTTGTGTTTTAACCGCTGGAAAGTATGAGGTCAGGTTATTGATGCATACGGGGTGTTTGTGATAAGAAATATTTACTAACAAAATTGATTATACGTTGCTGTATATGGATTTACGATTTTAACATGCGTAAAAAAATACTGTACTGATAACTCTGCATATTACTTCGTGTTTAATTGCAGCATGAAGATATATAGATAACACTTTTGTTATTCTAGGTATGCTATCAGTACCTCTACCATGAGTTTTCTACACTAACGTAATCCACCGTAGTCGCTAGGACTACGGTGAAACATTTTGTATGAAATGTTTACAAAAGTGTCCACTAGAGACGCTGCTCGTCATGCAAAATATCCACCGCAGTCGCTAGCGAGTGTAGATTACGTTAGCGTAGAAAACTCATGGTAGGGGCACAGGTCTTTTCGCATTCTTCTTGTTTATTATCGGGTCTATACGCGTACAGATTATTAAGATATTTATTTGCGAGAATATGGTAACAAATGGTATGGTATTATTAATATATGGTATCACATATTCTACCAGTATTATCCATTATCAAAATTAAATTTGGACTAGCCTCGACGTTTCGACCAAGTTGCATTGATCGTGGTCATGAGTGAACTGGAAATAGCTGGTATCAGCGTCTCGATGAACGGCAGAATTCATCGAAACGTCGAGATTAGTCAAAATTTAATTTTGATAATAATCTGTGCGCGAATAGACCCGATACATTAATATTACAATGAATTTAGTTCGCGAAAGCTTAAAAAGTACTATTCATTATATGTATTTAGTCGAAACTATGAAGCGCAGTTCGTTTCAAGGCAGCGAAGCACATACCCGTGCTCACCGAACATACTCTATTACTTTTTTTTTTATGCACAATAGACTGTGATTACACTATCAATATCATGAAGCGGTTTACAAGTACGCAGAACGAATCCAAGAATTCTGTAAGCTTTATTTGTTATTTGATCAATGTGATTCAGCATAGTTAGCTTACTGTCGAGCAGAACTCCAAAGTCACGTACAGTCTGAACTCGCTCGATCTGAACACCATTCAAAGAATAATTAAATATAATTGGTTTCTTACGTCTTGTAAATGTTATTATCTCGATTAGTTTATTTTAGTTATTTCCATAGTGTTATGTCTTATGGCATTTTACTTTGGGGTAAAGCTGCTGATATAGAAACCATTTTTATTTTGCAAAAAAAAGCAGTGCGAGCTATTTATAATATGAGTTCTCGAGCTTCCCTCAGAGATAAGTTTAAACATATAGGTGTCCTCACAGTAGCATCGCAGTATATTTATGCAAATATATTATTTGTACATCAGAATATTAATATTTTTGTAAAAAAAGTGACGTGCACTCTTTTAATACTAGAAATAAGCATAAACTTGTGACCTCTGCTTATAGACTCCAAAAAGTGCAAGGTTCATTTTTAGGACTGAGTATACAATTTTATAATAAAATCCCTAATAAAATTTTGAATTTACCGTCACATAAGTTTAAGGAATGTATTAAGGCCGCTTTAGTACAGAAGGCTTACTACAATATTACTGAATATTTAAATGATAAAAATGCTTGGGTGTAGCGCTCGCTCTACAGGAAACATCTGATGTAATAAATTTAAGTTTGATTTTGAAAAGAGTAATTGCTGAGTTTATTGCCGGCTCTTCTTAGCAAAAGCAACCTTCCGAACCGTGCATTAGAGTATTAGAGTTTGACTATTCATAAGTGCCTGTGAAGGCCTATTTGAATGAATAAATTATTTCATTTCATTTCATTTCAATTATTTCATTTCATATCTGACATTTGTTTGTATTGACCGAAATTCTATTTGATCTGTAATAGTCAGTAAGTCGTGTCAAGTCGTTTTGTAAATTTTCACAATCAGATAATGTTTTTACCTTTACGTATTTTTTTTTATCGTCCGCATACATTAAGAAGTTGGAATGATGGAATCAATGAGCGATATCATAAAGGTACGCTACATAAAGCAAAAGTCCTAGGTGTGATCCTTGTGGTACACCTGAGACCACCGTAAAAATGTCAGATTTATAACCTCCCATAACAACAGCTTGGGAACGATTATGTAAGTATGACTCGATCCATCGTAGCAAATATTCTCTATTAATCTATTAATATTCTATATCTATGGACCTGTATGACTGAAGCGCTCGTGGTGTAGCATGATAAGCCGTTTTTAATCGATTGGCATGTTAAGCTACCACCGTCGTGGTCGGTACCTGTATGGGTGACCGCCTAATGGTATTTCAAATCGAGCGTTTCCGTGCTTCGGAAGGCACGTAAAGCCGTTGGTCCCGGTTATCACTTAATTGTGATAGTCGTTAAGCTAGTTGGAGGCCTTCTAGGCGGCATGAAAACTCCAACAGTAGTTTGACCACTAGCCTATCTCCACCGATCCGCAGTGGGCACGCGTGGTGGAGTATCTGCTCATTCCCTTTCACCCTGATTTGTGAAAGGAGGCCGGTGCTCAGCAGTGGGACATTATAGGCTGATGATGATGGACCTGTTGTTGTGGGGGTTAAATACCCTTACGAAGCAAAAGGCCGTTTGTCCAAACTCAGGACACATTATCAACTTAAGGGTGGTTGCCAGCCAGGCGGGTAATACAAAGTACCCTACCACCGTGCTATGGTTTACACATGATGTTTGGATGTCATTAACTGTGAACTAACAAAGCCCATGTGTTTGTTTCCAGATGGGCTCGTTCCAGTTGTTCGTGGAGGGGTACAAGGACGCGGACTACTGGCTGCGGAGATTCGAGCAGGACCCGCCGCAGCAGCACGTCATGAAAAAGTACGCCATTTAACAATATTATCTAAAACTATGTTTTTTTTTGTATTCATGTGTCTTTGCCACTAAATTAAGCTGAAAAACTGAACAAAATATGTGTAAAATGTTGTGTAGTAGCTGGTTCCCGGGATAACAAGTAGCCTATATCCTTCTCCATACCATAGGCTATCTGCGTTCCTAATTTATTTTCAAAGCGTAACAAACAAACTCACATTCGCATTTATAATATACCATATCCTTCCCGACCCTACCGTTATATTTTCTGATTTTCGGCGCAACTTTACTTGCTTGCTTTTTCTTTCGAAAGAACCTGCTACAATGTATTAGAAAACTAAAAAAAAAGATGGATGATATCGGTAAAGTTGTTCTTAAGTTATGGCGTGACCAAGGGAAATAGGAATCCATTTTTATATATAGAGACTAGCAGACCCCCGCGGTTTCACCCGCGTACGGTTTGATATTAGACACAACAAATCAAACACAGATATTTTTACAATTAAAACTAAAAACCTATATATACCTACACTAAAAAATCGAACTCAAAGAATCTTATTTAATTATTATAACAACAAATGTACAATTTTCAAGAGAGGAAGGGCATAACGGGTTGTCCCGTTCGAAATTCGGAGTAGCCCGACTGGGGAAGTACCTCCACCTTGCAGAAGATTGCAGCCAAATAACACCACTTCAATGTGGTGTTGTGTTCCTGCGGTGAGTAAGGTCGCCAGAGCTCCATGAGGAAGCGCTGTGCTGGCAGTGTGTGGACCAGCGGTGTCGCACCACCGTTGTGTTGTGCAGGCGCGGCATGTTGTTGCGGCGGTCAGGGAGACCCGTTGAAACAGCTGCCCGCTGGCTGCCCGCAGGTTGTAGGGGTCCCGAGCCCAGGGATTACTTAATCTCCGCCCTGGGAGGCTGACCCGCCGCCTCGCGCATAATCCATGGTATAGTTGGTCGTGCCGGAGGAGGAGACCGGAGTGGACCCGGCCGACTGTATCATGGGGGGACCGGGGGCCCTTCCGACTGCCGCACCAACAAACCGCATCACCTGTCCACCACTCTCGGGGAATAGCACTGCACTTTGTCCCTTCTGCTGCCGGCACAGTTACTCCTCTCAACCTCTTCAAACCCTTTTATTAATGGCCAGGAAAAATAAGAGAAAGAGTTCATCAGCGGCCACCTCGTCCACATTATCTGTGGACTTCTGCAACATCAGGGGTCTTCACTCTAACATCAGTGCAGTCCACCAACACCTTGAGACTGCACAGCCGACTCTGCTCTTTCTCACGGAGACGCAAATATCCTGCCCTGATGATACATCGTATCTACACTACCCCGGGTACAAGCTGGAGCACAACTTTGTGCGCCGTGCCGGGGTATGTATGTACGTCAGGGAGGATATTTGCTGTAGCCGTCTCCATGGCCTGGAAGACAGGGACCTGTCGATTTTGTGGGCGCGCGTAGATCACGGTGGCCACACCAAAGTTTATGCGTGCCTTTACAGGTCCCATAGCGGTGACGTGGACACAAAACGGTTATTTGAGCACCTGCAATTGACGACTGACAAAGTACTGGAGCAGTACCCCTCCGCTGAGTTAGTGATATTAGGAGACTTCAACGCTCACCACGTTGAGTGGCTTAGTTCTCGGTCCACTGACTTCGCGGGGAGGACTGCTCACGACTTTGCCCTGGCCTATGGCCTCTCACAACTGGTTGTTTCTCCTACGAGAATCCCAGATATTGAGAGCCATACTAGTTCCTTACTGGACCTTCTGCTGACTTCGCGACCGGACAACTATGCAGTGACAGTGGATGCGCCTCTTGGGTCATCGGACCACTGTCTCGTCCGGACGCAGGTGCCTTGTGCGCGGCCCGTTACGCTCCGGTCACCCGGGCGTCGTCGCGTGTGGCACTATAAGTCAGCAGACTGGGATGGATTGCGTGAATACTACGCATCGTACCCGTGGAGACAGCTTTGCTTCGCATCAGATGATCCTGACACCTGTGCAGCTGCCGTCGCTGAGGCGATACTGGCGGGAATGGAATGTTATATCCCAAACCCGCTAGTGGCTGCAGGGGTGAAGAAACGACCGTGGTTTAATCGGCCCTGCAAGGATGCTAGACATAATAAGCAGACCTTGTATGAGGCTTGGACCACGGCCCAAGCTAATCAGGACCCTAAAATCTCTGATGCGAAACGCAAATTTAACGCTGCCTCGAGATCCAGTAAGCGAATGATTGCCAGGGCAAAGTTCGATTTCGTCGGCAGAATTGGTGAGAGACTAACTAGCCTTCCCTCTGGGAGTCGCGCTTTCTGGTCTCTTGCCAAAGCTGCTGAGGGAAACTTTTGCCAGTCGTCCTTGCCACCACTACGTAAGCCGGACGGGAACTTGGCCCATAGTGCTAAAGAGAAGGCTGACCTTTTAGGCTCTCTCTTTGCCTCGAACTCGACTTTGGATGATGGTGGCGCCACACCGCCTACCATTCCGCGGTGTGACAGCTCCATGCCAGAGATAAGCATTACCCAACGGGAGGTCCGGCGGGAATTGCTTTCTCTGGAAATCCATAAGTCGAGTGGGCCAGACGGCATACCGGCAGTGGTGCTGAAGCGGTGTGCTCCTGAATTGTGTCCAGTACTAACGCGCCTTTTCGCGCTTTCCTACACCAAAAAGGAAGTCCCGTCTTCGTGGAAGACTGCCCATGTGCACCCAGTGCCCAAAAAGGGTGACAGATCAGACCCGACGAATTACAGGCCTATCGCCATCACCTCCCTTCTCTCCAAAGTCATGGAGCGAGTGATCAACACGCAGCTTTTGAGATACCTGGAGGATCACGATTTGTTGAGCGACCGACAATATGGCTTTCGCCACAGTCGCTCAGCTGGTGACCTCCTTGTGTATCTCACGCACCGTTGGTCACTCGCCATCGAGAGTCAAGGTGAGGCATTGGCAGTAAGCCTAGATGTGGCGAAGGCGTTCGATCGGGTCTGGCACCGGGGTCTTCTAACGAAGTTACCAGCATACGGGCTTCCCGAGGGATTATGCAAATGGGTTGCCAGCTTTCTGTCCAGCAGATGCATAAGAGCCGTCGTTGATGGTAGCTGCTCCGACAGCATGGACATAAATGCCGGCGTCCCGCAAGGCTCTGTGCTGTCCCCAACACTGTTCCTACTGCATATCAATGATATGCTGTCTATTGACGGCGTTCATTGTTATGCGGACGACAGTACAGGGGACGCTTATTACACGGGCCGTGCTAATATCCCTCGTTCCGAGGTGGAGGAAAGCCGCGAACGGCTGTTGTCTGAAATCGAGAGTACACTAACTAGTGTCTCCGATTGGGGCAGACTAAACCTAGTCCATTTCAACCCCACTAAGACTCAAGCCTGCGCGTTCACCGCTAAGAAAACCCCATTTGCTGTGGCTCCACAGTTCCAGAACACGTCCCTGAACATCAGCAAAAGCATCGGGATCCTTGGCGTCGACATTTCTAGCGACGTTTTGTTCCGAAGTCACTTAGAAGACAAGGTTAAGCTGGCATCCAAAAAGCTCGGAGTGCTCAACAGAGCGAGGCAGTACTTCACATCGGGGCAAAGGCTGCAACTTTACAAGTCGCAAGTCCGGCCTCATATGGAGTACTGCTGTCATCTATGGGCGGGGGCACCTGGATACCAGCTTGATCCTTTAGACTCGGTTCAACGACGTGCCATCAGAATTGTCGACGATCCCGAGCTCACAAGCGGTTTAGAGCCCCTCAGTCTGAGGAGAGACTTTGCCTCCTTATGTGTGTTCTACCGCTTGTACAACGGACGGTGTTCTGAAGAATTGTTTAAGATGATGCCCACGGCTACTTTCTACCATCGCAACTCTCGCCATCGACGGGGAGTCCATCCTCACATATTGAAACCTGAATTGTTTCGTACTGTGCGGGCTCAAAGGAGCTTCCTTCCGCGGACGCTCAGACTGTGGAATGAGCTCCCCGCCGTGGTTTTCCCAATGGAGTACAGCATGGGGTTCTTCAAAAAGGGTTTGAAGAGATTTCTGCAGGGTCGGCAACGCGCGCGTGATACCCCTGGTGTTGCAAGCGTCCATAGGCTACGGTAACCGCTTACCATCAGGCGGGCCGTATGCTTGTTTGCCACCTAAGTGGTATAAAAAAAAAAAAAAAAAAAAAAAAAAATATGAGAATGAAATTAAATTAACTACAATCAAAATATTCGAATGAAATAGATAAAATGAACTTTTTTTTTCATTGGCGTCACACGGGTGTATATTTTGCCAATTTCCAGTTATATTATGTAAGTTCTAGTAACAATAAATCACTTTCACATAGTCCTCATGCAGTCAGTCACCTTTCATAAAAGTCATGTCATACTACAGTGGTCGTCATGTGCTAAAACTCTTCACGGACTTTTGAAAAGATACGATACACAATTCATATCATTTCACTTCACTGGTGCACATGGATTGATCTTTATTGGATAAAATACCCCCGATGATATGCAATAAAACTCAAAATACACGAATTTATGACTATAAAAATGAAAACGCAACGTCACTCTGAAAGTTCCCGCCAAAAAGTCCGAGGAAATTAACTTCCAAACAAATTTCGTATTCTAATCCGATTTAAATATTCTTTTATATTTGACATTCCAATTTTAAAGAGCATGACTGATTCCAGAACAAAAGGCAGATAGAGCGCGCGAAACACGGGAGTGAGGCCAAAAAAAGCAATTAGGTACAAATTGAAAAACACGTACCTGGTATTCGCTTTTGTTAAATGTTTAAAAGCTGCTGTGTGCAAATTTATTAAAAAGAATGTGTTTTTTGTTAAATAAAGTTTTTTAAACAAAGCAAATACAAATTCAAAAGCGAATAAAAGTACGTGGATTACGTAACTTTATTGCAAAGAAATTCCGATTGGAATAACCTCTGAATCGGTAGAAATATTAGAAAATCGAAAATGAATCACCGTTTGTATTTGCAGTTATCAGGACCTAAAAAAGTTATCAGAAAACCGCTATATTGAACCGATTTCAATTCGAAAATGATTAAAATTTTGTTACGTAATCGCCCCCCAGGTATTAGTTTTTCAATTTGTATTGCTTTTTTGTCCTCGCTCCCGTGTTCCGTTCGCTCCATCTGCCTTATTCTGTAATCTGTGAAAATCGGATTGAGATTTCAAACATGTGTCAAAATAAAAAATGTTATTTAAATCAAAAGTACTAAGGAGTATTGATATCAACTTCGATGCAAATCACCCCTAAAATAACTTTCTACCCCTTTTTAGCCCCGTTTGGCGATGAGTTTCAATAAAATATGAAACACGACTTCCACCAATTCTGTTAAAGAATGTTTATGCAAAATTTGAAGTAGATCGGACCAAGGAATCACGTTGTCCCATACAAACTGTGCAACCGTTTTTCACCCCCTTAGGGGTAGAATTTCGGAAAATCCTTTCTTATCTGATGCCTACGTCATACAAAGAACACACCCTCCAAGTTTCAGGTCTCTACGGTCAGCGGTTTAGGCTGTGCGTTGATTGTCAGTCAGTCATTCAGGACAAAGCATTTTATATGTATAGATGAATGGTTATGTGAATTTGATCATATGATAATTTTGATGAAAAATATATAAGGCCAAAAACTTTATTAAATATTGCAACTATATTAAATTACTGTAAAGTAATCGGAATTTTGGAAGTATGTTTAAAACTATATCTCCCCGTGAGTCACCTGTATAACAAGTGGAGATAAAAATAAAAACCGGCCAAGTGCGAGTCAGACTCGCGCACCGAGGGTTCCGTACAAACCTGTATATAAGTAAATGGTAGTATATACCTGAGTATTTGATATTAATTTCAATTTATGACGTATTAAAAAGGAACTACTTACTAGATCTCGTTCAAACCAATTTTCGGTGGAAGTTTCCACCGTAATGTACATCATATATTTTTTATAGATTTATCATTCTCTTATTTTAGAAGTTACAGGGGGGGGGACACACATTTTACCACTTTGGAAGTGTCTCTCGCGCAAACTATTCAGTTTAGAAAAAAATGATATTAGAAACCTCAATATCATTTTTGAAGACCTATCCATAGAAACCCCACACTTATGGGTTTGATGAAAAAAAAAATTTTGAGTTTCAGTTCTAAGTATGGGGAACCCCCAAAATTTATTGTTTTTTTTCTATTTTTGTGTGAAAATCTTAATGCGGTTCACAGAATACATCTACTTACCAAGTTTCAACATTATAGTTCTTATAGTTTCGGAAATAAATGGCTGTGACATACAGGCGGACAGACAGACAGACAGACATGACGAATCTATAAGGGTTCCGTTTTTTGCCATTTGGCTACGGAACCCTAAAAAGCCTTGCTGAATTTCTTGCCGGAGTCTTCTCAGTTTATGTGTATTCCGAACCGGTGGTAAATTACTTTTTGATTTTGATGTTGAAATTTCGTAATGGCATATTTTCGAAACCTATATTGGGTTAGTCATGCTGAACAACTTTTACTATGGGACTAATAGTGACTATTCAAATCTTCTTTTTAATTTTCTTACTACAATTTAATCTTGCTCGATCATAAAGTATGAAAATAAAAAAAATAAAATGTTATTCATCGTTGGTCCCATAGTAAAAGTTGTTCAGCATGACTAATGCAGCATATGTTTCGAAAATATGCCATCTCGAAATCACCACCCAGTATATTAGAACATTTGTATTTAGTATATGTTTGTTTGTTCAGGTTCCAGTTGCAATTCGAGCGGCTAGTAGTGCTGGACTACATAATCCGCAACACGGACCGCGGCAACGACAACTGGCTGATCAAGTACGACGCGCCTGACGCCAGCGCCGGCGACATCGACATGACCGACCCCTCGGTACGACAAACACTTCTTCTTAGCCTTAAGTTTGCCAACCAAATTCAAATTAAGACTTATCTCTGCCAGTGTCGAGTTATATTATAGTTTCCAGTCACAGTAAATCACTTTCACATTAGTCCTCAGCAGTCACCGTCTATAAAAGTAATGACTACAATGTTGGTCATTGTACTAAAACTGAGAACAGAACAAGAGTGACTGAACGAGAAAAAATAAAAAAAATATCTGAATATTTTTTTTACCACAAAATAATGAAATCCTGCGAAAATTGACAGCCCTTAAGATATTTAAAACTACACAGGCCACAATTTTTCAAATATATGTTTTTTTTTGTATAGGCACTGCTTTCACCACATCGAGGAAAAATCCATTTAGAGTAGTAATACTGAACAATCAAATTCCGCAATTAGTCAGTGATTTGGATCGTGTGTTTGACTTTGTGACTTTGTCCTTGACTTTTGCCCGGTTACAAACCAAACAAAACCTACCATTAGTAAGCAAAACGATTCGTTTTTGTTTATTGAAACCGGGCATTATTTAATCAGTACGTGGATTACGTAACTTTATTGCAATGAAATTCAGATTGAAATTACCTCTGAATCGGTAGAAATATTACAAAATCGGAAATGGTTCCATTTTTAACCGACTTCAAAAAAAGGAGAAGGTTCTCAATTCGGTTGTATGTTTTTTTTTTTTTTTTTTTATGTTTGTTACCTCATAACTCCGTCATTTATGAACCGATTTTGAAAATTCTTTTTTTGTCTGGAAGGGTACACTTCCCGTTTGGTCCCATTGTCATCAGATCAGGATTTGATTACTTCTTCGTGTACTTTGAAGTCGGTTTAAGTTTTTTGTAAAACAGTCCAATTATTAATGAACCACTGTTTGTATTTGCAGTTATCAGAACGTACAAAAAAAAATCAGAAAACCGCTATATTGAACCAATTTCAATTTGAAAATGATTGAAATTTAGTTACGTAATCGCCCCGCTGAGAGTATTGTCGGCGTTGGGAAATTGGCGGAATATATTTCAATCAAAATGAACGTCATTCCGCTTCTATGGGTAAATTGTTCGATGGATCACCACAACTACAGAATATTCAATAGTAGTACAGAAAAGCCATTTCGAAAAAGACATTTAAATAGAAAGCGACTCTTCCAAGGACACAAAGTGCAATTCAGATCGCACAGCGCTGCGCGTGTAAAATTATATTCATCTACAACGCCTTTCTCTGTTTATCGCGTAACTCTATCCTGTATGACGCGGCACGTGAAACGTTAGGGTTGTCAACTTGTGACAAATCATTAATCTAAATATTGTCTACCAGTTATATACCTAGTATTATTTCATTTAATCGAATATTGGTTCATGCCGGTCGATAAGTCTTTTATTTAAAAATAATTAAATTAATAAAAGTGTAAGCATTTACCAAAAAAGGATATAATTATGTACTAAATCACAAACCTATTTATTGTTATATGTTGCTTTTTTTTATTGCCTGACTGGTTGTTAATAAATCTTATTTAATCTAAACGAAAGTTGGATTTGAATATATGCAAGTATCAAAAGTAGTTAGATATGCTTTATAAAACGAGAGGATCGGATCCTTGTTAGTATTTAAGCAGACAAACTCGATGCAGTATGTTTCTACCTTCATTTTAGCGTACTAGCACAGAATAAATAATTGTTCAAGAAATTTGAGTACTTGACGAATATTTAATCTATAAATTTATTAATAAATATGCACGCGTTATTCGCAATAGGAGCGTGGCAACCGTCCGGCATTGATTCCGGTAGACCCCGTGCGCGCGATCGTACCTAAACATGGGAGTGGGACAGGCCTGCCTCTGGTGCCCGCTTATCGTCGAATTTTGGGACACGTTGTATATAGCTGTGCGCCGCAGTCATAATCAGGGCTGTCCCTGGAATATCAATCACATCTAACAGTTTTATGGGGTTCATTATTTTACGAGTATATTGTATGTTTTTTATGTTGTATTGTCAGGAGTGGACGGGCGGTCCAGAGGTGCGAATCGCTGCGATCGACAACGGTCTGGCGTTCCCATTCAAGCACCCCGACTCGTGGCGCGCCTACCCCTACCACTGGGCCTGGCTGCCGCACGCCAAGCGACCCTTCTCGCACGACACCAAGTATGTACCTATATACTATACTATACTATACTCTCTATATATATACTCTACTATACTCTAGTACACTTCAAGCACCCCGACTCGTGGCGCGCCTACCCCTACCACTGGGCCTGGCTGCCGCACGCCAAGCGACCCTTCTCGCACGACACCAAGTATGTACCTATATACTATACTATACTATACTATACTATACTCTCTATATATATACTCTACTGTACTCTAGTACACTTCAAGCACCCCGACTCGTGGCGCGCCTACCCCTACCACTGGGCCTGGCTGCCGCACGCCAAGCGACCCTTCTCGCACGACACCAAGTATGTACCTATATACTATACTATACTCTCTATATATATATACTCTACTGTACTCTAGTACACTTCAAGCACCCCGACTCGTGGCGCGCCTACCCCTACCACTGGGCCTGGCTGCCGCACGCCAAGCGACCCTTCTCGCACGACACCAAGTATGTACCTATATACTATACTATACTCTCTATATATATATACTCTACTGTACTCTAGTACACTTCAAGCACCCCGACTCGTGGCGCGCCTACCCCTACCACTTGGCCTGGCTGCCGCACGCCAAGCGACCCTTCTCGCACGACACCAAGTATGTACCTATATACTATACTATACTCTCTATATATATATACTCTACTGTACTCTAGTACACTTCAAGCACCCCGACTCGTGGCGCGCCTACCCCTACCACTGGGCCTGGCTGCCGCACGCCAAGCGACCCTTCTCGCACGACACCAAGTATGTACCTATATACTATACTATACTCTCTATATATATACTCTACTGTACTCTAGTACACTTCAAGCACCCCGACTCGTGGCGCGCCTACCCCTACCACTGGGCCTGGCTGCCGCACGCCAAGCGACCCTTCTCGCACGACACCAAGTATGTACCTATATACTATACTATACTCTCTATATATATACTCTACTGTACTCTAGTACACTTCAAGCACCCCGACTCGTGGCGCGCCTACCCCTACCACTGGGCCTGGCTGCCGCACGCCAAGCGACCCTTCTCGCACGACACCAAGTATGTACCTATATACTATACTATACTCTCTATATATATATACTCTACTGTACTCTAGTACACTTCAAGCACCCCGACTCGTGGCGCGCCTACCCCTACCACTGGGCCTGGCTGCCGCACGCCAAGCGACCCTTCTCGCACGACACCAAGTATGTACCTATATACTATACTATACTCTCTATATATATACTCTACTGTACTCTAGTACACTTCAAGCACCCCGACTCGTGGCGCGCCTACCCCTACCACTGGGCCTGGCTGCCGCACGCCAAGCGACCCTTCTCGCACGACACCAAGTATGTACCTATATACTATACTATACTATACTCTATATATATATACTCTACTGTACTCTAGTACACTTCAAGCACCCCGACTCGTGGCGCGCCTACCCCTACCACTGGGCCTGGCTGCCGCACGCCAAGCGACCCTTCTCGCACGACACCAAGTATGTACCTATATACTATACTCTCTATATATATACTCTACTGTACTCTAGTACAGTAGAGTCCCATAGCCAGGCGGTACGCATGCTTGTTTGCCGTTTTTGGGTACCAACGCACTATGCGATTAATCGGAATGTGGTGAAATATGAAGGTTTCTAACCGCACGTTAGCCAGCTAACTTATTGGTCAAATTTCAATTATAGACAGTTATTATAATAATTACATTTTTTCTACAGGGAGCTGGTTCTTCCACTACTGTCAGATATGAACTTCGTACAAGAGCTGTGCGATGAATTACACATATTATTCAAAGTGAGTAATAATAATCACTAAACATATATTTTTTTTGAATTATTTTACATTCATATGAAGTGAACACTTTAAAAAATATACAATTAACGTTAAAAGGAGAATGGGCGTTTTAGCCTACCCCGCCTCTAACAACGAATGTACTCGTAAATATGAATAGAAAGGTTATTTTAGGTAGAACATTTCTCTGATTATAACTAATGTCAACTATTAGTATTTGTGAACTTATAGATTCATAAATAATGTGCATTATGAATACGGAATTGTATTTACCATTTAAAAACTATGTTAACTATTTTATTCTTACCTAGCTGGCACTACGAATTTGTCCGTGTGGAATAACTATCTTGACTAAACCAGCATATCTGATTGAAATGGGAACTTTTTTTTTGTAGGCTTTTTTTAGTAGATCAACTTCCATTCATTTTTGCCCATCCTCCTTTACATAGATGTTAACTCTGTCTTCTAAAGTATGTTGACTAGTTTACGACATATTTTTTTTTACTACCTAATGAATGAAATTAACTACTTTTTTGAGGCTTTTTTTTAGTAGACCAACTTCCATTCATTTTTGCCCATCCTCCTTTACATAGATGTTAACTCTGTCTTCTAAAGTATGTTAACTAGTTTACAATATATATTTTTTATTTTACTACCTAATGAATGAAATTAACTATTGTTTGTGTATATTTGCAGCAAGACAAAGGGTTCGACAAGGGCCTATTCGAGCGGCAGATGTCCGTAATGCGAGGACAAGTGCTGAACCTGACGCAGGCGCTGAAGGACAACAAGAGTCCCGTGCAGCTGGTGCAGATGCCCGCCGTCATCGTTGAAAGGTCACTCGTTGTTATATACTAGCTGTGTCCCGCGGCTTCACTCGCATATAATACTCGGGGAAAATGTAGCTTCCTACTGGTGAATTTTTCGAATCCGACTGGTAGTTCCAGAGATTAGCCCTTTCAAACAAACAAAAAAAATACTCTTCCGCTTTATTATATGAATATATTTATAAAAGAAAGTAGTGTTAGTTACACTATTTATAACACTAGAACGGCTGAACCGATTTGGCTGAAAATTGGTGGGGAGGTAGCTTAGAACCAGCAGACGGACATAGGATACTTTTTATAGGGTAGGGGAGTGTAGGATAGCGTAGGGTAGGTAGGGTAGGGGGAAAAAGGGGGCGCAGGCGGAAAGCTAATTAAGTATAGATTAAAAATGGCAGATATTAAAAAAAATATGCATTTGGAAGGCTGATTTGAACAGATGCATTCATTAGCTTTGACTTTCATTAATGCTCTCTAAATGGCTCTGAATGATCTGCTAAGCATCAAATTAGTTTTAATTAGTTACCTGTATCTTAATAATAATTTAAATAATCGTTTATTGAATAGAAACATTCACCTAGTATATTTAACCGACTTAAAAAAAAGGTGGAGGTTCTCAATTCGGTTGTATTTTTTTTTTCTTTTTATGTTTGTTACCTCATAACTCCTTCATTCATCAACCGATTTGGAAAATTCTTTTTTAGTTTGGAAGGGTACACTTCCCGTTTTTTCCCATTGTCATCAGATCAGGATTTGATTACTTCTTAGTGTACTTTGAAGTCGATTTATGTTTTTTGTAAAACAGTCCAATTATATCTCTTCTCGTTGGCTTAGCTTTACATGATCAAATGTTTAGAACAACCTCTTGTATCTAATAAATGGCAAACGTAACATTGAAGTGATTGTGCAGGTCAAAGAGTGGCACGACGTCGTCGCGTTTCTTCGACTCGTTCCAGCAGCGCTTCCAGCACAAGTCGCCCTTCTTCTCCTGGTGGTAGACCACGCCGCGCCGCCCACCTCGCTACAGAAGGTAACTACTACCATACTACTTGTACAACGTGTCCCGAAATACAACGATTAGCGGGCACTAGAGGGTTCACCTGCTCAAGACTACTCGAGAAAACAGATTTTTTTATTACAAAAAAAAATGTTATCCTTCTAAAATGTACACCTTAGATGTTTTTAAATATCATGACCACAATTTTTCAAATATTTCTATTTTTTTATCGGCAACCTAAAGTAGCACTGCTATCCACCACAACCTTTAAAAACCCCGGAATTCCTGTAGTCTTTACACAAAAATCAATCTTATTTTTCTCGTTTAGTCATGAGCTATGAAATATTTCAACACACTTGCTCGTAAAGTGACATTTATGGCACCGTTTTTAGTATCTCAATGCAGCGTATTACGCACTAGTGCCTTTTAATTTACATTACCGCACAGTTTTATGATAAGTATAATCCCGATTATGATAAGTTTGTACCTCAATGCAATTGATATGTGTGTAGACGAAGCATTCTTAATTTAAACGGGTAAAACAGTTTGACAGCGCATTGATGTCAAAAAAACTGCGCGCCATTTTTGTTGACTTTTTCATTGTGTGGTTGATTATTATCATAAAATATACTTAAAATATATAAATCTGTTTTTTCCTCGCAAATGTGTTGAAAAACGTCGTATGACACGCGTGTGCATTGATCATTACACTCTCGTCTGTAATTACCAGCTTTGCACACATGTATCATAATGTACTATTATAGGACTAATAGCCTCGTATTTGTTTGAAAAGATATATCTTTCTTTTTTTTTCAGACCTTCGATAATGGTGATAGTTCCACATTGATGCTGATATAAATAAATGAATTGTAAACATAATTGTATGTATATTTATGTATGTATAATGTAGATTAGAGCATTTTTAATATTACTACATACTGCTGGAGTTGGATTCATTGATACAGCGATATTTTTTCAGTGACAAATTGTCTTACATAATTAACTTTTACATGAAAACGCGCAGTTTAACGATAACAAATAAACTTTTTACGGTCGTACGATATACCTTGGACACAAAATAAATAAAAATCATTCTACGAGGAAATTTGATTTGGTGAAAAAAGTGCGAGTTGGACTCGCACACGAAGGGTTTCTTGCATGGTCCCTTTAATTTTATTATTTGTTGTTACAGCGGCAATAGAAATACACTTTCTGTGAAAATTTCAACTGTCTTCATGAGATACTGACAGACAGACGGACGGACAGTGGAGGCTTAGTAATAGGTCCCGTTGGCACACTGGGGACGGAACACAAGAAATGAGTTCTGTTACTTTTGTGCTTATCAATTTGAACATGGCTACCTCAGCAGCGTTTTCAGTAAAGTTATTATCATACAACTAATTAGGTATTTGTATATTTAATGCATGATTTTATTCAGAAATCACTACTCTAGATAATATCATAAGGGCCCTGTTCCCGTTTAATTTATGTTAGACATAACCTTGAAGTACCGTCTGACTTTAGCAGTAGCAGGTTTGTCGGTCGCTGTTGTACCAAACTAGTCGAATTCGCTTCTCTGAGATGTTAATTTATAATATTTTTTTTTAATAAACAGTTCACTGTAAATGGTGCATTGATAAGTCTTCGTGACAAACGTTTTTCACAATTCTGATTGATCTCTGGTCCTACTTGGGTCACAAATTGATATAAGTCAAGTCGTGCTTGATGATCAAATTCGTACGGGCATTTAATCTTCTGTATATATAAAAATTAATCCCTATTTCCCTTGGTCCATAATTTGAGAACGACTTTACCGATTTCATACATCTTTTTGTTAAGTTTTTTGAAGAAGGTTCCGCAAACGAAGTCGCGCCAGGCAGCTAGTCGGAAATAAAATTCACTTAAATGAACCGAGGTAATTAACTAGGCCGTATAAGATTATATGTTACTGTGATTTATTTATACAATTTAAATTCCTACTTATCATCACTTATTTTTATTATTATTTAGTTATTTCAATAAATTCTATCTGTCGCAGATTTTCGATGCACCTTTTATAGACGACGTAACTATTTTAATCTGTAATGTAATTGTATATAATATTATTTTGTATTTTTATAACCTACAAATGTTTATATTGATTGAATACTTGCCAATTTATCGTTCAGTGATTTTAGAAACCTATTTAGTGAATTGATGTTTATTTAATATCATAAATACCTGTTACTACTTAGTAATTTTAAAAATATAATGTGTTAAAAATGTTGTTAATGGTAAATCAAATATTCGACTAATATATGGCAGCGCATTCCATTGAAATTGTATATAATTTACGTTGCGTTATCTTCTTTGACTCTTGTAGTGAGTCTTTAGTATTAATATTTTTAAATATGAAAGAGTTCTAATATCTGTCTCGGTCTTTCGATCAAGAGACGTCTCTTGTTAGAAAGAGACATCAGATTAAAATACAAAAAACGAGTCTTACTACACTAAACTTAAGTGAACCCCCATCTCAGATAAGCAATTCTTATAAAAATATGTTATTTCATAATCCACAGATTGTAATCGAAATTGTACTATTTTTGTTGATAATTTTACACTATGCTTGTGACTGTACTTCAACTTTTGATTACTGAAAGAGTAGGACACCATATTTAAGATTTAGAATTTGATTACCACGTAAATTTTCAATTTGTATTCAAAGAATAATCTTCATAATAGCCATGAAATAATGCGATAGTAGTCTATTTATAATAATCTTATAAATCTTCCTGAAAAGAGTATTGAATTGTCCACAAATTATGATTAAAAAAACATTGTTTGTCAAGGAAATAGAAATATATGGTTCCACTCCTTACAATAATCAAACAGTCTTATATCATTGTAGAGTAATTAGTACAAACTGTGCAATTTTAAAAACAACCACACCTATTTAGTAATAGAGATAAAAATAGAATGGAGACCGATTTTAATATTGATAAAGTGCCTCGTGCGTTTTAATTAATGACGTCCTAGACCCGTTATCAATGTTTTTGAATATGTTAAAATCATTATCGTAGTGAAAATGTTTTTATTATACATGTATAAACCATGTTTCTGTTTGACCGTATAACCTTATCATAAATACAGTGTCACTAGTCTATATGCTAGTTTAAATTGATTAAATAACGCGGGGAAAGTCGCGGGCAAGTGCTAGTCGTTCTAAAAATAAATAGTACAATCTTATTTCGTTAAAATTTGATATTTTGTACGAGAATCAGAAGCATACATATTAATGATCAAGTAGTTAAAATAAACATGTTATTTGTATAACCAATAAGTGCGAGGTGTGAGTGAGAGGTTGTGTGTGTGTGAAATAAGAATATTTAACAATTTATAGGGAAATTCTTGTAGTAGCAATCTATGTATCTACTTATAATTGTAGTCAATAACTTGGCTGTTTTTTATAAATGCTTTACTTTAGTGTAATAGGGAATTCTTAATTACTTTTTTCTATTTTATTTTATACATAAGTAATCAAACTAAAAAGCAATCATTAAACGCGTGTTTAGCGTAATATTGCTCGTAAGTTTGAGATAAATGGTGTTTCCTGTAAATTGTTAAAATGTTGATAGTGAACTCCCATGTTGTACATAGTTTTTAAAACTTTTGTTTGGTTATTTCATGTTTATATGCATTATTATTTAATTTTTGAAGAAAAATATAATCACCATTGCATTTTAGTCTTGCGTTTTATTTATTATATTTATCTAACTTATTTGTCATGTTTTGAGTCGAGATTACAACAATTTTTGGAACCTGTTCGACAAATAGTAGGAGATTCTATTTTCTATTCAATATCTATTTTTTATATATAATTGTATATTAAAAACTCGATAAACGTAGTAATCTTGCAGACGGATCTTAGGCTATAAGGTTTATTATTAAAACAAAACACTAAAAATAACGGTACTAGCCCAGTGCTAAAGGATCCTCGCGATTTTTCCTTCACCGAAAGTCGTAAATAATTTGACAAAGATGATCGAAATATCGTTTCGACAACATTTTATAGGTGTTTGTATGTATGTATTTCCATACATATTTCCGAAACTGTTAACCGTATTGTGAACATTCTTTTTTATTGGCTTACATTTACTTCAATTTAGGGAACAGTGCAGTTTCATCGAAATCAGTTCAGTAGTTTTCAAGATATGGACCAATTCATATGACAGCCTGGCTTATTGATACGAGTTAAGAGTTTTGAGTCATCTCAAAACCTTGGTCAAATTCTAGTAGACAAACTAAAAATTACGAAATAAAATAGTGATTCAAACACTTTAATCTACTTCAAAATACACTAAAAAGTATGAAATAAAAGTATGAAATCTGACACTGTTTTGAAGTCAGCGAAAGAGCACGACGTATCTATAAAATATTTCGCAGTAATCAGTTTCGTTTCCCTTGAGTAGTTGCGTGTGAAAAGGGGGTTATATTAATAGTTGTATGTAAGCCGTCATAGATTTTGTGATAATAAAATTGAAAGAAATTCGCTTCATAAACGTATATTATTTCAACAGGCAAATTCATAGGCAATAATTATCTATTTTACAACGTTATTATTAGTAGAAAACAAAACAGTTTTGTGCAAAACAGAATTCACTACAAAGTTTTAAAAAGACTGGTTATTGTTACAGCGCCATCTACCTACCAAACACTGGATTTGATAATTGTGCTTATATAGGAATGTTTAAATTATCAGACTAGAACCAAACATTGCCATAACTACAAGCTGCTATAGCTTTGTAATAAAATAAAACTATTAATTTACAATCCTATATTTATATACACTTTTATACATTGCAGGTATAGGTGTACCGTTTGACTAAGCACGTCCCAGGTTTTGCGACAATTGACATTCTGAATAATGACTCCATTCATGTCGTGTCAACTAAGGCTACATTCCGAATTGAATAATATTGCTCACAGTGCTCACAGCAAAAATTTGCGTACCGAGTTAGATATCACGTTAATGACAGCTGAGAACTGTCAACAATTAAGAACGCCCGTTATCGCGCTCACAGTATTCAAAACAGAACATTTGAGAATTTAATTATAATCTGAATTAACAATGCGCTAGGATTCCTTATATCTTTTATAATTTGACTCGCAAAAAGGAATATTCGCGTTTTTTACTATTTCTCTCTCATAAAATCATACAGAGTATCTTTGCCAAATAGAAAATCTGGAGAATAATCGGAATAAATAAGAAGAAATCGGAAGAATCTTATTAGACTTTTTGACGAAAACAATAATTAACCGTCACTTTTGACAGCGCTCACGGTGATATCAGTTTAGGGCATGGTCGGTGTGAGCGCAATATGGCGGATATCATGACGTCAACTATGACGTTTCACGGGACATCGTTATCTGTCATTATTAAATTCGGTACGGTTTTAAGCGCGCTCAAATCGATTACAGCTATTATAGCGTTAATTCGGAATGCAGCCTAAGTAGTCAACGATAAGCATGTAGTTACCACAGATCAGCTTAGTTAAATGGTATGCCTATAGTTAATTTAATATGTTTAAATACTCGTTACACATGAAACAGACGAGCTATATACTATCGGTTTTTGAGATCTACATTTAGAAAAAAAAGATGTTTCTTAAGACTTCTGACACAAGTATAAAGTTTGAAAGCAACATTATTTGCTATAATAAGTCCATGATTAAAAAGCACCTGTAGGTAATAATAAGAACTCTCCAAACTCTCCAAACTTTCTCCGAATTATACACGACTCCAATTTAATAAATTATCTCAGTCTTACCACTTTATAAATATTCACAAAATAATTTCATTCAATACCTATAATAATTGGACTGTTTTTCAAAAAACTTAAACCGACTTCAAAGTACACTAAGAAGTAACCAAATCCTGATCTGATAAACGGACCAAGCTAGAACTGTAAGCTTCCAGACAAAAAGAAATCCAAATCGGTTAATGAATGAATGAAATATTCTTTATTGTATAGACTGACATATAAAAAAAAGTAACAAAAATACACATTAAGGAAGTTATACAATGTAGGCGGCCTTATCGCTTAAGCGATCTCTTCTTAATATATGACGGAGTTGAAGTAACAAATATAAAAAAAACAATACAACCGAATTGAGAACCTCCTCTTTTTTTGAAGTCGGTTAAAAAACTAAGCATATTATTAAACTAAAATAATTTATAAACCTAATCAATAAATTAAATAATATTCTAAACTGAAAACATGAACAAATAACATCTATTCGATGAGACTGAAAGAAATATACAAACAATACAAAATCATAGAACTATGAAAAAATACAATTATTTTATGCAGAAATAGCTTTCATATTCCCCTGCGACCACCACGTTTTCATACATATACAATTACGCTCGCATTTACAAATTAAGGGTCAGTTCACACCACATACTTAGGCCATCAATACCCACTTGAAAAATCCTGTATACGGAACAAAATTACAAATAATAAATAACAAATAATACATTTATATTTTGAACATGCTCTAATTACGATACAGTTCATAAAAAAAGTTACATTTGCAAATGAGAACATATTTGTATGAAAAAAATCGAAGTAACAGCGCTTTAAAAAGCATGAAGTTGCGCGTTAGATTACATACGCTAAAACTTTAAATAATGCCAGTTGGTTATCTTCAAACTCCCGACCATTATTCATATTTAACCAGAGGCGTAACCTACCGCGTAACTTTGGTGGTAATCGTAACGAACACCATTTATTATTTCGTCTAATGACGCGCACGGGGTATGACGCGACGAAGACCATTCTTGGGTCCTGATTGGATGAAATTCATTAATAGTATTCGTTACGATTACCACCAAAGTTACGCGGTAGAGCCCCTGGCCGGATTGACCCCGTACTACACTGTAGATATTAAAACAAACCTAGACTATAAAAAAACTCGCGTTGTTAACATTGAGCTCTTATTACTACGTATAGAGAAGCTATCATAAGCAAAGGTTATGTCCCATTTTTTTAGAGTCAACTAAAGTTCTCTTTAGCGCTGAAACAATAATTAGTATTCAAAGAAGACAGTGGAAACGCGCTATCAATACGCTTTTAGGAGTATTTTTCTCGCGAACACTGTGATTTTCACGGCACTTACGCGTTTTTATCTTCGTTCTACAACAACAATTGTGGCCAGTAGGCCTCACTTGAACGGAACATAGTTGTGATGTGTGGAGTCTTCTCTATACTTAGTAATAGCTCAATGGTTGTTAGGTAAGTTTTTGTTCTTAACCAGAAATTATTATGTTAATTTTCTGGGGAGCTAAAAAGGAAGCGAAATCAATAATATATTGCTAAAGGGTTTTTTTATTCTTATAATATCCATATAATTGGTAATTTCAATATTTTTTGGTAAAATAGTCACTTATACAATTCAATTAATTAAAAAATGCATGGAATCTGCTGTGAATACCAAAAAAAAATAGTTCCATTAGCTTCCTTTTTAGCCCCCTGTATTTTATCTATTTTATTCATGCATTCCAATTATAATTTAATTTCTCAATAATGTAAAATACAATTGTAGTAATTTCTTATTACGTCGTTGCAGTCTTCTATCCACACTCAGCATTAAATTTTAATTAATATTTAAGTAATATAAAGCTATTTAATGTGCCAACTGCTTTTTAAAAAAAATAGGTATAAAAAACTCATATTTAAGATTTAATTTGTCTTTTGCCGACAGCGGCGATTAAAAAGATTGGCCAAACCGAAATAAACCTTAATTGCTACTGTATTAAATGATACTGGCATACAGCCTAAGATTTGGTTGAAGTTGCACATTAGAATGATCTATTCATGTGAGTCGAATGCTGGTACTTGACGAAAGCGATGGCTGCCAGCTCTTTGCAGAACTCTTCTAGCACTATCAGACTTTCTACCAGTTGATTGTGTTCACCGCTATAAACAATAAACTTAGTTTTTACATTTTCTCTAAAGGTTTAAGAGAGGTAGAGCGCAGAGTTTATTCGCTCAAACAGCAGATCGACTGGGTGCGTACCTCCACCTTACAGAATACCGCAGCCAAATAACAGAATTGTGTTCCTGCGCGTGGGTTAGGATGTCAGAGCTCATCGGGTGGTGGGCGCGGATCGGTAACGCGTGATAGTTGCCCCGTGGGCGCCATATGGCTACAGTGACCGGTTACCACAAGGTGGGTTGAAATGGGTGAAGTCTACATCAGGAAAAGTTTCAGCTCAAAATTAAAACTTGTTAATATTAATGAAAGAACTGCTCTTTTGCGATCTGTACGCCTAGTAACAAAAGAAATGGATGATGTTTAGTATATCTGTGATACTAAATTACCTACTATATACTATATCTTTTCATGTACCTACTATATTTTTCATATTTGTTATTTAATTCTTTTTTCATCCACCAACATACACTCAACAGTATATTATAACCTTAGTTTTTTTAATTTCTCATGTGAAGTGATTTGTAATCTTTTGAGAAATAAATGTCTTAAACCATAAATTATATCTGTCTCTTTCTTCTCTCTCTTTCTAACGTTATGTCTAACTATATACAATTGCTCCGTACAATTAAATTGATATTTCAGTTTTTATACCATATTATTTAGTGTGAAACAGTGCCAATAAACAAGTAATTGAGTGAACAGTTATTGTGTATATTTTCATCGCCCAAAACACCTAAACAGATGACTTTAATAGATATACCCTTACTAATGTAATAAAAGAACTTCTCAAATCATCATAACAGGCATGGGCATAAAAGAGAGGCATAGAATTATTGTCAAAATAAATATAATAAGAAAAAATAGGATAAAATTAGAAATTCTCAAATTAACCAGTAAAAAAGGAAGAAAGAAGAGAAGATATATGAAAATAATGTATTACACTTACCCTTCATCATAACTAGGATCCTCACTCATTAGCTGCAGCCTCGTGTTTTCAATCAGCTGCTTATAATTCCTCAACCGCGGTATCTCCATCGTCAACGTACGAGCGACTTCTTGCAAACACTTGAACAACGTTTGTGTTCCTTTCGCGGTTGGCAACATTGGGTTCAATATATACTCGTGTAGATTCGGGTGCGGCATCAAAGCCAACTTTGAGATTATGGACGTAAGGTGCAAATTCACTTGATACGGTTGAGTTGGCATATTGACCAATAATTTAAATAGCATTCTAAAAAACGGTCCTTCATCAAACTCTTCGTCCGTCATGATTGATGTGGAATCTCTGTTAGGCGTCACAAGTTTTTGTGACAAGTGACACTTGTCAGTTTGTGACAGGTGACTCTTGTCAATTTGTGACAAGTGACACTTGTTACTTTCGAAGTGTTTGTCGTCACTTTTGTGGTCGATCACTTGGTCCAAGTGTATGTCTGCTTCGGGCCTACTGTCGTAACTGTGAGTCGAGCTGGCAGTGTTATCTATCCAGTTTTCGGTTGGCCAGTGAAATGCAGATGTTATATCTAACCAGAGCTGAAAATATTATTACTTGCAGTGTTGCTCCACTATCGGTAATGGAAAAATGATTTGATACATCTTTAATTTATTAAATTTATGGACTGTATCTTTGTTATCGTACATAAGTTTAAAAATTGTCTACAGTCTACCCAAACAAAAAAATCATAATAAATATGCTGTGTCAATTCTGTAATTTTCATTAGTTGTTTTGCAGAGCTAACTTCCTCGCATACGATACCTACCAAGAACTTTTTATTTTTTAATAAATACACTACTTTCGTTTGTTACGCTTTCACTACTCAACCGATCATCATGAAATTTGGCATAAATATAGCCTATGGTATGGAGATGGACATAGGCTACTTTTATCCCGGGAACGTGGATGTAGTCGCGGGGAAAGCTAGTTACCAAAAATTAATAAATAAAAATGGCATAGATTATATTCACTAAGAGAAAGCACACATAAAAAGTATGTATGTATACTAATGTTTTGGAAAAAATAGCCAATATATAGTCAGATTGTAAAAAAAAAAGAAAAAACAGAAAATATTTTAAAAAGGATACCTTGCTAAGTTTCTTGCCTGTTTTTCTCAGTTGAAGGCCGACTTACGAACTGGCGGTAGCTTCAGTAGCTTTGACCTTCATAGGTGCCCTTCTAGGGCCTAAATTGAATAAGTGGCTTTGACTTTGACACTACAATTATAATTTCCTACAATATTACACTTTTGAGGATGTGATTAAATCACGCATAAACGGCTAAAATACTTTTTATACCGGTAAAACGGTCAATTCCTCATATGAGACCGTAGACATGGGCTTGTGTACCTGATAGTGCCTATGCGCGTCGTGTATGTAGTGGTCGTAGTCCGCGCCCACCGGGTCCGACAGAATGGCCCGCGGCAGCAGCAGCAGGAAACTGCAACAACACCGGCCAAATAAAACACAACACTTCACTTCAACACTTTAATACTAATCAAAAAACTTTGTACAAAAATAATCACTTATTAAAATAAAACATGTACAAAATCACAGATCTCCCGGTGCTTTCAGATATTTTTATCACAAAAAAATACTTAAAAATAATTTTGTAGATATGTCAGCGGTGAGTAGATGAGGATTTTTGGAAAGCGGGAGTCCTATTATTGTTAATAATTTACAATATAGAGGGATATTTCGAAATATCACATTTTTTAAATCTATGTTGGTTTTGTTAAACTGAACGATTTTTGGAAGAAAAAAGTTAGTAACACGCAATTTCATACTAAAAATTGTTTAAGAGGCAAACTCGGTTTTATAAACATTGCCTGCAAATATATTTGAGAATTTAGACCGATTCCTGTATGTATACATACATGTGTATTTCATATGCTTTAAGCTAAATATTTATATACGAAATTAAATAAGGTATTCTCAGATTAAAATAAGTAACTCAAAAATAAACATGTACCCCCTTACTCATAAAGCGCTATTAAACTAATATACTGATTAAAGGGTCACTTAAATAATGTCACATTATTTGACAATGGCAATAGAGTGACGTTATTTACGTGACCCTTTAAACAGTATATTAGTTAAATAACGTTTTATGAGCAAGGGGGATAACTATAAAACTATATACCTTATAGGTAATATTATAACTATACAAAAATATGCTATTACTTCCTACTGGCAATATATTGTGAGCAATATTGAGGTGGATATATTTTTACTTATTTTCTTTATGCAATATTTACAAACTAAATACAATAGTTATTAATATTATTTATGGCTTAAAATATTGTACGTACAATTTATTATTTTGGTATATACAATATGCATGTTGTAATTCAGACTTCTCATAATCACACAAGATTAATTAAACTCGGCAGGGCGATTGTGAAATCTGGAAATAGATTTCTTAATACATAAATCTCTGAATGAATTTCACGACTCGGGTGCCAGTCCGGACGCGAAACAAAACGTAGAGAATACAAATTTAAAACATTTTTTCAATAGAAGATGCCACATAAAACATAATCGTAGATGGCGCCACCGTACTCGCCGTAACAGATGCAAAATAAAATGCATATTATTGTTTATATAAAATCAATATAAATGCTAGTTCGTAATGTAAAATAACGATAGGAGTATGTATAAATGGTCAGAATTCCAAATATATGTATTTAAGTAATATTGCGATAACATCAAGACGTCGCATGGCCATTTAAAATTATTATATATTGCCAGTGGCGCCTCTAGTGGTGATAATCGATGAATACAATCTATTAATTTGCATTAAATTGAATATTTATCATATCTTTCGTACTGTTTTACGTGTAGGTATCACAAACAAGTCAATTTTTTTTAATAACAAATTACTATTTTTAAAAAAATGCGCGACATTTTCATAGCATTAGACTCAAATTCAAAATTATTCATTCAAAAGGTCTCGCACTCATGAGTAGTCTGACTCTAATACCGGTTCGGAAAGTTGCATTTGCTGAGAAGAGCCGGCAATAAACTCAGCAATTACTCTTTTCAAAACAAGCTTAGTTTAATTACATAATATTTACATTATAATCTCACTGACAACAATTGCGTGCACCGGCGCGGCGGTAAAATTACAAAGAAGACTGAATAAATATTTAATAAGTAAGTAAATAGCATACTCGGCGCAGACCAGCCCCCACAAGCAGCACCTGTTCACAAGTATGACGCGTGTGGCAGCCATCGCCCTCCTCGCCATATTGGAGGGTTTTTTTTTTTTTTTTATTGAGGGATTTATATGTTTCGAAAATATACCATCTCGAAATGTCCACTTGTTATTTTGTTAATCTAACTGACGGACTAATTAAAATATTATTTTTGTAGCCTAAAATCATCCATTACTGTTTTCAAAACAAGGTTAGATTCAATACATACACAATACAAATACAATCTGATCTAACAGACAATTGAGTGTCCATTTAAACGAATAGCCAAAAAACCCAGTCATTCTTAGTATAATAAAAACTTATGAAATGCTAAATTAATTAATTAATAGATATTTATAGCTCTGATTGTGGCGTGGAAGCGTGTGAGTTGTCATCTGCTATTATTTCTTCTAAGCGCGTTTTGAGCTGCTCAAGCCGCCTAGAATGTGATTTAAGCTCTTATTAACATTATTAGTAAGCGATTGTTTTATTATTTAACATTATTTAAGTTATAGTTAACCAGCCACCATTTTATAATTAGAATTTTATTAATAATTTATTTAAATTTAATATAATGTTTAATTTATTATCCTACTGAGTTTGAAAGCGCTCAAGAACCACTCGTATGACACTATTAATTGGGTAATGTGACACGGTACTAAAGTGATCAACTACTTTTGACGTTGACTGTACCAGTACTTATAATTTGCATTTTACACAAGGCATTTTTTTGTAACTTATACTAACTGAAGAGTTTGTATGTTTGATCGAGCTAATCTCAGAAACTAAAAGTCCGATTTGTTTATCTACAAAACAAAATTTTTGTTCGGGGCACAGCTAGTAACCATATAAGTAAAAAAATCTTTCATATATAACTAAACAGATTTAAATTAAACTTTCATATTTTCCCCGGAAAAGTCATTAAATTCCCCGAAAACGCGGGAAAAACTGAGTTACTAGTAGTAGAATAATAGTATAATAAACCCACCTGTTAATGACCCTGTGTATATTTTCCCCGCTCTCCCCCTGGTGGTGGGCGTGGACTCCCTCGTGCGACAGAATGTCTGTTATCTGTTCGTTCACGTGGTCTTCGTGTTGCAGCTGTTTCATAGCTTCCCTGTACAAAATGTACTTTATTTTCATGCGCTTAAAGTGACTTTTCCGATGTGGATGCGGATGAAACATAATTTTATTGCTTTAGTTTCAACTGTCATCACACAATTAAATATAGATTTTATAGATGTACCTTATCGAAAAGTAATAAGGTACATTTTTCAATGACATTATTAGACATCAAAATGAATAGACATGACATGTTACACAACATATAACGTATTTCAAAGGGGCACCTGCGTACTGCTCGACTTCACTCTATTTTAACTAACCTGTTTCTTTCCCTTTCCCTCCAGAGCGAGACATCGTTGAGTCTGTCTCGCTCGTCATCCTCGTTGACCGGCGGAGTGACCGCGGACATGTACCCGCGGGAACTGACGCGGGACAACACTAGTCTGTGGATACTATGCTCGGTGCCTTTCTCTATTATTGTCTGCAAACAGAGATGGTCTTTAAATGAGTTACAGTAGTACCCAACTAATATGGCTTACCGATGTACCTGCGCAGAAGATACATTTTCAAAGCGCAGGAAATGCTATTGGTCGGCAGCTGCCGCCATGTGCGCGGAGGGGCGGCACTTGCGAGTGTATATGAACCTTATAGTAGTTATCTAAGGTTAATTGTAAGATTTAAGCATTCTTTCGTTAATCTTCAGTCCATACTTTCTTTTCTGTGTGAACGAAGATTCACGACGCGCCTTATCAGTTGGGTACTACTGTACATACCCTCATTCATATAACGCTATTTAACTAAAACACTGTTTAAATTGTCACATATTTATATGACCTTATTGTCATTGTCAAAAAAATTCACAACATTTAAGTGACCATTTAATCAGTATATTAGTGAAATTGTATACAAAATTATAATCAAAAAGTCATTTATTCAGTTTAGGCCCTGGTAAGGCACTTATGAACGTTAAATTGGTACATACAGTTGAATTTACCACCGGTTCGGAATACACTTAAATTGAGAAGACTCCGGCAAGAAACTCAGGAAGGCTCTTTTATAAGTAAGGCACTATTTTCTTTCTGAGTATAGTAAGTTACATAATGCTACGCGTTCGTTCAATGTTCGAAATCATTGTAAACCAATTCGATGAATGATGAAACAACTGTATCATTTAATTTTTAAATATCTGCGCTGAAAAACATGTAAGAAAATTTTTTGGTCCTTCAAGCCGGATTTAATTGTTTATGCGAACATTAGATAAATTTAATTTTTTAATCTCTATTATCTAATATTATAAAGTTGAAGAGTTAATATATTTAAACGCGACATTCTCAGAAACAACCAGTCCGATTCAGGGTTATTTTTTGGGTTAGATCCCCGAAAGACATAATGCTATATAACATTTTAACTCTGGTGAAAACGCGGCCGCTATAACGCACCGCTAGTTCAATTCTGAAATCCTTATCATCATCATCATCAGCAGAGCAGCTCGACTGGGGAAGTACCACCTTACATTATACCGCGTGAGTAATGCCTCCTGTGTTTCATCGTCCATTTGGCTACGGTAACTGCTTACCAACAGGCTTGAAGGTATGTTGGTTAACCGATCTAGTCGAATAAAAAAAAACTTACTTCAAAGAACCGTATAGTCTCCAAGGTGAGGTCGTAGTTGTCGGTGAGACAGTTAGAGATGAGCGTGTGCAGCAGCGGCCACTCCGACGCCTCGCCCTCCCCCACCAGCCAGTTGGAGAACTCTACACCCACACCAACATCATTACCAATACATATTACAAACGAAAAGAGAGTCTTTCCGCTTCTTTACGGCTAAACAACCACATAAATCTTGATGAACCTTGGAGAAGAGAAGTTTAAACCACACCGAGATGTGACGCGACGCGGCAAGCTTAGATAGCAATAAAATATAGAACTTTATTTACTTTCCAAAAGGGTGCACATTTCAGTGAGAGAAACCTTTTTGTTTACTAAATAAAGTTCTATATTCTATCGTTATTTTAAAAAGTTCGCGCCGCATCGCCTCGCGTGACGTGTCGGTGTGAGCTCACTAAGGCTGCATTCCGAATTAATGATATAATCGCTATAATCGGTTTGAGCGTGCTTAAACCCGTTCCATATTAGTTTGAGCGCAGTCACGATGTCCCGTGAAACGTCATAGATGACGTCATGACATGCGCCATCTTGCGCTCACACCAACCATGCCCTAAACTGATATCACCGTGAGCCCTGTCAAAAAGTGACGGTTAGTTATGTTTTTCGGCAAAAATCTAATAAGATTTTTGGTTTTCCATATGCCAAAGATACTTTTTATGATTTTATGAGAGAAAAATTATAAAAAATGGGAATATTCCTTTTTGCGAGTCAACTAATAAAAGATATAAAGAGTTCTAGCGCATTATTAATTCAGATTTTAATTAAATTCTCAAATGTTCTGTTTTGAATACTGTGAGCGCGATAACGGGCGTTCCGAATGGTTGACAGTTCTCAGCTGTCATTATCGTGATATCTAACTCGGTACGCAAATTATTGCTGTGAGCACTGTGAGCGATATTATTTAATTCGGAATGTAGCCTAAGAGTAGGCTAGATACCACTTAATGTGTGTCTACAAAAAACCTACATACTATACATTTACAACATCATTGATAATTTTAGTGTATTGTAATTTTTTCTCACAGCCATCGAGGAAAAATCCCTTTAGTAGTATTATCGAGCAATCCAATACCGCAACAAGTAAGGGCTTTTGCACTGTTTCGTAACACTACCGACCAATCACTGTACCTTAATGTTTAATATGTCCTTGACATAATCAATCAGAAGGAATTGTCGGTGGGAAATTAGAGGCATACATTTCAAATAAAATGAACGTCATGGCACTTCTTTCGGTTAATTGTTCGATGCTCACAGCCTGACGCGGCTTGTGTATCGATGACGAGGGCGTTTGTTTTAATGCTTTCTAATCTATTAGCTAACATAAATTATCGCCACCGCTGAGGCTGTCTATAATATGCTTTAAGCTTTGATTGCCGTTCTATATTTTGTCGGCATAAAGGTGTTAGTCATTCATTCCATTAGAATCCAAACCAACGACTACCGGCAAGTTGACGCGGAATGTAATAATGTATGGTGCAGTAAACTGACCGTTGATAAGATCAGGCGAGTCGACCACCTTGAGACACTTGGCGAGTATGGCGGTGACGACGAGCGCGTGGTGCACGTGCGCCACGCGCTGCAGCAAGTTGACGCGGAATGTAATAAAGTATGGTGCAGTAAACTGACCGTTGATAAGATCAGGCGAGTCGACCACCTTGAGACACTTGGCGAGTATGGCGGTGACGACGAGCGCGTGGTGCACGTGCGCCACGCGCTGCAGCAAGTTGACGCGGAATGTAATAATGTATGGTGCAGTAAACTGACCGTTGATAAGATCAGGCGAGTCGACCACCTTGAGACACTTGGCGAGTATGGCGGTGACGACGAGCGCGTGGTGCACGTGCGCCACGCGCTGCAGCAAGTTGACGCGGAATGTAATAATGTATGGTGCAGTAAACTGACCGTTGATAAGATCAGGCGAGTCGACCACCTTGAGACACTTGGCGAGTATGGCGGTGACGACGAGCGCGTGGTGCACGTGCGCCACGCGCTGCAGCAAGTTGACGCGGAATGTAATAATGTATGGTGCAGTAAACTGACCGTTGATAAGATCAGGCGAGTCGACCACCTTGAGACACTTGGCGAGTATGGCGGTGACGACGAGCGCGTGGTGCACGTGCGCCACGCGCTGCAGCAAGTTGACGCGGAATGTAATAATGTATGGTGCAGTAAACTGACCGTTGATAAGATCAGGCGAGTCGACCACCTTGAGACACTTGGCGAGTATGGCGGTGACGACGAGCGCGTGGTGCACGTGCGCCACGCGCTGCAGCAAGTTGACGCGGAATGTAATAATGTATGGTGCAGTAAACTGACCGTTGATAAGATCAGGCGAGTCGACCACCTTGAGACACTTGGCGAGTATGGCGGTGACGACGAGCGCGTGGTGCACGTGCGCCACGCGCTGCAGCAAGTTGACGCGGAATGTAATAATGTATGGTGCAGTAAACTGACCGTTGATAAGATCAGGCGAGTCGACCACCTTGAGACACTTGGCGAGTATGGCGGTGACGACGAGCGCGTGGTGCACGTGCGCCACGCCCGCCTCCGCCACGCCCTCCAGGAAGTTCACGCGGAATGTACGCGACAGGTGACCGCCTATCGTCGGGTGGCATTCCTACACAACAATTCACTTATCTTATAAAAAGCGTTATTGGGAAAAGTTTTCGTCGATTCTTTCAGAACTATGATACTGTCAAATCGAAGCGTCCAGCTTGCGTGCACGGTAGCGTGTACAAGTATAAATATTAGATTCCGTCGTACAAGTATATCTATTAGATTCCTTCGTACAAGTATAACTATTACATTCCTTTGTACAAGTATAACTATTAGATTCCGTCGTACAAGTATAACTATTAGATTCCTTCGTACAAGTATAACTATTAGATTGCGTCGTACAAGTATAACTATTAGATTCCGTCGTACAAGTATAACTATTAGATTCCGTCGTACAAGTATAACTGTTAGATTCCGTCGTACAAATATAACTGTTAGATTCCTTCGTACAAGTATAACTATTAGATTCCGTCGTACAAGTATAACTGTTAGATCCCATCGTACAAGTATAACTATTAGATTCCTTCGTACAAGTGTAACTGTTAGATTCCGTCGTACAAGTGTAACTATTAGATTCCTTCGTACAAGTATAACTATTAGATTGCGTCGTACAAGTATAACTATTAGATTCCGTCGTACAAGTATAACTATTAGATACCGTCGTACAAGTATAACTGTTAGATTCCGTCGTACAAATATAACTGTTAGATTCCGTTGTACAAGTATAACTGTTAGATTCCGTCGTACAAGTGTAACTATTAGATTCCGTCGTACAAGTGTAACTGTTAGATCCCGTCGTACAAGTATAACTATTAGATTCCGTCGTACAAGTATAACTGTTAGATTCCGTCGTACAAGTATAACTATTTGATTCCGTCGTACAAGTAAAACTATTAGATTCCGTCTTACAAGTATAACTATTAAATTCCGTCGTACAAGTATAACTATTAGATTCCGTCGTACAAGTATAACTATTTGATTCCGTCGTACAAGTATAACTATTAGATTCCGTCGTACAACTAAAACTATTTGATTCCGTCGTACAAGTATAACTATTAGATTTCGTCGCAAGTATATCTTTATATTCTGTGAAAGTATTAGACTCCATCATCGTACAAGTATAACTAATAGGTTCCGTCGTACAAGGTGTAACATCAGTAACTGACCGCCACCATGCACGCCGCCGCGGACGCGAGCTGGAAGCATCGGTTTGACCGTAACATTTCGGAATTTCCATCGTTCTTTATGCGAACAGCAAAGGAGTGATACTCACTTCAGGAGTCTGTGATTCCCGACATCTCTAACCTTAATATATTCAAGGCCAGAGTGAATTGTTTGGGTACTTCCTCGTCCTCATCATAACTTCTTCTAGGATCAGTTGATGGCCAAAATATAAAATAATAGCGAAAGTTTGTGTGGATGTATGGAATGGATTTGGATGAAACTTGGCACGTAGATAGAGATACCCAGGAATAGGCTATAGGGTGTGTTTTTATCCGGGAAATCATAAAATCTCACGGGAACGCGGCGAAATCCGCGGAGCAGTTTTACTTACCTTCATTAAAGTATCACAGTAGTCCAACCAGGAGAAAAAACTAGTGAGCTCCCTGTATCCATGAAATTTGCTGTACGATTTGTCGCCGATATCATGTGCTACATATCTGAAAAAAAAATATGATTAATTCACAGCTACTAGCAACAACTGTTTTTTTTTTTATTCTACTAAGGTAGCAAACAAAGCATACGGCCCGCTTATGATAAGCAGTTACAGTAGCCTATGGACGCGTGCAACACCAGGAGTATAATTCGCGCATTGCCGTTCTTGCTGTACTTGCTGGAATTCCAGTTGTATATGTATAAAATACGTGAAGATAAATCTTCGTACCCTCTTTTTATGGTATACTGCACGCACGGAGAAGGATAATATTTGGCATAGCTAAATTTTATAAAAATATACAAATACTAGCTACCCTACCCTATGGTGCTACCCTACCCTACCCTACCCCACCCCACCCTACCATACCATACCCTAACCTACGCTACCCTAAACTACCATACCGTACCCTACCCTACCATACCGTACCCTACCGTACCCTACCCTACTCTCCTACCCTACCCTATCGCAACCATCACATTAGATTCACAAATCAGCCCAGCAGATGGCGCTGCAGTGGTATCTAGGTTATATTATCGACTGCAAGCTTTAATCGAAGCACGTCAAAAATGAAATGACAGAAATGAATGACACAACAACATGCATGTCCTGTCAACACTGAAAAAAGTTTCAATTTGGCAGCACAATCCCCATCTGAAAAAAGTTTATTTTGACAGCAAAATCCCCATTACAAAATGATCCGCCATTTATTCAATTTATTTGTTACAAAAAATGAAATAAATGAAGAACCGCTCGACCGATTTTGTGCAAACTTCACATAAACCATCTACTAAATAGTCCGAACAAAGCCTAAACATTTGGTTTGGATAGGTGAGCCCGTTCTTGAGTTATAAAATTACAACAAAAAGTGTCATTGATTTATATATATATATAGATAAGGTAAATACTCACGCCCACGTGATGTTCAAATGGTCGACATCGCTGGGGTCAATGTTGGCCGGCACGCACTTGTACTTGGCGGCGAGTATATCGACAATGGTCTCGCAGGCGGGGCTGCAGCTCGTCACTAGGTTCGCTATATCGTCCTCGGGGAGCGACGACACTATCATTATGCCTTCACACGCTCGGAGGACTACTTGGTTATCCTGAGGGAATATTTTAATTATCTTAGGCTTGAATAGTGGTAACAGGGGCTCTACCGCGTAACTTTGGTGGTAATCGTAACGAACACCATTAATTATTTCATCCAATGACGCGCACGCGGTATGACGCAACGAAGACCATTCTTGTGCCCTGATTGGATGAAATTCATTAATGGTGTTCGTTACGATTACGACCAAAGTTACGCGGTAGAGCCCCAGGTCGGTTACCGAAAGCTGGCAAGTTAACAGTACTCACACAAATACAATTTCATGATACAGTATGTTTTATTACATTATTGCTTTTACAATTAGTCAGTTTTTTAATTAATCAGTCAATTGTAATGGAAGAATAGCAAAAAGCTCCATATTTATGAGCAGTAACAAAAACAAAACTATAGCTGTCTCCTTCATACTCATAAACTTGACCGCGCGCGAGAGAGACGGACAGACATTTCATGATTCGCATGCAGTGCGACGTAAGGCGACTCTAACGATCACTACATCAATAAAAATGTCTGTCATTAAAATAAAAATGTTCTACAAAAAAGAGTACTTACAGCACTGTTCAAATACGACAGCAACAAATCAATCAGCAGAAACTTGTCGTTATCATCGTACACTGTCTTCTGGCTCTTATACGACGCATTGTCATCGGCTGCCGAACTGCTTGATGTCGCGTTACAATTATCATCTCTCCCATTTGACCGGATTATAGACACATTTGTTAACGGATTCGGAGGTAACTCCACTTCGAAAAGTGGATTCTTTTTCGGTGTTTGAATTTTACTTCTGATTGGTATGAGTTTTTGTATGTCTTCAGGTATGCTGAGTAAGGTGGATTTGTCTTCTACGAATGGTGTAGTGAATATGTTGGCTAAGCCAGGCTCTTTCCGTACAAGGCCGCATAGAGTGAGAAGGAGTTCCACTTCTTCTCTCTCTGTCGGTGATGCTGGACTCTCGTTGCATTGTATTAGCATACGCTGTAGAGGAGTAATTTATTAATTAGAATTAAAATTAACTGCTTGCTATGATTGCTTGTTTGCTGAGGCAAAGTACTTTTTATAAGGGGTATAAGGAGTATATTCATTAACAGAAACTAGTATTTATTCATTAACGAACGATTATTTTCTCGTCGAATATAATGTAGACCATCGATTTTTTTGTAGCTGCGATTAAAGTAGCTCGTGGGCGGGCTCCCTAACAAATTATAATATTGTATGTATCATGGCCATAAACTGATGCTTTCGGCGTATGTATAAAAACGTAGAGATAATTTTTATGCCTCCATATAAATTGTCAACAAACTATCATATCTAAAGCAAGTCAGAAAATTCTGTTCAAAATTATGGAGGTTGGAAGATCTTCCGCCAGGCTGGGTCATCGTGACCGAGGTCCAACTGTGAATTTTGTCTGGACTTCGTTAGCGCGATGCAGGGTCTAGCGGCGACATCTATCTATCGTGTGAGTTATTTTTTGCCACTGATTGATGTCGCTACATAATCTATATATATAAAAATGAATCCCTATTTCCCTTGGTCACGCCATCACGCGTGAACGGCTGGACCGATCTCGCTAATTCTTTTTTTGTTGTTTGTTGTCAGGAGAAGGTTCTTATGAAAGAAAAAATTAAGAAAGTTGCGAGGGTAGGGTTGGGTAGGGGTGGGGTGGGGTAGGGTAGGGTAGGTTAAGGTATAGATTAGTAGGAAACCACGCAAACGAAGTCGTGCCGGGCAGCTAGAAACTTATACTTTAAGGTCCGCATTCTAGAACTTCAATCAATGCCCAAGTCAAGTTTTGAGGCGGGAAAATATAATTTAATTTGGAATCTGCACCATTTTTTTCGATGAACACAATCTATTCTTGATATACACACCTAAAATAAATAAAATCAAAATGTTCAAGGAGTTACGTACGTACCTGTAACGGCCTATAAACATGTGCACTGTTAACGCAAGGCTGTCTCGTCCTGCGCAAGAGTGCCGTTCCAGTGTTCAGCGCGAGCGAGCGCGCGCCGGGCGGCCGGTCGGCGGCGGCCAGCGCCGTCAGCGCGTCCAGCACGCACACCGAACGTTGCACGATCGCTTCCAGGCACGGGCCCACTGTACCACCGTGCTGTTCTTTCTCTTCTTCTACTATTAACTAACATCAAATTGGTGTCTTAGTTTTGGTTACATAGATTAATTGATATAAGAATAAGAATTAAATATTTTACAATGGGTATTATAATATACAATAAACTAAACATATTTATGTTATGTTCATAGAGTTAAAATATTAAATCTAACTCTATGGGTAAAATTGACAACATTCATAAAACCCTAAAATATAAAATAACCATTTCTATTTTTCTATCTTTTAAATTCTATGATGGCCAATTTTGGAGAAAAACCATAAAAACCTGAATTAGTATGGTATCCTATTTTTGGCTTTAGGTTTGGTTATAGTAAATTTAAGATTACACCTTAATATTTTTTGTATTCAAACAATTTTGTCTTCATTATTTGGTATTAAACATTTCTTTACAAGCAGTGAAATTGTATTTGTACAACCATTTAGTTTGTCTACTATTTAAAATTTAAAAATCACTAACAACAGCCAGACAAAAGCCACTATCTCCATCGATTATCATTGCGTAAACACATTTAATGCCATATACACAAAAAGGTTAAGTGAATCAGGTAAAAGCAAAGATAACATTATACTTTACATAGTTATCAGTTATAATTAATTAAAACCTCATGTATTTAGTACTCAATAAAAATGTTACATAATATTTAGTGCTAGTTCTTTTTATAGATAAGAGGACCATTAAAATCATCATCATTCACATAAAACAAATAATAAAGTATTGGAATAAGATTGCTTTTATATTAGCTTGCCCTGGCTATGCTTTCACCCTCATTTACTATTATTTCCCAGAACTGTTCAGCCATTATGATACTGAGAGCTAGCAAATATTCACATACAAACAAACATTTGCATTTATAATATTATACCTTGTAAAAGATAGCTTGATTGTAAAGCTATAAGGTTCATTTTCATATGACTCAAGCAACTGTCGCAGACATCAAGCTATCTTTTACAAGGTATAAGGCTAGGATCATTGGATCCAACTGGATATGGAAGGAAATACCTATTACAATTTGTAACAATATGTATCATGTACAATCAATTACATATTTAATTAATTATTTTTTATAAAACATATAAGTTTTTACACCCTTATTCATAACTAGCTTTTGCCCGCGACTTCGTCCGCGTAGTTTTTGTTTTTTTCTGCATATGAATCATTGTAACAATATAGAGCTTTGTTCATGGCTATTGCCCGCCACTACGTGTGATATTTGACATGAGTTCAGGTAGATTGAGAGCTTACATGCGAGCATGCCACATACAACTGAAACAGTCCTGCCGCAAATAAACTCTAGCAAATATTAGAGTTTTTTGATTTATTAATAGCCATCGCTAAACAAACCTGTAAATTTTTAAATTAAACGAAGGATTTGGGATCAATGGTATACGCGGCACGAAGACTGTTTCTCCTCTGGCACCAGTTAATATTTTGGCCTCAATAACATTGCGGCGGAGAGCTATTACTTGAAGTCTAGTTCCACAGCACAATTTTGGAGGCCGTATATTCCAAATCACCTACATACATGACACGGATTAACCGGCGAATTAAGAGAGTTTAAAAATTTAACAGGATAATTTACCGACTCATCCATATCGACCATGGTAGCAACAACCTTCAAATGAATATATCAACATTTCATTTATCGCAGCGGGTTGGTCATTTTTGGGAGTCATAATGGCTCTCTCGCGCATAACCACTGTATCGGTTTGTGTTCATAGTAACATCAGTATACATTTTATCTATACCTAAGTTAGTATTTGTATCAACCCATCTATTTGTGGAAAGTTTACGTTCCCGATTTGAAGAAGAAGATCTGAAAATCTACCGGCAGAAATATACATCGTGTATGAATGGGAAAGTGAAATATGTCTTTTTTGGGAGGTGTCGAGATAGGGATTATTTATCTAAAATTGCGCTATGAGACCTATCCACAAATTCCTCAACCATTTCATGACAGGTGATATATTTGCTCATGGCACACAGACAGACAGATGAATACACGGGTGGAGACCTATATCCACAAGTTTCTCAACAATTTACAGACAGCTGAGATGTTTCTGTCTGTCTGTCAGTCTGAGGAGAGACTACCTCCTTATGAGTGTATCGCTTGTACAACGGACAGTTCTCTGAAGAATTGTTTGATCTGATTCACATGGGCTACCTTCTACCATCGCAACTCTTGCCATCGACGGGGAGTCCATACTCATATATTGGAACCGAAATGGTTTCTACTGTGCGATTTCAAAGGAGTTTTCTACCGCGTACACTCAGGCTGTGGAATGAGCTCCCGCCGTGGCTTTCCCAAAGAAGTATAGCCAGAGGGACTAAAAAAAGGGTGTGAAGATATTTCTGTAGGGTCGGCAACGCACGAGTGATACTTACGGTTATCGCTTACCATCAGGCGGGCCGTATGCTTGTGTTACACCTTAGTATTCAATTTAAATATGAAATAATAATTTAAAAATTGCCCGTAGCAGACGGACAGATCGACGGGCGGAGATCTATCCAAGAGTTCCTCAAACAGACAGCTGAGATTTTTTCATGTGGCAGACAGACTGATAGATGGGCGGCAGTAGGCTTCTTAATAACATGATACACGTGTACATTATTTTTACTACAATACAAAATTGTGTGAATGAACAACTTCAATACAAAATTTCATTCCCCTTTACGGGGTGTAAAGGGGATTTCAAGGATTGAAATTCGAAAAACGCGATATAAGTTCCGTTAGTTTCCAACCATAAGCCGAAATAATAAATTTTGTGATTTTTACTCCGAAAATAAAGAACTTCAAATTCAAAATTTAATCCCCCTTTTCACCCCTTAAGAGTTCAAATTCCAACAACACCGATATTCGTTGCGTTCGTTTCCAACTATAAGCTTAAATAATAAATTTAGTATACTTCCATACACAACTCTATCCCCTTTTTTACCCCTTCGGGGTCGGAATTTTAATTTTTTATTAATTTTCAATCATCAGCCTAAACACAAAATTTGAAGGTCCTAACTTCGAAACTGATGGACTTTCGTACAAACTTGCATCCCCTATGTTACCCCCATAGGGGTGTAATATTTAAAAATCCTTCTTTAGTGCATACCTACACTGTATAATTATAAATTTTGTGATGTTTACTGTGGAAATGAAGTACTTTCATATACAACTTAATCCCCTTTTCCCTCTTCGGGGGTGGAATTATCACAAACACTGTGACAACTTAACATTAATTTTCAATCGTCAGCCTATACACAAAATTTGAAGATCCTAACTTCAAAACTGACGGACTTGCATACAAACTTTCATCCTCTATTTTACCCCCTTAGGAGTGGAATTTTCAAAAATCCTTCCTTACTGGATACCTGTACTGTATGATAATAAATTTAGTGAGGTTTATCGTGAAATTGAAGGCCTTGCAACCCCAACTTCATCCCCCTTTTTCCACCTTCGGGGGTGGAATTATCATAAACGCTGAGACAACTTTACATTAATTTTCAATCGACAGCCTAAACACAAAATTTGAAGATCCTAACTTCAAAACCGACGGACTTGCAAACAAACTTTCATCCCCTATTTCACCCTCTTAGGGGTGGAATTTCCAAAAATCCTTTCTTACTGGACACTTAGACTGTATAATAATAAATTTAGTAAAGTTTATTGTGGAATCGAAGGCCTTGCATACCCAACTTCATCCCCCCTTTTCACCCCTTCGTGATCAAAATTATCAAAAACGCTGAGACACCTATAAATTAATTTTCAATCGTCAGCCTAAACACAAAATTTGAAGATCCTAACTCCAAAACTGACGGACTTTCATACAAACTTTCATCCCCTATTTTACCCACTTAGGGGTGGAATTTACAAAAATCCGTTCTTAGCGGATGCCTACGTCATTACAACTATCTGTATGCCAAATTTCAGCCTAATCGGTTCAGTGGTTTGAGCTATGCGTTGATAGATCAGTCAGTCACGGTTTCCTTTTATATATACAGATGAAGTTATCAAATGTTGATTAGCTAAAATTCTGAAGTCTCTATCTGACACGTGACATTTGGTGATGAAAGAGTGAGACGGAGGACACTATTACACTGATTTACTTATGTTAAGCGATTATGAATAAGGGGGTTAGTTTATATAATTGATTCATTTACATAGATAACAATCTAGGAGTGTTAAATTAATTTGGAATTGTTATTTTGTGTCTAAATTAGCTATTGAGCCATGGATGTTTGAATTAATAATGTGTGGCTATATCTATTTCACATTTAAGTTGAATTATCTTTTATATTAGCATTTTTAGACAAAGGAACAAAATTACAGAAATTAAATGCCATGACTTTTTTTTTTTTTTTTTTTCTTTTTTTTTTTTTTTTATACGACTAAGTCGGTAAACAAGCATACGGCCCGCCTGATGGTAAGCGGTTACCGTAGCCATGTCTGGTCAATCACATACATTTTATAATTAGTGTAGAATTCACACGTAAAGATGTCGCTACAGACATCGTATGGACGGATTGAAAATTAATTCTTAGTCAAAACGCTATTAAATCACTTTTTATTGAGATTTATTGCAAAGGAATACAATTTGATAATAATAATTTAATTTAATTATTTTTTTAAACTCGTATTTTCCATATTTGCAATTTATTTAATTTTATTTAAATCTTTCGACCTTACATAGATGGCCTTACCGTCGATTATTTTTATTTCTTTTTATCGTCTAGGACCGAAACAATCAAATGATAATAAAATAAATCTAATATTAACCTGTTTCTAATAAGCAGAGACTTCAACGGTAAATAAATATAGTCTAAATATTTTGAAATCTACAACGATTATTTTTAAAAGTACAATGGGCAGTTTCGTACCAATTGTATTTCATTTGTTTTTATGGGCTTAAGTCTGTATCTAGCTAGTGCAGGAAAACGTATAGTGGTTCCATTTATTCAACAAAATATCAAATAAGAACAATTATTAAGTCTTTTATGGTCAAAAGGATTAAAGCCATTCGTAAATCACCGACCCTGCTCACAAAATTTATGGAGAATCGGATGAGTAATTTGACCTGTAGTGGAGAACAGCCGGTTATCTGGACATACATACGAAAGCATTTTTGTCCAAGCTGAAACGGAGACTCTTCGCTTGCTCGGTATTAAAGTGATTTTTAAAACATATAGAAGATTAAGAAATTGCTATCTTGACCTATTTTTAATCTTTCCCTAATCAGGGCCGGCAATAGCCTATATAGCGCCGGGTCAGGCCTCTGTCACTTGCCTATATCTACCGCGATAAGCATCTAATGCTCGCTTCGAGCTGGGCTCGACTAAACTGTCGGGGCCGCCACGCGCTTGCGAGCACACTGTACGCAATTGTGTCGGAGCCAAAATCAGAATGCGTGATTATTTGTTTTCTTGTACGATGTTAACCTAGGAAATATATTTATTTATCAATTATCACTGCACTTTGTTATAATGGAGAACCGTAACACTAATAATTTGAGTTTAACGGCTGTCGCAATAAACAGATTTTATTTAAGTTGTTGGTTTTTAAATTACTGCAAGATTCTGAAGTGTAAGACAGTAAGTACATATATTTTGTTAATTTTACACGGTGTTTTTATCAGTATCCTAATTATTTAGGTGTAGTTGATATAGGTAACCCTGACGGTCGTAAGGTAATTTCGGTAAATTATAAATACAAAGGCATTGCGTTTTAATGTGCGTGGCGTTAAGGTGTAATTAAGAATTAACTTAGTGCTCTGCAAATATTGTAGGCTATTAAAACGGCGGCAATCCCTCAATATCAAAAGTGTGCAATTTCTGTACGTTAATTCTATTATTTATTGTGCCCGGGTGCAAGCAATACCCTGGCGCCCTCAAGTAGGCGCACGAACAAAATGGAATACTTTTCTGGCTGAATGGCTTTCTGTCCAGCAGAAGCATAAGAGCCGTCGTCGACGGTAGCTACTCTAATAGCATGGACATGAATGCCGGCAAGGCTCTGTGCTGTCCCCAACACTGTTCCTTCTGCATAGCAATGAATAGACAGCATATCATTCATTGCTATGCGGACGACAGTACAGGGGACGCTCATTATACGGGCCGTGCAAATCGTTCCGAGGAGGAGGAAAGCCGCGAACGGCTGGTGTCTGAAATCGAGAGAACACTAGCTTGTGTCTCCGATTGGGTTCAACTAAACCTAGTCCATTTCAACCCCACCAAGACGTGCCGTTCAAGCCTGCGCGTTCACCGCTAAGAAAATTCCATGGTCTATGGCTCCACAGTTCCAGAACACTTCCTTGAACATCAGTCAAAGCATTGGGATTCTTGGCGTCGACATTTCTAGCGACGTTTTGTTCCGAAGTCACTTGGAAGACAAGATTAAGCTGGCATCCAAAAGCTTGGTGCTCAACAGAGCGAGGCAGTACTTCACATCGGGGCAAAGGCTGCATCTTTATAAGTCGCAAGTCCGGCCTCATATGGAGTATTGTTGCCATATGTGGGGGGGGCACCTGGATACCAGCTTGGGCCTTTAGACTCGGTTCAGCGACGTGCCGCTAGAATTGTCGACGATCCCGAGGTCACGAACGGTTACGAGCCTCTCAGTTTGAGGAGAGACTTTGCCTTATGTGTGTTCTACCGCTTGTACAACGGGGAGTGTTCCAAGGAATTGTTCGACTTGATGACCACGGCAACCTTCCACCATCGCAACTTTCGCCATCGACGGGGAGTCCATCCTCACACATTGAAACCTATCCTTATATATATCCTTGAGCCGTTCTATGTATTAAATACAATGGGCGTCAAATCAAATCAAATCAAATCAAATAATTTATTTTAAAAAGTAAAAAATTACACAGATAATTAAACAATGGTCCCCGCACTAGGATAATCCTGTATCGCGGGCAACCTGTATAGTTTACAAAATATGTTTTCAATTAGCGTCAATTCAAACATTTGATTAAAGTTTAATATATAACAAAAATAAAATAGTCGTTTCTTAGGTGGCTGTTTCAAGTCTTTCCAGAGCTTGTAGTACTGCGACCAGACTAGATGTATGTAGTGGTTTCTTAATAAATAGATGTTTCCATTAATTTTCCACAGAAATTATTTGTTTCCCAGAAATAGATATTTATAAGCGACACTATGAGATGGAGTAATAATACAGTTTTTCTTTTTTTCAAATCAACGAGTACCAAGTATACAGTTTTATTTTTTATTAAAATCGGCCTTGGGGCTCCTTTCAGCATTTGTCGCTATGCCCTATACTTTAGGATTCAGCCAACCAGGCAAAAAATTGTAAAATGTTAAAGGATATAATTAGTTAAGCATTATTTAAATTTTTTAACTTTCATGCCTTTTAAATTAAAAACTTCAAACAATAAAAAAATGTTTATACCATAGAATTGGAAATGTTAGGAAAAAATAAAAAGTGCCCATCGTCCTTTTAAATACTGTTCTATAAAAAGTGACATCTGTTGTCATTTACTGACAAAACTAACATTGCTGTAGTGACATACGTGGCAAGACTAACAAATAGTACCTTTGACTCACCACCGGCGCTGTACTTGCGCGAGTTACGGTGGTAACTTTTGAAGTATGGGCGCTGACCCTCTGTTGTACGTAGTATTTATCTACTCTGAGCCGTAGCCATATGGACGCTTGCAACACACGAAGCATCGCTCACGCGTTACCGACCTTTCCCCCCTCCCCTATGAGCTCTGGCGACCTTACTCACGCGCAGGAACACAACTTTACACAACATAAAGTTATTTAGCTGCGGTATTCTGTAAGGTGGAGGTACTTCCCCAGTGGAGCTGCTCTTTGAGCGAATAAACGCTATGCTCTACCTCTCTTTCTCTGTAGCTAATAGCAAAAGCAGTTTACTTTGAATAGAAACTCAATTTTACTACCACCAGTTGTGAAAAATATCCCTTTCCCTTATTTTACCATCTTGGTCTTGGGGAGAATTTTTTAATAACCCTCGCTTAGTTGCCACTATGTTATAGAAACCAGTGTGCAAAAAACCTGCACCTGTGTGTGTTTCATGTTTCTAGGCAGTTTGAATTATGTGTTAATATGTCAGTCAGATTCTCCTTATCTCCATAATAAATTCATATGAATTTAAACTTTCACTGCATTCTCTAATTTGAATAATCATTTCAAAACAAGTTGATTACCTATCCATGTAGTTGATGAATGTACAGCAAAGTCGGAGAGCATTGCAATTTATTAACTCTGTGATTATTAGTATGCTATGCAGTCTAGTATTTTGTACAACAATGCATTTTTAAAGCATTTGGTGAAGGAAAACATTGTTAGGAATCCATAGCAAAATATTTATTAGGACTAAAATTAGGCAATAGCTCATACATATTGATAACTATAATTTATACTAAGAAGTCCACATTTATAAGAATATATATAAGCAGAAAATCATATTAGTCAACATATCAAACATACTTGGTAGTTGCGCCGTTCACGCAAGTTCTCAATAGCGCTGGCAGTTTTAATTATTTTTTTTTTAATTGGAACGAATTTTCAAACTTTTTTCTTTATGATGATTTTCTTTTGTTTTTTTTTTTCTCTCTCTTTCGCTTCGCTCTTGAGCCTGACCCGCTATATAATTATCCCGCGCTTTATAATATAAATGTATTTAAATTCATGAGAAATATATCGCCAAACACCACCTACACACAGATAACATACAGTAACACAATTTTAACAACATTACACTACATTTTAACTACGGTGTAAGTGCAGTGCAAACGTCTCCGCAATTTGGGTAAGTGGTAGCTATAAGTCCTCAATTACATCGATTCCCGCGAGATCAGCGCATACAACGGCCACAGGGTGAATCCTGTGCCCGGCGTGATTATTTTTATGGTGCCTCCTGTGAGGACTCAGATTAGTTTGCCATTCCCTACTTCGCAACTCACAAGTTTGCTGTCTCCCGCAATCGTATTTTTCTCACAGCATACTTGTTGTATTTGCGTAAATAAATCATAGTTTAACTAATTGTGTGTACTGTTTGTTCAATTTATTGAATTTCTTTAATTTTGCATATAAATTATTTTCAAACAATTAATTATTACAGTGTACCAACTTTTAAGTAAACGCGAAAGATAGACAACATGGCCTCTAAAAAGTCTAAAGATTTAAAACTAAAGCTTGCACTTTGCGAAAGCTATTATATAAGAATGCAACGGGTTTTCGATCTTTCCAAAAATCTTGATGACTGTGCCACTCGTGAAATGTTCCTCTCATCTTGTGAAACTATTGACGAAATGCGTAGCGAGTACTTAAACATTATAAACAATATTAATGCGATCAATATGGAATTAGATCCAGATTCGAATCCTGATTTCAGTACGTGGTCTAGTTTCGAGGACCTTTATTGTCACGTAAGGCGTATTAAAAATAATCTAATTCCAAAAAACGTGAATGATTCCAATTCAAATTCTAACTTACCTAAATCAATGCGACCCAAATTACCGCCGATTGAGATTCCTGAATTTCATGGCCTTCCGTCTCAATGGAGCTTATTCTATGAGACATTTAAAACAACTATACATCTTAATAAACAATTATCAAATGCAGAAAGATTATACTATTTAATGGGTAAACTCAAAGGCAAGGCTCAGTTGATTATTTCAGGAATCACTCCATCATCTGAAAATTACGAGTCAATTTGGCAATCGTTAGTAAATAAATATCAAGACAAACGTTACCTCGCATCAACTTTTTTAGATACCATTTTTGATTTTAAATCGTTATCTAATCCCGCATCCGCTACACAATTGGAAACATTCATTGATAAATACGCTGCATCGATCGCTGCTCTCAAAGAGTTAAATATGTCTAATTTATGCGATTATATTTTTATTCACGTTGGATTAAAACGCTTGGACCGTGAAACAGCCAAGTCGTTCGAAATGTCTGTGCGAGACATCGATATTCCTACTTACGATAGTTTTATTGCTTTCGTTAAAAGCCAAGTAAAGATTATAGAACGTACTACGTCAATTCCTGAATCAAGTCTTCCAAAGGACTTTAATAAATCTAATCCTCCAATTTCTATTCCAAAAATATCTCACTCATTCACTACAAACTCAGAATTAGAGTGTAACTTATGTAAAAATACTCATGGAAATATGTATAATTGTTCTAATTTTATGAAGCTCTCTCCGGAACAGAAGTTTAAATTTATAAAAGAAAACCGTTTTTGTACAAATTGTTTGAGTTTTAAACATACTTGGAGTTCGTGTAAAAGTAAGAATGTTTGTCGCGAATGTGGGTACCGACATCACTCGTTAATACATATGCAAAAGTATAGTCCTACCCACGCTCAAGAAAAAGCTCAACCTTCTCAAGTTCCAACGAATGCATTATCCAATGAATCAATCTCGCATGTGACCACTTCGCATAAACCTATCACTCCTTCTGTCCCATCCGCGAATGCGCGTCCGCCTGTAGACAACTCCGTTAGCTTTTTATCAGCTGAAAGCGTTCACAACCAAAATTTCAATATTCCTAAACCTCAAAATACTAATATGCTCTTAGGAACTGCACTCGTCAACGTGTTAGATTGTCATAATAACTTAATTTCATGTCGTTGCATTATCGACTCAGGTTCACAAAATCATTTTATTACTTCCGCATGCTGTCAAAAATTAGGTTTATCTATTGATCAGTTAACGCATAGAACTATAGTGAAAGGGCTTGGCGATCATTCTAACACCGCTAAGGGTAAAGCTTATTTTACATTTTTCAGTAGAATGGATCCGTCCCAATCATATGCCATTGATAGCTTAGTTATTAATCAAATTACGGGTAATTTACCTAGTACACCTGTCGACGTCCAATCACTCTCGTATTTAAAATACCTACCGCTCGCCGATGAAAATTTCTTCAAACCGTCAGAGGTTGAAATCCTTCTAGGTGCAAAATTATTTATCAATCTCTTGTTGCCGGGCAAGGTCACGGGACCTCCGCAACATCCTTCCGCTTTTTTCACCACCCTCGGCTATATAGTCATGGGCGAGGCAAAGACTCACGATGAACTCAGCAATTTTCCCGAATTTTTTTTTTTTTTTTTTTTAATTTATTTAATACACAAATATTTACATATATTGTTTAAACACTTAATTCCGCCAAACTGCACAGCAGTTTGTTGGCAGATACAGTTCTCTTTTCTTTTTTTTTTAAGTTTTATTAAATTGACACACGAACAAAACATACATACCTACACTTAAAGTTGTTATTTCGCTAATACTAATACGTAATAACCCTGAAGGATTTTATAATTACTACATATTTACTACATTTTTTTTTTTTTTTTTTTTTTTTTTTACAAAGTACTGAGGTAGTGCTGTCTGACATTTTTCTTAAAACCGTTTTTTGTTTTTGCATTGTCAATGGTACTGTTATTTATTTTATTGTACAATGTGGGTACAACCCAGGCTCGAGTACGTTCACCATAACAGTTGAGGGTGCTAGGAACATTGTATTTCTCACTTCGGTTCGAACGAAGAGGGCGACTACGGACTTGCCTTATCTTATAATCATTTGAATTATATTGTTCAATTAAAATAGCACATTCACATATTTCTTTAACTGGTAAAATTTTACATATTTTAAATAATTTCTCATATTCTTTGTTTAAATCTTTTTTAATTTTATTATCAATTAAGTGTTTTAAAAATCTAATCTGTAGTTGTTTTATTTTATTTAAATGTGTAGTGAATGTCAGTCCGTAGCTACCCACTCCGTAGTTAATGAGGGACTCGACGAGTGCAAAATAAAGTGTATACAGAGTGCCCCTGTTTAACATGTGTTTAAGATGATAGAATTTTCCTAAAACTATTCGTAACTTGCTGCATACACCTTCTATATGAGTGTTCCAGTTTAGATGTTTATCTATTGTTAGTCCCAGATATTTATACGATTCTACCTGCTCAATTCTTTTACAAACACATTCTTTTTTTGCCCTATGTAAGCAATCGTATGAGTGACCTATAATTGTAATTTCATCATTTTTGAATTTACTATACGGTGAGAATATCCGCATACACTTAGTTTTACTAATATTGATTATTATCCCATTATCATGAGCCCACTTTACAACGTTATCAAAGTCCCTTTGTATTACATTTTGTACATGGTTTATATTTTGATCCGCATATATAAGACACGTGTCATCGGCGTACATGTAAGTATTACATTTTTCTATTACATTTGCCATGCTGTTAACGTGCATTATATACCCTACAGGGCCAAAAACTGAGCCGGTTGGCACTCCGTACTTAACTTCGCCTGGATTACTGTTAATTCCACTGATGTTAACTTTTATTACTCTATTTGACAGGTAACTGCGAAACCACTCGTTCATCGGACCCCTAATACCACATTCACTCATTGCTTGCAACAAGCCGTCGTGATCCAACGTGTCAAATGCCTTCTTAAAGTCAATGAAGACTGCAACTACCTGCTTTCGCTCATTCAAATACGTATTTACGTCGTTTGTAAACCTTGAAAGTGCTGTCGCAGTGCTTCTTTTAGGACGAAAACCATGTTGTATGTCGGTTATGACTTTATTAGATTCTAAGAAATCTACAATCTGAGATACTATTGCTTTTTCTACTATTTTATTGATGGTACTTAATATTGCTATTGGCCTATAATTAGAAAGTTCCATATGAGACCCCTGCTTAAAAACTGGCCGTATGAGAGAAACCTTAAGTTCATTTGGGTATTCTTTATTTTTGACTGATAAATTTATAAAATGAGCAATGATAGGACTTATTTTCTCTTTGTGGTCTTTTAAATCTTTGACCCGTATTTCGTCAGATCCCGGCGACTTGTTGCAATCAAGCTGATCTATTATCCTGTCTATCCCGCGTGGCGTAATATTATTAAACCTAAAACTTACTTCACAGTCACTAACATACGACTGCCTACTCAAGAATACGGATACACATTTATGCTTTAGACTGTCAACTTCCTTCGTAAATACATCACAAAATTTTTCACAAATATTCATCATGGAGTCATTGCCCAACATATACTTTTCGATTATAGAATCCACTCCAGTTTTATTTCGTCCCAACCAAGTATTAATATTACTCCAAATTTTTCTTACATCACCATTACATTTTTTTATTAACTTACGATCATAATCATTTTTGGCCTTATTTATGATCTTATTAGTTTTATTCCGGTATTTAGTGTACTTTAATCTTAAATTCATATTTTTTGGAGAAGATTTCCATTGTTTAAATAAGGTATCTCTAGTATCTATCATTTTTTGTAAGTTTCTATTTACCCACGGTTGTGTTTCTCTCTTACTGGTAGGCGCGATTAATAATTTAGATGATTCATATATATTGCCAAAAATGTTAGCCAATTTATTATATAGTATCACTGGACAATTAATATTTATGAGTTCTTTCCAATTTACATTGTTGAGTTTATTTTTAATTTCAGCATTTTTAAATATAGTAATAGTTTTATTTGTTAAATCAGCCTGTATAGGGACGTTAACTATTACACCGGTCAGGTAGTGGTCGGCGACTCGGCGCCGAAGCGTGTACGCGTCGAGTGATCGCGCCCTCACACTTCGTATGAAGGCATGGTCGATGCAGGTCGCCACGCGCCGCTCTGCCATAACCGCTTCCCGAGTTACATCACGTATGCCACAGTGTAGACCAAATTGCGATAAAGTGTTCAAGTAGTTGTGAGCTGTTGGATCTATTCCCTCGTCCAATATGTTAATATTGCAATCACCAAGTAGAATAATATCTGAAGTGCTAGGAATTGTGCGCAATATTTCTTTTAACTCCGTTATAAAAAGTATTTTATTCATGTGTGGCGGTCGGTACACAGATATTAGGTGTGCGTTGTAATTATCCGATGATATTTGTCCAACCATTATTTCACAATTTGTAGTGTTTACTTGCTGTGTATAATATTTTATCTTATTCTTTATGTATATTATTATACCTCCACCTCGCTTATTCTCTCTCGTATTGTAGTACATATTAAATCCATCCAATTGATATAAGCATAGTTCTTTGCTTTTTATGTTTACCTCCGTCAATACTATAATGTCTATATTATCAATGCAGTTTTTTAGAAGTACTATCAATTCATTGTAATGTTTCCGAATGGAACATATATTTGTGTGTATAATATGGAATGCACTTTTATTACCCATGTTTATGTATCGTTCCCAATATTCTAATGTTTCAAAGCAGTTATAGTCTATATCTGTAATTTGTTGATCGAATTTGCCGGCTATTTTTTACCATATTGTGCAATGTAGGCTATTTAGTTAACATCCTACCCGCTCTGTAGCTTTTCTTTCATAAGGGATTCGACGTCCGACTCTTCTCTAATAAGTAGAATTTTTGCAGTTTCATCTTTTTTAACCAATACATTAGAATTTTGAATCCATATATACTTATATTTGCCTTTTAAATTTGTTCTAGTCTGCCAAAATAGCTGCTTAGTTTTCTTTGTCACATGTTCATTTATATAAATAGGTGTATTATTATCTTTGGAAATTAATGCATTAGTAATCCGTTGCTTCCTACATTTTAGCCATGCTTGACGAGCGCCTCTGGTGCGCAGGCTGACAATAATAGCTTTATTTTTCGTATCATTATTTACATTTCCTACCTGCCATGCATCCATTATCTCATTTGAATCTAGCTTTAGTTTGTTTGCTATTTCAATTATTGTTTCTTTTACGGGTTTGTTTTCCATTTCCTGAATACCTACTAATTCTATTCTCTTCTCTGTTTCCTTTTGCTCAAGAATATGAACTCGTTCCTCCAATGCTTTGTTGCATTTCTCTAGATAGATGTTTTTGTTGCTTATGTCTTTAACTTTAGCTTCGCTTTTTTTCAGAACCTGTTGACATTCTTTTTTAAATTCGATTAATTCCTCGTACTTAGTAGCATAGAAGTCGATTAATCCTGCCATTTCATCCAATTGCTTTTTCATTGAGTGTATGTCTTGCATTTTTTCGTTCATCTCTTTTAGCAACGACTCCACTGTCATGTTTTTTGGATCCTGCTCAATTCGTACGGTTGGGCTTTGAGTGGGTGTGTTAGACTTCGAAGTAGGCTTTTGCTTAGCAGCCAACTTTTCACGCCTAGTTTGACCTGCCCCATCACATGATGACATACTTGTACGACAAGTATAACAACAACTACGATCACACACAGAACTAAGTACAGTGTAGGTATTTACGACGGTATGCGCGCACGTATGCTTGCGAGTAACACTCAGCGAGAACTGATTTGACAAGGTCTATGACCTTCCGATTCCACCTGAAGAGGATAAGCAAGGTGAAGATTTTTATATTTCTACGATATACCGCGACGACTCGGGACGATCTCTAGTTGGATTACCTAGTTTAGAAACAACGCATTTTGCTGTCAAACTCGCATGACGTGATTTTATATGTTCACATCCCAATAAGGCTGTCGCACTCGATGCGATGCAACAATTAGTAAATATATTTGCATCCTACGGTTTTGACTTAATTAAATGGTCAATCAATTTTTATGAAATACTTCAATGTAATATAAAACATATTTTAGCTTTTTCTGATTATTGGATAAATACGTTCCTAGATCGATGTTACGTGTCTATAACTTCATTTAAACAAAAAACCACATTCAAAATGCCTGAAACCAAAACGGTTCTACTTACTACCACAGACGAATTTAACGTTTTGTGTCAATTCACTTCTCAGGATTGGAATTGGATCAAACCTTTACGAAAATTAATTTATATATTTCTATATTTATTTATATATTTCTAAATTTCATTACCGCGATTAATTTTGAGTTTGTAGAAACTAAACTCATAATTACTGTTAAATTTTATCATTTTCGCAACGAATTTAATACAATGAATTCAAATCCGTTTTGTACCGACTTGAGTCAAGATTCAAGTGAGCCATTACCAACGAGACTCCCTCACGAGTGGCAACTGTTTAAATTTCACGCGGTACATACACAAGGCCCGTAGCACACGTAGTGCGCTTATGTCTTTAACTAAGTAAATAAAGTTGTATATGCACTATAACAATTAATCTTATTTTTTTATATCTAGTTATTTGCTCGTACATATTATCAAGTCACATTTATTTTAAACATTGATTAATTTCCGCTTTATCACTTAATTCTTTTGAAAGGGAACTTTCAAAGGCCGGGAGTATAGTTGCGCCGTTCACGCAAGTTCTCAATAGCGCTGGCAGTTTTAATTATTTTTTTTTTAATTGGAACGAATTTTCAAACTTTTTTCTTTATGATGATTTTCTTTTGTTTTTTTTTTTCTCTCTCTTTCGCTTCGCTCTTGAGCCTGACCCGCTATATAATTATCCCGCGCTTTATAATATAAATGTATTTAAATTCATGAGAAATATATCGCCAAACACCACCTACACACAGATAACATACAGTAACACAATTTTAACAACATTACACTACATTTTAACTACGGTGTAAGTGCAGTGCAAACGTCTCCGCAATTTGGGTAAGTGGTAGCTATAAGTCCTCAATTACATCGATTCCCGCGAGATCAGCGCATACAACGGCCACAGGGTGAATCCTGTGCCCGGCGTGATTACTTGGTAAATCTCTAATGAATGGTGCTTTGCTTTTATTTTACCTGTAACATCTGGTGCAAGTGATGAGGTATCCTCGTATCCTCAATATGCACTTTACTAGAATCATCATAGTTCTGATAGAAATTTATTATCATCTTCCAGTGGTACTCAAAATCCTCAAGGCGCGTGGCCGGCGGTGCTAACTGAAAACAATACGTATTTTACATATTTATAGTCTTATTTACCACTCAACGGTACCGATAGTTCATTGTTATGATAACTAGGTATTTTTAAATGTGCTTACTACGTCCGCTGCCGTTTGGAGCACGTCGGAAAATCTGCTCAACATTTTTCCTTGATAGAAAATCTTTCCACTCAATACAGGGTACGTTTCTATGAATTTTTATAAGTTCGCAATTCCATCACAAGATCATTTTTATAGGATTTTTTAAAACACTTGTAAGATAATGAATGATTGCTCGCAAAAACTTACGGAAAAGCTGAATTAAAAATATTTTTGCGATATTTCAATAATATAAACTGTCACTGTAATGAAAAATGAACGAAGAATGAATTAATTTGACAGATCTGTCAAAGTCATATGCAAATGACAAACCACAGAAAAAAAATTGTACGTCGTTACGGTCGCTTATGATTATGATGCTGTTAGTGTCGTTACCAAGAATCTTATATAGGTATTAATATAATATATAAGATTCTTGGTCGTTACCGATGTGAATCGCAAAAAGATATTCTAATCACAGGCATTTAAAGAATTAAATGTCTGTGATTCTAATGAATAAATCACAGATTATAGGTTAAATTGTGGTTAAATTATCATCACACTTAAGGTGCGTTCGAATTGGAGTGATGTAGTCAAGATGTAGTTTTGAACAGTTTCAAAATAGGCATTTTTAAATATGCGTTCGAATTGGAACAACAATTTTGCAACTTTTGCCACAAACGATTTTTCACAAATCGAACGATTAGATACAAAAATGACATTTGCATCTCATCACCTGCTTGTCACTTGTCTCAATCTACCTTTTTCCTTCAGTTAATATGTAAACAAAGATATCTGACGAATTCTTCTCTTGCCTGTAGTATTTCTGTCAAATTAAAAAAAAAAAACTTTGTCGGTAAACAAGCATACGGCCCACCTGATGGTAAGCGGTAACCGTAGCCATATGGACGCTTGCAACACAAGAAGCATCGCTCACGCGTTACCGACCTTTCCCCGCTCCCCTATGAGCTCTGGCAACCTTAATCACGCGCAGGAACAGAACTTTACACAACATAAAGTTATTTGGCTGCGGTATTCTGTAAGGTGGAGGTACTTCCCCAGTCGAGCTGCTCTTTGAGCGAATAAACGCTATGCTCTACCTCTCTCAAAATGTAGGTCAAAATTTGCAGTTCACGATGTCGTCTTTAACTGTTTCCAAGTAAAACGAACGGTGAACGAAAACAGTTCAAAACATCAATTTTGCCCACAAGTTTCCAAATCGAACGCCAGTTGTGATCGTTTTAAGCATTTTTGAGTTTTTTGACTGTTATTTTTGCTACCGTACCCCAATTCAAACGCACCCTTTATAGCTTCAGCGGCTACCAAGCGATACGAACACCATGATTAAGGGTCTGTGGTATCAGGATTTGGTGGGCGCAGTGCAGACAATGAAACAACGCAATACCATACCATCGCTTCGGAAAAGTCTCGCATGAGGAGAAGAAGCGACGCAACAAACTCCTCATGGGCCCCGATAGATTTATTGTTATAATCATACAATTAGATAATCACTTCACTTCACAAACATAAACTAACATTATAAGCTACAGAACCGGGTAATACAATGATCACACTGAGCTGTGTAGTTATACAGCTCGAGACGCTTGGCTCGAGAGCTTGTGGCTTGTGATCAAAGACTACTAGTGTATACTCTCTCTTGTGATAAACTAACCCAAATACAAATACCCACACTTTTATTAGGTTCTGCTATTGACCAGTATTGCCACTACACTCAATCCTTCTACCATAATAATAATAATCTAACGATTATTAATAAATATCAAACACACTCAACATTCTGTTGTGATGGTTTAGGTCCGATCGGACCTCGCGTCAAGCTATTCGGCCGTGTCGGTTTAGGTCCGATCGGACCAGATCAAATTACAAAGCGACTACGACTCGAATTTCATGGTTATGTTACACATTATCGTTTTAAAGTGCTCAACATTTGGTATGTCAATAGAGAGCATTAAATTCCACATCCGTTTATAATACGCATCATGTTACTACCAGTATAAAAAAAATGAAATATGATCCATTGTTTGTGGTCAATGACCTGAATGAGTTTTCTTTCTCCAAGGCTCTCCGAAAATGAATGCATAATTGTAATTAACTAACGTATTTCCTGTAAAAGGTGAGTGATTTGTATAGAATATTAGTTTATCTAACCGTTTTAGTAATAATATTTATAATTTTTGATGTATGTAATTAGAATTCCTTGAATCTAAACACATACTTGTGACTCAAAGTACTCCCGTGTTTATAATCAAGAAAATCTTATTTCACACATCAGGAATTATATAAATCATTATTAAAACGTTTAGATAAACTAATATTCAATACAAATCGCTTACCTTTTACAGGCAATCCATTAAATATCACTATTCACAATCCATTTTGTTTTAAGTCTCGGCACAAGAGTCAATTTCACGTAATGCAGCGCCTATTATTTCCAAATAGTTTTTTCAAACATATGCGTATAATATTATGAGATAAGAATTAGGGACTCTTATAACCTAATACAATCAATAATGGTTCGAAACTCATTTACGATGTGTGTATAACATGACCTGAAAGTGGGAGGTCTATTTTTAGCCATTGCTACACGAATCTACCTATATTTTTTTATTTTACAATAGTGTAGTGCACAAAATTTGTATCATTCGCCGAGTTTAGACGATTATCGATCAAATAGTTGGTAACAGCAACCCTAAATCATGGAATAAGAGCATCTATGGACACACAAAAAAAAAAGTTTGTTTGTTTATTATTGTGTTCTCGATATTTATTATGAGCATCGAATTTCTCTTTTTTGCTTACTTGAGACTAGTAAAACAAATGTATTTATTAGATTAAACGTTTATTCGTGTTGATATAAAGGTGTGTAATATGTGGACAGAGTTATTCGTCTTGAAGTGCAAACTCGAAATGTTTATGAAGTGTCGTTTTTGCATAGTTGGCATTTTTTCCAGGTTTCTTATTGGAATCTTGTAATACTTCATTCCAATTCCAATAAGATTCCTATAAGAAAATTTATTCAGGATGACGCTGTAAGTTACTGTTTCTTGATTAATACTGTAAATACCCAATGTTTATGTTTTATTGACCTTGGGTGCCGTCCGCCATTTTGCAAATTTGCAAATTCCGCGAAATCTCGCAGGTCAAGGGCAGCTGTCAAATTGACAAATTCGCGAGTCTGTAGGTTAATTGCATCTTATCTCATTTATTTGTCATGACATAAACAGTTTGTGCAATGTATCATGAGTGCATAGAAGAATTGATGTATATTATTTATTTACTCCTTTCATGTTTAAAGATAAAAAAAATGTCATAAATAAAAATGATAAATTTTCGTTTTTTTTTTTGTTTCTTTTTCTTCTTCAACGCCACAATACGAACAAAACTATGTATGACAGAAAGGTTGCTAGAAGTTATCAAAATTTACCTTTAATTGTTTGGTCACAATGCTAAGAGCAAATTCTTTACAGCTAAAGATAGTGAGGTCCCTGCGAGATTTGCTCCACCTCGTCAAACTTTACGCAGGATAAAACCATGGTCAAGGAAAATATAAAATAATATTTTGGATAACTTCTAGCAACTTGTGAGTTTGTGAGCAAGACTTACATCCATAATTTTGTCTGCGTTGTGAAGTAGAAGCAGAATTTAAGAAAAAAATATTCAACCTGTATACATGGAAGGAGTAAATAAATAATATAAATTAATTCTTCTAACCAATCATGATACACTGCAAACAATGTTTATGTCATGATAAATAAATGAGATAAGATACAATCACAGATACAATGAATGTTGAGTGTGATGATAATTTATTCATTAGAATTATTATTTTTGCGATTTTTCCTGTTTATTGCTTTTATAATTTTAATGTAGTTTTATTTTAGTTTTAAATTATTCTTTTAATTAATTATAATGATGTTTAATTCAATAAAGAAAAATATAATATTATAATGATGTTTAATTCAATAAAGGAACTCAACCATTTAAAAACTTATATTCGACTAAAACACCTAAGTAAAGTTATCCGATTTGCTTGCAAAGGAAAACCATAAACCAAATTATGTCATCAGCTGTCAACCAACAGTCGTTTCGGCGCTAAGTAATCTGTGGTTTCGTCCGTCAGCCAGCCGTCAGTCAGTCAGGTGTCATGTCAAATGTCAATTGTTTGTCATTTGTCAAGTGTGTGTACCTAATAAAAACTTATTATATTTTCGCTTAACTTTTTCCTGGTGTAAAATAACCGAGAAATGCAGAAGAACACTTTACGAAAATTTAATAATTAGCAAGCAAGATCTAATATCAGTAGATAGACGTTCTATTTTACGAACAAAAATGTCGTCTTTCGTAAACTATCGAAACGATAGCTCAGTGAGTGTCGACGAAGCGAGTACAAAAGAAAACGTTACGTATTATAAAATAACTGTTAAAGTGGGGCCTGTGCATTGGAACGTACAGCATCGGTACAGTGACTTTGTGGATCTTCACGAAAAACTGGTCTCTGACCACGGAGTGGCGAAGGAACTTCTGCCTCCAAAAAAAGTAATCAGGAACAAGACACCAAAGTTTATTGAGCAAAGAAGGAAGGCTCTCAGTGAATACCTAAAGAATGTCTTCAATTACCTAAGGCTGTCCATGCCTTATGAGTTTGCCCACTTTTTGGATTTCCATTTATATGATATTCTGTTCTTGCTGCAAGACATGGCTAAGACATTGTTTTTGGAGGGTGATAAATTGTTGGAGAATGAGAATTCGCATAAATTGTCACCAATGGAGGTAAAAAATACATCATGTCATTGAGAAAATTTCTAATATGGCCAGCATATCTGGTATTCTTAGATGATTCGTTTTTATGGAAATAATATTAGGTGATTTTTTAATTGCTCATACTGGAAAACTTCTAGTTCATTATAATTTTGATTATATGTAGTTTCTAATTAGAGTGAATATGTCCAATTCTTGCCATAAGATTTTTCTAAATAAATCATCTTGTGGGACCACAATGAAGCCTGATTACTTCCGACCTTGAAGAAAAATAAATAACATGATCAATAAAGAATTGTTTTTATACCAATTTGATAAAAAATTGTAATGGTACTATAAAATACATTCAGGAAGTACACAAGGTTATTCAAAGATGTTTTGTATAAAAGGTTATCTTTATTTCTGAATGAAAAATGGAATTTATTGAAGTCATACAGTGAGCCAGATATCATGCATCCTTATCAGCATATGAAGAGTAGGTCTAATCTAGGTTAATTGTTTTGTAAATTTAACCCTGACATGCTTATGCCATTAGTTTCATCTGCCTTCTTGCAACTTTAAATCCATGTATATATTACAAATGTATAAAAAAAATATTACATACTTAAAGAATCATGGCAAGATCCATAAATAGGTTCGTACAACATTTAGAGGGTTTTGAGTCACTTCCCATGTTGAGATAATATTACCAGCAACATATTAATATATTTGAAATATTTTATAAACCCGCAAAACATAACGGGTTTGGTCACGATTCCCCGGCATGGTATCTATGCCATAGAATCGCGACCAAAATGCAACATTCTAATTCGGGATAAAAATATTTTAAATGCCTCAACTTATTCATTAGACACCAAGGTTCAATTATAACATCATTTCAACATCTCTAAAAATAAATATTAAGCTACTAACTACTACTACTAAATACTGACATGCAATGACAGCTATTTTTCATAAATTTCAGTTACATGCAATAAGCGAAAGGCTTAAAATGGCGTGTCCAGTAACAGAGAAACAAGATCAGATGTATGACTTCAGCCATATCTTAGATTTCTGTTCACAACTTCGCTCTCTGAACATTGAAGGGAGCTATGAGAAACTGGGAACAAGTAATATTGTGCCCAATGACCTGAAGTTTGACCTGGTGCCTTTTAAGTCTCTGGTGGACTTGAAAATACTTGGTGTGCCCATGAACTGTATACAGAGTGTTGGTAAGTGTTTGTGAAATTTCTTAAATAAAAAAAAAATGGGAACACAAATTACAGTTTGATAGAGGTTGCTTCTAGTTATCTGTTTTTTACAAACAAAAACCTTTTTTTTTAAACTCAATAGCATTGAAGGCATTAAAGTATTAAAGGTTGTAAAAGATAGAATTTGATATTCAGTTTATTTATTTTTTAATTTAATTTATTCATACTCTACATTGAATACATTTTGTTATTGTTGACTAACAACAATCCTGTTCAGAAGAAAGACGATAATTTGAAATAATAAATAGTGTATTCTTTGGCAATGCTAAGTGCAATAACCTCTTTGACATTGTCATTTTTAACAACAATACACAATATAAATCTTATCTCGATCATACAGAAAAACATTTCATATCTCATGTACTTCAAATTATTTCAGGTGGTCTACGCGACACACTTGTAAGTCTATCAGTTCTGATAGCCAGTGTTGTTTCACTAAACGAGTTCCTACTTGTAGACATTCTGCATAAAGATCCTTCCAGTGTCGCTGAGACTGTGGTAAGTTAACCTTATCTTATACTGTGTAAGATTCAATTTCCCATGTCAAGTGGACAAGTCAAGAATTGTTTTTATTTAATTTTTGTGCATTAGCAATCAAGATAATGTATTTTTTTATTTTGAAACAGCTGTTCAAACGGTCTGTAGACAGGTTTGCTTTATAAGGATGATTTTTGTGTTTTTCCTTATTAGTAATACTAACTGCTCTGCGGTTTTACCTTAATTTAATTACCTTCCTTATAAAATTGGCTATCGATAAAAAACCTAAGATTTTTCAGTTTTATAATGTTAGTGGAACTCATGAAAAGAGCTTTCAACAAGACTGGGGAGGAGTAAGTTATCTAGTGGACCACAATAGATCCCAATGAGTCGAAGTGTCCGACTTATTTCTCGGCCCCTGCACAAGATAAGATAGTGGAAAAAGCACACAAATACTGATCGGGATAAACCCAGGGAATGTCCCAGGATAAAAAGTATAAAAGTTATATCCATGGTTCATGTTCAATATTCGATAAAATGTCAGCAGGGCTATTTTAAAACGTCGGATTAGATATCGGAAACGGATTAAAACAAATCCAAGGCGAATTTCATCAATTGCTATTTTAATTTCCGATGAATCGAATTGATGTTTCCGTAAAGAAACATAATAAAATATTCGAATTCGGAAATTAAAAAGCAAGTGCGGAATATCGCCTCGGTAGTTTTTGAATCCGTTTCCGATATCGAATCCGAGCGTTTTAAAATAGCCCTGCAGGTCAGCATTATCATTAAATTGTTTAGGTGTTTTAGGATAACTTCTTCTAAAATGCATTCATAAACTAAAATAATGCCGTGTTTTTTTATTAGCATCATCAGTTACGTCATATGTTGTATGAACAAATGTATAACAAGAGACGATCAACAGAAACAGATTTGCGGTCACGTACTTAGCACTAGTTTCAAAGCACACGAGACGCGACGGCCTGCTTTTACCGTGACGTCATTCATATGATAAAACTTGTCCGTTATTATTCATATGAATTTGTCGCTTCAGATAAGTTATAAACCGTATTTCTGAATTTTAAGAGGTAAATAGAGGGCATAGAGTCAGTGTTTCAAGTTTCATTCTAAACGATCGCTCCCCGACTTAACTATAACAGGTGGAGACTTCGAGATGGCATATTTTCGAAAACTATGTTGGATTAAACTTTTCTTAGAAAATGTCAACCTTGCTCGATCATAATGTATAAAAAGTAAAAAAAATATTTGAGAATTTAGTATTGGTCCCATAGTAAAAGTTGTTCAGAATGACTAATCCAACGTAGGTTTCGAAAATATGCCATCTCGAAATCTCGACCTAGTATAATAATATGTATGTGCTGGTATCTCGATGCCACAATAGGTACATGGCGCAGCAAGCATTTATTCGAAGAAGAATTACGTGTCCTGCTAGGAGATCCCCTGAAGACTGATAACAATTGAAAATATGTTACTGACTTAATAATATTAACTGGAGTTTATTACTGATAATATAATAATACCATGCCACCATAAATAAGCACACGGGAAATAAAATGCTTATTTTATTCCCCATCTGCTTACCCCTCAAAAAAACAACAGGTTAAAAAAACGGCAGATTTTGATGGTATTCGGTTTGGTTTGCTCTGTAGACTGGGAGAGTAGTCCCTCAACTCTGAATGACGTAGACGAATAGTATTGAAATTGAAAGAGAGCTCAAACGGGTACCTTGGCGATTTTGATAAAAACTTCATGATTATGGTGCGTCTACGCTAAGCGAACCGAGCACGTGCCGAGCAGTTCGTGGCTCGCGTTGACAAGTGTGGACGTACAACGTGTCTACAACACGAGCGCAATGCGAAACGCTGAGTTCGTCAAAAAACTGTCAATAGGCGGAGCACAGTCGAGCGCGAGCCGAACGCTCGATACTCCGTCTACCGAGCGAATTTGTGCTTCACGTGTGCTCGGTTCGCGTAGCGTATACGCACCCAATTTTTTACTGATTAGACTAGGAAACGAAAACGGGTTGATTTTGAAAAAAATGATGCCTGCAACGTTTTATTCTCTTCCTGTATTCATATTATTACTCGATATGTTAACAATAAATTATATTTATTAATTCATTGTTAATTTATCGAATGAACTAAATGCACTCAGAAAGCATCAATTACCAACATGTGTCATCATAATCAACATACTATTTGTAATACGATACAGGAAATGTAGGTATATCCATTACACAAAGCCAGACATTTTATCAGTAGGCCGAGTGAACTTAAACCACGTGTTTCGCGTAATGAAAACTCGACAATTGAGTTTATCGCTATACAAAACTCGTTACCTATATATAATTTAATCTGTTACTATACAGGAAACATTATTGTTACTTACATACACTAAAGGATAACTGCTATCTATTCGCTTTTTTATTTTTTGGGCTTTTGTATCAACGTATCGATTTTTAGCCAAGGATGTAAAAAAAAATCGGTCATATTGTCGCAAATAAAAAACTGTGTCGCTGAGAGTAGGCCACCTCGCTTTACGTACAAGCCGACACGCACACACTGACACATTATTCAGCCATTACGCGGGTAAACGTCAAACGCAAAAATAAAATACAGCATGTCTTGTGTAGTGAAATGGTGTAAAAACTGTAGTGACCGGAAAAAAACCTGTAATCACGTTTCATACGTAAATTAATAATTCAATAACTTATTTAACACACACACATTAATAGCCGCCGCCATTAGTTTAGTCATGCGATAGTACTGTCCGACCTAGTCTGTTTTTAGCATAACTTTTTTTTCTCAACTGGTTTGCTAACACAAAATGTGTGTTACTCCAAGTCAAACCAAGTCTAGTAAAACCCAGGTTTTGAATATATCTGTCACTCTCTAACGTAATAATAACAAAAAACGTACTACTTTTGGTCTTGCTTTGATCCATCTCATGTTATCCATGAAAGGGATTGGGTTTTATATTGTTGTGGTTTTAGTTAAAACCAATGAGTAGGTACTAATTTAATCATTTATTTATTTTTCCTTAATAAATGGAAATTACATATAATCTATAATCAAGACAATGTTTTTTTTTACAAAATGTTGCTGACATGTTCTTAGGATCTAGGAACTTGTTCGGGACACTTGTTGTGTTCAGGACATTTATTGTTATTTTTTATGATTACGTAATATTTTGTTAAAATTAAAATGTTTAGAAATAAGAAATATTAAAGAGTTTACTCCCGAGTGTACAATGATTACCCTTAGAATACGTATCAACATAAATTGTATAGTAAATAAACAGTACTTGAACCCTAAACATAGGTAAAAGTCTAGACAAAGTCTAGGTAGAACTAAGATTTACAATGTACTTTTAGAATCATGAATAACCCTCTACAAATGTAAAACTTGTTACACGATAAAGTTAGTATTCATATTGAAACCTAAGTTAACAAAAAAGTGTTAACATGTCAACAAAACACTCGATTAGGCATAGTAATCTAGTTAGAATTGTTTCGTAAGCACCATATGTGCACACCAACTACTTACTATGTATTTACTGTTTAAACTCGCATTACCTAACGTAAAACCTAAATAATAAGTTTTACTACAAGCCCTGAATGAAACCCTGATCATATTTTGAAATTTACGTGATTTTACCCGGAACTATAAATATCAACAATAAAATTTCCTTATATATGCGAAAGGGAGACAAAATGTATCGGAGAACCTTTGGAGATGTGGTAACCGGACTACACTTTTTGGATTAGATCCTTCTAGAACTTTTAGACAAGGTTAGCGCTATATGCAAGATAGAGAGGTTACTTAAATGCACTTAAATTAGACAAGAAAAAGATATGTTTTCTCTCGTAAAAAAGTTACTCGCTCACCGCGTGAGTCGTATACACAGCGTTTATAATTTGCATATAATCAGTACATTTTTCTCATTTAGTATCGATTCCAGGACAGCAAGTATCTACTAAGTATAGTAGTAGTAGTAGTCAGACAGATGTCACAGTAGTAGGACAGTACCGGGACAGTACCAAGTAAGGCAGATGCCAAGTTGAGATTACCATCAAGTAGTATAACGTCAGGCAGATGCCACAGTAGCGGCTAGTTAGTTACCCCATCGGTAAACAGTAAGGCAGATGCCATAGTAGCGGCTAAGTAAAAATATCAGTGTAGCATCAGGCACCCATTGTCTACGTATATTTGTGTAAATCATCTATGTAATTTAAAAAGTTTGTTAATTATTGTATTCAGACAGATTGTCACAGAAGTGTTAAAGTTCAATAAATAAATCGTTTATATACCAACCATACGGCTTTTCATGACGCCCTTGGCAATCCAGCAAATAAAATAAAGTACGGGAAAAGGGATCTCACGATTCGCGCATTCGTCCTAAGCGGCGTCTTATTACACGAGGTCCCCGGCCGCCCGTACATTTGGTCCTTCGAGCCGGATTATCCAAGATACTGAACGGCCACAGCCATGGTTGGTACCAGATCAACTACCGCAAGAGGTAGATCGCAGAGTCGCGATGGCGACGCACCGCCGCCAGCACCTGCAGACGATCTGGCCACAGATGCCGCCCCAACGGGGAGTACTGCCCCTACAGTAGCACCATCGTCGAGTCGTACTGCCACTGCTACTGAAGCTACCCTAACCTCAGGGTTTACGACTACTACTACCGAAGAGGAAACCGGAACCGATCAAAGACAGGCCCCTGATGACCGAATCGAACGCAGCACCATCAGGGGAAATAAGTCAACAAAGAGTCAACGAGCGCGCCGCATAGCTCTGGCTAAAGAAGAGGTAGCAAGACTGAAACTTGAGCTAGCAATAGCTAGCCTCGCCGTCATAGACCAATCTGAAGAGTCTGAAGGTGACGACGTAGGATCCGTGTCCATCAAATCCACTGCCCGGAGGGTGGACACATGGCTAGACAAGAGTCAGCGCCTGCTTGCTATTTCGAATGAGCCTCATCACCAGCCAGAGCACCGAGAGGTGGAACCGAATTGTAACGCCGCACCTGTTGCGGCACCATATCCATCCGTAGCTACGCATCCAGTCGTGCCTTTGGGCGCAACCTCGGAGACTCAGATGACTCAACAGCAGTCAAAAGTTGACAACGATGAGGGTAATAAAGGAATCCCTCAACACTCTGTACAGGGTAATAAAGGAATCCCTCAGAGACCAGAAGCGCAGATACCGACGGGAATAGAAGCTGCAATCACCCCGTATTCTGCGCAACAGAAAATAGATTTCAGTGAGTTAGCGTCAGCAATCACTATTGCTGTAAAGGCAGGTCAACGCGCAATGCCGTCGCGTTACCGATTCGAATTACCTGCTTTTACTGGCGCGCATCAGGATTGGCTGTCATTCCGAACAGCGTACTTCGAGTCAGCAACTGACTTTTCGGAAACCGAGAATATGACCAGACTACGCCGTGCACTTAAAGGACGTGCTAAAGAGGCCGTTGAGAGTCTGCTCATTAATAGTGCCAATCCCACTGAAGTGATGAAAATATTGGAGTCCCGCTTTGGAAGACCGGACTCAATAGCTCTCGCAGAGATGGATCGACTTAGGAACCTGCCACGGTTCACGGATTCATCTAAAGACCTTTGCATACTGTCAAGCAAGGTCACGAATATAGTGGCGACTCTTCGTGCTCTGAATAAGACTACGTACTTATACAATCCAGAGCTGACGAAGGTCACGATCGATAAGCTAACACCGACACTTCGATATAGATGGTTCGATTTCTCCGCCATGCAGCCCAAAGAGGAAGCAGACTTGCTCAAACTCACCCGATTCCTCGAGAGAGAAGTGGAATTATGGGCACCCTACGCTCAAGTAGAGGTCATACCCTCGACTTCACATACAGAGCCAGCTTCGCGCAATCCTTACAAGCGCACTCAACGTACGCTAAACGCTAATGCGAACGTTGACAGGAAGCCATATAGATGCTGTATATGTGAACGAGAGGGACATTCGCCGCCAGACTGCGATAAATTCCGCGATGCCGACATCAACCAAAGATGGGATCTTGCAAAGACGCACCGACTTTGTTTCCGATGTTTACGATACAGGAACAAAACGCATAATTGCAAGCCGCCCAAATGCGGCGTCAACGAATGCCCATATAGACACCACCACTTGCTCCATTATGAGAAGCAAAGGAATACGAGTGACAGGACAGATAAGACGGAAAAAGTTACGTCGACTTGGCTGCCTGTACAATCGCAGACGTACTTGAAGGTACTGCCTGTACAGATTTCCGGACCGGCGGGAGAAGTCAACACACATGCGTTGTTGGATGATGGGTCAACTGTGACTTTGATCGACGCCGACTTAGCGAACACAGTCGGCGCTTATGGACCCTGCCAACCAATGCACATCGAAGCCATAGGAGGAGCAGAAGTACCTGCTTCGACATCTCAACGCATCGCAATCACCATTAAGGGTGCAACCCAGCCACATAAGATTTACGCGCGCACCATTGATAACCTGAGGCTATCGACTCAGACAGTCGCCGATGAAGATCTGGACGACTGCCAACATCTGATCGACATACAGGACGCTTTGAAGTTTGTAGAAGCCAAACCAAAGATACTTGTCGGTCAAGATAACTGGAATTTACTTCTAGCCTCAGAGGTACGAAAAGGAAAGAAGAACCAACCAATAGCATCACACACTCCGCTTGGTTGGGTTCTCCATGGTGCGCATACAAGGTCGCTGGGAAAACGCATCGACTTCGTCCATCACTTTACAATGGAGGAAAGTATGGATGCACAATTGAAACATCACTTTGCGATCGAGGCGTTGACGATTACACCTAAGAAGCCGCAGACTGATCCGGAACAACGTGCACTCAAAATACTCGATGAGTGCACAACTCGAACCGAAGACGGACAGTATCAGACGGCGCTCCTATGGAAGAATGATAACATCGCGATGCCATGTAATTACGACAACGCGATGAAGAGGCTTATCACTACCGAGAAGAAGATCGATAGAAATCCAGAGCTGAAAGAAAAGTATGAACAACAGATGACAGCACTTATAGAGAAGGGCTACGCTGAACCGGCTCCACTGGCGAAAACGATTAATAAGACGTGGTACCTACCACATTTCGCAGTGGTGAACCCTATGAAGCCGGGGAAGATTAGAATAGTCCATGATGCTGCAGCAGAAACAAAGGGGGTCTCACTAAACGACCACCTTCTCACGGGTCCTGATTTGCTGCAGTCATTACCGGGGGTCATGATGCGTTTCAGGCAACACCCCATCGCTGTCTCAGCTGATATAGCTGAAATGTTCATGCAAGTTAAGATTCGCCCTGAAGACAGAGACGCGCTAAGATACTTATGGCGCGGCAAGCGTAGACATGGAGAACCCGAAGAATATCGCATGACGTCACTGATCTTCGGCGCCACGAGTTCCCCATCTACAGCGATCTACATTAAAGATCACAATGCGTCGCGATTTAAAGAAACGCATCCTGAAGCCACCGCAGCGATTGTCAACAACCATTATGTTGACGACTATTTGGACAGCTTTCAAACGATTGAAGATGCAGTCAAGACGGCTTCAGAAGTACGCGACATCCATAAGCAAGGTCACTTCGAGTTGCGTCAGTGGACTTCCAATTCAAGTAAAGTCCTAGAAGCATTAGACGATAACGCAACTCCACAGTCGGTTATTGACCTTAGCGACGGTACCAGAACTGAAAGGGTACTAGGATTGATCTGGAAGCCGGGATCAGATGAACTTGCTTTCAATCTGGATCTAGCAAGAATACCACCGGCTATCCTCAACAGCGCAGCCCCGACAAAGAGAGAAGCACTAAAGATTGTGATGTCACTCTTCGATCCACTCGGATTGGCATCACCCGTCACGGTACGAGCAAAGCAGATACTTCAAGAAGTATGGCGCCGTGGTACAGAATGGGATCAAACCCTGGACCCCGACCTAGCACTCCAATGGCTAGACTGGATGGGTCACTTGAAGAGCCTAAAACAAGTCGCTCTACCCCGCTGCTACCTCAACTACAGCAATGCCACGTCACTTCAACTGCACGTATTCGTTGACGCAAGTGAAACTGCATACGCCGCTACGCTCTATTGGCGAGCAGTAACACCAGAAGGACTCGTGAAGATATCGCTTATCATCGCGAAGTCAAGAGTAGCTCCTCTGAAGCTCACGTCGATACCACGTCTGGAGCTGCAAGCTGCCGTAATGGGAAGTCGGATGGCAGCCACTGTAATAGACGAGCACCCCAGAAAACCAGAGTCCAAGACTTTCTGGTCAGATAGTAAGACGGTGCTCACTTGGCTGAAAACGGGATCCAGATCCTACCGACCGTTTGTCGCCCACCGCATCGCGGCTATAGAAGAACATAGTACGCTGAATGAATGGCGCTGGGTGCCTACGAAGCTTAACGTCGCAGACGATGCAACTCGCGACGTCCCGCTTCACTTCAATGGCCAGCATCGATGGTATCAGGGTCCAGAGTTCCTCATGGACGACCCGAGCACCTGGCCAACAGAGAAACCTACACAGAAGGAACTGACTGGTGAAGAGAAGACACTCAACATCACCGAGAAGCGCGAGAAAACGAAGCTGAGCCACGTCATACCTGACGGCGCTCGTTTCTCCAAGTGGGAACGATATCTCCGCGCTACAGCTAGAGTCTTACAGTTCATCAATCTGTGCAGGCGAACAAAACAGCGTGCACATTACAAACGCACGCTGAAGAACACAGAGGCAGATCCGGATTGGAGACGCAAACAGAAGGCGTCAAAACCAAGGCCGACAGTTGCCAAACCCGATGCAACAGCAAGAAGATTCGTGCCATTGGACGCCATCCTTCTGAGAGAAGCCGAGAAACTGCTGGTACGAGCAAGCCAAGAAGAATCCTTCCCTACAGAGATGGAAGATTTGAAGAACAACAGGGCTGTATCTACCAGCAGTCGTCTGCGCCCAATATCTGTCGCTTTAGTCGACGGAATCATTTTGCTGAGGTCTCGCATCGGAGCTACGAAGAATGTTGACGGCCTCGAGAAGTCTCCACCTGTCCTCGACGGAAATCACATAACAACGAAGCTGTGGATTGAATATACCCACAGACAGCTGCTGCACGCTGGCGTAGAGGCAACAATAAACGAATGTCGCCAATACTATTGGATTCTACGCCTACGTCCAGTCACGAAGATGATGGTCCACCGATGTTTACCATGCCGCATTCGAAGAAATATGCCGTCACAGCCAGCCACAGGAAACCACCCCCCATGCAGACTGGCTCACCACGTCAGGCCCTTTACATACACGGGTCTCGACTATTTCGGCCCGATGTCAGTCACAGTCGGGCGTAGTCGCCAGAAGAGGTATGGGGCACTATTTACCTGCCTCACCACACGGGCGGTTCACCTGGAGCTGGCAGCATCCCTGACGACGGACTCTGCGGTCATGGCCCTGCGAAGGATGATAGCACGGAGAGGATGTCCTACAGAAATCTGGTCAGACAACGGGACAAATTTGCGTGGCGCTGACAAAGAGCTGCGTCAATCCATCGACGCAGCCACTGAAGACGAAGCCACCAAGAGGATGATATCCTGGCGTTTCATTCCGCCAGGAGCTCCGTTCATGGGAGGAGCCTGGGAGCGGCTGGTCCGATCAGTTAAGACCGCCCTCTCAGTGATACTTCAAGAGCAACATCCCCCAGAAGAAGTACTCGCAACTCTATTGGTTGAAGCGGAGTACACAGTCAACAGTCGTCCCCTTACGCACGTGTCTACAGATCCTGAGGATGAAGAAACGCTGACCCCCAACCACTTCCTTCTTGGCGGGTCAGCGCGAGTTCCGGCACCAGGCACCTTCAACGAAAAGGACCTCATCGGCAGAACACACTGGCGAGCTTCACAACATCTTGCCGACCGATTTTGGGCAAGATGGGTGAAAGAATACCTCCCCGATTTGCAATACCGGCGGGAGCCACACGGAAGAGGCGCGGAGATCAAGATTGGAGACGTCGTACTAGTCGCCGACGACAACCTGCCTCGCAACACATGGCCAAGAGGGATCGTCGAAGCAATCTACCCCGGAGCTGATGGCATCGTACGAGCAGTCGACGTGCGCACCCGAAGCGGAACACTACGACGTCCCACGAAGAAGCTGATCATCCTGCCCACCGAGCCAGTAGTCCCTCAACCGGAAATGTCTTCATCGACACCGTAGTCGAAGAACGGCGGGAGAATGTTCGGGACACTTGTTGTGTTCAGGACATTTATTGTTATTTTTTATGATTACGTAATATTTTGTTAAAATTAAAATGTTTAGAAATAAGAAATATTAAAGAGTTTACTCCCGAGTGTACAATGATTACCCTTAGAATACGTATCAACATAAATTGTATAGTAAATAAACAGTACTTGAACCCTAAACATAGGTAAAAGTCTAGACAAAGTCTAGGTAGAACTAAGATTTACAATGTACTTTTAGAATCATGAATAACCCTCTACAAATGTAAAACTTGTTACACGATAAAGTTAGTATTCATATTGAAACCTAAGTTAACAAAAAAGTGTTAACATGTCAACAAAACACTCGATTAGGCATAGTAATCTAGTTAGAATTGTTTCGTAAGCACCATATGTGCACACCAACTACTTACTATGTATTTACTGTTTAAATTCGCATTACCTAACGTAAAACCTAAATAATAAGTTTTACTACAAGCCCTGAATGAAACCCTGATCATATTTTGAAATTTACGTGATTTTACCCGGAACTATAAATATCAACAATAAAATTTCCTTATATATGCGAAAGGGAGACAAAATGTATCGGAGAACCTTTGGAGATGTGGTAACCGGACTACACTTTTTGGATTAGATCCTTCTAGAACTTTTAGACAAGGTTAGCGCTATATGCAAGATAGAGAGGTTACTTAAATGCACTTAAATTAGACAAGAAAAAGATATGTTTTCTCTCGTAAAAAAGTTACTCGCTCACCGCGTGAGTCGTATACACAGCGTTTATAATTTGCATATAATCAGTACATTTTTCTCATTTAGTATCGATTCCAGGACAGCAAGTATCTACTAAGTATAGTAGTAGTAGTAGTCAGACAGATGTCACAGTAGTAGGACAGTACCGGGACAGTACCAAGTAAGGCAGATGCCAAGTTGAGATTACCATCAAGTAGTATAACGTCAGGCAGATGCCACAGTAGCGGCTAGTTAGTTACCCCATCGGTAAACAGTAAGGCAGATGCCATAGTAGCGGCTAAGTAAAAATATCAGTGTAGCATCAGGCACCCATTGTCTACGTATATTTGTGTAAATCATCTATGTAATTTAAAAAGTTTGTTAATTATTGTATTCAGACAGATTGTCACAGAAGTGTTAAAGTTCAATAAATAAATCGTTTATATACCAACCATACGGCTTTTCATGACGCCCTTGGCAATCCAGCAAATAAAATAAAGTACGGGAAAAGGGATCTCACGATTCGCGCATTCGTCCTAAGCGGCGTCTTATTACACGAGGTCCCCGGCCGCCCGTACAGAACTAAACCGCTTTTTTTCAACAGAAATGGAAGAAACTGTCGCTAATAAACTTTGCGAGTAACAACATAACGGACGTCGACTGGGCGATCAAACTGGTGCCAAGACTGCAGCATCTCAGCTTGTCATCCAACCGACTCTCGGAATTGTGCGACATATCCAGTCTGCACGAACTACGCATACTCAACTTATCTATGAATAGGTTCTCCGCATGTGATAACTGGCACGCAAAAATTGGTAACATAGTCAAAATTGATTTGTCACAGAATAAAGTGTCCACCCTACAAGCTTTCTCGCGATTATATTCTTTGGAAAGTCTTGATCTGAGCTGCAATCTCATTGAGGACGTTGAAGAAGTTCAAAACATATGCAAATTACCATGTTTGGAGTACCTATGGTTAACTGCTAACCCTGTAGCGTCGTCCATAGATTATAGAGTGAAGGTAATAGAGCAATTCAATTCTCGAATGACGGAAATCTGTCTGGATAATGAAAAGGCTTCGGAAAATGAGCTAGATACAGCGCGGGTGCTCCAAGCTTTAAGGATAGTGAAAGAAGGTAAGACACCAAGCTTCTTACAAAATAACAATACAAGTCACAGCTTTAATAAAAGTTGACAATAAACTTTGTAAATAGTTAAATTATGTTCTATTTGTTAATTAATACGGTTTAAGTTATGATATGTAAAAAATATCACGATTTTGTGATACAATAATATGAATTGCTTATTTTGGAAAATATACATAAAATGTTAGTGATAACAGATATTTCGGATATCTCTGTAAGTTATTATAAAAGACCTGCAACTAAGTTGCATAACATGAAATAATTTTTCATATTTTACTCTTAACACTATATAAAATGTATTTAATCTTACGATTACGCTGCCATCATCAGCTTTGCTACATTTCGTGATTTTGTATTTATATTGTATAACCCATATAGATTGTACTAGAGTTAATGTACCGGACGGGTATGTGCAAAGCTGCCTTGAAAATTAATTGCGAGTTCATATTTTGAATGATTGTTTATTTTCATTACACTATCGCAAGTATCAAACCATATTTTACGAACTATAGTGTACGATATACAGGTGAATGTCTTAGAGTAAATCGCTGAAAGGAACCATGAGCTGAATTTTGAAGAAAATAAAAGTGGCATTAAAATTTATTTAAAAAATAAGTACTTTCAGAGATATGTAATTTTTCAAAATTCTGCTTCTAAGTCACTATCAGTCAGTTGCAGAAACGTTCTTTAAATTTTTAAAGTCGGCATTAAACACTAATCTTCCATTAACCTGTTGCACAAACAGTCATTTGACTAATATTTTATGCCTCCTTTAAATTTAACTGATGAAGTGTCAAACGATCCTTTAAAACCTCATTTACGTAGTTTTATGTTGCACAAAGCGGCATTAGTAACTAAAGTTCCATTAAAATGACAGTTCTTTAGATTAAATTTAAAAGGTCAAGAAGCACCCATTAAACACATTTTATCTAAAAAATTGTGATTAAAAAAGTTTAATAAGTGTTTAATATGTGTCTATAAAATCTTTCATCATTTTTGGACATCACTGGGATGCAGAAAGATCGCCATTATAGCTTCTTTAAGAAATGTAGACATTAACGCTAATGAGTTCATTAGTTTAAAGTTGTTGCACAAAACTACTTCATGACTATTTTAGGTTCATTAGCTTAAACGTCAAAATGAAATGTGACAGAAAAGATGTCAGAAACATTGATTATTTATTGTTAGATTGATCAATATCCATCAAGGTATATTCATACATTTATTAAACTCTATTATATTCTATTTTATCTGATTGATTTACTTATTTGCAATTTATATAAGCATTAAAAAGGGGAAGAACATTTCACGTGCATACTAAAAGTAATTTCTGCACACTAATCAACTAAATGTAATTTCAAACAATACAATATTGTCACACAAACGTATTCAATGACAACTCAACTGACATTGTGCGGGGGACAAGATTTACGCCACCAACAATTGGGGGTCCATTTTTTCACCGCGTTTAATGCTTAGATACATTTAAGCAATCTATACATTTACATAATCAATGGTCAGAAATATCAATGTAGAGAAATCATTCATTCCATTCGTTCAATGTTGCCATTTTATTGGGATTTGTAACTGAGAACATACTTCTTGACGTCTTTAGCTAAAGAACCTTTAATTACGCCTAAAGTGGTTTTGTGCAACATCTTTAAACTGACGGATTCATTAGCGTTAATGTCTCATTACGTAATGAAGTTTTCATGGTGATCTTTGTGCAACCAACTGTATATGAACAAAATTATGAATGACAATCTTGCTCACAAGTTGCTAGAAGTTATCCAAAATTTTATTTTATATTTTCTTTGACCATGGTTTATCGTGCGTAAAGTTTGACGAAGTGGAGCAGATCTCGCAGGGACCTCACTATGTTTAGCCATAAGGAATTAGTTCTTAGCATTCTGGCAAACAATTAGAGGTCAATTATGTTCGTAATGTGACGAGAAGCAGAAAAAGAAAAAAAAAGAAAAAATGACATACATGTACATGAAAAAGTTTTTTTTCGTTTTTTTAATGGCATTATTATTTTCTTCAAAATTCATCTTGAGGTTCCTTTCAGCGTTTTTCTCTAAGACCTGTAGTTCAAAAGTTGCCCTCATTGGCTGGAAAGAAAAATCACCCTGTTTATCTATTAATGCATCTAAATACATGCAAACTGCTCACGCTTTGCAAAAGGTAATTGTTAAGGCAATTACTCTATTGATATTCTGACTCTATGGTATAACCATAATTTATCAATCTGCATTATAGTTGTATAACGTTATATTAAACTGCTATTTAGGTCATGTTATCTGATAAGCGGCGACAGTAGGTGTTCCTACCGGCGCCGCGGCATGCTCCGGCAGCTGCATTTAGGAACCTTGTATATTCGATGTCGCTTCCCATTATGCTACATTTTAGTTGCGCGATGGTCGGGTACTTTAAAGTACCCACCTACTTGGCTACTACCCTCTAGTTAAAAATCTGCTGCAGAATTTCCCTTTGTTAAAAAAATTGGCATTACTAATACCCTTGTTTTTTAAACTAGACCTGCGACCCAGTTCTCGCGTCCTTCGAAAAAACATACGAATCGAACTTACGGTTCGAGTCCTATTCGAATGTAAAATTTCGAGGAGTGGAGTCAGTTCGAACGGCCCCGACCCAATCAAAGCTCTAGTTGACTGGTTTTCCTTCTAAAAATACCGGCCTGGAAATTGCCAGAATAACGGAACGTGATTTACACTTGATAAAAGTTAGAATTCATACTTTTTTCGATCGAGCGATAAATTTCGATTGGGTGAGAATTGGCCCCCTGATGTTTTCTTATTCCAAATCGGTAATTCCAATGATTAATTCTGTGACAAAATAATAGGTACCTATGCGTCACTTCTATGCTTTGATTTATTTATGAACATTATAAAATAGGCAATTAAACGTAAGAACGGCCTATCACTGTTGATATATCGCTTAGCGATGAACAAATAGTGAAAGGCTTGTACACACTCTGGGCGAAACACTCCTTGTCTATTAACATCATGGCTCTCGGGCTATCTGGAGTGTGCACTGTATCTAATAACCTTGATATTGTGATATTTGTACACTACTATTTTGATAATGATAACTGTTGACTTCTGACCAATATTAAGCTAACATAGATCTAATACGTGTGACTCTTCTTGGCAGGGCCACCATGACGGATTTGCAATGCATCCAAGTTAAAGTGAAAATCTGAGTGATACCGCTGGCTCGGCTAGTATAAAATAAATAAATATCCTGGGGCATTCCTCACACACGGTTATCTGATCCCAAACTAAGCAGATCTTGTACTATGGAAACCAGATAACTGATATAATACATATACTACTTTTTGTTTGTAAATACATACTTAATATACATAATTACACCCAGACTCAGGACATACAGACATGTTCATGCACACAAATGCATGTGGATGGGAATCGAACCCACGACCTGCGGCGCTATAGGTTAAGACTCCACGTCTTAACCAACTGCGCCAACTGGCCCGTCATAACAATAGGTTACCGTGACTGCGTCAGGTAGTTTTTTTTTCGTCCACTCAAAATTCAAATTCGTGATGGTGGCCCTGCCCTATTTAATAATTAGGTGATACGGATTATTTCCAGAAGTCTTTAAAACCCAATGTTAGGTTCGTCATGCTGAACAATTATAAATTTCATAGTTTACTTATGTGCCCAACTTTGGTTTTCAAAAGATGGCATGTTCCGTTTTTTTTATGGCCAAACTTAATTTGCTGCTTTGCGTAATTTCAAATTTAAATACGCAGAAGGGTCAAGGTGCTACAGTTATGTACCTATTTAGCTTATTGTGCAATGGTTTAAACTCTTACCCCCTTATTACAAAACATGGTTTAAAGTAAAGCCAGGTTTTACTGTCATTTGGTCACTTTCTAACGTCATATAATAAAAAGGGGCGAGGCTAATTTAAAACCTGGTTTTCCTTTAAACCATGTTTTGTAATAAGGTGCTTTTTGTATATCTTGTTTTATAATCGATATATTATAGGCAAAACCGACAAACCGAAAAGTTATTTTTCTGTAGCAACCATCATTTCGTTAATATCATATTACGCTTCCACATATGAAAACGAGACTGCTTTGGTGGACGATTGGCCTTATTTTGAGATGGTATTAGACAAAGATCATTTCATATTGCCAAGGAAGAGAAAGTAACGGAAGTAAAGCTAGCTTATAGCTCTAGAACATTCGGCAGTAAAATTGTACATTGCATTTTGAACTTTAATTATTTTTGTGTAAGGCTTCGTTCGCCTTTCAACGCGCGTTATTTTTAACGTTATGAACAAACGTAAAGAAGAAGTCATACGTTCTATTCATAGCGTTATAAATAACGCGCGTTGAAAAGCGTTCGTAACCTAAATTACCTTTCCTTCCGCGTAAATGTGATTTTCCCTTAAAATATAAGTAATACTGTTCCAAAGTACAGAACTTTCTAAAAGTATTTGAATCTAATTCTAATATATTTTTCGATGTGATATGTTGCACCTAATATTAAAAAGTTTACTATTAACTCATTTAAAATTATTTTTAATATTGAGTCTATAGTCTCGTCAATAAACCAGTAATTAAACTTATTATTTAAAAATAAGAAAATGTACCCTGAACTGTATAATGGAGGGTATAATACTTAGTATTAATTGTCTTTAAGTATTAAACATGTGATTGGATTATAGTGTAACATACTTATATAAAACTGTTAATTTTGTGATGAACTGCTAATTTAAAATTAAAGTTTAATTACAAAGTTTATATTTTCATTTACCTATTTCCCACCTTCAAATCGGTATGAATCTCTTCATACGTAAAACGGGACATATAAGATGCAGGTATTATAAAAACAAACGAGTTATTTTCACGTTTTTTATTCATCAATACATTTAATTATTATTAAGTCTTAAAGGGGTACTAAATGTACATCCTACGAATGTGATACATTAGTGTGCCTCGTTCTGGCAGGGCCACTATCACGGGTTTAAAATCTGAAATATCAGATTCTGTCGGTCCCAAAGTACCCTTATAATTTTGAACCAGGGACTGACGATTCAAATCCGTGATAGGCCCTGCCAGGACAGCACACACATTACATTACATGTTACACGCATCAAACGCATAGTATTAAGAGCAGTCAATCCGAAGGCATTGTTAAAAAAATGTCGTTAGATGTTTTAAACAAATTGGTGTCAAAAACATCTTGTGTACTAGCCGTGTATCTAGGCAAAAATAAAAAAAGGGTGAAACAAATTCAGAAAATGCCTCCGAAAAACAGGGTTTTTGAACAAATTTTACCTGAACTTTGGCCATATCTAATGTACATATAAATTGAAAAAGTAAAGAAAACGCCTAGATACCAGGCTTGCAAATGTATTAGAGATTCTAAATAACTAACTTTTTTTTCACAAACTTGTAAGATTTTTTCACAAGTATACTCCTGGAACAAGTTTTATGATATGCGAAATCATGAATGACGACCTAGCGACGCGGCCGCGAGTGATCAGCGGAATTTACCGACTCATAACCGACGGTTCTGATGCTGTCTCTCTTTTTCGCAGTCAAACATTACGTTGGATGAAAGTACAAGCTTTTAGGTTATGCTTGCGTTGGAGTTGCGTTGGCCATGAAGGGCCCCCTTAAGAAGATACAGTAGCCAAATTCACTATTCTATATTTTGGTGATATACTCAACCTTTGTTAGTTATAATAAAAATATATTTAAAGTGACTAATAAACACCACTTATGTACTTTAGTGATACGGTGAGGCACTAATGGCTTTAAAAACTACTCTTAGGGTCAGTTCAGACAAAACCGAAAAATTACCGAGCAATTTACTGACTCCATTGAAAATAGGACCGTATTACCACAGCAATAAAGCAACCGTCGATATTCATCCAATTTTCAATGTGTATTTTTGCTTTGCGGCCCCATGGCTCTTCTGGGACTATGGTGGACTTCACAGATTCTAAGGTAAAATATTCATTATTGAAATACTACAAGTACTTATTGGAAAATTATTCCATTCAGTTGTAGTACGAGGGTATGTATGAATCAGACTGGGACATTCCAATACACAGATGTGATTTCTTTGTATTCATGAAGTACCAGGCTAACATAAATAAAAAAAGCATTCTAATTCACTTTATTTAGGATAAAACCATAAAATCTTCGCTCACTAAAAATCACTAACTTACCCACTGTATTTTCTCTATACTATTGACTATTATATTTTAACATTCCATAATAAATTGATATTTAACCAATTGCCAACATCGTAACCAGTGCGTTAGTCTTTTAAAAGCTTCAATAATTAACATTAGGCATTTTTTTTAATGAACTAAACAATTCATTTAATTTAAATAAAACTTTATAGTACGAGATCCGGCTGGAAGATTACTTACATTCATCGAATTTTTGATCGGGATCAATTTTTAATATATAATTGTGAATGGGGAAATGTTCTTGTGCCGGGTTGCCTATCAAAACGTGGCGGCTAGTATTTTATTTATCGAAATTATTTTACTTTAATTGAGTTTTCGAAAAAATAACATTCGTTTTTAAAATAAATTATAATGCAACTTGAAAATGAATATTCGTGAACGTATGAATGGAACAAAATAATACTTGTTTACGCCTAGCTGCGAAGAGGTAGTGGTCAAGTGCGCAACAGCCACCGAAACTTTTCAAGTGATTTACATTACATTGCTGTAAAGTGTATTATAATTTATTTAAAAAACAAGACAACGAAATTTTTTCGAAAGAATCAATTAATATTATTTTGATTTAAGGTACTGGCGGCCACATTTTGATAACCATCCCGGCAAAAATACATTCCCCCATCCACAATTATATATCAAAAATTGATCCCGATAAAAAACTCGATGAGCGTAGTAATTTTGCGGCCGGATCTTAGGCTATATTATCCCTTACCATACATAAGAACGAAAGAGTTCGATTTATCTATATTAAATTTTAATTATGTCATTTTAACCATTTTTAACTAAGTTATTATAATAATAGTTAGTTTAGCGTCCATATCAGCTAAGATAACAACATTCAATACATTTTTATCAAAAATAACATTCATCCAAATACCCACGCCCGCCGTCTTAATATTTCCATAATTACAATACATTCACAACTTAACATATTATTGCTTATCTACTTAAGAGAAGGATGATCAATCATTTTCAAAAACTATTATAATCGAATTATTATTAAAATCTAAAAATGGTGTTATATGCATACACCATTGCATTCAACTGAATCGGTGCAAAAGAAGGGTGCAGTCTCAATTAAGTACTATACCTAAAAAAAATTGATAAGTCTTCTTGAAAATGATTAATACATTGATACATTAATAAGCTTAAAATATTAGCGAACATGCGTGTAATATCTAATTTTAGAATTTTGACAGTATCGACAATGTATGAGCATTTTTGTCATATCAAAATAAGTCACGCTTTCGCCAGCTGTAAAGAAATAATGCAAGGAAAATTGTTCACTGGATACAATTACACAAATAATGGTAAAAAAAACCTAAACCCTAATGCAATAAAGACTATTGTACGAGTATGAAATACTTGAGCTACAAAATTTTGAATTACCTCATTTCGGCAAATTCATTTTAGTAAAATAAAGGCATCTCTAGATTTAAATACAGATTTATTACGAGCCTACATAAGCTTTTAGATCGATTATTAGTCTTTATTTAGACCCCCTTATTCATAATCGCTTTATTACTGCGTTATAGTCTGTCTTACTCTCTCGATCACTATATGTCACGTGTCAGATAAAGACTTCGGAATTTTAACTATTCAACGTTTCATAACTTTAGTATGAATAACGGGGTTACAATAATTTTAGTATTTTTAAAATATTTTTACTTGCACTAGAAATATATCTAGATTAATAAGAAATACTAATGGTAGTGCATGGTATGTATTGAAAGGCAGTATTAAATAAATACTTTGTTAAAATAGCATATTCAAAGTACGACTAACAAATTGCAATACACTGCGCCATTCTGAAAAACTGACTTATAAAATTAAAGATGTAACTATAGTCTTTTCATTATAACAAGTCCTATAAGACGTTTAAGGTCATTTAAAACTTATTCATTACATTAAACAGGTGGACCTGGGGGCTTCAAAGAAAGCTAAAGTAATAATAGTAATGAAATGCATTTTTTCGAATTCCCGGCGAATCTTGCGTAATTTCAATAATTATTGATGAAATAGTCAATACTCAATTCATTAAAAGATTCGGAATTTATGAATTTCACAATATCTGCTGTGAATTCGTGCAAATGAATTCCATTAGCAATATTGCTTTATCTACTTTATCGTGAAATAATAAGGTACAGTTTTCTATGACATTTTTCAATTCATTAAAGACAATGAATAGATACAGAACAGAGAAGATAGGTATTCAAAATGCGTCTTAACAAATATAATATTTTCTGGTTTGGCCACGAACTCAGATAATAATTAATGCTTATAGTTCCTAAGCAGCAGCCATGGTCGGTAAGGTGAAATGGTACAGTTCGTCGGTGTGTTGGAACAGTGGCGCGCGCGCGCGGACGCCGCTGGCGGTCGGCCGCCGCGACGGATCCTCGCTTAACATCAATTTTAATACCTCTGTCTGTAACGAACATTCGTTTTCTAAGAGCTTTATACAAAGAAAGAAATAGTTTTTAATTTCCACTACAATGCAAAAAATACAAAAGTTTATCAATATTTATTTTGATAATAACTCAGTGGTAGTGACGTCAGATACCGAGACGCAGGTCCTGGGTTCGAATCCTACAATGAGCTTGAGCTTTCGGTAAAGGAAAAACATCGTGAGAAAACCATTGCAGGGTGGTAGGGTACTTTGTAGTACCCAACTAGCTGGCTACCACCCTCAAGTTGAAAATCTGTAGCTAAGTGCATATCGGTGTTCCGACAGCTGCACTTGAGAGCCAGTCTTTCTAGGCTTTGTGTGCTTACACACGCAGATACACATAAAAAAAACACATAAAAAAAAAAAAAACACTGCAACAATAAAGAAATCTTTGCGTCGCAAAGTGGAAATAAGGCCCCGACTCAGTATAAAGTTGTGGGACCTAACCACAGCACTGATATTCTGTCGGCACCGTGTGACGTGTGAGACACGGAATTTAGTTATTTTTACTAAGTACGACAGGAAAAAGTCAAAATTGCCATATTTACTCGGCAATATAGGATTGATTAGCAGAGGTCCGAAAAAAACAAATACATAATTATTAATTAACAAAACCTACTGCGTCGGTCACGTCTGTCTGTCTGAAAGTGATTCGTGAGGAAGCTGAGGTTTCATTTAAATACGTAAATTGGCTGAAATATGACGATGATTATTGAAGATCAATTTATACCTAATACCTTATAATTAATTACCTTATATAAAAATAAATAAAGATGTCCGAAAAAAATCACGCCCCTCGAATAGTACTACTCTGCTACACGCGCGAAGCGGGGACTTTTCGCAAGTGTTGTATGAAATGACAAATAGACCAATAGATTTGATTCTATAGATTAAGTTTAATTGGGATTGCAGAAACTGGCAGTTGACCCATAAAAATTTTTGAGTAACTTATGAGATTAATGTATGAAATATGTCAAATTACAATTTTATAACCATTTAAACAAATCGCAACATACCTCATTAGCATATTTCACATTAAAGTGGTGGGGGTAATGTCCATCCCTAAGCCTCATTAGGGATGCCACCCGCTCGGACTCGGTGCCGAAGGGTTGCAACAACTCGAACAGTATCAACCCTAGCGAGTAGATATCCACTTTGTAACTGTACGGCTTGCCGAGAAGCTGTTCTGGAGACATATAGAGATGGGTGCCTGTGGACAAATAGTTTTTAAGGTAAATCTAACATAGCTCTTTGCAGCAAGAAAACTTTTTATCGACCACAATCTCACCAGGTCAGATATGATGTGGCCGAAGGCGCTAAGCACACAAAGACCAGAAGGAACTGTCTCTCAAGTGCAGCACACACCGATAGTTGCTTGGCGACAAATTTTCAACACGAGGGTGGTAGCAAGCCAGGTGGGTACTACAAAGTACCCTACTTCCGTGCTATGGTTTCCTCACGATGTTTTTCTTGACCGAAAGCTCAGCTCATTGTAGGATTCGAACCCGGGCTTAACTACCACTGAGCTATCATAGCCTTAAAAATACATTGTTACTTCCAGATCGCTCAGTTGCAACAACTCCTTCAGTATAATATTCGACGAGGACGCATCAAAGCACTCTCAACTCACATCACACACACCCACACACCCCCACACTTCTCACTCACACTCGCACACTTCTCTCTCACACTCACATCCACTCAATCGAAACACAGCTCTTTGGCTAAACCGACGACAGATGATCCGTTTTACACTTTTTAGACTACTGTGCAAAAACTTTATCAATAAAGAATTACGTGTGTACAAAAACCATTCGCGAGCAATTCTCCATCTTCAAAAAGCAACTCTAAACCGTACCATATAAAGCATCAAACTCACCAACTCTATAAGTATGCCTGTGATGCACATCAATATTCGTCTCCTCAGTGGAAGTATCTTGTGAAGTGTCGTTCATAGCGGTGACCAACCCAAAATCTCCCACTTTCACCCTCCCGTCCGGGGCAAATAATATGTTACTGGGCTTCAAATCTCGATGGATTAGACCGGCTAAGTGGACGTATTCTACGGCCGATACTATCTGGCTGAAGAGGCTTGTTACCTGCAATTTTAAAGTTATGGGACATTATTATAAAACTACTCCATAAGTATGGAATGGGAATCGAGGGTGTTTAGATGCGATTGCGACTGACTAAACTTACTAATTGAATTTAGTCGCACCAGTCAAGTCGTGTCGTTAACACATAGAATACACTATCCATAGAACACAGTATGTGAATAAAAACACTTCATTATAGGTAGGTAAAAAAAATACACGTTCAGTTCCTGCGCGTGAGCAAGGTCGCCAGAGGTCATTGGAGAGTGGGGTAGGTTCGTTAACGCGTGAGTGATGCCTCGTGTGTTGCAAGCGTCCATATGGCTACGGTAACCGCTCACCATCAGGCGGGACAAATGTCTACAGGTAATACATTGTTTTTTATTGTATGTTAGCTGTATCCGAAGAAATAAAAGAAGCTCACCCGATCCCCCCTAGCTTGACAGGATCTGTTCTGGCGCAACCAATCGTGCAAGCTGTCAGGTCGGCACAGCTGCATCTGTATGTAGAGGTACATCTGTGTGGGCGGGCCGGCCGGCGCCGCGCCGCTGTCGGTGCGCGAGCTGCGCACGCACAGGTCTAACGACCAGTGCCGGGTGTGGCCTTTCTGTTACGGTAAAAACAAAAAGCCTAGAAGGAACTGGCTCTCAAGTGCAGCTGTCGGAACACACCGATAGGTGCTTGGAGACAGATTCACCTTGAGGGCCATACCAGCCAGATGGGTATTAAAAAGTACCCTACTATCGTGCTATGGTTTCCTCACGATGTTTTCCTTCACCGAAAGCTCAAGCTTATTTTAAGATTCGACCCCAGGACCTTCGTCTCGTTATCCGACGTCACTACCACTGAGGTATCATCGCCTTTCATCTGACTATACTCTGATTTTTCAGTCACGCCTATACGGATCAATTTGGAACACTTTTTCATCATTAAACATGTTTTTTTTTTTTTTTTACTGTGTATAGGCCTGTGTTTGACCACAATCTCACTATGGTAAGTGATGATGTGGTCGAAGGTGGTAAACACACAAAGCCTAGAAGGTTGTGTATGTATTTTGGTTATGTATGTAGTTGTGTAATTTGTATTAATCCATTAACTCATATGTAAGTAACTTTTATTTTATTTATATATTTATTTAGGTATCACGGAAAGGCAAGTAGGTAGTAAACCCTAAGATATATAAGCTCTTGAAATTAAAACCCATGTCATAATTCTATAAGAAGTAAATAATTACAACAATAATAATAAATCTAGAAAAATAAACTGTCGATTTTTTTCCTTCTATTCAATTAACAGACTATATGATGTTTTTTTTAGTTCATTAGTTTAATAGATAGAGATAGATGTGTCTCACTCACCTTTTTCTTCATCACACCGGAACTCTCAGTCTTATACCCATCGCACTCCTTAACTCTCTCCAATCTCTTTTCAAATGAAGAATTTTTTCTCGCCTCCGACAATCCTTCCGAATCTTTGGAATTAGCGAACACTATGAACGAATCGTCATCTGTCGTCGGTTTAGCCAAAGAGCTGTGTTTCGATTGAGTGACGTCACTGGAATGGTGTGAGCGAGAGGTGTGTGAGGGAGAAGTGTGCGAGTGTGAGTGAGAAGTGTGAGTATGTGAGGGAGAAGTGTGTGTTTGTGTGTGTGATGTTAGTTGAGGGTGCTTAGATGCGTCCTCGTCAAATATTATGCTGAAGGAATCGTTGCAACTGAGCGATCTGAAAGTAACATTGTGCATTTGAGTATTGAAATTTCTCACATATTTTCCATGAATGCTTAAAGTAGGAATCTGAAGTAAAGATGAGCTAAAAAGTTTTATGAATCCAGACTTAGACTTAGAGTCCTTGATGGCCATTTATTAATAATTCAACCTTCAACTGAGCTGAACCAGCAAGAAACTCAAGTCGCAAATATTATTTTCGGAGGAACAACCAATATTGATTTTTATTTTTATCAAACTTTGATAAGAAAACATGATCATTGTCTTATTTTTGTACAAGCAAACAAGTCACAATAACAATTTGCAATAACGTCGAAAATCAGCCGAAAAACTCTTTATTAAAAGCTATAATTACCTATGTCTCTTAGGCTCAATACACTTGACATCGTAGTCGAGCGCGTCGATACAGTTGTCACACTTGAGCAGGTCCAACTTGACACTGCCGTCTCTGGGAGGGCGAGGAGCTGGCGACGTCGCTGAGTATTCATCCGACATGGCGACTGACACGCCGTCTAGATCCCTGTGAAACAAATTATTTATATAGGTGTCTCAAAACTCAACGTCAAGTGGGTACTGTGTGAAATACTAGTCTATACCAGCTCTGGTAAGCCAAAGAAAAAAAACATGTCACGTAGTTAAGTGATAAAATACATATTTTGAAAGGGTTGAAAATCGACACCCTAGCTAGACCATATCTTTGGTCACTGTGATCACAAATTTCTCAATCTTGCATTGTTTTTAGGGTTCCGTAGCCAAATGGCAAAAAACGGAACCCTTATAGATTCGTCATGTCTGTCTGTCTGTCTGTCTGTCTGTCCGTGTATGTCACAGCCATTTATTTCCGAAACTATAAGAACTATAATGTTGAAACTTGGTAAGTAGATGTATTCTGTGAACCGCATTAAGATTTTTACACAAAAATAGAAAAAAAACAATAAATTTTGGGGGTTCCCCATACTTAGAACTGAAACTAAAAATTTTTTTTTTCATCAAACCCATAAGTGTGGGGTGTCTATGGATAGGTCTTCAAAAATGATATTGAGGTTTCTAATATCATTTTTTTCTAAACTGAATAGTTTGCGCAAGAGACACTTCCAAAGTGGTAAAATGTGTGTCCCCCCCCCCTGTAACTTCTAAAATAAGAGAATGATAAATCTATAAAAAATATATGATGTACATTACGGTGCAAACTTCCACTGAAAATTGGTTTGAACGAGATCTAGTAAGTAGTTTTTTTTTAATAGGTCATAAATTGAAATTAATATCAAATACTCAGGTCTATACTACCATTTACTTATATACCTACAGGTTTGTACGGAACCCTCGGTGCGCGAGTCTGACTCGCACTTGGCCGGTTTTTTTGTGATTACTTTAGTAATCCTAAATAACCATGCCATCAAATCGTAGTCACAAATCAAACACTCTTTTGCCTGGTTGTCGTTGAGTATTGGGACATCCTATATATTTAGCCTTTGGTCCTTGTAATCATGTAATTGTGATAGTCGTTAAGCTAGTTGGATGCCACCTAGGCGGCTTAAAAACTCCAACAAAACGTTGACCACTAGCCTATCTCCACCAATCGCTATGGGCATGCGTGGTGTAGTATCTGCCCATTCCCGCCCACCCGCATTTGTTAAAGGTGGCCCGTGCTTAGCAGTGGGACATTAAATACTGATGATATATTTAGAAGTAATCCCCCACCCACGCGTTGAAGTACCGCACTATGTGCTCGTGCTCCAACTTGGCTAGAGCTCGCAACACTACACTACACTACACTACACACGCTCTAACATAGTTACCTGATCCACACAGCGTCCCGTTGTTGCTGCCACAGCGGCGGCGGCTGCTCCACCCACGCGTTGAAGTACCGCACTATGTGCTCGTGCTCCAACTTGGCTAGAGCTCGCAACACTACACTACACTACACTACACACGCTCTAACATAGTTACCTGATCCACACAGCGTCCCGTTGTTGCTGCCACAGCGGCGGCGGCTGCTCCACCCACGCGTTGAAGTACCGCACTATGTGCTCGTGCTCCAACTTGGCTAGAGCTCGCAACACTACACTACACTACACTACACACGCTCTAACATAGTTACCTGATCCACACAGCGTCCCGTTGTTGCTGCCACAGCGGCGGCGGCTGCTCCACCCACGCGTTGAAGTACCGCACTATGTGCTCGTGCTCCAACTTGGCTAGAGCTCGCAACACTACACTACACTACACACGCTCTAACATAGTTACCTGATCCACACAGCGTCCCGTTGTTGCTGCCACAGCGGCGGCGGCTGCTCCACCCACGCGTTGAAGTACCGCACTATGTGCTCGTGCTCCAACTTGGCTAGAGCTCGCAACACTACACTACACTACACACGCTCTAACATAGTTACCTGATCCACACAGCGTCCCGTTGTTGCTGCCACAGCGGCGGCGGCTGCTCCACCCACGCGTTGAAGTACCGCACTATGTGCTCGTGCTCCAACTTGGCTAGAGCTCGCAACACTACACTACACTACACTACACACGCTCTAACATAGTTACCTGATCCACACAGCGTCCCGTTGTTGCTGCCACAGCGGCGGCGGCTGCTCCACCCACGCGTTGAAGTACCGCACTATGTGCTCGTGCTCCAACTTGGCTAGAGCTCGCAACACTACACTACACTACACACGCTCTAACATAGTTACCTGATCCACACAGCGTCCCGTTGTTGCTGCCACAGCGGCGGCGGCTGCTCCACCCACGCGTTGAAGTACCGCACTATGTGCTCGTGCTCCAACTTGGCTAGAGCTCGCAACACTACACTACACTACACACGCTCTAACATAGTTACCTGATCCACACAGCGTCCCGTTGTTGCTGCCACAGCGGCGGCGGCTGCTCCACCCACGCGTTGAAGTACCGCACTATGTGCTCGTGCTCCAACTTGGCTAGAGCTCGCAACACTACACTACACTACACACGCTCTAACATAGTTACCTGATCCACACAGCGTCCCGTTATTGCTGCCACAGCGGCGGCGGCTGCTCCACCCACGCGTTGAAGTACCGCACTATGTGCTCGTGCTCCAACTTGGCTAGAGCTCGCAACACTACACTACACTACACACGCTCTAACATAGTTACCTGATCCACACAGCGTCCCGTTGTTGCTGCCACAGCGGCGGCGGCTGCTCCACCCACGCGTTGAAGTACCGCACTATGTGCTCGTGCTCCAACTTGGCTAGAGCTCGCAACACTACACTACACTACACACGCTCTAACATAGTTACCTGATCCACACAGCGTCCCGTTGTTGCTGCCACAGCGGCGGCGGCTGCTCCACCCACGCGTTGAAGTACCGCACTATGTGCTCGTGCTCCAACTTGGCTAGAGCTCGCAACACTACACTACACTACACTACACACGCTCTAACATAGTTACCTGATCCACACAGCGTCCCGTTGTTGCTGCCACAGCGGCGGCGGCTGCTCCACCCACGCGTTGAAGTACCGCACTATGTGCTCGTGCTCCAACTTGGCTAGAGCTCGCAACACTACACTACACTACACTACACACGCTCTAACATAGTTACCTGATCCACACAGCGTCCCGTTGTTGCTGCCACAGCGGCGGCGGCTGCTCCACCCACGCGTTGAAGTACCGCACTATGTGCTCGTGCTCCAACTTGGCTAGAGCTCGCAACACTACACTACACTACACTACACACGCTCTAACATAGTTACCTGATCCACACAGCGTCCCGTTGTTGCTGCCACAGCGGCGGCGGCTGCTCCACCCACGCGTTGAAGTACCGCACTATGTGCTCGTGCTCCAACTTGGCTAGAGCTCGCAACACTACACTACACTACACTACACTACACACGCTCTAACATAGTTACCTGATCCACACAGCGTCCCGTTGTTGCTGCCACAGCGGCGGCGGCTGCTCCACCCACGCGTTGAAGTACCGCACTATGTGCTCGTGCTCCAACTTGGCTAGAGCTCGCAACACTACACTACACTACACTACACACGCTCTAACATAGTTACCTGATCCACACAGCGTCCCGTTGTTGCTGCCACAGCGGCGGCGGCTGCTCCACCCACGCGTTGAAGTACCGCACTATGTGCTCGTGCTCCAACTTGGCTAGAGCTCGCAACACTACACTACACTACACTACACACGCTCTAACATAGTTACCTGATCCACACAGCGTCCCGTTGTTGCTGCCACAGCGGCGGCGGCTGCTCCACCCACGCGTTGAAGTACCGCACTATGTGCTCGTGCTCCAACTTGGCTAGAGCTCGCAACACTACACTACACTACACTACACACGCTCTAACATAGTTACCTGATCCACACAGCGTCCCGTTGTTGCTGCCACAGCGGCGGCGGCTGCTCCACCCACGCGTTGAAGTACCGCACTATGTGCTCGTGCTCCAACTTGGCTAGAGCTCGCAACACTACACTACACTACACTACACACGCTCTAACATAGTTACCTGATCCACACAGCGTCCCGTTGTTGCTGCCACAGCGGCGGCGGCTGCTCCACCCACGCGTTGAAGTACCGCACTATGTGCTCGTGCTCCAACTTGGCTAGAGCTCGCAACACTACACTACACTACACTACACTACACACGCTCTAACATAGTTACCTGATCCACACAGCGTCCCGTTGTTGCTGCCACAGCGGCGGCGGCTGCTCCACCCACGCGTTGAAGTACCGCACTATGTGCTCGTGCTCCAACTTGGCTAGAGCTCGCAACACTACACTACACTACACTACACTACACACGCTCTAACATAGTTACCTGATCCACACAGCGTCCCGTTGTTGCTGCCACAGCGGCGGCGGCTGCTCCACCCACGCGTTGAAGTACCGCACTATGTGCTCGTGCTCCAACTTGGCTAGAGCTCGCAACACTACACTACACTACACTACACACGCTCTAACATAGTTACCTGATCCACACAGCGTCCCGTTGTTGCTGCCACAGCGGCGGCGGCTGCTCCACCCACGCGTTGAAGTACCGCACTATGTGCTCGTGCTCCAACTTGGCTAGAGCTCGCAACACTACACTACACTACACTACACACGCTCTAACATAGTTACCTGATCCACACAGCGTCCCGTTGTTGCTGCCACAGCGGCGGCGGCTGCTCCACCCACGCGTTGAAGTACCGCACTATGTGCTCGTGCTCCAACTTGGCTAGAGCTCGCAACACTACACTACACTACACTACACACGCTCTAACATAGTTCCCTGATCCACACAGCGTCCCGTTGTTGCTGCCACAGCGGCGGCGGCTGCTCCACCCACGCGTTGAAGTACCGCACTATGTGCTCGTGCTCCAACTTGGCTAGAGCTCGCAACACTACACTACACTACACTACACACGCTCTAACATAGTTACCTGATCCACACAGCGTCCGTTGTTGCTGCCACAGCGGCGGCGGCTGCTCCACCCACGCGTTGAAGTACCGCACTATGTGCTCGTGCTCCAACTTGGCTAGAGCTCGCAACACTACACTACACTACACTACACACGCTCTAACATAGTTACCTGATCCACACAGCGTCCCGTTGTTGCTGCCACAGCGGCGGCGGCTGCTCCACCCACGCGTTGAAGTACCGCACTATGTGCTCGTGCTCCAACTTGGCTAGAGCTCGCAACACTACACTACACTACACTACACACGCTCTAACATAGTTACCTGATCCACACAGCGTCCCGTTGTTGCTGCCACAGCGGCGGCGGCTGCTCCACCCACGCGTTGAAGTACCGCACTATGTGCTCGTGCTCCAACTTGGCTAGAGCTCGCAACACTACACTACACTACACTACACACGCTCTAACATAGTTACCTGATCCACACAGCATCCCGTTGTTGCTGCCACAGCGGCGGCGGCTGCTCCACCCACGCGTTGAAGTACCGCACTATGTGCTCGTGCTCCAACTTGGCTAGAGCTCGCACCTCGCGCAACACTCGCTCACGTTTAGACTCCCTACAAACAAACAACGTTTCACTGGTAGAAGAAGAAAATAAATGTGCGAAAAGGGACAGTAGTTAGAAACGCAGCAAGCCATCCACAAATCCTCGATAATGATTGCATACACAATGTCCATATAACCCTTGTATTATGTACTCGGCTCTAAAATATACAACAATATAAATAAACGTCTGAATATTGTTAGGTTAAGCAACCATGAAATTAAAAATAAACTCAAAGTTGGTTGATACAGCATGACTATCAAATTACTGATAATTTGCTTACTTTCATTGCTTAGACATAAGAGTTTTCAAACACATACCTCCCACAAACCGCCTTACACAAAATCACACACTACCTTACACACAAATAAACAATGCCTTACAAACAGATACACATTGCCTTCACACAAATACACAATGAAATTACACAAACACACACTGCCTTACACACAAACATCTACTTATAATTAGAGTAAATACTCTAAGATAAAATTTAAAAAATATACATGTAATTTTTTTTAACTGCAGCATCAGACAGCAAACATTGCACGTTGTACAGTAGTACGCAACTAATAAAGCCCGTCGTGAATCTTCGTTCGCACAGAAAGTATGGCCCCGAAGATTAACGAAAGAATGCCTAAAACTTACAATCAACCTTAGATCACTACTATAAGGTTCATAATACACTGCAGCTGTCAGTTCCGTCTCACTCGCAAGTGACGCCCCTCCGCACACATGGCGGCAGCTGCCGACCAATAGCATTTCCAGCGCTTTGAAAAGTATCTTCTGCGAAGGTACATCGGTAAGCCATATCAGTTGGGTACTACTGTAACGACTTCGACATTGACCGAATCCTGTCCCCCATAATACAGACTCTTGCCTAGCAAGACCTCTGGCAGTGTTAAACATTAAGTGAAAGAAATACATAATATAATTATGTTGTGTACATTTCATGTATTGCGGATCAAATATGTCTGTGTGAATAAATTATTAGTATTAAAACAAAATATTGACTCACCTCCTAGGCAAAGTAATCCTCTTCACCGCATAAGAACAATGATCGATATTATTCCTAGCTTCGAACACCACGCCGAAGCCACCTCGCCCCAAACACCTCAACGGCGTAAAGTCATTCTCGTATCTTCCAGAATATTCCGGAATGTTCGATGGAGGTCTCTCATAGTGTCTCTCGACTACTATGTACTCTTGGTTTATGGGCAGTGGGGTCGGTGGCCTTAGCTTCGGCGCGAAGAATCTCGGCCATATCATTAGGTTCATTAGGAGAGCGGAACTTATTGCGATTAGGAGGACCTCTTTCCACCAGAACCTGAGGAGGAATGATATATATTGGTCTATTGACTAAGTGTTCTTTAAGATGGATGGTCCCAAGTTCAATTTTAATTTCAAACGCCTTTGGGGCATAGTTTTGTTATTTGAGGTTTAGTATTTTTTTACTATTTTAGCGCAATCTCACGCGGTAAGTGATGATGTGGCCGAAGGTGCACACAAAGCCTGGAACGAACTGGCTCTCAAGTGCAGCTGTCGGAATATACCGATGAGCTCTTGGCGACAGGTACTACAAAGAACCCTACCACCGTGCTATGGTTTCCCCATGATATTTTCGTTCACCGGATTCGAACCCAGGACCTTCGTCTCGGCATCTGACGTCCTAACCACCGAACTATCATCGTCAGGGAAAATCTTCCGTCATCTTTGTATTTGGTCTTTGGGAAACGTGGTTCAACTGTACATATTGAATCCTAACTAATATTATAAATGCGAAAGTGAGTTTGTTTGTTTATTTGTTTGTTACGCCTTCACGCCTCTACTACTCAACGGATCATCATGATATTTGGCATGCAGATAGCCTATGGTATGGAAAAGGACATAGGCTACTTTTTATCCCGGGAACGCGGGTGAAACCGCGGGGGACCGCTAGTAGTTGTATATAATGGAGAATGCTGTCTAAACTTCGTTGGCGCGTGCAGGATCTTGTGGCGCTATCTATCCAGTGGACTTCTTTGGTCAAATATATGTAGGATAACTCACCACAATGAATATACATGCACGTGTATGTGGTGATGGTCTGGCTGGTCATCACTAGTGCTAGTGTTGGGCGCGTCCGCATCAATCGAGTCCTCTGATACTTGCACAGCTTGGTCGCACGTCTCTTGCAGGTATAGGAAGAAACCGTGGTCGCCTGTATGGATACGTAATAATAATAAATTATCAATATAAACTCACCGTAAGAAGATTTTGGAAAATTCGAAATACCCTTGTATTTCGAATTTTTGGGTTGACGGGTCAGCTGGCGCGGTTGGTTAAGACTCCGGTTAAGATTCCATCTATCGCGCCGCAGGTCATGGGTTCGATTCCCACACAGGACATACATTTGTGTGCATGAACATATCTGTATGTCCTGAGTCTGGGTGTAACTATGTATATTAAGTATTTATTTTTCATAGTATTTTTTAATTTTTTGGGAAACTGAATTTAAAAAAAAACCGGTCAAGTGCGAGTCAGACTCGCGCACCGAGGGTTCCGTACAAACCGATCCGATGTAGGTATATAAGTAAATGGTAGTATAGACCTGAGTATTTGATATTAATTTCAATTTATTACGTATTAAAAAAAATCTACTTACTAGATCTCGTTCAAACCAATTTTCGGTGGAAGTATCCACCGTAATGTACATCATATATTTTTTATAGATTTATCATTCTCTTATTTTAGAAGTTACAGGGGGGGGGGACACACATTTTACCACTTTGGAAGTGTCTCTCGCGCAAACTATTCAGTTTAGAAAAAAATGATATTAGAAACCTCAATATCATTTTTGAAGACCTATCCATAGACACCCCACACTTATGGGTTTGATGAAAAAAAAAATTTGAGTTTCAGTTCTAAGTATGGGGAACCCCCAAAAATTATTGTTTTTTTTTCTATTTTTGTGTGAAAATCTTAATGCGGTTCACAGAATACATCTACTTACCAAGTTTCAACATTATAGTTCTTATAGTTTCGGAAATAAATGGCTGTGACATACGGACAGACAGACAGACAGACAGACAGACAGACAGACATGACGAATCTATAAGGGTTCCGTTTTTTGCCATTTGGCTACGGAACCCTAAAAACGACTGCCCCGCCGTAGTGGGCACGAGTGGTGGAGTATCTGCCCATTCCCTTTCACCCTCATTTGTGAATAGAGGCCTGTGCTCAGCAGTGGGACATTATAGGCTGATGATGATTATGAAGCGTGAACGGTGCAGGCTGGCTTCATCTCCTATTAATAAATAAAATAATAAATATCCTGGGACATTCCTCACACACGGTCATCTGATCCCAAACTACGCAGAGCTTGTACTATGGAAACCAGATAACTGATATAATACATATACTACGTTTTGTTTTTAAATACATACTATATTTTTTTGGAATAAATATATTTTGATTTTTTGATTTTTTTTAATATACATAATTACACCCAGACTCAGGACATACAGACATGTTCATGCACACAAATGCATGTCCTCTGCGGGAATAGAACCCACGACCTGCGGCGCAATAGGTGGAATCTTTACCAGACTCTTAACCAATTGCGCCAACTGGCCCGTCGTGTTTGCTACCTAAGTATTAAAAAAATAAAAAAATGTCAAACGCAGGCCCACTTAATACTCACCAGTCTGTCCAGAGTTTCCATAGAGTGTGATCAAGGACAGCGTGTTGGGGTCGGGTGGTGGTTGTTGTTGGTGCACCGAGAGCGCTGTGTCGGCCGCGATCACCGGCCGCGCCGTCACCAGCTTCCACGGCGCCGGGGTCGAGGTCGAGGTCGCCGACACCGCCGTCTCCAGCCGTGCGGCGTACAGCTGGCTCTCTTGGATGTACAGCTGATGGAACATTACTGTTTGTAAGCAGTGCTGCTCATCTGTTGTTTACACCAGGTGGACCGAAGACCTGGTCTGAGTCGCTGGGCGCCGCTGGATGCGAGCGGCCCAGAACCGTTCCAAGTGGAAATCAATGGGGGAAGGTCTATGTTCAGCAGCGGACATCCATGGGCTGATATGATGATGTTGTTTACAACCCTCAGTCTGAGGAGAGACTTTGCCTCCTTATGTGTGTTCTACCGCTTGTACAACGGACAGTGTTCTGAAGAATTGTTTAAGATGATGCCCACGGCTACCTTTTACCATCGCAACTCTCGCCATCGACAGGGAGTCCATCCTCACACATTGAAACCAGACTTGTTTCGAACTGTGCGGTCTCAAAGGAGCTTCCTTCCGCGTACGCTCAGATTGTGGAATGAGCTCCCTGCCGTGGTTTTCCCAATGGAGTACAGCATGGGGTTCTTCAAAAAAGGTGTGAAGAGATTTCTGCAGGGTCGGCAACGCGCGAGTGACGCCCCTGGTGTTGCAAGCGTCCATAGGCTACGGTAACCGCTTACCATCAGGTGGGCCGTATGCTCGTTTGCTACCTAAGTAGTATAAAAAAATAAAAAAAACTAAACTAATTTAGTCTCACTTGCTTCCGGCATCTGTTTCCTGACTCATACAACCTAGGGACTTTCAAGGCCAGAGTGAATAGGTTCCTTCTGGGTAAGCGTGTCCCATCTTAGGCTTCATCGTCGTCCCTTATGGGCGGGTCAGGGGCCAAACGCAAGCCCTAAATGGGCTTTTTTAGTAAAAGTTTTTCAGCTTGACTAACCCAACATAGGTTTCGAAAATATGCCACTCACTTCACTCTGAGCAAAAACATAATGAAATGAAAATTTCTCGATAAAAAAAATCACAAAGCTACCTCTAATATTAATTAATTATCGTTTTTATTCGTTCATGGTGTATCTAATTAAGACAAAAATTCGTAAACCAATATCACTAACGTATGACCAAGGGCTGGTACTAACGATTTTTTAAAATATTCTACACTTTACTAGTTATTTAGATTAGAAGCGTTTAGTTCAATTTTGTTCTGCGAAACACGCTATCTCCGTCTCATGCCACGCGAATATTAGACATAAGTTTGTTTCATCTGCCATTGCCATATTTTTCTGGCTTTATGCGCGCTCTTAAGCGTTACTTCAATTAAATAATGTGAATAGTCACCTGTTTCTCATGAACACCTATATAAAGCGAAGGCGGTTGTTGTATGGACCCTTCGGCGAGTGATTGAGTGGCCTCCCAGAGCACGTCGATGTGTTGCAGCGAACCGCCTTCTAGTCGCCACATGCCTGCCACCGGGGCTTCTAACTGTCCAAGTATTCACAATTAAAAATAAACCTAATGCAGTGTTCAATAAAGCGCATTTTTGTGTCAACTGGATTCAGGAGGAATACGATATAATAAGTGAACCAAAATTTGTATTATCGAAGACATTTAATCAATGATAAAAATCTTAACAATATGTTGCGAAAGAAAAGTGTGGTAAATTCCGAAGCCTTTTACTGACACATGAATTTTTATGATAGACGGAGATTGCTTTTACATCTAACAACAAAAGTGTATGTTAATACTGTATTATATTCAACTTCCAATCAGTCTCAAGGATTACTCTTCGTTGTAGGGCAACGAAGAGCAGAAGGTACTGTATTTACCTACTACATAATATGTTTAGTTATTTTCCCCTCGTAGTGCGGTGAATATGATTTGAATTCAAGAAACTTATGGAATCAAAAAGAATTATTTGAGTAATTTATTTTAAGCTAAACATTTTATAGAGAGTCTATCTGTACTATACACATTTTATACACTTTGTTTAGTTAAGTTTTACATAAATTTATTGTTAGAAAACATGATCATAACATACTTGACTAACCAAAAGAAACGTAATAGAAGCGTGAAATACAATTATTTACGGCGAGTAACAAAACTGATTGAATGTAGCTTGACGTAGTAATATGTGATTCATATAACTTCAACTGTGACAAATATTATTATTCAATAGGAAGATTATTAAAGAAACTGAAAATCGATGCTATGACTGTATAAGTGGTGTTCCTGCTCGTGAGTAAGGTCGCCAGAGCTCATTGGGGAGGGGGAAGAGGGTTATGCCCCGGGTGTAGCTAGAGTTTACTGGGTATGGTAACCCGCTTACCACCAGGTTGAATATTTTTTTATACTATGAAATCGGTAAACAAGCACACCTGATGATGATAAGCGGTTACCTTAGCCTTATATGGACGCTTGTAACACGGGGCATCACTAACGATCGTTTGTTGCACCGTCCATATGGCTACGGTGATCACTTACCATCAGGCGGACCGTATGCTTGTTAATCGACTTTGTCATACAAAATATCAAATAGGTAACGACATGATAAATGATAAGAATTTTATTTTCAAATCCATAACTTATACAAAAACATCAAAATAGCAAAAAAAACATGTTACAAATGGTACCAAACACAGCATAATACTAGTGTACACTGTCGCTTGTATGTGGCGACACACAAGCGCTGATTTTCATTTTACCCTAATATATTAATAAAATATAAAACTAAATTCTATTATGTTCCGTCCTTATTTCAATAAAAACAAGAAGATTTTTAACTAAATGTAAAAAAAAAAACAATGTTAACAATGCTAAATATACTGGTAGTTACCTTCTGTTGCCACAGCAGTGTGTTTTCCCCGGGGGTCCTGAGCGCGACTACTCCTTCGGGCAGCGCGACGGCCACCGCGAGAGGGCCCCCGCGCGGGCCCCCACTCCCCGCCCCGCCGCCCCCCCCGCCCACGCACTCGCGACGACTCAGGGCCACTTGGTGCTCCGCCACGCTGAAGTTCCATCTAACAACACCATTTTACCAAATAACTTTTTGTAAACAATTTCATTTTTGATGCAAACTTTTTTTTGTGACTGTACCATTTATTGACTGTACTTGCATTGTCATCCAATATACTAATGTATACCAAATTTTAGCTCGATCGGAAACTAGGAAGTGGGTCAAATTTTACTTGCACGATTCGAGAGTGACATTATTTACATGATTATTTAATCAGTACATAAGTTAAATAGCGCTTTATGAGAAAGGGGTTATAGTTTTAGTAATATTTGTAAATATTCTTGCCTTCCTAGTAAAGAGCCACCGTCTTTTTCAAGTAAAATCCGCAAGATCCGCATTATTTTTATATGTATTTAATATATATTTTAACTATGTACTTATTTTATTTATTGATTTTACTTCTTTTACATAAAATGACACCACCGTCTTTTTTAGTATATTGATTCCTCTCCATCCAAAGGTTGTCTGGAAGAGATCGCTTCTTAGCGATAAGACCGCCCATTGTACAGTAATTAATTTTAAGTACTTTTGTTATCTATGTTGTTTTTGTTTTTTGGTGTACAATAAAGAGTTATCTATCTATCTATCTATCATAAACACCGTATATTTACCTAAAACTCGCCCATGTATATATCTCCGCACTTAACAGTTGGCTTCCCAGCTCAACTTTTAATACTTTCGTCTTACAAACTTATCACGACAAAATGATCTAAACTCACTTCTCATTCCCTGTGCGCGGATCTAAAGCCCGTACAGTACTTGAATGCCGCCGCAACACAAGCACGTCGCGGCCTTCACCCGCCGTCTGCTGCTCGCTGGTACATCCGCCAGATCCGCACTCGTATATAACACCCCCTGTATTTGTGTCCAAACCGAGCCACAGGGTTTCTCTAGCACCTATGCAAGAAAGAAAGAATAATAATTAATTTTTAATCACATAAAAAAATCATTAAAAGTATGCGGTGTATTGGAAGTCCAAGTCTTGTAAGATGATTTAGTCACAGCTGGTGGACTTTTAATAAATAAACCTGACCATCCTTAAATACTGACGGCCTTACTCATAAACGCTATTTAACTAATCCTACTGATTAAATGGTCAAATAAATAACGTCACCTTGCTCTCATTGTCAAACAATTTGACGTTATTTAAGTCACCACTTAATCAGTTTATTAGTTCAATAACGTTTTATGAGTAAGGGGTGAATGATTGTTCCTACATATAAAGATAAAACAATATTGGAAATTACCATCCATCATCTAAATTCCTCACACACGGTCATCTGATCCCAAATTTAGCAGAGCATGTACTATGGAAACCAGATAACTGATATACTACATGTTGTTTGTAAAAATACATACATATTTACACCCAGACTCAGGACATACAGACATGTTCATGCATACAAATACATGTCCTGTGCGGGAATCGAACCTGTGACCTGCGGCGCGATAGGTGGAATCTTAACCAACTGCGCTAACTGGCCCGTCAATCGCTAATATGATTGGAAAGATTTTCAAGATTTCACTATTCAAAAGACAACTTCAAAATTAATAATAGAATTTTTTCATATAATTCAACTAGCTTTCCCCCGAGGTTTCACCCACGTTCCCGGGATCAAAAGTAGCCAATGTCCTTCTCCATACCATAGGCTATCTGCGTGCAAAATTTCATGATGATCCGTTGATTAGTTGAGGCGTGAAGGCGTAACAAACAAACCAAATCATTTTCGCATTTACAACATTAAAAGTTAGGATAATGGTTTCAACAAAAGTTACTACATAGATATGTAAACAATAACAAATTAAAAGTGGTCCATACACAACATTTGAGCTCACAAAGCCTAGGAGTTTCAGATAATGTATAAATTGACGTTACATAACAATAATTGATTGGCCGACGAATTGAAACAACGTAAATAAACATGATTATTCATAATGCACAATAATCGCAGTAACACTTCATTATTGGTGTACATTTTTAACGAGTTTTATCATCTTATCTATGTAAGTACTTGAGAGATAATTATGTGTGAACTTTATTTGGGTAGATCGAAATACATTACCTAATTGACTTTGCATAGTATGTCATGAAGAATTAGTAGTATTCAAAATTACTGTAGTCACTAGACAAAGTGCAAAACTAAGCACTATAACTGTCACCCTGCTGTCTGTCCGTCCATCCCTGTCTCAGGTCTCTTGCTTGTAAACGGAATAACTTAGTTTTTTTTTGTGGAGAGGACCCAAATAAGATTGGCTTTATCACACTTACACGGACAAATTCGCGAGCATGCTCTCAACCATTTTAGATATTATGTATAGAATTTTGACCCAAAACTGCATATCAAATTAAAATCAAATAAAGAGTTCCTTTTTTAGCTATTTGGCTACGGAATCCTAAAAAGGAGGAAATTACAGTACAAAACTTTATGGTTCAAAAATACACAAAGACTCATACCAGCTATAACAAGGTCGTCAGAGTACTTGAATGATGAGGAGAGCAGTTGATCAGCGTTGAAGGGAAGTGGTTCAATTGTGTCTCCACTGAGACTGTACAATGTTCCGCGGAGGGACGGCACCAGGCGCACCCACTTGCCTCCTGCTGTGAGCTGCAGAATATTGAAAACCAAAAAATGTATAACAAGGAAGCATATAGGTTTTGTCATTAGCAAATTGAATGGGGTTTTACCTAATCCAATATTAAAAAGCTTCCATGCAAGGATGTTTGGTAAATAAAAATACACTTGAACTGCAAAGACTTCCAGAAAACAGGTATTATCAGGTATAAACTAAAACTGTACACTGTAAACTATCTTATCCATTTAAAAACAATTAGGTAATACTGTGTTGTTATAAATTAATAAAATTTGTAGAGTAGTCACCTCAACATGATGAAGATTTGATGATAGCAATGGCTGTGTCTCCAAATGCCAGGCTTTGATGCCATTTTGTGTAGAGAACGCAGTTAACTTTCCATCCAATGTGCTTACTAGCACTAGGCTGAAAAATATTAAGATACATACATAAATAAATTAAGGTTACTTGCAATATTATCTTTGTTTCTACACTTTTTATGTTAATTTGATCATCAGATTATATCAATGAATGTTCCAAAATATCCTCCGAATGTATCCGTTTATCTGTTCTGTGTTGAATCTGTTGTTTATCCGAATGTATCTCCTGTTGTGTTCCGAATGTACTACGATTCCTTAAAGAAATACATGAAAAGTAATGGCGTATATAAAATTAAAAATAGCACAGCTTTAAGTTTAATACACACATGCTATTGGAATCATAGTAGAAGTAGATAAATTATTAATATTAATACATTAACTGTTTCCTGCTGTTTCACCCACAATACCATTTGGTATTGTATGATTTTCATCCAGAAAATATTCAATCTGTGTGCCAAATTTCATCCAAATCCATTAAGTTTTTTGTTTTTTACTCTTTCAATCAAAAGCTATTTTAAATACATAAATATCCTGGGAAATTCCTCACACACGGTCATCTGATCCCAAACTAAGCAGAGCTTGTACTATGGAAACCAGATAACTGATATAATACATTTTGTTTGAAAATACATACTTAACATACATAATTACACCCAGACTCAGGACGTACAGACTTGTTTATGCACACAAATGCAATGCAAACCCACGACCTGCAGCGCTATAGTTTAAGACTCCACGACTTAACCAACCCCACCAACTGGCCTGTCAATTTTGATTGAAAGAGTAAAAAACGTCTTCACAAATCACATCCTCACATCCATACAAATTCTTCACATTTAAAATATTAGTAGGATGGTAGGATTGAGAGCACCATTTTACTGCTATTCTACTGGTTAATATTTGATAACGATGATCGGACTACTGTGTATTGTTTATCGTACTAAGCCCTCTTGCTTTTGAAGTCCCTAGATTGTATTCATATACTAAAGAAGGATTTCCTGAAATGTAACCTAGAATCTAAAGGGTAAAAAGAGATTGCGAGAGTGGGTGTAATTGTTGTGTGAAAAGCTTGTCTGTTATCAAGTTTGCTTCTAAATTACTTTATTCATAGATCTAATGGTGTACCAGACAATGATAAATAGCCCTGTTAATTAAGGCACTAAATATTAGTTCAGAAATCTGCAAGGGCCTTTTTCCTGTGGTGAATCATCTTGCAACCTATATTCATTAAATAATAGTTTAGTAACTTTAATTTTTTCCGAATTTTGTTATATATAAACATTCAACACCTAGTTATTCCATACTATGTATTCTATAAATGAGCATAGTTGATAAGCAATCAAGGTCATATGTAATTGGATTTGCAGATTTCAGGCCGAGACTTTAAAATAATTAAACTTCAATTTGATGTATGAGAGATGAATGAGTCATTCATAGGCACTTTGGTTATTATGTACTGTAGTAGAATAAAATGTTAATAGAGTTTTCATGTTTAAACTTGTTTCAGTATAACCATACTTGTGCAAACATGAAAACTGAAAGTTTATTTATACAGTTTATCTGTGGTAAAGTATGATTTTTTTGTAAATATGTTTGTGTTTATAGATATCTAATTAAGTCCTTATATTACTATTGATGTATAGAAATTAGAATGCCTTCGATTCGGGTATTCTAGTGATAATTAATATATTTTATAGTTTGTTTACAAATATGGGAATATTATTATTTATTCACAAACAGCTTATTTCTTACCCTAAGTTCTATAAACGACTGCAATCTCAATTAATTATTGTAATAAATGAACTTACTCATTAAAAACAGGTCCGTCGTTTAATTTATGAGGATTACAAAACGGTAATTTTTGCACAACATCGTCCGCACGTAGGTAACAAACAAGGCTCGTAAGTGCAAAAAACGACTTCAGAGCTACTACCCGCCAATACCAGTCCGACATTTTATTATTGCTAAATTATTTTCGGACATCTCAAACCGTTCACCGGCTGCCTATTTTTATTACGAAACTTTTAAAAAATATTACAATACAAAAGCAAGAAACACTAGCACACAGCTGACTGAAGGAAACTACAGACAACCAAAACCAATACCAAAAAGTCTATGAGTCTATGACCATAACAACCAAAAAGTCCACGTAATACTGTCATAATCAGTGTTTCCACTTACAGTTTTTGTTTAGCTCTAAAAGAGTCTACGAACGACACGATTTATTTGGCACCCGATCAGTAGGGCCGATCGGTAGGGGCCTACAAATTGGCTTGTCAGTAGGCAAGTTCAAGCAAAGTCAGTGTTGCGTCAAGAGCTCGGGACCATCGAGTTATGAATTTTTACTCTGAGGCTCAGACTAAAGAAACTAGTGTCAAGAGAGATCATTGCAACCGATTGGCCTGGCTATGTTTTTTTTTGTAAATACAATTTCGTTGAATAAAATATTTTTATTGTGACTAAAGTTGGTTGGCAGGTAGCCTTGTGCTAACGCTCCGCTTCAGGTGCCTCATTTCACAAATGCAGAGTGATGGTAATATAAACCGTGGCTTTATGCAGAGAATCAGTAAAATGGTTAAAGCCACCAATAATAAATAAACAAATAATATATGGTTCTGAGTGTTGTAGTGTAGTGGCAGTAAAGAGGATGGATGAAAGACTATTGCATGCAGCTGAGATGGATATGTGGAATAACCAGAGCTGGTATTTACTTTTAGTTAAAAGTACCTGGATGACCGACCATTGCTCGTTTTTTTTTTCTCCTTCTGCGCGTCTTACTTGTGTACAGGTGCTGCGTGTGGGTGGTCTGCTTAAGTTTGCATAACGATTCAATCTACTTTGTAGTTTTAGAATGTATCTATTATGTAATTAATCTAAACTTGTTCTGAAAAGAGTAATTGCTGAGTTTATTGCGGGCTCTTCTCAGCAAATGCAACCTTCCAAACCGGTATTAGAGTCAGAGTTTTCATAAGTGCCTACGAAGGTATATTTGAATAAGTTGTTTTTGAATATGAAACTTTAATTTTTCGGTAATGGAAGTTAAAGGGTGGTAGGTGTAGGTCACAGACATATTAAGTGTAGGTATATTATGTACCACAATAGAAATAAGTGAAATAATAACTCATTTTTTTTCTATCCCTTGGATGCGGTTAAAATATAACAATTGATTTCCATTGTTTTCCTCGCCCGCGCGGTTCGTCAAACAGTCAAAGGATAAAAGAAATAATTAGAACAGATTTAGTCGATTTTAATGTCTATGGCTACTAAACAACCATTTATCATCTGTATGTATGTTTGTTTGTTTGATAAATTTGACAGATGTTTTCTGTGTGTCCATCGTGTCCATGCTCGGTAATTTTATCAAAATATTTTCTCAAATCAAATCAATTGCGCTCTAGACACGTTACAGATAACTAGTGATTAAAAATAGAATAATTCGGTACCTATCCGCTACAATATCTTCCGATAATTCGAATTCGCTAGATTCATCATGACTTTGGGAACCTACAACAGACATCAAGCAGAGAAGAAAAAGTATGTTTTAATAATTTGCTGATTAATTTATTATTATTTGTTTCCGTTTTTAATCTGGTCTAATTTATCTTTTTGTGCAGGCATGCGGCTTTGGCAGCAGCTTTCCCACAGGGCATACGGTGTCAGAAATGTCTGGAGTATGGGCACTGGAGTTACGAATGCAAGGGGAAGCGCAAGGTTTTGGTCCGTCCATCTCGCACCCAGCTCTTGAAGAAGAACCTGACAGCAACACTGGCTAAAGAGCAGGGACAATGCAGGTAAGTCTTGTACCGTTTGAATATTTGACTACCCTCAATGTTTGATAATTTGCTCACATGTAATCCTTATTTCATTTTAGGTCATAATTTTCAATATTTGTTGGGATCAAATTGGACTCGAAAGAATTTAAATTTTTTTATACAACTTAGTTGGTAAACAAGCATACGGCCCACCTGAAATATAATAAAATCATAGTAAAAATACAATTCGGTCTTTATAACAACAGCGCATGTGTTTCACTTTCACTGCTTGCGAAGTGGGGAAATTACTGAAAAGAGCAACAGCACTAAGAGCCATGCTTTGCAACAATAGCTTATACTTGCTTTTAGTAATTACGATGTATTTATTGAATTCATATAAAATGTAGGTAGTTTTTTTTATCAAGTTTTGAAATAATATTTTCTTTAATCCAAATGCATCCTTGAAATTTATTACAGAAATTTATAACTTTATTAAATTAATGGTTTATTCATATTTTTTGTCCAATTGTAAATGAGTATTTTTCTTATTTTCATGAAGAATTCTTTATAAAAGAAATATGTTGAGTGATTATTGTCACATTATGCAATTATTACTAGAATCCGAACCAAACTTGATGGTGGCTGTGAAGTGCGCTGTGAGCCGGCTTTGCGCAGGTACAGGTACAGTCATCTTGAATGTACTGCATACCTTCGTTTTTGCTACTGCACAGTGTTCCGCGCCTAATATCACAGCCGCCAATAAGTTTGACTCAGTCTGTAACAAAGGCTCCTAATATTTATTATCCTAACAATACTGGCTGTTATTATTTCTATTTTCCAGAATTGAAAAAACGGCAACCCTCCAAACCATTGTGATTGAATTTGGTTTTTTTTACAGCAAAGGCAGTTGCAAGATACCCAGCAAAAAGAAACGCCAAAACTCTGACTGTTCCGACTGCTCGGACAAAAGCTCGTCAGATAGTTCCTCAGGATCCTCATCTGAAAACTCCGACTCATCGGATAGCGATAACAGCAGCAGTGAGTCAGACAGTGACAGCGAAAGCAGCAGCGGTTCTGGATCTGGTTCCTGCAGCGATTGTTAAGTACATCAAGATTTGTCTATGTCTAATGCTAATATAAAGTAAGATTTTGTCTTTGCTCTAGTCACCTGAAGCTAGTGGCTTTATAAGTACATTATTATCATCAGCACAAACCTGTACATTTACAGTTTCCTTTGGTGTCTATTCTATTTCTAATATTTTCCATTTTTGCTAATAAGTTAACTTCTATTATTGCTACTAATTTTCTGTGAAACTTGCAATGAAGCTTCAGGTTGTACTATTTTGTTCCTATTTAAAGATTGGCTAGCTAGACAATGATAAAAATAGTCTTTATTGTATTGGGCATAAGGAGTGGGAATGTGACATGACTTAAGAGAATTATCTAATGGTAAAGGTAGGTATGGCACCCTGCTGTTTCAATATTTTTAATGCTGGTCATTAAATATACCTCTTTGCATATTTGAATGATGTTTGTGCAAGTTTTTTTTTTCAAGATATTTCCATTCTTATGCAAAGATTATTGAACCAGCAGGTAAACCTTGATCATAATTTATAAATAAGGTTTCAAATGTTTTAAACTAGTGATTGTATGTTCCCGATTGCTGATAAACAATTAAATTGTAATATCAATTACTTTCTAGTACTTAGTGCTGTGAATAAAAATGTTGTTTGTTAGTAAGGAGGTATTTTATAGAATGATTTATTGGCGAATTTGTAGGGATATATTTACATGATTGATTTTTGTAACACATTATTAGATGTAATCTTAGATGTTTTAATAATATTACTCATGACTTAATTGTATCTCGTTTTTTGCTTTGTAAATGAGCTTGATGTATTTTAAGGTAGTCTTAGATTATCAATTAGACACTGTAATAGGAAGCGTAACATAACATGTATTTTGTAAGACTGTATAGAGAAAATAAATGTCCCTTCAAGTTTCTTAAAATGATTTGTAATTAATAGTTATTGTCGTAAGATGTTTGATATAAAATGAAATACAATTTTGATGGAACTATGCAAACATGTGTTTTAATCCACAGGTTTTAATCATAGAGTTTTAATCTAGCTAGAGCACTTGTACAGTGTAGAAACATTTTTTTTAACCATTTAATTAAATTCATAAATGAAGTTAGAAATAAGGTGAAATTATTCCCAATTCGTTAGATTCAACTGCGAGTCGTCCTGACCGCCGGTGACTATCTTTTTATCTATATATAAAATTCTACTGTACGTGTGTGTCACTGAATTCCTCCTAAATGGCTGGACTGATTTGAATGGGTCTTTTTTGTATGCGTTTGGGTGACGCCCAGGATGGTTTAGATAGGGTAGGGTAGGGTAGCAACACGCGAGCGAAGTCGCGCCGGGCAGCTAGTATTATATATATTAGTATACTTTTTAGTGTAAACCCACTTTGGAGGAGTTATTTTTTTTGTTAGTGTGACCATTTGACCAAATCTCTTATTTGGCGACAAATAACAAATTCTGGGAGGTGACAGAGAACAGATCAACGCATGGTGCTCTAGTTCTTGAGGTACAGAGATGGGCACGTTCTGGGCTACCTAGGAACCCGTTGCGTACCAAATCTATATACACTTATCTTAGCGGTATTAAATAAAATTATAAAGATGTAAATGTAGCGACTTATTCCCCTGGTTTAGACACGCAGAAGAGTAGTCAGTTCCTCAAGGGACTTCGTCGCACCGGTCCCAGCATTCGTGTGAGGGTTGGTATCTATTAGTATCTTACGAATTTAATATGATTATTATTAGTATGCACATCCTGAGTTATAGTTTTAGAAAAAAAAAACATAGTCGCCAGCAAGAGGCTCTGAGGCTCTCAGATCCGATACCTATAACTGCAAATAGGTTTGAATTAGTACCTTCCAAAGGGGTCTTTATCATTAAATAGTTTTAGAGGGACACGGCTACAAAACTCATTGAAATCCAGAAAAGATGAATAAAAATCGAAATCAATAGAATGTTTTTATTTGTGATTGATTAGAAATATAATTAATTACATGACATTATTATCAAAATCATTAACAGTATCAAAAATAGGCACAATTATTACATACAGATGCTAAGTTTCTGCACTTATTAATAACACTCAAACTGTTTGTACTTACTTCCAAGAGGCACTGATTTTCTTAAGTTTAGTTATCGTATCATATTACTAAATTACATAATAAAACTTTCTTCAGGACATGTTTGCTTTCATTTTGTTACTGAATAAGATTCAGAAAAGTGACAAAATGTATTAAAGCTGTATTATTCTTAGTTTAAAGTTTAGTTTAAGGTGGGTCTTACTTGTATATAACAAAATTGAACTTATAGGCTAATAATAGAAGGCACATTATTGTCAACTCGACTGATGAGTTACTGAACACGTACTGAGATTATTACGAAATAGTTATTGCTAACTAGCTGATAGCTATTTGCTTGAACATGAGTGCAATTTTTATAACTAAAATAATGAAACTATTTCCAGCATAATCTCATTTCAAAAATACACACAAGTTTACATTGAGCAAATTAGAATGGAATCAAACAATACTTCAACAAAAATTAAAAACACAATTATCTTGTTAAAATATAGACCAATGATATTTTGGAGCAACGATTAAGCTGTCCAAAAGACTTGTCCAGGTGCGTAGCTGGCCCTAGACGCCCTGTATCAAAAAATTTTGGGGTGCCCTGCGGCGAATCCAAATGAAATATTTTTTTTGTATTTTTTGTTTACACACTTTCGGGGCCCCTATAGCCCGGGGGCCCCGTATCATTGTTACGGCGGTAGCTACGTCCCTGGACTTGGCCAATTTCACATAATAAGTTAAAAAATACTAAACCTATGTAGAGGCAGTAGGTGTATCAGGCAATGTATGTATAATCACCTTCCTTCGCTGATCATAGCTGAAATTGTTCATTTTAAATATCCGACTATCATAGAAGGGTTTCAGATCTGTAATGTTTATCTGTCTCGCTCTCTCAGTGAGGTCTCTCTCTGATATCTCTATAGTTGCTTGTGAATGGTTGTGGAGACCTCTCATGTATGCCAGTTGGTCCATAGTTAACTGACGTAGAATGTAGTATAGTAGCTCGCTGTGGTCTTTTTTGTATGACAGATATTTTTGGAATGTCTGAAATAGGAAAAAGTTGTGTATGGTTAGTATGGATAATCCTAACATAATATTATAAATGCGAAAGTGAGTTTGTTTGTTACGCCTTCACGCCTCAACTACTGCATGCTAAATTTCATGATGATCCGTTGAGTAGTTGAGGCGTGAAGGCGTAACAAACAAACAAACAAAATCACTTTCGCATTTAAGGGTAATTAATAATCAGTTACGAGGCGGGAAATTTGTATTTTTTCGAGAACAATATGGAAAGATGTTTCAGTGATTAGCGATAGTAGAAGTTCATTTCGCACATTGTGGTATGGATGTCTTTTGTATAATATGAGCCATATTTTAACATTTCTCACGGTTTCTCTAAAAACGGTGAAAATTACTATTTTGTACAAAAATCTTAAACGAAAAGTATAAATTCTACAATATGCTAAATGATCTATTATGGTCGCGAATCACTGAAATATCTATACATATTGTTCTACGAAGGTAAAAAAAAAAAAAAAAGAAAAAAAACTAATTTCCCGCCTTGTAACCTTGAAGAGAAAATGTTTGGTGAAAACACATATTTAGTGAGATGTCCGGTGGGTGTCGGGTGTATGATAGAGACCTGTCTCATGGGGCGCATGACGCTGTACTTCTGCGTGTCGACGAAGCTCTCGAGCATGGTGCGGATGGCCATGTTGACGTCGTCCTCCGCCACCTGCGCGCGCAGGTGCATCCGCGCGTGCGCCTCGCTCATGCGGATCACTGCGGAGCACACACACAATATTACACACTTTAACCACAAGTCATATTAAAATGTATACGTCATAGGAAGAACTAGCATCTAAGATACAGGCTCGGCCTAGTTTTTTTTTTTTTTTTTTTTTTTTTTATACCACTTAGGTGGCAAACAAACATACGGCCCGCCTGATGGTAAGCGGTTACCGTAGCCTATGGACGCTTGCAACACCAGGGGTATCACGAGCGTTGCCGACCCTGAAGAAATCTCTTCACACCCCTTTTGAAGAACCCCATGCTGTACTCCATTGGGAAAACCACGGCGGGGAGCTCATTGAGCGTCCGCGGAAGGAAGCTCCTTTGAGCCCGCACAGTGCGAAACAATTCAGGTTTCAATATGAGGATAGACTCCCCGTCGATGGCGAGAGTTGTAGTTTAGATGCTAGTGGATAATTCATTTAAAATAAACACTGTTATGTACCTAGATTATAGACCTCAATGTATTTATTTTTTTGATGAATAAATTATTATTATTAAAAAAAATAAAAAAAAATTGCAGTAGTTAGGGCATTTTTAGGGTACCGTACCTCAAAAGGAACCCTTATAGGATCACTCGTGTATATATTCCTTTATCCTTATAGGGCTTTTGAAATTAGGTACATATGAAATTCTGTGTCATAATTAAATGAACCTATACTATCTCTATATCTATCTTATCTTTATATATAAAGTTCTACTGTATGTGTGTATGTCACTGAACTCCTCCTAAACGGCTGGACCGATTTGAATGATTTTTTAACCGACTTCAAAAAAAGGAGGAGGTTATCAATTCGTTTTTTTTTTTTTTTATGTTTGTTACCTCATAACTCCGTCATTTATCAACCGATTTGGAAAATTCCTTTTTTGTCTGGAAGGGTACACTTCCCGTTTGGTCCCATTGTCATCAGATCAGGATTTGATTACTTCTTAGTGTACTTTGAAGTCGGTTTAAGTTTTTTGTAAAACAGTCCAATTATTTTGTATGCGTTTGGTTGGAGCCCTGGATGGTTTAGATAGGATAGGGTAGGGTAAGGTAGGGGTAGTTGTAAGTTAGGGTATAGGTTAGGAAACCACACGAACGAAGTCGTGCCAGGCAGCTAGCATATATATAAAAATGGATCTCTATAATTGGAATGTATGGCAGAATTATGTTTATCAACTACAAGTTTGTACGGAACCCTCTCCACGCGAGTTTCAACTCGCTCTTGTCCGGTTTTTGTAAGCTGCCTACAAACGTTTGCAGCACCGGCCGTCCGACCTCTCCCCAATGTAAGAGTAACATAATAGATACCATTTTACTATTTTTGTCTGTCTGTAACGGCTTGGAGTTTTCACAAGTAAACAATCTTCGGTTTTTATCAAAACCTATGCTGCTTTTCTATTTGTATAAGTAGGAAGATAAAGAAGAATTCGTCTCACCCGACTCAATATGTCTGACAGTGATGGGTAGACTGCCCGTAGCGAGAGATTCCTGCCTCAATTGACTGTACATTTTCGCCACTTTGTCTTGATCCATATTCTGAAAAAAATAATACCTCGTCATGTAACTAACAGTCTGTGATAACGAAAACTATAAAAGAATAATAGTACATTATGATACATGTGTGCAAAGTTGGTAATTACAGACGAGGCGGTATTAAGCGCCGAGAGTGTAATAATCGCGTGTCATACGACGTTTTTCGACACACTTGCGAGGAAAAAAACAGACATATTTTTTGAGTCGTTTTTTTTGTTTTTTTTATACCACTAAGGTGTCAAACAAGCATACGGCCCGCCTGATGGTATTCAGATTTCTTGATAATCATCAACCACACAATGAGAACGACGACAAATATGGCGCGCAGGTTTTTTTTGTCAGTGATGCTCTGTCAATCTGTTTTACCCGTTAAAATTATGAATGCTTCGTCTACACACATATTATTTGCATTGAAGTACAAACTTAATATAATCTCGATTATACTTATCATAAAATTGTGCGGTAATGTAGAGTAAAAAGCACGAGTGCGTAATAAGCTGCATTAAGATACTAAAAACGGTGCAATAAAGTGAGAGTGTAATAAATCAATGCACACGAGTGTCATACGAAATTTTTCAACACAGAGACTTCAATTTTGCAATAATTGTCACTTTACGAGCGAGTGTGTTGAAAAATACATGCAGATGGTCATACATTAAGGAGTTACAGCCATATGTTACCGGGGAACCAGTGTGCAAAAATGTTGGTAGGTAATTGAGTACATAATTCATTAGTTTATGAACGGGCTAATCTCTGGAAATATCAGTCAGATTCGAAAAATTCTTTCACTAATCATCATCATCAGCCTATAACGTCCCACTGCTGAGCACAGGCCTCCTTTCACAAATGAGGGTGAAAGGGAATGGGCAGATACTCCACCACGCATGCCCACTGCGGATCGGTGGAGGTAGGCTAGTGGTCAACCTACTGTTGGAATTTTTCAAGCCGCCTAGGAGGCATCCAACTAGCTTAACGACTATCACAATTAAGTGATAACCGGGACCAACGGCTTTACGTGCCTTCCGAAGCACGGAAACGCTCGATTTGAAATACCACTAGGCGGTCACCCATCCAGGTACCGACCAAGACAGACGTAGCTTAACTTTGCCGATCGATTAAGAACGGCTAATCATGCTACACCACGAGAGCTTTCACTAATAGGAAGCTACATTAATCCCGTTTATTATAGGCTTATTATCCCGGGAACGCGGCGACAGCTAGTTCTATGTAATACCTGTAACTTGGGTCTGACATTCTCCCTGGAGTAGACGATGTATTTCTTGAGCAAGTCCTGCGGCAGCACGAACTCTGGATCTGGCGCGTTGTTATCTTCTAGCGCGGCGCCGCGCTGCGTCGGGTGGTGCCGGATGTGGGAACTCACCACGAACCTGATGGTAAGTGGGGAAGGTAACGGTCAAAATGGTGATATAGTACACCTACCGTCATCTGGACATTAGCTACACCAGATATTTATTTATTTATTTATTTATTTTTCGGTTTTTAGCTTCCTAGAAGGCTACTTGGGGATGATTACCGGGAGTACAAATGATTTATATATACTGGGTGGAGATTTCGAGATGGCATATTTTCGAAACCTATGTTGGATTAGTCATGCTGAACAACTTTTACTGTGGGACCAACACTGAATTCTCAAAAAAACATTTTTACTTTTCATACATTATGATCGAGCAAGGTTGAGATTTTGTATGAAAAGTAAAAAAAAAACACAATTCACTATTGGTCTCATAGTAAAAGTTGTACAGAATGTCTAACCCAACATAGGTTTCGAAAATATGCCATATCGAAATCTCCATCTGTTATAAAAAAAATAAGGAACTGATTCTTTTTGCTAGTTTCATAGCAAAAAAATAACTTTAAGTGAATATGTATATCCGATCTATACTTACATAAAGAAACAAAAATAAGGTGGTACGATTTGCTCCCAAGTATAGTTTAAATCCAAACTAATATTATAAATGCGAAAGTAACTCTATCTTCTTTAACAGACTTCAAAAAAGGAGGTTCTCAATTCGGTTGTAATTTTTTTAATGTGTGTTACCTCATTACTCCGTCATTTATTAACCGATATGGAGTTCTCTTTGTTTGAAAGGGTACACTCCCCGTTTGGCCCCATTATCATCAGATCAGGATTTGATTACTTTTTAGTGTACTTTGAAGTTGTTTAAGTTTTTTGTAAAACAGTTTATTTTTAGATTTGCTACCCCTAAACCTCTGAAACAATTGCGATGAAATTTGGCATGTAGACAGCCTATGGTATAGACACTCAATCATTTTTATCCCAAGAACCCGAGAAAAACCGCGGGAGACAGCTAGTAAAACTATAATTACCTGGCTAAATGTGCATCTTGCATAGGATCCGCTTCGTCCCTGACGACACAAAGTATGTCGAATCTGGATAGAATAGGCTCAGACAAGTTGACGTTCTCTGAGAACGTGAGCGACGCGTCGTATCGACCGCCTATTGGATTAGACGCCGCTATTACTGAACATCTGAAAATAAATAAATATCCTGGGACAATCCTCACACACGGTCATCTGATCCCAAACTAAGCAGAGCTTGTACTATGGAAACCAGATAACTGATATAATACATATACTACTTTTTGTTTGTAAATACATACTTAATATACATAATTACACCCAGACTCAGGACATACAGACATGTTCATTCACACAAATGCATGTCCTGTGTGGGAATCGAACTCACGACCTGCGGCGCAATAGGTGGAATCTTTACCAGAGTCTTCACCAACTGCGCCAACTGGCCCGTCAAATAAATAACAACAATATATTCATTATAACTCACCATGGTGAGTGATGTCCGAATGTGGTAAGCACACAAAAACTAGAAGGCACTAGCTCTCAAGTGCAGCTGTCGTAACACACTGATCTAATAGGTGCTTGGCGACAGATTTTCAACTTGAGGGTGGTAGCCTGCCAGATGGGTACTACAAAGTACCCTACCACCATGCTATGGTTTCCTCAAGATGTTTTTCTTCACCGAAAACTCAAGCTCATTGTAGGTTTCGAACCCGGGACCTTCGTCTCGGTATCGTCGAGGTCACTACTACCTCAGAGTAGATAAATACTACGTACAACAGAGGGTCAGCGCCCATACTTCAAAAGTTACCACCGTAACTCGCGCAAGTACAGCGCCGGTGGTGAGTCAAAGGTACTATTTGCTAGTCTTGCCACGTATGTCCCTACAGCAATGTTAGTTTTGTCAGTAAATGACAACAGATGTCACTTTTTATAGAACAGTATTTTAAAGGACGATGGGCACTTTTTATTTTTTCCTAACATTTCCAATTCTATGGTATAAACATTTTTTTATTGTTTGAAGTTTTTAATTTAAAAGGCGTGAAAGTTAAAAAGTTTAAATAATGCTTACCTAATTATATCCTTTAACATTTTACCATTTTTTGCCTGGTTGGCTGAATCCTAAAGTATAGAGCATAGCGACAAATGCTGAATGGAGCCCCAAGGCCGAATTTAATAAAAAATAAAACTGTATACTTAGTACTCGTTGATTTGAAAAAAAAAACTGTATTATTACTCCATCTCATAGTGTCGCTTATAAAGATCTATTTCTGGGAAACAAATAATTTCTGTGGAAAATTAATGGAAACATCTATTTATTAAGAAACCACTACATACATCTAGTCTGGTCGCAGTACTACAAGCTCTGGAAAGACTTGAAACAGCCACCTAAGAAACCACTATTTTATTTTTGTTATATTTATTAAACTTTAATCAAATGTTTGAATTGACGCTGTATAGTTTACAAAATATGTTTTGGAAAACAATAATAGCTCGTAACCGTTCGTGAGCTCGGGATCGTCGACAATTCTAGCGGCACGTCGCTGAACCGAGTCTAAAGGCCCAAGCTGGTATCCAGGTGCCCCCGCCCACATATGGCAACAATACTCTATATGAGGCCGGACTTGCGACTTATAAAGATGCAGCCTTTGCCCCGATGTGAAGTACTGCCTCGCTCTGTTGAGCCTTCCAAGCTTTTGGATGCCAGCTTAATCTTGTCTTCCAAGTGACTTCGGAACAAAACGTCGCTAGAAATGTCGACACCAAGAATCCCAATGCTTTGACTGATGTTCAAGGAAGTGTTCTGGAACTGTGGAGCCACAGACCATGGGATTTTCTTAGCGGTGAACGCGCAGGCTTGAGTCTTGGTGGGGTTGAAATGGACTAGGTTTAGTCGAACCCAATCGGAGACACAAGCTAGTGTACTCTCGATTTCAGACACCAGCCGTTCGCGGCTTTCCTCCACCTCGGAACGATTTGCACGGCCCGTATAATGAGCGGCCCCTGTACTGTCGTCCGCATAGCAATGAATGATATGCTGTCTATTGACGGCATTCATTGCTATGCAGAAGGAACAGTGTTGGGGACAGCACAGAGCCTTGCCGGCATTTATGTCCATGCTATTAGAGTAGCTACCGTCGACGATGGCTCTTATGCTTCTGCTGGACAGAAAGCTGGCAACCCATTTGCATAATCCCTCGAGAAGCCCGTATGATGGTAACTTCCTTAGAAGACTAACTAACTAACTATTTAAAAGTTCGCGCTCTTCGCTATTATTGCTTTTCGATGTCATCAACCCCCGAGGCGCCTTATATACACACCATTCGGTTTAAAACTAGGTAGGTACGGTATATCTATATCTGTGTACGACCCGCCTCGCACCACCTCGCACGGTCAGTCAAGGCGTCTCGCTCGCACGCGTGGGCTTGCAACTGGGCTTCGTTGCCAGCGAGTGTATCTCTTTCTAACCTATGAAAAACTATCCATAATGAGATATAACTGTTGTTGGTTTATATAGCACAACAGTATGAGATATTTGAGATAATGAAGCCTTGCATGCGTATGAAGTTGGTTGTGACGGTTCGTAGTGAATGCGAAATGACGAACATCGCGCATGCGCCCCGCCTGTGGCCCCGCTCGCGCCGTTTGCGTCTAATTTCATTACATATGCATTTGTTTGAGCGAAAGTTGTTTTTTTTTAATTGAGAACCCTGCGAAATTTCCCAAAGATCTTGCATGAAACTGCAGAATTTCCGATCACTCTGGTGATTATATAACTGTTAGTATTCCATTTTGTTCGTGCGCCTACTTGAGGGCGCCAGGGTATTGCTTGCACCCGGGCACAATAAATAATAGAACTAACGTACAGAAATTGCACACTTGATCTTGAGGGATTGCCGCCGTTTTAATAGCCTACAATATTTGCAGAGCACTAAGTTAATTCTAAATTACACCTTAACGCCACGCACATTAAAACGCAATGCCTTTGTATTTATAATTTACCGAAATGACCTTACGACCGTCAGGGTTACCTACCTATATTAACTACACCTAATTAATTAGGATACTGGTAAAAACACCGTGTAAAATTAACAAAATATATGTACTTACTGTCTTACACTTCAGAATCTTGCAGTAATTTAAAAACCAACAACTTAAATAAAATCTGTTTATTGCGACAGCCGTTAAACTCAAATTATTAGTGTTACGGTTCTCCATTATAACAAAGTGCAGTGATAATTGATAAATAAATATATTTCCTAGGTTAACATCGCACAAGAAAACAAATTATCACGCATTCTGATTTTGGCTCCGACACAATTGCGTACAGTGTGCTCGCAAGCGCGTGGCGGCCCCGACAGTTTAGTCGAGCCCAGCTTGAAGCGAGCTGTAGATGCTTATCGCGGTAGATATAGGCAAGTGACAGAGGCCTGACCCGGCGCTATATAGGCTATTGCCGGCCGTGATTAGGGAACGATTAAAAATAGGTTAAGATAGCAATTTCTTAATCTTCTATATGTTTTAAAAATCACTTTAATACCGAGCAAGCGAAGAGTCTCCGTTTCAGCTTGGACAAAAATGCTTTCGTATGTATGTCCAGATAACCGGCTTTTCTCCACTACAGGTCAAATTACTCATCCGATTCTCCATAAATTTTGTGAGCAGGGTCGGTGATTTACGAATGGCTTTAATCCTTTTGACCATAAAAGACTTAATAATTGTTCTTATTTGATATTTTGTTGAATAAATGAAACCACTATACGTTTTCCTGCACTAGCTAGAGTAGCTAGATACAGACTTAAGCCCATAAAAACAAATGAAATACAATTGGTACGAAACTGCCCATTGTACTTTTAAAGATAATCGTTGTAGATTTCAAAATATTTAGACAATATTTATTTACCGTTGAAGTCTCTGCTTATTAGAAACAGGTTAATATTAGATTTATTTTATTATTATTTGATTGTTTCGGTCCTAGACGATAAAAAGAAATAAAAATAATCGACGGTAAGGCCATCTATGTAAGGTCGAAAGATTTAAATAAAATTAAATAAATTGCAAATATTGAAAATACGAGTTTAAAAAAATAATTAAATTAAATTGTTATTATCAAATTGTATTCCTTTGCAATAAATCTCAATAAAAAGTGATTTAATAGCGTTTTGACTAAGAATTAATTTTCAATCCGTCCATACGATGTCTGTAGCGACATCTTTACGTGTGAATTCTACACTAATTATAAAATGTATGTGATTGACCAGACATGCTACTACTATAGCTCACTTGCTTCAAATATATAAAGTGTCCCAAAATCTAACGATGGACGAGGGTGGACGTGCTCATGACTACTCCAGTTTTTTTAATTGATTTTAATGTGCGGTATAGATTCCAAGCAAATTGGATGTCATTGCGTTTCTTTGGTTTAATAAATATCAACGCTACAATATAAAAACGAATGAAAAAAATTTTTTTTTCATAATTTCAGATTTGGTTCTTATATAGAAAGTTGTTCATAATAAAAGTACAATAAACCTTGAAAATAAACATGGCGGAATTTGAACAAAAAAAGATTTTTAGAGACGTTGAAATGACGTTATTATTGAGCTTTGGCCTAAGGAATAACTTGAGGCATTTAAAATATTTTTTTAGCCCCGGGATAAAAATGCGACATTCTATGCCATGTCGGCGAATCGCGACCAAAACCATCATGTTGTTGTTATATTTTGCGGGGTTCATAAAATACTAGCTGTCGCCCGCGGATTCACCCGCGTTCCCGGGATAAAAAGTAGTCTATGTCCTTCTCCATACCATAGGCTATCAACATGCCAAATTTTTGTTGTTGGGTAGTGGAGACATGAAGGCGTAACAAACAAACAAACAAACTCACTTTCGCATTCATAATATTAGTTAGGATTTCAAGTATATTAATATGTTGCTGGTAATGTAATCTCAACATTGGAAGTGATTCAAAACTCTTTAAAATGTATTTTTTTACAAATCAATGTATGGAATGATTGTTTGGTTACAAATTAATTAGTATAATAATAAATAGTAACGGTGTATATAGAGATAGATACCTAGCGTGTAGCGATGTGACGATGCCCGCTTTGGAGATGGAGATGGACTGCTGCTCCATGGCCTCGTGGATGGAGGTGCGGTCCTGGTCGTTCATCTTGTCGAACTCGTCGATGTAACCGTGTATATAGAGATAGATACCTAGCGTGTAGCGATGTGACGATGCCCGCTTTGGAGATGGAGATGGACTGCTGCTCCATGGCCTCGTGGATGGAGGTGCGGTCCTGGTCGTTCATCTTGTCGAACTCGTCGATGTAACCGTGTATATAGAGATAGATACCTAGCGTGTAGCGATGTGACGATGCCCGCTTTGGAGATGGAGATGGACTGCTGCTCCATGGCCTCGTGGATGGAGGTGCGGTCCTGGTCGTTCATCTTGTCGAACTCGTCGATGTAACCGTGTATATAGAGATAGATACCTAGCGTGTAGCGATGTGACGATGCCCGCTTTGGAGATGGAGATGGACTGCTGCTCCATGGCCTCGTGGATGGAGGTGCGGTCCTGGTCGTTCATCTTGTCGAACTCGTCGATGTAACCGTGTATATAGAGATAGATACCTAGCGTGTAGCGATGTGACGATGCCCGCTTTGGAGATGGAGATGGACTGCTGCTCCATGGCCTCGTGGATGGAGGTGCGGTCCTGGTCGTTCATCTTGTCGAACTCGTCGATGTAACCGTGTATATAGAGATAGATACCTAGCGTGTAGCGATGTGACGATGCCCGCTTTGGAGATGGAGATGGACTGCTGCTCCATGGCCTCGTGGATGGAGGTGCGGTCCTGGTCGTTCATCTTGTCGAACTCGTCGATGTAACCGTGTATATAGAGATAGATACCTAGCGTGTAGCGATGTGACGATGCCCGCTTTGGAGATGGAGATGGACTGCTGCTCCATGGCCTCGTGGATGGAGGTGCGGTCCTGGTCGTTCATCTTGTCGAACTCGTCGATGTAACCGTGTATATAGAGATAGATACCTAGCGTGTAGCGATGTGACGATGCCCGCTTTGGAGATGGAGATGGACTGCTGCTCCATGGCCTCGTGGATGGAGGTGCGGTCCTGGTCGTTCATCTTGTCGAACTCGTCTATGTAACCGTGTATATAGAGATAGATACCTAGCGTGTAGCGATGTGACGATGCCCGCTTTGGAGATGGAGATGGACTGCTGCTCCATGGCCTCGTGGATGGAGGTGCGGTCCTGGTCGTTCATCTTGTCGAACTCGTCGATGTAACCGTGTATATAGAGATAGATACCTAGCGTGTAGCGATGTGACGATGCCCGCTTTGGAGATGGAGATGGACTGCTGCTCCATGGCCTCGTGGATGGAGGTGCGGTCCTGGTCGTTCATCTTGTCGAACTCGTCGATGTAACCGTGTATATAGAGATAGATACCTAGCGTGTAGCGATGTGACGATGCCCGCTTTGGAGATGGAGATGGACTGCTGCTCCATGGCCTCGTGGATGGAGGTGCGGTCCTGGTCGTTCATCTTGTCGAACTCGTCGATGTAACCGTGTATATAGAGATAGATACCTAGCGTGTAGCGATGTGACGATGCCCGCTTTGGAGATGGAGATGGACTGCTGCTCCATGGCCTCGTGGATGGAGGTGCGGTCCTGGTCGTTCATCTTGTCGAACTCGTCGATGTAACCGTGTATATAGAGATAGATACCTAGCGTGTAGCGATGTGACGATGCCCGCTTTGGAGATGGAGATGGACTGCTGCTCCATGGCCTCGTGGATGGAGGTGCGGTCCTGGTCGTTCATCTTGTCGAACTCGTCGATGTAACCGTGTATATAGAGATAGATACCTAGCGTGTAGCGATGTGACGATGCCCGCTTTGGAGATGGAGATGGACTGCTGCTCCATGGCCTCGTGGATGGAGGTGCGGTCCTGGTCGTTCATCTTGTCGAACTCGTCGATGTAACCGTGTATATAGAGATAGATACCTAGCGTGTAGCGATGTGACGATGCCCGCTTTGGAGATGGAGATGGACTGCTGCTCCATGGCCTCGTGGATGGAGGTGCGGTCCTGGTCGTTCATCTTGTCGAACTCGTCGATGTAACCGTGTATATAGAGATAGATACCTAGCGTGTAGCGATGTGACGATGCCCGCTTTGGAGATGGAGATGGACTGCTGCTCCATGGCCTCGTGGATGGAGGTGCGGTCCTGGTCGTTCATCTTGTCGAACTCGTCGATGTAACCGTGTATATAGAGATAGATACCTAGCGTGTAGCGATGTGACGATGCCCGCTTTGGAGATGGAGATGGACTGCTGCTCCATGGCCTCGTGGATGGAGGTGCGGTCCTGGTCGTTCATCTTGTCGAACTCGTCGATGTAACCGTGTATATAGAGATAGATACCTAGCGTGTAGCGATGTGACGATGCCCGCTTTGGAGATGGAGATGGACTGCTGCTCCATGGCCTCGTGGATGGAGGTGCGGTCCTGGTCGTTCATCTTGTCGAACTCGTCGATGTAACCGTGTATATAGAGATAGATACCTAGCGTGTAGCGATGTGACGATGCCCGCTTTGGAGATGGAGATGGACTGCTGCTCCATGGCCTCGTGGATGGAGGTGCGGTCCTGGTCGTTCATCTTGTCGAACTCGTCGATGTAACCGTGTATATAGAGATAGATACCTAGCGTGTAGCGATGTGACGATGCCCGCTTTGGAGATGGAGATGGACTGCTGCTCCATGGCCTCGTGGATGGAGGTGCGGTCCTGGTCGTTCATCTTGTCGAACTCGTCGATGTAACCGTGTATATAGAGATAGATACCTAGCGTGTAGCGATGTGACGATGCCCGCTTTGGAGATGGAGATGGACTGCTGCTCCATGGCCTCGTGGATGGAGGTGCGGTCCTGGTCGTTCATCTTGTCGAACTCGTCGATGTAACCGTGTATATAGAGATAGATACCTAGCGTGTAGCGATGTGACGATGCCCGCTTTGGAGATGGAGATGGACTGCTGCTCCATGGCCTCGTGGATGGAGGTGCGGTCCTGGTCGTTCATCTTGTCGAACTCGTCTATGTAACCGTGTATATAGAGATAGATACCTAGCGTGTAGCGATGTGACGATGCCCGCTTTGGAGATGGAGATGGACTGCTGCTCCATGGCCTCGTGGATGGAGGTGCGGTCCTGGTCGTTCATCTTGTCGAACTCGTCTATGTAACCGTGTATATAGAGATAGATACCTAGCGTGTAGCGATGTGACGATGCCCGCTTTGGAGATGGAGATGGACTGCTGCTCCATGGCCTCGTGGATGGAGGTGCGGTCCTGGTCGTTCATCTTGTCGAACTCGTCGATGTAACCGTGTATATAGAGATAGATACCTAGCGTGTAGCGATGTGACGATGCCCGCTTTGGAGATGGAGATGGACTGCTGCTCCATGGCCTCGTGGATGGAGGTGCGGTCCTGGTCGTTCATCTTGTCGAACTCGTCGATGTAACCGTGTATATAGAGATAGATACCTAGCGTGTAGCGATGTGACGATGCCCGCTTTGGAGATGGAGATGGACTGCTGCTCCATGGCCTCGTGGATGGAGGTGCGGTCCTGGTCGTTCATCTTGTCGAACTCGTCGATGTAACCGTGTATATAGAGATAGATACCTAGCGTGTAGCGATGTGACGATGCCCGCTTTGGAGATGGAGATGGACTGCTGCTCCATGGCCTCGTGGATGGAGGTGCGGTCCTGGTCGTTCATCTTGTCGAACTCGTCGATGTAACCGTGTATATAGAGATAGATACCTAGCGTGTAGCGATGTGACGATGCCCGCTTTGGAGATGGAGATGGACTGCTGCTCCATGGCCTCGTGGATGGAGGTGCGGTCCTGGTCGTTCATCTTGTCGAACTCGTCGATGTAACCGTGTATATAGAGATAGATACCTAGCGTGTAGCGATGTGACGATGCCCGCTTTGGAGATGGAGATGGACTGCTGCTCCATGGCCTCGTGGATGGAGGTGCGGTCCTGGTCGTTCATCTTGTCGAACTCGTCGATGTAACCGTGTATATAGAGATAGATACCTAGCGTGTAGCGATGTGACGATGCCCGCTTTGGAGATGGAGATGGACTGCTGCTCCATGGCCTCGTGGATGGAGGTGCGGTCCTGGTCGTTCATCTTGTCGAACTCGTCGATGTAACCGTGTATATAGAGATAGATACCTAGCGTGTAGCGATGTGACGATGCCCGCTTTGGAGATGGAGATGGACTGCTGCTCCATGGCCTCGTGGATGGAGGTGCGGTCCTGGTCGTTCATCTTGTCGAACTCGTCGATGTAACCGTGTATATAGAGATAGATACCTAGCGTGTAGCGATGTGACGATGCCCGCTTTGGAGATGGAGATGGACTGCTGCTCCATGGCCTCGTGGATGGAGGTGCGGTCCTGGTCGTTCATCTTGTCGAACTCGTCGATGTAACCGTGTATATAGAGATAGATACCTAGCGTGTAGCGATGTGACGATGCCCGCTTTGGAGATGGAGATGGACTGCTGCTCCATGGCCTCGTGGATGGAGGTGCGGTCCTGGTCGTTCATCTTGTCGAACTCGTCGATGTAACCGTGTATATAGAGATAGATACCTAGCGTGTAGCGATGTGACGATGCCCGCTTTGGAGATGGAGATGGACTGCTGCTCCATGGCCTCGTGGATGGAGGTGCGGTCCTGGTCGTTCATCTTGTCGAACTCGTCGATGTAACCGTGTATATAGAGATAGATACCTAGCGTGTAGCGATGTGACGATGCCCGCTTTGGAGATGGAGATGGACTGCTGCTCCATGGCCTCGTGGATGGAGGTGCGGTCCTGGTCGTTCATCTTGTCGAACTCGTCGATGTAACCGTGTATATAGAGATAGATACCTAGCGTGTAGCGATGTGACGATGCCCGCTTTGGAGATGGAGATGGACTGCTGCTCCATGGCCTCGTGGATGGAGGTGCGGTCCTGGTCGTTCATCTTGTCGAACTCGTCGATGTAACCGTGTATATAGAGATAGATACCTAGCGTGTAGCGATGTGACGATGCCCGCTTTGGAGATGGAGATGGACTGCTGCTCCATGGCCTCGTGGATGGAGGTGCGGTCCTGGTCGTTCATCTTGTCGAACTCGTCGATGTAACCGTGTATATAGAGATAGATACCTAGCGTGTAGCGATGTGACGATGCCCGCTTTGGAGATGGAGATGGACTGCTGCTCCATGGCCTCGTGGATGGAGGTGCGGTCCTGGTCGTTCATCTTGTCGAACTCGTCGATGTAACCGTGTATATAGAGATAGATACCTAGCGTGTAGCGATGTGACGATGCCCGCTTTGGAGATGGAGATGGACTGCTGCTCCATGGCCTCGTGGATGGAGGTGCGGTCCTGGTCGTTCATCTTGTCGAACTCGTCGATGTAACCGTGTATATAGAGATAGATACCTAGCGTGTAGCGATGTGACGATGCCCGCTTTGGAGATGGAGATGGACTGCTGCTCCATGGCCTCGTGGATGGAGGTGCGGTCCTGGTCGTTCATCTTGTCGAACTCGTCGATGTAACCGTGTATATAGAGATAGATACCTAGCGTGTAGCGATGTGACGATGCCCGCTTTGGAGATGGAGATGGACTGCTGCTCCATGGCCTCGTGGATGGAGGTGCGGTCCTGGTCGTTCATCTTGTCGAACTCGTCGATGAGGCACACGCCGCGGTCCGCCAGCACCAGCGCGCCCGCCTCCAGGGTCCACTCCCTACAACATACATTTTACTTATACTACAATTGGACTGTTTTACATAAAACTTAAACCGACTTCAAACTACACTAAGAAGTAATCAAATCCTGATCTGGTGACAATGGGACCAAACGGGAAGTGTACCCTTCCAGACAAAACAAGAATTCTCCAAATCGGTTCATAAATGACGGAGTTATGAGGTAACAAACATAAAAAAAAAAACACAACCGAATTGAGAACCTCCTTATTTTTTTGAAGTTGGTTAAAAATAAACTAAATAAATTAATAAATATCCTGGGACATCCCTCACACACGGTCATCTGATCCCAAACTAAGCAGAGCTTATACTATGGACACCCGATAGATAACTGATATAATATATATTATCTTTTTGTTCGTAACTAAATACTTCATCATCAGCCTATAATCTTCCACTGCTGAGCACAGGCCTCCTGTCACAAATGTGTGTGTGCGGGAATGGGCAGATACTGCACCACGCGTGCCCACTGCGGCGAGTTGCTCGGTAGGCTAGTGGTCAACCTACTGTAGGAGTTGTCAACCCGCCCAGAAGGCCTTCAACTAGCTTAACGAATATCACAATTAAGTGATAACCGGGACCAACGGCTTTACGTGCCTTCCGAAGCACGGAAACGTTCGATTTGAAATACCACTAGGCGGTCACCCATCCAGGTACCGACCACGACGGTGGTAGCTTAACTTACCGATCGATTAAAAAAGTCTAATTATGCTACACGACGAGCGCTTCAAATACATACTTAATATACATAATTACACCCAGGATCAAGACATACAGACATGTTTGGTAATAGGGTCCCGTAGGCACCCCATAAACCAAAAAAATAGTAAGTTATCGTGTCAAATCTGATAGAAGCTTATATGAAATCGAAATCAGAGCGATCAAATGAGGTAGATTGCAACGCCGCGTTCGTTACACACTTTTAATTTAAACAATGGCGTGAAGAGATTTCTACAGGGTCGGCAACGCGCGAGTGATACCCCTGGTGTTGCAAGCGTCCATAGGCTACGGTAACTGCTTACCATCAGGCGTGCGTATGCATGTTTGCCACATTAATGGTATAAAAAATAATATCAAATCTAGTAATAGGTATACCTGGTAGTAGGATTCTTCCTGACGTAAGCAGTAAGACCGACTGCGCTGGCGCCTTGTCCCGTCGTGAATACTGCTCGAGGCGCTATCTGTCAATAAAGTTACAATATTACTATAGTTATTAACCCAACACAACTATTAACTCGAAAACATTGAATTAAGGCAATGATAGCTGAGAGGCGAAAGTCCCGGGTTCGAATCCTACAGTGAGTTTGAGCTTTCGGTGAAGGAAAACATCATGAGCAAACCATAGCACGGTGGTAGGGTACTTTGTAGTACCCACCTGGCTGGCTACCACCCTCAAGTTCAAAAATCTATAACCAAGTACCTACCGATTTGTTTCGACAGCTGTACTTGAGACAGTTCCTTCAGGCTTTGCCTCATCATCACTTACCGTGGTGAGATTGTGGTTAAACAGAGGCCAGAAGTATAGACAGTAAAAAAATGCAATGACCTGTGTCATGTATAATTAAAATGCATTTTGTGGCTTGCAATTACCTTTTCTGTATATTTGAGGAATTGTGACTTGGCTGTGCCCGGGTCGCCGCATATAAGTACATTGATGTCGCCTCTCACTTTGTGCTTGTCCCCTGAAATACATTTATATTATTAATGCGGTAGTAAAACTATTGTAATCATAAAAAAGAACCTTTTTACCAAGGGAAAAGAGATGGAAATTAGTATTAATAATAAATAAATAAATATCCTGGGACATTCCTCACACACGGTCATCTGATCCCAAACAAAGCAGAGCTTGTACTATGGAAACCAGATAACTGATATTTATTTATTTATTTTATTTATTTATTTATTTATTACATAGATTCACAGCAAAATAGCCAAAACGAATCTCATTATATAAGCCAAACACATAAAACTAATTTAAAAAGAGTAGGAACGCTATATATAAACAATAGAAAATTAAAAATAACAATAAAGTAATCCTATCAAAAAACAAAAAATTACATATTTTTTTATTAATATAATATATAGGTAGTATCGACATATTATTATGTAGGTAGGACAACTTTGCCGTCGCGTGAGTTCTCAGGTGAGTAGCGGGGATGTGTGTGTGTGTGTGTGTAGTGTAGATGCAAAGAGTATGCGAATGTAAATTTTTTAGGGTAGGGTTATATGTTGGTAATTTTTTAAAACTAGAAATGGAAATTGCGATTGGAAATTATGTTATTTTATGATATTGACCATTTAAATACGTGATTGTAGATTAATTCTATTTGATTTGATTTATAATTTTTTTTTTTTTTTTTTTTTTTTTTTTTTTTTTCTTTATTCACCTTTATTTTTTTTAAATATATTTACTAATTTTATTAATTTTTTTTTATTTTTTTTTTTTATTGATTCTATTGACTACTTAGGGATTTGAATATGTGTTGCTTAAAAACACTTTTGGACATTTTAAATAGGTCGATGTCACCGAATAACTTATTATAAGTACGCGGCAACCTAGACGTCACACAGTTTGCAGAGTAGTTAGTGCGATGTGTCGGCACATGAAAAAGTTGCGTATGCCTCGTGCGCGTTGCTGGGGCATTTAATTGTAGCACACTGTTAACCAGCGATGAGCAGTCCAGTCCACCAGAGCACACATCATACAATATCGACATATCTTGCAATATCCGACGACGACGCAGTGTCATCAGATGATGCCTGCGACAGGATGACTCGTAGCCATCGCATACAGCGCCACACCTAAAGTTAAGTTGTCTTGTGAATTTCCTTTGGATACGCTCTATAGCATGCTCATATATCGCGTACTGTGGATTCCAAATTGCGCTGCAGTACTCGAGCGCACTGCGAACATAGGCATAGTAAAGTACTTTTAGACAGGTCACACTAGTGAATGATTTAGTTACGCGATAAATAAAACCAAGGTTCCTATAAGCCTTATCAGTTATATGTTCAATGTGTGAAGAGAAAGTGAGCTTGGAATCCATTAGAACACCAAGGTCTCTAACTGAGTTAGTTTTATTTAAGACAGTGTTATTAAGAATGTAGTTAGAGCGAACCGGAAAATTACTCCGCGTAAAACAGATGTGCATGCATTTTGCTACGTTAACTCCAATTCTGTTGCTAGCATAATATTGTGATAATCTATCCAAGTCACTCTGAAGTTTAAGGCAGTCATCATGCGTTTTGACATTATAATATATTTTCATATCATCTGCGTATAGTAAAAAATCCGCATGGTGAATACATTCACCTATATCGTAGAGGTACGTCGTGTACAGCAAAGGTCCAAGCAAAGATCCTTGGGGTACGCCCGAGGGTATTTGAATAAAGTTAGATCGTGCCCCACCAACAACAACAGCCTGTTGTCTGTTATTGATATAAGACTGCACCCATCTTAAAAGATCACCCTGTATACCGAGCTCGTAAAGCTTACGTAACAGAAAAACGTGATCAACACGATCGAATGCTTTTTCAAAGTCCGTGTAGATCACGTCAACCTGCGCGCGGTGCTCCATTCCACTAAGTACATCACTCACGAATACAGCCAGATTGGAAGTTGTAGAACGACCTCTGATAAACCCATGCTGCTGCTCTGGAATACCCCTCCGAATAATTGGGTAAATAAGATTATATACCAATCTTTCAAAAATTTTACTGACTACATTTAAAATTGATATAGGTCTATAATTTTCGATTTTTGTTTTGGAACCTTTCTTGTGCAAAGGCACAATGTGTGCCTGCTTCCACATCGACGGGAACACACCTTCCTTAATAGAACGATTAAAAATAATAGTAACGGGCAGAGCTAAGGACTCTGCACATTTAAACATAAAAATTGGTGGGATCTTATCACTACCAGCACCCTTTTTAACATCTATATTGCGAAGTAGCTTAAAAACGGTTTCCTTCATTATAGTTAAAGTTCCAATACTACCTAAGCTACAAGCAGAAGTGAACAATAGAGGAAAGTGTTGATGAGCTGGTTGTATAAACATTTTTTGGAAAAAGTTGCTGAACAATTCTGTAATTTCAGAGCAAGTTGTCGCTTTTGTAGCACCATATGTCATAGAGCCAGGATATCCTGTAACCGACTTACGTTTCGATTTAATATAACTCCAGAGAAGTTTAGGGTTAGTCTTGATCGCATTCTGTGATCGCGAGATATATGTCCGATAACATTCGACCTGAACCTTTTTTTGTCTAGACCTTAGTAGGGTGAACGCATCATAGTCTAAAGGATTTCCATATGATTTCCAATGAGAATGGATTTTATTCTTTTCTTTAATTATGTTAATAAGAGCCCTGCTAAACCATATAGGATATCTCCGTGATCTATCAACTCTAACTCGTTTAACATTTTTTGAAATAGTGTCATTAATAATTTCATATAACCTCGCAACAGCTTCATCAACTGTTCCCAAGCGGAGTATAGACCAATCTACACTAGAAAAACTTTCGTTGATATCATTGTAGTTAGCTTTATGAAATAGGTACTTATAGCGCAATGTCTTTGGTAGAAGTGCCACAGATATATCCGGCGCAATTATATTTAAAGTAACATGATGATTGTCTTCCGCAACTAAAGGTGTATCACTCTTATACATATCGATGTGAAAGTTACTAAATAGTAGATCCAGGGTGTTACCCGAATCGTTGGTAAATAAGTTGTACTGTTGCAACCCTATAAAATTCATACTGTTGATCAAATCAATTCCAGCATTTTGTAGTTCAACGCTACCTTTTTTCAAATAAGTGGGTCCATCAGGTCCCCAAAATATTTGTGGCAAATTGTAATCACCGATTAGTAGTAGATTATCGTTAGGCACCAAAGCAGCAACATCAGTCAGCCATTGGGTAAGCTTAATTGTGCGGTGTGCTAATGTGTTACCGGGAGGCATGTAAACCAGCGCTATATGCAGGTCTCTTTGTGAATTGTACGCGCGCCCGTCAACAGTTACCCATAAACATTCCACGCCAGGATAGTCGCGTTGCCACTCCGGCCGTGCACTCGCGGCGAGCCGGTCAGAACACAGTATCATTACACCTCCTCCATGCGAACCTCGATCACGCCTAAATACATTATATCTACTGTCAGTTAATTCAGAGTCAAAAACACTGTCATTAAGCCAGGTCTCTGTAATAAAGACTATATCATGATCCAAAGTTAATAAATTGTTGCTAAATTCCAGTGTTTTCGATCTCAGTCCGCGGACGTTTTGGTATAGGAAACGTAAACCAGTAAAAGACATTACGATATCAATTTGTAGCCTGTGCATTTAATATTGCATATGTAAGTATTCAAAACTTTTTTAGGGATATAATGAAATAAGATCGAGGTCGACAGAATTATAAGTATTATATACGTAAGTATTACATAATGTGTGACTGCGTATGGAATTACTTGATTCTGGATTGTCAGTATTATCTCAGGTATTATTATATTATAGGTAAATCGAATTTCTTTGATAAATCGGGTATGAAGTAAGTATGTGATAGTAGTATTTGTGTGTAGTAGTGTATTGGTTGTATTGACGTAAGTATATACTGATTGTAAAGTGTAATCTGTGGTGTAATTTAAGTAAGTATATACTGTGTGTAAAGTGCATTCACGCGACGCCAAAAAGTATGAGGGCTCATAGATGAAATATAATATGAAATTAGTGGACTTACAGACTATACAATTTTCTTTAGGTCTATTTCTTTGGATATTAGAATGTATGACGACTTCTCGTTTTTGCGCACATATATTCTGCAGTTTTTTGTCCATACGAATTTGTAGTTTGCTTGCTTAGCTTTTTCTTTACATTTACTAAGTAACTGTTTATTTTTAATAGTGAGATGCTCGTTAACGTAGACGGACTTTATGTCGCCACCCATTCCAATATCCTTCGAGGTAAAACCACGTAGTTTTCTTGCAGCAGACAAAAATGCATCCTTTGTAGAACGCTGCCGAAAACGAACAATGATGGCACGAGGAACACCTGTGGTAGGTCGTTTAGCACGAATCCGATGAGCAAATTCTATATCTTCTGTCTGCAACTTCAAACCAGCGCGGTCTGCTATGTTCTTTACGATATTTGGAAGCGATTCATCACTATTTTCGGGAACTCCCAAGATTTCGGTGTTTTGTTGTTTAGCCCATTGCTCCTGCTTGGATGAAGAGTCCTCTGCAATGGATAATCTAGTCTCCAGTTCGGCGACACTATTCCTCAAAAGGTTGTTTTCAGACTGTAACTTTTTTAGTGAAACCTTTTGAGTATCCACATCTTTTAAAATTATATCGTACTGATCACTCACCAGTTGCACAGATTCCTCTATTTCCTGAATCTTTTTAACAAGTGCTTCTGTTGCTTTGTTAACGACACCATTTATAAATTTAGGCAACTCCTCTTTAACAGCATTAAGAATCTCGTCACGCATATTAGCCATAAAGTCGCTGTCAAACTCTTCCTTTCTCCTAATAGCCCTGGGAGGACGATGTGTGACATAACTCGGCTGTTCATCATCATTTGCGATACTCAATGTTTGTTTGAGTGGCGTTTCACTGTAGTCTTCTTTTAGTAAGTTTCTCTTCTTTTTAGCTTGACACTGTGGGCATATCCATGTGGAACGGTTTTTTGACTGTGATCCTGTTAGTCCAACACAAGACAGGTGGTATTGTTGAGGACAAGCAGACACAGAACAGGTTATCATTTCTTTCTTGTTTAGTAGACTACGACAAGCACTGCATTCACTCATGATTACTATTTTAGCTCGAAAGCGTACTTAGGCACTGAAGTTACAATTTGTGGCACAACTATGAATGATTATAACAATTTATGAGATATTTACAGCTTTTTTAGCGTAAAGAAAGATTAAATATTGAAGTAAATATGCAGAGCTATTGTTGACCGTGTCACTACCCTCTTTAGAATGATATAATACATAATATACTACTTTTTGTTTGTAAATACATACTTAATATACATAATTACACCCAGACTCAGACCAGACATACAGACATGTTCATGCACACAAAGGCATGTCCTGTGCGGGAATCGAACCCACGACCTGCGGCGCGATAGGTGGAATCTTTACCAGAGTCTTCACCAACTGCGCCAACTGGCCCGTCAAATTATTTTAACTATTTTATTCATAAAAAAGAAACTTTTTACCAAGGGAAAAGAGGTGGAAATTAGTATTAATAAATCTGACCAAGTGCGAATCGGAGTAAAGACGTAACATTTTTAATTATATTTCATTTTTAGGGTACGTAAGGTGCCAAAGGGTACTAATATTCTGCTGTCCGTACGGCAAACGGTAAAAGGTAGACAGCTGAAATTTTCAGAATATGTGTATTTCTATTGCCACTATAATAACAAATAATAAATAAATTAAAGGGAGCGCTCATACAAGAAACGTAATTTTAAGGTTTTTTTTCATATCAAGGCTGGGTTAGTTAATATTGTATGGAACCCACCGCGTGCGAGTCCGACTCGCACTTGACCGGTTTTTATTATTTATTGTTTATAGCGGTAACAGAAATAGACACTGAAAATTTCAATTGTCTATCTATTACGGTTCATGAGATACAGCCCACTGACATACAGACGGACGGACAGCAGAGTCTTTGTAATAGATTCTCGTTGGCACCCTATTGGCTGAACTGAACCCTAGAAATAAGAATTGATAGTAACTCACCAGGATTCTTAGATTCACCACCAAACAGCGCCAAAGCGAGTCCTCTTTTAATATACTCATGTCCGAATATGGAGGGTGCAATGCTCTGTACAATCCTGTCCGCGATGCGAGGGTCCTTCGACAACTTGACGATGTTGGCCACGTCCTCGTCCGTCAGGGACTCCACAATGTGCTTACAGTCCTTCACTACTATGTAGTTCGCTATTATCACTGTTGCGAATACTGGGAAGCCCTGGATAAATATGAAATAAATATGTTTAGTGAACGGGCTGAATTTCACCGGAGTCGATGTGATGTTATATAATATTACAAATGCGTACATAAGGCTCAAATCAAGTTAAAAAGATAACTATTAAGGGCATTTTTTTATTGAAAATACTATGCGATAAGTAATAATAAACAACAGCACTGTAACATCGCGTCATCTACAGCCCTAAAATCTAAGCAATACCTTGTGTCAAAGCAGAAATAACCTTATTGCTTCAAAGTTTATCTGTTAAATTTATGGTTATTTATATAATAATATGGATGAACTATATTGTAAAGAAATAACGACTACTTTTCTCAGTATTTATAAACATCAAACATTTCTGTGCGGGCTAAAAGGAGTTTTCTTCCGTGGACGCTCGGACTGTGGAATGAGCTCCCCGCCCTGGTTTTCCCAATGGAGTACAGCATGGGGTTCTTCAAAAAGGGTGTGAAGAGGTTTCTTCAGGGTCGGCAACGCGCGAGTGATACCCCTGGTGTTGCAAGCGTCCATAGGCTATGGTAACTGCTTACCATCAGGCAGGCCGTATGCTTGTTTGCCAACTCAGTGGTATAAAAAAAAAACCTAGATTGGTAGGGATATAATTTAAATACTTTCCAAAGACAATCCACCTAATGCTAAAGAAAATAGGGCCGAAATCATATAAATTCAACACCAAAGACCTTAACCTATTCCAATTGAAATCACAAATACCTGTTCAGTATTAAGAGATCCATCATAGTTATTAGTATAGATCCCTGTGAGGTCCACTTCATCGCCCGGCTTGCATCTGTCACACAGATCTGATAGTAATATGCAATCTTTACTGCGAGGTATACGACCGGCTGGTATCCTTCCGGGGGATTCTTGAATTGTCACCTTTTGGTAGTTGCGGTACACTGTTTGTTCCATATTTACCTGAGAAAAAAGGGAAAAAAGTGGGTAATGATATTTAAATAACGTTGTTAGTGAGGGTTGGTTAAAATTGAACTTTATGTTTATAAAGTTATAGTATGGATATCAATAGCATGAAAAAAGCAAAGATTATAAAGGAGTTCCTTTATAGGATCCCAAACGGGTACTTTTTGATTGATTTTCGGTTGGTTGGTAGATGGGTACTATTAAGTACCTTACTACCGAGCTATGGTTTTCTCACATTGTCTTTCTAAAGCAAATCTCAAACTTATTGTTGGATATGAAGCAACAACCTTCATGCACACATAAAAAAAGTTTTTAGATAACTGTTTAATGTCAGAAATCTATGTATCATACGAGTGACGAGTGAGCGAATCGAGCGTGTAGTTTTTTATTTATATACGACTAAGTCGGTAAAGAAGCGAACGGCCCGCCAGATGGTAAGCGGTTACCGCAGCCATATGGACGCTTGCAACACACGCAGCGTCGCTCACGCGTTACAGACCTTTCCCCCCTCCACTATGAGCTCTGGCGACCTTACTCACGCGCAGGAACACAACTTTACACAACATAAAGTTATTTGACTATGGTATTCTGTAAGGTAAGATTGTAGAGTTAAAGAAAAAACTCATTCACATTTATTATTACAACTTACCATAAATGGCCCTGAACTTTGACATTCAGGACATGATCCGGGCTTCACTTCAGAATTCTGCGACTGCACAAACGGGCCTAATATATATCCGCATCGATTACAGTCGTATTTGACAACAGACAGCTGCGGTAGCACTCCCGTCGTAGCTGTAATAACCCCGACAGTTCTAACCAATTGATTCAAATGCAGCTTTCTGAATGTACGCAGTTCTTCTATGAGAGGCAGGTCAGAGATTCGGACGTGGATTTCTGATGTGACTCGCTCGTAGCTAGGAAATATCTGTAGGACTATATCTTTTGCTACCTGTAAGAAAAATTATAGAGTATTTAGAATCATGCTTTAGCTATCTATGACTCAATGAAAGTCTAATGTAATAGTTTTAGAATTATAAAAAGGTATGTTTCGTAATGACAGTCTAATAGGCTTATCAGTGGCCATCATCACCTATGGACTTGGGCATACCCAGTTCTTGGCCTAACCGCACGGCCCAATTCAGGATTTTTTTGTACGTAATATAACACAAATTGAAATTTACTTGTAGATTATGTATTTACTTGAAAAAAAAACATGAATCTTCGGCTTCTGCTGCAGTACTTAAGTCATATACACTTAATTAAACAAGGGCTTACTTCACATTTACATTGCATTATTCCCTCAACAAATTGATAACTTTAAATAACCAGCGATCCTTGTATTGTATACAATACATTAGTAAAATAATAGCATATGGTACCTCATCAAAGATGAGCAGCATCTGGAAGGGTGCCTCGGGCAGGAAGTAGGCCAGCACCTGCTCCCTGCGCGCGAGCACATCAAACTCCACGTGGAACGAGGCCTGGTTGTGTTCGCACATGCGTCTTATTCTCTCCTTGTACACAAACTGGCCCTTGCTGTTTGTGTACGTGCGGAGGAAGTTCTTGAACCTATATAAAACGAGATAATTTTACACACAGATTTGAAATTATTTTTACTTCGAATTGAGCCTTAATATGGTGTATTCCCAACGCCCCCATTGCCGACGACCCCATTATGGGGCCGTTGGGAATTGAATAAAATAATGAAAAATTGTGCCCAACTGCCCCATTGCATGTACATAATTATTACTTTTTATTACTTTTCGTGTCTACAGCTAAACACACATCAAAATTCAGAGTCACTGGGGAAATAATATGCTATAAAAATAAAGAGATATCTGACCTGTTGGCAATCTCAGTCCTGGGCCCCAACATGGAGACCCACTCTTTAGTAGTATAGCCCTTAGTATCCTCAAGGTTTTCAATACTCTCGATGCCTTCCTCCACCTGTTCTTCAGTGCCCATGGCTGCTTTCTCCGCGGCACGACGGCGTTTAGCGCGGGGGGCATCTGCACTTTCTTCATCTGATTCATCTGTGGTGGGAAAGAGTATGTTTAGCTAGGTTTTATACTGATAATGAAAACAGAAAAGAAACATGTAGATAATAGGAGGGAAAAGATGTTTGGACCATCTTATAATGACACAACGAACTTATCAAAATCATTATGAAAGGAAAGATAGAGGGAAGGGGAAGACCAAGTAAAGGCAACAAAAGATGTTGTAGAATATAAGGCGATGTTAAATGTTGCCAATGACAGACCGGAATGGAAAAGGCTTTATGTAGAAGTCCAGCTCTAAAATAAGAAGGTTTTACTCCTTAGTTTGGCTCACTAATTGTTTTTATTTGTGTGATTTTTTTTAAACTATCAGCACTGAAAATAAAGGTCAGAAGTTCATGATAAAAGGTTGTGTCCACTTTGGGAGTATTGCATTCTGATCCACCAATTCTTACAGCTAGCTGGGCTGCTGTTTTACGAGATTCCTAAAATAGCCTTTAAGACATGTATAATGTCCAAATTGAGGCAAGGATTGTTAAAATAGAAAAACTTCTATTTTAACAGTATAGGATTTCCAGCAAAGGAAAGAAAAGAATATAGAAACTCATAAGTAAATGGAGTCTAGCATCAACTGACTCACCATACAATAAGTCCCTGTCATCTCTCCGTACCCTGCCCTCATCCCTATCTCTCCTCCGCAGTTCTTGCTCAGCCGCCACTCTGTCTTGCATTGACATAGGATCATAGTCTTCTTCATCCAGGTCTTCATTGTCATAGCGATCCAATGCTGGCATGGGACGGTAATCACTATAGTAGAGTAGAAATAACATATATTAAAAATATTGATGTACACATAGAATAGAATAGAATAGAAGACATTTATTCAGCTCATAATTAACACATAACATAAGAAAACTAAAAAAATAATTATACATCAACCGCTTAACCTATGGAGCTGAAACGGTCTCCCACTCAGCATAATGTCGCAGCACAAGGCTACGACGCTGGTTTTCCGTGGGAACCAGAATATTAACAATATAACATACTGCCAATAAAATACAATACTTAGAACATAATACATAATATTACTACATATAAGTATATATAAATAATATAAATATACTAAATAGACAAATATAACAGACAACAAACATAACACATGTAATGTGTTGCTGATTATTATAATAGTACTTAATAAGTTTCTTTCTTCCAAACCTGATATATAAGACATTAGCTTTTGGTGAATATAAGACACTATTATTTGCATATTCAATGTTATTGGTTGTAGCCATGGCATTTCTAGATCCAAGTATTCTTCTGGGTAGGCAGCAAGCAAAAAACTTCTCTATTTAAGCACTATTAAGTATATATTTCTGTGATCAACTCACGCCTCCATATTATCATTGAACAGCTCCTCTCCATCATCCTCTTCTTCCTCAGGGTTATCACCGAGGATCGCCCCTTCATCATCGAACATTTCATAGTCGCGCGCTGGTGACGTCATTCTGGATCGAGCTCCATCTCTTTCAGATGGAGTATCAGGGGCTGGTGAACTCTGTGAAGGTAATGAATACCATTTGTTTTACTAATGTATTTGGTGAGCATGATCATTTGGTGTGTGATGATACTTTACCTACGGTAGCTCGTTTTCATTGAATTTCAATATGTACCGGGAACATATCGAAGCAAACAGAGATTTTATAACTGCATTACGAGGTTTTATCTTCTTTGTGAAGTAAATGAGAGTACTTACCATCGTTAAACTCTATATTACTAACACTATTTAACGAAATAACAAATAAAACAATGTAAAATTACACAAAATAACCAAAAATCACGTCGTTAGACAACAAGCAGGTTATGATTTTTAATTGTCAAATAAACGCGCGAATTATTATGCTTTGTTATTTGAGTTAATAAATCTAATTTCAGCCTTAAGGATCACACGATAAGATATATTTTGGACTAGCAAAATAATTCAATGTTTACTCGACGGCAGCGACCTCTATAATTTAAATTTATTCATTTTCATATTAATGTATTCAATTTTAGACTGTTCGCTGAACATATAAGGTCCATTTTTACATACACATACACTCACACACCTCATACACACTTCACGATTACACATACACAAACACCCCCACACACACATATACGTGGCTATCTGGTGGCTTAGTTAAATCGTGGTTAAATTAATCTGATCCCAAGACTTGTGTCGTAGGGCCAGGTAGCCGCGCTAGAGATAAAATTTAACTACATTTAGCATGTAATGTATCGTTTATGTTATTTTTTCTTTTTATTAGTCTTTGTTATTAGTCTTTTTAAATGTTTCACTGGGAAGGTGGTCCACAAGATACAGGTTATCCTAGTTTGTGGACCAACAATGTATGTAAAATATTTTTAGAACTGCACAATAAATATTATTATTATTATTATTATTTTGCCTGAATTTGAATGAATACCATTTATTTAATTTTACTGGCAACAAAGAGTAAATAATACGTTCACGTCAACGCCAACGTTAGACAACTTATAGTGCGTTCGAATTGGAGTGATGTCGTTTTTAACAGTTTCAAAATGGGCATTTTTGTTAAGCGTTCGATTTCAACAATTTTGCAACTTTTGCCACAAACTATATTTCCCAAATCGAACGATTAGATACAAAAATGACATTTCCATGCTGATCGCCTGCTTGTCACTTGTCTCAACCTACCTTTTTCCTTCAGTTAATCATTAAACAAAGTTAATCTAACAAATTATTCTCTTGCGTGTTAGTATTTCTATATTTACAATAAAAATTAGAATTTTCGCTTCCTGTATGAATTTTCCGAAACTTATCTATCAGATTCAAAGATGTCAAAATATGATCACAAACGACCCCTGCCTCGGAGGTGGGTCAAAATTTGCAGTTCACGATGTCGGTTTTAACTGTTTCCAAGCAAAACGAACTGTGAACGAAAACAGTTCAAAACGCCAATTTCGCCCACAACTTTCCAAATCGAACGCCAGTTGTGATCGTTTTTGGCATTTTTGACTGTTATTTTTGCTACCATACCCCAATTCGAACGCACCTTTACTTTCAGCCAAAGAAAATTTTTTTATGAACGCATTTTAACCTCTATATTTTATTATTTTTTGACTGAATTTATTTATTCGCATTCAATGTCGTAATGTCATTAGAAATATTAATTTTTTTAGTCAAAAATGGCTAAATATATTGCTCAGATTATAGTCCTGGGTGCGCAAGTGGTCGGCAGAGCTTTTACTAGAGCGCTGAAACAAGAGATAGCTGCATCGCAAGAAGCAGCGAAGAGAGCTGGTGGTGGACCTGAAGGTAGCAGAAGAGCTGCAGCCAATGCATCCACAGGACTCACTTTAGAAGAAGCAATGCAAATATTAAATTTAGATAAATTAGATGCTGAGAAAGTTCAGAAAAATTACGAACATTTATTTAATGCGAACGAAAAAACCAAAGGTGGTTCCTTTTATTTACAATCCAAAATAGTCAGAGCTAAAGAGCGTTTAGATGTAGAATTCAAGCATAAAGAACAGAAACAAGCACAAAGCCCGCCTAAGGATTCATCATGAGGTAGAATATAATAGTTATGGATTAGCTATTTATTATAATCATTGTAATTCAGATGTAGATATTGCTTTAGTTAAAAACTAATGTTTTGTAAAATGTTTTATTTCATAAAAAATGGATACCACAATAGTGACTAGAATACATCAGTCTTTACATTATACAATGTTGATTATGCATAATTATAAAATAACTATAAAAAATTCCAAATGTTACTTTTAGTTCTAATGCAAAAATATAGTAAATGCTGAATAAAGATGGAAGCATCCAAAATAGTAAATCAATAAATTTTGTTAAGCAGTTCGAGACTTTTCATTTAATTGAGATTGTAAGAATTTAGAATTAATGAAATGAAATGAAAAGATCAGTAGAAATATTAGATTTTCAACATTACAATGTGTGTTACTGATGTAACGTATTTGCAAGCTTATCTCTTGGCAAATTAAATCTGCTCCAAGTATACCTCAGACTATACGGTCTTATCTTATGACCTAATTTTAACCACAACTAACAAAAAAGATATGTAAAAGAAATTACAATCTAAACACAATATGTAAAGGTTACATTTCCTTATTTATATATTTGACTATAATAATAGCAGTTACACAATGACTAGAAAAAGTTGCATCATATTTTTTTTTTCAAATGGAATGTTATACAGGAAGAATTTGATCATAGGAAGATCCAATACATATAGACAGATCTGGGTACACTATCTAATGCCGATAAATATATACTTCAAGAGTTCTAAAATGTAGTATACCAACAAATTCTAATACCATTTTGTTCCCATCCCATTACATTCATTTAAGTCTCATGCCAAAATCAACATGGCTAATACTCATTCATATAAATAGACATTCTTATTCTAAACATGGCAGTGTCTTAATACTAAATATAAGTTACAAAGAGTATAATTTAAGATGGCTTCACATCCATCAAAACAACTACTTCATACGGACTACATTCAGACATTCCCAAAGTATTACAGAGCCATCCGTAAAAACCTTTCTCAAAATCACAAACATCCTTCCACCAGTTGGCCCCACTGAATGTTAACTGAACTATACCAGCATACAGGCCAACACCAATAGTAAAGATCACAATCAAGAATGGATATGACAGAATCACAATTGGAGATAATAAGACCTTCTTGAGACAATTCAAGTCTTCAGTTACATGAGTAAAGATATTATACCAAGCCAAAGTACCCATGTAAAATGAGTACAAAGCAGATATACAAGCCACAAATGGTATACAAATAAGGCTGAAAAGAAATATATGTGGACCATTGTACAGTGAGCATTTTGATATGTCCATCTTATTGTATTCCTCCGCTACAATTGCAGCTTCAATGATTTCAAGTTCCTCCCTCGATATGTTGAGCTTTACATCAACATTTTGGCCCTTCTTCTTGCCCCTTTTAATTGTACCGGTCATAGTCAAGTACCCATCTTTAGAGTTGTCAGTCAATGAGCACTCTGGTGAGATGGAACCTTCTGACTCAATCCTCAAGGTTGTTATTTCAGTATCAGTATTATCAAATTCAATAATTCCAGAGACAATGTTCACTCGTTTTTTCCTTTTAGCACTGTTTTTGAGGCTGTCAGTAAGACCGCCCATCTCAAAACTGTTTTCTGATTGAGTCTGAGACAGACTATTGGGTGTTGCAGAGGAGCTTTCATTGTGATCCAAATTAAGCACTTTGCAACTTTTCTGTAAATCATTTTCATTGATCTCTCTCAAGTCACCTTGACTGGAGCAAGCATCTGAGGAGTTTTCATAAATTGGTGACAAGTCTATGATCTCCCGGCTGTTGTTTATGGTAGGCAGAGCTTGGTAGCCATTCTTCAGAGATTTCTGAGAATCAATGTCCAGACCTTCATTGAAGTCTTCATCATTAACATCGTTTATAATCGGGAGGTTTATTTTCATATTGGATTTTAGCCCTTCCATTGTCGAATGTATGATTCCATTAGCAACATGTTCGGAGACTGGAGACAGGCCATTTATGTATCTAACGGGTATTTCATTTTCAGCTACACCCTGCGAAAAAGTAAATAACGCTTTTAGAGACAAAAAGTTTTACCGTAGGTATAGTGACTAAATTACAAGTAATACTGGTGAGCGAGTAATTATTTTGAAGTGAAAAGAATATTTCTAGTTTTATCTTTCTTATTAGACACTTCATTAGTATCAAATAGTTGTAAATAAACATAAAAGCGGAAATACCTGGACGGTAATAATGTGATCTACATGACCGGCAACTGAGTTCTGCTTTTTCCCATTTCGCTTCTTCGGCAGTATAAATATTGGTTGTTCCACTTTCGCCATTGCGTTTCACACCTTTCGAATCACAAAAACGGAGACAAACCTGTTACAATTCGTGAATATGATTAAAAACTATTTGCACTAACAAAAACAACAAATCCGTCGTCCATTACACTTTTTTTATTTTTATTTGTTCATGATCATGACCATGGATACAAAGTCCTTCAGTCGCATAAATTTTATTTATAAGGTGCGTTCGAATTGGGGTATGGTAGCAAAAAAAAAAAAAAAAATATCGGCAGAAATCGCGCAAATTCGCGCGGTTTGCTTGCGGAGCCGCCGCCTGTACACCAGAGCCCGAAGGCGAAGGCGAACTCCTGCCGAGGATACAGCCAGTCTCTATAGGGCATATCGAGCGGCTACAGTAGCGATGCAGATCGCCATCTCAGACGCCAAAAAACGGTGCTGGGATGAGCTCCTGGAGGGACTCAACGAGGATCCGTGGGGGCGCCCATACAAAATGGTCCTGGGTAAACTCAGGCCATGGGTGCCCCCGCTGACGGAAACCCTAGATCCGGGCCTGCTGGGTCGAGTGGTGAATACTCTCTTCCCGGTGGGCCGGTCAGGTCCCTCAGTCCACCCCCTAACGTCGTGGGAGTGGCATGACGAGATGGGGGTGACAGTACAGGAGCTAGATCGAGCTGTTGGCCGCTTGAAAGCCCGAAACACCGCACCAGGACCCGATGGTGTACCGGGTCGGGTGTGGGTGTTGAGTCTGGCTGCCCTGGGGGACAGGCTGAGGCAGTTGTTCAACAGCTGCCTCCGTTATGCCAGGTTCCCTACGGCTTGGAAGGAGGCAAGTTTGGTCCTCTTGAAGAAGGAAGGCAGACCCGCAGATTCTCCCTCGGCGTACCGTCCCATATGCCTGTTGGACGAGGCTGGCAAATTGTTCGAACGAATAGTTGCCCCTCGTCTCAACGGGCATCTGTCGCGCGTCGGTCCCGATCTGGCTGATAGTCAGTTCGGCTTCCGGCAGGGGCGCTCGACTGTAGATGCAGTCTTGCGCGTCCGTTTCCTGTCGGAGCAGGCTGTGTCTCGGGGTGGAGTGGCGTTGGCGATAAGTCTTGATATCGTCAACGCCTTTAACTCTCTGCCCTGGGACGCAATCAGGGGGGCACTAGTACATCATCAGGTGCCCTCCTACCTGCAAGGCGTGGTCGGTGACTACTTGCGCGACAGGTACATCCTGTACATGGACCAAGATGGTACCAGAATCCGGAGGGAGATTACATGTGGGGTTCCACAGGGGTCTGTGTTGGGCCCGTTGCTGTGGAACCTTGCATATGATGCGGTTCTGCGTGTCGACCTCCCCACTGGCATAAATGTCGTTTGCTATGCAGATGACACGTTGGTGGTTGCCAGTGGGGATACATTCGAGAGGACCAAGGAGCTCGCCGAGCTTGGGTTAGAAGTCGTCGTCGCCAAAATCCGCGAGTTGGGTCTGGAGATAGCGCCTCACAAGACCGAGGCGCTATGGTTCCACAAACTGCCTAGGAGCAGGGAACCACCTGACTCGCGCGTCCAAGTAGGTGGGTCGGAAGTCAGGGTGGGGCGGTACATGAAGTACCTGGGCCTCACCTTAGACAGTCGCTGGGGCTTCGAAGAGCATTTTGATCGCCTCGTCCCCCGGATTGAGAGGGTAGCGGGTGCCATGCACCGACTGCTGCCCAATCTCGGGGGACCGAGGGAGGAAGTACGCCGCCTCTATGCGGGGGTCATACGATCCGTAGCCCTGTACGGGGCGCCCGTTTGGGCGAAGAGGCTTGCCATCCGACGCTGTAGGACGAAAATCTACAGCGTCCAGCGAAGGATGGCGATACGGATCGTACGAGGATACCGCACAGTATCCTTTGAGGCGGCGACAATTCTGGCTCGCTTTCCGCCACTTGATATTCTGGCGGACATGGATGCGAGGGTCTATGACCGGATTCGCATCGTCCGTCAGAGCGGTGGAGGCGACCCAGAAGAGGCGATCAAACGGCAGGAACTAATTATCGCGTTCGCGACGTGGCGCGCGAGGCTCCGGGAGGAGCGTTATGCGCGCAAGCGCGTCGTCGGAGCAGTCCTGCCGGTCTTTGAGGCCTGGATGCAGCGACAAGGTGGACGACTCACCTACAGACTCACACAGATACTCACCGGGCACGGGTGCTTCGGTGATTATCTGTGTAAGATCGGACGTGAGGCGACGGCGGCCTGCTTCCACTGCGGTGGGAGCGGCCAGGATTCCGCATCGCACACGCTCGCAGTGTGCCCTGCGTGGGAACCCGAGCGGCGGATCCTGGTCGGCTTGATCGGGCGGAATCTCTCCCTGCCAGCAGTCGTGTCGGCGATGCTGAGCGGGGATACAGCGTGGAGGGCCGTAGCCTCCTTCTGTGAGACCGTAATGGTCCAGAAGGAGGCTGCTGAGCGGGATCGGGAGAGGGCCGATCCCGCTCGCAGACGACGCCGCCGAGGCGCAGACGTTCCTCGTGGCGGCCCTCCTGCCCTGTAGCTGGGGCTTAGAATAACAGCTACGGTGTTCCCCTGCCTGTCGTAAAAGGCGACTAAACGGGGCCTTTGGGGTCGTGGGCAATCAGAGCGGGGGCTCTGTGCGCCCAGAAGTGACCCCAAGGAGGACGATGAGTCGATGTGGTCAGACTCATCGTGCGATAGCACAGCGAGGGTGCTGGGGGGAGGTATCACACTTCCCCCGGGACGAGCTATCTTAGCGCCGCGCGTGGAGGGGCGAGCAGGTACGCGTTCAACACGAGAGCCCGCCCCCCTCTACAGCGCAGATGGCGACCACCGTGGGGTTTTAGCCGGTACAAGTCCGGCATAACCTGGCCGCTACCCCCGGGGCGGACGGGTATCCTATGAGGATTTCCCCACGAAAAAAAAAAAAATAAAAAAAATAATAAAATGGTAGCAAAAATAACAGTCAAAAATGCCAAAAACTATCACATCTGGCGTTCGATTTGGAAAGTTGTGGGCGAAATTGGCGATTTGAACTGTTTTCGTTCACCGTTCGTTTTACTTGGAAACAGTTAAAAACGACATCGTGAACTGCAAAATTTGACCCACATTTTGAGAGAGGTAGAGCATAGCGTTTACCAACCTCCGAGGCAGGGTCGTTTGTGATCATATTTTGACATCTTTGTATCTGACAGATAAGTTTTGGAAAAGTCAAACGGGAAGCGAAAAAATTGAAATAAGACAAGGCTGTATGGCGTAGATGTTTGCCTGTCTTTGGGCATATAAGACAAACAACAACAACAATGGCTAAAGCTAGCAGACGTAAGGTGCGTTCGAATTGGGGTATGGTAGCAAAAATAACAGTCAAAAATGCCAAAAACGATCACAACTGGCGTTCGATTTGGAAAGTTGTGGGCGAAATTGGCGTTTTGAACTGTTTTCGTTCACCGTTCGTTTAGCTTGGAAACAGTTAAAAACGACATCGTGAACTGCAAATTTTGACCCACCTCCGAGGCAGGGTCGTTTGTGATCATATTTTGACATCTTTGAATCTGACAGATAAGTTTCGGAAAATTCATATAGTGGTCTGTGGCTAGCAGTTGGCGACTTGTTGGCGACACTGACAAATGGAATGGTTGTTGTTTGACAGTTACTAAACTTAATAGGAATTATAGGTTATAATTAAAATTATTCAAAATATTATATAAATAACGCACTTTTCTGGCCCCCAAAACATAAAACATTGAAAATGTTTAAGGTATTGTATACCTGTGTATATAAAACATTTTTAATTTGAATTAAAATATTGTAAACATAACCTCTTATCATAACTTTTCAGGGAATGGTTAGTTTGGTGACTGGTGGAGCCTCAGGATTAGGAAAGGCGACATCGGAAAGGCTAATAAAGAATGGTGGGAAGGTGGTTATACTGGATATTCAAGGAACTAGGGCTAAAGAGGTGGCAAAGCAACTAGGTGAAAATGCCGTGGTGTCGGCGGGCTGTGTAAGTGTTTTTAGAGGTATAATGACTTATATACAAAGATTACTTTTATGCTCCTGTTAGTTACATACATAAATAAAATATCAAGCCCCCTTCTTATCTGAGATTAAAATAGATATCCTGGACTTCAATTTGTTGTCCAGTTGGAATTTGAAGAATATCTGAGGAAAGATAATCAAATAAATCACTATATTTCAGTTATTAGTAGGTAAATGATGTTTCATTTCTTTTGAATACAAAAAAGCCTTGCCTTCCTGGGCTTCTTACCGAAATCTTCTCAATTTAGGAGTATTCCTAATCAGTGGTAGAGTCAATTGTAACATCAATGCCTTTTTAGGGCCTGTACTGAATACATAAGTAATTGTTTTTATTTTGAAAGTTTTCTCTAATAATACATATTTTTTTAAATACAAGAATATCTCAACATGAAATTGTACTTACCAATATTTTCATGGTATTTTTCTCTCAAGTCTGCTAATTTATACAAACAAATACTTATATTTTTTTAGATAACTTCAGAAAATGATGTAACAGAGGCACTTGAACTGGCAAAAGAAAAGTTTGGACGTCTGGACACATTAGTCAACTGTGCGGGACAATCACACACATACCAAGTTTATAATTTTAATAAAGACAAACCGTGTGATTTGGAAGGTTTTCTTAAATGTATAAATGTAAGTCTGGTAAAAGATTAAATTGGTGATAGTTGTAGTGATAGCCATTTTGATGATGAGAAGATGAGATTGAGCTTTTGGTGATGGAAAACATTGGGAGGAATCCTGGAGCGTAGCTTTATTTGCTCAAAGAGCAGCTCGACTGGGGAAGTAACTAGACCTCACGGAATAGCACAATCGAAGAACTTTACATTGTGTACCAGTGTGTGAGTAAGATCGTAAGTGCTCATAGGGAGAGGGAAAGGATTGGTAATGCGTGAGTGATGCCCTGTGTGTCGCAAGCATCCATTTGGCTATGGTAACCGCTTACAGGCGGGCTGTCATCTTATTACCAACTTAGTAGTATAAGTAAACTATAGTTTGGGAGTAATTAGAAGTATCCGCTAGCTAACTACCACCCTCAGGTGGAAAGCCTTATACCTAACACGTATTGGTGTATGCCGGTAGCTACATTTGAGGTACGACCGTCATGTACCACATTCATAGTAACACCACCTGTGCTTATCAATGGATAATTCAAGAATTGTTATATTCATGATGTCCAGATGTGTACAGTCAACAAAACTAGTCTATGAGTTTTTTTTAATTAGAACAAATTTTATTTAAATACTAAACATCGTATAGGTACTAGCATGACGTGAGTAAAACGTAGCAAGTGTTAAAGGTGTTCCTGCTACCGATTTGTATGTTTGGCACCATTCGATTTTCAAATTCCCATACAAATTTCGAGTTAACACACTTGATACAATATTCATTCTGCTTGCGATAGATGGTAGTTAAGACTAGTTAGGCTTCTGCTCAATCTGTACACTAAACTATATATTCTAGCTTATGGTGGATTCCAGCTGCTGTACTTGAGAGCTAGTCCTCCTAGGTTTTGAGTGTGTATTACCTTGGTGCCATTCACCATGGTATTTGATGAACGTGATCAAGCAAGGAGCCATTTAGAAAAATATCTTCTTTATCTTCAGGTAAACACAATAGGCACATTCAACGTAATCCGACTTGCCGCTGGAGTGATAGGCAAAAATGAGCCTAATGCCAATGGCGAGAGAGGCGTTATTGTCAACACGGCGTCAACAATAGCTTACGACGGGGATATAGGACAGGCGGCGTACGCGGCGTCTACTGCAGCTATTATTGGGATGACGCTGCCAATTGCTAGGGATTTGGCATCAAGAGGGATAAGGGTTGTGACTATTGCACCAGGTAAGATCTTGATACTTATTAGTTGCTATATTAAGACTCGAAATGTGATTGGTTGAAATCCTGCAGTGAGCGTAAGCTTTGAGTGAAAGACTACCGTGAAGAAACCATAGCACGGTGGTAGGATACTTTGTAGTAGGTACACATCTGGCTGGCTACCACCCTCCAGTTAAAAGTCTGTCGCCAAGCACCAATCGGTGTATTCCGACAGCTGCACTTGAGAGCCAGTTCTTTCTAGGCTTTGTGTGCTTACCAACTTCGGCTATATCATCACTTACCATGGTGAGATTGTGGTCAAACACAACCTATCAAAAAATTATTTAAAAGAAAGAAAGAAAAATATTTTATGTCCACCAAAACACAACGCACAAAATACAAATGGGTACATAAAAAGGAATACAATAATAAAAAAAACGTGTGGCACTCGGAGACTGCCGCGGTAAAGCTATTGCATCAATGCCATCTAGAGGCGGGTTGCTGAACTAAAGAGACAAGCGTGATATTTCAAAAAGTCATTAAAAGTTCTGCTATTCATCGATAGATGGCAAAACTAAAAAGTATCACCGCTGTGCCGGTCGGAGTGGGGGGTGTTAGGTTATTTTCGTTACGGAATTTCTGGATTCGGTCTCCACGCTCAAGGCCCGCGATAGAAGCTGTGCAATAGCTTAATAATAAGAAATACAAACTACAGCAACAAAAATAATCTGTGCGTCGCGGAGTAGAAATAAGGCCCCGATTCAGTAGAAAGTTGTGGGAGTCATCCACAACACTGATATTCTGCCGGCACCTTGTGATTTAGACTATTTTTTTCAGGCGTCTTCGATACCCCCCTAGTAACGTACTTACCAGAGAAAATGATAGATTTCATAAAGCGTATGACGCCCTTCCCGTCCCGGCTCGGGCGGCCGGAGGAGTTCGCGCACCTCGTCACCAGTATAGTAGAGAACCCCATGTTGAACGGCGAGGTCATACGGTTAGATGGGGCGCAACGATGGTTCCCACTGTAGATTTAATTTAGTTATAATTTTTGTTAAGACTGTTAAATAAATGTGTAGATCATAGGTTTTTGAGTATTTTATTTTATCACTGTTGGCCTTACCCTATTTAACCTTAGTCTTACCTATGTCACTCTCTATGCAAATTACGCCGATCCGTTGCTTCGTTGCTGCGTGAAATAAGGACATGGGACAAACGAACAAATACACTTGGTGATAATAATAATAACACAGTCTTACCGTACGTTTTAAATTCAAACTAAACTTTTAATTCTTTTTCATGTATGTTCCTAAAAAGTAAAAAGTTATTTTAATACCCAATTCAATATTCCATGTCGTGACAACATAATGTACACATAACCGCAGTTATATTAATCTGTGACATGACATCCAAATTGTACGTCTAACTCATTCCATTTCGACATAGACTTATGACATGGACAGATAGACGAGGCACGAAACCCCAAAACTAACAACGGCTTCGAACCCGCACTATGATCTTAAAAAGAACAACCACTTCACAAAGTACTCTCCTACTTAAGGTATGGTAACCTATAACCGGCATGCGGCAGATTTCCCGATAACCTTTATATATACGTTTAACCACTCTTTGTTGCATAACGGTTATGAATATCAAAGCATACAGCTATTATCTAGCTTCAAGTCTATTAACAAGGTAACATTAATTGCTCTCAGACTTCTAATTAATGTTTCATTTTGATACCGCAATAATACAGCGGCGGTATTACAGTTATAATACAATGCAATCATCGTGTTTCAACTATGTTTATTAATGGGTGCCATGAAAGATGGTGCGGTGCAGCTATGATGTTATAATCATATTTCATTTTCAAATTGTGGCATAAACTAGCATTTATTGACACATTGTGAGAAAATCCTAGAGTAGGTAATATGCGTAAGCCACCAAGTTGAAAGAAAGAATTTCAAGTTTAATTCAAACCTATTAGATAAGGTGATGTTGATAGTACGATGGATTTATATAGTACACTTAAATTTCGCCTATAATGTGAAGACCGTACCATCTTTTAGTTCAAAACCAGTTCATAAAGAGTACGAAAAAATACACACGCATAATTACTAGTATAATTTATGTATATCAGAACTATCTCGCACGCACATCTATGTATAATTTGGTCCTTCGAGCCGGATGTCATAAGTCATTACTACAAAAAAAACGAGAACCCATACAAAACGAGGCGCTCGGACAATACTGGCGAAGAGCAATAACTTAATAAATTATTGCGTTATTTATTTCAATTGGCTGGTTTGTTTTCTGGTGGGCACTTGGCCAGTTGTTTATCATCGTATTTATTGCTTTATCCACTTGCAAGGTGACAGTTGGCGTCGCACGATGCGCACGCGCCGCGGGGCGCCTTCTGGTCAGGAATTCATGTGTTACGCTAACAGATTTGGTATGCTACCCAATTTACCAGTGTTTCTAGATTGGGAAGCAGGCAAGTAGAACAGTTTCCTGTTCCCATTTGGCAAGATCCAAGATTGGATGCAAAATTGGTACAAGAGATTAATGAACTCCATTTGCTCGCGTCTGTACCTCCCTTAGGTATACCTGATAAAGTATTTTCAAAGAATTTCGACTTAAATCGTTCATAAAAAAGATTAAATTGGTTGGTGGTGGACTACTAGGATAGGATTAAAAAAAACTAATTGGTGTTGAGCTGTTACCAAGGATTTTAATGTACTTACTGGAAGGTGTTAGCCTTAGATGACTTCTACACCCTTACGCGGACAAAATGGCACCAAAGAGCTTCGTCCATGCTGCTTACCTACTCGTTGTATTTACTAATCTTTGAAATCACCTTCGTAGGTAGGTACTAATTACTAAAAACGTTGCAGTATGCAGATTACATGATCGAGCTATAGCTGCTATGGCGCGTTTCGGTTATAATTCATAGTTTTATGGTTATTTTATGGTTACGCTACGTGGTGCGCAGCCGTGGTGCGGACCGCGCCTCACTCGTGGGAATTGATTTATTAATTAAACCATTATTTATTGCTGGTTAGTCAGATTTCTTTATTTGGATTTAAAGCTAATTAACAATTTTGCATATTGAAGTTTTGGAAAATAATGGCTTTTATTTAGGACGCCGCGGACGATCGTATCGTAGGTTCAAACTAGGATCGAATTCTACAATATGCTTGAGTTCAAAATATCCTTACCACAATGGTCCCTTCAGAGCTTGACTGTCATGAATTCGTCGCCAGTAGGTATACTTTTAGGTGTGTTCCGTCCAGCATTCACTCCTTTCTTACTCATATCATCTTTCACACAATCCACTTTCATATTCATAACTCTTTTAGTCACGTGGCTTAAATTCCTCCTTATAAAATATCCATACCAAGTTAAACGGTTCCCTCTCAACTTTTCAGTTACTGGCGCTACTTTCAAGCTTCTCCCCTTGTGCCTTATGTACTAATTCCTTATCTTATCCGTTCTTGGCACTCCACGCATCCATCTCATCCTCAGCTCAGCTGCATATAATCGTCTCTCATCCGTCTTGTTCACTGCCCAAAATTCCGAACCATACATTAAGACAGGGCTTTTACGGACTTATAGATTTTCCCCTTTAGCTTTAGCGTATCCCAATTTGAGAAACCTTGCCTCAGAAGAACACTTGGAATATATGCCACGGGAACTTATCCGATCGAAGCAAAGTTGTTGGTCTTATCGTGTCACTACGCCCTTATTGAGTAGCTGTGAGTAGGGTTGTCAACAACAAATGTATAACATTGAAATATATGTCTTTTATTACAAACTTTAAGAGTACTAATATCTAAGTGGGCTAAGTCTATTAATAGATACTTAGCGGATTTTAGATTTATATACAGATATTTTCAAAATTCAAAATATTCATCACACAGCCTAATAAATATTTGATGTGACTTTCATCTGTGAAAGGATACTGTTTCAGATAATAGAAGATTTCAGATAGAGCGAATTTTGAAAGCATTATGATTTTCAAACAGTTATTTATTATCACATTTGTACAACCCTAGCTCCTTGTATGCGGTGCGTGCACGCACCCGCATATCTGCGGTTATGCGGTGATCAGTCATTTTCGCGTCGCCGAGCGCATGGCGCAGTGCGGCGCGCCGCAACAATGTTCCAGATTGACCTACCAAAAACAGCTTTTATAGAACATTTATAGCACCAGCGGATTCTGTAGAGATGACTGTATCACTACATAGTCACTCGTCGTGGTAATACGTGGTAGAAGATAGCTGTGAAAATGTAATAAAGAGACATATCAAACAAAACGCGACATAAGTGTTAGCGATTTGTATGATAAATAAATACGAGTATAAACAATAGTAGGTATGTATATAAAATAGAAGTACCTAATGCTTAAGCTAATAAGATAGTACATCCTGGCACCATGAACCTTAGACCCAACATTTTTACAACCTTCAGTACGTAAAGAATAGAATCATTAATTTAACACGTTAAGTGGTCTGTGTTAGAAAATACTTTGTAAAGAAATCTGTGAATAAATTCAATTTAATTACCTATTATACTATTGCATTCTCTGACCTTAGAGTAATACCTTAGTAAGTAATAGCGTAATTAGCCATCCGTACGAGGGACATGGTATTTGAACTCGCACCTTTTTGTAACACTGAGTTGCGTATACGCATTTGTTGCTGCCTCTAGCCGTATATTTAGCGAATCCGGGGGCTATAGCCACTGTTTTTCATACAAAGACGAATAGAGAGAGTCTTGTACCATAACTTTGACCGTAATTTCATCTAGGAAAGTGATGAGAGGATATTGTGTACCTGATCACCGTGGTACGATTGCATCGTATTTCAAACGATGATAACTGTGTGGTAGTGAAGTTGAATGCAGTGAAGGAAATCATCGTGAGGAACCAGAGTGCAATGTTAGGGTACTTTGTATCCGCCTGCCGAGCTACCCCACTACCCTCTCAATATTTATCACTGAGCACCTATGTAAACCTGTACGCCAAATCATTACTCATCATGGTGAGTTTGTTTTTAGTAAAAAAAACCGTGTGTTCATTCACCGAAAGTCTATATTCGATGCACAGGACAGAACAGTAGGTTCGATGTCTGATGTTACTGAGCTATCGACTTGAAGCACCGCATGCGCACCTAAAGAAACTTTTATTCGGTTTTAGGTGTCAAGTATCAGCTTTACATTGTACAACTATAAATATTACAACTTTTTAGTTATAAATTAAACTGCCTTACAAGTTCGGCCTGCGTACAAAAGAATTATCTTCATATCTATCAAGGGGACACGTCAAAACCGAAATGCATTCCTGAGGAACCCCATACAGAGCAGCAAAGATAACTCATCGGCCGACAAGGTCGTTAAGTCAAGGGGTTAAAGTTTATTTTAATTTAATTTAATGGTATTCTTATATATGTTGGTACTTCGAGTGGTCATCAATCATGTGTGATGCGAGTTATCCTTTTATGGTCTTTTGTTGTGGGAGGTTTGAGTTGGATGGTGTTCATTGCTGGTTTAGTAAGTAATTAGTATAGGTAGCTAGAGAAATAAGGAGTTTTAAAGCATGTATCTACTATAATTTTGAGCAGTGGCTTTCCTTTGCCTTTCGGTTTTTTTATACAATGAAGTCGGTAAACAAGGATACGATCCGCATGATGGTAAGCGGTTACCGTAGTCATATGGACGCTTGCAACACATGGGGCATCACTCACGCGTTACCGACCCTTCTCCCCTCCCCAATGAGCTCTGGCGACTTTACTCACGCGCAGGAACACAACATAAAGTTATTTAGCTGCGGTATTCTGTAGGTTGTCCGGAGTCACTGCTGGTGCCAGCTGAATGATATAAAACAGCACATGCTGAGCTGGTAACCTTTTGAGAGCACACCCACCGTTAGACGATGTGAGAAACATATTGTTTTATTATTATTATTTTTTATATTTTGTCTGTTTTATGTTATTTTACTTAGTTTTAAATCTTCGTGTATGTTTCTTGCCCTTTTGTTTTATTTTTATTTGTTTCTTACTTACAGGTTGGAGGTAAGTATTTCCCCTGTCGAGTTGCACAATAAGTTCAATCTCTCTTAAAAAAAAACATGACATTCTTCGATACTCACCGATTGCAATTTTGTACCTTTAAAATATCTATGTATAAACCCAGTAATGGTAAAGTTATGGTAGAAATTGTCGACACGTCGTTTTCGAGTACGTCGCTCGTGATGTGGGGCTGCCACACACGGCGTTGTTTCTAAGAGACTAATTTGCTCCTTCCCTACTAATTGTCAATGTAACAATTACATGCTTTTAAACGAAATCATTCTGTTGTCTCCTTAAGGTTAATTACATATGTTTTTAAACAACACGCATTTTTTAAGATTGTTGGTTTAATTACATGAGATTTTAAGGAATTTTCTTATTAAAAGTTCTAAGAAACATTTTTAATTGCTGAACATTAAAAGTGGCTGTAAAGTAATTTCTTGGATGTAGTATGTATTTAATTGTAGGACACAAATATTTATATTCAAGAAGTGTATATATTACTGCATTTTAATGTTTACATAGTTGTCTTATCTATTTTAGTGGTAATTGATTATTCAGTCCCTTATACCTTAAATGTTGATTTAGATTATGATTATATTCCATAGTATACAAGAAATAAAACTAAAAAAATACGGCCAACCACGGGTTGGAATTGCGCACCGAGGAGTGTTCCGTACAAACTTGTAGGTATGTAAATAGTTCGTTCTTCACGGGGATCGAAGATTTTGTCCCCTTTTTTCCGATTATGTTATTTTTTTGTGATATAAGTACAAAACGATGAAAGTCAACGCAAAAAAAGATATATTTTAGAAGTTTGATTTTTTCACTGCTCCAAGGGATTGCAGACCTGAGTATTTGATATTATTTTCAGCTTGATACCTCCACGCATGAGAGAAAGGGTCTTGACAGACGTCTGTCCGTCAGCAGACGGAAAACAAAGTGATCCTATAACGGTTCCGTTTTTTTTTCTTTGAGGAACCATAATCAAAGTTTAAGTCAAGTCTAGTAAAACCCGTGTTTTAACTATATCTCCCTCTTTCTAGCGTCATAAAACAAAAAGAGCTGGGCCTAACTTGAATCTGGGTTTAACAAAACTTCATTTAAACCTTCGTTTGTAATAATGGGGTAAATCTTCATTAGTTACTTGATGGCAAAGTCAAATAAGAATAAGTACAGGGCATGAAACTAATATGAACTAATGGTTGAACATTATACGCCGTAAAGTTGAGTTAATTGCCTTTAAAACATGAGTAAATATGACACAGAGACGTTTTACAACACAAAGGACTAGCCACATTAGTAGTTACATATATGATGGTAGGTATATCTAACGAATTAGGTAGGTATACTCTATCATTCAGATTCAGCATATAAATTCAGAATGTGTAGATTACTCTTTCTATTCGAAATTATTGAAAACTGTTTTTCAAAGTACACTAAGAAGTAATCAAATCCTGATCTGATGACAATGAGACCAAACGGGAATAAATAATTTCCAAATCTATTAATAAATGACGGAGTTATGAGGTAACAAACATAAAAATAAATACAACCGAATTTAGAAACTCCTTTTTTTGAAGTCGGTTAAAAAGACGGGGCTTACTGTGAATAAATCGTTATGTAATAAATGCGAAAGTGTTTTTTCTTGGTTGGGACCTCTTGGCCCATCATTGGTTGAACCAAGCTTGATAAAAGGCACGCAGGCAGATCATTATATAGGGTAATTTTATTTCGGGAAAGCATTAAAACAAACATATATAAAGTATGATATGATTATTATTTAATTTCGTTTATTTCTCTGTATTATCGTTTCTTATTTGTATGTATATCTCAAACGAACGACCCGAAGAGACTTTGTGAAGATAAATTCAGATTTGTTTGTAAAAATAAAGCGCTCTATAAGCGACAAATATGAGACAGCAATGTTATTTAATGAAACAATGCTAACTATTCAGCTCGGTTCTATATAAATAACTCGGCTCAGTGGGTCATTGCATGGCGCCTTATTCTTGTATTAAAATAGACAGTTGCCAGCGACACACAGTGACTTTTGTGTTATCTGTTGAAATATTTATCATGCATAAGAATTCACAAGTGATCAGTAGCTGAATCTGGTCAAGCCACAAAACTGGCTTTCAAGTGCAACTGTCGGAAAATTACCCCCACTGTGGGTTTCCCAAGGGAGTATGGGATTCTTCAAGAAGGGTGTGAAGAGATTTGCGTTGTTGGTGTTGCAAGAGTCTGTCGGCTGCGGTAACAGCTTTTCATCACGTGGGTTGTATGCTCGTTTGCTAGTTTACTATAAAAATAAATGCGGTAACTGTGGTATGTGATGCACCTTGAGGATAGCAGCTAGGAAGGGAAGTTTTTTTTAAATTACAAAGTCGGTGAACAAGCATACGGCCCGTCTGATGGTAAGCGGTTCCCGCAGCCATATGGACGCTTGCAACACACGAAGCATCGCTCACGTGTTGTGGATCTTTCCCCCCTCCCCTATGAGCTCTGGCGACCTTACTCACGCGCAGGAACACAACATAAAGTTATTTGTCTGCGGTATTTTGTAAGGTGGAGGTACTTCCCCAGTCGAGCTGCTCTTTGAGTGAATAAATGCTACGCTCTACCTCTCTTTCAATGTATTATGAAACTAGCTGTCTCACGCGGTTTTACCCGTGTTTCCGTGGAAGCCTAACTCGGGGATAATGTAGCTTCCTCGTGAAAGAATTTTTCGAATCCGAATGGTAGTTCCTGACAATAGCCCGTTTAAACAAACAAAAAAACTCTTCCGCATTATTATATTACTAGCTGTCTCTCGCGGTTTCACCCGCGTTCCCTTGGTAGCCTATATATAATGCTCGGGGATAATGTAGCTTCCTATTAGTGAAAGAATTTTTCGAATCCGACTGGTAGTTTCTGAGAATAGCCCCCGTTTAAACAAACAAAAAAACCCTTCCGCTTTATTATAGTAAAATAATATAGTAAAGATATAGTATAATATTAAATTGAGGAAGGTATGAATAATTAAATTAATCTCTTTATAATGTAAGTGCTATGTGGCAGTGTGTATCAAGTGTTGCATTGTTATACGTCGGACCGGTCGAGGGTTATGCAACTAAACAATTGCATAAGACAAAAGCTCGGCGAGCTGGCATTTTTACTGGTTATTGTTAGAGCTTAGGGCTTACAGGAACGAAAGTAAAAGCATTCGTTGGCTCAAGTACTTGTATCTAGTAAAATTATTTTTGCAACAAGCTTTCATTTTGCTTTCTTCCAGATTTTTGTGAGGTATTTCGTTGGAAATTCCAAAGGATGATTAAAAAACTAAGTTAATAGTTGCTTTATTCTTTGGAAAGTCTCATGCTTTAGTATTGGACGTATCTGAAGTGTTATTGCTGATTGACTTAGTATCTAATACTAAGACTAAGACTTATGATACTGTGATTACATAATAAATGTATTTTTCAGTTCTGTTTTTTATATTGAATAAATTATTATTATTTTCTACCAACTGATTTTCTATCAAGCTATACATTTCCAATATAAGATGACCTCTCTTTGTACGGAAATCCTATATAATGCGACACGAGTCTTCACATGCAGTTTGTACCTTGTTGTTTATTTTAATGTGTTTTGCTAAACTATAGAAATGGTAGAACAAAAGTTGGTAATTTTTTTAGCTTCGCCTGTTATGGAATCTTTAAATGTAATTTATTATGGAATCTTATATCTAGTATATCTTATATCTAATATTATTTATGGAATCTTCAAGAATGGTGTGAACGGGTTTCTTCAGGGTCGGCAAAGCGCGAGTGATACCCCTGGTGTTGCAAGGGTCCATAGGCTACGGTAACCGCTTACCATCAGGCGGGCCGTATGCTTGTTTGCCACCTTAATGGTATAAAAAAAAAACATCGACTTCAAAACGTCAGAAACTGCACAAATATGTGTTAACAACACGCGCCATATAAAAGACATCAACGCGTGTGATGCTCAACATGTACATTAATTTATTTAAATTAGGTATTTGTATGTTTTAATGTGCATATATATCGCTATTATATTTCAAAATTTTATTATAAAGTCGTTAAAAATATATTATATATAGGCATTTATGACTCTTAAAGTTTTGAAAATGTCGACTCACTTTATAACCATTTCAATTATAGTTAACAATTATTATGTACACTAAATAAATTATAGTGAACATATTTTATTGTTCAAGCTACATTTCAATAAATATGTTTTATTACTATGTATTATTATTATGAATAAAAATCTGAACGTAGGTTGCATTATTTTAATAAATGTTTAGAAAAAAAAAAACAACGATGCTTTAATTTTGACCTTATACAGATTTATATTAGTATATTCAAAGTCAAAGTCAAAGCCATTTATTCAATTTAAGCCCCAGAAGGGCACTCAACCAACACCACCAGTTCGGAACTCGGCCTTCAACTGAGAAGAATCCGGCAAGAAACTCAGCAAGGTTACATTTTTTAAATATTTTTTGGACAATCTGACTATGTTCGATTTTTTTCCAAATAATTAACAATAAAAAAGAATACATATACCTAAGCATATTAAAAAACTAACTAAATAAAACAATAATAATATACAATTCATAATTATGAATGATTTTGTAGTTTGAGTCATCCAGTCAGTACACATTTTTTTTTGTATACTGACTGTACACAAAAATCCCGTATTTCATGCTTCCTGCAACATATGGAGCAGATAACAAAGTAAGGAGAATGTTTTAATTAGCCCGCGATTGGGCGGAGTACCGCATGACGTCACGTCCCAACATTGTCTCTTGTCAATTTAATGAACAAAATTGAAGGCGAAGTACCGTAGTTTTAATCAGGTTGATTCTTCTTTGAGATAATTATTAGCCTTTCGGGTAATCTATACGTATACAAATAAATAAAATTGGAGTGTGTTTGTGTTTTGAAAATAAGTTTATAATGGTTATTTAACCAAAAACAGTTTTTTTTTCTTTATTTGGTTCCTTTTTTGTCCAGGCTATATTCCGATTGAATCAATTTTAACGGGACTTCATTGGCACGCACTTTTTAGGATAGCGATACAAAAAGAACTTTATTTACTAACAAAAAAGTATAAATTTCAATGAGAGCATTAGGGTTCGTCCCGCAGCGTAGTTCGTGGCGCCGCGCTACGCAGCGCGACGCGACTTTGTAAAACAATACGCCTATTCAAGCTTCGTCGCGTCTCGTCTCCGTGTAAACTAACCCTAAGGGTGTCGTCTGAGACTAACATCTTTTAGGTCAATTTTTTTACCAAAACCAGAAATAAGCCTTCTAATTTCAAATTAACAACCTAATACTGGCCAATAAAAAGTCGTCTAAAAAAGTTACAAATTAAAGTGTGCACCCAATTACAAGGTCTTAGAGTCGCAATTGCCGATGCCCTATCAAACAAAATAAAACCAAACAATGGGGCTATTTATATTCATAGCCTATAAAATAATCAGTGACATGAACCCGTTCGACTCGCAGCGGAAGGTTGTACCCATTATTACTGACTCTATAAATCCCTCACTACTCACTTGTATGCAGATCGATTTACTTCCTCGTAGCGCTTCTTTGTTGAAGTATGGAGGATAGATCTGTGTTTTCTAGTTTAACGGAAAGGGTATGGGATGAAGATTACATCTGGTATTTATAGGTTCGCTCGTGGTGTAGCATGATTAGCCGTTCTTAATCGATCGGCAAAGTTCAGCTACGTCTGTCGTGGTCGGTACCTGGATGGGTGACCGCCTAGTGGTATTTCAAATCGAGCGTTTTCCGTGCTTAGGAAGGCACGTAAAGCCGTTGGTCCCGGTTATCACTTAATTGTGATAGTCGTTAAGCTAGTTGGGTGCCTAGGCGGCTTGAAAAAGTCCAACAGTAGGTTTGACGACTAGCCTACCTTCACCAATCCGCAGTGGGCAAGCGTGGTGGAGTATCGCCCAGTCCCTTTCACCCTGATTTGTGAAAGGAGGTCTGTGCTCAGCAGTGGGATATTATAGGCTGATGATAATGATGATGATCTATAGACTCGTCGAAAACTTTCAGTCTTAAATAAATATCTCAAAGAATACATCTCCTAACTAATTTTTGGTTCCATAAGTTTATTGAATTCAAATCGTAACCAACCAAGACAAAAATTTATACTTGATAAGTATTTATTTTCTACATTGTACACATTTCTTTCTTTACTTTCATGCATCCTTAATTGGTCTGCTGGTCCCGGGTACACATTCAGCACACACAGCGCCTACCCATGAAGCTCTGACGACCTTACAGTAATGACATTTGGATTCTGTTATTGAAACCTCTTGCTAATGGACAGAGTTATGAGAACTTTTTTGACTTGATGCATGGCTACCTTGTACCGTCGCACCCCTCGCCATCGACGGGCAGTTCATCCTCACACATTGGAAACAAAATGGTCCCACATTATGCGGTCTCAAAGTAGTTTTCTACCGCTGACGGACAGATTGTGGAATGAGCTCCTCGCCGTTGTTATCCCAGGGCGTTCTTCAAGAAAGGTGTGAGTAAATGATACCCCTGATATTGTAAGCGGCCATAGGCTATATAAATCGCTTACCATCAGGTGAGCCGTATGCTTAGTAGTATAAAGAAAACAGGATTTGAACCTACAACCCTCAACACAGTATCAACATCTATCAACGGAGTAATCATCGGGCCAGTTGGCGCAGTTGGTTAAGACTCTGGTAAAGATTCTACCTATTGCGCTGCAGGCCGTGGGTTCGATTCCCGCACAGGATATGCATTTGTGTGCATGAACATGTCTGTATGTCCTGAGTCTGGGTGTAATTATGTATATTAAGTATGTATTTACAAACAAAAAAGTAGTATATGTATTATATCAGTTATCTGGTTTCCATAGTACAAGCTCTGCTTAGTTTGGGATCAGATGACCGTGTGTGAGGAATGTCCCAGGATATTTATTTATTATTTATTTATCGTATTTTTAAATAATAAGACCGGACTAAAATAACTATAACTAAAACCTTTGTTCAAATTCGGATTCCCATTGTTAGTTATTACCCTTCGCGGAATAAATGAGTTCATATTTATAGTCGCCATTAAATATAAATATCGGTACATCATTCATACATCCAGTGCATTTGAAATTCTAAATAAGTTGATGTGAACAAATTGAACTGCTAGTTTACATTCAGTAGAAACTAGACACTTACGTGCACTTGTAAATATACAGGGTGTCCAGTGAATAATGGTCCAAATATTAACCCTCGAAAGCTGGCTATGCACTATCAGAAAACGTATTATTATATAAAATCATGGAAATGGCTTATAAAATTATTCATTCAAAGTCTAAGATATTTATTTAATTGAGGTCAGAGGCACTGTGGTTACCACCAGTTCGTAAGTCGGCCTTCAACTGAGAAGAACAGGCAAGAACTTATTTTTTTTGACAATCTGTATTTTTAAATTAAAAATATTTCTAAAACCATGAGATTTTACAGGTATTTATTTCTGATAGCTTTCGGGGGGTTTCATTTGGACCATTATTTACAGGTCACCTGTCTATCTAATCCACCCATCGTTTTTTTTTTTACAGAGCATGATCCAGCTGTGAGCCAAATTTCACTGTGCCTTTAGACACAGCTTAAAATCTCTTCTAGGTAGCTGTGAAAGCATCAAAACTTGTTGTGTTTCTTGAGTTATAAGAAAGTTATTAAAACACTAAAAGACAGTTGCGTTTTATAAAATGTAATCTGTCTTGTACTTGTGCCGTGCCAAAACACAACGGCACTAAATAATTAAAACATATTTCGTAGTGACATGATCAAAACTGTTGCCCTCAACCGGCCGTCATTATGACGAACTTGTATAAAATCCAAGAGACATACTTTTTGCATTCCAAAACCATAAACCCTTCTGCCTTCACAATCTATGGGAAAGTTATTCCGGGAATGAACGATAAGAGAGTGCTTCTTTCGTTGCTGCTGTCTCATTCTATCCTTAGAATCAACGCGCGCGGGAGGGAGATATCGATACGGCAAGGAATGTCCCATATAATACAATTTTATTATTATTCATCGAAAGTTTCAGTGGATGCTTTTTAAATTGCAAGGCACTCTAAATGTCGTGTAAATACATACATTTATTCATGTACATTGGGGATATCGTCGTTTGGGATTGTTTTAGGACACCTTAATGTAATTTAGTGATTCGAGGAAGGGATATTGAAGACACGTGGGTTTATTATAGAACGACAAAGGGCTCCCGAACCGTGATCTGAGGAACTTATGGAATTTACTGAGGTTTTTAGATATTTTCAGACTAATATGTATGATGAATTCCTATAATGACATGAGACCCATAAAGATCAAAAAATGATGTAAGTATGGTTACCATAAAATTAGATATTTCGCAAAAGTATCGTAAAATCGGTTAATCTACAATCTCCTTACACCGCAAGCGAATAAAAACCTGAGGCGAATACATTATAAGTATTTATTATCTAAAATGGTCGATCAAACGTTGTATTAAAATATATAAAAAGCATAACAGTTAGGTATATTATGTTACGCAAGTGTTTTTATTTAAATCATCGGTTTAACAAATTACAGCCTTTCTGTGGACAACCTCATATTGGTCTGATGTCTACTATTATATAAAGCGACTACTTTATTTATGGCACTTCTAATATTTAACTTCGTCTTCGTAATTCTACATAGCTTTATATTCGTTCTGCGATATTGTAGATTTATTCAGGATGACCGTAATTTTTATGAGAATAAAATGAGATATTCGTTACTAAAAATTAAAGCATAAACCGATATCTATAATATTATAAGTTTGTGTAGTATAAACCATTTTTAACATATTTATACAATTTTCTTTAAAATCATCTATGATGCTTTTAATATTTATGTGTTTTCAAATAAGACACTAATTTGGAATAGATCAAACCCTGAATTAGTTAATTTAAATACATATAAAACAATTTTTTCAGGGACTTGCTGTGTTACGTTCAACACCAAAACAATTAAATAACGTTTGACGTTATTTGGCTCTACAGAAAAGTGAAAACTCTGGGTGACAGAATTTGACGAGTAGAGTTACACACCGACCAATCAGCCTACTATCCATGTAAACCTATGAATGGTAATATCGCTAATGCGACTTTTAAAATGTACGTTTCACACCAAACGAAGCAGTATTATACAAGACCTTTTGAAATAAGTCGGTTGTTACCCAAACGACCGTAATTCTCTTCGTCAATAATACCGCAGTAAAGCCACTTCAAGTTCTGCAAACTTGTATCGAAGCACAAGAACTAATTCTGTCTCATTCTTTTGTAAGACCAAGCAGTGACCGGAAAGAGAGGAAAGAGTGGAGCTTGAGTCTTGCTAGCGGGACATCGACCAGCAGCTTTCAGAAAAACCTCACCTGAGACCAAGACCATTGCAGCTCGGAAATGTGAAATTTTTAACATACTTTTTTTTATCTGTGGAAAATATTTATGCATAATGAGGTAAAATCATCGTTTATCAAATCAATGTAAAATATTTAAATTCATAAATATTATAACATTAGAGTCTATTCAACAGAAACAAGCTGCACAAAATTATTTTTAATTACAATTATTTTTGTTTCTCAAGCAGTAAAACCAATTGTACATTAAATATCTTAAAACGTGGGCTACAATGGTATACCGTTAAGCTTACTTGCCCCGTGGACATCGACAAAAACCGTGCAGCCTGTATACATCTGTGTGACGGTCCCCCTGTACACATACGCACGCACACAACGGTGGCCGCATACCGACCGGCGCGGGCGCAGAGAAACTCCGCGTTTTGCATTCAGTTGTATATCCACTTTTAGGGTCATCAAACGCTTTATAGGACCCTTATACCAACGCGTCAAATTATTTTGACATATTTATTAAAAAACTATCCAATTATTGCATTCCAAATTGTATTACAAAACGGTTATAGCTTTCCTTGTGCCAGTGCGTGTCTCAAACGGCCAAGTTACGACGTGTTAAGTTACAAAAGCTTTAATTAAGTTCGTGTTAAGTGACAATGTGTTGTGATGATTGTGTGTGATTAAGTTGATATTATGTGATGGAAGGATTGCGATTGATTTGAAAATGTGGGAGACCATTTGCTACGTGAAATCTGTGAGGAAAAAGGGAGGCTGCGTATAGGTGAGTGCTAAGTTAGAGTTAAGTTACACATTCCTCCTGACAATAGTTGGTTAGCTAGTTCCATATCAGCTTATCTTGTAGTATGATGATGATATACAGCTGCTCTTTATATTGAAGGTATATTTTGATATTTATTTCAATAGGGTTTATTATGTATGCTTAGAAATTGTAGGAGTAATAATCACTCTTAGGCAGCCCTAATTATACTACTTTAAAGATGTTATGGTATAGGAACTTATACAGGAATAGAATAATGGTTTTAATGGTTAAAAAAACATAATAATAACAATGATTCATAGATAGATAATAAATAATAAATAAATAAAAGCAATATTTATTTCCAATCAGATTTATACAAGAATTAAAAATATAGAGGTCTACAGCGCGTGCTAAAGAAACCTGCATCTAGCGTGGAATGAAAATAGTTGTACAAAAAACTTAAATCGACTTCAAAGTACACTAAAAAGTAACCAAATCCTGACCTGACGACGATGGGACCAAACGAGAAGTGCACCCTTCCAAACAAAAAAATAATTTTCCAAATCGGTTAATAAATGACGCAGCTATGAAGTAACAAACATTAAAAAAAACATACAACCGAATAGAGAACCTCATCCTTATTTTGAAGTCGGTTAAAATATAAGTTTAAAATGACTAAATCCAGACTTCTTTTGTACATCCTAAAGTTTTTTAACATACCCATAAAAACCAGAGGACCGGTACATAATTTTGTCACCGGTTCAAAGAAATAGCATGAGTGAAGATTTAACAAAAACCCGTGTCATATCATATGCCATTTTAACATGACTATTAGACAGACTTTTAATAATTGTGCCATTATAGAATGTCTCCAAAATATTTCACCTGACATTGTCGGAGAGAGACAAACAGGGACAAAGGGAGATGCCCTCTTGTCAAAAGGATATTTGTATGAGGACTGGTATGCATTAAAATTTAGATATTATAGAAGTAAAATTAACAGTAAGGTGTCATAAAGATTGGGCCACTTCCTGTATTCTGGTTTTGACAAATTCTTCGAAGACAGAAATATTTTACATAAATTATAGCCCGTACGAGATTTAAGATTCTCTGGTTGGTGATTTATGTAATGCATATGCACACATTTTTAGGGTTACTTACCAAAAGGCTAAAACGAGACCCTATTACTAAGACTCCGCTCTCCGTTCGTCTGTCTGTCTGTCCGTCGTTACAAGGCTGGATATCATGAACGGTAATAGGTAGACAGCTGAAATTTTCAGAGAATATGTATTTCTATTGCCGCTATTACAACAAATAATAAAAATGAAATAATATTAAAAATTAAAGGGGAAGCCCAAACAATAAACGCCTTTTATTTTTCATAGCACAATGAGTTAGTTATTGTACGGAACTCTCCGTTTGCGAGTCCGACTCGCACTTGGCCGGTTTTTTTATTTATTTAACTAAACAGTTACCAGTGAATTGGATGTCACTTTTCAACTGAAAAGCACTTTTAAGAAACTCGGCAAGGATTTTATTTTTGGAAATTCTGACTATTCACTTTTTAAACAACTACTTAGGTACCAGTCTGTATCTTTCCACTGCTGAAGATAAGTCTCAAGTCACATCACTCCCTCTAGATCTCCGTCTTCGAATTCCAGTTGCACTCCCACCTTCCTTAGTTGTCTCCCTGTCCCATTTACCCGAGCAGCTTTCTGCTCCAGCGACTATTTTTAGAAAAAGGAAATTGTAAATTATTAATGCAATAAAGGTTTCTTATTGCATTAATAATTTATAATTTCCTTATTGCATTAGATAAAAATATAAATCCATTATGGCAACCTAAACATGTTAAAGAAATAAAAATTATCTTCATTCTGATTCACACCAGATATTAAAATATTTTTTTTTACAATATCTAAGTTATTTCGTACTCGTATTTATCAATTAGGAGAGTGAAGTCTGTTTGAACAAGAATTCGTTTAATACTACAATAGGTTCAAAGTAACTCGTTCAACAAAGGTTTCATTAAATAAAATACGAAGCTTATTAAATAAAGTTGAAATGGATTCAGTTTGTTATGTAACAGAAGAAAAAAGAAGAAAAAAAATTGTTAAAGCTTTGTAGTACCCATCTGGCTGGCTACCACCCTCAAGTTGAAAATCTGTCGCCAAGCACCTTTCGGTGTCAGCACCGTCCGTTCCGTCAGCTGCACTTGAGAGCCAGTTCCTTCTAGGCTTTGTGTGCTTACCACCTTCGGCCACATCATCACTTACCATGGTGAGAATGTGGTCAAACACAAGCCACAACACATTTAACACAATAAAAAAAAAAAAACTACTCTGAAGAATTGTCTATACCTACCTATTATATAAACCACGCGCCTTTATAGAGACTAAAACATACAAATGATCGTGCCCCGTGAATTGCGCATAGCGCATAACCGACTGCGAGTGGCCGTCAGTCAAATATGAACTCTATACCACAGCACTGTGTGTCAAAAATGCTAAATGATAAGACAATATATAATATTATCTGTTGGTAAAACGGCCGCCCCATGCCATGACACTCTTGAATATAATGGAATCCGTTGAGTAAGGCGTATCTAGGAGGGGGTCGATGTTTTTCAGTGCGTTTCAGGGTATGAAAGCCCCTGGTGTTGCAAGCGTCCGTAGGCTGCGGTAACCGCTTACCATCAGGAGGGCCGTATGCTTGTTTGCCAGCTTAAATATTCAGTAATTGTAAGTTATGTAAAATTAATTAAATGCAATAATAATAATGGAGAAAATAAGTTATTTATAGATATAATTTTAATTTAAAATGTACCTACTACATTCCAGTATCCAGAACTAGGCACAAATAAAACCACACCCAGAAAGTACACAATCATAGATTTAAACAACGTGAGAATTTATCTCCAGTAAATTGGATCTTAATTGAAAAAATAATTTATACAAACAACATTTGTAAAAGGCGAACTATATAACAATCTACTCATTCTTTATTTGGCACGAATTTTGCAATAAGATATAAAGTTGTGCTATAAGAGACAAAATATTTGATACCTGCCCTACACTTGGTGACAATTTTAACCAACTTAGACCAAACACCAATTAGTAAATATTTGCCTCTGGTTTTATTACAAATATTGGCGCGTGCGTGAAACATTTGGCCAATGTGCCACGTATTCTTATAGAGAAAGCAAGTTATACCATTCATCAAACATTTGACCCAATATGCCAAGATATAATAATATAGTATCTCCAGATCCCAGAAAAATAGTGAAACGTGAAATTATATCTCTTCTATCGGTTTAGAATTTTGTCGCACTTATACGATAGCCTATACTATATATATTATATACTTATACTTATATGACGAACTCTGGCGATGAACGAAAAGAATGTCGAAATATTGAAAACAGTCTGATTAAAAAAATCGGATTCGTATTTTTAGATCTAGAGTTACGCACTTATAAAATAAGAAATGTTGGCCACGTGCATGCGGCTACGTAGGGTTGGCGTATCGTTTACGAAACTAGGCGTAGCCCTACCCAGTTAATATAATGGTAACAACACCTGAATTTATAATTATAATATAATATATACCTAGGTGTGTCTGTGGTCTATGCGTTGAAAATTAGAATTATGAAACCTGTAATATTTTCTAATGGATAACATAAACCATAACCTACCAATTAGTAACTCTACCAGATAACTGCTTCTCAAATGCAGCTCTCAGCACTCAGAAGTGTATGGGAACTCACTTTTTAATTGAGAGACTATGGGCATAACACGGAAAAAAATTATACAAATGTGTAATCTCCCGAATTTTCGTAGCATGTACATTAATGTGCATTTGAACATACTACTTTGACCTACTTAAATCATCAGGCCTTCTCTTGCAAGCGCTCCAGTTGTGTGCAAGACTGTACCAGACTAGTACTAGTAGAAAGCAGTTAATTTACATTAAATAGATGTAGTCACAAGTACCTACTATTTATACCTTTATAACTTGATACAACTGGACATAAATTGCTTCAGAGATATCGATATTTGAAATACGCAATGAGCAATTATGTGTGATAAGAAAAATATAATGGTGCGTCCATGCTACGCGAATCGAGCATGAGCCGAGCCACGAACGAGCATACAACGAGCACGATGCGAATCCCTTTGTACGTGAAAAAACTGACAATCGCGCTCGTTCGAGGCTCGCGAGCCCGTCCACTCTACGCGAATCGTGCTCGCAGTGTGCTCGTTCGAGGCTCGGCTCGTGCTCGGTTCGCCAAGCATGGACGCACCATAAAGATGCTTCGAATAGTCTGTTAGCGATATATTAGCTTATAAGGGTCTACCCTACCTCGAAAAATTATATATGGTAGGGTAGGTACATTGAAATGATTCACGCGAAATTGTGCATGACCTCCATTTGTGTGCATGAACATGTCTGTTTGTCCTGAGTCTGGGTGTAATTATAAATAAATAAATATAAATATCCTGGGACATTCTTCACCCACGGTCATCTGATCCCAAACTAAGCAGAGCTTGTACTATGGAAACCAGATAACTGATATAATACATATACTACTTTTTTGTTTGTAAATACATACTTAATATACATAATTACACCCAGACTCAGGACATACAGACATGTTCATGCACACAAATGTATGTCCTGTGTGGGAATCGAACCCACGACCTGCGGCGCTATAGGTTAAGACTTAACGTCTTAACCAACTGCGCCAACTGGCCCGTCAATTATGTATATTAAGTATGTATTTACAAACAAAAAAGTAGTATATGTATTATATCAGTTATCTGGTTTCCATAGTACAAGCTCTGCTTTGTTTGGGATCAGATGACCGTGTGTGAGGAATGTCCCAGGATATTATTATTAAATAAATGTTAACAAATTTCTTTTTAATACTATTGCTACGTTACATTATTTTATGTCACAATTATATGCCATTGTCGAATAATAAACACGTTTATTCGACATTCGACAAAAAGTTATTCAATTCGTTTTTGTGTAAGGTTGTTAGTGTACAACTTTATTTGGGCATATCTACAATTATAATATCTTGAGTTCTGATTCAGTGGAATATAATCTAATTTTATGTCTGCAACTGTTTCTGTATTAATTAATTGTGTAGGTTATCTGCAGCTAGTTACTTGATTACGTTAACCGCGTTTCTATCAGTCAGTTTCCGTGAAATGTTGAAAACTGGATTAGTTGTTTGAATTAGCTGGAAATGCACCCGATGTTCATCTGGGAAATTTGCGTAAAGGTATGAAAGCCATTTGAAGCTATGTATTATACAGGGTGGGCCAGAAAGGCGTACGATTTTAAAAACACTCTTGCGTTTGAAGCTTTAGAGAGGGGACTGCGCGGGTGGTGGGGTTAAGTAGCTCGGTTCCCGGAAATTTAGTCTAGCCTATAATCGTGCGACATGGTTTCAACAAGATGGCGCGACATGCCATACAGCTAATGCCTCTTTGGCGGTCGTAAACGAGATGTTTGCTGGGAAACTGATATCGCGCCGAGGTGACATTGCATGGCCTCCTAGAAGTCCGGATCTAACGCCACTGGACTTTTTTTTGTGGGGATACCTAAAAAGTAGAGTCTACTCCAATAACCCAGCCACGATTAACCAGTTGAAGACCAATATCCAGGAAGAAATGGCAGCTATTCCCCGTGCAATGTGCCAGCGAGTTTTTACCAATTTGAGGTTCAGATTCGAAGAATGTTTGCAGCGGGATGGTGCACACCTGGATGACGTTATTTTTAAGAAATGAATTTCCCAGATGTAAATTTTTATAAAAATAAAAATTTATATGTGAATTGTACTAAGTTTTTTTTTAATCATTTTTTCAAATTCGCAATTCTTTCTGGCCCACCCTGTACCATAAAGACTCATCAAAAAATTCTTGGACTGTTAGAATAGTGCGTGTAAATTCAATAATTTGCCGAGCATTTAACAGTCCTTTAAATGAAGATATAAAGCACAGATTACAAAACAAAAAGCAGATAGTGCGCACGGAACACGGGAGTGAGGCCATAAAAGAAAATACAAATTGAAAAACACAAATTTGGTATTCGCTTTTGAATTTGTATTTGCTTTGTTTAAACAAAGTGTTTTTCTTTAAATGAAGTTTGTTACACAAAGCAAATACAAATTCAAAAGCGAATACAAGGTATGTGTTATTCTTTTTTTTTTTTTTTTTTATGTTAAATGGGCTTGCGTTTGACTTTCGACTGACCCCAATAGGAGTTAAGACGAGGCCGAGGATGTAGCACGCTTACCCAGAAAAAGCCTATTCACTCTGGCCTTGAATACATCTAGGTTGTAGGTGTCGGGAAACACAGATCCCGGAAGAGAGTTCCACTCCTTTGCTGTTCGTATAAGAAACGATGAAGCGAAGCATATTCAATTTGTATTTGCTTTTTTGGCCTCACTCCCGTGTTCCGCGCGTCCTATCTGCCTTTTGTTCTGTAATCTGAGATATAAAGTTTATTTTAATTAACAATCTTAAGGAAGTAGCGAATCTGTGGAAAATTTAATTAATGGCATACATTCTCAACTTCCCTGGTTTACATATTAATCTTCAGTAATCGCTTGTTGTCAATTATTTGCGATGAAGTAAAACTTGTATCAGAGCACTTTACCGCTTGTCAAGAGGATACTTTACCATGTTAGTATTTTTTACTGTATTTGACCGTAATCTTACCATGGCAAGTGATGATGTGGCCAAAGGTGGTAAGTACACAAAGCCTAGAAGCAACTGGCTCTCAAGTGCAGCGCTTAGAACACACCAACAGGTGTTTGGCGAAAGTTTTTCAATTTGAGGGTGGGTGGTAGTAAACCAGGTGGGTACTACGAAGTACCCTAGATTAGTACCTTCAAGTTGCTCTGGTGTGTGGGGTAGTCACTGCACGACACGGGGCGAGACGGTCATTATGTCCTGCTATGTACAATTTCATAAAAAAACTGATGTGATACTTACATACGGCCAGACATAATTAATAATTACAGCCAGAATCAGGACAGACATGTTCATGCACACAAATGCATGTCCTGTGTGGGAACCGAACCCAAGAAATGCGGCGAAATAGGTGGAATCTTAACCAACAACACTAACTGGCCCGTCAAATTCAGTAACATTATAATTTAAAAAACTCAGCAACAGAAAAAAAAACATATTTTCATCATCATTACAAAATAATTTATGCATAAACAGAAAAAAACAATGAGGATAATCAATAAAAGAATTATGCGTACATTGAACATACAATTTATACTGCTCCAGTAACAGTAAAAGTTCTAACTACAGATATAAATCTAAATAGATAACGCAAGTCCCTCCAATGCCCTCCATCCGTATGAAAACCAAGCGTGGCGCTTTTTTAATACCTACCATTATGTCACAAGAGCGCTTTAGACTATTACGTGAAAATCAAGCGATCCTATTTGTCAGCTAAACACATTCCTCACTACATAACCACATATCTGGTGGACATGCAGCAGTGTGCACAGCTTTTGACACGCGAAGTAAATACACTCGCGTCATCTATTCAGATTTATATCTGTGGTTCTAACACATAGAACATCCCTGACCCGATCTCACACTATTTGTCACCTAAACAAAGACCGCCATTTGGAAGTATTGGCCCGAATGCCAATACTCCCAAATGCTAAATTCGTGTCGTAATCCATCTAACACTAACAATACATTTGATGTAGTATCTTATTAGAACAAATTGGCGCTATTGTTCTACAGTTGACCCGGATCGTCTGATAAGTATATCACCATTTACAAGTGTCAATACATTATAACTCGAAGGTTAGTTTAGTTACTTGTATTACGTTTGATCTTAGGATCACCTTTGGATATTTACCTTTTAGCAACGAGTTCGGATCGTCATCATACATATTATGGCCATTGCTGAATATAGAATTTCAATTTATGTTCTAATATAAGTATGGAAGCCAGCCAGGCAGGGTGATCTTCGTCCAAAATACCTCGGAAATGAATTTTGGGGTTCCGTACCCGAAGGGTGCCAAACGGGACCCTATTACTAAGACTCCACTGTCCGTCCGCCTGTCTGTCTGTCAGTGAGCAGTATCTCATGAACGGTAATATGTAGACAGCTGACATTTCCAGAGAGTATGTATTTCTATGGCCGCTATAACAATAAATATTAATATTATTATTAATATTTCTTTCAAATAATAATAATGATATCAAATAAAAAATAATAATTATTATTATTATAATTAAAAAGTTTAGTTATTTAATATTGTACGGAACCCTCCGTATGCGAGTCTGTCTCGCGCTTGGCCAGTTTTTTTTTATTATGAGTGGTGATTGAAATAGACAGACATAATATATCGATGCATTTATATCAAAATAAATAAATGAAGAACATTGAATTACAATAAGTAATAATCTGTAACCTAAGAAATTGAATCGTGGAATCCTGTCTTCAGCACACATTTCCATAGCCCTCATTTTGCACCATATCATCACTTACTTCAGTTAAATGTGGTCTCAACCAAGCAATGTACAATTAAACATTGTACAACGTATTCAAGTTAGTTCACACAACTTCCAGAATGCTAGAAGAGGCCGTAGGCAAACTGCTACAATAAGTGGAGTAATTATATCTGTACATCTAACTAAGCTAAAAATGCCCTGGTGGGGTGCCAACTGGCAATACAAAACACATTAGGTACAACTTTATATTTATTTATTAATACTTCTATTATATTTCCTTCACTCCGAAACTTCTGAAATTTCATATAGTTGCAAAAATATCATAAAACATTTCAACGGAATTTTTCTTTATTCATTTGATTTTGATGAGTCATAGGGTCTTCCAAAAATACTGGAATATTTCTCACACGTTGCAGTTATCATTATTTATATCACGTCCTCATGATGGCACGTTTGGCTTTAACACTGCAATTTTATGAGCACATTTATGCCAAGATGCGTAAGGTTTTCTGAATGAAATGTGTGATCGTTGTTTGGCGAAGGATCAACATAGCCGTGCCTGTATGTGTAGTAGCTGGCCTCATGTGAGTTTCACAGACCGATAATAGTAAAATTCCTGCTTTCCGAGCAGTCTGTTCCTCTTGAATGGTTTTCCAAGAACAATTTCCCGTTGCTGTCACGGCTTAAGCTTTCTTAATCCCCTTTATTCACTTAACTTTACAAATAGGTGTAATAAATGAAAAAATGCTTGCCTATCATTTTGGCCTTTGTGGCTATACTGAAATCCCAATCGTCTCTTTCTATTATATTTCAATTCACAGACATTAATAATATAATGAAACCGTTATAATACTTGTTCAAAAGTAACATGTGCATACACACGGCTACAGATCAAGCTATACATTTCCAGTATAAGCTGATCTCGCATTGTATAGGATTTCCGTACAATGGGAGGTCAGCTTATACTAAAAATGTATATCTTGATCTGTAGCCGTGTGTACCTTCAGCGATCCAAGCTCATAATTATCGATAAATGTATTCAAACAAATATAAAAATCGTAAGCTCGCTTCCCTATTATTTCGCAAATCATGGCTTCGATTTCGTGGGAACGCAAAAGGTTTTGATCTCATTGTACTGATTAGCGATCTTGATTTATCCGTACATTGCTGGTACCATCAGATACGGGTACGTACACGTCACGAATATCGAATTATTCCGATAGATCGGATAGATGAATCGATATGATGCAAGGTGAAAGCAATATTGATATTACATTTTATGTCGCTATAAATATGTCACAGCGTAATGATGAAATACGGGCTTTTGTTGCATCTCTGATGAATGAGACATATTAACCTGTACAGAGTATACTTTGGCCAAATCATGGAAACTGCTAATCTGGTTATAATGGAATTTCACCTAAGCTATGTTTAAGAAATCTCGGAACCTTCCTATGAACGTCCCGTCGCAATATGCTACTCCATATTGCGACGGGATGTTCATAGGAAGGTTCCGAGAATATCCAAATATCAAGAGGTGTGTAAGAAAGGCTTTCTCTCAGTGGCCGCACTGTACTTAATAATATTGTAGCTTATACTGGGTGTAACAATAATTGGACTGTTTTACAAAAAACTTAAACCGACTTCAAAGTACAGTAATAAGTTATCAAATCCTGATCTGATGACAATGGGACCAAACGGGAAGTGTACCCTTCCAGACACAAAAAGAATTTTCCAAATCGGTTAATAAATGACGAAGTTATGAGGTAACAAACATAAAAAAAAAATACAACCGAATTGAGAACCTCCTCCATTTTTTGAAGTCGGTTAAAAAAGGTATATACATCCGAAAGGGATGAAGACTACATAAGATACAGACTCTCTATAAAAAAGTTCAGTTCAAAATAAATTACTTAACAATTCATACCAAATGTTTGCTTCCAAGTTTATTGAACATGTCACCGCTCAATGAAAATCATTCATTATCATTGTGCGTCACTTGCTAATATTATTAAATCTCCTCTGCGGACTGTGTTCCTAGTACTTGTACGTAGTATTTATATACTCTGAGCTAGTACCAAGTAAAAGTGGATTACTGTAATAGATAAACACTTTCCGTTACATCCTGTATAAAAGGAGAAACTAACTGATGCACACACTGCTCAAACCATAGCCTAGAATTTTGAAATTTTACACTTTTTCAAAATTCAATTCCTAAAGGCGGGCGAAACCGTGAGGCGGAAGGCAATTAGCTTTCCGCAATAATAGTAATGAAAAATGTGGCACTAAAAGCTATGTAGCATCTATTCTGGGTATCAGATGGATGCGAACCAAATGTAGAAATCGGAAACTAAGGTCGATGACGTGGGCAAACTCATCACGGGGTTGAAGAAAGGTAGTTTCGGAGAAGTGGTCAAGAAGCGGTTCTTGATTACCCTACATATAGACCACCGGCCTAGTGGTCAGATGATAAGAGTTTGAAGGGCGGGTAAGTACAGGATGGGACCGGCAAGAGTTGCGTGGATAAGCGATATATCTTCAACTTGAAGTTGATAAAACCCTGCTGTATGCCTATACCATGACTACTAAGTAGTGACCCTATCCAGCTAAGGTCATCATTCCAAATGGTGTAAGATCTCACTCCGTCCTTTCCAGTAGGGCATGGTCGCAAGTTTTTCCCCATCAGGTATCTTTCAGTGATATTTGAGTGATTTCATTGTAAATTATGCAGGCAGCTTCATACATTGTATTTTAGTCGTGAATCCGCTTTAAACATAGTTCATTGTTAGCTTATTTAAAGGAGTTAACAGGAAAATACTACCTGATGCATTATGGATGTTGTTTAACGGTTAATAAACTGTAACCTCACGTATGCTTTCCCTTAATTTTAGGAACAGAGAAAATGCAATGCTAAGAGTTTATTACTCGTTACCGACCCTGCAAAATCTCTTCATACCCAAAAGGGGTTTAAGAAGGGTCGAGAGGAGATACTATGCTGGCAGCAGAAGGGACAAGTGGTGGTACACCGCTGGTCCCCGCACACATGGAGCTCTGGTGTAAGGTCGCCAGGTCGCGGTGGTTGGGACTAAACAACACAAACTTCGAAGTCAATAAACAAGCATAAAGCCCGCCTGTACCTCTACCATGAGTTTTCTACACTAACGTAATCTACACACGCTAGCGACTACGGTGAATATTTTGTATAGCGAGCACCGCCTCTAGTGGACACTTTTGGAAGCATTTCATACAAAATGTGTCACCGTAGTCGATAGCGACTGTAGATTACGTCAGTGTACAAAACTCATGGTAGAGGTACTGATGTTAACTCTTGTAACCATAGAGTTACAATTAAAATGTAAACTCTATGACTCTATGCTTGCAACACACGAGGCATCATGCGTTACCGACCCTTCCCCCTTCCCCGATGATCTCTGGCAACCTTACTCACGCTCAGGCAACAACATAACATGACAGGCCAGTTGGCACAGTTGTATAAGCTTCATACATTGCTACTATCTACTATCGCGCCGCAGAGCGTGGGTTCGATTCCCACACAGGACATGCATTTGTGTGCATGAACATGTCTGTATGTCCTGAGTCTGGGTGTAATTTTACAAAAAAATAAGTAAATGTATTATACCAGTTTTCTGGTTTCCATAGCACAAGCTCTGATTAGTTTGGGATCAGATGATCGTGTGTGAGGAATGTCCCAGGATATTTATTCATTTATAAAATTATTTGTCTGGGATATTCTGTAAGGTGCTCTTTGATCGGATAAACGCAATGCTCTGCCTCTTAATAGAGACTTTATTTGGCTAAGAGTAATGTTATTTGGCTGCATCTGTAAGGTGGAGATACAACAACTCTTGAAAATGGCAGTATTGCCTCAACAAGAGGTAAATAACATTGTTAATGCGTGATGCTTGAATAAACAATGGTTAATAAATTATTTATCTATAAATAGCACAGTATTAAATTAACACTTAATGAATTTGGTATTTCGGACAAGATAGGTTAACCGATGACTCATAGCCTTAAAGATTAGCGAGGAATTTAACAGGCAATTTAACTGCTTATTAGTTAAACCTACACTTCAGGTTTCAACCCACGTGGCTTCAACATAAATTAATGATCTGGCAACATTTTACTACGTATTGTCAAAGGTGGATATTAATTCTGAGTGCCAATTATAGGACTTATTTATCTTATATTCTTCTTCTATTCTTCTATGTACGAATAATTATTGAAATCGTAAGCCTATGAAGATAGTATTAAAAATAAAATTGCTGAGTAAAAGCGCCAATTTTATAAAATGGCTACTTGCTACGGCCAACTACGGCTATATGGCTACTGTTAGGAACAAAAAAGTAATAATTCTTTAGAACATAAAATATGAATACAAAATGCCTCTACAGTTCTTAGATTGGGTCATTTCAGAGATTAGAGTAGAGGAAAACGTATGAAAGAGGAATACAAAAAAAAAAAACAGTTTTTAATTTGAATTTGAATTTGAATTTTGAATTTGAATTTGAATTGAATTTCACTTCTGGCACGTGTAATGAGTTGCATTGCACGTGCTTTTTTGTGCTAACTTTGAAATAAATGGCATAAAGGAAATTAAAAATTTCGATTACATTTTGTAAGTATGTCCATACTTACAAACATTTTTTTACTTTTATTATTCAAATGAAAGCTTGAGAATTCGGTCAGATCAACTTGTCATTCGGCGAGATTAAGTTGGACAAGACTGCCTGTCAGATTGATACAGTTAATGTCCGGCTTCCGAATAATGTCAAATGATATTAATTATATTAATTGGTGCATTAACTAATCCATGTTATCTCTAATGATATACTTTAAATTAACTGCCTTTCATTTTTGGGGCAGACATTTAAGTCTCACTTTAAAAACGCAAGAAATTAAGGTGGAATATAGGTATATATTATTAAGTTCAAAAGAAGGATACAATTCAACACAAAATTCTTTATTGGTTACACCATCGAAATAGTATTACCCTAGAATAAGGGTGACAGCTGTAAAAACGGCCGAAGAAATAAGACCACGGTGGCGCTATTTCAGTTTCAGTAGGTCCACGTTTGAACGTAGAACATTCATTAATGAGTGACATAATTTTGTTTTATTGAGTTTCCAAGTAGCCACTTTCACGATGTTGTCTTGTACGTAACCGTTAATCTATACAGAAGATAATATATCGATGGGTTACACAATTACAATAATAATAAACAAATATAACTAAAAATAAAAAGTGCTAACAATTCAGGCGGCCTTATGGCTGAATCTTATTTCTCCAGTAAACCTAGCACGAAGAAAGTAGCACGCTTGTCCAGAAATCGCCTATTCAATCTGGCTTGCGATATATGATGATTTATTCCCTCCAATATGGTGAGGAGGGCGATGGCTGCCACACGCGTCATACTTGTGTACAGGTGCTGCTTGTGGGGGCTGGCCTGCTATTTACTTATTAAATATCGATTCAGTATACTTTGTAGTTTTTGCCGCCGCGCCGGGGCACGCAATTGTTGTCAATGCGATTAGAATGTAAATGTTATGTAATGAATCTAAGCTTGTTTTCAGCAAATTCAACCTTCCGAACGGTATTAGAGACAGACTTTCATAAGTGCCTGCGAAGTTCTATTTGAATGATTTGAATTTTGAATATTAGGCGTAATTTTCATTAAATCTTATATATGCAAATAATTATATATAAAAGTGTCTCTGCGAGTTCGAAATAAAGGTTTTTTTTTTAAATAACTTACATAAACTGGTCCAGTGCTTCTGAATATTTTCGTCACACAAGTCGGCAAAATCCTCATCTATTACTCGACTTATTAATCTAGACTCCAAATATCTAAATAACAGTGACTAAGACGTTGGCTGGACAAAAAGTAATATAACAACTTTACGTAGATCTTTTATTATACCGACGATATAAATCTACATGCTTTGCTATATTCGTACCGAATTTAAAAATAATGTTTCCTGTTTTTTTTTGTACAAAAATAGAACTGTCTTGTTAGGCGATGGATAGGCTTTAGGAAAATAGCGCGGTAGTAGGGTACTTTGTCGGGTACCCACCTGGCTGGCTACCACCCTCAGGCTGTGTGTCTACTGCTGTATTCGTAGGTGCACTTGAGAGCCTGTTCTAAGTTATGTGATCAAACGCAATACAAAAGGAGAAGAAAAATATAAACATTTTGTTTCTTATATTTTTTATAGCACTGCATTTTCACAAAGTATATGGAGCAAAGGAATTCGGTTTACATAAAGAATTTAGTGATCATAAATTAAAAAAAAAAAACCTGATGTTCCAATATACATTGATTGGATTGGTGTCTGAATAGCTCTTTAAGCCATCAACATGTCTCGTTGAGTATTTTTTTATTTTCGCTCTTCGATTCAATGATGAGGTGTGATCGCCATACAAAAAGGTTGTATTGTTAATAGCTAAAGGTATAATATATTTAATAAAAATTAAATTATTTGTCCAAGACGTGGGCAAACGGTTGGTCTTGGCCTCTGGGGAATTGAGAGCTAGTGACTTTTTTGCCCAGAGGTTAAGCCTAACCATTCAGCGTGGAAACGCCGCCAGTGTCATGGGGACCATGGAGTATTTGGATGACCTTTTATTTTAGAAAATAAAACTAAGTTTTTCACTACAAATATGTTGAATTGTAAACATAAACTATTATCAAAATAAATTTAAAAAAAATATCTACGTAACTTTATGCCAATTTATATACGTTAGGGTCTCATTAAGGGAATATTTTTTAAATGGAATATATTGTCATACTGTCAGGCCAAATTAAAAGTGTCTTCTCCGAACAAGTAATGAAAGGCGACTTTAGGCGACAGATCTTTAAACACAACTGTCAACAGTTAAGCATAATCAATGAATCATTTATAACAAATACAGAACTGTGCATCGATACGCGGCTGTTGTACGAAAATCAGTTGCCTTTAAATCTCAGAAAAGTATTAGTCATGACATAATGTTACACGAGTGTTTAGAATGCAAAATATTAAATTATAAAAAAGTTGCAAATCTCTTTGGTGTGTGAATGTATAAAGATGTCCACAACAGTTTACGGTTTTACGGAACCCGATAGGTGAAGAAACTGTGTGTACTCCGAAAATCGATGAACGTTTTGAAATATAAAGGTGGGTCTACGCTACGAGAACCAAGCACACGCGGAGCACGAATTCGCGTAGCGTAGACAGACTTGGGAGCTTCAAACAAGCGTTCGGCTCGCGCTCGACTGCGCTCCGCCAATTGTCAGTTATTTTTCACATGGATTCGCATCGCGCTTGTGTTGTAGGCTCGTTGTACTTGTACTTCCACACTTGACATCGCGAGCGACGAACAGTTCGCGTAGCGTACGCGAACCGAGCACGAACCGCTCTTCGTCTTCGAGACGCGCGTGTAGAATTGTTCAAAATGTTCGTCTCGTTGTAGTAAACCCTCTGGAGCGAGCGGAATGCGATACATTATTTTATACCTAAATATGGTCAATACGTAAATCAATACAAAGGGTTATAACGACCTATAGTTTAATTTTCAAGAAATATTAAAAAATTCCTGTTTTTTTTTTTTTATACAACTTAGTCGATAATCAAGCATACGGCCCGCCTGATGGTAAGCGGTTACCGTAGCCATATAGACGCTTGCAAAACACGAAGCATCGCTCACGCGTTATCGACCTACCCCACCTCCCCTATGAGCTCTGGCAACCTTACTCACGCGCAGGAACACAACTTTACACAACATAAACTTATTTGGCTGCGGTATTCTGTAAGGTGGAGGTACTTCCCCAGTCGATCTGCTCTTTGAGCGAATAAACGCTATGCTCTACCTCTCTTAAACCTCTCTCTTTGGTTCTGTCGTTTTGTATCATATTCAGTTTTCAGTTCCATATTATGCACATCGGTTAAGACGAAACGGAACAAATAAACTTACTCACATTTCTTAAGATAACGATTAGAATTAGGATAACTAAATTATCCTTTAATATAACGCGTGCATTAACTATATTCGCGAATCTCAATAACGTAATTACAGAATTAATTTATTTGAACTGAACACATAAAATCCGTATTCGCAACGTTACATTATAAACCGGCCTTAATACAGATAGGCACTGTCCAAAGAGATTTGCGCACAAAGTAGCCATTTTAATTTTATGGTTTTTAATTTTATCACCGCATATTTTTCGAGTCTCATTACTGGAGATGGTCGTTCGACTTACAGAGATATCAAAGTGGTGCTAAAACATTCAATACATATAAAACGTTGAATTGTAACATTCCTGAGGATCTTATTATTTCAATTCAACCAGTCATTTGGCTCGCATATATGAGTAGTATTTTTTTTAAATTTGAATAGGACTTTTTTTGTAAACAATCTCAGCGTGGTGAGTGATGTGTAGCCGAAGGTGGTAAGCACACCAAGCCAAGAGAAGGGGACTGGCTCTCAACTGCAGCTGTCGGAACACAACGGTAGGTGCTTGGCGTCAGATTTTCAACCTGAGAGTGGTAACCAGCCAGGCAGGGCAGAGTACCCTACCACCATGCTATGGTTTCGTTACGATGTTTTCCTTCACCGAAAACTCAAGAACATTGTAGGATTCGAACCCGAGACCTTCGTCACGGCATTCGACGTCTCTATCACAGAGCTATCTTCGCATTAAAAAAAAGGAAAAAATAATTATTTTAAAAGAAAGCAATACATTTTTGATGTAAAGCTTTATATCTTTTAATTCATTATTTTTTATGTACGAGTAGATCATTAAATTGAATATTTTTGATTTTAGAGAACTAAACTAATATTCTGGCAAATAACTTGTTCTAACACTTATACAGTTTTCTAAATAATCAATTTTATTTGCCTTCATCATTACTAATTTTCTAAGAAAAGAAAGCTTTTCTTCTCCCTTGCTGTTATTATTCTTTGCAAGTTCACACACATTCAAAGTACACTCAAGTGTTATTGCTTAGACGCAGTTAGCCGTTGCCTTGAATATAAAGGGTACATTATAGATTGGTATCTGAATATCTTTAACAGGCATTTACTTTTAACTTAAACGCTATTATGTAAGATAAAATTCTAACCATTAATACTCTTTATTAGCTAATTATCAACATAATATAGAGTACGAAGAAATGGTTTGAATAATTTATTAATCTTTTGAAAATAGACTTCGTTTTATCTCTCTTCTGTTGGAGCTGGGATTATTTATCATGCCCACCCCCCCTTACCCCTCGTCTGCAAAAGTAAGCATAGCTAGTGCTCCTATTTTTTTTTTGGTAGGATGTTTTTTTGAAATCTGTTCAGATTTGTTTCATCATTTCAGCCCATAGATGTCCACTGCTGGGCGGTTCTGAGCCGCTTGCATCCAGCGACGCCCAGCGACTCTGACCAGGTCGTTGGTCCACCTGGTGGGAGGTCGTCCCGCTCGGCGCTTTCCCACCGGCGCTATCCGGCGCGTGGTCGCCACTCTAAAACCTTTCTTCCCCATCGGTTATCGGCTCTTCGAACGTCGTGGCCTGCCCATTGCCACTTGAGCTTACTAACTCTACGTGCTATGTCCGTCGTTTTCGTTCTCCTACGAATGTCCTCATTTCGGACCCTGTCACGTAGAGAAATTCCGAGCATAGCTCGTTCCATAGCTCGCTGAGTGACTGAGCTTATTTATGCGGCCAGCAGTGAAAGACCACGTCCCTGTCCCGTATGTCATCACTGGTAACACGCACAGGTTTGGTTATTGCAGAGAAATCTGCAAAAGTATATACATAAATATTGCTGACGTAATCACCATACAGCGCCCCATTCCCCATGTGAACAGTTCCTCCTCACAGCAAACAAACAGCAAAGACCTTTCTACCCCCCGTTGGTGCTTACGTAATACTCGCATAGTTGCAATAACAAATTGATTCAATGTTGAAAATAAAGTTAAAAGAGTTAGTGAACCGTCATGGTGGGCCTAACGACTTACAAACGAAACGGGGGAGAAAGATAAAATGAAAAACCTGTAAGCAGACGTCAAGAGGTAAAATTTAAAGATATATGAAGACTCATGTACTCAAGTGATAAAGATTAATATAGCTAGAAAGTATTGTATTGCTGCATAGAAGCTACGAATAAGCTATGTATGAGCTGAAAATAAGCTTCTATTATTGAAGTCGCACTTCGTATATCTATCTATCTCAAAGAAAATGAAGAAAATATACCTATTAGCATTATATAATATTGCATTCCAATGCGATATTATAAATTCAAGACACAAAAATAAACCTGTTTTAGCTAACTCTACGCGTTTTTACCGTTTTATAAGCTAGTGAATAAGACATCTGCGAGATCTTCAATGCATACTTTGTTTATGCTTTTTCATCTACTGCCTAATATGCCTCATGGTAAAACTGTGCTAATAGGGTGCGCCCTTTCACATTTTACAACTTTGGGTAAAATCTGTAACTAAACGTTCTGTATTCTGTATTTAGTTACAGATTTGACTCAAAGTATAATTTATGATTGATCATATTTTCTATATAACACTAGTTGCGCCCCGCGGTTTCACCACCGTATCCGAGGGATATCCTACCCTACCCAACCGTTAAGGTTTCTTAGTTTTTTTTCCGTAAGAACTATCTCCAATATAATAGAAAACTTTGGATGAAATCGGTAAAGTCGTTCTCAAGTTATGGGGTGACCAAGGCAAATAGGGATTCATTTTAGAATTTTACTTACATTGGAAGATTGTATTTTAAATAAAATACCAGATTGCTGCCCTGCATAACCAAGAAATTGTATAATACATAGATCTACGAGGATCTAGATTACGCTAAAACAAATGAAGTACAAAAACAAAACGATGTATTGATATTGATACTTACCTACTAGTGTTTAGTAGCTGCACTTGAGAGCCAGTTCCGTCTAAGCTTTGTGTGCTTAAAACCGTCACATCATCACATAAATAACATTTAACATTGCTTTAACATTCATCATCATCATATCAGCCAGCGTAGTCCACTGCTGAACATAGGCCTCCCCCATTAACTTCCACCTTGAACCGCCGCTTGCATCCAGCGGCGCCCAGCGACTCTGACCAGGTCGCCGGTCCACATGGTGGGAGGTCGTCCTACTCGGCGCTTTCCAGTACGTGGTCGCCACTCGAGAACCTTCCTTCCCCATCGGTTATCAGTTCTTCGAGCGATGTGTCCTGCCCATTGCCACTTCAGCTTGCTAAATCTACGAGCTATATCGGTAATTTTATTTCTCCTACGAATGTCCTCATTTCGGACCATGTCACGTAGAGAAATTCCGAGCATAGCTCGTTCCATAGCTTGCTGAGTGACTCTGAGCTTATTTATGCGGCCAGCAGTAAAATACCACGTCTCTGTCTCGTATTTCATAACTGGTAACACGCACTGATTGAACATTACAAAACTAAACATTTAATAACTAATTTTAACTTTACAAAAAGAAATATATCTAAAGAACAATCGATGCTTGTCTTACATCTACGCGGCTGTTCTCAGGCAATGCGATTCTGGGGTCACGACACTCATTCTTGTTTAATTTAGTGCCTCACTTTACTGGGAGTTTGCGCCCCGCAGTGGTACCATACCATTTTTGGTACATTTATATTGGCACGCCGTTGTCGGCGACTCTGTAATTGTTTAATTACTTCCTAGCCATTGGGTCTACTTACTCTAGGTTAACTGATAATTAATGTTCGGACTTAGATAGTGCTTTAAGTGTTGGGTTAAATAAATTTTGATTGTTTTGATAATTATTGATGATCGGACTAATTTTGCTTGATAATTTTTGTTTTGTATCTATATGATTGGTATGAAACGCATAATTAAAATTCCGGACAGTTTTTATATAGATAATAATATTGGGTCATGTATTATCACAAATTGTCATAATTACTATTTATTTTACTTGTGTAGTTTAAAGACAGCTATCGAGAAATTTGCCAACTACTTAGTTCTAAGAACTTCTGTCTTGGCTTTTTACGGGTAATCCAAACTTTTTAAAATAAAGAATGTTTTTGATAGAATTCGAATAATAAGCATTCTTGTATTATAAGTTAAGTAGGTAAAAGAAAATGAGAAACTAGTGATACAGTATTTATGTTCAGTAATTTTAGTATTAATATATTAGTTATCTTAGTTTCGTAGCAATGTTATATTAAAAATGTCTATTCCTATTTCCTAATAAATACTATATAGTAAACTTACTGAATAGAAAAGGACACAACTACGGGGGAAATGAGATAGCAATACCTACATCCCGACATGAAGAGTAGTAATAAGCGAACATTAACTGGACACTGCCTACTTGCTTCTGGCAACTATAAAACTCATGCCAATATTAAAAAATAATATTTTTTCTTGCTATTTAATGGCGGTTACGCCGCAGGAAAACAGTAGATTGGGCCACTAAAATGTAGCTTGGTTCTATCTATCGATACTAATGATTGTGAAGCTTTGAACAGAATTCATAGCTACACTCCACAGTATGTTCCTGTCTACTGAACATAAAAATCTAGTTGATAATGCCTGTCTTAGTTTTTCAGTTGTGTTTTTTTTGTAATGTTAGAGAAACATACAAAGCGATATTTTTATCAGTAACTTGGTAGCTCGTTGTTTTATAATTTTAATTCTAGGATATATATTTACAAGGAATTTAAAAAAAAATACAAAAAAAAACCGAGGCGCCCGAGTTCACAGTAATCTATCCTTTGAAAGTAAAAAAAAAGTGTATGACGTGTGATCGGTAGCGAATATTGCAGAACTCTAGACTGCTCGCTGTGTGCACAATATTGAATGCGGAACGCAGAACTCTAGAACTCTATGTGGGATCGGCGCCTCAATGTGCAGTAATATAGCCTGACCTGACGATATACCGCGACGTTGTATTCTTTTATTCTTCTTATTTTACAGTAGTATGATACTACACAAGTAGTACGTTATTTATGTGTACACATAGAATATGTTTCTGTTTTTTGTTTTTTTTTCTCTTTTTCTTTATAAAATTTAGTTAATATACACTGAAAAAAATTACGGTGACAAAGTGCACGTTAGTTTTTGTCTGGAAACTAACTTTAGTTACATTTAATCTTATATCTTTTAGATTTAATCAAATAATTTAGTAATGAGGTGATTTTTAGTTCGCAAGTCACTCTGTTTAGGTTATTGGTAGTAAAACTTTTTTTTCAGTGTAAGTGTGTACTGTGGGCCAATAAATATTTTTTCTTTCTTTCTTTCTTTCTTTCTTTCTTTTACGTATTTTATATGTATGAATCTGGTTAGTTTGGGATGGTTGTGTATGAAGAATGTTCCAGGAAGCCAATACTATTTTATTAATAATATTTATTGATGTCCTTTAAAATAGCTCCTTATACTAACTAGAGTTCGCACATGCACATGCGCTATTTTAGGGCTCACATACGAACGATTAAGGTCTATCACGATTTACCTTTTTTGCATACAAGCCTATGGGTACAGCGAGTTTATGGCAGCCGAACTATGAATATTGTTATTAACCGTGAAGTTACATGCAATGTTCTGTAAGCCTACATGCTAAGTACCTTAATGGGAGGGTACGAATATCAAAGTATTGTTTGAATAAATCGCTTTTCTACTGCAATAAATAGAGAAAAATTACGAATAGGTATATTTGTATTTTTTCTAATCAGACGGACTTTTACAGTCATTGTTTAAGGAGTACGGTAGTACATATTTCTTTATATTTTTTTTTATGGAATAAATCAAGTGAATGTTTACGCAAAAAACAATACTTCTAAGAATGAAACGCGTAAGTTAGCAACATTAATTCCAAAATTCCAGCTGTCCCTGAGATCCAGTTTCTTTTCAAGGCTTTGTGCGCTTATCACTTTCGGCTACATAATCCTCCACATTGAGATGTCAAACACAAACTTAACTAAGTTAAAACAAAACTGAAACTTAATTTAATTTTACCCGTACGAAGTAGTCAGATTCCGTAAAACAAACGTTTTCACGTCGTAAACAGAAAATCTTTAGGTTTTTGTATTTTTACAGAGAGGTAATGCCGCCAGCATTCTGGGCACGCTACCACTTGGCAGCGACCTTGATAGGCTAGCCTATTTATAAGTTTGTTATAATATTATTAATTCTTTTTATTTTTCTTAAGTTTTAGCTTTAGTTATTAGTATTTTATTTTTTAGTTTAAGTTATTTAGTAGTAGTAGTTAGTAATCATGATAAAAGATTGAAGTTTAAATTATCCATGTTTTAATTCGGATTATTTTAAAATTTTACATGATTCTATATCATGTAAAATTTTACCATAGCAATGTATATGATCTTACAACATTGATTCCTCTTTGAAAATTAAAATAATTCTACCATTAATTCATATATTTGCAGATCATCAAAATTAATCGTCCTGCCATAATTTTACAAGATACTACTTCACATAACTTAAAGTTCATTCGTTTAAGCTTAATCTTGCATTATTTATTATTCTAACCACAACAACTCCTGAGACAGGTGTAAGTCATAACATAACTTACATTCAGAATATTCAGTGTAAGTTATATTATTTTTACTACATAACAGAAAAACGATTAAAGGAAAAGGATTTCTTCATATTTACCTTTAAAAAAAACTGACTAACCATCGATTTAAAAAAATACGTTCCAACCATGTACGTAAAATTTATCTGCCATGTATTAAAAATCACGGCTAAAACAGATCAACCCTATTGTTTATAACCCTTCGCCAGGTATCGTGGTACTTCGCACCACCCAGATAAATTCAATTAAATAACAAGCAAACAAGTATTCCATGTAAAAATATGCAAACGCATTTAACTACACGCGGGCCATCGACTCTACTGTGAAGATATTTGCATGGAAATTGATTATAATTGCACCACCATGAATATCGACTTGTATGTAAAAATGCTACGGTTGACACTCACATATTTTATGTGCAACGATCGACATTTTATGTGGCTGTTGTAAAAGGTTTTATGTTGAAATACGGCTATATATGGTGATTATTATGATTTGAATATATTACTGGCTTATTTTAATACCTATTCGCTTCTTAAGTACCTATGTTAAATGGTGACGGAGAACTTTAAGTGCCAAGATTAGTTTACTATAAGCTGTTGAGGACTTCGTCTATTTATAAAAAAAAACATGTTTTTTTACAACTTATTTTTACTATACCATAAAATTAAAGACTTGATTGTCACTAAAACTAAGCCGAGTTTCACTCATACGAAACCATATTCAGTAAAATAAAGTCAAAGAAAAATTCAAAACTCTAAAACCACATTTAAATTATAAAAAAATAAATATTTCTATTAGTTTTCTAAAAATCTTTCGTTTAGGTAGGTACTGCTTGAACGTCAATGTATTTTAATTTGCATATCGAAACGTGGCAAGATACCAGTAATACTTGAATGACAGTATTGAAGGCTGTTCGCACATTGAAAACACCAAACGATCATTGGTATTTGATACCGCGACTGTTACACCTTGCATTGAAATTGTTAATGAGCATTTAAGGGTTGGATCAGCGGGGCTATTATGTGACTCTGTTGCAATATTTTTTTGTTTCATTTCTACTGATCAAGAGGTTGTTTCAATCTAAATATGATTGCAACAAAGTTAAATAATCCACGCATTCATTACTTTTTATCAAGTATATTTTCTACTCTTGCATGAAGGCATATTACTCTATGTATAAAAAAAAAACGTATATTGGTTATCAGCTTACCTATTTACATAGTTAATTGTGAGTGATTGTCTGGGGCGAATTAAAGAAAACACGCGAAAACTATCAAAACTATTTACTGTTTCGGACAAATAGCCTATGTCGGTATCCAATAAATCTAATTTTTATTATGAACTTACACCCCGCGGTTTGTCCCACCATCCTCTACTTACCCCTTTAGGGATCTAATTTTGAAAAACCTTTCTTAGTGGATGCTTTACCTATAAGTAACCTGGCATAACTACACGTTTATAGTCCCCGCGGCTAAAACTGTGCGTGCATGTCAATCAGATTCTCTTTTAATACATAGATATATAAAATACTAGCTATTCCCTGCAGTTTCACCCGAGACCGAAGGTATGTAGACCCGTATACTCGTAAGTCGTCAACATTCTTAAACTAAGCTTTTCTCAACTAATATCTACAATATACCTTTTAAGACAAAGTAGGCAATATCGACATTATTGCTGATATTAATAAATGTAAAACCGCAACAACTCCGTAATTGGGGCAAGAATGTCATGTCGTATAAACTAAGTTCCTTTTCGAGCTCGGCTCATGTTACATCGAAATTAGATATGATCACAATCGGGTTTATGGCGTTCGCAATACAAGGGCGAGTGGGCTGCCTTCTAACGTTTTCATTGGGCCATTAAATCGGCAAGTAACGGACTTACTTTATGGTCAGTGAAGCCGGTGTTGCAGGGAGCTGAAAAGGGTAACAAGAATTTGACAGATTTCTGAGGACCTCTATAAAAAACATAAACCAATAAGGGGGTTTATGTTTTTTATGAGATGATTTAAGGCAAGTCTAGCAAAACCAGAATTTAAAAAATATCCACCACTTTCTAACCTCTTTTTTCGTCACGAGTTTTAGTAAACTTGCCTTAAATCATATTATGGTTTAAGAGAGAATGTGTCGATATTCTTTACACATTGATGCAACTAAGTGGACCACATAAATCAGATTACTTAGGTTGCACTTGTTCGATTGTGTATTTGTGTTCACATAAACACACATTCGAACCGAATCCGGAGTAGTAATCCTCCTCACAGGAGGCACCATAAAAATAATCACGCCGGGCACAGGATTCACCCTGTGGCCGTTGATATGCGCTGGCAGTTTAATTTAATTTTTTTAATTGGAACGAATTTTCAAACTTTTTTTCTTTATGATGATTTTCTTTTGTTTTTTTTCTCTCTTTCGCTTCGCTCTTGAGCCTGACCCGCTATATAATTATCCCGCGCTTTATAATATAAATTTATTTAATTTCATGAGAAATATATCGCCAAACACCATCTACACACAGATAACATACAGTAACACAATTTTAACAACATTACACTACATTTTAACTACGGTGTAAGTGCAGTGCAAACATCTCCGCAATTTGGGTAAGTGGTAACTATAAGTCCTCAATTACATCGATTCCCGCGAGGGGGCAGCACATCTGCTCTTTTCTAGCGATGTTGTCGCTTCAGACACACCTGAAACCCTGTCTGCTTTAGAATCTAAACATCCATCTCCGCTTTCAAATACAAACCTCCCAGATCCCCCATCTTTAGACCAATCTGTTCTAAATTGTAACGCCCAAGATCTCTTGAGCGTCATTATGTCATTTAAACCTGGTTCTGCTGGCGGTCTCGACGGTTTTACACCACAGCATTACAAAGATCTTGTCTGTGGTGCCGCCGGAGACGCTGGTACCAAATTATTATCGAAATTAACCTCTCTTATAAATTTAATGTTGGCAGGAAAGGTGCCACTGAGATCATTTATGGGGCCAACCTTTGCGCGCTATCCAAAAAAGATGGCGGAGTAAGACCCATCGCTGTGGGTAATACTATCCGTCGTATGGCCTCCAAAATTTGTTGTCGTCACATTCTCCCGAAAATTTCGGAAATATTTCAGCCCATTCAACTCGGTTTTGGCTCAAAGGGAGGTTGTGAGGCAGCTGTTCATGCGGCTCGGACCTTTCTATTAAATAACGGAGGTGAAGTGCTGCTTAAAGTTGACATAAAAAATGCATTTAACTCTGTCGATAGGGGCGCTTTATTGACTCAAATTCGGGATATCTGCCCTGACGTATATCCTTACCTTTGGCAATGCTATGGGCATCCATCAAAACTTTTTTTCAGAGAACACCCACTTATTTCCGCCATGGGTTGTCAACAGGGCGACCCTCTCGGTCCAGCTATCTTCAGTTTGGCCATCCATTCAATTATTTCTGGGTTACAATCTAAATTTAATGTCTGGTATCTAGACGACGGTACGCTGGGGGGTGATGCGGCTTCCGTTCTCAGTGATTTTAAAACATTGACAGAAATTTTTAAAAAGATTGGCCTAGAATTCAATAGCTCCAAATGTGAGCTCCTTATTTTAGATTCTTTCCCAGAATCTGAAAAACCAGAATTAATTCAAAATTTTAATGTTTTGGCTCCCAATATTAAGTTACTGTCAAAGGAGTCGCTTCATCTTCTCGGAGCCCCAGTCTTAGATGAATCCATACCTAGTTTCTTTGAGAAAAAGATTCAAAATTTTAATGACTCTTCAAATAGACTTTATGAAATTAATGCCCATTATGCATTTTTTATTGTTCGACTCTGCCTTTTCGTGCCTAAGTTTACCTATTTACTCCGCAGTACGCACTTATTTAAATTCGTTCACATATTAGATACTTTGGATAATATGATCAAAACGTCTCTTTCCAAAATTCTAAATTGCAGTTTTTGTGAAAACAAAGTGTGGTCTCAGGCCACCCTACCCGTGTGTTATGGTGGCCTAGGAGTGCGGAAAATTTCAAGCATATCAGTACCGGCGTTTCTATCCTCGGTATACAGTGTGGGCAGCCTCGTCAGATCTGTTTTGGACCCTTCTATTGGATCTGTTGAGGTTTCTTACCTGTCCGATGCTAGAGACGCCTGGCAGGCAGCTTGTCCAGGCACAAATATTCCAACCTTGAGTCACTCTCAGAGAGCGTGGGACAAGCCTCTTTGTGAAAAAACTTGGCAAAAATTATTTTCAAACTTTTCGATAGATACAGACCGCGCGCGCTTGTTAGCCGTCTCTCAGAGTGACTCAGGTCACTGGCTACAAGCTATTCCATCCACAAATACTGGGACAATGTTAGACCGTATAACATTAAGTCTCTGTATTTGTCTTCGTCTTGGTTGCAGGACCAATCTGCCTCATCGCTGCCGCTGCGGAGACCTCGTCAATGAGCTCGGCCACCATGGACTTTCGTGCTCCCTAAGTGCTGGTCGAATATCACGGCACTCGGCTATTAATGACATTATCCGCAGGGCTCTTGTTGTCGCTAACGTGCCTTCCGTACTGGAACCAGTCGGTATTGCGCGGGGCGATGGCAAGAGACCGGATGGTATGTCTTTGATCCCTTGGAGTGTCGGCAAGTCGCTGGTGTGGGATGCCACATGTGTCGATACACTCGCGCCATCTCACTTACCGGCTACTTGTAAAGCTGCAGGGGCAGCGGCGGCCAGTGCGGAAAATTCACAATTCAAAAAATATGCATCGATTGGACCCAATTATATTTTTATGCCTTTTGCGGTCGAGACCTTGGGACCATGGGGGTCAGAAGCTCGCCGTTTTGCTCGCACCTTGTCTTCAAAATTGATCGAGACCTCCGGAGACCAGCGGGCGGGGAGCTTTTTCCGCCAACGCGTCAGCTTGGCTATCCAAAGAGGAAACGCTGCCAGCCTTCTGGGAACCTTGCCGTTAATCGGAAGCAGCGGCAGGCTTGAGGAAATTTTCTATATATAGATTATATTTTGTAAATATAGATTGTATTTTGTACATATTTGTTGTAAATAAATACCTGATAACAACGAATATATAATAAGAGTAGTAATTATGTCCACTACCAGTTAAATGGTAGCAGGATATCTTCTCCGTCTATCGTATGAAAGTGAATATTCTCTCTGCCCCAGAATATCGGAGACAGAAATTAACAAACGTACAAAAATGGCATTTGATTGTATGAGTACGCAATATAAACTGTAGCTAGACAACATCACATTTGCTCAAGTATGCCTGTCATTCTGGTATCTGATATCCTGCAGGAATTGTTCTATTTCTTCTTTCTTGGGAAGTAAACTATTGTGTAATAAGGGGTAAAACTACACCTACCGGCAGAGGATCTAGGTTTGCAGAACATAATTCTCCCATAGCTCATCAGTTACGGTTACAGTAACGGTACGGTCCATGACCATAAACAATATTTATAGTTTATGATTTATCGCCGACTCTAAGGCCGCAAGTAAATGCACGTAAAAGCTTAGGCATTGATATAGGCGCCGAAGTGTCGCCGCGAAATATTTCAACAATAGATCACAGCTGCGACGCCTGCAGACCACAATATATGGAAAACGTGGATTTAGTTATATTGTGTCGTTGTTTATAACTTAGAGACGGGAATAATATTCAAGTTGTCTATTTTGACGTTAAGTTTGCGGCATTGGCGGAATAAGAATTTGTAGGGATTGCAGTATTCTTCAATTGAGTTCAGTTATTAGCATCTCAGGATACATCTACAGTTAACCTACTTCCTGCTATTCAAAACTGATACTGATTACAAAGGCGATTTAAGGCGATGATAACTCAGTGGTAGTGACTTCGGATACCGAGACGAAGGTCCCGGGTTCGAATCCTACAATGAGCTTGAGCTTTCGGTGAAGGAAAACATCGTGAGGAAACCATAGCACGGTGGCAGGTTACTTTGTAGTACCCATCTGGCCGGCTACCACCCTCATGTTGAAAATCTGCCGCCAAGCACCTGTCGGTGTGTTCCGTCAGCTGTACTTGAGAGCCAGTTCCTTCTAGGCTTTGTGTGCTTACCACCTTCGGCCACATCATCACTTACCATGGTGACACTTGTCCGGTTCTTTGTTTTCAATTTACTATTTCATAAACGGCATATTGATAATACTTAATGGGAAGGGTTCTCGTTACAATTTCGCGGGTTACAAGCGCTCGTGGTGTAGCCTGATAAGCCGTTCTCAATCGATCGGTAAGTTAAGCTACCACCGTCGTGGTCGGTACCTGGATGAGTGACCGCCTAGTGGTATTTCAAATCGAGCGTTTCTGTGCTTCGGATGGCACGTCAACCAGTTGGTCCCGGTTATCACTTAATTGTGATAGTCGTTAAGCTAGTTGGAGGCCTTCTAGACGGCTTGAAAACTCCAACAGTAGGTTGACCACTAGCCTATCTCCACCGATCCGCAGTGGGCACGCGTGGTGGAGTATCTGCCTATTCCCTTTCACCCTGATTTGTGAAAGGAGGCCTGTGCTCAGCAGTGGGACATTATAGGCTAATGATGATGATGATGAAGACAGATAGATTACAGTAAAACAGATTTTCCTCGCTTTTCATTGGCACAATTTTCGCTTCATATATTGCTTGTAATTGTCTTTGAGTATTGAAAACAATATACTATGTTATCTTAGACCTGTAGTTGATGCAACTATCATAATAAGAAAAGTCTTTCCTTCACAAAAATTATCAAACAAGAACTAAATACTTGCGGGCATAGAAGCGGCTCATAGGTCTAAAATAGTTTTTAGAGCAATATTTCACTATTGTTTTTTTTTTATACCACTGAGGTGGCAAACAAGCATACGGCCCGCCTGATGGTAAGCAGTTACCGTAGCCTACGGACACTTGCAACACCAGGGGTATCACTCGCGCGTTGCTGACCCTGCAGAAACCTCTTCACACCCTTTTTGAAGAACCCCATGCTGATGATTTCATATTCACTCATTTTGGAGTTTGAAGGATTGAATTCCATTCGAGAATGAAAATATGTGTTAGTCAAAGAATTTAAAACGTCCAGAAGGATAGTCGCCTCTATGGGAACATGAAATAAACAAGCCAGAATTGACAGTATTTGACAGCCGTGCGCAGTACGAACTGAGAGCGATTTGCTCAGGGAGCCCCTCAAGCGGAGTGAAATTAAATGTCATGCTTTAGTAAGGCGGATTATCCATCTGGGTAGAGGCACGATGCCCTATGAAAATCTTTGGTGTTAGTTTATTTATTTCTAATCTTGTTAAGATGAACACTCCTTCAAAAGGTATTTAGTTAATTACAGGAAAATGTTAATCTTCCGCCATCCCTTGTTCTAAATCTGTAAAGGATGAAAATGGGCATGTCACGGAAACTGGACAGGACACTCTGGGCGTGATGTTTAGGACTCACTTCCCGGAATGTATACTGCGCGAAAGCGATGAAGAGGAACCAGTTACAAGTGACGAGCTCAAAAGGCACACGTCCAAAGATAACTGGCTCACGGCAAAGAAAGTGGTAGATGAGAACAAACTGAAGCTTGCCATAGCGGGCTTCCAGCCTCTCAAATCCCCTGGACCAGATGGCATCTACCCAATACTATTGCAAGAAGGGGCATCTATTTTGATACCTCATTTAAGCAAGCTCTACAGAGCCTGCATTGCCTTTGGGTACGTACCCAAGGCATGGAGGGAGGTCAAAGTCACCTTTATACCGAAGGTGGGTAGACCGACTTACGAAGAAGCTAAAGCTTACAGGCCCATCAGTCTATCATCTTTTCTCTTAAAAGCTCTGGAGAAACTGGTAGACAGGTACCTAAGAGAGGGACCACTTAAGGTATTCCCTCTACATAAACTACAGTGCGCCTACAGCCCTGGCAAATCTACGGAAACGGCATTGCACTATGTTGCGAGTCGAGCCGAGGCTGCGCTAGAGGGACAAGAGATCTGCGTCGGGGCGTTTCTCGACATAGAGGGAGCCTTCGACAAGACAACATTTGAGTCCATACGCATTGCTGCAAAGGAACATGGCATCAATGATACCACGTGCAACTGGATTGACTATATGCTGAGAAGCAGGACAGTCAGATCGGAACTGATGGGAGACAGACTTAGTGCAAAAACAACAAGAGGTTGTCCGCAAGGCGGAGTGCTGTCACCATTATTGTGGTGCTTGGTAGTAGACTCGCTACTCACCAAACTCAATACCGGACCATTCTACACAGTAGGCTATGCAGATGATATAGCTATAATGGTTAATGGTAAATTCCCGAACATAGTCTCTGGATTATTACAACAGGCATTGAGGATGACAGAGCAATGGTGTACAAAGAACCACCTCTCTATCAACCCAAGCAAAGCGGTCATTATTCCATTCACGAGGAAGAGACAACTAGGTAACCTAGGAGAGCCCTCCCTCAATGGAATAAAGCTGCCCTGGTCCACTGAAGTTAAATATTTGGGTGTAACGCTTGATAAAGAACTCAGGTGGAAAACTCACGTGGAAAATATTACGACAAAGGCCCTACGAGTGTTCGGCATGTGTCGTTCCACCTACGGTAAAACTTGGGGGCTAAAGCCCAAAGTTTTACGATGGCTGTACCGGACAATGATAATACCTATTATCACATACGGCAGCATAGTGTGGTGGCCAAGAACAAAGCTTGCCTCGTGCAAAGCGCCACTCACTAGGATACAAAGAACAGTGTGTCTTGGAATCACGGGTGCTTTCAGGACAACACCCACGGCAGCGATTGAGAGATACCTAAATATCCCTCCTCTGCATATGATGGTTGAATTGGAGGCAAGGAAGGCATTACATCGTCTTGCTGTTGCTGGACTATGGGATGCCTCCAAGCCAAAGACAAACCATACAAGGTTCGATGAAAATGAAGGCCTGGATCGGGTAACAAGCATGATATCCGACAAAATGCAAACTATGTTTGTGTTTGAAAGGTCTTTCAAGGTCCAAATCCCTACAATAGAGGACTGGACGAAGGGACTCGATCCACCAGAACAAGAAAGTCTGGTTTGGTACACTGATGGATCCAAAATGGAATCAGGTACAGGAGCGGGAATATACGCAAAAGGTTACAAATGTAGCAAAAGCTTAGGGAAGATGGCAACTGTATTTCAAGCAGAAACATATGCCATAATAACCTGTGCTCAGGAGAATATAGATAGAGGAACCAGAGGTAAATCCATATATATTCTTAGTGACAGTCAGGCTGCAATCAAAGCCATGGCATCCTACAAAGTGGACTCCGGACTTGTTCTGGATGCTGTCCAAACCCTAAACAGGCTTGGGAAGCATAACAGAGTAAGACTGATGTGGGTCCCTGGGCACAAAGGAATCCATGGTAACGAAGTGGCAGATGAACTGGCAAGAGAGGGCTCAGCAAATGATTTTGTGGGTCCAGAACCATGTGTAGGCATTTCGACGTGTGTCGTAAAAGCCGCATTTAGGGAGTTTGCTGATCACAGACAACAAACACATTGGCTGTCTAACACCGGTCTACAACACTCCAAGAAGTTTCTAGGCTCTACGTTCAAAGCCCGGGAATATATTTGGAATATGAGCAGGGGGCAAATCCGCTACCTGCTTGGGGCCTTTACTGGGCACTTTGGAACCAACGACATGCTCATGAAGATGGGTCTAACCGCGACACCCATGTGCAGGTTGTGTGGGGAGCATACGGAACGTATGGAGCACCTTCTGTGCACATGCGATGCACTGGCTGGTAAGCGAATGAGTCTCCTAGGGATCGGATATCCAAAACCAGAAGACTATAGGCTCATATCTCCTAGCCTCGTTGTAAAACTCATGAAAGGAGTTTTCTACGAGACTGGGGAGGAGTAATTTATCTAGGGGACCACAATAGATCCCAATGGGTCGAAGTGTCCGAGTTATTTCTCGGCCCCTGCACAAGATAAGATAAGATAAGATCCCTTGTTCTAAACTCACGTCTAGAACAAGAGCCCAGCCTATCACTGCATCACATAATGGCAATGGCATGTCAGGGTTGTCAAAAGATATGCTCTCGCATTGTCGTTAACGTGGGACGTTGATATATTGATCTATTTGGTTTAAGTGCCGATGTCGGCCCCAGAGGAATTTATGGCAATTTCAATGAATTTCATTTAACAGTTAATAGAAGTACAATTACATAGATAATTGGCTGTCATGTCCATTATGTAGTGTTTTATAACTGAGGAAAATGCCACGGGAAGTTAGTTTTGGTGTCCCGATTCGTGATTAGATTGATGACTCTTATTTGGAAGCTGACACACATACATTACTACACATTTATTATTATATTATAATTTTTTATACAACTAATTCTGTAAACAAGCATACGGTCCGCCTGAAGGTAAGCGGTTATTGTAGCCATATGGACGCTTGATACACACGGGACAACACTCATACAGTCACACAGGATCAGTTCCCTTCCGGCTCCCCAATGAGCTCTGGCGGCCTTGCTCACGCGCAGGAACACAACTTTACACAGCAAAGTTATTCGGCTGCGGTATTCTGTAAAATGGAGGTAAGTACCCCACTCGAGCTGCTCTTTGAGCGAAAAAGCGCAATGCTATACCTCTCTCAAATTATTATATTATTTATTTTTATTATTATTGTACATTTTGGTACACTTACCAATACCTACCATACCTTTCAACCATCGTCAAATTTACGGTTATCCATAGAATGATAACAAGATGAGAAAAAGTAAAAATAATTTGGACCATTCATTACCTGTATAATTAACCCTTAGATGAGCTAACGGATACATAATAACCTAATTTAATTAAACGAAAGAAACATTAGCTAGGAAATTGTACAAACGTTTGATACATATCGTAATAGGGTAACAATGTTTTACAAAATGAAACCCATTTTAATTAGGGAATTAGTAAAAGCTCTGGTAGTGACACAAAAATATGTTTTAACACAAAGGATATCAAAGCCAAAGGTAATAATTCTATTATTTATACCACAACAGGCTTTATATATGTTGCCACGCAAAAGAAAAATATTTATTTGTATTAGATATTCAACAATCGTTATGTTGTATTTGCATAAGTTATTGTATTTTATTTCATTTAATGACATCAAACAGCATTATACAGTGTTTTAATTATCAAAATCATTGAGCTTATTCTAATAGCTAAAAATAGATCTCCTCGAATAAGAAATATATGTATATTCTGAAATATATGTATAAAAACATATTCCTTCACTATAATAAAAAAAACTTTTCTTTGTGTGTGTGTGTGTGTGGGGGTGTGTTTGTGTAGGGATGTATTTGTGTGTTTCAAATTCAAAAAGCATTTATTCAATTTAGGCCATGATAAGGCACTTATGAACGTTAACAAATGACTCTACATTCTACGTTTATGTGGGGGTGTGAGACAATATTACTATAAATAGTCTTGTATTTAAGGACAATCTCACCGTGCATAGGGTTTTTTTTTTTATACCACTTAGGGAATACGGCCCGCCTGATGGTAAGCGGTTACCTTAGCCTATGGACGCTTGCAACACCAGGGGTATCTCGCGCGCGTTGCCGACCCTGCAGAACTCTCTTCTCACCCCTTTTGAAGAAAAGCATGGGGATGCTGTACCTACTCCATTGGGAAAACCACGGTGGGGAGCTCATTCCACAGTCTGAGCGTCCGCAGATTATGTGACTAAAGTTAAAAAAAACACCATGATTGTACTTGATGACTTTAAACTTAGGGTGGTAGCCAGAGGAGTACTATACACCCCACCTGCATTCTATGGTGTCCTCACCATGTTTTCCTCCTAAAGCTCAATCTCGTTACAGGATTCAAATTCACACTTCGTCACGCCATTAGACGTCTCTACAACTGAACTATGAAATGATTGCTGTTTCTAGATTTTTTACCACATGCCTTTATGAACTGAATGCCTACTAGGTCAATATTTACCAAATAAAAAAAAAAAATGTAGAACACGTTTAGAGGCACCCGAATCATCCCCATGTATGTTTCGTGATTGTTTGTAGCTTTCGAGCGCTTCCTCCAGGTGTAAAAACAAGATGTCTTGTTATGAAAATCTTCTATCTTCTATCTTCTATATATATAAAAATGAATTGCTGTTCGTTAGTCTCGCTAAAACTCGAGAATGGCTGGACCGCTTTGGCTAATTTTGGGTTTGAACTATTCGTGGAAGTCCGGGGAAGGTTTAAATGAAGGGTAGGGTAAGGTATTACGCGAACGAAGTCGCGCCGGGCAGCTAGTTTTAAATAGTTTCGTTGGGGCCCCACATGGGCCCTAGTTTATTTTTTGCTCCTTTGGTTACCTAGCTACGCCACTGATAGTTAGCTAAACAAATAGCTTGTTTATTTATTAATCCAATTCAAAATGAATAAGTTATCTAACAACTAATTTCAATCAGTACAAAATGGCTGTCTGGCAATCGTGATAAGCTAGTTTGGGAACGTCAAGGGCGATGCGTGGGCAGAACCAGTGAATGTTGGCGCCGGCACATCTTATGGCTTCCACGCGCCACGGTTGCAGTGCAGACCTACCCGCTAGATTAGAATTAGCCGGAATTCCACACGGATTGGATTGGAGGGAGAAACTAAAATAGTGTTATCAAGAAATGTCTGACTATCATGCCAGCGAGTAATATTTATTATCCGAATATTACGTTCTTGTTAGCGTCGAATTAGAGCTAATTCTAATACGTGTCTTCGACTAATAAATTACCTAAATTACAAAAAGTTAATGTTACAATTAGATTCGAATTTTTAAGGTTAGATTAGTTTTTAATATTGAGATTTGAGTAAATTAAAGAAAAAATCTAAAAAAGATGAGTAGTTCGATTTTTGAGCATCAGTATTATTCAAATATCTAAAATCCAGTAAGTGTTTTCAAAAATCAAACGACTTTCTATAGTTTAGAAGTAGAAGAAGTTCAGAAGAACTATTTCTTATAGTTTAGAAGTCATCCATTAACATCCATATATCATCTTATATGCTTTTAAAAACTCAATTGACTTTGACGGGCTAATTGGCGCAGATGGTTAAGATTCCACCTATAGCGTCGCAGGTTGTGGGTTCGATTCCCACACAAGACATACATTTGTGTGCATAAACATGTCTGTATGTCCTGAGTCTGGGTGTAATTTATGTAGGTATATTAAATATGTATTTACAAACAAAAAGTAATATATGTAGTACTTATATCAGTTATCTGGTTTCCATCGTACAAGCTCCGCTTAGTTTGGGATCAGATGAACGTGTGTGAGGAATGCCCCAGGATATTTATTATTATTAAATTACCCCCTTACTCATAAAACGTTATTTAACTAATATACTGTTTAAAGGGTCACGTAAATAACGTCACTCTATTGTCATTGTCAAATAATGTGACATTATTTACGTGATCATTTAATCAGTATATTAGTTAAATAGCGCTTTATGAGCAAGGGGGTAAGTATATAAAATTGGAACATCAATTTGATGGGGTGCTTGACCAAGCCCGTAGTTGTAGATTTTATAGAGTGCGTAGGCTGTAAACTCAGACGCATTTATTTTTAACATTGCAGAAATCGAAGGTCTTCTACTTCGTTAGTATTTATGCCAGTTGGTCACTGGTACTCCGACATGCCATATTTATGCATGTACGGAATAATCCAGGGCTGGTTTTTACATCCCAGTCACATATTTATGTTCTCATGATGATAAATGTATGTTGACAGCTTATTAGTAAAGTTCTTGAAGTTGCTTTTTTTAAGGATTTCCTGTGGATTGCTTTAGGTACATGCCATGTGTTATTTATAGGAAATCGTTACCTAGTATTACCTTATTTATTATATACTTTTAAGTACTAAAATATACTGCATGGCTCAATTTATAAGGGGTTGTAGAGCAAGTATGTTTTTTAATGGAGGATTATTATATTTCACAAAGGTTCGGATTCTTTCACAAATTATTGATCGTAATATTTTAATGATCATAAGGTTGGAAATAGTCAAACATACAGCACCTTATTACAAAACATGGTTTAAAGGAAAACCAGGTTTTAAAATAGCCTCGTCCCTTTTTATTATATGACGTTAGAAAGTGACGAAATGACAGTAAAACCTGGCTTTGCTTTAAACCATGTTTTGTAATAAGGGGGACAGTGTTTATAAATAATGGTCCAAATGATAGCCGTCTAATGCTCAGATTATGTCCTATGACAAACCGTAAAATATTAGCAAAAAAAAGAAAACGTAAAATTATCATAAATCTTGGAAATGGCATAAAAATCATTCATACAAAAAATCTTAATATTTCTAAAACCATGACTTTTACTGGAAATATTTAAATTTTTCTAATATATGAAACAGCTACTAGAAAATTTACTGTGACTAAGCATTCCCAATAGGATATTACAATCTGTAAGCACTTACAGAGCGTTAACTTGTTGTTAAGTTTAATTAACGGCGTGTCACGTGTTGGCGGCAGTTTGGGCGAATTATATAATAATGGGTATTCAATCACCCGCCCGGTCATAAAATATGGTTTAATTGTTGAAACCGATTGGATTCGATTGCTTTATGACTTATTGTTAGAGATTTAGGTGGAAGTTACGTGAAATGTAATACTTTATTACCTTCTAAACTCCAACCTACCCTAAGTTACCTTAGTCTAATAAGGTAACTATGCATTTAAATTATTTATTGCGGCGTTAAAAGTGGAAAATGCCATATTACTATTGAACTTCTGTTTACTTCGATTTCAATTAGTTTTTAAAAGATCTGTATCGCAAAGATGTTAAAAAAGTAGAAATCGAATGCCATGCTTGAACTAATGACAAAAGGTATATCCTTAAAATTACACGACTTCTTTTAGTTATTATTACTATGCGAACGCGAGAACATTTTATAATAATACTAGCTGCCCGGCGCGACTTCGTTCGCGTGGTGCTACCCTACCCTGTGGTGCTACTGCTACCCTACCCTACCCTATCTAAACCATCCAGGGCGTCACCCTAAAGCATACAAAAAAATTCAACTGTACGTGTGTATGTCCCTGAATTCCTCCTAAACGGCTGGACCGATATGAATGTTTTTTTTTGTATGCGTTTGGGTGGCGCCCTGGATGGTTTAGATATACAAATCAGCCCGGCAGATGGCGCTGCAGTTGGTATCTAAGTTATATTATCTACTGCAGCGCCATCTGCCGGGCTTTTTATAATTTTATATATAAAGATTATTAAATTACGTGAACAGATAATGAGCCTCATTGAGCGGTGACGTTTGTTATAATTTTAATTAAATAAACTTAGAAGCAAAAAGGTTTGAATATTTGGGTGATTTATTTCGAGCTGAAACTTTTTATATTATATCTGATATTATCTTCACCGCTTTCGGATAGATATACACCTTTCCACTACATGTTGTGTAAACTGCTACTAAATACTCGTACTATATAAAAAACGCGTAAGGGTGTAAAAGGCCCATGAAGCTAATATACCTTCTGGATCTATCAATTTCTTTTGATTAAATAATACAATGTGATTATGCTGTGTGTAAATGCCATAGTTATTTCTTTTCTCTGTGGTTATAACTATGATGATTTTGGTTGGCGTGTACGTCTATGAAAAAACATAGTTAAAAAAAATACGCAGCCAATCTTTGTAATGTTTGGGTAAGGAAGAAAACGTTTCATAATATATATACGATTATTTCTGCGTCAGATTTCAACAAATTATTTAATTTAATTTAATTGAGTGACATAATATAGAAAAACCGGTAGCTAATAAAGCTCTAACAATTCCTATGAATAAGACAAGCTGTTTTTGTAGTCATTATTTTTTTTCTACATGAGTCAATCAATGTCTAGACAGAACTCGCTCCTGGTAGATTGTATCATATAGTTTTTTTAGTTTCACGTTGTTCTTGATGTCTGAAATACCTACATAGGAATAGGGTTTTTATTTAAATAGATCAATTAGGTTTGGGGAGCCGGTTGGCTCCATGTATGTATACCCTAAATACCTATAAGTCACGCCATATGTCGTGGGTTGGATATACCTACATTTGTGTGCATGAATACGTCTGTTCCTACCTCGTTTTTATTGTTCTGTGGTTCCTACTGAGTCTGGGTGTAATTTTCTTTATAAGGAAATATTTTAAAAGTAGTAGGTAGTAGGTTATATGATTTTCATATGACTGTGCTTGGTTTGGGATCAGATGGAGAAGAATGTCCAAAGATATTGTTATAATTTATTAAGAATATTAAGATAGAGAAGGAGCTTATCGTTTATTCGCTCAAAGAGCTACTAGACTGGGGAAGTCCCTCCACCTAACCGAATACCGCAGCCATATAACTTTTCTTTGTGTTCCTGCGCGTTAGTAATGTTGCTCATTAGGGAGGGGGGAAAGGGCAAGTTGCAAGCATCCCTATGGATAAGGTAACAGCTTACCATCAGGCGGGTCGTACGATTGTTTACCGTCTTCAACGAATAAAAAAAAAATAAGAATATTCTTTAATTGCCATTACTATGGCTTTTATTATTAATATTATTCATACTGTTGCTGTATAACCCCGCGCTGTAATCGAGTCCTGAAAATTTTATAATTTCTTATTGATTCTAACTATTATTTCCGATAAAACACGCAAAAAACATATACCTATTTAATGGGCCTATCAGATAACTATCATAAATCACAATAAACCAGGCAAAGGCTTTCAAATCCATAGTTAAAGATATACCAGTAAATTATGCCGTTCAAGATCATAAATGATGTTCAATATAAGCTTGGAACGACATGTGTTTGATTTACGTCGCCATTGTGAACGCATTCGTCTTTAATTGCATTATAAGGTCAACTTGTACAAGATATCAAGACTACAGCAATGATGATGAGCTACGTGACTCGTCAATAGTAGGTATATGTAGGTCTTGACTGCAGTGTTACCTACTTTCTAGAGGTAACAACGGATTCTTATAAAAAAATAGCAAGAACCAAATAAAAAGGTGAAAATCCAAATGGCTGGGTGTCACGATTCAACTCTGTCTTCTTTAATAATTTAATAAACACTTGATCGTGAAGAAATAATTAAATAACTACAGAAAGTCTTTTTTATTGATACTGCAGTTTCTACTATAGCTTTCGCCATTTATTACTTACTTTCTCATCTTAAGTTTTCTCAAAAAAATTTACCGTCCAGCTATTATCTACGGCATACAAATAAATTACATTATTTTTAAATTAAACTGCATTTCTTTCAACAGAAATATAAACATAAACAACGGTATTTATGGATGATGGTCGATTAAATATCATGGCTGCTTGGCCTAGATAGTAGATGTCGATTGGAACTTTGAATCATAATGGTGCGTCCATGCTACGCGAATCGAGCACGAGCCGAGCCACGTACGAACATTCAAGGAGCCTACAACGAGCACGATGCGTGAAAAAACTGACAATCGCGCTCGTTCGAAGCTCGCAAGCCCGTCGACTCGCATCGTCGACGTCGTGCTCGCAGTGTGCTCGTTCGTGGCTCGGCTCGAGCTCGGTTCGCAAAGCATGGACGCACCATTACGTTCATTAAATATGCAATCAAGACATCTCACAAATATAGCCAATACCTGATATCCTTTATCATAATAAATCCATACAAAAACCCTAGTTTTAATCGTTTATAATTAAATACACATTTATTATAAGTGATTCCATTTTTTATCTGTGGATTTGACAGGTTTACTAATTAATTCATTTATAGATTTAGCAGGTAACTTTTTGCTAATATAAATCTTAATCACCAACGAGAAACTATTACACAAAAAAAATAACTAAATGCTACATATAACCACAAGTCTTTAAGGCGATGATAGCTCAGTGGTAGTGATGTCAGATACCGAGACGAAGGTCCTGGGTTCGAATCCTACAATGAGCTAGAGCTTTCGGTGAAGGAAAACATCATGAGGAAGCCATAGCACGGTGGTAGGGTACTATGTAGTACCCAACTAGCTTGCTGTTCTGTGTTCCGACAGCTGCTCTTGAGAGCCAGTTCCTTCTAGGCTTTGTGTGCTTACCACCTTCGGCCACATCATCACTTACCATGGTGAGATTGTGGTAAATAAAGGCCTAGGCCACACACACAATAAAAAAAAAACTGTCGTTCCCTAACAGCAAAATAACTGTTAGCTGTTATCAGTAACCAAAGGTCTACAACGTAAGTGGATGGTAATTAACGTCAAATAAAATGGGATACAATTTTTCCGAATATTTATAGACCACGAGAAAATCAAACGAGTCAAGACCCATCCTTTGACTCGTCCGGTGTTATAGAACCCCAGATAGTGGGATTTCAATGAAGCCCAGTTCAGTGAAGTTCATTACCATTAACTTACGAGAGTGTCACGCGGGTAACAGTTAATATTATTTTTCAAAGAAAATATAACTTAAACTATGGAGCGGAGCTAGTCCCAATGGTATTATAAATGCTAATGTTTGTGTTGTATATTTTTATTTTTTATTTTATTTAGTAGGAAAAAAACAGCTTAAAATTACTAAATTAAGTAGAAGAAATAGATACTAAAAGCAGTTAACACATACAAAAAAAGTTTTTTATTTTTTATGTTTATGTGGATGTACAACATAACCTTAAAGTACCTAATGGATGAAACCTTATTACTAATATTCTACTTAAGATAACCTACTTAAATAAAAAAATAAAATTACTACCTGAAATAAGGGACAAACAATCCCTTTATTATAATAATGGATATAGTATTTGTGTAAGTATTTTTATTTTACATAAATCTTAATGTCAATCAATCTTGATGTAAGTAAAGTGCAGTCTACATAGATTTGATGTGGCCATGGAGCGGGCGTCTTGCTGATACAATCAAACAAGCATAACACTGTGTAAAAGATTATAGTTTATATTGCAGTATTTTAAAATACTCCTTATTTCTATATTATTTTGTTTGTCATTTGAATCGAACGGCAAGATGTCCGCGCGATGTTCGAACCAGACATCATATCTGTGTAGCTTGTGTCTTAGAAATTTTATGGTTCAGAATGTAGAGTGAAAAACTGTATATTTTAAGCTACAAACTGTGGAGAGTTTGCATATACGTACGTAGCTTAATGTTAAATAGTAAAGGAAAATTAACTTAATCCTACCATTACTTTGTAAATTGCCCAACGGGATTTCATCTATGAATGTAATCGGACACTATTTCGGATACTTTGTAACGTTAGAAATATATTTGATGTTAGATGTGGTTGCACTATAAGCCCGTATTAGTATGGCATTGTAACAATAATAAGTGAATTTTATGGACATCATTTTTGACTTGACTACTATATAAGAGACTCTTGGCACAAAACTTTCGACTTTATAACGATAGTAATCTTCGCAGATCCTTATCATAATTTTCACTTTATCATAAGCTAATATAGGTTACCGACTTCTTCTGAGTTCTGAGTTTATTACCTACGATAGAGAGCTATCATTATCTCTCGCGTGCAATAATGCCGTCAGTGTTTCGAAGACAGTCTTTGTGTGATTCATGGTACAGAAAAGCGGTCGGTAAAGCAGCTGTCAAAATAATTTCTTTTAAAAAAAAATTGAAGTTTATTTACATTCTTTATCTCGTCTCGTTGGCTTACTTTTATATAATACCTATCTATCTGTTTGTAAAGGCCATCACAAATATATATGAATTATCTGAAAGTAATACTGGATCAGACGGTTGCGTTTGCTAAGCTTGCTGCTTGATGAGCCGGTTATCAGCCTAGGAAACAAGCATATTTTTCAAAATCAACATAAAATCACATTCCATTCTCATTCTACTCTCACCTATAAATACACTCGTAACTAAATAAATAATCTACCTCATAAAACAGCGTAAGTGAGCACAACGTTACTGGTCCTGTGAGCAAACGGTAAAAAGAAGCCATGGGCATAGCAGGTTACTCAAAACTCATTTGAGAAAAGTCCAACGGTTTCTGAGATATTGCCAAAGGGTAATTATATCAGGCACACTTTTGTTCTACAAAATAAAATCTCCATGATTAATTTCCAGGGCCACACAATGTCGAGCGGGAGTTGCTCCGGGCCAGGGGTGTGCGGTGGTGCTCGGAGACGACCGCCCCCGCCCCCCGAGCCCGCGCTCTCCCTCGCCGCTGACCTGAGCGAGCTGTCCCTCGACCAGGGCTACCACACCCTTGCCGACTGCGGACCTCCGAGGAGACGAAGGGATAATACCCTCAGTGACGCGCTGTGGCTGAAGATTTTGTCCCATCTTGAGGTACGTTTAGTGTGTTCATTTATATCAAGTAAGATCAGACCAGAGACAGTCAGATAAGAGTTTATAACCATTGGATAACCATCCATGCTGGATGGAAAAACCTTGCCGCTCTTCATAGTGGTAGTGGGAGGTTGAAATAGCTAAAATATATTTACAACTAATATCGGCTTTGGGCGTTGGGGGAAAAAGCTCTCCGCTCGCCGAGGCCTCGATGAGTTTTGATCATAAAGTACGAGCGAATCGGCGAGTTTAAGTCAAGCATAAACAGAGTTATCCTTATGGATGCATATTTTTTAATTTTGAATGGTAGATTTATCTGTTGCTCCTCTTGGGTGTTATTTATATAATAGCTGTCTCTAGAATGTATAGAATATTATGTAATTATCTCAGAAATACACTTTTCAAGGTGTTTGTCACATCCAACACTGAGTAAAGCCGAGTTAAGTGCGTATTCTGGTACAGTGTCAATATAAAAAAGAATATGATGACTGATATTTATGAAACAATGTCTGAACCAATATGTCGCGTAATGTATGGGTTAAATTAAATTAGTGATACAATATTTTTTTCGGCGCGCCATCGATCTGCAGGTTTTTATTAAAAATAGCCTGTTCAATATTTGTTCTTCTTTTTCTGATACGCTTTATGGAAGATACCATATATGCCTTCTAATAGACAATAAACAAAGCTTTATTTGGGGCACAAAACAATAACCCCCTTATTCATAATCGCTTTTTAACTAAACCAGTGTAATGTAATAGTGTGACCCGTCTCACTCTTTCGATCACGTGTCAGATAAAGACTTCGGAATTTTAGCTAATCAACGTTTGATAACTTCATTATGAATAAGGGGGTAAGAATATTAACACGGAATTAAAAAAAAACAAAATAAATAACATACCAAGCGTACAGACATATGTACTTAAACTGAATGAATGAACATAAATACATTAAAATTGCATAAAAAAAGACGCCAATTTTCCTACACACACATCTATGCTTATATGTAATTCAAATTTAAATATTTACCTACAGGTATCAGACCTCTGTCGAATGTCCAGGGTATGCCGTCGATGGGCGCGACTGATCACAAGGTTGACAACACGACCCGAGGTGTGGAGGCGGGTCAGAGCTGCTGGACCTTTGGAAATAGCTGCCAGATGTGCTGGGGCGAGAGCAGGCCCGTGCGTCAACTCTGTGCGGGAGTGGCGCTCAAAGAATTGCGTTGTAAGTATCCGTCAATATTGGATCCCTAGATTTCTGATTGTGGATAGTTAAAATTGATGGAGTAGGTAGCCGAGCCCAATGATGACTTAGATAAAGGTAGATAAAGCTGACAGCCCAGAAGAGATTACAATTAGTTATGGAAAAAATGCCTTTGTGTGTTTATAGACGATGTGTTACGTGAAAAAAACATTATACACATAAGTACATATATACCAGATGTAACTGTACAACAATTTTAAGTATTTTTTTTTGGCGTGCAATAATGTTTATCTTTGACGCGTCTACTAGTAAAATGTGATGCATTTTTTTGCTTATTTCGCATTTATAGGATTGAACCAAGGTCTGAGTAAAATTCAACAAAACAAAAGCAAACTTTGGAAACGTCACGTTCACTTAATTTAGCATGAATTGCCCTGTTTGCACTCTGACACTGACGTTTCCGAAGTTTGCTCACAGCTATAAATCTTGTCAGCAGGAATAAAAGCAAGCATTTCGAGGTGACTGACAGTTCCCTGGACTCGCAAATTATTATTTAGATCTGTTTGAAATGTTTTGCTTGTCATCCATGATAACCTTCAGTTATATAGTCCATATATATAAAAATCTATGCCACTTTTCGTTGTAATTTTATAACTCAAGAACGGGCTCACCTATCCAAACCAAATATTTAGGCTTTGTTCGGACTATTTAGTAGATGGTTTATGTGAAGTTTGCACAAAATCGGTCGAGCGGTTCTTCATTTATCACATTTTTATGATTTCACTTTATACGTATCGAAGCACGTACCGGGCCGCTAGTAGTCCATATTTATTAGTTTCCAACTTATATCAAAATAAGTCTTTCCATAAAAAATATTTCACTTAGTAGCAAACTTTCAAAATATTTATTTTTAGTTTGTCATTTCAGGTAAAAAATTACAAATAAAACGCATAATTAATGTCGTTGTCTATGTGGCCCTTAGACTAATACCGAGCAATCCGATTCCGAAACTAGTCAGTGATTTGTCACTGATTCGTGTGTTGTGACATCGTGTGTTCTTAACTTGGCCAATCAGAGCGCATGTGTCCTTGTCTTAGCCAATCAGAGCGCATTGTCGATGGTGGGAAATTGGCGGAATAGATTGCAAGCAAAATCAACGTCATTGCGCTTCTTTGGGTTAATTGTTCGACGATGGGGCCAAAAGACTGACTACCACTGACTTCACCTTCACTTCACTTCTGACTTGCCAAATAAACTTACGGCATATTTAGCTATAGAGAAATATAGACTTGAATAGAAATATAGAAAGACATTCGAACAAAGTTGTTTATAAAACTGACCACAAAACCCCTTGAATTTCCAGGTGACAGTGGCAAGTGCTCAACTGTTAGCGGCTACATTCAGGAACCTGACACACTTGGCAGTGACCGGGTCCAGCAGTATGGACGCGCGGGCGATGGCGCCCCTTGTCACTGACCTCGTAGATTTGAGGCATATTGACCTCACTGGTAAGTTGTTCTATACTAAAAATCTTTAGACGTCTTTGCATTTCTAAGGGAAGATAGCTCAGTGTTAGTGACGTTGGATCGTAGAAGAAGGTCCTGGGTTCTAAACCTACAATGAGTTAGAGCTTTTAGTAAAGAAAAACATCGTGAGGAACCCATAGCACGGTGGTAGGGTACTTTGTAGTACCCACGTGGCTGGCTACCACCCTCAAGTTGAAAATCTGTCGCAAAACACCTATTGGAGTATTCTCTTTTCCGGGGTTACAACAACTGCACTTGACAGCGAATTCCTTCTAGGCTTTGTGTGCTTACCACCTTCGGCCACATCATCACTTACCGTGACATTTCGGTCAAAAACATGACTATAAAAAAAAAATATCATATCAAAGAACACCACTGACAATATTAAAGTTTTCAAAGGATCATGGCGAGATTTGTACAAAAAATAAAGATTTTTAGAGACGTTGGATAATAATGCGGGTTTATAAAATATTTCATGTATTAATATACATTATTATGTTGCTGGTAATGTAATCTCAATATTGGAAGTGATTAAATACCCTCTAAAATGTTTTATTTTTTTGTACAAATCAATGTATGGAACTCGCCATGATTCTTTTTGATCATAGATTAATAATGATTAGCAATTTACTCAAACAGACAAAACGTGTCGACATTATATTAATTATTCAATAATGTTTCCAATATAGACAAACTAAACCAAGTCATATTTTGGTTGCTCATAAGTCTTGCCTCAGGCAACAAAGTTTGGTTAACAATAACAAATTCAGTCAATATTTAAGCTTTCAAATGAATATGCTTATCTTGTGTTAGAACTTAGGAAAGTTATAGAATCATCTGGAATTATTAATCGAAATTGTTTGAAACTTTGAGCAGAAGTTACACAAAGTAATAAATATTTATTAATCTTCTATTACTAACGCAATATTGTTATCTATTATATTGTTACGTAATAGACAATGAGGATTTTTGTTAGATAAGACATACATTCTTGAAATTTATAGACAGAAGGTCAACCTAGGGCCCAAGTCTGTTATTATAATATTATAATATACATATATTATATTATGTATAATATTATAAAGCTGAAGAGTTTGTTTGTTTGAACGCGCTAATCTCAGGCACTACTGGTTCGAAATGAAAAAAATATTTTTGTGTTTATCGAGGAAGGCTTTAGGCTATATAACATCACGCTGCGACTAATAGGAGCGAAGCATCAGTGAAAAATGTTGCAAAAACGGGGAAAATTATTCATATAGTGTAGGGTAGGAAGAAGAAGTAAGAAGTAAGGTACGAAGTCGCGCCGGGCAGCTGTGTTCCAATAAACTGTCTGTGGTGTAAATATTGACCGACTTAACACTTTTCGTAAGTCAATGGCGTCGAAAATCATTATGAATTTAGTAGACAATTTACATTGGCTCAATGGCAATGAAGATGTAATGAGATCACGTCAGAATGTCATTTTTGATTCAATATTTGGCGACAGATTATCAACTTTAGTGCGGTGCATTAGCAGCCAAAATAAAGTGCAGAGCTTCCGTCTCTCACTCACTTCACTAAACAACTAGATAATTTTTCCAGGTTGCCCAAACGTGGATTGGCCAGAATGGGCGTGGCTAGAAACACGACTGGCGACCCGAAGACCTCCAGTTGAGTACGTCGACTTGACTGACTGCGGGTCTGTGACGGACGCAGGGCTGTGTGCTCTGCTTCATACCTGTCCCATGCTGCAGTATCTGTACTTGAGGAGGTGTACTTTAGTTACTGGTAAGTTTAACTTGGTTTTACTGTTACTATTGGCTAGCTCTATTTTGTTTAAGTTTGGTTTCTACTACTGGTTTTCTGGAGACCCTCGAGTACTAAGTGTCGTTAAATATAAGCAGAAGATTTTTTGATTTAGTTAGATTATAGGATTCACATGAATGAAACTAATACCCCTGATGTTGCAAGCGTCTATAGGGTATGGTAACCGCTTACCATCAGGGGGCCCGTATGATTCTTCGCTAATTAAGTAGCAAAAAGATGGCTTCCATTGTCTGATTGCTGTTCTGACACATCAGAGTCAGATTTGAATTTGCCTAGGACTGTCTTAGTCAGACGATTTCCTGATTAAAATCTGGCTATTATGATGTGGTTACTTATACCAAAAAAATAATATTAAGCATGTCAAATAAATAGCATTTATTGTTCAAAGTCAAAGTCAAAGTCAAAGCCATTTATTCAATTTAGGCCCTAGAAGGGCACCTATGAAGGTCAAAGCTACTGAAGTTACCGCCAGTTCGTAAGTGGGCCTTCAACTGAGAAGAACAGGCAAGAAACTCAGCTTCGGGAATATAACAAACTATTAAATGAAAAAACAATGTCAAAGCAACTGTTCCCTCAGATTGGTTCTGTACAAATATTATCCAACAAATATACTCATGTTTTCTTTACATAAAGTAAGAAACTTCCGCTTGATGTTATAAATATCTTATTTCCGACCGATGATGGTTGCGTATAGCACGTATTCATGAACGAAGTTTCGAAGCAACTAGCGTCATCTTAAGGTTAAGGTATGAATTAATTACGCGAATCAATATTATTTTGAGTATATTGAGGTCTTATTTAACAACCTTAACAATTATTCAACCTGATTCCACCATCCCCGTTTTTACTACTTTAATGGACATAGCTTTTGCATCGTCATGTATAATGTAGATAGCCCAAGAGTGTAAATTACTAAGCCGAGCCGGCAATCAACCGTTCAACCACTCAACCAACCAACCAATCAACCGGCGGTTACCGTAGCCATATGGACGCTTGCAACACACGAAGCATCGTTCACGCGTTACCGACCTTTCCCCCCTTCCCTATGAGCTCTGGCGACCTTACTCACGCGCAGGAACACAACTTTACACAACATAAAAATATTTGTCTGCGGTATTCTGTAAGATGGAGGTACTTCCCCAGTCGAGCTGCTCTTTGAGCTAATAAACGCTACATTTCTGAAAAAATCCAAAAATGAATCCACAATCTCAAAATCAAGATCGAATATTAATTTACAAAAGCTATTTTAGTTAGCTACTACAAATATCTCGATCCATACTTCAATCATGAAACCTGATATGTTTGTAAACAATCTTTCCCAATTTTGATTTATAAGTAATCAGAATTCCAACATCAACCGGCGGCGACGACGCTACGTTTGCAGCTATTTTTGAAGTGTCTTGATTCTTGTTATGCAGAAAAGAAATTCTTGTGTTATGTTTGTATTCAAATTCAAAAAGTATTTATCCAATTTAGGCCCTGATAAGGCACTTATGATCGTTATCAAAATGATTCTACACCGGTTCCAAATACAACTTGAACTGAAGACTCCGGCAAGAAACTCAGCACGTAAAATTACTAGATTGTAATTTTGACAGCTAAGTTTACACCGCTAATAATAATAAAAAGCCAGAGGTCTCATGTTTTTCCATGGTAAAAAAGTATCTATGTGTTTATTCGGAACATATTTTGTGTACCAAATTGGGAGTCACAAACTTCCAAACTCACATCTATATACTAAGCGCATGAGACTTTTTTGTTTCTTTAAACGGCCTAGTCTATGTAACTACAAGTTGGATTCGAAAAATTCTTTCACTAATAGGAAGCTACATTATCCCCGAGTATTATAGGCTACTTTTTATCCCGGGAACGTGAGTGGAACCGCGGGGGACAGCTAGTTATTAATATGAATATGATCACTTAGCTGTGTCTAAATTCTTGTCAAATTCAAATTATAGTAGTAAGTACCTTTTTTTTTTTTATTATTTATTTTATAAAAAGTTACATTTTTAGTTACAATATATAGCTGCCAAACTGCATTGCAGTTTGTCGGCAGTTAGTTCTCAAGTTAATAGTACAATTTATATAAAGTAAATGCAAAGCTCTTCTAAAATTAAAATCACAATACATAATAAGCACTTCTTACTTTTACGATTTAATAATAACAATAATATGTGTAATAATACAATTTATCCGTTTGTCTGTCTGTTGGCTATTTGTATATAGTGGTTTCCGCACAAGATAATTAATTAACTGCTTTATTGCTAGGGACATAGGGATAAATAGTGTTTTTTTAGTACCTTTTTTAACTGATTTTTAGTGGTAACATGCTTTAATAGATTTTTAGGCAAATCATTCAAAATTGTGGGCGTAATCCATCTTCTCGTGCGTCTACCAAAATAGTTGCTAACTTTAGGTACATAAAGTTTTTTTCTTTTTAGACCTGACTATAGACTCGCCTGATGGTTCCATTCCTTTTCCAGTTACAACTTTTCTTTGGATATCAACTGTTTTACCTTTAGCATCATGTGAAACATATATTTCAAAACACACTTTCGTATAATAATGATCATATTAAAGCGACACACCATCGGAAAAGAACAGTGTTCAATCACAGAATCAAAAAGCTACCATCAATCATGGATGCATAGGTACATTCATCAATTTCCACGTTAAGGCTAGCGACACAGTACAGTACGTTACTAAGAATATGGTAGAAATCTGTGCGATTATCAGTGGATTTTATGTACTTACTAAAAAGTTTGCTTTGAGGGAATTATATCAATATATTATCTTGTTTATGATACAATTACAATTGCATTTTACTACAATTTCTAAGTTTAGAAAGCACCACCCGATAGTCGACCCGGTAGTTCGAATCGCCGTTCGATGGACGAAAACATCAGGTGTTTTCATCAACTATATTTAAAAAAAAGGTTGCTCGAAACGGTGGAAAATGTAAAGGGACTCTTTGCCATCAGTGGGACAGTTAAGGCTTGTTATAAAGTGATTAAATTGTTTCAGACGCAGGAGTCCGGTGGATCCCATCGTATTGCGCACTCAAAGAGTTGAGTGTGTCCGACTGTACTGGAGTAACGGACTTTGGCCTCTATGAGCTTGCTAAGCTAGGGCCAGCGCTGCGATACCTTTCTGTCGCTAAGTGTACTCAGGTGAGGCAAAAATGCTTTTTAGTACACTTCGCCGGTCCACAGATTAAATTAGTAGCACTCAGAATCCAAACAACCCCTGAAGCATGGCAACTGCTCAATATCTCTGCTTTTAAGGCGATGATAGCGACGTCGAATGCCGTGACTAAAGTCTCGGGTTCGAATTTCGAACCCTGCCCATCGTAGGATTCGAAGAATCTCACAGTGGGCTTGAGCTTTCGATGAAGGAAAACTTCGTGAGGAAACCATAGCAAGTTATCCCCTCAAGTTGAAAATCTGTTGCCTAGTACCTACATGTGTGCTTCGACAGCTGCACTTGAGACCCAGTTCCATTCTAGATTTTGTGTGATTACCACCTTCGGCCTCATCGTTACTTACCACCATGGTGAGATTGTAGTCAAACAAAGGTCTATTCATCATTTAAAAAAAAAGAAAAGTTTTTTGTATACAAGCTTTTTTTTGTTCGCTGTACATTGTCATCCAATATGTATACCAAATATCAAGGCAATCCGACCACTGGAAGTGGGTGAAATTCGTTTTGCATGATTTGACCCAAACATACATACCTACATTGTAAGTTAATAAAAAGCTTGCAAAAATATCCCTACTTAAGGTGGTATTAATATATTACTTATCAGCTCAAATAAGATTTTTTATTTATGATTAATAGTGAACAGTGTTAGAGATAGAAGTAGGTACTCTCAGTAACGTAATTAGTTCATATCTCTTATAGCCACATAACACCTGTTCACTTTATCTTTCCTTATCTATATAGATGTATGTGTAGATAGTTATAGTTTACAGTATATTATATAATTTGAATCTGTTTAGCTAATACTTATATTATCGATTGTACTCACCAATAATATGAATATCATTTACTGTGACAAATATAAAACATTCAGAAGACTACAATAGCACTCGAAAGCGATTTCTCAATAAGTTCTTTTGTGCTACATAAAGTTACAATACTTTGAGTGTTTCTTGGAACAAGAATGAGTCTAGTTGTTTTCGTGATACTGTTAGTATATACCTACTATGTTTTTGTCTATATCAAACGATATTATTATTTTGTATTTCTTATAGTTTGTCCCAGAAAAGGTTCTTTTGTTGGATAAGATTACATGAACGTTCATAGATACAAGAAACCCCTAAAGTCGGTACTTTCATTATCGGTCGTACGAGATCGCAATAGCAAAAAGGAAGGTGGGGAATTCTGATTGGTTCATTTGATCGCTATCAACTTACATAGACTTTTATTTTGATTGGTTTCTTTGCTTTTATGAAGATACGGATCTAATGCCCACATTTGTTCAAAAGCCCAAACTATGCTAGAACCATTCAAATATTGACTGTAACGATGTTGTAATAGAACATATACTTAACGTCAAACTTTCAGGAATATAAAATATGCAAGGTTTGATTGTATTTGTTTTTGAAATAGACTAGTCTGCTTTTACATCTCTACGCCCACAAATCATCCCTAATAATATACCGGTGCCTTATACAGGGTTATTCGTAAAACAACCAACTAAAACTAACAACCTCTCACGTATTAATAACATCATAAAAAACAACTTTATAATTCATCAGTTTTTATTAATTAGACTAATCAAATTATACCTACTAAAATAAAAGTATTTAAATTCAACGCTCTACTAGAGAATAGATAAATAATAGTATTATGGCTCTACGAACTCTACGCATAGCAAACAAACCGCGCACGGGAGGCGTAGGTATAGGTACACCAAAATATAGAAATGTTATGTGTTAGTGTTAACCACGAAATCTTGCATGTTTTGTCTTTGGTAAACGTATTAGTTGTGTTATTAATACACTGCAAGTTTGTATACTGTGTATTCATTACTGTAGTGTTAATTCAGATAATGATCACCAGGTATCCGACTCTGGTGTCCGAACCCTCGCCCGACGCTGCTACAAGCTTCGCTACCTCAACGCGCGGGGTTGTGGCGCGCTCGGCGATGACGGAGTTGAAGCCATTGGTAGGGGATGCTCGAGACTGAGGGCATTGGACTTAGGAGCCACTGATGTATCTGAAGCTGGGTTGCAGGTATTACTAAATTAAATTAGATTCAAGACTCATGGCAACCCTTGTCGTTTGTTTTTTTAAGACATACTATGTACACACTGTACATAATTTATATAAGTACTGTACAGTAAACTACAAAATAAAGGGAAACCTTGTTAATCGTTGGTTATTACGAAGGATATAATGTTGGGAATTTACTTCATTAAGAGGAAATGTTAGCGGTGTTCGTTCCATACAAACGTAATCCTCAGTTTCTTCTCTGGATAATGACACTAGAGCAATGATTATTCTACCATGCAATCTGTAGGTACCACTGTATGTCCCTCGGTTGTATTTTTATTTATTATAAAATTTGTTATTATAAGAATTAGGAGCCAACCAACAACAACTTATCATTTTTAACGCCCTTATCAGAAGTCCAGCGAACTTTTACGAATATAAAACAAAAAAGGAAAACCGACAGACATAGCCAAAGCCCTTCTTATTATGATTCTTGTTTTATTTTTATCGATCCATATTTGGAGGAGAAAACCGGGGATTACGATATAGCGATTTCGTCTAATTTAAATAGGTATAATCGGTCCAAGCTGTAGTTGTCTCTATCGCCCTCGGGCAGGATAGCTCGGGTACAGCGCGACAGCAATAGATATGTTAAAAACCTATTTTTCAAATTTCTTGCAGCCATCCATTCCTCTTAAAAATTATAGACGTTTCACAGCTCAGTTAGAAATAGTTACTACATGAGTCGTTCTCTGAACTCTAAATTCGCTTATATCGTCTATTTATCAATATTAAGTCACTTCAAGGATCTTTTTTAACTTATAATCTCCATTGTTTCAGATCCTAGCTCGATGCTGCCCCAATCTCAAGAAACTAGCATTACGAGGATGTGAACTAATAGGGGACGATGGCCTTGAAGCAGTCGCTTACTACTGCCGAGGGCTAACACAGCTCAACATTCAGGACACGCCAGTCACCCTCCGTGGGTACAGAGCCGTCAAAAAGTTCTGCAAAAGATGCGTCATAGAGCATACAAATCCAGGTTTCTGTTGACGAAAGAAATCATTCGTGCGAGACTGTACTCGGAATCGACTGTCATTTGATGCAAAAAATTCAAGATAAATGACGCATAAAATTATAGTGTGAAAGGGAATATGAATACAATTTGTACGAGAAAAAGGATAGAACTTTTTGGTATGGTGCTCCAATTCTGTGTTTGTATCTGGTATTAATTAATTCCTTTTGTAAGGTAAGCGAAAGTGGTAAATCTCCAGAAATGTTGTAGGTGAAACATGATTTGTGATGATAATTAATTATAATTAGGTACCTATAGGTGCAAAGTGTTTTTATTGTATTCCGTTAATTTCAGGTAGTATTTACTTGTCCATGATATAAATATTAAACCTTGAATTTGCGTGTGTGTAATATTATTATTGATTTTAATAAATCTGACATTTCTTGTTCTCTGTGTTAAAAATGAATGCAAAAGCATGAATTAAAATAATGAGATAATGCATAATTTTACTTTTAAAAGCATAAGTTGTGTACTTTTAATTCGCCATTTAATATTTCATTGACGTTAACATCCATGTATTTAAAAATCATGTGTCAACTTATTTGCTTTTCAGGATTTTCGCTGTAAAAATATGTAAAGATTTTATAAAAAGAGCGCAACGTAAATATTTATTTGATGTAAAAAATCTTCCAGTGTTCGTTATTTATTTAGGATTATTTATCTCGGAATTAAATAAAAACACGTTGTATATCCTAACTTATAATGATTATAAATGCGAAAGTGTTTTTGTTTGTTTGTTTGTTACGCCTTCACGCCTCAACTACACAACGGATCATCATGAAATTTGGCATGCCTATGTACCTAATGGAGAAGGACATAGGGTACTTTTCATCCCGGGAACGCGGGTGAAACCGCGAGGGACAGCTAGTTGAACATAAACGAATTTCTCTGAATCGTTGTCAATAATGCTAGGGTGAGCATTCTACAATTATTCACATACAGTGGTTACTAACAATTGGCGGTTTACTTAATTATTGTTTAATGAACTTCATATTTTATTAATTTATTAAAGGACTAGTTATGCGGTTCACCCGCGTACCCCGGGGGAGATATTGCTTTCCCGGGGTAAAAAGTACCCTATGTGTTAATTCAGGTTATAAACTATCTGTGTTCCAAATTTCATCCAAATCCGTTCAGTAGTTTATGCGTGAAAGGCTAACAAACATTCATCCATACATCCATACTCACAAACTTTTGCACTTATAATATTAGTAGGATTTAATTTCAGAAAATATCAAATAATAGCATTTTAACAGATTTTGATAAACATTTTTCATTATTGAATTTATCAGGCTCGATAAAATTCTCAATAGTAATAATTTAAGTGTATTCTTTAATTTAGCACTTACCGAACGTCGTCTTTAGTAAGTTGCTGTTGTTGAGCTGTAAACTTAATTGCAAGTTAAGCAATCGAAGTAATCCAAACTTATCTGGACTGAAGCGTCTGTTATTTAAATTGGCTGATGTCTTATGTGCGTATTCACCATATAGACTGAAGCTATAAATTGGTTATCGATCGGCTTATGAGGCTTGTTTTTCCTGTTCCGTGGAGCAGACGGATAGAACACGTCCGAAACTAAGTTCGTGAAAATCTTTGATGGAATATAGTCCTATATTATGTCCAGCTTTCCGAGAAAAAAATATTCACTTTCTGTCAGCGTGATTGTTTGTGAAATGATATTTTTTTATGGAACATAATATAAGTTTAGGATGAGTCATGTGATTGTTACATATAAAACTATACATAATGGTGCCGATTCTATTGTAAATCACACTTAACTAATTTTAGTCACATCACATCTCATTCTTACGAACATTATTGAAAAAGGATAGACTATATTATTTAAAGCTGTCAAATTAATCTTTGCCGTCTTATTTTGCGTGTATTTAGGCGAAACCGCGATAGATGGCGACTAAAGAATCATGGCGAGAACCATACATTGATTTGTAAACATTTTAGAGGGTTTTGAATCACTTCCAATGTTGAGATTACATTACCAGCAACATATTAATATACTTGAAATATTTTATAAACCCCGCAAAACATAACAACAACATAACGGTATTGATCGCGATTAGTCGCGATTCGCCGGCATGCCATAGAAATTCGCATTATCCCGTGGTTCTGAAAATATTTTAAATGGCTCAAGTTATTCCTTAGGCACCAAGGATCGATTATAACTTCATTCTAACGTCTCTAAAAATCTTTATTTTTTTGTACAAATCTCGTCATGATTCTTTATATTGAAAACAAGCATTGGACTTATTTGACAGGACTAAAATTCTTACATCTTTTTTTTTTTTTAGCAGAACTAAAATAGAGGTTTATTAACAACAAATATGTACAAAATACAATCTATATTTACAAAATACAATCTATATATAGAAAATTTCCTCAAGCCCGCCTCATCCTTTTCTTATGTTCTTTGTTCTAACAAAGAGACATAGTGAGGACAACAGAATCAGGGCCATACCCGAATTCCGCATTAGGAAAATGTTGCGTTTGGTCTTTGTGTGTCTTTACATAAACATTACAATTTCCTTTCACTTTGGAGACCACAGGAAATTCATGATGAAAAGCTCTTCGTACTGAGATCGTCCTTCTGTTTGAAAGTTGGCTAATAAAAGCTTATAAAGTAATCCTAAAAAAAATTGGTCTCAGAGTGTTCAAAACTATGGCTTCGCGATCTTCTTATAATGTTTTAATAGTACATTATGATACATGTGTGCAAAGTTGGTAATTAAACGCGAGGCGGTATTCAGATAAAGGAGCCGAGAGTGTAATTATCAATGCACACGCGTGTCATATGACGTTTTTCAACACACTTCCGAGGTAAAACAGACTTAGAGATCTATTTTTTAAAGTACATGTTTTGATGATAAGCAACGAGAGCGTCAACAAATATGGCGCGCAAGTTTTTTTTTATTGAATTGCTTTACCCTTTTAAATTAAGAATGCTTCGTCTACACACATATCAATTGCATTGAGGTACAAACTTAACATAATCGGGAGTATACCTATCATAAAACTGTTCGGTAATATAAAGTAAAAAACACTAGTGCGTAATAAGCTACATGAAGATACTAAAAACGGTGCAATAAATGTCACTTTACGAGCAAGTGTGTTGAAAAATTAATTATTAAATCGCTCCGCCTCTATAGGTATCTATATCGACGTCATTATTTGGGCAATGTTTCTGATTACATCAATAAAGAGACTCATAAAGGTGTAAATTACATGTCTAGTACTAAGACCTGATTCACCTAGACTTTTATTAATCTTTTACAACGCCATAAAATAGGACCCTGGTTGTATTTGGTCCGTAATTTGGTGAACTATTAAACTGCACATTATACGCTGCTACCTCCTATGGTGGGACATGTGTAAATAAGCTGATGATGGAAATGATGATGATGATGATGTAACTATATCTGGCAGGGTAAAACATCCAAATGTTGAAACTTATAACTTAACTTTTGTACAGTAGAGGAATTAAATATTTCACGAAATCTTAAGTATGTACTTAAATAAAAAAAATAGTTTTAATGACATATTATAAGTAATTTGTAAATGCTTTAAATAAAAATAAAATATTAAGTAAGATTAGTTACAAAATTGTATTTATGTACAGAGTGAATTTAATAATATTTTTATTTATTGAACTGAAATAATTGTTTGGGTAAGTCTGAGAGGTACTTTGAGTACAATTAGAAAAATATGAACTAAGCTCATACTAAGGCACGTTCAGTTTTGTAAAAAGCTTACAGTTTTTAACATTCTTGTATGGCTGCTCAAATATTGCTATATATACATTTTTTTTTATACAACTAAGTAAACATTTTTTTTATAATTATAGATTTCATGAATTAATATATCGGAGTGAATTTTTTAAGAGGCCAAAATTTGGATATTTGTCAAAATCACGTGCCATACTCAAATTTTACGTACGAAAAATATTTAAAAAACTAAAATCATAGTTTAATTGTTTGTATTATATGGTAAGTGTATTATATATTATATAATTTAATGTAGCTAATATCTTGGAAAGATATTGTTTAATTATTAGTGTAAAGTTAATTATTATTTCAATGTCATTAACTCAATTGCCATTGTTGTTTTAGTTTTTATTATTAAATTATATTTTTTAACAAACTATTTGACTTTTTTTTAACTGCCTAACGGCCTGTTGCTCTCAAATGCAGCTGTTGGAACATACCGATACAAGCTTTTATTAAAATACCTCTTAATATTCGTGCTCCATTCGCATAGCAAGGATATAACCATAAGATGCTATGAAAAATCGAGTCTGAAAATAATAGGGTCGATCGTAAACCCTTCGCCGCTGAGTTATGAAATTCTAAATTCAAAACAAAAACTGTGACTTCTTACAAAACCAATGCTGAATCAAATACGTTTTTATCTCTAACCCCTCAATCAATGGCTCAACTTATCTTGGACCAAAGAGCAATCTAAAACGGGCAGTTAAGATTATATTGGGCGTGTGGTCTGAGTGTGGCTTGACCGTCACTTTGATTTCTAACAATAGACGGTAATGACGTCAGAGGAATGAAATTGGGATGGGAATGAAAAATCTGGCCAATATGAAATTGACGCAATTGAGTACATGTGGATAATAGTCTGGATATTTGCTTCATGACAATAGTCTACCGTAGGTATAATATATTTACTATTTGGTGAGTAAGTACGAACATTTTTAATTTAAGCAGATGAGACGCTCGCCGTAGAATTATTCATTTTCTTTTTTTTCATCTGTGAATTGAACCCGGGATTATTGGTTTCATAATTGGACTTTGAATTTTATATATAAGTGTTAATTGGGTAGCTAACTCAGTTTGTTTTAAAAGTTAAAGTTAAAGCTGCTATTCGGTTTAAGTCCTAGTTACGTATAGGAGGGCATTAAAAGTATCGACAGCTAGGATTATAAGTTGTTTTTGAAATGACTGTTTAATGCGAATGTTAGCGTGTTTGTTGCCCGGCTGAACGGATTTGGATGTGGTACACATACATAAATAATGTCTTGGAACAACATGCAAGATTCTATTATACCGGGAAAACTTGATCCCTCGAGATCGCGGGGCGAAAACAAAAGCCTGCAGAGTCCGCAAACAAATAAGAAAAAACCGGCCAAGTGCGAGTCAGACTCCCGCACCGAGGGTTCCGTACAAACCTGTAGGTATATAAGTAAATGGTAGTATAGACCTGAGTATTTGATATGAATTTCAATTCATGACGTATTAAAAAAAAACTACTTAGTAGGTCTCGTTCAAACCAATTTTCGGGGGAAGTTTGCATCGAAATGTACATCATATTTTTTTTTTAGTATTATCATTCTCTTATTTTAGAAGTTACAGCCCCCCCCCCCTGTAACACACATTTTACCACTTTGGAAGTGTCTCTCGCGCAAACTATTCAGTTCAGAAAAAAATGGTATTAGAAACCTCAATATCATTTTTTAAGACCTATCCATAGTCACATATGGGTTTTATTAAAAAAAAAAATTAGTTTCAGTTCTAATATGGGGAACCCCCAAAATTTATTGTTTATTCTATTATTGTGTGAAAATCTTAATGCAGTTCACAGAATACATCTACTTACCAAGTTTCAACATTATAGTTCCTATAGTTTCGGAAAAAAGTGGCTGTGACATACGGACGGACAGACAGACAGACAGACATGACGAATCTATAAGGGTTCCGATTTTTGCCATTTGTCTACGGAACTCTAAAAATGTACCCAGTTTCGCTTTCAAACTGGGCATGCTTAGAGATAATTAAATATTGTACAAGTCTACGGAACAATTTGCACTTTATATCCTTAACTCAGTTAAGTAATCCGCGTTCATTGTTGAAATGAAAATTGATATGACTTCGTTGTGAGAAATGTGCTTTGAAATTGATTTAATAAAAGTGTGAAGTAGGTATTAGGAATTTTAAAATGTAATACAGATTGCTACGTAGTTTACTTCTGCAAAATTCATCTGAGTGCTTGATTAAGTTCACGTTAACGCTTTCTATCTAATTACATGAGATGGTTTAAGCCTTGTAAAAGCAAGTGTTAAGAACTCCTTGAATAGATGGTTTATAAATAGAATATTGATTTTTGACATGTAAAAAAAAGAGTGATGGAGATGAGAGAAAATAAAATGACAAAAATTCAAAATTTTCAGCTTTTCTAAGCTGAATTTTTTTTGGTGTACGTGATCAATCGCCCACACCCAGGAGTTAGAAAGTGAGGGTTATATTTAAAACCTGGGTTTTGTTAAACTTGCCGTAAACTATTTTACGTTATAAGGGGGCTATAGTTTTAGTTAAAACTATCACTACACCCAGTGATTATACTAGTCTCTTTTGTTACACCTTCGTCAAAGCCATTTATTAAATTTAGGCCCCAGAAGGTCACTTTTGAAGGTCACATTTACTGAAGTTACCACCGGTTCGGAACTCGGCCTTCAACTGAGAAGAATCCAAAGGCAAGAAACTCAGCAAGGTTACATTTTTTAAATATTTTTTGGACAATCTGACTGTTTCGCTTTTTTTCCAATTATTTGGAAATAAAGAAAACATATACCTAAGCATAGATACTGTTAGATATTCTATAGTTATAGATTATTTAGTGGATTCTGCGTTTTTATACGGAAGCTGTGTACAAAGTTTCTCATGTAATCATTATATGGACAAAAATAGTTGCTTCAAACTTGTGTTAAATTTTGTTACCTAAGCTAATTTTAAAATCGTTCTAGTAGTGCCGCGCCGGTTTCAATGGGATTATGTCGTAGCACTCGTAGCGTAATGTTTATAAAGGATTATTTTTAGAACCCCAGCTAAACTTTTAGGTCTCAACTCTGAATGCACCAAGAAAAATCAGCTGTTCCATATATTTTGCTTGGATACGTATTAAAATTTTGCAGAACTAAATGCATTACGACTTTATAGGCCATGTACAATAATACCGTATGGTCGGTGTACAGGTGAATGCGCGATTCGAAAAGCTTGGTGTGCAAATTGTTAAAATGAGTGTTGTACCTAATCGGAATCTACCGACTATCGGAAAATACAAAAATGTTGTGGAACCAATCGTTCGACACTCGTAATTTATACCACACGTTCGATTAACGCCCACGCGATTGGACCGCCGGTACCAGCGCTATGACCATCATTTTTCTTTTCGTCATTACGTAATTAGACTCCTGAAGGGTCGCCATACTGGTACAAATGACCAGGAAATTTGTGCCAGTATCTCCCGGTCTATAAATATAACATCCTGTACCATGCAAGTAAATGATCCTCTAATCAACTTATGTTTGTGAACTAGTATGCTCAAGGGGAATTTAAAGATACAGGACTGAATTGAGAGCAAGACATTAAGTTGGTGATTTTAATAGCGATATAATCAGTTCCTCGTCAATAAAATTATTAACATTAAAAGCAATTATTGAACCGTTTTAAAAAAAACTTAAAAAAGAAATATTTTTCTAAATTGGTTAATAAATGACGGAGTTATGAGGTTACAAACATAAAAATATAAAAATACAACCGAATTGAGAACCTCCTCCTATTTTTGAAGTCGGTTAAAAGAAAACTTATTTTTGTTTATCTTGCAGAAGAAGAAAAAAAAATATTCACAAACAAACATATTGCATAGTTTATGTAATATTAATTTTAGGTACAAAATAACGTTGTTCTGCGTTCAGTGAACAATTCCAAAATATGGCCTATAAAATGATTCCTTAAGTAATCACTAAATCCGTTCCCAGCTTAGCAACGGCACGTAAACCAATACTTACTTAGGGTTCCGGTTCACCAAGTAGTAACAAGTATATCTCAGAGATCAATAAGGGTATGTTAACTTGTAACTGAATTTCGTACATGCATTAGATAAGGGTAATACATAATGTAACCTATTCTGTATGCTTACAGAATTATTATAATACTTTACCTCTGATTTTACAGGCACATCTGACATACTCGATTTAATATCAACCCTTACCTGTTGAGGATAAGGTAAACTTTTGCAAATAAAACTTTGTTATTAAAATTCAAAGCACATCTTTATTCAATAAACTTATTATAAGTATTTTTTCAACAACCTTGCACTTACCTTTTGCACCGTTTTTAGTATCATAATGCAGCTTATTACGCACTAGTGCTTTTTACTTTATATTACCGCACAGTTTTATGTATAATCCCGATTATGTTAAAAATAACTGCGCGCCATATTTGTTAACGTTCTCATTCTGTAATTGATGATTATCAAACAATCTACTTAAAAAAATATAAGTCATTTTTTTTCTTGCAAGTTTGTTGAAAAACATCGTATGACACGCGTGTGCATTGATCATTACACCCTCGGCTTCCTTACCGCCTCGTCTGTAACGACCAACTTTGCACACATGTATCACAATTTAAATGTCACTCGTTTTGTAACCAACGGAACTCTCTTATCTTTTTATATTACTAGCTGTCGCCCGTGTTTTTATCCGCTTTCCCGAAGGATATATTGTTTTCCCCGAGACAAAAGTATCCTATGAATCCGTTAATCTAGAACATATTCCATGTGCCAAATTTCATCCATGTCGTTCAGTAGTTTATGCGTGATAGAGTAACAAACAACTTCACAAATCACATCCATACAAAGTGTCACAATTATACCTAATATTAGTATTATAGAATATAAGTTAACTTAGGCAAAATAAGTAAGAACTGAGAATTAATGTTTTAAAAAAAACTGTACACTTGTTAGGGATTATTCTTTTATGATGTACTTAGTAGTCTATGAAAGTATTGTGATATCCAACTTTTTGAGGGTATTTCCGTTACTTACCCGAATCGGTTTTCATCCGTTCGTTTTACCCCCGATTTTATTCCAAAGCGATTTTTAATCAAAAGTTATGGGAATCAACAAAAATGAGGTTTTACTAAAATAATTAAATATTGGATTTTTTATAAAAATAATTCGAACTACTTGTTCTAATATTTTATAAGAGTTGCTTGTTTCTTTCTATTGATTTGTTAGTCTCAGGTCGTGGGTTCGACTCCCACGCAGGACACGCATTTGTGTGCATGAACATGTCTGTATGTCCTGAGTCTAGGTGTAATTTAAAATGTATATGGAGCGTACTGCACATAGTTCTTTGTAAATACATATTACATACAAAAAGTAGTATTATGTATTATATCAGTTATCTGGTTTCCATAGTACAAGCTCTGCTTAGTTTGGGATCCGATGACCGTGTGTGAGGAATGTCCCAGGTTTTCTTTATTTTATAATCTCTGCTTAGTTTGGGATCAGATAGCCGTGTGTGAGGATGGTCCCAGGATATTTATTTATTATTCTTGTACCAATTATAGAAGCTGTATAAAAGTTTTCAAGAAGTTCACCTATGAGAACTTGCAAGAATTTTTGCTTTTGAAATGTGGCAACGAGGGCGAAGTAAAGATTAAACTTTACATTGAATTTACTTGCAAACATTTCTTTTAGTATACTATGTATATTCTATTTAGTTTATTATTTCATCATTTACTAGCTTCTGCTCGTGGCTTCGCCTGCGTGGCCTACAGGAAACAAATGACATATTTTTCTATAACAATAAAACAAAACAAAACAACTCCATCCCGCTTCGAGGTCGGAATTATTAATAACGCTGAGACACGTATAAATTAATTCAATCTTCAGCCTAAACACAAAATTTGAAGACCCTAACTTCGAAACTGACGGACTTTCATTCAAACTTTTATCCCCTATTTTACCCCCTTAAGGTTGGAATTTCGAAAAACCCTTTCTTAGTGGATACCTACTCTTAACAAAGAATATACCCTCTTAATTTTATGTCTCTAGGCCCAGCGGTTTAGGCTGTGCGTTGATGTATCAGTCAGTCAATCAGTCAGAACATTGAATTTTATATACAGGGTGGGCCAGAAAGGCGTACGATTTTAAAAACACTCTTGCGTTTGAAGCTTTAGAGAGGGGACTGCGCGGGTGGTGGGGTTAAGTAGCTCGGTTCCCGGAAATTTAGTCTAGCCTATAATCGTGCGACATGGTTTCAACAAGATGGCGCGACATGCCATACAGCTAATGCCTCTTTGGCGGTCGTAAACGAGATGTTTGCTGGGAAACTGATATCGCGCCGAGGTGACATTGCATGGCCTCCTAGAAGTCCGGATCTAACGCCACTGGACTTTTTTTTGTGGGGATACCTAAAAAGTAGAGTCTACTCCAATAACCCAGCCACGATTAACCAGTTGAAGACCAATATCCAGGAAGAAATGGCAGCTATTCCCCGTGCAATGTGCCAGCGAGTTTTTACCAATTTGAGGTTCAGATTCGAAGAATGTTTGCAGCGGGATGGTGCACACCTGGATGACGTTATTTTTAAGAAATGAATTTCCCAGATGTAAATTTTTATAAAAATAAAAATTTATATGTGAATTGTACTAAGTTTTTTTTTAATCATTTTTTCAAATTCGCAATTCTTTCTGGCCCACCCTGTATATAGATTTAGCATCAGGTTTCTTGCTTTTTTCCTTATTGTTAGTCATGTCTTTACAACTTCTGTAATATAGAGCAAATCTCTCGTATCGATACACGATCACGTTTTAGTACGTTTGCTTTACTGAAGTTATTGGCCTTCTAGATGTCAAATTAATTTAACATATTTTAGTATAAAAGCTGAACTTTATTGTCATGTGATGGATATTAGATAGATATTAAAGGCGTGATCTATAGTAACATCAGTGTTTCCATTCACCACTATTATCCAACATTGATCCACTTCTTATCACCTGTCAAATCCGCATTTACACTACAATCTCTGATATGCTATCCTCTTTCACACAGTCATACATGGGAAATTCCTCACACACGGTCATCTGATCCCAAACTATGCAGAGCTTGTACTATGGAAACCAGATAACTGATATAATTCATATACTACTTTTTTTTGTAAATACATACTAATTACAACCGGACCCGGATCAGGACATACAGATATGTTCATGCACACAAATGCATGTACTGTGCGGGATTCGAACCCACGACCTGCGGCGCGATAGGTGTAGTCTGCGCCAACTGGCCCGTCATAATAAGTAAAAAAACGAATCCTTATCCTAACTGACGGGCCAGCTGGCGTGGTTGGTTAAGACTCTGGTCAAGATTCCACCTATCGCGCCGCTGGTCGTGGGTTCGATTCCCACACAGGACATACATTTGTGTGCATGAACATGTCTGTATGTCCTGAGTCTGGGTGTAATTATGTATATTAAGTATGTATTTACAAACAAAAAAGTAGTATATGTATTATATCAGTTATCTGGTTTCCATAGTACAAGCTCTTCTTAGTTTGGGATCAGATGACCGTGTGTGAAGAATGTCCCAGGATATTTATTTATTTATTTATTTAACTATCCTAACTTATATAATATTACAAAGATAGCTTTTTTTATACCTTGGGGAAATCCGCTTTAGCTACCCGATCGCCCCGGGGGGAGCAGCCAGGTTATGCCGGATTTTTACCAGCTAAAACCCCGTGGTAGTCGCCACCAGTGCTACAGAGGGAACCACACAAAGAAGAGGAAAAGGGACACAGAAAGCCTGTGATAAGCTAATTTTCATTCCAGTAACGCGTGTGGAACTGTGGGGGCAGAAGTACAAACAATCATAACGAATTTTGATGTGTACGCAGTGAGAATTACATCAAAAGCATCGGTAAACATCCAATTTGATAACATCAGGGCCGTCTTAAGCCATGTCGGGGCCCTTGGGTACTCCAGAATTTGGTCCAGAAAGTGAATAAAAAAAACATTTTTCTGCTGTGATTTTATATATTTATTCTAGTTGAAATTAACTGATCTAGTGTCCGATTAACATATTGGTTTAGAATGTTGAAGGTAATTCATACTATCTACCAAAAGTAGAAAAAAAGACATTGTGTTGTGTAAGAGAATTGGCCAGTCGGGGCCCCCATTAGCACATGGCACACAGGGCTCCGGGTTCATCATCACTTGGGTAAGATTGTGAACAATCCAACCCGTAGCAGACGTATGACACATTTACACGATAATAAATTCTCAAGTACCATAAAAATTCTACAATAAACATATAAATACAAATCACGGTTAGCCATCATGCGCCGGCCAATAATTTTAATACAATATCTAACACTCGACTGTTGATAACACGGTTTATATTAAACTCTGTTATCAGTTGGATTTATTAATTTACTTATTATAATAATTGAGTCCCTCTATCTTATCTGTGGCGATGTGTTGGATAGAAATTCGGCTCGCAATAATATAGCAGTTTAGTTAATTGAAAAAGGAATGGGAAAGTTTGTGTGTTATTATGTAACTCAATTACGTTATAATGACAGGTAAATATATCCTGGGATAAAGTACAATCGGGTACATAAATATGTAATTCACTTTACGAAATTCATAAGCTCTCGCACTGTATAGATTATAATGTTGAAATATTACACGAATCGTCATAGTACATGTTAAAAGTTTGGGCCTGTATAATCATAATCCTAACTAATTATATCCTAATCCTTCCTAACTAATATTATAAATGCGAAAGTGAGTTTGCTTGTTTGGTACGCCTTCACGCCCCAACTACTCGACGGATCATCATGAAATTGGCATGCAGATAGCCTATGGTATAGAGAAGGCATAGGCTACTTTTTATCCCGTGAACGTGAGTGAAACCACGGGGGACAGCTAGTATCTCAAAATTTCAGGAGTTGTATTTCACAAAGTGTAACATATTTATGTTCTCGATTGTACATATTTTCTCCCGGGAAATTATAGATCCCCCAAGAACGAGGGGTAGAAGCCAATAAAGAAGACTTTATTGGGTCTAAAATTATCTAATGTATACCAGTAAATCTATACAGGGCGTCTCAGAGCTATACATAGAAAAGTAATTTAAATATTGGAGATAGAAAATTTTACTGAAAGGAGACTTCATTTATGAAAAATAAAAAAGTTGTTGGTACATTAGGTATCTGGGAGCCAATTCTAACCCAATCGAAATTGACAGCTTGATCGAAATAAGTATGAATTCGAACTTTTATCGAGTGCAAATCACATTACGTCATTCTGGCAATTTTGAAGCCGGCACATTTAGAAGGAAAACCAGTCAACTCGAGATTTGTTTGGTCGAGCGAGACCGGTCGAATTGACTCCTCCCTTTGAAATTGTACGGTCTAATAGGACTCGAACCGTAAGTTCGATTCGAACGTTATTTCGAAGGACGTGAGAATTGGGTCCCTGGTTTCAAAAGTTTAGGTCTTCTGAGGTCCATATTCTATAGAGCGTCAATCAATGTTAAAGATGGGTCAAGTCAAGTTTAGAGTCGATATTAAAACAATTGAATTTGGAGCCTGCGCCAATGGTTTTAGATTTATTTTCGACTAAAACAATTTATTTTTGAGACTTGATCTGTGATTTGATCTCGTATAATACGGGTCAATACTATGCAATTGAGCAAATTTAATAAAATGAGTGACTATTTTACTATTTTACTCTGACTTGCAACACAAAAAGCATTGCTCACGCGTTACCGACCTTTCCCCCCTCCCCTATGAGCTCTGGTGACCTTACTCACTCGCAGGAACACAACTTCACACAACATAAAGTTATTTGGCTGCGGTATTCTGTAAGGTGGAGGTATTTCCCCAGTCGAGCTGCTCTTTGAGCGAATAAACGCTATGCTCTACCTCTCTTAAAATTATATTTTTGTCGTTCAAACTATGTACGCGCACTTCGTTTGAAGGCACACGGACCGTACCGGTGTTCGGGTGCTCTATTAAAATCTCTTTTAAAATTCTAACTCTATAGGCACAATAGTTCCAATATTAGCTAATAGGCGCGTTCATAAATGAATACCAAATAATTTTAAGCCAGGGTTTTTCCACGCAATTTGCCTCTGCATGAGATTATGTATTTTTATCAAAGTTATCATGCTAAGTACTGTTACGAATAATGGTATTAATCCCGCGAGCAAAATTGTTATGTAAAAATATTATTTTATTTAAAAATACTATATTTTTTGGGATTTTTTGGAAGAGATCGCTTCTTAGCGATAAGACCCCCCATTGTACAGTAATTAATTTTAAGTACTTTTGTTTTCTATGTTGTTTTTGTTTTTTGGTGTACAATAAAGAGTTATCTATCTATCTATCTATCTATTTTTAGGGATCCATGATGAGTAGGAAACTAGGAAACAATTTAAAATAATAGCAATATGTATAAAGGTCAAGGAGGATACCGAGCCATAAGAACACCCATCCATTGTACAGTCATTTGTTTTTGGTCAACTTTTTCACAATAAAGAGTTATTGATCTCTTTTTTTTTTTTTTTTTTAATTTATTTATAACACAAAAAGAAACACTCCAGTGTACATACACTATAAAAAGCCTGTAAATAGCGAGCGAAAACCTTTCCAGGTTTATCTGTCGCTTTAATATCGTCGCTTGAAGACAAAAAAAGAATATACCTATATAACAATATAAAAAACCTTAATAGATAGCTACTTACTAGTTACATAGTTACCCTCCATTGTAGTGTGGGTCTTTGTTGGTAAGAAAAATGATTTTAAAAGTAACTTACATTTATAGGGATTTCCGCATACGTTATTATAAGTACATTCAGGTAAGCCATTTAAAATTTCTGGCAGAATGTACTCCCAAGTTCTTTTGCCATAAACATTAGTGACCTGCTTCGCGCGCTCGACAGAGACGGAACTATTTTTAATACGCTACGTGAATTTATTTAAAAGTGCCAGTAAAATATAATTGATGAACATTAAAACTATATAAAATGTGTGCCTAACAAAAAAACCCATGTGAATACAAAATTTTAGTGCAGAATAATAAGGATTTAAAGAGATAAGTCCAAAACAAATTCAAAAATTATCGTTGACGACTATAAACCCTGACCTACGACAACTCGTACATCGGCCAGTGCGCTGACTCATTGCTGGACACCGGCCGGCGAGCGCCCGCCCCCTCCCCGTGCGCTTACCCGCACCCCGAGTGCACCCGCCGCTGCTGCCGCCCGCCAGCCGCGCACCGCCAGCCGCCGTTGCCGATAAGTACCAACCTACCTACACAAACCAACACTACGAAAAAAAAAAAAAAAAAATGATTTGTACGGCGTGCCACCGTACCATCGAATATAATAGTGAATTGCTGAAATGTACCTCTTGCAAAAGAGACTACCACTACCTATGCCTCAATATCACAAGTGCATATTACATGGGTCACAAACATGAACTTATTCGTTCATGGTGCTGCCCGAGCTGCGCAAACGTCACAAGGCGCATAAAAAATGATGACACACCGGTCCGCAAACAAACATACCAGCCACCTTTAAACGATACGGTTATGTCTGTCGATGACCTTCCGAATGAAGATCAGAGCATATTAGGCGACACACCAATATGTAACACACCGTCAGCTAAAGAGTTACATACCAACCGTAGTTCTATAAAACCCGATGACATACTTGAAAATTTAAGCCGGCTTTTAGACACAAAATTTGAGCAAAATAAACTGACTTTAATAAGCGAAATCCGAACAATTATAAAGTCTGAGACAAATGATGCCATCAGCAAATTCCGGCAAGAAATAATAGAACAGGTAGATAAACTAAGCACAGAACAAAGTAAATCAAATGAATCTGTAAACCGCGTAACCTTAAAGATAGCAGAATTGGAAAACGAAAATAAGAAATTAAAAATCCAAATGAAAGAGTTAGAAAATGATTTGTTGAGTTCTAGAAGTGAAAATAAAAAAACTGTAAATGAGAAGCAAGACACACAAAACCATACACAATTTCAAACCAACCATTACGAAAACTGTAAAAAAATTGTACTACATGGAACTGAAGAATACTACGGTGAGACAGAAAATGATATCCATGATCGTGTCATAAATATATTTCATGAAATACTAAATATAAACTTAATCGGATATGTAGAAGATTTATATCGTATAGGGAAAAGCGGCCATCGCAGACCTCTTGTTATTGAACTAATTAGTAAGAGAATGACAAAATATATACTACAACACAAACAATATTTCGATAACTCAGGATATACAATTACGGAATACCTAGATAAAAATGAATTAAAAAAGAGAAATGAGCTTAGAAACAACCTCCGCGAAGCAAGGAAAAGTGGTAATCATGCTGTAATTAAAAACAACAAACTTATAATAAACGGGAAGGAATATAAGCACGATAACATTAACAAAACCACAATACAAATAGACAGTACTTTGAACGAGACAGATAAGCAAAGCCGAGATAGTTATGTTACAACAAAAAATCACCAACACGATATGGCACCATCAACATCAAAAGGAAAACCCTTAATCGAACAAACATTTCGGAACTAATATTAACATCTTAATACAAAACATGCAAAGTATTAAAAATAAAACTCATATACTTGAAAGCATCCTACAAGAAAACAATTTTGATGTTGTGTGTATGTCTGAAACATGGATAACGGCAGAACAAAGAGATTTTGTACATATAAATAACTATATGTTCGGTGCAGCATACTATAGAAGCAAACATAGAGGAGGAGGAGTCGCCATTTTATTGAAGGAGGATATCCAATCAAATGAAAGAGAGGACATTGCGGCCTTATCAGTTGAATATATAGTCGAATGTTGTGCGCTAGAACTAAAACCAAATATAATGCTTGTAACAATTTATAGAGCTGACCGTGAGATCGATATTTTCTTTGATTTTTTAGGAAAACTATTGATAAAACTAATAACGAATAACGACAAACACATAATAATAGCTGGTGACTTCAATATTGATAGGCTTCAAAATCCAAACAACTACCAAAAATTGATTAATACAATGTTAGAATATAACCTACAACAAACAATTAAAAGCCCCACCAGGGTAACAAATAAAAGCTCAACATGCATAGATTTAATATTTACAAATAATATCCACTCCAGTAGCTTGGTGTTGGACTTTGGTATTTCGGATCACAAAAGCTTAGTTTACAAATTTAAAATAAATACGGCATCCCAAAATAAACCAGCGGTTCGTACAGTCAAAAGAGCCTTCACCACAGATAATATTGCTTCCTTTAAACATGCACTTAGCACCACCAAATAATAAAAAAAATAATAAAAAAAGAAAGCAGCATCAATGAAAATTATAACCGATTTGAAATTGAACTCCAAGCACTATTAAATAAACACATACCACAAAAACGCATAAAACTTAAAAACAATATTAATAAGGCATCTTGGCTAACAATAGGTTTACGAAAGGCTTGTAAACATAAAAGACTTCTAAAAATTATAGTGGATCAAACAAATAACAATATATTAAAAAAATACTTTACCTTGTATAATAAAATCCTTAAGAAATGTGTTAAAACATCAAAAAAACTTAACTATTATCACAAAATGTCAAAATCACAAAATAAAGTCAAATGTATGTGGAATATAATCAACCAAGTAACTAAACGACAACCAAATAAACATCACAAAACTATATCAATTAAATCACATAACATAATAGAAAAATGCCCCCACGCGGTAACAAATATTCTCAATGACTACTTCGTGTCAGTAGGTGAGATATCACGGCCACATAAAACAGGCGACAACCAGCCCCCTCCACTCACGTCGAGCGGTCGGCCGGTGCATAACACCACCATAAACACAATGTACCTACAACCAGTCACTGATCGAGAAATTAACACCATCATCCGAAACATGCCAAATAAATATAGCTACGGCACAGATGACATACCACCCATCCTAGTTAAGGCGTGTAGCTTTGAGCTCACACCCATTTTAACTCAATTAGTAAACCAATCCTTCGAAGAATGCACTTTTCCAGACAGACTTAAAATAGCTAAAATAAAACCTATATTAAAAAAAGGAGGAAAATCAGATGATCCTAGCCAATATAGACCGATCGCCCTACTCCCAACTATCTCAAAAATATTTGAAAAACCAATGTCAAACCGAATTTATAAATTTCTCGAAAAATATAAACTTTTAGATAAAAACCAATATGGTTTCCGCGAAAAACATTCGACTACCCTTGCCGTATATAACTACATACAAAGCATACTAAACTATATTAAAGAAAAGAATTACGCGGTTGGATTACTACTAGATATGTCCAAAGCATATGATAAAGTTCAACACAACATTTTATTGAGTAAGCTTAACGGTGTAGGAATCCGCGGACGCGCGTATTTATGGTTAAAATCTTATTTACAAAATAGGCAGCAATACGTACACATCGAGAGCATCAATGAAAGCACCAACGAACTGATGCCCACCCTATCTGATATCCGAACTACTAACAGCTCCATCCCTCAGGGTAGCGTACTTGGATGTGTGCTGTTCTTAATATATATTAATGATTTACCAAAAATAATAAATTCAAAGTGCTGATGCTGATGATATATCAATAGTCCTTAAATGTCCCAATAACCAAAATAATAACACACTAATAGAGGAAACTTTTGAAAAAGTCAAAAACTGGTTACTAGATCATAATTTGGAAATAAACAATAAAAAAACTAAACTAATTCAATTTAGACCACATCAAAAACGACCAATAGACATAAAACCAGTGTCAGAGAAACATAACCTCGAAGAAGTAAATAATTTCAATTTATTAGGATTAACAATTGATACGCACGTAAATTGGAAAAACCACATTTTAAACATAAAATCTAAATTATCAAAATTCATTTATGCACTGAACGTCCTTAAGACGAATACAAACAAAAAATGCGCACTATCTGCGTACTACGCGTACGCATACTCTTGGTTACGATATGGCATAATTTTGTGGGGCCATAGTACCGACGCCCATGACCTATTTATAATGCAAAAAAAATGCTTACGCATTATCGAAAATATCCGACAAACTGAAAGCTGTAGACAGCACTTTCTAAGAGAAAAAATGCTCACTCTTCCATCCATCTATATCTTAGAAATAGCCCTGTTTGTTAGGAAAAATGCATCGATGTTCGAACCCACAAAAAGTGCGCGCCGTAAAAACCAATTAGTAATACCGGAATCTAAGCTCACAATGTACCAAAATAGCCCATACTACAAATCAATAATAATATTTAATAAAATACCGAAACATATTAAAATTGAAGAGAAAGATTTAACATTTAAAAATAAATTAAAAGAACATCTTACAAAAAAATGCTATTATTCAATTGACGAGTTTATGATAGATAAAGTGGAATAAAAGTAATCGCAAAATTTTTACTAACCGAACGATCTCGCGGTCTCCTACGGAGTGTCCATAATAATATAATTGTAAATAATATTAATGTTTAATAATAATCCTATAATAATTCATAATGTACAATATAAAATGATTAAATTATAATGTCTAAAATAACTAACCAGTACTAATATAACTATTTATAATTAATAAAATACTAATAAATACTATATATATAGCTAATCTAATCATCGCCATTTAATGTTGCAATGCCCTTGCAGGGCTCATGTTGTGGACTAAACTTATTGTAATTGTAACACCTTAAATACTACATGAAGCAAATAAAAAAAAAATAAATTGAAAATTAAATAAATTGAAATTAAATTCAGGTAAGACATATTTAGGTAAGTAGGATAGTTGACGTAATTGTGCCAGTCTAGTTCTCTTTTTTAGGAATTCTATTTTATGAATTTCATCACAAAGCAGTGCAATTTTAAACTTATTATGAATGTTAATAACATTACAATAATTAAACAAATCCTCATCCTTATTTTTACACGTTTTTCTTATCTTATTCGGTACAATGGTTTTAAGCAGACTCACTTGTAATTTATATATGTTCTCTATATATGTTTGGTAGGTTCTACCATAGCTACTCAAACTATAACCAATTATAGAATCAGCCAAAGACATATATAGCATCCTTAGTGTACTGAATGGTACTTTAAATTTTAAAATTGCCAGTTTGGCCAGTATGGCCCTAAGTTTACCACAAACATAGTTTACATGTGGTCCCCAATTCAAATTATTGTCTATAATGAGGCCTAAGTAGGTATGTTGATTTACTACTTCCAAGAACTCGCACTCACAATTTACCGCATTATGATGTAGGCATTGGTGACTATGTGATAAGATGTTAGGTTTTCTAGTTAATTTAAGACGAGCAGAGTGTATGTGCATGACCTTAGTCTTCTGGTAGTTTATAACTAGTCCCACGTCGTGGGCCCATTTACACAGTTGATCGAAGTTGGCTTGCATTTGCCTTTCAGCTACACACAAGTCTTTGTGAGCTATTAACAAACAAGTATCGTCTGCGAATTGATATACAGAGCCATTTTTGAATATATTGCACATATCATTGACGTATAACAAGTATTCGGTAGGGCCGAAAATAGAGCCTTGTGCCGTACCCTCTTCTGTAGGAATCATATTACTATAGTAATTACCTATTTTTACCGACGTGAAACGTTTTGTATGATAGTTTTTGAAGAAATCTAATAGTGGGCCTTGTATGCCACCTCTCCGAAGCCTGTTAAATAGCGTATCGTAATTTAGCGTATCAAACGCTTTGCTAAAATCAACAAATATCTTGATATCTTGATGTTGGTAATTGCAAATAATTTACATAATTGAGCGAATCGATAACAACGCATAGGCTACGGGAACTGCTTACCATCAGGCGGGTCGTATGCTTGTTTGCCACATTAGTGGTATAAAAAAAAAAGAATACGTCATATTTATGTCATTAGGTAGGTAACTAAGACAGAAACTCTTATTTACCTTTTGAAAAGCTTACAAAACTTAGCAAATAACAAAAAGCTTTCCATACCTGTATTGACGATTTCGAACACTCAACCTGGGTTATTGCAAATTAACGTTTTCACACCGCCCGTAGTTATCTATGTGATATTGCATTCTCAATTTCAGTTTCAGTACGCTGCGATATTTCGTGGAGATAGGTCGCGTCAACGTCGCGCGAAAATACAATACTTCGCGAGAAGTAACATCAATTGTAAAATACAATTTAAATAAACCATTCCTTGTGTTTACTGTGGCAAAGTGCGTGGATAATAAAATAGTGAGTGTTATTGATGTGACGACTGGGTAACAGCAAATATGTAAGTTTAACACAACTTTGTTTGTTTTCATAGATTATCCGCGACTGATTGATTGTTTTAAACCCCATAAATAATATTGGATCCATAAATCGATTATTATAATTAGTTTATTGAAACTGTATTCTATGTTTAATATCAGCTAAATTTTAATTTTCTTTTCGTTGGGTAATAAATTGAACGAATTTGTAGGGAGGCCTTTTCGTCGGTTAATTTGCTTTCATACAAGTAATTTGGGATAGAAAATTAATATGTCGATGTTCGGCGTTATGTTCGAGTAACTAGTTCAAAATAAATACGAAATTATATGCGCTCTTAATCTACCGATGCTTATACAAGGTTCAACGAAAAGGGTATACTAGGTCAAAGGGACATACAAGTACCTGTTGTTTTTGGTACGTTTTGATCGAGGAGAGTTGATTTTTTGTGTGTTTTTTTTTCATGATTTCCCGTGATAAAGAATGTACTAGATGAGAAAGAAATTCTTTCTGTATAATTCTAATTAGTGGATTTATTATTAAGCTATTATATTTATACCATGCGTTAATAGGGATGTTCCCTGGAAAAAAAAAACTCTAATTAGTCCGTCAGTTAGATTATCAAAAAATATTGGACATGTATTTTTTGCTTGAATCATTAATAATTGACGAAGATAAAGCGCGACTATGTTCGGGAGTGGGGGCTCATGACGTCATTTGTTGCTAAAAAGTGTACCACACCGTGACGTCACGCGGAACTTCAACAAACCATATCCTCGTATTTTTTTGTTTATTTGACAAAAGAAAAAATACGTGTCTAATATTTTTTGATAATGTATATGACGGACTAAATAGTTTTTTTCAGGAAAGTAGATTATTCAATACCCTTCAATATTTGATCAATAAATCAAAACCAATCTTATTAGCATGATCAAAAGTGAAACATTTGTCACTTCTCTGATACCTTATCTACATATGGTACCTTATCTATGGTAAAGTTCCCACTTTATATACAATCTCTTGATATCAAAACTATCGTCTTACAGTATTTATTAGTTTGAAAGTAATTAGATTAGGCTTAATGAATGAAAAGCCTTGAGTCTGCTTTGAAAAGTGTTATTGGGACAGTTTTTCCGTCTTTTAGGAGTGTCAAAGTCAAACTTGTAAAGTCATAAATAGTGTTGTGGGTGTAGTTTGAAGCTATACGATGACTTTATTAGGTATTTTTTATGATAGGCTTTGACAATTTTTTATCTTTTTAGGAGCGCTAAAGCTTGGAATGTAAAGACAATGGTTGACAGCTAGTAAAGTCGATTGTTACTATATTTTGTTTACTTTGCATACATTATGATCGAGCAAGGTTGACATTTCGTAAGAAAAGTTAAAAAATGTTTTCGAGAATTCACTATTGGTCCCATAGTAAAAGTTGTTCAGAATTACTAACCTAACATAGGTTTCGAATATATACCATCTCGAAATCTCCACCTGTTAAATGCTTGATGAATAATTCTGGGGTTTTGAACAGAGGAGGAATTTGTCTCATGAGCTATCTCATTTCCTTCTCCAGCATTATGATTTGTTTGTAGTTAAAAATTTTTTTGTATAGGTAATAATAATAATAGTAGTCTTGACCACCGGTAATTAGGACATTGGGGCAAAGTCTACACAGCAAATTTATTAAAAAGGATGATAAGAATGATATGATAGATTTAAACAATACTTTAAAAAAAACTTTGGTACGAATTAAATGTAATAATAATCACAAAATACAATATTTGCTCATGCTTCTAAATCTTTTTCTACTATGATATACATAAAATAAGAATTGTTTACTTGTATTATGATCGCTGTTGTGCAGCGACGGCCTACACAGATAAGCCCTCGAGGCTTCCGTGCAGGCTATAAAATATACATGTAAATTGTTATAATGGTAAATAAATATATTTCTAAAAAAAAAGATTCAGTAAAAAAAGTATAATGGACTAGTTTGGACGATAACGAAAGTGGTTCTGCCTAATCTAATTTAGCTCCCGCCTGACGGATTTAACCACGTTCCCTAGAGATATATATTTTTCGAGATAAAATGTAAATATCTTATGTTTATATTAAGTACTATTCTAGAAATAATTAATATAAATTTAATTTCTTTACTTGCTCGTGTATTTAGTAATTTCTCAGGCACATAGTAGCAATTTGTACCATTCCAATTTCTCTAAAATACAGATTTTTTGTCCTACCCCTTATTTATCTATGTGCCAAACTTTATGTAAATCTGTTCAGCGAATACGGCGTAAGACATTCACGTCTAAAATCATAGGTCTGTAGGGTAAATGAGCGAGCAGTTAGTATTATAGTAAATTAGTGTAATGTTTTCTAGTTATCTAAGCGAAGATAATACCGTCGGTCATACTTTGTTATCGCTTCCTAATTTAAGTAAACAAAAATCCCCTTGAAGTATCGCGGTATTTCCGCATTTTTATTGAATGGTGGTGTTGGTGGTGATAGCCACTGTCGCCTGTAGATACCATAGGGCCAAGTCTGCTATTATAACTTAAAAATACATTGACACGATTCCATTACAAATCCATTGCCGTTGAGCCAATGTGCGTGTTCTACTCAATCAATTGCCGTTGATTGAGCCAATGTGCGAGTTCTACTAAACGCATTGCCGTTGAGCCAATGTGCGTGTTCTACGAAATCTAGTGCCGTTGATCCAATGTGCGTGTTCTACTAAATCCATTGCCGTTGAGCCAATGTGCGAGTTCTACTAAATGCAGTGCCGTTGAGCCAAAGTGCGTGTTCTACGAAATCTAGTGCCGTTGATCCAATGTGCGTGTTCTACTAAATCCATTGCCGTTGAGCCAATGTGCGAGTTCTACTAAATGCAGTGCCGTTGAGCCAAAGTGCGTGTTCTACTCAATCAATTGCCGTTGATTGAGCCAATGTGCGAGTTCTACTAAACGCAGTGCCGTTGAGCCAATGTGCGTGTTCTACGAAATCTAGTGCCGTTGAGCCAATGTGCGTGTTCTACTAAATCCATTGCCGTTGAGCCAATGTGCGAGTTCTACTTAATGCAGTGCCGTTGAGCCAATGTGCGTGTTCTACTAAATCCAGTGCTGTTGAGCCAATGTGCGTGTTCTACTAAATCGATTGCCGTTGAGCCAATGTGCGTGTTCTACTAAATCCATTGCCGTTGAGCCAATGTGCGAGTTCTACTTAATGCAGTGCCGTTGAGCCAATGTGCGTGTTCTACTAAATCCAGTGCTGTTGAGCCAATGTGCGTGTTCTACTAAATCGATTGCCGTTGAGCCAATGTGCGTGTTCTACTAAATCAATTGCCGTTGAGCCAATGTGCGTGTTCCACTAAATTCATAAAGGTTTTCGACGCTTTTAAATTTACACAATCTTGTCTATCTACACAATCTATCTATGTCTATCTAATCGACACAATTTTGACACCACTGATTGATTGGAACACAAATTTTAATAGCAGACTTGGACCTTAAGGGGTAGACCAATGTGTTTCCAAGATTTATAAAGCTCTTTAGTGTTAATAACTACAGTTCAACAGTATAGTTGCTGTTTTACTATATCCAATGATAACGTTTTATTATAAACGTTACTTTACGTTTTGTTTTGTTTCGACGGGCCAGTCCGCGTAGTTGGTTAAGATTTCACCTATCGCGCCGCATGTCGTGGGCTCGATTCCCACTCAAGACATACATTTGTGTGCATGAACATGTTTGTATGTCTGTGTTTAATTATGTATTGAGTATGTATTATATCAGTTATCTGGTTTCCATGGAAATTTCGAGTCAGCCCTCGCTGTATTGGTTCCAGAGATATGACTAAAACTATATTTTGATCCGGTGTTTGCAGTAGGTATATGTTTTTTATACGGTATATGGTACCTACATAATATACAGACATTCCGAATTCTTAATTAATTTACTGTTTGACCATTTATTTATTTTTAAATATAAAAAGTGTAAGTAAATATATTCGTACAACCTACTCTTCTCAATGAGCCTTTTTTGTATCAATGCCAACCCACAATTCTGGGTATGAAAAAATGTCGGCTCCCTTTTCGTACCTATAAAGTATATAAAATTTCAAGACTGTAACTTCTCCCCTTTTACGAGCTTTAGTTCGCAAAGTCACGATTGTAAATACAGACAGCAGTTTTGCCCTTTGGCTACAGAATCCTAAAAAAGGAAAATATAGAGAGTAAAATTATTTATAAACCAGACAAGATCGTGATTCAAGTGCGTGACAAAATAGGTACTTACCCAATACGTATAATTTTATTATCTTAACAGAAAGTCCCTGGCTCATGTTTCTTTGTGCTGGCTTATCTCGAGAAAGATTTTGATACAGTTCAAAGTTAGATTATGTTGTGCTTGACGGTACATATCTTAAATATTTAACGTTAAGAAATCGTGAACTATATGTTTTTTAAAGTAAGCTGCAATTAAGTAGTATTTATTATGAGATTTACTGGCACACCACCAACAAAACTTTACACCAACAAAAGGCAAACAAATAGACGATTGTATTCGCCCTATACAATCGGTCGCCGACTCAAATGCCCTCTATTTTATTGGTGACTGACAATCGTGTATCAGCACCTTGAACAATGCTTGAAAAAGTTCACACGTGAGTACTATACACGCGTCAACAACTCTGGGCGGATTTCCCGCCCACCGAGTTTCACAATGGTTCGATTCTTTGATAGTTCAACTATTGTGACAAATAAATAGGTAATGCAGTAGTGGTAGGTTGTCACAATGTATATTTTTAGCAATTTTTTTCCGTCTGTCTATAAAGTGTATTAACCATTTATCCAGTTGTCATGAATCTTTGGTGAGTTATAGTCCGCAGGTCGGAGAAGGTATCGGACAAAAAAAAAGAGTCTTTGCAAAGCAGATTTGTTCAGACTTTTGTTAATGTCACATTTCACCCTTTTTATGGTAAAGTATAGAAGGGTAGCATTCTGTCAATTTTGCGTAGTTCATGGCGTAGGGCCTCAGGTACTCAAGGGGCCTTACGCGAGGCCGATGGCAGGGGGCCGCTTCACCCCGCCTAGTTATGCTACGTCACTGCTTTTAAATTAATGGCGAAGGCAAAGAAAATATAATGAATACCTTATAAAATAGACGATGTCTTCACTTTTAGTTGTACATAAGCTTCTTACTTATTATTTTTAAGCCTGAACATACAACTGCGTGGGTGGAATTATTCCTGTCTCTGTGACAGGAATAACTCTACCCACTCATTTTAACGCTTCCTTAAGATCGCTGAATTTTAAAGTATTATGAATTAGGCATTAAATAAGTATGTATTTACGTTTTATATACATTTTTAAGGACGGTGCTATGTGCTCAAAATGCACTGGAGAAGTACCTACCTTCACCTTGAGTTCCATCAGGTTACCATCAGGCGGGCCGTATGCTTGTTTACCAACTTCGTCGTGTGAAGATTGAAAAAACAAAATTTCTTAGCTATTGTGTTTTGTTTTGAAATTTAAGTATACAATACGTGGTATAGTAAGGGGCACGAGTAGTGAGCACAGATTGAATCCTGCGCAGTCGTTATTTTTTCGGTCTGTTTGGCGGAACGAAGAAGGGGGGAGCATCGAGCTGCACACGGTTGGTTCGTCAGCCAATGCTCGTCGTCTATTGGATTCTCGTGTGTCATTTGGCTACTGTGATTTGGCCAAAAGTATACATGCGCGAGCTTGCCCCCACTACTGCCTATCTGTGCTCAACATTCGTGCCTCATACTGTACCTACATACATATTTAATCAAAACGCTCTTTTCAACAGAAGCAGACAGGTATTAGAGTTGAAATATTTAGGTCTGCTGCCAAGGCATATTTAAATAATACAGTTATTTAAATAAATGTTATACTTGGCCGTTTCATATCTTAACATAATTACCGCTGTGAAAAAATCCATGGATTTAAATTTAAATACACTTTTTAAATTCGGCAGATTAATTAAATTTTGGTTTGTTTCTTTCATTTCTCTCGGGTGCCTTTTTCATGGAGGCTCAATAAATAACGATGGCGTTTAGTATTAAAATACAGTTTCCGACTGCTGACATTTGACTTTTTTTTTCATTAACTCCTATTCTCTCTTTTCTAGGGAGAGTCGATGGCTATACGTAAGACGGTTGTATATTTTCAAATTTCTTTCTACTATCTATTAATCAGTTCAATATTAAGATATACAAATTAAGTATTTTCTATTCTAGAGGTTAAATGTACTATAAAAATAAATAAGATACTTCGAAAAAATGGACACAAAGTATTGCATCCATTCATAATCCGGACAGCTAAAGAGTAGAAATTGCTTTCGTCGTTTGTGTATCTTGACCTATATTTTTTATTTTCCTTTATAACATTACGTAGTACGTACCTACCACTACCTACTGTTTAATTCCTGTCATAAATAATTGTCTGGTTATTATTGACAATACCATACACTCAGACCAAGAAAACATTTTTTTATATTACTATGATTATGATACATAAGATTACATAAGATTTTTAAAGTATATACAATTGAGAGAGTGCAAACCTTTATTATCAACTAGCTGTCCCCCGTGGTTCCACCCGCTTTTCTGGGATAACATAAGCCTATAGCATTCAGGGATACTGTAGCTTCCTATTTGTGAAATATTCGGATCAGTAGATCTCTATTACCCCCCCTTTCGCACTCTTTATTTATAATATTAGTATAGATTTTCTAACATGACCTTGCTTAAGCTCTCAGAAGCTAGTGGCTTCGAATTAAATGTAACTGACTGTGACAGGATGATGTTCTAAGTTTGCTCCCAAGAGGTATCCATGGATTATAACGGTAGGTATTCTGTAATCAGATCACTAGGCACTTACCTAATGGATGTTGAAGGTATCAAGTAAAATAGAAACAAGTAATTACTTGTGGTAATACAGCCTTCTACCGTTTTTGTTCCATAACGAAACGGCAAAACAGAGCCCTATCCTATTGCTGTCACTCTGCTGTCTGTCCTTATGTCACGGGAAGGGTTACCAGGTCTTTAAACCGAATAGCCGGACAGATCAGTCAGATTAGTCGGACATTTGGGTGAAAAGTCAGACACTAATAAATTAGAAAAGATTTTTCTTTATTTACTTATGAGCTTTAATAATTTTTTTTGTTAATCCAGGCTTGTTTGCATTAAATATTAATGTATCATGAAATACCTACTGACGGATCAGATGTACAAAGCCTAACAGCCGGACATGCCGGACACCGTTTAATTCGTCCGGACACGCATCCAAAAAGTCTAAAGGTAGGAACGAACGCCTAGTGGAACAAATCGTTCGACTAGGCGTTCCGACACGTTCGATTAACCCCTACGCGATTGGGCCGCCGATACCAGCGCTATGACCATCATTCTCCTTTTCGTCATTACGTAATTAGACCCCTGAAGGATCGTCATACTGGTACAAATGACCAGGAAATCTGTGCCAGTATCTCCCGGTCTATCACGAGTATAGTTCATAAACGAAATGAGTTAAATGTACCTACTACAATAATGAACCTAAACCGAATATTGTATTATAAATAAAATATTTTTCTATGGGATCTCATACATGAAAATGTATATTTTTTATTGTTTTAATCCTGTCACTGTTATTTTATTCGGTAGCAAAATGGAGTTGGGTTAAAACGGAACCGTATACATTCCTTATGTCAATGTATAATAGTTTATAGCCATTGTAAATATTGATAACAGATATTGATTATTTATACAATAGGTGTAACCCTTTTAGCTCGTTTGTAGTTACATATATGATTGATAATTTTATTAATTGATAACAAGTTATTTATAGCACGTTTATACACAAATATAAACACACGTTACACATCACACCCAAACACTACACTTTAGTTAAAGTAGGTATTATCATCTGACCAGCATTTACCTAATGTCTACCAAAACAGGTTTATGATGCTAGTTATTGGCAAATATTGTTTTTTTTTTCTTAAACCTACTGTGAGAGATATAAATACAAGTACAAAAATGCTTTTAGAACATTATTTATTATTGCAGGAAGTTTTATATAAGTACTGGCAGGCCCCGCGGTTTCACTCGCGAACGGTTTGAATTTTTTGCGCGGAACACTAATTATTTTCCAAAAATAAAAGTAGCTTAAGTAACATCAGCTATGAACCGGAACAGACAGGCAAAAATTTTTAAAAACTATATCCGATTTTATTCAAAAAAAGTTGAACTAACATAAATGCAAATGCAATGCAATGCAATACTCTTTTTAAAATTGGAATGTCAAACAAAAGCATTAACGAGTATTGATATCAAATTCGATGCAAATCACCCCTAAAATAAATGTCTACCCCTTTTTAACCCCGTTAGGCGATGAGTTTCAATAAAATACGAAACATGTCTTCCATCAATTCTGTTAATAGCACACATGTATCACAATCTCATACGACGTTTTTAAGTAGATTTTTTGATAATCATCAACCACGCAATGAGAACGGGTTTTTTTTGACAGGGTTGTTTTTCAAACAACTGTTTGAAACTATCAACGCTGTCAAACTATTTTATCCCGTTAAAGAATGCTTCGTCTACACACATATCTATTACAGTGAGATACAAACTTAACATAATCAGCTTAGGATAATAGTGCCTGTATTCTCTTTTCCGTGGTCACATCTCATCTCTTTCTTACTAACATTATCGAAAAAGGATAGAACATATTTAAAGTTGTAAAATTAATCTTTGCCGTCTTATTTTGCGTATTATTTTAGGCGTAACCGCGATAGATGGCGACTAAATTTATATTAAAAACAAGCATTGGACTATTTTGAAAGGAATAAACTTCGTACGTCCTTTTCTTATGTTCTTTGTTAGAAAGAGACATAGTGAGATTAAAATTAGTTTAGTTGTAAACAACATAATCAGGGCCAATATCATAAAGTGCGGTAATGTAAAGCAAACGTTCGTAATAAGCTGTCTTATGATACTAAAATCGATGCAATAAGAGCCACTTTACGAGCGAGTGTGTTGAAAAGAATGTTTATGTAAAATTTGATATAGATTGGACCAAGAAATCATGTTGTCCCATACAAACTTTGCCCCCGTTTTTCGCCCCCTTAGGGCAGAATTTCGGAAAATCCTTTCATATAAAATGTCTACGTCATACAAAGAACACACCCTCCAAGTTTCAGGTCTCTACTATCAGCGGTTTAGGCTGTGCGTTGATCCTTCAGTCATTAATTCAGGACAAAGCAAAAAATATTTGCATTGTATAATATTACAAATAATAATTAGAAGTAAAATAAATTCTTTGCAATTCTTTATATATTTTTAAATACTTTATTTTGTATGTTTGTATATATATTTTGTAACTTAAATTAGTTTATTGTAAATATGTTTAAGGACTACTGGCGCTATAAACAATAATGCCAAGAAGAATCTGAATTCTTAGCGAAATCACTTGTTTTTACTTCTACATTAGTTTTGGAGTACAACTTGAATTTATTTTTGTGACGTTAGCTTAACAGGGGTTGGTCTCAGGGGCTTAAAAGGTAAAAAGGTAGGCCGGAATCCCCTGTGGATGCCTTTCTACAAAACATTTGACATGATGAAACAATGTATATAAAACAACACTCAAGGGCGCTGAATTATGTAAAGGAAGTACTATAAGGGACATAAAAAGGGTATTTTTGTTGAAAGTTTATAAGTCGAACCCTTTTGTGTTGCTATGAAACTTATTTTTGCTACTCACATTACTATATAATCTTACGCAAAAGTTCGACTTGGACCAAGATAAATCTAGACAAATAATTCAATGTATTTAAACAAAATTATGGTTGAAAATCTGTCGCCAAACACGTTTTTGGTGTGTTGCTGCAACAGCACTTGAAATCCAGTTCTAGGCTTTGTGTGCTTAACCTACGATCTAGCACAAACCTATTTACGGTAAAGTTTTTTCTTTTTACTATATTAGAAGGTTAGTATGTTATGAATATGAAAATTGATGGAAAGAGACAGGTCGAAAAAGAGATGGATGGATTTTGTGAAATATTATATGAGTTAGAAAGGAGTGAATAAGACGGTTATAGAAAGATCGAAGGCCAGAAGCGTATATATTGCGCTGACCATAGAATAGATGATGACGGGAAGATGACTTTTACACCCCATGCGGACAAATCGGCGTTGATGGTTGCCAGCTGGGTACTAAAGTTATTAGTTTGTCATTCATTTATTCGGACATCTTCGTAGACATTCCGATGTGATGAAACAATAAAACCTCATAAAACGATACGATTCCTGAAGTGTTGAGAACTAAGGGATAGATAGCGTATGCCATTGAACGTGGCAATGCTGCCAGTATTCTGGGAACTTTACCCACTGGCACGGATTTAGAATTTAGTTTTCAGTCGAAACTAAACTTAAACTCAAAAAATAATAATACACTAAAATTACTCTAAACTTTAGAGTATCTGTATTATTGTTATCTCAATTATTCAAATTAAACTCATTTTTACATTTTTACAGATATTCCTATGTACTTAAAAAAACAATACATATATTTAAAAGTATAAAAACAGATTCTCACCGGCATCGGGACCAGGTTCCAGAGAGAGGAACTTCCTCACTATGCGTGCCTTTTATTATTATTATGTCTCGCACGACCGTTTCTCCCGAAATCCCGAGTATCCTATTTTTTTCAAAACACCTATTCGGTAAACAAGCGTACGGCTTCTTGATGGTAAGCGGTTACCGTAGTCATATGGACGCTTGCAACACATGGGGCATTCTCGCATTACTGACCCTTTCCCCTCTCCAATGAGCTATTCTTGCGTAGGAACACAACACAAAGTTATTTGGCTGCTAGGTGGAGTTACTTCCACAGTCGAGCTGCTCTTTAGGCGAATAAACCCAATGCTCTACCCTTTTTTAACCGACTTCAAAAAAAGGAGGAGGTTCTCAATCCAGTTGTATGTTTTTTAACCTATATTATTCCAGGTTATGTCTTCCTACGTTTTAGATTTCATGAAGATGTCGAAGAGCCGACAAGAGGTAGCAAACAAATAAACAATTTACTGACGTATTTATTATATTAGTTGTTTTTGTCAGTGTGGCATTGTATTTTCCAGTGTGTCGTCACAATCATGTGACTATTGTTCACAAATCTCCCGATGTGTTCAATAGTTAACCAACGCTTATCTCGTTATATCTTCGTTTATCACTTTATCACGAATGCTCGAAGCTGTTCTATTTTTTTACAAGTATTTATGCATAGAGCAATTTAAATACCTACCTTTCTCGGTACGAAGGGTGTGAAGAGATTATTACAGTGTCAGCGCAAATGAATGTCCAGGTTGCACTTGTTCCCTATGTTGAAGTAAATGTAAATCAATAAATAAGAATGGTTACAATCCGATTAATATTTTCGGAGATATGCGTGGACAAACATACATACTAACATACATACATACACCTTTGAAATTTTGTATATTTGTTTGGAAGCCCTAATAGATTATCATATTTGAATATACAGGGTGGGCCAGAAAGAATTGCGAATTTGAAAAAATGATTAAAAAAAAACTTAGTACAATTCACATATAAATTTTTATTTTTATAAAAATTTACATCTGGGAAATTCATTTCTTAAAAATAACGTCATCCAGGTGTGCACCATCCCGCTGCAAACATTCTTCGAATCTGAACCTCAAATTGGTAAAAACTCGCTGGCACATTGCACGGGGAATAGCTGCCATTTCTTCCTGGATATTGGTCTTCAACTGGTTAATCGTGGCTGGGTTATTGGAGTAGACTCTACTTTTTAGGTATCCCCACAAAAAAAAGTCCAGTGGCGTTAGATCCGGACTTCTAGGAGGCCATGCAATGTCACCTCGGCGCGATATCAGTTTCCCAGCAAACATCTCGTTTACGACCGCCAAAGAGGCATTAGCTGTATGGCATGTCGCGCCATCTTGTTGAAACCATGTCGCACGATTATAGGCTAGACTAAATTTCCGGGAACCGAGCTACTTAACCCCACCACCCGCGCAGTCCCCTCTCTAAAGCTTCAAACGCAAGAGTGTTTTTAAAATCGTACGCCTTTCTGGCCCACCCTGTATTTCAGTTAAAATAATATTACATACATACGTGTCGAAATGATAATCTCTCTTGTTTTTTTTAGGCGATTAAAAAATAGTCATATGTTCATAGCATTAAAACAAATTAACTGCTTGTCGATTGCGAGATGGTACTTCTTATAAATTGAAATAACTCAAAGGAGCTAGGACTGCCATCCATTCCGACATATCGGGATGGTCACCATCATTGAATTCTCTGTCCCGACGTCCCAACATACACTAATATATTCCGATACTGCGCAATGAGCGAAGGAAGGGCCTTTCGCTCATCCCGCGATTACGATTTACTTGAATTAGGTAAAAAAAAGAAGCATTTAAGAAAGATTTTTTATTAAATTAGCATTTAAGCAATCAGTCAGACACTGTGAAATTCACATTTCCCAATAACTCTAATCAATGGAACCTAAAAATGTAGCCTAAGGGTCAGTTCACACCGAGACGCGACGTGACGATGCAATTAATTCGCGATGCCGCGGCGCATTTTGAAACCGTATAAATTTCAAATTGAGCGTTTCCGTGCTTCGGAAGGCACGTAAAGCCGTTGGTCCCGGTTGTGATAGTCGTTAAGCTAGTTGGAGGCCTTGTAGGCGGCTTGAAAACTGCAACAGTAGGTTGACCACTAGTCTACCTCCACCGATCCGCAGTGGGCACGCGTGGTAGAGTATCTGCCCATTCCCTTTCACCCTCATTTGTGAAAGGAGGCCTGTGCTCAGCAGTGGGTCATTATAAGCTGATGATGATGAATAAAATAAATGTCCTAATTACAGAATTTATTTATATCTATAACACTATCTTTGAAATTTTTTCACACAAGGCCAGCTGATCCCAAACTAACTACCTAATAGCTTGTTGCTAAGGAAAACAGATAACAGATATACTACATATAATATGCACGGTGACTTTTAAATCGTTATTTGCTAGAACAAACTATTTTCAGATTAAAAAAAAATTGCAAAAAAAAAAAAATGCAAGCATTTATGGTGACTGTATTTTTGTTGTCTATTCTTGCATTGTCATCCATTATGCTAATGTATACCAAATTTCAGCTCAAACGGACACTGGGAAGTGGGCCAAATGTAATGTGCAAGTTTCGATTACAAATACACCGGACAGGTTTAATCAAATAAAAGCTTACAATAAAAAGTCATTGGTTTTTGAAAAACAATCAATTTAACTTAGTCTGTGTTTTTTCAAAAACAATTGACATATTTTTTTAATTTAATTCTTTTGAATAAATTATATTAGATAATATTACACCCAGATTAAAAACAAACAAACGCCTCACTGATCGCAGTATCGCAGTATATAATCAAAAAAAGGTTAAAGTTTATTCAGGTTTCATTCAAATAAAGGTCTCATTACGGAACGCCTAAATTATTAGGCGCCCAATTATTATTATAAAACTCTAATGAGTGTGTACCTACCCAAAGTTAGACTTAATTTCGTTTGTGGACAGGCTGGAACGCAAGAACAAAATTAGATTCTTGTATTATGTATTATTCGTGAAGCGAATATTTCTTCTTTACCGCGTTGATAATTTTTTTACTCATTAATTTATAGTGTTTTAATGTTTAGCCATTTTAAAGTTCGTTTTAAGAGAGGTTGACCATAGTATGTTGGTCAAAGAGCATCTCGACTGGGGAAGTACTTACACCTTAGAGACTACCGCAACAAAATAACAATATGTTCTTGCGTGTAAGTTGCCAGAGCTCATTGGGGAGGGGGAAGGGTCGGTAACCCGTCAGTCAACGCCCTGGGATTGCGAGCGTACATTGAGCTACGATAATCGCTTACCATCCGACGGGCCGTATGCTTACTGACTTAGGAGCTACAACTCCTACGTGTAGTTATTACAATACGAGACGTAGTTCGCAAAACTAAACAACCATTTCTGAAATAGAGCTTTTTTCACTTGACAGAGAATTGTTCATGGTTTTAATGGGTTGTGTTGTTTGTTCCTATAAACACTATTCCTATTGCTTTGTACTCTATGACATGAAGTTTGTATGTTTCAGTCATGTGTGAAAAACGTAAATTGCCTAGGGTGGAAGGAAAATATTACTTTAGTAGCCGTTCCTCCGATTTCTTCCGCCGCGTAGAATCACATATACTATCCAAGATCCTACATCTTTATATTTGCCAAGTTTCATCCAAATCTGTTTAGACACGATGACTTGATAGAGTCACAAATATAGTACTAAAATACACACTAACTTTAGCATCCGTAGAGGAGCGGTGAGTTTGGGTGCGGTTTCAAATTCAAATTCAAAAAGTATTTATTCAATTTAGGCCCTGATAAGGCACTTATGAACGTTAAGAAAATGACTGTAAATTATGTTTCTTTATTAATTTTCGTTACGTCAATTGATTAAAGAGAAGTAAAAATGTATCTCAACCTTTCCTGCACCGCTCTACTATCCCAGGATCCCACTCAATTATGCGTTAGCGTACTCAACCGATCACAATATTAGGCACGCAGATAGCATATGGTATGGAGAAGGACAAAGGCTACTTTTTATCCTGGGCACGCGGGTGAAACCACGGGGGACGCCTAGTTATTAATATAGTGGGATTCTTTGTAAAGTTATTGAATATGTTGTTTTTAACCGACTTCAAAAAAAGGAGGAGGTTCTCAATTCGGTTGTATTTTTTTTTTTTTTTTTTATGTTTGTTACCTCATTCTACCTCCGTCATTTATGAACCGATTTGGAAAATTCTTTTTTTGTCTGGAAGGGTACACTTCCCGTTTGGTCCGATCAGATCAGGATTTGGTTACTTCTTAGTGTACTTTGAAGTCGGTTTAAGTTTTTTGTAAAACAGTCCAATTATTAAAGTATCAAAAGGCCATATTATAACGGATAAATTAAAAGTTATCCAACATTTTCAAGCTAGTTTATTGGAGTAGAAATTCAAAAAGAAATAAAAGAACAAAAGGTTAATTACTGCCCGAAAATCCTTTGTTTATCCACCTTTTGGTCATGCCTATATAATTAAACATAAAAAACCACCCGATGATTTTTGATGAGATGAAAAAAGGAAAAAAAAGGAACTAAGTTTGGCATTTGCTTTGATACAAGATACCTAGAAGCTGGCCCAGTGATTTTTTAGATGTAGTATATTTTAATTTCACCACTTTTTTATTAGCTCGCTTTCTTGTGTAGTCTGGTTGTTTGTACAAATTTTATAATTAACATTTTAAACTAAAATCTCGATGAGCCAGAGACTTAAACATAGCCCCGAAATGGACGACACCACCTAGGGTTATTTGAAACCGTCCAGTCATGTTTTAGTAAAATGGTGGTCATTGTACTGAAACTTTACACGGACTTTTTGAAACAACTTGAAAAGACACGATACAGATAATTCATTTCATTTCACTTCACTGGTGCACATGTATGATCTTCATTGGATAAAATACGACCGATAATATGCAATAAAAAAAAGTGTGAAGGAATAAATAAATATAAATAAATATCCTGGGACATTCCTCACACACGGTCATCTGATCCCAAACTAAGCAGAGCTTGTGCTATGGAAACCAGATAGGTAACTGATATAATACATATACTACTGTTTGTTTGTAAATACATACTTAAAATACATAATTACAACCAGACTCAGGACATACAGATGTCTGTATGTAAGATTGAATGTACCGATAAAACTGTAAGAAGTAAGCCATTTACTTCTAAGTATGAACAATATATTAAGAAATACTCCACAATTGTTTAAATCAATGCACATATGCAATATCAAGTCCGAATGAAATTGTTCGTTCCTTTTATTGGCCATCGTTGGCCTTAGCCGACTTTCGCTAGTTGGATGTATACCCGCTGTTACTCTAATATAGTTGTAAAAAACATTGAGCTATTATTACTACTTATAGAGAAGCTATCATAAGCAAAGGTTATGTCCCATGTTTTGAGAGTCAACTAAAGTTCTCTTTAGCGCTGATAAAATGATCAGTCGTCTAAGCAGACAGTACAAATAGGTAGCGCTATCAGAACGCTTTTAGAAGTATTTTTCTCGCAAACACCGTGATTTTCACGGCGCTTACGCGTTTCGTTCATCGTTCTAAAACAACAAGTGTTGCTGGATGGCCTCACTTGAGCGGAACATAGTTGTGATGTGTGACGTGTTCTCTATACGTAGTAATAATAGCTCAATGTAAAAATATTAACAAATGTGCTCCTCGAGTGAAGCTATTTTTTGAATAAACAATGCTATGTTTATTTTAAAAATAGATGGGTTTATAGCACGCCAGGCGAGTTGTGTACACTCATTATGCAAGAAGTAATTGATATGTATTATATAAGAAGGAATAATTACCGACACATTATAACAGACACATTGAAAATAGATTAATAGTGAATGGTTATTACGTATTCATTATTACTTGAATAGTACTTTATGATACATGTGTGCAAAGTTGGTACATGTGCTCTCAGCTCCCTTATCGAGCCTTCGAGTGTAATGATCAATGCACACGGGTGTCATACGTACGATGTTTTTCAACACACTTGTGAGGAAAAAAGCAGACTTGTATTTTTTTGTAGATTTTTTAATAATAATCAACCACACAATGACAACGTTAACAAATAAGGCGCGCAATTTTTTTTTTTACAGCAATTCGCTTCCAAACTATTTTACCCGTTTAAATTAAGAATGCTTCGCTTTAACACATATCACTTGCAGTGAGGTACCAACTTAACATAATCGGGATTATAACTGACATAAAACGGTGCGATAATGTAAAGTAAAATGCACTAGTGGGTAATAAGTTGCAATAAGATACTAAAAACGGTGCAATAAATGTCACTTTACGAGCAAGTGTGTTGAAAATATAATTTATTTTCCAGGTGATATTAAGAAATTAGTGATTAAGAAAAATCAAGTGAAAAGAAAAATTCAAATCAAGACAAAGATACAGTTTAATGGCTGCCTATACGTCCTTTTTTGTCCACTGTGTGCCAGATGTTAGTTGTACCACGGTAAAGACTATTAGATATTCTTTACCGTGGTTGTACAATAGTACATTTATTCTGTGGTTGTACCCTGATTGCAAAAATAGACTTTATTGAACACTTACTCGCGCGCTTGCGTTTACGACGTTTCTCTATAGGAGGAGTTTATTGGCCCAGGGCCTCTCGCAGAATAGTCATGGAATTAATTTCTCTCATACGAAATTTAACTCGTTCGCTCAGAGTTATGAGATAAGTCTTTGTCATTATACATATACAGTGTGTGTAGTAGTACGCTAAAGTAATACGCTTCAAAGTTTGATACGTATTTAAGACGGGACTTGGGCTGCGATTATTCCATACAAACGTATTCCCCTGTTTTCTTCCTGAATAATGCCTCTACAGTCATCATTTTTCATATAATCAAGTTCTGCTTGTTACTTCCTTTTTCTCGGCAACTAATTATTAAAGAAATTATGGCCCTCCAAAAATTACAATAAATGCCCTATTTTTCCGCGGTGATTAAAAGGACTACCAGAGATTTTAACATAAAAGAAAGTAATAGGGACCTAGATAACCCCTTACTTAAAATTTTAATGTAAAAAATAATTGAATCGGCTCAGTTTTCGAGGAGGAAAATGGGGAAAACGAAACGTCGATTTCGTCAATTTTTTTGTGAATAAATTGATCTGAGCTTCAGATGTCCATATCGCACATAGCACATAGCATAGCGGCATAGCACGGCGGCAATAGTTTCTTCAAATACCTAATTTTCAAATTCCTCGCAGCTAGGAACCCCTCTTATTCACGAACCTCATCGTTGGAGCCATAATGTAAAACGCTCCAAGGGTGGTACCAATATGGTAGTTCCCGCATGGCTGGCTCAGATTGTAAATATGTCGCCAAACAGCCTATCGTTATGTTCCAGAAAGATCCAGTTTCTGCTATTATTATTTAACATGAGATCATTTCAATATTCACATAAACACAAAGGAAAATAATTTTGGGTGAATCAATAGCTACAGTTTTCATAAAAGAGTATTTATATGTTTTTTCCTGGAATAAAAAATAGCTGTTATAGACCTTGAAACGTAAAAACCAAAAATCGGTTTGGTAGTTTTTGCGTGATAACTGAATAAACAAGTCCCTAGCCCGAGGTTTCATTTGGTATATACATAAATCTGTAATGTATAGCTACAGCTCTTTTAACAGTTTTATAGGATTATTTTCTTTTCTTTGTTTAGCACTTGCTAATGTGGTAAGCATTTGAGTATATCACCATCATCACCATCAGTCTATAATGTCCCACTGCTGAGCACAGGCCTCCTGCACACAAATGAGGGTGAAAGGGAATGGGCGATACTCCACCACGCGTGCCCACTGCGGATTGGTGGAGGTAGGCTAGTAGTCAACCTACTGTTGGAATTTTTCAAGCCGTCTAGGAGGCATCCAACTAGCTTAACGACTATCACATTGAGTGATAACTGGGACCAACGACTTTACGTGAATTCCGAAGCACGGAAACGCTCGATTTGAAATACCACTAGACGGTCACCCATCCAGGTACCGACCACGACAGACGTAGATTAACTTTTGCCGATCGATTAAGAACGGCTAATCATGCTACACTACGAGCGCTTCGCTTTGTGTATATATTTATATAGAAAGAACATGTGTTTCAGTAGTTTTCGTAAAACAAGTGAATTTACCTGTATTTAAATCCTGTGAAAGTGAAAGTTTGTATGTATTGATGTTTGTTACTCTTTCACGCAAAAACTAATGAACGGATTTGGATGAAATTTGGGACGTTGATAGAATATGATCTGGATTAACACATAGGGTACTTTTTATCCTGGGTTATATCCCCCTCGGGTATATACGCGGGTGAAACCGAGGGGCCCAACTAGTTAGATATAAATAGTATTTTTTAATTATACGAGATCGATAAACAAGCTAACGGTCCACCTGATGGTAAGCGGTTACCGTCAGATTGATAAAAATATGTTTAAATTTAACCTTGCTAAGTTTCTTGCTGGTTCTTCTCAGTTAAAGGTCGACTTCCGAACTGGTGGTAACTTCACAGCTATCACCTTCATGAGTGCCCTAATAGGGCATAAAGTAAAAAATGGCTTTGTGTTAAATTAAAAATAAACTGATATAAACTGAAATAAACTGGGGTCAGCGCAATGTGTGTGTGTGTGCTTCTTCTATTAGGACTTTCTTTCCGGCAAGCAGCTTTTACTGCTTTCTTACACGTACATATCATCTTTCCATCTCTTTTTCGTTCTTCCTCTCCTCGTATATCATCGTATTCATAACTATATACTTTTAAAATTCTTCGCTACATAGCCTCTGAAACATTGAAGAAAACAATTTACTATGCATTGTGCCAGTCAGTCTTAGCATACTGTGTTGTGGCTTGGGGTGGAGCACGTAAGTCTGTCCTCATGGCAGTTGAACGTTCGCAGCGGGCCGTTATAAAAGTCATGTATGGCAAAAAACGTCTACATCCAACACATGCACTGTATGTTGAAACAAGATTAGTAACCGTCAGACAACTGTTTATTATGTGCTGTATCCTAAAATATCATACGCTATCCCTGAAAACGTGCATAGTAAAATCAAGAAGATACGTTTGGAACACTCCTAAACTCAGAACAAGTTTTTGTCAACGTTTTTATCATTTTATGGGACCTTTTCTCTATACAAAAATAAATTCTATTCTTAATATTAAAAATAAATCAAAATTTAAAGTAAAGTGTGAAATTAAAAACTGGTTAAATGGACTAAATTTCGAAAAGACTGAAGATGTACTGGAAATCTAAGGGAGTTAATGATCTCGTAAAACTTATGATTCTATTTTTACCTATTATAAACGTTATATTGTAAACATTCTACGCTCGCTATATTACTTTTTATATTACCTATTAATGGTTAATTGTTTATACATGAACACATACATATATATAAATATATATCATATAAAAGAATGGGTACATAAAACATGTAGTACCTGCACAGCAGTACACACTTAAACTTAAACTTTCATAGTTAGTATTATATAAGACGAGATGACCTAGCCCCCCATAGCACAGGGAATCCTAGTTTGAGGGGCTAGAACTCACTTAAAATTACATACATAAATGTTAAAAATAAAAAATAAATGTACTTACCTACTTATAAGTTATACGCAATGTATGTACCTACTATATTACTCCGAATAAAGAAATTATTATTATTATTATTAACTCTTTTAGACCTCACGAAGCTGTAACTATAATATTAGAACACATTCTCCGATGATGATTTAGATTCTTGAAATCGAACCCGTTATCGGCGTTGCATGCCGCAAGACAAGACCGCCACTCGAGACCGGCGATAAAAGCACTCGAGTTAAAAACAATTTTATCACAATGTGGCTATTTCGAAAACTGCTAAAGGTGACAACTTATATGATATATAATATATCTAGATAATGGAATCATTTATTGGCACTTTCCGCATGGTTCTGTTTAGAAAACATAAATCGTAACCTGAAATAAAGCAAAGATTATTTCGTACCAAGGAAACTTTGATGGAAAAGCGGGTAAAAGTAAGTACTACCTATATTAATTTACGGACATCAACATCAGGATTTCACAGTCTCATAGGGTGATCAAACAAAGCTTCTAGTTCCATGCATCAAGTCCAGCCCGGTTCCTTTAAAACTTGAATTGAAAACTTATATTGAAACTGACGGCTACACTGGCTTCAAACTGTATTTTGGTCAGGAAATTACAATGGCAATAGCGCCAAACTTGTATTGCATGCGCTAAAAGCACTTTGTAAGTTTTCAATAGGTAAGCATCCTATAAATAATACTGGGTGGAGATTTCGAGATGGCATATTTTCGAAACCTATGTTGGATTAGTCCTTCTGAACAACTTTTACTATGGGACCAACACTGAATTCCCAACAATTTTTTTTTACTTTTCATACATTATGATCGAGCAAGGTTGACGTTTTGTAAGAAAAGTATTTTTTTTTTTTGAGAATTCACTATTGGTCCCATCGTAAAAGTTGTTCAGCATGACTAACCCAACATAGGTTTCGAATATATGCCATCTCGAAATCTCCACCTGCTATAAAGTTTGAATGGATGTTTGTTACTCATTGACACCGTAATGACTGAACAGAATTCCATGGAACTTGCAAATTGATAGCCAAAATAAAAAATGCGTAACGAACGCGGCGATGCAAAGCATGTGGTGCAGCCAGCAGATGATGGTGGATTTTATATCGCTTCTGTTGGGTGTCCTTCGATACGCCTCTATTTTTTATTCCAGAAAACTATTTTGTCAAAAGTTCAGTATCAGACAGGCCAGTTGGCATGGTTGGTTAAGATTTCACCGATCATGCCGCAGGTCGTGGTTTCGATTTCCACTCAGGACATACATTGGTGTGCATGAACATCTGCATGTTCTGAGCCAGGGCGTAATTATGTATGTATTTACAAACAAAAGGTGGTATATACTATGTAGTCTATCAGTTATCAAGGAGCAGAATCAATTGCGTCGCCATACAATAGATAAACTATAATTATACTAAAGCCACCAACAAAAGGCCTCCATCCATCATACAGTAACCAAATTAGCTGAAAATTATGATGTCTATGATCAAAGTAAATATGTGGCAGGCAATTAGGCTTGAGGTACTATACAGGAAGCCTTGTGAAACTTGATACTGTCGCAGCTATCGTGTGTGGGGTAATGAGTTGCTTTTACGGGCTAGACTTGCAAGTTTATAATAGTACATTATGATACATGTGTGCGAAGTTGGTCATTACACTCTCGGCTCCCTTATCGTGTGTAATGATCAATGCACATGCGTGTCATACCTACGACACTTTTCAACACACCTGCGAGGAAAAAAACAGACTTGTATTTTTTGAAGTAGATTTTTTGATTATAATCAATCACTCAATGAGAACGTTAACAAATATCGCCATATTTGTTTTTGTTTTTGACAGTGATGCGCTGTCAACCTATTTTACCCGTTTGAATTAAGAATGCTTCACACACATCACTTACAGTGAGGTACACACTCAACATAATCGGGATCATACCTATCATAAAACTGCGGTAATGTAAAGTAAAAAGCACTAGTACGTAAAGAATTTTACAGTAAAAGAGCACATCTGAAAAGGGTGACTTAGGGTGGATATCCACCCTTACGGGTCACTAGCTATGGACTGGTAACTCCAATCATAATCAAGGACTGATTCCGCAGTAAAAAAGGCAATGATAGCGCAGTGGTAGTGACATCGAATGCCATGGAGATCGCGGGTTCGAATCCTACAATTAGTTTGAGTTTTCAGTGAATGCGAACATGGTGAGGAAACTATAGTACGGTGGCTAGTTAGTATGGTAGTTGTTTAGTAATAACCAGTTATCTACACATGTTTTATTAGTTTTTTTGTTACTGTTTGACCTTAATCTCACCATGGTAAGTGATGATGTGTGGCGTGGTAAGCACACAAAGCATCTAGCTCTCAAGTGCAGCTATCGGAATACAACGATCAATTCGAGATCAGATAGCAGAAACAATAATAAAATTAAATAACCCCTATTTTATATTGAAAATTATTTTAAGTAAAAAAAAATGTACATTACAGACGAGAAAGTGCTTACTTTTCCAAATTTTGTTAAAATAGCACGTTGTTAAAACACAAAGGAATGCAAAATCTCGGCCCTTTATCGTGACACAGATAACATCACACATCTCATCATATTGAAAGATTTATTAATGAACTTTTTTAAATATGTGTAAATGTATACCTACATTATGCTAATTAGTTTCAATAGACGCCAGTATACACACCTTCAACAAATGTTTGTTTAATTTTTAATCAGATTTTTGAGTACATAATATTTACACGTTTCTCTATAAAGGCTACTTCACAAAGAGTCTTGTACATCGTACGTTGTCAAATATCTTTATTTATAGCCGGTACATCCAATATTGGGTGTAATTTTTTTCACTAAGATATGAATCTTGTAACCAAATTTGGCAAATTCGTTTTCCATCGTAAAAATAAAACTATTAACTAAATATTTCCGTGGCCTTTGTAAAATGGTAACTTTTTCACGTAATTTTTCCTTATTACGCGTTTCTTAAGTTTGATCGTCCTTGTTACAAACAAAATTAGAAATTAAAGCGCCCTGTGAACAAAGATTAAGACGAGGAAAATGATGTCGTGGACGAAAATTGCCTTTTAATCAATTTTTTACAAACTTTACTCAACAAAACAACTCTCAAACAGTCTTTACTCCTGAAAATAATTAAGAAGAAGAGTCACAAAATTTATTTTCTCTCTTCTACTAGCCAGATAATTAGTGTTCAACGTTTTCGGGGTTTTATCACAATTCGATATATTTTTTGTGTATTTCAAAATCCCTTGATTGAAGTTTAATATGTGTTGATCGTTAGCAAAATCACAATATTGAAGTGAAAGAGCCTTTGAGCAATTTTTAATTACAAGTTTTTCATATAAACTCAAAACAAATAATGTCCGCGAGCCATATATTGTATTACACAAACATTGTGTACTTGTTTTATACTTTTATATTGACGTGCTGTGAATTTTACCCCGAGCTACTACACCTCGAAGTGATTTCCAAACGCGCGTGCTTTATCTCGTCTGAAGCGTCCTTACCGTTGGCACACATTATTCCATTTGCTCTTATGATATATTTGATATTCAAATCGATTTCAAGGCCACCATTGCGTTTATAAATAGTCAACAATAAATATTATATCATAACGTTATTAAAATATACTACAAATCTGTTTTCGGCCAATTAAAATAAATCTCTAGTAATAGTTGTTTGAGATATGAATGGATTATGATTTCTGACGTCTGAGAATTATTTTAGGCCTTGAATGAAAATTATAATTTTTAGCAATGCTAATATTTATTAAATTACAACCTAGGAGGCCTCCAACTAGCTTTACGACCAATGCAATTAAGTGATAACCGGGACCAAACGGGTTACGTGCCTTCCGAAGAACGGATAGATATTTAACTTATATTATGAGAAATGTATTATCAAATACCTATTGATTGATTGAATGTTGGTTTCGGGTGTTTCGGGCGTAAGGGTCACATCTCACTATAACAGCACGGCTACGCCTTGGCATTTACTTTGCTATGCAAGTGAGCCTTTAAATCGTATGCGTTAGAGTAAATTTTACAATGACTAGGTAAAATAGTAAAAGTACTAATACTAGTAAAAGTTGATCGCATTTATGAGTACTTTACGTGGTTTCTTTTAATGTCGTATTGTCGTATTCACCCCGTATATATAAAAACCGGCCAAGTGCGAGTCAGACTCGCGCACCGAGGGTTCCGTACAAACCTGTATAGGTATATAAGTAAATGGAAGTATAGACCTGAGTATTTGATATGAATTTCAATTTATGACGCGCTTTAAAAAAATCGAGATAGGTACCCCACACGTATGGATTTTATTAAAAAAAAATGAGTTTCAGTTCCAAGTATGGGGAACCCCCAAAATTTATTGTTTTTTTTTCTATTTTTGTAAGAAAATCTTAATGCGGTTTACAGAATACATCTACTTATCAAGTTTCAACATTATAGTTCTTATAGTTTCGGAAAAAAGTGGCTGTGACATACGGACGGACAGACAGACAGACAGACATGACGAATCTATAAGGGTTCCATTTTTTGCCATTTGGCTACGGAACCCTAAAAATAACCCCCGCTACTTATCTATTTTACATAATATTGTCTGTTCCCTGAAATGTTTACTGTAGAGTCTGTTACAAGTGGTTTGTAAATACTATGGAGAATAAATTGTACTTGTGATGGGAATATCCCATTTGCTTACGCAACGTAGGAAGGTACTTTATTTATCTTTAATTAAGTTTCATAGTCTTTAAATATGAATCTTTAAATGTGAGTTAGATAACACTAAATGAATAATTTTGAGAGTTTCACTTGCTTTACAATAACCCAAGTAAGAGTAATTACTTTTGAATAAAAGCTTACTTTTTTAACCGACTTCAAAAAAGGAGGTTCTATATAATTGACTGTTTTTTTTTATGTACGTTCACCGTTTACTCCGAAACGGCTTATGCAATTTAGATTGATTAAACTATAATATGTCAAGGTAGATCCCGAGGTGATCCCATATACATTTTATCGTGATCTGACCATAGAAATTGGAAATATGATGAAATTCCTCAACGGAAAATAGCAGAAACGCGATTGCAGCATTTTATTCAAATATTGTCGAAGTTTTATCAATGATATGATTCCTCGGTCAGTGACAAATCTTGAGAAGTATTGAAAACAAATGTTACGAAACTCAAAATTGAAAAATAAAAACTTTACAACAAAAAAATAAATAGCCTTCAAAGTACACTAAAAAATGAAATAACTCCACTGTTTAGTATTCAGCGAAATATTTGCTATAGAACACGTCATGCTTTTTCGCTGACTTAAAAACATTGTCAGATCACTGTCAGATAAGAGTTATTTCATACTTTTTAGTTTACTCTGAAGGCAGTTTAATTTTTTCTTTAAAAAGTTTGTTTTATACGATGCGTACGGCCCGCCCGATGGTAAGTAAGTAAGCGGTTATCAAAGCTATATGAACGCTTGCAATACAAGAGGCATCCATCACGCCTTACCGACCCTTCGCCTTCCTCAATGAGCTTTGGCGATCTTAGTCACTCGCAGGAACACAAAATAAAGTTATTTGGCTGCGGTATTCTGTAAGGTGAAGTACTTCCCCAGTCGAGCTGCTCTTTGGGAGAAATAACGCTATGCTCTACCTTTCTTTATTACTAAATACTATCAAAACATAGTACATAAAACGTAATAAAGAATTCAAGTTTACTCTTGTAAACGCCCGAGAGAGTGTTATATACGAGCGTTGCTGCGCGTAATTTAATTATTAATTCGAATAAATGCATGTGTATAAACTGCACGTTTCCCAGAACTTGTTTTTAGCTCTTATATCACTAGATAGCCTTTATTACGAACCTTATTACTGGGTGTGATTTCCAGAAAACTTGAGGGACAATATAAGGGTATTTTTATAACCACTGCGCAAACTTTGAGAGATGAAACAACTTTTACGGAAGGATCAACTGGGAATCTCGGCTCATACTTTCAGATTTGGTGAGAACTTTGACCACTTTCGAGATACCACTCCATGCCGCATTTAGCCTCTATTTTTATTTGGTGGATTGAAATGACTTACATCTTCTTAAGATATACATATATATTTTTATATAAGGCGATGATAGCTTAGTGGTAGATGGTTTCACGTCGGGTACCGGGACGAAGGTCTCGGTTCTGAATCCTATAATGACCGTGAGCTTTCGCTGAAGGAAAACATCGCGAGGAAACCATAGCAAGGTGGTAGGGTACTTTGTAGTACCCATCTGGCTGGCTTACCAACCTCAAGTTGAAAATCTGTCGCAAAGCATCTATCGGTGTATTACGACAGCTGCACTTGAGAGCCAGTTTCTTCTAGGCTTTGTGTGCTTGCCATCTATCATCACTTACCATGGTGAGATTGGGGTCAAATTCAGGCCTAAAGACAGTAAAAAAATATATTACATACAAGTTTTTGCATAAGTGTTCCACATTCAATATCAACTCTCATTTTTTGTTTATCATAGACTTAGGATTTCGCTACGCTAACTAGACCTACATAGCATGGAAACGAAATATGACAATCCTTATGACACTTTTGAGAGAGAAAGAGACGCATAGACATTTTAGCAACATTTTAGTCGTGTCAATGTTATTTTCGAAGATCAACCCATATCAACCCTTGGTGCTTATGTGTGATTTCGTAATTTACTGAAAATAATTACGATCGAGCAAATAAAACTAGAAAAGTGTATGTTATAGACATTGTCAATTGTTTTGTGAATAGTATGAAATGGCCCACATAATTATACGTTTCACAGCTAAACACGTATTTTTATCACAATATAATCATTAATAGGCTTCAAAATCAGTTGTTACAACAGGATATCCATTTATCTATATGTAAAAATATTAGTATGTAAGACTAGTTTTATTTTTTCCCATTCAAATCCCTAACATTCATTTTCGTCTCGCCTTCTACGTGCCTATGTTTTTCTTGTACATAAAATTTCATTTCTTTTTATAGTCTATACCTAGAGCTCGGTAAACTCATTACTTGAAATTCAACATTATATTTACGTCGACAAAGTAAATTGCTGTCACTTGTCATTTTCCTTCACAACACAGTGAGCAACATTTCAGTAAAAATGAATCTCCTCTATCGAACGACATATCGCCTTGTCGTACGTCGATCGAAGATAGCGATTATTATTGTAAAGCCGTTTGTTGTTATCGGGGTAAATCAAAGACAGAAATAAACTTATTATCTTTATTTTTCTGTTATCGTCTCATCGGCGATAAATCGTTACGTTTCGTCTCCTTACACTTTATCTGGATGTAGGTATTCACGTACAGACTTACACAGATAATCACCGGGCATGGGTGCTTCGGTGATTATTTGTGTAGGATCGGTCGTGAGGCGACGGCGGCTTCCACTGCGATGGGAGCGACCAGGACTCCGCATCGCACACGCTCGCGGTGTTCCCTACGTGGGAAACCGAGCGGCGGATCCTGGTCCAAGAGATCAGACGGAATCTCTCCCTGCCAGCAGTCGTGTCGACGATGCTGAGCGGGGATACGGCGTGGAGGGACGTAGCCTCCTTCTGTGAGACCGTAATTGTCCAGAAGGAGGCTGCTGAGCGGGATCGGGAGAGAGCCGATCCCACCCGGAGGCGAAGCCGCTGGGGCGCAAACGTGGCTCGCCGCGGCCCTCCTGCCGCTACAGGGCAGGTACGGTGTTCCCCTGCCTGTCGTAAAAGGCGACAAAACGGGGCCTTTGGGGTCGTGGGCAATCAGAGCGGGGGCCCACAGAGGACAATGGGTCGATGTGGTCACGACCCATCGTGCGATAGCACAGCGAGGGTGCGGGGGGGAGGTGTTAGACTTCCCCCGGGGCGAGCTATCAAAGCGCCGCGCTTGGAGGGGTGAGCAGGTACGCGTTCAGCACGAGAGCCTGCCCCAGTATTATTATACTTTTATTTTATGTAATTATTATTAGTACATACTATATTTTATATCAAAGCGACAGATACTGATCTGATTGTGCTCACACTAGGTTGCTGAAGGCTGATAAAAATCTTATCTACACCGAAACTCAGTAACTATACGAGTATTTATGAAATACATCCTAATTCTTTTCATTGTTTGTTCCATTTCTAATTTCAAAAATGAAGAGATTCTAAATTCTTTCCGGCTCTTCTCAACTAAAGCAGCCTTCCGATTAGAGTCCGACTTTTCAAAAGTGCGTATCACGTTCACGTAGAACACGCGGGCGCGGTGATCTTGGCTTGGCCGCTCCTGGGTTTTGTACGTGAACACTTGCATCTTACGCTTTGTGTTTGAAATTTCGTGACCGCGCCCGCCACCGCACCCGCGACTTAACTTGGACAAGCCCTTAGTCTCATCATCATATCAGCCCATGGATGTCCACTGCTGAACATAGGCCTCCCCCATTGATTTCCACTTCGAGGGGTTCTTGGCCACTTGCATCCAGCGGCGCCCAGCGACTCTGACCAAGTCGTCGGTCCACCTGGTGGGAGGTCGTCCCGCTCGACGCTTTCCAGTACGTGGTCGCCACTCGAGAACCTTTCTTCCCCATCGTTTATCAGCTCTTCGAGCGATGTGGTCTGCCCATTGCCACTTCAGCTTACTAATTCTACGAGCAATGTCCTATGTCATTTTTGTTCTCCTACGAATGTCCTCATTTCGGACCCTGTCACGTAGAAAAAATTCCGAGCTCGTTCCATAGCTCGCTGAGGGACTCTGAGCTTATTTATGCGACTAGCAGTGAAATACTACTTAGCCTATAGTCTATTAATTAGAATTAAAAAAAAACAAACTGAACAAGAAATAAATAATACTCTTGACATGAATTCTGAGCAACACAAAGTAGAAACCAGATGAGGCTTAATTAAAGTAGGAAATAAAATATTTCAACTTAATTAAAGTAAAAACTAGTGAAAATAATAAAACCAGTAAAGTTGTGTCGGTAAATCTTCTATCACTTTATCGGCAATAGTGAATTGAGTTACTATAGAATGTTCTCTTGCGAAAAGTATATTTTTATCATTTGTTGATTTGTGTAGCCTTATGGATCAATCCATTCGCGAAGCTTGGTGTGGGCGACGGCACGGATTGATGAGTTACATTCTACATTTAAACTTTAATTAGGGTTGCCATGCAATTTTGGCTTGTCAATTTATATCTATATGATTTATTTGTATCCCATTTAGATACTGAAATGACGGTATTAGAAGATAATAGAGAATAAGGGCATCTATATATATGTCGCGGTAATTTTGTAACACCGTTAGTTTATAATCTATCTAGCGAGATTATAAACTGTCGGTAAATTGTGAACTGTATCATACTGCTTACAATATAACGTATTATTTGCCGATAGATTATAATCTGTCCATGACAAACCTTCATATTGTGAACTGGCATCATTCTTGAATGCGTCGGAACGCACTTTGCGTGCTGATTGGTTGAACGTCATGTGTTCCGCGCCGCCATCTATGGCCAGACGTAACGTAGATGATTGTTTTTAGTGTTTCTTAAAAAATATCCTACCTATTAATTGACATTTAATTTTGATCTCAAGCAATTAAATGTGCATTTCTTTTATTTAACTCCTGTTTGTTCTTTAACTCTATGGACACAGAATGAACAACTGCCAAGATTGGACCAATCAGGGATGGTTCACAATATTACGGTTTGACATGGATAGATTATAAACTATCAAAAATTAATACGTTATATTGTAAGCAGTATGGTGCAGTTCACAATTTTTTGAGAGTTTACAATCTCGCTAGGGAGATTATAAACTAACGGTTTTCACAATAATACGGTGACATATATATCTGTTATGTATATAAACATAAGCCATCAATTTATTGTGTATAAATTGTAACAAAACTGAAGCGATGAATCAATTATACCTTAGTGGTAGTGATGTTAAACTCCGTGACAAAGATCGTTGGTTCGAATCCTACGATAAGCTTTAGTAATTGACAACCCTAAAACGTAATTGACATTGAACCAGTATACCTCGCAGATAGATCCTAGTTCTACATTTTACGCATTTTTTTGAATCAGATGTTTAATGTCGAAATCTAGGGTACCTATGGTAGAGTTATTTATATTTTTATCATCCGCAATAACTCGGATAGTACTCCCGTAGTCGTCTAGGAATAAAGGTGCATTTCCACACATGAAGCACATACGGTGCTGTCTGGTCAGTCAAGCATGTCATACAAATGTAGTTTTGGACAAGAAGAAGGTCGCCTCACTCGTTACCGTCAGTGAAGTCAATTGGGTGACTGAAAGGAAACGTGTCTAGCAAGTACTATTAGTTATTCTGTGATGTTACACTCCAGGCACGTGATCTATCACTCGGGAGATCAAAGTAAAGTTTAATCAGAAAAAAAATATAAAGTACCACTTCGCGGATACATAATTCGATATTTCTTTTGTTGGAGTTCATGAGTTGTCAGTTCTGCAACTGTTGAAACAATGCTAACAACAGAGCATAAAATATTAAAAGGAACCCTTCCGTTTCGTTTATTAGGATTCCGTACCAAAATGGAATAACGGAGCCCTATTACTTATTTCTAGCTTGTAGATGGAATGTACAGACCTGTTTGAATTTATTTTTAGAATGTTGACCCAAAATCCTAACTAATATTATAAATGCGAAAGTGAGTTTGTTTGTTTGTTTGTTACGCCTTCACGCCTCAACTACTCAACGGATCATCATGAAATTTCACATGCAGATAGCCTATGGTATGGAGAAGGACATAGGCTATTATTGTTATTATTATAAGCTTTTTATCTCGGGAAATCGGGTGAACCCGTGGGGGACAGCTGGTCGATTATAAATTAGAAAATCTATATATATATAATGTTCAAAGTACTGACTGACTGACTGATATATCAACACACAGCCTAAAGCGCTGGTCCTAGAGACATACATTTTAGAGGGTATATTCTTCGAGAAGAGTAGGTATCCACTAAGAAAGAGTTTTCGGAAATTCCGCCCTTAAGGGGGTAAAATAGGGGATGAAAGTTTGTATGAAAGTCCATCAGTTTCAAAGATAGAGTCTTAAAATTTTGTGTTAGGCTGAAGATTGAAAATAAATTTATACGTCTCTAAGCGTTTTTAATAATTCCACCCTCGAAGTGGGGTGGGGTTGTTTTGTTTTCTTTTATTGTTTCCTGTAGGCCACGAGAAGCTAGTCGATTATAAATTTGACATTTACGGTTTCATTGTTTGAAGCTTAACAAAAACTAATTATTCGTTTTCCACCTTTTCAAAAATAATAAACAATGGACCAAAAAAGTTGTCAAATTTAGACGATATTTAGTACGGGGTCTATATCAAAATTTAAGTACGAAATTTATGTAAATTATTTCGTACACTGTATTTAAACAACAAATATTGAAAACGCCAATTCGTAATGCAGTTTAAAATCTGCGCGACGGAACCCAAATAGAGCGAGGTCCGACACGCACTTGATCGGTTTTTAGTATCATTAGTCTTGTCTCGGAGAATGACAGGCACGGTGTAACGACGAATGGAACGTGTCCAACTGCCTGAACATTACAAGGAAAATATTATTGTGACCGTTTGTTAATACTACAATACTTTCGTTTCTTATTGTTTTTTGATAATTATTTTCATCTGGACCGTTTCCAATTTCATCTGAGGTGTTTCGAACGCGTTAGGAAGCGTTTAACAACGTCAATTCTTTACTCTAGGGGTACTAAGGTCCGAAAAAACGATAATCTAAATTCACAAAAAAGATCTAAACATTATTTCTTAATCTATTACACAGAAATTAAACTTCTTTTAATAGCGTTACGATTTTCACGTCAATCTAACTGTCGTTATTATTTAAAATTATACCTAAATAATGGCAAAGCGCTCGTGGTGTAGATGATCGATCGGCTACCACCGTCGTGGTCGGTACCTGGATGGGTGACCGCCTAGTGGTATTTCAAATCGAGCATTTCCGTGCTTCGGAAGGCACGTAAAGCCGTTGGTCCCGGTTATCACTTAATTGTGATAGTCGTTAAGCTAGTAGAGGCCTTCTAGGCGGCTTGAAAACTCCAACAGTAGGTTGACCACTAGGCTACCTCCACCAACCCGATGTGTGCACGCGTGGTGTATCTGCCCATTCCCTTTCTCCCTCATTTGTGAAAAGAGGCCTGTGCTCAGCAGTGGGACATTATAGGCTGATGATGAACGTATGATGATTATGATTTAAAAAAAAAAATTGAATTGTCAAGGTGATGGAATTAGGCAGAAGAAAATTATATCTGACATACACATAATAATAAAATACAATAATAAAAATATAATTACATAATAAGTATGTATAGAATGTTGAGCATCGTCATAGGACCTAATAACAAAATCACAAAGCCAGGAAATGTTTCCCTTTAAGAGACAAGTCCTCTAATACTCCACTTTTTCCAAAATGATTGATGACGAGTGTGCATGGGTGCTATATACAGTTCTTTATATCTAATAACAAAGTATAATTTCCCTTAAAACGATTGCTGAAGTGTAAGAAAAAACGTGTTATCGAAAGCTTCTCTCGAACATTAATATTAGCTTTCTTTCTCGTGGGTTTTACCGCAATCTCCCTTTTAACTCCCTCAAGGGTGGAATTTAAATTTTGTGGACGTTATAGGAATCCGTGTAAAATTTCAAGTTTCCCCAGTGGATGGATGGATTATCAGTTAAGACAAGACTTTTTATACAATAGTACCTAGGTAGGTAGGTAGGTACCGGGTGAAAAGCTGAGTGTTTGCAAAAAATAATAGGTAAAAGAATTCGGTTCGGTATAAGTAAGTGGGTTTTCGCTTTTATATATCAGCGTGTTTATTTCAGACCGAAATAATAATAATTCACAGGCACATTCCTCACACACGGTTATCTGATCTCAAACTAAGCAGAGCTTGTACTATGGAAACCACGGACCAAAAACTGGAAACCAAATAACTGATATACTGCATAATACTTACTTTTTTATTATTAATTGTTGTTAATTAGGTATTATTATTATTATTTTTTTATTGAAGGTTGTTCTTATTGTGTTTTATTTAATTCGCTTCAATTCAATTTCATTTTAGTTTTGATGCATGGTTATTGTGATTTTGTTATTATTAAATTTTATTATTTCTACAATACAATTTTAAATATTTCTAAAGCCTCTAGTGGCACATTATGATATCATGTTTTACAGCCATCTGTGCATAATGTAGTAGGCTACAATATTGTTATTTCAATTATGTTCATTTTTATAGTTATATTTATATTGTTGCTGTTCTTTGTCCCATAATAAATAGGTAAATAAATAAATTAATACTTTTTTTGTTTATACATACTTAATATACATAATTACACCCGACTCAGGATAACAGACATGTTCATGCACATAAATACATGTCCATGACATGTCCTATGTGGGAACCGAACCCACGACCTGCGACGCGATAGGTGGAATCTTAACCAACCGCGCCAACTGCCCGTCAAATTAAAACAAATAAAACAATAGATCTAACAATACTAAACTTATTAAATGAATTTATGTTATAATTAGCCTTCTTTTTGTTTTATATGTATCTTTACTTTATGTACATAGCTGTTAGTTTTCCTTTGATCTTAAAATAAAATAAAAATAAAATAAAACCCTGTTGATTGAATTGGAGTGGCTGCTGTGAATGTATTTCAGAGTATTAATGAAGTGTGGTTTATATACTAATATCAGGAATTACCATGAAAGTTTTTGAAATGAAATGAAAATGAATTTATTTCTTTGATACTTTTATCTTCTTAAACTGTTAGGGGTCCAGGAGTTTTGAGTTGACTATGAATAAACATTTAACGTAAAGGCTAGCCTATGCAATGTTCTGAAAAAATTACTTCGCTCTGCTGTTACACGCGGTATAGAAAACGATTGCTAGTTTAACAGTATAGGATACGTGGAATAATTTAAAATAGTGCCGATTCTGTTGTAGATCGCACTAAACTAATTTTAATCACATCGTATCTCTTTCTTACAAACATTATTGAAAAAGGATAGAACATATTTAACATATCTTTGGCGATATCATTTGCGAGTAAATTGTCGTAACCAATTTCGATGGCGACTTTTATGTTGAAAACAAGCAATAGGACTAATTTGAAAGGACTAAATTACTTACATCCTTTTCTTATGTTCTTTGTTAGAAAGAGATATAGTGAGACTAAAGTTTAGAAACAACAGAATCAGAACCAATGGCGACACATTCTAAATCACTACTTACGTCTATGCTTAAATATAATAATATGCTTCTTTTGTTTCAGATCCGTAAAAAATGGAGTGTCTTCGTTAGTGAAAAATTTAAAGTGAATTTCCAACCAAAAATTTATAAGTGTCGTGTTGTGTGTAAAATGGAAAACCGATAAAAATGCGGTGGCTAGTGTTCTTAGTGTTTTCTCTCGCGTGTAGGCACAGTTTATGCCAAAATTGTCGCGGTGAAGAACCGAGGGTGCGCGAGTGTGACAAAGTGTGTGATAGTAATGGCGAATGTAAGATTAGAGCTGCTTTGTTGCTGCCTAAGAATACTACGTACGATGCTTGTCTAGCTGCTGTAAGTATTCTTTTATAATGAACCAACCACTAGCTATTCGATAAACCAAACTAAAATACTGGGATAACTATGGCTACGGGTCAGGCGGGCGACATAATAAGCAAACTGCTCACGCTTTACAGAAGATAATGTTGTTAACGCTATTAATCGATATATATTCTTACTCTATGGATATAACCATATGAGTTTAATAATCTTAACATATAAAATGATAAACTGATTGTTGATATATCAGCGCACAGCCCAAACCGCTGGAGCTAGAGATTTGAAATTTTGCAAACAGATACCTTATACAGTGGAGGCATCCACTAAGGAAGGATTTTTGGAAATTCCACCCCTAAGAGGGTAAAATAGGGGATGAAAGTTTGTATGCAAGTCCGTCAGTTTTGAAGTTAGGATCTTCATATTTTGGGTATAGGCTGACGAATGAAAATGAATGTAAAGTTGTCTCAGCGATTGTGATAAATTCAACCCCCGAAAGGGGAAAAAGGTGGATGAAGTTAAGATGATAAACTGATTGTTGATATATCAACGCACAGCCCAAACCGCTGGACCTAGACATTTGAAATGTTGCAAACAGATACCTTTACAGTGGAGGCATCCACTAAGGAAGGATTTTTGGAAATTCCACCCCTAAGAGGATAAAATAGGGGATGAAAGTTTGTATGAGAGTCCGTCAGTTTTGAAGTTAGGATCTTCAAGTTTTGTGTATAAGCTAACGAATGAAAATGAATGTAAAGTTGTCTCAGCGTTTGTGATAAATCTAACCCTAAGAGGGAAAAAGGGGGATGAAGTTGGGTATGCAAGTCCTTCAATTCCACAATAACTTCATTAAATTTATTATTATACAGTGTAGGTATCCAGTAAGGAAGGATTTTTGGAAATTCCACCCCTAAGCGGGTAAAATAGGGGATGAAAGTTTGTATGCAAGTCCGTTAGTTTTGCAGTTAGGATCTTCAAATTTTGTGTATAGGCTGACGAATGAAAATTAATGTAAAGTTGTCTTAGCGTTTGTGATAAATCTAACCCTAAGAGGGAAAAAGGGGGATGAAGTTGGGTATGCAAGTCCTTCAATTCCACAATAACTTCATTAAATTTATTATTATACAGTGTAGGTATCCAGTAAGGAAGGATTTTTGGAAATTCCACCCCTAAGCGGGTAAAATAGGGGATGAAAGTTTGTATGCAAGTCCGTTAGTTTTGCAGTTAGGATCTTCAAATTTTGTGTATAGGCTGACGAATGAAAATTAATGTAAAGTTGTCTTAGCGTTTGTGATAAATCTAACCCTAAGAGGGAAAAAGGGGGATGAAGTTGGGTATGCAAGTCCTTCAATTCCACAATAACTTCATTAAATTTATTATTATACAGTGTAGGTATCCAGTAAGGAAGGATTTTTGGAAATTCCACCCCTAAGCGGGTAAAATAGGGGATGAAAGTTTGTATGCAAGTCCGTTAGTTTTGCAGTTAGGATCTTCAAATTTTGTGTTTAGGCTGACGACTGAAAATTAATGTAAAGTTTTCTCAGCGTTTATGATAATTCAACCCCCGAAGGGGGAAAGAGGGGGTTGAAGTTAAGATGATAAACTGATTGTTGATATATCAACGCACTGCCCAAACCGCTGGACCTAGAGATTTGAAATGTTGCAAACAGATACCTTATACAGTGGAGGCATCCACTAAGGAAGGATTTTTGGAAATTCCACCCCTAAGAGGGTAAAATTGGGGATGAAAGTTTGTATGAGAGTCCGTCAGTTTTGAAGTTAGGATCTTCAAATTTTGTGTATAGGCTGATGATTGAAAATTAATGTAAAGTTATCTCAGTAAGTAACAGCTCTACGCCGCAATGTTATTGAGGCCAAAATATTAACTGGTTCTGCCAGAGGAGAAACTGTCTTCGTGCCGCGTATAACATTGATCCTAAATCACCTTCCGTTTAATTTAAAAGATTAGAGTTCCGTATCAAGGTTTGTTTCGCGATGGCTATTAATAAATCATTGGGAAATACTCTCTGAAATTTGCTAGAGTTTATTTGCGGCAGGACTGTTTCAGTTTTATGTGGCATGCTCGCATGTAAGCTCAATCTACCTGAACTTTTGTGAAATATCACACGTAGTGGCGGGCAATAGCCATGAACAAAGCTCTATATTGTTACAATAATTCATATCCAGAAAAAAGAAATAATCTACGCGGACGAAGTCGCGGGCTTAAGCTAGTATTTTAATAAAGCAATTACTATGGTCGTTTTACCCTTATCACGAGGGTTGTGATGTTTTCGTTTCAATCCAAGATACGATCTATTGTGCCATATTTTGTATAAACTAGATTAGAAATTACTACTACTACTAGACTCGCAAAATTGGAGACAGATTTTCAGCTTGAGAGCGATAGTAAAGTACCCTAAACCGACAGATAGTTTACTTAGGATATTCGTGACGCACTCGCGAGACGACGACAGAATATCGGGGTTGAGGGGTACCTCAACATTAGGCTGAGTAAGCCGTCTATTTCTTCAGATACGCACAGATTGGATATTTACTTATATTTTACATTGCTGTTCTATTTTATATTTAGTTGTTCAATTCGTTATCTTTCTATATTCTTTCTTTGTAGAATGTTTATCATGACTGAAAATGTATGCTTATTTATACGATTCAAATTCATGACTTCGCTTCATTAGTCTTATCTAGTAGGTTGACCTTTATAAACATTTTATCAATTCAAACTTTCCTTTTCGAATTATGTTGATTCCTAAAAATACTTTACGTAAAAATTAATCAAGAAATGATAAAAGAAAAAGTCTCAGGTATTCTTAAAAATGTAACTGGACGCAAATTGAGAATTTGATTGGATTTCAGATTGGCTCTTCAATATTTTTTAGGGAATAAAAAAGTGAAGATAACGTAAAGTGAGGCTCATACTTTTATTTAATTTATATAATGGAGATTTAGAAAGGTTCTCGCAATATCTGTGGAGATTTTATTCCGATTCTATTCATTCTCACTTTAAAATTCATGCTCAAACGGATAGTATGGTAAAATTATGAATTCCCTTACACAATGAATTAAGCTAAGTGTACAAGGAAGTTGAAAAAATATTACAATTCACGATTGTATTATATACAAATTTTGCCTGATGGATTAGCGCTGGGTTATCATTATCTTTTAAGTATTATACGATAATAGATTATCAAGAGAATTATGGATTGCAATAGTTATTTATGCAACTGTTGTAAAATAAGGGGTATTATAACACGAATGTGGGTTTACAAAGTACAGTAGTACCCAACTGATAAGGCGCGTCGTGAATCTTCGTTCGCATAGAAAATAAAGTATGGCCCGAAGATTAACGAAAGAATGGTTAAAACTTACAATCAACCTTAGATAACTACTATTAGGTTCATAATACACTGCAGCTGTTAGTTCCGTCTCACTCGCAAGTCCCGTCCCTCCGCACACATGATGGCAGCTGCCGACCAATAGCATTTCCCGGGCTTTGAAAATGTGTCTTCTGCGCAGGTAAGTGTAACCCATATTAGTTGGGTACTACTGTAATAGAATGTAATTATGTACACAATATATATTTATGTATCTTATGTAGCTAAGCTTTGGTGTGTTTATTGCCGGCTCTTCTCAGTAAATGCAAGCATCGGGACCGGTATTAGAGTATTAGAGTCAGACTTTTCATAATTGCCTGCGAAGAACTATTTGAATAAATGTTTTTTTTATTTTGAATTAGTTTTTGCAATTAGATAAGACGTGAATTGGAATAAGCTATATATTTTTTTCTATTACGGCGCTTTGTTAGTGAAACGCGCAAGCATGAAATATTTTTTTTTGAAATTCATAAGAAGTAAAAATAATACTTTGGTTTCAATTTCAGTTCGTCTTTTCCGTAATTTGATTAATTTGGAGAATACTCCAAGTTTTCTCAATTCGTCTAGGTTTATTTGATTCGATTGAAACCAGATAAACTTCGACATTATCTTGAGTTGTTGTTATCTTACTTTCATATCTACTTAAAAATTACCTGCACGCTTAAAGAAGTGAATAATAAAATTGATTTTTCTAATCTCTTTCATTTTGAGAGAGGTAGAGTTTATTCGCTCAAAGAGCAGCTCGACTGAGGAAGTACCTTACAGAATACCGCAGCCAACTAACTTTATGTTGTGTAATGTTGTGTTCCTGCGCGTGAGTAAGGTCGCCGGAGCTCATAGGGGAGGGGGGAAAGGTCGGTAACGCGTGAGCAATGCTTTTTGTGTTGCAAGCGTCCATATGGCTACGGTAACCGCTTACCATCAGGCGGGCCGTATGCTTGTTTACCGACTCAGTAGTATAAACAAAAAAAAAATTAAAAACAAGATACGGGTTTTCCTAGTTTGAGAGCTAGTGATCCTATTATCTGTGAAATTGAACTTTTGATTAAAGTAAATAAAAAAGTAGAAAGTAAAATGATTAAATAAAGTTTAATTTTTATTTTATACTAACGCAAAATTATGACATTGTTTACAGGTAGAGCCAGTAGTAGAGCTAGCGATGCAGCACCCCGCGGTGAATGAAGCCTTTCCATCATGGCTGACGTTTGAGTGGATGACGTATGACGTCACCGACTGCGACGCCGCGTACGCAGTCATATCTGCTATAGATGGGTACAACGACTGTGCTCATGTGTTCTTTGGACCTGCCTGTGACTTTGCGCTTGGTATGTTTGACCTATTGCTATATATTATTGATTGGTAAGAGGACCAGAGAAGCGCTCGAGGTGTAGCATGACTGAAGCGCTCGTGGTGTCTTATTTGTGCACTTAATTGTGATAGTCGTTAAGCTAATGGGATGCCTCCTAGGCGGCTTGAAGAATTCCATCAGTAGGTTGACCACTAGCCTACCTCCACCTATCCGCAGTGGGCACGCGTGGTAAAGTATCGCCCAGTCCTTTTCACCCTCATTTGTGAAAGGAGGCCTGTGCTCAACAGTGGGACATTATAGGCTGATGATGATGATGATGATGAAGATGACCAGATAGTAGCCGCCATCATGAATACAAGAAATAAAGATGAACTTGTGACACCAGAAATCAATAAGCTTTTCTGGGGAATCCCACTTAACGTAACTAAAATGTCTTATAATTAATTCAAAGATTTTATAAAGTAGAGCTTTGTCAATATAAAGTCTACTGTAAGGTCTCATTACGTGAAAGACAATAAAGAATAAATGGTTGTAGTAGCTTCACTCTGTACTTGCATCCTTCTGGCTAAGTGACAAATGTAGTCTTCCAAATGCTAGGTGTAACAGAAAGTGTATATCCACAGTAATCCATTTTTTTTGTACTAGGCGTACAGATCGCGGTAGAGACATTTTATATTAATTAGCAAGAGACGCAATATGATAATGACTCTCATTGATCGGTGACATGTTGGTTATGATTTTAATTCAATACTTAGATGAAAAAATCTTCTCCCCTTTCGGATGTATATCCCCTTATCGAAAAAATGTAATATTAAAAGAAAGATCCATATAAATGTTGGAGTCTTCACGATGTTTTCCTACACCGAGGACTGCGTAAAATATGAGACTAAAACTACAGGTAGTTGAATTCATCCCTGTATCATCATCTTCATCAGCCTATAATGTCCCAGTGCTAAGCATAGGCCTCCTTTTACAAATGAGGGTGAAAGGGACTGGGCGATACTCCACCACGCGTGCCCACTGCGGATTGGTGGAGGTAGGCTAGTGGTCAACCTAATTTTTCAAGCCGCCTAGGAGGCATCCAACTAGCTTAACGACTATCACAATTAAGTGATAACCGGGACCAACAGCTTTACGTGTCTTCCGAAGCACGGAAACCCTGTATGATCATGATAATTATTAAGCGGAGCATGGAAAATGCAAAAATATATTAAATACACCCAAAAACCTAGTGTTCTTTCAAAACAAGCATTATTAATTAGCACTTTTCATTAATAGCTGTGCCAAGACTAGCCAATATCGCTAAACGTTTATCACAGTTAATGAGATTTGCATTCATTAATTTTCATTAAAATTTACATTTATAAATAATTTATTAAAGCTGTGATGAATCTTCAATATAGCATAGCAACAAATGTTGTGTCAAGTTGTTGTAGCAGCATACAATTTCTAAGAAAAATAAGATGAAGCTTTATTCGCCATTAAGTTAATACATAAAAATCAAATATTTTCGAAAGTTCCCGTACGATGGGTATTTCAATCGTGTCGATATCGGATTTTCGTCACAATCAAAGGATGGTAGGTACTATTCTGACGAATGTAACGAAATTACTTCGTGGTTTCAATCAGCTGAATTGGCCACATATTTCCGACATTTCTGTTTCGTTTGAGTGAAGATCAGTAGTGCATGCAACAATATTTGTTACATAATCACTATATAACATACAGAGCCCCAAAATAGCATCAACTAGAGTTGTTGTATGTAGTAAATGGTTGATGGTAAATCTGTTGATGTTTGTTTATGAAAAACAATGTGATTCTCTAATATATTATAATGTTGTATCCCTTTTAAAAAAATCGGATCTTTTCGGCGGAGTACTTGTAAACTTATCCACTAACTAGCTTTAGCCCGCGACTTCGTCCGCGTAGATTATTTCTTTTTTCTAGATATGAATCATTGTAACAATATAGAGCTTTGTTCATGGCTATAGCCCGCCACTACGTGTGATATTTGACAAAAGTTCAGGAAGATTGAGAGCTTACATGCGAGCATGCCACATAAAACTGAAACTGAAGAAATATGTTTTTTTTGGAAGGTGTCGAGATCGGGATTATTTATCCAAAATTACGGCATGAGACCTATCCACAAATTCCTCAACCATTTCATGACAGCTGAGATATTTGCTCATGACACACGGACAGACAGACGAATACACCTATATCCACAAGTTCCTCAATAATTTCCAGACAGCTGAGATGTTTCTGTTTGTCTGTCAGTCTGAGGAGAGAATTTGCCTCCTTATGTGTGTACCGCTTGTACAACGGACAGTTCTCTGAAGAATTGTTTGACTTGATGCCCACGGGCTACCTTCTACCATCGCAACTCTCGCCATCGACGGGGAGTCCATACTCATATATTGGAACCGAAATGGTTTCTACTGTGCGGTTTCAAAGGAGTTTTCTAGCGCGTAAACTCAGGCTGTGGAATGAGCTCCCCGCCATGGCGCCAAGGTGTGAAGATATTTCTGTATGGTCGGAGTGATACATACGGTGACCGCTTACCATCAGGCCAGCCGTATGCTTGTTTGACACCTTAGTATTAAATTTAAATAATAATCATAATTTAAAAATTACCCGTAGAAGACAGACAGACAGACGGATCGACACGGGCGGAGATCTATCCAAAAGTTCCTCAACCAGACAGCGGAGAATTTTTCTCGTGGCAGACAGACAGATAGATGGGCGGCAGTAGGCTTCTTAATAACATGATACACGTGTACATTATTTTACTTGAATACAAAATTATGTGAATGAACAGCTTAAATACAAAACTTAATCCCCCTGTTCACTCATTAATGGATCAAATTCCAACAACACCGATATTCTTTGCGTTAGTTTCCAAATTTTAATTATTATCCAAGCTTATATAATAAATTTAGTATACTTCCATACACAACTTCATCCCTTTTTTACCCCTTCGGGGTCGGAATTCGAAAACGCTGAGGCACATATAAATTAATTTTCAATCATCAGCCTAAACACAAAATTTGAAGATCCTAACTTCAAAACTGACGGACTTCCATTCAAAATTTCAACTCCTATTTACCCCCTTAGGGGTGGAATTTCCAAAAATCCTTCTTTACTGGATATCTACACTGTATAATAATAAATAAGTTTATCGTGAAATTGAAGGGCTTGTATACCCAACTTCATTCCCCTTTTTCCCCTTTCGGGGGTGGAATAACCATAAATGCTGAGATAACTTTACATTAATTTTCAATCGTCAGCCTAAACACAAAATTTGAAGATCCTAACTTCAAAACTGATGGACTTGCATACAAACTTTCATCCCTTATTTTACCCCCTTAGGGGTGGAATTTCCAAAAAAACCTTCCTATGTGGATGCCTACACCGTATAATAATACATTTAGTGAAGTTTACTCTCAAATTGAAGGACTTGCATACACAACTTCATCCCCCTTTTCCTCCCTTCGGTGGTGGAATTATCACAATCGCTGAGATAACTATACATTGATTTTCAATCGTCAGCCTAAACACAAAATTTGAAGATCCTAACTTCAAAACTGACGGACTTGCATACAAACTTTCGTCCCTTATTTTACCCCCTTAGGGGTGTAATTTTCAAAAATCCTTCCTTAGTGGATGCTTACACCGTATAATAATATATTTAGTGAAGTTTACTTTGAAATTGAAGGACTTGCATAAACCACTTCATCCCCCTTTTCCTCCCTTCGGTGGTGGAATTATCACAAACGCTGAGATAACTAAACATTAATTTTCAATCGTCAGCCTAAACACAAAATTTGAAGATCCTAACTTCAAAACTGACGGACTTGCATACAAACTTTCATCCCTTATTTTACCCCCTTAGGGGTGGAATTTCCAAATATCCTTCCATAGTGGATGCCTACACCGTGTAATAATACATTTCATGAAGTTTACTTTGAAATTGAAGGCCTTGCATACCCAACTGCATCCCCCTTTTCCTCCCTTCGGGGGTGGAATTATCAAAAACGCTGAGATAACTATACTTTAATTTTCAATCGTCAGCCTAAACACAAAATTTGAAGATCCTAACTTCAAAACTGACGGACTTGCATACAAACTGTCATCCCCTATTTTAACCTCTTAAGGGTGGAATTTCCAAAAATCCTTCCTTAGTGGATGCCTCCACTGTATAAGGTATCTGTGTGCAAAATTTCAAATCTCTAGGTCCAGCGGTTTGGGCTGTGCGTTGATATATCAACAATCAGTTTATCATTTTATATATTAAGATACATTAGTAATATTAGTTATTCTGTGCTCACACTTCGGACGTATTATCAGACGCGTATTGGCGTATTGCACGCACAAATACTCCTTTATATCATTTGACTATACACGGTGACTTATTATTAGTTTTTTCGCTAGAACAAACGTTGTTCAGACCATTGTCTACTAACATTCTATAACGTCAAATGAAAAAAAATATGTGATTGGTTTTTGAAAAAACACAAAATAAAAATTTAAAAAGTCGGGATTATCTATACTCCTTACAACTCATACTGGCGGCATGCCAGTTTTGTAGCAGGTGGGGGAATCCGCGGCTTCCTGACTTTTTGAATTTTACCTGTTTTGTGGTTTTTTCAAAAACCAATGACGTCATTTTCTAAATTCAATATAAGCATCATGTGTTATGATGATAATCAATGATATTCTATGGTCTGAGACCCCAGGGCTGCCAGACCATCCTCATTTTCTGATGGACAAAATGTAAGGATTGAGTAGTGTTAGTACCTACGTACTTCAAACGTATACGACTTATATTTGACGGGTCAGTCCACCTATCGCGCCACAGGTCGTGGGTTCGATTCCCACACAGGACATGTATTTGTGTGCATGAACATGTCTGTATGTCCTGAGTCTGGGTGTAATTATGTATATTAAATATGTATTTACAAAGAAATTTAGTATATGTATTATATCAGTTATCTGGTTTCCATATTACAAGCTCAACTCAATTCACGCCATCGACGGGGAATCCATCCTCACACATTGAAACCAGAATTGTTTCGAACTGTGCGGGCTCAAAGGATCTTTCTTCCGCGAACGCTCAGGTTGTGGAATGAGCTCCCCGCCGTGGTTTTCCCAATGGAGTACAGCATGGGGTTCTTCAAAAAGGGCGTGAAGAGATTTCTTCAGGGTCGGCAACGCGCGAGTGATACCCCTGGTGTTGCAAGCGTCCATAGGCTACGGTAACTGCTTACCATCAGGCGGGCCGTAAGCTTGTTTGCCACCTTAGTGGTATTTAAAAAAAAAAGCTCTGCTTAGATTGGCATATTTATTTTTTTATACATACCCGCTGCCTTGTCACGACGGCCGATTTACATTTACAGATACCGGATATCAAAGGTAACATTACGTTATTTCTATTAAATTCTGAAAGCTGATTCGTAGGAGACAAACATACCCTAAACACAATTAAAATGTTGCTGTGAGTGCGAGCGCGAGGGTATTATTAAGTATAATGCAAATAACACTATAATTTAAGCCTATCCTAGCCTATAGACACCAATTGTTATTTTTTTTAACCGCAAGTCAATGGAGTCCTCTTTTTAGATTTGCCACCGCGTCTGGGCACGCAACTGATGTCAGTGCGTGCGTGCGTGTCAACTAAAGGGAAACTACTAGATACACACAATGTATCATCATTGTGACTATTGACAAGTTTAGACTAGTTAGTTGCGCTGTTAGACCAAAATTAAAAAATTCAAAATCATTAATTCAAATAGACCTTCGCAGGCACTTATGAAAAGTCGGACTCTAATACTCTAATACCGGTTCGGATGGTTGTATTTGCTGAGAAGAGCCGGCAATAAACTCAGCAATTACTCTTTTCAAAACAAGCTTAGATTATTTACATTCTAATCGCACTGACAACAATTGCGTGCCCACCACAACCGCTTGAGCAGGATTTAGCGGAGAAGTCGACACATTATGAAGATATTTTTATTATTTCTTTACATACAACCGTACCAAAGAAACACATTTTGCTAGACTACGAACTCACTTGTCCTAGTCACCCTTCTCAGCACCTATGACCCCTAACGAATAGTATGTTGATAACCTGCTTTAATTAAAGGTTCTGAACGTATGAGATGACAAGGATTTTCGAAATCAAGAAGTCATTGAGTGTTGCAGATGAGAGCCTGTAATTTAGATAAGCCTAGTGTAGCCTTACCATTAGTCACGATGCTTTATTATAGCCAGTCTACTAGCTGTCACCCGCATTCAAGGGATGTAAAATAGCCTACATTTATAAAAAGTCCTCTGCCTGGCAAATAAATACAAAAGTAATATAGTTTATAACACTTTTATATCTTAGCAAATAATTACCATATTTGGCAGGCCTATATCCCTACAGTGTAGCTGAGGAATTGCCTCTGAAACAAGGGTGAGCCCATCGGCAGAAAGGTAAAATAAAATAAAATTAGCATTTTATTTATCACCAACAGGATTTTTTCCCTTCAAAAGGGATCTTATCTTTACTTAGGTAATCCTTGAAACATGTTTCATCTTTGTTGAATAAAGTCACCTTATAATACGTACGCCATCTTATCTCACATGACTAGCAACGAAATAGGTCTAAACTATTATTGGAGAGTTACACGAGTATGAAATACGTGAGCGTGATAATTGGGTCGCGAATATACAATTCATCGATCAATTTATACACGGTGACTTTTTCATCGTTTTTTCGCTAGAACAAACGTTGTTCAGACCATGGTATACTAACATTCTATAACATCAAATAAAAAAAACGTCATTGGTTTTTGAAAAAACCACAAAACAGGTAAAATTCAAAAAGTCAGGAAGCCGCGGATTCCCCCACCTGCTACAAAACTGGCATGCCGCCAGTATGAGTTGTAAGGAGTATAGATAATCCGGATTTTTAAAATTTTTATTTTGTGTTTTTTCAAAAACCAATCACATATTTTTTTTCATTTGACGTTATAGAATGTTAGTAGACAATGGTCTGAACAACGTTTGTTCTAGCGAAAAAACGATGAAAAAGTCACCGTGTATAAATTGATCGATGAATCGTATATTCGCGACCCAATTATCACGCTCACGTATTTCATACTCGTGTAACTCTCCAATAATCGTTTAGACCTATTTCGTTGCTAGTCATGTGAGATAAGATGGCGTACGTATTATAAGGTGACTTTATTCAACAAAGATGAAACATGTTTCAAGGATTACCTAAGTAAAGATAAGATCCCTTTTGAAGGGAAAAAATCCTGTTGGTGATAAATAAAATGCTAATTTTATTTTATTTTACCTTTCTGCCGATGGGCTCACCCTTGTTTCAGAGGCAATTCCTCAGCTACACTGTAGGGATATAGGCCTGCCAAATATGGTAATTAGTTGCTAAGATATAAAAGTGTTATAAACTATATTACTTTTGTATTTATTTGCCAGGCAGAGGACTTTTTATAAATGTAGGCTATTTTACATCCCTTGAATGCGGGTGACAGCTAGTAGACTGGCTATAATAAAGCATCGTGACTAATGGTAAGGCTACACTAGGCTTATCTAAATTACAGGCTCTCATCTGCAACACTCAATGACTTCTTGATTTCGAAAATCCTTGTCATCTCATACGTTCACAACCTTTAATTAAATCAGGTTATCAACTTACTATTCGGTAGGGGTCATAGGTGCGGAGAAGGGTGACTAGGACAAGTGAGTTCGTAGTCTAGCAAAATGTGTTTCTTTGATACGGTTGTATGTAAAGAAAATTACATATTTTTAGGTTGGAAAATATATATATCAGTTTTGACAATAAGAAAAAAACCGCAAATATACCCTTTTTTTTTTGCTTTTATCGCGTTATAATAAACAGTATTATCCGAAGAAAAATATACGATAATAATACTTAGTCATAATATGATCTATCGCACCACGATGTTCTTTTATACAAATCCAAAATATCTTCAAAATGTGTCGACTTTCCCGCTGAATCCTGCTCAAGCGGTTGTGGTGGGCACGCAATTGTTGTCAGCGCGATTAGAATGTAAATAATCTAAGCTTGTTTTGAAAAGAGTAATTGCTGAGTTTATTGCCGGCTCTTCTCAGCAAATACAACCATCCGAACCGGTATTAGAGTATTAGAGTCCGACTTTTCATAAGTGCCTGCGAAGGTCTATTTGAATAAATGATTTTTAATTATGAATTTTTGAATTTTGGTCTAACAGCGCAACTAACTAGTCTAAACTTGTCAATAGTCACAATGATGACACATTGTGTGTTAGCATTAACATTATATTATTTGAATATTATTAAATTTCATACCATTGAATATTGATTAATTATAATTAATTGTCAGCATTATTTATTATGAAATTGTAAAACGGTTTATTTTGATATTGTGTATTTGAATATCGAGGAATGGCAACACCAGAAAAGTATAATCGTAACAATGGCGGCCATTGCAGAAAGTGTTTTCATTCATTTTGTGGTAATTACCAAGTTTACCAACGGTGTAAATACAGATTAAGCTTGTTTAAGCCAACTTCTTTTCAGTAAATAAGGTATGGTTAATATGTGTGTATCTAGTAGTTTCCCTTTAGTTGACACGCACGCACGCACTGACATCAGTTGCGTGCCCAGACGCGGTGGCAAATCTAAAAAGAGGACTCCATTGACTTGCGGTAAAAAAAATAACAATTGGTGTCTATAGGCTAGGATAGGCTCTAATTATAGTCTTATATGAATCATACTTAATAATACCCTCGCGCTTGTACTCACAGCAACATTTTAATTGTGTTTAGGGTATGTTTGGCTCCTACGAATCTGCTTTCAGAATTAAATAAGAATAACGTAATCTATATAGCATACCTTTCATATCCGGTATCTGTAAATTGGCCGTCAAGACAAGGCAGCAGGTATGTATAAAAAAAAACCAAACTAAGCATAGCTTGTACTCTTTGATTAAGGATACATCCAGATAGAGTGTCGCAGCTGTGCACGCGTCGATAAAAATCCTCTAACTGTTAGGGGCTAAATCAAACATAAATAAATAAAATTGCAAAATAATGTCCTATATTTAAATTTCTCCCGATTTTAATTGGAATATTTCAACAACTACTATCATTATGAACGTCACTATGACAAGCAGAATGACGCAGAGGGAGCGTAAAACGTAGCTGTTACAGCAGCCTATAAAAGTTGGCCTGTTTTATATATTCGTGTAGTATGGCGACGTTCTTTCTAGGTATATTTATTTCTATGCTTGTACTATGGAAACCAGATAACTGATATAATACATATACTACATTTATTTGTAAATACATACTTAATACCTTTACATAATTACACCCAGACTTAGGACATACAGACATGTTCATGCACACAAATACATGTCCTGTGTGGGAATCGAACCCACGACCTGTGGCGCGATAGGTGGACTGACCCATCAAATATACGTGGTATACGTTTGAAGTACGTAGGTACTAACACTCCTCAATCCTATACATTTTGTCCATCAGAAAATATGGATGGTCTGGCGGCCCTGGGGTCTCAGACCATAGAATATCATTGATTATCATCATAACAAATGATGCTAATATTGAATTTAGAAAATGCGTCTTATCGAGGCATTGTTTTTTATATTTATACAACTAAGTCGGTAAACAAGCTTACGGCCCGCCTGATGGTAAGCGGTTACCGTAGCCATATGGACGGTTGCAACACAAAAAGTATCGCTCACGCGTTACCGCCTGTTGGTAAGTGGGAACACACGGGGTATCGCTCACGTGTTACCTACCCTTTCCCCCTCCCCTATGAGCTCTGGCGACCTTCCTCACGCGCAGGAACACAACTTTACACAACATAAAGTTATTTGGCTGCGGTATTCTGTAAGGTGGAGGTACTTCCCCAGTCGAGCTGCTCTTTTAGCGAATATACGCTATGATCTACCTCTCTCAAAATTATTATTAGCTCCACAGTAACACAGTAATAAATTTATTGGTACTGGATAAAAGGTAGGGATTATCGCAGAGCGTTGTTTATTCCGTGAAAATATACATATTTAGCGTAGCGTACATATGCAATGACATGGGTAGAATTTTGGGGAAGCATCGCCGGATTAACTGAACCGTAAATGTTGGGATCTGAAAATGTGAAAATGTTGCGATTATTCTGTATCGATAATAGAGGTTTGGCGTTAGTATTAGTGATGCCAGGCCAAGGTCGTATTCGTCACTTAATTTTATAACAGGTTTTCCGACTGAGTAGGTACATGGTTACCGCTCTATCATGGTTATTGGATCGGAAGAACTGATTAAAACGAGTAAACTCATAACCACTTTAGTTTACTACGATAACAAAATCTTTTTTTTTTATACGACTAAGTCGGTAAACAAGCGTACGGCCCGCCTGATGGTAAGCGGTTACCGTAGCCATATGGACGCTTGCAACACACTAAGCATCGCTCACGCGTTACCGACCTTTCCCCCCTCCCCAATGAGCTCTGGCGACCTTACTCACGCACAGAGACATAACTTTACACAACATAAAGTTATTTGGCTGCGGTATTCTGTAAGGTGGAGGTACTTCCCCAGTCGAGCTGCTCTTTGAGCAAATAAACGCTATGCTCTACCTCTCTTAAAATTATAATATTATGGTGGGTAATCTCCACATGCAAGGAAACCTTATCTCACGCATGCATTAAATTGCCCTTCATCAATTTTGCTCTGGAAAATCCCTGAAGATTGATGAAAATTGAGAAATGCTTCTCCACACACCGGCTCTTGAGGTTATATTCAAATTTAACAAATGGATATTTCATTATTTTAGGCTGGCGGCTTGTTCGTTTATGCAAACATTATTCCTGGAGCCATTTTACAACTTACGCAACTTGTTTATGCTTCGGAAAAGCTGGCTAAATTAAAGATAACAAGAAAGGCTGGATCTGTTGTGGGATGTCTAGTATCTACTATTGGTAGGTATGATTTGTAAACTATCATAAAATGCAATTGGTTTCTATAATTCTAAAAATTACTGTGTCTTAGTCTCTTTGAGTTTTTTATGTTAACATCATCCCTATTTTCTTCTTATTATACTTACTTAAACTTTACTATTTTAGTGTAGTAGTAATTTAGTATAGTAGCAAGATGAGTAACCTGAAAAATATATAGTTGAAGCTTTTTTTTTAAGGACTAGAAAGCTTCAAATTGCTTTGACACCCTGACGGACTATTTGATGAGCGCTGAGAGTTTTAAAACGGGTAAGCTGAGTATTAAGTAGGTATATATTATATTGGGAAAAGATTTTATTTGCATTGCAAACTAGACGAGTCAGATTTAAAATTGTAAATACGATGCACATTGCAGTCTCAGTGATGCCATATAATGTTGAAGAACCAATCATAGCATTTACTCGAGCGTAAAGAGTCTGGGAAATGTAAATTAGGTTATGACTAGAATTTTTCCATTTCAAACGATCTAGTAAATTCACTTGTTTTTGTGAAATTACAAGCATCGTGATCCTTTTCTTACAAATCGAATTTGGATAAGATTGAAGGTAAGCTAAAGGCATTTTTTTTTTTTTTTTTTTATCTAAGTATACTTAGGTAATTATGTTATTCTGGAATATCCGACACCGGTAATAACCAAATCTGCATAACCAAACCAAATTGGAAGACTGTCTTTCAATCTACTACCTATGTATGTATAGAAATCAATTTTCTCCTTCAATAAAGCAAACTATATTTCTTTGGCTTGTTTATTGTCATTTAATTTAAAATAGAAATGTCAATATACTCGTGGTTCCTTCCGCGTTCTAGGAACTCAGGAAATGTTCATTAAAATTGGATCTCTATTACCTTTTTCTATTAATAAATTAGTTATTATCTCTTGCGTGTATTGTGGAAATGTGTAACCTAATTATAATATCATCGTACCGCCGTAATTTTAATTATACGACCAACTTTTCTTGGAAGAGCAAAGCGGTCACATAATAATTATATTTTCAACACTAGCTCGTAAAGTGACATTTATTGCACCCTTTTTAATATCATAAAGCGGCTTATTACGCACTAGTGCTTTTTACTTTACATTACCGCACATTTTTATGATAGGTATAATCTTGATTATGCACACCTCCTAGCTAACTCTCCTCTGCCCCACTAGACAAGATTGTTGTCGACAATCGTCATCGTTAATAAACGATCAACTTTTGTATGGCATTGACATTTCAAATTGAAATATCACGTGATTTTTAACAATCTCTTATGTCATTCCCATACAAAGATTGATCGTTTGCTAACGATGACGATGATCGACAACCATCTTGTCTAGGGGCCCAGGGCTCCTAGTAAACAAGCGTACGGCCCACCTGTTGTTAAGTAGAAACACACGGGGCAACGCTCACGCGTTACCGACCCTTCTATATAATATACTAACTTTGCCCTCTCAGTACATTTTTGAAAATATTATGTATGTCCGCAAGAACATTAATTTGTTTCCAGTCAATAGTGACTATCATGATAGAAACACTAGAAACAAAGACAAAATAACTGTACCTAGATTTAGATTAGCTAAAGTAAATAAGTCCTTTCTTGGGAATTGTATTAAATTTTACAATAAAATTCCTCATAGCGTGACCAGTATGTCCTTTTTTAAATTTAAAAAGCGGCTGTTGAGTAGGGCTTATTATAAAGTGTCTCATTATATTGACGACAAGGATGTATGGAAGTAGCTTCTCTCTGCACCTGCCTCACTGAGCAGATAGTTCAAGGTCCATTTTAATTCAAAGTATGCTATTATTATTATAAGTTATATTTTTAGGTTACAGATTATATTACCTATTGTAATTAAATTAATTCAATTCAATGTTCTTCATTTATTTAGTTTGATATAAATGCATCGATTTATTATGTCTGTCTAATTGTTATATTTTTTTATTTTGTGATATTTAGTCTAAGCTTGTCAATAGTCACAGTGATAACAAATTGTGTGTTTAGTGTTTCCCTTTAGTTATTTTTTATTTCTAAGGCAGACTTAAGTAAGTCATGCTCACTTTAAGGCCTTTGCTTGCGGCGGCGTCGTGTGACGGGTCGCTCACTTCCCTCCAATATGGCGAGGAGGGCGATGGCTGCCACACGCGTCATACTTGTGAACAGGTGCTGCTTGTGGGGGCTGGTCTGCTTAAGTTTGCTATTTATTTACTTATTAAATATTCTTTCAGTCTATTTTGTAATTTTGCCGCCGCGCCGGGGCACGCAATTGTTTTCAGTGCGATTAGAATGTAAATATTATGTAATTAATCTAAGCCTGTTTTGAAAAGAGTAATTGCTGAGTTTATTGCCGGCTCTTCTCAGCAAATGCAACCTTCCAAACCAGTATTAGAGTATTAGAGTCAGACTTTTCATAAGTGCCTGCGAAGGTCTATTTGAATAAATGATTTTGAATTTTGAATTTTCCCCTCTCCCCAATGAGCTCTGGCGACCTTACTCACGCGCAGGAACACAACATAGGTTATTAGACTGCGGTAGTATTCTGTAAAGTGGAGGTACTTCCCCAGTCAAGCGGCTCTTTGAGCGAATAAACGCTACGCTCTAATTTGAGTTACAAACATTCAAACTTTCATATTTTTTCCACAATCCACATTCTCTCTGTTTCAGATCATGCCAATTTCTTAGCGTCATAAAATACTACGTTGATTGACATAAAATTGGATGAACTTGAAATTATTGTTTAGTCTAACGCTAATGGTATTTATCAGCTGTCGGTATTCTACAAAGACATAAACGAAAGCTATGAGGATGTTTTTGTGTACGGGATTATTCGATAGCGATTAGATGACGTACGATTCTACTGCTTTGTGAATTTTATCCGAACTTGAGTGTCATTTCTTTTACAGGCTATTGTAATTGTTGATGAGATTTGTACACTATAACTAGCTGCCCGGCGCGACTTCGTTCGCGTGGTGCTACCCTACCCTATGGTGCTACCCTACCCCACCCTACCCTACCCTACCCTACCCTACCCTACGCTACCTGAATTTTCTTTGCTATAAACCTCACGGAGCCCGAGACCTTTCCAATGAATGCAAAACCGTGGAAATCGGTTCGTGCGTTCTGGAGTTATAGCGTCAGGAAGGAAAACCCGACTTATTTTTATATAGTAGATTATCACCTACACCACTCTAATGTTATAAAAGATCATTAATATAGTTGACTTAGGAAATATTTAATTTAAATTTAAATAACTATTGTAAACTACAAATTTATTTATTTATTTTATTAGGGTAACCAACAAGACACACACTAACTTAAATTATCTTCAGTAATCAATACATACATTCCGAGTGTTGCCTCAATTATAGGCTACAGCATGGAATTTTTTTTTTTTTCAAGTTCCAGGTGAATATCTGAATAGATTCAAGCTAAAAGACAGTGCATGTTGTAAGTGTGATGATGATATTCCGGAGACGGTGTATCATCTGATCACTGAATGCCCAAGGCATGGGCTAGCTAGGATCAATCTAGAACAGTCTTTAGGGGAAAAAATAGAAAAGAAAACACTCCAAATTAGTCGAGGACGATCATAGCAGAGATACATTAATTGACTTTGCAAGAAAAATTGTTGTAAATAAAAGAAATGGCAGTAATATATATGTATAAGAAGATTACTATTTTATTATTATGTGTGTAAAATAACAATTACTATTATATTAACATGAGTGTTAAGGAAAAAAAATATACATTTAAAAAAGTAACAATAAAAAAGAATTAGACGTCACAAAATAAACAGTGACGATAATGTAAGGAAATTATACCCTGAGATGGCGGGTGCTTTTAAAAAAAAAGCATGGAATTAATAATAAATTTTACAATATCACAACATATTCTAAAAACTTTGAACTGAACTAAGAAAATTATATTTGGTCTTCATAAGCTGAAATGTTACAGAAGAACTCTCTGTGGTAGAAGGCTTTTTATCTAAATTGCTGTAAATCGAAATGAAAGAAATTTTGGAGTAGCCAGAAAAAAAATACCTCGAAATCTCATGAACGTAGAAGTTTTAAATCGTTAAAATTAAGTTGAAGCACGTAAAAAGATTTACTTTCCCTTTTGGAAGATACGATGCCAAGCCGTTTCAAAACGATTACATAAGTTATGCTAATGATCGGAGCAGTTAACCATTTTCAAGCTACAGAAATATTAAAAAAAAGATCATATAGGTGACTTTGGGTTTCAATTGATTATCTTATCGCTTAATGTCATCCCGTAATATATTGCATTAATATCTGTCAGTTAAAAAAATGCGTTTGCTGGCAAAGTCTAACATGACAGAGATTTATTAAAATAAATAAATGTTAGATTGAAATTTCTTTCATGAAACAAATTAGAATCACAGTCTGTAAAACCATACAGTCGTCCGACGCCTTTGATCTCGTGGAAAATGCCGACAACGAACAAGGTTCATTTTATTATTTATTTATTTAGACAGTAAACAGCTACAATATAAAATGGTAAATTTGACAATCTTTAAAATAATAACAATATTGCAGCCTACTCTACACTATCCGCATATTAAATTGCGAATGCATTCATTCGTTCATGCTGTGTCCCGCGAACTACTAACATCGTTTTGTTCGCAGTTCGGGCTCGGCTTTCCCGCGTCTCGCCCCTCACACCCCGCACGATTGCGCTGTCTCGACGTCTTCGTCGGACGACTGTTGATAGACTGTGTTAGAATCATAAGTTGATGTTGGATACATTAGAAACCGCAGGACCACAACGATACCAAAAGTAAAATCTTATTAACATGGCTTATTCTTTTGAGAGAGGTAGAGCATAGCGTTTATTCGCTCAAAGAGCAGCTCGACTGGGGAAGTACCTCCACCTTACAGAATACCGCAGCCAAATAACTTTATGTTGTGTAAAGTTGTGTTCCTGCGCGTGAGTAAGGTCGCCAGAGCTCATAGGGGAGGGGGGAAAGGTCGGTAACGCGTGAGCGATTCTTCGTGTGTTGCAAGCGTCCATATGGCTACGGTAACCGCTTACCATCAGGCGGGCCGTATGCTTTTTTACCGACTTAGTCGTATAAAAAAAAAATATATATATATATCTTACGAATCTCTTTTATAGCATGTCATTGAAATCGGGGGTGGCTTTGTTTGTACTATTTAACTTGTATCGCATGACAATTTTCAAGCATATATACAAGTATCTGTAATCAAGTGACAGTATGACACATTTAGGACTAAAAGACATTTGCTTGTATGGCATGTTTTAGTGAGTCCTTTTACTGTATGTGGATATCAGAATCTACTCGCAATTTTCCTTTTCAATTTGACATTTCATTTCGAAATATGGCATGATAAAATCGGCTCGATCTTATTCAAGTTTCAAATACCTTGCCCTATTCATAGATTTTAGATATTAAAAGATACAATAGATGTCTCTCGTTGTGTACGTTTTGCCGCACCACATTTAGGTCTGAAATATATTGTGTTCAGTATCAATGTCTATAAGCTACACATGGTTGTAGGCTTTGTTGGCCTCTTTTGAGTAAAATTGAGGTGTTATTTATTACTTGAGATTATGTCAAAATTTTTTTTTTTTTTAACTGTCCGAATTTATTTTGATTTATTTACTTGAAAAAGTAATCACACCTGTAACTTTTTCAATTAATTTGATAGTGTAATAAAACAGCTTTCTTCCTTCAGCTGAATTTACGATCGGATCATTGTTAATGTGAATAAGAGGGATTTTTATATCCGCCGACCAGTCGCGTTATGGCCATAATAAAACACCATTATTAAAACTAGGATACATTTCGAGTCATAAAAGTATCGTTAATAATTATTATTGTACCTAAGAGAATAATTACACTTACGGATTCTACGCCTTTGACCTCAAGACCTAGCTTCCTAGTTGAGGCTTGATGCGAAGAGCTAACAGAAATAGTGCCGAAAGAATATTCATCTAATACCGTACCGAAAGTATGAAATTTTGTTACGTAATCGCCCCACTGATACTTTTTTTTGTTAAATTTATTAAACCGTAACTTATTTAATCAAAGGTAAACTATGGGAAAACTTAACATTATGATTTTGCACTCTATTCAAATCCATCATCAATAAAGCTTTGCAAGCTTTACGAGCTCAAGTAATAGCATAGAATAAATTGTCGGCTTTTTCGCAAACTCAGTAAGCTTTCACGATAGCGAAAGCTTATTAAGTTAAGACGAGGTCATAGTACCTCGTAGTTTTAATATCATTCCGGGATAGAGAAGGAGAAGGACAAGCTCAGCAAGTACCTTGACTTGGCTCACGAGGTAAATCCATGTGGGATGTTGATTCGGCGATCATTGTTGTTTCGGCGAACGGTCTCATAGCTAAGAGTCTCGACCAATACCTTGAGAGTCTCTCGCTAGATGGCTGGGTCAAGGGTCAGATACAGAAAGCGGTATTTCTAGACACGGCACGCATCGTCAGGAGGTTCCTCTCTCTGCGGCCCTAACCACCGGTTGCTTGGGACCTACCCCGCTGCCGGCGGGACTCTAGGATTAGGTTTTTTATAACATTATTAGTTTTATAGAAATATTGTAAAAAAAAAGTAATCGTAGTTATTTATAGGATTAGGTTTTTTTTTATAATATTTTTAATTTTTAATTGTAATATAAAAAAAATAGTTTTAAGATACAAACTAAATAAAGAGATAATAATAATACTATCTTATAAGTACGTATTTATCTTGAAAAAAAAAGTACATTAAAAACAATAACAGTTTTTTTCCGCCATCAAACTGAAATTTAGTCAGTGAGACAATTAAAAACTCCATAACCAAGTAATTAGCAAGTAGATCAAGTATATCGGTGATTCTTCTCGGCGGAAACAACCTTCCATTGGAACTGACTGAGTCAGAATCATGTTTTTTTATCAGCTTTCAGGCCTATTTGAATATAAATCTATTTTCATTGATAAAGTCTGTTCAAGCAGTGTTACTTCGATATTGTGTAAACCGCTACAACAACATCCATAATTACTTATTCCTTTTGTAAAATGATAACATGACTTTATTATTTGGTGAAGGCCTTCTATTTTCTATAGGGACTTTTAACAAAGCAAAGCTTTTAAAGAATACCAAAAGGTTGTTATGAAACTTGGAACATACGATTCAGGCACGTGTGACAAAAAATGTCATTTTTCATACAAATAGTTGTGCCCTGCGCTGCACCTAAATTGCGTCGCTTTTCTGTTAGCATACACTTTTTTATAGTAGTGTTTTGCTCAAACACGTTCATTCAAAAGATTTTTTTAGCAAATATTTTCTCTTCTTTTATATTAACTTATAGCACCGCATTTGGTCTCGTTTAATAGCTAAAAAGATAACTTGTAGAACATCTTAAATTCGCCAATTTTTTATTTTGCTATTCGAGGTATCGTTTTTTCCAAATGCTACATTTTAAAGCTTTTTAATTATATCAAATACAGTGAATTAAATTAACATTAAAGAAGAGAAAATATTTACTTAGAAAACACGCTTTTGTATGAAACGTTCTCGAGCTCAATTCAATTCCCATGAGTTTATTAAACAACGAGGAGGCGTGGGTGGTGAAAGTCATTGATGGTATTTTGTTGTTTCTACGAAGTTTCTTGACCCAAAAGTTGTTGGGTTTCCGCTCTTAATCATTGACTGTGATGTAACATCTTTTTCAACACACTCGCTCGTAAAGTGACATTACATTACCGCACAGTTTTATGATAGGTATAATCCCGATAATGATAAGTTTGTACCTCACTGCAAGTGATTTGTGTGTAGACCAAGCATTCTTAATTTAAACGGGTAAAATTGTTTGAAAGATCACCGCTGTCAAAATAAAAACTTACGCGCCATATTTGTTAACGATCTCTTGTGTTTTTGATTATTTTCAAAAATCTACTTAAAAAAAAACAATTCTGTTTTTTTCCTCGCAAGTGTGTTGAAAAACGTCCACCGCCTTGAGTGTTAATAACCAACTTTGCACACATGTATCATAATGTACTATTATATCTGACATGTTTCTTTCATCATTCTCTTTTACGTTATAAAACTTTTAAGGAGTAAGTTTGTCGCTACAAATAGGTATTATCATTCTGAAAGAAAGTCTATATTTGCTATGCTTTCACGGTTTGAAATATAAAGTCGATATTTGGTTCCGTGGTTTGATGTTGTTCGCCATCGATGGACACCTGTTTGTTACACCTACACTTAGCTTATACCAGCTTTATGCGCGCTCTTAAACTGCGCCCACCGATTCGGCCGCGTAGCAGACTCGTAGTTTGCTCTCAGACAGAATCCTTTTTACGTAAGCAATGCGGCTAAAACTGCAGGGCACAGTGTTATTAAGTTAGTTAAAAGTAATAATTATTAAAAAATCGTAACGAAAAGGGTGTATCCATAAAAGAATTTTACTTTACCCCTTTGCAAATCAAATCTTGCTCAACATGCCCCTATTTATATAATGTTTTCTTCTTGCAATAGTATTCGATCGAAAGTAGATATCTTTGCTGGTTCTACGAACTCAAATAAAATTAAGAAAATGTTGTCAGAATACTTGATCCATCGCATCACTTTCTAGATAATTAATGTAAACCTAGTCTTGAGCAATTTTTTTTTTTTTTTTAACTGTAACTATTATATAATATCATTTCCTTTTTATAAATTTTGCATGCTGTGTCTACGCCTAGAAGGGTACAATCGCTCGATCTAACCTTTACTAAGTTTGAGCAATTTAGAAGCATGATATTGATTGTACCCAGTTTTGTAGACAAAATAAAAAAAATAAAAAAATAAAGAACACGAATTCTTTGGTACTAGATGCACAGATCGCGAAAGAGAAAATTTTGTAATTATTTGCAAGTGACTTGAAAGCATAACGACCCTCAGTGAGCGGTAATACGGTGGTTAAAAAAGAAAAATTTATGCAAAAATTTGATATGAATCTTTGAGTAATTTTTTGACCTGAAACTTTTTATAGCAACTCTCCATTTAGATTTTATGCTATGTCGACTGAAAACTGAATTGAATGGACTGTTTTTCGGATTCCGAAAGTTACATAAAAGTACGTAGGCAAGACGTAACATGCTTACGTGGCGTAAGCCCTACAGGATACATTTACATTTAACTAAATACAACGTACCTAGCTGAAAACTTAGATTTAGATTGTTGTATTGTTTTTATTTTGGAAATAATGTAGAGGAGGGCTTTGCGTGAGGAGCTGATGAGTGTTGATATAATAATATTTGATGATACAGGGTGGATACTTATAGGTAATAATATTGTTGAAACCTTGTTACCTCGGGTATGTCATGCCATATGTCATGCTGGACAAATTGGACTATGGAATCAGCTCTTATTAATGTATTTATTTGTTAGTATACAATTTATCTTAATCCTAATGTTAGTAAAGTATATATAGTATTATTTATTTTTTACGGTGTAGATGTATCCACTGCACCCATATTGGCGAGGCGCTCCGCGAACTTGGCTTGGATGCTATTTGCACTGGTTCGGAGGCGGCGCATCATTGCGGTGATCCTTTTCATAATAATACTGCTGAAGCTATCAACCATTGCTCGGCTAGAATTCCAGATGCGCTGCATTGCAGTACTACGGTAGTCCCATGAGCATCCTAAATGCATTACCTATTATAATGGACGCGCAGAGCGCCGTATACTCGCACAGATTGCACGTGTAAAACGACTGATAGTATGCTTTAAATAGCGTCATCTTTACATTTCTAGTACAACGTGCAAATCTACGAGCTAGTATATTGCAACAAACAGCCAGCGTTCTACGCTCCCTCTCAAAAATATTTTATACTGTAAAAAAACAAAACTTTTTGCGTTTTTCGAGATGCTCCCAGGCTACAAAAAAAGAGAGTTCTACAGAATGTATCCAACATATACAAAGGTTTCCAAAAAATGCCATTTCAATGTTCTAACTCAGCATATAACTCTTTCCAGTTCAACGGCATTACAATAGTCCCAATCTAAGTTTACAGCTGCAAAGTTAGGCTATTTAGTAATATATTTAGTAGGTATGTCTGGACATTTTCTGATTGAACCTTATAGAGCAGGCGGCATTACCCTTCTCACTTCATGCTTTAATTAAAATTTAGCCCAAATGGAATAAATGCTAGTGCGACACTACAGCCATCTGGGGCTTCACAACCCACACAATTCTGAAATTGAACGAATTATACTCATTTGATTTAACTTATTTCCAAAGTCTAGTCATCCAATCATTCAGTCTGTTCCAGATTCTAAACGTGTAAAACATATTGTTCTTTTATCCAAGGGCATTTTTGCCTGATCTTGAATTTTGAATCTATATATATAAAAATGAATTACTGTTCGTTAGTCTCGCTAAAACTCGAGAACGGCTGGACCGATTTGGCTAATTTTGGGTTTTAAATATTCGTGAAAGTCCGGGGAAGGTTTAAATGTAGGGTAGAGTATTACGCGAACGAAGTCGCGCCGGGCAGCTAGTTCGAAATAAAATTCTAAGTATAGTTTGGTATCAATCATTTATTTAAGGACACAAAAATAACAAAATCATTACCCATAATATCTGTATCACTTAAATTAAAATTACGAATTAAAAATATGTCCCAAATCGTGGCCCAGTGCAATCGTACCGAGAAGGCTGGCGTCATTGCCACATTTTGGATGTATTACTTGATTCAAAATGGTACCTTTTTCATCCTATAGAATGTGTAACCTTCTATAAAACGTTTCAGCTCAAAATAAATTACTCAAAAATTCATGCCAAATGTTGGCTTCTAAGTTTAATCATAACAACCGCTCAATGAGAGGCATTCATTATCTTTTCACGTCACTTGTTAATTTTCTCTTTCGCAATCTCTGACGTGCCAGCTGGCGCGGTTGGTCATGTCTCGCCGCAGGTTTTGGGTTCGATTCCCACACATGACATTCATTTGTGTGCATGAACATGTCTGTATGTCCTGAGTCTGGTTGTAATTATGTATATTAATTATGTATTTACAAACAAAAAGTTGTATATGTAATATATCAGTTAACAGGTTTCCATAGTACTAGCTCTGCTTAGTTTGGGATCAGATGACCGTGTGTGAGGAAAATGTCCTAGGATTTTTATTTATTTATACATTTCCGTTACACGTTGTCTAACAGTTTATATTATTATTGTTTATTCTACTAAGATAGCAAACTAACATACACGGTCTGCCTGTGTTGGTAAGCGGCAATAAGTACCTATCTATAACATGTTAATATTCATAGAGTACCTATATACAAAAGCATCTTGTGACGTGAGGCGCTCGTAGCGTAGCATGATAAGCCGTTCTTAATCGATCGGCAAGTTAAGCTACCACCGTCGTGGTCGGTACCTGGATTAGTGACCTCCTAGTGGTATTTCAAATCGAGCGTTTCCGTTCTTCGGAAGGCACGTAAAGCCGTTGGTCCCGGTTATCACTTAGTTGTGATAGTCGTTAAGCTAGTTGGAGGCCTCCTAGGCGGCTTGAAAACTCCGAAAGTAGATTGACCACTAGCCTACCTCCACCGATCCGCAGTGGGCACGCGTGGTGGAGTATCTGCCCATTCCCTTTCACCCTGATTTGTGAAAGGAGGCCTGTGCTCAGCAGTGGGATAGGCTGATGATGATGATGATTAATTGTGACTTACGAAGCTATGATTGTACACTTGATTTACGAAAGTTTCTTTCAAAAGAAAGTGAACTAATATAAAAGATTTTTCTCGAAAGCTGACTCAATTTTACGGTCTCCCAAAAGTAGACCAACTTAAAGTTGTAAACTTCGTCAATAGTTATACAAAGAAAGTAAATTGTGCAAAGTCAAGACCAAAGGTTTTGCTACTAAAGGCATCCTTCGAATTGAGTTTCCTAAGAGAAGTTACTTACAAAAGTAAATATTTTTAGAGGACTGAATTATTTAAGGCTTTCAAAATGTCGAGTATAATGCGTAGAAAGAACTTAGCGGTTAAAATGCACATACATTAGTTGAGCTTTCCCCCGCGGTTTTACCAGCGTTCCCGGGATAAAAAGTAGCCTATGTCCTTCTCCATACCTTAGGTTTACTGCAAGCCAAAATTCATGATGAGTAGTTGAGGCTTGAAGGCGTAACAAACAAACAAGCAAATCACTTTCGCATTTATAATATTAAGTTAGGATTATGTATGTAGTGTAGAGCAAACGAACAATGTTTACGAATTCTGTATATTGAACTAACTTGTAAATTTCATTACCAAATTAAAGCTGTTCTAGCTTTTAAGAGAGGTAGAGCATAGCGTTTTTTAAGAGAGGTAGAGCATAGCGTTTTTTAAGAGAGGTAGAGAATAGCGTTTATTCGCTCAAAGAGCAGCTCGACTGGGGAAGTACCTCCACCTTACAGAATACCGCAGCCAAATAACTTTATGTTGTGTAAAGTTGTGTTCCTGCGCGTGAGTAAGGTCGCCAGAGCTCATTGGGGAGGGGGGAAAGGTCAGTAACGCGTGAGCGATGCTTCGTGTGTTGCAAGCGTCTATATGGCTACGGTAACCGCTTAACATCAGGCGGGCCGTATGCTTGTTTACCGACTTAGTCGTAAAAAAAAAAAAAATTGGTAATTAATTTTACATCCCGGAACTATTGATAATTAATTAGACCCATATTCACGTAGAAAGTAATTAATCAAAAAAATATTATAACTACTATATGAAGGTAGCGTTTATTACCTTAGTTAGTAGGTACATAATTAGGGTTATTTATGATGGCCGTATTTACAATGCACGAACGTTATGGAAAACACACATCTCGCTCTCTCTTTACACTTAACAATGAGTGAAAATGAGATGTAAATACGTGCTGCTAGAATTTTAGTCATTATAGAAAATTATCTAATAACAGTAGTTTCAACAGGACAAAGCTACATAAAGAAGCAATTTACGTGTAATTTGTTAAATTAATTGTGTCAATAAGCAATTAAAATTGTTAGAACTATAAAATAAATATCAGTAAATAACTAATTCATATCGGTTTTTTGTGCAAAGTACGTTTCCCGTACGGGCGTATATACCTATAGATAGTGAGTATTCACACATATTTTAGCTTTGAAGACTGTCCTTCTCTCAAGCTTGCTATGTAATAATAAATATTCATTTTCTAAACGGTCGAGTTTGAGTGAATTAATTGACATAATAGGATTAATTAAAACGAGACATTCCAAATGTCCAAAATTACGATCGGTCACAATTTAAAGCCGATTAAACATTTTTCTTGAAAATTCTTGTCATAAAGGCCAATTTCAAGTCTAGTTTCCTTTAATATAAGATCGTTTATTCCGTATCAGGAAGTTAGAAAAAGTTGTGAGTTTGAATAAAATTATGTTACGAGTGCTAAGGGAGCATTTAAATTCTGCGGTATCGGTATAGTTTAATCTTTATTATAAGCTATTTTACTAAACGCTGGGGCTTACAATTTATCTTTATTTCAAATCCAAGTGGTTCATAAAAGGTACCGTGGAAATCTAATAAAATTGTGTGGCTTTTTACAGGACTTACTGCAATAATCCTACTTAAAATATTGTGTGTATGTTTGTATTGATTTTTGTTATTCAATGACGCCGTAATTGTTAAACGGATCTGAATGAAAAAATCCATCTTATCCTGGACACTACAATTTAAATGAAGGGTATTTTTTTAAAAAGGAAACGCTGTTAGTTTCCTACAATTATATAAATAAAATAAAAAATGATTCCTCAGGAAAGCACGGATGCAATCAAGGGGCAGAAAATTTGCTTTGGAATGAATTTATAAGTTTTTCACGTTCAAATAATGTACTCACATATAAAAGACAAAACATAAATAATAATGTTGACTCAACATATTAAATCCTGCAAAGAATGAACCCAAACAGTAAGAGGATCAATGTAATCCCTCATAAGAGATTTATTGCCAACCGGAGTCCCGATGGAATATTATATCGCCATATAAATTTTATAATCTACCTAAAGGCATTTTTACTTTGTGATTTGTGTTTTTAGGGTACCGTATCCATCCCAACCGGGACCCTATGACTAAGACTCTGCTGTCTGTCCGTCCGTCCGTCCTATTCTCCTAAATTATGGAAGTTAGAGTTTGAAAATAGAAATAAAAAATGTTTTATAGCAATTTTCATCAAATTTCTTTGAACTTAGTGGTTTAATCAAACAGATGTTTTATATTTTCGTCAAATCAAACGGATGTAATACAATGAAATAGGTATCATAAAGTCTTTGGCTCGCGGTTAAAAATATAAAAATGAAATCAATTGTTATAATAGGACGCATGTCCCTCGCGAGGACAAACGGGTTAAAGTATGTTCATATGATATTTTTACATAATCCTAGGTAAAATACATCAGAGTAAAAGTTGATTTATTTGAAGTTGTCGTAAACAAATATTTTACTCGTAGCTCCTAGACTTCGTAGCACTTCAGTTTATGCATTCGCTACGAAGACACTGCTACGTAAGATGCTAATGCACAAAGAAAATATAAGTGCAACTATTGGGTACTCTTTGTCTTTATACTAGTTATTTTTTATAATTACACGTTTTGTAACTAAATGACTGTATGTGCCATAACAAAAAAAAAGTGCTACGATAGGCACTTATCGTAGCACCATTAATCGGCGTAAGCTTAACATTATTAATTCATGTACATACCAATGTAATTCAACCTATATAATAGATGAAACATTCCAAGCCGCTTCAAAAGGAATAAAATTAAAAACCAATTAAAATGCAAACCAATAAGAAGGACATGCCATGACTAAAATATTATGGTTATGAATGATCGCTATTACAGTTCATTAGCAGATCCAATACAGACCTCTTAAAGCGACCCACACATTCCTGAAATATGTCTATATTGTTAAAATTATGATTATGGGAACTTGTCATACGATAATGGTGATCGCTGACCGGTGTTTTGGTACGAAAAGTTGCAATGTCAAACTAAAAATATATTTATATCATAAATATATTATTATAGTTGTGCAAGAATGTTCGGGTGTAAAATTGTAATCTCATTTAAATCCCTTTTTTAACACATTAAATTCCTTTTTTTTTGTTTCAACTTGGTGTTTTTTAATGCGTTATTAAATACATTTCCATGTTACTTTTTACTTAATGATGACTCAGCACCATTTGTACCTACTCAATCTTGCGTGGTTTTGGAAATATTTCATGATGTTGGTGGCTTTTTAATATTGCTCCTCAGTGTAGTTTTAAAAGCAAAAAAAAAACGAAGTGTAGGTACTTAATGTAAAAAAGTAGGCTGTAATTTAATGATTAATAATTAATCTCTAGGTATTTTTAGGGATTGCAAACTTCAAACGGGGTCCCAAATATATTTTCTGTGTAGAAAAAGACAGGTAAATGTAGATACAGCTTGATTAGTTTATTTTAGCTATTTTCAGTTTGTTAATTGATGCCCTATGGAATTTTTGCTCTCGGGAAAAGCGGCTGATATATAGGTACACTAGGTACCTATTTTCATTAAATTAAAAGAGTGGTGCGAGTTTTTCAACCAACTTCAAACAAAGGAGGAGGTTCGCAACCGATTTGGATAATTATTTTTTTGTTTGGAAGGGTACTACACTTCTCTTTTAGTCCCATTGTCATTAGATCAGGATTTGATTACTTCTTAGTGTACTTTGAAGTCGGTTTAAGTTTTTTGTAAAACAGTCCAATTATTTATAATTAGTGTTCTCGAAATTTCCTTAGATATAAATATAAACAAATTAGTAGGTATATGTGAGGATACTGTCGCAGTACATTTATTATTTATGAAAACATTAATATTTGTACATCAAATATTTGTTTTTGTAAGAAAAAGTGACGTACACTCTATCAATACTAAATAACTATAAATAGAGCTGAGAAAAACATCTTAGTTACTTCCAATATGCTCCCAAAAGTGTAGGTTTCGTTTGGACTGAGTAAACGCTTCTAAAAAGATCCCTCCTGGAATTTTGCCTTACGAATATTTTAGGAGATATGAAGTTAATACAAAAGGCCTACTAACATTAATGAATATTAAAAGGACATCAAATAGAAAACAAAAAGCCATTTGAGGCAAAAACCGTCCAGTCCTCTTCTGAAAAAAGGTTGCGTTGCAGGGACACGTCTTATGTTATAAATCTAAATTTGTTATGAAGAGTAATTGCCAGCCCTTTAGAAATGCAACCTTAAGAACCACGCGTCAGACTCTGACATTTCATAAGTGCCAGTGAGGGCCTCTTTGAATGAATATATATATTTATAAGAGTCATGAAGTGAAGGAAGTGTTCTGGAATTGTGGAGCCACAGATCATGGGTCTTCTTAGTGGTGAACGTGCAGACTGGGAATGAGCTCCCCGCCGTAGTTTTCCCAATGGAGTACAGCATGGGGTTCTTCAAGAAGGGTGTGAAGAGGTTTCTTTAGGGTCGGCAACGCGCGAGTGATACCCCTGGTGTTTCAAGCGTCCATAGGCTATGTTGACCGCTTACCCCCAGGCGGGCCGTATGCTTGTTTGCCAACTTAGTGGTATAACAAAAACATATGAAGATAAGATTAAATGAAACAAATAAACAAGCATGCACTCATAAAACTTTATTTAGCTAATATATACTGTTTAAAGGGTCACGTAAATAACGTCACTCTATTGTCATTGTCAAATAATGTGACATTATTTACGTGACCCTTTAAATAGTATATTAGTTAAATAGCGCTTTATGAGTAAGGGGGTAAGTATATTACGATTAAGAGCCGTATGTAAGCTAAACGTCATAAACAGGGTTCGCTATTTTAGTGGTTTATGAATGAAAACATGAAAGAAATAGTATTATACGAACATATTCATAGAATCAAGACACCAATTAACAGATCCGTGGAGGCCCTTTTTTTTTAATTTGCTTCAATAAATAGCAAAAACAATATAAATATTACCAAAATCATAAAAATTGAGGTTTACCGTTTTAGTGATACCATCAAATTTAGAATCCATTTTGTAAAAATTATATATAACATCGAATCACAAATATATGTACAACAGATCCGTGGGGCCACATTTTCATTTTTTTGTACGAGAATAATGTAATTTATTTATTTATAAGCATCAATTTTGCGACGCCATTTGTCCATACATTTTTCTATGAAATGTCAAGTGAAGCTTTATATACAAGACGCAATCGCGAAAACAGTCAGTTCCCCCCAGTGTCCCAAGGTGACACCACGTCGCTTTTTATTGACACCGGAAATTACGTCATCCACATATCTGTATACATGCGCTCGTCAAAAAGAACATGATAAGTGCATTTTTATTTTTTACATTATTAGAGTTATTAAATTCCTTAGAAATAATTAAATATACATATTATATCATCATACGTATCAATTTCATGGTTTGTTGGTGTGCCTAAGATAATGTTTTCTACTAAGCATTTTTAAGAAAGTTTGGCTATAAGATAGGTAATAAGATAAGGGGTTCTCCCATTCAAAATTCGGAGCAGCCCGACCGGGAGTACCTCCACCTTACATACGATCGCAGTCAAATAACATTACTTTAATTTTGTGGTGTTACAGTGATGACTCAGGTCACCAAGCAAACAAGGTAAAAAAGCACACGGCCCTGCGGATGGTAAGCGGTTACCGTAGCCATATAGACGCTTACAACACTCGGGGCATCACTCACGCGTTCCCGATATTTCTCCTCTCCCCAACTAGCTCTGGCGACATCTATAAACGGATACTATCTCTGCCAGTACTATTAAAGAGATACGTGCAGAGATAGCACCCGCGAAGTGCAAGGACTACTGCAGAAAAGAAGGAAACATAATATAATTTTTATCTCAATATATATATAAATGAATCCCTATTCCCCTTGGACACGCCATAACTTGAGAAAGCCTTTACAGATTTTATCCATCTCTTCTTTTCAAGTTTTCTAATACTCTGGAAAAGGTTCTGACGGAAAAAAAATAAGAAAGTTGCGTAGAAAAACCGCGGGGTGCAACTAGTAATCAATAAATATTATATTTTATTTTCGCATTTGCTAGTAATATTTCATTGTACACACGGCTACAGATCAAGCTATACATTTCTAGTATCAGCTGACCCCCATTGTACGGAAATCCTATACAATGCTAGATCAGCTTATACTGGAAATATATAGCTTGATGTGTAGCCGTGTGTAAATAATCATGAATATTTTCTTCTCCTTCATTCTTTTATCATTGATAGATTTGCCTATTTGACATTGTTATGACAAAAATCAGCTGGCAGCCCAATTTGTTTTTCAGTTAATACTGTCATTTCCCACAATTTTCAGTCCTGTCTCTCTGTTTTATTGTTAGTAATTTTGCAGATATGGGAAAGAATAAAGGAAATTATTATAAAAAGATCCATCGAAAATTTCAATCTAATATAAAGAGGTTCGCTATACAATTAAATGATTCACTTGTATCTCGCATATTTACCCACAAACTAAACTCCCAAATATAAATGCGGTCTTTGAATGTAGAGTCTACAAAAATATTATACATAATTACACCCAGACTCAGAACATACAGGCATGTTCATGCACACAAATGTATGTCCTGTGCGGGAATCGAACACACAACCGGCGCAATAGGTGGAATCTTTACCAGAGTCTTAACCAACTGCGCCAACTGGCCCGGCCGAACAAAGAAAAAAAAAACAATTACGAAGAAATTTGACGCTGACATAATTGACATTGACATTCTATAATGAAATTTTCTTTCGATATATTTACATCACAATATTTTTGATATTTTTACCAATTAACTGACTTATTAGTCATTTGGATCGTTTGTTTAACATATACAAAATTAATTGGTTATATTGAAGTTGGTGCAATGGATGTCACACGCAATATTCCGATGATTCAAGAAGAAAGTACTGAAACTGTATTTTGTCCAACCTGCTCCAAATCCTTTAAAAGGAAAGGTCTACAACGTCACATACGTGCTGCTCACAGCGCCCACTGCTCGTCACAATCACTGTCACCTCCGTTACAGCAACCAATACAAGCATCTCCACTGGAAGAAGCCTATAGATCACCGTTCCTGGACTCAATGACACAGGTTCGAAGACCGGCACCTGACAAATACGCTGGAATAAAGTATGTACTCTCCGTGGCAAGCTCTCCGATCTTCCCTCCTCTAGTACCACTAGCAGGAGATTTAATCATATGCTTGCTGAAGAAATAGATTTGCGAACCAATTCCCAATATATGCATACATAATATATGCTGCTACAAAGAGACAAGAATACTAAACATGCTAAAGACATATGCCGTTTACTTGAACGCCGCCTAAAGTTATGGATAGATAAACACATATTAACATTTTGAAATCCTACTAACCAAGTCAATCAAATCAGACAACTCTCTTCATAATTTTCACAATTGAAACAAACACAATGACCAGATAGCACAAACGCTTACACGCCTAATCTTAAGAGGCAAAATACGCGACGCCGTAAACTGGCTGCTGACGAGAGACACTAGTATAATCCTTAATACCAACAATGTAATAGACCCTATCGGAAAAACTGTAAGCGATACCATGATAGATAAACACCCACCCTCTAAAACGCCCGATTCTGATTTATTTACCCTTCCAGACGAACTCTTGGAAATGCCGCTACTGCTAGAGATTGACATAACCAGCAAGTGGTGGAGGCCCAACCGGTATCACATCTAAAAACTTGAAGCAGTAGCTTTTAAGATTTTAAAATCTGCAGTGGTCTCAGTAGTGGTATTGAAGGTGCAATACATGCTATGAATGATCTCTACCAAAGTAAATGTCATTCTGGATCAAACTCGGGTATGCTTCTTGTTGACGCAAAAAATGCATTCAACGCCGTTAATAGACAACTAGCACTCTGGCAAGCGAAAATACAGTGGCCACACTGCGCTCGTTTCTTGTTTAATACATACAACGGTCATGTGGAACTTGTTATTTGTGATTCTGACATGAGACTCTACAGCAAAGAAGGCGTAACTCAGGGAGACCCATTAGCCAAGCTGCTCTATGCCCGTGTAACACTACTCATCATAAACAAAATGAAAGATGAACAAAGTACTATTCAATCTTGGTATGCAGACGATTCCTCAGCCCAAGGTGATTTCAAAAGCCTAACTTTTTTTTTTTTTTTTTTTTAATATATTTATTTTATAAAAGTTACAATAATACAATAAAAACAATAATTTATATCTGCCAAACTGCATAGCAGTTTGTCGGCAGTTAGTTCTCTCTCATGTTCTAAAATTTAAAGTAAGTATACTACATAATAGTATAAATACATAATATAACATGACATAACAATTAAAACAGTATCAGGGGCGAGTGGCAGGGGCGTGCAACTGTAGCCACCGTCCCAGCAACTGTGAGTCCCACCGCTCGACTAGCGTACGTATGATGCTGTTTGGGCTGCCACGCAGGCGCGCACCGTTTTCTTATGATTGCATAAAAGCAGTCGGTGCTTGCCTCTGCAAACATCCCTGATGCGCTGCAAAATCGTTGCAGCCCAAACAGTACCCTGAATGCATTATTATATTGCACACGCAGTGCGCCGTATGCGCTCCGCGTAAAATTGACCCACAGACTGCACGTGTAGAAGGTCTGACAGTAGGCTTTGAAAAGCGTAAATTTAGCTTGCTTACTACAACGTGCAAATCTGCGAGCCAACATATTGCAGCGAACACACATCGCCCTGCGCTCCCGCTCAATATCCACATTGTCTGACAAGTTATCGGTGACCCAGTGGCCCAGATACTTAACCTGATAGACTCTTTTTAAAGGGGTACCGAAAAGATCCACAGAGGGTACATTTTGATAGCATTTTGTACCAGCTTTAAAAACCATTAGCTCACTCTTAGCGACATTATATCTGAGCCCATGGGACACCGCATAGGTCTCACAGATGTGTAACAACCTTCGCAACGCACCAATCGAAGGGCTCAGCACAACCATATCGTCGGCGTAACTAATATTATTTATGCACACACCATCCACATGACATCCAACAACGCACCAATCGAAGGGCTCAGCACAACCATATCGTCGGCGTAACTAATATTATTTATGCACACACCATCCACATGACATCCAATAAACTGACTGCTGAGCTCACGGATCAGTCGGTTCATGTACAGGTTGAACAGTTTCAGCGAGCTCAAGCCCCCCTGTCGCACTCCACAACCAACCCATATACGTCCGAATGTACGCCTGCCCACCTCACACAATCCTTTTGGTTGTTGTACCAATACCCAAACATTGAGATTATCTCAGGCGGTAATGTAGTATCTTCCTTTAATTTTTGAAATATGTTATGTAATATGTTGTTTTATACACAATGTACTAAAATATTGCATCTCGCTGAGTTTGCTTTGCTTATAAATGTTATGAATTCTACTACTTAGTAAACCTGTTATGTAAGCTTTTGTTGTGCCTATTTAAATAAGATGAACACAAAAGGGAAAATAAATAAAAAATTAAATGTATATAATGTAATATTACTTAAATAATTTATTAGCATTTCATCGGATGGTACCACGTTATGCGGTACGCACCTAACTTGACGCAACGAGCTGATGCATGTGTGCGTGCCTGTAACACGACTGCAAAGTAACAAATGAATGCTGGTTTTGGCGCGCGATCTAGCTTACATCCGACCCTTAACGGATTTATTAGACAGATTCCTGAAGTCAAAACAACATTGTCTCGTAGATTGTAAGACATAATCATTGGTTAACGACATACGTGTATTATTAAAAAACTAAACTGAATATTTTAGCTTATAGCTACGTTTCCAATATTCATTACAGTAAACAATGTAATTAAGCCCGAATTAAACGAAATTAATGGAGTAAACAAACTAATTGAATTCAAATTTATACAGCACCGTCTTTATAGACTCCCGATTATTTCCATTTAAAGGATGTTTACGGGTTCTAAGAAAAATAATGAAAGGCAAACTTGCTCCAAATTACTTTAGGGATCTCTACGTAAATAAACTGACACGTATATTGGTACGTAAATTGTTAAATAAACAGAAGTGAAGATAAGCATGGATAATAAAGCATTATTGCAACGCTATATCGGTTGTTAAGTATAAATGTAGTAGGTAATATCAGTATAAGTTGTTTAGCATGATTAACCTAACATAGGTTTCGAAAATATGCCATATCGACATCTCCACCTGTAATATAATAAAACAAAAATAAATAAAATGTACAATAACACTACGATGCATCTGATGGAGTTAAACAATAATGTTTAAACAAGAAAAGAATATATAAGCAAATTAAATATAAAATAGGTTAGTAAAACACAACAAGTAAAATTAATCGCGGGGTGCGTTTAAACTCATTATTTAATATCCAGATAGGTAATTAGGTAATCAATTTGTCATAAGGACGGTGAATCTCGTGGCATTAAATCATACAACGAGCTGATGTTCAGTGGTCTAATCTTGAATGTCTATCATCAAACAATACTGGTGTTTCTATAAACTGCATACCATGAATATCACCAGTTCTTTTCTTGGCATTGTGTACTTGCACCCTTAGATCACAACACCTTTTACCACGGTTTTTTTTCATAGAACTAACTAGCCTGTGATGTGGATACACGACGGACACACTTTTTTTATGCAGAGAACGTCGATTACCGCGGGGACACGTCATGGCACAGAGGTAATGGTCCCTAAACGACTATCACTTATTTGCGATAGTCGTTAAACTAGTTAGAGGCCTCCTTCCTATAGGCGGCTTGAAAACTTCAATGTTCACCACAGAAAAATATTTTTTGAAGATTCTCAACTTAAGCACCGCATAAGCTATTTAGACCAGATTCTCACAGTGGTAGAAATGAGCACATAAAATCAAGAAGGGGAAATAAATAAAAAATAACAAAAATATACTGTAATCGAAAAATCTAAAGTAAATAAGTAGGAAATATTTAAAAACGATCGTTTTGATAAATAAATACCTACTCTTCTTTACTTTCATTTTTATTTGTGTTAACATTACCCAGGGATTTGAAATACCCTATTTTCATTTCTCGTCTCAAATAAGCACTTTCGAGTGGCCAAGACAAATCGTTCGACTTCTGACGTGACATCGCGAAAATCTCTTATCGAAAAAGATTACTTGAGACCATCTATACCTTTTTGTATATGGTTTTGAGACCCCGTTAAGTGCACGATTTATCACAATATGTAAAGGGCAAATACAAAATGACAATTCTGTAACTTTTTATTCTTTCAGCTGGAGTCTAAAAAAGAAATTCAAACATTAAACATATTGTAGAATGGATTTCATTTTTCTAATTCTATTTGAGAGTTACAAAGATAATTATATCACCCATTTCATTTAGTAAAAATTTTTTTACCTTTGGTTCTTTTGTGATTTCACAGTGTGTATTTGCGACGGGCCAGTTGGCGCAGTTGGTTAAGACGTGGAGTGAGACGTGTCTTAACCTATAGCGCCGCAGGTCGTGGGTTCGATTCCCACACAAGACATGCATTTATGTGCATGAACATGTCTGTATGTCCTGAGTCTGGGTGTAATTATGTATATTAAGTATGTATTTACAAACAAAAAGTAGTATATGTATTATATCAGTTATCTGGTTTCCATAGTACAAGCTCTGCTTAGTTTGGGATCAAATGACCGTGTGTGAGGAATGTCCCAGGATATTTATTTATTATTTATTATATTTTATTATATTGTATTGCTTCGTTATGAACGTTCTACCACCATGGGTTTTACGTGCTCCATAAGTGCCGTCTTTTCTATGTCACACAGTTCTTAATTATATTTTCCACAGGATACCATTATATTTCAAGAGAGATATATTATACGATGTACGCACGGATACGAGCGATATAGAGCGGATACGAATATAAGCTGACCTCTCATTGTACGGAAATCCTATACAATGCAAGCTCAGCTTATACTGGGAATTTATAGCTCTATATGTGTTTATATAGATATGTACTCAGTCTTTCAGAAACAGGCACAGTAAGCAAGGATTATTTCATGTTTTATCAAGACTAAGACTGTATACTAGCCTCTCGAATATCTTTATGTACTCCATTGCCTTGCTAGTAGATGAGTTTTACTGTCTCTCGCCAGCACTGCGAGAAACCTCCTTTCCTTCGCAGGTACGATCGAATGAACTTGTGAAAGAAATAGCATTGTACAGTTCATATAGCGTTATTGTTTGTGTATAAAAATTCTTACGAATCGTTTGTATTTTCTCAGAACTAACCGGGAATAAAACATTAGTGAACGGTACGGTACGGTTAAGTTCATGGTACGAATAAAAAAAGTATTATATATATTAAATAAAAAGTTATCTGAGTATATTTTCAAGTTTACCACAATCTCACCACAGTTATGATGATGTGACTTAACGTGGTAGTATCATGGTGGTTAAGTGTTACTTTTGGAGCCCTAATTGTCAGAGAAGGGTGATAAATTATTATTTTACTAGAAGGAGGACACTGGGTCGTCTTTATTACTCATTTACATTTAATTTTTATGTGACTACGTGACTCTTTTCGTAGGGTTGACACGTTTAACGGATTTATATTGTGAGCTAATTAAAATGAAAATTAATTTCCCTAGTTAGCATTTAAAACTGGTTTTACTTTGTTGACTGTTGCTTTTTCTGAATAAAATAATACGTATAATAATTTTATTTGGTCGTGAATCGAGATCTGTGAAACATTTACCAGTGTACATGTGTATTAGCTGCATTTGAGAGCCAGTTTATTGGCTTAGTGAGTACATATACTGCCATAAGAAACATCTTTGCGTACCGGTGATATATAGTAATCAAACAATAGTTTATCCAAAGTTAACATTTAACTGAGGGTTTACACAAACAGCTGACATATAAGTGATTATAGAGGTCCCAGTAAATAAAAAAAATATTACATTATAATTTTTAAACGAAAACACTTAACAAATTAAACTATTTTGGGTTTTTTTCATTTTGAGGATCCCTAACACATCTTACGTTACTACTTCAAACCTTTATGAGACCTATAAAATAGAGTAGGTACAACTACCGAGGGAGCTACGTAAGTTGTTCTTTACCCATTTGGATTTTTGATAGCTGGTGCTGCCCAAACCATCTAACATTACATAAGTGTATATAGTCTAAGATCCGAGTTAGCATCGACGTTCACCCATCTGTTTAATGGATGAAAAGTATTTTATATGAAAAGTATTTTTTAAAACATATAGCGAGTGGGTTGGCTAAAAAAAAAAGGCACAATTTATACCAATCAAAAGTATGAAGCCATGTACAAATGTTGGGTTGTCTATTTTTCCTGGCGTGACTATTGGGTTGGCAGGTATAAATAGGTATGTCTATACTAGTAATTTACACCCTAAACAGATGGATGTAAATTCTTAGTGTCGGCGTATAGTAAAGCCGTGACGCCCGATACTTTCGATTGGTATAAAATTAGTTCGGTGAACTAATGAGTGCAATGTCGAAAAAATACATGTAAGTTTTTTTTATAGATTAAGGCGTAGTCCTAATTGGCGACGATCGTACGATCAAACGATGCGATTTCGTCGCATGACAAGATTAAATACACAAACGCTTTAGAGTGTCCTAATTGAAGCTCGCAAGTCATCGCGCGAGCACAGGAACATCAGCGCGATCGTGCGATTTCGTGCCAATCAACTCGCGATATATTTTTATACATACAAGATATAAAATAATTTTCATCCATTAAACAGATGCGTGAACCTTCACGCAGCTGGATGTTAATTCGGATCCTCTAATATTTGTATGTTTATATTAAAACATATTATGTTGTAACAAACGATAATTTGGTTAAAACTATTCAAAGTCAGTCTCCAAATACACAAGCAATTTCAACACCCTTATAATCCATTTACGAGTAGACATAGTAATGGTAAAGTAACATGCACAATAACTTGCAAGATTTATTCAACACATACTCATACTCATCAATCAATGTCAACATTTTCAAAGTAGGAGACATATGAGTGACATAGAGTGTATTCTGAAACGTTAGAGCCTCAAGCCTTAAAACAATCTTGTGTTAATCTTGAATTAACATTTTCACTTTGCAGGTTACAAATTGTACAGACAACAGTAATTATTGCAGCAAGTATTCTCTTTTTTTTATACGACTAAGGTGGGAAACGAGCATACGGCCCGCCTGATGGTAAGCAGTTACCGTAGCCTATGGACCCTAGCAATACCAGGGGTATCACTCGCGCGTTGCCGACCCTGAAGATATCTCTTCAGACCCTTTTTGAAGAACCCCATGCTGTACTCAATTGGGAAAACCACGACGGGGAGCTCATTTCACAGTCAGAACGTCCCTATACTAATCTTCGTCGTCGTCTCTATATTAATGTTGATAAATAACTCGTATCGTATCTCTTATTTAATCTTCTTTTAAAGTTTTTTGCTTCAAATGTCTCTCTTTTACTTATTATCTATTATAAGGACGGCCAACAAAAATAATGAGGAAAACAATACAATGGTCACAAAATATACTTAAAGCTAAGTGCTGTAATGCTGCTGCCTATATTATAGGCAAAATATGTAATGATAACATGAAGCCATTTCATTTATATTATTATTTAGATATATGTAAAATGTAGGATAAAACATGGAATCCACATTATGGAGACAGCTGGAACAGAACCATTTATCTTCGTTCTTATATTATATGGCCCCATTTTTCAAGCCTCGGATAAGCTAACCCTTTGATAAGTTTTTACAAAAACTATTTTAATTTTAAATTAACTGCTTAATTGACTTTTGAAAAATCAGCCCGTAATAGTTTTTTTTTTTATACACATACCGCATAGTAGCTAGGTTTCCATAGTACAAGCTCTGCTTAGTTTGGGATCATATGACCGTGTGTGAGGAATGTCCCAGGATATTTATTTATTTAATTTATATGTTTCTACTAAACTTACACCGAAATCAGTTTTTATTATTTTTTTATGATTGATATAGTATGTGCATGTCGTCAAGATCTATCACTATTTCAAGTTTCTACGTTACTTAGTCCTCCAGTAACAAGACCGTCCTTTGTGACAAACGGACGGACGGACAACACAATGATCTTAGAAGGGTTCCGGCCCAGAGCCTTAAAAAACGTTTGTTTGTTTCGTAGCTTATCTGTTTGTGTAACTCATCAAATTGCGATGTTGTGAGTTGCCTACAAAAAACAAACAAATAAAAAACCTCGCAGGTTTCAGATATGGAAAAATAGAGACGCGGTGAAGCAAGCAGGGCATTTGCTGGCACTTAAAAATATATTTTATGTGTACATAATTTAATCAATCAATCACTATAACTAGAACCCGATGCGTCTATAAATAAAATTTGTATTGTGTGTACTAAGCAAAAAGCTTAAATTAGATCTGAATTCCCTGGGATGTGACTTGGATTAGGTCCATCGCTCTATAATTTAATTTATCCAAGTCTCGTCAAGGGATCTCCAAGGAATTTTGGTTGACTTGTTATCATGCCTCGTCCTTATTAAACAGATAGTGTCAATATTTCATACCAAAACATTTGATTAAAAATAATGCAATCAATACAATAACAATACAATAAAATAGGTATACAACGTGTAACAGAAAGAGTATATCCATGAAAGTAGGTACACGAATTCTTTGGTACACACGGCTACAGATCAAGCTATACATTTCTAGTATAAGCTGACCTCCCATTGTACGGAAATCGTATACAATGCGAGTTCAGCTTATACTGGAAATGTATAGCTTGATCGGTAGCCGTGTGTACTAGGCACACAGATTACTAAACAGAAGAACTCATGGCAGCTTTTTTTTGTATGTTAAACTAAGAAGAATCACTGACCAATATGTACTTCGTATAATTTACAACTTGTTTTAAGAAAAAAAAAGCGGCCAAGTGCGAGTCGGACTCGCCCATGAAGGGTTCCGTAGCAGCAAGTAACATAATATAGAAGTTCTTGTAGTTCGTTGTAACTTTGATCGATGTTTTAATAACAGTGTATTTTTTTTTAATAAAAACTAGATCTCGTTCAAACCAATTTTCAGTGAAAGTTTGCATGGTAATGTACATCATATATTTTTTTTAGTTTTATCATTCCATTATTTTAGAAGTTACAAGGGGGGGGGGGGGACACACATTTTACCACTTTGGAAGTGTCTCTCGCGCAAACTATTCAGTTTAGAAAAAAATTATATTAGAAACCTCAATATCATTTTTTAAGACCCATCCATAGATATCCCACACGTATGGGATTGAAGAAAAAAAGATTTTGAGTGTCAGTTCTAAGTACGGGGAACCCCCAAAATTTATGTTTTTTTCCTATTTTTGTGTGAAAATCTTAATGCGTGTCACAGAATACATGTACTTACCAAGTTTCAACAGTATAGTTCTTATAGTTTCGGAAAAAAGTGGCTGTGACATAAGGGTTCCGTCTTATGCCATTTGGCTACGGAGCCCTAAAAACAAGTTGTAGATGGTACAAAACCTTGTCAATATACGCTCTTGTGCTATAAGTTCTACGAAATTACGTAGAGTTTCGTAGCAAGATTTTATTGTAGTTAGTATAATAGTTTCAGTTTAGGTATACTATGGGAAAATATTGTTTTGTTTTGTTTTATTTTTAACTAGACGCTAGTGTGAATTGAAAACAATTTGCAATAAAAAAATTAAATATATACCAAATTGAAAATTTAAATAAACTCCTTCAGCAATATCATGACTAACCAGAGAGACTGTGTACACATGTACCACAATAATAAAAATCTAATAGTAATTTTTATATTGTCTTTTACGAATTAAATTCACCTTATAGAACAACTAAAACTAACCTGCTCCAAATATCTACTGAGGAGCATTAATATAATGACCACATATTATGTTTATAGTACAATATTTTATTCGGTATATATATTAATCAGGGACAGAATCGAGTAAATCTACTTTCGGTACACGCAGTCCTAATGACCTAAGGGGGAAAATAGCGCGTTATTTTATTCATGGCAGACATTATTTTATAGTAATTTGTACTATGTGTCCGCCTAAATAGGGTATTAGGGTCATCCGTGAAGGTCGAAAAATGGTCGAAAAAAATGTATACACAAGTTTTTTATTCGACGAAATCTAACTGTGTGTCATAGGAAAATCATTTTAACCGTAGGTATTAATATTTTTACTTTTCATGACCTATTCACCTATTTATGGTTTTAGACTACTTTAAAGGGGGATAATGTAACTTTTTATTTGATTTGTTTTCAGATACCATGAGTTCCGTGACATATGTGATTTCAAAGTTCTAGAGGTAATAACAATTTTTTTTATGACCTTTACCGAGTTTCTTTTCGATTATTAAACGATTATCGGCAACGTCTCTACAAAATGTAGACATAGAACTTAAATGTTGTTCGAGTTAAAAAGTAATAATATTTTGACTTCATTTTGTGTTATACAAAAGTTATACAAAAACGTTCTCAAACTTATATTTCTGTTTTTAAGCTTATTCAAGCTAAATTAGCCTTTTTTTGTACCGGGAGTGCGACATTGTTACGACACCGCGACGTTCTATCGATATGTCACCCAACTCATGCTATCAGAAACCAACATAGGTTAAAGAATTTTTATAATCCAGAGATTAGCGCAGTTACACAAAGAAAAAAAACTATGAAACATTAAATTCTTCACGTTTATTAGATATAGGATTGTATAGCATTCATTCACTTGTATCGGGCCACCAGTTATGTAGTACGAGTAGTATTCATTAAAAATCTTTAAAATAAAACTTACCAGAAAAATCATTCACAATTTTTACTATTAATAAGAAGATTTAATAAAATATCCTTATGAAAACCTTACATAAACGTGAAAAACGTAAAAAAAAATAGAGAGACGGGAAGGGATAGGAACATCTGTGTAGTGCGAACACATGTTGTTTCGTACGTGACTCTCCAAGGGATCGACTTTATATCAATACATTATCTTATTACTCTCCATCGATCATAAATAATAAAGTTACTTACATATAAATAAACTATAAACTATGTTTTTTTAAGATGTGGGTTTATATTTGGGTACTAGGTAATTGGGTATTTTGTTTGTAACACATTTGGAAAAAAATGCCAATATAGTCAGATTGTCCAACAAGTATTTAAAACATGTAACCTTGCTGAGTTTCTTGCCGGTTATTCTCTGTTGAAGGCCGACTTACGAACTAGTGTTCTAGTGAACTAGTTATCCTAGGACATTCCTCATACATGGTCATCTGATGCTGAACTAAGGATATTTTTTATTTATATCATAAATGGATTATTTCAATGTATATATTGCCGTTATAATTTTTATGTAGTTTTAGTTTAGTTTATATTGTAATTTGTACATATATATTTGTTGTAAATAAAATAAAGTTTTTCATAAATGGATATGGATGATATTTGTGCACTAACTCGATTACGCTTCAACTGCTAAACGGATTTGGATGCAAGATATGATATGTTGTGGATCAACACATGAGACACTTTGTATCGATTCCCGAAAAAAGAATAAATTAAATAATTATTCTCCAAAGAGGCTTTCAGGCACTTATAAATTGAGAAACCAACGCATGGATTCGAACGTTGCTTTGCTGAGATTAGCTTACAATCGTTTGAGTAAACTTTTTATAAGATGTGTCCTGTGGAAGCGCTCGTGGTGTAGAAAGATTAGCCCTTATTAATAAATCGGCAAAGTTAAGCTACCTCCATCGCGATCCGTACTTCAAATCGAGCGTTTCCGTGCTTCGGAAGGCACGTAAAGCCGTTGGTCCCGGTTATCACTTAATTGTGATAATCGATAAGCTAGTTGGAGGCCTTCTAGGTGGTTTGAAAACTCCAACAGTAGGTTGACCACTAGCCTGCCTCCACCAATCTGAAGTGGGCACGCCTGGTGGAGTATTGCGCAGTCACTTTCACCCTTTATTTGTGTAAGGAGGCCTGTGCTCAGCAGCTAATCATGATGATGCAGATGTGTCCTACAAGTGCGTCGATCAATTCGCCCAAGCATTGTAATAATAAACCTTATGTATTACGTAAAACGGTAGGTAATGGTATACAATAAAGTTAAACCCGTACATTATCTTAAATGAGAAGCGTGGCTGTCTGTTCTCATACGATATGAACCCAAATGGTTTAAAGACGCACGGCCAAGTTGTGGAATGCTCTCCCGGACAACGTGTTTCCAGACACTTATAACATGGGTTTATTCAAGGCCAGAGTGAACAGGCATCTTATGGGTACGCGCGGTCCACCCTAGACTACATCTTCGCTTACCATCAGGCGGGATTGCGGTCAAGCGCAAACCTATATAATATAATAATAATAAAAAAAGATAATTTAACCCTGGAAATGCGCGTAATTCCGCGGGATACAAATTGTTTTGTATTATAATTATTAATGTGCACAACCGTGGCAGCAAAGTTTTAGCTACTTGTTGGCAAGTAACAAGTATGAAGTTATATCTCGGAATTTCAAGCTATTAAATTTAATATTTGTTAATCTGAAATAATTTTAGTGAAAGTTTTGAACGAATAAGTTATGAACCAGTTTGTTATACAACAGCCCCGCGTTTTCACCCGAGACCCCTTATTTTACCTATTTTAGGGTAACATTTTGACAAAAAGACTGCAGGTCTACTACTACTGTAGTTTGTATAAACTCTACTTATAAGGTAGGGTTTATAGCTAAATATATATTAGCCGTTCTTAATCGATCGGCAAAGTTAAGCTACGTCTGTCGTGGTCGGCACCTGGATGGGTGACCGCCTCTTCTCTCATTTCAAAACGAGCGTTCCCGTGCTTCGGAAGGCACGTAAAGTCGTTGGTCCCGGTTATCACTTAATTGTGATAGTCGTTAAGCTAGTTGGATGCCTCCTAGGCGGCTTGAAAAATTCCAACAGTAGGTTGACCACTAGCCTACCTCCACCAATCCGCAGTGGGCACGCGTGGTGGAGTATCGCCCAGTCCCTTTCACCCTCATTTGTGATAGGAGGCCTGTGCTCAGCAGTGGGACATTATAGGCCGATGATGGTGATGATGATGATTCTATTACCGAAGGTAGAAAATTATAGGCAATTTTGTTCAGTACAAAATCTTTATTAAAAAACAAATTATTGGCTGCTGTACAATAGCTTCACGAACAATCTCTAATTCTGATAAAATTATATAAAAACACCTCTATAGTAGTGCCTTCGCCAAAATAAGAGAAAATTTTACGAAAATTATATTAATACCTACTGCCATTTCAACTTTTTAACACAAACTTTTTGTTGATGCTAATTTGCTCAAAAGTTTGGCTTTTACATCGTCTTTATACTTTTAAAAGCGTTTGTCTGTCTGTTGAAATAACGAATATAATTTTAAAGCCCATCACAGACATATATATTATAGCTGCGTGTGCGGTCACTCAAAGATTAGTATTGAAAATATATCGTAATATGCCTTGCTATGATTTATATTAATATATATTATAGCTACGTCGGCGTGATGGATGCATTTTAAAATATAGCATAGCTTCAAAATGTAATAGATATTCTATAAGAATAATTTAAATGGTTCTGCCTTCCGCTTCACAAATTTTCGGCTTCCCTTTGTTATAAGGTGACACTCCGTCTTGATTTTTTATATGGCTATGCTTAAAATATGGATAAGAGATTGCAGTCCATCTTTATTTCTATACCCCGTTCGTATATAAGACCCACACTATGATATTCGTTCGTAATACGTTCTAACAATTAAATTTATTTCCAGCGTCAGTTGCCAGGATAACCAAGTTCCTTGGCAGTACTGGCACACCAGTGGTGACGACAGGCGGCTTCTCTTTCGACTTTGTCAAGCCGAAGCAGACTTGCGCAGACGAGTTCTACATGCTCGTGCGAACTGGCCCACTTGGATTCGAAGACTTGGCCTATTTCATCATTGATTTGATGAGACAGTGAGTAAAAAGTTTTCTATTTTGTTATAGTATATCTTATGCATCGCTATGAAGGTATATAATCGGTGAGACACCTCGAGGCGCTATCTCCATCCTAATATAGGGTTTGGACTGGTAATTAGTAAACGACACTTAGTCACATGATAAAAAACAACTTTCCCAAAAAAAAAAAAAAAAAATTTACTTAGGGTCGTGTCCTTAAAATAACAGCTCATAGCGCGTGCGTGGTCCGTACGGGGTGGTTAAATAATTAAAAAAGATTTATAATTGGTAATGCTATCTTTTTGTTTGTAAATAGGGATAAGTAACTAAATTAAATCAAAGCTGATGGTGTATTCTTATTCTTGTTAGTTACTAAACATGTGCTAAGTAAGTAAAAAAAAAATCGTTTTGGGAAAGTTGTTTGTCATAATGAGTACAATCATGTGCCTAAGTGTCGTTTACAAATTACCAGTCACCCTATATTTTAGTATCTAAAAGTACAGGATATCTATGTTTGGTCCCTGCCTGTCTCGGTGTAATGTAATGCAGATAAAATGCGTTTTGTATTGGTGCACCTTCACAACGTAAGTACATAATATAACTAGTTTATTACCTTTACGTAATGAAGAAAGTGTTGTAAGTCCCAAGACTTTACCAGCAATTCATACGAATGTAAGTAGCATAAAATTCAATGCAATGTGTTACAGAAAGGTGAAACAATGAATATAGATATCGTGCTGGGAACCAACTACAAACGATCATTTCCTTTTGGGGTATTATCATCAAATGTATAAAATTGAATGTGTAATCTACATTTTAAACAACCCTTACGATTATTGTGGGTGGGACGCATTATAATGGCCTTTGCACATTGATGCTATGCGAAACTGTTCTGTTTCCGGCTCTTATTCCTTGGCCGTGAAATATAAATAAATAAATGAATACGTAAGCTCTTAAATTTATTGTTTCGCTGTTCTGTTCTGTTGTAGGTATATTACTGCGGCTTTTATTGCACCGGTGCGGTGGTTAATATTACTTAATTGGTTGTTGGTATTATTAAATTGGTGGTCGTGTTGAAATTTTAAACCTATGCATTACAAATTTCTTATATTTTTTTTAATACAGTATCTATATTAAAATTACATAATATCGATGGAATTATTAGAAATATGTGTTAAAAAATATGTGCGCACAGATTATTATCAAATAATTTATGATATTGATAATAATCTGTGCGCGAATAGACCAGATACATTAATATAACAATGAATTTAGTTTGCGAAAGCTTAAAAAGTAATAAAAATATGTTAATAAGGAATATAAGGAATATATTTTTTTTTCTTGAAAACTCAATATTATTGTTTGAATATTCAAATTCAAAAAATTCAAAATCATTTATTCAAATAGACCTTCGCAGGCACTTATGAAAAGTCTGACTCTAATACTCTAATACCGGTTCGGAAGGTATTTCACATGGTTCGGTATTTTACATGGATAATAGATTAAAAGCTAAAACAAAACTTCCTTTATTTAGGCTGACAATGGTGATCGTAATTAATAGATTTTACTATATTTTATCATAGTGCACCCCTAAATGATATAAGAAACATCCATTCGAACAAATTCGCGATTCCATGAAATACTGTTTTGGTAGGACCTTGATTGAAGTAGGCATGGAAAATATTGCTACTTTAAAGGAATTCTCATTTGATGATATTATTATTTTTTATAGCATGATTTCACTAGCGATATATGATTTGCAATGATTTGTAACCTACGTCATCGATGCTGATCGACGGCATTTTTCATTGTAAAACAAAATCATGTGCGAGTATCGCACGCAAGTGTCAAATTATCACTGATGCAAATTATATATACTTTCGTAGCAAAAAAATATTTTTCTATCCTGCTACATAACATGCTAAAGAAGTTAACACTTTATGTCACTTGATTTAAGGTTTATTTTTGAATACTCTTAAAAGCTAATCAATGATAAAGTTTTTTTTTTTTAATTTGTTCATGACCATGGATACAAAGTCCTTCAGTCGCATACATTTTATTTATATTCTTAAATATTCTTTATAACATGTAACAGGCCATGTCATGGACGGTAGCAGATGTGACATATGAAAAAAGAATCATATTATTTATCACCTGCTACTTGTGATTTATGCCATGCCTAGATTGAAGTTTAGGCAGTATACGAATAATTTTACACACGTGGGTACAGTTTACTCAACTAATATGGCTTACCGATGTACCTGCACATAACACACATTTTCAAAGCGCGGGAAATGCATGGTGCGGCGGGGCGTGACTTGCGAGTGAGATAGAACTAACAGCTGCAGTGTGTTATGAACCTTATAGTAGTGATCTAAGGTTGATTGTAAGTTTTAAGCATTCTTTCGTTAATCTCCGGGCCAAAGAATTTAAAACGTCCAGAAGGATAGTCGCCTCTATGGCAACATGAAATAAACAAGCCAGAATTGACAGTATTTGACAGCCGTGCGCAGTACGAACTGAGAGCGATTTGCTCAGGGAGCCCCTCAAGCGGAGTGAAATTAAATGTCATGCTTTAGTAAGGCGGATTATCCATCTGGGTAGAGGCACGATGCCCTATGAAAATCTTTGCTCCGGGCCATACTTTCTTTTCTGTGCGAACGAAGATTCACGACGCGCCTTATCAGTTGGGTACTACTGTTCTTCTACTCTGTATATAACAATAGGTACCTAAATTCGTATCTCTGGAATAAAATAAATAAATAAATATCCTGGGACATTCCTCACACACGGTCATCTGATCCCAAACTAAGCAGAGCTTGTACTATGGAAACCAGATAGCTGATATAATACATATACATACTTTTTGTTTGTAAATACATACTTAATATACATAATTACACCCAGACTCAGGACATACAGACATGTTCATGCACACAAATGCATGTCCTGTGTGGGAATCGAACCCACGACCTGCGACGCGTAAGGTGAACCTTAACCAACTGCGCCAACTGGCCCGTCAAATACCCCAACAGTATTACTAACTCAGTAGGTAAACAATAACAAAGTCAAAGTAAAAGTCATTCAGTCAGTTTAGATCCTACGAGACTTATGAAGGTAAGTAAAAGCTTATTTTTATACTTCCCCAGTCTAGCTGCACTATGAGGGAATAATGGCTACTACGTCAGTACTATTATCTTTTCTCTGAAGCTAGCTTACACTGTTACTGAAGTTACCACCACTTCGGAGTACTTCGGACATCAGGCCTTGAAGACTGGCCGTTTTAAATGATTAACTATGGTTTGGCTAGGAATTCCAATTTCAAATTTATTTTATTTTAAAACATTGCATTCTATTTTCGACTTCTTTAATTTGATTAGTGTTTTGTTTACATCACATTTGCATCTTATTGGTCTGCAATTTCATAGGTATCTAACTTATATACTGATTATAAAAAGAAAAGGGGGCTAATATCTTTCCCTTTAAATAATATCTACCTCAGAATTCAGTCTAATCAAGAAATCATCACTTGAGAATTTTCCTTATGAAAACACAAAGTAATAAGAGGCTATAGGTATATGCATAGAAATAAATATACCTAGAAAGAACGTCGCCATACTCGTGTAGTATAATAGCCATACTACACGAATATATAAAATAGGCCAACTTTTATAGGCTGCTGCGCGTAACAACTACGTTTTACGCTCCCTCTGCGTAATTCTGCTTGTCATAGTGACGTTCATAATGATAGCAGTTGTTGAAATATTCCCATTAAAATCGGGAGTTTAAATATTTAAATATTAAACATTATTTAGCATATTTATTTATTTTTATTTGATTTAGCCTCTAACAGTTAGGGCCTATTTTTATCGACGCGTGCACAGCTTCAACACTCAATCTGGATGTATCCTTAATCAAAGGGTATATGTAATAGTTACCGTAATCTGTGCCTCTACCATGAGTTATCTACACTAACGTAATCTACACACGCTAGCGACTACGGTGAATATTTTGTATGACCAGCACCGCCTCTAGTGGATACTTTTGGAAGCATTTCATACAAACAGTTTCACCGTAGTCGCTAGCGACTGTAGAGTAAGTTAGTGTAGAAAACTCATGGTAGAGATACTGTGCCGTAATCCCATTCCCTTGAGATAAAGCCTCGGGTGAACTCGAAACGTAAACCTAAGCCTCACTGTTGTAGCAGACTTGCTCGAGCTCTTGTACCTACAATATTAATGAGACCGCCTTCAAAGAGACTGCGTATTATGATATAATCAGCTCAATTAACTTAGCGATTGTTAATGAAGCTACTGAATTGCTGCAAATTGGCATTCAGTGCGGCAATCTTGCCACAATGGGGCAGCGTTCCGTGTATTTTTTATATAAAGGTATTTTTAATTTTAATCATATTTTTCTGTACTAACTTTTGACAAATCCACGCAAGTTTAAGTCTTTGCAGATTGCAAATATTGTAAAGTATAGCTCGCTGTGTGCACTATAGTGCACTCGTCTAGTGGGGTCGTCACTTAAGGGGGCCCTTCATGGCAAACGCAACTTCAACGCAAGCATAGCCTAAAAGCTTGTACTTTCATCCAACGTAATGTTTCACTTCGAAAAAAGAGAGACACCATCAGAGCCGTTGTTTATCAGTCGGTAAATTCCGCTGATCACTCGCGGCCGCTTTGCTAGGTCGTCATTCATGATTTCGCATATCATAAAACTTGTTCCAGGAGTATACTTCTTGTGAAAAAATCTTACAAGTTTGTGAAAAAAAAGTTAGTTATTTAGAATCTCCGATACATTTGCAAGCCTGGTATTTAAATGTTTTCATTACTTTTTTCAATTTATAGGTACATTAGATATGGCTAAAGTTCAGGTAAAATTTGTGCAAAAACGCTGTTTTTCGGAAGCTTTTACTGAATTTGTTTCACACTTTTTTATTTTTTTCCTAGATACACGGCTAGATATAGTGCACATGATACCAATTTGTTTAAAACATCTAACGAAAATTTTTTAACAACGCCATCATCAGTACAGAGCTTTTGTATGAAAAGTATGGCGGATTGACTGCTCTTAATATAATAATTAATACTTGGTTGAGATCAAAAGTATAATAATTCTAAGTTCACAAATACTATGCAAAAGCTTGTATGTATGTTGTTTCTTCATCATGCCGAGGCGAAATGGAAATAAAAAAGTGTTTTGTATATGGAAAAACCTATTTATGTAGATAACAGAATTTTCCATGAATAGGTACTGTTTAAAGTAAATACTGTATTAATATACATAATAAACATTTAGACCATTATATTATGTAAGTAAAACAACGTTACTTGAGTATGAGTAGCCGTAACTAAACAAACAACAAATAGACAACTTTTATCCATAGATAAACCATCTTGTAAAATACTTTGTAATTCGTTTCTAATCATCATCATCATCAGCCTATAATGTCTCACAAATGAGAGTGAAAGGGAATGGGCAGATACTCCACCACGCGTGCACACTGCGCATTGGTGGGGGCAGGCTAGTGGTCAACCTACTGTTGGAATTTTTCAAGCCGCCTAGAAGGCATCCAACTGGCTTAACGACTATCACAATTCAGTGATAACCGGGACCAACGGCTTTCCGTGCCTTCCAAAGCACGGAAACGCTCGATTTGAAATACCACTAGGCGGTCACCCATTCAGGTACCGATCACGACAAAGGTAGCTTAACTTTGCCGATCGATTAAGAACGGCTAATCATGCTACACCACGAGCGCTTCTCGTTCGTCGTTTCTAATAAATAATAATAATTTCATCATAAACAAAGCTGTCTCGAAAGCTCGCATCAAAAAGTATCACATCAAAGGCAACATGGCATGTCTATGAATGTGTGCTTAAATTCCATATGATTTTCAAACAGGTATTCAATATTCTTGAAGATACTCTGTAGGAGTATGTCATCTATGTAAAATATGTGCTTGATTTTACGTATGCAACCACTGGGCAATTTAGAGTCGGAAATCAAACATAAGGGAGGAGAAAAATGCTTATAGTAAAGCAACGTGATTAAAAACATTAAAAGCATGAGCGGTACTTTGCATTAGAAGGTAATTGTCGGAAATATGTATTTTCTAAAGACTGTAGCTACAGAATATAAAATATATAACAGCTTTTGTAAACTCTTCGCTATTTAAACAGAAGCCCGACATAATAGATGATAAATTGAATAATTAATCAAGCTTTACAAAGTAAATGTCACAATGTTGTCTTGTAATTAACACAATACTTACAAATATAATGTTGGTACCTATCGTAAAACAACTGATTAAAAGAGTCTTTTAAATGGACGGAGGTTTTCTACATGAAACTAGGTACGTAGTTTCATATTGAAAACCGTCCGTTTTGGTTTAATTATTAGATCGCTTCCCAGGAATTTTAGTTAGATGGAATTTTATGCAGATTATTCAGATTTACCGAGATGTTGTAAACAATTTCTCAAAATCAAGTTAGGCTATTCTGACAATTTTATAAAAACCTTTCATTGTTTTTAAACGTTATACATAATAATATAGTTTCAAAAAACGAGCCTTCGAAAAATGAGACAAAATGGCGGCTTCAAAATTGTCAGAATAGCCTAACTTGATTTTCAATCGAATAAAGTACGAGTTCGAACTTTATTTCGAACGAGTGATGAATTCGAGTGGTTGAGAATTGGCTCCCTGGTGTGTGTCAATCAGTGCTCACCACTCGTGCCCCTTACTATACGAGCAGTACAGAAGAAAGAAAGATAAGAAAAAACTACTAACTAGTTTTCACCTCACGGTTCACCCGCGTTCCCGGGGATCTAATATTTTTCCGAGATAAAAGTGTCTTAAATTTAATAGGAACAGCACATACATTATAATAACGCACGATTCAAGATAGGACATTCATATTGTTTTTGAGCCACTTTGAAATCTTTCCCATATTTAAACGAATATTCCATTTGAATAGAAACATACACACACAAAATGATACGACGTTCTATATTAAAATTGCCGCCTGGTTTTCTTTTTTTTTTTCTTCTTTTTCTGTCTTATTTTGCAGTAAGTATACCATTTGAAAACATTGCTGTAATATTACCGTATCTTTATTTTCTATTGCAGTGTGCGTGGTATAGTGCATACTAAAAAATAATAAACTTTGCTTGTTTTTTTTTATCTCATCTACAAAATATTTGCGAGCTCTCGTTTTTAATTTCCAAGCAAGTAACTCTGTAACTCTGCTTCAGATAATTTTGAAGTTTCCCTTAGCTTTTACTTGTGTATCTTTATTTGTGGTGAAGATGGGAAGTATTTTATTTACTCCGCCTTTAATACATGCACTTTGAACATAAGTTTCTTTTTTCACATTTTCCTAAAGCCCTACGTGGTTCATAATGCTATTGGTGTACTTAAAACAACACATTGTGTTCCAAAGTAGGTACGTAAGGTTGTAAAGCATTTATTACATTAGTTGTATTATACCTCAATTTATTTGAACATAAAATTAATTTATACAAACATTTGTAAATGGCATAGGATCCTAAGAGTAAATAAAAAAAAACCTACTATCCTCCTTGTTTATATTATAAACGCAAAAATGTGTATGTGTGTGTATTCGTTTCCACTCAGCTCCATAACGACGGAGTGGGGAACGATAAGGGAGATAGAGTATATTATAAAGTGGGTGTAACCTGTAATAGCGTATAGGGTACTTTTATTCCGTATATACATAAGATTTCTCAGGAACGTGTCTGAAACATATTCCCCTTATTAATAAATAAGGTGTAAGGCAAGTACATACATAGGTTTTAAATATATCCGTCACTTTCTAATGTCATATAAATAAAGGGCTGGGACTGGTTACAAGACACCCAGGTATTAGACTTACACCTTATTTATTAATAAGGGGGTATGAGCGGAAGCTCGTATTATTAAAAATAGTCAGTTATAAGAAATTGATGGTGGTAATGTATTTTTTTAGCTCCTTTTAACTTCTTTTAATATTAGATAATCTTTCAAATACTTATGTGCTAATATTTAAATATTGGGACCGGAGATAACACATCTTTGCCATAAGGATGACTCCCTAAAACGAGCTTGTTCTTCATTCCGGAGATTTCGCAGAATCTATTAAAACTTCTACAAATTATTTCTTTGATAAGTTGTCAACTAGACTAATTCTGGTATTTTCATGAACCAGGCATTTAATTATTCTGATTAATTTTTTGCTATAGAACTTTACCGATTTCGGCGTTTTTTTCCAATAAATATATTTAAAAATTAGTATAATAATATGTATTAGGGAGTTGATCTCCCATTGTACGGAAATCCTATACAATGCGAGATCAGCTTATACTGGAAATGTATAGCTTGATCTGTAGCTGTGTGTACGTAGATCTACCTACCTATATCAGCTACTGGGTTTCCGTAGTACCAACCTCTGTTTGGTTTTAAATCAGAAGCCGTGTAAGAAGAATGTCACTACATATTAATCTCTAAATAGTATAAAATGAAGTCGCTTTAAGCGTCTGTCTGCTAACTCCTCTCAGAATATCAATTTGTCCATACATTTTTCTTTGAAGCGTCAAGTGAAGTTTTGCATGCAATTGAAAAGAAACATTTTGATGCATTGACCTATTATGTGTTGAATGCGAGTTAGTTAGGGCTTGCGTTCTAACTACTACACAATCTACTACATACACCCTTTTATCACTTAAATAGCAGTTACTAGGTATTTTTTTTTTCATAGTTCCTATAAGTTAAAGGACGCGCATGCCATCTAACGGGTTAAAAGAAATCTGTTCCGTAACGTGAAATTATTAATGGTTCGGGTGTTTCCAACAATTCCCCTCGTCCCAAGTATCTCATTCGTTCATTCTTTGTTCTAGACAAGTGCGAAATTACATTTTGCGACATTCACGCAGTTTTGCCATTTTTATGTGATAAAATTCTTACGTAGTCAATGTCTTTCTGTTTCATAGATTCACTGGATACCTTATGCTTCTTATCTCTATGTATAAAAATGAATCCGTTTTTCCCTTGGTAACTTGAGAACGACTTTACCGATTTCATCCATCTTTTTTTTAAGTTTTCTAATACTCTGGAGAAGGTTCATACGAAATAAAAACGAAATAATAAAGAAAGTTGCGTAGAAAATTAGAAAATTTAAGAAAACTTAGCGGTAGGGTAGGATATCATTCGGGCGGGTACGCGAGTGTAACCGCGGGGCGCAACTAGTTTTCAATAATTTAACTGGTATGTTAAATACAAAAGTGAGCAATATATTTTCAAAGATTGTAATTTGTTGACATGATATCATATGGTGCGTCCATGCTTAGCGAATCGAGCAGAAGCCGAGCCACGAACGAACCTACAACGAGCCTACAACGAGCACGATGCGAATTATTTTGTTAGTGAAAAAACTGACAATCGCGCTCGTTCGAGACTCGCAAGCTGGTCCACGCTACGCGAATCGTGCTCGCAGTGTGCTCGTTCGTGGCTCGGCTCGTGCTAGGTTCGCCAAGCACGGACGCACCATTAGAATTTACATAAAAATATATTTCTTATGGAAAGCAAGTTAAACCGCGGTGCTGGACATTGTAGTTTTATACATTTCAATTTGCTAAAGCTCAAAATACTCTGATAAGTATGTTTATCCCCAATCTATTCTGTAACTAAAAATATCTGAATATCCACAGTTATCTGTATGGTTATCACACACGTCCAAAAATAATAAAAGCTTAATATAATTAAAGGCTTCACGTTCAGGCTTATCGTATTAACACTGATTTATCTATATTTGTTCAGAGCTTTTGTTAAAATACCATGCACTTGAAATGGTACTTGTACTTACCTTGTTTAAAAGGATATACTGTTATTGACTGTATTACAGAACTGTGATGATGAATGTCAGTGTTATTAAAACGACTGATTTGCCAAGGAAGGAAGCTGCCAAAGGCATACAAGCCAAAGTTTAGGTGAATTTGGCTTAGACGTTGGTTTCATGTCTTTAGAAGGCGAAGAATGTAGCTAGTAGAAGTGTGTAATGTTGAAACTTGGTAAGTAGATGTATTCTGTGAACCGCATTAAGATTTCACACAAAAAAAGAAAAAAAACAATAAATTTTGGGGGTTCCCCATACTTAAAACTGAAACTCATTTATTTTTTTAAACCCATAAGTGTATCTTTGGTTAGGTCTTCAAAAATGATATTGAGTTTTCTGATATAATTTTTTTCTAAACTGAATAGTTTGCGCGAGAGACACTTCCAAAGTGGTAAAATGTGTGTCCCCCCTTGTATCTTCTAAAATAAGAGAATGATAAATCTATAAAAAATATATGATGTACATTACGATGCAAACTACCAACGAAAATTGGTTTGAACGAGATCTAGTAAGTAGTTTTTTTTAATACGTCATAAATTGAAATTCATATCAAATACTCAGGTCTATACTACCACTTACTTATATACCTACAGGTTTGTACGGAACCCTCGGTGCGCGAGTCTGACTCGCACTTGGCCGGATTTTTTAACTTATATCAAGCTTTTAAAAACGTTTATGTAGCTCATTCTCTAAGGGTCTGCTAACCTTTTGAATCTTGAGTTATGCTCATGTTTTGGTGATATTACTTGACAATACTGTTATATAATGATGTTGTAAAATTTTTTTCAACATCTTTCAAATCATCATCAGTAAAAGTTGTTCAGCATGACTAACCCAACATAGGTTTCGAAAATATGCCATCTCGAAATCTCCACATGTTATACTTATTTTATGATCATCACTGTCAGCTTTGATATACTAGGTAAGGTACTACCTACTTACTATAATGTGACAATAGGCACCACAGATTACAGAATACTTCTGTAATCTGTGATAGGCACCATCAATTTAGGCTAATCGGTGAACTCGGCCACCAAGTTTTTTTTATTTCGAAATATATATATTGCACGTTTTTTTGCACCGTGTGGTTTTCCTAACACATTTCTATTTGCACGCCATCTAGTTTCGACTGGCGGCAGCTGCTTCTTATCAACGAGCCTGAAGCACAAATACACATCGGCGGCAAAATGACCTGTCACCTCATGATGAAGTCTTTCGCCAACTTTCTGAAGAAAGAAGACATCATCTACACACCTTGGGACACCACTTCTGATGCTGGGCTCAATCACACTGAAAATCTGAAGTTGTATCTCGGCTACAAATATACAAGTAAGTTAATATATTTTACTCGATACGTGCTGCCATCTTTGCTTTCACCAGGTAAGCATCCAAAAGTATTAACAGTTCCATGTCGACATAGTTCTTCAATTCTCCGCTACGCGTTATTTAAACGTGTTTTTACTACTCGACAATAGATGTCGCTGTGCGTTTAACATTGGGAACTTTCTCAACCTACAGATTCGGATGGGGTCGAACCATTTTGATATACGATACCCCAGCGTACAGAGAAAACGTCGGTGCTAATGGTGGGAATCTCCTAGCTAGTACAATACATACGTATATGATTCAAAGCGGCATAGAAGCGGCTGGCTGGGAAATTATACACCATCAGCCTTTTGAAGAAATGTTGCTTCAGATTGTCGGAAATAATTTTGGCAGTGAGTTGAGTTTTTAAATCGCCAAATATTGGTGACGGGGCTTTGGGTAGGCAAAAACTCGCAGCATAATTTAATGCACATGATTTTCTGCACGGTTGATGATTTTTAAGCACATGCACTAAAATGGGCTGAGTACTGCCGATTTTCTTTTATAAAAGCTTTAACCACTGGTTTAAATTAAACATGACATACCTATATCAAGTACGATTTTTCATCGTACCTAATTGCTTAAATAAACTATCTAACTCAAAAAAAAACTGTGTAACAAACACAAATTAGTAAGAAAAACTTGTGAAAAATGCATAACTGCACTCATTTGTATGAACGATGTTTGACCGAGTGGCATACTAAAATAAGAAAAGAGAAGACTGAAAGAGTATAGCAGAAGTAAATATTAGGTACTTAACTAAATTTTTTGATGAAAGACCCCGTAGTGAACAATGTCCAAAACTTCAAAGACAACGCCATTTGTTAGTTTAGACATGGTTCTGACCCTTGTAAGGTCGAAGTTTCTGAAGCTTCAACCCTTAGGTTGAAAATACGTACCTGCCGGTAAGTTCCGGCTGTTGCACTGGAGAGTCAGTTGCCTATCAGACATCGTTAAAGTCGGCAATACTTTGGCAATGCCCGAATATTGATGATGTCCATACGAAGCGGTACTCTTGTACCATCAGGTCACCTGCCTACTTGCCTGACTTAAAAACAATTTACCGCTGATTTGGAACTCAGTCTTCAACTGAGGAGAGAGAGTTTATTTTTTCTACAATCCGACTATACCTATTGGATATTTACGATTAACAATTTCAAAACAATATAATCTTTTAACTTATGACAAAGTTTTAATGAGACTATTACTAAACTTAATCTTGTTTTCGCCGTTTTGGAGCAAAACCAATGCTGGGACCTGACCTCAACTGCTACCACACGGCTAACTAGTATAATTAATCTGGCCTAAACAAAACTTTATAGACATTGTTGCTATTATGGGTTAGCAACTAGGTATAAATACCTTCGCTACTACTATCATTTGATAATTTTATAAATGCTTACATGTGTATGAATAAATGAAATATATAAATAATAATAGATTAAAGGAAGAGAATACGGCACAGGTGGCCTTATGGCATAAGCGAACTCATCCAGGTAACCTTTAGGTAATAGGAAATATTTTAAGAGTATAAGTTGTAACAAAAAATATGGAATATAATTATCGATGTAAAATTTTCTACCCGCATAACCCCAATATTTTTTCTATTATCATTTTCCAAAGATACCAATGTATTTCATTCCATATAACTGCTCGTATACCTTATCCCTTCATATAATTTTATTTGAACCCGATACTGTAAGACATTCGCCCAAAGACCGCTGTTTATGTGGCCCAAAAAAATTATACGGTGGCCCATTTCTGCTAACGTGATGAAAATAGTTTTTGCGCTACAGGATGGTCGGCTCGCCAGATAAACTTGAAGGATGTCATTAAATTACCGTTATTAATATGATACAATTCAAACGCTTACCATTAATTTAATGGTCTACTTTTGTATCGTTTCTGTTTGAAAAATATTTGCGAAAGTCGTCTAAGTACTAATATAACTACTTACAAAAAAAAAACTTCCATTTTTACATCTACATCTACACTGATAATAAAGAGAGAAGATTTGGATTTTTGTATTTTTGTATTTTTGTTTGTAATGTATAAACTCAATAACTACTGGCCCAATTTTAAAAATTATATCACTTGAGGAAAGCTTAATTATCACTGAGTAACATAGGCTATTTAAACATAAATTTCACCCGGGCGACGCCGGGCACGAACAGCTAGTATTAAATAAAATAATTCAAACATCGATAATTATATTTTTGCTAAAAAAACGGTTCAACCCGGGTTTGAAAAAATATTATTCAAATTTCTGAAAGCCTACTAAAACTAAGGATAACTCGAAAACATTTCCTTCTTACAAAATCAAATATTCATCCAAAAAAGTTCCGCTAGCTCGAATTGCGAGTGATTTGGGAAAACGCGTGAAGGCAACAAACGACTGATTTTATCGCTTGCTAGATTAAGTCACGGACTTGATCAAAGTTGTCTTAATTAATGTTCCTTCGTCCCGGCAAGGTTGTGACCTCACAAATGAAATTATAGAAGATACCCGCTGCTGGTATAGTTTGGAGAAGCCAAGGGTTTCAAGAGCACCAGCACTACACATTTTCCACAACCTGCAACTGCGATAGCGTTATTGTATACATTTAGGTCGGGTATACAAAAAGCTTTTTTTCAGGTTTCCCAGTTGGATATTTCAATTCTGCAAGTTCAGTCGACGAATTCACTCCGCATTTTTATTTGAATTGAATATTATTTTTAAATGTTTTTCGTGCATGTAGAAACACTACAATGTTTTCGTTATTGTCTATTTTCTGCTATAACTCTCTTTGATTATTTTTAATGTCTTTAACTATTGAATATTTAGTATAAATTTTTATGTAGGTAAGTATTAGGACATTACTTTAAAATATCTCAAAGAATTAATAAGCATAGTATTACCTTATTCCATATTTTTTGTTACAACTTATACTCTTAAAATATTTCCTATTACCTAAAGGTTACCTGGATGAGTTCGCTTATGCCATAAGACCACCTGTGCCGTATTCTCTTCCTTTAATCTATTATTATTTATATATTTCATTTATTCATACACATGTAAGCATTTATAAAATTATCAAATGATAGTAGTAGCGAAGGTATTTATACCTAGTTGCTAACCCATAATAGCAACAATGTCTATAAAGTTTTGTTTAGGCCAGATTAATTATACTAGTTAGCCGTGTGGTAGCAGTTGAGGTCAGGTCCCAGCATTGGTTTTGCTCCAAAACGGCGAAAACAAGATTAAGTTTAGTAATAGTCTCATTAAAACTTTGTCATAAGTTAAAAGATTATATTGTTTTGAAATTGTTAATCGTAAATATCCAATAGGTATAGTCGGATTGTAGAAAAAATAAACTCTCTCTCCTCAGTTGAAGACTGAGTTCCAAATCAGCGGTAAATTGTTTTTAAGTCAGGCAAGTAGGCAGGTGACCTGATGGTACAAGAGTACCGCTTCGTATGGACATCATCAATATTCGGGCATTGCCAAAGTATTGCCGACTTTAACGATGTCTGATAGGCAACTGACTCTCCAGTGCAACAGCCGGAACTTACCGGCAGGTACGTATTTTCAACCTAAGGGTTGAAGCTTCAGAAACTTCGACCTTACAAGGGTCAGAACCATGTCTAAACTAACAAATGGCGTTGTCTTTGAAGTTTTAAGGGAGAAGAAGGGATAAGGTATACGAGCAGTTATATGGAATGAAATACATTGGTATCTTTGGAAAATGATAATAGAAAAAATATTGGGGTTATGCGGGTAGAAAATAATATTTTTCTTTTCTAAACTGTTTGTCAAATAACACAATCAAGTCATCAGTGGATAAAATAAAAAAAAGCTCACTTGCAATATTATGTCAACATGGGTAATATGAATTTATTAATGATAAGAATTTGGAATGAATACATTGTGACATTTAATTTATTATTTTGAATAGGACGATTATTGCAGTATTATTCATCATCATCATCATCATCAGCCTATAATGTCCCACTGCTGAGCACAGGCCTCCTTTCACAAATCAGGGTGAAAGGGAATGGGCAGATACTCCACCACGCGTGCCCACTGCGGATCGGTGGAGGTAGGCTAGTGGTCAACCTACTGTTGGAATTTTTCAAGCTGCCTAGGAGGCATCCAACTAGCTTAACGACTATCACAATTAAGTGATAACCGGGACCAACGGCTTTACGTGCCTTCCGAAGCACGGAAACGCTCGATTTGAAATACCACTAGACGGTCACCCATCCAGGTACCGACCAAGACAGACGTAGCTTAACTTTGCCGATCGATTAAGAACGGCTAATCATGCTACACCACGAGCGCTTCTTCTTCGCAGTATTATTGGAATTTTTTAATTGTAAGTATTTATAATTCTTTGGATTTTCTTCACAGATATATATATTTTTTTTTTGCACTCTAAATTCATTGCAGAATATGCAGAGCTATGTATAATTTTAAGATCCATTTTACCATGTTCATGCAAATACAATTTCATTTCATTTCATTTCAATTTCATTGCATTTCATTTCAAAAAAATAACTTTTTAACCCGTACGGCATTTCCACTCAATTGCGTCAAAAATATAAATAAATAAATATTCTGGGATATCCTGGGACGTTCCTGTTACGTTTACTGATCCCAAACTAAGCAGAGCTTGTACTATGGAAACCAGATAACTGATATACTACATTTTGTTTGTAAATACATACTAATATACATAATTACACGCAGACTCCTCGCGAGACAAAGTGTATTATTATCTATGGTCTGACAGCACACATAGTTAAGCCCGCGAGTCGCGCTTATTAGATAGGTAATTACAATATTTCGATAAACAGCTAAATTATTATTCCTAATAATTAGGATTTTTGGTACTTTTAACAAAAGATTTTTTTTTAATTAATAGTACATGTAACCATCTTGTGTTGGTCTTTAAAATTCATGTCTCCTGTTTTAAATAAATAAAGGTAGGTACGTAATTTGAAGACTGACGATTCTTGTGCCATAAATGCTTGTGTATATTATAAAGTATTTAATAATATACCTTAAAAATAGTTTCATTACTTTCTTTGGAATTTCTTAGCGGTCATCAAAAAAGTAGGAAGTACGATCAAGCTTCGGGTGAAATTGTAAAAAAAAAAATACCAGGCCTTGTTGCTTATTTTATTGTACTTACGATATACATTATTACTTACTTAAATTAAAATAAACTCGAATAACTTATAATTTATTAAGAAAGAAATTACCTATGTCATGCAAGATTAATGTAGAGAAGTGCTCTTTGAAGGTCATCTCTGACAGTAAACGTGTCTCTGGGATCCTTAAAGTAATTTACTTTTTGCCGGTAGCCAAGGATAATGGGCTTAGGTAACATAATAGGATAAAAAAGTAGGTTCAGTTCAGATAAAAACGTAGGTTTTTTAACCTAAACTTTAAAACATAAGCTTGATGCCCTCGTTTTGTTGAAAGAAGTCTAACAGTGCTTTATTGAGACCTCACGGGACACGAAAGCTGTGTCTATATAGGACAACCAATGATATTACAATAAAAGAAGTAGATATCGCACAAGCACGCGCAAATTGTTGCAGAAAAATTCAGACAATTATCGTAATTTAGCTAAGCGGCTACAGATAGCTATCTCTTTCTGTACAACGGATCCATTGCCATTCAACGTGGTAATGCCGCCAGCGTCTTGGCAAGTTCACACAGAGCATCGATCTTACACAATTTGTTAACTTGTAAATATTTTGATTTTATATTGACAGAATTAGGGTAAAAATAAATTAGGTTACATTACATACCTATATCTTCTTCATCCCGCCATATTTCTCGTTTATTACCGTCACATCTGTGACAAGAAGTACCTACCATGTTTTATTGTTCCCCGTCCGAGTTACTAAAGGGATCGTCTCAGACTTGATATTCAAATCAAGTAAGGAAAACTGAAAATTTTCACGTAGGTTCCGCATAGTTTTTTAGGGCCTTAAAAGCTTTCACATCGAAATATGTTACTAGTTTCCATCATATGGTTTAACCCGCGTTCCCAAGGGATGAATTGTTTCCCGGGATACAAAGTACTCTCATGAGTTAATCCTATATTATACCTGTGGGCCAAAATTCAACTAAATCCGTTCAGCCGTTGATGCGTGATTGGGGCACAACCCCACATGGGCCACAAACATCTAAACATCCAAACTTAATCCTAATCCTAATTATCCTTACTAATATTAGAAATGCGAAAGTGAGTTTGTTTGTTACGCCTTCACGCCTCAATTACTCAACGGATCATCATGAAATTATAAATCATGAGTTAATCCTATATTATACCTGTGGGCCAAAATTCAACTAAATCCGTTCAGCCGTTGATGCGTGATTGGGGCACAACCCCACATGGGCCACAAACATCTAAACATCCAAACTTAATCCTAATCCTAATTATCCTTACTAATATTAGAAATGCGAAAGTGAGTTTGTTTGTTACGCCTTCACGCCTCAATTACTCAACGGATCATCATGAAATTTGGCATGCAGATAGCCTATGGTATGGAAAAGGACATAAGCTCCTTTTTTACTTGGGAACGCGGGTGAAACCGCGCTGGACAGCTAGTTTATAATAATTAGCATATTAGTAAGAAAAAGTAGTGTTTTAGTATCTGTTTGGCTGTCTAATACACTTTCTGATTGAAAATAAGTCGCCAAGAATTTGACGGGTAATGTAGCGATCCGATCCGACAAGCTGTCCGATTCCATTTATCGTTAGCGAACAGCCATCGAACGACTATTTCGCGATTGCTCCTCGATGTCATATTAAGGAGGACTAGGGTTACTCCTACTTTTGAGTCTGTTAGAGAAAAAGAAGAAAACTTAGGTGAGAAAATAACTTTATCAGCGCATTTAATATGTCGATGTCACGAAGCAGTCATATGGTAATTTTGAAATTAAGAAAATCAAATCAAATCCTACCGCCTACGAAATATCACTCAAGTTGGATGAATTTGAATGCAACGACGTCCGTCAAGAAACTGATACAGTTTTTTTACACGTGTTGCAGTTTTAAAGGAATCCTAACCATACAGTACCTATTATTTATTCATGTATCACTTTATCAATGTATGTACGTATCTTCACGCAACAAACAATCAAAAATATTTTACCTTTACGGGCTTCATAAATTGGATTTCTTCTCAGCACTGAGTATGAAACGTATAATGTGGGTCGTAAAGAATGTTTTACCGGATCGCATGTTATACTGATTTCATTTCGTGATATTTCGTAAAAAGGGATTTTCTTTCTCTCATTTTAGGATTACATACTTCTAAGCCGCTTTACCAACGTAGAGATATTGGTTCAATTAGGATTGTTACGATTGAGTTAAGGGTCTTATTCATAATCGATTTACAAGTAAATCAGTGTTCACCACTATAATCATGTCTTATCACCACCATAAGACTTCAGAATTGTATTTATTGTGTAATGTAGTGTAATGCAGGGAGACATGTGAAAGCCCAGACTGCAGCTGTCATGCTCAATTGTCGTTTTAGAAATAGGTCATATTGTAGAGTACGGCTAATGGATTATTAGGTAATTATGTTTTATCAACACACCCTTCCACTCATTCGCTAGGCTTTAGATCGTGATAGATGAAAATAAGATTAATTGATTAGTTCGTTCATCTTAATACCCTAGAGCATTATTAATTGAACTATTCGATAAGTTTGAATATCATTATTACAAGAGCAAGGGGCAATAAACCCTAATGACCTCTGTTGTGACAAATTACTCCTTTAGGGGTTAGTATCGATACCCAAAACAATTCATTTTGAAATTCCCTTTAGAGATTACAATTTATCTCTGAAATGCTAATCTAGGAATACTGCCTAAGTATAATCTTTATTTTTTGAGTTCTTATTGTAAGTTAAATGTTCAAAACATTTTCGGTAGATTAAGTTTAAAAAAAAAATAACTTCTATAGGTACTAGTCTAAAGTAGAAAATCTATTTTTTTATACCAAAATGTGGCAAACAAGCATACGGCCCGCCTGGTGGTATGCGGTTACCGAAGCCTATGGACACTTGCAACACCAGGGGAATCACGCGCGCATTGCCGACCTTGCAGAAATCTCTTCACACCTTTTTGAAGAACCCCATGCTGTACTCCATTGAGAAAACTACGGCAGGGAGCTCATTCCACAACCTGAGCATCAGCGGAAGGAAGCTCCTTTGAGCCCGAACAGTACGCAACAATTCTGGTTTCAATTTATGAGGATGGATTCTACAGAATACTGCCCGTTGTACAAGCGGTAGAACACGCATAAGGAGGCAAAGTCTCTCCTAAGACTAAGGGGCTCTAAACCGCTTGTGAGATCGGGATCGTTGACAATTCTGATGGCATGCGTTGAACCGAGTCTAAAGGTATCTAGGTGTCCCCGCCCATAGATGACAGCAGTACTTCATATGGGGTCGTACTTGCGACTTGTACAGTTGCACCGTTTGCCCCAATGTGAAGTACTGCCTCGCTCAGTTGAGCACTCCGAGCTTTTTGGATGCCAGCTTAACCTTCTCTTCCAGGTGACTTCGGAGCAAGACGTCGCTAGAAATATTGACGTCAAGGATCCTGATGCTTTTACTGGTGTTCAAGGACGTGTTCTGGAATTGTGGAGCCACAGCAAATGGGGTTTTTAGCGGTGAACGCGTATGCTTCAGTCTTAGTGGAGTTGAGTGGAGTTGAAATGGACTAGGTTTAGTGGGCCCCAGTTGGAGGCACTAGTTAGTGTGCTCTCGATTTCAGATACAAGCTATTCGCGGCTTTCCTCCACCACCTCGGAACGAGGGATATTAGCACGGCCCGTGTAATGAGCGTCCCCTGTACTGTCGTCCGCCTAACAATGAATGCCGTCAATAGACAGCATATCATTGATATGCAGTAGGAACAGTGCTGGGAGCAGCATAGAGCCTTGCGGGACGCCAACATTTATGTCTATGCTGTCGGAGCAGCTACCGTCAAAGACGGCTCTTATGCATTTGCTGGACAGAAAGCTAGCAGCCCATTTACATAATCCCTCGGGAAGCCCGTATACTGCTAACTTCGTTAGAAGACCACGGCACCAGCTCCGATTAAACGCCTTTGCCACAGACAGGCTCGCCGCCAAAGCCTCACCTTGAGTCCCGATGGCGAGTGACCAGCGGTGCGTGAGATACAAAAGGAGGTCACCAGCTGAGCGACTGAGGCGAAAGCCATATTGTCGGTCGCTCAACAAAACATGATCGTCGAGGTATCTCAAAAGTTGCACGTTGATCACTCACTCCGTGACTTTGGAGAGAAGGGATCTAATTTCAATCATCTCTCATAAGACAAAGTCAAGTAGTAGTATGCACCTTCCAGCTCATTAAACAGATAAGTTCTGTATGTCTAACCTGAGTACCTGACCATAGGTTTCGAATGATGACATCCCAAGTATATAAATTTTCAGTATTAACTATGCTTCACTTAATTAAAGAGATTTATAAAGGATACCGCAAGAACTATGCGATAATGTTCGTATTAATTACAAAGCACGATTAATTAAAGCTAGGATGAGCCACATGTTGCTTCCTTTGAGAATACTCGGTGGAATTTTAATACTACATCTATTTGTAAAGGGTTTTACCAAAAGAGAATGCGATATCCCAATTAATTTGATCCGAGGCATGTCCTTTGAAAATAAATTGTGTTTAATTTTATTAGTGGTCGATTGAGAGGTAGTAAATAACTTTGTGAGGGATTTTCTAAAAGTTCTAGAGTTATTTGAATGAAAATTTGTATGATTGATTGATGGTACTCCATTTTGGCAAATAATCCTAGGCTCTAGAGTGACAGAAAGTTTGTAATGAGGCTCGTAATTTCGCTACATCACCTGTGACTACATTTTTTTTATAGACTAGTAATAATTGAATAGTGAAAATATATACAGTATAGGCTCATCAGCTGGTAAAAAATACAGTAACCCATGAGTACATTATTGAAGTTAGAACAAATAGATTCAAAAGGGATCAAATACAATGTGACGTGTGCAAATACAAGATGGGATTTTGTCAATAGTGATTTGTAACACGAGGGCCGAGGGTCAAATCCCGATTTGCAAATATACTGATTTTGATCCGTTCGAATTTAGGGTAAATACAATGTTAGAGATATGAAATTTTGATGGAAATTACGCAATTGAAATGTGTGATCGATTTGCAACTATAAATTCATCTAATCAAAGACAATTGTTCCTTTAAACTTAATATAAGTTAAATCAAAGAGATATACGATTAAATGCTAATAAAGTTAGTTTCCCGACAACAAAACGTCAACTTACATAACTAGTTTTGTAGAACCTTTTTTTAACCGACTTCAAAAAAAGAAGGAGGTTCTCAATTCGGTTGAATGTTTTTTTTTTTTTTTTATGTTTTTTGCCTCATAACTACGTCATTTATGAACCGATTTGGAAAATTCTTTTTTTGTCTGGAAGGTTACACTTCCCGTTTGGTCCCATTGTCATCAGATCAGGATTTGATTACTTCTTAGTGTACTTTGAAGTCGGTTTAAGTTTTTTTGTAAAACAGTCCAATTATTCAGTCTATAGGAATAACTTATCAAATAGAACTGCGAGACAAAAGCTATCATGTAACCATTTTTTTTATTAAGTTTGATATAATGGACATTTGTCTAAGTTTCTTAGAATAACATGATACAAACTTCGCTTCTTTGTAATACAGAACCAAATGCTATTATAAATGTGAAAGTGTAGGTGTAGGTGTAAGTTTGTTACGCGATAACTCTGTAGTGTTTGAACGGATTTGGTTGAAATTTGGTAGCGCGATGGATATTTTTTATCTCGAGAAAAGATTGGATAATGCGAGGCAGAAAATAATATCATATAAGACGTACAAAATACAAAGTATACAAAATATAAAGTACATGATTCAGTTTTGATAAAAGGAATCCAGTACGGACAAAAAGTTCTTAAGTTTTGATAACAGTCTGAAAGAGTAGCATCGACATAAAGTTATATCTTACACTAATTTATCTATGGCATTATTGTTAATACGCCAAACAAATAAATAATTTATTCATTATATTTCCATCTCGAAAGCCTGGTGGTTCAATTGCTAGTTATATTCGCAATTAGTCCGAGATAACTATGTAGTATCGTCTTCTCTTGCTCATTATTCGCGTAGTTAAAAGACACCATATAAAAACAAAATTCTGCACCTGGCAACTCTATGTATAAATGTCATTCGTTGTTTCGCGCTCATCGCATTTGACACGGAAAAAGTAAAAAATATTAATATTTCATTTCATAATTGTAAAAACCCTATTGTTGTTGTGGTAAAATCATGAATAAACGAAAGAATAGTGATAATTCCGAAAAGCAAAGAAAAAAGATTATGAAACTCGAAAAAAGGCTTGCGAGATATAAAGAGAAAGAAAGGCGTTCAAAGGATGAAAACGGTAAGTTTGCGTTAAACGGCTGGGTGTTTATATCATGTTTATACGAAAAATATAGATTTCAGGTATCCATTTTTCTGTGCTAAGTGTTTACTTAGGTAACAAGAAATATTTCGAACAGTGAGGCTCAGCGGGATAGACCAGGTTATTTGAATAACCTATAGCATTATTGTGTGACTTTAATGCTCTCCATCCGCTGGACGGAGTTGGTCTAATTTTGGCACTTTTGTCAAACAATCAAACTATCATTGAATATATAGTTTTTATACATTTACATGTATATTTCAGAAGAGGAGGTGGTCGTTAATACGTTACAGACAGAAAGCACTAATATACAACCTCAGGAAGGTATTACAGAAGAGATCTATGATGTGGAGGTTATTTCTAACCCGGGCTCCTTAGACCAAGAGGAACTAGACACCGACTTTTTGTCAGCACTTGGGGATTCCTCAAATGGAGACAAACAATACGGGGAAAAGATTCATGAAGAAATCTTTAATATAATTAAAAATACATTGATTGAAGGATTACCAAAACAGACTAAAGATAAATTACTCGAATCACTTTTGATTCCAACCAACTGTAAATTATTGGAGGCCCCAAAATTAAATTTTGAACTTACTAGTCTTTTGAGTAACCCATCAAAAACAAAAGATAAACTACTACAAGAGAGACAACAAGAACTCGGTGTGGCAATAGCCAGTATTTGTCAAATAATCCATACCCTGTCCAAAAAAGATTATGATAAGTTAAATATAATTAAAAAGCTAAGTGATGTTATTCGGATTCTCAGCAACATGCACTTTAACTATACTGAAATTCGACGAAAGCTCATTAACCCATCTCTGGACAGAAATTTGGCTGAGAGCCTGAAAGAAAACAAGAGAGAGACATATTTATACTCTAACCTAGAGGATTCTGTGAAATCCTTTTCAGCTATGAAGCGAGCTTCAAATGTACTTAAGCCTAAACCAACAGTGCAAATGAAGCCCACAAGCTCAAAAAACTACCAACAGCCCCCACGAAAATCACACCTGAACCAGGCCCAAGCAGGGAGGGGATCATTCCGTGGGGGTGCTCAAAACCGCTACCAGTCACAACCACGCCCACCGTTCAAGCAACAGGACAACAGGCAGCCATCAAACAGACGCCGTGCCAAATATCCATAGAGGTACCATTTGCAGGCAGACTATCTTATTTTTATGTTTGTTGGGAAATGATTACCCAAGACAAAACCATTTTAGAATGGATAAAAGGATATAAAATTCCTTTTGTATCTCTCCCCTGTCAGAATAATTATCCATTAAATAACAATTTTAGTAAAATTAATGAACAAATCATTATCAATGAAATTGAGAAAATGCTTAGCCTTGGAGTTTTATCTTCATGTAAAGAGGAATCAGGTCAATTCTTATCCAGTATTTTTACAACTCCCAAAAAAGATGGCTCCCACAGATTTATACTCAATTTAAAAAACTTGAATAAATATATTCCAAAATGCCATTTTAAATTAGAAGATATTAGAACATTATGTAAATTATTAACAAGAGGGGACTACATGTGTACTATAGATTTGAAAAATGCATATTATTTATGCCCTATCCACTCCACCCATAAGAAATATTTAAGATTTAGATTTAACAATAACCTATATGAATATAATTGTTTACCTTTTGGTTTAAGTGTGGCACCCTTTGTATTTACTAAGCTATTAAAACCAATCATAGGACACCTTAGGGAATCAGGTATCCGATTAGTAATGTATTTGGACGATCTTATATGTTTAGGATCTTCATATGAGGAGTGTATGAGCAATATCAGGGTTATAAAGAATATCTTACAATGTTTAGGATTTGTGATTAATGTTAATAAAAGCTGCTTAATTCCAGCTAATCATACAGAATTTTTAGGTTTCTTGGTAAATTCTCTAAATATGACTTTAAGCCCTACAGAAATAAAATGTGAAAAAATATTATTACTTACTAAAAGGTTTCTAAAATTAGATTATTGCATAGTTAGAGACTTTGCAAAGATGTTAGGTACTTTAGTTTCAGTTTGTATGGCAATCTCCTATGGTTTTGTTCATACAAAGTACTTAGAAAGAGATAAATTTTTAGCTTTGGAACGATTGGGGGGTGATTATGAGGGTGTCATGGCTATTAGCCATGATGCTAAGATAGAACTTGCATGGTGGAAGAATAATATTTTAACTAGAGTTTGTCCTATAAAACAATATAAATTTTCACTTGAGATTTTCTCTGATTCATCTTTATCTGGTTGGGGTGCAGTTTGTGATGGGAAAAGTGCTAAGGGTAGTTGGTCCCATGAGGAAAAAGAAAATCATATTAATTTTCTGGAATTGTTAGCGGCTTATTTTGCATTAAGATGTTTTGCCTATGATCAGAAGCAATGTGAGATATTATTAAGAATTGACAACACTACAGCAATCTCATATGTCAATAGAATGGGTTCTGTTCAATTTCCTAAATTAAATAAGCTTGCTAAACAAATTTGGAAATGGTGTGAGGAAAGAGAAATATGGATTTTCGCCTCATACATTAAATCAAAAGATAATTCAGATGCTGATTACGAATCTCGTAGTTCAAATCAGGATACAGAATGGGAGTTATCCCAAGATATTTTTCATGAAATAACTCATTTACTTGGTACTCCAACTATAGATTTATTTGCATCACGTTTTAATAAGAAATGCAATAGATACATTGCCTGGCATAGGGACCCATTTGCATGGAATATAGACGCGTTTACTACTCCATGGATTGATTTTTTTTACGCATTTCCTCCCTTCTCGTTAATTTTAAAAGTAATACGGAAGATAATAACAGACAAAGCAACTGGCATATTAGTTTTTCCAGTTTGGCCAACTCAAGTGTGGTATCCTTTGCTACAATCTCTCACTATTTCCGAAGTACTTACATTTGGTCCATCTAAAGACCTATTAATGTCTCCTTCCAGGTCACCACACCCATTGCATCCACATCTTATCCTGGGGGCTTGTATATTATCAGGGAAGCAATGAAAAGAAGAATGCTATCTAATGATTCGATTGAGGTTATGATTGCATCATTATCAAAAAATACCCTTAAACAATATGATTCTTGTTTACGTAACTGGTGGCAGTACTGTATAACTAATAAAGAAGATACATTAAGTGCTTCCATACCCAAAGTAATATCATACTTAATGTCAATTTTTAACAGAGGTGCCTCTTACCAAACGTTAAATTGTCACCGCTCAGCTTTGTCCCTAATAATTGGTAATAATATAGGTTCTGATGATAGGGTGAAGCGCTGGTTTAAAGGGGTTTATAAACTACGACCTTGCATACCTAAATATACGAATACTTGGGACCCAGCCACTGTTTTATCCTATCTCGAACACTGGACTGTGGAGAGTATAGACATAAGGAGACTTACTCTTAAAACTGCAATGTTATTAGCTCTAACTACAGGTCAAAGGGTTCAAACCCTATCTCTTATTAAATGTCGTAATATTAGACAAAATGAAGATGGAGTTGAAATATCAATAACTGACATTCAAAAGACTTCAGCGCCAGGTAGATTCATGTCTATGTTATCTTTACCATACTTGAATAATAATTCTAATATTTGTCCTGTAAAGACCCTTTTACAATATTTAGAAGTTACTAAAGTATATAGGAATAGCATTGATGACTGTGACAGATTGTTCCTTACATTCAAAAAGCCATATAAGATAGCGTCAACTCAAACAATTAGTAGATGGCTTAAATTAGTTATGACAGAGAGTGGTATAAATGTTGCCATTTTTTCATCTCACTCAACACGCCACGCAGCAACGTCACAAGCATATAGAGCCGGTATGACGGTTGATAACATCTTAAAAGCTGTTGGGTGGTCTGATAAATCATCTACTTTCGCTAGACATTATAATAGACCACTCCTAAATAACCAAACTAATCAAAGAATGTTTGCTAGAGTGGTGAGCAGTTCTTAAGTTACTTTGATTACAAAAATTAATTTAATTAAGGGATGTTGTAGACTATTAGTTAATTTAAGATTAAAGAAGTGTAACAGGATTTAATTTACTTTATATAATTATTCTAATTTTTTATGTTATTAGTTACAGTGATAAGTTTGTGGCTTGTTAATTTAAAGTATTAATAAGAGTTAATTCGATTTTAAATGAGATACTTTTACTTCATTCTCTAAACATCTACATAGTTATCTCGGACTAATTGCGAATATAATGATAGGATTAAACGAACTTACCTGAAGTGAAGTTCAATCCTGATTATATGAAGCAATTAGTCCGAGATAAGGGGCTCCCACCCACCACAGGTACCTTTAAATAATGTACCATCCCCCTTATTCGATCTTAACGGACTCTAAACGTAATGACATTTATACATAGAGTTGCCAGGTGCAGAATTTTGTTTTTATATGGTGTCTTTTAACTACGCGAATAATGAGCAAGAGAAGACGATACTACATAGTTATCTCGGACTAATTGCTTCATATAATCAGGATTGAACTTCACTTCAGGTAAGTTCGTTTAATCCTATCATTAATCCTCACATTAACAAACAATTGCGAATAATACATTTATTCCTATATGTCACAACTGTCACGGGAAAGGACACATCGAGCCAAAGAATTTAAAGAAGGTATCAGAAAATAGTTTGATAATAACTTCAAAATTGGAAGTAAAGGTTGGTACAGTAGTATCCAACTGATAAGGCGCGTCGTGAATCTTCGTTCGCACAGAAAAGAAAGTATGACCCGAAGATTAACGAAAGAATGCTTAAAACTTACAATCAACCTTAGATCACTACTTGTATGTTTCCAAAAACAAACTAATGAAATGGTGACTGACTTCCAACAATCAATCGGAAACTGACACGGGAAAGGACACATCGAGCCAAAATGACCTAAGTTGAAGAAGAATTTAAAGGTGTCAGAAAATAGTTGGATAATAACTTCAAAATTAGAAGTAAAGGTTGGTAAAATAAGTTGAAACAGTTTTAAATTCAAATTAACAGGCAGACACCGATTATCTGGTCATTGACCAATCGGATCTAAGTCAAGTGTATTTTTATAAGTGTTTATACCTGCCTATATAATAAATACCCAAATAAACATTGTATCCCTAATAAATACGTCCAAAACCGGGCAGAAAATAGTCGTTTGTAAGTTTCCAAAAACAAACTAATGAAATGGTGACTGACTTCAGACAATCAATCGGAACTTGAATAGAAATCGACCTCAGTAAAACTTGAATAGGTTTACGATTTCTGGCACAATACCAGGACTATACTAGACGCCTCAAAGGATGTTTACGAACTCTGCCTTCTCTATAATGGGGTTATAGTCTGTTAAATGAAGCATGGGACCTCTAACCTCCAACCTAGTTTACTTGTTCAATTTATTCTTTTTTGTTGTTTATGTTAAGGCCAAGATTACTAAGAAAGACAAAGCTTGTGTAAAAAATAAGTAATAATAATATTTATTTAAGTATATAACAATGTGTACAATTCTAAATAGCCCTGATTCCTGAACTAGCGTGAGCTGTGTTTCAGGAGTCAGTTCCCACCAAATCAGTGCATTACAAACATATTGTTAATTGGTGATCAACAGACAAAGTTCACATAAAAAATCAAATCAATGATATTAAATTAAAATGAAATAAAATTTACAATTTAGAAAGAAAACAAAATCAAAAAGAAAAATACTTGTTTTAAATGTTTTTGGATGTGTTATGTTTACTGCCTAACCCTATGACTGCAAACTCTTGGGATCGGATTTTATACATTTCCATTAGACAGTAATTGTGTTTGACTGGGAGTTATGTCTGTTACTGTGTGTAGCATGTGTGTAAGTGTGATAGTGTGGGGGGTGTGTGGGGGGGTGTGCTTGTGAGTATGTGGGGGTGTGTGTATGAGTGTTAGGGATTTGTATGGGAACATTAAATCTACTGTTGTGTTACATTACATACTTATATTTTAATATTATATAGATTACATAGATCCTGTTGTAAAAAGTGATGTGTTAAGTCATAGTCAACTTAAAACCCCATCAACAGAGTCAGAGAAAAAAAAATGCAGTTAAAATCAAAAACGTTGATGAAACTCCTCTACTTAATTAGTTAACAAACCACACGTCATGAAAACATTTTGAATACATTGAAATACTTTCACAGCAGCCATTCCGTCCCATTCAATAACAGGGTTGTCAAAGATTCCAGCATAAATACATTTATTAATTTTGGTATGGCAAAAAACATGTCTTTCAATTCAATATTTTTACAGGTGATTCTATTCTTTATACATGCATATCCTTGAATATTATTTCAGTACACCGCGCTGTATATTGTATAATAATATGTTCAACGGTTAAGATCTAAAGTGATTTCAAGTAGATCATGGATACCTTCTTATAGTTTTTCTAATACAATCTACTACTAGTACAATAAATGCGAAATCCCTTGACTTGCGGTTAAATAATTGGACTGTTTAACAAAAAAACTTAAACTGACTTCAAAGTACACTAAAAAGTAATCAAATCCTGATCTGATGACAAAGGGACCAAAAGGGAACGAAAAAAAAAATATCCAATTCGGTTAATAAATGAGGAGTTATGAGGTAACAAACATAAAAAATAATACAACCGAATTGAGAACCTCCTCGCCCGGATTGCCAAACAGTCAAAGGATTAAAAGTTTGTGTTCATACCACCTTTTCGACAATGTCACGCACGACACTGACAATTACATTATCATGCAATCTCAACGTAAAGCAAGGCATATCCCAAGGGATATAAAGTTATATGAAAATTCAGAGGGATATAATTTGATTAGAATTTGGAATGTCAAAATTCATATGAAATCTTAGCATAGGTATTATAAAGGGAGTTCATTCGAAAATCAAACTGGCCGACATAGGCAGAGCACACAAAAAACCGGCCAAGTGCGAGTCAGACTCGCGCACCGAGGGTTCCGTACAAACCTGTAGGTATATATATAAGTAAATGGTAGTATAGACCTGAGTATTTGATATTAATTTCAATTTATGACGTATTAAAAAAAAACTACTTACTAGATCTCGTTCAAACCAATTTTCGGTGGAAGTTTGCACCGTAATGTACATCATATATTTTTTATAGATTTATAATTCTCTTATTTTAGAAGTTACACACACCACATTACACGTTACATTTTACCACTTTGGAAGTGTCTCTCGCGCAAACTATTCAGTTTAGAAAAAGATGATATTAGAAACCTCAATATCATTTTTGAAGACCTATCCATAGACACCCCACACTTATGGATATGACGAAAAAAAAAATTTTGAGTTTCAGTTCTAAGTATGGGGAATCCCCAAAATTTATTTTTTAAGTTTTTTTTCTATTTTTGTGTGAAAATCTTAATGCGGTTCACAGAATACTTACTTACCAAGTTTCAACATTATAGTTCTTATAGTTTCGGAAATAAATGGCTGTGACATACGGACGGACAGACAGACAGACAGACATGACGAATCTATAAGGGTTCCGTTTTTTGCCATTTGGCTACGGAACCCTAAAAAAGAAAAAAAGGCACGATTGCAAAGAATGTGAAACGACTTTTTGGCGGGAACTTGCAGAGTGACGTTGGATTTTATTTTTTATTTTCATAAATTCTTGTATTTTGTTTTTTATTGCATAAATCGTTGGTATTTTATCCTATAATATAAAGATCAATCCATGTGCACCAGTGAACTGAAATGAAATGAATTATGTGTATTGTGACTTTCCAAGTTGTCTAAAAAATTCCGTGATAGTACAATGACCACCATTGTAGTAAAAACATGACTTTTATGGAAGTTGACTGACTGAGGACTATAATATATGAAAGTAATTTATTGTAACTGGAATTAATAATAATATAACTCGACACTAGTCGACACTGGCAGAAATAAATCCTAATTTGGATTTGGTTGCCAAACTTAAAACTCAAAAATCAAATCAAAATCAAAATTCATTTATTCAAGTTTGGCCCTTATAGGGCTCTTATGAATGTTAACAAATGACTCTACACCGGTTCCAAATACAACTTGAACTGAGAGGACTCCGGCAAGAAACTCAGCAAGTATTCTTTTTTTTTTAAATGTGTACTTATAAATATTACAATGCATTCTTGTCATCTACAAAATCAGAAACTTTATAGTACCCCTTCTTGCATAACTTCTGTTTTACTACCTTTTTGAATCTATGTATAGGAAGCTCTTGGATTTCTTTGGGTACTTTATTATAGAAACGTATACATTGCCCCTTGAAAGAGTTAAGGACTTTGCTGAGCCGAGTTAAAGGTACAGCAAGTTTGTGTTTATTTCTATATTATTATAACTGTATTTGGTTGCCTTTAATAAGTTATGAAAAGTAGAGTATTCACCTTGAGGATAAATCCTGTCTTCGTCTTAGGTGGCTTGCTTTACTCAGGACCCTACATAACTCCCTCGCTTCGCTCTGGAGCTAAGTTTAAACTCCCTCTCTACGCTTGGGAATTTTCTATTGTTATTTATGATACAAAATTAGTTAACTCTAGAGTCCCTCGTTACGCTCAGGGTCCAATATGCCGCCGTGACGTAAGACATTGCAATATCCCCTCGGTGCATAATCTTCTATACTTACCTCTTGACGTTTCACGGTACATCCTATCAACTTAATGGTGCGTCCATGCTACGCGAATCGAGGACGAACTGAGCCACGAACGAACATACAACGAGCCTACAACGAGCACGATGCGAAACCCTTTGTTCGTGAAAAAACTGACAATCGCGGTCGTTCGAGGCTCGCAAGCCCGTCCACGCTACGCGAATCGTGCTCTCAGTGTGCTCGTTCGTGGCTCGGCTCGTGCTCGGTTCGCCAAGCATGGACGCACCATAACACGAGCAACATATTGCATACATTTTATCCAGGAAAACATATGATCTCTCGGAAACGTCGGTGGAACTGCGGGGCGAAAACTAATTCTATAAAACTCAAAATGCACTAATTAACTGAATGGCGACTTCAATGGGCTAAAGTCCAAACGGAAACCGGGTGACCACGGTAAACTGGCTTGAGGCTAATTAAATTGTACCAGGCTTGAGTTTCTGTCGTAATTACAATGCAGGAGTTGGATTTAATTTTGCAATAAAGGGATTATTTACTGCATTGTTAATCTCATACAGTGCTATTTAACAAATATACTGTATAAATTTTACTGGACATTCGTAGGAGAACGAAAACTACCGATATAGCTCGTAGAGTTAGTAAGCTGAAGTGGCAATGGGCAGGCCACATCGCTCGAAGAACTGATAGCCGATGGGGAAGGAAGGTTCTCGAGTGGCAACCACGTACTGGAAAGCGCCGAGCGGGACGACCTCCAACCAGGTGGACCGACGATCTGGTCAAGATCGATGGGCACCGCTGGATGCAAGCGGCCCAAAACCGTTCGAAGTGGAAGTTAATGGGGGAGGCCTATGTTCAGCAGTGGACATCCCTAGGCTGATATGATGATGATGATGATGACTGTATAAATGGTCGCGTAAATAATGTCACATTATTTGACAATGACAATAGAGTGACGTTATTTACGTGACCCTTTAAACAGTATATTAGTTAAATAAAGTTTTAGAAGTAAGGGGGTAATAAAACAATGCAGTAAACAATGCCTTTATTGGTTAAATCCACATTGACAGCAATATCATTATTAATATGATATTGCTGTCAAAATGTAATTATAATTGTGTTCTCTTTTTCTTTTTTCCCTTGTAAATATTCTTTATATTTCTATCTCTATCTATATCTATTTAAGGCGATGATAGCTCAGTGGTAGTGACGTCGGATACCGAGACGAAGGTCCCGGGTTCGAATCCTACAATGAGCTTGAGCTTTCGGTGAAGGAGAACATCGTGAGGAAACCATAGCTCGGTGGTAGGGTACTTTGTAGTTCCCATCTGGCTGGCTACCACCCTCAAGTTGAAAATCTGTCGCCAAGCACCTATCGGTGTGTTCCAACAGCTGCACTTGAGAGCCAGTTCCTTCTAGGCTTTGTGTGCTTACCACCTTCGGCCACATCATCACTTACCATGGTGAGATTGTGATCAAACACAGGCCTACACACACAAAAAAAAACGAAAAGTTTTTAAAATTCTGTTAATAATTTATACTGATATGGGAATACGAAGAAAAAACTTTCGAAAGATTCTTTTATCCTCCAGGTTCATAGCGAGTCTGAAATGTCAAGAATAAAAAATACATGAAATTTAGTCGACATTTCCATTCCACATTTTTAAGAAATTCTCGAATTTCTACGAAAAATAAATTGATCAAAGAAGTACGTAGTACCTAATCGTATCAGAATACAGAATTCTCAGACAACATTCAGAGAAAAACAAAAGCAGACATACTAGAATATACGTAGATAATAATCTTCTTCATAATACATTCACCTTCAAATCGTACGAAAATCTCATAGCTCTTGAGATCTGAGCCCAGACGTTTTCAAATAGGAATCCTTCCATGAAAGTGCTTACACGGCCCTTGAAAGCTCTTGAACTTCCTTTATGTAACCAAGCTATAAACTCTGAGGGCGTTGGAGCATGTCTGTTATTTGCACCCATTCTGGGGACCAATCTACTATTTGAAGTAGTCCGTACATAGAAATGCACAGTTTAAGATACTGATTTATAGGTGTCGACAAGAATTTATTTTATATCTAATACACTTTCTTATATGAAATTAATGTGTTAAAAAATACAATAATCAAGCTTCTGCTTCGTGATTTTAGTTCCTATTCCTCCAATCCTCAGAGATCTAACTTTTGCGGGGATTCAATTTAATGTAAAACCCTATTACCGGGCCTTTGCTGTCCGTCCGTCCGTCTGTCTGTCTATCAGTGGGCTGTATCTCATAAACAGTAGTTGTATTTCGATTGCCGCTACAACAAATAATACAAATAAAATAAAATTAAAGAGGGGGGGCACACAAGAAAAGACTTTACGGGAACTTTTACTTTTCGTGTGCCAGTCCGACTCGCACTTGGCGGGTTTTTATTTACGTCAGTCTACTAGAAGTCAGTAAGCAAGCATCAATCCGCCTGATGTTAAGCGGTTACCGTAGCCATATGGACACTTGCAACACACGGGGCATCCCTCACGCGTTACCGACCCTTCCCCAATGAGCACTGGTGACCTTACTCACGCGCAGGAACACTACATAAAGATATTTGGCCCTAGTCGAACGTCGAGCGAACAAACGCTATGCCTATGCTATCTCTTGTAGTTTTATCACAGTATGATATGATTGATTAAATCATATGCAAACATAAAAACAATCTTTCACATTTTTTATATTAGTTTATATAAGAGAGGTAGAGCATAGCGTTTATTCGCTCAAAGAGAAGCTCGACTGTGCATCTTCCTCGCGCAGCTACTTTGCGGCGGCCATGACGCAAAACGGCGCATCTTCATAGCACATCTTACTCGCACAGCTACATAGCTTAGTATCAGTGGAAACGGTCACATAGTTTCACAGCTTAGCTATTACATCCTCGCAGCATAGCTGCATAGCACTCTGCTGGAAAAGCAGCCTTATTACACTCTGAAACAAAATTCTATGACCAAGCTCGACGATTCAAACTCGGAGTAATTTCGCAAACTGGCTGAAATTATGAAGAAACTTTACTGTTCTGTAGACAATGTAATGAAGTGCCGTCAAATATTGAAACGTGAAATTCGTTATTTGATTTCTTTTAACAAGATAGTATGATTTATTGTCATATCATATTTGTTATTTGATTGGTGGATAACTGATTTTATTATTTTTTATACACTATCACAAACATTTTAATAACGTTGTGACTTAAAATATGTCCACAAAAATAACTCCAGTGAATTAATTAAATTAAAAGCACCATCTCCCAAAAATATTTTACATAAAATCAGTTCTCACGAAATGAGCAATTAATTTTATTTCACAAAGCCTAGAAATATTTAATGCTTTTATTTAAGGGTTAGACCAAATTTAGAGCGATATAAAATAAAGCTCTCATTTCATTTAAATGGTTATAAAAGTGAGTTAAGTGCGGGTGCTCTCAGTCCGACCTTTATTATTGGACTGACTTTTGAGTACAGTAAGGTACTATTAAAAAAAATACTTCAACACGACATACTATAAATTATAGTCCCCAGCCGCTACGCCTCAGAAACTACTGTGTATTTTAATTCGGTTTGCACTAACTAATATATTTAATTTAAGGGCCGTCTTAAGCCATGCCGGGGCTCTTGGGCATAGATTACTATTCTGTGCCTTGGGCATACAAGAATTTGGGGCCCTGTTGGAAAGTAATAAAGTTAATTTAATTAAAAAAAAAAAAAAAACTAATCTAATGTCCCAATAACATTTTAATTAGAATATTGAAGGTAATTCTTACTATCTAACGAAAATAGAAAAAAAAAACATTTGTGGGGGCCTGGACCCGGATCCCGTGTGCCCTTATGGTAAGGACTAAACTGTGGGAAAATTTATTAATATTTGAAATAAAGTCTGTAGTGTAAAGCACTCGTCAGTAAACCAATAATGATAATAAGGTTCCTTATAATACACTACCTTCCAAACATTGAGCTATTATTCCTACGTATAGAGAAGCTATCATAAGCAAAGGTTATGTACTATTTTTTTAGAGTCAACTAAAGTTTTCAGTCATATATATGGACGCTTGCAACACACGAAGCATCGCTCACGCGTTACCGACCTTTCTCCCCTCCCCAATTAGCTCAGGCGACTTAATCACGCGCTGAAACAATAAATTAATAATCTAATCAGACAATAGAAACACGTAGCGCTATCAGAACGTTTTTAGGAGTATTTTTCGCGCAAACACCGTGATTTTCGTCTTCTCTAATAATAATAATAGCTTGATGCTTCCGAACCTCGTTCCTGAATAATATAATATTTTTACCAGTTACAAAAGTTTCCTTGATGAATGGAATGATTTATTTTAGAAAGCCAAGCTTAGTAAACAAACTTTCACTTGTAATATCTCTTGGATAATATTTTGTTCATCGGATTGTCAAACTTCAATACATCAGACTCAACCACAAATAATCACAATGCATTATGGCTCAGAGTATATAAGATTATGGTAAGTGATGATATGGACGAAAATGGAAAATTAATATTTATGTTTATTAAATGCTGATAATTGATTAGCGCGTGGTGTACCATGATTAACCGGTCTTAATCGATCGGCAAAGTTAAGCTACGTTTGTCGTAGTCGGTACCTGGATGGGTGACCACCTAGTGGTATTTCAAATCGAGCGTTTCCGTGCTTCGGAAGGCACGTAAAGCCGTTGGTCCCGGATATCACTTAATTGTGATAGTCGTTAAGCCAGTTGGATGTCTCCTAGGCGGCATGAAAAATTCCAACAGTAGGTTGACCACTAGCCTACCTCCACCAATCCGCAGTGGGCACGCGTAGTGGAGTATCGGCCAGTCCCTTTCATCCTCATTTGTGAAAGGAGGCCCGTGCTCAGCAGTGGGACATTATAGGCTGATGATGATGAATTGATTAAAACATAGCATTATAATTTAACACAATTATCATTTCAGTATTTCCAAAAAAAGAGCAGTAGAGTGACCTTAATTTAAATGAATTAAGAGCACAAAAGAGCATGTAAAAAATGTAACTGTCCTTGCGTCCAAAAATACGCAACAATTTTATTTTTAAAACCTGAGAAAGGTTTTTTTATTGTGTAATTCCGGTACGTCGATCCAGTTTCCAAGAGGCAAGGTAATGGAGTTTGACCATTTTTTTTATCACAATCTTTTATTTTTTTAAATTATTCGAGCGTTTCGTTCAATTCGGAGTATTTCAAACTTTCCAATACCCAAATATTTCGATAAGAATTCAAATAATTTTAAGAGCTAATGACAGTATCCAGTTTCTGTATGTTAAGTTTATGATTAGTTATGTGCGAGTATATTCATTTGTTTATTATACAAGCTTTTATTAGGGTTCCGTAGCCAAATGGCAAAAAACGGAACCCTTATAGATTCGTCATGTCTGTCTGTCTGTCTGTCTGTCTGTCTGTCGTCTGTCTGTCTGTCTGTCTGTCTGTCTGTCTGTCTGTCCGTATGTCACAGCCATTTATTTCCGAAACTATAAGAACTATAATGTTGAAACTTGGTAAGTAGATGTATTCTGTGAACCGCATTAAGATTTTCACACAAAAATAGAAAAAAAACAATAATTTTTGGGGGTTCCCCATACTTAGAACTGAAACTCAAATTTTTTTTTTTTCATCAAACCCATTATTGTGGGGTGTCTATAGATAGGTCTTCAAAAATGATATTGAGGTTTCTAATATCATTTTTTTCTAAACTGAATAGTTTGCGCGAGAGATACTTCCAAAGTGGTAAAATGTGTGTCCCCCCCCTGTAACTTCTAAAATAAGAGAATGATAAATCTATAAAAATATATGATGTACATTACGGTGGAAATGAAAATTGGTTTGAACGAGATCTAGTAAGTAGTTTTTTTTTAATACGTCATAAATTGAAATTAATATCAAATACTCAGGTCTATACTACCATTTACTTATATACCTACAGGTTTGTACGGAACCCTCGGTGCGCGAGTCTGACTCGCACTTGGCCGGTTTATTTAACTTGCAATCGGGACATGCTTGCAATGTATGTAACTACGTTCTGGTGGAATCTTGCAAGATAAATTTCACCCACTTCCAGTGGTCGGATTTACTTGGTAGGTATACATTAGTATATTGGAATAAAATGCAAGTACAGTCAACAAAAAGTACAGTCGCCAAAAGAAGCTTGTATTTAAAATGAAATCTTTAATAAAAACTTATTTTGTACTTATTACAGTGTTTATGATGCTTTTTGATTTTGCATAAACAGTTGGTAAGTATTACCGTTAAAATGTGTCGTTGCCGTTGCCAATGTCGGATCGAAACACTAATATCTCTGTCTATAGTAAAATTTTACCCCCTTATTCATAATCGCTTTTTAACTAAAACAGTGTAATAGTGTCCTCCGTCTCACTCTTTCGATCACCAAATTTCACATTACAGATAAAGACTTCAGAATTTAAGCTAATCAATGTTTGTTAACTTTATTATGTATATGTTAGGCTTTAACACCTTTAACTATGAGTTTTATAGGCTAGGGTAGAATCAAATCGAAATCTGTCACATTACGAAATACGTCAAATTTTGCGTGGCTTGTGACATCCGTGTGGCTCCCGGCATAGAATAGGGCCAACCCTTCCAATCCTAAGGGTGTCGTAAAAGGCGACTAAGGGAATACACCAGGGGACGGGCAGCAGCGTCCATCTGTGATACATCATCACTACTGCGATCACCAACCCGCCTGCCAAGCGTGGTGATTATGGCATTAACCCTCACAATATGAGTACACGAGCAAAGTTACGGCCCCCAGTCCCTGGCGGCCCCGCTATCCCGGGCTACGGTAGCGGTCACGGTAACGGCGGGGCAGGGGGTGCTAAGAGTCTCCGGCAGAGATCCGGCTACCAACAACGACGACTGGACCTGGTAACATACAAATGGGGTTATCAGAAGTCCGAAGAGAGGGGGAGGACACGATAATCCTTAAATCCGGTAACCTGTTCTACTACCGGGAGGGTGACCACCTGTCACAGGGTGGTGTCGGGTTTATTGTCCGCAAGCCCCTCATCAAGAATATAGTGCGGATAGAGAGTGTCTCACCGAGAGTCGCATACCTGATACTCAGAATTACCAAACGGTATTCACTGAAGGTCATTCAGGTATACGCTCCGACCTCATCACACCCAGATGACGAGATAGAGACATTGTATGAGGATATCTCACGAGCCATACATTCCTCTAAAACGCACTATATGGTATTGATGGGGGACTTTAACGCGAAGCTAGGCATTAGGAATGACGATGAGCTGAGAGTGGGGCACTTTGGAATTGGGCAGAGGAACCCTAGGGGGCAACGGTTGGCCGACTTCATGGAGTTGGAGGGACTCTTTATGATGAACTCCTTCTTCAAAAAGCGGCCACACAGGAAATGGACCTGGTGTAGCCCCGATGGATCCACCAAAAATGAGATAGACTTTATCTTGACGACAAAGCGGCAAATCTTCAGTGATGTTTCTGTGATCAACAGGGTTAAGACCGGAAGCGATCACAGATTAGTAAGAGGCACACTGAACCTGAACATCCAGGTGGAGAGATTTCGTCTGGTAAAGTCTACGCTCCGACCCCAATCTGCATATATCCAGGACCCTGACAGCTTTCAGCTCGAACTTCAGAATCGCTTCCAATGCCTGGATAATTGCGTGACGGTGGACGATACAAACAACAGGCTCGTGGAAACTGTCCATGCGGTAGGATCTAAGTTCTTTAAGACCCGCCGCACGAATAGAACCCAAAAACTCTCGGATGAAACTCTCAAACTCATGAAGCGACGACGTGAAATGAAGTTGCAGTCTTCAGCTGATACAGCCGAATACCGGCAGCTGAATAGGCAGGTCTCAAACGCAATGCGACACGATTTGCGCCTCTTTAATACATCATGTATCGAAGAGGCAATAAAGCAGAACAAAGGTTCCAAAGTGTTCGCAAGAGACTTGTCTATTGGTCAAAGTCAACTGACCAAGCTGAAGACCGACACCGGCAACATCATCACGTCAAAGCTGGAGATCTTGAGAGAGATCGAGAAGTTCTATGGACAGCTGTACACCTCGTCACAGAAACCAGATCCAATTCCGGTTAGTGACGCAAGAGCCAAGTTGACCCGACACTACACCGAAGATATCCCGGACGTCAGCCTATACGAGATTAGAATGGCTCTGAAACAGCTTAAAAACAACAAGGCGGCGGGTGAAGACGGAATAACAACAGAGCTCCTGAAAGCGGGTGGAAAACCGATACTTGTAGTCCTTCAGAAGCTTTTTAATTCCGTCATACACGAAGGTACAACGCCGGAAGTATGGAGTGGAAGCTTGGTGGTGCTCTTCTTCAAGAAAGGCGATAAGGCCCTATTGAAGAACTACCGCCCGATATCCCTCCTAAGCCACGTTTATAAGCTATTTTCGAGGGTCATTACGAATCGTCTCGCACGTAGGTTTGACGACTTCCAGCCTCCCGAACAAGCCGGTTTCCGTTAAGGCTTTAGTACCATAGACCACATACATACACTCCGCCAGATTATACAGAAGACTGAGGAGTATAATCGGCCATTATGCCTGGCGTATGTGGACTATGAGAAAGCCTTCGATTCAGTCGAGACATGGGCGGTGTTACAGAGTCTACAGCGATGCCAAATTGACTATCGCTATATCGAAGTGTTGAAGTGTTTGTACAGCAAAGCCACCATGTCGATCCGACTCCAGGACGAGAGTACGAAACCAATCCAGTTACAGAAGGGTGTAAGACAGGGTGACGTAATTTCCCCGAAACTCTTCACCACTGTAATGGAGGATGTATTCAAGCTCTTGGACTGGAAGGGATATGGCATCAACATCAATGGCGAACACATCACTCACCTTCGATTTGCCGACGATATAGTCATAATGGCGGAATCGCTAGAAGCTTTGAACATCATGCTCAATGACCTCAACAGAGTTTCCCAACAGGTAGGCCTCAAGATGAATATGGACAAGACAAAAATTATGTCTAATGTTCATATTCCGCCAATGCCGGTGATTGTTGGGAACACTGCCCTCGAAGTTGTAGACGAGTATGTTTACCTAGGACAAGTTGTCCAACTAGGTAGGTCCAACTTTGACAAAGAGGTCAACCGAAGAATCCAACTCGGCTGGGCAGCGTTCGGGAAGCTACGGCATATCTTCACGTCCAGAATACCTCAGAGTCTGAAGACAAAGGTCTTCAATCAGTGCGTGTTGCCAGTGATTACATACGGGACAGAGACGTGGTCTTTTACTGCTGGCCGCATAAATAAGCTCAGAGTCACTCAGCGAGCTATGGAACGAGCAATGCTCGGAATTTCTCTACGAGACATGGTCCGAAACGAGGACATTCGTAGGAGAACAAAAATTACCGATATAGCTCGTAGAGTTAGTAAGCTGAAGTGGCAATGGGCAGGCCACATCGCTCGGCGAACCGATAACCGATGGGGAAGGAAGGTTCTCGAGTGGCGACCACGTACTGGAAAGCGCCGTGTGGGACGACCACCCACCAGGTGGACCGATGACTTGGTCAGGGTCACTGGGCTCCGTTGGATGCAAGCGGCCCAAAACCGCTCCAAGTGGAAGTTAATGGGAGAGGCCTATGTTCAGCAGTGGACATCCTTAGGCTGATATGATGATGATGTGACATCTGTCAACTTGCCACTCCCAAGAGGACCAGCGCAGCGGTTTAGGCGTATCATGCCTAATTCTCAAAAAGGCAAATTTGTCTACAAAGGACAAATTCTCAAAATGGCCAATTCTTATTATGAGTAATTCTATAAAATAGGAGTACCAATTCCTACGTTTGCAAATTTTACAAATGCATAATAATCATATTGGGTAATTAATTAAATCAAGAAATATCATGATAATTGATAAACACTTAATTTCCCATAGATATATTTTTATAAAAACAGGAATCACAGTTATTATCTTATAAATTCAGTGTGATAAAAGGCATCTCTGAAAATTATTTGGACTGCACAACAAGTACTGAACTGTCCTCTGACCATTCTCCAGTGCTTGTATCTTTTGCTAGTAAAATTATCATGGGGTCCAAACCTTGTGTCCTACATAGTAAAAATACTAACTGGGACTTATTCCGATGTAATATTAATAACCATCTTAACCCAAAAATACCACTGAAAACTAACTGAGATATTGACATAGCGGTAGAGTCATTTAATAGTGCCATACAAATGGCTGCCTGGGATTCAACTCCCACTAGTGACTCGAAGCCTAAAGCAATTATTTTTCCTCAGACCATTATTAGTCAAGTTTCTGCAAAAAGAAATCTTCGCAAACTATGGCAACAAACACGATGCCCATGCATCAAAACAAAACTCAACAGAGAAATTAAAAAACTAAAGAAACTCCTTGATGACGATAAAAATAATAGCATGGCACACTATCTAAGAAATCTAGATCCATCTGCTGCTTCCGATTACTCCTTATGGCGAGCAACGAAAAAATTGAAACAGCCAGCAATCACCTCTCACCCTATACAGCGTACGAATGGCACTTGGGCTAGGAGTGAATCTGAAAAAGCCTCAACCTTTGCAAAACACTTGTCAAATGTTTTTTGTCCTCACCCATATGAAGGTACACCTGACCATCTTAAAACCATACAGGAGTACCTTAACACTACTACTGACCAAGATGAACTCGATACTATCGAAAAAGTTACTAAAGCGGAAGTCAGGAGAACAATATTAAAACTAGACCGAAAAAAAGCCCCAGGCTATGATCTTATTACGGACCGCATTCTTCGAGAATTACCTGACGTGGGGATAACATATCTCACTCAGGTCTTTAATGCCATAATAAGGCTAAAGTACTTCCCACCACAATGGAAGGTGGCTCTTGTGATCATGATTCTAAAGCCAGGAAAGCGAGCTGAAGATCCAAAATCCTACAGACCTATAAGTCTCCTACCGATTCCGTCAAAGCTTCTTGAAAAAATTATGATTTCTAGGTTAATGCCAACTATTCAGGAAAAGAGACTTATACCTGATCACCAATTTGGCTTTAGACAAAAGCATGGGACAATAGAGCAAGTGCATCGCCTTGTGGAAAAAATAAACCAAGCCTTCGAAGAAAAAAAGTACTGCGCAGCAACATTTTTAGACATTTCGCAGGCCTTTGATCGTGTGTGGCATGAGGGACTTTTATTCAAAATAAAGAAGGCATTTCCTGCTCAAATTTATCTAATTTTAAAGTCATATCTAACTGAGCGCAATTTTCTTGTCAAAAGTGGTGAAACACTGTCAGAACTATGCCCAATACAAGCTGGTGTGCCTCAAGGTAGCGTTCTTGGACCCACACTATACTTACTGCACACTGCTGACCTACCTACCAATGACGTGGCCACATTTAGTACTTTTGCCGATGACACTGCAGTGCTTACCACACATCCTGACCCAGACACAGCATCAGAACTCTTACAAAGCTGTCTCACTGAAATCTCAGTCTGGTTAAGAAAATGGCGCATCAAGGCGAATGAAACAAAGTCAGTCAATGTCACGTTTACTCTGAGAAGGGAGACATGTCCGCCTGTCACATTGAATGGCGTACAAATACCCCAGGTGGATAGTGTCAAATACCTAGGGATACACTTAGATCGGCGTTTGACGTGGCGCAAGCATATATTTGCCAAACGGAAGCAATTAGGCATTAAACTTCGCAGTATGTACTGGTTGCTCAATCGCAAGTCACAACTACACCTTGAAAACAAGGTGCTCCTATACAAAGCTATATTAAAGCCAATCTGGAGTTACGGCATACAGCTATGGGGAACTGCATCCCACTCGAATATAGAAATCCTGCAAAGGTTTCAATCAAAGGTGCTCCGTATGGTTGCGGATGCTCCCTGGTTTATTACCAATGATATATTACACCACGATCTCAAAGTATGTACTGTTAAGGATGAAATACAATTGAAAACCAAAACATATAATAAAAGAATAAGCAGTCATCCCAATCATTTGGTAGCCCACCTGATGGATCCAGTAGTTGGCCAACACAGGCTTAAAAGGAAAATGCCGCAAGATAATATTAAATATTAACCAGCAGGACAATTCACAATGTCTTGCAGAAAATAAGCGACGGATGATTCATAGGAATCATACCGCAAATGCCATAAATATAATTACAAAAAATTTGCTGAATGCCTTAAAAAAAAAAAAAAAGGCAGATTGTAAATGCTAAGTTGACAAAAAAAAAAAAAAAAAAATTCAGTAGGTATAGAGAAAAGAACGAAAAACAAAAAATATAATTGAAAAATCTCCTATAGTGTTTCTGAAATTCTTAAAAACATATGTTAAAGAAAATTAAAAAAATACGTGCAATAAAAACTTGATAAAAATCAAATTTCCCGCCTCATGCTGATATCCACCTTAATTACTATGCATTACTTTGCAGAACTTAACATTTCCAATAAAGGTAGATGCGGGTCCTTATAAATAAAATAAATTCATAATGAATATAAATAGCTGGGTTATGTCAAAAACTCGTTGAACAGTAAACAGCAGTATATAATTTTACCGATAGGTATGTCTAGATAGATTTTTCGATTTCTCGGGTGGAAATTCTGGAAATGGAGCTTATAATTTTTCCGACAGGGCCAACAAACAGACGGTTTCCCTTATACAAAAATGAACACGGATGAGTTTTCACCCTCAGGATTTGAGATTATATAATTATTAACTTTTTTTTTCGGGAAATCCTCTTAGGATACCCGTGCGCCCCGGGGGTAGCGGCCAGGTTATGCCGGACTTGTGCCGGCTAAAACCCCAAGGTGGTCGCCATCTGCGCTGTCGGGGGCGGTCTCTCGTGTTGAACGCGCACCTGATCACCCCTCCACGCGCTGCGCTAAGATAGCTCGTCCCGGGAGAAGTATGATACCTCCCCCCAGCACCCTCGCTGTGCTATCGCACGATGAGTCGTGACCACAACGACTCATCGTCCTCCTTGGGGTTGCTTCTGGGCGCACAGAGCCCCCGCCCTGATTGCCCACGACCCCCAAGGCCCCGTTTAGTTGCCTTTTACGTCAGCAAGGGGAACACCGTAGCTGTTGTTCTAAGCCCCAGCTACAGGGCAGGAGGGCCGCCACGAGGCACGTCTGCGCCTCGGCGGCGTCGTCTCCGAGCGGGATCGGCTCTCTCCCGATCCCGCTCAGCAGCCTCCTTCTGGACCATTACTGTCTCAAAGAAGGAGGAGAGAGTCCGTCCGATATATAGTTATTATATATTACCTATCCCAATGCAATAATGAACAATTCCAGTTTTTTAACCGACTTCAAAAAAAGGAGGAGGTTCTCAATTCGTTTTTTTTAAATGTTTGTTAACCCATAACTCCGTCATTTATTAACCGATTTGGAAAAATATTTTTTTGTCTGGAAGGGTACACTTCCCGTTTGGTCACATTGTAATCAGATCAGGATTTGATTACTTCTTAGTGTATTTTGAAGTCGGTTTAAGTTTTTTGTGAAACAGTCCAAATATATTCACTGTACTAACTGTCCCACGCGGTTTCATCCGCGTTCCCGGTATAAAAAGTAGCCTATGCCCTTCTCCATACCATAAGCTATTTGCTTGTATGCCAGACATTGTGTTCGGTTGAACGCGTGAAAGCGAAACAAACAAACTAACCAACTCACATTCGCAGGATTTCGGGAAAATCTGTACTCTTAGATTGTAATATTTTTTGTACTTTTTTTACTTAGAAGAAATTGTTTAATCAACTATTTTTTTGATCAATGGCGTACTGTTATGAATGTTAAAACCTCTTAACAATGTTAGTAATTTTCACAATGCAATATTTTAGCAGTCTTAACAACTTTAATGAATTCTGCAATTATTATTAAAAGCATAGTGATATCAAAGGCTAAAAATGTCGGTTTTATTTTTGGCACCTTATATATTCAGGTGTGAGAACCGGTCGCGGAAAGGTTACGTTCTCAAAGAAAAAGATTTTTCGTTCGCTAACCCGTCTATCGCTAATGTGAACTGAACGTCACCTTAGCTTGCTTAGCCGCACTACGTTTTTTGCTTAGCCGTCAGTCTGTGTATTGCCGTCGAAGGGGGCGCACGCGTCGCGATCCAGTTTGCGCGGGAAAATACACTCACGTAGACTTCCGCGAGTGCTCTATAACAGACGAGATTCTAAAATTGAAAAACAAAAAGAATTCAAAATTTGAAATTGCGTTCGAAGTTTTTGAGTGAAGTTTTGGTGACGTTTCAAAAAAGTGTCGATAGTGTTTTCAAAAATAGGATCAAGTGGTGATTTTAGTGTTTTAACTGGTTGGAAAACGTGAAGATTTATAAGAAAACTCGTACGTAGCGAATGCGATGATCGTTATTTTAGATCTTTTTTGTTGAGTTTATCGAATTCAGCTGTTCAAATTTACGACGCTATGGTGACGCCGATTATGCAAATGTGCATACAAAAGAATTTAAATTTCCAATGTCTGAAAACGATAATACCTGAAAGCGAACTGTGTTTCTTTAATTACTGTGAAACATGTTTTAGTCTGAAAAAGGCAAATTGATATTACCTTCGCGTTTAAGGTCATTTTATATTTATACGACTTTTGAACTTGAATTTGTATAATAGCTGTCTGTTATTCTGCATATCAAATCACATAATCACAATAATAGCTTCTCGTTTTGGTAAAATATAATTATACCTAAATTATCCGTCTGTGAATAAATAATTTGTTATGAGTATATTTCTGTTGTAGATTCACATGGTTTTTGCGGATAGATAATGGTCCGCCATTTAGGTATACTATACAGGTTGGAAATTTTAGACGAGGCAGTGAATAATATTCACTGAATATGGTCTTAGGAGACTTTTAATTAATGTTTGAGTTAGTTATTTATATAGATATTTATACAGTTATCGGCATTTTCAGATTTCAAAAAAATTACGAGAAAATAGTGATTTTCGAAAAAAAAAAAATTTGCTTGATCGATCGAAAGGCTACATGGGGCCAAGGTTAGGTTACTAGAAACTTCACAAATCGAAAAAAACTTTTCCCTTTTTTTATGAAAATGAAAGTCAACATTTTTTTTTTCAAATCCTGTATTTGTCGATAGCATTACTCAAAAGGTTAAGGATAGTCTCTTAAAACCATATTCGCGTAGTTTCTCGCATAACCCTTAAAGTATATTATGAAGCAGTAGGTATTTTATATTGTCTTCTTTTGAGAAAAGAATAGGTTGATGGCCAGTACTGGCAAGTATTTCGAAATTCAAAACCAATTTGGAAAATCAAATCCATGAAATAACAACCAATCTGGAATATAAATAATGAATAGCATTTGTTTTTTTTACTATTTCTTGATCAAAATACTACAACTACTACTACTACTTTCCACCATCGCAACTCTCGCCATCGACGGGGTGTTGCAAGCTTCCATAGGCTACGATAACTGCTTACCATCAGGCGGGCCGTATGCTTTTTTGCCAACTTAGTGGTATTAAAAAAAAAAAGTAATTTGACGCCATAGACATATAAAAAAATCAAGATGCGAGTGTCACCTTATAAGAAAGTGAAGCAAAAAATTTCCTACGTGTGCGTATAATCAGTACTGGCCCAAGCAGGCTCAAATGGTACTGAGCCTTATTGTCACTGTCAACGTCTCAATTTGGAATGACAACCGATCGGCTTCCTATGGTGTATATTGTGTGTGTGAGGCCATGTATTTACAAGAACGCCGGCTTCCTATTACTTGCGTCACTTAAGAACACAGACCTCATTTTAATTTTTTCTTGGTCTGAGTTTGACGCTTAGTAATAACAATAACATACGATTTAATTCGATGCTAAACAGTGATAGATACCATCTGTATTTTTCAAAATACAACATTATTTTTATCTTTATTTACCCATCTGAAATTAATGTTAACCGATTTTTCTTGTGATTAAACTCAAACAAATCGGGTAAAAAGGGTTTGGGTGTTAATTATATTTATTTAAGGGCGTTCGCGCGTCCGAGCGCGTTTGGGTGAATGATTGGGAGTCCTTCATGTTTTGACAGTTTTAAGAGATTATCAACCTTTCACATGGGATTGAATTTTTTCAATAAACGTGATGAAAAGTGTTTTTCACAATAAATGAAAGTATTTATTTTACATTTAACACATCCATGCACTTGTTTTCAAAAATAGCAGAACTTTTACCCATATAACTAATGATATAACCTGATGTAATTATCTTACAAAACAAGCCATTTAGAAACGACATTCAATAATTATTACTATTAAACCAAACAAACACTAGGTACCTATATATTGACTACTAGTATCACCATTATAAGGCCGTTTTGTCACGAGACGATAACGACACCGTAAAAATGCAATGACGATTTAGCGGACCATACATTTCTATGAACCGTTTTCATACACATCGACACAGCACTGCAAATAAAATAAATCGTCACTGCATTTTTGCGGTGTCGTTATCGTCTGGTGTGAAATGTCACCACGGTATAAGCTCTGCTAAGGAAAATGGTCCTATGTGAAGATTTTTTTTCAGAATGTATGAAAAATTTGAATTCTCGCAAATAAACCATTCGTTCATTCATATGTTTCTATGTATATTTTTTATGAATGTACACACGAGCCAAGACTTTTCATGCCAATTTTTATTTCTTGTTAAATCTTTTTATTAGGTATTTTGTGAAGTTTGACTCCAATCGTAATTAATATCATGAAGATTATTATTAATAACGTCATTCTATTTTAACCTCGGAATGCATCATCAGTTGATATTTTCCAATGATCTAACTGATTAAATATAGTAACATAAATCAGTAGTAAACAGCTGAGCGGAATCTACTGATAACCTTTACATTTATGGACAACGTGTAGGAAATACCCTTTTTAAGTAAAATCCTACATCATTAAAATAAAAAAATAGGACGGTTAAGTACGTAAGTGTGTGTTAAATACGTAAATACCAATCTTAGGTTCAAGTTCAAACTATGAACGCGCAGTTCGTTTCTAAGCAGCGTTCCACATATGCCCGTGCTCACGGCACATAGTCTAATGCAGTCGCTTTGCCAATACTATTCTTACTCTATGCTTATAATACATTTAATTGCTTAGAATGTAGAATCTAAAGCGCAATGGAAACGAGTCAAAGTCAAAGTCAAAGCCATTTATTCAATTTAGGCCCTAGAAGGGCACCTATGAAGGTCAAAGCTACTGAAGTTACCGCCAGTTCGTAAGTCAGCCTTCAACTGAGAAGAACAGGCAAGAAACTCAGCAAGGTTACACTTTTTAAATATTTTCTTCTTTTTTTTTAACAATCTGGCTATTTTTCTCTGACTCGGCATTCTAAATATTCAACTACTAGTTGTCCAATGCGATTTCACCCGCGTTCCCGAGATAAAAAGTAACCTACCATAGGCTATCTGCATGCCAAATTTTATGATGATCCATTAAGTAGTTGAGGCGTGAAGGCGTAACAAACAAACAAAAAAACTCACTTTCGCATTTATAATATATAGTGTAGATTCCCTAAATGAGTAATGTTTTTGTTAAAATTGCTTACAATTATTTGTTCATATATTTACATAATAAATTGAAACTATGTATAATTTATTGCGATTTACACGGAAATAGATTTAATTACATGCCATGTCAATATAAATTGTAATGTGTATGACGTCACTGTATGCCACATTGATCAAACAGTGAGTTCCAGTGATTAGAGTTATCTTTATTGGTATACTGCATCAATTAATATTATTGCGCTATAATTATTTGGTGTTAGAGTAAATAGATGTTTTACTTTGAGTAATGTTCCAAATGCATTCTGAAAACAAAGTCTAAATTTCCAACATTTTTATTTCACTAAATGTTTAGAGGCTTTACTTCGAGTAATTTTCCAAATGCATTCTGAGAACAAAGTCTGAATTTCCAACATTTTTCTTCCCCTCAATTTTAAGAGGCTTTACTTCGAGTAATGTTTCAAATGCATTCTGAGAACAAAGTCTGAATTTCCAACATTTTTCTTCCCCTCAATTTTAAGAGGCTTTACTTCGACTAATTTTTCAAATGCATTCTGAGAACAAAGTGTGAATTTCCAATATTTTTCTTCCCCTCAATTTTAAGAGGCTTTACTTCGATTCATTTTCCAAATGCATTCTGAGAACAAAGTCGGAAAATCGATAATTTTTCTTTCACGTTCAAAATTTTTCCATGCCATCCCCATTGAAAACCTTTTAATCAATCAAAACTCTTACTCGCTAAACGCACTCTTTAAAGGAACCTGACATAAAGACACGCTTCTTTAACAAAATATTTATACAAAGCAAATAATAATATGAATTCGGCCTGAATTTTAGAAAATAATTTTCTAGTCATACGTTTCATACTTACAGAATAGTTGTGCATTGCTATTTAATTCCATAAACCGTTTCATTCTTAGTAAAATGCATCTTAGTCATCAATATTGCATTTCAATATAATTAAAATTACAATTTTGTTTTCTGAGAGTTTTGTTTTCGAGATAAATCTTTCCATCTTTGCTATTGTTATACAGATGTCTCCAACAATCAACGGGAAAAATAAATATAGGTACCTTAAAAATACTTAATTAAAGTTCAACGATTTAAACATAGATTAAGTTCAACTTTGCATTTTATCTTAGAACATTTAAGGTAAATCACGTTGTTTATCATTATACCGCGTTATTAAGTACTGTGCAGGTTTATCTCGAAATGACAGGCCGATAAAAGCTTTAGTGGAAAAAATGAAGTGTGTTAGTATACTCAGCGTCTCGGCTGACGCTTCAATTGTGAGACGAAAGTGCCCCTGGCGTGGGAGATAAATCTTTATAATATTAGGTTTCAGCACAACGAGCTGTGCATGTGTGAACTTAAGCAGTTGATTTTCCTTTTTTACAAGCTTTTATTTAACTTGCAATGTATGTTACATGTTTGTACGGGTGGAATCTTGCAAGTCGAAGTTCACCTACTTCCAGTGGTCTGATTGACTTGATATTTTATATACACCAGTATATTGGAAGACAATGCAAGTCAAGTCACAAAATGATTTTTTTAACAAAAACTTCATTTATTCGACACTTACAAATAAAATAAATACAGGTTGGAAATTTTAGAAGCGTCAGTATTAGGCGTAAACTACTGAAGGGTTGAATTCACGCGAATGGACCATCCATTAAAATATCGCTATTCCGGGACTAGTTAGTGAATAAATGTAATTTTCCAGTGGAATTTTTCGTAGTTATTTTGAGGAAATGTATTCTACAATTGTTTAATTAGGTACTCATTCTCTTTTACATTATTCCTTTTAATTATCTTCATATTTTTCTTTAAAACGCTCTCGGTGCGTCAAGAGCCGAAATGAGTGTTCAATGTGGTATGTAGGTCGTGAAACATGAGAAAATTATAATAGGTGAAGATGAAAATATGATGGTGTTTTCTACTAGATTACTGAGGTTGTTGCTTGTAAAATTAAAATAATAATAATGATCATGGGACATTACTTAAATAGGCTATCCGATCCCAAACTAAGCAGAGGTTCTATAATACTTTTAGTTTGTAAATACATACTTAACCTGTCGGTTCTCACGAGGGACGCGCGTACTATGGGAGGGATGCGCGTTAATACCCAAGTATGTGGGAAAAAGTGAAGTTATTGTAGAAATAGTTGCAATTTTAGGATGGAATTTCTAGTTAGTTTTGCTCTATATAGGTACTTTATAAAATAACTAGCTATCGAGCGTGGTTTCACTCGCATTTCTAGGATAAAAAGTAGACTATGTTTTTCTCCACATCACAGGCTATCTGCATGCCAAATTTCAGCGCGATCGGTCCATTAGTATTTGAGTGATGCTTGAACAAACAAATATACCGACTAACAGACAAATTCAAAGCAGCTTTTTTGGGGTCTGTTTTACGTATAAATGATACATAATTATAAAAAAATATTTAACGTACAGATTTGGCTTCCTTACGATTTTATTATATGTAAAGATAATCATAACTATAATTGATGTATAAATACGTTTTGGAATTACTTATTATCTTGCTCTATAGTGCTAACCATTTGTTGTATCCGAGACAACGGTGAACACAAAGTTAATAACATGCTGTCTTCATCGCGTATTTTGAGGATTTCATATTGCTTTTGTATACATAAAACCTGCACGTGTATAATAATAAAAAAAAAGAGTTTACAAATTTTAGCATAAAAATTATCTCTAGAATATTTATTTATGGTTAGTAACTCGAATATATTCAACTTGGACATACAAAAACTTTGAGTTCAATATGATAAGTAAGTATAAAGTGAATTGAGTTTTAAGACAATTAAAATCAACTATTAATTAAATTATTTTGACAAAATGGTAGCATGGAATGCAAAACTATAGCGCATTTGCCACCAATAGTACCTACACATATTAAAAAATCATTTAGTCTGTACCTATAGAATTAAAAAAACACTTAATAGATGTCTATGCTTGAAAAATGGTTACTGTCAGTAAAGGTACAGTCTACTAAAAATAGCACGTAGCAAAAAGACCTACGCATTTTTTCATTCTATTGTCTCCCAGCCACCTAATCCATCAGTGTCTCATTTATGCAAGCTAGCATCAATAAGCAGACAACGCCACTATTTATCTATATTGATATAAACATTGTTGATATTGTCGTTATATAAAAATGGTTGTCTGGCTCTTTGTAGTCTCACGTTTACATCTAGTCTGAAAAAAAGACAAGGCAGGTTTTTATTAAAAGTATCCTTTTTTTTCTGAGTAAATAATGAGTAAACTAACCCAGTGCATCGAATTGAAATTAAATATAACATAATTCAGGCTTCCAATAATTCAGCATACACCCTGTCATAAAAACTTTATCTAATCAGTAAAATAAATAGTCATGGTATAACAGAGAAGTGGAAAAACGAAAAGGTTTCTGAATCGGAATGATATCGATGCTCGTACGTTTTTTTTTATTAAAAGCCTTTTGCAAAGCGTTATATTGCAGAAGCTCATGCAGCAGGTAACAATGAAGAGCGTATTGGACTATACCTACGTTTATCTTTTGAGTGAAGTACTTTATGGGTGTTTACTTCACAGGAATCGGTGGCATAAGTTACTGGCTTAGTGACTTACCCGAAGTAACTAAAATAAAAAATAATAATAGTATGTACAATGAAAGATATAAAGTAGAACATAAATAAAGCAAGAAAAGGTGCAACAATATCTAAGAAACAAAACACGAGAAATCTATTCGCATTGAATCAATGAAAACTTAAAAAATGGCACTTAGCAACCGTAAAATATTCTAGTGACTATGAATAAATTTTAACTAGCAGCCAATCTTTTTTTAGCAACCTCGGTGTGTTTGAATATTGATGTATACATTCTAAAAATAGAGATAATGGATGTTTTGCTCTTCTACTAACTGATAACAAACTAAGAATAGTGTGAATTATTAATATAGAAAAATGATAGCAATACGTGAATAATACAAGATTAACATGTTATTCTAATTATAATAAATAAATAAATATACTGGGACATACCTCATACACGGTCATCTGATCCCAAACTAAGCAGAGCTTGTACTATTGAAACCAGATGATATTATAATACATATACTACTTTTTGTTTGTAAATACATACTTAATATACATAATTACACCCAGACTTAAGACATACAGACATGTTCATGCATACAAATTCATGTCCTGTACGGGAATCGAACCCACGACCTGCGGCGCAATAGGTGGAATCTTTACCAGAGTCTTAACCAACTGCGCCAACTGGCCCGTCAATTGGACAGTCTCTAGTTTGGACAGTGATTCATTGGACATATTGAATCACTGGCCTAACTATCAGGGGTGCAAGTGGCACGATATAGAATGTAAACGAGGCACAGCTCATCGTTTCATTTTCCGGCTAGGATATGAAATTGTGCTTTCGTGCGATCATTGACTTTCCTTGTCTAATCTATCTGTATTTGCTTTATTGGAAATGGAAAACTACACTCGTCATGCTAGTATAAAGCCAAAATATTTAGTCTTGGATTTTCAGCCCTAATCCTATCATTCCAAGGCTACTTAAAGTCAAAAGAATTGTTTTGACTCAAAATTACTAAATTAATTGTAAAACGCTTCACTAGTCCTGTTCAGTGAGACCATCATAAAATCAGGGGTCCGTTCATATTTGATTGAGTGGATAATTCAATTAGTGATTCAAAAGCTAATATTATAGCCCAGGCTATACAAAATTACCCTCTCTAGGTGACTTTCCACGATTTATCTTATAATGTGGGTATAGCGTATCTATATCTGTGTACAGACTTTTTCGGAAGAAGTTTCAGTTCAAAGCTATTAACTTTTCGTTACGAACTCTTTCTACTATCTACTACTACGAGTTACTTGCTTGTAAGGTCAAAGGTCAAAGTCAAGGCCGTTTTGTACTTTTTTAACCGACTTCAAAAAAAGAAGGCGGTTCTCAATTCGTTTGTATGTTTTTTTTAACCGACTTCAAAAAAAGAAGGAGGTTCTCAAATAGGTTGTATGTTTTTTTTTTTTTTTTTTTTTTTTTTATGTTTGTTACCTCATAACTCCGTCATTTATGAACCGATTTGGAAAATTCTTTTTTTGTCTGGAAGGGTACACTCCCCGCTTGGTCCCATTGTCATCAGATCAGGATTTGATTACTTCTTAGTGTACTTTGAAGTCGGTTTAAGTTTTTTGTTTGTAAAACAGTCCAATTATTTCATATGTTTTTATTAAGAAATCATAATTGAAAGTTAAAACAGTTTTTTTAGGTATGGTTACTAGTTTGTGTAATAATGTAGGTGCCACATTCTGTGCGCAGACTAAAATCTCTACCATAAATTATTATTTCCCAAACGACGATGTTTGACTTAAGCTCGAAGCGAGTTACTTTATCGGTGTGAACAAGTTTGTTATTGACGAACGTAAACAATATTGTTGTTTATTTAATAAACACTACGCTCCTGGTTTGCATGTTTGGAAATGCTTATAAATAAAATAAATATTTACTGACTGACTTATTAGCGAAATATGCATTCAATTTTTTTTATTGTTTTCAGTTAAAATTTAAATTGAAAATTATCTTTGAAAATAAATTTATTCATGTCAATAGTAATTAAAAATGTATTGGAAGTATCTTTATTTAATTTTAATGCCCCATATTTAAATTACAGAACAATTAAATTGCAAACCAAAATATTTCATGAGTGTGAGTTGTTTGAGTGTTTTGAAAATTAACCTTATTGCTTTACAATAAGGTTCATATGTTTAATCTATGATTCATTTACGATACACTTGAACCATATGGAACAGCAATAAGGTTAGTTTTCATATGACTCAGAAAACTGTTGCAGCTATATTTTAACATAAACGTATTTGGCAAAAACGGTTATAACACACTTTAATTACCGGCAAAATAAACAACAATTTCTACAACAACATAATTAGCCGACATTTTCGTGGTAAAGTTTGCTTTAGTTTGAAATAACACCCGTTACATACATGACACCATTAACCCATGGGAACATGGCGCACATAATTTTCTCAGTAGCGTTAGGAGAGGTATATTTAGATTCGCTTCAGAAAAAAAAACAAATGAATTTGGTCCTGTGGTTTAGGAATTGCCTGTATTGTGGACTGCCACGCCACATGTCGTTGGTTCAATCTGCAGATCTGTTTGTATCTGCATATAAATTATTATTAAAAAGAAGAATAATAATACACGGTCATATCCCAAACCAAGCAGAGCTTGTACTGTGGAAACCAGATAACGGATCTCAAAATAAGCAGAACTTTTGCTATCGAATTAGTATTCGATAGCAGTTATCTGGTTTCCATAGTACAAGCTCTGCTTAGTTAGGGATCAGATGACCGTGTGTGAGGAAAAAATAATAATTTGCGAATTATCCTGCGGGCCATTGGAAAGTCGGACATAATGACTAAACACCCGTTACACGTTGTGTAAATCGCACACATTTCGAATTCCTACATGGTTTATTTATATGTTGTCTTAACCTGTAAGGTCAACTTGTCTGTCCTTAAAGGTCACCTTATGCGCATAATATTGTGTAAGAATTTGCGTAACATATATAATTTGCATTTCATCCACTGATATATTATTATAAATCAGAAAGCGAGTTTTTATGTTGACGTAATTCTGTTGGAAACAGGCCTTATTATAGTAGCACAGAGGTATTTGATTTTATGATAGTGAAGTTCCTTCCATTGTTTGACCAAAAGTCTTTTCTTGTTTTAAATCACAAGAAAAATAACGAATAACCATGAGGTTGCTTGAGAAATGCACTGAAGAGCAAATTAAAATAAGTATAAGTATTTGTTAAAAAAACATTTTTAATACAAACTTTTTTTGGTGACTGTACCTTTTGTTTACTGTACTTGAATTGTCTTCCAATATACTAATGTAGGTATATCAAATATCAAGTCATTACGATTACACTGGAATTGGGTGAAATTCGACTTGCAAGATTCCACCCGAATATAATACATGGCAAGTTAGATAAAAGCTTTAAAAAGGCACGTAAGTCAAAAAGTTACAATGTATAATTGCAAATGTCTGAATGATATAATAACGCATAGGTACATGTAATGTAATAACAAATTATAAACATTCATGTTTAAATATAAGTACGGATGAACGATATAAAGTCAGCTCTATAGAGACAGAAACAAAAATTTTATCTTAGAGTCACGCAAAAAAAACAGTAGGTACACATAGACGATGAACGAACAGCTGCGTGGGGCCAAAACACCCATCAGACTGGTCGGTTACAGTGAAGTTTATAACTAACTGCCGCGGCACAAGTTGAGTAGTCCATTCTCAAAACGAGCTCAGTTTCCTGCAGGTCTATCCTTGTCTATATGGAGGAATAGTTCAACGGAATTGTTCAACCTAATTCACCATCCCCACCTTACACCGAACCCCAAGATGCCGGGAAAAGTTTCACCCGTACGTTGTTGACATAACGAAAATACGGACACAGCGTTTTGCATCCTCATTTATAATGCTGGCAGCAAGGGAGTGAAACCCACTTCCGGCGTCTTTGTTTCCTGACTCATACAATCTAGGGACTTTCAAGGCCAGGTGAATAGGTTTCTTTTGGGTAAGCGTATTCCATCTTAGGCATCCCTTATGGGCGGATCAGTGGCCAAATGCAAGCCCATTTAAGTTAAAAATAAAACGGGCCATTTTTATTCACACCTCGAAAAAATCGATATCAGTCCCTTTAACGCCAAGATATCAACACCATATATTCGAGTTGAAGTATATGTTACTTAGGAATGCATAAACTCAATTATGTGCAAGATAAGGAAATGTTATATTCATTAAACTAATTCAATAAATAAATATCTCCATAGTGATCCGCATTCCAGTAAATCTACAAGATTAATAAAGCACGTGCAATACAGCTGTTATATTATTATGATCAAATATTCCGATCAAGTGGTGAGTTAGAAACACAGTGACGTGTCGAGTTTAATCTGTGGTGACGTGTAGAGTTTAAGCGGAAAATTCACCATGGAAAATTGACATTATGCGCTAAGGGTACAGTAAGTTTAAACTCAAATAGTGAATCAACTACATTAAAACTGTTTGAAAGCAACAATTTTAAACATATTTTATTATACTGGTTTAATTTTCAAAACGTAGCTAAATTAGCAAAAAATTCTGAAAACGCGATAAAATAAAACTTTCATACTAAAACTAAAGATGCAACGCTGCACGATCAAATTGTATGAGAAAAAATATTTTTGTCAGTGTTGGTCACATAGTAAAAGTGGAAGAAAAAAAAAACCTCTGAAAATTTGGTTACTCTTTGAAAAGTAATCCTGTATATTAAAATGAATGTTTGACTGTGTATCTGTTTCTATCGTATGCGAATAAACATTATACCATTCATCCGATTGTGATGAAACTTTATTGAGTTGTGAGCAGGCCGTGGAAGATTTCTGATATAGAAAAAAAAAACAATATAGTGGCAAAGCACATCGGAGAATTCGATAATAATGGATCACTAGACTAACCACCTAACTTAAGTATACCTCGTGTCGTAAGTAATTCAAAAGAGTGTTACAATTTCAAGGATATACTTAAACCTGCGTATCTGTTTTTATCATATTTGTACTGTGACTCAACCGTGGGTGCTGGGCACTTGTGGCCGCTAAAAATAGCATTGTGATAATCTTTGTTCGCTAAAAATAGATTGATGATTTAACACATTAGTTCTGCTGGCGGTTTAGTGATTGATTTGTTTTATCTTCGAGATACGGCACATAACCAGTTTGTTGGCTATGAATATTATAATTAAAAACAAAATGTTGATGATGGCTCATATATTGCAAAATGAATTATGAATGTTAGTTAGACAAGTAGTGTAAAAGTATTTCGATACCAAAGATATAAAAAAAACTGTGTTAGTTCTCTCCTGAATAAATAAGTCCCTACTTTGATTACCAATAAAAGTTGTAATCTGAAATACTAGGTTTCCATTGTTACGGGTAATGATTGTGCGATTGGCAATCCCTTTCGTTTCGTTGATTGAAAATTTACGAGAGGCTTCTGCCAGGCGGTGGGATTACCACCTTCAGAGTGTATATTGGCAAATTAGGACTATTTAGGACAACATTTTAGTGCATTTTCTATCTATTACCAGTGTATTTTGGAACCAGACCAAAACAGTCATTGTGCGATGCACAATCATCTGTTAGCTAGGTAATCTGGGTACAAAGCGGTGTTTCATACGGAAGTCGTGACGCGGCTGTAAAAATGTTCTTTGTCTCTAATCACTAGAGACTCTGATCTGAGATTCCCAGCTCTTATAACCTGTCATGGTTAGTGAAATGGCATTTTTTAGACGAGCGTTTCATAGTTTGGCTTCGTCATCGCTTTTTGTGAGGTCAAGAGCCAAGCCGGTTTAGAATAAAAAAAGGAATTATATAGCAGAAGTAACAATAGTATTTGCCATCTATTTTAAGCGTAAGATTGATGACTTATTGTTGGTATATAGGTAGCATGTTATGTTAGTAAATGTCATTATTGTACGTTATATAAGATTTATATATTTTTATAGCTATTTTATGAAGTGAACATTAAATTTAATTGCGGTATTGTTTCGCGTTTGATGTTGAATAACTGTATGTACCTTTTACTAGTAAATTGTGAAGGAAAATATTTGTGAATAATTTCTCCAATTAAAAACTTATTTGATGAACAATAATGTCCGTCTCTTCTATGTGTTCCCGTATTGGACTAACTTTGACACTTAATTATAATAAAGAGACATTGCAATGCATGCCGTAAAAACTAGTGTTTTTAAACGACAATAAAAGGAGGAGGTTCTCAATTCGACTGTATGATTTTTTGTATGATTGTTACGTGATTATTCCGCCAATTATGAATTGATATACTTCAAAGGTAGTCCCATATAAGTTTTATTTAAAAGTAGACAGTTGAATGTGATGTGTATTTCTATTGCCGCTATAACAATATATACATATACAAGGGAACAATATATACATGAAACGTCTTTTTTTTGCGCATGCAAAATATGGCATCAGTTTTCTGCACATGCACATTTAATGGCGAACACTTCAACCCATGCGTATAAAATCCGCGAATAACGAGGGATTACTTGCTCTATCTACATTCAAAAAAAGGCTTCAGAGCTCCCTAAAATACTAAGTTTGAGACTCAAAAAGATAATAATCTGCATGTGAATCCAAAGCTCAGGAACCCAATTCTGGCATCCCGATATCACACATTCGAAGTTCAACATTCGTGAAAAAACATGGCGCTCATGCCAATGAAATGAAATACATTTTTTAAATAACAAATGATATTGATATCAAGAATGCTATTAGAGCATTTTTTACCGACTTTAAAAAAAGGAGGAGGTTCTCAATTCACCATTAATTTTTACCTCATTACCCCGTCATTTTTTAACGTAAATTTATATTTTTGTTTGGAAGGGTACCCCTTCCCGTTTGGTCCCATTGTCACCAGGTCAGGAATTGATTACTTTTTAGTGTACTTTGAAGTCGGTTAAAGTATTTTGTAAAACAGTTGCAATTATTATAAGACATTACGCAGGAAGGTAGGTTTTCTTGACACCAATAAAATGATATGGCCGAGCCACTGTATACTCGTAGTTGCCTGACCCAAAACTCTTCGATGCCGCCGACTGTGGCCGGCTCTCATGATTGCTTAGTTATTGAGAGGGACAGAAAAGTTTGTGATTTTTAGCTTACAGAATCACCCTTCAGGTAATTCTATGATTGGAGCTACCAGATATTAGCTTGGGACCCGTAAGTCACCCTTTTCAGATATACTCTTTTACCCTTCTAAATTCCACGAATCAAACAGCTCATTGCTTTTCAAATGAGATGCCTGTGGATCAAATGTAAAGGTTAACTCATATCAATTTGATAGTAGTGTCTCATAGGTTAGTGTAAATACAATATGGATTTAAGAGTGTATCTACTGTGGACTGGATGGTGGACATGGCTGGAACATATTTTAATGAATTTGGTGTTATATAGGGTGGATACGACAATACGAAATTAAATGAAACCACGTAAAGTACTCATGTATACGATCAACTTTTACTATGGGACCAACTTCGAAATCGCAAAAAAAATACTACTTTTCATACAAAAGGTACGTCTCCTTGGCAAAAATGTATGAAAAGCTGTAATCTTTTTTTGCGGCATCCCAAATCATGGACGCGGTGTCCATGATTTGGGCAAAGGGTTCACATATAAAGACTTACACTATTATTCAAAGAAACGCGAGCAGACCGGGGGGAACAGCTAGATAATAAAATAATTACGTTATAGCTGAGATGAAACCTGACAAGGGATTGTTCTAGGAACATTAGCTACAGAATATGGGTCATGGTGAAGTACTCCGGTATCGTACAACGATATGGTGCGGTTATCGCGTTAAGTAAACGTTAATAGCTTGCCTCTAGTGTTTCTGATGCTTGATCATATATTGTTTGCTGTCAGTTGCTAATTGCCATCAATCATAAATATCAAACGTGAAATTCCTGATCTAAATTACTTTTAATGTTTAAAACTAATAATATTTAATATGAAAGCGAAAGTGAGTCTGTAAGATACATTACAACTAAACTACTGAACCGATTTTCATGTTCAAGTTATTTCATACTTTTAAGTGTACTTTGACGGAGGTTTTTTTTATTAAAAAGTTTTTGCACATACGAATTAAAAAAATACATACAGTCGAACTCTGTCGAACATAGAACATCCTCCATTTTAAGTCGGTTAAAAAACGCAACAATATTTCTAAACGCGATAGTCTGCTCGAATCTTTATCCATTCGACTTTGTGGACAAAACTCGAGTTTCTCATGTATGTTTCATATGATATTGATTTATACATACAGACTCGGAGAATTTACTGACCTTCAGTCAACCCTAAGACTTGACTGTTGATACCATGTAGATACGCAATTATTTATCTTTAAAATATTATAGTTAGGTTTAGGTACCTACCTATAGTTGATACACCTGGCGGGCGGCAGTTTAATGGGGCGCCAAAAACATGATGTTTGAAAAAAAAAAAACGGCGGGCTATTATGTAACTTAGTTGCAATGAGTTTCAACCATTTTCGAATTGCTTGCGGTAAGAGTATTTCTAAAATACTTAATAAACTTGGAATTATGCACATATATTGTTTATATTATATAATATGATTATAATAGGGGTGGAACATCAATTTTGTTCTACTTATATTATTAATTCAAAATGTCTTTGTATAGCACAACAGAAAGTCCTTCCTATCTTCTACGAGGCTTCTGTGCCTTTTATATCTAATTACGTATATCTTTTAGTTACAAAGCTTTACCAGTTTATTGTGTCGAAATTGAAAGCGACCTTCCCTTAGCGCCGCGGCCGGTCGAAAACTCCGGAAAAACATTGGTCGCAAATGTGACGTCATATCGCTTTATGTAACGTGACTGGGCATATTTAGCTACGGGGACATTGCGTACCTTTACATTGTGTCCCTTTACCCGTAGCTTTGATTAGAGGTTGGGTATTTGGATTACAAATTATGGATATTATAAAAATAACCAACAACATATAACGCAAGTGTAAAAAAAACGAAATAAAATATAATGTTAGATATGTTTCGCTTACGTAAAAAAATACAATAATTTTCAAAATCAAAATCAAAAAGTCTTTCATTCAGTTTAGGCCCGGGTAAGGCACTTATGAACGTTACATACAGTTGAATTTACCACCGGTTCGGAATGCACTTAAACTGAGAAGACTCCGGCAAGAAACTCAGCAAGGCTTTTTTTTTTGCTGTGGAAGATCTTTTCATATTACAGCTTTTTTTCAGTAGCAGTAATGGTTCAAACTGTAATAAAATCTTTTTAGATTTCTAAATAGCATTTGTTTAGGTAACTGCAAGACATTAAAACATGTAAGAAAGTACTTAAACTTTGTTTTGTTTGAAAATAACAAATGTGAATATTGCAAAGGAGCAATTTCAAAAAGATCCTGTGGAAAATGTCTTCAAAGTAAACAATCTCGGGTAGGAACGTGCCCAAAGCTGTACATATCCACTTAGTTCGCAAACGAATAGGACTTCTCTATTACATAACAGTGGAAACGTTTATTTTATTTCCTTGGGAATTGGAGTGATGGCGAAAGTTTAATTATTGATGTTGTTTTATCTAGTAAGTCCCTACTCAGTTGTAACAGTGTGAAAAACGGCATTATTTACAGAGATTAGGTTCGCATTATTTTACAGTATGCCATTTTAAATAGAGAGGTAGAGCATAGTGCAAGAGCAGCTCGACTGGGGAAGTACCTCCACCTTACAGAATACCGCAGTCTTATGTTGTGTTTCTGCGCGAAGGGACGGTAACGCGTGAGTGATGCCCCGTGTAACAAACGCCTATATGGCTACGGGAACCGCTTACCATCAAGTGTGGGCCGTACGCTTGTTTAAAGACTAAACCGTATAAAAAAAATATCCCTCATTTTTCATGGTATGTTTTCATGAGTATGTTAGGTAGAGGTTTATGTAGGAAGTATCAGATTACTTTCTTTAATACCATTTTTTAAGATTCATCACACGTAAAAGCGTCAGTGAGGTCGTCAGAGCTCATTGGGGACGGAAGGGTCGGTAATGCGTGAGGTTTGCTCCGTGACTTGCAAGCGTCCATAGAGTTACTGTAAAAGCTTACCATCAGTTGGTCTTTCAGTCTTCTTACATAAGGAATAGTTTTAAATTTAAGGCACCGATCCCACAGAAGAGTTCTAGAGTTCCGAGTTCTGAGTTCCGCGTTCACTGTAATTTATGCGGCGCCTTTGACAGACACTTTGCACACAGAGAACTCTTCGTTCAAGAAAACGCAAGTTCTGTCGGAGTTCCATTCTCTAAAGCTGGAAATTGAGGTGACACGTCTGCGCTATCACTGTCTTATTTACTGAGTAACACAAGACAGAAAGGACAATGGTCATTCTGGCCCATGAATGGCCACTAATGAAACTTAAGTAAGTCCAATGAGACGAGATTAATTCGGAATTCTAGAACTCTTTTCTGTGGGATCGGAGCCAACCATAATTTAGTAGTCTTGTAAAATATAGGTAAATTACCTATTTTTGGCTTGCAGACTTCATATATACAATGGGCGGTAATTTATTGTACGTACAGTTAGCAACATATGTAGCTGGTCAAATTATTTCACAAATAAAATAATATACCTATAACTGATATGAAAAGATAATGTAAACAGGTGTTTTATAAATGTATATCTATATAAACCTATATACTATAAATTACTACATCATCGATAGTTTTACGTTCCACTTTTATATTTGTTTTATGTTGAATTGATTATAATATGCGGGCAAGCAAATCCTACAACTGTACTCCAGTCGATATCTTTAGCTGTGACATACACTGACGCATCAACATAAAGGTTAATTAATCGTAAGAACCTAAACGGATACGATAAATATAATTAGTTAAGTAGTTTCCTCATAATGTCCCTCTGCTGAGCATGGGCCTCCTTTCACAAATGAGGGTGAAACGGAACGGGTAAATACTCCACTCTAGTTCAGATTGGTGGAGGTAGGCTATATGCTGGTGGTCAACCTACTGTTAGAGTTTTCAAGCCGTCTAAGAGGCCTCCATCACCGGGACCAACAGCGTTACGTGCCTTCCGAAGCACGGAATTACCTGCCTCAAACTTATATTCGCTCATTCAAGACAAACTAGTTCTGACATAATTATGAAAATGATGATGCAAAGCTATATGTCATATTGTAACACATAGTTTTGCATAGTTATAAAGATGGCTACCATAAACAACATAATTTAAGACATAAGGCAATAACGACCCACTTTATAATAAAATTAATTGATATGCCATTTAATTATGATCGTCTTTATGAGTTTCTGATTTATTACAAAGTATCGTAGGAAATAATTGCCACACAGATTTTGAGGGCTTCTTCTTTGGCCAAATCATCATTTAACATGATTATGGCATGGTCAATCACATGTTTATCCGCAGTAAATGAAAAATATATTTGCAATTCATTTTTAACTTATTATTTTATTTTAAAAGTTACACTAACAGCACAATATTTTATATATATTTTGTAGACACGTGGCTAGGGGCCGAAATAGAATATCAGCGTAATATACTACTACTACATGGTCTTACTACTTTATGGTGTGTCAGAGCCTTTTTTCCTAGTCCCCGATACACAGATCATTATTACGTTGATACATTTTTTGTAATTGTCATTTGTTGGAATAAACTACTAAAAATAAACTCTTACTTACCTTGAAAATTGCCTCTGATATTGTAAAAAGAATTTCTGTACCAGTGTATTGCAACTATGTTTGTAGGTATACTTACCTACAGTGGCCTGCTCTATACGGGTCCTGTATCAAAATTTGTTGGGAGGCCCCCCTCTACCTGACTGCAGCGAAATTAAATGGAGGGTACTTTTTTTGTAATTAAGAGGCCGTCTTCAAAAACGTCGGGGTCCTCTGTAGCCGGGAGCCCCGTATTTTACATTTTCTCCTAAATTATTGAGGCCTCTCAAATGCCTTCTGATGACAGAATATTTCAAAATAAAGTAATCATAATTAAAAATCATAGTTATAGTGTCAGATAAAGTTTTGAGTAAATTGCTCTTTCATTCAAACTCACTCGCTACCATGGTTCTATTTTTGGATCGTAAAGCAGTCAAGATCAATCAGCTACTGTCAAAATCTAAAAACTCATTGTAAACTAACCTCTATGTCCGTACAATTAAGTTCTTCTCGAGTTACGAAGTAGACCGCATAAGATTATACATTCCTCGTCACACAAGGTACAATAGCATTGGCAATAGCTAAAAATAAAACGGTAACTGTAAGTGACGAATATTTTAAGCAAATAATCGCTACTCGAATGTCAATGCGACTGGAATATATTCAACTTTTGTTTTTTTTTTTCAAACCCTGATGCGGAACGTAAAGGTGAATTTACACGAGCTTAGAAATATACCATTTGTTATTGTACTACAATGGAAAAGAACACTTTCAATATGTCATAATGAAAACAAAAGCGATAGCTCCACGCTTTATTCAACTGTAAAGCTTGCGTTTGATTGCGATTTACTCTGGGAGGTGCTATGTTGTAGATGATAAATTATAAGAACCCTTATATACACTTGCAGATGCTCACTCAATCTAGCCAAGATTTAAGCACAAAACCCTAGGTAAGAAGATGAACAAAGAAAGGGAGAGACAGTTTCATAAATCATAAAAAAAAATATAAAAAAAAATTATTTTCAAAATAAATTATAAAAAATACATTAGACAAGCACAAGAAGCAGCAAAAAATCAATTTAAGTATTTCGATATTGTCACACCCACACTAGGCAAAACTGTAATCTATACTCTTAATAAAGGTGTGGCCATGAATAAATTGCACCTTTTATTTTTATAACAACGAGAAAATAAATAAATAAAATAAATATCCTGTGACATTCTTCATACACAAATTAAACAGAGCATGTACTATGGAAGCGAGATAACTGATATACAACTTTTTGTTTGTAAATACATATTTAATATGCAAAATAAAGTTGAGAATTTTATCAAATTGAATCGTATTATAATAGTGATAAAACTTTATTTCCTGTGGAGGAAAAACTTTATATGCAACTGTATAACTCAATAATAAGATTACAGCATCGAAGTTGCTGCTAACATAAGTAACATCTAAACTCTACTACAATCATACAAAAGCAGTAGATATCGCATTCACAAAAAGGTTTCGCATATTTGTTTGTAATACAGTCCAACTCCTTATCGAGCAGTATGCGATTAATATTCAATCGTGGATCGTAAATTCTATCACGTTCAATTTAATTTGAATAATCCATCAACGTAAGCCGGAATTATGTTTTGTGCACTGCTGTTTATTACCTGTCTATGGGATAAAATACGATTTAGATTTAATAAAGTAATTACCATAAAATTGTTACATGTAGTATATTTTGCGGTGTAATATCACAAGGTAATGAATACAAAATTGACAGGTGTTTACACTCCATTAATCAAAACACTGGCACAGAATATTTAATAGTACTACGTAATAGAATATATCATCTGTTAGGTGCTTCCTTTTGCGTCTTATGGAAACCAGCGCATCACATTATGTGTTTAAAAATACTAGGTTTCTGATTATTATTGTTTCCACGATACAACCTCTGTGCAGTGATTCTTCGGATTCTTTTATTTTTAACCGACTTCAAAGAAGGAGGAGGTTCTCAATTTGGTTGGATGTTTTTTTATGTTTGTTACCTCATAACTCCGTCATTTATAAACCGATTTGGAAAATTCTTTTTTGTTTGGAAGGGTACACTTCCCGTTTGGTCCCATTGTCATCAGATCACTAATATTTATAAAATGACGATACCTCTATACAGCTGAAGTAATTTTTAACTTTGATTTTTATACTTAAGTACCTAGTATCATGAGATATGATTGTTTGATTATTGTTTTTATTATTATTGTAAAAGAATTGATTATTACTAAAAATGATTTGTAACCTGTTTGACATGTCTAATCTTTCAAGTGTATAGCTATGTTTTACTACAAGGCTGTATTTCAAAGCAAAGGTATGACAATAAATGATTCTGATTCTGATTCAGGATTTGATTACTTTTTAGTGTAGGTACTTTGAAGTAGGTTTAAGTTTTTTGTAAAACTGTTTTCAATTATTAATTCCCACAACGTTTTTATAAATTTCTAAGCCTGCTGTGGTTTCATATTATTGTACGACATTCTTCGGAATTTAAACGCCGTATTTTATGCAACATAGTCTTCCTCTGTTTATCTACCTAAATGCTCAAACATATCTAGTATAGCATTGATGTAAAACTATTGACCTAATATAGACCCTTGCAAGATCTCTTATAACGCAATGATTTGAGTAGTTATGTAGACGTAGATGAGTTTGTTATAACCCGAATGTCAAAACTCGCTAGTAATATTTGAAGCAAGCATGTTTATTAAATTCTTTATTCTTAAGGCGAGTTTACATTGGTCAAGTATTTATTTTAGGAAGCTGGCTTCTATCCCGCGGTCTTACCCGTGTTGCCCACGGATTTCTTTTCCTATGAGCAAAGTTTTATCCAGATCAGTTTACAAAGTAATTAAACAAACATATATTCACGAATGTGAATATGTGTGTGTATATTTATTTATTGGGAAAGAAAATATTGTTCAAACGTTTTTGGTATTATAAACTATCTGAAACGTAAATCCGCGATACGGGAAGATGATCTTGTCTTAAATTTTCTATCTCAAGGAAAAATTTTAAGGATTTTTTTTTATTGAAACTTTGTCTTGACCCAATATTAGTATATTTACGTATTCGAGGGCTGATTATATTGTTCTCAGTATTATCCCATGTGAACTACGCTTTACTAACTTGTCATATTAATATATCTCGGTAAGTGAGTCTCTAAGTAATAAACTAGTCCAAGAAGGTAGTTCATAACGTAGCTAGGACAAATTGCTTGGTTAGCAAGGGTTTATTTCAATTTTGGATATTGTTTTAAGTCTTAAGAGGAAGTCTTAGGGTTTAAAAAGGCTGGTCCTCAATAATTGATGACTTACAAAAAACTCTAAATATTATCTCACTCAGGGAAATTCTAGTTATTCTAATATTTATTTTGTTTACAAAATGTAAGTACTTATAAAAAGCAAGCTCAATGTATATAATAACGTAAGCTTTTAAGAGAGGTAACGCGTGAGTGATGCCTCGTATGTTGCAAGTGTCCATATTGCAACGGTAACCGCTTACCATCAGGCGGGCCGTATGATTTTTAACCGACTTCATAGTATAAAAAAGCTTAGGCGGCTTAGTAATTTGGCGCCTGTATTTATTATCCGACATAATGAAAAAAAAAACTTATTCTCTAGGTATAGCAAGATTTTACCATACATTTACCCCCTTATAAGGTGTAAGTCAAGTATAGTACTGGGTTTTACATATATCCGTCACTTTCTAATCCTAACTATAATATTATAAAAGCGAAAGTGAGTTTCTTTGTTTGTTTGTTTGTTACGCCTTCACGCCTCAACTACTAAACGGATCACCATGAAATTTGGCATGCAGATAGCCTATGGTATGGAGAAGGACATAGGCTATCTCGGGAACGCGGGTGAAACCTCGGGGACAGCTAGTGTCATATAAACAAAAAGGGCTGGGGCTATCTTTTATTTTTAGGCGATGATAGCTCAGTGGTAGTGACGTCGGATACCGAGACGAAGGTCCCGGGTTCAAATCCTACAATGAGCTTGAGCTTTCGGTGAAGGAAAACATCGTGAGGAAACCTTAGTACGGTGGTAGGGTACTTTGTAGTACCCGTCTGGCTGGCTACCACCCTCAAGTTGAAAATCTGTCGCCAAGCACCTATCGGTGTGTTCCGTCAGTTGCACTTGAGAGCCAGTTCCTTCTAGGCTTTGTATGCTTACCACCTTCGACCACATCATCACTTACCATAGTGAGATTGTGGTCAAACACAGGCCTATACACAGTAAAAAAAAAAAAACAAAAATCTTAATACTTACCTGGGTGTTACATCAAAGACTGACTTACACCTTATTTATTAATTCATACTAAAGTCATACTTAATCTAGATTTAAAATGGTCGAGAGCTAAATATAGAAACAAACAGTCGCACTAGAAATTGCGTAGGAACTACTTATCATCTACTATTGGCAAGATAAAGTATAAACCTCTATGGCCAACGTTCCATTGAGACTTAGAATTTTATCGCTGTCTTTATTATACCCTGGCGATCGACATAGATTTATTGTTAGGTATTATACACATGCTTCTATGTTACGATCATAATATTTTCACCATTACTGTGTTTTTTTGTATATTATCCATCAATTTTCCTTGTGATAATATCGTCGGCGTATCTAAGCAAAAGAAATAGTATAGATAATGGATTTCTGATTACAAATAAATGTTCGAATGTTACGTTTATGTGAGATTGAAACGTTAATGTTGTTTTTAGGGTTTCGTACCTCAAAAGAAATCAAAAGAAAGAACCGGAACCCCTATAGGATCACTTTCTTGTCCGCCCGTCCCTTTGTCTGTCTGTCTGTCAACACCCTTTTTCTCAGGAAAGCGTGGCGTGTGGTATCAAACTGAAATTAATATCAAATACTCAGGTCTACAATCCCTTGGAGCAGTCCCTTGGAAAAGATACGGCCGTTTATGCCGAATATTTTATCGATCGCAAGGGAATCAAAACTTATATGGTACTTCCCGTTGACTCAGAATTATGAAATTTGGCAAGAAGCAGGTATATAGCACAAGTATAGGAAGAAATCCGTAACCGTAAAGAATCATGGCGAGATTTGTACAAAAAAAATAAGATTTTTAGAGACGTTGAAATGACGTTATAATTTGATCCTTAGTGGCTAAGGAATAAGTTCAGGCATTTAAAATATTTTTAGATCCCCGGGATAAAATGCGACATTCTATGCCATGATTTTTTGACAATCTAAATTCTGTCTACACTCTAAGGTTAGGCTGCTTCATTTTTTAGTTTTTTAACCCATTGGCTCGCTGATGGGACGCGCGTACCATGACTACTTAAAAAAAATGATTCCTTGAATTCTTTATAGATTAACATCAGCTTGATTAATCCACCTACATGTATTAACTTCTCAACCAGAAATTCAATTGACGCGGCCACTGTGCTATAATTCAAAAACAACATTTATATCTGAAAATTATTTAATTAATTTAAGCAGAGTTGGCTTACAAACTAAACAAACTTTTTTGGAAAAGCGTACTGGTTTATTATAGTATTTATTTACACCCACACTCGATTTAGTATTGAAAACTGTGTGTGTGTGAAAAGGAGACTGTATAGCAGTTTACATTACAATCTGCTTATTTGATGAAGCGGCGCCTTCGAAAATACGTAATTGAATTACTATATACGGCAGTTTTTATTCCCCCAACCAAATCATCAATGATTATGGTGAAATTGTTGTCTAGTACAACCATGAATGTCAAAAGGAATATCAAACCTAACATTCATAGGTGTAATTATGATGTGGAATTCAACAATTCAAAGACTCTGCAATGTAGTGTAATGGATGTGCGTATATTTTCAATGTCTTGAAAATTGGCCGTGTAAATTATCTTTCCGCCTCCGCAATTAAATTTTGTATGTCTCTAATTACCTATTATTCTTGATTAAAATAAGATATTTCAATAGATAACTTGTTATAACATACGAAAAAGCACTGTACAATAGGGATGATTCCTGGTAAAAAAATTATAATACTAATTAGTCCATCAGTTAGAATTTTTTGCTTTACCAAAATAATCATTAAAATTGACAAAGATAAAGTGTAAACTCACGTTAGAGTAAAAACTATACCATAACGTGACTTCACGCGGAACTTACACACGACGGTTAAAACGCTATATCTTCGTATTTTTTTTTAAATTGATTTAAGAAAAAACCGGCCAAGTGCGAGTCAGAGTCGCGCACCGAGGGTTCCGTACAAACCTGTAGGTATATAAGTAGGTAATTTTCGGTGGAAGTTTGCATCGTAATGTATATCATATATTTTTTATAGATTTATCATTCTCTTATTTTAGAAGTTACAGGGGTGGGGGGGGGGGGGGCACACATTTTACCACTTTGGAAGATTCTCTCGCGCAAACTATTTAGTTTAGAAAAAAAATGATATTAGAAACCTCAATATCATTTTTGAAGACCTATCCATAGACACCCCACACTTATGGGTTTTATAAAAAAAAAAGAGTTTCAGTTCTAAGTATGGGGGACCCCCAAAATTTATTGTTTTTTTTCTATTTTTGTGTAAAAATCTTAATGCGGTTCACAGAATACATCTACTTACCAAGTTTCAACATTATAGTTCTTATAGATTTGGAAAAAAGTGGCTGTGACATACTGACGGACAGACAGACAGACAGACAGACAGACATGACGAATCTATAAGGGTTCCGTTTTTTGCCATTTGGCTACGGAACCCTAAAAATACGTGTCTAATTTTTGATACTGTAAATGACGGACTTAATATAATTTTTCAGTGATCTATCCTATTATCGGTTTCATCCTAAAATCTCTCTGCTTAAAACCTACTCTAATAACCAATTTTGAATCCAGAATCTAGACCGAAATTGTACAGACCAATATTTGCCTCGCGTTATTATGCCCAACGCAAAAGCTCCTCGTGGAGCATGTTTGTATAACTACGTGTCACCGTAGTGACAATGTGCCAATATCAGATACGATGTGTATACGCCACTATGACACAGTATTTTGATGTCAGCATCTATAAATAAACTAGTTGCACCCCGCGGTTTCACATGCATACCCGAGGTATATCCTTAAAGGTTAGATTTACTTAAATTTTCTACGCAACTTTCTTATTTTTTTTTTACCGTAAGAATCTTCTCAAGTTATGGCGTGACCAAGGGAAATAGGGATTCATTTTTATAAACCTACAGACACCTATCTCTGTAGGTATTGACCTATCAAGAGAACTTTGAATATAAATTAAAATAGTAGTTCGACACGAGCTGAAAATCAGATTTGCTTATGACTTCATGAAACTTATGCATGGAATTGTATGTTTTTTTTTTTTTTTTTTTTTACTGTGTATAGGCCTGTGTTTGACCACAATCTCACTATGGTAAGTGATGATGTGGTCGAAGGTGGTAAGCACACAAAGCCTAGAAGGAACTGGCTCTCAAGTGCAGCTGACGGAACACACCGATAGGTGCTTGGCGACAGATTTTCAACTTGAGGGTGGTAGCCAGCCAGACGGGTACTACAAAGTACCCTACCACCGTGCTATGGTTTCCTCACGATGTTTTCCTTCACCGAAAGCTCAAGCTCATTGTAAGATTCGAACCCGGGACCTTCGTCTCGGTATCCGACGTCACTACCACTGAGCTATCATCGCCTTAAAACCTTCTTATGTACCTTCTTCTCTGTCATTTCGTCGTGGTCACGCCGCGTTGAGGCGTCCACATCGGTGATAGAGGCGGACACGGCTCTCCGCACGATCTCCCGCCATCTCTTCCTGTTGGCAGACTGTCTGGTGCACTCAGACACGCGGTTTACCACTGCAGATTTTACTTGGTCAGACCAGCGCATTGGTGACCTGCCTCGCGATCTGGTTCCCTCCACTTTTCCCTGTATGACCAGCCGTTCAAGGGAGTCGTTATCCCGCCTAGAAACACCTACCTACCTACTTGAATCGAATTATTTATTGAGTTCATACTAATTATGGTACATTTTCACTTATCACGAACAAAATATGAATCTATTATTAGTTTAATATATGTAGCTACTGCATAAAATGACTGAATGAATGATGTTATGTGTAATTAATACGGACACAGCGTTTTGCAACCTCATTTATAATGCGGACAGCAAGGAAGTGGAACTTGCTTCCGGCGTCTGCGTTTCCTGATTTTCAAAGCCAGAGTGAATAGGTTTCTTTTGGGCAAGCGTGCTTAGACTTTGTCATCGTCCTTTGGACGGGTCAGTGACCAAAAGCAAGCCCATTTGTAATAAAAATAATATGGGACAGAAAGTACATACAGTTTTTCTGTAACATTTTTTTAATAATTTTTTACTTACAGTAATTGTAGTAATTCTACTGTAATTGCCTATACTGCTACTATGAGATACACATGAAACCTTTCAATAGCTGTCATAATGAAATGAAAATGTTATACGGAATCGTAACGTTATATAACGTTATTTGTTAGAATTCAACATCTTAATTTAAATTTGCCGTATAAGGCACACAAATCTATTATGGAATTGAGACTTTTTTATAACATTTTGTGTTATAATCATCATTATTTTTTAATGGACTTGGATTTGGCCTTTGATTCACTTCAGAAAAAGTTATTATGTATGTGACTGAGGATGACCAAAAAAAATACCTATTTATTTTTATTTTATATTTTTCAAGAAATATTGATGCTGGGAGTGAGTTCCGCTCCTTTGCCACAGTATTACCATCGTGCCTTTGCTGTTCGAATTAAAAACGTGTAAAATTTTAATTGAAATCTATCTTTTTCCTCTTAAATCTCTTAAGCTTAGGTAACGTATCATATGTATTCATGCATACTGTCCACGCATTATATATATGCACGGTATCCACTGTTTCGTATGGTATCATGCTGTTGAAGCTTCTCGTATAACAAAGGCATATTATAGCAACGTTATCAATTTAATGATATTGACTGTACACGCGCCTCAATAAGTAATGCAATATCCTCTCGGGAGCTTTGTTAAAATCCTTCGATAGTAAAATGGATACCGTTACTTAATTTTTACTAAAACTAGCTTTGCAAACAAGCATACGGTATGCCTCCCCCAGACAAAAGCAATAAAAGAAAGCTATAGCAATATGGCTGATGTTTTTTTTTTTTAAAAACACAGCATATCTTATTCAATTCATCAATTCCGAATCTTTGAATGAATTGAATTTTAGTTAGCTTTTTCGAATTCACAAGATCCTACGTAATTCCAATATTTTTTGGTACAATAGACACTATATATATAATTATGTACATTTCAATTCTGAAATCATTGAAAAGATCTGCTGTGAATTAAAAAAAAAAGAATTCTATTAGCAATAATTATTTATTATTATAGCTTCCTTTTTTGTCCACCCTGGTTGTTAGTGGTTACCGTAGTGTATAGACGCTTAAGCCATGCGAGAATCTCTTCACAATCTTCTCGAAAAGGGATTTGAGAATCGCTGTGACCGGTAGCGGAAAAAGTGGAAGGAGATCGCAGTATGATTTGGCACTACACCGCTGGTCCCCGCAGACTGCCAGCACAGCGCCTCCTCCACTCAGTTCAGCTTAGAGATCACCATAGTAATGCCATTTTAATTGAGTTTGGAATGTAACCTTTCTTGTTTATTTTTCACTGGGATGCTCTTTAGTTAGCCTTTATGAACTGGAACAGGTTTTAATTTTGATTTCGTCAAGACAGACCAAAATAAATTATGTATATTGGCGAACGGATAATGTAAATGTGCTTAGAATGTAAATCAAACGGTCACTTCGAAAGAATCGAATTCCAATGTCTAAAAATAACATTAATATTTATATTTAGACGCAACTCATTAAAATATAAGTATCTAATAACTATCTTGTGGACTATAGGGACTTCATTTGTTTCTGAACTAAAAGCATTATCAAGTGCATTCTCATAACGTGAAATCATTTCAATTCCACAGATTTTTGTTTATCGTCCATTTCACGAACTAATTTCAGGGGGGCTAAAAAGGAAGCTAAAGCAATATTGCTACGCAATAAAAAAATTCGAATTCTCGGCAGATCCTAAGTTTTTCCAATATTTTTTGGTAAAATAGTTACTCATTATATACAATTCAATTCATTAAAAGATTTGGATTTGATGAATTGCATAAGATCTGCTTTAAATTCAAAAAAATGAATTGCGTTAGCAATATTGCTTAGCTTCCTTTTTAGGGGGCCTGGTTATTGTCATGTTCCAGCCACATTGTCAAAACTTTCATCTTACAAAAGACTATGGTGGGTTAGGTGTTGGGTATTTTTATTATTAACTACGTAATTTCCGAGCCTTTTGTCAAAAAAAAAGTTATACAATTTGGCTGCGGTATTGACAAATATAATAACTACCAGTGAGATTCAATTTTATATGAAATATTGACATTATCCTTTCGTTTCTTAACACAATTATGGGGCTCTGACTATTTTATGACGTCATATTAATATGATTAAAATTATCCAGACTTTTTTACTCTAGTTTTTCAATAACTAGTTTAACTACTAAGTTAGTAAGAGTCTTCTTAAATTTGCTATGCGGGTTTTACTAGTTTTTCACCTACTATTATTTAGCTTGTCAACAAAATTGTGAAAGCACAAAAATAACAATAAAAGCTGTTGGTTGATCTTTATTACAATCTTAATGTACCTACATGATGTCGGTCACATAACTTAACAACTGGTGTTATTACAGTACTAGCTTTCAACAAAGTCGGCTAAAGTTGGACTGGATTTATGGTCAATAGATGAATATTTATTTTTAAAATCTTTCCGCGACGTTTTTTTCATTTTTTTAGAATTCTATTAAACTTATACATAAAGTGTGACATATACCATTTTTGGTTTTTACGCATACAAAGCTAGTTAGTATATGTAGACTAGCAATACTATACAAAAAACTAACATTAACTAACATAACTCGGAAAATTTAAGGGGAAACTATGTTAATGGGAAGCCCGGGAACTCCAAAGAGACGCACTATTGCTACATTTTGCCATCCAGTAGTTTACTCTAGTACGAGGTCACAAGTCTGCTATTAAATTTTGTTCCAATGATCTTTCAGTGGTGTCAAAATTGTGCCATAGTAACACTATTCTGTTAGTAAGTATACTACCAAAACTGTAAAATGTCACAATTTTGACACCACTGAAAGTTCATTGGAACACAATTGAAATAGCAGACTTGGGCCCCTGGACTATGTAGTGCCGTGTTCTTTTCAAGTTTTCTACGGTCAATGTAACGTTATTATATTGTTTCAATTGACTTTTAACAATAATATCGTTTCCAATGTTTGTAACGATTTGTCGAATACACCAATGCGGTCATTTTGATGTTAGGATTAATATCACCGGGAATCCAAAGACAGTAGCATCCATGCCATGTTACCACGTCCAATTTCTACGGGTGTACCTTCTGCTATAACTGTTCTAGAAGATCAGATTTCTTTGAGGCTCATATTTCTAAGCACCGGCAGTCGCGTCACTACGGTGAGACATGGTAAACTTCCAATTTAGATCTCGGTATCAAATTAACCTAAATTATTGTACTAGACACCATTCTGGGCAAATAGCCAATGGCCAGTGAACCCAGACTGAGCTGGAAATAAACCTAAGTACCTACCTCATATCCATAGATCTATAACTGAAATCAAATACCCATTTGAGGAGTCATTGACTTGAAGAAAAAACTTTTCTTTCAATATTGTAGTTTGGAAAGTTATTCTGTCTGTGTATGTATATCAATAATCTTGTTAATTATTTTTCTGCTGATTCATAAATAAAATAATGGTCTTTGCTATTTATTTACTTAAGGCTCAAATTTGTATTAATCATGAATCTCTCCAATTCTTCTGGACATCTGTTTAATCCTCATTCAATTACACCACAATCTCTCATATCCTCATTTACACAGTCATAATACTTTCTTCCTCCTCCTCCGTATACTTCCCGGTACGGTTGCCTTCAGGTCTTGGCACAGCACCTTGTTTTTTTTTTTTTTAATTAAATGGGCTTGCGTTTGCCACTGACCCGTCCATAAGGGGCGATGACGAAGCCTAAGATAAAACACGCTTACCCAGAAAATGAAAGTTCCTAGATTGTTAGTTATGTGATCCTCTTATCTCCTCAACCACGTAAGCCTATGGGATGTTATCTTTTTCGTTAAGTGGGCCACTTACCTACTTCCTGTAATAAATAAATCCCATCTCCACATTATCATCTCAGTCCGATACACCTTATTACTACCACATATTGCATAGCCATAAAAACTAGACGGAAATATCGAGAATAAATATATAATAGAAAATGAAAATGATGAATTTTGTGATGTATTCGGAGTCATGATCTCAGAATATAAACTAGCTAATGTCTTTGGAAATTCTTTGCGTCTTAGTCGTATAAAATAACAATTTCGCAGATAATCTTTGTTGAGTTTCTTCCTTTTATATTTCGTGTGAATAAATATCATAATGTTACTAAGTACCTACCTCATATCCATAGCTCTATAACTGAAATCAAATACCCATTTGAGGAGTCATTGACTTGAAGGAAAATCTTTTCTTTCAATATTTTTTTCTTAAGGCGTAAAAAGAGCTCTACAAGGTCGACAACACATTGGCAATCCCCCTATGCAAATGTCCATAGGCGGCGGTGACCACTTACTATCAGGTGGCCCGGATGCTTGCTAATCAACCTGTTGACATTAAAAAAAATGGTTGTCAAATGGCTAACTAAAAACGGCAACAAATTGCATTTACGGTTAAACAAACTGTGTGGCGAAAAATTATATTGCAGAAATAAGGTACAGAAAATAAATTCCTGTATTTTTTCATAATTAGAATTTCCATACATAAGCTCCAACAAAATTGAACATATTGATGTTGAAGCTGGGACCTTCATAGGATTAAGGTTGTGGTTTATAACTTTGTCATGGAATTTTCTTTGCATCATTTTCCGCCAATGATATCCCGACAGATTAAAAAGCTCTCAAAGCGAGATTATTCTACTAACAAATCGCCCTTTGCTTTGATAGTAAAACGCACTTAAAATAACAAACAGCACTTTATTATCATAATAATGAAGATCATTTTTATACACAGTTTCGGGTCGCTTCGTTTTGTTTATACAGGTGTCAAAACTAAAAATATGTTATACGTAATATTTGTTATGAGCGAGCGCCTCGTGGTTTTCATCGTAACCCGCCGTGAAGGCCGGGGACTAATTCCATTCTATCGGGTCATCAAAATAAAATCAACCTTTATTGATTTATCTACATGAAAAGTGGATTTGTGTATAAAAAGGTACCTGCTTTTTCTCTAACTGAGGGTCAGTTCACATATCGCGGGACGTAGGTACTCTAATTCTCTCATTGAAATTAGTACCTTTTTGTGTAGTAAATAAAGTTATATTTCTATCGCTATCTTAAAAAGCGTGCAGATGCCGTCGCGTCTCGGTGTGAATTGACCCTAACTATCTGTACATGATAACATCCTTCTATCTTATCCTAGGAATAGTAGAAAACCCAATGTTTTTGTGTATGTTATTCAGTCCCGCTATAATGGGCGGACGGATTCAGATTTAATCTAAGGAGAAACTCACTAATCTGAACAAATCAAAGCACAGCTCAAACGGCAGGGAAACTTAGAAACTCCAAATTCTGCAATTATATTCGGTATATTCTATTCTATTCTACGTAAGGACTAAGGCAGAGTTATTTAGAATTCAGTACCCAAGGCGGTTAAGCTAGAATGATATAAAAGTAAAAACTCTCGGGAATGACAATAAAAAAGAGAGTAAACGCTAGAACATTTTTAATAATAGATTATTTTAATTCGCTCTTGCATTCAAATGAAAAATAATAATAAATGCATGGAAATGTAAAAATTCATCGAATCCATAATATTTTCTACACATCCACAGCCTTACTAATAAAAAGTTACACGCGGTGTACACATCTGTTATAGGATAATTGCTACTAATAAAAACATTTTTGACACAAAGCCTGTATACACGTGTTTTAGTTACCTAGGAAATTTACACAGGGCTTACACGGGCCAGGACCCTTGTTTAGTGTAAAGTCCCCGTCATGAGAAGCTATAAATTTTGTAAACAAGTGTTCAGGAGTTCACAACATTTTGACCAACAAAAAAAATGAATTTGTTTAAGATTTAATAAATTATTAAGTAACAAATATTAATTAACATATATTATTTAACAAACAACTCTTTCTTTTTACTTATTATATATTTTAGATAAATTGTATTACGCACCTTTTGACGTTTTTTTCGTGGCGAATTTATTTCCTTAGATGTACTGGCTACTGGCTCCATTATACGTAATAACAAATAAAATTAACGCAACAATTAAAGTAACAACAATTAAAGTAACAACAATAAAAAAGTGATAACGAAACAATAACAAAATTAACAATAACAACCAGATCCGCGATATATGCAAAGCAATGAAACAATCTCGTACGCATTCGAAACTCGAATTTCGCGTTTATTTCAAAATGGCGTCCCGATAGTTTACAATCCCTGCGACGGACACGTTCCGGTACCAAGAAACACAAACGATAGCGCTTCTCGTCGTTAAAATATGATCCGACTAAATTAAATAGGTTGTTACTTTCATATAACCCGTCTATATTTCATGTCGATTGAATATGGTCAATTTATTATTATCTCGCAGTATAAAATGTTTACTTAGTAAAAGATGTTTGTTTACATAATTTATAGCTTCTCATGACGGGGACTTTATGTATAAGAACATTATGGCGGATTTCAATAGATCAGCTGTGTCTGACAATCAAGTGTTGTGTCCATTTACTACGGACCAGGCCAACCGCGCAACAAAATGACACCAACGCGCTGGCCCTAAAAAGTCATTTTAGGGCCAACGCGACTCAGTCGATTGCGGTCATACTGCGGTCCACGGAACAGTTCATTCGTTCATTGTTTGCTTATAAATGCCTAGTTGCGTAGTGAAAGGCTTGTGTTTTATACTGGAGTTATGGATAAAATAAAACAAAAATTTACAATTTATTTGATTTTGATAACTTTATGCAAAATGTTCCGGTAGGTGTATCCTTAGTTTTGAAGTCATTGGCACAGCCATTTGCTTCGTTTGTTGACGTAACATTTGTAATTTGACAATGACGTTCTTCTTTCTTCTTCTTCTTTGGTTAAATGGCTACTGTAGCCATAAACACAAGACAGTTTCGTTCAAAACCACCATTAGCTATTTAAAGCTTTTTAAAAGTAATGTTATTGTTTAATTATTAAAATAAAAATAGTCTTAAGAAAAAGAAACCTGATTTTTATGATATGATTAATATTTTGTATAATTATTTTTCAGTATCTTTTGGTGCTTACACATTTTTCCCCATATTTTCTCCCGTATTTTGAAGTTAGATAGTTTTAGTTTCAAAACGTTCCTAAAAAGTTGCCAGTCGTTTTTGTTTTAACAAATAGATAACTAAACAACGCTTACACACTGATTATTAGTAAAGGGAGTGTATAGCAACTGTGTAAGGCTTACACACTGCATAACTATACAGCTGTTAAACAACCGTGTTCCATATTTTTATTAGTAAGACGGCCAGTGTGCAACTTATTTTATTGACATGAAATTAGAAACTTCATAGGTCGTATCAGGTCTTAATTTTCCTGAAAGTGTTGTGAGCATAATTTACGTAGTTACATGCATCTGTCTACAATTTTGGGTTCAATTCTCGGGTAACAGCTGCTCTGCAGATATTATGTCGGCAAAGTTTGTCTGGATATTATAATCGTTTGTCGTAAAATAATATTGATTTGAGATTTGAAAGAGAAGATTTCTTTACGTCTAAAATGGGGTGAAAAAACGGTTTATGATTCTTGAAACGTAAGTATTGAAATGAAAATTATACATATTCGAATTAGATTTTTGTTGCTCGGACAAATATAGCTACAGAAAAACTCATGGTTGATCAAACTACCCATTGTAACAATTCCTCAATAACAACAAAACATATTTTTGATATACCTAAGGAAAGATATTTATTTATGAAGATGTATGTCTCTTTATCTGTCGCTTATGAGAGACTCACCAAAATTTAAAGATATGTATTTCATAAATCTATTAAGCTGCAACATTCATCTTTAATTATTAGATGACATTGGAATAGGTATAAGATGCACTAATATGAATACATGCGCAAGAATACCTGTCTGAGACTGTGTTGATACTATGATATTAATAATGCAAACTAAAACGGGTTTTCATACCAAGATAAAAACAAAAATGCGAAGCTAAAACAGTAGTCGTTTCATTTACTCGGTCACAACATGTAACTTCATTTAATATGAATACTACATAGCTTTTCCAAACAGGTATGCATCAAAAATTTTGTCAAAAAACTAGCAATTACATCTTACTACAGGTTGGGTAGCTAAAGCTGGCACGTTCAAATTTACACGTTGCGCTTGCGTTGTGTCAGTGTCTGTGAATAAGCGCGCGCGGTGTGACGGCGCACGCACTGCATGTGCATCTTGAAAAGTCTGTCCGTGTCTCTCGCGCGCGGTCAAGCGTATGAGTATGAAGGGAGACAGTTTATTTTTTAGTCTTTGCTACTGCTCATAAGTATAGAGTGGTATTTTTTTGCATTCGTCCATTACAATTGATTCGTCCATTAGAATTGACTCACTGACTAGTAACATTAATGAAATAAAACATACTGTATCGTGAAATTGCATATGTGTGAGTACTGTGAACGTGCCAGCTTTCGGTAACCGACCAGGGGCTCAAGTCTGCTATTTCAATTGTGTTCCAATGATCTTTCAGTGGTGTCAAAATTGTGCCATAATGACACTATTCTGTTAGTAAGTAGACTATCAAAATGTCACAATTTTGACACCACTGAAAGTTCATTGGAACACAATTGAAATAGTAGACTTGGGCCCCTGTACCGGTAGTTAAATAGCTCACGATGAACTCCAACCTTATAGATAAAACATAATTTAACTTCAGCCTATTTATCAGACTCAATTAGAGGTCACCCCATCAATCCCACTATATCAAGTGTTGATTACGCGGAGAGTCAATTACTGACACTTAATTACCGAAAAGGATCGTCACCTAATTAATTGATGGGTCGGTTGGCATGGCAACTAAATTGTTTGCTAGTTCGAGGGCTTTGCTATATTGAACCCCGCTGAGAAACTTCCTTGAAGATCAACTAATCTTCAGATTAAACTTTGCGAACAAGATTTTGTAAGTTGATAAGTCTTCAGCTGCTGGCAAACCTTTATTAATACATATTGCAGATAAAATAGTACCCTTAAGGCTGTACAAATAAACAGCTTTTTAAACAAATCACTATTAAGTTGTCATATATTTATAGATCATACATCATTTTAAAGTTATTAGTTAGAAAATAATCATTAAATTATTTTACCTTTTCATTATGACAGCTCATATGCATCGTCACTGAATTCCATTGTGTTCATAGTTTGCCTTTATACTTGAGTTCAAAAAGTTGTAGTTTGATTATCATTCGGAATTATTATATTGTTCCTGGGATCCGGTATCTAAACTAGAAAAAATACAACTGCTTTATGCTTGTATCAATACGATACCGAAGCTCGAGAGATTGGAATCCAATATCCACTCTCAAATCGCTAATATGTCGCTATCAATCCCCAACAAGCCATAAGTCTGTTAAATAAATACTTAAGTTGTTTTAAAATTGCCATTCAACGTGGGTTGGCTTCCGAATATTTTGAAAAAAAAAATTATACAGCTGGTTACCTGTTTTTGTATTACGAATAACTATGGCACAAAGAGCATGATAAAGAAAGTGATTATATGTAAAATTTTAAAGTTTTTTTTTTTCTTTTAATATTGTATTAATGCTGGCAGTTTTTATGATTCCGACTTTTACAAGCACAACAAAAAATACATGTTCTCAATTCCTGCTCCGTCATATATTATGTACAATTAATTTTTATTTATGTAAATTTTAGTACTTAATTCGCACAAAAATATTTTCAAAAGTATGTCATGTGGCATATTTTATTCTCATTAAATAATCAGATTGAAAATACTATTAAGGCTTTAAATATTTAATTACTATTTTTAGATCGATAGGATTTAAAATTATTGTACCGTAATTTATTGTGTCACATGGGTTTAAAAAATAACAAAAACTCTATTTTTTTTCTAATTATCACAAGTATCCCGTGACAATACTTAAAACATAAATCATAAGGAGTCATTACTAACATAAAACAAGCAATCAATTATTCAACGCAGACAATTATTCATTAATGTACCTATTGTTAAGCATCAAACTTTATACCATTCTAAAATACATAATATAAATAACACTTATATATAAGGAGTGTGTGTGTACTTTGAATTATTCATAATCGTCAGTTATCATTAATATTATCTGTCTAAAACTAGCCGTGACTTGCATTCATTAGTGAAAATTTCAAAAAGTTCGTAGCATCGTTTTTTTACTTTTGTGGTCGCAAGTTCAACTTCTCTCATTATAGGGTCTTTAGTTTTTAGGGATACCCAAAGGTTGCCTGACGGTACTTTATTACAAAGCCTACCTACCCGTCTGTTTGTCTGTCACAGGGCACTATTTTTTATACAACTAAGTCGGCATACGGCCCGCCTGGTGGTAAGTGGTTCCCGAAGGCCTACGGACCCTTGCAACAATGACAATAAACTAACCAATACTGTAACAGTATTAGATAGTTACCACAGAATACGGCCTCTCATGACAAATAAAAACATTTAGAATTTTTATTCTCGCTCTATCTTAAAAAAACCGGCCAAGTGCGAGTCGGAATCACACGGAGGGTTGCGTACAATATTAACTAACTCAACTTCGCTATGAAAGAAAAAAAAGGCAAAAAAGACGTTTCTTGTAAGGACGCCCCTTCAGTTTTCAATTTTTTGTCATAGCGGTAATAGAAATACATATTCGCTGAAAATTTCAGCTGTTTACCTATTATACTGTTCATGAGATACAGCACACTGACAGATGGACAGACGGACGAACGGACAGTGAAGTCTTAGTAATAGGGACGGAAATCTAAAAATGTTGAAAGTAGAATTTTTGTCAATATTGGTCTGATTCTAGTGCATAGGTTCTCTATAGCATAAAAACAAAGAATACAAAAATGGTAGGTATAGTATTAATATAAAATCTAAATAAAATCTGATGTCATCGTGTACGTTGCATATGATGTAAGATTGTTTTATTATATTATTCTTTTAAAAACATATTATATTTGACTTAAATTACGATATATTATAACGATACACACGCTAGACACGTTTATTTTTTGTTACTTTGTACGAGACAGAAGGTAATTATAATAATCATACGGAAAGCAAAAAATATAAACGTTCATAATATTGTATATGGTGCAAGGTATGGAATTAATTTCCGCGATCAAAGTTACTCGTACTAACTTTTACTTAAATTAACTTATTCGTAATTGACAGTTTACGCTCTGTCCCTTAATTTTAAGGTTCATTTTTAGGACTGAGTATACAATTTTATAATAAGATCCCTAATAAAATTTTGAATTTACCGTCACATAAGTTTAAGGAATGTATTAAGGCCGCTTTAGTACAGAAGGCACAATATTACCGAATATTTAAATGGTAAAAATGCTTGGGTGTAGCGCTCGCTCTACAGGAAACATCTGATGTAATTAATTTAAGTCTGATTTTGAAAAGAGTAATTCCTGAGTTTATTGCCGGCTCTTCTTAGCAAAAGCAACCTTCCGAACCGTGCATTAGAGTATTAGAGTTTGACTATTCATAAGTGCCTGTGAAGGCTTATTTGAATGAATAAATTATTTCATTTCATTTCAATTTTTATGTATTATTGTTTTCAAAGTATATAAAACAACTGTGTTGTTTTTCATAATATGTAGTATATTTTTGACGGTAGATGAGTATATCCTCTTCCATATTTATGTTTATAAAGAACTCTATTAATGAGACTGATTAACTGAGATTACTTTACCAACATATCAAATTCGTACTAACTCAATCAAATTAAACAGCACACAGTTAAAAGAGCGCGTTAAACAAACCACACCATTTTTATATAGGTACCAAAAACTTGTTACTAAAATTATAATTTTGAGATTCAAAGTCGTATACTATATTTAGACGGCGAGGTGTCACGGCCGTGAGCCACCTGAGTCACTTGGAGGTCACAAAGCAACGTTTTACGTTTTGTGTTCGTTAATATATTCTATCATTACGTAGACAAATGAGACTTATGCTAATTGTAGACAATACAAGTCACTGTTGAAGGAAATGATGCATACCTACATTCATGTTTATTCTTAGAAACAACTAGGTAAATAGATTATCGTGACAACATTTTAATACTAGAAATACATTTGAAGGTGCTTTTGAATAAGGAACAACTATTTCAAGTATTTATTATGCTAATTAGAATAACGGAAAACCTATTACAAGATTGCAATGCTATATTAGTTCTTCCTGAAAGCCACAAATTAAAATGTTTAAAGAAAGTAACACTGTGATTATTTCTCTTTTTTAACCGACTTCAAAAAAGGAGGAGTTTCTCAATTCTGTTGTATGTTTTATTTTTATTTTTTATGTTTGTTACCTCATAAGTCCGTCATTTATTAACCGATTTGGAAAATTCTTTTTTTGACTGGAAGGGTACACTTTCCGTTTGGTCAACATTGTCATCAGATCAGGATTTGATTACTTCTTAGTGTACTTTGAAGTCGGTTTAAGTTTTTAGTACAACAGTCCAATTATTCATAGATGCAAAGGCAATGGCCCTGATTCTGTTGTTTACAACTAAACTAATTTTAATCTCACTATGTCTCTTTCTAACAAAGAACATAAGAAAAGGATGTAAGAAATTTAGTCCTGTCAAATTAGTCCAATGCTTGTTTTCAATATAAATTTAGTCGCCATCTATCTCGATTACGCCTAAATACACGCAAAATAAGACTGCAAAGATTAATTTGATAGCTTTAAATATGTTCTATCCTTTTTCAATAATGTTCGTAAGAAAGAGATGAGATGTGACTAACATTAGTTTAGTGCGATTTACAACAGAATCGGCACCAATGTGTATTTTTACCAGCCAATAGCTTCGCTTCATTTCTCTAGTTTAACTCGACCCTATTGGCAGGTAAAAAACTCTGCGACATCTAGTCAAGCCACCCTGAATCATAAAATTCATAATAATAAAACTAATTTTAATTATATCTAAATCAACTATTTGATTTGTCCCAATACAATAATTCTATACTAAATCATGAGCTACACTAATAATGGGTATCCCCAGCGTTCAAGAACCGATTTCCTACGTTATTTTATTGGAGAAAAGAAAAATGTATCCCACATACGGGCCCGTTGGCGCAGTTGGTTAAGACGTGGAGTCTTAACCTATAGCGCCACAGGTCGTGGGTTCGATTCCCACACAGGACATACATATGAGTGCATGAACATGTCTGTATGTCCTGAGTCTGGGTGTCATTATGTATATTAAGTATGTATTTACAAACAAAAAAGTAGTATATGTATTATATCAGTTATCTGGTTTCCATAGTACAAGTTTTGCTTAGTTTGGGATCAGATGTGAGGAATGTGCCAGGATATTTATTATTTATTATTATTATTATATTAATAGCAGTGAAATCTTTTCTCCTCCACTGTGAAAGTTGGCGAAAGAAATAAAACAACGTTTGGTCGTAGTCTAGTTCCGTTTTCACATCATTTGTCTTGTATTGTTTCGAGGGTAGAAATATATCGGGAGGTGTAAGCTGGAAGTTGTAAAAAGGTATGGCTATTCGAAGATAAAGAAAACAAAGTTGAAAGACGAGAAATGGTATTGAAAGCATTTGAATTTACGACAGGAATTTTACCCTCCGTTTTATACGTCGATGCTAAAATTTTGCGTAAATAAGGGGGGAAATGTATGTTGGGTATACAAATTTTATATAAGTAATGAAATCTCTCCAAATGATTTTATGAAATTTAGAAGCTTAACAGCCAGAATCTTTGGATGCCATCAAAAATAACCCATTGTTGCCCGATGTTGCTACATTTTTATACAAAAAGTCCTTGAACATTGTGTGGTTTATTTCTCATTAATCTACAAGTAAACTTTGTCCTTGTCTCAGATAAACATGTCTGATCATAATGCTATATAAATTTTTGAGTCTCCTAAATAAATTTCAATGCCAAGCTAAGGTAAGCTGCGGAAGCATTTGGCAATCAATTTTACTTGCTCACTATCAAATTATGCGTTTACAAGACGCCGGGAAAAGTTTCACCCGTACGTTATTGACATACCGAAATTACGGACACAGCGTTTTGCATCCTCATTTATATGCGGACGGCAGGGGAGTAGAACGTGCTTCCGGCGTCTTTTTCCTGACTCATACAACCCAGGGACTTTCAAGGCCACAGTGAATAGGTTCCTTCTGGGTAAGCGTGTTCCATCTTAGGCTTCGTCTTCGTCCCTTATGGGCGGGTCAGTGGCCAAACGCAAGCCCATAAAAAAAACTATTATTTTACTCTTGACTCACAAGAGCTATAGTATCGGTCCCAAAAAAGGTAGCTCCATATCATGAATATTTGATGGTGTAATAAAATTTTCAATAAATCGTGTCAATAGCTGCTCAATATTTACAATACAAACAGTCCATAAATAAGATAAAGTTAGACTAACAATGGGTCATAAAAGGGACGTAAATACTTTCTTGTGGTTTTTGTGGTCAAGATATGGTTTGGAATTCTTAAACAGTTTGAAGTAGAAGACTCTGACGCACATGAGTTTCTTTTCTTTCTTGCAATCAGCGCTGATCATCCTACATTCAGGATAGCTTCATAAACATAATAGCATCCTGAGACAGGTATCTTTCCTTGCAGTCATTTAGAACTCATGTATAGAACTGATTAGAATATGAACTAATACTACGCGTTTATTTATATTACTTATTTATTATTGTATCGAGTTACCGGTGTTATAAATAAGCTTAACACATCATTTCCTGTCCATATCAATGTCACATTCCGATATAAATAAACACCGTCTTTGCGGAATTCTGTCTGTCAAGTAATTAAAATTATTCAGTCCATGAACGAATGAACACTCAATGGGTTTAATAAAATATATAAGTTCAAAGTAGCAATATTTATAATAAATAAAGTAGAATTAAAACTTTAGTGTTTTAATTCTTTGAAAAAAAAAAATCTTTAAGAAAAAATATGTTATGTATATGTCACCGTATTTTTATGAAAAACGTTAGTTTATAATCTACCTAGCGAGATTATAAACTCCCCCATAAATTGTGAACTGTATCATACTGCTTACAATATAACGTATTCATTTCCGTTAGTTTATAATCTATCGTTGTCAACCCGTCATATTGGGAACCGTCCCTGATTGGCCAGTCTTGGCGGCAGGTCTTGGTTCGTTCTGTGTTCATAGTGTTAGAAAACAATAAGGTTCATTATTGTCTGTACATTGTATGGAATCTTCAGATGTCTTTGAAAATCTGGAAACGTTTGATGATTGTTGTAAAAAATACGGTCTACTAATTGAACATTCAGCGTGCGATGTGGTAATTTGTGCGTAATTTGCGGAAAGAATTCTGATTAGAATGCTAAATGAATCATTTGCGCTTGTATTTATTCATGAGACACTATTATTTATTACTAGACATCTGTCTATTTAGATAAATACCAGTTTATTGTTACACCTTATTCAATTAGATAAATAATAAATATGGGAATTTTATTTGAATTATAAGACGTAAATTTAAAAAGCCGTGAATCATCACAATAGAAGTTAAATAAATTTTGATGACTGATATATTATTATATTTTAAATACAGATAATAAACTAAAGCAAAAACTAAAGGCTGGTTTTGAAAATAATGCGAACGGGGATTTCCAAGATAGCCGAAATAATGTACAACTCTTATTTATTGTTATATTTAGTATGAGATGAAAAGTTATATTTAGATCCATAGAAGTGTGTTTTATACAAACATAGTAAGGTAAGTGCCGATGTGGTCGAAGGTGGTAATCACATAAAGCTTAGATAGACGGGAACTGACTGTCAAGTGCAGTTGCCGGATGGCACCGGTACTTGGCGATAGACTGGTAATAAGACTGTCGTTCAAGTAGATAGTAATACTGTGGCAATAGCTTGAATGAAACCTGAGATTTATTCAATCATATAAAGTAGGTACAAATTGACATACATTTAGCCTATATAATTTCTGTTCCATCGATTTTTATAACTTAACTTCAATAATTTAAATACTTTTGACGTCTCATTTTAATAATACATATCTGTTAAATATATATGTTTAAATACTGTTATCTTTATGATTGACTATTTAACTCTTTATGCATAAAAAAACCTTCTCCGTTGCTTAATATAGTAAGTACAATTGTATATCTACATTCACGAAATATATTTCGTATGCGAATTCAAAACGAGTTTATTATGAAGAGGATGCAAATGCAACGAAATCAAAAAAATCTCTTTGACCATTTCAAGTTTATTTATAAATATGCATTTTCTGATTACTGTATCTTTTATTTTAACGATCATCACATTCGGCATACAATACATTGAGTTATACGAAATCTAATCAATCGTTCCTACAGGAAGTCGTATGTGGTGCGTGAAAATAATCCAATAAAATGACATAAATCTGAGATAAAATGTTAGAGGAGATCGTCCATGCGATACTCCCGCCAAAACGCGCACAGACATTGAGATGCAAGGAGAGACCATACACAAATCGCGCAAACTTCAGGAAAAGACGAGAATCTAAACTTGAACCAGAAGATGTTCAACAACACGATCAATTTATGGACAATGCTCAAACACTCAAGATTAAAGCACCAATCAGACAAACAAAACTAAATGTATCAATATTGTTCTCATTCCTCGTTTTCTATATATGTGTTATAAATGTGATAATTACGTGTGATGTTAGTGTTAGTGATATAAATAAAGAGTATAAAAATAGACGTGTACAGCACGGACTGCATATACCTGGTAAAGAAAGAGCAAAATTCTGGCATGGACATAAGCATGAAGATAGATATAATGGCAAAAATTTGCGCAAAGATCGAACATCAGCTAAAAGGCAAACTGATCTCAACAAATATTATGATTACATTAAGAATAAGGATGTTACAATAGTTAATGTTACCAAATATCCAGAATTAGCCCATATACCGAGGTATTTTTACGATGATGGTCGAGCTCTCGGCTATCCACATGACTTAGGATCGAATCCTTATTATGTGAAGAATATTAACTTTAATCTCAGGCCAGAGAGACATCAATTTAACCAGAAAATTGTGAAATTGGGTGTGTTATTACCTGCTGATCCAAATCAAGTATTCTCTTTGGTGAAAGTGTTGCCAATTTTGGAAATGGCCGTGCCAGCGATTACAAAACCTGATGGCCCTCTACCAGGGTGGAAGATTTTAGTTGATTATAGAGACACCAAATGTTCTTCCGTAGAAGGACCTTTAGCAGCGTTTGAATTCTACGTTAACGGTTCAGCTGGTAAGTTTATCTTAATATACCTTCCGCAAACATTGTTTTATATTTTGATATCGCAATTTCAGACACACAATAAGCTTCATCATAAATTAATGTAACCTTTACTTTTTTATTATGAGCTTTTGAAAGGTGTATTCGTAATGTATGATCATGATATAGACTTGTTTCATCGATTGCAAGGTCACACACTTTATTTCTTTGCTAGAATAGTTATTGATTGTAAAAATGATATATATTTCAGATGCGTTCATTGGACCTGGATGTGATTACGTCATAGCACCTGTGGCGAGATATGCTGGGCCTTGGAGTATACCAGTGCTAACTGCAGGGGCACAAGCAGAGGCATTTACATTCAAGTATCTTAGCTACAATACCCTTACGAGGATGATGGGAAGCTACACTCAAGCCGGGGTCGCCATACGGAAAATTTTTGAGGTAATTGTCCCGGGATTTGTTATAAATGTCGTTTCTGTGAAAATAATTTACGTGATCTTCGATATGTGATGTTTTATTTTTTGGTTCGCTTTTTTCTTGTGCTATGTTAAATCTTTTCTTGAATTTATTTTTATGTCTGTGTGTGTAACTCTGCTTTTGTCGATTAGTGTAAGGTAAATAAAGTTTGAAAGTGAAGGGTAATAATAAATAATAATTATATAACTACTAAACAAGATAACGCAAAAAAAAATATTCTCTACACATATGACTTTTTTGCATTATGCAATTTTATTTATTAGTAAATAAAGAAGTTGAACAAAATCTGAATACAATGAAAGTGGATAATCGTCTTACCCGGCGTGAATACATAATTGAACTGGGAATGGGAACGGGGAATGTAAAATCAAATAAAAATTCCAAGAGAGTCTCAAGTCTATTCTCCATTTGCAGTTTTGAAGATTAGAGTTTGGATATAGCGGTGTTAACAAATGAAAGTATATATGTGCACAAAAATACAAATGGTTCTAAACAGCCAAAGTTAAGCTGGCATAATATCTTTGAAGGCGATGATAGTACACGTGATGTGACGGTAGTGCCTTCGCATCTTATAATGAGTTGAAGCCAATATCATGAGGAAACCACAGCACAACGGCAGGTTACATTGTAGTCTGCCTCGCTGTCTTATGGCCAATTCCCATAATTTACGGACCGTCATCTGTTAAAATTAAGACGTTTTTATCTTTACTAATAATGAAGCAAAGACATCAAAGCTTTGCATAGCAGACCCTCCCATATGGAAGTAGCTATCACAGGTAAAATTAGCTTACGAAATGATCAATATGCCCAGTTTGGCAATAAAAAAACCTACCATTGGTAAGGAAAACTATTCGTTTTTGTTTATAGAAACCGGGCATTAATCTACGTTTATTGGCCATTTTGTGTATACATGCTTGAGAATGCAGTCCTGTATAAAGCCTTTCATTCTTATTGTCTCCTTTTATCACTTTCAATTGAATCCTAGTGTGTGAGCGAAATAAATATATAGTGCATCGTATAAATGATGACAATACAAAGTAACTTTGATGGATGGAAGACCTTACCTAATAATACACCTTCATCATTATGATCGTATGACATGTGACTAAGGATTTTTATTGACTTGTTGCATGATTACGGACTCTGTGACTCATAATAGTAGGAATGAGATAGATAGATAACTCTTTATTGTACACCAAAAAAATAAAAACAACATAGAGAACAAAAGTACTTAAAATTAATTACTGTACAATGGGCGGTCTTATCGCTAAGAAGCGATACCGAATGATGCGATGCGATGCGAATGAGATAATATGTTAAGGAACTGGTAGAGACGAATTTACATGTAATAAGTACAATTGATACACTGTCAATAATATAAGAATTTATTTACTATCCTCTTCCAATTTCATTCATAGACAACAATACGCCTAGGATTAGAATAAATGGGAAGTTGGATGTATGTATTATCCATTTGTAAAAACGCTAAGCTACACAGAGATAATACATCCTAGAGAGTCCTGGCTAATACGGTTGTTTTCGCTTCAATTGATGATGTTTACCATAAATTTTAACGTATCGTAAAACCTCCTTTAAAAGTTCCTTCATTAAGTTAAATGCGCTTCTAAGATCCTTTCCTTTTCATATCCTTAAATTGTTTGTCTGAAATGTATAGAAGATATTTTGAGTTGAATTTAAATCAGTATTTCTAGTTCTTTAACACTTAATTTTAAATGTCATTAATTTTAGTATAGAGACTAGACTGAATTTAAATAGTCGGTAATGTATATTTAAAATACTCAATATATTTTTCCGTAATAGAATATATTAGACAATCATAAAATATATATTTTTTTCAATTTTTTAAATTTTGTTTATATTTTACTAAAAATAACCTTGTTCTTTTAATTTAAATTCGAATTGACTAAAAATAAATTTCTTGCAAACCATGACGACAGAGAGTAGGTACCACTAAACATTATATTTTTATGCGAAAGTAACTATGCCTGTCTGTTTGTCACCTTTTCACACTGAACCGATAACATTTTGGTACATAGATTTACTATGTCTGGAGACGAAAATAGAAATCTTTTTACCACGGGAAAGCCGGAGAAATTGCAGGGCATAGCGAGATCTTTGAGTATAAGAGAGGTAGAGCATAGCGTTTATTCGCTCAAAGAGCAGCTCGACTGGGGAAGTACCTCCACCTTACAGAATACCGCAGCCAAATAACTTTATGTTGTGTAAAGTTGTGTTCCTGCGCGTGAGTAAGGTTGCCAGAGCTCATAGGGGAGGGGGGATAGGTCGATAACGCGTGAGCGATGCTTCGCGTGTTGCAAACGTCTATATGGCTACGGTAACCGCTTACCATCAGGCGGGCCGTATGCTTGTTTATCGACTAAGTTGTATAAAAAATAAAAAAATAAAAATGTGCTTTGTGTTTCTATGTATCCTGATTGTTATGAAAAGGGTTTCTTTAGAGCTTCTTTTTAGATTATTTTTTTAATTTTTATCAAATATTTGTTTGTATTTGGATGCCTCATGTCATGTGTTATGAAATAAAATGCTTTTCCGTGATTGGTTTTTTACATTCACATTTTACATCATATTTTATTTTCTCTGTGTGATCGCACTAAGGTATATGTTTTCGTTAGGAAATCTTATAAAATATTTTAAGCTCATTTATTTATATATCTAAAAATATGTTGGTAACTCTTTTACATTAATTTACATAATCATAAGCCAAGCTGCAAAGTTTATAAGCTACTTTAGAAGTGAGCTACGTAATATACGCTAAGGTTAAGTCGGCTTTGGTGTTTCTTTGAGCAATTTGCAATCTACTGCCCATTTTATAAACATTTTATTTTCTGAATTTGACATTTATATTGAGTTGAGAACATGATTTATAAAGACTTTGTTTTTATGAGTTGTATTTTATTAAATGAAAATTTTGGTTTTGTCTCTTTTTTGTAACCTTAGTAACCCTTTATGATAAAGCCACAAAACTAAATAAATAAACCCACATAAGGCTCATTCGTATGAACCCTTTTACAAAATGTTGCGAAATTGAGTTGATATAAACCTGCGATATAAATGAGGATCATTTCGTGACCTCTTTGAAATTGTATCATTACAAAAATATTTTTTCAACTTTCTTTGTTACAGGAGTTCAACTGGCAACGACTTGGCATGCTGTATCACAACTATGATATGACAACTGGCCTAGGGAACAGCCCTTGTTTCTTAACCCTGAGTGCAGTAGTCACGGTACTGAACAAGAAGAATACTGGTTCAGGCATAGTGAGTGTACCCTTCGATGAAACAAATACTACTTCAACGAAATTCAAGGAACTTTTGCAAAAGTTGTCATTGACCACGAGAAGTAAGTACCTTGTTTATTGCAAAATATTTGCACGAACGTCCTTGGTGATAAATAAAATATAGATTTTTATAAATTGTGACTTTCTATTGAATAATTATCTAGTTTAGTTTTTTTATTTACGTCATTTTAGCCCCAAATTCTTTTTGTGTTAAAGTTACATACATGTTATATAAACATCAGCCCACTAAAATAACATTAACGACAGTTTTAAATAAAAAACCTGTTCATTTATGACATAAAAACCGGACGTGTTAAGTTAATCCGCATAATAACACAAGCGTGTTTTTTACTAATGTCGAGATCAATAAACTTTAATTCTCTTAAGTTTTTATTCTAACCTTCATACATTATTATTGTATTTATGACTGTTTATATAATAATTTTTTAAAGTTAAAAAAAGGTGGAGGTCGTTCTTTTGATACCTCATAACTCCGTCATTTATAAACCGATTTGGAAAATTCTTTTTTTGTTCGGAAGGGTACACTTTCCGTTTGGTCCCATTGTTAGATCAGCATTTGATTACTTCTTAGTGTACTTTGAAGTCGGTTTAAGTTTTTTGTAAAACTGTTCAATTATATGCTGAATATATATTATAATTAGCAAAAAGTATTGCTTGTTATCTTGACTAGATCGCGCACTTAATTTTAACCAAAGGAAGCAGAGAATTTAAAAATATGTCCTTTAATTAGCAACATACGGATATTTTTGGTGACATCTTTTTTAATTCTCATAAATCTGGTCTACCATGCAAAGTTTATGTTTGGAATGTTAGACTGCGGCTATTTATTTGAAATAAGTTACATTTTGGTGTTAAAATGGTATTCAAAACAATTTATTTTAAAGTAATTGCTAAATAATAAAATATATTCGCTCAATGTTTATTTCCTCTATAATTATCCTTTTATAATTTAATCTTTACAATCAATCATATTTTTATTACCTTAGCGTCCTTATTTGTTGTCGAGTTAAATAAATGAAGAAGATACGGCAAAATACGGTATGTATACATTGAGCTATTACTACGTATAGAGAAGCTATCATAAGCAATGATTATGTCCCATTTTTTAGAGCCAACTAATGTTTTCTTTAGCGGTGAAACAAAAATTAGTCATCAAAGCAGACAGTAGAAACACGTAGCGCTATCAGAACGCTTTTAGGAGATTTTTTTTCGCTAACACCGTTATTTTCACGGCGCTTACGCGTTTCGTTCATCGTTCTACAACAAGTGCGGCCGGATGGCCTCACTTGAACGGAACATAGTTGTGATATGTGGCGTCTTCTCTATACATAGTAATAATAGCTCAATGTATGTATATTGTATGGACTATAAAAAAGTTGGTAAAAATATATTCCAAACCTGTACCGTATTGTTACTTAATTGTATACATAAAAGTAACGGAATTAATCGCTTTTAATTGAAATATTTTTACTTCGGTTTTTATGATACCAACATGATTTTGGTGCTTTTTTTAAATTCCAAGGATAATAATTATTATTATATGGACCTGCCAGATTGGTGTGGCGTTTTTTAAGGTTGTGGTAAAAATATTTTAAAACTTACGGCCTTACTCAAAAACGCTGTTTAATTAAAATACTGATTAAATGGTAATGTAAATACCGTCACATTATTTGACAGTGGTGTTGATTCTGTTGTTTACATTTAAACTAATTTAGTCGCACTATCTCTCTTTTTAACATAGAAAACAAGGGCTACATTCCGAATTAAATAATATCGCTCACAGTGCTCACAGCAATAATTTGCGTACCGAGTTAGATATCACGATAATGACAGCTGAGAACTGTCAACAATTCGGAACGCCCGTTATCGCGCTCACCGTATTCAAAACAGAACATTTGAGAATTTAATTAAAATCTGAATTAACAATGCCCTAGAACTCCTTATATCTTTTATTAGTCGACTCGCAAAAAGGAATACCCGCATTTTTATTATTTTTCTCTCATAAAATCATAAAAAGTATCTTTACCATATAGAAAACCAAAAATCTTATTAGATTTTTGCCGAAAACACAATAACTAACCGTCACTTTTTGACAGCGCTCACAGTGATATCAGTTTAGGGCATGGTCGGTGTGAGCGCAAGATGGCGTATGTCATGACGTCATCTATGACGTTACACGGGACATCGTGATCGCGCTCAGGTTAATATGGAACGGGTTTAAGCACGCTCAAATCGATTACAGCGATTATATCATTAATTCGGAATGCAGCCAAGAAGAGGATGTAAGAAATTTTGTCCTGTCAAATTAGTCCAATGCTTTCAATATAAATTTAGCCGCCATCTATGGCGGTTACGTCTAAATACCCGCAAATGAAGACGTTACTGACTGACTGAAATATTTAAAGCTTTCAAAGCTAGATAGTCGGTAAATAATGTGACAAATTAATCAGCATATAAATTAAACCGCGTTTCATATTTAAGGCCTCCATTTCTTAAACAAAGTGAAAGTTCAATGTCCTCTAATGCCCGGTTTCAATAATTTACGGACAGTTATCGATTAAGATTTACTAAAATTAAGACTCTTAGATCTTTAATAATAATGAAGCAAAGACCTCAAAGCTTCGCATAGCAGATCCTCCTATATGGAAGTAGCTATCACAGGTCAAATTAGCTTACGAAATGATCTATATGCCCAGTTTGGCTATAAAATAACCTACCATTGGTAAGCAAAACGATTCGTTTTTGTTTATTGAAACAATTTTTTCTCTCAAATGGGTTGAGCTTAAATATTGATGGGGGTTCAAAAGGAAACACCACAGATGCTCAAAAAATCGCGGTGTTCAAATGGGAATACCTCGGAATTTTCAGTAAAAAAACGCGCTACGCGATCCTAAGAGTGTAAGTAATGAGTTCGCTTCTATTCCACGTACACTCTGTTGCATATTGATGCGATGGTCTTTGATTAAGGATACATCCAGATAGAGTGTCGCAGCTGTGCACGCGTCGATAAAAATACGCTCTAACTGTTAGGGCCTAAATCAAATAAAAATAAATAAAAATGCAAAATAATGATCAATATTTAAATTTCTCCCGATTTTAATTGGAATATTTTAACAACTACTATCATTATGAACGTCATTATGACAAGCAGAATGACGCAGAGGGAGCGTAAAACGTAGCTGTTACGCGCAGCAGCCTATAAAAGTTGGCCTGTTTTGTATATTAGTGTAGTATGGCGACGTTCTTTCTAGGTATATTTATTTCTATGGCGATGGTATAGTCTATGCATTAGCTTCTGGCGATGTTAATATCATACGCCATTTGAATTTTAAATTTTGTTTTTGCATCGAACGTTGGCTAAGACATTGAAAAATGCAATTATTAGTATAGTTCAAAATAAATTAAGGGTTAACTTTGTTTGTTTAGAATATGAATAGGAATATTTAAAAAATATAATAAAATATGGAATAACAAAGTAGCGTTTTACCTGTGGTTATACTACCAAATTTGGCAGTTACTTATTTTGCGCGGAATCACACCTTTTGATTGTGTTATGCGTTTTTATAGATAACCAATTTCAACAGGTTGGAGCATATTTTTCTCGATTGGATCTGTAGTCTAGGTTCAAAATCGGATTCTTAGTAAATACCGCTATCATTTCGCAGCGTAAACTAATTTAGCACCTATATAGATAAAGGGCGGTGCCAACATCGCACTTAGGATGACGCATAAGTATACGCAAATGCATAATTTTACATAATAATAATTGTATGACAGCGCCTGTTTGTCTCTTTGTTCTATTATAAGTCAAGCGAATGGTATTTGAAGTGGTTTACTCAGATAAATCACCATCATCGAGACTAAACATTTTGATTGGAATTTAAAGCAATCGTCTCTCTTCACAAGTGACTTCTGAAAATCATTTAACAGTTTATTAATTCACTACGTTTTATTTATATGAATACCTACTATTACTATATTTAAGGCGATAATAGCTTAGTAATGAGAACTAAGTCCCTTTTTGAGGAAAAACGTGCTAAGGAACGTTGGTAGTGTGCTTTGTACCTGCCTGGCTCGCTCCCACCCTGAAGCAGAATATGGCTGACGAGCTAGTATTCTCCTAGATTCTGTATGCTTAACAACTTCGGCCACATTATGGTTGGAGGTAGTTGAGAGTAGTAGGTTGAGTACATCATACCGTAGTCAGTTATGCTCAGATACAACCCTCTTATTTAAAAAGAAAAACAATAACTACTCCCGTCTATTTGATACATCAAACGTCCTTGGTAAACGTGCCAAAAGATAAAGTGTCCGTAAACAACATAGGGACTGCGCTCACCGTGGCTTTTTCAGTCACAGCAGTAACGCAGTCGCAAAGAGGCCGTGCACCGATACACCTCCTTTCCTCCAGTGATGCCTGATTCAGTCGCGCTGCTGCAGCCACATAAGGCCCCCTAAAAAGGAAGCTAAGCAATATTAGCTAACGCAATTCAATTTTTCGAATTTAAAGCAGATCTTATGCAATTCATCAATTCCAAATCTTTTAATTATTATTATTATTATTTGTATCTTTCCTTTTGGAATTTCACGGTCCGAGGACCGTGAAATTACTGTGACCGGGCTATTGATTGAGACAACGGGACGCCTGCCAAATCAAACGTCTCAATCTTGATAATCCTGGCAGACGGTGACTCGCCGCTAACTAAATGGGCCCCCCAAAATCAGTCACCGCGCGGTGACAAAGGGAGCAACATTGGTGTCAGCAGCTAAGGGTGTCGAGAGGTGTGCACCGGTTTCACCATCGCGAGTAATCTCGGAGCGGGTTTCCCCGCTATTACGCAGATTGAGCACTTCCACCCTTTCGAGCATATAGCTCTCGCGCTCCACTCAGGCCGGCCAGTGAAGGCGAGCCAGAGGCGGGGGCATAGATACCGCCCCCGGGAGATCTCGGGTCCGTGGTGTCGCTACTCACTAACAGCTCGCCACAAGCTGCCCTGCGGCTATTATTATTATTATTATTAAAATGTATATGATGGTAGGTATTGTTCTAGATTACTTGCATTAGGTTTTGGTGTTTCAGGAACGTATACTGTAGGTAGAAATTTAATATGTTAGCTATTAGGTAACTAAAATTAACGAAAGCACATGCACGTTTTTAATTTTTTGTATGCACAATTATAATTGGAGATGGTTGGTGGATGGATATTCTTCAACTACAATAGTTACCATAACAACTCGTCATTACCTGAAATTCAGTGTAGCATTGTGACACGCTGTGATGGGTTTCACATGGTATTTATGATACTTTTGCTACACAAGATTTGGTGTGATGAACAATTTTTCCCCCAGACAATACGGCATTCGCCTGTAGTTCTAAATATTTATAACAAAAAAGGAATCCTAGGATGTAAAACTTCACCCATTATTTTACTTTTTATTGGCGTATGCGCCCAAATAGGAATAATGAACAGTTTATAGATACAAATAAATATTATCTGCCACGTGTATTTTTCCAGTATTAACCCCCTAATACTGGAAAATACACGTGGCAGAAGCTAGAGCCTAGTTAAATGAGGACTAATGATAAAGGAAAGTTTCTTTTGAGTCAAATTTTCTATCTTCAATACTTGATGTACGTACTTTTCCTGCAGGTTCAATTCCTTCCATCCATATAAGTAGGATAGAATATAATGAAGTGGAATAAGGTTTACTAAACATGACCGCTTTAACACGAGGGTGTCTTTCTCCTTGACGAGGCCTCGAAAGGAGGTCTTCGCTCAGCAGTGGGACATTGTGGGCTGATTATGATGATGACTCTTTTCATAGAAGAGGTTATAATAATGATAATTTTGTTACAGTTGTAGTGTTGTGCGCGAATCCGAGTACAGTCAGAGAAATAATGCTAGCGGCAGAAGAGCTCAATATGGTGTCTTCAGGAGAATACGTGTTCTTCAATATCGAGCTGTTCTCTAAGTAAGATATTTATATTTGGTATCCTAATTTAAATTTTTCAAGCAAATTTTTAATGTGTATAGGCCTGTGTTTGACCACAATCTCACCATGGTAAGTGATGATGTGGCCGAAGGTGGTAAGCACACAAAACTTTGAAGGAACTGGCTCTTAAGTGCAGCTGTCAGAACACACCGATAGGGGCTTGGCAACAGATTTTAAACTTGAGGGTGGTAGCCAGCCAGGTGGGTACTACAAAGTACCCTATCACCGTGCTACGGTTTCCTCACGTTGTTCATTTACCGAAAGCTCAAACTCATTGTATGATTCGAACCCGGGACTTTCGTCTCGGCATCCGAAGGCACTACCACTGAGCTGTCATCGCCCGAGTAAAATTACTTTTGGGATTTTTAAAATTCTGTTGACAAAACATGGATTTTATTAATGAAGCGTATATATCATAGATACTACAATAAAAGGAAAGATATCTGTTGTTATCACGGGAAAGTCCTAAGCTTTTGATGGATTAAACCGAAGGAATAGTCCTTATTATTTTCATCGGTGGCAACATTTGTATATTTTCATACCTATTAGTATTATTATTTTTCTTGTCACAGCTTAGCATCAGCCTCCTCAAAAGAACCTTGGAAAGTCGAAGGGGACACAGAAGAGCGGAATGAGAAAGCGAGAAGAGCGTACAGCGCTGTGCTTACTGTCACCAGCCCAGCTCCTGAGAAGAAAGAGTATCTTGAGTTTTCTGATCAGGTATGTTGTTTAGTGTTCTTAGTAAAAAATAGGGCATTATTTTTATGTGAAATTGTATTGCCTTGTGAGTATTGTAATAGGCAAGGCGGCTGAAAAATTCTATGTAGTCGGAAATTTACATTATCAAAAAATATAAGACACTTATTTTTTCATTTGTCAATCAAACTAAAAGTATGAAGATATCGTGTTTTGAAGTTCCACGTGACGTCACGAGCCCCCACTCCCGAATTTGATGCGCTTTAACGTTGTAATTTTTTATAATTTGGTAAAGCAAAAAATATCTTATACCATGTGATATTTTCTAATAATCTCACTGACCGGACTAATTAGAATTAGATTAGAGAGACAGCAATTTTTTACACAGATTAATATTAAACTGAGTAGGTACATGTTAACTCGATCACAAATCAGAGAGCAATGTTAAAATATATTTTCTTTTTGTAATTAGATTAACTAAGGAATTAATATTAAAATTAAATTATAATTATATTAAAAATAAAAGCCAGGCAGTACTTCACATCGGGGCAAAGACTACAACTTTATAAGTCGCAGGTCCGGCCTCATATGGAGTACTGTTGTCATCTGTGGGCGGGAGCACCTGGATACCAGCTTGGGCCTTTAGACTCGGTTCAGCGACGTGCCGTCAGAATTGTTGACGATCCCGAGCTTACAAGCGGTTTAGAGCCCCTCAGTCTGAGGAGAGACTTTGCCTCCTTATGTGTGTTCTACCGCTTGTACAACGGAGAGTGTTCTAAAGTCACATTATTCCTTAAGTCCGATGAAGTTTTGTTACGTGAATCGGGCTACAGGAAAGCCCAATTTTATATTAATAAGCGGTTTCCAAGAAGTTTTACCAGTTATCTGTGCACAGAGTGGCAGCTCCACTCGCTTTTCTGAAGTGGTGAGCTTATCTTTCCCAATGGTTACTAGCGATGCAACATAAGCCTACGAAACTGACTCCAAACGTCTACGACAGGTCAAGGAGCTGGCGGCTACGAAATACAACTACACGTTCGGCAAAGGTGAAGTGGTGTCTACGTTCGTAGCAGCATTCTACGACGCTGTACTACTGTACGCGCTCGCCTTAAATGACACATTACGACAGGCCGATGACCCGAGAGGGCAGTTGGATGGCGCCTCAGTCATAAGGAACATGTGGAATCGAACTTTCCAGGGTAATTTTAAATAGTTATTTTTATTGATTACGTTTATTTAGGGTAAATAATAGATCAAAAGTTATTTTGCCAACTTTTTGAACAATTAACCACGACTTGCTTGAGTTAAGTCAGAAAAATAATTAATATCAGTCAATATTAAAGTCAAGCTCATGACTCTTGAGCATCGACGGATATATTTTGGAGAACGAGAAATAAACGTCTGATATATTTCACCCGTACATTATCAAAAATACACACAACATTTTGCAACCCATAAATTATATTATAATCATAAATTTACAGCGTCTAACGGATTGCTGAAACATTCAGAGCTTAAAGGGTACCTATGTGCTAATTCATAGCCAAGGTATAGGAGCCGAAACATCGGTTTCAGAAAAAAAATACATAAAAGTTTTCATAAAAAATTGCATGTTTGCCAAACAAGTATATCCATAATTAAAAAATGTATCGAAAACGAATAAAACATATACATCCTTCAGCCTTTTTTTTTTAATTTTATAGGTTATATTATTTATTTGAAATCACTTTAGATGAACGCCAAAATTATCAACATCAATATAAAGGCAACAAACATACAAAACATCGAAAACACAATCACTAAAGCTTAAGTAAAGTCTAGACTTGTTACACAACTATTTCCTTTACTAAAACAATAAATGAGTAAACAATGAAATAACGCGGTAAATATTATGAAGAGTTACACAACGGTCTTATTTTATGATTTTACTATCGGTGTGTTCCGACAGCTGCACTTGAGAGCCAGTTCCTTTTAGGCTTCGTGTGCTTACCACCTTCGGCCACATCATCACTTACCATGGTGAGATTGAGGACAAACACAGGCAAAAAAAAAAGCAAAAAGTGTAGTGCTAATTATAACTTCAACAGTAAAGTAACTATGTGATATAACAACGTTATTATTCAGGTATAACCGGCGAAGTAATTATCGACGGCAACGGTGACCGAGTCGCCTCATACTCGTTGCTGGATATGAACCCCAACACCAGTAAGTTTGAGGTAAGTGTGCACTTAATGAACGAACTTAGCTATAACCAATGCGAAGATGGAAATCTTATAGAAGTAATTAAAAAACAAATGAAAATACTTCTCGGCTGCATTCAGTTGCATATATTGGCAACACATTGATTTATAGGCGACTACAGCCACTTATACTAGGTGTATAAGGACTCTCACGTTAATTACACGTAATGAGGTTAACAACAAAATAGGAAATACATTAAAAATTGGTAAAAAAAATAGGAGCTTGAAGTGACATCAGTCCCAAAAAAAGTATTGTGAAGCTTATTTTTTTACTTCCAAACATAGACATATAAAAAAACAAGACGGACCTTACAAGAAAGTGAAGCAAAAAAGTTCCTACGTGTGCGTGAGTAAAATCAGTACTGGCCCAAGCAGGCACAAATGGTACTGAGCCTTATTGTCAATGTCAACGTCTCAATACGGAATGACAACCGATCGGCTTCCTATATCCTGGGAACCTCATACCATGGGATAATCATACCGTCAAACCAGAGGATACATTATTAGCAAGCTTTATTACATTTCTGACCTTTATGTTACGTTAAGTTGCCCTCAAAGTCGATAACTCTGCCTAATTTGTTTTCATGAGTACTAAAATTATTACCCCGACGCGGTTTGTAGATTATTGTACGATTGTAGATTTATTTACAGCACCACAGTTTACACAATCCTTGAATTATCAATTCGATAAAAAAAAACTTAACTTCTCATGCAAACGATCGAACATTTTCAATCAAAGTTTATTATAAATTAAAACTATGACAATAACTGTAGTTTACGGTAGCTGCGGTCATACGATGGTTTAAGCTAAGTTTAGTAAAACCCACTCTCAAAAACCTTTTTGTTGTATGACGTTAGAAAGTTGCGTGCGTATCGGGGGTTGGTTGTTTGGCTTGTAATAAGGGGGTAAGAGTCTTGAAATTACTAGACTCGAAGACCTCCGGCGACATCTCATATGTGTCAGAAGATATCAAGGAAAGCGAATTCCACCTAGTAGTATGACCTGCTTAATAACTAAAGCCGTAGAATATAGGGTTTCCAGTGAAGCGAAGGCTTAATCACTTTAACTGATGTGAAAACCAAAATTTAGTTACTGACTTTATCAAAAGTCTATTTCAGGTTCTGACAATATCATAATAACATGAAGGATTCTCTGAAATATCGAACCAATGAACCGATTTAGATAAATGATGTGTCACGTCATACATTACGTTCACAATAGGCTTTATAACAGTGGTACTGGGGACATGTGTACGAATCCCAACTCACGTTCTAATTATATTCACACGTAACGTATTATGATTTGTTTGTTGTAACCGAAATGAAGTCAAGATCGTAAACTTGCGAGACCTACCCGACTAGCGGACTTTTGTGTTTTAAAGACATGCTATTCATTAGTGCCTATCTTCCTAAGTGCAGTCTCACATCCTTACTTTCTTTGGACATGTGTCGCGGCGCGGAGATGTTTCCATATAGCGATTGGTGATGCAGGATAAAGTAGAGGGTACAAGAGTGCGTGGGAGATAACCCCTGCGATGGACCAACCAAATTAGGGCCGTAGCAGGCGGTCTCATCAATGACTGCACCAGAATGGCATCAGTTAGGGAAGAATGGCGGCGTTGTGAAGTGCACCACAAACCATACGTCATGACGACACGACTAGTCTGTCAAGAGTGCAACGCATGAGAAGAGATTTTTTAGTCCAAAGAAATAGATTCCAGGAACTGCGAGTCAACTGATTTATTTGATCTCTTATCATTTAATCAGCATAAGCCATGTAAGCGCCCTAAAACGTCTCTACGAATTGATTACAAAAGATAGAGATTTATCTAGGTCTCTTCTTTAATTGTAGGTTTATTATGTGTAAAATACATTTATGATGTTTTTTTTATTGTGGTTAAAACCACATCCAATTCGATTGCGTAGGTAAATAACTAAGGTAACAAACATACATAAATAAACGAGATGAATGAGAGAATAAATAATGTGATTGCTTTTTGTTTTATTTGTAAAAAGAGATGCTTTTTGAAACAAACCTTTGAAGAACTTTCGAAGGAAGAAAATATCGGAAGAATCGTTTCAGCAGCAGTACTTCGGCTAACTTTATTTCTTATTCGGAAAATAGTCTAGTAGAACTAGCTTACTACCTACTTAGTCTTTGAATATGTCGAGTCGAATATAGCATTCCAATTTATAAGTAGGTACATAATCCTAATCCTAACTAATATTCTAAATGCGAAAGTGAGTTTGTTTGTTTGTTACGCCTTCACGCCTCAACTACTCAACGGATCATCATGAAATTTGGCATGCAGATAGCCTATAGGTATATAGGTATAGTGAAGGACATATGCTACTTTTTATCCCGGGAACGCGGGTGAAACCGCGGGAGACAGCTAGTAATACTATAAAAACAATTCACAAGAGCATACATGAGCAGTATAAAAGAGGAAAAAGAGGAATTATACAAAAAGGTCTTATCGTTCAAGATGAGTTGATAATTTATTCATGAAATAGAACCTTTATCGTTTACATTAATACCAGTCCCTTTGTCAATATCTTTTGATGACCACCATTGGTCAATCGGTCATATCAAAACATACCGTACTGATATGACCATACTCAAACGGTAAAAAATTAAGGATTTTTTTTTATCATCAAAGTAAATGTATGTGCACTCTTTGTAACAATAAAATTGTATTCCACGTTCACGTTTCCACACCGCGACGCGGCCAAATTGACTTTGAATAACAAACTTTGTAAGCTCCCGCGAAGGCAACATTTTACAAACACAGCTTTTGCAATTCAATGTTTCTCGGGTTATCAGGGAAACATATAATTTTATTAAACACTTACTTTGTTTGTTTTTTGTGTGGCTTCGTTCGTGTGAATAATAATAATCTGATTCTCGGGGGAACTTTCAATGTATCTACAGCATTGTAGGTGTGGAAATTTAGGTTAAAATGGAGATTTTACTACTTCCTTTACTAGCGATGAATTCTAATGAACCTTCTCCAGAATTCCACAAATTGCTGGTTTTGGCTTACAAATACATTAATTTCTAAGATAAAATTAACTTACCTGGTTCTTATTCTGTCACACAAAATAATAGTCACAAATAAATTAACGAAAACAAATCTTTTGTAATTGTTGAATAGTTTCTAACTTCGAGCAGAACTCGCTTCCACCTAGGGTATGCCCAGATGTAACGCATTCATGAAACTTGTCCTAGATCAATTACTAGAGGCTCTAAATTCTCCTGTCAGCGACAAGTGCTCGAGAAACAGATAAAGTTACACGGCAAGTAAGTTTACTCGTATACAACGATAAAGTTTGTAGACATACTGCTACGGTAGCGATGGGACTAAGAAATTTTTACGGTCGTTGGGACACGACATTTATTTTGTTAGACAATGGTGCCGATTCTATTGTAAATCGCACTAAACTAATTTTAATCACATCTTATCTCTTCCTTACAAACATTATTGAAAAAGGATAGAACATACTAATATTTAATGCTGTCAAATTAGTTTGCGTTATTATTTATGTTGAAAACAAGCAATTAGACTAATTTGACAGGACAAAATTTCTTACATCCTTTTCTTGTGTTCTTTGTTAGAAAGAGATATACTGAGACTAAATTAGTTTAGTTGTAAATAACAGAATTAGCACTATTATGTCTAGCAAATGTCTGAATTGCTATTCAGTATCGCAATAAAACAAGAAGAACAAATCTGAAGACAAAGGTCTTCAATCAGTGCGTAATACACTGGTAACTGACGACATACGGGACAGAGACGTGGTCTTTCACTGCTGGCCGCATAAATAAGCTCAGAGTCACTCAGCGAGCTATGGAACGAGCTATGTTCGGAATTTCTCTACGTGACAGGGTCCGAAATGAGGACATTCGTAGGAGAACGAAAACGACGGACATAGCTCGTAGAGTTAGTAAGCTGAAGTGGCAATGGGCAGGCCACATCGCTCGAAGAGCCGATAACCGATGGGGAAGAAAGGTTCTCGAGTGGCGACCACGTACTGGAAAGCGCCAAGCGGGACGACCTCCCACCAGGTGGACCGACGACCTGGTCAGAGTCGCTGGGCGCCGCTGGATGCAAGCGGCCCAGAACCGTTCCAAGTGGAAATCAATGGGGGAGGCCTATGTTCAGCAGTGGACATCCATGGGCTGATATGTTAATGAAAATGATGAACGCAATAAAAAAATCTAAAGTTGATGGTAGCGGCTCACTAATTTCATTTTGGAGCTTTTAATACCCCGCGATGTTAACCAAAGACTACAGTATAAACTTAGATGTTAACCGAGAGCGGCATACAATTTCTACAATAGTTTAGAACTAAATGATCTCCTCATCAGTATTTTTCATTCGCCCGATTAGTAATATCCCTATTAATTTTATTAAATTTTAATAACTCACAAGAAATTTGTGTCCGGCTGTGTTCCTTTTATTTTTCCATATAAAATTTTCTGGTTATGTATTGAGTCACTAGTCGTTGCACGCATCACTTCATACAGGCTGTAATTGCTTGTCGTGAATTTTTTCGCAGCTCAGCTAGGTATTTTTACTTTCATTTCACTCATATTTACTCTTGTATTTCTTTCTTATTCCAATACAAAGGTTTTACTCTGGCTACTTGTCTAAATTATCTACTACCTAGATCCCCGATGCTTTACACCCAAACACCGAGTTACACGAAAGAATATTATTATTTTTTATTTTTGAATTATTTCAGTGTAATCGAACAGCGAGCTTTAATTGCCTTTTCCCAGAGTTGTTACAAGTTCACTCACTTATCAACATTACGAACTAGGGAAGCTTAAGTTTCATGCCTTGAGCAAAGTAGTGGATAGTTTTCCATTAGTACCTATTAAACCAGTAGGTACCTGTTTTTCCTCTAATGAAAATAAGATTTACCATGGTTTGTAATTTGTTCGTCGAGTATTTATCACCGCCTGATCTTAGTATGCAGCGGAGGAAAAAAGCATAAATCTTTTTTACGAATCACGTGGTTTTGTTGGCATATGGCGGCGCAGCGACCGGGGCGGTCCGTTAATTATTTTGTCGATTGCATTAACCTTTGATATCTTCCAAAGTATTTATTAAAATTTTAAATCAACAATAAAATAACAAATATATAAACTAAATTAGGTTTTATTATACTGGGTGGAGACTTCGAGATGGCATATTTTCGAAACCTATGTTGGATTAGTCCTCCTGTACAACTTTTACTATGGGACCAACACTGAATTCCTATTTTTTTTTCCTTTTCATACATATTATGATCGAGCAAGGTTGACATTTTGTAAGAAAAGTAAAAAAAAATGTTTTGAGAATTCACTATTGGTCCTTTAGTAAAAGTTGTTCAGAATGACAAACACAACATAGGTTTCGAAAATATGCCATCTCGAAATCTCCACCAGTTATAAAAACTTTCCGTGAAAAATTATCTAAGTGATGGTGAAAATCTCATCAAAATCCGTTGCGTGATTTAGGAGGAGTTAGCGTATATACAAACAGAGAGACATACGTGGAATGCGACTTTGTTTGATACTATTTAGAGATAATTTAACGAATAATTCATCACTTACTAAATATGTTAAATCACAAAAACACTGGAATTCTGAATTGGAAAATAATTCTGATGAACCTAATGAGAAATATATTATAAAATGCTTTGCTTTTTTACTTCAATAAGTACTAAAACCAATTTCAACTTATTTCTCGTTATCCTTTAACTGTTAAGCTAACAAATCGTGCAATAACGACCGCCTTCGAGCTCGGTAGAAACAGAGAAAAACAAGCCAATACGATATTGGATTTTATTGAGAAATAACGAGAATCCAACTGACAATGTCTGAAGAATAAAAAGCCAGACGCCTTGTTAACAGACTTTATAACTCTTTACCTTAATATGAAGTGAATACAATTCAAAATGTATCTAAAATTACATCGAAGTTGTTCTTTTCAATATGTATTCAGAAATTAACAAATTTTCATGCATTAAGCAATTATTATGAAATAAAGTGTTTACTTCAAACTCGCCGTTATGAATAAAATGAAATTGAATGTTACTTGTACTTAAAACACATAGATCATGCCCTAGATTTAGGGGCTGCCCAAACGTAGACACTTTTTGTTACCGACAGGGCACACCATCGCAGGAAACCGTAGTTGATGTGTCCTGTAGCGGCGCGGCGATCGGACACAGTTTACGTCTGCGCAGGGAGTGGCTGTTCATACTGGTTCTATAGAAATCAAATGTTCATTGGAAGCTTGTGTCCGACACAAGACACAAAAGTGTCCACGTTTGTGCAGCGCCTAAAATAGGATACTTTTGTTTCGGTAAAACATTACTCCCTTAAAAACTTCGAAGAAACCGCAAAGGCGATCCTCAAAGTATTAAATTCTCTCTTTACGCGTTCATAAAAAAAATACGTCGCCCTTTTTCTCAATATTAGTAAAAATTTTATACAAATTATACCCAAGTCATGATATGAAAACTTCTACAAGTACCAGTTTACTATAGAAAAGTTCCCTTTTAGTTATTACTGTGTGGGATTTTCCTGAACCGTTTTTCATCCCTCAAATTATAGTTCAGCTCAAGTATTGAATATAAATTGCCATTTCAAGCGTGAGGGCGCATTGCTGATTGTTCGCGATGTTAAAAGAAGTTAGATTAATCTTTTTCTAGCGTGGAATCATTCCGCTGTACACTGAATTGTTGCACAAAGGCGCGATTATTTTTCGTAGTGATCTGCTACAATAATGATTTACGTTTTCCGTTGAATTCAGACTTATTATAAAATAGAGAATACCTCAATATAATACTTATCTTAAAAGCTATGATACTTATAGTAGGTACGTTAGGGACGTTACTTTTAGTATTTTATTACGAGGAAATACATACAAAATGTCCCTTTTGCCTAGCGGGTAAAATAAACTTTTTTTTTTAAATTTGTTATCCAAACCCGATCAAGCCGTATGATGGCAGAGCGGTACGGTGGTAAAGATTTAGTTCAGCTTTGTTACAAAGTAGCATGGAATAAAACTCAACGCAATCGATTCTACTGGTGATTCTCAGCAGCAAACTAATTCTGGTTGAATAACCCTGTATATTATCATTTAATATGGAATTTAATCGTCTTGATAACTAATAGAAATAAACTTTCTTGTCTGCAACTAGAGCGGTTCTGCTATTCTAAAAACACGCGTCGTTATGTTATAGGTAATAAATTCAGTAGTCGATTAGTCTATCAATTGTATTATTTTGCGATTGTCTAGGAGCTCATCTTCAATCTTCTCACGACACAATCAAATTACGGTTACCGACTTCTTTGCAATAATCGTTTTCTTTTAAAATTATATTTGTTAACTATCCTGTGATCATTGGTGGATCGCATAAACATGTACGTTTTGCCTTAGTCTGGGTGTTATATTGGTATATATATATTTAAAACCAGCCAAGTTCATTTCATAACGAGTCATAAGGTACCGAAGAACTTTTAATTCGATAATTTGTTTTCGATCGCAAAGTTAATCGCCTGTAACGATTATTTAGGTTCTATGCAAGAATACTTAACTAAGGTTGTCTAAAATAATCAGATATTTTCATTTTGTATATTCATCTCTCTTTATAAATAAGAGCACTTTGTAAAAATCGCGTATCTGCGTTTTCCGCGATTTTACAGGAAGAAAAAACTAAATATCTTAGTCATTTAACTTCATTTTGCTGACTGAACTCCATCGCTACTAGTTTGGGGCTTACTTTATGGAGAATTAGAATAATATAATATTATTAAGTTTTTTCTTCTTCCTGTGAAATCGCGAAAACGCAGATACGCGGTTTTTACAAAGTGCTCTTTCGCGGTATTGCACGCGCAGCGATCTGACGATATGCAAAATATGCATGTAAAAGCATCACTTGAGAACGGCTCGGATTTGGCTGATATATATTCTGCATTCAAAATTGTCAGGACAAGGTTGGGATACAGTTATAATACAATTTTAAAACTGTATTTTATGTAATGTGAAATCTATTTTTGAACTCGTTGTGTAGCATGATTAGCCGTTCCTAATCGACCGGAAAAGTTAAGATACCCCCGTCGTCGCGGCCGGTACCTGGATGGTGACCGCCTAGTGGTATTTTAATTCGAGCGTTTCCGTGCTTTGAAAGGCACGTAAATCCGTTGGTCCCGGTTATCACTTAATTATGGTAGTTGTTAAGCTAGTTGGAGGCCTACTAGGCGGCTTAAAAACTCCAACAAAAGGTTGACTACTAGCCTACCTCCACCGATCCGCAGTGGGCACGCGTGGTTGATAATCAGCTCATTCCCTCCCTCATTTGTGAAAGGAGGCATATGCTCAGCAGTGGGGCATTGCAGGCTGATGATGATGATGATGAATGTTTCAAATTGTAAGATGTGATTTGTATTTTGTTAGTCTTTAACTGTTTGGCTTCCTTTGACTGTTTGGCGATCCGCGCGGGCGAGGAAAACAATATAAATCAATTTTTATTTTTTAACCGCAAGTCAAAGGATATAAAAATAAAATGAATGATGAATTAAAATGAAGATATCGAAAATTTCACATTTCATAATTTTGTCGTGTTTATAACTTTCTATATTTTGTGTCAAATTGAGCAACGTAGACCAAACGCAACGTTCACGCGTAAAATTATTGTGATAGACAGACGGACGGACATACCGAGATTATAAGTGTACTTTATTTAACTACGGAACCCTAAAAATAGTAAATACAATTGAACTATGGACAAATTAGGTTAAGAAACTCGGTACCCTCGTAAAATTCAATCAACTTTTATGACAAAAGGGTCCAAGGCAACCCTCTTACCCCGTTTCCTATATCAAACTGTTTTTAAGCCGACACTTTAACCCTTTTTAAGTAGCAAACATGTTAATAAAACCCAAATGGGTGTAAAGTGATATCGACATAATAATATGCTTGATTAAACACTTTAAGCAGTAGAGTTGAATTTTTTTGGGGTTTAAATATATGGGTACTAAAATGGTTTTTGCCGTGTTCGTCTATCCGTTTGTGTCATTCTATCTGTCCAACTAGTAACTAACTGAAGTTAACATATAATACGTAACTTCATAATTTTTATCATGAACATTAATAGTAAAAAACCCAGTGCTTATTTAAAAGATACCTTTTTTATATCAGAAGGCGTTTATACAAACAGTGAGTCAGACTTTAAACATTAGCAGAACCAAGTGGGTTGCCAGTGTTGCCGACCTTTCACAGAACTAGAAATCCTAAGGACGTGTCTGGCAACAGATTCACTTATGGGTGCCGCCAGCTGGTGGCAGGTACTATCCTACTACCGTGCTCTGTTATACTGCCAAAGTCATAGCTAAATTGCATAGAATAACAAATGTTCACTGAACCTATTTTTTGATTTACTCAAATAGAATCTTCTTCGCACTAGACTTTTCTTTAGGAATAGTTCATGCAAGTGCAAGGTGTATGACACACCTTTTAATAAGGGAAGACCTACTGCCAGACTGGGGCATCGTGCCTAGGGACCGCGGTCTAACTGTACATGTCGGATAATTGTATTGATTCTCGAGAAAACTTCTTAAGCGCGATGCAGGAATTTGTGGCGCCACACCATCTATCTTTCCGTTTTTGAAATATCTCAGTGTTACTGATAGATGGCTGATAGATGTCGCTACAAGTTATTTGATACTTTTACTGGTATTTCTAAATTAATGCAAAAGACTTATTTCACACAACACATGACTTCACAGAAACAGATTATATTTTACAGTACCTAATCATTTATTTTTTGCTCAGGTCGTAGCAACGTACGTAGCTGCTAATTCATCTCTCCAGTTCATAGAGAACCGACCTATTCACTGGGCGGGGGGCAGGACCGACCCACCCCTGGATACACCCCAGTGTGGCTTTGACGGCTCCCTTTGCCCGGATAATTGTGAGTAACACTTAGTTGTATTGGTTTTATTTTTGGACCTTACCTACATAATTTGGTGCTTCTCACTTTTTCACTTCGATTTCACATCATAAGTGATTATGTGTCTGATAAGTACCTAGAAGATACTCTCAATTGTACTTGCAGAAACACTTTTCGATGTTTGGCAATAGATTTCCAAAACGAGGGTGAAAACCAGCCAGTAGGGTACTACGAAGTTATGGTTTCCTCACGATGTTTTCCTTCAGCAAGTGCTCAAGCTCATTGCAAAATTTGAAGTCACGACCTTTGTCCAGCTATTACCGCAACTACCACTAGCTGTAACCTTGATGAAATCCTGGTTGACGAAAAAAATATTTTGAAACAAAGTAATTCAATCTCCAGCTTCTATGTCTGAAATAAGTCCAAAGTTTTTTACAAAACAAGATGCATGTTTAATTATTGAAAAAGAAAAAAATATAATCCACAATCACTTTATCAGTGTTCACACAATGACATTAACTACTCCGTACTGTGATTGTTTATATAACGATCGAAGTTCAGTATGACGTTAGTACTACAAATAACATGGCCTTTCAAATCAATAATGTGTTTAATGTGTGGTAACATATTTCTTAAATATATCCTGTCATACATTTTATCTGTATTATTATAAATACGCAAACACACCCCCACAAACAAACATACACATACATACATACACATACAGCTCTGTTTCTGTCATAGTAGATTAGTTATGTTAAAAAGTAAATCCTTAATTGGCATTAAGTTATGTACCTAGTTAAGTTATGAATGTCACTACTTTATAGCTGTGGATTTTGTATCATAATAACATAAAATAAAATAAAATAAAATTTAGTTAATAAATAATAAATACAATTTTCAAAATTACTTTTGTTTTCAATGATACTCTCTAGCTAGGGATTCCGTTAGTTTAAGGTAAACAAAGGTAAAAAGTTAGGTAAAGGTAACAGGCGTACCTACAAAAATGCATACCAAATTTTTGCTTCAAAGTTAATTGAATTAAAATCATAACACGTCACTTGTAAAACAATAAAGACTTGTTTGTTTGTTTTTTTAAACGGGCTAATCTCTCGTACTAACAGTCGGATTCGAAAAAATCTTTCACCAATAGGAAGCTATATTATCCCCAAATATGATAAGCTGTTTATCCCGGGAACGCGGGTGAAACCGCGGGGAACAGCTATGTTATAGTATTATTATGTTTTTTCTAACCTTTAAACAACAGTTACTTTGCTACTTCAAACGTAAAGCATAGTTAAGCACCTAACAAAGTGTGAATTAAAACTATTTATTTCCTTTGGGCAAATAGGTTCACTCCAAGGTGTTGTTTACTCCGCACCTTACACTTAGGGTTTCTTTTAATTAAACTTGTCGAGATAAGCCTTAAGTAAAGGCTGATGCTCACACCGGCGCGTAACATTGTTCACTGGTAAATAGAAAGCAAATCAATCAATCAACATACCTAAGTAATACTATTTATTATATATTCGTAATACGTGTAATTTATGAGCAGAACTTTGTTCGTAAAGCAAACTGTGTTTTCCCAATTTTGTAAGCAACGTGACTAACGTGACGTCTACAATTATTATAGCACAAACAAACACCCCTACCTACATACACATTTGTAAATTGAAAATTGCGATAATAACCACTTAATAATTTCATTTGGTAACTAAATAAATAAATAAAATATCCTGGGACATTCCTCACACACGGTCATCTGATCCCAAACTAAGCAGAGCTTGTACTATGGAAACCAGATAACTGATATAATACATATACTACTTTTTTGTTTGTAAATACATAATTACACCCAGACTCAGGACATACAGACATGTTCATGCACACAAATGCATGTCCTGTGCGGGAATCGAACCCACGACCTGCGGCGCAATAGGTGGAATCTTTACCAGAGTCTTAACCAACTGCGCCAACTGGCCCGTCAAACTTTGTTTAACTCGTTGGTTTTGGCGAGGAACACGCGATTTTTTTAACCATCAAAGTATTGAATAACTACGATGTGCAGTAGTTTATATGTTCCATAGAATATTATTTTGGTGTAAGTGGTAGCCACTAAAGAGATTCTTGGAGAAAATTAAAAGAAAGGACTACGCTAAGAATCCATAATCTTGTTCTTGCTAGACAGGTCACGAACTTAGTTCCGCTAAAATAAATACTTTTACAACTTTTCATTGTTCATTCATTTTTATCGCCTATCTTTCAAAGAATTGTTTGTTTTAATTTATATTATGGAATTATATCAGCAATACACTTAAACTGGATTATGATATTTTTTTTTTTTTATTAAGAACTTCTTCAGAAGTAAAGTTAAACGAATGGGATAAATTAAATAAGATCCACAATATCTGAATGAGAACACATTATATTTAATCACTATGTAGAAAGTCTGTCGTTTCGAGCCTTCAAAACATGCGGAGTGCGGAGAAGGCAGAAAATAATTGGTACCGTTGTATAAAACCACAACACAAAGAAACCACATACGCTTAAAAAGGGGCAAAACCACATGGGTTTTACATCGTGTATAACGGTTACCTATTTCATAGCTACATATTATTATTATTACTTTTGACCCGCAGATTTTCAGTCTGCATTTTAAAATACTTCCTTCTGTAGTTAAAATTTCAGTTTCAATACATTTTTCACTTTTATGGTCTGAATTGAAAATATGAATTTCATAATTTAAAATTAAATTACAGAATAAGTAATGCAAATATACATTGTAAAATACAATATATTTTCATTGATGAATTGACAAAACTATTTTGATTTATCATATTTTCCGATTGCATACTCATGTTTAACTGATGGGTAAACAAAAGCTATCGAGAGTTCTCTTTGATATTCCGAATGACCGCAGGCAGATTGCCAGCGATCGAAGAGTTAGAATATAAATATAAGATTAGCATATCAGAGCAAAATATTCACTTAGCAACACATTTATTTTTTTTTGAAAAATGTCCGACAGTTTTTAGGGTTCCGTAGCCAAATGGCAAAAAACGGAACCCTTATAGATTCGTCATGTCTGTCTGTCTGTCTGTCTGTCTGTCTGTCTGTCTGTCAGTCTGTCTGTCCGTGTATGTCACAGCCATTTATTTCCGAAACTATAAGAACTATAATGTTGAAACTTGGTAAGTAGATGTATTCTGTGAACCGCATTAAGATTTTTACACAAAAATAGAAAAAAAACAATAAATTTTGAGGGTTCCCCATACTTAGAACTGAAACTCAAATTTTTTTTTTTCATCAAACCCATAAGTGTGGGGTGTCTATGGATAGGTCTTCAAAAATGATATTGAGGTTTCTAATATCATTTTTTTCTAAACTGAATAGTTTGCGCGAGAGACACTTCCAAAGTGGTAAAATGTGTGTCCCCCCCCCCTGTAACTTCTAAAATAAGAGAATGATAAATCTATAAAAAATATATGATGTACATTACGGTGCAAACTTCCACTGAAAATTGGTTTGAACGAGATCTAGTAAGTAGTTTTTTTTTAATAGGTCATAAATTGAAATTAATATCAAATACTCAGGTCTATACTACCATTTACTTATATACCTATAGGTTTGTACGGAACCCTCGGTGCGCGAGTCTGACTCGCACTTGGCCGGTTTTTCTATTCTAGTTGAGTTTCGAAACAACTGCTATTTGTTTTGTTTTGTGAACAAAGCTTAACAAAAAAATCTACGTTTTTTCAAACTGCAGCAGGATCTTGATAGTGGCGCCATATCTCTCCAGCGTTTGAGATAAATTGTGAAAAACATCTCACTAATATATAAAGATTTTTCTGAGTGAGACCAACTGAGCGGTTTAAAATCAAATTAATAATCGATAGAATAACGTGCGCTGGATTTAAGGCTTTTTGTGTTTTTTTTTTTGTTTTTTAAGCACTTCATGATAGATTGCAGTATCTTCTTTCTCATCAACAACAATCTTGTTCTGTTAAAGATGTGGCTAACATTGGTTATAGGGTCAATATTGAGAGATAAGACATCATAAGACATAACGCAATATAAAAGAAAATAAAAACCTGTTTTGGAATGTACACATAAAGCCCTTTCATATGACACTATTTAAAACATGTAGCCTTTTAAATTTAGGTCCCCCATTTCGGAGTTGGGTAAGCATAAGCAATGATTATAAGTATTTCATTTCAAATCAATAACATTAGTGGTTACTCAAATATACTGCTGTAACAGACGGATGGATAGACAGATAGACAAACGCACAGAGTGACAACATAAACGATTCTTTTTTACCTTTTTCCGTTCGGAACACTAAAACCTAGAAAAAGGTATTTTCTATACAAATTGAAATTGTATCTGTACGAAATCCTATTAAGGCGCAGACTCCTCTCCAGCAGATTTCAGTTTTCACCCTTGCGCCACATTTTCACATAATATTAGCGGAAATTACCGGAACTAAGCAAACAAAAAATACTAGCTCCCTCTTTTTAGAAGTGCGTCATTGCAAGCAAACAATAAAACGTGACAAACCGCCATCTATACATTTCCGCGAGAACGAAGCTGTTTGAATTGGACACACTAAAAATGTTAACAGTAGACAAACTGTAGACAAACATTTAAAAATATAAATTCTGAAATACCTTAAAAAAAACTTTTGACGGGCCAGTTGGTGTAGTTTGTTAAGATTCCACGACGCCGCCGATTGTATGTTCAATTCCCACCAAGGATATGCATCTGTGTGCATGAACACGTTTGCATGCCCCGAGTCAGGGTGGAATTATGTATATTAAGTACTAGCGACCCGCCCCGGCTTCGCACGGGTACAATGTCATAATGTGGTGACAGTGGGGCGATTTGCGCGGCAGCCCATCCGGTCACGGTATCGCGTATAAAAAGTGTGGCCGAATGGCCTCACTTTAACGGAACATAGTTGTGACGTATGGCGTCTTTTCTATGCGTAGTAATAATTTTCTATCTGATGGTTAAAACTGCATCGAAATACATTGCGTGGTTTAGAGTTAGCGGATAAACAGAGACACAAGCTGACGCGGAAAACGAATTCGGAGAATACAGGCTGTGACAAATGGACAGACAGGAGAGGACCTCAATCGAGATATTAGATGTTATTTGACAAATAAACAGGTTTTCTTCCACCACTTTTTACAATAATTGTAGAATTTCTCCATAAAATGCCCTCTACTTTACCTACCATTTTTATTCATCATTATCATATCAGCCTAAGGATATCCACTGCTGAACATAGGCCTCCCCTATTAACTTCCACTTCAAGCGGTTTCGGGCCGCTTGAATCCAGCAGCGCCCAGTAACTCTGACCAGGTCGACGGTCCACCTGGTGGGACATCCACGTACGGTGTCCCCTTCCAGTACGTGGCCGCTCTCGAGAACCTTCCATCCCCATCGGTTATCGGTTCTTCGAGCGATGTGGCCTGCCCATTGCCACATCAACATACTAACTCTACGAGCTATATTAGCGATGGGCGACTGTTAAAAAAAAAGTTATCGAAAGAATCGACAATTGTAAAACTTTACATTCGATTGTCGATTCATTCGTTCTAACGAATAAACAATCGAATAACAATCGACCTTTCGAATGAAAATTGACGCACGCCACGCAGGTTGCAATAGTATGCACAATCGACGGGTGAGCGCGGGGGCGAATAGATTCATTCATTCGGCGGGTGGACAGCCAGCGCACGGCACAGGCCACGCGCGGTGCCGCACGAAGCGTATTATGAACAATCGAAAGAAGTCAATTGTTATTCGAATGATTCGAATTAATTGGACAATCGAATAATTCGATTGTTTTTAGTAACAATCGCCCATCGCTAAGCTTTATCGAGAATTTTTGTTCTCCTACATACTTAAGTCCTCGTTTCGGATCCTGTTTCGTAGTGAAATTCCGAGCATAGCTCATTCCATAGCTTGCTGAGTGACTCTGAGCGTATTTATTAGACCAGCAGTGAAAGACCACGTCCGTGTTCCGTATTTCATCACTGGTAACACGCACTGATTGTAAACCTCTGAGGTATTCTGGACTTGAAGATATGGCGTAGCTTCCCGAACGCTGTTTTTTTTATTTTATACAACTTAGTCGGTAAACAAGCATAATTGTGCCTCGAAGAGGGGGCCTAGCAGCGAGCTCTGCGCTGAAGTGGGGACTGATCTCTCGCTGCCGAGCATGGTTAGCGCTGTGGTTGAAAGCGAGAGATCGTGGGACGCACTCCACTCCTTTTGCGAGCGAGTTATGCTCGCTAAGGAGGCGGCGGAACGTGACAGGGAGGACACTACCACCCTGGCTATCCGCCGCAGGAGGACCGGGCGTCGGAGGGCGGCTTTTTTAAGCCACCTTCCCCCAACCCTGGGCCCAAGGGTGGCGGAATCGGGGGAGTCTGCCGCCCATCAACATCGCGCCCGAGTAGTGGAGCTACTCAGGAGGAGACAAGAGCTCCGGTCTCTGCCGTCGACGAAGAGGCGGCCTCCGATCAGGCCCTTAACCTTAACCATCATAACCCTTCCAGTTCAAGAGATTGAACACATCCTCCATTGCAGTGGTAAAGAGTTTCGGGGAAATTACGTCACCCTGTCTTTCATCCTTCTGCAACTGGATTGGTCTCGTACTCTCGTCCTGTACTCTGATTGACATAGTGGCTTTGCTGTACAAAGACCTTCAACAATTCGATTATAGCGATAGTCGATTTAGCACCGCTGTAGACTCTGTAATATCGCCAATGTCTCAACTAAATCGAAGGCTTTTTCATAGTCCACATACACCAGGCATAACGGCCGATTATACTCCTCAGTCTTCTGTATAATTTGGCGAAGTATATGTAGGTGATCTATGGTACTAAAGCCTTCACGGAAACCAGCTTGTTCGGGAGGCTGGAAGTATTCAAACCTACGTGCAAGACCATTCGTAATGACTCCCGAAAACAACTTATAAACGTGGCTTAGGAAGGGCGGTAGTTCTTCAATAGGGCCTTATCGCCTTTTTTGAAGAAGAGCACCACCATATTTCCTCTCCATACTTCTGGTGTTATAACTACAGGGCATGAATCTCGGTATATCGGATCATCGCTATATCGGAATTCTGATATTACAATTTACAATCCGATACTGAGTGATCCAATTATATCGTAATATCGGAATCAGTAAAAAAAAATCTATTTGGGTTTTAAAATAAAGCTATTGAGCTATTTATTAATTATAATTATGTGCAGTTTATAAGGAATATGTGCAATTTATAATGAACATTTCTAATTCTGCTATTGAGATCCAATATTGAAAATCAATATCGGAATTAAAAACCTACCGATATTACATACACATACCCTAGTTGTACTTTCCTGTATAACGGAATTAAATAGCTTCTGGAGGACTACAAGTCACGGGTTTCCATCCGCTTTCAGAAAATCTGTTGTATTTCCGATTTTACTACTTCGTTATTCTACATCGTATTATCTTTCAAATAGTAAAAATATCGCGTTTATAACTAAATCTGAACATTTCCTATCAACTGTTAAAGAATGACAACAAAAGTTATTCTAATTTTATTACTACAAAACTGTGCCTGGCCGCTGATTGGCTGAAAAAGCTAAGCTACCGGTGGTTAGGGCTGCAGAAATAGGAACCTCCTCCCAATGCGAGCCGTATCGAGGATTACTGCCGAGAGGCTCGAGGCTTTCGGCCATCAGGCCATTGGCCGATACGACAATCGGCACAATGATAGCCGAGCTCACTAATAGTAATTGTAAATTTACGATGGGTTCACATTCCAACTAACCGATTCAGTAAGTAGTAGAACATCGAACAATTAACCCAAAGAAGCGTAATGACGTTGATTTTGCTTGCAATATATTCCGCCAATTTGCCACCATTGACAATGCGCTCTGATTGGCCAAGTCAAGAACACACGATGAAGTGATTGATCCTTACAGTTCAAAATCAGTGACAAATCACGACTAGTTTCGGAATCAGATTGCTCGGTATAAATTCTGTAAGGGTTGTTCCTCGATGTAGTAGAAACTTAGTCAACGTAAGATGTGTAATATTTTCCTTACTGGTACTAATTTTACTGTGCCATTGACACTTCACGACTAAGCGACTGGACCACAATAATACAATGAATATAAAGGTATATCGGCTCGACTCGATGACTACAGATGACTCGATGACCGCAGTAGTGACTGGCACGCCCGCCCCGACTTCGGGGCACCTACTGTTACCAGTATCAGTCAACCTACCTTCAATACCTTTTCTTTGATCTCAAAATAAACAACATTGAATGAGGTGTTATTTAATCAGGTAAGGAACTAAATAGATAATTGCTCATTAAAAATAATATATATTGCTGATTTTTTATTTTGTATGATTTGAAATAAAAAAAAACTTTCCGGGATTTGAATCATCACTTCCTTCAGTCGGAGCCTACATTAATAACCCGCACTTTAGCCCCCTAGACTACCCAAGCCATACCCTTCATAGACGAAAATAAGTATTAGTCTCTGTCAGTACCACGACATGGCTCGATGACAATTTTCAAAAGTATCAATCATAACAGATTTTATTTTATATATTTTTATTCATAACAAGCAAATAAAAGGCTCAATTGCCTTCATTTGACTAGCATGCATTTCCAGTGCCTTCTGAAGATATTTGATATGATTTTTTACTCATTTGAGAGGGTTTTATTTTTGTGAAAATTCTGAAAGAAAATGACACAGGTCCATCTAGCAACGCGGATCGCCGCGGAATGCGAGTGAGCGCGAAGCAAAATACGCGAGTTGCAGGACAATAGAGTGCGGTATGAGGTTGATGGTGCTCGGATTGAATTTGACGTAAGCGACTTTTTTAAAAATCATTATTATCAAAAACTGAATAGCTAATTCAAAAAACTAAATCGGGCGTTTATTTTCTTATGATATGTACTATATCGATGAAAAAAATCGTATCAAAATACCTTCAGGCGTTGGATATATTTGGGAATTTCTTGATTTTCAGAGGTATGTTTGACATTTTTTTTTATCGAGGCTTTTAATTGAAATCCTGTTTTCGGCTCGGGCGATGTGTTTGTTATATCCTTAAGTATCATATATTTAAATTTCAACACCGTAGAGTTAGCAGGTTTCATATAATTTGGGCAGCAATGTAGTGTATTTTGCCCAAGTCTGCGCCTTAAAGGTCTCGTAAGTAATAATCCGTTTGGATATCGAAGCCGAGCTTATTTCGGCGTGAAATTACCTTTTTATTATCGGGTAAAATATATTTTCATACCCATTTTTGTCAGAACATGATACGCATCGCAATTTATACCAGACAAACCCAAATAATGTTAACAAGCTTTATAGTTACGTTTCTAATCATAAACAAACGAAATGATATCTTGATTTAATATAGGTATCATTTTCTATATAAATTATCTTGTATAATAGTAAATTATGATACATGTGTGCAAAGTTGGTTATTAACACTCGAGCGATAAGTGAGCCGAGAGTGCAATAATCAATGCACTGCACACGCGTGTCATACGACGTTTTTCAACACACTTGCGAGGGAAAAAACAGATTTGTGTTTTTTAAGTAGATTTTTTGATATTATTCAACCACACAATGAGAACGTTAACAAATATGGCGCGCAAGTTTTTTTTTTTGACAGCGGAGAGCTTTCATACTGTTTTACCCGTTTAAATTAAGAATGCTTGGTATACACACATATCACTTGCAGTGAGGTACAAACTTATCATAATTGGGATTATACCTTTCATAAATTATTTCCCTAAAGGTTAAACTATTATCTGGTTAACCATTGGTTAGTCATAATATAAGAATCGTGATATAATATGAAGGCTTTTGGCATTTTTTTCTGATTACACCCCTGAATTTTATATTAACTTTTGTTAACGGCTTTATTTAGATTGAATAGTCTAAGTGAAATTAGGTGTACGTAGGTAGGTTTTAATGTAATATACAGTATTTTTTTCTGACATTGGGTTGATTCTAAACCGTGGGATTATGAGAAAAAATATGTTTAAGAAATAGGATTTATCAAAAAAGCTAGTAGATAAAAAAGCTTGATGTTGTTCAGTCATTTCAGAACTGGGGCTCTACTGCGTATCTTTGGTGGTAATCATAACGAACAGCATTAATGAATTTTATCCAATCAGGGCCTACCAATGGGCTTCGTCGTACCGCGACATTGGATGAAATCATTAATTGTTCGTTGCGATTACCACCCAAGATTCGCGATAGTCCGACCTGTCCTAGTAAAAGTAACACCCACACATCTTTAATTAATGTTTCTATACCGTTACTGCAATAAACTTATTTTACCTTCATCACTTTAGAACCATAAAGCCCACTTGAGTTGAGTCGCTGGCAAAAACTAATATATTTATTACGTTGACAACATTTACCAATGTGTCTTTTGTTACAGCCCTGCCCGTGTACGCCATTTTGAGTATTATACTGAGCTCCGTTGTCGTCGTACTGGCAATACTCTCCGTTTTCATATACAGGTATTTTATTTTTAAATGTTATTTTTCATTGAATGAAATGTACCTAATATAAATTCAACCGACACACACCGGTTCGGAAGGTTGCATTTACCGTGAAGAGCCGGCAATAAACTCGGCAATTAATCAACCCTTTTAAAAACGAGTACCTATCTATAGATGTTTTATAAAAAGTAGGCACCTTATGTTTATATCGTAGTAAAGTTTCTGTACTGATATGTTGTTTCATGGTTGTTTCCTAAATTTTTGTGAAGCCAAATTATAGTAGAGTCAGAAGCATTTCATCAAAAGAGAAGATCAATCAACTAAAAAGGTTCTAATTAAATAAGGTTTTCTCGCAAACGCAAATACTTTTCATTTTGAGCCTTTGACAGCATTCAAGACAAGGGAATTATTATTGTTGTACATTTTAATTTTGCTGGTAGTTTCAGTAAAAAATATGTATAATAAATATTCTTTGTTTTTTATAAAAAAGGAATAATAATCGAAGTTGTCAACTAACATGAAATAGCAGCCTCTCATTAATATAACGTTTTAAATTCAAATTTTAAATTTGAAACAACTAAAAAGTAAAATGATTAATTCTTAATTCAAATCTTCAAAATATTTTATAGGCCACTGCTGTTACTGCAATTGAATATAAATTATGAAGTAAAGCAAATAGAGCTTAATTTCACTTATTTCCACTAGACATTACAAGCTAGAAGCTGAGATAGCGATGATGACGTGGCGAGTGAGTTGGAGCGACGTGCTGCAACCAGGAGGAAGGCTGCGCGGGAGCATGCACTCGCTCGCACGAAGGTACAGCTCTGGGGTGAGTTTAAAGTTAGTTTTAAGTTACAAAAGACAATTATGTGTTATACATTAAGTTTTAAATATAAATCCCATAGAGTTAGATTATTATAGAGTGATAGCGGTAAAACTTTGCCATGTGGGAAGCGTGAGGAGTTTCCATATAACATACATTCACAGACATATCGTACACTAGCTGATTTACAGTTAGACAAAATGACGATATGTATTTCATTTCATTTGTTCTCTCTAAAAGTATCGATAAAAACGATAAATTGGCATTAATATAATAAGGTACTAAATACTTCTTGCACTTCGTTTCATGGTCTTTGGACCGTACCGGTGCGGTGCTCACGGACCGTATTGTAGTATGTACAGTCGATCTATTAATATCCTAACTCTATGATAAATCCTATGACTCCGTGAATTATGTTGGTGTTAAAAAGTTCTTAGATACGCAAAATTGAAATTCCAACTGTTGAATTAACATGCCACAAAACTTTTCGAGCTGTAACTTTAACAAGTATTTTACAAGTTGGAAACTTGGAATGAGTTCGATCAATTCGCTAATTAATACTCCAAAAGATTTTAACAGTTGATAGACACGAATTAAAAGTTACATAACAAGCATTACTTAATTCTTTTGCAATTTTTTATATGGCTATATTGTTTGATAAGTAAAGTTGTGTTCGTAAGAATTTGGAAATCTTAATTTTTATTTAAGCCAAAAGGGATTTTTGTAGTAACATTTTTTGTACCTAGCTTACCTATGTTTTCAGATAAACTGATTGAATTGTATCAATACTGTTGGTAAACCTTATAATTAAAAAACTATGAGCGCTCCCCTCATTTTAAGTGATATAGAAAGTTAGTAGGTAATGTGTTGTAACGTGGCTTATCGTTCTCTCTTGGGAATTAAAATATACCCTTTTTTAGGAGGCATCGAGTCTTCAAGCGGTAAAGGGATATGAAGGCCATTGAAGGCGTTGCGTTACGACTTTACCAATAATATTTTTTATATTAAAACTGTAACAGATTTTTTCTAGTTTCTAGTATAAATTGACGTGATTTTTTTAACCGCAACATAACCGCCTCGTTTCTTTGAAAATCGATACCACCCCCCCCTATATTATGAACCGCACAATTTGTGCTACGAGGCCGTACCGTTTCCGAGATTGCTGTAATAACCCGTTTCTCCTTGTTTTCGGTTCATTTCTCCCTTTATACTTTAACAATATGGGTAAATACAAATTGCTTTTTTTGCACGTTTTAGGGAAAACTGAATTTCGTGAATTATCCTCTTACATACTTAGATGATAAACGAAAAAATCCCTTTGATTTTTTAGCATCATTTTAATTCAGAATTCCATGACACCTTTGTAGATAAGAGGGATAATTTTAGCGATGATGATGATGAGGCGCAGGGTCCAAATTGAAGATTTCAATATGATTGTAAGAAAGACGTTTTTTTTTTTTTTTTTTTATGTTAAATGGACTTGCGTTTGACCTGCGTTTGACCTTCGACTGACCCTGTGAATGATAATAGTACAAGAACGTATAGGATACTAAGCTTTGGATACATACAAGCTATGAATGATGAGGATGATCCATCATATCAGCAGCAATGAAGCACTTTAGTAGCAATTAAGTGGTAATTGGTACTTTTAAGGTTTTCTACAATGTGGCGATTTTAGACCCGATTGTAAAGTAAATGTCGTGGAAATCAAAAACTAATAAACCTTTTGTTTTCAGACAGCATACTCAGACGAAGGAACCTCTCTGGCTGGTGATAGACAGGTTTATGCTCCATGTGGTTTTTACAAAGGTTGTCGAGTTGCAATAAAGAAAGTAGACAAGCAACGAATTGATTTGACCAGACCTCTGCTCCTTGAACTTAAAAAGATGAAGGACTTAGAGCATGATCATTTGGCAAGGTTCTTTGGAGCATGTGTTGATCCACCACATTGCTGTCTTCTAACTGAGTACTGCCCTAAGGGATCTCTGCAGGATATCTTGGAAAATGAGTCGATTAAATTGGATTGGATGTTCAAAGTCAGCCTCATGCATGATATTGTCAAGGTAAGGACTTATAAAGTAAGATATCTAATTTCTACTGCAAGGAATTTTCAATAATAATTTGCCAATGAATAATGTACTTATTGAATTGAAAGGGAAGGTTCAATAGAACATTCGCAATTTTTTTGTGAAAATTGAGAACTTAAAATTTTAATTTATCTGAGAAATACTAAGAGGTATACTTATACTTTATTTTCTGCTCAAATGAGTTAGATCTAAACTTTCAAACTGATATAATTATGTCATTGGTAAAAAAATTGAAGATTATTTTTAAAGTGTCCAAGATAATATAAGATTTTACTGAACCTTTTGTTGATCGTAGAAGTTTTAGAGATACGAGATTACTCCTGTTACTCTCTTCCTCTATCGTTACTCTCATTCCAGAGGTATTCCTGAAAATATTATTTTAGAACCTTTGATCCCATTTAATATATTTGCTTTCAGCGCTACCTTTTTAAAACGTCTTTTGTCTTCATTTCAAAATCAAAATGAGCACCTAAAGGCGACCGTATTGGCTCAATAGATTTATAATTATGAACACCAAACCTTGTACTCTTTCTTAAAGCTATAGTTAAGCCTTCTTTTACTCTTTTTTTCTGCTTTTAACCTAGGGCATGCATTACCTCCACGGTACCGATATTCGCGCCCACGGAGCTTTAAAGTCCAGCAACTGCGTAGTTGACTCCCGATTCGTACTGAAGATCACAGATTTCGGAATTAATGCCCTAAGGACTTCTGAAAAAGATTCAAGAGCACATAGTTATTGGACACGTAAGTTTCAATTGCATAACAGTTTAAGAGCGGTGAAGACACCGCCACCGACAAGGACATAAAATCTTGTTCAAGATCATAATGAGATAACGAAGATACTACCAAGGTGCACATGTGCAGAGTAGCTGTACTCTGCACATGTGCACATCGGTAAGTTAAAATGTCTGGAAGTAGCTGTATTTCCAGACATTCTAACTTCAAAATAATAAGCTACCTTGTAATGAGTTCATTCTTTCAAAAGCTTTCTTCATATATGTAAATAAAAGATATACTTATTTTAAAATAAACGGGCGCATTATTTCCAGGTAATGAATTTCAACATCAGCTAGTCTAAAATACGAAACAACTTATTTCTCTTTTTGTCTGGTCTTGATATTATAGACCTCCATTTATATTTATTCAAAATATTTAATTAGTTTAAAATTTAATTCATTTAAAGAAAAATACGCGAAGCTGTGTAGTTGAGGTAAATAACAATAAGGATTATTTTGTTTCATTAGAATTTTAGATTTCATTCTATATGAAAACTTGTTGCTTTGTTTTTCTCTGAAAATACGTAAAGGCTGACTATTAATTAAATAACAACCGCTCAATGAAAACAGTAGGTAATTATTATAATATTATGTTTTACAATTAATTGAAGATTTCTCATAGATTAAGGAAAATCATAACTATCTCTAGTTATATAACAACGCTTAATTCTCGTGGCACTTCATTTAATAATTTAAAAAGAAATTCATAGAAGAATTTTGTTACATCTTTACAATTAGCTTGATTGTCAAAATGGTTGTTATTTTTGTTCATAAGGCCTTTCACTTTTAATAAGATCTCTTATAAAACAGATTGTCAATAAACAAATAATTTCCAATTTATCTTTTGTAACAAAGCCATCAAATAAGTTTTTCGTGACAGATATTCGTTCTACGTTTCCTCGCTGTATGTTTTTGACGTATTTTCCTTGTTAATAATCTCGTAACAATAAGCTTGTTTGGATCCAATAAAGTTGTTTCCTGTGACCTTTAAAAAACTGTTCCTCGAGCTTGTTTGTTATTAATATCAGTTTACGTTGAAATCGGTGGTTACTACCTACCGAGACTTTCTTCGCTGTTCACTTTCTCGTATTTCTTAATATTCTTGTTTTTAACTGACTTCAAAAAAGGAGGAGGTTCTTAATTCGAATGTAATATATATTTATGTTTCTATTTATGTTCGTGCATAACTCCGTCATATATGGACGGATATTCAAAATTCTTTTTTTGTTTGAAAGGGGATTTTTCCGAAATGGTCCCAGACAACGGAACTCTTAAAAAATTACAGCAAATCAACCGCGATTGCTGCTATCGCATAAATATGCATTGTTTACGTAGGCACGTACGTACGCGTACATACGCGAAAGTATTTAAGTATATATGAAACTAAAAATCCAAAAATAAATTAACTTTTTAACAAATAATTGGACTGTTTTACAAAAAACTTAAACCGACTTCAAAGTACACGAAGAAGTAATCAAATCCTGATCTGATGACAATGGGACCAAACGGGAAGTGTACCCTTCCAGACAAAAAAAGATTTTTCAAAATCGGTTCATAAATGACGGAGTTATGAGGTAACAAACATAAAAAAAAAAAAAAGAAACATACAACCGAATTGAGAACCTCCTCCTTTTTTTGAAGTCGGTTAAAAAATAAACGGCCTTCAAAGTACACTGAAAAGTAAGAAATAACTCTTATCTGACACTGTTTCGAAGTGAGTGAAATCGCATGACGTGTTCTGTAGAAAATATTTCGCTGTCTTCAAAACAGTGTCAGATTAATTTATATATTCGTCTATTATATTGTGTGTGAGAGAATTTGTAAAAAGAATCTGTCAAATCTTCATATTTATCTAATGGATGAGTTCGTAAAATTTAGCCTAAATCCACTATGAAATTAACCTGCATTCTTCGTAACTCATGCTTATTTCAGACCTGTCTATAACGTTGTTTTTTTTCTATTTACATAATTTTTCCATTTAGGTCTCCTATGGACTGCACCGGAGTTATTACGGATGTCAGAACCACCTCCAGAAGGGACCCCAAAGGGCGACGTCTATTCCTTTGGGATCATCATGCATGAGATAGTGAACAGGCAGGGTGCCTTTTGGTTGGGACCCGGAATTGAGATGCCGCCTAAAGGTGATATTAAAATGACCTTATTTTATCATTTTTAATAACCGTTATAACACCCTGTTGAAGGGAAAATGTCTTCCTTATTGATATTTCTTAGAAATATTTTATGAAAGCGTCCCATTACTGCAAAATGTATCCTTGCCAATATGCGATCGGCTCGATCTCCTTGGCATAACCTTAACAGCCAAAATAAACTTGGCTTGGCTATTCTATTGAGTCTAGGGCAGAAACACTGCTAGGAAGCGAGCTGACATACGGAAAAGACGGACACAGCGTTTTGCATCCTCATTTATAATGCGGACAGCAAGGGAGTGGAACTTGCTTCCGGCGTCTGTGTTTCCTGACGCTTACAATCTAGGAACTTTCAAGGCCGGTGTGAATAGGTTTCTTCTGGGTAAGCGTGTTTCATCTTAGGCTTCATCATCGCCGCTTACGGGCAAACGCAAGCCCATTTAATTAAAAAAAAAAAAAAAAACGGTGGGGAAAATGGGACATCGAGGAAAATGATCACTACGTAGGTACGTCTAATAGGAATAATTCATATAAAATTGTTTTTAATTTTAAAATAGCAGATTTGTCAAGATTAATTGTATTTTTAAAAATAATAAACTGCTTCTTTCGTTCGTATCGTTGTTTCTTTTTTTTTGTCCTGGGGTTCAAACCAACTTTCAAAATATACTGTTTGTCCAGAACAATTACCAGAGATGAAATTCCTGAGCATACAAATTCAATTTGTGGAAACAATTCGTCATTGAATCTTCTTTTAGTAATAGAAAAAGAAAAAGAAATGGCGTTTGATGTGGCTTGTGTAGTACAGATACAGTTCATTAAAACTGCAAACAACATACACTTAGATAAACTAGATATTATGTTTTAAGATGAACGAATGCCATATCTTGAACCCTACAATGAGCTTGAGAAATCATAGCACGAAATCCTTATTTGAAGCTTTATTTACTAGCCAATCAGTGTTATTATATTATCACCAGGATTCATTAATCAAATGCCTTATGTGTTGCTGACAAAAGCCGGAATAAACTCAGCAATTAGGTAATCTTCTGATAACAAGATTTTCGATTCAGTATGTAACATGTAAATACTTTACAACAATTACGTGACCAGGCGGTTAAACGATATGACTATAAAAATTTGGTGTTGTATAAAAGTTAAAACAATTAACGATATCTCTAACAGATATAATAGAAACGGTCATAGCCAGTGGTATAAGGCCTAATACCTCACATCACCGATCGTGCGAAGTGGACGACGCCACAGAACTAATGCGAAGGTGCTGGGCCGAAGACCCTGCTGAGAGACCGGTCTTCGCACATCTCAAGGGAGCGATCCGTCGCCTCAACAAGTAATATTTATGTACATATGTCTTCTTCTACTGGATGTAGATCGTGTCTTTGCTTTGTCTGTGTTGTGGGTTTATTTATTTTGTTTTTTTTTCATCTTTATCTTTATTTCTTATCTACATAGTATTATTCTATTATCTTCTTAACTTTTTGCATTCATTTTGGACCAACTAAATTAAGCTACAAAAGTCCCTTTGTACTTATGAATATGTGTTTTATATAAAAGCAAAAATATACATGGCACAAAGCATGATCAAATATCATCTATTTGTTACTACGCAAGTTCTCATGATTTTCCACGAAATTTTTCATATGCCCAACTTTGTTTCGCATATTATTTTCATACAAATTTCATATTTGTGGTTATAATGCGTACTTATATGATTCAAATATTTGCTTTGTTTCTCTCCTGTTTGTGCAAAATGTTTAAAGAGATTTTATGAAAAGAATTTAAATTAACGTTTGTTATACCTAAACATGGAAAAATTTAAAAACATTATTCAAAAATGATATAAAAAACATTCGTTTTAGTTTAATGAAAAAATAAAATCTTATCTAGAATACAAAATTTGATTACATACCAGTTGAAGAAAGTTGAAGCTTAATGATGGATAGTATGTTTATTTTTAAAATTTTAATATATTTTGTCTTTTTTATAACAGAACTCAAGAAAGTAGCAATATATTAGATAACCTGCTTTCCCGTATGGAACAATACGCTAATAATTTGGAATCATTAGTTAGTGAGAGAACTCAAGATTATTTAGAAGAAAAAAAGAAATGCGAAGAGTTGCTGTATCAACTTTTACCTAAGTAAGTACCTGTGAAATATATTTTGTAATGGTTACTAGGTACAGTATGCAGTAGCACCCAACTGATATGGGTTACCGATTTACCTGCGCAGAAGATAAATTTTCAAAGCGCGGGAAATGCTATTGGTCGGCAGCTGCCGCCATGTGTGCAGAGGGGCGTCACTTGCGAGTGAGACGGAACTCACCGCTGCACTGTATTATGAACCTTATAGTAGCGATCTAAGGTTGATTGTAAGTTTTATGCATTCTTTCGTTAATCTTCGGGGCCATATTTTCTTTTCTGTGCGAACGAAGATTCACGACGCGCCATATCAGTTGGGTACTGTACTAGACCTACATTAATATAGTCTTTCTTACCATTATCTATCTTTATCCATTATCCATATAACTTTTCTGAAGTATTTTGTATCATTTTTAAAAGATGCTAAATTGTATCAACCTAATACGTATACAACAAACGACATTATGTGTTTTTTTACACTTTTGTTTTTATGGAAACAAACTCATATACAGCGTGTAATGGCTGACCGAAAAAATCAGGAAGGTCCGGGAGTTTTAAATTGACTATGAATTAACAAAATTCAAAATCATTTACTCAAATAGACCTTCGCAGGCACTTATGAAAAGTCTGACTCTAATACCGGTTCGGAAGGTTGCATTTGCTGAGAAGAGCCGGCAATAAACTCAGCAATTACTCTTTTCAAAACAAGCTTAGATTCATTACATAATATTTACATTCTAATCACACTGACAACAATTGCGTGCCCCGGCGCGGCGGCAAAATTACAAAGTAGACTGAATAAATATTTAATAAGTAAATAAATAGCAAACTCGGCGCAGACCAGCCCCCACAAGCAGCACCTGTTCACAAGTATGACGTGTGTGGCAGCCATCGCCCTCCTCGCCATATTGGAGGGAAGTGAGCGATACATAAGCTACCCTATCTATACATGTTCTTATAGTATAATATCGCTCTGCTGTTACACACATTATATTTCCATGTCACCTGTCTACTATAAAATGCATATGATTCCAAATGCGAGCAAACCCACCTTTACAAAAGCATTTACTTAACCGACAACATTTCTGCCGCTTGGGACATATAGTATAATTTGTAAGAGATAAACAGGTGATATTTTATTCAAATCATCAACTCATGGAATCTTGAGAACTGTCACATTATAATTTGATGTGATTTACTCATCATAATGTGATGAAATTAATCTTGGGTTTTATTTGTCTTTTTGGCCTGGTGACTGGAAGAAGGGACGTTTTTCTTTCCGAAACAAAATAAGTGTAGGTGTTGGCGCACCTACTTTACAGATTCACAACAGACAGACACTGACAAATTGACAGATTCTAAACGTTCAGACGGTAAGTTTCCCATTATTGGGGACAATGTTTTTCCTTTAATTCGTGTACACATTACACATTCACGCACTATGTTCCTGATTAAGTTTCGTGCACTGAACAGCCACCAACATTCACACATATTTAATACAAGAAGTTGGGGACCGGCATGTAATAAACATTTGTGTTCGTGCCTAACCAACAAAGCTGTGAAGTTATGTTTACCACATAATAAAATCAGATGCTTCTTGTCGTAATTGAAACTAGATGAATTTAATAATCTACCACCCACTTTTATTAATCTTTGATTGTCCATAAATACGTTAAGACCGGTGACACGATTAATTTGTTTACTTTTTGTTCCAAATGGCGTTTTATTTAATAAGTGATCGTACACGTCTGGGAACAATTGTATCGAGTTGAACGCTTCGCAGTGCATGCTAGTTAGATTCGCATTCGCACAGATTATTATCGCACAGATTAGAGACCTACCCTATTATTATCACTTATGTTAGATTTGTTTTGTGGTTTATTGTGACCTGCATTTATCATTTCTAACATATCGGCTTTGTTTCTCAGAAATGAAAGCAAATCTTCCAATTTCAACTTACGACAAGAATCGGAAATAATAGTACCCTTATGTGTTTCCCAATCGCGTTCAGTGGATAAATCAAGTTTTGACACAACTAAATAAATAATTAGAGTATCCCAATATTCGATGGGTTCTTCTAGTGTTTTAAGTGCACGTAAATTTCTCAAAACGGTATCTATTAATTTTTTAATATGTGAAGGTGATTCTTGTTTTAATGTTGAAATTGAGAATAGTGATTTTAAATGATTATGAACAAGAAGTCTTACGTTATGAAACCTATTCTCGAGTAACTCCCATGCGTGAAGGTAATTACAGGCGGTAAACTCCAATGAACTAATTACCTGCAGTGCACTACCACTTAATGAAGACCGTAGATAATGAAACTTTTGGATTGCGTCTAAGTCTGAACGTTTATGAATCATGGTTTCATACGAATTCCTATACTCAAGCCAATGGTCATACGATCCATCGAATGAAGGCAATTTAATATCAGGCAATTTAACATTAGTGCGCTGAGATTCTACGTTTTTACTCGATTTAGAATTGGTATCGGTTTCTCCACTTTCGACTAAACTCTCCGCGGCTGCTAAAGTACTAAAATAAAGTGACTCAAAGGATTCTACGTATTCAAGGTTAGAAGTGATTTCTGAATCTGGGCAATATACCTCAATTTGACCTTCTATTTCGTTAAAATTCTTAAAAATCTCTTTAGCAGCTTGTATTCTAAATTGTATATCTTTAATTTGTAGTTTAGAAGGACATATATCTTGGAATGAGTCTAGATATTTCCTGAAAAGAGTTATACGGCTTTTTGCACAGCCTCTTTGCCTTTTAAGGTCAGAAAGGTCATCTTTTGATCGTTTCTTTGTGGGAGAAACGGATGGGGATACTGAGGGCGCACTTAACTTATCTTCATTACCCATTATGAAGGCCTACGTTTAAAGAATAGATTAAGGTACTCACGGTTTCCTTAAGGTCTCGATCGTATGGTAATCGTGTGGCACAAAGACGTTTCTGTAATGTAGAAATAACACGGTTTTAACACAATTCGTATAGGAAGGGAGTAGACGGGATCGAAAACCTGACCGTTGATCTTCTGACTGGAACGTGGAACTGGTTCTCTCTCGTAGATTCACGACGAAACGACTTGCCGTGATCAGTTTTCTTCGTATTATTCGGCTCGAAGGTCCAATGTTTATTACATGCCGGTCCCCAACTTCTTTTATCAAATATGTGTGAATGTTGGTGGCTGTTCAGTGCACGAAACTTAATCAGGAACATAGTGCGTGAATGTGTAATGTGTACACGAATTAAAGTAAAAACATTGTCCCTAATAATGGGAAACTTACCGTCTGAGCATTTAGAATCTGGTTTCCATTTTATAAGAACTGGAGTTGATTATGCTGGGCCAATGTACATATTAAATCGGAAGGGCAGAGGAGCTCAACTCATGAAATCGTATGTATGTATTTTCATTTGCTTTATCACAACAAGAGCAATACATTTGGAATTGGTTACGAGTCTGTCCACTGATGATTATATCTTGGCATTAAAACGTTTCATCAGCAGAAGGGGTAAACCTAATGCTATATTCTCTGACAATGGGAGAAATTTCGTAGGAGCCGAGAAGGAGTTTCCTACATTTATAACAGAAAACGGTGAACAAATCATCGATTCAGCTGCTAATGACGGCATTAAATTTCAATTTATCCCACCATATTCTGCACATTTTGGAGGCCTATGGGAGAGTGGAGTAAGGTCGTGTAAATATAATTTAAGACGTATTGTAGGTAACGCGAGACTAACTTACGAGGAGTTGACCACGGTTTTGACACAAATCGAGGCCGTCCTCAATTCCCGTCCTATGTCCCCTATGTCCACAGATCTTAATGATCTTAGTCCATTGACTCCTGGTCATTTCCTGATTGGCCGGCCGTTAACTGCTCCTGCGAGTGAAGACTTAACCACTGCGACAACATCGAGGCTGGACCGCTATCACCGTATCGAGCAACTACGTCAGCACTTTTGGCAGCGCTGGTCCAAGGAGTATGTCAGCGAGCTACAGCAAAGGACGAAGTGGAAGACACACAAGACCGATATCACTTCGGGCAGTCTCGTCCTTATAAAGGACGACAACTTGCCGCCTTTAAAATGGCGTCTAGGACGCGTCGTAAAACTGTTCCCAGGTGCAGATGGAGTCTCCCGTGTTGCTGATATTCATACTGCAACTGGGACAACACGAAGAGCATTTTCGAAAATTTGCCCGCTGCCTTTGCAGCCGGTACAATGCAACCAGGTGGTTGCAGCTTGATTCACCCTGATTTCGGAAGCCGGTGCTTCCAAGGCCGGGGGCATGTTGGCGCACCTACTAGCGCCACCTACAACCGAGCGGCCGAAGAAATCCCCACCTCGACAGACTGGCATGTTAGAGGCGGGTGAAAGAAGCCACTCGGTTGTAGGTGGCGCTAGTAGGTGCGCCAACATGCCCCCGGCCTTGGAAGCACCGGATCACTTATCCGGCTCGAAGGACCAATGTTCAGTAACGGGGGTTTTCGGGGCTCCTTTCAATGATGAAATTTATTCGTTTATAGTTAAAAAAATCTATTTAATTTCAAAATTATAGGCTTAAACGTGTATACAGTATTCGTGCCGTTAGTCGTAGTCGATCTGGTAGTGTCTTCAAATTGTGTGGCTTCTTTCACCCGCCTCTAACATGCCAGTCTGTCGAGGTGGGGATTTCTTCGGCGACTCGGTTGTAGATGGCGCTAGTAGGTGCGCCAACATGCCCCCGGCCTTGGAAGCACCGGCTTCCGAAATCAGGTGGAATCAAGCTGCAACCTCCTGGTTGCATTGTACCGGCTGCAGCAGCAGCAGCGGGCAGAACTTCGAAAAGGCTCTTCGGGTTGTACCGGCCTCGATGTCGTCGCAGTGGTTACACACGTCGTAGTGGTCTTCACTTGCAGGAGCAGTCAACGGCCGGCCAATCAGGAAATGACCAGGAGTCAATGGACTAAGATCATTAGGATCTGTGGACATAGGGGACATAGGACGGGAATTGAGGACGGCCTCGATTTGTGTCAAAACCGTGCTCAACTCCGCGTAAGTTAGATTCGCATTCGCACAGATACAATCGTTCCCAGACGTGTACGATCACTTATTAAATAAAACGCCATTAGGAACAAAAAGTAAACAAATTAATCGTGTCACCGGTCTTAACGTATTTATGGACAATCAAAGATTAATAAAAGTGGGTGGTAGATTATTAAATTCATCTAGTTTCAATTACGACAAGAAGCATCTGATTTTATTATGTGGTAAACATAACTTCACAGCTTTGTTGGTTAGGCACGAACACAAATGTTTATTACATGCCGGTCCCCAACTTCTTGTATTAAATATGTGTGAATGTTGGTGGCTGTTCAGTGCACGAAACTTAATCAGGAACATAGTGCGTGAATGTGTAATGTGTACACGAATTAAAGGAAAAACATTGTCCCCAATAATGGGAAACTTACCGTCTGAACGTTTAGAATCTGGATTCCCATTTATAAGAACTGGAGTTGATTATGCTGGGCCAATGTACATATTAAATCGGAAGGGCAGAGGAGCTCAACTCATAAAATCGTATGTATGTATTTTCATTTGCTTTATCACAAGAGATCACTGGGATTTAATAAGTGATCGTACACGTCTGGGAACAATTGTATCTGTGCGAATGCGAATCTAACTAGCATGCACTGCGAAGCGTTCAACTCGATACAATTGTTCCCAGACGTGTACGATCACTTATTAAATAAAACGCCATTTGGAACAAAAAGTAAACAAATTAATCGTGTCACCGGTCTTAACGTATTTATGGACAATCAAAGATTAATAAAGTAGGTGCGCCAACAGTAGGATTATTATTAGGATGAGTCTTGTTTCAAAAATCTCTATCTCTATAATATGAAAATATAGGTAGCACATTCACATCGTACAATCTTTTTCCCTTTTCTGTATCTTTTATTATTTATTTATCATCAGATCTGTAGCTTCCCAATTGATCAATGGTCAGTCAGTCGTCGCGGAGACCTTCGAGCAAGTCACGATCTACTTCTCAGATATCGTTGGCTTCACTGCGCTGTCTGCTTCGTCCACGCCGATGCAAGTTGTTGATCTATTGAACGATCTGTACACCTGTTTCGATTCTATCGTTGAGAACTATGATGTTTATAAGGTGAGTGACTATCTCTAGTATCATTCTTTTATGATTAATGATTTCTTCTACTACCATGGTGAGTAATATGTAACCGAAGATGCTAAGCTCATAAAACATAAGTGAATTAGCTCTCAGATCTCAGCTGCCAGAACATACCATCGGTATATTAAGGGGACGAGTCATGAGCACAGATTGACACCTGCGCAGTAGTTAATTTATCGGTATGTTTGGCGGAATAAAGCAGGCGGGAGCGCCGAGCTGCACACGATCGGTTCATCAGTCGATACTCGTCGTCTATTGGATTCTCGCGTGTCATTTGGCTACTGTGATTTGGCTTGAAGTGTACATGCACGAGCTTGCCCCCACTACTGCCTATCTGTGCTCACCACTCGTGCCTCATACTGTAACCGGGAACAAATTATTATTAATTTGGGGGTGGTAGCCAGCCAGGCGGTTACTACGGAATTCAATGTTCCTTTGAAGAAAGCTTAGGTTTATTGTAAGATTTAAATCCAGTATTTACGCCATACCGAGTTATTATTGCCTTAAAACTTGCTTTCGGCATGTGTTTCCTGACTCTTACAATATAGAGAAATTCAAGGCCAGAATTAATAGGTTTTCTTCTGGGTAAGCTTTCTCCATTTTAGGCTTCGCCATCGTCATTTATGTTATCAGTGTTCAACCGCAAGCTCATTCAGTTAAAAACCTACTCTTTAAGATAACTTCTTTACCTTTAAAGATAATCTGAGTAAGACGTAACTGTTATAAGATTTGACAGGAAAATACGAGTACGAAAATAAAGGGAATATTAGTCAAGAAGAGAGGTGATTTGATAAAAATTCGAAGGCCAAGACAAATAACAGAGCGTTATGTTCAAGTATTTTCTTGTGAATTAATTTGAGCGTTATTGTCAGGTGGAAACCATAGGTGACGCGTACATGGTGGTATCAGGTCTCCCTGAACGCAACGGTACTCGGCACGCGTGCGAAGTGGCTCGAATGGCGCTGGCTCTCTTGGATACGGTCCGTCGGTTCCGCATCAGGCATCGGCCTCATGATCAGCTAAAACTCAGGATCGGTCTCCATTCCGGTAAGTTATTCAACTAAAATAGTAATATTGGGTTCGCTCGATACTGTATTATTTTTGGACTTTACTCATCTCTTTGTATTTCCAAAACTTTTTACCAAATTTCATATTTTTATTCATTGTGTGGGGTTTAGGGAGTGTTCAATGGGACCCTACACCACGGTTTATAAAACCATACAGTCGTTCGAGGAAGACGTCTAGACAGGGAAATCGTGCGGGGTGTGAGGGCGAGATACGGGAAAGCCGAGCCCGACCTGCGAACAAAACGATGTTAGTAGCTCGGGACACAGCATACTTTATGTGGCCGTCGCGATACTGTCTAGACGTTGTCTGCATTTTCCACGAGATCAAAGGCGTCGGACGACTGTATGGTTTTATAGACAGTACTATTACTAAAACTAAACCGTTTCTTTTGCTGCGCCTACTAGAATTTTCATAGCAAAATTGCACGGTTGAGTTACAGAACCAAAAAATTAAGTTGGTTATTTTACGGTATCCGTCATGTGCGATTCCAACTCTAGTTTTATTCACTATTCATTGAGAATTCATCTTGCAAAAAGGACCCCTAAACAAGCAGTTAACTGTTTTTTAATCAAAAAAGTGCTACTATTTTCTTCACCTGTTGATGATAAGTTTGTATAATCATGTAAAATGTTTACAAATTCACACTACAAAGCGAAATACATTCCATATAACCATACGATTTAGGATTTAATGATATACCTATCCATCAAACATTGCCTTACGTATCGCCATTCAAGAGTCAGGAAATAAACTTTATTCACGCTCCGGTAAGCACGTGACATGACTGAGATGTGACTGCATCTTGTATTAGGGGTAGGGTAAACTATACGGTAGATAACTCTCACATACTTTAAAAAAACGATCTAATAATGTAACTATGTTGCCGTAGTGGGCACTTAATAGCTGATCTTGCATTTCGAAATTACAGTTAGTAATAATTTGTAGAAAACTGACTGTATATATTATATATTTCGTCTAACTTACCTAGCACCTTCTTTAGAATTGTGCCAAAATCTTCCAAAAATTTACAAGATAGTTAATCTAAAATGGTTAGTACGAAAAGCATTTACAAAAGCCAAGTTTTCTATGCTAGTTACAATATTCTGTACCCTGCCTCCTGGAAAAATATTGGCAAAATAATACGAGAAGCGAGAGGTGTATGGCGTAGATAGAGATGTAGCTGTCGCAAAGAATCTTTTTATAACCCAGCTTTTGAATACGACCTGTTTACGGTTATGATTGAAATAAGTATATGTATTTGGAGCTGAAGATGTAATAAACAACAGTTCGGGTAGAACGGTCGGTAGGTCGGGTACAAATTCGGGTAGAATGAATTTAAAGTGAAAACAAAACCTGAGATCATTATATGTTTTATATTGGAATTACTTTTATAATTTTTAATTGTAAGTTCATATACATACTAGTAAGCAAATCGTTTCGTTATAAATTGTGTATAAATCACTTAGATCCTAATATTTGATTAAACATTTAACATAGTTTGGTTCGTTGCTTCGAGTGTAGCGCGACCTGAATTTATTACCGAAGCCGTGATCGACTAACGTCAGTACACCCATTTGGATTTCGTTAGCATATTGCAGTCTTGTAGCACCATCTGGGCTGTGAAGCTTTTCGTTCACTAGTCTGCTATTGAATCTGAAAATGATCTCCCATTAGCATCCTTAGTCATGAGCATTACGTCCTTAAATATTGATGGTTGTTTGAATTCTACAGCTGATCATTGTTGAAGTTTTTGGTCGCAATCACTAGTTATTTACTCGTACATACAAACAGTAGTATTCAATATCGTTACGCTTATCTTCTATATCATTTATCATAAGCTTGTGGCGACTTTCGCGCCACCTATTTATTTCGTGTACTGGCCACAGACATAGTTCTACATCTCATCTACGGTTCATAGACTAGTTCTGGCTGTTTGTGTTTACTTTTTATAAAGAATAATTGTTTTGTGTTAGTAACGCGACATGCCGTCATTCTGTTCTAGACGCTGTTCAGCTCCAGGCTTATTGGAGAGTTTTTCATGAATTTAGTGAATTATTAAGCCGTGAAAATACTCTATAGTAAAGTGACCTCAAAGCCAGGAAATACAATGCCCAAAAGTCTATCACTTTCTGCAGTTTCATTTTTAGGAATCCTTAAAGAAGTAGTACCCAATAATTCCCACAAGCTTATCGTTGGTTGATTTCCTCTCCAATTGCCCTAAATACAGATCCGTTGGACTCTTTATAAATAAATATAAATAAATAAATATCCTGGGACATTCCTCACACACGGTCATTTGATCCCAAACTAAGCAGAACTCGTACTATGGAAACCAGATAACTGATATAATAAATAAATAAATAAATATCCTGGGACATTTCTCACACACGGTCATCTGATCCCAAACTAAGCAGAGCTTGTACTATGGAAACCAGATAACTGATATAATACATATACTACTTTTTGTTTTGTAAATACATACTTAATATACATAATTACACCCAGACTCAGGACATACAGGCATGTTCATGCACACAAATGCTTGTCCTGTGTGGGAATCGAACCCACGACCTGCGGCGCGTAAGGTGAATCTTTACCAACTGCGCCAACAGTTTTCAAAATGTTGTGTAAATTCGTCGAACTATCATTGCTGTGAGCTTATGTGAGATAAAGCATCGCAAATTACCTGATTTCTTTATTTATTTTCGTCAAAACCTTACAGTTCACACGTCCGCAATAATATTAGTAAATGCATTTTGACTTTAGTTTACTTTCACTATATTAATTGACTAGCTTCTGCTCGCGGCTTCGCCCGCCGTGGTACAGGAAGCAAATAACCTAATTTTTCTACAACAATAAAAGAAAACAAAAAAGAACTTCATCCCGCTTCGAGGGTGGAATTATTAAAAACGCTGAGACACGTATATATTAATTATCAATCATCAGCCTAATCAGAAAATTTGAAGAACCTATCTTCGTAACTGACGGACTTTCATACAAACTTTAATCCCCTATTTTAACCCTTTAGGGGTGGAATTTCAAAAAACCCTTTCTTAGTGGATACCTACACTTCACAAAGAATAAAAAAAAAACCCTCTAAATTTCATGTCTCTAGGACCAGCGGTTTAGGCTGTGCGTTGATATATCAGTCAGTCAGTCAGTCAGGACTTTGAATTTTATATATATAGATTTCTATTTCAATAAACTTATATTCAGAACATGGAACAGCTGTCCCATCTTCAAACGATGTTACAACACATGGCTAATAATTAACTCGTGATGTGTATATTTTGCTAACATAAACTAACATTTATGCGATTAAATGCATCAAGTCAGCGTTTACGATAAAGCGATAACGTAGCCGCTTTTTACAAATTACAATCTCAAGTCTACATTATTTTTACACCCTTTATGGAAAATATCTTACATAAATCTTAAATAAAAAATTCAATTCCAAAGTTTTTACAAAAAAAATAGTAGGTATTTTTTTATAACTTTGGAATATTTTTTTCCATTGAAATAGATATAACATTTCTGTGATTTTTTCCTTGTCATAACTTCACAACGTGAGTGACAATGAAACGGGCAAATATTAGGGTAGATATCTCATTTTAGGGTTGTGCCTCAACTGGACGTATCTATTTCGTAGGTAATTTATCTGATGACTATGATAAGGGTATATATCAATTTATTTATGTGTGGTCCAAAAACTGTGTCGGTTACTCAAACTAATAATCGTTATCCACGCTTTTGTTCGTATTATAAAAACATTTTTATTCGACTTAATTTACAATTAAGACATTAATTTTTGTCGCCATACCTACTCTCATTTATTTTATATATTAAAATCATTGCAGTTTCAGTAAAATCACGTATTAGTAAGCAAAACTTGAAGGACTAAAGCTTGTATAAGGGACATTGAAATTCAGGTGTTATTTTCAGGTGTGTTGCAAATCACTTCGGGAATCCCAAATGGCTCAGCTATTGCCAAAAATATAATGTGAAAGCTATTCAGCTCAGGGTACGCATATATTACCATAATTACGCTGGTATATCCAGCAAATATATTTCAAGGGGATTTCTTAGAATATTTATCTTTATAGCGCACTTATAGAAGTCGATTTCAACGTTACTAAGTTGAAGATATTTCGTGAGGAATATGAAAAGTAATGAAAACTCTTTTACAACGACTCATTCGAATGTGCTCGGGTTGATAACATTTGAATTTGTGGGAAGGTAACAATTTATTATCCATTTCAGTATCATTGCTGAGCTCAGACAAAATGTTCTTTGAATTTAACTTGGATGGTAAGATTAACGATTTCATAGATAATAGAGCTGTATCAATGTATGTATCAATTTATTATTGTAGAAGTCTGTACTCAAAATATTTAGTTGAGGCCCTAGGAAGGTAAATAGGTAATTTTTCTGTGTTTTTTTTAAATCTGCATTTACTTGTACCTCAAAAAAGGTATAGTCTTCTAAAGCCATATTCGCTTGCTTAGTGGTAGTTTGCCCTTACTGACCCGTTTTATATTTCCACCTTTATAAATAAAACTACTACAAAAATCATAAATTCTATGGAATTTATCAAATCAGATAATAACAAAGAGAAATGTTTCATGTTGTTATTAAGTCTGGAAACATACCGCCATGGTATTTTTATGTGTCGAGCTTGAGTATTTCCATTTACAATAAACTTACGTGATGTAAAATGCTTTCAATATCAAGGTAATTTTTACAGATTTTTCAAAATACTAGGAATATTTTAGTAAAATACAACTAAATAAAGAATTTCCAAAAAATCTTGAAATTCTCTTTTTTATAAATCAGTTAATCATACATATATTGTTGTACACATCTCTATAATGTTCCACTGTTGAGCACAGGCCTCCTTTCACACATGAGGGTGAAAGGGACTGGGCGATACTCCACCACGCGTGCCCACTGCGGATTGGTGGAGGTAGGCTAGTGGTCAACCTACTGTTGGAATTTTTCAAGCTGCTTAGGAGGCATCCAACTAGCTCAAGACTATCACAATTAAGTGATAACTGGGACCAACGGCTTTACATGCCTTCCGAAGCACGGAAACGCTCGATTTGAAATACCACTAGGCGGTCACCCATTCAGGTACCGACCACGACAGAGGTAGCTTAACATTGCCGATCGATTAAGAACGGCTAATCATGCTACACCACGAGCGCTTCAACAAACACAAACAAACTTAATACTTTCAATAACTGCAAGCATACGTAAGCTTTAAATTTCATGAGTTTCATTTTCGTATCAAAGGATAATCCCAGAAGCATCATTACCACTCTCATTAGAGCAACAGAAGTGTCAGTTCCATATTCATATCGTCGGGTAATGAGCCAAGGGGGAAAATATACGAAAAATGTAAATAAAATACGCAGTCGTCTCTTTGATAAGCCACGGATACATTTCCGGGAGTAATCACTTGGAATCCCGCATAATTAAGTAGGCTTTGTTTGCGAATTATCACAAACGATCTGCATTGTTTGTGTATATTAATTATTTGTAATTATTTGGGAAAATATTATTGATATTTTTATTTAGCTGCACTTGATAGCCAGTTTCTAATAGGCTTTGTAAGCTTACCACCTTTTACCATTAGGTATTATTCCATGGTGAGATAATCCGTTTGATAAATATTTTTAGTACAGGTAATATTACTTCATTTTAGGGTAAACATATACTTAATCACGAGGTTTTCAGCCCCCTGTTTCACAAGTGATTCCCTATCTTACCTGTCATAGAGGAAGTATATATCTGTAAATATATATTTATCTTAGGGGGTATTCCATAACCCACTTACTCATAAAACGTTATTTAACTAAAATAGTGTTTAAAGGGTCACGTAAATAACGTCACTCTATTGTCATTGTCAAATAATGTGACCCTTTAAACAGTATATTAGTTAAATAGCGCTTTATGAGTAAGGTAAGTTAGTACGACTTATTAAAATGTTTATGGAAATCTCCAAATTACACGTCGCTAGGCTCATCTGTTAAGGCTGTGCGTTGTATTTCAGTCAGACAGTTTTGATAGATTGTTAAATAAAAGCCAAGAAATAGTAAAGTAATATTGTAATCTTGGGATTCCAATAAATATGTAATCTGATCTGAACGACTTTGACAGGCTGTCATTAGCTGAAACCCAGACTCTTGTATGATGCTTGTGAACTAAAATTACGAGTAATCACTAGGCTTTTCGCTTTGGTCATAAAATAATCCTAGTGGAAATTTGATACATTGTGTTGTGTGACTTTGAAAATAAACGCCAGAACGGAATGCCTGTGAAAAGTTTTGTAATTTCGTTAGCTCCAGAATAGAATTCAATTTTCATAATTTTATATGAATCACGAAGAAAATACTTTGAAAGGACTTTATAAAAAATGACATTTTCATGATTTTACGATTCATCATTTGGATTCATCATATCGAAGAAATAAAAGAGGTATTGACATCATTTGGAAAAAAATCCAATTAAAGCGTTTCCAATAATTGCTAACGAAGCAATTATGAAAAGATTTTCATGTAGAGATTTGATGGGTGTACGGGATATTTTAGATTACATTATATTGCCCAAAGCCCAGTTGGAAATGACAGACTGTGGAATGAGCTCCCCGCCGTGGTTTTCCCAATGGAGTACAGCATGGGGTTCTTCAAAAGGGGTGTGAAGAGATTTCTGCAGGGTCGGCAACGCGCGCGTGATACCCCTGGTGTTGCAAGCGTCCATAGGCTACGGTAACCGCTTACCATCAGGCGGGCCGTATGCTTGTTTGCCACCTAAGTGGTATAAAAAAAAGTTACCAATGAACAAACTTTTAATTGAATTTGTTTCTTAGGACAGAATTTTTACTTATCGAGCTTTGCAATCATTATGTTCAATTTTGGCGATATTTTTCCACATTTATTGAAGCATTAAAATAATTTGATGCTGTTTCTTTTAATATTTCATTTAGGGCTCTTGTTGTTAAAAATGATCCTAAGAGTTACCGTGCTTATATCAATGATTAAATAACATTACAGTGTGTTCGCTTCAATGGTTCTCAACAGCAATATAATACTAAATACCTATGCAATATTTAAATAATGAACTCAAGAATAATCTGAGAAAAGAAATTCCATCTCCTATTAGGAAACCGTAAAGTTTTATAAAGCGTAAAATTCTTAAACGATTATAAATTATTATCGCCGTTACATCGGCCAAAGTTTACCTTTTCCTCTTTACTTTGAAGAAGCTCTTTAAAAGTATTATTATTAATCATGACTTCATTAAAATGATTTATGAATCTCGACTTTTTATTTCTTTTCAACTGTTAACATTTCACGTTATATTTTTCTAGATACTTTCCTTTTTTTCATTACAAAGTCAAAGTACACTAAAAAAGTAATACAACTGGTGGCAATGGGACCAAACAGGAAGTATACCCTACCAAACAAAAAAAGAATTTTCCAAATCGGTTTACAAATGACAGAGTTATGCGGTATGACTGAAAAAAAAAACGTACAACCGAATTGAGAACCTTCTTCTTTTTTGAAGTCGGTTAAAAAAGAACACGATTTACTTAACAGACCATAACAACCAGACAGTGGTTATCCCCCTTCAAATTGCCCTCGCATCCCATTCTTATTGTAACCCTGACTTAATATAGATTTTCAATCCAGGTCCATGTGTTGCTGGTGTTGTTGGTCTCAAAATGCCTCGCTACTGCCTCTTCGGTGATACGGTGAATACAGCATCACGAATGGAGTCCAATGGAGAAGCCCTCAAGATACATGTGTCACCGGTCACCAAGGCCCTCCTTGATACCTTCGGTACATTCCATCTAGAATGCAGAGGAGAAGTTGCTATGAAGGTATGCTTCTTAGATACTTTTCCCTGAAAAATTAAGCTCATCTTTCAGAAAAACTTAATGTTAGAAATATTTCCTTTGACAATCTTAATTACTCTGTGCAAATGCTCGTTGGAATTAATTGCCAATGTTATGACATTTTCCAATTTTTTACAGGGCAAAGGAGTTATAGTCACATATTGGTTATTAGGTGAAATAATAGATCCAAATGCACCTAAAGAGAAAATACCACTGATAAAAAATCAAACGTTATCAACTGAAAGTGGGTCGATATCACATCTAACTCCATTCAGACAACGACTGGACTATGGATCAAAATCATCGAGCAGACGGGGATCGGGAATATTTCAAAATAAAACAAGTGATCTAAGCAAATTAGAGAAAGAAGCCCAACCACTTTTGCAGAACCTCAGTATTCAAAGACAATTATCAGACCCTACAGAGCCAGTAACGAACGGAGTTACAGATAATTGTGAAGAATTAGATAAACTTAGCGTTTCCAATTCTATATCGCTAAATGTTAATTCCCTGAATCATAATTCCGTAAGTCAAGGCGGACAACCGAGGGTCAAATTGAAGGATTGCCAAATGAACTCCATCGGTAATCACAAGTCAAATAAAGTAGGTAATAATAATTGGATATCCAAATTGCCAACGGCGAGTTCATTTGACAATGGCACAAAGAAAGGCAGCGAGCATCTGAAGGATTACAGCAGTGTCCCTTTATTGTCGAAAGCCGTAACACCAAATGATTCAATTGTATAAATATTTTGTACTAAATTCTTCAATCATGAGAGAAATAGAGTTGTGCATTTTGTATACTTATTTGAACAAAATATATCGTTTAAATGTAGGATTTTCAGATATTTTTCTGTGATGGAAACTATGACTTGATTGAATAAAATAAAATTAAAATTGGTTCTCTATACAGAAAACAATATTTTAAAAATAAATATATTTGTACTGTACACTTTTGACAAGATCAGGTAGCTGAATCAGTTTTTTTATCTTTAACTCAGTCAATTTCACTGGAAAGATAAAAATAATACGTAAGAACTCAAGAAACGAGAAATAAAATTTCTGATTATATCTACTAAAATTTTTCGCTTCGATTCCTCATCTGACTTGGAAAATGATTAATCTTTCTTGCGGGGATTTGTTTAGCCCGCGTGCAAACTGGATAAAATTTCGGAACAAAAAATGAATTGAGCTGTGGCTTTTCCATGGGCCTAACGTCTAGACGGTTTAAGATGTATTTGTAGCTGTATCGTCTTACGGTATTGCTAAAAATAACAATGTAAATTTACAAAGTGTCCGATTCTACTTTGTAAATTAATCGATACAGCTATCGAATGTATTAGTTTTAATAAATGTTTACCGTTATTAAGACTTAGGTATCTGTAATTATAGAGACGTATGCTCACATTTTTCTAACATTCCTAAGTAAGAGCTTCATAAGTCCATCCTCATAAGAATCTTAAAGAATAGCGTCGAAGTCTAGTGATTGTCTAAAGATGCATTGAGCACGATCATTCGAAATGATTTGTGTTACTTTAACATTATTCGATGTAACAGTACTTAAAAACAATGTATTTATTAAACTTTATAACCAGTGATGAGTCTAGATTGTAAATATTAAGAGCTAAGTGTTTATTTATTGTAAATACCATTACGTGTAACGTTGTTGTGATCCTAGAGAGTATATTGAAGTGTATTTATAATTGTAGACAATTATTAAGAGAATATAAATGTTTCTTGGACGTTATAGCAAATATAATGAGTGAGAATAAGATTATTGTTTAATTTAAATAATGATAAATAACCAAGGAATATATCCTGTCTGTTCATTAACAATATGAAGCAGAACAATTAATCTGAGTGATTAATTACATTTTAGTGATAAACATCCACGATCATTGAATCTAACAAACGAATTCTCATTAAAGCTTCCATAACTTGAGTGGTGAATACACAATTTCATATAAAATCTTGCCAGAACTTCGCCCGATATCTCTCTGCCGCCGAATGAATACATCAAATTTGGTTTCTAATTATAATAAAAAATTATGGATTTAATTTGATCTCATGAATGCCATCTGTTGTCTGGTTTCAATTATTATTAAACGACAATCAATTTTCAATTGATTCTTTAAAGACAAGTCGTTTTTTTAAATTCAAAAGTAAAGACTGAAAATTATGTCGCTATATTGGTTACTTATTTAGCGCACTCTTTAAAACCCAGCCAAGTGTATGTAAAACTATGCATACCAAAAAGTTCCGTAAAGACTTATTTTGCGTGATAGCTTTCCATGTAACTTTTTACTTCAGTTCTTGATGTAGCGCTGTAATTTGAGTTTTTTTTTGTGGATACTTTCGAACTTATTTTTATCCATAATAATATTAATCTTTATCAAATTAAATAACTTAATTACGACGGGCATTTAATGTAGATGAAGTTTGCCCTTTACAGAATAGCATTTATATTTTATAAAAATCACAGTTTTAAAATTAGCAAAAAACAGTATTCGCAATAACGTGACCGGGCGGGCCGAGGCGGGCGCGGGCGCGCAAATCGCTCGATACCACACCACGACATTGTCGAAGCCAGGGCGGGTCGCTTGATGGTTATAAATAGTTCGAGTAGCATATACACAAACATAATAAATTACAAGTTATATACTCTGTTATAAGTGAGTCTGCTTAAAATCAATCTACCTAATACGATAAGACAAACGTATAAAAATAAGGATGAGGAATTGTTTAATTATTGTAATGCTATTAATAAAAAGTTTAATATTGCACTACTTTGTAAAAAAGATTCCTTAAAAAAGTGACCAAGACTGGCACATTTACGTCAACTGTCTTACAATACCTGAATTTGTAATTGGTAAGTCAATGGGGTGAAGACCGTCAGGTTGAGTAAGACCGTACAGTAAGAAATACGACGATATCTGAATAGGTTCAAAGATAGCAGTCCGATATTCGAAATGTTTAGCTATTAAATTAAAGTTTTACTGGAAATTCGTCGTATTACTTAATGTACGGTCTGACGCAACCGGAGGGTCTTCACCCCATTGACCATAAAATAGTAATAATAGCAATATTTGGTAATAATAGCAATATTTCCAATTTCAGTAGGTACTAAAGAATCATTTACAATACCTGAATTACGCAGCCATTTCCTCATTGATAGATTAAACCGCTTCATCTGCCTATGTAGCACAATGCCGCCTCAAGACCCGATCGGATTAGGGCTATCACTCAGATGAAGTATATGTATATGTATGATGAGGTATGTATAATCGAGTATTGGTTAGATAGTCATAGCAGAAAATATCATTTGAGATACCAGATGACATGGAATAGATAACTCACAAAGATCCATTGTGCAATAAACTAGGAGATATATTTCCATAATTGATAATTATTATACAATATGCCATACATTAATACAAAAAGCGGCCATGCTTTATCATTCAGCAATTTTAACTGGTTGCGCGACCGTTGCCTTTCTGTCGCTTAAGCAAACCCTCGCCCTTCACTGATCAGTCACCCAGTATTAGTCGGACCAAGCAAGTGGCTACAGTGAAACAAATTTGATTTTTGGATGTTTAACAAAAGAAATGCGATGTAAGTTCAAACTGCTTTGGCCAAATCTCTCTATATTTAGGTGCTATAGTTATGTATGTATATTAATTATCTATTTGGCATTGCTTATGTAGTATTTGTTCCTAAATATAATTAAAAAAAAAGAATTCTGTTCACGTTGAAAAAAAATGGCCGAAAAGGCAAAACCGTCAGAGGCTGCTTTGTCCTGGCCTTATTCAAATCATAATGCAACTGACAAAGTGTGTTTGCTTAGATGGTGAACAATTATACAAGAAAATCTATCCAGGCTCATGGGAAGAAAATATGATGGCGCATGCAATTGTAAAGCGTGGGTCACCTAAATTCATTGCTACAAAATATAAAATTCCTCGCACAACATTGCAAAGGCACATTAAAATAGGATCTGCCACATTGTGATTCTGTTGCATATTTTGGCATTTTATTTCGGAAACCATTAATATATTTCTGTAGAAATTATGCGTTTCTTGTAATTATTTGGGCTGGCCACTTTGCCCATACCCCCATGGCCGCTTTAGGCCCCGCTCGGGCAAAGCGGTTTTTGACAAGGTTTTGTAATTTGTTAATTTAATTTACATATTTGCGTGAATTTAACTTGCATTCCGCACTATAGGCCTAGAACTAAATTTGAGTAAATGTGAGCTTTTTATCCCTGGAAGTACTGTCGATCGGGAATTAATAATTTCTAAATTTAACACCATAGCTCCCAATATTCCCGTCGTAAACTGTGACTCTCTTCGCCTTCTGGGTTCCCCTATTCTTAACGAATCTATCCCTAGTTTTCTAAATGACAAAATTCAAAATTTTAATTCTTCATCAGAACGCTTGCTCAAAATTTATTGCCATTCGGCTTTTGCTATTATCCGGTTTTGTCTTTTTGTACCAAAATTTACGTATGTCTTGCGGTTTTGCCAGCTCTGGAAACAACCAAACCTTTTAACAAGCCTTGACGACACCTTAAGACGTACTCTATCAACCGTTTTTAATATAAATTTCGACACCCGATCTTGGACTCAAGCTACCCTACCGATAAGATTTGGTGGATTGGGTATCCGAAATTCTTCAGATGTGTCCCTCCCAGCATTTTTGGCTTCTGTCCATGCCACGCTTCCCCTAACAACCAGGATACTAGAGCGTTGCAAGTTAGCTGAGGTATCTCTCTTGACAGAGGCCCGAAATACTTGGTGTACCACCTGTCCTAATTCCGACTCCCCTAAAAACCTTTGCTCTCAAAGGCTCTGGGGCGATCCGCTTTGCAGACAAGTATGGAATAATTTACTTGAAACGCCCAGCTCTACTGCAGGGCGTGCTCGCCTCCTAGCTGCAGGAAAATGGGAGTCGGGTTTATGGCTACAGGCACTTCCATCTGGGAACACTGGGACGCTTCTGGACAACGCAACTTTTCGAATTGTTACATGTCTGCGTCTCGGTGCCCCTAACATCATCCCTCACACTTGTCGTTGTGGGGCAGCTGTAAATATCTTACGTCATCATGGGCTCTCCTGCTCCAGGAGTGCCGGCCGCTTTCCACGTCACCAAAATCTAAATGACGTTATCCGTCGGTCTCCTGCCACCGCTGGCGTGCCCGCAATTCTAGAGCCAAGTGGGTTAGCGCGCGACGATGGCAAGAGACCGGATGGTTTGACGCTCGTGCCATGGAGGTTGGGACGGGCACTTGTGTGGGATGCTACGTGTGTTGACACACTTGCTCCGTCTCATCTCCATGGTACTTCGACCGAGGCCGGCGCAGCTGCCAACAACGCAGAGAATCCCAAGTGGCGCAAATATATCGAGTACTTATATATTTGAGCTGTTTGGGGTTGAAACCCTAGGACCCTGGGGTCAACAAGCCCATCACCTATTTAGAGAAATCTCTAAGCGGTTGGTGGAAGCCACGCGGGACCCCAGAGCTGGCGGCTACTTAGCCCAAAGAATAAGCCTCGCAATCCAGCGAGGCAATGCCGCCAGTATCCTAGGTACTCTGCCACTAGGGGATGAGTTAGGGGAAGTTTTTTATTTGTAATTTAGCGTTTTTTATTTTTAACTAGCTTTAGCCCGCGACTTCGTCCGCGTAGATTATTTCTTTTTTCTAGATATGAATCATTGTAACAATATAGAGCTTTGTTCATGGCTATAGCCCGCCACTACGTGTGATATTTGACAAAAGTTCAGGAAGATTGAGAGCTTACATGCGAACATGCCACATAAAACTGAAACAGTCCTGCCCGATTTGAAGAAGAAGATCTGAAAATCTACCGGCAGAAATATGCATACATACACTGTCCGATTAGCTGAAGAAGAAATATGTTTTTTTTGGGAAGTGTCGAGATCGGGATTATTTATCTAAAATTACGCCATGAGACCTATCCACAAATTCCTCAACCATTTCATGACAGCTGAGATATTTGCTCATGGCACACGGACAGACAGATGAATACACCTATATCCACAAGTTCCTCAATAATTTCCAGACAGCTGAGATGTTTCTGTCTGTCTGTCTGTCTGAGGAGAGAATTTGCCTCCTTATGTGTGTACCGCTTGTACCACGGACAGTTCTCTGAAGAATTGTTTGACTTGATGCCTCGATCGACGGGGAGTCCATACTCATATATTGGAACCGAAATGGTTTCTACTGTGCGGTTTCAAAGGAGTTTTCTAGCGCGTAAACTCAGGCTGTAGAATGAGCTCCCCGCCATGGCGCCAGGGTGTGAAGATATTTCTGTATGGTCGGCAACGCACGAGTGATACATACGGTGACCGCTTACCATCAGGCCGGCCGTATGCTTGTTTGACACCTTAGTATTAAATTTAAATAATAATTTAAAAATTACCCGTAGAAGACAGACAGACAGACGGATCGACACGGGCGGAGATCTATCCAAAAGTTCCTCAACCAGACAGCTGAGAATTTTTCTCGTGGCAGACAGACAGATAGATGGGCGGCAGTAGGCTTCTTAATAACATGATACACGTGTACATTATTTTACTTGAATACAAAATTATGAGAATGAACAGCTTAAATACAAAATTTAATCCCCCTGTTCACTCATTAATGGATCAAATTCCAACAACACCGATATTCTTTGCGTTAGTTTCCAAATTTTAATTATATTCCAAGCTTATATAATAAATTTAGTATACTTCCATACACAACTTCATCCCTTTTTTACCCCTTCGGGGTCGGAATTATCGAAAACGCTGAAGCACATATAAATTAATTTTCAATCATCAAGATAAACACAAAATTTGAAGGTCCTAACTTCCAAACTGATGGACTTTCATACAAACTCGCATCCCCTATTTTACCCCCATAGGGGTGTAATATTGAAAAATCCTTCGTTAGTGGATACCTACACTTTATAATTATAAATTTAGTGATGTTTACTATGGAAATGAAAGATTTTCGTATACAACTTAATCCCCCTTTTCCCTCTTCGTGGGTGGAATTATCACAAACGCTGTGACAACTTTACTTTAATTTTCAATCGTCAGCCTAAACACAAAATTTGAAGATCCTATCTTCAAAACTGACGGACTTCCATACAAAATTTCATGGCCTATTTTACCCCCTTAGGGGTGGAATTTCCAAAAATCTTCTTTACTGGATACCTACACTGTATAATAATAAATTTAGTGAAGCTTATCGTGAAATTGAAGGCAACTTCATTCCCCTTTTTCCCCTTTCGGGGGTGGAATTATCATAAATGCTGAGATAACTTTACATTAATTTTCAATCGTCAGCGTAAATACAAAATTTGAAGATCCTAACTTCAAAACTGACGGACTTGCGTACAAACTTTCAACCCTTATTTTACCCCCTTAGGGGTGGAATTTCCAAAAAAACCTTCCTTAGTGGATGCCTACACCGTATAATAATACATTTAGTGAAGTTTACTTTCAAATTGAAGGACTTGCATACACAACTTCATCCCCCTTTTCCTCCCTTCGGTGGTGGAATTATCACAATCGCTGAGATAACTATACATTGATTTTCAATCGTCAGCCTAAATACAAAATTTGAAGATCCTAACTTCAAAACTGACGGACTTGCGTACAAACTTTCAACCCTTATTTTACCCCCTTAGGGGTGGAATTTCCAAAAAAACCTTCCTTAGTGGATGCCTACACCGTATAATAATACATTTAGTGAAGTTTACTTTCAAATTGAAGGACTTGCATACACAACTTCATCCCCCTTTTCCTCCCTTCGGTGGTGGAATTATCACAATCGCTGAGATAACTATACATTGATTTTCAATCGTCAGCCTAAATACAAAATTTGAAGATCCTAACTTCAAAACTGACGGACTTGCATACAAACTTTCATCCCTTATTTTACCCCCTTACAGGCGGAATTTCCAAAATCCTTCCTTAGTGGATGCCTACACCGTATAATAATACATTTAGTGAAGTTTACTTTCAAATTGAAGGACTTGCATTAACAACTTCATCCCCCTTTTCCTCCCTTCGGTGTTGGAATTATCACAAACGCTGAGATAGCTATACATTAATTTTCAATCGTAAGCCTAAACACAAAATTTGAAGATCCTAACTTCAAAACTGACGGACTTGCATACAAACTTTCATCCCCTATTTTACCCCCTTAGGGGTAGAATTTCCGAAAATCCTTCCTTAGTGGATGCCTACACTGTATAAGGTATCTTTGTGCAAAATTTCAAATCTCTAGGTCCAGCGATTTGGGCTATGCGTTGATATATTGCTTACAAACTTTCATCCCTTATTTTACCGTGTTAGGGGTGGAATTTTTAAAAATCCTTCTTTTTTGAATGCCTACACTATACAATAATATATTTAGTGAAGTTTACTTTGAAATTGAAGGACTTGCATAAACCACTTCATCCCCCTTTTCCTCCCTTCGGTGGTGGAATTATCACAAACGCTGAGATAACTTAACATTAATTTTCAATCGTCAGCCTAAACACAAAATTTGAAGATCCTAACTTCAAAACTGACGGACTTGCATACAAACTTTCATCCCTTATTTTACCCCCTTAGGGGTGGAATTTCCGAAAATCCTTCCATAGTGGATGCCTACACCGTATAATAATACATTTCATGAAGTTTACTTTGAAATTGAAGGCCTTGCATACCCAACTTCATCCCTCTTTTCCTCCCTTCGGAGGTGGAATTATCACAAATGCTGAGATAACTATACATTAATTTTCAATCGTCAGCCTAAACACAAAATTTGAAGATCCTAACTTCAAAACTGACGGACTTGCATACAAACTGTCATCCCCTATTTTACCCTCTTAAGGGTGGAATTTCCAAAAATCCTTCCTTAGTGGATGCCTCCACTGTATAAGGTATCTGTGTGCAAAATTTCAAATCTCTAGGTCCAGCGGTTTGGGCTGTGCGCTGATATATCAACAATCAGTTTATCATTTTATATATTAAGATTAGTTTTAGATAGATTTAAATTTTTTACTAGTTTAAGTTAGATTTATTTAGTTAGCTTAATTATATTAGAATAGTTATATAAATTATAGTATGTTAAAATAAAAACTTGCATTATTAAACAAAAATAATGCATTTTAAAATAAAATCCCTGATTGAAAATGTGGATAGTAGTGAAGACAGGCAAGTTTCCCGAATGTATGTTAAGACATACTGAAAATTCACAATATATCCCTTATCAAGAAAATATGTTCTACTACATAACGCGGTTAATAGTTAATAAAATTTTACAAAAAATACATCCCTGTTTTGTCACGACATATTAAACAACTTTTGAGCTTAGGAGTGATCACAATTATTCAGTAAATATAAATAAATATTCTGAATTTACATCTTTTATTAACCGGGGTAAATTATGTTTTGCTTCAGATACTGCATAGACGGTACATAGATTATATTTAAAAAAAAATGTCAGCTGGGCAGCTTAATGTCCCAAATATTCAATCGAAGTTTGTATAAGCAGTTTTACAAAAATGTCAACCGCTCTTGGAGAATTTATTTATTCCTAAACACCCCATCACCGAATCTATTGCCTACATATTTGCCTTGACTTGCAAGAAAAAAATACCGTGAAATTCATGGCCAATAAATTTTTGCAGATTAGAATTTCATCTAAACTCATACACAGAAACTAGTTAAAAAAAAACAGAAATTACATAAACCTATTTTATTTTCACATGTATGATAGCTACTGCTAGCTTTTAATTTTAATCCATATAGTACACTAGCAGCGCTACGAAAATATTCAAAGAATTTTTACAAGGCGTTTAGCTTTCCTAAGGAATCTCCCACAGGACACCGTACAACCAGAGAACAGCCTTTTTCAAAATTTAGTCACTGCGCGATCGTTGCAATCTGCTGTTTTTAACATTTTTTTGTTAGGCTGGCATTAGAGCTATAACGAGAAAATGAAGCGATCCTATTTGTCAGCTAAACACATCCCTCGACTCGGTATACATCTTTGGTGGACATGCCTTATGCGAGTTCTCTGTCTGTGCGTAACACTTTTAAAAGAAGAGGTACCTACATGTCACGTCATCTATTTAGATTTATATCTATTACATTATTACAGGACTGTATAAAATAGTCTTCTGGTGTTTATTAATTATTAATTTTAGGTCTATTGAACTGTTGCTGTACTGACCCATCATTGGTACGTAAGTTGATGATGAATTTTCATTCTTAAAATTATAAAGACGCCTATGTAGGTTCAAGAGATAACACATTATTTTTGCTCGCTTTGATCCCACTCCTAATCTGCCACTGTCTGTGACATCTGAAGCTTAATGTTTACCTTTGTATGTCTAGGTGTCGCACGGTACAAAGACTTTAGGATCTGTCTAATTTACTAATGGAGATAACACGTCAGTGTAGTATCTTTTACAATGATTTCAATGCACTTGCAGATCTCGTAAAATTATGTTGATTAAAGACGATAAGTATTATTATGATACTCTATTCTAGGTATTGATAGTTTTTATTGAAATCTGCCCCAAAGCTGATTTTTAGTATTTTTTGCTATTCCCAAAATTTTAGGATTTTGCCATAGGTACAATATCCACATTTCCACCTGTATAGGATTAACCTCACAATGAAAGTCATAAAGAACATGTCTCAGTTAAGTCTCAGACTTTTGACTATCACAGAATTTCAGATCGCTCATTATTAACTTGAATAAAACAAATATATAATATTACGTCTATGGCTTTCACTCTACACATTGACGTAGTAACTCAGAAAGTATCTATTTATGGAAAAAATAATGTACTACAGTGCAAATTTCGAACATTTCTCTCAATTAATTTGGCTATAAAGACTATTTTTTGTTTTGTAAATCGAATAAAAATCATATAATTTATGCCATGGGTAAATCTAACCCAAGAATCGTTAACGTCTAAATTGAGGACTGTCTAAATGGTACGTACGAGACATTTTATGATAATGCTTTTGTCTTCCCAAGAGACTTTATCTAAATGTTTGTCTAGCCTCTCGGAAAATATTTAGAAACTTTGTTTTTATAAAGTTACTTTCCCTAACCATTTTAACTTTTCTCTTACTCGTTGAGTAATAAAAGTGCCTACCTGGGATGTTATTCATTTAGAAGTTTTGCTTTTATAGTAAGCACATGAGCCTATAATATTTAGTACCTAACAAAAATAAGAATACACCATCAGCTTTTATTTAATTTAGTTATTCATCCCTATTCGTTTCTTTGGAAAAGTTGTTTGTTATGAGTATAATCATGTGTATAAGTATCGTTTACTAATTACCCTTTACCCTATAGTTATACCATTTCTACCGAAAACTTTCATTAGGGTGATAAATATCCCATTATATCTTTGGATCTTGTCTAGTATCGAATTCTGAAGCCATTTGAACACCCCTATCAGAGCATTATTTTTGAAAATCATTATTTTAACTACCTACAGTCCGTGGAGGTTGGCAAAATTTAAATAAAATGTTCTTTCAAAAGCATGATATAGATTGTAAATAATTCACCTATTTCTCAAATAAATTCAAAATCGATTGAAAGCATAGTAACCGACCTTGTCAATTTTACTAACCGATTTCCCAACTAATAAAAGTCCTAAGAAAACAAATGGCTAATGGAATAGGACGTTAAAGACGTAAACATACACGATCGACTCCGTTTAAGGGGACATCGGAGATTTATTAGAGGGAAATAGTTTTAATGGCTCCTAATGGATTGAATGGAAGCTGTTATTGCTAACTGATCATTTATATGGCATATTTATCACATGAAATTAATTTAGGTAGGAGGAATTAGGGCATAATAATTTAAATCATTCTTCCTAAATAATGGCTAATGAATTTCTATGGCTTGATTATATTGCCAGCTTTCCCCCGCGGTTTCACCCGCGTTCCCTGGATAAAAAGTAGCCCCTGCGTCGTCCATACATCCTATCTGCATGCGGTTTAGGTGTGAAAGCGTAACAAATAAACAAACCAACATTTGCATTTATAATATTAGTTGCATTCGCATTGATAATGTTCATGTGCAATTGTGAATCAGTCAAAAGAAAAACCGAAACGAAACTTTGAACATTTAATAATTTTTGACACGTAGGTATGTAGGATTCAATCTGTTATGGCAGGCTCAAGCAAATTTCTGAAAAAAAAATATCAGTGTTAAAAAGAATGGGCTAGTTTCCTGAAAAAGTTTACTTAGTCCGTCATATACATTATCAAAAATACGAGGATATGGTTTGTTGATGTTCCACGTGACGTCACGGTGTGGTACACTTTTTAGTGACAAGTGACGTCATTAGCCCCCACTCGCGAACTTAGTCACGCTTTAGTTTCGTTATTGATTTGGTACAGAAAAAAAACCGGCCAAGTGCGAGTCAGACTCGCGCACCGAGGGTTCCGTACAAACCTGTAGGTATATAAGTAAATGGTAGTATAGACCTGAGTATTTGATATTAATTTCAATTTATGACCTATTAAAAAAAAACTACTTACTAGATCTCGTTCAAACCAATTTTCGGTGGAAGTTTGTACCGTAATGTACATCATATATTTTTTATAGATTTATCATTCTCTTATTTTAGAAGTTACAGGAGGGACACACACATTTTACCACTTTGGAAGTGTCTCTCGCGCAAACTATTCAGTTTAGAAAAAAATGATATTAGAAACCTCAATATCATTTTTGAAGACCTATCCATAGACACCCCACACTTATGGTTTTGATGAAAAAAAAAAAATTGAGTTTCAGTTCTAAGTATGGGGAACCCCCAAAATTTATTGTTTTTTTTCTATTTTTGTGTAAAAATCTTAATGCGGTTCACAGAATACATCTACTTACCAAGTTTCAACATTATAGTTCTTATAGTTTCGGAAATAAATGGCTGTGACATACACGGACAGACAGACAGACAGACATGACGAATCTATAAGGGTTCCGTTTTTTGTCATTTGCCTACGGAACCCTAAAAATACGTGTCCACTAGATTTTGATAATCTAACTGACGGACTAATTAGTTTTTTTTTACCCAGGAATCATCTCAATCCAGACATACTTAAACAAAGTCTCTTCTAGGTATTTTTAAATCTTGAGACTCGTGGCCCCGCCGCCTTTGTCTATAACTCGTATGCTTAGCCCCACTGCTTGGACCACCATTCCAAGTTAGTAACAATTATCAAAGTAGTATAAATAAGGTAGAGAATGACAACACGTTGTCAACTATTGGTTATTATTTTACTATTTTCTAGAAGTGCGGTGTTACAACTTACCTCGTGCTTGGGGCAAGTTGTAACGTCTACCGGGGCAAGTAGTAACGACAAAAAAAACAACAATAATACCTCTGATCATTTATTCTTTGTTTATTTTTAACGTAAAAATCATTATCAACATGTGAAAACGGGACATAATTTTATTCTATGGAGGCAATCAATTTTACCAACGCCGAATCCATCCATACTAATGTTATAAATGCGAAAGTAACTCTGTTTGTTTGTATATTTGTTTGTTACGCTTTCACGCCTTAGCTTTAGCTACTGAACATTATTTTATGAAATGATAATTTATTTATTACATTATGAAATTTAGAATGCAGATTGCCTATGGTATGGAGAAGGACATAGGCTACTTTTTATCCCGGGAACGCGGGTGAAACCGCGGAGGATAGCGAGTATAATATAAATCTAGTACCTACTAGAGTTAACATTGTGTGTGAGAAATGTCCCAGGATATTTATTGTGATTAGTGGCGACTGCCGTGGAGGAGTAAAAGCGGCGCAAAAATGCGACTTTTGACATATCTATGATTTTTGATTTTGAATATAGAAAAGGTTATATTTTGTCAAAAATTAAATACAGTTTCTAGCAAATGGGTTTATCCGATTATCATTTTATTTTATAGTATAGAGAGAATCCATAATTTCTCTCAATAATGATCGAACCGAGGAGAGAAAAATTTGCAAAACGTCATTAAAACAAATAAAACAGTGATTATAGCAATAGTCAGCGTAATTTGTAGAATAACAAACATAGGACAGCCGTCTGGTTTTACGATTAACGATCAATTTTCAGAGTAATCGCCTATTTTATAGGCCATGACACGTTTTATGAGTAGCTAGCAATTTCATGGATAGCAATTTTTATATTGAACCAATGCCAATAAATAAAATGGCAATATATCTACCAAAACGGTCGAATATTATTATTATTATTATTATATTATTGGTTATTTTGAATTATTTTGTTTTGTATTTTATTTTCAGATTTCAAATAATTTATTAACAACAAATATGTACAAAATACAATCTATATTTACAAAATACAATCTATATATAGAAAATTTCCTCAAGCCTGCCGCTGCTTCCTATTAACGGCAAGGTTCCCAGAAGGCTGGCAGCGTTTCCTCTTTGGATAGCCAAGCTGACGCGTTGGCGGAAAAAGCTCCCCGCCCGCTGGTCTCCGGAGGTCTCGATCAATTTTGAAGACAAGGTGCGAGCAAAACGGCGAGCTTTTTGACCCCCATGGTTCCAAGGTCTCGACCGCAAAAGGCATAAGAATATAATTGGGTCCAATCGATGCACATTTTTTGAATTTTGAATTTTCCGCACTGGATCCGCTGCCCCTGCAGCTTTACAAGTCGCCGGTAAGTGAGATGGCGCGAGTGTATCGACACATGTGGCATCCCACCCCAGCGACTTGCCGACACTCCAAGGGATCAAAGACATACCATCCGGTCTCTTGCCATCGCCCCGCGCAATAACGACTGGTTCCAGTACGGAAGGCACGTTAGCGACAACAAGAGCCCTGCGGATAATTTCATTAACAGCTGTGTGCCGTGATATTCGACCAGCACTTAGGGAGCACGAAAGCCCATGGTGGCCGAGCTCATTGACGGGGTCTCCGCAGCGGCAGCGATGAGGCTGATTGGTCCTGCAACCAAGACGAAGACAAATACACAGACTTAATTTTATACGGTCTAGTATTATATTGTATAGTATTATAATAGACATGTTTTTGATTTATAGAAAGATTCCACCAGATGCAGTGGCATCAGTATTCGCATTTTCCAAGATCTCTTGAACAATCACCGAATAATAAATACTATATCACAGGGGATTTTATTTATTAGATATGGCCACAGACATAATTAAAACTGAGTAAATAAGACGGAACTTCTGTGTGACGCGATATCGAAAAAAAACATGTACCTAAGCATGGCTCAATCACACTGGTTGCTCAAAAAACAACAGAGACCGATCACTTCGGTCGGTTGTTTAGGTATACATATAGTGTACGTAACTGGTTCCTATGATCTGACGGCTACTAATGTCAGCGATAAATACAAAAAAAGTATTTCATTGAATATAGGGTGATTTAGCTGATAGAAAATCATATTCAGTATTCCTGAGCAGGTTTGGTCATCATCATCATCATCATATCAGCCCATGGTCCACTGCTGAACATAGGCCTCCTACGGTTTCCTCTTCGAACGGTTCTGGGCCACTTGCATCCAGCGGCGCCCAGCGATTCTGACCAGTTCGTCGGTCCACCTGGTGGGAGGTCGTTCTGCTCGGTGCTTTCCAGTACATGGTCGCCACTCGAGAACGCTCTTGATAGTGATGTCCAAGAAGCAAAATTTCTTGTAATCAGCATAACGAAAGTATTGACATCGAGCAAAGTATCGTGAAGGTAAAAAAAAGTATGCAATGATTTTCTACCAATACTTAGAATAATACAAAGAAGAAACTTCTCATTTCATGACGTAGGTATGCAGATAAATTATCATGATTCTATAATAAATAGCATGCTTTATACAGATCCAGGAAAAGAAACACGAGCAAGTTTTAATCAATGTGAAGACGTTCACACACACACTATATTGTTATGGTGTTGATATAAATATTTAACTAAATATGTGGACAAGTTTTAGGACCGTAACAGCGTTGCACTGGCTTCCTTCCAGTAGTACATGATTCGTGTATTACTGGCAAATAAAAACAAACCATAACGACATTTTATTACAAGAAAATATGCTAAATTTCGACTTGTAAAAGTTGATTTCGAAATATCAGCTATCAACGCACTTCAAAAAACATGTATGTATGCAGGGCGTCCCACGGCTATGCCACATGGAGGGAAAGTACCTTAAATAGTAGATGGAAAATTTTACTGAAAGAAGACATTACTTATTTTAATTTAAAAAACAATTTAAACTGCATTCATAGATTTTTAAGTAATCATCATGACAATTTCATAAAGATTGATTAGACTTAATTTCATCTAACTCCCTTTATACTGTGAGAATGATCAAGAATAAAACAGATATTTAAACAATTCTCTATCTATGTTATATTCCATGTTTTTGTATTGATATTATTAACAAAATTTTGATTCTTGCTTAAAATATGAGGAGCATACATTTTGTAAACGCTGCTTGTTTGCCCTCGTATGATTGAAACGCTATTTAAGTGTTGAAACGCTATTAACTGCTATATACATGCACAGTTCGTGTAGAAGATGAGTCTACCCTTAAAATAAGGGGGAGCTCGTCTATCAAAAACAATGTTCTCACGATATTAAAATTCTCCGAATTCCTCATCTTGACATGATTGACACTTTAGAGAGAATATTAAGATTGCAACATGTCGCGATGGATTAATGAGCATGTTTTATTATATATATTTCTGTTACTGTTTATCACAATCTGAATGTAATTGGGTATTAATATTTAATCGTTTTGCTTACAAATAGGTTTTTTTATTGCCAAACTGGGCATATAGATCATTTCGTAAGCTAATTATACCTGTGATAGCTACTTCCATATGGGAGGGTCTGCTATGCAAAGCTTTGAGGTATTTGCTTCATTATTAGTAAAGATATAAGAGTCTATATAAAATGAGATTTTATTATTCACTGATTAAAACTAGTCTAAATGTCTATAACAATAATTAGATACTTAACTTCAGCGGTCGGAGAGTCACCTTCAGTGTAGGGTTAGAAATACAGTTAGTTTTATGCTTTGGGGTAAAATAATCTTATTATTGATTAAGGTTTATAGCATTGATGGACATTGAACGCGTTCATTAACTTTATAAATCTAATCATTGTCTGCAGTAAATATATATAATTGGCACATTAATAGCATCGGTCTTTGATATGCTTGGAAAATAATTGACTTTTTATATTATGATAGGACTTTATTTATGATAATTGGAAATATTTTGTAATATTCAAGATCAAAGTAGAAAATATTTATTAAATAGTAATTAATTTTTGGTTATTTGAAACGTTTCCCAAAAGTCTAGAATAAAATATGACCAAATAAAGTTGCAGATTGAAAAATTCAAGAAAGTTTCACTCCAAAAGATACTGTCATCAGGTTTAACTTATTTAACTTTTTATTCATAATTGTTTATGTTCTTTTTGAAGTGTCTGGTATGTCTGTAGAAAAATCGTTACTATTTTCCCGTACATTTTTATTTTACTATCATTTTTTATCACCGGCACAGTTACGTCACTACGTCGCAGAATAATGCGGCGCTGAGTTTTCATTTCAATCACAAAGCAGGTCATAAAAAGATGGTATGACACGTAATAAAAAAAAAACATTAAAAGCAAAGCAGAGATGTTAACGAAAAAATAAAAATAAGGAATCCATCAATATAATGTATGAAGATAACAAAAACAGAAAGAGAAAACAAGTTAAGGCCTACGATGTTGATTAGTTCTTAATTAACATAATAAATTAAATTGTGTTCTAAGGATTTCTATTAGGATATTCTTAGGATTAAAAGGGATTGTTCACTAAACTACTAACTAAAAAATTACTGTATTTAATAGTGTTAAATAAATATTATATTAAAATTAATAACGTTCATACTAGAAACTTATTAATAATTGTACAGCTTTATAAAATAGAAAGTAACAAAAAAACAAATGGAAAGTATGTTGTAAAATTTGGGAGAAAAAATATATGAGAGGTACAAAATATAACATAAATAGCCAACTAACATTTTAGCTGTTACAAAATCCAAGGCGAATGCATCTAATCTAAGTTGGTATGCAGAATAGTTGGTACAAACAGGTAAAGCCGGGTCATCCATAATCCACTAAACCAAAAAATATGTTAGCCGTTATAACGATGGACTAATGCCCGGTTTCTATAAACAAAAACGAATCTTATTGCTTACCAATGGTAGGTTTTTATTGCCAAACTGGGTATATATATCATTTCGTAAGCTAATTTTACCTGTGATAGTTACTTCCATATGGGAGGGTCTGCTATGCAAAGCTTTGAGGTCTTTGCTTCATTATTAGTAAAGATATAAGTCTAAATTTTAACCGATAACGGTCCGTAAATTATAGGAATCTGCCATTAATGAATTTACTTTTGACACTATTAAACTAATCGTGAAAATATCGATAGACTATCTACTGTATTGATAGTATTGATTCCGTTGATTTCAATATTATCGATCGTGTTACGAACAACAATAGCAGTAGTATGAGTTTTTGTGGTAGGCCCCCAGCCCCCACAAGCAGCACCTATTCACAAGTATGACTATTATTTATTAATAGTTTTCTTACTATTCTTTAACAAAAATAATTAACTGCAGCCAACAAAGTTTCACCACACTATCACACTATTCTGCCGAGCACCGAACCAAACCTAATGGAGTATTGCTTCACAGTCTCAAATGGAAGCGAAATACAAACAATTTGTGAGTCACTGAGCACAAAACAATACTAGGCTTAGAGCAAGATATATTATATTGTGTGGTATAGGTATAGCTACCTATACCGGAACCCCATTATATGGAACAGTGCTATAGAATAATAATATTCTACGCATTGTGCAATTCATTGATGTATGTATGATGTAAAGCTGAAGACAGGATTTGCGTAGCTTGGTTAAAGATCAATTCTCATGCTAGGTGTCGCTATTTGTTAGACTAGACTTATTTTATTTAATGGTAACATTACTAAGCAACAATTACAATTAAAGTACTTTTTTTCAGCCTCATTTTTTGCTGACACGAGTCTCTAATTTGCATAATTTCATGAAACTACGCACGTTGGCATAATGCAAATTTGTACAAAATTATTACACGGACCTCGATGGGCCAGGACCTCTAATTAATAATCTCTCTGGGCGTATACAAGTGGGCTTTAAAACTAGCGGATTAACATAGGCGCTGAAAAGTGCTCAAGTTTGTTCAAATTAAATTACTGAAATAACAAAAAATCACGATGAAATATGAAATTTTTTGCAAAAAATATAGTAGACTATAAATCAGCTGTGTAATACTCACGAGTCTGTTTTTTCTTTTTAAAACTGAATAAATTTTCACCCAATCAATCAAATAATAACTTCTTACAAAATTTCACGGGAAACGATTGAAAAATGCGACTTGTAGTGGGGAACAGCCTTTGCCGGGCAGGCATAGGAAAGCATTGTTGCCCAAGCTAAAACGGAGACGCTTCGCTCGGTCAAACATCTTATTGAAGTAGAAATATACTCTGCTATTTTCAAACAAGTATTTGGTATAGCCATATCAGCACGTGGAAGACATCCGCGATCTTGAGCCCCCGTCCTCTTACTCTATGCGACTCGAGCAGAAGCGAGAGCACGCGGAAAACGTCCGTGAACTTGAGTCCCCCTCCTCTCGCTCTATGCATCTCAAACAGATCCGGGGGCGGAAAGCATCCGTGAACTCGAATCCCCGTCATCTCGCTCTATGCGACTCAAATAGATGCGGGGTATAAGGAAAACGTCCGTAAACTGGAGTCACTGTCTTCTCATTATTTACGACTTGAACTGATGAGATCATAATTCCATGTCCAGCGGCAGTTGTTCATAAGTAATGATGCCACATTCCATGAAGTGATTTTTCCATTAGCTGATGTGGAGTGTTATATGTGCAATAAGCTTTTGTATAAGAAACAGTCACGTAGCATCATCACTGCTACTCGTAACAGTTGTAACATCGAACGCTTCTGATTGCATTAATTGTTGCCATAAAGCGCTAACAAATTACGAAAAAAACAGAATCCATCTAATTATTTTTGGTATAATATGACTGTTCTACCTGTGCCACCATAGCTAAATTGTCTCTCTGAGATGGAAGTGCGCCTCATTTCCCGATAAAACCTTTTATTAAAGTAGTACGTTTGAGCGGTTCGTTAGTTCGTTACGGACAACAAGTTTTTAAGGGGCAGGCCATAGAGACTTGCTGAGCAAAGAGGGCTCAGCAAGTTGAAGAGATAATAGAGCAGCTTCCAATAAATGCAGCAAGTGCAGGAATAACCATTGTTACGGAAAAATTGGAAAATGTGACTAGTAATAGAATGTTCTCAGTGGATATCAATAAAATTATAAGGGCATGAGATACGTTAGTGCGTAATAATCATTTGTATTCAAATGTGCAAATTCACTTATCAAATGAAGAACAGCGATCAAGTATAATGGAGGTTATAGTGACTTTAGTTAACGAAGATCAGATTAGAGATGAGGCACAAAATTATTTCAAACCATTGGAAAATGACCGACATCGTTTACGTGGGTCTTTTCACCAAGCTAGTGAAAATTTTTAACAGGTATCTCGCCACCATCTGAATTACTTCAAGGATAATTTTCTAATTTATCATCGGGGATTGTATTTTTTTTCAACTTACGAAAAGGGTATCGTCACATGTCAAACAAATATCGCAGTAGTAGCAATTATGAAACTAAATGATGAATACTATTTATTCGATCACATTCTAGGGGTTTTGTTGGGTCTATTAGAGGAACTTCGATGTTAATGAAGTTTTCAGATCAAAATGCATTATTACAGTGTCAATCCAGGTTAAGAGATGTCAAGATATGCAATTTAGTATCACAGCTGTAAACGCATCTTTAAATGAATTAACAGTAGTATCAAATGAGCTAATTGATACATAGAATCACAGCTTCGGATATCAAGATAATAGCAATGCCTTGGACAAGGAACGCCTTAGTTACCACAGCACTTATGCCTATTGATACCAGTATTAACATACCAGATTTGACTGAAGTTATTTTGAACACTGATGTAGAAGTTAGATCGATTCCCATTTATGAGTTGAAACTAAAAACTGACCCTCCCATAAGAAAGAGCAATGAGCTGAGGAACTAGAGTGGATAAGGTTATTCCCAGATGGGCGAAATGGATTTAGAGAACAAAGGCCCATTTCTATAACAACGATTAATTATTATCAAATACGTATAATGAGCAGTTCCAATTTAATGAATATATATTTTATGCTCTTTCAGTTGTAGAACTATGCAAGGCGCAGCAAAATGTATAAGTATGTGGTAGGTTGCCAGGATGGATTTGAACCAAAAGATATTATACAAAATGTGCATCTTGTGATCCATTCGTGGTACGTCTGCGTATTGGCACAAGGCATATACGGATCTTCTATACGGAGGATAAGACCTGTCTTTGTGTGTGTCTTTTGAAATTTACGTGGAGGAAATTTTAGGACAAAAGATCGTTGATATTTGGTGGCGGGTGGAGTTTCTGCTACGAGGTAGTCCCCACGTTCACATGGTTGTATGGTGCGCTGATATGCCAACTTTTGACAGCCCTGAAGGAATTCAGTTACTGGAGAATGTTGTAACGTGTAAGATTCCTAATGCCTAAAAATACTCGGACATGCATGATTCAGTTATTCAATTACAGACACATAGACACACCCAAACATGCTATAAAAATAATCGCAAAGTTTGTAGATTTGGTTTTCCAAGGCCAATCTCAGAAAGGACAGAAGTTTTGGATGACGACCAAGCAGTGAGAAACGGTGGAAGCTTGTATGTCCTGAAAAGAACCGAATCGGACTATGGCGTGCCAATATTGAACTGCAGCCTTGTGGAGCAGCCTCAAAAGTTGAATCTGCAGAGGTTTCTCGGTCAATAAGACAGGCTATACAAACTGTAAGGGACCGAGGTACAAGCAATTCAGGACGATTAATCGCGATACAAAATGCAATCCTGACTCATAGAGAAATCTCTGCCAATGAATGTACTTTTTGTCATTGTGTGTCATTTAAAACTAAGGGACAGCTCTCGTAAATGTGTATTCGTAAACACTTGCGTGCCAGAACAAAGATATCGAATGCTAAGATTGGACCCAGAAAGTTCCGAACCATTCAAAAACGTGTTTGATACATATGTTCACAAGCCTCATTCTCTCCAACATCAATTTAATTAATTAATATTAATTTCTATTAGCATGCCTTTGTTATCTGAATACCTACATAACACGCAAAGGACTCTAAAAATGAATACAGAATGTATTTGACTGGTATAGCAATAAACCAAGTCGCAGACAAACTAAGGGTCACCGCTCATTATAACAGCACGGCTACGCCTCGGCATTTACCTTGCCATGCCAGTTAAGCCTTAAAATCGTATGCATTAAAGAAAATTTCACAATGACTAGATAAAATAGTTGACACCTCGCGGCAAGCGCGCTTGCCGCTACAAGCCACTAGTCCTGCTGACCACACGCATCCAGCTAGCGGTCTTCATCTTGCCAAAGACGCGCCACCAATTTCACCGCCGCCTACGAGTTGGCAGCTCGCAGACGGCGCGGCAAGGTAAACTGCCGAAGCGTAGCCGTGCTGTTATAGTGAGCGGTGACCCTAATGCCCTAGTAGCCATCCTAACATCCAATCTTGCATACATCCCACCCATTCCCAATGACATCCGGTGCCTGAAGCCGTCTTGGCCGACTTCCGGCCGTGGTCGGTTGTTATTCAAATTATGTTATTTGTTATGTGGACTCGACAAACAACTGATTTTAGTGAAGTTTAGTCAGTAGACAAATATCGATATACTAGATACTGTATTACCTTTTAGGCACTGTATAACAATTTCAATCCATCTATTTTATAATCAAGATTTATTTCTAGGGAATGATTTAAATTCTTCGTGGAAAATTTTGCCTCTATACATTTCATAAACAAAAACAGCCCTCAATATTATGGATGTAGACAATAGACAAGCTTTATTTGGCTGACACACATCACAAACATTGAAACATAATGTAGAATAAAAAACAACCAAAACAGAAGCTTATAAATAACAAAAGAACAAAAATAAAAACAATAACACAAAGCTTATATTTGTGCTGTGATGCCAAAAAGGACTCCAACTCAGCATATGCTGTGGCAAGTACCTACCATCAGCACTGATTTTCAGTGGACCCCCTTGATGTCAGAACTGGATGCTGACTGGCCGATTATACCAGTCAACCAAACACTCTCCTATGTTTTGCCATCGACTATGAGTTGTTAAAAACTTTTACGTTATCAAAATAAAAGAGACGAATAAATATTGTCCTTAATTTTCATACGCATTTTTACATAAGAAGGATTTTCTTACAAAATCTGTGTTGACAATAAGGAAGCGATCGTAAAATAGTAAGGAGCATTGAACATTATAATATCTGTATGGAAAAATCACTGAAATTTTACCATTATAATAAGTCTAATCGCTATATTTTTATTACTGAAGTAGTAGTAATAAATCATTCTTTATCGATAAAAAACTGGCCAGCACTTTGCAAGCAAAGTTACGGAAGATTAAAAACTTTTGTTTTTTTTCGGTTTGTTGAGACGAAGCAAAACATCATAAAATGAATCTGGACCAGGCTATTTTTGTGGTGTTGATTATTGCTGCTGAAATACTTAGTCCACAAATAGCATAAACAGTAAAAAAATAATAGTGTACTAACTAATTAAGTAATAGTTACTTACTACATTTACACTGCAAAATGTTCAGAGCTCTTTTTATTTTTATTATTACAAGCTTTTATTTTACAATGTTATTAACTTGCAATGCATGTATGTTTGTCCGGGTGAAATCTTGCAAGTCGAATTTCACCGACTTCCAGTGGTCAGATTGACTTGATATTTGCTAAAAAAAAGCTTGTATTAAAATGAAATTTTTAACCGACTTCAAAAAAAGGAGGAGGTTCTCAATTCGGTTAGGGTTCCGTAGCCAAATGGCAAAAAACGGAACCCTTATAGATTCGTCATGTCTGTCTGTCTGTCTGTCTGTCTGTCTGTCTGTCTGTCTGTCCGTCCGTATGTCACAGCCATTTATTTCCGAAACTATAAGAACTATAATGTTGAAACTTGGTAAGTAGATGTATTCTGTGAACGCAATTAAGATTTTCACACAAAAATAGAAAAAAAACATTAAATTTTGGGGGTTCCCCATACTTAGAACTGAAACTCAAATTTTTTTTTTTCATCAAACCCATAAGTGTGGGGTGTCTATGGATAGGTCTTCAAAAATGATGTTGAGGTTTCTAATATCATTTTTTTCTAAACTGAATAGTTTGAGCGAGAGACACTTCCAAAGTGGTAAAATGTGTGTCCCCCCCCTGTAACTTCTAAAATAAGAGAATGATAAATCTATAAAAAATATATGATGTACATTACGATGCAAACTACCAACGAAAATTGGTTTGAACGAGATCTAGTAAGTAGTTTTTTTTTAATACGTCATAAATTGAAATTCATATCAAATACTCAGGTCTATACTACCACGGAAAAGAGAATACACTGGAAGGGCGATGCGTTAGAATTTGTATCGGAACCAGCGTCGCCAAACTCACACAAATAAATGTTAAATCATATATTGTACTACAAATAAACAATCCTTTTGATTGGTCGTTTCTATTTTACTCAAAAATAGCTTTAATCACACAGGTCATACATATGAAAATATACCTTTTTACGTTAATATAAAATTTATTTTTCAATAGCGTACAAAGTATTTACGTCGTTTTGTAATCTACAAACTAACTAGATTCAATCGACGAAAAAGTTCTGCCACTCGGCACTAGATGGCGTTATTTTCATGGAACGCAATTTTGAACTTAAACGCATTAGACATAATGTTGATAATTGCGTAATAGCTGCGTCGACTGGCGTCGAGTAGCAACACTTATTGCTATTCGCTTAATGCAGCGAAAGTAATCGATAAAATATCAATAAAATTATCGATATTTTAATTTCGTCGATATTAAATTTAATTATTTTTAGAAATTCCGTAAGAAAATTCACGTTCGATAAGAATAATTGTGCTAAGAATACTGAACTGTAAAAAAAAACGTTTAACATGATGAAGTAAATTAAAAAAAAGTTATTTTTACACGGCTTATTGCCCTTGAAATAAAATTTATTTGTTTCGAAATTCTCGTTTTGAAAGCTTAATTTTAACAGATGAATGCGGATATTGATATAACTTTCAACTATTGCCTTAATCAAATCAGTGATAAAAAGATGAATTTTATCGATATTGATCGAACAAAACTATCGATGCACGTGTTTTGGGGTCACGACAGGTCACGACTCACGACCAATGTAAAAGTACGCAATACATTACGTGCGGAGTTGCGCTCGCTACCTTGCGTACAAATAAAGTGAGTACATTGCCTTCAATGTATAATTTTGCAGTAGTATCAGAGTTTATCGTTTACACCTAAAATTATCATAATCTCGAATACATTTTTATAAATATCACAATTAAATAAAGGTTTGTAGACTCATCGATGAAAGGAAATCCCTCCTTGAGTTACACTCCGACTCCTCACTTCGTTTCCTACAGGAAATAATAGCGCATCACGACATAATTAATATTTTTCGCGGAGCTACGCACCTCTGCTAAGTATGGCGGATACTACGAAGCGTTGACGCGTGTTTTGGTTGATATATGCCCATTTGATGTCATGTGTGGCGCGCGGGCTCCGCTAGCATAGCGTCTCTATTATATTTCTTTTCTCTGTGTATACTACCATTTACTTATATACCTATAGGTTTGTACGGAACCCTCGGTGCGCGTGTCTGACTCGCACTTGGCCGGTTTTTTATTTTTTTATGTTTGTTACCTCATATTACCGTTATGATGACATACGGGACAGAGACGTGGTCTTTTACTGCTGGCCGCATAAATAAGCTCAGAGTCACTCAGCGAGCTATGGAACGAGCTATGCTCGGAATTTCTCTACGTGACAGGATCCGCAATGAGGAAATTCGTAAGAGAACGAAAACGACGGACATAGCTCGTAGAGTTAGTAAGCTGAAGTGGCAATGGGCAGGCCACATCGCTCGAAGAGCCGATAACCGCTGGGGAAGAAAGGTTCTCGAGTGGCGACCACGTACTGGAAAGCGCCGAGCGGGACGCCCTCCTACCAGGTGGACCGACGACCTGGTTAGAGTCGCTGGGCACCGCTGGATGCAAGCGGCCCAAAACCGTTCGAAGTGGAAGTCAATGGGGGAGGCCTATGTTCAGCAGTGGACATCCAAAGGCTGATATGATGATTACCGTTATATATTAAACGATTTGGAAAATTCTTTTTTTGTCTGGACGGGTACACTTCCCGTTTGGTCACATTGTCATCAGATCAGGATTTGATTACTTCTTAGTGTACTTTGAAGTCGGTTTAAGTTTTTTCTAAAACAGGCCAATTATTAACAAAGAAATTATTTACTTTGCTTTTTTCTTAATTTCACCTGATTTTCATTCAAACCAATTTTCAACATATAATTTTAAACCCAGAGACAACATGACTATTGACGGTCGTTCGGTGGGATCGATATATTTCATTAAATGCTGATGCTGTGAAAGCAGTCTTCGTGTACCGATCGAATGTCTCATTCCGAATGGAAGTCTGAAATTGGAAAAAGGAGCCGTAGGATTCGGTAGACTGATATTTGGCTTGTCATTTGAACCAGAGCCATATTCGAGTAGATCTGAATAACCCCATATTGTTGTAAAAATAACTTAAAACGAAAACAGAAAAATATTTATTATTATTTTCGACTGGTTAAAATATTCTGTTCATCTAGAAAGAATCCCTGACGATCGACCACATAATCTAACACGTGTGTATTATGCTATATACACTAAAGTTAAATCACCGTCCGTCCAGAAGGTTAACATTGTTGAAAAATTCAATATTGTTTTATACACTCGTGAAAACTGGTTTCAATTCACATTTTTGAAACATAAAATATGCTTTTCTTCTGATTGTCACTCTGACTCCAGAAATCTCCTACCACGTTACACAGATGCTAAAGACAGTTGATTGCATTTTTGAATAAGTAAATAAACAGGTGGGAACAAAATTTAATATATAACAGATGTAACAGATTAAGATGCTAAACCGTAAAACTGGTTGTTCAAAATCGTTTTCTGAATCGATTTAATTAACTTTTAATATAGATTATTTAAAATTACAAAATCGATTCAGTAGGCGATTTTGAACAAAACCGTTCAGAATCGCCTACTGAATCGAAAATTGCATAAGACTTGAGGAAAATGAATGTTAGGGATCTTTATGGGATTTTTTTTAACTAGTCTTCAGTTATATACGATTATTTATTTTTAGATATAGATAAATTGATATCCTTTTGTAAAATCTGATTTTTTTGCCGATTAATGCTTATATTGTGATAAAATATAGTTGAAAACATTCCAATGAAAAAACACGTATCTAGCTGTGAAACGTATAATTAATTATGTGGGCTATTACATTCTATTCACATCACATTACTATTTACATTGACGCTCCTTCTTATATTTCATGTTCTGTCGCCTCCGTAGTAAAATCCGCTGAAGACGAAAAAATAAGAAAATATTCAAGCGCTTGTGTATTGCGACATGCAACATTCACCCCTCTTGTTACATCCGTTGACAGAATTTTCGCTCCACAAATGTCTACCTCCGTAAAACATCTTGGAGCCGCAATCTCTGACCGCTGGAACAGATCCTTTAGCGTAGTGATGGGTTGGCTAAGATCAAGAATCATCATCTGAATAATCCGTGCCACTAGCATGTGCATTCGCGACACGAGACATAAATTTAAACAAAATTAAATGCAAATTCCGCGATTCCTAGATTTAGTTGTCTACTTAATTAATGCTGCGATGCCACCGATATCCTTTCGGATCTCTTAGAAGTTTTCGGAAGATAGCAGGTGAATTTATCGGCAGACATTAATTAAATATAAATTCTTAGTTTAAATATATATATCGTCCATATCGTGCACCTATACCTACCACTACCACATCATCAACTTGCACTTTTGACTGTTGTGTGCTCGATTAATTTTGTATTTTTTTTGTTATTGATATTTGTTTAACAATGTAATGTTTAGTTTTAGATTAGTATATTTTAGTTTAGTATTATATATTAGATTACTGTAAGTTAAGTTAGAGAACTTTATTACTCTTGTAATTAATGGCATGTGGTGTATGCCTATTATTGGTTATGTATTTAGCTTATTTTATAATGTATGTTTTGTCAACCTAGTTTTGATGTTAATAACTGTTGGTGTACCTTAATAAAAATAAATAAAATAAAATAAACCGATAGCTAAGTTATGTTGGCTTCGGCGATGGAGCAGCCCTACCTAGACTGATGTGGATGCGGTCGGCGAACCAAGAAGACATGGATTGCAATATATCGCGATTGATTCATATATATATGAGCTTGTTTTATAATATATATTTCTGTTACTGTTTATATGTGAATAAAATCCTTATTTATAATTAATTTAAAAAAAAAGCAAAATTCACATTACATTTGCTCACAGAAAAGGTGACAATGTCTGTAATTATATTAATATACACTTTTCTAGTTTCATTTGCACGATCGTAATTATTTTCAGCAAATTACGAAATCATACATAAGGGTTGATCTTCGAAAGGGTCGCTCACTTCCCTCCAATATGGCGAGGAGGGCGATGGCTGCCACACGCGTCATACTTGTGAACAGGTGCTGCTTGTGGGGGCTGGTCTGCTTAAGTTTGCTATTTATTTACTTATTAAATATTTTTTCAGTCTACTTTGTAAGTTTGCCGCCGCGCCGGGGCACGCAATTGTTTTCAGTGCGATTAGAATGTAAATATTATGTAATTAATCTAAGCCTGTTTTGAAAGGAGTAATTGCTGAGTTTATTGCCGGCTCTTCTCAGCAAATGCAACCTTCCGAACCGGTATTAGAGTATTAGAGTCAGACTTTTCATAAGTGCCTGCGAAGGTCTATTTGAATAAATGATTTTGAATTTTGAATTTTGAATTTTTTGAAAATAAAATTGACTCACGACATTAATGTATATGCGTCTCTTTCTCTCTCGCAAAGTGTCATAAGGATTGTCATATTTCGTTTCCCTGTTATGTAGGTCTTGTTAGCGTAGCGAAATCCTAAGTCTATGGCCGAAACAATGTTGGATCGCTTCAGTAACTTTCACAACATATTGTTTTCCGACGAAGCCCATTTCCACCTCAACGGTCACGTTAAGAGGAAATGTTGGTGGCGTTTGTTCCATACAAACGTAATCCTCAGTTTCCTCGCTGTATAATGACACTAGAGCAATGATTGTTCAACGATGCAATCTGTAGGTACCACTGTATGGCCCTCGGTTGGGTTTTTCTTCATTCTTTTTTAGGGTCGGCAACGCGCGCGTGATACCCCTGGTGTTGCAAGCGTCCATAGCCTACGGTAACCGCTTACCATCAGGCGGGCCGTATGCTTGTTTGCCACCTAAGTGGAATAAAAAAAAAAAAAATATTATAAGAATTAGGAGCCCTCAAAATCACAAAAACTTACCATTTTTAATGCCCTTATCAAACGTCCAGCGAACAAATTTGACAAATATAAAACAACAAAGGAAAACCGACAGACATAGCCAAAGCCCTTCTCATTATGATTCTTATTTTTCTTTAAATCGATCCAGTTTTGGTGGTGAAAACCTGATTACGAAATAGCGAATTCGTCTAATTTAAATAAGTATAATCGGTCCAAGCTATAGTTGTCCTTATCGCCCTCGGGCGGGATAGCTCGGGCACAGCGCGACAGCAATAGATATGTTAAAAGCCTATTTTTCAAATTTCTTGCAGCCATCCTTTCCTCTTAATAAACAGAACTGTAGATATTGAAGCAGCCATAATACCAAAGCTAAACATAGAAGGCCTCTTCATTCGCCTATAACTGTATGGGCAGCAATTTCAGCCAGCTAGATGTATGTCTGCAACCTCACGGCCACATTGCCGAAGGCTTTGAAAAATTTACGTACGCGTTTAGAGGAATGCCAAGTCGAGACGGTGGTCATTTAGAAGATATTATTATTTAAATGTAAATTAATTCATATGTTTTTTTTTATAAATTTTTGTTTTTTTTATAAATGTTAACAAATCCATGGCCCAACCGGTACTTTAAATATATTTTAAATAAAACCTCTTACAATACGATCAGTCTTATCTCATTTTATATCATTCATGTATGTATTATTAAACCGGCCAAGTGCGAGTCGGACTCACACACGGAGGGTTCCGTACAATATTAACTTAGTAAACCTTGCTATGAAAAAAACGCCACAAAAAGAAGTTTTTTGTATGAGCGCCCCCTTTAATTTTTAGTTTTATTTCATTTTTATTATTTTTTGTTTTAGCGGCAATAGAAATACACATTCTTTGAAAAAATTAGCTGTCTACCTATTACCGTTCATGAGATACATCCCACTGACAGACAGACGGACGGACGGACAGCGGAGTCTTAGTAATAAGCTAAAGTTAATCAAATCCATTAAATGGCTGAAAGTGTTAGGTAGGTAATAATATAAAATTGAACTTCAAAGCGACTCATTAAAGTGAACACACGTCTTCGAACTTCTACTTTAGGATTACTCACGACGATGTTTCCTTTTCAGAGACTGGCTGTGATAAAATCCACACGCAAGTTGTGAAACAAACTTCGGATTAAAACCGCACATAAACATAATTACTGTTGGAGACTTAAGATAGTTGTACTTGTAGCTATGAAAATGGTATAAATATGAGCTAAATAGTGGTTGTTTCAGGCCACAGTTTTCTCGGCATGTAGCAAACGTTACCAACTCTTTAAAGCAAAAAACAAGAAGCAGTGGCCAGAGGAATAAGATGTCTTTACTCTGCAAAACAGAATAAGATATAGTAGCAACCAGATGAATTGGGCTAAAAGAAAATAAATAAAATAGCAGACTATAGTGAGACTACCTATCCATCCATGCGTACAGTAGCTATTGTAGTTCCTAATTAAATGTAATGATTTAATTGAAATAACAGATTTTTTACGAAAATATCCTATTGCAGTGTATTTCAAGCGTGATAAGATCGTTAGAGTAGTCCTTCTCGTATGTATAACTACCCTGTTATCTGGAACATGAAAGACTTTATATGATGGCGAGGTGGGCGATGGCTGCCACACGCGTCATACTTGTGAACAGGTGCTGCTTGCGGGGGCTGGTCTACTTAAGTTTGCTATTTACTTATTAAATATAGATTCAGTCTACTTTAGTTTTGCCGCCGCGCCGGGGCACGCAATGTTGTCAGTGCCATTAGAATTTAAATAACTATTATGTAATTAATCTAAGCTTGTCTTGAAAAGAGTAATTGCTGAGTTTATTGCCGGCTCTTCTCAGCAAATGCAACCTTCCGAACCGGTATTAGAGTATTAGAGTCAGACTTTTCATAAGTGCCTGCGAAGGTTGAATAAATGATTATGATTTTTCTGATTTTGAATTTGTTGGTTTTGATTATTGAATCACTGCCCGATACTGTATGGTAACTGTAACTGTATGGACTATCCGTTATAAAACCTTAAGTCTACGACCTTTTCACCTCTAAAGTACTTAAATATATCCTGTCCAAACAGTCTAAATCCATTTAACATTCTAAGTAATTTCTCATCTTAGTTTAACCAAACTCAAAAGCCTTAATGGAGAAACTACTTTACAGATTGCACAAAGTAAACTAAACATCTATATTGGCGACCATCAAACTTTGATCACTTTGTCTGTTTGTATTGGAGTTCAATCTTGGTTGGTACGACGAACTTCACACTTTGGACTAAATAGAATTTGGTATGGGCAAATTGATGCATAGTGCAGCGACAGCGATTCTGCTGCTATTATATTTTTATTTGAATGTCGACACTGACCGTATTTTTTTCTTTCATTCCAATTAATTAAGTTAAAATAGGTAAGATTTTTGTTTTAATTGAAAAACTGTAGATAGACAGTATTGATTTTGAAAATTTTCTGAATTTAAAAAACAGTAACTTTGGTTTATGACTCAAAATATCAAAATAGTTCATATGCATAAAGACACAGGATGCTTTAGCAGTGGAACATTATAAGCTGATGATGATGATGAAAGTAGTAGTGTAGTAGTAGTAGGCAACCTCCCGAACCCGTAGACTATCAATTTATTAATGAGTGCCTCTGAAGGTCTATTTGAATAAATGTAAAGAAAACTACGCATACGAGGTATACGAGCTCTTTTCTTTAGTTTGTCTTTGCGAAGTAATTAAAAAAACTGAAATGCGACAACTGACTGATGTAACATTTCATCTGATGTTCTAGAGTTTTTTGTTACATATATTTACCATGAAGATATAAAAATACCTGGAATAAAGGCATTAAATGTAGGTTTTTTTATTTTTTGTAAATAAATCTTTTATTTTCACGGAAACGGAATTACGTCTTTATTTCATTATCCAAGAGTATAATATCATTAGGTAGGTATATTCATAATATAGAATTTTATTGATAAGGCGCACTTCGTATATTGATCTAAAACTGTAGTGTCAGAATATAATAAAGTTTACACAGTTATTTGATCATAATTATCATCTATACGAATACGGCGACGGTAACCACTTACCATCATACGGCCCGTATATGCTTGTTATAAAAGTTATAATCTGATTGTTATTTTGGATGTAGGAGGTAATCTCCGGAACTTCTAATCCGATTCAGAAAATTATTTAATTAATTAAGCTGCATTATCCCTTCAGTGTTTTTCGCGGGAAAGTCGGTGACCCCGCTTGATCCAGCTATGCGCATTTAAACGCTTATCCAAGAAATGCAATAACAAATTTTGAATTTTAAGCTATATAAATCTAAAAACCTAGCTGTTCATGTTAGAACTATTACGTTATTACGTTAGAATTATGCTGTCTATTGACGGCGTTCATTGTTATGCAGACGACAGTACAGGGGACGCTTATTACACGGGCCGTGCTAATATCCCTCGTTCCGAGGTGGAGGAAAGCCGCGAACGGCTGTTGTCTGAAATCGAGAGTACACTAACTAGTGTCTCCGATTGGGGCAGACTAAACCTAGTCCATTTCAACCCCACTAAGACTCAAGCCTGCGCGTTCACCGCTAAGAAAACCCCATTTGCTGTGGCCCCACAGTTCCAGAACACGTCCCTGAACATCAGCAAAAGCATCGGCGTCCTTCTTCCTTCCTTCCAATCAATCCTTTCAATCCTTTCTTCGGCGGGATCCTTGGCGTCGACATTTCTAGCGACGTTTTGTTCCGAAGTCACTTAGAACACAAGGTTAAGCTGGCATCCAAAAAGCTCGGAGTGCTCAACAGAGCGAGGCAGTACTTCACATCGGGGCAAAGGCTGCAACTTTACAAGTCGCAAGTCCGGCCTCATATGGAGTACTGCTGTCATCTATGGGTGGGGGCACCTGGATACCAGCTTGATCCTTTAGACTCGGTTCAACGACGTGCCATCAGAATTGTCGACGATCCCGAGCTCACAAGCGGTTTAGAGCCCCTCAGTCTGAGGAGAGACTTTGCCTCCTTATGTGTGTTCTACCGCTTGTACAACGGACGGTGTTCTGAAGAATTGTTTAAGATGATGCCCACGGCTACTTTCTACCATCGCAACTCTCGCCATCGACGGGGAGTCCATCCTCACATATTGAAACCTGAATTGTTTCGTACTGTGCGGGCTCAAAGGAGCTTCCTTCCGCGGACGCTCAGACTGTGGAATGAGCTCCCCGCCGTGGTTTTCCCAATGGAGTACAGCATGGGGTTCTTCAAAAGGGGTGTGAAGAGATTTCTGCAGGGTCGGCAACGCGCGCGTAATACCCCTGGTGTTGCAAGCGTCCATAGGCTACGGTAACCGCTTACCATCAGGCGGGCCGTATGCTTGTTTGCCACCTAAGTGGTATAAAAAAAAAAAAATAGAAGGAGACCCAAGACACGAGATTATGTTCAAAAAAGTATAAGCAAATAATATTGTACCGTTAAATTCAATAATAATATCATATTATTTACATTTATACCGTATTAGCTTTGCTTTTGACGTAGTTATGTATGTTAGCATTTTGAGCATAATGACAGCAATTGAAGAGGCTGTATGGGTCGAGCCTTTGCCTTTGAGGAATAAAGGAGGAGATTGAGTTGGCGCGTCAGAAGAAGAATATAGAAAAGAGAAGCTGATTGAAAATAATTACACGAATTAAGTTATGAGTTAAAGGAACTCAGTAATGTAAATACTTAGTTAAAAGGCAACTATGCAAGTGCATACAAAGTATGAGCTTCAGGCGAAGCCAAAAGAGGCTATACAAGTATCTGGATCATAGACTTCAACCAGTAGGAGCTGGTGAGTGTGGAAAGGGACGGCTAGAAGTGGAGGTGGAGGCCGTAGGGGGGAAACTCCAAAATAACCAACATGGATACAAGCACTAGAATCTCATTAGCTTTGTTTTTTTCTGATTTAATTGGCTTTGTCGCTTAAGCGATTATGTCGCCCGGGTAATTACAATACATAAATCGTCTCAATCAACCACACTAATTTCTTATAATTAATTTATACAATGCCTTGGCGGGATCCGAAAATGGGTCAGCCAGAGCGCGAATTATTAATTTGTTGATGAATTCAAAAGCGTTATGAAATTGTTATTAATAATATAGGTAGGCGATATAAAAATAAAGGAAACTACAGCACAGATTGGATGCAACATAAAAAAAAGGTTTTAACGAACACCTTTAAATGTACGATCCAGATGGAACACAGTCTAGACATTGTTATATTATAATAATATTGTGGTACAGGGAATTCAAAATCATTTGTTTCAACTCTCAAGTATAATTTGAAACGGTATTATTCAACTGGCTTCAGAATAGCAGCATCCAGCCAAATTTCAGAGGGATTTGCGTAAAAACATTTCTCATTCAGTGATTTTTAATCTTGATAATGACTCTACTTTAAACTATACCCTACATTGTGAGAGACCATTCATGTTTTTACAACAAAATATGAAAGTATGAATATACCGCGTATTTTGTAAAAGCATTTTTAAATACTACATGCAGTAGAAATGTTGGTGAAGATGGAGTATTTATGCGTGTAATAAATAATATGGATGTTAAGTAAATAGTGTACTTCATAATACTGTCTACTATATTTTCTTCACCTTTGTCTGAGAGTGAATCGTAGACTGTGTTAAGAGGGGTCCCTAGCTGCGAGGAATTTGAAAATAGGTATTTGAAGACACTATTGTCATCGTGCTATGCCGCTAAGCTATGCGCTATGTGCGATAGGGACATCTGCAGCTCAGACCGATATATTCACAAAAAAATTGACGAAATCGATGTTTCGTTTTCCCGATTTTCCTCCTCGAAAACTGAGCCGATTCAATTATTTTATACATAAAAATTTTAAGTAAGGGGTTATCTAGGTCCCTATTACTTTCTTTTATGTTAAAATCATTTCGAATTTGTCTAGTAGTCCTTTTAGTCACGGCGGAAAAATAGGGCATTTATTGTAATTTTTGGAGGGCCATAATTTCTTAAATAATTAGTTGCTGAAAAAAAGGAAGTAACAGGGACGTGTCCAAAGCAGAACTTGATTATATGAAAAAAAATGACTCTAGAGGCATTATTAAGGAAGAAAACAGGGGAATACGTTTGTATGGAATAATCGCAGCCCAACTCCCGTCTTAAGTAGGTACCTACACCTAGTCTTCATCGTAGACAAAGATATTTTATTTCAAGCAAATAAATACGATTCTAGAGGATCCTTAGAAAACCTTGAAAGGAAACCGCCCACGCATACAATTCCATACACGTATTTCAACAGTAATAATAGAAAAATGTATAACAAACGATTCCCACGTACATCAATGTAAGTACAAATACTGGCAAAGATAGGAAAATTCATGCATTACCGGGCAAATAAGCAAATATTTCCCCTTTAGAAAACATTGGGTGGTTTGAGTGCCTCCAAGCAGCAAACTGGATTCTTTATAACATTGTTCGATTGATACAACCGTAACTGAAACGATTGTTGAGGCGTACATGGCGTCTTTGATGTTTGAACGTCGTATCTTTATTATTTAATTTTCCACTCAGTTCTACCGTACGGTCTTCTCATTGATTTATTTTCCGGTAGGCATATAAAAGATATTTCATTTATAAAACACAGGCAAGACACAGTTAATTGTTCATTTTTCTATAGTCTTTATATATACTACTGTACGTGTGTATGTCACTGAATTCCTCCTAAACGGCTGGACCGATTTGAATGTTTTTTTTTGTATGCGTTTGGGGGGCGCCCTTGATGGTTTAGATTCACAAATCAGCCCGGCAGATGGCGCTGTAGTTGATGATATAACCTAGATACCGAAAAATTAATTCAAATCGGTTCAGCCGTTTAGGAGGAGTTCAGTGACAAACCCACGTACAGTTTAATTTTTTTGTATGCGTTTGGGTGACGCCCTGGATGGTTTAGATCACCACAGGGCAGGGTAGCACCACGCAAACGAAGTCGCGCCGGGCAGCTAGTATACTATAATCGTACTTAGTTGGTTCATTCTACCAACTTGGCTGTACGACCACAACCCCGACGAGTATGAATGCTGCATTAATGTGTGTTGTGCAGCAGGCAACACTCGATTCAAGATCCCGTCATTAGCATCTCGGCACTCGGCACGCGAGCATCGGTCATTGCATTTAGAATATTTCCTAGTCTCGTTGGTCCTACCTTTGTTCTAATTAATTATCTGATTAGATCATAATTGATACATTGATCTGTTACGTTTTAGTCGGACGTTCTTATTGCAGACCATTAGGACGTGGAATGAGCTCCCCGTTACGGTTTTCCCTCAGCGCTACGATATGGGGTTCTTCAAAAAAGGCGTAAAAAGAGCTCTACAAGGTCGGCAACACATCGGCAATCCCACTGGTATTGCAAATGTCCATAGGCGGCGGTGACCACTTACCATCAGGTGGCCCGTCTGCCTGCTTGTCAACCTATTAGCTGCAAATGAAAATTGTATTTTCTTATACATAATTGTGTTTTATACTGCTACTGATCCCTAAAAATACTTTAAGTGAGGCAAGATACGTTTTGTATTTATATCCTTTGTAGTGCTGAGTTAGCGTCTTGCTATAATAAAAAGCCTATCGTAATGTACTCCGTGAAATGGTAATAAAGATACACATCATCAAAACCTTTTTATATAGCAAAAGGGAAAAACAATATTATGTGTAACAACATACACATACATAAAATGTTAGCTTAATAATTTTTATGAATCAGACTGAAAAAATAAATGTACTTTATTTAATTATGAGGAGGAAACATGCTCCAGTAGAACATTACCTAAAATAAGAGAAGTTTTTTTTGGTAAAAGCCCACGAAAATATCTATTTTTTTGAAATTATATACGTGCCCCTTTAATTTAGTTACACGATACTTTGTGTTGTTCATAAACACAAAGGGACTTCAACAATACTGGCAAATATTTTTTGACATGACACGCCCTTCGGCTTTATGCCGTGGCTTTATGTAACTAACTACCTCTATGATTTAATAAAGTATTCTATTACAAATAATTACCTACTTCCACAAAAAATATTTATGTTGGTCACCAAATTGATGTCTCCTGTCCCTTTTGCTTTATTAAACCTCCAACCAATATCTTAGTAATTTGTAATTTTAAATCTACATAGTATCTGCCTAGTGTCTTCGTCGGTTATTTATTAGGTTGAATGATAAAAGGGGCCTTTTTGGCAGGAACTTGCAGTGACGTTGCCATTTCGTTTTCTTTTCATATAACAGGTGGAGTCTATGTGGGGTTAGTCATGCTGAACAAGTTTTATTATGGGACAAATAGCGAATACTCAAAAAAAATTGTAACTTTCCATAGTAAATGTCAACCTTGCTCGATCATAATGAATAAAATAAAAAGAAAACATATTTTTTTTGAGAATTCTCTATTGGTCCCATAGAAATAAATATACCTAGAAAGAACGTCACCATACTACACGAATATATAAAACAGGCCAACTTTTATAGGCTGCTGCGCGTAACAGCTACGTTTTAAGCTCCCTCTGCGTCATTCTGCTTGTCATAGTGACGTTCGTAATGAGAGCAGTTGTTGAAATATTCCAATTAAAATCGGGAGAAATTTAAATATTACACATTATTTTGCAATTTTATTTATTTTTATTTGATTTAGCCCCTAACAGTTAGGGGATATTTTTTTCGACGCGTGTACAACTTCGACGCTCAATCTGGATGTATCCTTAATCAAAGATTGGTCCCATACTACTAGTAAAAGTTGTTCAGCATGACTAACCCAACATAGGTTTCGAAAATATGCCATCTCGATATCTCCACCTAGTATAATTTATTTCATAAAATACGCAAGTCTGTGAAAATTATATACAATAGGCTATACTGAAGCAATAAAACATAATTCCGCAAATGCTCCCTTTCAAAATACGGTTCGCCAATGGCTTTTAAAGTGGTGGGCGGCAGTTTTGAGTACATAATAAAATACAGCCACATCCCTTCAAACAATGAACGTTTGTTTTTAAGTGCTAGTAAATTCAGTCGCCTTGCTGGATCATCACCAGATAAATATTCTAACGATAAATCACTGCTGTATTTTAGTAAAGACTAGTTTGCTTCTGCACATCACATTTTTGTTATCATAATTTCTATACCCTTTATACAACTTTAAAATAAATTGCCAGTTTTGTGGTTGCTAACTCCGTGCCAGATGCTATTTTAGTTATGAAAAAATATTGTATGTAAAAGTACATACCATTTTAGTCAATCTGAAATTTTATTTGATAATAATAGTTACGCTATCAAAAAACCTAAAATTAATTTTCCACGCAAATTCGATTGTTGTGGTTGGGTTGGAAAAAGTTTGTGGTTATGTTGGTTAGTCCATAAAAAAAACAACGCGAACAAATGTGATTTTGCTTGATTTGATGGTGACCAATTACCATAATTGGTTGAAGATAAAAGTACCTACATTATAATAGAAAAAAAAACGTAACAGCAGTAGGTTATTTATTAATATTCTGTTTTACAGAATTTTTAGAAAACGAACCTGAAGTAACCAGCGTATTTGATTCAAAATTGGAGAGCGTAGTTGGTTTGACTTTGACGATATTTTTTATAACTTTGTACCCTGTATAACCAATTATTGTCATTCTGTTTGTTGTCCTGAATAAAATAAAATCTTGTTAGTCATATAGTCATAGAGTATGTGCTATGAATACTATAATTAATTTGATTAAGTTTTAATTGTAAGCCAGTTATACCACAAGCTAGTTAGCTTTAGCTTTAACAGCTAATACCTTAGACAAAATGATGAATACTGTAGAACAAGTTCTGTACACAGAACTTGTTCTACAGTATTCTTGCAAATGAAATAGCTTGTAAGCTTGCTTGGATATTTCAATAGTACAGCCATTTATTTAGTTATCCATGGATACAATTGCATAAGCTGATTTCAGACTTAAAATAAAACTAAATTTGACTGTGTAATACTTTAATTAATACACACACTTCTACATTTTGTTGTCTAAAAATGTATATTCTTTATTTTTTACTACAATTTACGTTAAGAATTTTAAAATTTTACAATATTAATAAACTTCAGGCATTTTAGCACAATTAGTTGCTACTTAATAATGTAATAGTAAAAGGCACGAGTGGTGAGCAAAGATATCTTACCTGCGAAGTAGTTAATTTTCGGTCTGTTTGGCGGAATGAAGCAGGGGGACCGCCGAGCTGCACACGATTGGTTCGTCAGTTGATGCTCGTTGTCTATCGGATTCTTGCGTGTCATTTGCCTACTGTGATTTGGCCAAAAGTGTACATGCGCGAGCTTGCTCCCACTACTGCCTATCTGTGCTCACCATTCGTGCCTCATACTGTAATTCTGTGATATCATCTTACAGTTTTTTTTGTATCTAATCTTCACTTTTGCTTAATAACGTGAAGTAGCTATATGATCCCTTCAGAATCTGGAATATCAAATATTTTATGACTAGCATCATATAAAATTATCTTGATAGTTGAAGGGCCTGATACAGGAGTTCCTTAAAGTATAAACATACAACGTCACCGCATTGTACAGCATAGATGCTAGAGCAAGAAGCATAATATTGCTGTCACAAATCATACTAACATAAACGGAGCATATAATCCCTTAAATAGTACTTACAGCAATAAAAGTAGGAACAGTGAGAGAATTAAAAGGTCCAGCTGTGAAGACTATGGGTCTGCGTAGTTGTCCTCCAAGTAGAACTACATATCGACGCAAGCGAACGCCTACAGACCACCAGGCACTCGAGTACACGCCATCATCGACCATATTGCTCTGATAAAAAAGGTTAAATTAAAACAATTACTTGCGATATTGACCTTTATGGAATCTCAGTCTAAAGAGACTCCTCCCTCTAAGACGTATATGTCGGGAGGTTATATGAATTTGTAAATATATAAGCCAAGTAGTGAGAGTCAGGGCAAATGTTCAACATAAATATGTGTGAAGGGACTATTCTCAGTAGGTACATATTTGACCACTTAAATATAGATACCTACATACCTACTGAGAATAGTACCTGCAGGGCTATTTTAAAACGCTCGGATTCGATATCGGAAACGGATTCAAAAACTACTGAGGCGATTTTCCGCAATTTCTGTTTTAATTAGCGAATTCGAATATTTTTGATGTTTCTTTACGGAAATATCAATTCGATTCATCGAAAAGGTTTCGGAAATTAAAATAGCAATTGCTGAAATTCGCCTCGAACATTTTTGAATCCGTATCCGATATCGAATCCGACGTTTTAAAATAGCCCTGCTGGTCACCCATTCTGCCCCCGATAAAAAAAAGACGCATCTAACTTTTTTTACAGATTTGAGTTATATACATTGCCGGAATCAGAAAATCTTCCTCCAGTGCGGTTTAACACAACAAAATAGGGCGCTTCTGTTTATTTTTTACACCCGATTGAAGATGAAAAGACGAATTTATATGAAACTTAACATTTCTGTAGATAATGACCTTACACTTTAAAGTATTTTTTTTAATTAAATTAGTAAATGACGCATATTTGTCCCTATTATAAAATAAGTACTTAGTTATTTGCTTTTAACTCAAAATAATATAGCACATTTTTCTGAAAGTATTCAACGTATAAATTATGTATCAGAATTATAAATACCATGATCCTATTTACTGACAAAGCCTATGAAATTCATAAAATTATAATTTTATTTGGTGCTTGTCGACAATTCCCAAGACGACGCGGCGACGTCTGAGTCAACAATTTTGAATCTCGCTTCCCAACTTATTTTCTGGGAACTTAATTTTATTTACGGTACCTAATACTAGACTTGTTACTTGTTGTCAGTCCTTATTTTTAATTTGAATACCTAACAAATATTTTGGATTTAAACCACCGCAAGGTGGGGCAAATGGTACTAAACCTATTCTACGGACAACGGGACTGGTTGTCCGTATCCTGAAGATACGGACAACCAGTCCCGTTGTCCGTATCACTTTCTTATCAAACATTCCGATAACATGGTTCTGGTGATCTTGGAAATACCTGACACACCACTTGCCATATTAGTTTGTGTGGATGGTGTGACCGTTTTCTTTTTCCTTTTACTTCAAAACACCATTATTACATCTACGAGTACCTATATTATTATCAAAAAGTTCCACGAGTTTAATTCAATTTTCATTATTAAACCACACGCTCTTCTCTCTACTCTAATTTAAAATGTTCACATTTTGTCACTTTTAATTCTGTTTATTTTTCAAACTTTATCTCTGTTTTCTACTGTGAAATTTAATTAAATGTTCTACAACTTTTAGTTCGTCAGTTTTGAGTAATAATTTGAGGATTGCAACTTATTCTTTGGCTTGTAACATAAGACTTTATTTCTGAGGGGTACGAAATATTATATCTGATATTTTTCTACTCTTGTCCATGTTTTCGGAAGGAATGCGTTACCGATTCGTGAAATTTACAAAACTGTCTCACAATATGAGATCATATTTTTTTCTGTTATATTCACCTGTAGGTAAAACAACATTTTAGCAGACAATTTTGTAATAAGCATCACTATTGGCATCTGAAATATATTTGACCTTGTTGCGTATAATGTGCTTTGGCGAAAGTTAAGAGAGGCGGGCGTGCCACTGGAAATGTGACGTATATTCCAGTATTGGTACGGGAATCAGCTCAATTGTGTTAAGTGGGGTAGTGTTCTCTCTGAAGGGTACAGGTTGGAATGCGGGGTTAGGCAGGGGGGATTGACATCTCCTAAGCTTTTCAACCTGTACATAAATGAGTTGATTGTTGCACTCAGTAGTAAACCTGTTGGTTGTAGTATTGATGGCCTAGTAGTCAATAACTTTAGTTACGCTGACGACATGGTGCTGCTGAGTCCGACAGCCGGCTCAATCAGGGAGTTACTACGTACCTGTGAGGGATACGCTGCTAGTCATGGGCTTGTGTACAATGTACAAAAAAAGTGAATATCTGATCTTTAAGGCCCCCGGAAGGAAGATTGACTACAATCCTTCTCTTTTGTTAAGTGGAGTACCACTCAGGAGAGTAACTCAATTTAAATACCTGGGGCATTATGTTACCGAGGACCTTAAAGACCAGGTAGATATTGAACGTGAACGCAGGGCATTGGCTGCTAGATGCAATATGTTGGCTCATAGGTTTACTCGCTGTAGTGAGGAAGCTAAGGTTACGTTGTTTAAAGCTTACTGTCAAACCTTCTACACGAGTGGCCTGTGGACCAACTATGCGCAGAAGGCGCTCAGTGCCCTGAGAGTTCAATATAATAATGGCTTCAGGATTCTGTTGGTACTACCAAGATATTGCAGTGCCTCAAACATGTTCAGCCAGGCTAGAACCGATGACTTTATTATTATATATATTATTATTGCATTTAGTATTCCATATAAAACGCCAAAGTTAACATGTCATAGTTGATAGTTAATTATTGCCTTTTCCAACATTGATAGCGTGAAATATGGATTCTATTTGTTAGTTTAAAAATTGCTTATCCATTGTTTTTCAAAAATATAGTAACCCAGAATCAAGAATAAAATGCACAGGCCCAGTAAAGCTCCTGAAAAAAACATGGTCACAAAATAAAACTGAATCTAAATTTGCATGCAAAAAAATGACAAAATACCGACCATATAGAAAACTTCGTTGCTATGCCAGCAATATAGAAAAAGCTGCGCAATAAGAGCCATGAGGTATTCCGCAATCCAAACACGTTGCATAATCCCTGTGCCTTCCTGAAATTTCAAACAGCCATTTGTATTTCAATGGGCTATATTTAATAATAAACTAATATTTTTCTGTTGAATTTAATATCGGACATATCCTCCTCCTCCCTCCCCCCCTTACAATATATATCCCCCCCATGACACTAAACAATTCAACATTGTGAGGCAAACCAAATAATAAAGTATTTATTTTCTGTTTAAAAAGTCGAAATTTAAGCTCAGCCAAAATCCCCGACGTTGTAAATTTTGGAGAGACATTTTGGTGATAAATTCACTACAGTAAGTGATAGTATGGAAATTGAAGGCTACATTTGTACTTACTAAGATTTACAATTCGATATGCAAGCGAACCCTTTTTTATTGGCAATAAATAAAGCTGTAGACAAATGCATGGCCAAATTTGACAAAGATTATTTCTTTAAATAATTAAGTATAATCAGAATTTTGAAACAACATTTTAAAATCAAAACTTATATCGCTTACCGCTGTAAGTTGAACTGCGCTAGCAAAAATCATCAAAGAGCAAATAATGACGTAAAGAAACATCACAGGTGACAGCAACGAATTGAAAATGGTTGAATATCTGAAAAAACAAATTGAAAATGGTTGAATATCTGAAAGACAACGAATTGAAAATGGTTGAATATCTGCCACTCTCAAAGTTAAATGAACCTTACTTAATTAATGAATCGTGTTGGTTATGACAATTCTTAATCCTTTTCACAGCGATACTGTAGTTGGTGGTCTCGTCGCCGTTATCAAATAATCTTTCACAGTTGACGGATAATAGCTTCAATTGTCCAGCGAAAAAGTTCATTAAAACTACGGCATTAGAGTCGTAAGTAGCCACGATACCGCCTCCATAGAAACATATCAAAGTGTGTTCTATCACCGACACCCAATATCCAAGCCCTCTTGATCTATCAAAAGGCAGCCAGGAGCTCATTATTTCTGGATATGGCGCAGTTCCATTTCTTATACGTTCACGGTGTTCAGCTGATGACACGAAGCTGAGTAACGGTGCTAATATTACAGTAAATACTGTTGCTGTTACTAAGAACCAATACCAGTATGTTACAATTCTTGAATATTTTATGTAATCCATAATAATAGGTTTAGTTATTTTGTCATTTTTAGATAGCTGCTGTTTTTCCAAATTAGAAACGTATTCAACTATTTCTTTCCAGTGTTTTTGCCAAAATATAAACGTTCCGGCTTTTACTACACAGACGGTGCTGAGCATTGTCACTGAGAGATTTCTGAGGGCCAGTTCAAGGTCCGCTCTTATAAGCCACAGTTCTACGTATTGGCTGATTACGAATAGAAAGGCAAATGTGTGGATCAAGTTATAAATAATTCTATTAAAACCAGGTATTGGTTGCCAAATACCCCAAGTTTGGAGTCCACACAACGTTGGAGAAAGTAACGGATGATTTGGGTCCTCCAAAACATCTAGGCATTTTGAAAACATTTTAAAAACTGTTTCAAGTTTATCACTAGTGGCAGAAGTGGCAAATGTAAATAAAAAGTGTAATTTTTATATCAATTCGTGTTTTTTTTTAATATAAGCTTTGTTTTGTGGTGTGGCTTGACTAGAATTTTTCAAATATTTTTTGCTGAATTTTTATACAAGTGTGATAAATGATCCTTCATCTAACAAAAGGTTGACTTTTCATTCTAAGAAAGGCTTACTTTTTAGGACACATTTAAATAATTTCTGTAAGGTTTTTTACCAAAGTCCAATTTCATACTATAGATATTCAAACTTTGCTACGAGGATTAAGATTCTTCCTCTTAAGATTTTTTAATATTCACCATTGACCCTCTGTGGCAAAAATTAGACAATAATTCATTAAAAAAAAATGTTTGACAAATAATTAGATTGTAACTTTCTGCACTCCGTCATATAAACTTATAACTTATAACTTTGCCAAATCTCACACTTCTCTAGATATTTTTTTTTTGTTTGAACAAACGCACTAACACTTTTATTCATCAGTAGCTAATTTCAAGGAGGTTTACAAATCAAACCAACTGTCTTTATGAAGTAGGCGGACTGTTTGACACCTTCCATTCTGCATCGTAAATAAGCCATATTCATTTTGAAATGGACAATATTTTCCAATGTTTGTCAAGTACCTATTTGAATTTATTATGTGCTGTTTTCTTTATAAGTAAATTATAGGCTACGAGTTTTTATTAATATAACAATTATACAGGATGATTTTTCAATTGGGCATGATTGTCCAAATCCTGAAGTATAGGTAATAGCGGATACATAAATCCTCCAAGGAGTCTCGAGGTCAATTTATGAAAAACCAAAACGGTGTACTTAAATTTTCAAAAAAAAACGAGTCGTCATCTAAAAAAGAAACAACCTGTATTATTGCACCATACAATCATAGTGTCGCTTCTAATGGTGTTGGTCCATGCTACGCGATGCGAGCACGAGCCGAGCCTCGAACGAACAGGATTCGTTCGTTGTTCGCTTAGAGTGGCCTTACGAGCCTCGAACAAGCATTCGTCTCGCGCCCGACTGCGCTCCGCCCGATTGTCAGTTTTTTCACGAACCCAGGAATTCGCATCGCGGTCGTTGTAACGTCCACACTTGATGAATGAATTCTGTTCGTTCGTGGCTCGGCTCGTGCTCGATTCGCGTAGCATGGACTCACCATTATGATCAAGCTCTGGGAAGTAATTTTAGATGAAAAACTGAAGGATATTTTTTTAAAGAAGATACTAATTTATTACTTACAATTATTAAACTGTTACTAATATCCATACATCGAGTTTTTTTTTTTTGAAAATCCAAATTTTCTGTTTTAGTTTTTATGGAAACCGTCTGTCGGTCATTTTTCGCTATTCCATATACTTTGAAGGTTTGGCTTTGCCCAGTTGAAAAAAACATTCTGTATAATGGACAGTATATGTATTTCCTATTTAAATAAAACAATATCAACTTTATTAAGTATTTATTTTATTACTATATTTTACTGAATCCTCAAAATACAAACGTTTTACCTGAAATTAAAACGTTAATTAAATTACTTACCTAAATTTGAAGCCTAATAATACATGAGAGAAGCCATCGTTCTGTCCTTTTTTCGCTCATTTACCCTACCTATGTCACCCCACTATTGCCTTCTCTGTCTCTCCCACCACCACCAGCAATGACAATCGTAGATTGCTTTTGGATTTTGACTCATTGAAGTCGTTGTAAAGTAGAACCAGGCAGAATTTAGGTTATTAGGCTTCAAATTTAGGTAAGTAATTTAATTAACGTTTTAATTTCAGGTAAAACGTTTGTATTAAATAACTTGACCGTCAATTTGAAGCCTAATAATACATGAGAGACGTGTTTGATATCGCCTGGTGGTGGAGAAACGTCAATGTGATTAATAGATCTTAGTTTAGATCACATGACTTGGAAAGGAATGGATCCTAAGATGAGTAGTATCTCTACTTAGTTTGTGATACTAAGCCAATACGTATGATGTATACGTTTATATCTAAATTATACCTAAAGTTAACTACAGATGGAGAAAATATTATGGAAGTAATCAAGGTACAAGGTACGCGTAATGTAGGTACACAGAAGGATCTTGTAGTAAAAGTACATATCGTCCCCGTAGCGCGAGAATTAACTAAGTCAAGTTAAGTAATTCTTTTTTTATTGTATAATATGAATCAGCTTTTCAAGCTCTTTATTTCTGTCTAACTCTCATTTTTGTAGGTGTCATAGTTTTTGAGTTATAAAATTCGAAAATTCACTAAGTTATGATTATGGACAATATCACGTAAAGATAAAATTACCTAATTAAGTTAGTTATTTTACATTTCAAATTAAATTACATAAATAGGAATTAAAATCAATTAATTAGTTTTTCCCTGATTTTTTTGTTGTATACCTTGCTCACATAAATCACTAAACAGATTTAGATAGTTTGGAAGTCAGTAGTTCGGTTCAACATTTGGATGCGAAAATTAACTAACTTGGTTTGTTGATTTCTCTTTCTCAATTGAAATATAATTCATACAAAAACAAAAATGCGAAAATCCCTTACACAGTTTTAATTATTTTTATTCTAGTAAAATGGGTGACATTGCTTCTGTTTCAAATAGTAATGATATTATTTTAGTTAATATTTGTAAGAATTTGGTGTTGATTTAGTAGTTTAGGTATTTTTCACGCGCGACTTGGTTACTTTATGTGTGCAGTGCGGCGTGAAGGCGGCAGTTGGTGACTTTCATTTTTCACGTATGTGTTGAAGTGTGCGTACGCGTTTCTTTTGCCGCCACACGAATTAGTCATTTTATGAATACAGTCGAGCCAAGTTTTTATTCAAATATAATAAATGGACTTGCGTTTGGCCACTGACTTACCCATAAAGGACGATTAAGATGCCTAAGATGGAGCACGCTTACCCAGAAGAAACCTATTCACTCTGACCTTGAAAGTCTCTAGATTTTAAGAGTCAGGAAACAAAGCCGGAAGCATGTTCCACACCCTTGGTGTCTGCAATAAATGAGGATGCAAAACGTTACGTCTGTAGCTTTAGTATGTCAACAACGTACGGGTAAAAAAAAACCCGGCGTCTTGTTGTTCGGTGTAAAAAAGGGATGGTGGAATAAGATTGAATAATTCCTGCGCACATTCTCCAAAATATATCCTCTAGCTAGACTCTAGAAATCTCTAGGCAAGCAAAATTTCTTCGATAGTCAAGGCTCCGATGAGTCTTTTGACATGGCGATCTTTTAAATCAATGGTGTCAAGCTGGTGCTTAGCAGATCCATCACAGAGATGGCATCAGTACTCCATGTACGATCGTACTTTTGCTTGATAAAGTTGTAGCAAATTTTCAGGCATGAAGTACCAAAGGAAATTAGACAGAATACCCAGCATCCTAGCAGCTGTTTCTGCCTTTGACTCAATAGAATAGCTAAAGCTAAATTTGGCCGTAAAGGTCAAGCCGATCATTTAAAGGCAAGGATATATTTTGAATTGTAGAGGCTGTTTGAAAGTTTGACTCCATTGGCGGTATAAATTCTTGGTGGAGTTAAAAATTACCAGATTGGCTTTGCCCTAATTGGAGGCTGCCTATAAGGTCATATCCAAACGCTCTACCATGGCCTCTTGCAACAATTGGATCTTGTGCATCAGTGCTGTCGTACTCAACAGATCGTTAATCTGAAGCATAAATAAAGTTGCAGAGAGAACTGAACCCGGGATTGATTGCCAAAAGGTCCGACAGGCACCCGTCTATCTATAGACTGTTAACTCAGGAAATCGGAAATCCAATCGCACAGGCCACCAGGAACTCCATATGAAGGAAGCTTACTTAGAGGGCTGGTGTGCCAGTATCTTTCGAAAGCCGTAAGTGATAAATCAAATCAAATCAAGCGAAGGATATTTATTTCAAATAGACCTTCGCAGGGACTTAATAATCTGACTCTAATACTCTTATACCGGTTCGGAAGGTTGCATTTGATGAGAAGAGCCGGGAATAAACTCAGCAATTACTCTTTTCAAAACAAGCTTAGATTCATAAAATAATATTTACATTCTAATCGCACTGACAACAATTGCGTGCCCCGGCGGAAAAACTACAAATTAGATTGTATCGATATTTAATAAGTAAATAGCAAACTTAAGTAGACCAGCCTCTAAAAGCAGCACCTGTTCAAGTTAAGTTGATGGAGCTTTAAAAATCTAAGAGATAATACCTTGATAGCAAGCTTACAATAACAACAACAACTTAAGCTTTAAATTTAGGAGCTTTATAAAGAGCAACTAACAATATTTATAGGAAGATATTTGGCAGCTAATTGAAATGCAAGAAAAATGAGTGTATGATCAGCACTCACTATGATGGAGCTGATCGACCAGAACAAAAGAGGAATATGAAATGCATATTTTAATAAAAATGCGGCACGAGACTTAGGAATCTGACTAACTGCGGTCTATTTCTGATAACGTAACATAATCAACGATTTTTTACAAACTATACCATCTTTAAGGCTTACGCTTAGGCTTACCAGAGGTATCCGAGGCAAAAAGAAAGATCTTTTGAATAACTTCTTATCTTCAGGCTGGTCATACACTTGTTTGCCACCTTGGTAGTATAAAAAACTATCTCAAAGGGGGTAATTCCCCAAGAGCTTCATCCATGGTACGAATTTTACCTTCATGTTATGATTTTGTGGAGATGATTTCAGAGCCTGATGGCGAGGAAGAAGAATAGGACCCCTCTGCTAAAGTTTGATGGTCTTTTTAGGCTTCCGCACATAAACGGTGCCAACGGGACCCTATTACTAGGCCTACGCTGTCTGTCGGCCGTTCCGTCCGTCGTCGTACCTTCAGTGGGCTATATCTCATGAACCATGATAGATAGACAATTAAATTTTTCACAGAATTTGTATTTCTATTGCCGCTTAAACAATAAATAATAAAAATGAAATAAAACTTCAAATTAAAGGGGGGCACCATACAAGATACGCCTTTACGGAACCCTATGTGTGCGAGTCCGACTTGCACTTGGCTGGTATTTTATATTTGATTAATTTTATGCATCAGGGTTTATCTAATTTATGTATTGATTGCTCAATTGTGGTATCGATTTGTTGATTTTACTATTTTCATTCATTTATGTGATTATTAATGGAGATTTTTAAATATAGGTAACTGCAAAGGTATTTGCAAACGAAAAATACTTTGTTTTATTTTAATTTACTTTAAAATAATAAGTTATAATTAAATTACAGTAATGTGATACAAGTTAGGTAATATTCACCGAACGTAGCTTGTGTGTCTAATGGTAAGCTCTAGTTTACTTAACTAAAGTTAATTTCTTTAATATTAGCCTATTGCCGTGAGAAAAATCACTAACTCAGGTCGATGATTAACTAACTCGAAGTTATGGCAATAGATAAGTAGAGTAAAATTCATTAAATGTTTATTTTATTTATACCTAATTAAGTTACGGTTTTTTACCCACCATTTTTATTTAGTCAAAAACTTTACAATATTTCCTTCAAAACGAGAAAAGAATTTCGAAAATCTGTAATACCTGTACAAAGTTAGGGTCATTTCAATTTTCCAAACTTTCAAACGCGATTATCTCAAAACACACTTTTTAGACTTAGTTAATTCTCGCGCTACGGGGACGATATATATCGGTAGAAAAAAATATTTTAATAAAAATTATGGAAGCTTACTAGTAATCAGTCAATATCATGTAATTATGTAATTTGTTAAATACATGTAATGAACATAAAGAATAATAACACACTTAAATTATCAGATAGCTTAGCTAGCTAGCAGAAAATTATTTGCAACTGAAATTATTTTGGTGAAAATCATAATACAAAACTATATAATTAAAATCTACGCATTATATTTATAAGAAATCAGTAACATATGAAAAGTCTATAGGACAAACACAATATTAAACTGCGTTGAATAGCTTTCGAACAGAATTTTGGTCATTACTTTTCATGATTTCTTTGTGGTAAAAACGCTTAAAGGTATTTTCTGACCGCCAATTACCTTTAGAAAGTATGTCATCTAAAGAACAGTTCTCGAACCAGCTTTTAGAGGCCACAGCAGACCTGAAGCTGCCGGCTGAAGCCTTTATGCCAGCATCCTTCAAAACATTTTTGACCCAGCCAGCTATGACACAGCGAGAAGCAGGACGAGGTTTTCCACACACAGTAACAAACAAATTATCACAATTAGCTTTATCTCTTCTTACTTTTCCTATCAAAATTAACCTTTTAATCCAATGAACTGGATCCAAGCAATTATTATTTTTATTAATCATTAATTTCCAGCCAGATTGACGGTACTCAGCAGAATCTGTTTTTGACCCAAACATTGGCCAAAATATAACATAACTATCAGTAATCTCACATTCATTTGAATTTATACTTAATAATGTTAAGTCGTGTACACGACGCCCAGAACAAAGAAGTAGAAGGCAAGCTGTATATTTTGATATATCGTAAAGTTTATCAGTATTAGGATCCTGTTTTGATATGAATGATATAACTTGGTCAATATCCCAAATTGGAGATTTCGTTGATTTTGGGATAGCCAGCGCTATTGATTTCAAAATTCGCTTGACTAAAGGATGTCCACTTAACCGTTCCATAGAATCGGGACTACATAATGTTGAAACAACAGCTTTATGGCTTAAAATGGTATTGTATGAGAGTCGTTCTCTCTGATAAAGGTCAGCGAGAAATCTAGCTAACTCGGTACCACTGGGCTCACTGACAGATATGTGATTATGATTAGCCCAATTAACCCAACGAGCCCATGCAGGTTTATATGTGTTTATGGTAGACGGTCGCCAGCTTTTCATTAGCAGATTCTTTTGTTCATCCGTCCAGTCAGCTAGTTTCTCACTCCACCCCCACATCTCCACACTTCCAGAGTCATGTCGATGACTTTGTGGGGGGGTTGGTGGGTTGAAACGTCCACCAGTACTTGGTCCAGGTTTCTGATGGTCCATGGATGGTCTATCGCCCGGTTTTTCATGTCTGGTCTCCAAAATACTTGGTCCCACTTGAGTACCACTATTAGAAACACACCTCGACATTTGTTCAGATGGAGCAGAACTTTGGGCATTAGAAATGGAGGTGGAAATATCCAGGCTAACGGGTAGTTCCAAATCTGGGTGAAGGCGTCGTGGAACACCGCCTGCTGGTCTTGATAATCTAGAGTGCAATAGCGGGGGACTACATGTGCTCGTTGAGATGCGAATAGGTCTATTCTTGGGACTCCCCATTTGGCAAATATAATTTTCGTTACTGAAGGGAGTAGATGCCACTCCGGAAGTTTCTGTAGGCGAGATAATCTGTCTGCCTCCACATTGTAAATACCTGGTATGTGGTGAATGGTAAATTGTATCTGGTAAGTGTCGAAAATATGTAGAATTTGATAGGTGAGATCCACAAGTGCTAGGGACATGGTTCCGCCTTCGTTCCTCAGATACGAAACCGCGGTCTTGTTGTCGCATTGAATATGAAGTGTGGCCTTGAATAGGTTCTGCCCGCAATGTTGTATAGCTTTCAGAATGGCCAACATTTCTTTTCGGTTGCAGTGCAACAACTGTTCTGTTTCTGTCCAGGTTCCGGACACGTTCATGCCGTTTATGTAAGCACCCCAGGCGGTGTCGGAAGCATCTGTCACTATGTAGTGTGTTGGATGCGGCATATGGATCAGAGATGAGGTCTCGAGATGGTTTAGCCACCATTGTAAGTCTATCAGAGCAGCCTCGGGAAGTGGTTGCGATATCGTTGGCTTTAGGTGTAACATGCCGATACAATGTCTTTGCAGATGACGAAAATGTATCCTTCCGCGAAGTATTACAAAACTGGCAAAGTTCATCATTCCTATGATACTTTGCAACTCTTTTAGGCTTGCTTTTTTCTTGCAGATCAATTGAGTCATTATGGTTTTCATTTTCAGACACTTTTTTATTGGAAGCGTCTTTTGATTTTTCCACGGGTCCCATGATATTCCCAGATACTCTATGGACTGTTTTGGTTGTATGATGGACTTTTCCATATTTATCATCCATCCGAGGTATCTCAGTATGTCCAGTGTAATTTCGACATGACTCACCAACGTGGCCCAATTTTGGTTGACTAAAAGGTAGTCGTCCAAATACACAACCACGCGTATTCCGCGCTCTCGTAGATTCTGGGCCACCCAATTGCTCAGGGATGCAAAGGTCTTGGGTGCTGAACTGAGCCCGAAGGGCAGGCAGTTCATTTGAAGTAATTGGCGTCGGTATATGAGGCGTAGGAACCTTCTGTGAGCCTCTGCGATTGGCAGATGAAAATAAGCCTGTGAGAGATCTATTTTCACCATCCAGTCGTTTGGTTGGAGAAAATCTGGGATCTTGTACATATTGATTAGCCTGAAAGTCGAGATATCGACATACCGGTTTAAGGCTTTCAAGTTGAAAATGGGTCTGAAATTTCCTTCTTCCTTGGGCACAAGAAACATTGGGGAAACGAAGCTTTGAGATAGCGGTACTACGGATAGCACCTTCTCTGTTTTCATTTTGTGAATAATCTGGTCCATCTCTGGAGAGAGTGGTGTTGATTGAGCTGAATTGCGTAAATTGGGCGTATGAAGTGGAGGCTTTTGGATGAATGGAATGCGGTAGCCGGAAATTATTTTCAAAATGTAATCTGGTGCACCCATTTTCTTCCACCGGTCGTGAAAATGTCTCAGCTGACCGGCGCGAAACAGACTCGGTGAGTCAGTATCGTCGGGACTTTCCTCTCCTATCCCGGTGGGATGAGGGAGAGTGTTTACGTCGATATCCATATGCTTCGTCGTTAGTTTTGCGGTGGTTCGACTGTTTTCCACCGCGGCCCCGAAAATGCTTGTTACTGTTATGGAAAGGTGTATTATTTGCCTTTGGTGCTGCTTGTCCCATGGGTTTATAGGTCACCTTTCTTTGACTCGGAAGTGGTAATCTTCGCTGAGTCATGGAAGTACTTGGATCGGTCTGCGGTGCAGAAGCGCGATCCTTGTCACGGGGCCAAAACACCTTATTTATTCCTCCAGCTTTCTCGAGGGTAGAAGTTAGTTTCTCGGCTCCAAACAGGTTCTGACACGAAGGTGGAATTTTTCTGATTATGCTCTTGTGCAAAGGGTCCTTAACAGCGGCCAATATAGTCTCCCTCCTCTGCTGGATACATTCTGCTCGATGACCGCAAATCATTTGTAAAGCATCGCATGAAATTTTCGCGTGATCGCCGTTAACAAAGATTTCTGTTATCTTTTCACTTATTGTGTCAGGATTCAAGTTATCCGTCTCCCTAGTCCAACTTAAAAAAGAGCGGAGCTCTGTTTGCAATATCTCTTTTTGTTTGATAAGGGTAAAACTTAATGAGGCAAATGCCTTTTCGGCGTTTATTAGCGATCGTGAGGCATCATACCGTTTCACCTCGTCATTTGCGTCCAACTCCGTAAAACCGGGGGTATGTCTATATAATTTTTGAACTTCGGCGTACCTAACGTTTGTCCAATCGGGATCATCTAGACGTTGAATATCCTTCAAAATTTTTAGGTACTCATTAGGGGTCTTCAAAATTTCAGGGTCCTTTACCTTTGTGCCGATTGATAAAGATAATTCCGGTTCAGGATCCCGATTTTCAGGAGATTCAAGCAAATTATTATCGCAATAAAGCTGTCGACTAACATTATCGTCTATACTTTCATCATAATAAGATCTACGATCAAATTCGTTAGGAAATGGCACAAAATTTTTCTTAAGGTCAGCTACTTCCTCAAATAACTTTTCGAGCATTCGATTTTTATGTTCACGCTTATTTTTACGAGAACGCCGAGTACGCTTACGATTACGCGAACTACTGGAACCACTCGTGCTAGACTGACTACTTGATGATGAACTACTTGAATCACGAACTTTACGCATTCTTTTGCGAGAGGGCACATCTTCATTATTTACTTGAGTGTTCATATTGTCTTGTAAGATACTCTGATTATCACTCATTATTAATTCACACTGCAATACAATTAATTACAGCATAACAAAAATAAAAAGGAATAAGTGGGTAACAACACAATTTCAAAATCAATATTAGGTACATAAAAACGAACGGTAACACCATTAGATACGTAAAATAGGGTACCCAGGTACTACGCTTTACAGCTTTCTTTAAATAGTATGCAAAATAATTACAGAATACTAAAAGATTGGTGAGATTCACCGCGATTAAAATATACTATAGTAATCTTATTTCAATAAACTTTGTAAATGCGTATAAATTATGAACGAATATTCATCGAAAGAAAACACATGCATTATGAAATGATCATAATAAATTATGATTTTAATGGGAAATAATGTTGAAACAAAATAACAGTACCTTGTTTTCTCCGATGTTGTCAGGACGGGAACAACGACGTCAATGAGTCAAAATCCAAAAGCAATCTACGATTGTCATTGCTGGTGGTGGTGGGAGAGACAGAGAAGGCAATAGTGGGGTGACATAGGTAGGGTAAATGAGCGAAAAAAGGACAGAACGATGGCTTCTCTCATGTATTATTAGGCTTCAAATTGACGGTCAAGTTATTTAATACAAGCTTTATACAAACGGAATCCAAATAAAATTTAAAGGCATGTGATATTACCTTGTCAGTTAAATGTAAGGTATTCCTGCAAAAGCGAACTATTGCTGAAATAGAATTTTATCTCTACTACCTCGTCTCACTACTTTGAATCGAAATTCTTTGTTGAGTTGATATGAAATGAGAAAATTGCGAAGAATTTAACATTATTTGTGAGTGAAGTGGATTTTGAAACGTTTTCACAAAGAGAAAGCATTTATTTTTCTTGAATTTGCGAGAACAAAGTGTAAAAGCTGTAGGATCGTTTCATTATCTGAAAAAATAAAAGAAAACAGGTAAACAATGAAAATAATTGCGGCGAGGGATGTTTAACTTGAACGTCTCTCTTTATAATAAGAGTTATTGTTGTGGCAAAACAATTCAGTGAAGTTATAAAACAGTTCTTCTGATAGTTGAATTTGAACAAAAACTTAACAAAGCACTACAATTTATTATTCTTTGGTCTTCAAAACGATTTGTTTGCAAAATAAAATACAAGCATTATTTATACTTCCAATCAGAGATCTATGATTTCTCTTTCAGTATAAACCTATTATTAATACTAGTTAACATTACTGATAAAGACTACCTTGCTTATTTGATGGTTGACCTTACGTGATCACTAACTGGGGCCCAAGTCTGCTATTCAATTGTGTTCCAATGACAGTGGTGGAAAAATTGTGACATTTTACAGTTTTGGTAGTCTACTTACTAACAGAATAGTGTCATTATGGCTCAATTTTGACACCACTGAAAGATCATTGGAACACAATTGAAATAGTAGACTTGGGCCCCTGATCAGTTTTAAACTCCCTTATTAAGCGATAGAGCATAACGTTTATTTGGCTCAAGGAGCAGCTGGACTAGGGAAGTACTTTCACTTTAAAGAATACTGCAGCTAAATAACTCTGTTGTGTCCCTGCGCGTGAGTAAGGTCGCCAGAGCTCATTGGGGAGGGAGGAAGGGTCGGTAACGCGTAAGTATTACCTCGTGTGTCGCTCGATTAGGTACCATCAGGCGGGATGTAAATTTGTTCGGAGCGAATTTGTCGTATAAAAAATATATTTGGCTCTCATTAAACTGAAACTGCAAGCCAGTATCAGTTGCAAATACGAGCTATTAATCGGATCCAAGAAAATACTACTTTCATACTTAAGTCATAAAAGTCAATTTACATCAATAAATGTAGGTATAGAGAGCGCAGTGTATGGTCCAGCTTTAAGTATAAACCGATAGGTCAGCTTCCCGGAGAGCAGCAAAATCTTTTTGCGCAGGCGCCAATTGCCTTTCCACCAATCACTACTATAAACGCCACCGTGTACTTCAAAGCTCTGTAAAATTAAAATAAAAAATATACAAGTCGAAGTTGAAACTGCTTTGATAATGATAAGAGTTCTTATAGAAAGCAAGAAGTCAATAATAGGACTTGAAGGAAATTATGTGGGAATAGTTGTACCTGAACAGGGAGCATTTTGGAATTGGTAACACACCATTTATGTCCAGGCTATCCCCAAGAAGCAGAAAAAGTAGTTTTGATATTTAAGTTTCGCAAGTGTCACGATTTCGAGCAATGTAAAATTAGAAAAAGGAATTGTCAACGATCATGTTGCCATGATTTTATTCTGGATCGATTGCGTTTGCCATATCCTTCCAAATGGAAATATATTTCGAATATAGTTTTCTTCAGAATTAATATTCTCCAACTATACTAATATTATAAAGCGGAAGAGTTCTTTTGTTTGTTTTTATTTATAGTTCACTTATATACACAACATTATCCCCGAGCATTATAGGCTAATGTTTACCCCGGGAACGCGCGTGAAGTCGCGGGGGACAGCTAGTATTCTAATATTCAAAATTTAATTCTAATATTATATTAAAAATCCATTGCAGGGACGGGAGGGGATCGAAGTGAAGATAGAAGTAGATAAATCGGCGCTCATACGCTAAAAAAATTACAAAAAAAGATTAGGTAAGTACTACGTAAATTATAGAAGATTTTCTCAAATTTAATTTACATATACTATTTTAATGTAAAATAAGTAGAAAAGGAGATCAGAAAACTGATTTAGGGCTCCATTTGTCCAATATGGCGGCACGAACGGTAAAGATAAGAGATGCCAAAGTGAGAATTCGATAATTCGATAAAAGCACGTCGATATATGTAATACAAAACTCCCGGAAAACTTTCCAGGTAACCCCCTTTATGAGCACCAAATGACTGGACTAAATGAATATATTAGTCAAGCGTAGTGATGGGTTGGCTAAGATCAAGAATCATCATCTCAATAATCCGTGCCACTAGCATGTGCATTCGCTGCACGAGATATAAACTTAAACCAATAGCTAAGTTATTTCGCTTCGACGATGGAGCAGCCCTACCTAGACAAGACTGACGTGGATGCGGTCGACGAACCAAGAAGACCTCGATTGCAATATAACGCGATGGATGGTGAAACTTTTTTCACACGGTACAAATGAAATTCTTCTTTAAAAAATTTGCAACATTCGATTATCGACTTTCAGTTGTTTTTTTTATTCAGATAGACAAGAAAGATGGATAATTCGAAAATTCGAGTGATCTTTGAATACGAGTTTCGACGCGGAACTAACGCGGCAGAAACAAACAGCTCGCAATATCAATGTTGCCTTTGGAGAGGGGACTGCTAATGAACGCACCGTGCGATTTTAGTTTAAACGCTTTCGTGATGGAAAATTTGATTTGAAGAACAAACCACGTTATACATAGGTATATTATCCAAGCAGATTCAATTGTCACATGTTGAGTGAAACTAGGGATAGGCGATTGTTACTAAAAACAATCGAATTATTCGATTGTCCAATTTATTCGAATCATTCGAATAACTATCGACTTCTTTCGATGGTTCATAATACGGCCTGTGCCGTGTGCTGGCTGTCCGTTCGCCGAATGAACGAATCTATTCGCCCGCCGCTCACCTGTCGATTGTGCATACTATTGCATCCTGCGTTTCGTGGGTCAATTTTCATTCGAAAGGTCGATTGTTTATTCGTTAGAACGAATGAATCGACAATCGAATGTACAGTTTTACAACTGTCGATTCTTTCGATTAGGTACTTTTTTTGGAACAATACTGTAGTCAAAATTTCCAGACAGCAAAGTTTCAATGTTCATACCATTTTTATTTCATTATCATTAAATAGGGCGTTACTAAATGATAAATAATTTAATTACCTCAAGCGCCACTTCATTACTATGCCAGCAATATAAAAAGAGTTGCGAGACTAGCCCCACCGTGTACTGAATTACCCATAATTTCTGGAACGTCGTCGCGCCGCTCTGTAAATTAATATAAGCTAGAATTTGTGGAATGAAAATTATTCTGATAAGGACAAATAGCTCGAGTCAAGGAAAAATGTTAGTAATTAAGATATACAGCCAAGAAATAATGTAAAGTTAATGTTACTCATACCGTTTGTATCACAAATTATTATACATATTTGTCAGTTTTCACCCTGCGGATTTCACATAATGCACGAGAGGAACATTTATCCGGGTATGCTAAATATAAAGTAAAGTCTGTCTTAGTCAAATATTTCTAATTCGTTTAGCTATATGGGTTTACTTTTTCTGTATGAAAATGATTCAGCATGACTTGACATTAACTCCGGGTGAGCTACTGAGTTATTAAGATAACCCAGGTTGACGAATTTAAGTAGGCCTTATGAAGATGGGAAATATAGTAAGAAGAATTTTACTTACCGACTGAAATTGTACTACACTGCAGCAGATTGTGATAGAACAAACAAGCACATAGAGATACATTATCGGTGACAATAATGAATTGAATATCTTGTAGTGCCTAAAAATATAAATAAATACAATATAGAAGCCTATGCTACGATAAATTCAAGCACAAAATAAAAAATATCTTAGAAGAAAGAGATTATTTCGATGATAATTTAATTAATTGTTGAATCTATCTACTGGGAATCTTATTTTAATTAATTTATAATATATTATTTAATTGTACTGTAATTGAAGATTTGTACGCTTGATGAAAGCATAAAATAGTGAGTCTACCATTTAAATTTATAACATCTTTTTGAACCTATTTTAACAAATATATTATTAGAATTTGAATTAAATATAGAATACTTAATAAATGGCAGTAATTTGGTATGTAGTTATAAAATGTTTATACCAAACCTAATTAAAGAATCGTGATGGCGATGACACTCTTTGATTCTATCTAAAACCTCTTCCATCGGAGTATTTTCGTCACCTTTAAATATATCCTTACATTTTTCTCTTAAAATTTTAGTTTGTCCTTTCAAATATGTCATAATTGCTACTGAATTCATATCAAAAGTAGCAATCACACCGGACCCTTGACTTCCCATGAAAGTGTGTACTGCAACAGCCCACAAATAACCTGGCATTTTTGTGTTATCGAAAGGAAACCATGAACTGAGTATCGGGGGCATTGGTTCAACTCCATTCTTGATATCGTCGCGATAATTTTGAGATGACAAATATTTAAGAAGCGGAGACACAATCAGCAACAAATTTGTTCCGAAAACAAGAAACCAATATAAAAACGTCACAGTTCTGGTATATCTCGTGTAATTCTCCATCAGATTTAATATAACTTTATCTTGTTTCTTAATCTGTAGTAGTTCTTCTTCAGAAACTTCTTTTGCTAGCTCCCTCCAACGTGCCTGGTTTATGACATAAGAAAAACATTTGGCAACGCAAATCATACTAAGTGCAGTCAATGACATATTGTTCAGAACTTTGTTAATATCGCCTCTGACGATGTACAGGTCAATACCCTGGGTAAAGAAAAATACGATAGTAGTATAATGAATTAAATTGTAAGCAATTGTTCGAAATCTGGTACCGGTTTGCCATAAGCCGAATAAATACAAGGCCTTTAAAGTCGGTCCCAACAGAGGATTTTTAGGGTCTTCGAGCCGTTTTGCTAATAAAATAATTTTCTGTAGTGGTTCCATGATCACAATAGTAAAAGATTGAAAGCGTATTTTTCTCTCTCCCTTTTATAGCGGGGGTGATTACTTTGAGTGTCCAATTAGCAAATAGGTGCTACCTCCAATCCTTTATTCAACTTTTTTTTATTAAAATGGAATACGAAGCATTAAACTGTTAGCAAATTGACCCCTTTGTTGGGTTCCGTAAATAAATCAGATGTTCCAATGGAAATTCCATAAATTGCTTAGAGCAGCAGAACAAAGCATAGAGTTATTTTTATACATAAAAAGAAGTAGAGTGTAGAGCGGAGAGAATAGACAGCATGTTCAAAAAGGAACTATGCAGACAGTTCTACAAGACTCACAAGAAATGGCCCAACCTGACACTCAGCCCCGATGTAAACCCTATGATAAGAACATGTTATTATGCTAATTAATGGGGAGAGACGTCTTCTCATCGGTGGACTCCCGAAGATTCAAAGGAGTTCATTTATCAACAATCTTTCGAGTTCAATCATCATCTGGATACGATAGATATCATATCCTGATAAAGCCATTATTCTCAGGTTACCCAAATGGGCACATGAGTACAATTCCAAAGAGTTTCGAACCCTATATTGGAGGTTTCCTTCTTCTCCTACTACATAATTTGTTGTTATGCATTACCTGACTACGGAGAGATTTTACTGTAAAGAGATAATAACACTTATAGATGAAGGCATAATCCCTACTCATTGGAGAGTTATGGTAGCAGTACCAAAAGAAAGAGAGTTCAAACAGAACGACGCACGATGCTTCGGAAAGATGCCTCCTGAAATGAAAGCATTCCAAGTAGTAACAGAGAAAAATCTTGCAGATACCATATTAAGATGTATTAAGCATCAGTGCATGACCCTGTCAAAAGAGTAATTAATTTATCTAAGACTCTGTTCAGAATGAAATTTCTCCTCCTGGTGTACACTTTAGGGAAGAGCTACTCAAGCCATTCTTCAATACTTTAGATGCACTATTTGTATTCTCCAATATATTTAGCTTTACCCAAACATTTCCTTTGATGGTGACATTTCCTTTCGTCAGGCAAACAGGCATCCCATGGAAAATGTGCTACGGGAAGAAGCATGAAATTGCGGCAACAGCATTGTTTCGGTACATGGAACGTCCGTAGTCTTCTTGAAGATGGAAAGCTTGGACATGTTGGAACGTGAAATTGAATGGTGCCAATTAAAAATAGAATTAAGCGAAATACACTGGAAAGATAATGACCACTTTGATCCAGAGAAACACACCATTTACTTCTCCGGTAGTGATAAAAGTAGCTTCGCTGGAATGGCCATCGCAAGTATCAAAGCGATGGAAGGGTGCTGCCCTTGGGTATAATCCAGTGAATGGTCGAATTATATCTATAAAACTTAGTGCATCACCGATGGTCTCGTGGGAGCATAATATGAATGATGGTAAGGGGTCTTCTTAACGTCACTCAAATTTATGCTCCCATGAGTTCCACCAGGGAAGAAGAAATAGAAGATTTTTACAACAAACGAATCTGCTACGACAGAAATACCTAAAAGAGAGCTTTTAACAACTATGGACACGGGTACCCGTAATATTGTGGGAAACTATGGTCTTGGCGTTCGAAACCCTAGGAGAGATCGCCTAATAGAATTCGCGGCGAATAACAACCTGACCATAATGAAAACATTATTTAAACATCATCCGAAACGCCTATACACCTGGATATCCCCTGATGGAAAATATCGCAACCAAATCGACTACATCCTTATTAAATCCAAGTGGAGAAGTTCTATCACCAATACTCACACCTTACCTGGAGCCGACTGCCACTCAGATCACCAACTGCTGATAGCATATCATTTAAATATGCGTAACATTATGAGCAGGTATTTTTTAGATCTTCATTTTTTTACCGTCTAAAATTCAGAAGGAATTTCTTACACGGTTCACCATAAATTAAAGCATGTCAAATATTAGATCGTCTTTCCACACTCAGATATTAGTCAGAAGAAAAAAATAAGGAATATTGTTTTTTAGTATTGTTGCTAACAATTATTTGTTAATCAAAATAGTGTTTTATGTTACATGATTATATGATATTTTATGATACATATTTTTAAATGTTGGCAGTATCTGAATTATTTTCCAGGAACTGAAAAAGTACGCTGCACAAGTAAATTTGTTGATTTCTTATACGGAACCAACAAAGAAAGTAAAAATTGCTTACCATTTTTATTATAAAGTTAATTCTCCAAGAAAATTCTCTAAGTATGCGATTCCCTTAAGTGTGCGATAAAATATGTATGAAACACGACTATCGTGTTTGCTTCTAAATATTCAATTCTTTTAAATGGAGCAATTTGGAATTGAAATGCAAAATGAAAGAAACATTAAGGGTAGGTACACTGATAGCTATCACTCAGAGAAGCTAATACCTAACTGAATAAGAACCATTTCTATGGTGTTTTTTTATGCTCATAGGGTAAAATCACTAGCTAACAAATCTCAATTTGCCCTGTCCAAGCGAAAAATAGTTTAAAGCGTACTAATAAAAGTTTAACTATACAAACTTGTGCAACAGAATATTCTCGCTATAAAATACCAGGAAATAAAATTAACTGCATCCTTAATTCTAACAGTGGTAAATATAAAAAGGACAATTTAAATTAGCCAGCACAAAGGCCTTTTGAGCATGGGGCTTCCTGCTTCAAACAAAGCACCGGAATACACATAGAAAAGTTCTTAACAATATTACTTAACTTCTCATAAAACTTGGAAGTCACCACTGGAATTAAGGTGATGCTTTAACCAAGTTTATTAGCTTCAACGTGAATAGTATTTTAACGTAGAACTTAAAATTAGGGACAATTCAAGAAAATACATGCAGAAGCTAAAATTGACCTAAGCGATAAGTTCCATCTACTTCAGTCCATGGCCCCGAACAGCAGCGCGAGACAACTGGTTGAAAGTTATCCACCCTGTTCCGAAATTTACAATAAGGCAGTTGACGCATTAAAGGCACGATTTGCCAGGGACGAAGTCCTCATAGAGACGTATGTAAGAGGTTTGCTTACTCTGATGCAACGCAAGGGAGAGACGAAAGACCTAGCAATGCTATATGATGCCCTTCAAACACACTTGCAGGCGCTTGAAACACTCGGCGTTGCTAAGGACAGGTATGCCTCAATGCTCTTTTTCCCATGATCAATTTTTTTTTTCACCAATTTTGCTTTTGCCTATTTCCTTTAAACCTAATTTGTGACCATGAAATAGACCTTCCATTCTTCCAGTAGCGACTGTCGAGAGAATGCGTTTCTGACACCTGTTAATATTGGCCAATTCACGGAAACGTCTAATCTGATTATGATGGGACTTTCAGTATGCTATGCCTAAGAAAATACTGAAACTTCCTGTGAAAGTCCCATCGCAATAGGATTAGCCGTTTCGGAGAATAGCCCAATATTAACAGGTGTCAGAAACGCATTCTCTCGATGGTTACACTATTGTCGTCGCTCGGCGAACACTTCGCTTCGGGTCGCTCACTTCCCTCCAATATTGGCGAGGAGGGCGATGGCTGCCACACGCGTCTTACTTGTGAACAGGTGCTGCTTGTGGGGGCTGGTCTGCTTAATTTTTCCATTTATTTACTTATTAAATATAGATTCAATCTACATTGTAGTTTTGCCGCCGTGGCGGGGCACGCAATTGTTGTCAGTGCGATGAGAATGTAAATATTATGTAATGAATCTAAGCTTGTTTTTAAAAGAGTAATTGCTGAGTTTATTGCAAATGCAACCTTCCGATCCGGTATTAGAGTAGTAGAGTCAGATTTGAATAAATGATTTTGAATTTTGAACTTCTTTGGCAAAGGTACATACAAACAGAATACTGTATAGTTATACCACAGTCTATTAAACCATACAGTCGGTCGACGAAGCCGTCTAGACAGGGCAATCGTGCGGGGTGTGAGGGGCGAGACGCGGGAAAGCCGTTACCGACCTGCGAACAAAACGATGTTAGTAGCTCGGTAAACAGAATTCAGGGCTAACGCGTGTTTGTGTCTGTAATTATTTTATATTAATTTGTTTATTTAAAATGGTGCAAACGACGTGTGCTGTGAGAGACTGCAAGTCTTCATCCTATTTAAATAAAAGTCTGCGTTTTCATCAGCTTCCACACACAGAAGAAAGGTAAATAATGGTTTGTTATCGTAGAGTGCATACAATAATAATTTTATATTTGTCATGTCGTGTCACGTTAATAACGCCAACAAAATGTCCGAATGGCGGACGGTAAAAAATATCTAATAGGTACACAGGTATAGGTAACAGGCACAGGGCATGAGTGTTTGGAAATCTTTATTTTTTTTCAATAGTTCTGATGATGGAGTAGGAGGGTAAGCACTGGAAGTACTGGAACTCCATAGCGGAACTTCGTATCCTAGCCGTGTTTGGGGTTGTTGGAATGGTCGTGAGATGAACTTTGACCATGTATGATTTCAGGGTCTGATGATGGAGTAGGAAGGTAAGCACTGGAACTCCATAGTGGAACATCGTATCCTAGCCGTGTTTGGGGTTGTTGGAATTGTTGTGAGATGAACTTTGACCATGTATGGTTTCAGGGTCTGATGATGATGTAGGAGGGTAAGCACTGGAACTCCATAGTGGAACTTCGCATCCTAGCCGTGTTTGGGGTTGTTGGAATTGTCGTGAGATGAACTTTGACCATGTATGGTTTTCAGGGTCTGATGATGGAGTAGAAGGGTAAGCACTAGAACTTCATAGTCGAACATCGTATTCTAGCCATGTTTGGGGTTGTTGGAATTGTCGTGAGATGAACTTTGATCATTTTTGGTTTTCAGGGTCTGATGATGGAGTAGGAGGGTAAGCACTAGAACTCCATAGTCGAACATCGTATTCTAGCCATGTTTTGGGGTTGTTGGAATTGTCGTGAGATGAACTTTGACCATGTATGGTTTTCAGGGTCTGATGATGGAGTAGTTATTATAATATTGTTTAAAATATAATAATGCTAACAATGTTTTATTGTTATCTGCAATAAATAAATAATTTTGTAAATATTGTTTACTTGTGACAACCCTGGCCGTCGCGATACTGTCTAGACGTTGTCGGCATTTTTCACAAGATCAAAGGCGTCGGACGACTGTATGGTTATTAGACTGTGGTTATACTGCGTGAATAATACCTCTATAATAATATCTCTATAAAAAAAAACTCGGTATATAGATTGATATATAAAACAAATTTGTTGTTTAATATCGAATTTACTAAATAAATAGCCTTTTTGTACCGTATATCATTATCCACTTTTACTTATATCCACTTACAAACAAACAATAGACTTTGTTATCAACGTCTAATAGGACTGCCGGAGTTTTACCAATTGAAATTTCTTTTCAGCCTATAGGCGCCTTAATTGGTAATTTCGTGAACTTGACATGGGTTCGGCAAATTGGTTGTTAAAACTTTGCTTAAGAGCCATAATGGAGGCTGGCAGAGTCTCGTTTTCGGCACCACTGTTAATGTTATTAGCGTAAGACTCAATTTGGTTTACAAGATCATCGGTGAGCTCACGTATATATTGGAGTTGTTCTTTAATTTTAACATTATCATAATGGAGATTAAGTCGGGTATCTCGTTTTCCTTTGTTTTAGAGTTTGATCGTGAAAATGATCGCAATTCGAGATCGTCGCGCTGCTCTCATTAGTTAAATGGCATGTGTTTTTTTTTTATCCGACTAAGTCGGCAACTAGCATACGGCCCACCTGATGGTAAGCGGTTACCGTAGCCATATAGACGCTTGCAACACACGAAGCACCGCTCACGCGTTGCCGACGTTTCCCCCCTCCCCAATGAGCTCTGGCGACCTCTGGCGTGAGTTATTCTGTAAGGTGGAGGTACTTCCCCAGTCGAACTGCTCTTTGAGCGAATTAACGCTATGCTCTACCTCTTATCGGTGTACGTGTACGTGATCGGGTGTGTTACGTCACTTCGCACTTGAACTTGAGTAATTGATGTTTTCATCATATTTTCCCAAGAATGATCATTGGTCTTCTCCATTCGTGTCACAAGGAGACAGACGCTTACACAATAAAGATGTGATACTGAAGAATTTCAATAACAAAATAAATTATATATTTAGTTTAATTGTGTAGTAATTTATTAAACCAAATCCTGTAAAAGTTCTGCAACTAACTTAATCTTAGTTTTTTTTTAATATTGTTTTTATTACGAATAGCAACTAAAATGCAAATCATAGTTTCACCAATCACAATACAGATTCTTGGCGAAACTGGCTCTCGGATTTTACACACGCATTTTTCATTTCTACATTGATACAAAGCACACATCTTTAATCACACCCAGGGCGACACTCACGAGGCTCGACCTTCTTCAAGATGGTCCAGCCTCGTGAGTTCTCGTGAAGTTGCTTACCTATCGGTTTTCTACAGGATATATTTTGGAGAGTGTGTGCAAGAATTGTTCAACCTTATGCCACCATCCCCTATCTTAAACTGGTGGTAACTTCAGTAACGTTGACCTTCATAAGTGCCCTACCAGGGCCTAAATTGAATAAATGGCTTTGACTTTGACTTACACCGAATCACAAGACGCCGGGAAAATGTTCTTCCGTTCCGTACGTTGTTGACATGCCGAAAATACACCGGCGTGAAGTTAGCAGCCAAAAGTTAGCGGCCAATATAATCCGACCAAATTAAGAAGAATCCAAACAATTGCTTTAATTACCTTATTTACAGAGGAAAATTAATTTAAATATAAGGAAATTATAAAAACAATTGAAAAAAGTCCTAACAGGCGTTAAAATATATTAAATAGACATAAATTCAGAATTAACAAAAACCCAAAGTCTTTTGTAATTTAATCGGTTTCAAGAGTTCAAATCTAAAAAAAAATACTAATTACAAAAGACTACATAGTACTTTCATAGTGAATTGAGATTTGATGATCCCATTAAAGTTTCAGAGTCATAAATCGAACAAAAACAAACGTAATGCATTAATGATACGTTTTCGCTTCTTAAGAAAGAGTATAAGATATCAAAAATGTGATGGTGTCACTCTGAAAATGTATTTATATTAAAGATGTATATGTATACTAAGTAAATAATATCATTCTATGTACTTACCGAGGGGACACATATGTTTATTAGCCACCGGCGACAATAATATCGACAACAATCTTTACTTTGATTTTGATGGTAGATTAACCTATCAAGACATGTCCTTGTCAATCCAGCTATGTATTCAGATTATAGACACATAAGTTATCTAAGTAAATAACAGCATTCTATGAACTTAGCGAGGGGATATCATAGGTTTGTGAGCCAGCAACAAATAATATATCCACAAAAAAAACACTTTGACTTTGATGGTAGATTAACATTTCAAGACTGGTCCTTGTCACTCCAACTTTGTATTTAGATTAAAGATACATAAGTTTACTAAGTAAATAACAGCAGTCTATGAACTTAGCAAGGGGACATCATAGGTTTAAGAGCTGGCAGCTAAAATAATATCCTCAAAAAAAATCCCTTTGATATAAATGGTAGATTAACCTCCCAAAACTTATCCTTGTCACTTCAGCTATGTACTTAGATTATAGATACATAAGTTATCTAAGTAAATAACAGCATTCTATGATCTTAGCGAGGGGATATGAACCGGCGTGAAGTTAGCAGCCAAAAGTTAGCGGCCAATATAATCCGACCAAATTAAGAAGAATCCAAACAATTGCTTTAATTACCTTATTTACAGAGGAAAATTAATTTAAATATAAGGAAATTATAAAAACAATTGAAAAAAGTCCTAACAGGCGTTAAAATATATTAAATAGACATAAATTCAGAATTAACAAAAACCCAAAGTCTTTTGTAATTTAATCGGTTTCAAGAGTTCAAATCTAAAAAAAAATACTAATTACAAAAGACTACATAGTACTTTCATAGTGAATTGAGATTTGATGATCCCATTAAAGTTTCAGAGTCATAAATCGAACAAAAACAAACGTAATGCATTAATGATACGTTTTCGCTTCTTAAGAAAGAGTATAAGATATCAAAAATGTGATGGTGTCACTCTGAAAATGTATTTATATTAAAGATGTATATGTATACTAAGTAAATAATATCATTCTATGTACTTACCGAGGGGACACATATGTTTATTAGCCACCGGCGACAATAATATCGACAACAATCTTTACTTTGATTTTGATGGTAGATTAACCTATCAAGACATGTCCTTGTCAATCCAGCTATGTATTCAGATTATAGACACATAAGTTATCTAAGTAAATAACAGCATTCTATGAACTTAGCGAGGGGATATCATAGGTTTGTGAGCCAGCAACAAATAATATATCCACAAAAAAAACACTTTGACTTTGATGGTAGATTAACATTTCAAGACTGGTCCTTGTCACTCCAACTTTGTATTTAGATTAAAGATACATAAGTTTACTAAGTAAATAACAGCAGTCTATGAACTTAGCAAGGGGACATCATAGGTTTAAGAGCTGGCAGCTAAAATAATATCCTCAAAAAAAATCCCTTTGATATTAATGGTAGATTAACCTCCCAAAACTTATCCTTGTCACTTCAGCTATGTACTTAGATTATAGATACATAAGTTATCTAAGTAAATAACAGCATTCTATGATCTTAGCGAGGGGATATGAAAGGTTTGTGAGCTGTCATCTAAAAATATATCGGAAAAATCTCTTTTTTAATTTTGATGGTAGATTAACCTCTCAGGACTTGTCCTTGTCACTCCAGCTATGTATTTAGATTATAGATACATAAGTCTTCTAAGGAAATAACAGCATTCTATGAACTTAGCAAGGGGATATGAATGGTTTGTGAGCTGTCATCTAAAAATATATCGAAAAAATCTCTACATTAATTTTGATGGTAGATTAACCTCTTTAGACTTGTCCTTGTCACTCCAAGTACGTATTTATATTATAGATACATAAGTTATCTAAGTAAATAACAGCATTCTATGTACTTAGCGAGGGGATATCATAGGTTTGTGAGCTGTCAGATGATAATATATCGAAAAAGAAAACCCTTTGATTTTGATGGTAGATTAACCTCCCAAAATTTGTCCTTGTCACACCAGCTATATATTTATATTATATATACATAAGTTATCTAAGTAAATAACAGCATTCAATGAACTTAGTGAGGGGATATCATAGGTTTTGAGCTGTCAGCTAAAAATATATCGAAAAAAAAAAACCCTTTGACTTTGATGGTAGATTAACCTCTTTAGACTTGTCCTTGTCACTCCAAGTACGTATGTATATTATAGATACATTAGTTATCTAAGTAATTAACAGAATTCAATGAACTTAGCGAGGGGATATCACAGATTTGTGAGCTGTCAGCTAAAAATAAATCGAAAAAAAAACCCTTTGATTTTGATGGTAGATTAACCTCCCAAAACTTGTCCTTGTCACACCAGCTATGTATTTATATTATAGATACATAAGTTATCTAAGTTAATAACAGCATTCTATGAACTTAGCGAGGGGATATCAAAGGTTTGTGAGCTAGCAGCTAAAAATATATCGAAAAAATCTCTACATTAATTTTGATGGTAGATTAACCTCTCAGGACTTGTCCTTGTCACTCCAGCTTTGTATTTAGATTATAGATACATTAGTTTACTAAGTAAATAACAGCAGTCTATGAACTTAGCAAGGGGACATCATAGGTTTAAAACCTGGCAGCTAAAAATATATCCTCGAAAAAATTCCCTTTGACATTAATGGTAGATTAACCTCCCAAAACTTATCCTTGTCACTTCAGCTATGTACTAAGATTATAGATACATAAGTTATCTAAGTAAATAACAGTATTCTATGAACTTAGCGAGGGGACGTGAAAGGTTTGTGAGCTGTCATCTAAAAATATATCGGAAAAATCTCTTTTTTAATTTTGATGGTAGATTAACCTCTCAGGACTTGTCCTTGTCACTACAGCTATGTATTTAGATTAAAGATACATAAGTCTTCTAAGTAAATAACAGCATTCTATGAACTTAGCGAGGGGATATCAAAGGTTTGTGAGCTGTCATCTAAAAATATATCGAAAAAAATCTCTACATTAATTTTGATGGTAGATTAACCTCTCTAGACTTGTCCTTGTCACTCCAAGTACGTATTTATATTATAGATAAATAAGTTATCTAAGTAAATAACAGCATTCTATGTACTTAGCGAGGGGATATCAAAGGTTTGTGAGCTGTCAGCTAAAAATATATCGAAAAAAAATCCCTTTGATTTTGATGGTAGATTTACCTTCCAAAATTTGTCCTTGTCACACCAGCTATGTATTTATATTATAGATACATAAGTTATCTAAGTAAATAACAGCATTCTATGAACTTAGCGAGGGGATATGAAAGGTTTGTGAGCTGTCATCTAAAAATATATCGGAAAAATCTCTTTTTTAATTTGATGGTAGATTAACCTCTCAGGACTTGTCCTTGTCACTACAGCTATGTATTTAGATTATAGATACATAAGTCTTCTAAGTAAATAACAGTATTCTATGAACTTAGCGAGGGGATGTGAAAGGTTTGTGAGCTGTCATCTAAAAATATATCGGAGAAATCTCTTTTTTAATTTTGATGGTAGATTAACCTCTCAGGACTTGTCCTTGTCCCTCCAGCTATGTATTTAGATTAAAGATACATAAGTTATCTAAGTAAATAACAGCATTCTATGAACTTAGCGAGGGGATATCAAAGGTTTGTGAGCTGTCATCTAAAAATATATCGAAAAAAATCTCTACATTAATTTTGATGGTAGATTAACCTCTCTAGACTTGTCCTTGTCACTTCAAGTACGTATTTATATTATAGATAAATAAGTTATCTAAGTAAATAACAGCATTCTATGTACTTAGCGAGGGGATATCAAAGGTTTGTGAGCTGTCAGCTAAAAATATATCGAAAAAAAATCCCTTTGATTTTGATGGTAGATTAACCTCCCAAAACTTGTCCTTGTCACACCAGGTATGTATTTATATTATAGATATATAAGTTATCTAAGTAAATAACAGCATTCTATGAACTTAGCAAGGGGATATGAATGGTTTGTGAGCTGTCATCTAAAAATATATTGAAAAAATCTCTACATTAATTTTGATGGTAGATTAACCTCTTTAGACTTGTCCTTGTCACTCCAAGTACATATTTATATTATAGATACATAAGTTATCTAAGTAAATAACAGCATTCTATGTACTTAGCGAGGGGATATCATAGGTTTGTGAGCTGTCAGATGAAAATATATCGAAAAAAAAATCCCTTTGATTTTGATGGTAGATTAACCTCCCAAATTTTGACCTTGTCACACCAGCTATGTATTTATATTATAGATACATAAGTTATCTAAGTAAATAACAGCATTCTATGAACTTAGTGAGGGGATATCATAGGTTTGTGAGCTGTCAACTAAAAATATATTTAAAAAAAAAACCCTTTGACTTTGATGGTAGATTAACCTCCCAAAACTTGTCCTTGTCACACCAGGTATGTATTTATATTATAGATATATGAGTTATCTAAGTAAATAACAGCATTCAATGAACTTAGCGAGGGGATATCAAAGGTTTGTGAGCTAGCAGCTAAAAATATATCGAAAAAATCTCTTTTTTAATTGTGATGGTAGATTAACCTCTCAGGACTTGTCCTTGTCACTCCAGCTATGTATTTATATTAAAGATACATAAATCTTCTAAGTAAATAACAGCATTCTATGAACTTAGCGAGGGGATATCAAAGGTTTGTGAGCTGTCATCTAAAAATATATCGAAAAAATCTCTACATTAATTTTGATGGTAGATTAACCTCTCTAGACTTGTCCTTGTCACTCCAAGTACGTATTTATATCATAGATACATAAGTTATCTAAGTAAATAACAGCATTCTATGTACTTAGCGAGGGGATATCAAAGGTTTGTGAGCTGTCAGCTTAAAATATATCGAAAAAAAATCCCTTTGATTTTGATGGTAGATTTACCTCCCAAAATTTGTCCTTGTCACACCAGTTATGTATTTATATTATAGATACATAAGTTATCTAAGTACATAACAGCATTCTATGAACTTAGCGAGGGGATATGAAAGGTTTGTGAGCTGTCATGTAAAAATATATCGGAAAAATCTCTTTTTTAATTTGATGGTAGATTAACCTCTCAGGACTTGTCCTTGTCACTCCAGCTATGTATTTAGATTATAGATACATAAGTCTTCTAAGTAAATAACAGCATTCTATGAACTAAGCGAGGGGATATCAAAGGTTTGTGAGCTGTCATCTAAAAATATATCGAAGAAATCTCTACATTAATTTTGATGGTAGATTAACCTCTCTAGACTTGTCCTTGTCACTCCAAGTACATATTTATATTAAAGATACATAAGTTATCTAAGTAAATAACAGCATTCTATGTACTTGATGAAAATATATCGAAAAAAATATTTTTAACTGCTAGCTGACAAACCTTTGAGTTCCCCTCGCTAAGTTCATAGAATGCTGTTATTTACTTAGATAACTTATGTATCTATAATATAAATACATAGCTGGTGTGACAAGGACAAATTTTGGGAGGTTAATCTACCATCAAAATCAAAGGGTTTTTTTTTTCGATATATTTTCAGCTGACAGCTCACAAACCTATGATATCCCCACGCTTAGTACATAGAATACTGTTATTTACTTAGATAACTTATGTATCTATAATATAAATACGTACTTGGAGTGACAAGGATAAGTTTTAAGAGGTTAATCTACCATCAAAATTAAAGGGAATTTTTTCGAGGATATATTTTTAGCTGCCAGGTTTGAAACCTATGATGTCCCCTTGCTAAGTTCATAGACTGCTGTTATTTACTTTGTAAACTAATGTATCTATAATCTAAATACAAAGCTGGAGTGACAAGGACCAGTCTTGAAATGTTAATCTACCATCAAAGTCAAAGGGTTTTTTTTTTCGATATATTTTTTGCTAACAGCTCACAAACCTATGATATCCCCTCGCTAAGTACATACAATGCTGTTATTTACTTAGATAACTTATGTATCTATAATATAAATACGTACTTGGAGTGACAAGGAAAAGTCTAAAGAGGTTAATCTACCATCAAAATTAATGTAGAGATTTTTTCGATATATTTTTAGCTGACAGCTCACAAACCTTTGATATCCCCTCGCTAAGTACATAGAATGCTGTTATTTACTTAGATAACTTATGTATCTATAATATAAATACGTACTTGGATTGACAAGGACAAGTCTAGAGAGGTTAATATACCATAAAAATTAATGTAGAGATTTACTCGTTATATTTTTAGATGACAGCTCACAAACCTTTGATATCCCCTCGCTAAGTTCATAGAATACTGTTATTTACTTAGAAGACTTATGTATCTTTAATCTAAATACATAACTGGAGTGACAAGAACAAGTCCTGAGAGGTTAATCTACCATCAAAATTAAAAAAGAGATTTTTCCGATATATTTTTAGATGACAGCTCACAAACCTTTCATATCCCCTTGCTAAGTTCAAAGAATGCTGTTATTTACTTAGAAGACTTATGTATCTATAATCTACATACATAGCTGGAGTGACAAGGACCAGTCTTGAAATGTTAATCTACCATCAAAGTCAAAGGGATTTTTTTTCGTTATATTTTCATCTGACAGCTCACAAACCTATGATATCCCCTCGCTAAGTACATAGAATGCTGTTATTTACTTAGATAACTTTTGTATCTATAATATAAATATGTACTTGGAGTGACAAGGACAAGTCTAAAGAGGTTAATCTACCATCAAAATTAATGTAGAGATTTTTTCGATATATTTTTAGCTGCTAGCTTACAAACCTTTGATATCCCCTCGCTAAGTTCATAGAATGCTGTTATTTACTTAGATAACATATGTATCTATCATATATATACAAAGCTGCTGTGACAAGGACAAGTTTTGGGAGGTTAATCTACCATCAAAATCAAAGGGATTTTTTTTTCGATATATTTTCAGCTGACAGCTCACAAACCTATGATATCCCCTCGCTAAGTACATAGAATGCTGTTATTTACTTAGATAACTTATGTATCTATAATATAAATACGTACTTGGAGTGACAAGGAAAAGTCTAAAGAGGTTAATCTACCATCAAAATTAATGTAGAGATTTTTTCGATATATTTTAAGATGACAGCTCACAAACCTTTCATATCCCCTCGCTAAGTTCATAGAATGCTGTTATTTACTTAGATTACTTATGTATCTATAATATAAATACGTACTTGGTGTGACAAGGACAAGTCTAAAGAGGTTAATCTACCATCAAAATTAATGTAGAGATTTTTTCGATATATTTTTAGCTGCTAGCTCACAAACCTTTGATATCCCCTTGCTAAGTTCATAGAATGCTGTTATTTACTTAGAAGACTTATGTATCTATAATCTTAGTATATAGTTGAAGTGACAAGGATAAGTTTTGGGAGGTTAATCTACCATTAATGTCAAAGGGAATTTTTTCGAGGATATATTTTTAGCTGCCAGGTTTTAAACCTATGATGTCCCCTTGCTAAGTTCATAGACTGCTGTTATTTACTTTGTAAACTAATGTATCTATAATCTAAATACAAAGCTGGAGTGACAAGGACCAGTCTTGAAATGTTAATCTACCATCAAAGTCAAAGGGTTTTTTTTTGATATATTTTTTGCTGACAGCTCACAAAACTATGATTTCCCCTTGCTAAGTTCATAGAATGCTGTTATTTACTTAGATAACTTATGTATCTATAATATAAATACATAGCTGGTGTGACAAGGACAAATTTTGGGAGGTTAATCTACCATCAAAATCAAAGGGATTTTTTTTTCGATATATTTTCAGCTGACAGCTCACAAACCTATGATATCCCCTCGCTAAGTACATAGAATGCTGTTATTTACTTAGATAACTTATGTATCTATAATATAAATACGTACTTGGAGTGACAAGGACAAGTCTAAAGAGGTTAATCTACCATCAAAATTAATGTAGAGATTTTTTCGATATATTTTTAGATGAGAGCTCACAAACCTTTCATATCCTCTCTCTAAGTTCATAGAATGCTGTTATTTACATAGATAACTTATGTATCTATAATCTTAGTACATAGTTGAAGTGACAAGGATAAGTTTTGGGAGGTTAATCTACCATTAATGTCAAAGGGAATTTTTTCGAGGATATATTTTTAGCTGCCAGGTTTTAAAACTATGATGTCCCCTTGCTAAGTTCATAGACTGCTGTTATTTACTTAGTAAACTAATGTATCTATAATCTAAATACAAAGCTGGAGTGACAAGGACGAGTCATGAAATGTTAATCTACCATCAAAGTCAAAGGGTTTTTTTTTTCGATATATTTTTAGCTGACAGCTCACAAACCTATGATATCCCCTCGCTAAGTTCATTAAATGCTGTTAATTACTTAGATAACTAATGTATCTATAATATAAATATGTACTTGGAGTGACAAGGACAAGTCTAAAGAGGTTAATCTACCATCAAAATTAATGTAGAGATTTTTTCGATATATTTTTAGATGACAGCTCACAAACCTTTCATATCCCCTTGCTTAGTTCAAAGAATGCTGTTATTTACTTAGAAGACTTATGTATCTATAATCTACATACATAGCTGGAGTGACAAGGACCAGTCTTGAAATGTTAATCTACCATCAAAGTCAAAGGGATTTTTTTTCGTTATATTTTCATCTGACAGCTCACAAACCTATGATATCCCCTCGCTAAGTACATAGAATGCTGTTATTTACTTAGATAACTTATGTACCTATAATATAAATACGTACTTGGAGTGACAAGGACAAGTCTAAAGAGGTTAATCTACCATCAAAATTAATGTAGAGATTTTTTCGATATATTTTTAGCTGCTAGCTCACAAACCTTTGATATCCCCTCGCTAAGTTCATAGAATGCTGTTATTTACTTAGATAACTTATGTATCTATAATATAAATACAAAGCTGCTGTGACAAGGACAAGTTTTGGGAGGTTAATCTACCATCAAATTCAAAGGGTTTTTTTTTTCGATATATTTTTAGCTGACAGCTCACAAACCTATGATATCCCCTCGCTAAGTTCATAGAATGCTGTTATTTACTTAGATAACTTATGTATCTATAATATAAATACATAGCTGGTGTGACAAGGACCAATTTTGGGAGCTTAATCTACCATCAAAATCAAAGGGATTTTTTTTTCGATATATTTTCAGCTGACAGCTCACAAACCTATGATATCCCCACGCTAAGTACATAGAATGCTGTTATTTACTTAGATAACTTATGTATCTATAATATAAATACATAGCTGGAGTGACAAGGACAAGTCCTGAGAGGTTAATCTACCATCAAAATTAAAAAAGAGATTTTTCTGATATATTTTTAGATGACAGCTCACAAACCTTTCATATCCCCTCGCTAAGTTCATAGAATGCTGTTATGTACTTAGATAACTTATGTATCTATAATATAAATACGTACATGGTGTGACAAGGACAAGTCTAAAGAGGTTAATCTACCATCAAAATTAATGTAGAGATTTTTTCGATATATTTTTAGATGACAGCTCACAAACCTTTCATATCCCCTTGCTAAGTTCAAAGAATGCTGTTATTTACTTAGAAGACTTATGTATCTATAATCTACATACATAGCTGGAGTGACAAGGACCAGTCTTGAAATGTTAATCTACCATCAAAGTCAAAGGGATTTTTTTTCGTTATATTTTCATCTGACAGCTCACAAACCTATGATATCCCCTCGCTAAGTACATAGAATGCTGTTATTTACTTAGATAACTTATGTACCTATAATATAAATACGTACTTGGAGTGACAAGGACAAGTCTAAAGAGGTTAATCTACCATCAAAATTAATGTAGAGATTTTTTCGATATATTTTTAGCTGCTAGCTCACAAACCTTTGATATCCCCTCGCTAAGTTCATAGAATGCTGTTATTTACTTAGATAACTTATGTATCTATAATATAAATACAAAGCTGTTGTGACAAGGACAAGTTTTGGGAGGTTAATCTACCATCAAATTCAAAGGGTTTTTTTTTTCGATATATTTTTAGCTGACAGCTCACAAACCTATGATATCCCCTCGCTAAGTTCATAGAATGCTGTTATTTACTTAGATAACTTATGTATCTATAATATAAATACATAGCTGGTGTGACAAGGACTAATTTTGGGAGGTAAATCTACCATCAAAATCAAAGGGATTTTTTTTTCGATATATTTTCAGCTGACAGCTCACAAACCTATGATATCCCCACGCTAAGTACATAGAATGCTGTTATTTACTTAGATAACTTATGTATCTATAATATAAATACATAGCTGGAGTGACAAGGACAAGTCCTGAGAGGTTAATCTAGCATCAAAATTAAAAAAGAGATTTTTCTGATATATTTTTAGATGACAGCTCACAAACCTTTCATATCCCCTCGCTAAGTTCATAGAATGCTGTTATGTACTTAGATAACTTATGTATCTATAATATAAATACGTACTTGGTGTGACAAGGACAAGTCTAAAGAGGTTAATCTACCATCAAAATTAATGTAGAGATTTTTTCGATATATTTTTAGCTGCTAGCTCACAAACCTATGATATCCCCTCGCTAAGTTCATAGAATGCTGTTATTTACTTAGAAGACTTATGTATCTATAATCTTAGTATATAGTTGAAGTGACAAGGACAAGTTTTGGGAGGTTAATCGACCATCAAAGTCAAAGGGTGTTTTTTTACGATATATTTTTAGCTGACTGCTCACAAACCTATGATATCCCCTCGCTAAGTTCATAGAATGCTGTTATTTACTTAGATAACTTATGTATCTATAATATAAATACATAGCTGGAGTGACAAGGACAAATTTTGGGAGGTTAATCTACCATCAAAATCAAAGGGATTTTTTTTTCGATATATTTTCAGCTGACAGCTCACAAACCTATGATATCCCCTCGCTAAGTACATAGAATGCTGTTATTTACTTAGATAACTTATGTATCTATAATATAAATACGTACTTGGAGTGACAAGGAAAAGTCTAAAGAGGTTAATCTACCATCAAAATTAATGTAGAGATTTTTTCGATATATTTTTAGATGACAGCTCACAAACCTTTCACATCCTCTCTCTAAGTTCATAGAATGCTGTTATATACTTAGAAGACTTATGTATCTATAATATAAATATGTACTTGGAGTGACAAGGACAAGTCTAAAGAGGTTAATCTACCATCAAAATTAATGTAGAGATTTTTTCAATGTATTTTTAGATGACAGCTCACAAACCATTCATATCCCCTTGCTAAGTTCATAGAATGCTGTTATTTACTTAGAAGACTTATGTATCTATAATCTAAATACATAGCTGGAGTGACAAGGACAAGTCCTGAGAGGTTAATCTACCATCAAATTAAAAAAGAGATTTTTCCGATATATTTTTAGATGACAGCTCACAAACCTTTCATATCCCCTCGCTAAGTTCATAGAATGCTGTTATGTACTTAGATAACTTATGTATCTATAATATAAATACATAACTGGTGTGACAAGGACAAATTTTGGGAGGTAAATCTACCATCAAAATCAAAGGGATTTTTTTTCGATATATTTTAAGCTGACAGCTCACAAACCTTTGATATCCCCTCGCTAAGTACATAGAATGCTGTTATTTACTTAGATAACTTATGTATCTATGATATAAATACGTACTTGGAGTGACAAGGACAAGTCTAGAGAGGTTAATCTACCATCAAAATTAATGTAGAGATTTTTTCGATATATTTTTAGATGACAGCTCACAAACCTTTGATATCCCCTCGCTAAGTTCATAGAATGCTGTTATTTACTTAGAAGACTTATGTATCTTTAATCTAAATACATAGCTGGAGTGACAAGGACAAGTCCTGAGAGGTTAATCTACCATCACAATTAAAAAAGAGATTTTTTCGATATATTTTTAGCTGCTAGCTCACAAACCTTTGATATCCCCTCGCTAAGTTCATTGAATGCTGTTATTTACTTAGATAACTTATATATCTATAATATAAATACATACCTGGTGTGACAAGGACAAGTTTTGGGAGGTTAATCTACCATCAAAGTCAAAGGGTTTTTTTTTTTAATATATTTTTAGTTGACAGCTCACAAACCTATGATATCCCCTCACTAAGTTCATAGAATGCTGTTATTTACTTAGATAACTTATGTATCTATAATATAAATACATAGCTGGTGTGACAAGGACAAAATTTGGGAGGTTAATCTACCATCAAAATCAAAGGGATTTTTTTTTCGATATATTTTCATCTGACAGCTCACAAACCTATGATATCCCCTCGCTAAGTACATAGAATGCCGTTATTTACTTAGATAACTTATGTATCTATAATATAAATATGTCCTTGGAGTGACAAGGACAAGTCTAAAGAGGTTAATCTACCATCAAAATTAATGTAGAGATTTTTTCAATATATTTTTAGATGACAGCTCACAAACCATTCATTTCCCCTTGCTAAGTTCATAGAATGCTGTTATTTACTTAGAAGACTTATGTATCTATAATCTAAATACATAGCTGTAGTGACAAGGACAAGTCCTGAGAGGTTCATCTACCATCAAATTAAAAAAGAGATTTTTCCGATATATTTTTAGATGACAGCTCACAAACCTTTCATATCCCCTCGCTAAGTTCATAGAATGCTGTTATTTACTTAGATAACTTATGTATCTATGATATAAATACGTACTTGGAGTGACAAGGACAAGTCTAGAGAGGTTAATCTACCATCAAAATTAATGTAGAGATTTTTTCGATATATTTTTAGATGACAGCTCACAAACCTTTGATATCCCCTCGCTAAGTTCATAGAATGCTGTTATTTACTTAGAAGACTTATGTATCTTTAATCTAAATACATAGCTGGAGTGACAAGGACAAGTCCTGAGAGGTTAATCTACCATCACAATTAAAAAAGAGATTTTTTCGATATATTTATAGCTGCTAGCTCACAAACCTTTGATATCCCCTCGCTAAGTTCATTGAATGCTGTTATTTACTTAGATAACTTATATATCTATAATATAAATACATACCTGGTGTGACAAGGACAAGTTTTGGGAGGTTAATCTACCATCAAAGTCAAAGGGTTTTTTTTTTAAATATATTTTTAGTTGACAGCTCACAAACCTATGATATCCCCTCACTAAGTTCATAGAATGCTGTTATTTACTTAGATAACTTATGTATCTATAATATAAATACATAGCTGGTGTGACAAGGACAAAATTTGGGAGGTTAATCTACCATCAAAATCAAAGGGATTTTTTTTTCGATATATTTTCATCTGACAGCTCACAAACCTATGATATCCCCTCGCTAAGTACATAGAATGCTGTTATTTACTTAGATAACTTATGTATCTATAATATAAATATGTACTTGGAGTGACAAGGACAAGTCTAAAGAGGTTAATCTACCATCAAAATTAATGTAGAGATTTTTTCAATATATTTTTAGATGACAGCTCACAAACCATTCATTTCCCCTTGCTAAGTTCATAGAATGCTGTTATTTACTTAGAAGACTTATGTATCTATAATCTAAATACATAGCTGTAGTGACAAGGACAAGTCCTGAGAGGTTCATCTACCATCAAATTAAAAAAGAGATTTTTCCGATATATTTTTAGATGACAGCTCACAAACCTTTCATATCCCCTCGCTAAGTTCATAGAATGCTGTTATTTACTTAGATAACTTATGTATCTATAATATAAATACATAGCTGGTGTGACAAGGACAAAATTTGGGAGGTTAATCTACCATCAAAATCAAAGGGATTTTTTTTTCGATATATTTTCATCTGACAGCTCACAAACCTATGATATCCCCTCGCTAAGTACATAGAATGCTGTTATTTACTTAGATAACTTATGTATCTATAATATAAATATGTACTTGGAGTGACAAGGACAAGTCTAAAGAGGTTAATCTACCATCAAAATTAATGTAGAGATTTTTTCAATATATTTTTAGATGACAGCTCACAAACCATTCATTTCCCCTTGCTAAGTTCATAGAATGCTGTTATTTACTTAGAAGACTTATGTATCTATAATCTAAATACATAGCTGTAGTGACAAGGACAAGTCCTGAGAGGTTCATCTACCATCAAATTAAAAAAGAGATTTTTCCGATATATTTTTAGATGACAGCTCACAAACCTTTCATATCCCCTCGCTAAGTTCATAGAATGCTGTTATTTACTTAGATAACTTATGTATCTATGACATAAATACGTACTTGGAGTGACAAGGACAAGTCTAGAGAGGTTAATCTACCATCAAAATTAATGTAGAGATTTTTTCGATATATTTTTAGATGACAGCTCACAAACCTTTGATATCCCCTCGCTAAGTTCATAGAATGCTGTTATTTACTTAGAAGACTTATGTATCTTTAATCTAAATACATAGCTGGAGTGACAAGGACAAGTCCTGAGAGGTTAATCTACCATCACCATTAAAAAAGAGATTTTTTCGATATATTTTTAGCTGCTAGCTCACAAACCTTTGATATCCCCTCGCTAAGTACATTGAATGCTGTTATTTACTTAGATAACTTATATATCTATAATATAAATACATACCTGGTGTGACAAGGCCAAGTTTTGGGAGGTTAATCTACCATCAAAGTCAAAGGGTTTTTTTTTTAAATATATTTTTAGTTGACAGCTCACAAACCTATGATATCCCCTCACTAAGTTCATAGAATGCTGTTATTTACTTAGATAACTTATGTATCTATAATATAAATACATAGCTGGTGTGACAAGGACAAAATTTGGGAGGTTAATCTACCATCAAAATCAAAGGGATTTTTTTTTCGATATATTTTCATCTGACAGCTCACAAACCTATGATATCCCCTCGCTAAGTACATAGAATGCTGTTATTTACTTAGATAACTTATGTATCTATAATATAAATATGTACTTGGAGTGACAAGGACAAGTCTAAAGAGGTTAATCTACCATCAAAATTAATGTAGAGATTTTTTCAATATATTTTTAGATGACAGCTCACAAACCATTAATTTCCCCTTGCTAAGTTCATAGAATGCTGTTATTTACTTAGAAGACTTATGTATCTATAATCTAAATACATAGCTGTAGTGACAAGGACAAGTCCTGAGAGGTTCATCTACCATCAAATTAAAAAAGAGATTTTTCCGATATATTTTTAGATGACAGCTCACAAACCTTTCATATCCCCTCGCTAAGTTTATAGAATGCTGTTATTTACTTAGATAACTTATGTATCTATAATATAAATACATAGCTGGTGTGACAAGGACAAATTTTGGAAGGTAAATCTACCATCAAAATCAAAGGGATTTTTTTTCGATATATTTTTAGCTGACAGCTCACAAACCTTTGATATCCCCTCGCTAAGTACATAGAATGCTGTTATTTACTTAGATAACTTATTTATCTATAATATAAATACGTACTTGGAGTGACAAGGACAAGTCTAGAGAGGTTAATCTACCATCAAAATTAATGTAGAGATTTTTTTCGATATATTTTTAGATGACAGCTCACAAACCTTTCATATCCCCTTGCTAAGTTCATACAATGCTGTTATTTACTTAGAAGACTTATGTATCTATAATCTTAGTACATAGTTGAAGTGACAAGGATAAGTTTTGGGAGGTTAATCTACCATTAATGTCAAAGGGAATTTTTTCGAGGATATATTTTTAGCTGCCAGGTTTTAAACCTATGATGTCCCCTTGCTAAGTTCATAGAATGCTGTTATTTACTTAGAAGACTTATGTATCTATAATCTTAGTACATAGTTGAAGTGACATGGATAAGTTTTGGGAGGTTAATCTACCATTAATGTCAAAGGGAATTTTTTCGAGGATATATTTTTAGCTGCCAGGTTTTAAACCTATGATGTCCCCTTGCTAAGTTCATAGACTGCTGTTATTTACTTAGTAAACTAATGTATCTATAATCTAAATACAAAGCTGGAGTGACAAGGACCAGTCATGAAATGATAATCTACCATCAAAGTCAAAGGGTTTTTTTTTATATATTTTTAGCTGACAGCTCACAAACCTATGATATCCCCTCACTAAGTTCATAGAATGCTGTTATTTACTTAGAAGACTTATGTATCTTTAATCTAAATACATAGCTGGAGTGACAAGGACAAGTCCTGAGAGGTTAATCTACCATCAAAATTAAAAAAGAGATTTCTCCGATATATTTTTAGATGACAGCTCACAAACCTGTCACATCCCCTCGCTAAGTTCATAGAATACTGTTATTTACTTAGATAACTTATGTATCTATAATCTTAGTACATAGCTGAAGTGACAACGATAAGTTTTGGGAGGTTAATCTACCATTAATGTCAAAGGGAATTTTTTCGAGGATATATTTTAGCTGCCAGGTTTTAAACCTATGATGTTCCCTTGCTAAGTTCATAGACTGCTGTTATTTACTTAGTAAACTAATGTATCTATAATCTTAATACAAAGCTGGAGTGACAAGGACAAGTCCTGAGAGGTTAATCTACCATCAAAATTAAAAAAGAGATTTTTCCGAAATATTTTTAGATGACAGCTCACAAACCTATGATATCCCCTCGCTAAGTTCATAGAATGCTGTTATTTACTTAGAAGACTTATGTATCTATAATATAAATATAAAGCTGGAGTGACAAGGACCAGTCTTGAAATGTTAATCTAACATCAAAGTCAAAGGGTTTTTTTTTTCGATATATTTTTAGCTGACAGCTCAAAACCTATGATATCCCCTCACTAAGTTCATAGAATGCTGTTATTTACTTAGATTACTTATGTATATATAATATAAATACATAGCTGGTGTGACAAGGACAAATTTTGGGAGGTTAATCTACCATCAAAATCAAAGGGTTTTTTTTTCGATATATTATCATCTGACAGCTCACAAACCTATGATATCCCCTCGCTAAGTACATAGAATGCTGTTATTTACTTAGATAACTTATGTATCTATAATATAAATACGTACTTGGAGTGACAAGGACAAGTCTAAAGAGGTTAATCTACCATCAAAATTAATGTAGAGATTTTTTCGATATATTTTTAGATGACAGCTCACAAACCATTCATATCCCCTTGCTAAGTTCATAGAATGCTGTTATTTACTTAGATAACTTATGTATCTATAATCTAAATACATAGCTGGAGTGACAAGGACAAGTCCTGAGAGGTTAATCTACCATCAAAATTAAAAAAGAGATTTTTCCGATATATTTTTAGATGACAGCTCACAAACCTTTCATATCCCCTCGCTAAGATCATAGAATGCTGTTATTTACTTAGATAACTTATGTATCTATAATCTAAGTACATAGCTGAAGTGACAAGGATAAGTTTTGGGAGGTTAATCTACCATTTATATCAAAGGGATTTTTTTTGAGGATATTATTTTAGCTGCCAGCTCTTAAACCTATGATGTCCCCTTGCTAAGTTCATAGACTGCTGTTATTTACTTAGTAAACTTATGTATCTTTAATCTAAATACAAAGTTGGAGTGACAAGGACCAGTCTTGAAATGTTAATCTACCATCAAAGTCAAAGTGTTTTTTTTGTGGATATATTATTTGTTGCTGGCTCACAAACCTATGATATCCCCTCGCTAAGTTCATAGAATGCTGTTATTTACTTAGATAACTTATGTGTCTATAATCTGAATACATAGCTGGATTGACAAGGACATGTCTTGAGGGGTTAATCTACCATCAAAATCAAAGTAAAGATTGTTGTCGATATTATTGTCGCCGGTGGCTAATAAACATATGTGTCCCCTCGGTAAGTACATAGAATGATATTATTTACTTAGTATACATATACATCTTTAAAATAAATACATTTTCAGAGTGACACCATCACATTTTTGATATCTTATACTCTTTCTTAAGAAGCGAAAACGTATCATTAATGCATTACGTTTGTTTTTGTTCGATTTATGACTCTGAAACTTTAATGGGATCATCAAATCTCAATTCACTATGAAGGTACTATGTAGTCTTTTGTAATTAGTATTTTTTTTTAGATTTGAACTCTTGAAACCGATTAAATTACAAAAGACTTTGGGTTTTTGTTAATTCTGAATTCATGTCTATTTAATATATTTTAACGCCTGTTAGGACTTTTTTCAATTGTTTTTATAATTTCCTTATATTTAAATTAATTTTCCTCTGTAAATAAGGTAATTAAAGCAATTGTTTGGATTCTTCTTAATTTGGTCGGATTATATTGGCCGCTAACTTTTGGCTGCTAACTTCACGCCGGTGAAAATACGGACACAGCGTAGGTATTGCATCCTCATTTATAATGCTGACAGTAAGGGAGTGGAACTTGCTTCCGGCGTCTATGTTTCCTGACTACAATCTAGGGACGGGTTTGAGAATAGGGCAAGCCGAGAGATATGTTACTGTAATTTCCACAGATAACTGGCGAGGTAAAGATGTCTTCAAGGCCAGATTGAATAGCTTCCTTCTAGGTAAGGTCAAACGCAAGTCCATTTTTATAAAAGAAACAATTATTTAGAGACAGAAACGAAACTAAAATTATACAAAAACAAGTGAAACAATGGTACTTTCAAACCTAAGGTAAAGGTGCAAGTTCGTAGCCGATTGCATGCAGCAGCAGCAGACGACGTGTAGTCGCGACACTACTGGTTTCTATGTATTACTATGAAATACGTTCCATTGCTAGCGACACATTACCTTCACAGGAATACATAGAAACGAAAGATAAAGAAGCAGGCAACAGCAGACGTGTCTCCGCGACACTACTATGCTGCTGCCTGCAAGAAATCACGGGATCTCACAAAACCGCGGGGCGCAATACTATATTTAATTTATTTACCATGCAATAGCAGTGAAGCAAAATAAAGCCAATCAAAACTGTACCGCGGGTGGTAAATGGTTATTTCAGATATATCCCTGCGATGTGCCAATATCACAGACAGATAATTGACGGGAAGTGAGAGAGAATCGCACCGAATTAAACGTGTCATGCGCAAATTCTATGAGAATTTACGTGTAAGTGTTGAGTATTGTTTGGAATAATTATTGATTTGAACAACGCTAAATAACTGCAATAAAATAAAAGGATAAAAAGTTATATATTTTCTTCTTATTATATCTTAGCGTAGCGAAATCCTGACCCCCTTATTCCATAATCGCTTTATAACTGTCCTCCGTCTCACTCTTTCGATGACTACTTATACGTCACGTGTTAGATACAGACTTCAGAATTTCTATGGTTATTTGTTATACTATTCTACTGCGAGCTGAATTATTGAAATGCTCTACAGTTATGACAAACAAATATTTTTCTTTCTTTCTTTTCTTTTTTCTACAGTCGTGTAGGTATGAAAAAAGAAAGAGATTTCAGATTTCACTATTGGTCCCATAGTAAAAGTTGTTCAGCATGACTAACCATGCTGAAAATAGGTTAATAGGTTTCGAAAATATGCCATCTCGAAATCTCCACCTCTTTTATAAAAGCAAAATACCACTCACCAACAATCACGAAATCTCATAAAGTAGAAATGACTACATATCCAACATGTGCCATTTTCTAGGTACGACTAGAACTAGTTATTACCGCAAAAATAATTTAAGTATTAAAATTATGATTTTATTCATCGAAATACTCGAAATGTAAACAACATTATGAAGAGTTTATTAACCTGATATATTTTAATTTTTAAGTTTTTCATTATTAGTTTTTTTAAATCCATCCAAACGGGGTTTAGGGGGTGTTAATGTTTGTATTGAAGAAACTTTCCACGACGAATTGACTGAATAAGGATGTTTTACTACATCACCATACAAGGATTTTTGAAATTTCATCCCTGACTAGTTGAAACCGCTGGGCGGTAAGCTAGTGTAAGAATAAAACAGCGCAAAGCTTATTTTATCTACCTAAAGAGATCCTTAAGAGCGTAATCAGGTCTGATGTATAACTACCTACATAACAAAAAAAATGGAATATGGAAATTTGAACTCTTGAAAAAATCACTTATACACTCAGAACACATGTTGCAGTATTTATTCTGCAATTCTATCAATTATTTCAGAATTGATTATTATTAATACGCCCCTTTATCGATTAAATTAAAAGAGGTTTTCTAACTGGCCTCTTGCCAAGAGGAGTGTAGGTCGACAAAGGAAAAGATAGGTGGACGACATTAGTAACATGGCAGGCGAGGAATTGATGCAAATCGCCAGAAATCGCGAGAAATGGTTCAAGTTGGAGAAGGCTTTTACCCAAGAGGGACTACACAAATCAACAAATACTACTTAAAACAACATCTCTTTGAAATACTAGTTAACTCTGGGAACGTGTAGATAAATAAAGCTTTATTATTATTTCTCTTTATTTAAGATTTCTCTTTTTTTTTCTTTTTTTGTGGATTACCAGGATAGACTCAGGCGCCATAATTTGATGTCACTGAGTAATCGAAGAGTCGTGTCAGATATGCGCTTTTTATTTGATATTTTAAATTATAACATTGACAGTCCCGAATTAGTCAAAAGGCTTTCATTCAAGGCATGTAGAATACGAACACGACAACCACGCTTATTCGCATCCCAAGCGGTCAGACATAATTACGCTCAAAACTCGATCATGAACCGTTGCGTTGACACATACGACGAAAAATTCAGAACAACCGATTTGTTCCTATCCCGTGGCCTATTTTTAAAAGATATAGCGAATAGCTTGAGCATTGAAGCCAGCTGATACTCACACACAAGGATACCGAAACACACCAATACATACAAACACCATTACACACATACACCATTACATACATACACCATTACATACACAGACCACTCTCGACCATTCACACAGCAGCGCTCTTAGTTGTCTTATTTTATTTTTCTTCTTTTTGGCTCTTTTATATTATGTTTTTTTTACCTTTAATTTTAATTCAATTTTTCTATGTAAAGATACTTTTTGTCTTTTTAATACTCGTAGGTATAGTAAGCAAAATTTGTAAACGTACAGCTTCGTAAAGGCATTGTAAATTTTAAAAAGTTTTTGTAAAGAAATTTAATTATGCTGTGTAAGTTGTCTAATAATAAATAAATAAAATAAATAAATTTATTTTTATCCTAAAAATTAATTATTTTTATAACGTTTTGTGAAAGGAGGCCTGTGCTCAGCAGTGGGACATTATAGGCTGATGATGATGATGATGTGTAGGAATGTATCTTAGGGTTTTATTTATATATTTTATGAATACGTATTCTATACATGTTAAGATATCCCTAATCTAAATTCACCAAAAAAACTGTCTTTAAACAGACATTATAATACCTAAATTCTAGTTCTCGTTTTCCATTTTCTCTCGTTCGTAACGTTCCTTGACTAGCCTTTGTTCAAAGCTGACGTAGCACTTTCGAGTACCTCTCGTCTGAAGGCTGAGCATCTTATAACTGCCACGCTTAAACCCTCCTTTTTTGCCAGAGGACTTTCAATTCTATGACTCTCGAGCTAGAGCTACATTTGAATAAGTTCTGAGACATTTTATAACTGGAAAGCAGTAGGATTTATGAATAGTTTGAAATTGGCAATATCTACTAGTTTTGAGTATTCTTGACATACCTTTTTATTTCATCTTAAACTGCAAATAGTAGTGAGGCAAAAAAACAGTTTGGAGAATAAATTAAGACCGAAAATATTGAAATAAATAATAATGATAATTTAATACATTTTTTTTTTTTTTTTATACCACTTAGGTGGCAAACAAGCATACGGCCCGCCTGATGGTAAGCGGTTACCGTAGCCTATGGACGCTTGCAACACCAGGGGTATCACGCGCGGGTTGCCGACGTTGGCGTTGATATTTGATTCTTTATCTTGCACACAAGGTTGTCGAAATACTAAAGGCGCATTGGGTGGATGGATCAAGGGCCAGATTCAAAAGGCAGTGCAGTAGCAAGCGACGTGTTGCAGTAAAACCACTGGTTTCTATTATTACTATGAAACACCTTTCATAGCTAGCGACTCGTCTGTATAGTAATTCATAGAAACGAAAGAGAAAGAAGTAGTGGCAACTAGCCGCCTGCAGTTGAGTGCATATCAAACTTTTTATGTGTCGAGAAACTTTTGCCGATTAGGCAGGTAATCTATGAGAAATCTATGTTTTATGTCAGTAATTTTATTTCGGATCGATTTTACGCCATATTCGGCTCCAATAATGAATTATTATATAAAAAATATTAACCGATCAATTACCACCCTATTATGAACAATACAGCAAACCCACCACAGCTTTCCACCTCCCAAGATGAGGTGGAATTGGCGACAAAAAGGCGCGGTGGTAACTTGCTAAAAAAAATGGCTTTGCGTATACCCTCAAGCGGACCAACAGAGATGACTGAACTGTGGAGGTGTGGCTTAAGGGGCTCCAAGAAATGCCAAGCCTCTTGCAGAAGAAATCCCATCTCCGGGATGATAGTAACGCAAGGAGCCCACAACCGCTACAAGAAAAGGAAGAGATATAAATAGAACAACAGATATATTTGTGTACTCGGGAGGTCGTCGAAGTAATAACAATAAGCCTGTTACACAGATATTTGAGGAGAATATGGAAATAATAACGGACAAGGGTTTAAATTTAGTCGAGAATTTACCACAATTGTGAAGAGGAAACTTTCACAAAATGGAATATATCTGTAGGTGCAAAGAAGATCACCATCGATAAAGCTGCAAATATGGTAGCACCAAAAAGTTTTGCGGAATTATTGTTAGACGACTACACAATGAAATATAAACGTCGCATAATCATTATGAGACATAATAAGATATGCGATTACTTTTGGCAAACTGCACACATTTTTTTTATGGATGGTACGTTCAAAAATTGCCCAAAATACTTTCAGTCTACTATCACTCCATTGACCGCATATTATTATGTAGGCAGCAACGACGAATATTGTGGTTCCGGTACTATACGCGTTGCTGCCAGACAAAAAACGGATTGCATATAACGTTTTATTGAAGCTTATAAAACGTCGAGTGCCGCAGTGGAAACCTAAGCACGTTTCAAAGGATTTTTAAGTCTCAGTTATAATGGCTATTCTAAGAGCATTTCCAGAAGTGAAAATAGTTGGTTGCTATTTTCACTTTTGTCTTAGTTTGTGGCGTAAAGCAAAAGAATTGGGAATAGATAAATCAAGACTCGGTAAAATTCATATGTTGTTTTTAGCTTTTTTGTATTTACCTACCGCTAAAATAGTATCAAAATAGCTAGAGCACAGTGTGAATACCACAAAACTAATAACAGGGGTGAGTCATGAATTACAAGATTAGAAAAACAATGCCAATGAAACCGAACATCGCCTAATTGCTTAAAGGCTTTCAAAAGATTCCTCATTTTACTATGAAAAATAAAAAATATTTAGATTTCCAAAAGGAAATTAGAAACTATACAAATGAATGACATGATATCAACGACTGTGCAACGGTTGTTAGCAGATCGTATAGGCATTGGGAATTACTTAGAAAAAATCCGTACGTAATTGGTCTATATTTGCGCAAAATTTCCAGTGTCGCCTTACCGGCATTTCTATCATCAGTCCACGGCACGTCGATTCTTGTAGGTAAAATCTTGAAGACCTGGCCATTAAACTACAAGATCGCGGATCTGGATGATGCTAGGAGCGCCAGGCAGATGGCTTGCCCGGGTCAAAATCTTCCCGCAAATTTAAATATTCAACGGAGCTGGGACGACGCCATTTCGAACGGTCTATTTAAAAATATCCTTAATTCCAGTTCCGGCCATGCGCGTGCACGCCTATTGGCAGCTGCCGAGCGTGAAGCGGGTCAATGGCTACACGCCTACCCCACGCCCACCACCGGGACCTATTTAGAACCAAACACACTAAGGCTTGCCGTAAGCCTGAGATTGGGTGCTATGGTTTGTACTCCACACAAGTGCCCCTGTGGCACATATGACGACGAGCTGGGACACCACGGGCTATCATGCCATCTGAGCGTAGGCCGCCTCTCCAGGCATGCCGCCATGAATGATATCATCCGCCGTGCTCTTGCCACCGTGGACGCGCCGGCGATACTCGAACCAAACGGCGTCTCGAGGGACGATGGCTAGAGACCGGATGGGATGACCCTGGTTCCGTGGAAGATGGGACGAGTCTTGGTCTGGGACGCGACATGCGTAGACACGCTGGCGCCGTCACATCTACCACGGACCACGATCAAGGCTGGCGGGAAGCAGAGGCAGCTGAATCTCGCAAAATTTCAAAATACCATGGTCTCGGCACCCAATACCATTTCGTGCCATTCGGCGTCGAGACCATCGGTCCGTGGGGTCCCAATGCCCGGCTACTCTTTAAGGAACTTTCAAAACGGCTCGTCGACTCCACTGGAGACCAAAGGGCTGGCAGCTTCCTCGCCCAGCGTATTAGTATCGCTATTCAGCGAGAAAATGCTGCCAGCATCTTTGGGACAATGCCACGGGGGCTATTTTTAGACGTAATTTAAATAGTTTAGATAGTTATTATTAATTTAGTTTTTAGTTAATTTTAATTTTATATACAAAATTATAGTTTATTTATATATGTAGTTAATAATATTATGTTGAATAATAATAAAAAGCATGTTTTAATATTTGTATAACGTTGGGTCCGGTTTCAAATTTGTTTTTTTTTTTAAAACATTGGAACCTTGTATTTTATGTTTACATTTTTCCAATTCTAATAAGCAGTGTTTATTTTAATTAGATAAGGATCTTTTAGATATAAAAAAATGCCTTATAATTATAATTTCGTCAGCAATGTCCACGTACCCTTGTCGTAAAGAAAAAATTCAACCATACCTAACTCACATTAAGAATAGATTGCATCTTTTTGATATTTCAACTGAAACCTCATTAGAACATTTAGCAATGTAAAATTCTCAGTTGAAGGAAAATCCTTAATTGCAACAAGCTCTGCCAATAGAAAATGAAAGGCGTCAATTCGAATCGTGCCTTTTCCAGGAACTAATGTGTGTTTGTGCAACAAGAGGATTCATACGATGAGCTACCATCCATGCGCGAATGGTATGGTCGAGCGAATGCATCGAGCGTTAATGTGCCATGCCGGGGCTTGGTCAAAAGCACTGCCATTGGTGCTCCTACGCATGAGGACGGCTTTTAAAGAATACATTAGAGGTTCATCCACCGAGCTCGTGTTTGGCGAATCGCTGCGTTTGCCGCTTCGGCACCCTCTCCTCCCCCTGCTTCGATGGTTACACGATCGGGTCGTCGGGTTGAGTTTAGGGAAATTTTAGATTTATAGAATAGATGACACAGTTTTTGGTATTGTAACGATGCGAAGTCTCCTATTTCAATTATTGCTTGTGGTCACAAAAACTAATTTCAAATTTAATAATTGTTCTAATTTTTGAATTTTCAAATGTTTGAATTCTCATATGAAGAATGCCCATCAGACATTCATTCAATTCGATCAGTATCTACTGTGAATCAACTTACATTGTGTGGAAATGTTTTTAAAGTGAAATAAAACAAATTCAATAATATATTTAATGAATTTGTCCTATAATACATTAAACAGTTCACGTTTCTGATGTGATATTACCAGTGAATCAATATAAAGAATTAACATACTAGAACCCAGCTGGGGTAAGTTCCTTGGTTTCATATCAACACATCCGTGTATCCCAAATTGTTGTCTCTCAGTATTAATATAAATTTTTTTTATACTCTTTTTTTAAAACTCTTTCTTAAAACTGTTTTATATCATATTTTCATTGTTAGAGTTCTTTATTTTTACACAATAAACTTTATGGAAGAAATTCATAAGTTTCACTTTCTTCAACTGAATCTACTATTTTGAATGCTCCGTTCGTAGGCTGATAGTAGAGCTGATAACCAAAGCCTACGTACGTGACAAGATGTCACGCACGTAGGCATATCTGGCGCCCGAACTACTTATTTAAATCCTGTACATTCCTGAAAGAAAACAAACCAACTTCAAGATAAAGAAAGAAATTATTCCACACTTTTTTATAAAATTCTGTACCTAATTATTATTAATTTTACCTGTCTAATCATTTATTCCACAGTTTAAGGTTTGACAAGGTTGTCATAACAAACAACAGTAAAGTTGTCATGACAATCTAATATCTCTGACAAATCTATCAGAACAGACTACGTAAGTACCTGAAAGCATGCTTTTTTTCCGAGTAGTTAAAATCAATTACCCAATTTATTTATTTATATATTACACCCACTTACAGACCACGGTCGATGCTGTGCCTGGTTGGTAACTAATGTTATCCTTGTAATTATCAGTACCTACAGCAAAGGCCACTACGACACTTAGGATATTGCATATATTTCCATAGCTCTTCGAGATCGACTCTATGAACTATATCAATAGCAACCAATATTATTATCACACTTCATATTTATTTTATTACAATATTTATTTTTTATATATTAACTTACCTTAACTTATTACCATTGGCAATCGTTACAATAGGTCCTCACTTTCCACAAAATTCCAAAAACCCTAGTCTACCATAAATATTTTCGATAACCTATTTGAACAATTCCTTTTATAATATTTTAATCTCGGGGTTATATTATTACTTTTATTTACTTATATATATAATTATGATGTTAAACTGTTGGAATAATATTACTAGGGTAGGTACCACTTTGGGTATTAGTGGGCTAGGAGCGGATAGTAACTCCTATGTGAAATAAATAAGCCATTACTAGAGGCGGATGAGAACCTCTTTAAAATATAAGCCTTAATTCAGGAGCGGTTGGTAACTCCTTTTTAAATAAGCCATTATACTAGACGCGGTTGGTTAATCTCTTTAAATTCTTATTTTTTTTAACTATAATAAGGCATAACCATAGTCCACTATGAGAGTTATCCCTTATTATAAGTATAACAAGAGTTGCTATAATACATCCGTTATTAATTTTAAGTTTAATAACATCTTTAAATCATTTACTTTGACATCATGATATAACTTATTTAATATCTTAATTTAATTATAAAATCATAATTAAGTTAAAATATTTATATTATAGTCACCACCATAATATTTCGGAACTCCATCAAACGTTATTTCATATTTATTATTACTATTTACTACTCTTAGAGAGGGTATTAACTACTCTTATTACTTACATGCAATTATCTTTCTGTATAGAGCGGTAGGAATACTCTTTAAAGCCCCATTCCATATCTAGTATTTTACACACATCTTAAACCTCTGAATAGTGTGGTATCAAAACATGAAATAAGCCTATGGTAGTGCGGTGCCAACACTTTAAATAAGCCTATGGATATTTTATTAGCATGGAATGCTAGTAATTATCTTAGTAATTACCTAAATCGTAATTACTATTACCTTATTTATTGTGCTAAACACAATTCTCTAGTACTTTACCAGTAATCTCGATAACATTGAAAGAAGTACGCGTATATAGTTTGAACGACTAAATACATATAATGAATGCCAATTTCTCGTTTTTTATCGATAGGTACGTTTACCGAGAACAAATGACAAGGAATCCATATCGACATTTTGTCTGACTGTAAATCAACTAGCGTACGATATATCTGTGAATGCATCTAAATATAAACTGCTCACACTTCGCAAAAGGTAACGTTGTTAACGCTTTAATTCTAGCTCTATGTTTTTTCCTTTCAACAAGTTTTAACCATACCATTATTATATAAACTGAGTTAAGAGCACAATGTTGAGGGTCACCGTTGTAAACTACTTAGTTATATTCTCAACAGCCATAAACTGGATTGATAGACAGGATTTTAAAGTTATCTCTTGGCTATGAATGTAGCATGAGCATGTACACACTGTTTTTTTTTTATTTAACAGAAACACAAAATTTGACTACCAATAACCTAAACAGAGTGACTTGCGAACTAAAACTTACCAGTAACAAAACTAGTTTTGGTTCATTACTAAATTATTTGATTAAATCAAAGAGATATTACGATTAAATGTAACTAAAGTTAGTTTCCCGACAACAAAACGTCAACTTACATAACTAGTTTTGTAGAACCTTTTTTTGAGTGTATTTCCTCAACGAAAACCCAGTGGGGAATCCTTGCCGGAACCGGAAATTAATCCAGCACCCTCATAATCGAGACTAGGTTTTTTTTAAATAACAAATGTAATAACTTACTCAAATGAATAAAAGAAAACCTTATTTACGAAATAAAAAATATTATGTTGATTCCTTGTAAACATAAATAATCATAAGCAACACTTCTTAAGTATACCAGCTCCTATTTTTCACATTGTAATTCACCAAAAGGAAAGGAAATAAACAGGAATATTCCGGCAAATGTTTGTGAAAACAAGATTTCATTTTGATACCAGCGGCAACGACCCCTTGTAAAATATTCTGCCAATTTAAGTCTCGCAAATTGAAATGATAAATAAAGTCAAAATTAGGCCCGACTGATTATTTTACTTCAAGCTTATTTTGAAATTGATAACCCTATTTTATATGGTTATATTATAATGTTTCCTTATTATATTATTGTTATTACCCAAGGTTATGTTAGCGAGTGAATGAGGTCACAAACAAATTAGCTGCTCCTGCTGGCAGCTTACATATGAGTACTAAATCGAATATGTTCGTTTGTGTCATTTTTTGAAGATTTTTATTGTACAAATGTCTATCTCTCATCTATCATCTAAAATGAAACTATTTAAGATAATTCTTCCTTCTTTGGATATTCCTAATTGGTTCATGTCAAGATGTTTTATTAGGGCTGTCGGGTGCCCATTATTTAGAACCTATGCTGATAGGACTCAAAATATCCCATCACGTTCGCTAGGGTATTAAAATATTTAACAAAAAATTATACTATGATAGCATAGTACAATATTATCAAAGACGGTGTAATAATTTCATCTCGACATTTCTTGGTGTTTTCAAGAGGAAATGTTCGTACTTATTTGGGTAACATCTGTTACATGACGATAAATCACAACCAAGTAATTTCTACCTGAATTACAAGCAAAGGTGTGCGTGCATGGAATCGATGCTTTTGGATCGGATATTTGGTTTATTAAAACCAAGTAGGTATTGAAGTTATTCCAATCTCTAATTCCTAATATTGCGTGCGCTGCGAAAACTATTGATGATAGAACAAAATAAAATAAATATATATAATAATATATTCATAGGTCTTCGAGACCGACTGTATGAATTATATCAATAGCAAGTAATATTAATATTACACTTGATATAAAATATATGTTTTATTATTTATACGTATAATAGCTTACCTACTTATATAATTAGAAACACCATTATAATTAAGAAATAATTTATGAGTTAAAACTTAGAAATATTCCTTTCCAAATTTCACAATGAGCTGTAGAACTAAGGAATTGACTGAACAGACTTGAGAATGCTCTCATAAATCCGTCTTCATTTCCTTGCTTAATTTCAATTTCAAGTCCCAATGAATTAAAGATCTCTTGGATATTAAAAAAAAGCCTACTTTTCATTTCTTCAGCAATTTCAACGTACCCAGTCTGTAAGGAAAAGATCCAACCATACTTAACTCATTTTAAGAATAGGCTAAATCTAATTAATATTATAACTGAAACTTCAATAGAAAATTTAACAACATACAACTCACAGATAAACGAATTAAATCGATTTGTAATAGATTTCCAAAACTAGAAAATCGTCAATTACCTTCAACAAGCTCAACTAATAGACAATTACTAAAGATTAATTGACGACCTATATGACCACCATACCCAAGTAGCATAACAAGCTGTTTAAAGGCTGTATTAAAGTTCGTTCTTATACTAAAAGCTGAATATTCAGGCTGTAAAAAGGCTGTATAAGCGCTTATACAGGCCTTATAAGTGTAAAAAGGGCCCACATTACACAGCTTATTTCGTTATTGGAGCTGTATAGAGGCTGTATAAACAAAAGACAAGTATAAAAGCTGTATTAGGGCTGTTATTAGGTGTATAGAGCAGCCTATACTCTACGGATATCCTCTTATAAGTATCTTGTAAGAATAATAGTTCTAAATAGGTTGTCGAAGAGAATTATGTGAGAATAAAATAAAACTATTTACGATGCCATATTGAATGGCGACATAATATTGTTATTATAATGGAAAGGATAAAATCTTGGACATGGATATCTAATGCTGTTTATTGATGAATTCAATGTGCAAATTTTAATTTATTGTGAACCTGTGTATGTTTTCCGTCAAAATATTCACGCGCCAACAAAATAATCAAGCCAAAATAAATAAATTATACTAAATACAGTAAATAAGTGTTTGTTTTTAAGGTTAGGAAGTTAAAAATATATTTATAAATAATAGATATGAGTATATAAGATCATTATTCAAGCTGATAACCATGATACGGCTATAGTTATTATGAAATATTCCTTTAATTGTAATTTAAATGTTGTTATTGTAAATGTTAAAATGTCGACAATTTGCTATACAGCCTAAACGATACTTGGAGTGTGTTATAAGTCTTAGTAGCTGTACTAAGTAAGTTATGAACGTTTATTGCTGTATTAAGTAAGTGAACACATGCTTAATACAGCCTGTATACAGCTTGAACGATAAAACCAGCTTGAAGTGTCAGAAAACACTTAACGCTGTATTATAGAGTTATAATATCTGTTTCAGAACCCTAAGCTGACGCGGATCCCTTTATACAGCCTGTATACAGCTTTAACGATAAAACCAGTTTGAAGTGTCAGAAAAAGATTAACGCTGTATTATAGAGTTATAATATCTGTTTCGGAACCCTAAGCTGACGCGGATCCCTTTATACAGCCTATATACAGCTTTAAAGATAAAACCAGCTTGGAGTGTTATTAAATTCTTAACGCTGTATAGTAGAGTTTTGGTATTCTGTTTAAGAACCCTAAGCTGACGCGGATCCCTTACTAAGAATTTTATACAGCTAGAGCTGTATAATATCTCATAAATCACTCTTATAAGTATTAAAACTGTTCTTTACACTCTTGTAAGTCTCTAAAATAACTCTAAGTTCTAAATGGGCTGGTTTATTGATGTAGAATATGCTTGCGTGCTGCTTGGGTATCTACCACATCAAATACCATAATGAATTTTGACAATAAGTTGAAAAATTTCCTATTGAAAGAAATATTACTGACGCTTCCTTATTTAATTACATCTATGATATTTTAACAGGACCAACATTAGATTGGTTCAGATCAAAAAACAATATTGAATATTGGTCCACTTTCAAATCAATATTTAATAAGATTTCGATTTATTTATTTATTTAAAAATTTTTAGGTAATAATTCTCGTAAAACGTTATTAAAACGAGGTTTTTTTTACATTATGATCATTTAATCCACGGTACGTGGTTAAGCGCATAAGCACCATCTATTTGGTGATTATTTTATCTATGGAATGTATATGAGGTATCTATCATTAATAACCTCGCGCTCATTAATCTGTGGGATTATGCCTGCAAGACGTATTGGCCACAAGTCGTTCCTTATCTAAAAGTGTGTGAAGAAGAAAAAACCGCATCAAATTATAATCATTATCATTATACACACTTAAGCAGCAGATGGTAACTGCCTAAATAAGCTTATACCAATTTATAGTTAGATTTCTTGAGCAGCTTTCAAATACATATAAAGCTTCTCTTTTTGTGCAGTGCAACTCCATAAATATGGAATTGAGACTTTGCTAAATGATATGATGTATGAGTAAAGAATTTTGAATCGTTATGAACGGTGAAACTAACTATATGTATTAACATTATAAATATCATCCCCACCTCAAAATTAATCACTCACTTAACCATTTTACTAACATTTTATTTTAAAAATATTGTCTTCCATATGATTTAACAACTTTATACTTAATTGATTTATTTTAATTAAATTTATTTTTAAATTAATGAACATACTGGAACCAATGATATTATAATAAAAAGAGATAGATATCGCACTAAGGCAATTGCTAATTGTTGCAGACAAATTCAGACAATTGGGTATTTTGCTTATGGGCTACTAGCTCTTTCTGTACCATATGTTCCGTATTATCTATCCTATCGCATTCACCTAATTCAACAATAACGGAACGCCGCCGCTTAGTATGAGGGTAGCTTATCTCTATTATAATAAATTGACTAGAACCCGGCTGGGGTAAATTTCTTGATTTCATATTAACACATTCCTCCCAAATCTTATCCCTCAGTAACAATATCTAAATTCTTATGGTGCGTCCATGCTACGCGAATCGAGCACGAGCCGAGTCACGAACGAAATTACAACGAGCAACTGACAATCGCGCTCGTTCGAGGCTCGCAAGCCCGTCCACGCAACGTGAAACGTGCTTGCAGTGTGCTCGTTCGTGGCTCGGCTCGTGCTCGGTTCGCCAAGCATGGACGCACCATTAGAATTTCCTTCTCATTGTCACAGTTCTTTACTGTACTCAATAAAACTTTCACGCCACTCTAAACGATGTCATCCTTCGGGCCCTTATCACCATCAACGTGCCGGCTATCCTAGAGCCGAACGGTATCTCGCGTGACGATGGTAAGAGACCCGATGGTATGACTTTTATTCCATAGAGTCGTGGTTGGAGACGGCTACATATTTCTTCGTTTTAGGGTCGAAACAATGGGTTGCTGGTGTCCAGACGCGCGCGGTTTGGTTAGGGAGAGGTCCAGACGCCTAATTGATGCTACAGGGGACCAAAGAGCTGGCGCTTACCTCAGGCAACGCATTAGCCTTGCAATTTAAGGAAGTAACGTCGCCAGCTTTTTGGCCTGTAGGCGGCGATTTAAACGCAGTTTTTAATTTATAATTATTTCCATGTATATATTGCCTTTATAATTTTAATGTAGTTTTAGTTTAGTTTAAAATAGTTTTGTTTTCCCAAGTAAAGAAAAGTTTAAAAATAATAATTATAACAATAAAATCTAAAGTCTTAAGTCTCAGCAGATTATTTATTATTGAATGTTCCGGCCGTAGGCTGATTGCCTAAGCCGACGTCGTGACAACCTATCTCCTAAGGTTGACATACAGTAACCATTTTTATGTTTTAAAAATGAACAAAAAGTATTCATTTTTTAATGGCAATTTGCAAAGCGATTTTGATAACTATAGAGGTATATATTTGGCTTCGACGATGGAGCAGCCCTACCTAAACAAGACTGATGTTGATGCGGTCGACGAACCGATGGATTTGAACTTGTTTTATATTCTATTTTTCTGTTACTGTAATCACAAAATTAATGTAATTGGGTATTTATTATTTTTTTATAAATAAAGTATATATAGTAGGTATTGATCCTTATCCAATTAATGTTGATGCCTTATATGCAAATAATAGGAAGCTACATTATCTTTTTTAGTACTTTTTATCCCGGTAACGCGAGTGAATCCGCGGGGGACAGCAAGTAGATGACATATAGCAAAAATATTACAAATTTTACCAAAATGAAATCTAAGTTTCCCATTTAAAGAATCCCATAAGAATGACAATTCGTTTTGTTTCTTTTTTTGTATTAAAATCTAATCAACATGTAAATATGTAAACCATGGACCCAAATAAAAAACCAAACAAACATAATTTTTGAATTACCATTTAATTCTGCCCTCATATTGGTCTATGAAATGTCACTGACGTAGTAACTATTCGGTAATCTGTGACTGAAGCTTTATAATATAAGCAAGACGAAAACGCCAATAATTTAGAATGCTATTGGGCCCGCGGTACTTATGTTACATTATTTTTTTTAATGGGACACAAATGGTTGTTTTTTTTATTAATGATAGGTTTATTATATTATTTTGCATCGAATAGGGTCACACTGTACAGAGAAAGTTTTAAACTTTGCGGACTTATTTTGTCCTGCTGCTTATTTCAAGTTGACTAAAATTAATGAAGCCTCGTCTCAGTTTTAAAGTTTTGAATAATTTTGGTTGGAAATATGACTTTAATGCCACTTCAAGTTTCAAACTTTTATTTTTAGCCCGCTGCGTATTTGTGATTTAGTTTTATAAAAACTTTATCATGGTCTTGCCTATCCAAAATGTAAAATCTAGGTATAAATATTCGAGTAGATTTAGTAAATTGGTAGCAGTAGGCGGCCGACAACGCCTCCAGCTAGCTATTTGGCAATTCTAGTTAAATATAGACCATGTAAGTTTTGTTTCACCTTGCAGGCAACATGTACATACGATTTAATAGTGGACCTTGGACATTGCATGCAAAATCTAAAGACCATTAATGTTTTTTATATATACTTAGATAACAAACAACACAATACTTAGAGTTATTGCATGAACTAAACCTGCATCCACGACGAAATTAACACCTTGTTATATCGAAAAATATAAATGAACTCGACGATTGTAGTTTAAAGTGGGTTATTTAAGATTTATAAAACAAAAAATAGGATTTGGATTAAAAAGAACCAGCAAAGTAAGATGGCACAAAGCTATGAAGCTGTTTTTATAGGTTTTCAAGAAACAATAACAACACCACCAAAAAGCGGATCAAAATAGATCAAAACATGCATTTGTGTACTATTAGTCCCTATTATTGTCAACTATTTACCACCTCATTTATCACGGCTTGTATCCAATCTAACATACTCTTTTGTGTGTATATTGAAATAGTTGTATAGAAAACTAATTTTAATGCCAGATATTTTCCAGGTAAGTATATCCGTTTTTCCGTGGTTCCTAGATTATGTCCAAAAAATATTACCAACTAAAAACTGTAAGATAAAAATAGACATTCAGGTGCCATCCACCTCCCGGGAACAGGTAGAGTTAGAATTAACCATTAATAGGCGCGGTGGTAAATTTTTAACGAAGGACGGATTTGCTTATGTACTTAAAAGAACAAACAAAGATGGCACAGAGGCCCTAGGGTTTTCAAGAATCGCTATGCCTCGTGTAAAAGAAAGTCCAAAATTCAATAACCCACAATATAATACCATAGCGTTGGATGAGTTAGTTGGATTGGTCACAAATCAAGGAAACCGAATAAAAGGAAGGCTGCACAAATCAGACAAACCTAATGCGTTTGCCTAAAGAAATTTAACGGATGAGGGTTTAAATTCAGTCGGAACGTTACCAAAATTTTACAGTATTAAGAGTAAACAGAATAAAACCATAGGTGTAAAGAAGATCGTCTTCAGTAAAGCTGCAAATGAAGAAGTATCTACCCAGAAAATATGCAGAATTATTGTAACATGACATGCCTAAAATGAATAATAAACTTCGCACTATATTTTTGTCTATAAATATATAAGACCACTTTTGACAAGTTGTACCTGCACATATTTTTAATGAATGGTACTTTTTTGAGGATAAAAGGGTATTAATTACAAACTTTAAGAAGACAATTTATTTTATCAGTTCTATACCATCTACATAGATGTAGGCAGCAACGAGGAATATGTCAATATTGTTCTTGTACTATTCGCGCTGCTATAAGTTTTTATTGAAGCCGCTGGAGAAGAAACTTACCAACGTCTCAAGTCCCAGTTACAATGGCTATTCAAGAATTGAATAGAAAATATTTATTAAAGATATAATAATAGAATCGATATTCGAAGAGAATTAACAGAAGCGAAAATGGTTGATTGCTAAAATCACTTTTATCGTCGCTTATGGTGTGTATAGTGCAAAATAATTGAGAGTACCTTCTCTCAAATATAGATCTATCTATAATCAAGACTTGATAAAATTTATCAATTCATTCATCAGCAGCAGTGTTTTCGCCAATACGTTGTACACATTTTAATATATATTCAATCCAAATCCAAAAAAATGGTCATGCCATGAGTCATGTAACAACAAGATAAGAAAAGCAATCCCAATTAAACTAAACATTGCCCAATTGCTAAATGGCATTCAAAAAGACGCATAATTTATATTGAAAAATTTAAAATATCAGGAGATATAAGGAGAATTTTAAAAAGGAATCTAGAAATTATACAATTGCAGGATAACAGTGACTGTGAAACTATTGTTGGCAGGTTGTATATTGTATTGGACAGTGCTTTAGGAAGAATCATAATCTCTAATAAGATATGCTGTATGGATGAGGCGAGCGAAAGCACCATACCAGTAAAGTGCGTACCACTCACTCACGGGTTGACTCTGTTTACTCTGCTGCTGTCCACCTGCTTGCGAGGGTACAGTTATAGATGAAAACCATCTTTAGCTTTAGAAAAATAAAAACAAGATAACAAACAACGAAAAGTCATTCATATTAGAAAAAAACCTACATAAATCAGATGTGTTCTGACTTCAAAATAAACATTCCTTTTGACACGCGACAGTAATTGAGTAAAAGTTTTCATTAAGGTCGACAGATGTCAATTTGTGAGTAGGCTAGGGAAATGTTTTTCTCATAATTTATATCAGTATTGTGTATAAAGCGAGTCACACACTAAGCAGATACGATCATATATTATCTGCGTATAAAAAAACTGAAAGTATTACACGCTATGACACTACGCAGATACGATAATATTAAGAATGAATATTATCGTATCAAATGTGAATACATTCACTCGAAATCTTTTTAACTTACTAGACCTGTCTTTGGTACGGATTGATTATACAGTGTTACCTATAATGAGTTGGCGTCTATCAAATTGAGAAGCAATATACAGCTCGTCAGAAGTGGATTCTGATTTTGAATTTGATGCACGTGTTGCATTAGCATCTACTAAAAGGCGAAAAATTTGGATAGAACGTCATATAAAGCTTAAAAAGGACCGAGGCGAATTTAATCTTTACGTGGATATGTCAGAAAACAAATTTACAACGAATTTTAGAAATCCAAGGGCAACATTTATAGCGATTCATGATGTGATTGAAGAAGATATAAAATATATAAGATATATTGCCATATGATCCCAGATGAGATCATCGCAGACTGCGCCCGCCACCGTGTGACTGCCATCCTGTATGTATCTGCAGGTAAAAGCCTGTGCCATATTTGTATAAGCAGATAATATTGTCACTATCTTTCGATATCGGTCGGTGCCTACAGATACTTAACGATAAAATATAATATATCTGTGCTGTGTGTGTTAGTTCATTGAATATTGAAAGATATGCGCTCAGATACAGATTTCTTATCGTATATGCGCAGTGTGTGACTCGCTTAAAATAAAAATACATGAATTTTATTATCTCATCAGATCAGAACTAAAAGAAATTAACAAAAAGCATATTAATATTCACCACCTTATAATATTTGGCTCTTTATGGTTAGCTTCCGTCCCACGGTTTATCCGTGTTCCCGATGGATATATTATTTTTACGGATAAAACAAACCAATGCGTCAACCTTGACGTTTCAAAATTTTTTCAGGATAATAATTTAAACAATTTAAAATTAATATAATTCGTTTTGTTTCAGATCTGTGGTCGGCGTGCGCTGCCCATATCCAGCCGGGAATGGTGATCTGCCACCTCCAGCGCTGCATCCCTTCCTGCTCGGCTCTGGGCAGTCTTCACCATCCGAAGATCGTAGGATTGTATAGTTTTGTGTTTGTGTAAAACCTATATGGTCCCTTTGGGCATACGTATTGGCCCTGGTACCAGTTCGGACGCACAACCATGTAGCCAGGTCAGTGACGCATCGCGAGAAAACTTATTAAAATGTGAGCAGTTTTCGGAACCTAGTTATTTTCGTAGCAACCGCGGTTTGAAAATTCATGTCGGAAAGGTGCACAAACCTAATCTAAACCTAATCAATCAAACCGGCTCCACAAAATCTTCCTCTACTAACCTCCCGTTTTGGCAACAAATTTGTTCGCTAAAGAATAATGTTCCGTTATTAAAGCGAATCCCACGCGGAGCACGTATCTGCGTGGCTACAGCTTTATGTGTATGTATAGACAAAATTCTCAGTATAAATTCACTAAGAGCTTGGGAAGACCTGCTCGCATTCGCATACAGAGTGCTGCATGTCCCTAGTCACCAAAAAAATGAGATTTCTCTCACCCAAAAAATTAAAAATAACTGCTCATTATTAGACTCAATTAATAATATTATTCCAAATTTTCCCAAAATTCAAAAAAAGCATAATCAGGCAAACACTATAAGAAAAACAGAATCTAAAGCAAATGATGGTGATTTCAAGGGGGCAGCACTTCTGCTATTTTCTAGCGATGTTGTCGCTTCAGACACCAGAAACCCTGTGTGCTTTAGAATCGAAACATCCATCTCCGCTTTCAAATATAAACCTCCCAGATCTCCCTTTAGACCAAACTTTTCTAAATTGTAACGCCCAAGATCTCTTGAGCGTCATTATGTCATTTAAACCTGGTTCTGCTGTCGGTCTTGACAGTTTTACACCACAGCATTACAAAGATCTTGTCTGTGGTGTCGCCGGAGACGCTGGTACCAAATTATTATCGAAATTAACCTCTCTTATAAATTTAATGTTGGCAGGAAAGGTGCCAAGCCCATTCACTGAGATCATTTATGGGGCCAACTTTTGCGCGCTATCCAGAAAAGATGGCGGAGTAAGACCCATCGCTGTGGGTAATACTATCCGTCGTATGGCCTCCAAAATTTGCTGTCGTCACATTCTCCCGAAAGTTTCGGAAATATTTCAGCCCATTCAACTCGGTTTTGGCTCAAAGGGCGGTTGTGAGGCAGCTGTTCATGCGGCTCGGACCTTTCTATTAAATAACGTACGTGAAGTGCTGCTTAAAGTTGACATAAAAAATGCATTTAACTCTGTCGATAGGGGCGCTTTATTGACCCAAATTCGGGATATCTGCTCTGTCATATATCCTTACCGTTGGCAATGCTATGGGCATCCATCAAAACTTTTTTTCAGAGAACACCCACTTATTTCCGCCATGGGTTGTCAACAGGGCGACCCTCTCGGTCCAGCTATCTTCAGTTTGGCCATCCATTCAATTATTTCTGGGTTACAATCTAAATTTAATGAATGGTATCTAGACGACGCTGGGGGGTGATGCGGCTTCCGTTCTCAGTGATTTTAAAACATTGACAGAAAATTTTAAAAAGATTGGCTTAGAATTCAATAGCTCCAAATGTGAGCTCCTTATTTTAGATTCTTTCCCAGAATCTGAAAAACTAGAATTAAATCAAAATTTTAATGTTTTGGCCCCAATATTAAATTACTGTCAAAGGAGTTACTTCATCTTCTCGGAGCCCCAATCTTAGACGAATCCATACCTAGTTTCTTTGAGAAAAAGATTCAAAATTTTAATGACTCTTCAAATAGACTTTATGAAATTAATGCCCATTATGCATTTTTTATTGTTCGACTCTGCCTTTTCGTGTCTAAGTTTACCTATTTGCTCCGCAGTACGCACTTATTTAAATTCGTTCACATATTAGATACTTTGGATAATATGATCAAAACGTCTATTTCCAAAATTCTAAATTGCAGTTTTTGTGAAAAAAAAGTGTGGTCTCAGGCCACCCTACCCGTGTGTTATGGTGGCCTAGGAGTGCGGAAAATTTCAAGCATATCAGTACCGGCGTTTCTATCCTCGGTATACAGTGTGGGCAGCCTCGTCAGATCTGTTTTGGACCCTTCTATTGGATCTGTTGAGGTTTCTTACCTGTCCGATGCTAGAGACGCCTGGCAGGCAGCTTGTTCAGGCACAAATATTCCGACCTTGAGTCACTCTCAGAGAGCGTGGGACAAGCCTCTTTGTTTTCAAACTTTTCAATAGATACAGACCGCGCGCGTTTGTTAGCTGTCTCTCAGAGTGACTCAGGTCACTGGCTACAAGCTATTAAATCCACAAATACCGGGACAATGTTAGACCGTATAACATTAAGTCTGTGTATTTGTCTTCGTCTTGGTTGCAGGACCAATCAGCCTCATCACTGCCGCTGTGGAGACCTCATCAATGAGCTCGGCCACCATGGGCTTTCGTGCTCCCTAAGTGCTGGTCGAATATCACTACACTCAAAAAATTCAAAATTCAAAAAATATTTATCGATTGGACCCAATTATATTTTTATGCCTTTTGCGGTCGAGACCTTGGGACCATAGGGGTCAGAAGCTCGCCGTTTTGCTCGCACCTTGTCTTCAAAATTGATCGAGACCTCCGGAGACCAGCGGGCGGGGAGCTTTTTCCGCCAACGCGTCAGCTTGGCTATCCAAAGAGGAAACGCTGCCAGCCTTCTGGGAACCTTGCCGTTAATCGGAAGCAGCGGCAGGCTTGAGGAAATTTTCTATATATAGATTGTATTATGTAAATATAGATTGTATTTTGTACATATTTGTTGTTAATAAACATCCTATGTGTTAATCTAGAGCATATTCTGTGTGCCAAATTTTTGCGTGAAAGGGTAATAAATATGTTAACGATTAAAGATATTTGTTAACCTTCACATTTTATAATATTAGCAAGAAGTAAGATACGATTTCGGAGTGACATTCCGTCTGACCATCTGCTCTGAACCCAAATGGTTGATAGTTTATGAAGAGTGACATAAATGTAGATAGTTGTACCCATATTAGTTACCGAATCTGGTATTGAACAGTTTCTTCATCCCAAACAAAACCGCAGAGGAGGGCCCAAACTCTCAACTTTACTTAGCATTTGAAATAGTAGCCCTATAAATGTGATTAGTTGTAACGGTATCGTAATTTAATCAAAGTACGTTAATACTGAAAGTACTTTACGTTGCGTAACCACTATCTCTATTTTTCTGTACCAATCCATTAGCTTTGAGTTCAGTGTTTAGTATAAAGAGATCTTCCTTTGTAAAAATAGATAAGCAAGCTCTTCATTTACTTTATCGTTTCATCGTACTAGTTCAGATCCCTGTCTTAGCAGACCTTAAGTTAAGAAGTTAAGTTTTTTTTATTGTCTTTGGGGTTTATATTTCCGAATAAAAGTGGATTTATTTGAGGCGGTTAAAAGTGATAGTGTAGTGCTGATGGAACTAAGAAGGGACTTTGTTTAGAAAGAATGGACTTCAATTATATACTCTTAATATTTTTACCGTTGTGACGTAGCGTGGCTCACCACTACTCATAGTCTCGTCACTTTTTATTTTTTCATTATTTATTCTATTTAAATAAAAAAATAGAATGGAATATTTGCTTTTCTTATAATAGGTCCATATTCTAAATGAAAATTTACCGGCACGCAAATTTAATTCAGATAAGGTACAAGGAAATTGCTGAGCCTCGATAAGAGAAGATAGCACAAATGTCAACGGTAAATGGGTTAGATATTTCGTAGGTTAGTCTCGCACAAAACAATTTCTACGGAAAATAATTATCACAGACCCGTTTCAACGTCGCACCTTAATAGCATTGCTAAAATAAATACAAACGCTTCTATTTGTCCCTTAATTTAGTAATGGTCGACTATGACCTTACCACAGATATATAGACAAAATATCTCGTGTTTTATTTTTATTTTTATTTTCTATGGAACGAATTCTTATAACTCTCGAGCCCCGCAGTTACATCATTTTCATGGGAACATTTTAAACAAATCAATTCAAAATCATTTATTCAAATAGACCTTCGCAGGCACTCATGAAAAGTCTGACTCTAATACTCTAATACCGCTTCGGAAGGTTGCATTTGCCGAGAAGAGCCGGCAATAAACTCAGCAATTACTCTTTTCAAAACAAGCTTAGATTCATTACAAAATCAAAATCAAAAAGTTTTTTATTCAATGTAGGCCCTGGTCCTAAATTGAATAAAAATCTTTTTGCGCCTTAAGGCGCTTATGAACGTTAAATTGGTACATAACGTTGAATTAACCACCGGTTCGAAATACACTTAAACTGAGAAGAATCCGGCAAGAAATTCAGCAAGGTTTTTTTTTTTTCAGTCGTGGGAGATCTTTTCATATTGCAGTTTTATTTCCAAATATACAATATACCATATAATTATTATGCTTATTATGATTACACAATATTAACATTCTAATCGCACTGAAAACACTGAAGTGTCAGGCAGGCTTTACACATAAGTTTAAAGTTATATTTTTACCGTGTAGCTCTCATGCATTTTAAACTAGCTGTGCCAAGCAACCTCATGAAATTAAAGAAAAACACGCCAACTTTGCGTCGAAATTTAGGTTGACGTCGAACTCTCTTTTTGGCTAAAGACAGAAGCTGCTACGCGCCCCCTGTCTTTGCCGACAAAAAATATAGCACTTGGTTTTCTTCTTTGTGAAAAATTAAAATGAAATAAAAAATTTGTACATTTGTATCCTGCCTGCACAACTTGTAAATATGTCATCATCATCATCATCATCAGCCTATAATTTCCCACTGCTGAACACAGGCTCCTTTCACAAATCAGGGTGAAAGGGAATGGGCAGATACTCCACCGCGCGTGCCCACTGCGGATTGGTGGAGGTAGGCTAGTGGTCAACCTACTGTTGGAGTTTTCAAGTCGCCTAGAAAGCCTCCAACTAGCTTAACGACTACCACAATTAAGTGATAACCGGGACCAACGGCGTTACGTGCCTTCCGAAGCACGGAAACGCTCGATTTGAAATACCACTAGGCAGTCACCCATCCAGGTACCGACCACGACGGTAGTAGCTTAACTTGCCGATCGATTAAGAACGGCTTATCATACTACACCACGCGCTTCAAAATATGTAATTTGTTTATATTATTGTTATTAGTGCATGACTAAAGATCAATACCTAACCGCATGTAAATGCTTTAATAATAAGTTTTTAGGCTTTTCAAGAGAGTACTATATCAATGGGTGTCACCCTTATCACGTGGACATAACGTAATTAAAGAGGAACGGACTCCGCTAAGTTGAAAAGCGAGAAAATATTCGGGTAAAAAGAACGTTCGGTGGGAATTAATGGGGCTAAGTAGGTAGCTATAATAAAACAGTATTCGGATGGTAGTTTTATCGCTTAGTTCCATTACTAAGCAATATAACCTCCATAAAGGTAGCTTTATATATCTGCTACATATGTACAATACTACAAACCTGAAAAAAAGCGGGAGTTTAACATCAAGGAAGGTGATCTGCCGCCTCCAGCGCTACAGCCCTTCCTACTCAATCGGGTAGCCTTACATCATCCGACCGAAGATTGTAGTATTGTATAGTGTTTGTGTAATACCTATAATTGCACAAATCTAATGCCAACTTAATAAATCAAAACGGCTCCACTAATTCGGTCTTTAAGTCCATGTATAGACAAAATTCTTAGTCAATATTCAGTAAGTGCTTGGAGAGATCTGCTTATATTTTCATATAGTATGGCTCTCATCGTCAAAAGGATGAATTATCTCTCACGAAATAACTGCTCAATATTGCTCTTGATAGTCTTGATTAATTCCAAACGTCCAAAATAATATCAGGCAAACACTATGAGGAAAATCGAAAGTAAAGCAAATAATGGCGATTTCAAGGGAGTAGCACATCTGTTATTTTCTAGCGATGGTGTAGCTTCAGACACACCCGAAACCCTGTCTGCTTTAGAAATATAATATCCATCTCCACATCCAAATTTAACCCTCCCGTATCCCCCATCTTTAGACCAAACCGACTAAATTGCCGTCCATGACCTTTTGAGTGTGATTTTGTATTTTAACCTGGTTCTGGTGGCGGCCTCGACAGTTTTACACCACAGCATTACAAAGACTTTGCATACTTGCTCCGCAGTACGCACTTGTTCAAATTCGATCACACATTAATTACATTTGGATAATATGATAAAATTTCTCTTACCAAAATTCTACATTGCAGTTTTTATGGAAATAAAGGGTGATCTCTGGATACCTGTGTGTCAGAGATACGGGAGATGGATATTTAAAAAAAATGGCAAAATGTAGCTAACTCTCAGAGAAAATCAGGTCACTGGTTGCAAATGGTGCACCTATTCCAACCACAAATACCGGGACAGTGTTAGACCGTATAACATTAATCCTGTGTATTTGTCTTCGTCTTGTTTCTACGACCAATCATCATCGCTGTCGCTGCGGATATTTCGTCAACGATATCAGCCACCATGGGCTTTAGTGCTCACTAAGCGCCGGCAGATATTATTGATATTACCTCTTCTTGTCGATAACGTGCCTTCCGTACTGGAACCAGTCGGTATTGCACCAAAATGGCGCTGCCAGCCTACTGGGAACCTTGCCATTAATAGGTAGCAGCGGGAAACTCGAGGACATTTTCTATATATACATTGTATTTTTTACATATTTATTTTAAATTTTGATTGTGATGGTATAGCAGTATAGGAACAATTTTACCCATAAGCTGAAATTGGCCCTGCATAATTAATCAGTAGGAACATGTGTAGGTGAACCCTGTTTTCGAATGTTCGCATACTAATGATATTACATGTCACTGAGAATGAACAAAGCTTCGTCATAACATAATTTCTAGGCAAACTTTTAACGAGCAATTTCCTGGGTCGCTGTCTACTTGCCGGATTAATTAAATTTCTCTCCACTCTACGCCATATTATTATAATTTTGGGGTATGGCCAAGTGGCAGCGGAATATAACGTAATATTAGTAGTGGATAGAAAATGAGTTCAACTTGGCATCTTTAAAAATGGTACTTCTAAATACTCGTACTTGCGTTTAGGAATGCCAAAGCTATGTTGATTTAGTTGCCTACTTGAAGGTGTTATAAGAAAGCTCAGTTTAATTGAATTTCATCATTGTGTCGCTAGTAATGGAGTCCTACATTTTTTAATGAATTCCTTACTAATTGAGAACGTCTCACAAAATTAATTATTTTAATAAGAAAACGATATGATGTGACATAAAATTATGCTACTTTCGACATATGTATGGCATGAAATGCTTTTAGAATTATTACATATATTAGTCATGTTATGGTCGAAAATATGATACTAACAATGAAAAAGAAAGATGTTTAGTTTATTTTCCGAACTTTACCTGCTTTATGTTGGTTTAAAACCATAGGAAACTTGAATATCGAAAACCTTGCCCTAACTAAATCTGAAGTTTTGTATGGTACTCGTATAAACACAGGGTAAGAATAGCGCACTGTTGAAAACATAAACCTTTATGTTCCGTAATAAATTAGCGCAAAAGCAATTTAAAGGGTACAGGCGTAGTACTTCATCGCAATTAAACCAGCCTTATATATTTCAAATGAAAATAAGATAACATAGAACAGTTCCCATCACGTTTGTGTGTCTGTAACTACTGAACTAATTTGAACAGTTTCATACATTCATTCATGAAGATTAGATAATCATTGTTTTTTGACGCAAGAAAAATCGTGTCACCATTTGACGCCAGATGAACCATGTCACCGCACAATGTCGCGAGTGCAGCACTTGGCCTAAGTTCAAGTGACTAAGTACCCGTGTAGTTCATTTCGTATCATTTAAACTTTAAACAAACGAGAAGGTATACTGTCCCGTTTGTCTATAATATGACATTTGAAAACCTAGATCGATTCTATAGAGCTTTTCAGAAAAAGTTTACCTGAACCAGCATCAATAGCATTGCCAACTAAAAGAGGTTCCACTATGGAGGATAGGTATACTTTGAAATAGCTCTACAATCAGGGCAAAGAATACCAGTTGTAGGAAAAAATCGTGTACGCAAATAATGTAACAATTTGAAAATAGCATGCCAAGGACCCTTGTGCATGCAAGGCTCATATGCAAGTGATTAATTTTGTAGCCTTATGGAACCTCAGCCGAATAACTTCTTGCTGTGATTGACCATAGTTATCACCTTTTAGTGGGGTAACACCGCCAACGTCATGCGTGCCATATACAATTTCTTTATTTTGTTTAAATAAATAACATAAATTTCTAGTTATAATTAGTCTGTATGACACATACTGTACGTGAAGGTATTTTTTGTAAATATCGAAACATGAATGAATAGAAGTGCATAGGTAGCCACTGCCATCTATTATCGAATAGCTGAACTTTTATGTTGTCTCAAGTCTCCTTTCTGAAGCTGAAACAAACTGTAGTTATACTATTCGCTGTGAGATGTCAGTAGTCGGTAATCCTATGCGGCGAAAAAATACGATGAAAAAAAAGATAGATGTCGTGTTAATGTTGCATTTTAAATGAGAGCACATTCATACAAATTTCAGAAATTTCCTGCTGCATTATAAAATGGAACAATGCTTATATTGGTTAGTTAGTTATTTTTTCTTAAACTATTTCCACCGTAGCAAGTAGGTAAGTAGTATGGCCGTTGCAATGGAGTAAAAAGATGGAACGTTGTGAGAATTGGAAAATTATGCTTCTATAGAGAATAGACATTTAAAATAAAAAAAAATGTATAATTGTGCTGATGCTCTTTATTCCATGTTCTCTTATTATTAACGTATATACGTTACATAATTGTGACGGATAAATAAATTTCTATTTCGAATAATTATGCTTTTACCATAGGTGTTTAGTTAGGATGCTTAGGATGTAATTTATATCGATTTTATATTATTTTTCTATACACTTTTTTATCTTGATTGTACTGCTAGAAAATAATTAAAATGTAGCAACAGCAATAAATAATTTTTTTTTTATTGTTTGATACAACCATGTAATTACAAAATATTGCTTCGTTCTTTTAAGACTGAGGCTGACTGTTTTTTTATTGGAGAGGCAGACGGTATTTTTTTTACATAATTATCGATAAATTCCAATAGCTATTCGCATTTTTTGGCATAATTGTTGTATAAATTTTTTCACATTAATGACAATGAAGATGAAACAAAAATCTGCTACTCATAACCTAGACAATAACTGTACCTATCAATCGTTTTTTTTACCAAAGCATTCCATTTCATTTCTTTCTTTCTTTCATTTCAATTAATAAAAAATGTAGAAGCTAAAATTAGCAATAGTGATATCAAAAGAAGCGCCCGTTTCTTATTTTCCAACAATGACAAAATAGCTCGCAATAATTCTAATATCATTACAGCACTTTCGTCTCATCAAAAAGAAAGAAAAAAAAACATATTGGAATTTGATATTGAGATATAATCATGACATCATGTTAAATACTTTATTTACTTTTTGGTAAACAAATACCATGGATACCGAATATTTTTATTCACTGTAATTTTATTTAGCTTCGATGTGAGGAAATTTATTATTCTGATGTGGGAGTTTTGGAGAATTATCGGAATATCCAACTCAAATAAATTTTTGGGTGAGATGTTCTACCACGGTGTACGTAAAAGGTGTCTCTTGTGTGAAATTCGGAAAGACTAGAGAGACTTTCGGAGCTACATTATTTGCTTTATTAGATTTATTACATCTTTATGGGTTTTTACCGTTAGAGAGGCTAATCTCTCAATACAGAGTGAAATCTATCAACAGGACTCGTAAAAGTTTAATATATTTCTGGAAATTTAATTTATTTTGTTTAATTATTTTAAGTTTTATGCATTCATATCGAACTTAGGATCTAACCATTGTTAACCTAACGATTTATTTTAATCGTAACAAAATTTTTATTGTATTTATTTCTAGCAAGTATTAAATCTTAATACTAGAAATAAACAACTTAACTTATTAATAACACTTTATTTTTAAGTATTGTTTGTTATAATATTTTTTGGTGTTACAATAAAGGATTATCTATCTATCTACCTAAATTATTTTATTTATTTGAAATGTGAACATTTTTGTAGCCCTTAAAAATGTTTTTTTCTCCAAAGGCCAATACTATTGTCTAAGAAGGTATTTTGAGCGTAATAGATAAATGTTAGTCTAAAAATATTTATGAAATAATTGATAGAATTGCAGCACAAACGCTGAAATTTTCTACACATTCTGATGCCGATAGTCTAGTTTTAAGGAAATTTCTAATAAAGAAAATCGCTGTTGTAATAAAGACGTAAAAAATACCTAGCTAAACGACGTTGCTAAAATCAATGCTTTAGCTAATCTTTAGTATAACAATGCCTGAATAGAATAGAGTTGGTAGGTTAGCACTAGAAAATAGACCCATAGTTCCTGATAAACTTTTTCGTTTAGCTAGCACGACAGCAAAAAGTTTATCCAGGAAACTTCTTATCGCTTCTACTACAAAGACAATAGATAAAACGAATGGTCATACTTAAGTAGGTACTTCTGGCTAGGATACAGGTCTGAAAGGAATGAATACAATTGTTGCAGTATCTGGAATCATTACAGTTATATTACGTTGACATCTATATTTTTTATTTACTATGAATAAAAATCTACTGAACTTATCTGACTAATATCGACTAATCTAGAACCATCGATCAATTAACGATAAGAAGCGCAATGATATTGATTTTGCTTACATTCTATTCCGCCAATTTCCCACCACCGACAATGCGCTCTGATTGGCTAAGTCAAGGACACATGCGCTCTGATTGGCCAAGTCGAAGAACACACGATGCAGTGATTGGTCCTTACTGTTCAAAATCAGTAACAAATCACCGACTAGTTTCGGAATCGGATTACTAGATATTACTACTCTAAAGGGATTGTTCCTCGATGTCTAGAACAGTCAAATGGGATGTGGATGGCTTTGCTTTGTCAAGTAAAATTTGGAATAATCAAAAGTGGTGGAAGGATATTGGAAAAGGATGGTTATGAAAATATTATTATGTTAAAAAGACAAAAAGAAAAGGAACAACGATACCCAACAAGGATAGCACCAAGTTACAACTCGGGTGCCATCATCATCGGGTGGTATCCTTGTTCCTTCCTAGCTCTACAGAGCTGCGAGAAAAAAGATACAAGAAAATGCCGTGTTACCATTAAAATATAGCCCACTACTTTAGATATCATCCACGGGACCAGCCACTGCCACCCTCCGAAACAAGAAGCGGAGATCGAAGTAGAGGAACAATTGAATTTGTCAGCAAAATAATTATTAACAAGCCCGTAAGTCAAATATTTGAAGGCAAAATGCAAATGTTAGCGGATAAGGGGTGCGATTTCCGAGTACGTTGCCAAAACCTGATCGCAGAACCGCAGAAAATATCATTACAACACTGAAATCAGTAGGTATTTAAAAAAGCAGTAAATGTAGGAATACCAGTCTTTGGCAGATAGAAGGCTTGTAAAAATATTCCGCCACTCCTTAGAACGTACACACATCTTTTATAGACGGCAGGTTTAAAATATATCCAAAATATTTCTACATCATCCATGCAGATATCGGCAGTAATGATGAATACGTCAATGTCGTACCTGTAATTTGTGCATTGCTGCTTGACAAAAAACGGGCTACATAATATCATAATAGAGAGCCAGAGTTGAACCAACACACGTGGCAATGGACGTTGAAGTGCCTGCTATATTGGCTATTCGATGGGCAATACGAGGAGTGAACGTAATAGATTGCTATTTTCATTCTTCTTCTTCTGTATTTAAGAGCTGTGCTCTTATCGGTGTAGCTTCTTCCACTCTGCTCTATAATTAGCCACATTTTGCACCTCCTTATATGACCCGACGCCTATTTTTGCCTTCATTTGATCTGTGTAACTTATTCTTGATCTTTCTCTGTTCCTCTATTTTCATTATTGGTGAGATTTTAGCGTAAAGCAAATAAAATTGGGGCCGATCGCCAAGTTTTTCACGGAAGAAAATCCACAAGGTAGTGACATAACCAAGTTCAATGATTATTTTGTCAAAACATTGTAGGGACACACTGTTTTCACGAATACAAGGTGCACCTTTTTTAATGAAAACCACAAAACATTGTCGAGTCTTCGAAAAGCAGGATAAGAAAAGCCACAACAACAATTACAATTAACAATGCACTGAGCAATGTTGGGTATTGCTCAGTTGCATAATGGGCTTCAAAAAGATTCTTTATTTAATTCTAGACAATTGGAAACACCTGGTAATTACCGGATCAGATTAAAAAGGGGTTTCCATTATTGTGATTTCTTATTCCATTTTGAAATCTTCTTGCATGGTCTTTGCAACTAGAATAAAAAAAATGTGGCATACCCTTATAACCATTTTCAACATGATTGAATTGATGATCGCACTTGGACTCAGGCCTCCTCACGTTTTGGTGCGACCGAAACATACCCAGGGTGGTGTAGGGATCCGCAAACATTTCATCTTTACCGACGTGTCTGCCTTTTAAAAAAAATAGTAAAATTCTCAATGAATCACTCAGTCTTGAGTTCTCGCTGCTGTCTGAGGTTAGAAATGCTTGGTTCAAGGCCTCTCTAAATACAGATGCCCCATCTCAAGTAATTTCACCCTGTGGGATGAGCCACTCAAAAGATTCATACATAGCTATTTTATGGAATCTTCTAATGAAGCTGCTTAGCTAGCTCATCCTGGCTCCAAGCTTTACCTTCTATCATCAGATAAAGTATAATTTAAAGGATAATGGGTAATAACGTCCCCAGACTGTAGCACGATGAGCTATAGTGGTAATTGTAGGTCTCGTCGAGCACATTATTTTATTATATGACAGCAAGTCTGAATTCCATGGGAGAAAAAAGATATTCACAATTGAAGTTACAAAAATGTTCCTTTGGTAATGGTTGTTTTTTGATATTTTTAGCTATACCCTGCGGCACAGAATACTCAATACCAGCCATACCAACCGCGTTTTCAAGACAAAAATAGCTGTATGTCAATTTTCAGGTTCCATGCTATCTTTCTGCTAATATTTATCGATATCGGTCCAGTAACATAGCTGTGAAAACATAACAAACGGACAGATCTACTCTCGCGTTTATCATATTAAAGTAAAAGAAGAAAGATAAAGATAGAAAAATATTTTATTAGTACTAGCTGTGCCTCGTGGATTCACCTGTGTTCCTGAGAAAATAGTATTGCATGTCCATCTGTAGGCTCTATGCTGCCACGTGCGCTCATTTTAATTGATATCAACCTTGTCCAGTAACTAAGCTGGAAAACGTAACATAAGACATACTAACCCCTATAGTGTGGCCCTACAATTCCAGAACACGTCCTTAAACATCAGTCGAAGCATCGGGATCCTTGGCGTCGATATTTCTAGCGACACGTGCTGTTCCGAATATAGTCACATAGAAGACGAGGTTAAGCTGGCATCCAAAAGGCTCGGAGTGCTCAATAGAGCGAGGCAGTACTTCAAATCGGGGCAAAGGCTGCAACTTTATAATTCGCAAGTCCGGCCTCATATACTACTACTGCTGTCATCTATGGGCGGGATACCAGCTTGGGCCTTTGAACTCGGTTCAACGACGAGCCATTACAATTGTCAACGATCCCGAGCTCACAAGCGGTTTAAAGCCCGTTAGTCTGAGGAAAGCCGACTCTGCCTCCTTATGTGTGTTCTATCGCTTGTACAACGGACAGAATGGTTTGACCTGATGCCCACGGCTACCTTCTACCATCGCAACTCTCGCCATGGACGAGGAGTCCAACCTCACACATTGGAACCGTAATGGTTTCGTATTGTGCGGTTTCAAAGGAGCTCACTACCGCGGACGCTCCGGCTGTAGAATGAGCGCCCCACCGAGGTTTTCCCAAAGGAGTACAGCATGGGATTCTTCAAAAAGGGTGTGAAGAGATTTTTTCAGGTTCAGCAACGCGCGAGTGGTACCCTTGGTGTTACAAGCGTCTATATAGGCTACGGTAACCGCTTACCATCAGGCGGGGGGTATGCTTGTTTGCTGCCTTAGTGGTATACAAAAAAATAACTATCTTTCGCATTATTAACGTTAAAGTCCTATTTGTACCTCGCGATTATACATGTGTTCTGGGATACAAAGTAGGTACTTTATGGACATCTTCGGTTATCATTAACGATATGGAACTATAAAAAAAATGTGACGTTAACAAAATTCATATTTTAAATCATATTCAGTTTTTATAGTCATATTCAAGTTTTCTTTTTTATTGGTGTTTGCTATTTACCATAATCCAGTCAGTCGTTGCCCATGGGGCTAGTTACACTTAAAGAACGGTACCTAATTAAACAGCATATCTTATAGTAGGTAGGTAATATGTGATTGTAATTGTTTGCTGTGCCAAATAAAAAAGAAATAATTATATTCAGATCTTTATATTACTTTCCTAGTACCTACTTAATGTAAGTCAAAAATGCTTATGTTTTTATCGATGTTTGTTATTAAATAACGCCGAAATGGCTTATCAGATGTGGGTGAAACTTAGCAGAAAGATAGATTACTCTAGATTATCATATATAATACTTTTAAACCAGAAAAGTTATACAAATACTGCAGGACGGTAACAAAGTTACACAGTATTTTGTTTGCTTTAACCGTGAATATCTTTTTTTTCCCATGGAATTTAGACTTGGTGTCATACAATGAAATGATGCCCTCGATGTGGCCAACAGTCTCCACCATAGCTTATAGTGCTACATTCTGGGGACGCGTTCCATATAAATGCACCCATTGTTCTTTGCTGTTGCCTGGGACTAGAAGCTAAGTGTATTTACCACGCATAGACATATAATAATTTTTTCTTGGTCTGAGTTACCACGTCGCTGCCTTTGTGTAGACAGTGCTAGACACTGGTCATCATGGTCTATCGTCTTGTAGGAGTGTTGGGCAGATGTCACGGTGTGCGGCAATTATTGATCTAATCTTTTCTGATTTAAATATTATTAAAACTTGACCGTTATTTGAAACCTTATATATTGAGAGCGGCCTTCCTTGTTTTCTGCTCTATACTTCCTTCTTTGTCTACCCTAATATTGCCGTCTCGCTCGCACATCTCCCCACCATCCACCCAGGCAGAGCGCGAGCTTGAGCCACGCGCGCTATCTCGTCATTGGCGTCCTGTTTTCTGCAACGGACGGTTGTGCCTAGCCTAGCCTAGGCACTCGTAAGTTATTTGTATATTTTATATACCTTTGTACCTTCTTAATTTATCAAAATCATTATTTTATATGATTTTAACGGTTTTTACCGTTCGATATTTCAATTTAATTTTGATATTTTATGTTCATGTCTTTGAACAACTAATTCTTAAATTATTTAATCTACCCACTTTTTATTGATAATTTTGCTTCTATTAATTTTTTATCCTTGGTTTTTCCTAGGTTAGTTGCTGTTTTGTTCACAGTTGAACATTAATATTTAAATTACATCAAGTGCTAACTGTATAAATCACAACGTGCGAATAGTGATAACGGATATTGCCCTGAGCAAAAATGATCTAAAAGGCAGCGTAACAATGGGTCGAGTAGTACCTCTATAAGCTCCTCAAGTAAATCCAATGATATCTGATTCTCGGATCTAAAATAAAATTAATAATGACCGCAGGCAGTTAAAGTGTCGGAAAGGTTAGTTGTGCCGTGAAGTGCCGTCTAAATAACATGTGTAACAATTTATTATATAGTTAAATATTTATGAAATTTGCCGCGGTAACAACTTTTGTTCTAGCATGTGTTACTAGTTACTTAAATAAACCTCTGTTGAGGTTCCTGCAATGAAGCGGTGATTCTAATTTAATAAAAAAGAATTGAAAGTGTTATGTAGTGAATCAGAATTATTACAACTTATTTGTACTGAAATTATTCAAATGAGGAATCGTGATCCGCTAACCAGAAGATTTCGCCTGCCATTTATGCTAGCCTAGTTACAATGCTTAAAAAAGGTTAAACATTTTAGCCTCTAATAAAAAGGATCAAATGCTCCTGCTTAGCAAGCTTGTCTGAACTGATCCATACACCAACCCGCGCAGGGCCAGGTGACTCAAAACATACCCGCGCAGGGTATTTTCGTGGATGTTGTGCCCGTACGCACATTCCCCATTATTATTAGCCCCGCACAGGGGCAGGTGACTCAAATCATACCCGCGCAGGGTATTATCTTAGATCTTGTGCCCGTACGCACATTACCCATTACTATTAACCCCGCGCAGGGGCAGGTGACTCAGAACGTACTCGCGCAGGGTATTTTCTTGGATGTTGGGCTGGTACGCACATTCCCCATTATTATTAACTCCACGCAGGGGCAGTGACTAAAAAATGAAAAATGTGCTGGGTATTTATTCTCTTGGATGTTGTGCCCTTACTCCGTATGCACATTCCCCATAATAATCAACCCTTTGCAGGGGTAGGTGAGTTGAAATATACCCTCGCGTGTATTCTTTTGGATGTTGTGCCCGTACACCAATAATAGTTAACCCCTTGAAGGGGCAGATGAGTTGAAATGTAGCCTCGTGAGGTATTTTCCTGTATGTTATGCCTGTACAAACATTCCCCATATTAATCAACCGCTTGCAGGGGCAGAAATATACACTCGCTGGGTATTCTTTTGGATTTTCTGCCCGTACGCACATTTTCCATCATAATTCACCTCTTACAGGGGTAGATGACTTGAAATGGACCCTTCAAGTGAATGTGGTTTCAAATACATCACAATGGACCCTCGCAGGGTCATTTGAATGTCGCGCCTCACGCATATAAATCTTGGCGTGACCTTAGAATACACTCTCGCAGGGTACTATGTTTGAATGGTATGTCTCTACGCACAGTAATGATGAAAGGATTAAAAAGGCAGCGTGGTACGCACAGCAATTAATAAAAATTAAATGATTCTGCTTTGAAAACAGGTCAAAGCAGATTTTTAATCTAGCCCTGCCTCGTAGGGAAAAGGGACTCGAAATATATACCCTCAACGCAGGGTACTTTACCTAGATATTGTACCTCTTTTGACAATCGCCATCTAAATCAACCGATGCAAGGGCAGGAGATGAAATGTTCTGTCGCACAGTCTCTAATATGGCTAATAATATACCCACATGGGAATAGTTGGTTTTAAATGTACATTTGCAAAGTCCTATGCTGAGATGCCTCTACGCATATTTCCCATAATTATCAAATCTCACAGGGGCAAGCAACTGTAACATGTTACCCTTACAGTTACTCTTAAGTACCTGACTTGGATGTGGTGCCCTTACGGACTTGTTTTTATATATTTAGCCCTCGCAGGGGTCTTGCCATACCCGCAAGGTGCTTAAAGATTGACACTTAATAATTTCAAAGCGGGACAATAAATTCTATTCCACCAGCAGGGTGACATCTAAGCACCCCCGGTTTATATACTGAAAATAATATAAAACACGGTCGATGCGTATTGTTTTACCAAAAACCGTTGGTAATGTTGGTAACCGTTGTACATTTGGTTCAGTACTGTGGTATCAGATATCAAGTTATACCCGCACCATTGAACATAGTCTGCTGATGCTAAAAAGTGGTGTCTAAAAAATGCAAAGAATATAATAAAAATCTCACTGACTGACCTATCATAACGTGTGATTAAGGATTAAATGTTTACCGTATCGCTGATTTATTTCAACCCCGACTGGTTGTGCAAGATTCAGATCTCAGGCGTGTTTTCATTAGTAAATGTGTGCGACACACATACGAATCTATGACCAATAATGGCAACAATATTATACATAGATAACTTGCCTACCTTTCTGTCTCAGCCAAAGTTTTTTGCTTAATTAACCAATTGGGTAACAAACATATAGGGAATAAGGAATACCTATTATCGATTATTTGAATGACTTTCTCCTGCCTAGCAAAGGCGTTATGTTTTAATTCTAAAACAAGAATGAATAAAATTGTACTACAGAGGCTTACACTATGTTGACAAATTTACCCACCCTCGCAGTGTTTTTGGGGGTTCAATGGAATACTAGAAATATTATTGATTTTCTTTCAAAATAACCTTAGAGCCTAATCGGTCTAATTAACTTATCGAGCTTTGTAATATCCTAAAAGAATCTGCACTACCGTGATTCAGCATACTTTTTGATTCAACTGCAACCGTAATCTCATTTCCTATTGATATATATAATCAGATGAAGCCTGTAAACGCAATAAACAGTCGAGCAGTTTTAAGGAAAGTGTTTGCTAGTTGTCTAGCCAAGAAAATTTTGCATTGCAATAACAAAGGACTCCTCGCTATCTCGAAAGCATGACAAAATCTAAATTAAACGTCACCTATGTTCGGAATGAGGTGACAATCATCTGATGAACCGTATCATCGTCATATGTATGTAACATTCCAATTTCTTTCATATATTAGATCCTCATCTATTGTTACTGATTACCAACTACTGTTAGAGGAGCACTTACACAGCGGATACGCCTGCACAATAATATGTAATGTACTTAGTTGAAAGTTTTGTCTTTAGACTAAAGCATGAATAAATGTGTTAAGAAGAAAAAAGCACCTTTGTTTTCTTACTCGTGGAATTACCACCTAGTATAAAATTACCCTCTATTTTGTTTAATCTCTAAACTGCTAGGCTACCTCAGCTAAATTGGCTCGAAACAAACTTTTAGTAAGTAATTCATAGTATTTTTGAGGGCAGACCTCAAGTTCAGTATTTTGGCAGCCCCATTCACAATACAGCGCTATCGATAGATACATGGACGGTTTTTCTACCTCCAAGTAGGTACCATAAGATGGTCCGGAATTATATAAATATGAGTATTGGATCGCTTGTTGTAATCATGGCATCTTTGTTGAAAAATCGCTTCTAACCGTAGCTTGTTTGAAATAAAATGAACAAACATATGTAGTCCATTTGTCACAATGACTCCTGTACTAATAAAGTTATTAACTACCTGCTTCTTATACTACTTAGATGAATGTTCATTATGCTGAATAAGTCAGTGGTATCAAATTTATGCAGTTTTGAGTTCTCATGTGTGGGTTGGACATATTTTGGATATATTGATACGATAGATAGTCGATTGACTCGTGTCATTTTTAGAAACATATCTAAAATTTAAGTAACGAATTATGTATATCCAGACTGACACAGCGTTGTCTTAATTTTGTAATGTGTTAAGGTTGCCTTCAACCTTGTACTTTGTTTAAATAGCCTTTTACCTACATGACGTCACTGTCCAGTTTTAGAACAGGTAAAAGTAATGATGTTACTTTTGATCGGACTTTAGAACTTATATTTCTGGTTAATGTTTATGCAGTAATATTGCTGGTGATTATAACAAAATACCACATGAAAGTAAAAATGTACTGTATGTAATTAACGTTTTTATTATAATATATGATGTACCTACACGTGTCGGAGAATAATAATGTCGGTACATAGACTGTAGCAAAACATTAAGCTATCCGTTACTGTGTGTACAGATTGTATTCACCTTTTATACGATAGACGTAACACAGCAAAATGCACCAACTATTGAGAAGACCTGCTACAACTTTAACAGGGTGCGAAATAGAATATTTCATCGCTGGTGCTGGCATAATCAGTTCAGATCCACTAAATCTGGTCACATGCCCATTAGAGATCTGCAATCCTTTCAGACAGTTAAATAGCTGATAATAAACCACTAATCGCGGGATTATATTATCTTCGCATGATTAATTAAATACTTGAATGTTGCTTTTCAATCATATACGATACATGTTTTTATACTCATCAATGATTTGATTAAGATCTTTGCTTCTAGCATTACATACCATAATATTTGCACACCTACATATTTTCGTTTGTACTTCATAAATAAAATTACAGTACGTCGCACATCTTAGTATTTTTTGATACCTATTCTCTCTCACGATACCTTCAGACTCACACAGAAGTCTGTACGCGTATGACCTATACTGGAGAAATCACAGGTACTTACCTGTGTCACAAATAACTTTATGCTACAAGCATAAAATCACATTGGCATCCACTTTCACCAGGCGATAACAAACACGTCTCAATATATAAGGTTTCAAATAACGGTCAAGTTTTAATAGAAGCGTTTTACCTGAAAATAAAACGCATATTAAATACTTACCTTATTTGAAACCTTAATTTTTAGTTCTGCCTGGTATTTCGACTCAATGACGAGATAGCGCGCGTGGCTCAAGCTCGCGCTCTGCCTGGGTGGATGGTGGGGAGATGTGCGAGCGAGACGGCAATATTAGGGTAGACAAAGAAGGAAGTATAGAGCAGAAAACAAGGAAGGCCGCTCTCAATATATAAGGTTTCAAATAAGGTAAGTATTTAATATGCGTTTTATTTTCAGGTAAAACGCTTCTATTAATTATTTAAGGTATTATTTTGAATTACTTAATACTTGAAGACATATTTTTTTGTCAAAATATGATTCATGTCTTTTCACCATATAGTACACTGTGTATGGTAACTGTTGCAGACTCTTTGATAAGTCTTTGGTTTTTGGCTTTATTTGTTTTTATATACATTTTTTCAAAATTATGTCAGTAAACTATATCGTCTTGTGAGATTTTGCCTTTAAAACGCAAATTTTTGATTTTCTCTGAATGTTTTATTTTAGTAAAACTACACAGTCCACAAGTCCGTAATAGTAACATTGAGTAGACGTCTCTAAAATTGACTACTAGAGAAAAAACTATTACAAGATAGAGAGTGAGCAATGCGTCAAATAGAAGCGAATGAACAAGAAAAAGAACCCGTAAAAATAAAATGAAAACAGCAACAACCAGAGATTCTCGTACCAAATACACAAAAATAGTAATTATCTTACAAAAATATGAAATTCCTACAAAAAAAATGACATGGCTCAATCACGATTACTTGGCCGTAAATAGTAATAAAAACGTTTCTTTTGAAAACAAGTGAATAAATTATTAGAAAAATATGTGTTATTTTATTGTCTTATCATAACAAACAGCCTTACATTACATTATTATTAACTATTACCACAGTCGCCTGATTTTCAAATCATCAGAAACATTTTATACCGGCGCGCGGCGAGATTAAAACTCAGTAATTAACCATCAGCGGTTGCTAATCTGGTGAGCTCACGTAGCACACCTCATGCATAACTGTCAGTGTCTGGACATGGGATTTAGTTTGGTCAGCGGCTTTCGCGTTCATTCACACTACCGAGCGGTTGCCATCCTTTAAAAACTTTTATATAATATACAATCTATATTAACACCTCCCGTTTTATTAACTTTGCTATTGTAGTTATGGTTAATGTTGCCACTTCATTCAATATTTTCTTTCTTCCATAATAAATGTTCCAACTAATATGAATAATGTTTATACTTTTAAATTATCTCGAGTTCAATGAGATTAATTGTTGTAATTATATAAGTATTCTAGACATTTTGGAATAAACCTTAACAATATAAACTTTTTTCTTTAATTTTGGAGTTGAAAACGACATGCTACGAATAAATTTATTTTATTTTTAAAATAATTATATAAAAACAAATATTTCTGTAGACAACTCCTATTATGAGTGAAACGTAAATATTATTTAATTGAATTTCTAATTTGATATTTTGTTTTGGCCCATGACATACGGATGGACAGACAAGCAGAGTGCGATAGGACGCTGTTTTGCCCATTGGGAATTGTGTGAGCCAAATTGTGAGTGCGAAGGTGTGTATGACAGTCATTTTTATGAATGGTTTGTCTCTTCATCATAGATAATTATGTAAATACTCTTCATAATAATTATGTTGCAGTATTAAGATGTGTACAAGCTCTCGGTAAATCAATATATATAAAAATCAATGCCACTTTTCGTTGTAATTTTATAAGAACGGGCTCACCTATCCAAAACAAATGTTTAGGCTTTGTTCGGACTATTTAGTAGATGGTTTATGTGAAGTTTGCACAAAATCGGTCGAGCGGTTCTTCATTTATCACATTTTTATTATTTCACTTTATACGTAGCGAAGCACGTACCGGGCCGCTAGTAAATTATATTTTAATATTTAAAGTGTGTTAATACATTCAAAATCATAACTAATCAGTGTTCATTACAGAAGTATAATATAATTTAATTTGCCAAGATGAGTTACTGTTAACACTCATTTTTTTCCAATGCATATGGTTCAGAGCTTGTTTTATTTAAAAAAAAGTGTGGTTGCGATAATGTGAACCGAGTATTTAGTATATAAATTACGACCTTTTTGTAACTCCCACCTAGAAGCTTTCATTTTGTTACGCAGCACTTTTTAAAAATATCGTAAAAATACACAGTTCCATTTAGGGATAAAATGTTGAGATAAAATTGGGCGTTGGGAATAAATTGTAAAACTCTTTTGGGTTAACTTGTTCCGACAGTTTTTATAACCAGATGATAGTTCGATGTTTCCATTATTTATTGAGCAGTTATTGAAACAATAAGTTGATACAAAAACCTTATAATAAATAAGTTTCATATTTTTTTAGAAAGAATTAAAACAGTGTTCTACTAGATAGCTATTTCACTATACATTTATAGCTATGGGACAGTTGGCTATTTATATTTTACTGTGACGTAAACCTTTGTAACCTTGTTGCTTTCAGGTATCCATATTCGTTGAAAGTGAGACTTCTACCAGTAACCGTTCAGAAGATTTTCCAAGATTATATTGGCACATGATTACTAAGAAATTCTTCAGTGGCTGGCATCTTCAGTCAGTCAGTACCTCTGAACGATTGATTTGTTTTGTAGGACATTCCTCACACACGGTCATCTGATCCCAAACTAAGCAAAGCTTGTACTTTGGAAACCAGTTAACTGATATAATACATATACTACTTTTTGTTTGTAAATACATACTTAATATACATAATTACACCCAGACTCAGGACATACAGACATGTTCATGCACACAAATGCATGTCCTGTGGGGGAATCGAACCCACGACCTGCGGCGCTTTAGGTTGAGACTCCACGTCTTAACCAACTGCGCCATCGGGCCGTCATAATTAGCATCAATTGACAAGACATTTCTAGTTGATGCAAAAGCTTTTCTTCTGGTTTTATTTTTGCATAGGCATTTACTTTACCAAAATATAATTGTAGTGGTAGACAATAGTATTGTTGATAAGTACAAGAAATTTAAGTTAATGTTTCTAGTGTATTATTTCTTAAAACTTTATATTTTTTGCATGTGAAACAGTACTTGATAACATAATTTATATTAAGGACAAAGAAATTACTATTAAAGACACAAAAGCACTCTGTTGCTTCAAATCTCCATTCACTAGTAATGGTGCCGATATTCTGGCACAATCGAAATACAAAACGTCGACAATCTACGACATCGTAATGGCCATACAGCCATTTGGATCCGTATAGACCTTTAATACCGTCGAAGCGACATCAATGCGATCGGGTTAACAGAGCAAATTGGCTGGCATGACTTTGGCAGAGTTGCCAACGTAGCGAGTAAAATTGCCAGCGTAAAAAGTTTGAATTTAGTAAAGTTATCAACTGATCATGAATATGAAACCCCCTTCCAAAATGATTCGTAGGCCTTCTTTACTTTACTAACATGACAAAAAAATCACAAAAATAATATTAAATAATAACCATCATGTGTGTCCGATTTATTTCAGGTAAGTAGGTACCTAAAAATATCAACATGGATAGAGCGTTGATGCCAAGAGTTTAATGCACCAATGGTTTTGAAAGATATTTGTTATAACATTTAATTTAGTCTCATATTAGGTATTAAACTAATCTTTATGTATAAAAAAGAAAATGAATAAAATGGGCAACCGATAGACATCATTAGCGGTAAATATTCATTTCCGAGTTTCAACTGTAGTTAAAAATATATCAACCGATCGATGGATATCATCAATCATTGTTATAGTCTTGGCTATAAAACCCATTTGGTATTACTTTTCATGTTTGTAAATTAGAGTTGGCCTTGCAAGACTGGTGTTTATTCTTTCACGCCATGGATCGATGATAATGTATGCAACGATGAATCTATTACAAAGATGTGAGAAAATATTGGATGTCGCCCTACCTTCATATTATGTTTATTCTACTTGAGCAATTTTGTAAACTATAAATGTCCGATTGCAAGGATCCAAATACGGCCACTCAAAATCGATATTAATTTAAGAGGAATTACATTAAAGTGGTGAAAAGAGCTCCATTTATTGTATAGATGACTTTCATGACAATATACTGTAATTTTTTCATACCGTTTAGACGTCACAACGATTCGTGTGTGTGCAAGTCAACAAAGTTTTATTTACTCCATTATTATTTTGTAGTTATATTTTTAGTGCAGATTTTTAAGAAGAGGTATAAGTAAACCCAATATAGATGATAGGCTGCTTGTATCCCAAATTTTTATTTAACAGCGATATTAAAATTGCAAATTCTACAAAATAATCCTTGCTTTGAATCTCAAAGACGACAGAGGGGCAATTTGCGATTCTGTAAAGGCAAAATAGTTAAAGGGTTAGTTTAGTTTTAATCCTTTGAGCCACGGTTTACTTCCAGGGCATACCATGGTAACGCATGGTCTTACATGTCTAGACCACATGATGATGAAGACTAAACTTGATGCGACATGTTTCGTTTGCGAGTCCTCTATCACCGACCATGAGTGTGTTGCCTTAACCATAAACTTAAAAAATCAATTAAAACGTACAAATAAACCAATTACTCGTATCGACTACGTTACACTTGACAATAGTATCAACAATCTAAACGTTGAGGCTGTTCTAAATTCTAGTGATGTGAATGTGGCCACCGAGATCCTTATCAGCTACCTCACTTCGTCAATTAAAGAAAGCTCCAAAGTAATTAAAACCCCTAATAGGAAAAGAACATATAAACCCTGGATCACCTCAGCTCTGCTACGCTGCATGCGAAATAGGGATAATTTATTCAAAAAATTAAAGAAAGATCCTAAAAATGAGATACTGCAGGTTACTTACAAGAGATATAGGAACTTCTGCACGGCTCAGCTGAAAAAAGCTAAAAGAAATTTTGAGAGACAAGAAATTGAAAGCGCTAAAGATAATAAGAAGAGGCTGTGGGAAGTTATTAGAGGTATTAGTGGCCAAAGGAAGTCGGTGGATCATTCCCACTGTCTACTATCAGCAACAAATCCGGTGGAAAGCATTAATGAGGTGAATAGATTCTTTGCAGAGGTAGGGAAAAATCTTGCTGAGCGTTCAGATATTAATTGTGTCCACACAAACGTTAGCAGCTTATACCACACGCCGTTATCCCCCTGCAAATCACTTGTCTTACTTCCTACTGATGAATTTGAAATCCTTCAGATTATTAACGGTCTTAAAGATAATTGTGCAGTAGGACTAGATCAAATATCAAGTAACTTAATTAAAAGATACGCCCACATATTAGTCACCCCTATTACACATATATGCAATTTAGCCTTCTCAACTGGTATATTTCCCCGGGCATTTAAAACGGCGCTGATCAAACCCATACACAAGGATGGCGATAGAGACTGTGTCAATAACTTTAGACCTATTTCAATCCTTCCTACTATGTCAAAAATCATAGAACGACTAATGAATAAACGCCTAATACTCTTTTTAGAAACCAATAAACTTCTTTCTCCTTCACAATTTGGGTTTCGGAGAGGCTTGTCAACTAGTGACGCGGTTCATAGCCTTATAGAATCTATTGTGGATAATCTAGATAATAGGAAAAAGTGTCTGACCGTATTCCTAGATCTAGCCAAGGCTTTTGACACAGTCTCTATTCCCCGCCTTGTAACTAAGCTGGAACAGCTGGGGGTAAGAGGAATTCCCCTCCAATTATTTACCGACTATCTTACTAACCGAAAACAGCAAGTCAAAATCAAACAGTGGGTTAGCGAGGAACAACCGGTAAGCTATGGGGTACCACAGGGTAGTATTGTTGGTCCTACGCTATTTTTAGCTTATATCAATGGACTGTGCAACTTACAATTACATAATGGTAATATACTTACTTTTGCCGACGATACTGCACTCTTCTTTAGCGGAGACAGCTGGGATGAAGTCTTTTTGGTTGCCCAGAGGGGGTTTAGTAGAGTCTGCTACTGGCTACAAGAGAATTTAATGACGCTCAATGTTGCTAAAACTAAATACATAACCTTCGCTCATCGTTCAAATCTTCTTCCACCTCCAAGTCTTTCCATTACTGCACACGGATGTAACTCTGTCTCTTCTTGCTTTACGTGTCCCCCTCTAGAAAGGACTGATAAAATAAAATACTTAGGTGTGATTATAGATCAGACACTTACCTTCAAACCGCATATTGAAATTCTTTGTACAAGGCTGCGTAAGTTGATTTATATATTTAAGGCTCTAAAGCAAGTGGCCAGCCGCAAAACAATCGCTATGGTATACTGTGCTCTTTGCCAATCGATAATTGAATACTGCATAACTTCATGGGGGGGCATAGCCAAATCCAATCTCCTTGAACTGGAAAGGGCACACCGAGCAATTTTGAAGGTAGGTGCAGGGCTTCCCTATCGTTTTCCTACAACGGACCTCTACAAAGAGTGGAATGTTCTTACGGTCAGACAGACATTTATACTTCGTATCACACTCAAACAACACTCCCAATTACCGTACGACCCCAATTTAATAAAAAATAAGCGCAGGAAGGGCACTGTTTGCCGTATTAAAACTTTCCACACCAGTCTTTCTCACAATTTTTTCTGCTTCCTTGGACCTTATATCTACAACGAACTAAACGGTAATCTATCAATTTACCCTCTAAACAAAATTAGTTGCAAGAATGTAGTGTCTAATTGGTTGAAAACACTCGACTACCTAGAAACAGAGCAATTACTTAACTCACCTTTATGATCCCTATGTAAGTTCAAATAATAAAATAAAAAAGTTAAATATGTCACTCCATTTTCAACTACGACAACCGCGCACAGTGCAAGCAAACTACTTCTACAAACACACATACATATATACACTAAAGCACCCACATACACACATACATTCACTTAAACACACTTACACATATTATTATACCTACTTATATGTATTTCTCGTACTTCTACTTTTTGTTTTTGTTAGAATATTTTAAATATTAATGCCCTATTAATGATGTAAACGTATTATTAATCCGTGGAGTGGGGTCCTGGTGACTTGTACTACAGGTTTTTAAAAAAACCTACAACAGGCACCAGTCTCTCGCAAATCAGGTTCGCATAGTACGTATGCACTTTTGTTTGTATTAACTTTTGTGTAGAGAAATAAATGTTTTTATTATTATTATTATTAATGTAGTCAAATAAGTTGTAGTCTTTCTAAAAGCGGTAAATTGGGTGTTTTAAATAAAGTTATTGTTCCGTATTTTACACGGACTACCCCAAGATTTAGTTCTTTAAATTCTGCAGGTACATACAATTGCAAACAGCTTGTTTGCAACTGGAAACATTTTTGATATTGTTTACATTTTTATCGACAATTTGAGGTGTTTTTAATTGAAACCGGTAAAAAGATTTATATTTACGCTAACACTGGAGGCAAATCACAATTACGATTATGTAGTCAACGTATGCGTTGGTATTAGATCAAGTTGTCTGTCGATTGCAGACATAGGTCGGTAACCTCATTAGCGTTGAGATAGACGAAGATTCTGAGATATTAATGAACTTGCTTATATGTGTACTACAGTGTATACAATCTTTGGTAGAATATAATAATTATTTTAAACACAACTAGAATGAAGTGATTCGTGATAAATCATTTTGAAAAGCACTGAAGTTCATGTATTCTTTAAAACCGTGATCGAATTATTTTATTTTTATGTTAGGTATATAAATTTATGTAGTTATGGTGATTTATATAGTAATAAGGTACTTACCTAAATACTTTAAACAATAATAATCGACGATAGTATAAAACACGATAAGGATAAAGAGAGTACTATCATTAGAGTAAACACACGAAAGTAGAATTTCTGTATCTTTATTTTAAATTCATCTATTGAGGAATATCAAATTGTAGTACCATTTTGAAAAATGTTTGATCTTATTGTGAACTTTACTAAAGAAGAACGCACACTCTTGGCAGAAATGAAAATCATACGCCTATAGTTTAAGTAATAAATAAAGTAAAAATAGGTATGAGATATTATAATAACAGTAGTGTTTATAAAGAGATATGGCTGTTACATAACAGTACTTATAACGACCATTTTGATGCCGCATCCGAGTGATAATAGTAAATTAGTAGATTGCGGTGTAAATGAGTGGGCCATACAAAACCGGCTTCATTTGTGGGTCAACATACATTCTGTGAGGTTGTTACTGTGCGTACGCGGCGCAACTGTCCAGTCAAATAAAAGGTAAATTTCATTTATTTAAGTCAATGATTTTCTTCGAGATATCTAAAGCTATAAAATGGTCCTTATATATTTAACAACAAAGTATTGTATGTATGCCATTAATTTTTTATTTCTTTTATGTCTTTTTTATTTTTATATTTAAATTTGGGGTACTATATTATTTCTGGGCTTTAAATTCAACCTAGTTTATCAATTCAATGAATGTTATATAATTATACGTACAAACATGGATACAAAATAATATATGTTCCTACAATAACAATCCCAGACAACGTAAAGAATGAGAACGTACATTTAATAAAATGCATTTAAGCTCAGGGAAAGACATTCTTATTTGCATTTTAATAAACTACTATCATGCCGCGACTTTGTTTATAATATATTGATATTAATTTAAAGAAACCAATTTCAATCTTCTTATGCCATGCTACTTTTGTATTAAAACTGGCAACCATTATTTAAGAGACCCTGTATAAAACGACGAGAACAAATGGACGGACAACTTTTATGGTAGCAATTATTAATTAATTAAATGAATTTATGAACACGCGTAAACTGTTTAAATACCCCATACCCATTTGCACGTAATTGAATAAGATTTTTTAAAGATAAGAGTATAGCTAGCAGGAACAAAGTAATTAGGCCCATCTCTGATAAATACCTAATGAATATCGTTATTAAACAAGACAGACAAACTACATATACCTACGGGGTGGATACGACAACCACATAAATTACTCATGTATACCATCAACTTTTACTATGGGACCAAATTCTAAATCGCAAAAAAAATTACAGCTTTTCATACATTTTTGCCGAGGACATATGTACCTTTTGTATGAAAAGCAGTTTCTTTTTTGCGATTTCGAATTTGGTCCCATAGTAAAAGTTGATGGTATACATGGGTACTTTACGTGGTTTCATTTAATGTCGTATTGTCGTATCCACCCCGGTATGTCACCCCGTATAGCATCGATACACTATTATATAACAATGCAATGTAATGTTATTGCACAAACTTCCGTCAATACAGCTAAGCCCATTTGATTGGAAACATTGGATGTAATCGTCCGGCTACTGTTTATCTACAGCTATTGTATGAAACTGTGCTTCGAATATGATACGAAGTTTTGAGTTAAAGTGCGATATGATATCTAATAATGTGCTATCGTATAAGTTGAGATTTTGATTGTACAAGTATACTTGAACAACAAAATGATATCTAAAAATTCTTAGACTTCCCCCTTACTCATAAAGCGCTATTTAACTTATATACTGTTTAAAGAAATTACTTGACAATGACAATAGAGTGACGTTATTTACGTGACCCTTTAAACAGTATATTAGTTAAATAACGTTTTATGAGTAAGGGGGTTCATGTACATCATCTTGTTTAAAACTTGGTAAAAAATAATGTAATATTGGAGAATAGAATATAAATGAAAACAATTGCCACGTGTTATGACCGAGCATCACTTGATAAAGGCTCCACCGATATGGCTTTTTTTTTGTTGTGTTCGTATCAGGACAAAATTTGTATGAAAGATTTTTTTGGAAAATCCTCTGAAAAAGTCGAAAATTTCACCCGGTGACGCTGGGTACGTGGTCTCCCATAGTCACTTAACTAGCCTATTCATATAGGTATTTTTATTTACTTGTACAAAACACGTGATGAGTTTCTTGCCGGATCAGCTAAGCCTTTTCTCTGAATCCTTGTCATTTTTTCAGAATCTTTTGACCATGGTGCTGACACTATACAAGTTGGATGGAAGTCCACCAGTCAGGGCTGTCTTCATGGTCATTAAAGCTCTCGATATTCCAGACGTGGAATACGTTGATGTGAATTTACTTGCAGGAGATCATCTTAAAGAAGAGTATACAAAGGTAGGTACTCAAGCAATTAATTTTGTGTATAAGAAGGGGACCTTCGAATATCTTTAAGACACGTTGTCTTTGGCGGATTTGTGCTGCTGGCTAGCCACCACCAAACCAAAAAGAAAAAGAATAATAAACAGCTGTTGATACAACATAATAAAAGAATTTGTTAAATTAAACTGGGTGCAATGGATCACACGCAGCAATCTGACGAATGAAGAAGAAAGTACTGAAACGGTATTTGGCCCGACCAGCTCCAAATCCTTTAAAAGAAACAGTGAACGTCACATACGTGTCACAACCAAAAGCACCTACATTACAACGACCAATACAAGCATCTTCACTGGAAGTTTCTTTCCTTTGGATCACCGTTCCTAAATGATACAGGTTTAGAATAGAATAGAAGAAATTTATTTCAGAAAATACGGTACATCTGTTCTTAAATAAAAAAGTGGCCGACGTATTCTACCATCACAGATGGTGTAGAAATATTTAAAATTAAATTAATTAAATTACAGGCAACATAACACATAATAATATGATATATTTTTTTTAAAACGGTGAAAATAAATATAGTCTTATATTTTATGGCCGAAAAATTCATCCATTGAAAGTGTTACTACAGTATTACATTGAAACACTTATTTTTAAATGATCTTATTGAAGTCTAAAAAAAAGACTACTGTAAAATTGCAAAATAACATTTTGACCCTTTCGCTTCTTACGTCCAGTATTTATTCTTAGCATACAATTTTAGAATGTTAGTTTGTAACCATTACTGTAAGTGCAATAATTAAAATTAATAAGAAAAAACAACAAGATTGCAATTTGTATTACTTAATTTGAAATGTATAATTATATATTAAAATTTAACATTTTCAGATAAATCCACAACACACTATCCCCATGTTGACAGACGACGATTTCGCTATTTGGGACAGGTAATAATAATAACCAGCTATTGCTCCGCGTTTATGAGTAGAATTTTGTATAGTTCAATCTTACACTATTAAAAGAACGTCCAAGCTTAATGTACCTTAGGTACCTTAGGTATGCTTTGCATTGATCATCAGGCAGTCTTGGAACAAAATGATTAAATATTAAGAACTCGAAATCACTGAATTCTATTGCATTGTGACATAAATAATATTGACACACTTGCTAGCATGCATAATGAAATGAAATATTTATTCATTCAAATAGGCTTTCCAGGCAGTTGCCAGGCCGTTATGAATACTCAAGACTAATGCCATTGAACAGCCTAGTCGTTATAGGATATGCATCAAATATATATTTGACTAACGACATTATTGTCGTATTCATATTTAAAAATCTGCCATATGACAGCATACCTAGCTAGGTAATAGTCGTATTTCGCTTGCAATGCTCGTATCGCTCAATCGTCAGGCTGATAAAAAAAAAACAATAACGATATTTTTTTTATATCTTCTCACCGTTCGACCGGTATTTAAATTCAAATTATTTATTTGCTTAATATGGTGTCTCCAAAGATCACAAAGGATTTACACTGTTCTGCATATTAAGCCTATTTGGCAGATTTATTTAGGCAGATGACTGCAACATCAAGACGACCATAAAGCGCATTGTATATTTATAATGTACTAACAATGTCAGCACACACAGAAAGTAGGATGATACTAAATCAACAGACATACTGTATGTATGAACATTGGTTATGCAATTACCAAGTGCAATAACGACTTAAGCTAAACAACAAGCATTTACTTGATTGGTTTTCATTTCATACGTTGTAATTTTGCAAATGCAATCGACATTCTTTCCTTTCTACCATCACACTGCTCGCCGGAGATGTGAAGTTGATCCTCACATCCTCGAGCCGCCTCGATCGTCCACACAACGTTTTAGTCGGACGTTCTTACTGCGGACCATTAGGTCCCCCTTACGGTTTTCCCTCAGCGCTATGATATGGGGTTCTTCAAAAAAGGCGTAAAAAGAGCTCTACAATCACATCGGCAACACATTTGCAATACCAGGGCCCCAGGGTGATTGCCAATGATCATAGGCGGCGGTGACCACTTACCATCAGGTGGCCCGTCTGCCTGCTTGTCAACCTGTTGACATAAACAATAAATATAAAAAATCTCCATAATTTAATTACATTATAAATGCTTTGATTGTCCTTATTGATAATCAAGAAGGCACCACTTTTGATAAATAATAGGTATGTAATTTAACTTATTTTGCTGTGTTTTGAACAACGATAAATACGGTGCAAAATTTCAATGACAAGTGTTGGTATAGCAACGCCGGAGTTTTGCAACTACACACTTAATGAAATGTATGACCCGTAGACATTAAAAAAAGCGGATATTTAAATAACCGAATTGGCCAAGGTACAACAGGATTCCTTTTGAATTTGACATTTCCCAAAAGAATATTGAAATTTAATAAAAACTGAACTTTTTTTGTATTTTAGTCACGCAATTGCCGCGTACTTAGTAGGCAAGTATGGAGCAAATGACGCACTCTACCCGACTGATTTGAAGAAAAGAGCAGTCATTGACCAGAGGCTGCATTTCGACAGTGGTATTTTATTCCCAGCGACTCGTGGTAGTATTGTGAGTAATTACGCAATACGGGCAGGTCAAGCGCCCCCTTTAATTGCTCAATCTATTGCCACATCTATATCAAAACATAAAAGACTTCCGTTTTGTGTTTAAAAAAAAAACATCCGATCAAAATATTACTGACCTATTATTATTATTTTCACTTATTATTACTTTTCTCTTCATTCATGTTTATATAAATCATTTTGCAGGAGCCCATCTTATTTTGGGGCGAAAAAGCTTTCAGGCCTGAAGGATTAGCAAAAATAAAAGCAGGATACGACCATATGGAGAAATTTCTGAACAACACGTGGTTGGCTGGTGATGAGCTAACTTTAGCAGACATATGCTGTGTTGCCACTATTAGTTCCATGGATTTGATATTGCCGATTGATGAGAATGAGTAAAACCTTAAATAATTTTATGATTCTCTTGGATTTTGGGTTCCACAGTTTAAAATATGATTTAAATTATATTCACAGGTATCCCAAACTGACAGATTGGTTTATGCGTTGTTCCGAACAAGACTTCTATAAAAAAGGCAACGTAGAAGGACTGAATGCCTTACGTGAGCTAGTGAAGAGCAAATTGTCTTAGATTTTTTGCTAAGAATGTAATCAACAAACAAGTCGCATTAGACATTGTGTTACACTGAAAGCCATGCAATATTTGCTAGAAACCTATATAGTACTAGCACCTGCTACTAGTTGCGTGACATGACACATTGTATTATTTGAACGGATGCTATTTTTTCTTTAAAAGTGTGAGATTGTTGTAGAAAATAAATTATAATTTTGAAAGATTTTATTGGCTTGTTTATTTCAAAAATGTTGTTTATTTCTTTGCATGCCAACGGGACCCCACTATATGTATTTATTTAAATTTAAATATATACATTTTTTAAATACTTATTTCGTTTTAAATTAAAAGTTTGGATGAGCAAATAATTAAAAGAAATGGTTTGTGCCGAATCGATTACAGAAGTCGGAGATATTAATAATAAACGGTAGCCACACCACAAAAAATGTAGATAAATCGAAGCAAATTTATTTATAGAATATGATAGAAAAGCACGGGAGCAAGAGTGGCTGCGGCATCGCGATGTAGAATAAAGAAAAATACGAAAGGAAGAATTCCACGAAAGAGTAAGACGGAGAATTATAGAACTTGTATTACAAGCACAAAGGCTGGATTTCTTGAGAAAGGCTATGACTATTTTAGCACGAAACGTGGAAAGGTTCGATTCAACGATCTATGGCCGGCATGATGAAACGAATTCAAAAATAGATTTAGACTGACTAAAGGGGATTTTACCTTTCTTTGTGATGAGCTAAAGCAAAAATCTCCATTGAGCATGTTTTGCTACTACCTATAATTTAGGATATGGCCATCCATGCTCACTTGAAAAACTCGACCTGTATGAAATATTTTATTAAGTTATTATGTTTGGGTTTTTTTTATAATAAAAATTATACTGCGATTAGTAGTCAGAAGCAATAAACTTATTTTTTTTAATGGGCTTGCCTTTGGCCACTGACCCGCCTATATGGGGCGATGACGAAGCCTAAGATCGTGTACCCAGAAGAAACCTATTCACTCTGGCCTTGAAAGTTCCTAGATTGTAACCGTCAGGAAACAGATGCCGGAAGCAAGTTCCACTCCCTTGCTGTAACTCCATCGTCAAGCGTCTAGGTAATCATAGAATAGAACACATCTCGCTTAGAACATGCCTGTGGTTGATTGCTTCATTGCATAGGCACGGAGTGGACACGTGATCAAAATTTCAGTCACGTAATTGAAATTTCAGTGACATAATCGTCGCATAGTTAGTAGACAAGTATAGAGACATTAATTTGCCCGACTGACCTAAATAAGAGTAACTGATCAGATCCAACATTTGATGGTTTTCTGTTCAGAGTTTACAGACTTCAGCTGTAAAATTCTTGTGAGTAATCTTGGATGTAGCACACTCCAAGGACAGTTAAAAGTAAACATCTTTTTGATCAGTAATCACATATTTTATATATTTTTTGTGTGACAAAATGCTATCTTTATGGATATTTTGATTGAAACGATGATATCTTCAAGCTCGGTGATCTATCGAGTTAAAGGCATCTAGCCAGTACTTAGCAAATTTATCTGAGCTTCAAAATAGAAGGCAAAAACTAAGTCACAGCAAATATTAAAATTAATATCGATATTAATAAAAAAATATGGAATTAACGATATATTAAAATTAAATTAATTTATCCTTTCATCTACCTAGATTACAATCATTACGATTTTTCAAATACCAAAATATCAAAACCAAAGAAGAGAACCAAATTAAGAGAACGAAGTAATTAAACAAATAAATAAAAAACAAAGAACCATAAGTAATTAAGCTCAAAGAGTACGACAGATCCCAGAAGTGGCAGCAGTACCGACGGTCTTAAGCTTTGTGATATTGTAGCAATTATTCCGGCATGAAATACCGCTTTCTATAGATAGAATTACAAAAGTTAAGTTTGATACAGGTACACACCCCACAGCTGTCACGAGATCTTGTGCGGTTCTGCCTTTCACAAATTTGCCTAACATTATTTTTATAATATTTTAGAATCATATCCGCCCCACGGTTTCACCCGTGTAGCTGAGAGACCTAATATTTTCCCAGAGAACATATTCTGTATGCCAGGTTTTATCCAATTCTCTGGTTCGAGTCACAAACGTCTAAATACTCAAAATTATAATAATAGTGAAAAGATGTACATACAGATAACATTCTTAATATTTTTTAAGTATTTCCGAAACAAGTTATAGAGCATAACATTAAATATGTTATTTTTAAGAGATTCGCTCGAAACCAGATTAGTTGATCACAAGACCTTGACGAATCATCTTCGTTCTAGCAAAAACAGTCAAAACAAGAACAGGTATGTGTTTTTATCATGATTACTTTATTTAAAATACTAGCTGTCTCTCGCGGTTTCACCCGCGTTCCCGGGATAAAAAGTAGCCTATGTCCTTCTCCATACCATAGGCCATCTGCATGCCAAATTTCATGATGATCGGTGGAGTAGTTAGGGCGTCAAAGCGTAACAAACAAATTCACTTTCGCATTTATAATATTAAGTTAGGAAGTTAGGATGTACAGACACGATAATTCTACAGTTTTATTATATGTATAGAAGCATTAGAAGGTAGATATGCCTAAGGAGATTCAATTTATTTATTCAAGAAAATGTGTAAAACTATCTTATTACTAGCTGTCCCCCGCGGTTTCACCCGCTTTCCCGGGATAAAAAGTAGCCTATGTCCTTATCTATGTAAAATCTATCTATCTGCATTAAAAATTTCATGATGATCCGTTGAGTAGTTGAGGCGTGCAGGCGTAACAAACAACAAACAAACTCACTTTTGCATATTATTAGTTAGGATTGAGACTAAATCTTTTCATCGTGTGGTATTACTTTTTTTTACAGTTGAACAAACAACTTTACTATGAGTTTGATACTTTACAAGAAGGATACAAGTCCGCCAACACGATCCGTCGTAATGGTTTTAAATGCCCTAAGCATTTCTGATGTCAAACTTATAAACGTGAATTTGCCTGAGAAAGAACACCTGATGGATGAATATTTAAAGGTATTTGATTTCGTTTCATAAACTTTTTTATAAGGAAACTACTAAAAATAAATAAATTTTGCAGATCAATCCTCAACACACTGTGCCTACGTTGATAGACGATGATTTCATTATTTGGGACAGGTAAGACCTATATTAGAACAATATTCTTTCATCCCAACAATAAAACTAATAATAAAAAATAACTATAATAAACTGGTCTGATAGGCTTAAATATTAAAAGATAAATTACTTACTTTCTACATAAATCATCAATATATATAAAAATCAATGCCACTTTTCGTTGTAATTTTATAATTCAAGAACGGGCTCACCTATCCAAACCAAATGTTTAGGCTTTGTTCGGACTATTTAGTAGATGGTTTATGTGAAGTTTGCACAAAATCGGTCCAGCGGTTCTTCATTTATCACATTTTTATTATTTCACTTTATACGTAGCCAAGCACGTACCGGGCCGCTAGTATATAATGTATTTTAATACATTTCAGCCATGCAATAGCAGCATATTTGGTTAGCAAGTACGCTAAAAACGATTTCCTGTACCCTACAGACTTACAAAAGAGAGCTATCGTTGATCAAAGGCTGCATTTCGACAGTGGCATATTATTTCCGGCTTTAAGAGGAGCTGTTGTAAGCATTATTTTGTAATAATAAATGTACTGTACCTAGGATCCTATACCCGACGCTGGTGGGGTACTATTTTTATATTTTTAAATGTTAATTGTATGTCATATCAAAGTAAATAAATGCAATGTACCTACTGCAAACAAAGAAATAAAGGTTATGCATCACAAACATAAATAAAAATTCTTGAAAACGGAAGCCAAACAAAGAAAACTTCCAGATTTTTTGTCTACAATAAAATTGTTTATATTATTACTATTTCAGGAGCCAATATTGTACTCTGGTGAAAAAGCTTACAGGCCAGAGAATTTAGCCAAAATAACATCAGCGTACAATTTGGCCGAAAATGTTTTGGATTCGACCTGGCTGGCTGGTGACAAACCAACTATTGCAGATATCTGCTGCGTATCTACCATCAGCTCCATGAATGTGATCGTATCTATTGATGTGAAATTGTAAGTTATTTTCTAAATATACTAAATTTTGATTACATGATTGAAAGGGTAGAAGGAGCGGGGGAGACACAGACACAGTTTTGAATTGAGAATTGATATCTCAAAAAACACATTTCATCATGTCAAATAAAAGTTATGTCAAACCTTAATTTTATAGTAAAAGATTATCTAACGGATGTGTGCGGCCTAAGGACAAATTCAATTTGGCTATGGTATACTTAAGTCTGTACTTTCATTGCAGGTATCCAAAACTTACAGCATGGCTAAAACGGTGCTCACAGCAAGATTTCTATGTAAAAGGAAATGAACCGGGTCTAGAAAAATTCAAGGAAATGATAAGGAGCAAATTTTGATTAAAAATAAGCATTTTGTACCTGAAAAAAAAATATTTTATATATAAAAATTATATTATAAAACAACGTTTTGTTTGAAAAATTGTTTCATTTCACATAATACCTAAGCTTGATCTACGAAAATTCATTTTATAAGGAAACTTTCATATATTTGTTCGATATTTATGACACACGTGTTACAACAGCGATTCTCTTGCCTTCCCTGTCAAGATAAGTAAGTTAAAGATCTCTCGAGGAAAACACTTCAGACTCTGACACTCGAGGCCATACATAATTTATTCAAAGAAGCACCGCTTAATTTTAACTTTGGTCTCAACCTCGCTTCTAATTTCGCTGTAGTCAGTTACTTACTGATATTTATTACTTTTATAACTAAACTATGTAATATAGTGAGATAAAACTTTCTAACAAGTAGGTAGGTATACTGCATCATGGAGAAAACTTAATATCAGAAGTTTGTTGCGTATCTTAGGAGTAAAATTGAAAAATATGAAGGATTTAAGCAAACTGATATCGTTAGATGGGCCAAACTAGGTGGGAGTCCTACGTATTTGATGCAGTAGCATTCAAATGCAAAATAGGTCTTAACAGAATCTTAAGACACTAAGAGAGGTAGGGTACAGCGTTATGTTTCTCAAATATCAGCTCGACTGGGGACGTGCCTCCACCTAACAGAATCATCATCAGCCTATAATGTCCCACTGCTGAGCACAGGCCTCCTTTCACAAATGAGGGAGAAAGGGACTGGGCGATACTCCACCGCGCGTGCCCACTGCGGATTGGTGGAGGCAGGCTAGTGGTCAACCTACTGTGAACTTTTCAAGCCGCCTAGGAGGCATCCAACTAGCTTAACGACTATCACAATTAAGTGATAACCGGGACCAACGGCTTTACGTGCCTTCCGAACCACGGAAACGCTCGATTTGAAATACCACTAGGCGGTCACCCATCCAGGTACCAACCACGACAGACGTAGCTTAACTTTGCTGATCGATTAAGAACGGCTAATCATGCTACACCATGAGCGCTTCAACAGAATACCGCAGTCAAATAATGTTGTATTCTTGCGCGTGCGTGAGTAATGTCGCCAGAGCTCATTGAGGAGGGGGTGCGGCGGGTCGGTGACGCTTGGAGTGCTTGAGAGTCCATATGGCTTCGGTAACCGGTACCGACAGGTCATGTATAAGAAACATATAGTTTTATAAAAAAAAACATAATTTAGCTATAGAGATATTGATTCAATAAATCGTCTTCCATTCTACAGTGTTGTTTTTCATATCGCATAGCGGTGACGCAAAATTCACTAGCTGGAGCGCTGCGAACTCCGATCAAAAATCTACAGCGGTTGACTTTCGCATTTCGTAATATTTGCATCTTCGTATAGATAGATAATCCGATTATTACATACTTAGTTAGATACTGGCTGGCCAAACGTATTCGAAATGTTTTTTTGACAAACTAATTGGTCAGACACTAATGAACTATCATCACCCGTTACTGGCAGACAAGAAAATTAATTAATTCTCTTCATCTCATTGTTCTTCATTTCTTTTGTATATAACTCCAGTTTTTACTGCGAACAGCAATTTAAAACAATTTGCTCTAATTACTTTGTCTCTTTTATTAATTTGTCTTTTGTTACTTAGTTTTATTTCTCCAACATGCCACATTAGTTTTATGTAATTAATTATATCATTTGCTCGTTATAATAAAATTGATGATAATTTATTATAAAGTAACATTATTTGTTTATGAAGTACCTCTTCATAAACAAATAATGTTACTTAATAATTTCTTGAATTTTCTTAAAGATAAATAAAAATAAAATATTAAATTGTTAGAAAGGTTGACATTTAGCTTCAGCAACAACCGCAAAAATAAATAGAAAATGAAAACACGACCTAGCATTTAAAGTCTCGCATAATATTAATAATGCTCGTTGAAAGGTACTTTTTTTAAATAAAAATATTATGATTATAAGTTATGTTAATACCAAACTACTCATGTTATATTAATAATTTCATCGGAAATAAGCTAACTTTAATTTTCCACTAGCTACAATTTAAAGTTTATATAATGTTGTTATACTTAAGCAGTTATTAACTTAAGTACCCATTCAACTGTAATACAATTAAGTGAAGAGCAAAGTAATTATTCTTTTTTTTTTTGTGATGATAATATACTTACTGTTTTGAAAAACATTTTTTTTAATTTCAACCTTTTCGCACTTATTATGCAGTTATTGTTATTTATTTAATGCTACCTAATAAATGTAATTTTAAATACAATTCCATATTTTACTGAATCAATATAAAACTAGATTTTGAACACTCTTATCGTGTAAGTAAGTGGTGTAGTATAGTCGGGAACGAAGACACGAGCCATTCACAATACAAACTATACACGACCAGTACGCAAGATTTGTGTATGCATTGTAATCACAGATTTAAAAACAGCATTAGGTACAATATATACGCGAGCAGTTTCCTATGCCTACGTTCTGGCCTTGTATAGAATGGAAACACCCTACGTCATCGTGATTTTGACCCATATAGAAAGCCGAATGAAATATTTTTTTTGCATTTTCATTAACACGCGAGAGAAAATAAAATTTAAAGTCAAGACAAACACAAAAAACATGCGATCAAGAAGACTTTTTCCTTATAATAGTATGTTAGGGTATGGCAGAAAATAACAGCCAAACTCTACCAGTGTAAGTAAATTCAGAACATGTTGGAAGTAATCTCACGACGGTTCGGACTTGGCTAATTTTCTACATTGTGTACTCAGATGGCACAATGGTATGTTTAAGTATGCAAATTACTTTGCTCTCGCGATGTTTACAGCGGCTCTGATGTCGTAACTTGATGAAAATATGGTTTGTAATTAGGAACATATATCATTCAACTTGAAAGATATGAGTATGCACTGGGTTGAGAAAATGTGCAAAAGGAAATTAATGAACGTAATATTTTGTTTAAGCACGAAATTACAATCAACAAGTTTGCAACGAGGTTTGATACACTGACTACTAAGTTGTGGGTTGAACTGGCCATTTGTGTTTGATCCTAGTCTGGATAGCTTGTATACTGTAAGTGAGCTGTAAGTGACATCGTAACGGAAACTCATACCGTGGATTTATTCGAATCCAAGATCTTTTCTTTCTTTCTTTCTAAACAAATTCCTTAAGAGCGCGCATAAAGCAAGAAAAAAATGCGAATGGCTGATGAAACAAACTTATGTCTAATATTCGCGTGGCATGAAATAGAGATAGCGTTTTTCGTGGAACAAAAATGAACTAAGCGCTTCTAATCTAAATAACTCAAAGTATAGAATATTTAAAAAAATTGTTAGTACTTATCAAACCTAGGTCATACATTACTGATATTTTGTATCGATTTTTTGTCTTAATTAGATACACCATTAATGAATAAAAACGAAAATTAATTATTATTAGAGGAGAGGTATCTTTGTGATTTTTTTGTCTATTGAGGAATTTTCTTTCCATTATGTTTTTGCTCAGAGTGAACCCTTGCATATATAATGAAAATACCCATATAAAAATATTTTTTCATTTAAATATTATTAACTTGGGTAAATTTCAATTCAAAGATATGTTATTTTGCTTTGTACGCACTCTTTTGTGGAAATTTCAGCCATTTTGATTCAAGAAGACTTTAGTTACAATTATCCAATTCAACAAAGTCAATTAATATTAAGGTCATTTTATAAACTTTGCACTTGAATATACTCACAAACTTCCCGACATAATGATAATATATGAAGATTTAACAAAGCATATATATTTGCACTTGCCCAACTTATAAGAATTCGCAAGTTAAATTAGTAATTTCTCAATTTTATAATTATATAACCTTTACCAGTATTTTTATCAAAGTTTACACTTGATTCAGTATAACTAAGTAGCCTAATATAAGTATACTGTAAAACCTACACTAACGAAGATAATATTAGACATTAGCGCAGCTTTTTTAACCAACTTCAAAAAAAAGGAGGAGGTTCTCAATTCGATTGTATTTTTTTTTGTTTTATGTTAGTTACCTCATAACTCCGTCATTTATTAACCGATTTGGAAAATTCTTTTTTTGTCTGGAAGGGTACACTTTCCGTTTGGTGCTATTGTCATCAGATCAGGATTTGATTACGTCTTAGTGACCTTGAAGTCGGTTTAAGTTTTTTGTAAAACAGTCAATTATTGTCGCTCACATATAGGCATAAATACCGTATGATCAAGTGAGTAGTGTGATAGTAAACACGTTCAGCATAAGTATGATGAAAGTGTTTCCATGAGTTTAGACATGGTATCTTAGAGAAGTAAAGTTTAGTTTTGAGATACTTCTTGAGTGTTAATACACAGAGGAGTTTATAGTACCATATATAACATATTCGTGTTATACCATATATGCAACAAAAGCATGAAAGATGCTAGTTAAAAATACTGAAGTGGATACCACTCAAATTTACGTCAGATTATGAAAAGAAGTGCTTTGGAAGGCACAAAAAGCAGTTGGTCTCGGCTATCACTTAATTTTAATAGTCGTTAAGCTTGTTGGAGGCCTCCTAGGCGGCTTGAAAACTCGCAATAGTAGGTTGACCACTAGCCTATCGATACGCAGTGAGAATGCGTGGAGAACCTGCCCAATACTGCCCATTCCCTTTCACACTCATTTGTGAAAAGAGCCCCGTGCTCAGCAGTAGGACTTTATGGGCTGATGATGATGAAATGACTGTCGTGAATACTTTAATTCATTATTTTTAAACTTAAGGACTATCATATTTTAATGGCACAAGCGGTTAAGTATTAGAGCTAAAGAATTCAAATTGTTTTTGTGGACTAATTTAATACTGAAGCAATGAATAAATGAAATTGACATTAAGCATTCTTATTTTTTTCTTTTACTACGAAATTGAATCAATCAAATCATAGAAGAAATCTGACCGCCTGTACCATTTGAGTGGATCGGGGGCACGTCGGGGGACAGTGAGGTTCAAGACTCCCGGAAACCAGGCCCTTACTCTGTTTCTGGTGTCTTGAAGAGGAAAACATCGAATGTTGGTGCATCACAGGCGTAGACCATGACCTACTCACATACAAATGTATTCAAAAATACTATAATTGAACATGCGGTAATATTTTAGGTACCTATAACATGTAACTTAGATACATGAAGGTCATGGATAGATGATTTTTATCTAACGGAAAACACCTTGCCGAAGTTTGATGACACAATTGAGTCAATCGTCGTGGATCGGCATTATATGTAAATTGAACAATCAAGTCGACTGAAAACTATGATGCGGTTGGCACTGGTCCAGAAATTGGCATGTTAACAAGGAAGGTTCTATTATTGAGATAGTCGGTCATAGAGAACAGCAAGACTGTTGTGGAATAAAGGATCAAATGGAATTTGTGGTAAAAATATAAAGATTAGTTTAAATTTTGATCGTTGATATTTGTCCCACTTGCTTTTCTGCTGTAATGATTCTGAATTATTTTGAAACTATAAAATAAACTATTGGTTTCATTAAAATAAACCTATTTCAAAATTAAATAAACTAGCTTTTCCATTCCAATACTTCTCGCTCATTGCAGGATTGAAGAGACAAGTTGCTCTTTTTATGGGGATTACATTAAGCCTTTTTTCATCAGTTACCATTCACATTTCAAAGAGAAATAATTGATTAAAGAAACTCTGGAACCCAATGATATACACCAAGGTCCTGACAGGTCTATACACCAAGATTTGGCTACTAAGTGTTATGGTTAAGTTGAACTGTTCCAAGTATACTGGGTGTAAACTTTCCCCATTTTCTCGGCACCATTACAAATATTGGGTCAGCACCGCCAAACACAATTAAAAGAAATCCGCTGATGACGTTAATTATGAGGTATAATGCACACATGAATGCCTTTTATTATTAATTTATAGCTTATACTGCCGCTTAATAGGCTATTAAAAAAGAAATTAATTATATCATTAATTAACAATTTTTCTGCGGTGAATAAAATTAATATTGTACTGGGAAATGTTGGGCATGTAATTTTTCGAAGCTCTGGGCTCTTTCGAAGGAATGGGCTGAGGATCTATAATGGAATTCATTTTGAATTAAACGAAGTTAAATTTACTACGCAAACAAAGCTATATAGCAACTAGAACTAGTATACGTTTCTTTAATAAAGAGTATCCAAAGAAGTTTAAGAACTTCTTGCACTGTCCTGGAAACTTAGTAAAAAAAAAAGAAAAGGAAAGAAATGTATTTATTAGTAGTGGCCATAACTTGTAGCAGCAATAGCAAAGTTACTTGGCTTCGACGATGGAGCAGCCCTACCTAAACAAGACTGATGTTGATGCGGTCGACGAACCGATGGATTTGAACTTGTTTTATATTATATTTTTCTGTTACGGTAATCACAATCACAAAATGAATGTAATTGGGTATTTATTATTTTTTTATAAATAAAGTATATTTAAAAATTAATATATAACTTGTAGCAGCATAGAGATATTTATTTGGATTTTGTAATCATTAAGAACATGAAGTGTCAACAATCATTTGTATTTGGTAGAAATTGTGAAGAGAAACAATCTAGCATTATTGAGTCTCTAGTAGTCCATATAAGTATTTTATAATGTATGCAATAAGGTAGTTAAAAGATAACTTGCTGTGTTTATTTTCGGAAGTCTTCATAGTTTAAAAAAAAAACTAAGTATAGTTTCAATTTCTGATATTTTTTCCAGAATTCCAAAGAACGCTGTCAAAGTATTAGAGCATTTTAGTTTAGTCGATCGTGTCCGGTGGAATCACGGGCTTTTTGAAATATTAATGTGAAAAATTTAATGATTTGAATTTCCTGAAATGTTTTGAACCGTATGTATTCCTGTTATTATTTTTAATTCTTTAATATCAGGCAGATATTAATTATTAATTATTCTTGGTCTACTTCTGTAAAAGGTTCTATATGCAATTGAACTACTGGCAAGTGAGTGCAATGTATGGTAGGTATTGATGTCTTATTTCCTACCGCATGACGTGTGTAACAAAATAATTATTTATCATATTGTATATACCTAATCTAACTGCGTTTGCTTTGTATTGGGTAGAAATACCCTCCAGAACTTCTTGGTCTCAACCGATTTCTGCCGTGTTGCGTTGACGCGTGCAATATTGCAGCCGCCAGCCTGTGAAAGACGGTCACGCCTCAGCGTGTTTCTCTAGAATCTTCTGAAGCATCGTTTTGGGACGTTTTGTGATTCATTAGAGGTTTGGTGCAGTTCGACGAAGCCAGGATTTTTGTGTTGTTTTCTTTCGGTCTTTTAATTTTTTTAAAGTATTTTTACTATAATTTAACTTGTTCTAAGAAAACATAAAACCATCTCATTTGTTAGATTTTGAACTACGACGCGATATTATTAGGTGATTGCAATAATTTATATTACCTCGCGAATAAACAGGTTTCTATTTTATTTGATAGGAATGGTTGTAAATTTTTTAGGAGTGATGCTTTTTGTTTTCTCAGGAGAATCTATTTTAACCGGTTATGTTTGCAATGAGCTGTGTACGTACAAATTAGACTGGACTAACAATTATCCATGAAAAACCGTCGCTTATGATGTACATACCAAAGAAATTGTATGTACAAGAAAAACAGCAGGTATAAGACGAGACGAAAATGAATGTTAGGGATTTGTATGGGAAAAATTAATACTAGTCTTGAGTTACACACTTATATTTTTAGATAATATAGATAAATGGATATATTGTTTTAAAAACTGATTTTGGAACCGATTAATGTTTATATTGTGATAAAATATAGTTGAAAACATTCCAATGAAAAATATGTATTTAGCTGTGAAATGTATAATTATGTGGGCTATTTCATACTATTCACACCACAAGTTTTAGGTAGTACTGCAGAACCGGAAGTGGAGGTTGATTCACATCATGAAGAAGCTAGATGATCATCAAAATAATTCAGATTTTCTTACAGCTGACAGTACTTTCTGATGAAGAAGATACAGTGATTCCCGAAGAAAGATATCCACTCAGAAACAGACTTGCCAAACGATTGACGATGCCAATCTCATCACAAACTGGCTATTCTTATGAACCTCAAAGTTACAGAGAAGTAGTAGAGGCAGGAGATAGTTTGTAATAGAAATCGGAAATGAAAGACTAATATAAATCATTAATGAAAAACAATACTTGAATTTTAGTGGAAAAGTCAAATAAAAGGGTGATACCATCTAAATGGGTATTAGTAGATGCTGAATGTTCAATAGTGAAGTATAATAGTAAAAGCAAGACTGGTTACCTAAGGTTTTGATCAAGTATGTGGCATCGATTACAATGAAACCCAGTAGGTCGCAATTGATATATCTGCGTACTCTCTTGGCATTAGCGGCAGAAATGGGATTGAACATGCATCATTTAGGCATAGTTACAGCATTTATTCTGAACTGTGTTTTGGAAGAGATGGTTTATATGCAACATCCTGAAGGATTTTCCGAGCAAAGCGCAGCAGACAAAGTTTCTTAGCTCAAACAATCGATATATGGTTCGAAACAAGCTGCTCGAGCCTGGAATGTAAAATTGAATCAAACATTATCTATTTATTGGTTTTAAACGAACCTCTTCGGAACCATGCGTATACTTAAAAAGATTTGGCTATGAAACCGTCATCCTGGCTACATTGAGCTATTATTATACGTAGTAATAAGTACGTTGAGCTATCAATGGCTGTATAAGTCGATGCTCTTATAATATTTTATTAAGAAACTAAAAACAACAGATTTATTACTTAATTTAGATCAGTCTTCAGGTGTGGACTGCAGGCAAGCAGGCTGAGTACTTGGAAAAAATCCTAAATGATAATGTGGATTAGGCTTGAATGAATAAGATATGAGTCGCGATGGCTGAGTTTAATATTAATGAGTCAGTTACAGACTGTTTACGATTGTTTTACTATGCCAATGAAATACTTAGAAGGGTCCGGCGTTTGTAGTTTCAGTCTACTCAGCTAAATGTTAACAATGATGACTATGTATATTAATTAAGTGAATGAACATTAATTGATGTTAAATTAATACATGAAATCCATATTGGAATTGAAAGTGACTACAAATCAAATTATTTTTGGCATTACATTTAGCACTCAAGCAGCAATTTCTAAGAAACTTACATTTGTTATTTTAAACATTATCTATCTAATATTTGAATATGAGTCTGCGTTTTTTTTAACACGTGAATGTTCGTTTTGGCTGAGTTTACGCTTTGCAAATGGACATTTTAAGGTTACTAATTCAAAGAATCCTGCAGATTCTGAAAATGATCAATATGAATTAAGTGCATTCGAACTGACTGCGTCAATCCTGACGTTTCAATTTTTTTCAGAATATTAGTTTAAATAATTTAATATTAATATAATTCGTTATTTTTCAGATCTTCGGTCGGCGTGCGATGCCCATATCCAGCCGGGATCTGCCGCCTCCATCGCTGCATCCCTTTCTTTTCAACTTTGGGCAGTTTTTATCATTCATCCAAAGATCGTAGTATTGTATAGTTTTTGTGTAATATCTATATGCTCCCTTTGGGCATACGTATTGGCCCTGGTACTAGTTCGGACCCACAACCTTGTAGCCAGGTTAGTGACGCATCGCGAGAATATTTATTGAGATCTGAGCAGTGTTCAGAACCTCGCTAATTTCATGGCAACAGTGGTTTGAAAATTCATGTCGGAAATGTGCACAAGCCTAATCCAAACGTAATCAATCAAACAGACGTATATATTTCGGCAAATTCTTCTTCGACTGACCTTCCGTTTTGGTGACAAATTTGTTCGCTAAAGAAAAATGTCCCGGTATTAAAGCGAATCCCACGCGGAACACGTTTCTGCGTGGCTTCAGCTTTGCTCACATTTGCGTACAGAGTTCTGCACGTCTCTAGTCGCGAAAAAAAAGAGATGACTATCACACAAAAAATTAAAAATAACTGCTTAATATTAGACTCAATTAATAATATTATTCATTTTTTTTCCAAAAGTCTAAAATAATATAATCAGGCAAACACTATCAGGAAAATCGAAACTAAAGCGAACGATACCGATTTCAAGAGGGCAGCACCTCTGTTATTTTCCAGCGATATTGTTGCTTCAGAGATACCTGAAACCCTGTCTGCTTTAGAATCAAAACATCCATCACCGCTTTCCAATATAAACCTCCCGGATCCCCCATCTTTAGACCAAACATTTCTAAATTGTAACGCCCAAGATATTTTGAGCGTGATTTTCTCATTTAAACCCGGTTCTGTTGGCGGCCTTGATAGTTTTACGCCGTGTGTGTATTTGTCTAAGTCTTGGTTGTAGGACCAATCAGCCTCATCACTGCCGCTGCGGAGATCTCGTCAACGAGCACGACCACCACGACTTTCGTGCCCTCTAAGTGCTGGCCGAATATCACGACACTCAGCTATTAATGACATTATCCGAAGGGCTCTTGTTATCGCTAACGTGCCTTCCGTACTGGTAATTGCGCCCCGCGCAATACAAATCGGTATTGAGCAGGGCGATATCAAGAGACCGTATGTCTATGTATCAAGGTTGCCTGTGTCCAGCTAAGTGGTTATTTAGAGAATAGATTCAGAACATTAGAAATGATCGACTCAAATAATGTACGTCGATCACAACATTCATAACCAGGTAAGGCTAAATCATTTCATACGAGCAATATTTCAAATGAGCATAAGCCGAAATCTAGCGAAGTCGAATGTGCGATGTGTCATGAAAACCATTACATTTACCATTGTAAACAGTTCAAACTCATGACACCAAAATATAGACAAGACTTCGTGCAAACTAATAGACGCATGCGGTAATTAAATACCTTAAGAGCGTATACTACCCCAGCTCAAATCCACATTTTGCCCCCGCTTCATGGCTCGGCCGTGCAGCCCCCGCATCGCGCAGTCGCAACTATCTCACTCGCACGAGTTCATGACACGGCAGCCCGGCAGGAGTCACGCACGACTCACGAGTCGACCGTACGATAGGGTAAATACACAGTTATTTGACCTAAGTATGGAAATAAAATAAAACGATTGTAGAAAAGTACTAAAGCGCCGCACGATAGGGTAAATACACCAGTATTTGACATCTTACTAGATTTCCATACCTAGTTACTACTATGTATGGAAATAAAATCAAAGAATAGGATAGAATATCATTTATTTGCTTTAAATGTGGTTTTACAAGGTCTTAAAATGTATACAGTTCATTGTTATAGTATTCAGCACATTCAGCTTTCATAATAAGCATGCAAATAGGTACACTAGGTACATTAGGTATAATTATTAAATAAAATACAAATTACTATTAAATCAAAAACACGTTATCAATTTAAATATTCATTTACTAAAATTAAGTATTATACACAGACATATAAGAACAAGGTATTATATTAATTGACTATGTTAACTTTTTGTCTATTTTACTCACATGTCAAATACAATTTAGCCTACGAACAACGAAAAAAAAAAAAAAACGAAAAACCTATGTCAAAAAATTGTACCCATATAATTCATTAATATTATAGAAATGTTGGGATTTTAGCCACTGTATCAATTTACATTTAAAACGTATCAGTGGAAGTGTTTTAATGTTATTTGGTATCGCATTATATACCTTTATGCACATTGCAAAACATTGCTTTTGATAAAGAGCCATTCGAGGCGGATTGTCAAAGACCAATCGATCTGGATGCCTTGTGCTTCTTGGATAAATGTCTTGCCCTGTTTTAAAATAACTATGATGAGATTTTACAAATAATGCAACTTCAAGTATGTACATACAAGGAAGAGATATACCCAGACTATCGAACAGGGGCCTGCATGAGGCATGTGGTGGTACACCACATATTGCTCGAACGCATTTCTTTTGTGCAATGAATGCTTTATGTATATCTGGAGAATTTCCCCAAATAAGTAACCCATATTTTAATGTAGATGCTATGTGACCATGGCTCGCTGCTAATATAGTAGAACGCGCGGATGTTTGTTTCAATCTGTTCTATACGTATATGAATTTATTTATTTAATTTTTATTACAACTTATAATTATTGATATATCATCAGCAAAAAGGGTACATTTATTTGTAGTCACATCCGGAAGGTCGTTTATATAGATCAAGAAAAGCAACGGCCCCAGGACGCTACCTTGAGGCACACCACAGCCATTAACTCTATTTATCGATTTATGAGAAACTAGTGCCAGTTCTTTATTTAAACAATTTATCTCGACATATTGTTCCCGATTTTGTAAATAAGTCTGCAACCACTTAAGCGCTGTACCTCGTAGGCCAATATTATTTAATTTAGTGACTAGAAGCTCATGTGATACGAAATCGAAAGCTCGCGACATATCAAAGAATATAACAGACGTTGCCAGTCTTGAGTTGAGAGAATCTGTTATTTCACGTACCAGTGCAGCTAATGTAGTGGATTTTTTACTCTGAAATCCAAATTGCTCCTCTTTAATAATATTCAGCTTATTTACAAACGACATAATCCTTTTATGCATAGCTTTTTCGAATAACTTTGACAGATTCGGTACTAACGTTATTGGTCTATAATTATTTATATTCGATTTATCGCCTTTTTTGTGTAGTGGTTTGACCAGAGAGAATAAGTCTGGAAATTCACCATTTTCAAAGGATAGATTTATTAAATGAGCTAAAATCGGGCTAAGCTCTTGTTTACAGTATTTAATTACTTTTGTAGCGATTTCGTCATATCCTTCTGCAGATGTATTATTTAGCGATTTCATTAAACAATTTATTTCATTTTGATCACATGGTGTTAGGAATATGGTAAAAAATTAAAATCAAAAAGTATTTATTCAATATAAGCCCTAATGAGGCACTTATGAACGTAAACTTACTCCGGTTCCAAATACAACTTGAACTGAGAAGACTCCGGCAAAAAACTCAGCAAGCTTTTTATTTGTACTTAGAAGTATTATAATTTACAAACGATATATTATTATATAACAATAACCTGCGAAGCGAACAATTCATTCAAATGCATTCTTGTCATCTACAAATTCTGAAACTTTATAGTACCCTTTCTTGCATAACTTATGTTTGACTATCTTTTTAAATGTATTTAAATAATTGCAATTGTACAAATTGTAGGCTTAATTTACATTTACTTCAACTAAGGGAACAGTGAAAGTTTCTTCAGAATCGGTTCAGTAGTTTTCAAAATATGGATTAATAAGTGTGTCGGCCTGGCTTATTGATACCAGCTACGGGTGCGGTCTCAAAGGGAAAACATCAAATTCAAGTCAAATTCTAGTGCATGTAAGAAAAACTAAACATGCCTATTAGAGATCTCTATGTATATATAAAAATTAATCCCTATTTCCCTTGGTCATGCAATAACTTGAGAACGACTTTACCAACTTCATCTTTCTATTGAGAAGACTCTTACGGGAAAATAAATAAGTAAGTAAAAGACGGGCAATCCATTGATGAAAATAATTCGTTAAATTGGGAAAAGCCAATACCAGTAGATATAATGCCAGATGTTGCAGCTTTATTTAAATCCTGGTTTGATTTGGGTTCCGAGTCGAGACTAAATTTTAAATTGCACATGTTGCATTTCAACGTGTATTTGGAAAGTAGTCCTTTTCTTTTTTCTCCAATAATGTGGACATTACTCAATGTACATCCAAACGCTTTGTTGTGATTACATATTGTTTGAAGTGATTTAAAAAATGATCCAAATCGATGATTCTTCGTCCATCCACGGGAATAATATGCTCAGTGGCGTGCATTGGTTTTCGGACTAGGTAGGCAGAAGAAATCTTGGCCATACGCCTAAATATGGCTCTTAGATAGATCAGGTTTTTTGACCAAATTCGTAAAATTGTTTAGGTCAGCGTATCATTCCACACACATTTGGTATGATTCATTAGCAAACAAAATACATAATAACAGAATAATAGATTCGAATAACAGCACCCAGGTAGCCAGGTGTTTTTAATAAACATAATATCCTGTGTTAAAATGTCTAAGATTTTTACCTTTGTTTTGAATCCATGAATGTTTTGGACTTGGTCTACAGCAAGTTACCTACTATTTTCAACAAACGATAACTGACTAAAGGAAAGGTCTAATTCATCAATACATTTTGCATCTTCACCACAAAATTTCTTCATTTCACACAGATACACTTCGCAAAAATCACAATTAATAAAATTGTCTAAGATTTTTACCTTTGTTTGAATCCATGAAAGTTTTGGAGTTGGTCTACAGCAAGTTACCTACTATTTTCAACAAACGAAAACTGAATAAAGGACTAATTAATCAATACATTTTGCATCATCACCACAAAATTCCTTAATTTCACACAGATACACTTCGCAAAATCACAATAAGTAAATAACAACAACACTGCATACAATGACGATACAACGCCAGCCAAACCATAAACAAACCAACACAAATAAATTGCGAAGTTATATTTGAGTTGCTCTAATGTTGGTAAACTAGTTTAGGTAGTTTAGGTTAAGGTAGTTTTTTTAATTTGAATGGGTTACCTTACTTACAACAGAGTAGGTAAGGTTACTTTTGGTCCATAAATCGCGAATGTCAAATGTCAGTATGCTACGCATAGCAAAAGCGTCATTTATGCTTTCGTCGTATTATCTTAAAGAAGTGTGTGTGTGTGTATGAATATGCCGAAATCGTTTTAGTGTGCGTGAATTTGAGAGGCGAACTTGCGAGTGCCTGCGCGGCAAAGTTTAAAATTTCGTATTGAATGTTAGGTTAGATTTTATTCAAAGTGATTATGTAGTTTAATTGAATCAAAATATTATTGTGTTGTATCTTATGAGGTAGGCATTGCTTATTTGCCTATATGGAATGCACGCCACTGAATATGCTCTGCTTCGCTTCCACAATAGTTTATTACGTACCTGAAATAACCAGTTTCAATAATAAATTAATTATGTAATTTATGTAACTAGCACTTCGTTCTAAGTGAGTAATAATAAGTTAAGAAACGCAGAAATAAGGTACATTCAAACTTATATATGAGAAAAAAATGTATGTAAATATATTATATGTATGTAAACTAAGAATTATATGTATTGAAAAAAGTTAAGATGTAAAAAGATAATAGACAGAAAGAGTTACTTACACTAAAGTACACACTAATAGGTAACGATAGTTAGATAAACTCACAATTCTACAGTTTGTAAAGCCATCAAATCAGGTTCGTTTGCATGTTTAGAACTACTGGCATCCATGTGTTCCGTTGGTATTTGCAATCTGTAATAAAATAGGCTATACGTTTCTTCTTACATACTACTAAAATTATATAATAATATGACCGTGGCCAATTACTTGAACGATTACCCTAATATTTAACCCTTATATTTAGAACTAGCTGTCCCCCGCCGTTTCACCCGCGTTCCCAGGATAAAAAGTAGCCAATGTCCTTCTCCATACCATAGGCTATCTTCATGCCGAATTTCATGATGATCCGTTGAGTATTTGAGGCGTGAAGGCGTAACAAACAAACTCACTTTCGCATTTATAATAGTAGTAAGGATAACCAATAAGATATTTATTGAAGTAATTCAATTCACTACATAACATATACCTACCTAGTAGGTGGGTACCTACCAAGAAGTTGGATACCTACCTAATAACCTGTGCAAACTTTATTTACTCTGTTGTGAAAACATTTAGTATCTAACCTAATAAGCTAGGCGGTTGATACTCACGACCACGGGTCCACGTGCGGTACATTTTCTGTATTGCAGTCAGAATCGGGTATTTGTTTATTTCTGAAAATGAAAAATGTATGTAGTAGGTACAATTATGATTAGGTATGTACGTTGGTATTTGCATTCTGTAACAAAATAGGCTTTACTTCTCTTTATCTCATACTAATAAAATAATATGTGACCGTGGCCATTTACTTGGACGACTACCCTAATATTTACCAATAAAATGTTTATTGTAGAAATTCAATTTACTGCATAATATATACCTACATAGTAGGTAGGAACCTAAATGTACATGCTTTACTTACGCTGTTGTGAAAACATTTTAGTATCTAACCTAATCAGCTAGGTGGTTGATACTTACGGGCACGGGTCCACGTCCGGTACCTATATTTTCTTTATTTCGGCTACACATCAAGATATAAATTTCCAGTATAAGCTGATCTCGCATTGTATAGGATTTCCGTACAATGGAAGGTCAGATCAGAGGAGCTTATACTGGAAATTACCTACTTTTCTTACCCATTACAATAATCAGACTCAGAATTTATTGGTAGATACAAACCAAAATGCCTTCCTAGGTAAAAACACATATTATGATTCATTTTAGGTAGGTACTTACTTCAATATTTTATTCTTAATATGTGTAGCATTTTCTTTTCTCCAATTCCATCTTTTCTTTTCTTGTCTCGATCATTTCCCATTTAAAACAAAATACACTTCACTTATAATTTATTAGGTACGTATCTACGTGGGTCGTGAGAGCAAGAGACACGGGTTCCCCGTTCGAACGCCGGAGCGCGACTGAATCTGTGCGGCAGCGCATCGTACCACTCGAAATATTTGAGATTTAATTTCTAACAAATTAAAATAAAACATTATTTTAAATTCAAATCATATGGTACACGTATTGTACTAACTACAGTTTATATAAAAAGTTTCATTAGTATAGGTAAAGTATTAATTGACTAATGCGATTTATTTGTAAAATTCAGAGGGAAGTTTGAGATTTTTTTCTATCGAGAAAATGTTTAGGAATCGTGTTTTCACATCATACAGGAGTCAGTATATATCCTCAACTGTACTATATATTTTTTTCAAAATTATTGATTGGTTACTTTTATTGATATGCAGGATCAAAGGAGCACTTTTGAGGTGGGGTAAGGCCTTAAGACCAACGGAAGAGATGCCCTAAACAGGAGGGGGCCCTATCCACCTTATCTAGGATTGGCCACTCCCGAAAAGATGACAAACCCCAAACTGTTATTAGTCCAAGTCCAACTATTAAATCTGTTAAGAAACTATATTATATGAAATAATCATTTGGGATAATAATAAATTATTTGGGAAAATCTTTGCTTTTGAATCACTTATTTAGTCGGCATTGAAAGATTTACAAGAGTGATTTAAACATTTTGAGTGAAAAGATTTATATATCTCTTAACATTCAAAAGATGTATTTCACGCATCTCTACCATCATTTGATATGTGACATGCTTATGTTCATCTTTTCGTGACATGATCATCATATTATTAAACCTGTTTTTTGCTTTGATCCAAACAACTATCATAGCCAAAGATGTGCCCTTCTTCCGTCTTAGGGCTCTACTGGTTTTAATGACAGTGATGCTAATTGCAATAGGTACTTAATTAAAGAAGAAAATTAAGCGTAATTAACATTAAAAAGTGATGGTTAAAAGCGTCTCCAAATAAAAGTTTTAAAAGCAAAGCTTATTTAGGCTCCCCAAGGCCTCGCAATTTCATTTCCAATTTCCGTTCCAATTTGTTTTGCGACCAAAAATTCCATTTAACACCCTATAGACGGCCTAAATGCGACGAAAAATCTGCAGTCAAAAGCTTAATTTGAATACGACTGAATGTGAGACTCGTTAGTGGGCACAAGTACGTTGGAGCTTACACCGAAAACGTTTCTGAATCACGCCAGTCCGTGTTCACTTAATGAAATCTAGGAAATTAAATGTCTGTGCAGACTGCGAAAGTTAGCTTAACTAAGCAAGTCCAGCACCAACCACGTAAGGCAAATGTCTACCTATCTGCAACTAATGCCTGGAATACATAATTAATGTCTCCGACTACAATTTATATTGGAGTGGGATTTTGCGTAATGAAAAGCTGGTCAGGCTATGCATCGATTTGAATGTTAATGAGATTTCTAGAGATGTGAGAGAGAAATTTTTTTTTAGCTTCTCTTAGAAAGTGGATGTATTAATAAGTTTTTGTTAAAAATTAAGCTTTTTTTGGTGACTGTACTTTTTGTTGATTACTTGCATTGTCTTACAATATACTAACGTATACATACCAAATATGAAGTCAATCCAACCACTGGAAGTGGGTGAAATTGGACAAGCAAGATTCCACCCAAACATAGTTACATACATTGCAAGTTAAATAAAAGCCCAATTTGAATTTGAGTGACTGGTAATTACTAAATAATACTTAGACACATGATTGTACTCATGATAACAAACAACTTTCCCAAAGATACATTTCTTTTTTATTTACTTAGCACATGAGCCCATCATATTTAGTACCGAACAAGAATAAGAATACACCATCAGCTTTTATTTAATTTGGTTATTTATCCCTATTTGTTTCTTTGGGAAAGTTGTTTGTTATCATGTGTCTAAGTATCGTTTACTAATTACCAGTCATCCTATAGATTTGAATTTGTAAAGTTTATGAATCGTGACCGTGATCTTTTATAGATAATCCCCCTTACTCAAACGTTATTTAACTAATATACTGTTTAAAGGGTTACGCAAATAAAGTCACTCTATTGTCATTGTCAAATAATGTGACAGTTTAAACAGTAGGTATATTAGTTAAATAGCGCTTTATGAGTAAGGGGGATAGAAAATAGTTAATTTCCACACTTACAAACAATTGTGTCACTTGCAAATGATGACTTATTCCAAAAAGACACAAACAGACAAAAGTAGAAAGCATTAATCAACTGTAGAAACCAAACCAATAAAATCTGTTAGAGCACCATTTCAAAACAAAACTACTAGAACAGTTACATTTTTTACACTTCTCGAACATACATGATCATTGCGTGTGCTCATAGGATACATTTCCAACAACAGAGTTACTTCCAACATCGGAAGCTTACGACGATTAATAATAACTAATTCAACATAATTGGCCCACATCTGTCTAGTGAACACGCGCGGTATCGGCACCTGAATCACCCTGAATGAACGTCAAAGCTTACATGAGAATCTTGCAACTGACATTTTCCTTTGTGACATGGTTCATGTCACAAGATAAAGATAGAGCGAGTCTGTTGGTAAAGATGCAAGTTGTTTTATAGATTGCGGCTTGCGTGTGATCTTATCTCACTGTGATATAATAAAGGTTTTGACATGGTTTTGATACAAAACCTTGAAAAAACTATGTAGTGCAGCATTCCTCTGCATTAATTCTTTTTACACGCAAAATACTTATGAACTCCTTGTCAATTGTACATCTTTCCGGTATAATCATTTTTATCTTATTTTTCTAAACAACACTTTTTTGAAATAAAGAAAAATTATTTTATACTTTATAGAAAGTTTATAAAAAAAAAACGATAGATTAAATATTTTTTTCACACGATTCCAAACAACGTTGTCAAAAGATATAAGAGCATTTTTGGTTGAGCCTGAGAACCTTGAAGAAGTCTTTGAAGAATCTATTTTTGATTATTAAATGTGAAAAATTGGTTATTTGTGGAAATGCTGTGATCGTCGTTGATCATTTTTTGATGTCTTCTTTTTCTTTTTATAATGGTACATACAGAGGCCGGCAAACAACTTGAGCCAAAGTCGACGTAGTGGGGGTAAGTTCGCGCATGTACACTCATGCTTGGCCAATAGCGTGGACGCGTGCCGACAGAATGCCCCCGCGCACCTCTCTTTCCACCAACGACACCTTAAAATCGTCTACTGCGCACTCAAGGTCATGGCTCAAGTTGTTTGCCGGCCACTGTACCTACTTGTGTTATTTTTATTATATTGATGTCTGCGCGTTACTTCTGGTTCTCAACTGATTTCTTACATTGTCCTAGGTTGAAGATCAACCATAAGGCCATATCATTGGCTTTGGCTACCGGCCATAATTTTGTGGGCAATTTTTGTCGAGTATCCAGTAATTCCGCGAGCAATATTCCAGCCCCCAATCTGTGAAAGTCAGCCACGCCACAACGAGGTTCGGATGCAGGATTTTTCAGTTTACTTCTCTTTTGAAGCTTTAATTTGAAATTTTAAGTTATTTTTTGTACTACATATTAATTATGTTCTAAGGAAACTTAAAACCGGCTAATTTATTACCTAGTGCATTACTGCATTTGAAAAAGTGTTTTAACCTTTTTTGTTCGCATTCTTTTTATTTACACATAAAAGTATGTGAATTTTGAATAAGGTTTTTTTAAGAGAGGAAAAAAATGGACTTTTAGAGAGCTGTCAAGCGAGTAATTGTGGAATTTTTATGCTGAAAAAAGTTAAAAATACCTAACTGATCGTTGCCCATTGTATTTGGCCCGTGCTTTCTCAAGGTCCACACTTCTTTTCCTTTTGAAAATAATAGAATTTTCAAAGAGAACTGGATACTGGAGTCTTGGATCCTATGTATGGGACCGCGGGTGCCGGGGAGGCCGGTGTTTATTTTTTCAGTGTTTTTCTAGTGCCCTTCACATTGAGCCATTGGCTGCTTAATGCCTAAATTTTAGTCCTTGGAAGTAAAATTCACCGACTGGGAGTGAGAGGTTGGTCCAGCTTAATATATCTACTCAGCGGTATCCATACGACATGGACGTATAATTAATCTATACGTCTATGCCATACGATTACCAAAATAGAACAAAGCAGCGGTATCTATACGATTAACAACTTAAGTGTATATGTGAATATCAATTTATTTTGTTTTAAAAAGAACTTTTTTTTAGCTGAACCTGTTTTTGTAAATTTTTCCTTTTTGTTTTAAGATTCACGTCCTGTTTTCCCATTTTTTTTTAAGTTTTAATAATATTGTAATTTTAGATGATCATCTTTGAGTTATTATTAACGTAAATTTCGTTATCATCTAAGTTATGTCCGCATTTATTTATCTTCTAAATTGATTTTGCCTCACAATTTTTTAAGTATTTTTAATCTACTCAGTTCTTCTCTCAACTAAAGATAAAACATTCATTTTATTATATTAAAAAAACACTGTTTATTTTTGTTTTTTTCGATAAATTATACGTATAATATAGCGTTTAACTCTTTTATTTAACCGCCCTTGGGCGGCGGTGTCAATAACCCCGTCATACCGTAGGTAGGATTGAATTTACGATACAGTAGGTACTATATCATACAAATCAATATCCCAATTTATTGCTATGATAAGATACCGATCGCTCGATCTTCTAAACGGCCACTCTGCCGCGTAAAGAAATTGTAATTAACTTGTATTTATCATATTTATGTGGCAAGTTGACGAATCAATTTAACCATTCATTACATAACTCATCCGGAGCTACATAAAAACGAGACTAAATACAAGTGTTTTTAAAAAATGGGAGCCAAATTCAATTATGTCTTTCAAATAATTTTTTTAGGCGTTTTCTTCCTGGATAACTGAAAATGAAAAACGTATACTGATGAGATTAGAATATTGAAAAAGTGTCATTAATTCTACCATATTTATCTCACTCATACCATTTCAAACTCTTTAAGAAGAACGTCAAATTTCGAAATATTTTGCTAATTTGCATCAACCTTTGGACCACACTAAAGTGCCAGCTATACTGAAATAATGAACCTGATTGCAGCATCTTAGCTTGATTAAAGGCTGGATTAATATCACCTGACTAGTCTTGTTTATATCTCCACAGGGCTGTATTACATCGCATTTCGCTTCAACAATTTTGCAATGAGATCAAATTGACTTCCTCACAGACGCAATGGGATATGCAAAATCATTTTAATGAAACGTAAACTGGCGTAAACATGGATAGTGCTCATGGATAGTAATTACCGTGTCAGAATGGGAAGTTAGGTCTTTGAGTGCGAGCGTTTCCGTCAGCACACATCGGAACCCTACTACACATCCTGGCTTTCGTCTTATTTTTTTTTTTTTTTGTACCACTTAGGTGGCAAACAAGCATACGGCCCGCCTGATGGTAAGCGGTTACCGTAGCCTATGGACGCTTGCAACACCAGGGGTATCACGCGCGCGTTTCCGACCCTGCAGAAATCTCTTCACACCCCTTTTGAAGAACCCCATGCTGTACTCCATTGTGTGTACTTATATGTGTTTAGGTGCACTTACTTGTGTCCTATCGCTGTCAGAATGGTTTAAGCGTTCATAACCGTACAAAGGCAACTCAAATAAAACATAAGCTAAACAATATTTTATGTTGAAACTCTACCACCATCGATCACTACAATATCATAATCACAAACACGAACATTTAGTTTCGGAATCGCAAAACCTTAAACAACGACGCTTGAACATTTCACAAAGGTTTTTCCAGGGAGACATCTGATAAGCGAACATCACAAATGCTTGCTTGGCACAGTAGACATGCACCAATAAACAAGCTTAGAGCTACATTGTTGGATAACAGTAAGCAAGCAACGATGTAATAAAATTGAATGTAGTATCGCCATTAATCCTACATAAAAAAGTATATTTGCTTAGATATGGAATGTAGTGTCGCCTGTAATCCTACACGAAAATGGATATTTGCTTAGTTATGTATATTTTTTTATACTATACAATAAAATAAAAATAAAATTTTATTTACTATAATAAATCATTGTGAGAAGTGCGATTTTTATTTAAAGTTAAGGTACATACATTTTGAATGTTTTGAGTTTGTTTACAAAATGGCCACGTTTGGGTTTTATATTTGTAATCAATGGTAATTGGTAAATGATAAAATACTTCAGAACGAACCTTATTAGTATGCTTCCCGGAAATAAATACATTTTCCGCTCCATTCCGTAGGTTTATAACTTTTACATGAAATATGATATTTTTAACAAACGAACGGCCACATTGACGAACATAAGAAAACCAAGAATCGCTTGACTGTGGAACCCTAAATATGCTAAAGTGAAAAGTTTCTGGAATCTTCACAAAATTGTTCACTATCATCTATTATAAATGAGAGCTTTTAGCCATTGTTTTTGTTTTGAATAGTTAATTAAATTTAGTTCGAGGTAATTAGCTAATACATTTTTACTGAAGCCCTAAGAGACATAGCGTGATAAGCAGCACTTTTGAATAATTAGACGTGATGATATTTTGGGAGTGTTGTCAAACCAGACTTGTTGGAACTTAGCGTGCAATATTAAAAATTTTCATTGTCTTATGCGAAATATAAGTTGATCCATGATACAGATTAATCTAGTGTGGGTACCACAGGTAAACCTTGCTGCCTAATAACTCAACAAAGCAGGTAACCTTTTGTGATAAGAATATTGTAAATTATTTAACTATTAATGTTTTTGTAGCAAATAAATATTTTGTATTTTATAAGACGTGGCGCGATTAATTTATTCATTAAAAAAAAAATGATTACTTTAAATAATTGCTAATCAATCCCCACAAGATATATTTTAACAGTTGTAACATTTTCATAATGACCTTTCATACAATATCATACAAATTCATCAACAATACTCCGAATATTATTGCGGCCAACATTATAACTGGGCGAAATATCAACCGCGGGTGACATGTCGCATAAAATATTGGGTTTCAGTGACTCTCCACAAAATCCACAGATTTATCTACAGAGCACGTATAATAACTTCGTAATCCTTTAATTTCACGGGACCTCTATTTGATGTAATTCGTGTATTTGTATGCAAAAAATAATTGGGGAATGATTAACATTTTATGAGAGTTTTGGAGAATAAATTGAGCCTTGCTTTTTAGATTTTGCAATATTGTTTTGAAACTCTTTATATCCGGAAATATTCAACAACCTAGACTAACTATAAGTAAGTCTGATCCTGTTTAATTTAACTCATAGTCTTAATTAGAATAATGTATTGAATTCAAAAACGCCTTAAGCTATTGTATAACATTTATCAAAGGGTAGGATTATACCACTTGGTAAGTGTAAACAAATAAACTAGTACGTGTGAAAGGACAGATGTTACTGTGTACAATATACTGCTAAACAAATGAAGGAGCACTGAGACATCGTATTGATAGATATTTTTGATACCATATCAAAGAAAAGGACTAAATTTACAGCTGTTTATAAATGATGTATGTTTATTTATTTTATTTGATTAAATCGGTGTTTATTACGACTAGCAGGCAGGCGGTCTACCTGCTGATATGTTGTGGATGTTAATACCAGAGGATTAACAATGTATTTTCGTTTAGAAAACCTAGAAAGGATCCGACAACTGCCGGAAAACAACGGTAGGCAACAGATTCTCAAAGTGCGTTCAGTTCACCTTTAAGGACAATATGACAAGACTCCGGAGGACAGGACAAGATGAATTAGATTAAATTCAAAATAAAAAATTTGAATTTTAAATAATATGATTGGAATTCACATATTGAAGCATCACACCACTTATTTTTACTGACTATTAGATTTTGGAGCCTTTCCACCCTTGCGCAGATGCGGCGAGCAAACTCTCAACCGGAAAAATCATAACAACATCATAATCCTAATAATAACCTAATCCTAATAATAATAACCTTAGATACTAATAATATAAATATGAATGTGAGTTTTTTTTGTTACACTTTCACGTCCTAACTACTCAACAGACCATCATGAAATTGGTACACATAGATAGCCAGGACATAGGCTACTTGTTATTCTGGCAATGCAGATGAAACCGCGGGGGACAGCTAGTAATAAATAAAATTGACAAAACATATCAATAGTCCACAGTTTTTTTTCAGTTCCTTAATAATCTGACGCATGAAAATACTGTACAGTGGAATTGTGAAAACGACTCGATAATGAGATACGGTTTAATCTCGTCAAAGCCAAATTGACACAAGTAAGTACCGACTGATTACGAAATGAAACTGCAGCTTGTTTATTCGTGTAGGTATAAAAACATTACGGCAATGAGTCGTTGTGTCGGACAAAAATGATAAAATACACGAGATGTATCAAAAAATTATATTGCACATCAAAAAAAATTTTATGATATTATGTTGTAATTATGATACATATATACATGTATAGGCTTATGTATGTGTTTGTAAGTATGGTTGTAAGTACACGTGGCGTAGAAGGAACTGCTAAACAATCTTTTTTTTCCACATTATTGGGTTTTCAGAACCAAATAGCCCACCTGATGGTATGTGGTTACCATAGCTTGTAGACACTTGCAACACCAATCTTTTCTCTTCTTTTGTGAGAAAAACTAATATGATTTACAAAAAAAAACGATCAAATTTCGGTCACCCACTACTATCACAAATTTGTGATATCAAAATATAGATGTTCCACTTATATAAGTTTATGTTCAACCAATCACAATCCAGATCAATAGCAAACTTCCGATACAAAATCAACATGGAACCTATCGGCCTGCTCAATTACCCGTACTATTTATTCACCCGCTAAGCTTCAAGCCAGCACATAGGTCGCAATCCCGGCCTGATTACAGTGTGGACTCTATGTCGGTGTTCCAACAAATAACACGCATGAACACTGTATTCTATTTGTTCGTAAAAAGCCTTTTTTTTGCAATAGATTTGCGACAACTTAAAAAAGTATGTTTAATTAAAATTTACTCATTAGAAAACATGTTAAGGCAAAGAAAATCATCATAACGTACTGTAGTTTAATATGACTTTTGATGATAGAAGTATTAAGGGCTAAGTACCAATCTAAGACCGACAGTCGAGTTTTTGGCGGGAACTTGCAGAGTGACGTTGCGTTTTCATTTTTATTTTTATAAATTTGTGTATTTTGAGTTTTATTGCATATTATCGGTGGTATTTTATCCAATAAAGATCAATACATGTGCACCAGTGAAGTGAAATGAAATGAATTATGTGTATCGTGACTTTTCAAGTTGTCTCAAGAAGTCCATGAAAAGTTTTAGTACAATGACCACCATTGTACTAAAACATGACTTTTATGGACGGTGACTGACTGAAGACTATGTGAAAGTGATTTATTGTGACTAGAACTTATAATATAACTGGAAATTGGCAAAATACACAAGCAGTGGACGCCATTGAAGAAAAAAAACAAAACAACAACTGTGCCCGATTGGCACCTTTTTGATACTTTGTCTTATGTGTTTTTATATTTTACTTTTTTATTGATTGTCTATTTTCGATATTGTTTTGTTATTTTTTCTTGAAGACATTATAAAAAAGCATTACTGATGGAAAGTTGGTTTTATTAAAAAATCTAAAGAAATCGTATAATCCATCCGTTCAGTAATAACAACAAAAACAGTCTTTCGTACCATAACGAAAGTCTACCATTATCAGAGACACAGTTTTTAACCAGTAAAAACTTTTTTATTAAACCAACACACAAAATATTATCAACCTCATATGTGAATGCCCCTCCACTTTCGTATAAATTTAACAACATTTCCAAAACAGATTATGGTAACGACTGTAAATACCACATTGCAACAATTGTGAATAACACAATCATAGAACTAAAGTTTAATTTAAATATTAGTTCACTGTGCTTTTCCGTGTAGGTTAACAGCAATGAACTAAAGTTTAATTTAAATATTAGTTCACTGTGCTTTTCCGTGTAGGTTAACAGAGCCCGACCGATGCGACGGCAGTAAATCCGTGCAACGTATCCAATTGCACGGATCGGCGTGCGTGATTGCATAGGCCATTTTTCAGCTGACGCCTGTAATTATTGCGGTATTGAAACATGCCGTATTATACCACAGCTTGATTAATAATCTATGGCAGTGACATGTTGGGAATGAATAATTTTAAAATGTTACTCTCATAGATTCTTACTGCATTTTTATATTTTTAATGAACCTTTTCTTTGTTAAAGAAAGAAATTCTGAAAAAAAAATTATAACCAAATGAACTTATAACTGACCATCATCCACTTTGTATGTACAGAAACAGGTGTAAGAATATTTTCTCTGACGAAAAAATGTAAGAACTTCACAGAAAAAATCATGAAAAATTCCAAGCATATAAAAAATTGAAAAAAAGGTTGAAAAAAACGCCAAAACCCATTGAAAAACGAAGTGGAAAGTGAGGTAGAGCAAAAACACAATCGTGTACAAACCATGGTAGACCAAATATTCAATAGAATTATACCTAGTACAGATTTAAGAATTAGGAAGCTACTAACCTGTTATGATAAAATGCAAGCATTTTTTTGTTATTAGCTAACGTGATTTATTTTAGGAGCTCCTAATTTTTGGTTATCATACGATAAAATATGAAAATAGCAACCATCTACTTTAGCTTCTGGAAGTACGCTGCATTCGGATTTTACAATCATTATAGCAGGAATTTCAAGGTCCATTGTGACGTGAGTTGGTTCATCTTCAATACACTTCAATCATATTTACAAAAGGAAACAGTTTATTTTTATTCATTACTTTCACCAATTTCAAAACCCACTGAAAATTTTTTCGACAGACTGTGTCAGATTCTTAATTTTAAAATCGAACATTTTATATTTTTTTTATGAATGGCCAGTATCATTATTTATCTATTATGCTTTGTATAGTATAGAGGATCAATTTAATTAATTTGATAGATATTTCGTTTTTAGGCTTCCGTACCCAAAGGGTGCCCAACCGGACCCTATTACTGCTATTACTAAGGCTCTGCTGTTCGTCGAAAATATTTTTTTATTTTTAATATAAGACGACCTAGACAAGATGGAGGCCGACAATTAAGACGGGCCAGTTGGCGCAGTTGGTTAAGATTCCACCTATCGCGCCGCAGGTCGTGGGTTCCCGATTCCCACACAGGACATACATTTATGTGCATTAACATGTCTGTATGTCCTGAGTCTCGGTGTAATTATGTATAGAAATCATCGTTCGTAGCTCAGAGTATATAAATACTACGTTCGTAGTATTTATATGCTGTCTCCCGCGGTTTCACCCGCATTCCCATTGCAGGGTTAAAAGTAGATTCCTTCTCGATATAATAGGCTATCTACGAGCCAAATTTCATGGTGATCGGTCGAGGAGTTAAAGCGTGGCCGCGTAACAAACAAACTCACATTCGCATTTATAATATTAGTTACGATTAGTTTAGGATATCAAGAGCTGTTTGACTTTTTTTTTATACTACTAAGTTGGCATACAAGCATACGGCCCGCCTGATGGTAAGCAGTTACCGTAGCCTATGGACGCTAGCAACACCTGGGGTATCACTCGCGCGTTGCCGACCCTAAAACATTAACGAAGATAATCAATATCGACAAACTTCTTGTCTACAGGACCCCAGCTAACTACCATGTTTCTGTACAATTGAACAGGCTATTTACGCTGCGAACAATTTTAATTGGATTCTCTTCGGTTTCTATTTTTAATGATGGTGATGAGGGAAATGATGATAGCTATAATGATGTTGAATGCCTTGGGTTCAATGTTATATAGGGGGACTGGTAATTAGTAAACGATACTTGGATACATGATTGTACTCATGATAACAAACAACTTTCGTAAAGAAACAAATAGGGAAAAATAACTAAATTAAATAAAAGCTGATGGTGTATTCTTAATCTTGTTAGGTACTAAATATTATGGGCTCAATGTGCTAAGTGAATTTAAAAAAATGTATCTTTGGGAAAGTTGTTTGTTATCATGAGTACAATCATGTGTCTAAGTATCGTTTAATAATTGCCAGTCACCCTATATAGGGCACAATTATTGGTAAAAGAAATGTGTAATAGTGCGTCATTGCTTGGCGAACCGAGCACTAGCCGAGCCACGAACGAGCACACTGCGAGCACGATTCGCGTAGCGTGCACGGGCTTGCGAGCCTCGAACGAGCATTCGTAGCGTGCTCGACTGCGCTCCGCCCGATTTTCAGTTTTTTCACGAACACAGGGATGCGCATCGCGTTCGTTGTAGGCTCGTTGAAGGCTCGTTAAGTACGTACACGCTTGAAATCGCGAGCAACGAAAGAATCATGTTTGTTCGAGGCTCAGCTCGTGCTCGCTTCGCATAGCATGGACGCACCTTAATATTTTCTCAATGATTCATTCAATGTTTGAAGTTTATTGCATTAGCAGCTAGGAGACCCAAAATTAATCTTAATCAGTGCAAAACTTCCGGGCTAAAGCGATCATTATTATCCTAATTGATATGTATATCGAAGTGATATAAGTTACATTTTCCAATAACTTGACTCAATTTAATTTGCCACCTGGCCCAATGATCACTGAATGGCCCGAGCTTAGACACATTAAAGAACTTAAACTCTGCAAATTAGCTATAAACTATTCCAGATACTAAATCCCCTGAATAAACATGGAACAGTCCGTTCTAGTAACCTTCGAAGTAATTGTTCCGAATAATCCTACAACGTTGATCTGGTAGCAGATATAGGGTCGTCAATAAAAGGCATTGGCAATGGACCCATTTATGTAAAGTAGGGTAGCCAAAGGGCTACACCTCATGACCTTATACCCGTACCTTCTCGTAAAATTCCTCACATTATTACCTCTGGTGATTTAAGTACTTTATGTATTAGAATCATTAGTTAAACCCAACGTATTTGCTATCTCCCACTGCCCATATCTTTGCTATAATTTAGGGTTAGGTATGCGAATAACAAAGATTCGTGGATAAAAAGATTTATGTGTGATTATCAAATTGTATGTAATTTATCGGGAACGAAGATTAAATGAGTATCATCACGTGAACTTGGCACTTGGAAATGATAAATTAATATCCTAAGAAATTCCTCACACGCGGCTATCTGATCTTAAACTAAGTATATAGCTGTATTATGGAAACCAGATAACTGATATACTTAATATACATAATTACACCCAGAATTAGGACATACATACATTTTCACACATGCATGTCCTGTGTAGGATGGGAATCGTACCCACGACCTGCGGTGCGATATCTTAAAAAATCGCGCCAACTGGCCCTTAAAATGTTTTACAAAAATTAGAGGGAAGATTGCAGAGAAAATTGAACTTCAAAAAAATGTCTTTCAACTCTGAATTTGCTACGGTTAACATCTACAGTACTAAATCTGTTCAATTTATTAATTCGTGCAATGTACTTACTTTCACATAAGTTGCAGCTTTTAGCATCCTCAGCTTTAAAAATATCGAAGAAACACCTCAAGCTATAAAACATTTGGCAGAATTGTCTCAAGTGTGTTATTCGTATGGGAGGGGTGGCATTACAGACTTCAGTATGGCTTCAGCTTTCGAGCTGAGCTGATGTGCGTAGTACCGGGGCGATTTTCACCCCTAAACTTTGCAAAATAGAATACGCGGTAGATTTTCTTCACTTATTTTTCAGGAAAAAGAATTCCAAGTGTGCATATCATAAATAAAAATACAAATTGCGGGATTTTATGTGTTAGTGTGTTTATTGACTTGTGACTTCGTTTTTTTTTATTAATTATTAATAATGAAGTGATGAAGGAAAAAACATTGTTTGTGTCTGGGGACACCAAGGAGGCTTTTCCTGGTTTTGGTAAATATTCTTTTTTATATAAAGCTTAATAATTCTTAGTTAACATGGTTATATCATTAATTTAAGAACGCGAATGCTTTAATCTTACATTGTATTTAATAAAAGGGGAGTTTTATATTTTTCCATATAAATTAGTAAAATATGTGAGAAATACAATGCAATATCTAGACGTGACGTCCCACACAATGGGAAAGAAAATTGTTTTAATTATTTTTTAAGCCGCTAAAATGCTCCCTACTGAAATGAGGACTCTTCTATAACTATAATAATAACCTGGGACACCACACACGGCCATCTGATCCCAAACCCAGATCCTGTACTAGGGACACTAGAAAATAAATATATATACCTACTATGGTATATACATACACACCGTTTTATTTTCAATACATACGCTCCAGGTATTGCTGTCATCAATATGCTTAGCAAGTTGGTGTTTTTTTTATTATAAATGCGAAAGTAAGTTTGTTTGTTACGCCTTCACGCCTCAACTATTCAACGGATCATCATGAAATTTGGCATGCAGATAGCCTATGGTATGAAGAAGGACATAGCATTTATCCCGGGAACGCGGGTGAAACCGCGGGGGACAGTTAGTAATTGATAAAAACTAAATAAATATAATATTGATTATGCCTCAGTGTTGTGCAATCCGAAATTAGTTCCGATAAAAAGGAAGAAACACGTTTCCGAAAGACAAAACTTGCCTATAATAGTGGTTGGTAGCGATGGTAGCGATTCACAGATGTACCTATGCCATAATTAATCAGGAGGAATTAGTGAAAATTCACGAAGATTAGCTCGCTACACTATCGCCTCTCGCGGATATTCAACGCTTTAGCCCCCATTGTAAGGCTCAATTTACAGTGCCGCGGCATGGAATGGAAGTGAATTTTTGCAATGAAATTGTATATAGCATAATTAACTTTATGTCAATTGTATAACATACAAACTAAATACGAGCCAAAAGCGAGGAATTCTCGATAATGCGCGAGAATTCCCAGGAAGACGCGCGACCTCTTTTTTTATCTCTCTCTCTTTTTAATATAAATTGAGCCTTAGTGATGTCTAATTTAGTTTAATTGTGATTAGTTTTCCGCCCCGTAGTATCTCCCACCCCGCGGTCCCCTTAGTGGCGGAATTTTGAAAACTCTTCCTTAGCGGTTACCCGTGCTATATTGAACTGGTAGTAAATTTCAATTTTAAAGAAAACAAAGAAAGAAAAAACATTTATTTTGACATACACACAGCATTACAGAATTATATAACACATATACTATAATAAATACATTGAATATATATACATATTCAGTAATATTGTGTGATGTCGAAAAAGTTTGACTCCAAGGTCCATGTGGTACATACCTTGGAACTAGTTTTCAGTCGAACCCTATCCGACATCACAAAAAACGGAGACACTAAGATAAACATAAAAAATTACATTAAAAAAGGTACAACATTCTAACTAACTAAAAATTAACAATAAAAAACAAATTACACAAAGAATAAAAATGTTTGGATTGACACCAACCTAAAATAATAAAAAACTAAAAACATCGTAAAAAAAACAAATAATTGGCAACACCACTAATAAAGTCATATAAGTTTTCTCGATCATACGTTTTAATGATGCTTTATATATTATGTCAGTCAATTTCTCGGGTACCGAACTTTATAAGTAAAAAAAGGAACCCTTATGGTGCGACTCCGTCCGTCTGTCTGTCTATCACTACTCACACATTTGAAATTTGTTATAGTTTTAAAATAATTATAATGCTTGCCCAAAGTTTATAAAATATTTTTACTTTGTAAAAAAGGCCGAAATGGAGGTCTGAAATTTCAAAGTATGAGTACAAGTTCATATAAAAGGACTTCATTTGAGTTTTTTTAACGATGCGTAGTTTTAAACTTATGATAAGAAAGAACAAAAAAAGGACCGATTGCCGGCGTTTTTTTTTTATTTTTTTTTAAAGATATAATTCCTCTTCATCTAAATCTAAAATTACACTTGGTGTATATAAAACAAAGGTATTGAGGAAATACATGAATTTAATATAAAGTAATATTTTTCGTAGTGTAAGGATGTGTATAAAAAGCTCTTTAAGATGAAATACCAAAGTTTTAGCCATCAGATTATCTCACTTTGCATCAACATAATCTACAGAATTGTGGAGAGAATAATTTTCCGTCTGACCTAAAAATCCATCTGTCTCTTTACAGCATCTTCGTGCAAATTCCATAAATCAAATTGTTATTCAAATTCGGCTGTATAGAGTTTGTTACATTGGATTTCCATTTATCTATATTTTTACCAGTTTTTCTATGGTGTGATAAAAGAGGCCTCAGTGGAAAATCACTATTTAAAATGGAGATTTTATATCTATACTCTATAAATGTATTAGAATAATTTATTTATTGCGCGGACCAAGATGTCCAAATTGTGAAAATTATAAAACATAAAATTTGTAAAAAAAATATTATCTAAAAAGAGTATGGACCACGTGTCTGTAGTAAGTAGTTTAAACCAATAAAAAAAAAATGGAGATTTTAGTATTCATAATAGACATCTTTATATCAAACTTACACTTGATTAAATATCAACTTTTAAATCTATTGTTTTTCCATAAATTATTAAATTAAATGTAATTTAGAAAAAATCCTATAATAATTCGCCATATTTTATATCTCTTGAGTCAATTATGAGTGTATTTTTTATTTAGTGTTAGATATATGTCATTTATTGATTCGATCCCAGAAACTACAGTCAAATGCTAAGCATTGCACGAATAACTCAATTTATAAAGCTAAGGCTAATAAGGCTTTAAACATTGAATTATTGGTGTAAAATAGACAAAGGACATGTCAAAATACATTTTGAAAATGTCCTTTATGCGATAAAATCGTAATTGTATTGAAGTCAATTTCAGAAGCCAAATGTTGTACCGATTTCTCATTAGCACAAACGGTATAATTTTACCAATTTTCAAAAACAAAAGCTTAAACCAATTTAATTGTAATCCACTCCCAGAACCAAATTGAAGGTCTATTCATCGTACCGTACCCAACTACACCCGAAAATCACATTTGCGATTTTCAAAAACAAAGCCCCAGCAGGCTCTGTAAACAAGTATTAGATAAACCAATTTATTCGGGTCCCAGATGAATGTTCCCTCGGTGTAACAAAAACACCTTTTAACAAGGTGGGAAGGGGAACCAACCCTCGATTATTGCTATCGGCTCGACTTGTTGATAGAGCCGCAACATCGATTGTGATACGGCGATACTTTATTATCTGTAGTTTGTATGTTTTTATTGATTCGTGTTAACATGTTACTTGTCGGTTACTATTTTTGGGGCTTTAATTATTTAATTACAATGTCATCATATTATTATCATCATCATCATCATATCAGCTGATGGATGTCCACTGCTGAACATAGGCCTCCCCCTTTGACTTCCACTTCGAACGGTTTTGGGCCGCTAGCATCCAGCGACTCTGACCAGGTCTTCGGTCCACCTGGTGGGAAGGCGCCCCGCTCAGCGCTTTCCAGTACGTGGTCGCCAGTCGAGAACCTTTCTTTCCCAGCGATTATCGGCTCTTCGAGCGATGTGGCCTGTCCATTGCCACCTCAGCTTACTAACTCTACGAGCTATGTTCGTCGTTTTCGTTCTCCTACGAATTTCCTCATTGCGGACCCTACAACAATTAATAATTACACTAAAATACGGAATCTATATTTCCTGTAGTCTGCCGCTGCTTCCGATTTACGGCAAGCGTGCCAGCAGGCTGGCAGCGTTGCCTCATTGGATAGCCGAGCTGATGCGTTGGCGGAAAAAGCTCCCCATCCGTACTGGTATCCGGAGGCCTCGATCTATTTTGATGATAAAGTACGAGCAAAATAATATACTTGATTTTTTGGATATATTTATATATTGAAATATTTTCAGCCAAATTTGACATTTAGTACTAAATAACTTTTGTGCTTATTATTGTAGAGGATCCTTGTCATCTATATTGTTATGAACAGCACAATCATGCAAATAAAAAGCCTTAAAAATATTTTAGTACCTATATCTAAAATCTAGTGTGTCGACAAAAAAACCCACATAAATATTAAATGCCGAGTCTGGGCCTTTTAGGCATCCAGTTTTATTTATGACCTGATAGGATGATCCTAGATAGTTACCATAACCTGCATGGCTGAGCTATGCCAAGACGAAGGTCGTGGGTTCGAATCCTACATTAAACTTGAGCTTTCGGTGAATACTAGGGAAATCATAGCACGGTGGTAGGGTAATTTCTCTCTTAATGATGGCCTTTTAGATCGTAAAAATTTAAGTTGGAAATCTATAGCCAAGGACCGACCAGAGCAAGTTTCAAAGCTATATATAGCAAATCCCGTTCGTCCACATCATCATAATATCATGGTGAGACCGTTGGACGACCGATGGATGGACCTTTAACTATTGAAGCAAATAGAACTCCATGAACTGCGAGGCAACTGAATATAGTAAAATGAAGTCGATTAGTAAAAAATGTATGACACATACATAACTTTCGTATTTACCATGGTTAATTTCGAAGAATTTGTAATTATTTTGTTTTATACGATAGCGTGCCAAATTATATCCGTTCACTGGAAAGTCTACTAATTTCATTTTTGATAGCTGTTCTGTTAATATAACTGACAGCAATCAAGATAAGAGTTTTACGTGTACCATTTATTCTGTCTGAATAATGTAATTTTTTTAACTGTCTGTATTCATTTGGATAAAAAAAATATTAAACAGTATTATAATACGATGCTTTCCGAGCAGTATTTAAAGCTTAGCCTGAAAATGGCTCTATGCGCATCGGAAACTTTTACCAAGATCCATTCTTGTCCACTGACTTCTTAATGGCCAATAAAAATGAAGTAAATAAAGATACTGCGGCAACGTACCCATAAACGATCATAGACCTAGCGCGTTTAGGTCATAAAATTGCTTTTGAAAGTAGATACTTTGAATTTCACGCCTTCATAGCACCCTATGGTTATAAGTATTTGGCATTCAGATCACTTCCGTATTTGCCTTGAAGCAAAAAAACTTTTATAGGATAACTTCGGAATTCGAATTTTAAGGGTTCGAACAGAGAATACGTAATCGGTTTGCGGAATAAATATTTCAGTTTTTTGGGGATTTGAAAAAACAACATGTTAACTTATTTATACTTGTACTCGTAACATTGTTACGAGTACTACCACGAGTACTAGTGGTATTTTATAAGAATTCTCACTAATTAATGGTTAAGTATACTATCGAAAGTCTTCAAGTACAGCTACAAGAACAACCTTGGCGGCAGATTATCAAGGTTTCAAGTTGACAACACACAAAGTTTTATAGTCATTAGTGTTGACCAAAATCATACCAACACTGATAAACTGATAGAAAAAAACATCCTAGTTTCCGGCGTTTGACAGCTAGAGTGAACGAAACGTCACCACGAGCCGGTAAAAAAAAACGAATCCGTGGCTATTCATGCCACAGTTTCATTCTTTGCCACTAATTGGAATTGCTTTTCAAGGTTCCATCGTCGGGTGGGACATTTTAAATTGAATTTCATGCGAGACAAAAAAACGCAATACTGCTCGTGTTATGTGTACTGTAATTAAAGAGTTCGATTATGATATAATTTTCAACGGGTATTGCGGTATCCATTGCTACAAAATTTGTAATACGTGTGTTGGGTGGGATATTAAGAATATGTGATACTAGATGGTAGAGCAGTACGTGGATTACGTAACTTTATTGCAATGAAATTCAGATTGAAATAACCTCTGAATCGGTAGAAATATTACAAAATCGGAAATGGTTCCATTTCTAATGAACCACTGTTTGTTTTTGCAGTTATCAGAACGTAAAAAAGTTATCAGTAAACCGCTATATATAACCGATTTCAATTCGAATATGATTGAAATTTCGTTACGTAATCGCCCCGCTGGTTAGTACGAACGAGTTTATAATTTCAATGGCTTTGTGTATTCTCCAATGCAAAGTGATGATAAAGCCCAAGGCGATATACATAAAGCTTTGCTAGGAACTGGCTCTCAAATGCACCTGCAGTACACCACTCTATTTTATTTCACCTTTCCCCTCGCAAATGTACCTATTAAAAACGTGCTATGATACCCGGATATTACTTGTAACGGTGGTACACCCTCGCTTACAGGGCTCACAAACGTCAACTTTTTTGAAATAACCTATTCTAGTACCTATCACAATATACTATTGTTTCAAGCTGTATAACATACTATAACAGGTGGAGATTTCGAGGTGGCATATATTCGAAACCTATGTTGGGTTAGTCATGTTGAATAACTTTTACTATGGGACCAATAGTGAATTCTCAATTTTTTTTAACTTTCCATAGTAAATGTCAACCTTGCTCGATTAAAATTTAAGAAAAGTAAAAAAAAAATTTTTGGTAATTTTTTTTTAGTGTTGGTCCCATAGTTAAAGTTGTTCAGCATCACTAACGCAACATAGGTTTTGAAAATATGCCATCTAGAAATCTCTACCCAGTATAGTACTAAATATTATAACTCAAGGGTTTTTCTACTATATATTTTCTTAAGTCTATTGAAAATATTGTATCATTGAGACCATAATTATTACACACCAGTGCATAAACGTATTCATAGCCCGTCGTGAACTGTCAAATAGAATTTGTTCTAATCTCCAAGTCTTCCCAGTATCTTGGGGTTGAAACGTGGAAAATCAGTGTTGCCAACATATATAAAGTCAATTTGAACGGGGTGAGTTTTCCAAGCGATATAAATGGAGCTGTCAAAGGGTGCAGTCATTCCCTCGTCGTGAGATTGGATTTGTTGCCGTATATTTGTTTGTTTACCAGTTTATGGTCCGTTTTGACTTTGTGCACTGAAAAAATATCTGTTTCTAAAAGGGAAGAATTTTGTTAATCGTAAATTATTGGTTGATCTATCAGCCTATTGTTAAATTTTTGTATAAGGAGGATAAAAGTGGAACCCTTTGATCATCTTTCTACTTTTGAAATTTAATGCTACCAAAACCATTGTAATAATGTCATTTTCCCAAGTAGCATTTACTACACTTTTTATTAAGTTAGACAGTTTTAAGGTACACACTTCTTGCGTATATTTTTTTCATAGTCTATTTGACGCGTGAACGTAAACACATCAACGGAACTGCGGACGAAACCGCAAAGTTATAGCACTTAGCTATAAAAAGCCAGTCATTAATAAAACAGCTAACATCAGAAACAGAACGTGTCAGAGGTAAAAAGACCGCGCTATGGAGAACCTTTTTGCACACGGATTGAATTTCCCGGAGTGTCGCTAGATTGAATTGTTTCCATATATCTGTACGACGTTGCTAGACGGGTAACGAGAGCGGCCGACTGACACCGCGACACTCCGTGCGAAAACTTCGTGATAGTGTCGCAGGTTGCTGCAAAGTTGTTCTAAAAATATATCATTGCAGTTGCACGATTCAGTTTATTTCAAACGCTGTATGTTGTGTAACGTTTTTTGAAATGCGATGTTTTCGTTTCTTAGGTTTAGTCACCTGAATAGCAGTTTCTTTTTTTTTTATTAATTGGTCTTGGCTAAACGCCACTGACCCGCCCATAAGGGACGTGGTTTGATGTAAAAAAGGGAATGGTGGAATAAGGTTTAACAATTCCTGAGCACACTTTCCAAAATATATCCTGTAGAAAACCAATCATTTTTTCTTCGATGGTCGAGGCTCGTGAGTTTCGCTTTAATTATAGACTCATCTCCGATTGCATTTCCTCGAATCCTTCTTTTTCTTAAGCCTAGTTATGGCGCGCGTGCCACCCAGCGAACCACTTCAATCCGAGGTAGCAGTTTCATTCAATACAAGGCTTAGCCACGTATCTTTTTTCTCAAATATAAATAAGTTATGTATGGGCGTTTGTGCTTCCTAAGTGCTGGTCGACTATCACGGCACTCAGCTAGCTCTTTTTGTCGCTAACGTGCCTTCCGTATCCAGTACGGTACCAACCAGTCGGTATTGCGCGGGGCGATGGCAAGAGATCGCATGGCTAAGTTAAATTGCCGTAGAGCTAATCTACGTAACTCAATTCTATGAAATACGAGTTTTTTTTTTTTTCAAAATTGTATTTGAATTTAGAAAAATGGAAACTGTTAAATAAATTTTATGTAATCGGAGATTGAATGATTTTTTTCAACATTTTATGTACATATTAGTTTTTATATTTTTTTAATGTCTTACCACACAAAACCTTCAGAGGTTTGGTAACGTAGATATAGTAGAACATACATAAGGTATTTGCTTTTAGAAGTTTTACTCATTAAACTGGTGCCACAGGATAGCTATAATAGTTTTTATTATTATGTTCTTTGGCAAACTATTAGTATTATGAATATTCTCAGAATTTAACCATATAATAATATATTTCATAGAAATCCTGTAACATTGGCAGAACTAGAAGCAAAAACAGAAGTTTGAAGCATTAATTAGTCAATAGTTACACGAACTACGATAGTTATGAATGATTGCTATGGCACAGGATTGAATCAACTGATTAAAGCTAGTACAGAACTTGTAGACAACGCACAAATCAAACCGGTAGGGTAAGATCTAGATGAATAAAGCATGATGTTTTATTAATTGTGTGAAATACAGGATAAAATTTTCCATCGAAGTTCTTAATTTTTTAAGATAGAAGAAATATTGAATATGGTGGTTATTTGATTGGTTCGAGCTAGTGTCATATAACCCTAAGTTGCTGGGAACCGCTGAAGGTAAGCGGCTGTATTGTTTGTGGAATATTATAGACAATGTTCAGCAATGAACATTCCATCGCAAAAAAATTTGTGATGATGATAAAACTACGCTGTATTTTCGCTATGCTGTTCTTTTACATTTTACAGCATCAGAGTATGCTCCATCGGTATCATGTGAAGATGAATGATTTAATTTCTACATCAACGTAAAAAATATTATCTTTATTAAACCGGGCATGTATAAAATCCACAATCACTGAGTTCATAAATAAACCGACATTTAAATTAAGTCAGGTTTTAAGTATTCATAAAGTCGACAAGAAGTTCTATAACTTCGAACGTGATGAATTCTTGTTTATTCTTTTTTATTTCTTTTATAACTGTACTAGCTTTCGGCACCGCGCTATAACTCACGTTCCCTTATTTTACACCCTCAGGGTAGTATTCTGGAAAATAAAATCTAAGTACCAAGGTTCTTCTACGCTTTTTGTATAAATCAGCTAAGCATACCTATTTTTGTAAGAAACTAGAAGTCCCCCGTGGTGCCACTTTCCCGTTGTTTGTTATGTTTCTCTCTGATCCATAATTATGTGCAGACAATTAAGTCGCTCCGTTACTCCGTTGTTGCATGAGAAGACAAACCAACATAATTGGACTGTTTTACAAAAAAAAACTTATACCGACTTCAAAGTACACTAAGAAGTAATCAAATCCTGATCTGATGACAATGGGACCAAACGGGAAGTGTACCCTTCTAGTCAAAAAAAGAATTTTCCAAATCGGTAAATAAATGACGGAGTTATGAGGTAACAAACATAAAAAAAAAAAAAAAAAAACATACAACCGAATTGAGAACATCCTCCTTTTTTTGAAGCCGGTTAAAAAAAGAAGGGATATGATAATCTTAGTATTTGAATATTATGGAGTAGTTCAATTAATTGACCTCTTGTGATTTCATGGCAGGCTTTATTTTATACTTAATCGGTGGTATAGGCTTACCCTCTTATTCATAATCGCTTTTTAACTAAATCAGTGTAATAGTGTCCTCCGTCTCACTCTTTCGATCACCAAATGTCACGTGTCAGATAAAGACTTCAGAATGTTAGCTAATTATCGTTTGATAACTTTGTTATGAAAATTCTCTTAAGCCACGATTGACTCATGGGAAGGTTAGGTTCATGACAGTATGAAAACTCCACCTAAAAATCAAATAAAAAGAATTAAACTATTCACAAACAGAAAAATGTTGGTACTAAATTACAGTATTCAGACTCTAGCTTTTATATCACAGGGTCTTAAAATGTTGTCAGGCTGTCTAAAGGCATTTTATTAAGAGAACGATTACAATCTTAAGAACAGTCATTTGTGACTTTATTATTTCTCTTTCACAAGCAATTGTTGTACTAAACGACGGGAAAATAAAAACTCTAAATGTTTATTTGAAGAGATATGGTTCAGTAAAAATTACTGCTTTGCTATAAAGATAAGTTTTTATAGGAATGAATTAATGGCTGTTTAGTGAATGAATAAGATTTGACATTTTAAATTTATGTCACAAGAATAGACTTTAAAGTTTGTGTTTTTTTTGATAAGAAATGTTTTGCGAAATGTTAACCCATAACAACAATTAAATTCGTGTACAAATATCGAAGCCTCGCTTCAGTTTGTATATTTTGCAACAACCGTCTTTTCTTAACAAGTACAACAATAAATAAGCCAACCACATTGCACCGAACCAACGATTTTGATATAATGCAGCTGTTAGTTTCACGTTCACGACAAAAGATAGTGGTATTTGAAGATAACCACAAGTTAACAAACCTTAAAGAGGTCTGAAGTGCAATACAAGCAAAGCAACACGATAAAGGCTTTAGGTATTGTGGTCCCCAAACAAAATAATTGTCAAAATTTATACATTTTAATGAATGTTGTGTTTTTCTCCATAAATTAATTATTAAAAGCACAGATTACAGAATAATTCAGATGGAGCGCGCGGAACACGAAAGTGAAACCAAAAAGCAAATACAAATTGAAAATCTGATACCTGGTATTCGTTTTCCAGTTTGTATTTGCATTGTTTAACCACGGTTTATTAATAATGAAGTGTTTTTTGTTACATAAAGATTGTTAAACAAAGCAAATACACATTCAAAAGCGAATACCAGGTACGTGTTTTTCAATTTGTATTTGCTTTTTTGGCCTCACTCCCGTGTTCCGCGCGCTCCATCTGCCTTATTCTGTAATCTGTGATTAAAAGAATGAAAAGCATTCTAAAATCACTAAAACTTACTATTTTTAACGCCCTTATCAGACGACCAGTGAAAAAATTTTACGAATATAAAAAACAAAGGAAAACCGACAGACATAGCCAAAGCTCTTCTTCTTATGATTCTTGAAATATTTTTTTTAATTGATCCAGTTTTGGAGGAGAAAACCGGGGATTACGAAACAGCGATTTCTTGTAATTTAAATAGGTATAATCGATCCAAGCTGTAGTTGTCTCTATCGCTCTCGGGCGGGATAGCTCGGGCACAGCGCGGCAGGAATAGATATGTTAAAAACCTATGTTTCAAATTTCTTGCAGCCATTCCTTCCTCTTAACTTACGCAAGAACATCATAAATAAATGAAAGCGATGTCAAAACCAGACCTCTCGAAATTTATTAAATAAATAAAAGGCAGAAAACATTTTGAAACTTTAACCCAAAGTGTGCAAAGTCCAATATAACATAAATCCAGTACAGCCCGTAAAACACTTTGTTTTCTTTGTGTAGCTTTAAGAAGGCCTCTGGAGGTTGAAATTGTTTTACAGTGATTTCCCAAGAATGCAGTAACGAGGCGACACGATGGTGTACAATAAAATAAAATAAGAGAAAAAATAAATGTTAAAAAGAACCTTGAACCACATACCGCTTTAAGCGTTTTTGTACAATTGCTTTTTCCATTAAGATTTTAGAAGCATTTTATTTCTCAACAAGAAAAGAAAATCAACGAAATTATATACCTCCTTCTAGCGGATACTTGAGCTCTGATTTGTAAAGACTAGAAAAACGTTAAAATGTAACTAAGTTTTCTAATCGAGCTTTATATTTGCATAGATAAGGGGATATTTTGTATAAAAAGAGGAAACCATGAAGTCATTTGAAAGAATAAAATCAGATAAACAACTAGACGCGTCATTTTTAGAGATTTAAAATATAGCAATGGAATTACAAACAAGATAGATAGATAGATAAATCTTTATCAAGCTACCGTAATCAAAACAGATGCAACATCCTTGATATAAATTATTGAACGAAGATAAGCAAGCAACGCTGTTGGTAGGTATATCAAATAGCTCGTTATAATGAGTTGTGAATGCAATAGCGTGCATCATACGGAGTGCAGAATTTGAAGCAAGCTGCCTATAAATATGAGTTTGTGAGATACATCGTTAGCAAACACTACACGTGTACACAACAACTATATTCTTCGTAGAGCATATTACAACATTTTACTATAGTGTTCCTCACTTAGAAAAAGCTATTCCTATTCCATTCAATACAAATGCAGGGAAACGTTCAGCAATCTACACAATGAGTAGCAGTAGTCTATTGACTTTTATCCATTTTCTAATGGTTTGTTATTATAAGAAGTGTATGAGTCCTGGTTGTACGTTGAGATACGTGCAATTTATTTGTATAATGATACAAATTTACAAGAACCAAAATTGTAGATAAATGAATGCATTTATCTACAATTTTGGTTCTTTCATGTATTGATAAAAAAATATTATTATTTGCTTACAGCAAAGATTTTCTTTCAATATCATTTAAAAGATAGAAAAGTCAGCATTTTGATAGTTCAATTAAATTAACTCCAAAATGCTAATTCGTGTGGACATTGCAAATTTCGTTAATTTTTGTACAGCATGGGGTTCTTCAAAATCCGGCCAAGTGCGAGTCAGACACGCGCACCGAGGGTTCCGTACAAACCTATAGGTATATAAGTAAATGGTGGTATAGACCTGAGTATTTGATATGAATTTCAATTTATGACGTATTAAAAAAAAACTACTTACTAGATCTCGTTCAAACCAATTTTCGTTGGTAGTTTGCATCGTAATGTACATCATATATTTTTTATAGATTTATCATTCTCTTATTTTAGAAGTTACAGGGGGGGGGACACACATTTTACCACTTTGGAAGTGTCTCTCGCTCAAACTATTCAGTTTAGAAAAAAATGATATTAGAAACCTCAATATCATTTTTGAAGACCTATCCATAGACACCCCACACTTATGGGTTTGATGAAAAAAAAAATATTGAGTTTCAGTTCTAAGTATGGGGAACCCCCAAAATTTAATGTTTTTTTTCAATTTTTGTGTGAAAATCTTAATTGCGTTCACAGAATACATCTACTTACCAAGTTTCAACATTATAGTTCTTATAATTTCGGAAATAAATGGCTGTGACATACGGACGGACAGACAGACAGACAGACAGACAGACAGACAGACAGACAGACATGACGAATCTATAAGGGTTCCGTTTTTTGCCATTTGGCTACGGAACCCTAAAAAGGGTGTGAAGAGTTTTCTGCAGGATCGGCAACGCGCGAGTGATACCCCTGGTGTTGCAAGTGCCCATAGGCACCGTAGCCTACCATCAGGCAGGCCGTATGCTTGTTTGCCACCTTAGTGGTATAAAAAAAAAACTCAAATGGCAAAAATTTACGAGTCCACATTTGAAGTGACAACACCATCTGTGGACCTTTTAGCTTTGAAACGATATCAAATGCAGTACAAAAAGCTAATATTAAAACTATATAATCATTTTTATGAAAAATCGAGCTTGGGCCAAACTTAATGACGGTCAGTTTATTTTATGTGGTCGGCATTATCGACAACGCACTCCCTCAATAGGCTTCGATAACCGCTTACCATCTGGTAGGCTGTATGCTTGCTTTCAACCTTAGTAGAGTAAAATGTGCCTAATTTGAGTAGGTTTGTACTTTCCAGTCAGAAAAGGCCAGGACTGCCATGGAAACATATAAAAAACAACTTTATATAGTTGGTCAAAAACAATCCAGATAATTGTACCGAGCGTGGTTGTGTGTGTCCCTAATAAGTCATATACCTACAGTTAAAAGTGAGGTTACATTCTTAGGGGCGAGGTTAAATACAGGGTGTGCTAAAATTCGTATCGCTATCAACCACGCAATGTAACCGCAAAAAGTTGAAAAGCTTTTGTACCTATGTCATGTCGATAGGCGGAATAAAACATTGTTCTTCAATTTTTGGTAAATGGTTTTTTATGCCGAGTTCTTTTTAATTTACCTGATTTTTATACTTATTTCTTTGCTTATTGGTGGGCGAGTACACAGTAAACATTTTTCTTCTAAAAAAATCTGAAAATCATTCGAACCCATTTCCTTTACCTTAGGTTTGGCATTTGATGAAAATTAGGATTACCACAACTTGATCACGATGACAGATCTTTTACCACAGCGATAGCCCAGGCTATTCCACACGTTCAGAGAAAGATTTAACTCGTAACAAAAATGGACAAAATTATTAATCCCGGATTCCCCAAAAGCAATCAAGCTAAAAATTAGATTTAGATTAAACCGTTCCATTTAATGCTTGGGGCATGTAATGTAAATTTTATCATTTAAAAGCAAAATAATATAACACTACGGGGATTTAAAACAAACATGGAAAAAATCTTAGTACTCTATCTATAATAAAACAGGAGTGTTTTTTGTTTGTCTGTTTAAACGGGCTATTAAATTCAAAGCTATTTGTCACCGTTTCTTATTTCAGTTATTGTACCATTGATATCGTCTCTGATAATCTCAGAGACGAATAAATACGCTAAGACGCTTAGAATAAAGTAATCTTACTTTAAACTCTGAGAAAATGGTAGGGCAAATGTTTATTAAAATTTGCTTAAGGTAATATATTTTGTATTTGCTTAGGTATTTGCTAGTTATATGAATTTTCTACATAAGGTAACTTTGATTTGATTCTGATAAATTATGGTGTGTCATCATCATCATCTGCCTGCCCTTCCCAATGATCTGGGGTCGGCGCAATATCTACGCTTCTTCCATTCTCCCGTCTATCCGTCATACCAAGCCACAGAATAAATAATAGTATTGACCAAGCATTCAATCCTTTCTTACGCATATCATCTTTCACACAATCCATCCATCTCTTTTTCTTCCAGGATATCCATTCTCTTTCATATTTATAACTTTTTGTTTATTTGTTTGTTTTTAAAACACGATAAAATGAATTCAGGAAACATTTATATTTGCAGCACTATTGCAAAACTAAATAGAACCTAATTTATGTTGTGATATATTCAAAGTCAAAGTCAAAGCCATTTAAAAATCAATTAATCCCCAGAAGGGCACTTATGAACGTCACATTTACTGAAATTACCACCGGTTCGGAACTCGGCCTTCAACTAAGAAGAATCCGGCAAGAAACTCAGCATGGTTACATTTTTTTATATTTTTTGGCCAATCTGACTATGTTTGGGTTTTTTTTTCAAATGATTAACGATAAAAAAGAAAACATATACTTACCTAAACTTAGAATTATACATTTTAAACATCTATTTTATGATTAAATTATAAGTAAAGTCGTAGTCTTCTTTAAAGTAATAAAACACATTGATATTTGGAGTATAATTCTTAATATAATAGAAGTGTTATCGCGTAGAAACAAATTCAAATAATTAAACCAGAATTCTTTCTCTCAACTCTTCACGGGTGCGAACGTCAAACTGTCAGTCGTTCCATTGATTCACAAGAAATAGCTTAAATTTCACAGAAAACGTATTAGAATGTCTAAAAATTGGAACAAAATTGCGCGCGTTGTTACCATACACGGGTAAAACATAAATTGGTACAAGAATAAGAAATTGACAATGACAAAATATACAGGCCGTGCTTTTTCATATTAAAATTTATATTCAGTCATAATATTTATGTATATGGAGGCTGACATATTCCTCACCATTTCCTCACTCACTAGTGATAAAAAAACAAAAAGGTTGTACCAAAAAAAAAACACCTCGACATTTAGTCGAGTTCCAACGTGTTTTCTGCACCTCGTCATGGAGGAAAACTTTTGGCCGCAAGGCGTGGTGTTTCGTCGCTTCCGCGGACAAGTGCCACACGATCGCACTGTGACGTAGTGCTTTTTACTAACATAGTTTTAAGTTTTTATACTAACAAAAAGTGTTATATTTTGATATGTATGTTAGTTTGTAAGGTATATATCTATGGGCCAAAGTAGCCTGATAATAAAGAATTATTATTATTATTATTATATTTATTTGTGGCAAACTCTTCAAAAATTAATCTACGATAGTTTTTAATTTTGTTCCTATAATATGGTGAAAATGCTATCCCATACATTATTTTTAATCCTATTCCTGCGGCCATAAAAAAACATTGCCTGTATAAAGTTCTTCTTAGATTAACTTTACTCTTGCCTAGTATTTTATTGCAATATTGCTAGTTGCACAGTTGTAATCACTTTTAGTTAGAATAATTTCGAATACATCTATTTTGCATCGTCACTAATTAGAAAATTGCTACGTTTCATGCCATTCTTATTTGATGGTATAATACAGGGGATATGAACTTGGGTTTCTGTGAATACTGTCGAGTCATGTGTTAGCTTCGTGATATCACTGTTAGCATCGGCGCAACGTTTTGTTTGGTCGTTTACCTCAAAAATGTATTTTTTTTTGTATGTAAGGGACTTAGGTCATCGTAACAGAAAATTACTGGTACTTTGAATAAGCTTTTTTGTCTGTTCTCCGCGGTATTATCGTGTATGGGATAGTAAATTACCTATGTTTCTTTGCCTTTGGATCCATGCTACTTCTCAGCCAGGTTCAATAGCTTAGCCATTTAAACATAACAAATAGACAAACATGTTCACTTTCACTATTATACGTATTAGAAAGGATAAATAATGTTTATGCAACAAATGTACAACGGAGAGTGTTCTAAGGAATTGTTCGACTTGATGCCCACGGCTACCTTCTACCATCGCAACTCTCGCCATCGATGGGGAGTCCATCCTCACACATTGAAACCAGATTTGTTTCGAACTGTACGGGCTAAAAGGAGTTTTCTTCCGCGGACGCTCGGATTGAGGAATGAGCTCCCCGCCGTGGTTTTCCCAATGGAGTACAGCATGGGGTTCTTCAAAAAGGGTCTGAAGACATTTCTTCAGGGTCGGCAACGCGCGAGTGATACCCCTGGGCCAGTAGACAAGATGGTTATCGACAATCGTCATCGACAGTAAACGATCAACCTTTGTATTGGATTGACATTTCAAATCGAAATATCACGTGATTTTTAACAATCTCTTATGTCAATCCCATACAAAGGTTGATCGTTTACTAACGATGACGATTGTCGACAGCCATCTTGTCTAGGGGGGCTGGTGTTGCAAGTGTCCATAGGCTACGGTAACTGCTTACCATCAGGCGGGCCGTATGCTTGTTTGCCACCACAGTATAAAAAAATAAAACAAAATATCGTATTCTATTAATATTTTGGTTATCAATATTATGTAAACGTGCTGTTGTGCTTGTATTAATATTATTCCTAAATGATTTCACTTAAAATCTGATTTATTGTTCCAAGAAATTATATTGGCTATTATATATGACGTTGTGATTCCAATTATAATTCGAACAGTATCTTAAAAGTAAAGTTAATTGGAAATCCACACGTGAGCCGAATCGATTTACAATTATCGACAGTGAAAAAACAGTGTAACCAGCGTCTGATGTCTATAATAATACAATAATAACATGTCTACGGTTGTAATAACATGGGAAAATACTGGGAATTTCTCCAGCCGTGGCTGTAAAGCAAACAAGGTTAATGAAACAGTGTTGTCTTGCGGTTGTGGCTAGACATCAATTCCATGGGGGATTTAATGCCGTGTCAGCTGAGTAAATATTATTATAAGAAGTTTAGGGTGTGAGTTAAAGGTAGAATCGTGAGAGCTATACAATGTGTAATAAATGAAGTAGAAGAATTGGACGTCTTACCTACAGATCTCATTGTAAATTACTAAATGATGGATGGTAAAACTTATGCTTAAACTCGGTGGCTCAAACAATCAAATTGGAGTTTGTTATAAATTCACTAGTTAGTGCTTTACGGTGCCTTTTTTTCTTCCATTTCAGCAGCGCCAGCCTGACATTAAAATTGACAAACATTGTTTATCTTCTCTTTATATATAAAATTCTACTGTACGTGTGTATGTCACTGAACTCCTCCTAAACCGCTAGACCGATTTGAATGTTTTTTTTTGTATGCGTTTGGGTGGCGCCCTAGATGGTTTAGATTCCCAAATCAGCTCGGCAGATGGCGCTGCAGTTGAAATCTTGGTTATATTATCGTATGCAGCGCCTACTGCGGCGCAATCAAGCATCCAAGGTGCTTTTAAAAAAAAACATTCAAATCGGTTCAGCCGTTTAGGAGGAGAGTGACAAACACACGTACATTTGAATTTTTTGTATACTTTTGGGTGACACCCTGGATGGTTTAGATAGGGTAGGGTAACACCACAGGGTAGGGTAGCACCACGCGAACGAAGTCGTGCCGGGCAGCTAGTACAAGTATAAAGATTTTAGAAATCATATAACGTTTGAGTTTTCTAGGAGCAAATATTTTTAGCAGCCTTCTAATATATCAGTTCATGCTAGTAAAAACTTCAAATGCGTGACGTTGTGGAAATAAGAATAATCCACAGCATTCCAGCAAAAAGAAATATTATGTCTGAAACGCTTTCACGCTTCAAGGAATTAATGGATTAAGCTGAAATTCTTATAAAGGTTTCTCTAGACGAGGGGCATGAGCAATAAATTTTATTGAAATTCAATTGAGGTGATAAAAACCACGATGTTTGTTGAGAATAAAAAGTATGTAATCATGTTAAAAGCGTTACTTTCATGTAGAATTAACGTGTGGAAAATAAAATTTCATTTTATTTTGTAGATCTATTTGTTTTAATATGTTGTGGTAAGTTCCGGCTGAAGCATCTGCATATTGCAGGTTGATTTAATAAACGAACCTCAATTTTTTTTCTTAAAAAACATGTCGTCTCTCGGGGACACGAGTATAGTCGGGCAAAGAAAGCTAGTTAATAAAAACATATATACAAATGAATTCTTATTTGCAATAGTTCTAAGAAAATATAAGCAAAAAAAACAAAATTAAATTCTAGCAAAATTCTAATTAAACTGGCAACCATACGACATCGTTAATTTACTAGATTTCACGGAAATTACTCAGTGAGTAGGTAACGTCTACGAAAAGGAATAATGTTCATTAAAAATTTTCTGAAGCAATTTATTTGGCAATCATTTATGTTTTAATACAAAATCAACTTTGCCTATCTAATGCTTATTTTAGTTTTATATTTTAGCCATTTGGTTCAGTATTAGTCTCTTAATAGTAATTTAGTAGATATTTACAGTCACCAGATAAGGGGCTGGTTTCATCTTACTTTCAACGAGCTGGTTTCTATGAATGGTCAGTTAATTCTTTTGGCAATTCGACTGATTAACCCAATAGAAATTGCTTTTGAATTAGCTAACAGCTGCGAGAAAAGGCTTATTTCGTTACGACTAATAATACGTTGTAATCCTTGGGCCCTGGCACTTAAATTTAAACCCAATTTTCTTCCACTATATTCCCCAAATAACTAAAGTACACATCGAAAATACTTTAACAAAACCGATGGCATTTCCTTAAAAAAGTACGGATGGAAAAACCGGAGTGTGATGCTAAGCGAAGTTTTCCCAATAGGGAGCGCGTTCCATTTCTGATAAATAAAGTTAAAAGGGTTAGGTCGTTCCCAGGGGTAAGCAACTTGGTCACAAATATCAATGTCGAAGCCAGTTCGCAAAAATGTTATCTAAATTAAAATTTTGAGTTGACTGATGTCGATTGATAGCGCTAGACCCCCGTGATCGTATACACCTGATCCATCTCCAAAGGTTTTACCTTAGAGAATACCTCGCATACGTTTCTTTCTGTAGTTAGGTACCTATATCTATTTTATTCATTTCAATGCGCACGACATTTTGTTAACACTTGTAATTATGCTTTTTAGATGATTCTTTTTAACTATTAAACATTTTTATGGTCAAAGAAGTATGATGCCGCAACATAATTGCAAAGAAAACAAGTATGATGCCACAACAAGTTTTTATTTAATTACTAGCTGTCCCCCGCATTCCCGTGTTCCCATGTCCTTCTCCATACCACAGTCTATCGTCGTGTCAAATTTCATGATTATCCGTTGAGTAGTTGAGGCGTGAAGGCGTAACAAACAAACAAACAAACTCACTTTCACATTTATAATATTAGTTACGATATATATATGTAGTTAGGATAGTTAGGATTTTTGGAAACAATTCAGGGCACCATTAAAATATCCATAAATTAATTCTCTACAAATAACAACTAACATTAAGCTCGCAGCCTGACTGTCAGAATCACTTAATTATTTGCGTCGCCGACTTTATAATTATTACAAACGTTATTGTATTCTGCGAAGTGTACTCTACATAATTCATATCTGGGAAGAAAAACTTCTACTTAAGGAACTCCATTATTCATTTCAGCAGAATGTCTGTCATCAACACAGCGTGCCTGTATTATGATACTAAATTAATTTATAAATAACACATGCCTAGTGGAACAAGGTTGGAGTATTTAGCAAAGATTGGAAGGTCACGCGACCATCACACATATTATGATTATGTCGGTCAAATAGGGTTGTCGCAAAACTAGGTTCACCAATAAGAACCATGTGTAGGTATGTACCATAATAGTAACATGACATCCTTTACTAACTAAGATGAACCCTATTTAAAAAAAACTATATTCATTTAAATCCGTAATAATAAATATATACACAAAATTGGCAACCCTACGTACAACCAAAACAATTATGTGTAATGGATTTTCTGGTTCACATTTGAGGTCACAGTTTTTTTGCTATTCAACTTATTTTCTTGATGTGATTTTCATAATACCGCTATATATGTTTCATCTACGAAGTACATTATATTATTATTATACCTGCCGTTTATACTATATCATTATAGGCATTTAGCTTAGACATTATAGGCTAGGCACCTTTTTGGACTAGGCATTTTATCTAGCACTAACCATGCATATATTCTCAATTAACATAATTCAAAAATAGTTTTCAGAAAAATAACTTTATGTATGTATATGATGAAACTAAAATCCTACTAACGACATATCATTCTAACAAAAAAATACTCCAGAAAGGCATAAGGTATAGGCATAGGTATGACAGCATTACAAATAAAAATAGCCTTTTTAAATTCGTTACAGGGAACACATTAGACTAATAACCCAGGGGACCGCCGCGCCTGCGTTACGTGACAGAAAAACGTTGGAAATAAAACCGACAATTAAACGTGTATACATGTGACTAAATGGAAATTAACATTGCTAATTTCCTTTTTTAACCACAGCGAATTATTTGATATACTGGATTTGGTATACTGTTTAGCTTACTTCAAAAAATATACTGAATTTTATTTTGTTTATTTCGAATAATATGACCTAAATCAAATCAAAAATCAAGATACATTAAGGTAGACTATCTATGTTCGGAAGAGCATGACGTCATCTGCTGAGCACAGGCCTCCTTTCACAAATCAGAGTGAAAAGGAATGGGCAGATACTCCACCACGCGTGCCCTCTGCGGATCGGTGGGCTAGTGGTCAACCTACTGTTGGAGTTCAAGCCGCCTAGAAGGCCTCCCCGGGACCAACTGTTTACGTGCCTTTCGAAGCACGGAAACGCTCGATTTGAAATATCTCTAGGCGGATACCCATCCAGGTACCGACCACGACTATGGTAGCGATCTATTAAGAACGGCTTATCATGCTACATCACGAGCACGACGTATTTAGTACCAATTCTGTCAAAATGTGAGTATACAGATTTTTTTCTGTCTTCAAAACAGTGTCATCTTAGGATTGTTATTATTATTCTTTACCTAATCGTCGTTATTGTTGATAAATTTCGTGTATAATCTAAGTAAAATATGTATAGATAAGTACATAATATTTTTCGTAATTTAGAGTTAATTTCTTTTGGATGTCAGTTTTATTTTTAAATTAGTTTTTTTAAACATTTATTGGACCCATAGTCTCAAATTATAGTGTTGGTCATAAAAAAATAGGTTGATCATAATCTGGTACTACAACGTGTTATAATGACATTAAAACTTAATCTCGTACGGCAAAACTCAAATTGTGTTCTTCAAAGAATTCACACATTTGGTACACGTTCCGCGTACTAATCGGTGCAAAGATAATGCTTTCTTCAGACTTCAACTGAGTTGCAACTGCAGTTACTATTCCAGATTTAAGATTGCACAAATCTCTTCTTATGTTATGAGGCTTGCATATCATAAGTAAATTACCGCTATTATTTCTCGCAGAAGATCAAATTATTATAGAATGTCCATCAACATATTATTATAAGCCAAATTACGAGTCGATACTAAATATAATAGTTTGGAACATGAATTTGTGTTGTGACGTACCTAACTAAGGTTTATTTTCAACTGCCATCTTCTTTCTTCTTTTGGGTTCAATTTCATGAAATCCCTTTTAAAATGCCAGTGGAAGATAAATTGCTCATACAAACATAATACCAAAATCATTTGTAATTTGGAAATTCCCACCATATATTATACTATTATTCGGATTCGGCTAGTATTTATCTATAAAGGTTGATGGATTATATTTTTTTCGAAAACAATGACTTAATTGCATTGCATTTTGTGAATTATTATATTACGAGTTTTACGACATGTATTCTTTCTTCTTCTAAAGTTAGTGAATGGTTCAATGAGGACTTTTGCTTTCTATATTTATAGTTTAAAACAATCTATGTATCTAGAATAGGAGAGGATCTTGATACTCGTATTTTAAGCATCTAGACTTTCTAAAGTATTAAGATCCTCTCCACGATACGAGCCTATATGATCAGCAATAAACACAAGTATAAAGTGAACACAATGTTTATACGTTGCTTAAATCTACCCAAATTATCTCGCCCACACGTTCGCGTGAGCAACGACGTGCAACGTCGTGTTGATATATTACGAGATGGTACAACGTTTTATTGACATCCTATAGATTGACATAATTATTTCGATGGAACTCCTTTGGACTTATATAATAAGGGCAAGGGCAAAATGCTTATGCGCATCTCGCTTGCGCTGCGACACATTCTAGTTTCAAAGGCTGAACCGCCACGTGACTTTTTTTTTGTTGGTCTACGATCCTTTGCTTAAATTTGTCCGAAAAATAAGGTGCGCCATAATTCAGACATGAGATTGCTCGCGCGAACGTGTTAATAAACTAAGTAATACCTATATACGTTGCACTAAAACTAGAAATATATATTGAAAATATCAGTGCAAATCACACTTCTATAACATTCTTAATTGCTCTGTACACTAAGCGGTTGTAAACAAAATGTTCACCGAACTCGAACGGCTAATTTTAAGTTGCAGCCACTGCAATCCGCATGCTCTCAAATGAATACCAAATGAGTTTGGACATTAAAATCTGTCAAACTTTCCTCTCACCTCTCTGCTAAGCTGTGAATACAAAGTTTTATAATGCACCCTGAGATTAATTAATGTTCCGGCTCGTTATATGATTGTATTCTGAAACTATGTTTGGGAACTGAAATTGTATCTTGGAAGTTGCGATAATATTTTAATTAGTTTATTGAATTCGAGTGCAAAGTTCTAGTTTTATATCGTGGCGCGGTAAGAAACTCATGAAGGATTGATTTTATAATATGTTTTCTTTTTGAAGTGAAGTGAACTTGGCGATGCAACGCACCTGATTGGCTTGTTTTTTCATTGCGGAGATTGGTAGCGGATCACATCTTTATTTTGGCAACATGTATATATTGCCAATTTATTATAGAAATGAAATCAAATCTGGAGAAAAGCTATACGTTATTCGATTTTCTGTACGCTTCGCTTCCGTCGGGTATCCCACGCTCACTAAGTATTTAGCTGTTCTTTATAACGAAATTACTGATTTAATGTACATAAACTTATTTCAGGAGTGTAACATAATCTCATAGTTTCCTACAATTATTATGTTTACTTATCTTTTCCACTATTCACCACATCATTACCTAACTAACAAAACATCTCAAGTTCGGTAGTTGTTATGAGATTAAATAATTTTATAAAGACAAGAAAATCCATTAGCGCAAATTACGTTAAAGTAGCTCATCACAAAAACAACTAAAAGTAATTAAACACGTCGGAAACTTGACGAGTAATAATAATAAATTATAACATACTATAGCCAGGGTAAGTTGTTAAGTCGGGTTCGCAAGTTTCTGAGATAGCCGACAGGGTTAAGACTAGTTTTGTACTGGATATATGGAGCTTAGATGACAAAGCTCGGTTTCGCTCGCAGAATAAACTTTTACTTGTAGACAGGTGTGGGTGTAAATTATTGCGTGAATATTATTTCTTCTATATTCTAACTAATATTATAAAGTGCGAAAAGAACAGAACTTATGTTTTCTTTTATATTGTCACCACATGAAATAAAACAAGTACCTATTATACTATACCTATCAAGTACTGTAATTTACATTAATTTACAGTACCTAGAGTAATAATAGTGTTGCAGGTCTAATTTGGAATAGTTGGTTGCCTCAAATTATTAAAAATGAAAGATAAAATATCAGACAGACTTTTTGAGAGAGGTAGAGCATAGACTTTATTCGCTCAAAGAGCAGCTCGACTGGGGAAGTACACCTCCACCTTACAGAATACCGTAGCCAAATAAATTTATATTGTGTAAAGTTGTGTTCCTGCGCGTGAGTAAGGTCGCCAGAGCTCAAAGGGGAGGGGACGGAAAGGTCGGTAACGCGTGAGCTATGCTTCTTGTGTTGCAAGCGTCCATATGGCTACGGTAACCGCTTACCATCAGGTGGGCCGTATGCTTGTTTACCGACTAAGTTGTATAAAAAAAAGACATCTGTCAACATCGAGATAACGTAGGCAGTCATAAATAGTGATACTATTAAAAAGGCAAAGAATATTCAATATAATCATTTAAGGCAGCTGCCTTTTAATGCTGTTCAGCTGAACAGCCTTAAAAGGTATTATATGGGTCGAGTAAGCATAATGGAATTTACTGTGTAAGCACTTTATCAATACTGCAAAAAAAGTAGTAAGTTACCTAAACATACAACAAATATTTTGATAATAATTGGACTGTTTTACAAAAATCTTAAACCGACTTCAAAGTACACTAAGAAGTAATCAAATCCTGATCTGTTGACAATGGGACCAAACGGAAAGTGTACCCTTCCAGTCAAAAAAGAATTTTCCAAATCGGTTAATAAATGACGGAGTTATGAGGTAACAAACATTAAAAAAAAAACATACAGTCGAATTGAGAACCTCCTCCTTTTTTTGAAGTCGGTTAAAAATAAGATAGAAGGTTTGCCTTAGAAGAATAAAAATACGAGTTTCGTAAGTTAACTTCGGAGAACCGTTCTTTGCAGTTTATATTCAATTACACCCTGTGACCTTTGTGATGTCTTCTTACTCTACTTCTTTGAATAGGTCCAACCCACGGGACTTGAATAAGTCCAACCTACGTGACATTTACCTTCCAGCTGTCATCAATAACTCCTGCCCACTGCTTTTTTACAGCTTCCTTATTTCTTTTTCAATAAAATATAACCATTTGTAGATAGTACCTACCTACTGAATTACAATTTCCGAAGCAATCAATAACATTGTTCAACGGAAGCCCCCACTTTGTAGGGTATATACCCCCTTTAATCCCGTAAGGACATCGACTGATCACGCCCGTAACTGTTGTTTAATTAAAGTTTTATGTTTCTCTTGTAAATTACACATAACTTTGAATTACGGAACACAGGTTAACGTTTGTCTTTCAAGTTATTTGGTTTGACTTGGATTATATTGCTCAAGAATCTAATAGGTAGACAGTTGAAATTGTCACAGAATGTGTATATCTATTGTCGCAATAAAAACAAACAAATAAAAAATATTAAAGGTTAAAGGGGGTCCCCATACAAGAGTCGTCTTTACAAAACCCTTCATGTGAGGGTCCGACTCGCAATTGGCTGGATTTTTAGCCTTTTCCGCTCACAGAGGAGTGTGATATAGAGGAAAGGATGGCTGCAAGAAAATTATTTTACGCTATTTCGTAATCCCCGGTTTTCTCCTTCGAAACAGGATCGATATAAAAAAATTAAAGGGCTTTGGCTATGTCTGTTAGTTTTCCTTTGTTGTTTTATATTCGTCAAATTTGTTCGCTGGACGTCTGATAATGGCGTTAAAAATTTTAAGTTTTTGTTATTTTAGAAGGCTCCTAATTCTTATAATAATTAATTTATGGAGAAAAACACAACCGAGGGTCTAACAGTGGTACCTACAGATTGCATGGTAGAATAATCATTGCTCTAGTGTCATTATCCAGAGAGGAAACTGAGGAATACGTTTGTATGAAACAAACGCCACCAGCATTTCCTCTTAAAGAAGTGCACAAAGCTAATATTTTTCTATAATAATGCATTATAAATACAATGTAAATACATTATTTTAATAAACTTTACACACACTAACCATGCCTTTGACACCTATACTGTACGTATACCTTCAAATCAATACACATTAACACATATATATACAAATACTTTATTTTAATAGACAAGTAGTACATAACTACAATATGGCACATAGATGACGGAAAACGTGTATTGAGTTGAAGGAACTATAGTTTTTTTAACATATACGCACGCATATACAAGGTAGAAATAGACGGGCCAGTAAGAGCAAAGGGTTGTAGTCAAGCGAATATGGTCTTAGACCCTTAACTTTATGAGTTATTACTGCATTTACATAATAAAAAATGGAAAAAGTTTCGATGTTACATTTCTAGTCCCCTAACCTAACTTGGTCCCATAGAGCCTTCTGATATTTTTATTGAAGCTTATAATATTTTTTTTCGAATATCACCGTCTTCTCGCTGACTGTTCTTTTTCTTAATCTGTAAACGAATCAATACGAGTAACTCAAAAATTGAGGAACAGTCTTATGAGACGATATTCGCGTTGCTTCAAACCGTAAGATAACCTCACGGACCCGTCTCAAATGACCACCTGTAATAATGCTGCATAATAAAATAAAAATTACGTACAAAGCGAAAAACTTATAAAAACTAAATAAATATGGATTTGGAACAGCATAATAATACTATTACATTTAGGTATTTTATGATAACTAATATCTGAAATTGAGAGTATGAATATATAAAACATTGCACTCGTTATATTAGGTCAATGTAAAAAGTTAATTTACTTATAATCGCTTAACGCTTTATTACTGAGTACCTAACTTATCCAATAATAAATTCTTTAAGTATACATTATAGTACCTACAGCGAATTCAATTAAATTCATAATTTTGTTAGCTTTTTTTCCTCAATTATATGGCAAGCCAGCGATAAGATTATCTTCAAATTCTAATTCTGGCTGGAATGTTTTTACCTTAATGTAACCATTTTCTCCCCAATCTTTACCCCAGCTGTTTGCCACTAACCAATAATCAATCCCCTTATCTACACCAAAACCAATGATACGGACGCTGTGACTTCCTATAATTGTGCCAAACTGATGAACGTAGATTCCATAGGAATAGTATGGCATATCTTCATACACAGTAAAAGATGCTTGTATTGGTCCATTTTTAACAATCTCATCTTTTATTTCATCTACGTCTTTACCGACCGTGTAAACTTTATCACCAAAATGCTTATCCTTGTTATAATTAATTTTAGTTTTAGCGCACTTTCTATTGCATTGTCCAGGCATTAGAAGAGCCGTGATGTTGTAAGGTAGACAATCTAGAGTGACTAAGCCTGTGTTTACCCAGAATTTGAATGCTTCCGAAGGATCTCCCCCGTCGCAAACGGAGTCGCTCAAACAATTAAAATCTTGTTCAGATAGGCGGACAGGGTTATTTGTATGAATACAGGTTCTATCAGACATAACAGAAGCGGCTCCAAAAGTCCAACAGGAACCACAGGCTCCTTGATCGTAGATTTCTTTGATGCTATTACATATAGGCCAATTTCGTCTCGAATCAAAATTTTTCAACTGAGCTACGAGTTTTGTACGATATTGTTCTGTAACTGGTAGATCCGTTTTCCTTTTTTCCAGTATCACGCCAGTCAGTTTTTTACCTTTGAGATGCTTGTGTTGTTTGATCTTCCATGTAAAGTTTTGATTGTTGAAGTGTTCAATAAATTTGTCTTCCGGTAATATATTATATTTTACATCAATTTCTTTGTCGAAAATGGTAGCAACTAGAGTAGCCACGGTCAAAAGTAGTAGTAATCGAAACATGTTTTATTATGTTAGTGGTTAACCGGTGCTGCATGGTTTTATACAATTTGCACTGTTATATTTTTTCCCTAAAATATTATAATATACTGGGCAAGTGCGAGTCAACCTCATAGACTCATCATCATTCCGTACAAATGAAATGATGATGCTGAAGTTTTTTATTAAAAATGTTTTTAGATGCTTGCACACAAGTGTTCAATATCTATTTACATATTAGTTGACCGAGCGAGCGCGAAGCGTCTCCGTTTCAGCTTGGGCGTAAATGCTTTAGTATGTCTGGAGGATGTTCGAAGGATATCCGGCTGTTCTGCTCTACAGTTCGCATTTCCCAACCGATTCTCGTGAAATTTTGTGAGCAGGTTCGGTAATTATAATTATATTTTTCTCTAGTCGATTCAGTTTTTTGGAAAATTTTGAAAAAAAAACGAAATACAGAATCGGCTAGCGAATTCCATATAATAATCGAGATAAGCGAGGTCTACCGCTCAAAGATAGAAACCACCACGAGTTTAAAAATCATTTTTTTTTCATGTACATACAAAACCATGCTTACTTAACATTATCCCTGTTAGCGCTACCAACAGCCAGCGTCGCCAACATGGCTCCTCGATGTCCTACGGAGTGATAACGATGACGATACTGTGCGTTTTCACACATACTGTGATACATTTACAATAAATTTTTCTTGACACTACCCCATGCACGGGAGAGGATGGAGCGTATATACGACACGTTACTATTACCATCTATTACGTATGTATTGTTTTTATTGTCTTAGCTAGATATAATAAGAGGTTAATATAACTAAACGTTACGGTACCCTAAAAAAAGAACTAGATAAAGGGGTTTTTTGTCACGATATAAAAATACTATATCAAAATATATATCAAATAGAGAATTTTGTTGATAACTATGTGGTTTTCCTGTTTATTTAATACATCATGGTTTTAGTTTAAATATGCCTAATATAGAATTTGTGATTACGCTATACTTGCTCTAACCTCAACTCTAACGAACGTCACGTACTTCGCGATTGTCTTCGATGTTGTATTGGACATTGAGCGAAAAGCATGGCGGACTTCTTTCAAATGTATTGCATTTCTAAGATATCGGCTAAAGTCAGATGCAGAATTTATGTCAAAATCGGGCTCCAGGTAGGATCAATTTTGAGAACACTAAAAATTGTTTAATTATAGTCTTTTGACCGACAAAACCAGATTTTCCCATCATTTTGAGAAACAAAGTAGAACATTTTTTTATACCACTTAGGTGGCAAACAAGCATACGGCCCCATCAGGCGGGTAAGCGGTTACCGTAGCCTACCCTATGGACGCTTGCAACACCAGGAGTATCACGCCCGCGTTGTCGACCCTGCAGAAATCTCTTCACAACCCTTTTGAAGAACCCCATGCTGTACTCCATTGGGAAAACCACGGCGGGGAGTTCATTCCACAGTCTGAGCGTCCGCGGAACATCTGAAAAGCAACGCTTATCTATTCTTTCTGAAAACAAGGAGAAGTTTCTGGAAACATATTACGAAACACACACACCATTACAGCGATAAATCAAATATAAAAAAGTCAAAGATATAGCACACTCTGCAATAATATATGATATCAACTTTACTTTTTAGGTAAGTTGTATCATGTTGTATAAGGAGTGGACACGACATTACGACATTAAATGAAACCACGTAAAGTACTCATGTATACGATCAACTTTTACTATGGGACAACTTACAAAAAATTTTTTTTTGCAATTTCGAAGTTGGTCTCATTGTAAAAGTGGATCGTATACATGAGTTCTTTACGTGTTTTCATTTAATGTCTGTCGTTTCCACCTCGTACAATAGTGCAGCGAAATCCTAAGTCTATTTAGGTATACCATTCCTCAGAAATGATTTTCAGTAGAACCCTCTGCGATATCACGAGATTGCATCCTCAATATTGCATCAATACCGGGTAGATAAATATTTGTTTACATTATCCCTATCTAAATATATCTTTGATGTAATAAGTTTTTTGAGATATTTAAGTTCTGTTAAAAATGATCTCTGGAACTGAGTGCAAAGTTTTATTGTTGCTATGCTTTGGAGGATGGTTAGCGTGGTGGTTATTATGATACCCTGACTGCCATGAATAGATCCAGGTTTCCATTTCTATCGCCACCAAATATTTGGATGGCTTTATTCGCATTTATTTATCTACATGACATTATCTGTAGTACCTTCTATATTAGAGCAAACTCTGCTTAGTTTTTGATAAGATGACCGTGTGGGGAATGTCCAAAGATATATTAATTTAATGTAAAATGGGCTTTGTTGGGCCGTCGACTGAACACAGAATTGTTATGACGAAGCAGTACCAGCAACTACTCTACACTAAATTTAAACCTTCCCTGGACTTCCACAAATATTTCAAAACCAAAATTAGCCAAATCGGTCCAGCCGTTTTAGTTTTAGCGAGACTAACGAACAGTAATTCATTTATTATTATTATTATTTATACACGGTGGGATTATCATCAAATGAAAAAAAATAGGTTTTGAAAAAACACAAAATAAAAAAGTCGGGATTATCGTTACTCCTTACAACCCAGACACGGCGCTTGCACTTCAAAGTATGTGTGGCACGGCAGCACGCCAGTTTTGTAGCAGGTGTGGGAATCCGCGGCTGCCTGACTTTTTGAAATGGTCAGAACAAGCAACGTTTGTTCTAGCGTTAAAACGATTAAAAAGTCACCGTGTACAGAGATAACAGTCATAATGTTAGGTTGTTTAATTAAATTATTTATTATTGTGTTGTTTAGAAGGCCTGCTCAGCGGGTAGGATGCGGCGGCATGCACCGCATCATGCTGCTCATGGCGGTGCTGATGAGGGCCATCGCCCCCCAAGCCAACGTCACAGGTATGCACCATTTAGTTAGCATTATCATAGCTGTTCCCCGTGTTTTTGGGTCGAAAAGTATCTTATGATGACCCTTACCACACCGTGGGCAATCTGCGTGCCAAATATCATCGCCGTCGGTTCAGAGATTTAGCCGTGAAAAGGTGAACAGACCAGACAGATTTACATTCGCATTTATAATATTACTAGCTGTCCCCCGCGGTTTCACCCGCGTTCCCGGTATACAAAGTAGCCTATGTCCTTCTCCAAACCATCCAATCTGGCTATCATGCCAAATTTCATGATGATCCGTTGAGTAGTTGAGGCGTGAAGGCGTAACAAACAAACTCACTTTCGCATTTATAATATCAGTTACGATTAGGATTATGGATACAGCCGAATAATATCCAATTTTAAGTAAAGCTCCCTTCCTGTACTTCACACCTAACGGTCCTGGACGTCCCAGGCCCAGCCACTAGTAGATGGATGACCAACTAATAGACACTTCTCAGTTCTTTATTAAAAATAGGCCTTTCTCTCTTCTTATATTCTGGTTCTTCGTTAAACGTAGGCCGTTACGAACGTTACGGCCGTATATCTTTAAATGATACGATAAGCACAAACGATGAGCGTATTTTTTTTTTCATTTTTTTTATCGAATAAATATTAAATAATGATAAAGTATCAAATCAGGTTGATTCCCTCTTATTAACGCAGCTTGACCGTGCATGTGTGTGCGTATGGGCCTTGCAGATATAGTAGTGCGATTTGCTACCTATCAATTTTGTAAACGCGTCCTTAATGCAGACTTTTTGTATGATCGCGATTGAAGAGTTTCCCCATATGAAATACTTTTATGACGTACTTATACGTCCCTTCATCCACCCAAAAAAGAAATATTACGAATCTTTATCCTATTTTTTGTTATTCACTAGGCACTGAACCAACCAAGCCATCAACTACAATGACTGCACCACCAACAGTCTTCCGAAGTCTCCGAGTGACTTCGAAGCCAAGGAGACTGCAAATGAAGCAAGGGAAGGCAGACTCGCCAATGCTGAACTACATTTTTGACTCCTACGCAACCAGTAATAGGCATTTTCATGATAAGTAAGTAAGCATAGTACTTGGAAATAATGTTGCTTCTTATTGTGAAATAATTTTCAGAATCGGATTAATAGATCCGGAGAATACCCTTCGCAAGTAGACAAACATACAAAATCCGCTCTCTTTATAAATTAGTATAGATTAATAAATAGATGATATTTTTTTTTTATCTATCCTACCAATAATATAAATCCTATTATCCTACTAAGGAGTAGGATGCGAAAGTTTGTGATGTACCTATTTTTGTTACTCTTTGACACAAAAACTACTGAACGGATTTGGATGAAATTTGGCACACAGATAGATTATGTTCTGGATTAACATATAGGATACTTTTTACCCCGGTTAAACATACGATCCCTCGGGAATGCGGGTGAAACCGCGCGGGACAGCTATAGCACAGTATTATGCATAGTAAAACTGTGGCTATAGTATCTTTATAAAAATGACTTTGACCATTCGTCTGATTCAGTTGAAACTTTGGTGATTGTATTGTGTAGTAGCCCGGGAAAGAATTTTTATATCACTGATTAAAAAGAGGCGTTGCAAAGTAATTACTAAATATATGATTAAAGCCTAGGTAGTAAGTATATTATACAACAGACTAGCTTCCATCCGGCGGTTTCACCCGCGCTCTCTTGGGCTCCAGTTTTCCCAGGTTAAAAGTGTCCTATGTATTCATCCAGAACATATTATATCTGTGTGCCAAATTTCATCCACATCAGCTTAGTAGTTTTTGCGTGAAAGACTAACACACATCTTCACATTCTTACAAACTTATACATTAATATAATACCACCTATAGTAACTCCCTAACTACTTATAACTATAACTTTGTAAGAATTAGTTTAAACTAACATAACTTACTGTAAAAGGAGAAATTTCTTATTCATGTTTTCAAATAAATGTTGTTTTAACTGTGGTAATATTTAGAGACAAATAGACAGACAAAGAGATTTAGAGCAGATAGATTTATATTTTGTAATAAAGATGCAAAAAACGGATTAAAAAATGGATTAGAAAAAATTGGACGGATTTTAAGAAAGGTAGAGCGTAGCGTTTATTCGCTCAAAGAGCAGCTCGACTAGGGAAGTACCTCCACCTTACAGAATACCGCAGCCAAATACATTTATGTTGTGTTTCTGTTTGTGAGTAAGGTTGCCAGAGCTCATTGAGGAGGGTGGAAAGGTCGGTAACGCGTGAGTGATGCCTCGTGTGTTCCGTATGGCTTCGGTAACTGCTTACCATCGGGCGGGCCGCGTAGGCTTATAGATGCCTGGTTTCTATAAACAAAAACGAATCGTTTTGCTTACCAATGGTAAGTTTTTTTATTGCCAAACTGGGCATATAGATCATTTCGTAAGTTAATTTTAAGCCTGTTATGCAAAGCTTTAAGGTATTTGCTTCATTATTATTAAAGATATAAGAGTCTTAATTTTAACCGATAACGGTCCGTAAATACTAGGCATCAGCCATTACCGAATTTGTCGTAAAAAAGGATTCAATGTATTGTGAACAATGTTTTTATATCTGAATACTGTTTCTATAATAACTGATCTTTAAAAATCTAGTTATAAAATTTGCTGAAAGTAACAATAGGAATGGAGGGAATTGAAGTTGTTCTTACTGTGTTTCTTATGGCCGAAGGTAGTTAGTACCCAAAGCTTAGAAGAGAAGTGGTTATTATTTATCCAGGGAACGCGGGTGAAACCGCGGGGGACAGCTAGTTAAAAATAAATCTCATTTCTTATAATACCGCAGTGCACCCTAATAGGGCATTCAAAGCATCAGGAAACACGTTCGCTTTTCAACAGTGAAACCAATTTCGGTTACTAAGGCCCCCGTTATCTCATTTGCCGCTCTAATGAAGCTCCTTTTTAAGCCAAAGCTGGGAGAATCTGTTACACTGCTGCACTGCGGCGAATAATAGATCGAAAAATCATGAGTTCGAAATACGTTTGTTTGAATGTATGCACTACATTCGAACATACGTATTTCAAAGTCGAATTTTGAAATTCTGAAATACATTATATAGCTTTTTTCAATACTAACAACACTGATTAACAATATTCTTGACATAAGCATTGAAGCTTGTTATACAAATGTCACAAAGCTGGGATATTCATTAACAAAACACTTTATTGAAATATGTACGGTGTTATCATGGACGTATAAAAAAATCTTTACGCTTCGGTGTGACTCGCAGCTAGTTAATTTGTATCCATGCCACGTCTATACAGGAGTTTCCAGTTTGAATAAAACGAGCCTGAGCCGGGTCACAGTTTTTCCTTTTGTAAAAAAGCGAGGGAAATAAAACGCCCTTTCCACCTTACTCACATATGTAGAAATGTTCTTTTTATAAATTAGGCTCGGAATAATATCATAATTTTGTCGTATCTTTGTAAGGTCATTCGCATTTTTCATCACTGTCATTGCTGTTAATTCTTGCTGTATTTTTTTAGGCATTCTTTTTTAACGAATGTTGGTTCTTTTCTTTCCAGAAATTTGAACTCTGAAATGTAACAAATGTATAAGTTTTGAAACTTCTCTGAAATTAAGAGAGGTAGAGCATAACGTTATTTCGGTCAGAGAGCAGCTCGACTGGGGAAGTACCTTACAGAATACTGCAGCCAAATAATAGCTTAATGTCGAGTTTCTTCACGTGAATGATGCCCCGTGTGGTGCAAGCGTCGTAATGGCTACGGTAACCGCTCACCATCAAGCGAGCGGTACGTTTGTTTAGCGACTTCGTTGTATAGAAGTTGTTTTTAGATTGGAAGGGAGTTGAGATTCGCAACCATAGATAATACTATACTGGAGTCACAACCTTCTAAACGTACGATTAACCCTTCAAATCTCGAAACAGAGTATGGTCAAAATGTATTTTTTTTTTTCAACATTACAATACACTAAAAGAAGCATTCATAAAGATTATCTTAAATTCTTACGTCTCCAAAACGCACAAATTTTAATTTAGCCGATTATTTAAGGCCTTGGACTGGAGATTTAAAGTGTTATTAACCCAATTATTTACCCCTGAAGCTCTGGACACTTAGCCTAAATATATGAGGGGTGGAACTTAATTAGTTAACAAAACTAAACACGTGCGTTTACGTGACTATAGTTAGGGTTCCCACTCGTGCGAAAATTACTTTGTCTACGTAGGTACAGTTTGTGGACAGTTGACTAACATTGTTAACTGAATGTGTTTGGAAACTCTGTTTGTGTTCAGGGCTTAAGATCTAGGTTTAGTTTTGTAAATATCAGAGAGGATGGTTTTACTTTCGTATGATATATTTCTAAGTGAGTCTTTAGTGAGTGTCTGTGGTATCTATCTTTAGAATTTCTATATCTAAACTAACGACCCTTTATATTATGTTAGCTTGAGAGGGTTGTTTGTAATGCGGTAAGATTCCTTGAACCAATCAGTTGTCGTGAAAGACATGTGAAAGGGACATTCACCGAAAGGGACGTTTTACGCGTGATAGAATTAGCAAATTGGTCATTTTGAGCTTGGACATTTAATTCGTACATTAGATATATTCCTCAGTCAATTCTACATTATCGTAAATGATATCTTTGTTTTAGATTCCGCCCCCCATCATTCGAAGGTGATATAACGACAGAAGAAACCATCATTGATGCAGACACGGGATCCACAGTCATATTTGATTGCCGAGTAACAGCGTTGAGAGATAAAACGGTACGTGATAGCATGAGATAAGAGATACATAACATGTCTTCATTTTACTTAGTGTAGGGCTTAGTTTGACCACAATATCGACATGGTGATGATGTGCACAGATCCAAATAGATTTACGCGCATTTACTACGAACCCTCTACGCCTCATTTTTCGTCTCAAAAACCGACAATAATATCGGTGGATCGCTCCGCGCACGCCATGCAATGCTCGTAGCGTGCACGACCGAGCGGTTCGTGTGCGCACTACGTCCAGAATTTGCGAATTTGTTTCAACGAGCACTTTGATTATCGAAGAACGTGCTTGCATATTGCGTGGACGCGGCATTACGCAGACATAATTTCCTTACAACGTTTCTTTCACCGAAAGCTCAAACTCATTGTACATTTAGAACCCGCAACCTTCGCCACAGGATCCCATGTCATTCACTATTTCTGCGAACTTCCACAATGCTGATACTTAATAATAGACTCCTAATTCTTGTGCTGACATCAGCTCTCAAACACTACAAATCTTTATTTAGTCACCGCATATGAAAATAATAATAATGCGGAAGACATATATATCTTCCTTCTACATAATTAAAATAAATATATAAGGATCATTTTAATGCGACACCTATGTAGATATTATAGAATTAATTTATGTTTCTTAGATAGGTATCTTTTTATCTGTCGTTTCGCTCTTGGCAGAGCGGTCGTGGTCACGTTGAGGCGGACATGGCTCTCCGCACGATCTGCCGCCATCTCTCTCTGTTGGCAGACTGTCTGGTGGGTGCAGTCAGATACGCAGTTTCCCACTGCAGATTTTACTTGATCAGACCAGCGCATAGGTGACCTGCCGCGCGATCTGGTTCCCTCCACTTTTCCCTGTATGACCAGCCGTTCTATGGAGTCGTTATCCCGCCTAGAAATATGTCCAAAGTATGCGTGACTGTACTACGGCCGATAAACGTGATGCGTAGCTCCTGGAAGTTTATACATGTAAATTATGTTTGTGTGTGTATCCTTTGACAACCTTAATCCCCAGGAGGTCAGATGAGCGTTGTAGCTACACAGGAACGGCGTTGCTGTAGTAGGTACTGTCAAAGTTGCTGATCATTTAATCGTGTTAATAATAAAATAATAATAATAGCCTTTTTAATTCCTGTAAACCTTATGAATTAGACACACATTCTTTTTTTTTTTGTTTTTTAACCTAATGTTAGTAAATGATCCTAGTGTTAGTTGAAAATCATACGTATTTATTTTTAGTTAATTATTATTACAGGAACCCCTTGACAGGGTATAGGCCTCCTCCAAATTCATCCATTCTTCCCTATTCTGGGCAGCTCCGATCCATTTTTTTCCTGCCACGGATATTATGTCGTCCACCCATCGTTTTTGTGGTCTCCCCACTTTTCTCTTTCCTTGTGGGCCATTCCATTTAGTGCTCTTAACAGTCCATCTCTGGTCGGTTACCGTGTTACCGTATTACAATTCACAGTTTCCATACAAACTGCCTAAACCAAGCCTAGACGCTGACTGTACGTCAAATACACATATATCTTTTGAAAGGACCTGACGTCTAATTTATTAAATGTCAGATTTACTTAAGGAAACATTTCCCCTATAAGTAAACAGCGTGATATTAATTCTGCTACCAGCCATGTTCATGTCACGCTACGGCATTCTTTCGAATGAAATAGGTAATTACTATGTTTAAAATGTAATCAATTATGTTTCACATTAATGAACTAGAACTACTTTTAATATAGGATTTATTATTACTGACAGAACTGAAGCTTGACACCTTATGGTGCTTCCATGCTACGCGAATCGACCACGATCCGAGCCACGAACGAACCTACAACGAGCACGATGCGAATCCCTTTGTACGTGAAAAAACTGACAATCGCGCTCGTTCGAGGCTCGCAAGCCCGTCCACGCTACGCGAATCGGGCTCGCAGTGTGCTCGTTCGTGGCTCGCACCATTATAATATTATTTTCTCTAATATTGGTTTCCTGCATTAATGCAGTCACGTCGCTATTTGCTGTAAGTAATTAAGTTTCACAGCTTTAATGCCAGTGGACACCTCACACGCCCCGATCAAATGGATTATAGACAGTGATTATTTATTCATAACAAGTGATGAACGTGAAAGTTAAAAAAATACGTGAATAAACTGAATAATATTTTTCATTAGTGAACAGTAACAAAGTGCGTGTATAACTTAGATTTAATTCTCAATTATTTAAATATGATAGATACATGTTTGTTAGTTTTTGTAAAGATAGAAGCGTAAATACCATTTGGTTAAGATTGACGAAATTGAGGATTGAATAATTTCCAAATAATAAAAGTTGGATTATCTCTGAAAATGTCAGCAGATGTAAAAGCACATGAAGTTAGGAAATAATGCATATATCATCATAACATTTTAAATAATCCAATAATATTGTAGAATGTCTTTTGTTGCAGGTGTCTTGGCTCAGAGTCTCCGACGATGAAAACTTGGAGCTTCTTACTGTGGATTTAGACACACACACAGCTGATGCCAGGTAATGTCTTAGTTCTCAAATTACATTTCTTAACGTAGCATTTGGCAAAGATTCTCGTATCTTCAGTTGCTCTTATAGAATTTCAGCGGTTAGCGGTTTTTCTTCTGCCAAAAAGGTTACATTGGAAATGTTCGCTTGGGTTGGGTTTGGCCTTTGGGAATGAGAAAAAATTAAATAGGCCACGTACGAGGTTCATTCCTGAACGAAAAATCTGTGTGTCAATTATTAAAGCTCACTACCAGATAAAAATGTACAAAACCAGAAGATACACATAAAATAAAAATACTTTCAGACTATCGCTGTATCTGAACCGAACTAATAAAAATTTTAACTGTCATCGCACGTGATCCTTTACCATTGCTTTACTTACTAGATTTTTTTTGTAGGCTCTGACCATTTTGATTGGAGTTAGTGGTATAGAAGTACAAAAGATAGGCTTATATGATAAATGGGTCGCGCGTTATACTTGTGAACAGGTGCTGCTTGTGGGGGCTGGTCTGCTTAAGTTTGCTATTTATTTACTTATTAAATATTTATCCAGTATACTTTGTAATTTTGCCGCCGCGCCGGGGCACGCAATTGTTTTCAGTGCGATTAGAATGTAAATATTATGTAATGAATCTAAGCTTGTTTTGAAAAGAGTAATTGCTGAGTTTATTGCCGGCTCTTCTCAGCAAATGCAACCTTCCGAACCGGTATTAGAGTATTAGCGTCAGACTTTTCATAAGTGCCTGCGAAGGTCTATTTGTGTTGTATTTTTGGAAATTGTATGCCTTCTTTTAGTCAGTTTGTCCATATTTTGCTTTAGCTATGGCAACACTCTCTCTCTCTATCTATGGTGGACATCGCTAAGTGTGCTGTAATTTTTTTCTTATAATCGTTGTGAATTAAACAATATATAAAGTGAAACTGCATTTAATTTATATATTACAAGAATTTGAATAAATGATTTTGAATTTTGATTGGGTATTTCAAGTTAATTTCTGACTTGTTGCCATCGTCAACCTTTTTCCATCGCACCGTTCGCCGTCGATGCGAAGATCATAACCCCTAGCCACCTCAGTCGTCGCTAAAATTCAGTTCATTGTCTTATTGCGGATCATCAGGATGTGGAATGAGCTCCTCATTACGGTTTGCCTTTAGCGCAATGACTGGGGTCAAAGAAGCCTGAAAATAATTATTCAAGCTGGGCAATACATACGTAATCCCCTGGTATGTAAATATAGTTACTACTAGGACCACTTCCCGCTTATTACAAAACATGGTTTAAAGTAAAGCCAGGTTTTACTGTCATTTGGTCACTTTCTAACGTCATATAATAAAAAGGGACGAGGCTATTTTAAAACCTAGTTTTCCTTTAAACCATGTTTTGTAATAAGGTGCCTTAAGTCCAACCAGTCTTCGAACATTAAAAATAATTATGTTTTATTCCCACAGGTACAGGGTAGACTTAGCAGGAGAGAATTGGAGGCTGGCTTTATCATATGCGAAGACCCAGGACTCTGGAATATACTGCTGTCATGTGTCCACGCATCCGCCTATGCTAAGACGTTTCAGGCTTACTGTACATCGTAAGTTATTTTATCAACATACTTGATTTTTATATTAATTTTAATATTTGGTAGTTATTATTATAGTGTTTGGAGTTTACAAAAAAATTATCAACTCATCATCTAAGAATAGATACTTCACGAAATACACAGAATTTTATTCCAATATAAATAAATCACAGCTAACATTTTTTCGCAGCGCCTGCAATAAGAATGAATAAAGAGGCTTTCTTGGAGAGCGGTGAAACCCTCTCTCTCAAGTGCTCTATATTGCACTTGCACCCTGGCGAAGTGGTGCCTGAAATGCATTGGTTCAGGGGTAACAGTTCCACGTCTCTTGACGAGGTGAGGGGCGGGGTGTTGATTGAGACTGATCATCTGACTTTAACAAGTCATTTGCAGGTTTGTCTTTGAAACCTATTTAGCAGCTATACAGGCTGATTTTTTTGATTGGGCACACATGGCCAAATCCCAAAGTATAGTTAATAGCCAAAAATGTATAGGTACTTGCATTTACGAAAAATATATATATATAAAATATATATATTTATAAAAGATATAATAGCTCTCGATGTATGGGAATTAAGTTAAAGTTGAAAAAATCTATGAAAAATAACAATACTATTTTCTTTATAATGTGACCTCCTCTTTAGTTTTTCTTCATGAAATACATATTACTTTCCCGAATTCGATCCCTATAAGTAAAACTATGGGATGGTCCAATAATAAAGATTCCTGGCTCGGAAAAAAGTTTTTTTTTTCGGAAATCGAAGTAAGTTGATTCCTTGGAGATTTTTTTGCTATTCCACTTTAGGATTTGGCCATCCATGCCCACTTGGAAAATTCACCTGTATACTTAGTACCTATATTATTATTAATAATAAAATAGTATTATTTTCATAAAGTATCTAAAATGCAGTAGCAATTATATAATACGGCCTTTTTATGGCCTAGGAAAATTACAACGAAAAAATAAAAATAGCGCTAGGCCTTAATTAGAGCATTAAGAGAGAACACCCTAGTCTCATACAAGTCTACGTAATTATGTCTGTAAATGTTTATAGTCAGTTGAGATAACAGAGCGTATGATATTTACAGTATGATAGCCATGGGTTAAGTGGTAATGGGGTGTGGCCTCAATATAAGCGAGGAGCGAATTAGTAACCGCTATTTCGGTACAAATAAAAAAAAATATTCAAAGGTTTTAAACAAACATAAAATAAAATAAAACTAAATAGCCATAAAATAATAAACATTTTTCGCAAATTTTTATTTCATTTATAATTGTTTATTTTTGTATGAATAATAAGATAATAATAAGAGTAATAGGTACCATAAACCATTTTTTTTTACTATCAAAAATACCATTTAAATTGAACAGTCACGATCGATATGAAACTTATCGTGAGGAAATCCCGTATTTTTGGGTTAGGTAATATAAAATAAAAGAGCATTTTCCTCTACACTTAATTACTTGCTCGCCATCAACGGGGCCCAGCCCGAAAGTACGCAGAAGCCCTTGTAATTTTACCTCCCTGTTCAGGCTAAATTGCCGTAATATATTTGCGGGGTAAAGTGTAAGTGGCGACTTAAATATTCTCCCCTACTTAAAGCGTGAGTGGTGATACATATAAAACACAATCTTTTCTTAAAAAATATGCGCCAAAATGTAAGCAGATATTTTTGCATGGGCTGCGAATTTTTTTGTTATTTTTTATAAAAACAAAGAAGGAAGATGAAAAAGGTTTTTGAATACATTTATCCAGCTTTACTGAATTTTATTTTATAAGGGATCTGTTAAATAATAATTCACTGAACGACGGGAAACTGCTACAAATAAAATTGGATACAATATTCTTATTATTTCATGAATTTTGTAAGCGCAAGCGTCATTAGACCAGTTTTCCAAAATATTATGATAAGAATTGAATAATCCTACCGAATATCTTAATATCCTTTTAATAATAAAAAAATGACAATGAGACCATGTTCCATCTCCTGTTTTTTTTTGTATTGACGTATGTGACCAAAATCTCACATGGTCACATACCTCAATAGTCACGTGGTCAATGGTCGTGATGTGGCCAAAGTTACCACAAAGTATGACTAGTTTTAATAATTATCTCTGATTATCGTAGGTGGCGCGCCTGAAAGTGGAAGATGCAGGTAACTACACCTGCGCCCTTCGAGTCCCTTTACAAATGAGGGCTGTAGCAAGAGTACATGTATTGCAAGGTCTGTATACTGTCATACAATAATAAGTTATAATTATTTTGGTTTCAGGGCATAATAAAAATTATGTTATTTTTTATTTATTTACACCCATTCTATAAATCCTCTATAAAAGATTATAAAACAGCTCATTGCATCCAAACGAATGTTATAATATTGTAGTCTTTATGCAACTTTCGATCCCTTCCCTAAACTCCTCCTTACTCATCACAAACAACCACATTCTCACTTCTCAATTCGTGGTATCTCAAAATTTGGAATTTATCTGGAATTTCAAAATAAAAACCGGCTAAGTGCGAGTAGGATTCGCACACGGAGGGTTTCGTAGGAACAATAAATATTAACTAACTCAACTTTTCTGTGAAAAAAAAACGTCAAAAAATTACGTTTCTTGTATGGGCGCCCCTTTTATTTTTTTGTTTTTATTTCATTTTTATTACCTATTTGTTGATATAGCGCCAATATACAATACGCCATATTTACCGTTCATGAGATACAGCCCAATGACAGACAGACGGACGGACGGACAGCGGAGTCTTAGTAATGGGGTCCCGTTGGCACCCTTCGGGTACGGAAACCTAAACAGAACATTTTCATGCACGCGCGTTTATTATAACAGCGCAGTAATTTAGGAAAAAACTAATAGGTTATGCGAATTCACGTCGTATCCCGCCATTTTGATTCGATATTAGAATTGAATCTTTTGCAAATGATCATGGGTCTAGCTAGATAAAGTCCTGTATGCAACTGTACATTAATAACGTATTAAAACCCTCATGTGATACTATTATCACATTCCAGCCACATTCCAAACCCACATTCGTATTTTAATACCCCTTATTATACAACAGTTGAATAAATAACTATTATTAAAAAGTTTCGTCGCCAAACGCGATAATAGGTATCGCGATAAGTACCTACAGTCAATTTTAAAAAGTAACCTATATATATAACTTACAAAATGGTAATTTGGATTGATCAGAAAATGGATTGGCCAAAGAGCTATTATCATAATCTTATTTAGTTTGGAACGTATAAATATCCTTTTTTTATTAAACTCATCAAAAAATAAGCAAAACCACACCTGTTAATATTTTTTACCATTTTGTAGAAACCATTATTAAGCTAAACAAGGAAAGTAATCATAATTTTATTTTCTCAATTATTTACTACAATGACGAAAATAATATACCTACATTAACAACATTAATTAAAATTTATATTTAATGTGAAATAGAAGCGATATAATTTACGTATTTAATAACGCTTTACAGAGTAATAAGTTTATTATTCCGGACATAAAACAGAATAAATTAAATGGGCTGATTACTCTCAAGTGTAATAAATATTCATTTGTTATATTAATTAGATTTCAGTTTACTTCGAATATAATTATTATTTTATCAGAAAACCGTACGTCGAAATCCGTCCCAGGATTATTATATAATAATCATATAAAAGAATCTTTTTTAAAGAATCTTAAAATAGTCCTAATGATTATTTTATATGACATTGAAGCTAAGTAAAATGTTAAACATCTATTCTAGTAGCAAAATGACTATACGCAAAAAAATATGGTGATGAAAACTATCTTGTTGTTTCTTAACTACCGACATACTTTATGTGAACCATAATTAACCGAGCCCCGTATAAAGCTGCAGTCATTGTATAAGCGGGATAAGACGAAACGATAGAAATATGTACGAAGTAAAATATCACGTGGAACTATGTATAACAACAACAATATATTTCATTTTGTACAAAATGGCTTGTAGGTAGGTACTACCTTTATTTATTAAGTCGCTATGACACATCATAAAAACTCGCGCAGTATTCAAAGCATAATGTAAAATTATTTTAATTAATTGCATCTTAAATTCACATTAATATCAATTCATTCATTATTGGATGCATTATTACTCTGGCACTTGCTTGTTATTATTTTCATATTTTATATATCAATGAATAGATCTAGATTTCTCAAATCAGCATTTTTAAACAAAATCAAAGTGATGTTTTATTAATTTATTTTATTTTTAATTATTTCATTATCTTACTTTTATTATTTCATCGATTCTTTATTTCTCACTTGCCGATCCCTCGATTTATTTATGCAATTCAATCCTCGACTTAAATTATTTTAAATTGCTTATTAAACATTTTTAATATCAAAAAAGACTTCGGTTGTTCTCCTCTCTCGCTTATAAACGTTCCACAGCTCTACAACCTGGAGTTAACTTCAGCTGAACACTTAACTACTGCTATCCAACACCAGCCGTTAGTAAACCTAGAACAAAGCCAGACAAGCTGTTGTAAAGTCTAACTCATACATGCAAAGCCGTCCATCTTACTAGATAAAGGAACAAGAGCTTTAATGCGAATTCCCTGTTAAATAGCGGAGATAATTTGAAAAAGAAACTCTATTTAAACTTAATCTAAAAGATAAGTTCAAAAACATTCATTTCAGCCGCAGCCAATTCAATGGGGATGGGGAAGGGTCGGTAACGCGTGAGCGTAGACAGGGTAGTGTTCAACCCCGTGCACCGTGCCTTGCAAGCGTACATAGGTATAGCTACGGTCACCGTTACCGTATGTTGCAAGCGTACATAATGGCAGACGGGCCGAATGTTTTTTATACTACTAAAGAACCAAACAAGTAGGTATACGGCCTAGAAAATGAGTTAACGTAGACAATAGATACTCCAAAAATCTCTTCACTTAGTACTACACACTGCCGGCATAGCGCCTCTTCTTGGGGCTCAGGCAACCTTCACCATAAAAGATACATGGACTTAAAAGTTATGTACGGACTCAATACTATATTGGTTCCAAGCGACTCTTACATTCATTGACTTATATTCAGCTTAGAAGGATATTCTCCATGAATTATATTCCAATATACTTAAAGCTTCTATTTCCTCAGGATCTAGCCTAGCAGAACTACAGAGTGGGGTAAAAACAACAACTAGCTATTTGAGTCTCCTACTGGCTTCCCTGTTGGTGGCATTCGGGAGTCTATACGGTGATGTGAGGTGACCTCCTTAGATATCGTAGGGAGAGAAGCTTTGGAATCCAAGACTGGACGTCGCAAGAATTTTGGGAACAAATTTTATAATATGCTTTGATGCACATAATGTTATTACTTTAAGGAAACACGTTCGTTTATTTTTCCAAAATAAAAGTAAAGAATTTTCATATCAAATGATGGGTCTTTAGTCATTAATACTGTATTTTGTATAAAAAATATTGTTTTAATTAAATTATTGTATTCATAATTTTTAAAATAATATATCACGACTATGGAATTGAAAAATAAAAAAAATACTATCAACTGCATTAATTCTTGCCTCTCCAGTGTTTCGAGTGTATCGGGGATCCTTAACAAAACATGCAAATACCGTCCAAGGATCCCTCAGCAAGGACCATTTAGTGAAAGTGTAAATACATTGTAAAAATAAACGTATCAACTACATTATTGTTATATTAAATATAATTTTAGTATCATTATCACTTTATAAATCTGTAGTCATGTGACATATCACTAAAATATCTTAATCTTCATATCACTTGTAATGCACTGTTCTATGTTTCATTTTCTCACTACACTTAATGTTATCAAAAGCAGTTATACTTATCCATATTAGTAATAATAAAATGTCTCCTAACATTATTATGATGTGCGAAAGATTTTGTTTGTTTTTGTTTGTTTGTTACCGCACACAGTTTTGTAATAACTAAACGAATTTTCGAGAATAAATAAAAGAAATAAATTCATTATCAATTGCTGGAATCGGCACATTTATAAGTATGATATACATGTCACAGTAAAAAACTATATAATTAAAGTATAGGCTTATATTGTCGTGTTTATTTAGTAACTGATGGTGGAAAAATAATATATTCAATTTCGACTCTGTGCCTAATGGATTTGATTATGTATAATAATACCATTGATTTATAATGTAGTATTATAATAATTATTATTTTTCTGATGAGCTATACTGATATAGGTATATCTGTTATTGACGATACGACGTGTTGGACGTAGATATTTCAAATAGTACGACATTTTAAGAACGCCATTTTATACAGAAAAAAAGGATTGCCGACTTTCTATATCAAACAAAACCATTCGGTTACAAACTGACAAACATTTGTTATTGGTCCGGTAATTAATAACAAAAATCATGATCAAAAACTATTTTGAAATGCAAATGTACATTTTAAGTACATTTTAAAACAAATACCACTCATGCTCCAATTAATTTGTTTTCAACTCTTACCATTGATGTAGACTTTTGTGCAACGACGGCAACTAGTTGCGAGTTTACTAACTGTTGTGTTTATTCATGTGATTAATTGCAATTAGGTTGTATATCTATATGTTCAAGTGCATCTACAACTTAATATGTCTAAGAATATAACAGATATGATATATGATTATTGAGTATATCAGTGAGCTGGAAAATGATTGTTCATTGAAATTTGAAGATCAATCAAATTTATCATTATTATTTATTCAAATTATACTGACATGCTCTGCCTCTCTATAGTTTAATCTGAATAAAGAATCGGAATATTATAATGATGAAAATTATATTCATTAGAATACAATATTCGTGGTCGTTTATTTACCAACAATGATCCACATCGTCCAAAAATAATTTCAAATTTTGCGTATGCTAAAATTTTCCTTTTATGAATAAATCCTTGGTCGAAAAATATCTATGAGTAATACAGGTTTAATTAATTTTCCAAGTCGTCAACATAATAATACAGATACATTGAGCTATTATTACTACGTATAGAGAAGACGCCACACATCACAACTATGTTCCGTTCAAGAGAGGCCACACTTGTTATAGAATGATGAACGAAACGCGTAAGCACCGTGAAAATCACTTTGTTTGCGAGTAAAATACTCCTAAAAGCGTTCTGATAGCGCTACGTGTTTTTGCTGTCTGCTTAGATGACTAATTATTGTTTCCGCGCTATAGAGAACTTTAGTTGACTCAAAAAAAATGGGACATAGCCTTTGCTTATAATAGCTTCTCTATAGTAATAGCTCAATGGATTATTTGAAATCCTTGAATATATCTGATTTAGAGTTTAGTTTAATAACTACTGTATCATTAGGTATACAGTTCCAACACGTCGTATTCATCTTGATCTAGTGGAGGATATCACAAAAACTATATCAATAAATATATCATAGTGTACGTAACATTTCATGTAAATAATATAAATACCATATCATTTTATTAAACTCTATTTTATCTATAATATCACTTAGTGATACAAATCCATCAATTTTACATATATCTTATGTGACTTAAAATTGATGTCACTCTGCGCCATAACTGAAAGGTTCAGTAATATTTTATTTACATGATTAATTATTTAACCAATGTACCAACTAAATGGTCAGTGGATAAGTTATGGATTAATCTATCCTTTGCGATTGTGGATTAATATTTGACATTATATTTCTCATAATTTGTATAAAATAATACCACAATCCGCTGAATAAAGCATAGATCGATATATTGTTTACGGGAGTAAGTGCCACTTAATCGTAACCACAGAGTATATAACTTCACTGGGTAGGTCCCATTTGTTCCATGGAACATGACGTAGTATAACAATTTGAGAAAATATAATCCCTATTTGTACTATAGAACTACATACTAGCTTTTGCTCCTATTTTTATTTGTCTGTGAATGCACAGAACTAAATGGGAATCGCTTTTCCCAAATTCTTCCATGATGAGATATAAGAAGAATTTCAAGAAGATTTCAAGTTTCAAGAAGTTTATATATTTATGTACTTATAATTTATTCTATGGAACAATTTAAGACAAATAGTACAAACTGTTCTATAGGGACTGTACAAATAGGGACAATATTTTCTCAAATTGTTATATTACGTCATGTTCCATAGAACAAATGGGACCTACCGACTTCACTTACCTACAGCCATAAAAAATGTATGACAAGTGGCTGGGTATTAACTATTAATTCAGCGAATATACTATTTTATATAATTAATTTGGCAACTCTTTTGAGAAAGGTATATTTCTATGCCAACAATGTTTTCCAAAATTTAATTCTGTACATTTGTATGTACACTGACTATACTATTTAACAATTATTCATGAAATGAATATTAAGTTACCTTATACCATAAAATAAAGAAACGCAATAAAATTGTAGTTGTTAAAATGATTTCAATATCAAATTATTATAATAATTGTTAGAGTTCAGTAAATTAATTTAGGAAATATTCACTAAATGCTAGTCAATCAATTATACATATAATAAATATAATATAAAATATAAAATATATCTGAATAATATTAGAAATATCATTTGCTAGACACTGAAAATAAATACACATTGCGATTTCAAAAGTAGCAAGTTAAAAAATAACTTTTAAATCAATATATTTTTACAATATCTTTTAACTTATATAACACACACTAAAGAAATAATAATAAACAATACTCTAAACTAAACCTAATATTTAAAAAATACTTTTAAATTGGATTAAATTATATCATGATTACACTACCATAAATCAAAAATCTCGTCTCGTCGAGTAAATATAAATTACACTTTATTTTATACATGTTCTGAGGAGGTCATGAACTTATACAAGAGTTTGTATAAGGTAGTAAAACAAATCTTTATTATATTGCCGTCAACATTGTAAGGAGACATGATACGAAATTCTGTTATAAGATGAGATATTGTATTTACATTACTCCATCTCAGGCTATGCTTTTCTTTACTCTACGTGTATTCTAAATTGTACCTTTCGTATAATGTTTCGTTTATATTTAATAACTAGCTGTCCCCCGCGGTTTCACCCGCCTTCCCGGGATAAAATGTCCTTCTCCGTACCATAGGCTATCTGCATACCAAATTTCATAATGATCCGTTGAGTAGTTGAGCCGTGAAGGCGTAACAAACAAACAAACTCACTTTCGCATTTATAATATTAGTTAGGATGGCAAATGTTGACGTGATCAGGTGAAATCGGTCAACTGTATCACCATAGGAAATTAATTATATAGCGGGGAAAGAGATCTAACCCTGAACCAAAGAGGAGCTGCACAACCACTCACCTCCGATTTGAAGCTGGCCTGGCGCGTTCTTCCTTCGTACGAAAGGGCTCGATTCCATGCAGTTCTTCGATATAGTGGACGAAGCCGTGCAAGAGATCCACTGGCTCCAGAATAATGATGGCGTGGAAACTCCAGAAGAGCCCAGAGTGATGCACGCGCGGCTGGTCGCAACCGACGCTGGTCCAGTACTTTAGCTTGTAGTCGTGCAGCCAAATGAATTTGAATAGCGAAAAAATATAAGAGTACTTACATTATATTAATAAAAGACAGAAAATAAGCACCGAATACCTTCGGCGCGAACAGCAAATGATATTTCTCTTTCAATATTAAAACATATCGGTGCTTTTGTTGACTATTGATTTAGCATAATATTTATAATTATAAAATATAATATACCTTTTAATATGGATTAATGTGTACCATATTGTGATATAATAAGAGTTTTTAATAAAAGTTTATGGAAAGTGAATACATGTTTGATCCATCCCGATTTTTCTGGATAAACCTTTTTGAATCTCTAGAGAATCGTATTTTGATTTACAAAAAGATAGAAAACTACAATGTTTGTAAACTAGCCTTTCTAAAAAAGAACTTTATACAAGATGACGGGCCAACTGGCGTAGTTGGTTAAGATTCCACCTATCACGCCGCAGGTCGTGGGTTCGATTCCCACACAGGACATGCATTTGTGTGCATGAAAATGCCTGTATAGCCTGAGTCTGCGTGTAATTATGTATATTACGTATGTATTTACAAACAAAAAGTAGTATATGTATTATATCAGTTATCTGGTTTCGATAGTACAAGCTCTGCTTAGTTTGGGATCAGATTGTTCCATGATATTTATTATTTTTATTTTATTTATTAAGATCCTTTTCTCGTTTAGAAAAACATACCTAATTATGTTTTTTGTAAGCAAAAGAGATTTTAATCATACTCTTAAAATAACATTAAGAATAAAATGGGAACATTTAAATATAGAGACATTTTTAATCGTAATTACTCTAACAGCTGAAGCGTTTCATTGGTTGATTTGAATTTCAAATGATTGGTTTAAGGCGCTGTGCGAAGACACTTTTCGCACATTTGAGGGGGTGAAGCAGCGGTGAAGACGGCGCTCAATTCGGGGCGCCCCGCGTACAACCCGCGCAGTCCGCCGGCGTCCGTATTCTGTCGGAATCCTTATTCTGGTTGTTATAGATTCCGGAAATTTCAATTTATGCTTTTGATTGTCTAAATACTTATAGTCCTATTACGCATTATAAGAACGATACTTGTGTCTTATTTATAAGAAAGGTCATACATTTTATGTCTTGTGTCTAGGTTTGAATAAAATAAGTAGGTACTTAGTATAAAATAGTATCACTTCGCAATGCAAAAATCTACTTACATAAATAATTGCAAAATAGGTACATAATATTCGTTTGCACAACAAAGTCATAAAATGACATTTATGTTGTTCGAAATAGGGCATGCAATATCGGAAAGTTTTCAATTCCGGAAATGAGTTCCGATACCAGAGAACTAGTTTCGGAATTAGCACCTTGTGAACGGTTTTTCGTTTCTAGATGATTTGGAATAAGAACAGAAAAAACTAGCAAAACTATTGCCGATATATATTTTTGAGGGGTTGCAACTGCCAAATGCCGGACATCCGTATCCGACAAAAGGAGGTTGTAAAGGTACTACGCGCTCTAGACGTGAATAAAGCCAGTGGTCCCGACGGCATTCCAGCCATTGTCCTGCGCAATTGTGCGCCCGAATTGTCTCCTGTCTTGACACGCCTGTTTCGCCTCTCACTTCGAATGGGTTATATTCCGAAAGTCTGGAAGCTTGCTAACGTGCAACCTGTGCCTAAGAAGGGCAGCCGTGCCGATCCTACAAACTATCGACCGATTGCGATCACCTCCATACTCTGCAAGACTATGGAGCGTGTATTGAATCGGAGGCTCCTGGCATACCTTGAAGATAACGAACTCCTCAGCGACCGACAGTATAGTTTCTGCCAAAAACGGTCTACTGGGGATCTTCTTGTATATGCCACACATCTTTGAAGAGAAGCCATTGAGAGACACGGGGAAGTAATTGCCGTTTCCCTCGATATTTCTAAGGCTTTCGATAGGGTCTGGCACACCAGCCTTCTAAGCAAGCTTCTTTCATATGGAAATCCTGATGGCCTGTGCGCTTGGATTTCCGATTTCCTGAGTGAACGGTCTATACGAGTGGTCATAGACGGGTGCTCGTCGGACCTCTTGGCAATCAATGCCGGAGTTCCTCAGGGATCAGTTCTCTCTGCAAACTTATTTCTGCTGCATATCAACGATCTGTTAAAACCCGGTATCTTTGGGTACGCAGACTTAGGGTACGCACTGTTGCAGAGAGATACATTTCCAGCGCACGAGCCACTAGTGACGAGATCCAATTGTTTCGAGAGGCCATGGTTGAGCGTTTGAACGTGACCTTACAGGCAGTCTCTGATTGGGGCAGAGCCAATCTGGTCACGTTTAACGCCTCCAAGACACAGGCGTGTCTTTTCACTGCCAAACGGAGTCCTTACCATCAGGCTCCTACTTTCCAAAATATATCCTTGCCGATATGCGATCGGCTTGATCTCCTAGGCATAACATTAACAGCCAAAATAAACTTTGGCTGTTCTATTGAGTCGAAGGCAGAAACAGCTGCCAGAAAGCTGGGTATCCTCTCTAAGGTTAAGCGGTACCTCACGCCTGGGCAGTTGCTCCAACTTTATAAAGCACAAGTCCGGCCATGCATGGAGTACTGCCGCCATCTTTGGGATGGATCAGCTAAGTACCAGCTTGAGGCCCTCGACTCAATAGACCGCCGAGCCAGGAGACTCATCGGGAGAAAGACAGCTCAGGAGAATCATCAAATGGAAAAGCATTGCGAAAGCTGTAACCCTCGTCAAGAAGAACATTGGCGTTGAAGACTCACCATGTACAGTATCTATTATTGCTACCACGACTACTCTGACAATCGTGCTAGACTGAGCAGATAATATTTTCAATCCAACTTTATAACGAACTAGTTGCCCCCCGAGGTTACACCCGCGTTCCCGCGATCAAAAGTAGCCTATAATACTCGGGGATAATGTAGCTTCCTATAAGTGAAATAAAAAAATAATCCGACCGGTAGTTCCATAGATTAGCCAGTTTAACAAAACAATAAAAACTCTTCCACTGTATAATATTAGTATAGATAGATTATGTGCATTTTATAAGGCTTATGTGCAATTTATAATAGAAATATCTAATTCCGATATTGAAATTCAATATCGGAAATCAATATAGGAATTGAAAACCTTCCGATATTACATGCCCTCATAGATAGATATGTGCAGTTTATAAGGAATATTTGCAATGAAAATTCCGATAAAATTAATTCGGAAATCAATATCGGAATTGAAAACCTTCTGATATTACATGCCCTAAAGTATATACACTTCTTTGTGCCTTTATAATTTTTTCTGATTTATTTTCAAGTCACAAAAATATAATTCCTAGCGGTATTTTTGTAAAATAAAGGAAATTAGAAAACTACACGGAAGTAATACATAGAACGAATTTTCGGTATTTTTCCAATTCCAGAATAAAAAAAAATACAAAAAAAAAAGAATTGATACAAAGAAATGAATGTGAGTTACTAATTTTCTGATAACATTTATAATAAAACGTAGGTACTACCCGTTCGCGTTGAGGCCCACGTTCATCTGCCCGCTTCCCCTGTACTTCCCCGATAGCGCTCGTTTTGTACGCGTGGCTACAGATCAAGCTATATATTTCCAATATAAGCTGAACTCTTATTGTACGGAATTCCTATACAATGCGAGATCAGCTTATACTGGAAATGTATCGCTTGATATGTAGCCGTGTGTACTACAAGTCTACAACACGTGCGCTACAGCGCGACTGTGACTGTGACTCGGGTCTCAATTTATCGCGCACTGGTAGTACGTAACCTAAAAGCTTTTTTAATTATTTTAAAAGCACCTACTCTAATCTTTGATAAATCATAATATTATTTTTATTTTTCACACAACACTTTTTACAACATAATTTAATTAAAAAGTTGTTTTCTCTTCTTATTCATCTTATTGCCCATATTGAATCACACACAATTTAACTATATAGCTATACAATAAAGCGGTTCCCACGGAACCCTAATTGGTCATAATTTTTTTGACGGATCCCCAATTTGATAAATAACAAAAGTGATTGTACCTTGTCATTTGAATATTTTCATGTTTCAATTGAAAAGGAAGATCAAATTATAAATAAATAATAATATTACCTACTTATAATAATTTATAAGTACTTTATAAGTACTATAAAACTAATATATTTTAGTTACGACTTTTTTCTACGAATGTTTTAACTCTCGGACGAAACGCGGCAATAAAAAATCAAATATCTATAATGATTACTATCAATACGCACAAAAATGGTGTATCGAAGTGTTATGAAAGCAAGTTCAACCGCTCGGCGAGAAATCTGGCATAGGTCCGACCTCCACAAGCGCTCCAGCGCGACTGAGTGGGCCACCGCTGACCGCGAGACGATGAATTTTATAGGTATTTTGGATTTGTGTAAAAGTAAAGAAATAAAATAAAAAAAACAAAACGTAGGGCGATAGATCATATTATGAATATTATTTTAGTATAATTTTTTTCTGAAAATTCTGATTATTATAGCCATAAAACGCAATAAAAGTAATAAAAAGGGGTAAATTTACGATTTTTTTCTATCTAGTAAAATTATTGCAATCGTGTTTTGGAGCTCGCTGGACCTTAGGAAATATTGTCAACTTTCACATATATTTTTTCCGAACTAGAACTATTGCATTTTCTTTACGTAAAACCGAATCAAACAAACGCATTTTTGCTAATCTATGAACACACGGCGCCTTAATAAAACGGCCTTTATAAAGTGCTTTTTCCCTTATTACACGATTGAAACGGTGGTTTTATGACATATTTTGCTTAATTACATCGTGAGCTCACTAGACTTTACGTTGTTTGTTTTTTATACAAATAATTTCGACGATACTCTTATACAAAATGTTACTGATATTTAAAAAAAAACAGCAAAGCTTGGCTTGAAATATCTTTTAAATTATTTGATAATAACACGTAATATAAGAATCATAATCTTCATAATATACTTTCATCGTAGTAACATCTGAAAAGAGCAACAAAAAGCTAATCTTATTAAGGTTAATAGAAATGATTTCACGTTCAAATGAATTAAATTTGAAAGAAAATATAATCCAATTATCATCTCAACGTCTTATCCCATAAAACAAGATGACAAAAGAGATATTTTTTGAGTAAAATAACATCAACAAAGAATAAGAAACATAAAACAGAACGAACGCAAAGCCCCTTCAACGACGAGTAAGGGCGGATACAACATTATGGGTAAGTATGAGATGGAATAAGCTTGAAGGATTCAGTACATATCAACAAATTTGTGGATTTATACAGAAACATTCATATTTGTAGAGAGGTTTTTTTTTCGTATTTACATTATGTTTACGTTACAAAGCGCTCGCGGTGTAGCATGATAAGCCGTTCTTAATCGATCGGCAAGTTAAGCTACCGTAGTGGTCGGTACCTGGATGGGTGACCGCCTAGTGGTATTTCAAATCGAGCGTTTCCGTGCTTCGGAAGGCATTAAGCCGTAATAAGGCGTAAAGCCGTTAGTCCTGATTATCACTTAATTGTGATAGTAGTTAAGCTAGTTGGAGGCCTATTAGGCGGCTTGAAATTCCAATAGTAGGTTGACCACTAGCCTACCTCCACCGATCCACAGTGGTAGAGTATCTGCCCATTCCCTTTCACCCTGATTTGTGAAAGGAGGCCTGTGCTCAGCAGTGGGACATTATAGGAGATGATTTATCATGACGTTACTAATAAAAGTAATTATTATGATGCCAAATAATATTATTGCTGTTTTATTGACCGTGCGAGCGAAGCGTCTCCGTTTCATCCTGGAAAAAAATGCTTTCGTATGAATGTCCAGATATCCGGATTTCCTTCTGTTCTCCTCTACAAAGCGCATTTCTCAACCGATTCTCTTGAAGTTTTGTGTGCAGGTTCGGTAATTATTAATCATGGACACTCGCGAGGTCGACAGCTAACGGAGCCATTAATTTTTATCATCGAAATAAAACTATATAGCACATTAATGGTCACATTGCCTTTAAACTTTGTTCTTTTTAGGGTTCCGTAGCCAAATGGCAAAAAACGGAACCCTTATAGATTCGTCATGTCTGTCTGTCTGTCTGTCTGTCTGTCTGTCTGTCTGTCTGTCTGTCTGTCCGTGTATGTCACAGCCATTTATTTCCGAAACTATAAGAACTATAATGTTGAAACTTGGTAAGTAGATGTATTCTGTGAACCGCATTAAGATTTTTACACAAAAATAGAAAATAAACAATAAATTTTGGGGGTTCCCCATACTTAGAACTGAAACTCAATTTTTTTTTTTTCATCAAACCCATAAGTGTGGGGTGTCTATGGATAGGTCTTCAAAAATGATATTGAGGTTTCTAATATCATTTTTTTCTAAACTGAATAGTTTGCGCGAGAGACACTTCCAAAGTGGTAAAATGTGTGTCCCCCCCCCTGTAACTTCTAAAATAAGAGAATGATAAATCTATAAAAAATATATGATGTACATTACGGTGCAAACTTCCACTGAAAATTGGTTTGAACGAGATCAAGTAAGTAGTTTTTTTTTAATAGGTCATAAATTGAAATTAATATCAAATACTCAGGTCTATACTACCATTTACTTATATACCTACAGGTTTGTACGGAACCCTCGGTGCGCGAGTCTGACTCGCACTTGGCCGGTTTTTTTATAATTGGTAACATTTTGTAATCTACTGTAAGTCAAATATAGGCACGGTAGATAGAAAAAATTCACAGTGTGAACAAAAATTTGTGCATCATCTGTTTTTGTGAAATATTTTATGTTAGTATATCTGTAAGGAACCCTAAGACGCCTAAGCCGATGACGCCGTACATAGCACATTTGAGTATAGCTCAATAAATCCCCTGACATGCTGTTTGCAAAAGATAACATGGTCTTATCGAATGACAACTGTGTCTCTATTAGAGAAGAGTAGGAGAGCTAACAGTTTTGCATTTGTGCTAATTTGGACATAAAAAAGCCTAAATGTAAGGCAAGCAAAATAAAAGCCTTTATAAATCGAATAGGTAGTGCGAGCCTCTGAGCAACGGCACACGTATTTTTTGTAATTCGAATCGAACTTACGGTTCGAGTCCTATTCGACTGTAAAATTTCGAGAGGCAGAGTCAAGTTGAACGGTCCCGACCAATCAAATCACGAGTAGACTGGTTTTCCTTCTGAATATGCTCGAAATTGCCAGAATAACGTTACGTGATTTACACTCGATAAAAGTTCGAATTCATACTTTTTTCGATAGAGCGATCAATTTCGACTGGGTGAGAATTTGTACAGTCGAGGACATAAATATGTATACAATTAGTAAAATTCAACAACGGTTTCCTCTTAAACTACTGATTGAAATTATGAGATATTATAAAGGCAGAATCTTCTAGCATATACTATTATGATTTGTGTAATAGTTCTAACACTTAAATGTAAAACATGCGAGAAAATCGCTTTTGAATTTCAAAAAGTGTATACATATTTATGTCCTCGACTGTACCCTAGGCTCAATTTGAAGCTAGTACAATTTCTTTGGTTAATACACAATCTTTAGGTAGGATTCAATATAATAAAATAAATCATGTAAATCCATAGTTTACAGTCATATCAATGTAAGTAGCTATCTACAACGTGTAACAGATTAAGATGCTAAACAGTTAAACTGATGCCAGCTGCCAGATGCCAATTATTTGGCAGTACACCGCTCGTCCTCGCACACTGCCAGGGAATCTACCACGTATCTTTGGTGATAATCGTAACGAACACCATTAATGAATTCATCCAATAACGCGGTACGCCGAAGACTATTACTGGGCCCTGATTGGATGAAATAGCCTGTAATCGATAGCCCGGCTGTACAGCCCCTCCTGGTGGTGCTCTCACTCATAACATAATACCAGTTAATTTGGAAGTTATTGTAACTTCAAATTATATAAGTTGGATAGTGGTGCCGATACTGTTGTAAATCGCACTAAACTAATTTTAGTCACATCAAATCTCTTTCTTACGAACATTATTGACAAAGGATAGAATATATTTAAAGCTGTCAAATTAATCTTTGCCGTCTTGTTTTGCGTGTATTTAGGCGTAACCGCGATAGATGGCGACTTTTATATTGAAAACAAGCATTGGACTAATTTAACAGGACTACATTTCTTACATCCTTTTCTTATGTTCTTTGTTAGAAAGAGACATAGTGAAATTAAAATTAGTATAGTTGTAAGCAAAAGAATCAGGGCCAAAATAGTGTAAATGAAAACAGAAAAAATAGAACATAGGTACATAATATGAATAAGTGAAACCGTTCATAATAAAGAAGTAAAGATACCACCAAGTAGCCTACTACAGAATAAGTAATGGGATACACGAAAGCACAAGATAAGGGTTTTATTTAAAAGTATTGTAACTTGGTATTTCCAACAAATTCTGTACATTCGTTTAAATGCCATTTCCTTTGCGCTCCTGCTGTTATCGCTACAAACCGTAGCCGAGCTTGCCTCGTGAATTATGCAAAAGTTAAAGTTGCTGGTTGTTTGAAGAAATCTGCCTTTTCTTTGAATATTAAAAATACAATATTTCATGTTGCTTAGCGTAAGCTTCCGTTTCCATGTTGATAAATTAAAAATCAGTAAAGTTTACGATAAAGTTTTTCATTCAGCCATTACTTAAGTTAATTAAGGGACAAGCTACTTTTTATCTCGGGAATGCGGGTGAAACAGCTGGGAAACTAGTGCATAATAAATTTGTTGGCGCAATCTTCTTCATAACTCTTCATAGCAAACAAATAACAGTTAATAACGAAATGAAAAACTATTTCCGTGGAATATTATGAGTAGGGTAATACAAAATATTCTTCTCGCTATATATTACTACACTTTTGAAATAAATAGCACTAATGTGGAGACAGTCAAACGCAAATGTGCTTTTAAGCCCTGCGAGTTCATATTGGCCGTGGTCCAATGTTGTCCGTACTTCACTTCCGAAGCACTTAATTCATATAACCAAACACCGGAAAATTATACTTATTTGAATATTTGATGCATTTGTATGATTTATGGTAAAGTTTTAAGGCGCCGATCCCACAGAAGAGTTCTAAAGTTCCGAGTTACGAGTTCTGAGTTCCGCGTTCACTTTAATCTATGCGGCGCTTTTGATCATTGCACACAGAAAACTCGTCGTTCAAGAGAACGCGAGTTCTGTCGGAGTTCCATTCACTAAAGACGGCAGTTGAGGTGACACGTCTGAGCTATCACTGTCTTATTTACTGAGTGAAACTAGGCAGAAAGCACAATGGGCATTCTGGCCCATGAGCGTCCACTAATGAAACTTAAGTAAGGCCAATGAGACGAGATAAAGAATTGACTAAACACACTTTTGATTTCTCTATGTATATAATTACACCTTTTGGTACGGGTTACTAATTACATTTAATGGTACTACCTTGCAATTCCATAATAGCTCCAATTATTTCTTAAATCTTCAATACTCTATAACTTTTTTATCCGACTTCAAAAAAAGGAGGAGGTTCTCAATTCGGTTGTATGTTTTTTTTTTTTTTTTTTATTTTTTTACCTCATAACTCCGTCATTTATGAACCGATTTGGAAAATTCTTTTTTTTTGTCTGGAAGGGTACACTTCCCGTTTGGTCCCATTGTCATCAGATCAGGATTTGATTGCTTCTTAGTGTACTTTGAAGTCGGTTTAAGTTTTTTGTAAAACAGTTCAATTATTTTCTAAAAACACCACAGTAATAAGCTTTCATATTTTTGTTAATATATTATTGCCTAATAGTAAACATAGACATTTTTGCTGGCTGCCAATGGGACAAGCTCCATACTAACTTTCCCATTTAACTTTAGAACACTAAACTGCTCGCTCGCTGTGTGTACAGCACTGAACGTTGAACTCGGAACTCGGAAAGCGGAACTCTAGAACTCTTTTCTGTGGGATCGGCGCCTTACTCTTTTACTTTGTTCGTTCAATTATGTTTATTATTTTGTCGTCAATAAAAATTTAGAACTTTTTCAATAGCAGTATATTTTAGTTTTTTTACAATCAGCCCAGCTTTCAATGGAAATATTCCTATGTTGTGATTGAAAATATCTCCTTGATCTATTTTTATATGAGTCTTTACAAATTGTTCGACGTTAAACTTAAATTGGAATCTCAAAAGGATCCGCGATTCTCATACATAACTAAATTTTACTCAAATAATAACTTGTATGATCAATTAAAAGTACAGAAAACATCTGTATCAATAAAGGTTGGAGTCTGTTTGAGCTATTTCTCACATGAAAACAATATCTTTACTGAAATGCCTGAAGACTCAGAAAAAGCAATATCATGAAGACGATGTCAAAGTTATATTGCTCATAATGTTTATATTTATTGAGAAGGACATGATCGCATTATGTAGTGAGGTATTTCATTACATGAACAGATGTTTTTAATTCGAATCAAGGTTGTTAACATAGATAGATAATTATATGTCTGTGGTTGTTAATGTTTATCGGACGGACCTTTCCGCGCCCTAAATCCTTACACTTACTTACTTTAAATATTAGATAGGTATACCTACTTAGAGAATGAATGGTACCATTCTTAAAACCATTTCTTTGTTTACTATGAATGTATCCCACATGGACTGGTTTACATTATGTTTTATAATATTGCATTGTGCTCTAAACTTCTAAAGGATGTCTAGGATATGAAAATTCAGATATTAAAAAGAAGTTAGTATAAATTAAAAAAAAAATGACCAAATCATCGCATCGTACTATTTCTCGTTTTCCGCCTCAATGGATACGCACCCCAGTTAAATGAAAGCCTTTAAAAAAAGAATTAAGAAAATCAATTCTTCATTACCTCCAATTTAAATTACACCAAACGTTTAAGGCGTTGAACGCTGTATTATTCAGCCTATTTTTACAACATAGTGTCTGCATTTTCCCACCACTGGATCTCGCTCGACCAAAGCATCAAAAACTGATTTTTATATTTCGGTATTTAGTATATTTGTATAAATATAAAGTAGTATTTTTTACATTCGTCCATTAGAATTGACTGACTGATTAGAAGCAATAATGTAATAAAACAATAAAACATAGAGGCCCTGATTCTGTTGTGTAAACAACAGAATCTACTCAGACTACATTTATTTATTTATCTAATCAGACTAACTTTCTTTAGGTAGATTAAAATTAGTTTAGTTTTACAACTAAACTAATTTTATTATTTATTTTCTAAAAAATAACATAAGAAACGGATATAAGAAATTTAGTCTTGTCAAATTAGTCCAATGCTTGTTTTCAATATAAAATTTAGTCGCCATCTATCGTGGTTACGCTTAAATCTACGTAAAATAAGACGGCAACGATTCATTTGAAAGCTTTAAATATGTTCTATCCTTTTTCAATTGTTCGTAAGAAAGAGATGAGATGTGACTAAAATTAGTTTAGTGCGACAGTTTCGGCACCACTGTATCGTGTTTCTTTTGTCTTTTTTATTCTGCATAATGTAATGAAACAACATAATAGCGTCAGAAATTGAATGAATGTATGTAACGTTAACCATTCCTTTGAAATAAATCGCTCATATACTACACAATAATCGAGAAAATAATGAGAGTCACCCTAGCCGCCAACTATAGCAAGCCAATGAAATGACATTTCATAGAAAACACCAAGTCATGACAGGTTAATTTGACGATAACTGCTATGGAACCTCCTTGAGCTTTACATTAAACTTTCCTCGTATATATAACTTGTACGTAGTATTTATCTACTCTGAGATATAACTAAGGACTTATTTTGCCAAGATTAAGTACCTTTTATATTTCTTATACATGACAAAGTTTTCCAGAAGTGTATTATTATAATCTAATTTGATTATTTAAATTAGGAAGGTGACAAATTATAGATTTCAAAGATTGAATCCTTCCTGTTTGTAAATGAAAATGTATACATTGTACTTCTTTCAATAACCGCGACAACCCTGAGTATTTGCTTCCGTAGTTAGTGTATAACCTCCATTAAATACTACGTCTCGTGTTTTGAAATTAATTTCGGGTGAATCTAGTAAAATGACTACGTAGCCACCAAAGTAAACTTTTGGAATTTTCGTGTAGAATTTCGAACAGGAAATTACCATATAAATGGTATGTAGCTTAAATTATGAAATACCACATAATTGGTTCAGTTGATAGTGTGTTACGTATAGTAGTTTAAATATTATTTACTATCGTTGACATATATTTTTTTACCATTTAGTATTTCTGACTTCTCCCTGTCTTTCATTTTGTCTATCTAGTGCGTGCCAGCAACACGGGGCGGTTGTCATCTGTGTAATAGTAGATATTCTGATACAGATTAGGCACCGGTCCATGCCACCAAGTCACTCTCATCGTCCACTTTCACTTGTAGCTTCACACGCAATATTACAATATTATTATCGCTTATCATTGTCTGTACTATATTTTACAATATCTATTGTGTTATTTATATAATTTTGTGTATTCTCATAAATAAAAGTAAATAGTTTGCCCACTCATCATCATCTTTTATTTCTGTGCTTTCTACTATAATATTGTTTCTGCATTTGTCGTTCAACTTAATGCTCACTCAACTTTTCTATATTGCTCCTCGGTATATTGATGTTTTACAAAGGGTTGATATGTTATGTTAAAGACTAATTTGGCAGATGGAAGTAATAGTTGGTTAGTTTATTATACAGAAGTCCTATATAAGTTGTTTATCTAACCTATAAATTCAATTAGCTTGATCCCTTTTAGCAGATTGTGTGTGCTTTCCGTTATATCCTTTTATATTCCTAAGAAGCGTTATATTTTTGAGATATTTAATTATGACTATGGAAGATATTGAACAAGGTTCAGGTAAAAAATATTTGAACAAAAACAAACGCTGGCGTGACTGGTTATAGTCCAAATTTCTCGGAAACAATTAATAACACAAATTGCTCTGGCACCTTGACGCCATCGTCACTCTACCTGATTGTCTTAATTATGCCAAAAGGTACATACTTACACTTAAAGAACTAAAACTTCTGTTTGAATTACTTAATTATAGCATGGGAGATACATTTACTTGGAAAAAACACACTACTCGTGGCTGGTCGAAACAATTTGGTATGCTGTTTTTATTTAATCCTTCTATCCGATAACTCAGCACTCTCACAATCCACGAAACATGGTTCTCTAAACATTTTCTTTTCGAAATTGTACGTGATGATCTGATCAAAGGTGGCAAGCACACTAAGCCTTGAACAGAACTGGCTCTCAAGTCCAACAACTGTCGTAAAACACCGATGGGCCGGATGACCAGCTAAGGGGGGATAAAAAAATGCCCTCTAACCGTGTCGTGATTTTCTCACAATGTTTTCAACCATTCGTCACTAAACTCAAGGACTCCATCTCATAACCGGTGCCACGCCATCATCATTAAACAAACTAAGCAGAGCTTGTACTATGGAAACCAGATAACTGATATACTATATATTCTACTTTTTGTTTGTAAATAATTACGCCCAGACTGATACAGACATGTTCATGTACACAAATGCATGTCCTGTAAGGGAATCGAAACCACAACTTGCGGTGCGATAGGTGGAATCTTAACCAACCGGGCCAACTGTCGCAGCACATTATCTTAGATCCTAAAATTTATCCACCTTAGAATTCTAATTCATGCAAATGAGTACTTTCGTAAATTATGGAATTAAACCCAAATTTTAAAGAGCGAGCGCGTGCAAAGCGTCTCCGTTTCAGCTTGGGCAAAACTGTTTTCGTATGTCTGTCCGGCTGTTCTCTACTGGTCGTATTTCTCAACCGAGACTCGTGAAATTTTGTGAGCATGTTCCCTTGTCGGGAATCCACTCCCTCGATAATAATTCCATATGATTATCGAAACTCGCGAGGTATACAACTCACAGAGCCACTAGTAAATATTGTTTCACGTATATCGAACGATTTCCATTTTACATTTGATGTGTTAACACAAAGTCAAGGGAGAATTTCATACCCTGCGCCCTAAATTGTTAAATGAAAACGTAAACTTATAACGTAATGAGAGACAACTGTGCAAAGATCGTAACGTCGGCTTCCATCCATCACACAAATTGGGACAAATATTAAACGAGTTGGAAGTCTTTGATCCAATTAATGACACAACTTGGTTTCCATTTGAATATTCATTCGGAAACAATTTGCGAGACGATATAATAACAAACGGCGGTATAATAATTAAGAGGTAATTGAGGGAACTTGAATGTTGAGAGGTTTATAATATGGGTACTCGCAACTTATTCAGAGAAATGCGTAGACCTTAGACCAAATAGGATGTATTACGATGGAGTAGGCTGTTTGTTTATTTAATTAATAAATGGTAAGAAAATGTACGTGATAAAAGTAAAGGGTTATTGAATGTAACTGTTCCAGAACAAAAGCTCCATATCACTCTTGTAATATATGTCCTCTCATGTAGTACTGAAAATGGAAATTTTAGCATGGAACATAAAAAATGCAAAAGTAACTCTATCTGTCCGTCTGTCTTTTAATATTTTACGCCTTAACCGCTGAACCGATCACGATGAAATTTGGCACGCAGATAGGAAAAGACCCGGAAATGCGGGGGAAAGCTAGTAAAGATTTTAAATCTTTACAAAATCCTTACTGATAATAATATTTTTTTTATATAATATAATAATAATAATTATTAATATAATAATTTATATATAATAATAAAATTTTTGGCCCAATATAACAACCTAAATAAAAATTAAGTAAAAAAAACCTACTTGTCTTCTGTTCTTGATACTGAAGTAGAACATAAAATAATTTAAACTTAGTCTAATGCTCAGCTATAATCTGCACTAGCATACAGACAAGCGCTGATTCTCAGTTTGCCCCATTGTTCACAAAAACAAAAATTCCAAATAATTTAATGATTTCTACTCTAACATCCTACTTAAATTAAATATAATTATGTATACCTACTTCATATGTATACATAAGCACTGAAATTCCATGTTTTCATTGCAAGCAATTTAGTTAATCGCACAAAATTGTATTATAATAGATTTAGACAAAACAAAATTTATATTTATGGATTTATAAATAATTGTGAATATCCGTCGCACTTGGTATATAAAGAGCGAGATTGGTATGTGTATTATACATTGATGTAATTCATTCAGTAGTATTACATCATCCAGGAAGAATCGAGCCTAAGCCATATCAGCTGCGACTGTCTAGGTAAGATATTACTTTAAACAAAACGGAAAACTATTAGTACGCCACAAGACGCCGGGAAAATTTTCACCCCTACGTTGTTGACATACCGAAAATACGGACACAGCGTTTTGCATCCTCATTTATAATGCGGACAGCAAGGGAGTGGAACTTGCTTCCGGCGTCTGTGTTTCCTGACGCCTACAATCTAGGAACTTTCAAGGCCAGAGTGAATAGGTTTCTTCTGGGTAAACGTGTTTCATCTTAAGCTTCGTCATCGCCCCTTATGGGCGGGTCAGTGGCCAAACGCAAGCCCATTTAATTTATTAAAAAAAAAAGTACGAATTTGCGAGTTATTTTTAACCGACTTCAAAAAAAGGAGGAGGTTATCAATTCGGCTGTATTTTTTTATGTTTGTTACCTTATAACTCCGTCATTTATTAACCGATTTGGAAAATTCTTTTTTTGTCTGGAAGAGTACACTTCCCATTTGGTCCCAATGTTATCAAATCTCGATTTGATTACTTTTTAGTGTAGTTTGAAGTCGGTTTAAGTTTTTTGTAAAACAGTCTAATTATTACAACTATAAAAATAATTGTGAGTACTTACCTAACATCGGAGTTGACAATCAGTCATGATTTTGATTTTATTTTCTTTCCTTTCCTATGGATTTAATAGCTACTAGGTACTACTACTGCCAGTTCGCATAGAACTGATTCAAAACAATTATTTTTTTGGAAGAATTGTTTAAGATGATGCCCACGGCTACCTTCTTCCATCGCAACTCTCGCCATCGACGGGGAGTCCATCCTCACACATTGAAACCAGAATTGTTTCGAACTGTGCAGTCTCAAAAGAGCTTCCTTCCGCGGACGCTCAGATTGTGGAATGAGCTCCCCGCCGTGGTTTACCCAATGGAGCACAGCATGGGGTTCTTCAAAAAGGGTCTGTAGAGATTTCTGCAGGGTCGGCAACGCGCGGATAACACCACTGGTATTGCAAGCGTCCATAGACAGTGGTACCCGCTTACCATCAGGCGGGCTGCATACTTGTTTGCTAAGTAGTAAAAAATATTTTTTGCTCAACGAGAAAAAAAAATTTTGAGCGTTTACTGAGTTGAAAAATAATCAAAAATCCATATACTTTGGCTCCAACATGGTTTATAAAATAGTTTTTCTATGTTTTATGTGACTGTTTTATTTTTCAGTGAAATAACAGAAATGAACGCCCTTCTAATAGTTTTTGTGGCTATGACGCCTCTAGTGATGGGCTACGATGAAGTATACGATAAAATTGATGTCCAAAAGATTATAGAAGATGATGCTCTCTTCGACGCTTATGTCGCATGCATGCTTGATAAAGGTCCCTGCACTCAAGAGCACTCTGAATCCTTCAAAAGTAAGTTTTATTACTGCTAAGGTAGCATATGAGCATAATAATCACCTGATGGTAGACACATTATGATCGAGCAAGGTTGACATTTTGTAAGAAAAGTATTTTTTTTTGAGAATTCACTGTTGGTCCCATAGTAATAGTTGTTCAAAATTCAAAAGCATTTATTCAAATGGACCTTCGCAGGCACTTCCGTCTGACTCTAATACCGGTTCGGAAGGTTGCATTTGCTGAGAAGAGCCGGCAATAAACTCCGCAATTACTCTTTTCAAAACATAATATTTACATTTTCAGCATGACTAACCCAACATAGGTTTCGAATATATACCACCTCGAAAACTCCACCTGTTATTAAAAAAATAGAGAACCGGCCAAGTGCGAGTGGGACTTGCACACGGAGGGTTCCGTACACTATTAACTAACACAACTTTGCCATGAACAAAAAATACCAAAAAACTCGTTTCTTGTATGGGCGCCTTATTTGTTGTTATAGCGGCAATAGCAATACATATTCTCTGAATATGTCAGCTGTCTACCTATTACCGTTCATGAGATACAGCCCACTGACAGACGGACGGACTGCGGAGTCTTAGTAATAGGGTACAGAACCCTAAAAACAGTTAAAAAGTGTATTATAATTCAGTTACAATTTTACTGTCATCAAAACATGAAATTCCTAAAATTGTTATTATAAAAGATTGTTCTTATTATAGAGTTACTGCCTGAAGTGATAGCGACGTCGTGCGCAAAATGCTCACCCATCCAAAGAAACCACGTCAGGGAGACTGTGAAGGCTCTTAATATCAAAAAACCTGTAGAGTTTGAAGAGTTCCGAAAAAAATACGACCCTGAAGGAAAATATGAGAAAGACTTTTCCGCTTTTGTACTGGGCACAGATTAAGCCTTCTAAAATGCAGATTGTTAGCATAAAAATGTGATCGTTGGCTTTCTTTTTGGATCTGTTGTACACTATGTGGAGCATTATTAATATTTATTACGCAATTATTCTTGTTGTTTTTTTTATCCTAGTTGGCTGACAGGTAGGCTGACGGTGCACCACGGTGGTAAGCCAATGTCACCTATTGATATCAACGAGGATCAGGGGGAGGATCTTTAAAAAGTCTATAGCACAAACAGATGAAAATAAAATCGTGTTGAGAACTTCTATTTTTTAAGTTGTTTAAAAATAAAGCGTAAAAAATAGGGGACTTTTGATAACAATTCCAAAAACTTGTGTAATCCGATGAAGCAGATCCACAATCATGGATTTGGAATCTGATTCTGTCGTTATTTTATCAAATTTTTTCAATATCAGAAATTGTCGGTAATTTTCTCCTGTGACAAAATAGCGAGTGACACAAAATTCAAGTCTCTTATAGGGCCAGCATCACGGATCATTCCAAAAACTTTGAAACGCATTATTTACCTGGGGTTAGACAGTAACGTCCATCGATTATAGATTATAGAAGCGCTGGTGGTAGCATGATAAGCCGTTCTTAATCGATCGGCAAGTTAATCTTAGTGGTATTTAAAATTTCCGTGCTTCGGAAGGCACGTAAAGCCGTTGGTCCTGGTGATAGACGTTAAGCTAGTTGGAGGCCTTCTAGACGGCTTGAAAACTCCAACATTACGTTGACCACTAGTCTAGTTCCACCGATCCGCAGTGGGTACGCGTGGTGGAGTATCTGCCAATTCCCTTTCACCCTGATTTGTGAATAGAGGCCTGTGCTCATCAGCAGGACATTATAGGCTGATGATGATGATGATAAGACAGTAATCTCCATCGATTATAACTTACTCTATACTATACTCAATCCAAACACAGCATGTTTAGATCGTGAGTCGATTCACTCATCCGATGATATAGTGAAGCAATCAATTTTAATATTCCATGTCATCTCCCCATCGCTTCATACACAGACGACGCGACGCGTAATAAGACGAATGATGTACGTTCATGAATAATCAATTGAGACACATATCTCGTATGTTCTCGTGTGGTGGGGATTATTCGAGTATTATTGAAAGCTTTTTTGTGCGAGTTTCGGGGTAAATATCTACGCACGTATTTAAGAGATACGTGTCTGAGGGTAAAGTCTGAGATATTATGGCTCGCTTTTAGCTAAAATGCTTGTGCTATCTGCTGTAGAGTTTGTATGTTTCAACGCAATGATGTGAAAGTGAGGAACTACCAGACCCATTTGTTTTCTTTTTTTTTGTGGTAGATATCCGTAGGGATATGGAATAATTTATTATTTATTTTTTATCATAAAATTATTCCACCGTCTTATAATGTACCTATATAAATTCCTCTCCATCCAAAGGTTGTCTTGAAGCATGTCTGGAAGAGATCGATCTTTAGCGATAAGACCTCCCATTGTACACTTGTACAGTTATTAATATGTTCATTCTTTTTGTTTAGTTAACTGTTTTTCTGGTGTACAATAAAGAGTTATCTATCTATCTATTATTTCCTATACTACCGTTGTCTCAAAATTACCTACAAACCCGTTTAAGAATTCAGTATTTAAGCTATGCGAAACATTTACAAAAAATATACGTTTGATCATTTTAATAATATTTGGGCGCACATCATCCGTTTTCTGTTAACATCAAGTATTTTTCAAAGAAGTTAAAATAAATAAATATCCTGGGATAAGAATAAGGTAAATAAACTAAGCAGAACTTGTACTATGGAAACCAGATAACTGATATAATACATACTATACTACTTTTTCTTAGTAAATATATACTTAATATAGGTACATAATTACACCCTTATAAATAATTACACCTTAATATACTTACACATAATAAAATTAAGGTATACTGAAAGTTCTCAAGATTCAATAAATACTTTATTGTTGGTTAAGTGTTTCAATATTTCAACATTCAGTGGGGTTGATTAAATATTTAACAGAAAGACTCTTGGTAACTTGCGGTGTTGCTGTTAGCGGAATAAATAAAAAACAAAATAAACAAGTCTTTGAGGCCTCAGGTAGGAAAACAGTGGGCGGGGAGATATTTCAACCAACATATTACCTTGGCCGTTCAAAGAAAAAATATTGCCAGGCTGCTGAAAACCTTGCCGATCGGCAGTAGCGCCTACCTTTTGCATACAAAATGCAATCTATATATCTGCAGAAAAGTTTGCAATATGTATCCAAATAAAAAAAGCATTTTTTTTAAGTCAAGTGGCCAGGAGACGCAAAGTGATCGTGATTGTCGAAAAAACATTGTAGATTGATTACGAAATGTACAGATTATTTTAAACGACTCGAGTAATTTAACTATCAAAAGCTATATGGCCATCTCTACTCTATCGCCCCTAATCCAAATTTACAAATTAACTCCATTCATCATCATTTGTGAGCAATTAGACTAAATGAATTAATGTAACTCCTGGTCCTTCCTATGTTATTTTTGTTTATTAGTTTAATTATACGCTTTGAAAAGTCAAAGCGTATAGTTAAAATTAATTTAAGCCAAAGGGCTTTCATCATATTTTTTAATATTGTAATGTTTTTCCATAAATAATGAACCTGTAAAAGGTTATATATGCAAGTTAAACTACTGGCAACCGAGTGGTACTTTATTCAAAATGTAAAAAAGTAAAAATGTCTGTCTTATTTTCTACCGCATGACATGTGTATCAAATTATTTTATATTATATCGTATAATACCTGATTTAACTGCGTTTACTTTGTATTGGGGATAAATCCCCTCCAGAGGTTATGGGCCCAGCATAAAAATAGAATTGCTGAATGGGCAAAACTATGAAACTTGGAAAATTCAAGTACAAGCTTTACTTGTCAAAAATCAGGTATGGAAATACGTAAACGGTACCATTAAAAGGCCAACATCTAATGAGGCAGCGGAGACCTGGTCAGATAAGGACGAAATGGCAAAGGCTGACCTTATCATGGCGATGAATCCAGGTGAGTTGAAACATACTCGTGGGTGCGTGACGTCGCACGAAATTTGGATGAAGTTAGAAAGCGTATATGCTTCTAAAGGTCCCGTGAGGAAGGCAAATTTACTTAAAAAATTGATATTGAGCCGTATGAAAGAGACTGATGATGTGAAAAGACATCTTGGAGATTTCTTTGAAGCCGCAAATATCCTAAGCGATATGGGTGTTACGATACACGAGGACATGCTGTCAATTTTGCTACTATATAGCCTTCCGGAAAACTATGAGAATTTTAGATGCGCAATGGAAAGCAGAGATGAGTTACCGAATATAGAGATACTCAAGATTAAAATATTAGAAAAAGGTAATATTTTGAAATCAGATGAAACTAAGAAGGTAGAAGGAGCAATGTATGCGAAACATCAAGGAACAAAAAGGAACCAACCGACTCAGGTTCAAAAGGCACGACCGAGCAAAATTTACAAATGCTTCAAATGTCATAAACTAGGACATAAAGCTTCAGAATGCAGAACGAAGCGTGACAATCCTGAATCCAGATGTGCAACAGAAATAAAGAACGAGGAGGACAGTAATTTTGATATTCTTTTTAATTATAATTCTAATTTTACAAATATTTGTGAATCTATGAAAAATAACTGGATCCTCGATAGTGGCTCTACATCACATTTATGTAATGATAGAGATAAATTTACTAATAATTTCTGTGCTTTTCAGGATAAGTTGAATCTAGCGTCAAATCTGTCGACTGATGTGAAGGGCAAGGGTGATGTAAGGTTGTCAGCATCAGGCAAAAGGCGAATAACTTTTGGAAATACTTTGTATGTACCAGATCTTCGTAGTAATTTGTTATCTGTGGCCAAAATTACTAATAATGGGTATGAAGTAACTTTTACTAAAGATAAAGCCTATATAAATGATGAGGTAGGTAAAACCGTGATGACAGCTGAACGTATTGGGAATCTTTATCATGTTAGGGACTTGAATGAACAGGTTAATATAGTTTACAATTCAGTTGATATCCGTACGTGGCATGAACGTATGGGACATTTAAATGGTAGAGATCTCTCAAAATTACTAAACCATTGTGGTCATAACATAAAAGAGATAGATTTACGTGTTTTAGATAATTGCGATATATGTTCTAAGGGCAAAATGAGTTCATTACCATTTTCAAGGTCGAACGGTCCGTGTAATGAAATATTAAGAATTGTACATTCAGATGTGGTAGGTCCGATGAAAACAGCATCAATGGGTGGTGCGAAATATTTTGTTACTTTCATTGACGACAGTTCTCGATGGTGTGAAGTTTATTTATTAGGGAAGAAAAGTGCAGTGTTCAGTGCATTTAAGGCGTATAAAAATTTCGCAGAAAAGTTTACTGGGAAGAAAATTAAATTTCTTCAGAGTGACAACGGTAGCGAATATTGTAACTATGAATTCGATGAATTCCTACAGAGTGAAGATATTCAAAGAAGACTGACTATCCCTCATACACCTCAAATGAATGGCGTTAGTGAACGTATGAACAGAACTTTGCAGGAAATGGCAAGATGCATGTTATTATCCTCTGGTCTGTCTTTAGGCTTTTGGGCGGACGCTGTTGTGACCGCATGCTATGTGCGCAACCGATGTCCAACTAGCAGCTTAAAAGGTGATATTCCGTTCGAGAAATGGACTAGAAATATTGTAGACCTTAATAATATGGTTAGCTTTGGAACTAAGTCATATGTATTAGATAAGACACCAGGAAAGGGTAAGTTTGATGCACGTGCCAAAGAAGGAATATTCGTAGGATACCCTAGATCAACCAAAGGATATCGTATATGGATACCTAATGAACATAGAGTAATAGAAGCACGAGATGTTAAATTCCAAAAAGAAGAAAATGTATCAAGGGATCAGAAGAACATTCGAATAGAGCCAGAAAATATTTTTCAACCAAGAGTCGAGAATACACAATCAAAGGAAGGACCAAATGTTCAAGAAGTCGAGTTTGAGATGGATAATGAAATTATTCTGCGACAACCTACAGACGATGTCGACCATACTGATGAAGGCGAACACTCGGGAGGAGGAGAGCATTCGGGTACTGGCGAGCGTTCTAGTAGAGGGGAAGGTTTAGGTTTTAATATAAACCCAAATGATGTCGAGCAAACTCAAGAACGAGAAGATCAACAAGTGATGTTGAAACGAGCTCCTGGAAGACCCAAGCCTGTCAAAGGGAATCGTGGGCGTCCTAGAAAGGTGTATAATATGGTTGAAGAAGGAAACCATTCTAAAGAAAATGAAGAATATTTTTCTGCAATTGCTGAAATATCCCTCGAAGAAGCGCTATCAAGCGATGAACACAAGGAATGGCGAGAGGCAATCTTTTCTGAAGTAAGAAGTTTAGTTAAGAATGATACTTGGGATATTGTGAAAAGACCTAAAAATAGAGACATTGTAGGCTGTCGATATGTACTAACGACCAAGTTTAATGTTGATAAAACATTCAAGAAAAAGGCTCGTTTAGTTGCAAAAGGTTTTAGTCAACGGTATGGGATTGATTATCACCGAACGTATGCCCCAGTAGCAAGACTAGAAACAGTTAGATTGTTGATGGCACTTGCTGTAGAGCTGAATCTACAAATTCATCAGCTGGATATCAATACAGCATACTTAAATGGCCGACTTGATGAAGAAGTTTATATGCAGGTACCAAAGGTACTGAAAGATAGTCTTAATATGCTTATTCAAAGAGAAGATAAACAATCAATAGTTGCGAAGCGTGCTAGGCAAATGATATTAGATATCAATGCTGGAGGAGATGCTTGTCTTTTGAAGCGATCTCTTTATGGTTTAAAACAGGCAGGGCGGCAGTGGTATTTGAGATTGGATGAGAAATTACGAAGTATGAATTTATTGCCTACTATAAACGAACCATGTTTATATTTTCAGCGAAGGGGAGATGGAACTATTCTGATTGTTATTATATATGTTGATGATATATTAGTGGCGTCCCAGAATATCAAGTGGATAGAGATATTTAAGAAGGATTTAGCTGAAGAATTTGAGCTTAAAGATTTTGGTCCGGCTAAATACTGTTTAGGTATCGAAATTGAGAAAAAGGACGGAGTTATAAGTCTATCACAGCAGAAGTATATTAAAGATGCAATAAAGAAGTATGGTATGGAAGAGTGCAAGACTGTATCCACTCCATTTGAAGTTTGCAAAACCAAAGGAAGAAAGCCTAGATGATATAAATCAAGAACGATGGCCATATCGTGAATTGATAGGTACGTTAATGTATTTGAGCGTAGGTACGAGACCTGACATAAGCAATACAATTTCAAAATTGGCTCAATTTGTGACTTGTCCTACTCACATTCATTGGATATCGGCAAAAAGGGTTCTTCGATATTTAAAGAAAACAATTGACTATCGTTTGACTTTTAAAAAGGGTGGTCATTCGTTGATAGGCTATTCAGATGCGGATTGGGGGAATTGTCTATTAGATAGACGATCGTATTCTGGTTATGTTTTTATTTTAGGAGGAGCAGCTATTACATGGAGATCTCAGAAGCAGCGAACAGTAGCTACGTCTTCTACTGAAGCTGAATATATTAGTACTAGTGAGGCAATGAAAGAAGCTCTCTACCTAAGTAGTTTGTTAAAGGAGATAGGTTGTTTACAGTTATCTAAAACAACTGTCTATGCTGACAATCAGGGGGCGATCTATCTTGCTAAAGATCCCGTTTATCATGCTCGTAGTAAACATATAGACATAAAGTTTCATTTTATCAGGGACGTACTCAGGGATAATGTCATAGAGTTAAAGCATGTGCCGACAGATTTGATGCTGGCTGACGTTTTAACGAAAGCATTACCTGTGGGTAAACATAATAAGTTTATTAATAGTTAATTGAGGGGGCGTGTAAAAGGTTATATATGCAAGTTAAACTACTGGCAACCGAGTGGTACTTTATTCAAAATGTAAAAAGTAAAAATGTCTGTCTTATTTTCTACCGCATGACATGTGTATCAAATTATTTTATATTATATCGTATAATACCTGATTTAACTGCGTTTACTTTGTATTGGGGATAAATCCCCTCCAGAGAACCTACCTCGATGTAGGTAGATAGAGTTTTCGAAAATATAGTCGATTTTAAGATTCAAAAATTTGTTATTAAAAACACAGCTATTAGCGGATCCAAATCTAAAATAGTCTGTAACGTACGATTTTTTGTATTTATAACGTAACGTAAAAGTAACTGGGCCTTTTTGTAAAAATAAATATAAATTAAAAACGAGGAAAAGAGGAAACGCTGCCAATCTTCTGGGAACCTTGCCGTTAATCGGAAGCAGCGGCAGGCTTGAGGAAATTTTCTATATATAGATTGTATTTTGTACATATTTGTTGTAAATAAAAAATAATAAAGAATTTTTTAATTAAAAATAAATTTTATATCCGTATCTTTTATTATAAAATTGCGTCAAGACAAAACGATAGTAGCCCTGCCAGAATATTCCGGGCACCGCAGCCGTGTAATGTAAATTACGCTCTTTATTCTTGGTTCATTCATTGTAAAAAGTGATAAACGATGCGTAATTTTCACGCGTAGTTTAGTTTTATGGTGTTCGAACTTTTGGTTGGGTCGATAGATCATTATGGAGCTGAAATGGAAACTGCTATATTAGGATATTATTCGTTGTGAATAAATGAATAGAGTTGGCTGAGTAGGCATTTCACATCATTGCCCTATTTTTGCATCTTCAACATTAATAACTTTTTAATTTTTCGTAAAACTATGTAGATACTTTTCATTGGATTTGAATGAAATTATTTACCACTTTAATTACATTTAATGGATGCCGTCTCGGTTTGTTTATTAACAAAACTTGTTTTAATCAAGCATTATGGACTTTCCCGTTGGAGTGGGGTTTAAAGACTAAATACCTTCTAGAAGAGCTTCAAATAACGAAGTCCACTAAAATCATTATTCTGTATGAAGCCGTTGTGACTTAGAAGTGATCGCGCTGACTATTATGGTACGTACAGTTTCAAATCACTAGCTCACCTCACCTTTGAAATTATAGCATACTAGTTTCCGCCTCACGGATTTACTCTCGTTTCTCAAGGCTCTTATGTTTTTTTTTGCGTTTGGCCACTGACATGCCAATAAAGGACGGTATCGAAACTTAAGATGGAGCACGCTTACCTTACTGTTCTACTCCTTTGCTGTACGCATTATAAATGAGGATGCAAACCGCTGCCTCCGTGTTTTGTTTGTTTTATGTTTTTCCAGGTTATAAAGATGGTGATCTATCTATGTGCCAAGTTTCACTCAAATACGTTAAATATGTTTTTAGTGAAAGAGTAACAGACATCCATAAATTCCCCCTTACAAACTTTCGCGTGTATAGTATTAAGTAGGACGTACAGATTTACCTCAGGTTTTTCAATGAAGGAATCAGTTCAGTTCCAAATCGGCCTCGCCTCTGATACGAGTAGGTACCTATTATTTTCTACACCAAGACTTTGATATGCCAATAGTGTAATTTGAAGAGTCGTCTGCTTGTCGTAACACCGTTTCAACTCTCGATATTTACTAAGTATCTAAACTTTAGAGCCCATCCAGTTTTACTGAAATTCAACATCAGTGGTAAAGTTGACTCGCCTTACCGAAGAAGTTGGTCTGGAGAAGTTAACAGGAATTTTAAGAGGGTGTCGTGAGTCTACGCTTCTAGTACTTGAATGTGCCTTTATACCATTAGTATGGTAATTTAATAAAATAGGATAATTTTGTGTAATTCTTATCTTTATTTATTATAAGAAGAATGCTCTCAAACAAAGCACTTTTTTTTAAGGTGTTAATTCCTCTTATTGAATTAAAATAAAATATATAAATAACAACAACCTAATTGGTAATTATGTGTTTGAGCCGTTTGGGGTTGAAACACTAGGGCCATGGGGTCCGAGTGCACACCTATTATTTCGAGATATATTATCGCTAAACGGTTGGTTGACTCTTCACGAGACCAGAGGGCTGGGCTTTTTTTTTTGGCCAAAGATCAGCATTGCAATCCAACGTGGCAATGCTGCCAGCCTTCTGGGCACTTTTCCAGTTGACAGCGATGTGGACTGATTTTTTGACGCCCCGTAATTGTATTTTTTTTTTTTAATTCTTATTTTAGTTTGTAAATAATGTACATTTTGTAGGTATTTAAATAATTCAACAAAGCACTGATTAAAAATAAAACATTTATTAACAAATCTAAAATAACTCAATATCATCACAATCAATTGCTCTTCTTCTTTTTCTTCAATTCATCTTTCCTCAAAACTAGCTTCAATAGATACTTTCCAGCTTTTACAATAATAATCAATATGATCACTATTATAGCTAGTAGGTCTAGATACATCTTCTCGTACCACGGCACATGCAGTGCCGGGGAGCGCAGATGTAGTGCCCCACCAGTTATCACCACGTGCTCCACCCAATGTACTAGTTCTGTTCCCGGCGACAACGGCCGGTCGTGGTGTATGAACGATAGCTCTTGGACTCTTTTACGATATCTGTAAAATTTTGATGATATTAATTCATGAGGAAATCTTAGTTTTATTTGAAGCATAATTAATTCAGAGATGGCGAATACATCAACATTTATCAATTCGATTATTTCTATTGATTTGCGTAATGCGTTTTATCGGGTGAATTCATGATTCTTTTTTTTTACAACTTAGCCATATGGACGCTCCCCCCCCCCCCCCTTTGAGCTCTGGCGACTATACTCACGCGCAGGAACACTACAACTAGGAACTTTAAACAATATAAAGTAATTTGGCTGCAGTATTCTGTAAGGTGGAGTTACTTCCCCAGTCGAGCTGCTCTTTGAGCGAATAAACGCTATAATCTACCTCTCAAGATCTTATCTAATGGCATTCTGTTGAAATCTCAAATAGATGAGTATTTTCTCTATATTTTCAATATACTCACTTAGGATTTCCAAGCATTTCCTCAATGGCCACTTTTAACTTAGCTGGCGTATCATATCCGATATTAACTTTCAAAGCAAAACCTTTGGATACAGCTCTTTTTATATTGATGAACTGATCAGCAAATAAAGGTATACCGATGATAGGAACACTGTAATGAAGAGCCTCGGTAGTAGACAGTAGTCCTCCGTGGGTAACGAAGAGGATACAATTACTGTGAGCTGTTGAAATTAAAATATAGATGAGTACTTTGAAGAAAAAAAAAATGAGATAAAGATCTAGAATTAATGTTTACGAACCTAAAATACTCTGCTGTGGGGCCCATTGCACTATGTGAACATTCTTTGGCAAATTTGGTAGATTCTCTTCATATTTCCAGATGACAGTCTGTTTTAGCGTACTGAATACTTTCAAAAAGTCCCTCTTTAGTTCATCTGGCATGGTTTTGCTTTTCATCATTGTCCCCATACTGAAGTATATGACACCATTTGGAGAGTTGTCCAAGATTTTTTGTAGGTTCTAAAATGTGTCATTGTTCAAATGTTATATCTATATACGTAATATAATAAAACTGAAGAGCTTGTATATTTTTTTGTTTGAACGCGCTTATTTCTGGACCTACCAGGTGATTCTAAAAAATATTTCACTAATAGGAATCTGTATTATCCTCGAGTTTTATACGCTACTTTTCATCCCGAGAATGCGCGTGTAACTGCGGAAGACAGCTCCTATTTAGAAACACTAAAAATAGTCCGTGAGTCAGCAATAGATTTTCATGACCAAGTCCTTCTCGGGCGATAACTCGTAAAATGACCTCTGGACTAAAAGTATATACACTTACATCAGGTAAAGGTGCAAGTTCATCACTAATATGATAACCAGCTATTGAAATGTGATTTTGTGGTAATTTGAGAGCCAATCCCGTTGATACATGTGCGTTTCCAAATATCATGGATGCATTAAACTTCACTTCATCGAAGGTTGGTATAGGACGTCCTCTTTTCTCGATGGCAGGACCAAAACCAAGTCTAAAGATGGCTTCATCTTTTTCAATTAAAGGGCTGGGGATAAAAGAGTTTGTGTGTATGATTGTAATTCAATCTCGCCAAAACTACTGAAAGGAATTGATTTAAACTAATATTATAAATGTAATAGTTTGTGGGTAAGTTATTCCGAAGAGATTTTTTAAATTAAAGTCATACTATCAGTCGTTGCCTACATACTGAATACTCCTTTGGGTAATATGCCTAAGTCTTTAATTACCAAAACTTTAATTGACATAATATTTCATAATCAGCTAAGTTTATCGTGAATGTCACTAATATGAGTGGTCGTTTCATAATTATTATGTATTTTAATGATACGTAAACATTTTTAGTCCGATTTCGCTGCATGTTTACCTTATGTAAAGCTATATAAGAAAATTGTATCGAATAAAAACCATTCAAAGTTTCAGCGATGGCTCTTACCGCAAATAGACTAAATTCAAAAATGTCAGTTGAGATACTCTTGAATATTGAAAATGTAAAATATTTATTTCCCGATGCAATCGTTTAAACTATCACAATCAATCAATTGAAGAGAATCGTTTATGTTGTGCAATTGTATGCAGTTTTTAAAATTTCAAATTATAATTATAGTTAGTTATTGACCACGCACGCTTGTTAGCTGAATAAAGCGAATAAAGTCACTGGTTGGAAGCTATTTCATCCACGAATACCGGGACAGTATTAGCTTGTTGAATATTAAGCATTTGTTTTTTTCGACAGGTTTCTGGTTTGGGATGTATTGATACAGTCGCGTCATATCACTTACGGGGACTTGTTAAGTTGCAGGGTTGGATTTTTAAGATATACGCATCGGTTCGCCCAAAATATAATCTTTTTATGCCTTTTGCGGTCGAGACCATGGGATCGTGGGGGTCCGAAGATCGCTGATTTGTTCGCACTTTGTCATTAAAACTGGTCGACGCCTAAGGAGAACAGCGGGCGGGGAGCTTTTTCCACCAAAGCATTAGCTTGGCTATCCAAAGAGGAAACGCTGCCAGCCTGCTGGATACCTTGTCGTTAATCGATAGCAGTGGCAGACTCGAGGAAATTTCCTATTGTATAGAATGTAACTGATACATATTTGTTGTAAGTAAAGTGGTAACTAATACCAAAATAATCATAAAAAAGTCAGAACTTACTATACTTACATTCTTACATAGTACAAATACAGTATATTCCACAGTTCATGTAAACGCTGCATGAAAGTGAATGGAGGTTCTATTGGAGATATGTGATCAGGAGTGTAAGCTGGGTTGGGCAATTCGTCAATAAGTCTGAGCACCATTGCATGGGGTTCTAAGGATGATGCATATATAAAAGGGCAATTGAAGACTGCACCGAATCTGAAAGATAATAAAACAAAAAATAAATCTTATGGCGGTGGCTTATACCATAATTTATGATACTTATACAAAGTTTGTTAAATTAGTTGTTGTTGTTGTTTATAAAGCTATTGGAATAGATGCCGTAACAAAAATGATTTAAAACTGAAAATGTAACGGGCTATTTATTTATTCTGATAGTGCTCTAGACAATGATACTCGATGTGCCAAGATAAAAAAGTAAATTTCATATAGAGATCCCCAGAAAAATAAAATTATATAATTTCTAGTTAAATTTGTATTTGTGTCAATATTTATCAGCTTGTCGATAAGTAACTTGAACTTGAACCTTATCTTATTGCACAATAATATCGTCCGTATCTTACCCAGAATAGAGTTCACTATACAACCATTCACCGATAACTAAATCGAATTCTTCCTTAGTGTCTTGGATAAACTTCTGTACGTTTTCGTGCATTATTCCCATAGTTGCAATGTCATGCATCATATTGTACATAGCCCTCATGTCTGTTAGATCCACCTCCTGTGCTAACATCTTCTTGAAATCCAATAAGGGTTCTGTAAATGTGGTAAGAAAATGTCACGCACGTAGGCTTTGGCTATCAGCTCAACTATCAGCCTACGACCGGAGCATTCAAAATAGTAGATGTTGAAGAAAATGAAACTTATCGACTGTCTTCCATAAAGTTTATTGAGTAAAAATAAAGAACCCAGCTGGGTTCTAGTATATGAATTCTTTATGTTATAAGTGCACTGGTAATGTCACATTATACACACGGCTATACATAGGTATTTGTACTACACTGGTAACTTATTTCTCTTTATTCAATAAATATTATTCTGATTTGTTTTATTTCACTTTTAAAAACATGACCGCACAATTTAAGTTGTGTCTCAGTACTGATCGAATAGAATGAATGTCTGATGGGACCAAAGATTTTCATAGGGCATCGTGCCTCTACCCAGATGGATAATCCGCCTTACTAAAGCATGACATTTAATTTCACTCCGCTTGAGGGGCTCCCTGAACAAATCGCTCTCAGTTCGTACTGCGCACGGCTGTCAAATACTGTCAATTCTGGCTTGTTTATTTCATGTTCCCATAGAGGCGACTATCCTTCTGGACGTTTTAAATTCTTTGGATGGGACATTCTTCAAATGAGAATTCAAAAAATTTAAAATTAGAATTCGAAAATTTGATCATTTAAAATTAAAAAATTTGAATAAAGATTTGCGACCAGAAGCAATAATTTAAATAGGAGAGGTCGCATCGTTACAAAATTAGTCATAGAGTTTGCGGACATGATAATTTGATTATTTAAAACTGACTTCTATTATGATGAACATACGGTGTAGTACCTACATCAATTAATTGAATATCAACTGCCGCATTTCATTCATGCGCCAATTGATTTTTATTTATACAATGCGTTAGAGAAAGGGTATATCCACCCGAAAGGTGTGAAGACTACATCAGGTATAGACTCTCTTTAAAAAGTTTCAGCTCAAAATAAATTACTCAAAAGTCCACCAAGTTAACCAAGTGGCGCTCTATATGCTCTACGCTCAAAGAGGGTTACTATCTTTTCACGTCACTTGCTAATCTATCTATATGTCGGAGAATAAGATAGTTAGTCGAACTCAGTTTGATTATGATATTATCGTGGTACAAGGGTTGGGTGAAATAGTAGCAACACTGATTTGACTTTAACGTAAATAACAGACTTAATGAGGGTATTTGTAAAAAGTAAGGATACTGATTTGAATATAACGTGAATAACAAAGTTAATATGGGGATGCGTATTGCTTTTGGGACAGTTAGTTTATCACAAGCTCTCGAGCTGTACACATCTCAGTGCAATCGTTGTTACACTCGGTTCTTAAGCCTATACTTATTTAAGAATGTACAATTGTGTGAAGTGAAGTGGAGTGATTATTTAATTGTAATATTACGACAATAAACACATTGGGCCCGTGAGGAGTTTGTTGCGTCGCTTCTTCTCCTCATACGGGACTTTTACGAAGCGATGGTATAAGGTTGTTTTATTGCCTGCACTGCGCCCACCGAATCCTGATACCACTGAACCCTAATTGTGGTCTTTGTATCGCTTGGCTGTCGCTGACTCCGACATATATATATAAAAATCAATGCCACTTTTCGTTGTAATTTTATAACTCAAGAACGGGATCATTTATCCAAACCAAATGTTTAGGCTTTGTTCGGACTATTTAGTAGATGGTTTATGTGAAGTTTGCACAAAATCGGTCGAGCGGTTCTTCATTTATCACATTTTTTGTAACAAATGAATTGAATAAATGGCGGATCATTTTGTTATTAACAAATTTATTATCCAAGTAAGGTGATATCCAACATAATAATAATAATAATCCCTACTTACCTAAAATAAATTTATCCAAATTAGAAGATACATCAATCTGCCGTAGATTTGATTGCGACTTTAAAGGAATCGGTGTGATGTATGTGACCTGCAAAAAATAAATATTTCTTGACTTTTAACAGATTGAATAACCCATAAATAAGATAGTAGGGATTTTACGCCTCACGTATAATTGTAACTTTATTTTATTTGGGTTTCCTGAAAATAGTTTCTTATTTATTTTTTATTTATACGACGGAGTCGGTATACAAACATAAACCATCTGATGGTAAGCGGTTACCGTAGCCATATGGTCGCTTGCAACACCAGGGGTATCACTCACGCGTTACCGACCATTCCCCCCTCCCCGATGAGCTATCGCATCCTTACGCGCCGGAACACAACATAAAGTTATTTGGCTGCGGTATTCTGTAAGGTGGAGGTACTTCCCCAGTCAAGCTACTCTTTGAGCGAATAAACGCTATGCTCTAACTAGCAGAGGTTAATTGTGCCTAGTTGTGCTATGGTAAACCAAAGTAAAAGTTGTTCAGCATGACTAAACCAACATAAGTTTCGAAAATATTGCCATCTCGAAATCTCCACCCAGTATATTATGATAAGCACACAAATACCATAAATACTCGTACTTATATACTATGTCGTGCTAGTATGGGTAGTTATTACGTATATTATGTACGGATACCATACAAAAGGTACAAGTCTCCTCGGTAAAAATGTATGAAAAGCTGTACTTTTTTTTGTTATTTCGAAGTTGGTTGATTTCATTTAATGTCGTATTGTCGTATCCACCCCGTATAGTAAGGATTTTACTCATGCAAAAAGAATGCATTCATGGACATCTGAAGCCGTCAGGCAGATACATTATAATGTCAGTATTTACTGGTATCATAAACATAGGCATATCATAATATCAATTCAATTCTCAGATAACTACATCAGCTAATCATAGAATGTGCGCACGGATATAAATCTAAATAGATGACGCGAGTGTATATACTTTCCATGCAAAAACCTGTGCCAAAAGGAAGAACAATGCCCTTCCTTTGAAACTGTTTCGCGCGGACAGGGAAGTCGCATGAGGCTGCATGTCCACCAAATATGTGTACCAAGGGATATGTTTAGCTGACAAATAGGATAGCTTCATTTTCACGTTATAGCACTAATGCCAGTCTAACTTATGCGCTCTTGTGACATTATAGTAGGTAGAAAAAAGTTGCACGCTATTAGCACGCTTTGTTTTCATACAAATGGAGGGACTTCTGTTATCTATAAAGATTTATGCCTGTGGATTTGCGTTTATTTGTACCTATTTATGTACAGATTTATTTTATTGTACAAAAAAATCTTTTTCGTCATCTAATCACACAATGACAATTTAAATATGAACTCTAATATCATAAACGTAGACTACATTAATCTATGGGTTTAATTCAAATACCTCATGTCCAGCTTTGAGTAGATTTCTCACATATCCCTCTCCAAGAATGGTATGACTTTTCCCAGGGTACGGAAACGCCACAAGTATTTTAAAAGCACTGCACACATTAGACACTAATAGAGCGGAAAACAAAATTACTGTAAATTTAGACATTTTATATGAGAAGCTATAATTTTATACGTGTGTCATGCCATGATCGTTAGCAGCTAACTGACATAAAGAAGTGTAATTTAAACGCTCGTCCACTGCACGACGGTGTTGTGAACAAAGCTCTACTACTTACCATTATTTCATTTTTTTATAGCTTAATGAGTTTGTATGCCTTTTATGATAATAAGTGTCTGTAATAATGTAAGTACCTACGTGTTATCTCTACAATCTACAATAAAGATAAGGTTAGAAAATATATTATGATAATTGATTTGCTGCCGTAATTATAATATTTTATTTTTATTTTGCTAGAGAATTGATACTAAAACGAAAATAAAAGCTTGTATGGTTTATTCCTTACACTTATAGGTATTAAATTTTATTTATTTTTATAACATTATTCGTATAGGTATTTTATTTAATTAATTATGATGATTAATCACAATTTGTGAAGTTTAATCATACTTATTTTTGAAGAACTTTGTAAAATTTAATAAATTAATAAAAATACATTTTGATGATAAGATAATATTGGAATTGTAAACGGGACATTAAACTTAATCACTATTTACCAACAAAATATTTATCAAACTTGGCTCATTTCTACACAATGTGCGCAAAGAATAAACATCTTGATTACGAGCATATCAATTGGGTCTTGTAGACGAATATGATTGCGTATGGGTACAGACTACAGCTGGTAATAAAATGATTTATCTCTCTAATAATGTCAGGCCCATTTATCATTTCGTTGATTTACAAACCTAACGTATGAATTTTAATTTTAGGTAGAGATGAAAATAAATCAATATCTACTCAACCGTTTTTTTTTTGCCTATTGATGAGTATGTAGGTACTTAGGTACCTACTTTTAGTTAAAAAAGTTGCCAATACGAAAAATATTTTTGTTCAGTATTTTATTCTATGTAGAAGTTCATAATGGTCCGCCTCTGCAACTGCGAACCGAGCACGAGCCTAGCCTCTATTCCTTCGTTGCTCGCGATGTCATGTGTGGACCATGTGTGGACGTACAACGAGCTTACAACAGGTAGGGTAGGTGTAGGCTACACGAGCGCGATGCGAATCCCTGTGTTCGTAAAAACTATCAATTGTCGGAGCGCAGTCGAGCGCGAGCCGAACGCTCGGTCGTGGCTCGCACCATAATGCTGTAGGTACTACCTATTATAGTAGTACCCAACTAATATGGCTTACCGATGTCACAGAATATTTAATAGTACTACGTACAGAAAACCCACTTCGGAAACGACATTTAAACAAAAATCGACTCTTGAAACGACAGAATAAAGCGCAATCCAGTTCGCGCAGCGCTGCGCACCTAAAATTATATTCACCTACAACTTCCCTCTCTTTCTATCGTATAACTCTATCCTGTATGACGCGGCACGTGTTACGGTAGGGTTGTCTAATGAGGTATTATGAATCTTCAATATTTCCTTATCGCCTATGTATGTCCTATTACTATTCTCTGTGTTTATTTTATTTCTATGCTATTCTCCTTTCGTGAACAATGACATTTAAAATATCCTAGCTAACTAGTATTAGATCAGAAAGTTATTTTAAAATGTCTACATACTTTAATCTAAGTTGTTAGACCTATACGTACTTTGTATACTGAATGTGTATTCTGTCTACGAAACTGAATACAACTATTTTGGGGAAGGGTTTTAGTAACATACATGCTTATCAAATCTGGAATGACTGACGACGCGACAAGAAACGGCACGATTACCTAGTCCAGTAGCCGTCAGCCGAAATTCACAATATTTGTTCTTAATAATCTTCATGTTGATTAAAGAAGTTTGTTATATAAAAATTAATAAAGAATTAACCAAAAAAAGGATATATTGAGTTACTTACCTACATAACAATAAGAATTGTTAAATTTTTCTGAATATTGTTCTACTGATTTTTGAAATAGTGGTATGTTAAATCTTAGTTATTCTAAGAGTTGTAAGGTAGAATTACTGTATATTTAAAGAGGGTACTCTCTCTATACTGGAACTACTAAAAGTTTCTAAAAAAAAATCGTCAAAATCTTTTCATAAACGACGAAGTTATCCGCGAACACATAAAAATAATTAGACTTCAAAGTACACTAAGAAGTAATCAAATCCTGATCTGATGACAATGGGACCAAACGATTAAAGAAGTTTGTTATATAAAAATTAATAAAGAATTAACCAAAAAAAGGATATATTGAGTTACTTACCTACATAACAATAAGAATTGTTAAATTTTTCTGAATATTGTTCTACTGATTTTTGAAATAGTGGTATGTTACATCTTAGGTATTGTAAGAGTTGCAAGGTAGAATTACTGTATATTTAAAGAGGGAACTCTCTCTATACTGGAACTACTAACAGTTTCTAAAAAAAAAATCGTCAAAATCGGTTCATAAACGACGAAGTTATCCGCGAACACATAAAAATAATTAGACTTCAAAGTACACTAAGAAGTAATCAAATCCTGATCTGATGACAATGGGACCAAACGGGAAGTGTACCCTTACAGACAAAAAAGAATTTTCCAAATCGGTTAATAAACGACGGAGTTATGAGGTAACAAACATAAAAAAAAAACATACAACCGAATTAAGAACCTCCTCCTTTTTTTGAAGTCGGTTAAAAAATATACGGTCGAATTGAGAAACCTCCTTTTTTTGAAATGGGTTAAAAATCATTCACATGAGTTTTCGAGGTCTAAGAGGCCCGTTTATACAAGAGGGTCTCTTCTGGTCGCTCTATCTTTGTCTCTTTTTAACACACTGGTATGTTATCAAAACGGGCCTATTATTATAATAAGGACTTTAGGACAATACAATGAAACAACAACAAAATATCTAGAACTATAAAAACAACGATATCTACACAATATAGTGTTAAAAAAAGAACAGTAAACACTTTATATAGGTAGTACGTAGGTATTTATACCCACACGCGTCTTGCGCTGCGTGCGCGTTGCAACCGACTAGCGTTGTTCCGGTAGTCCGCGTGCGCGCGATCGTACCTAAACATGGGAGTGGGACAGGCCTGCCGATGTACCTGCCCCGAAGAAACATTTTCAAAGCGCGGGAAATGATGGTCGGCAGCTGCCGCCATGTATGCGGTGGGGCGTGACTTGCAAGTGAGACGGAACTAACAGCTGCTCTGTATTACGAACATTATAATAGTGATCTAAGGTTGATTGTAAGTTTTAAGCATTCTTTCGCTAATCTTCGGGCCATACATTCTTTTCTGTGCGAACGAAGATTCACGACGCGCCTTATCAGTTGGGTAGGTACTACTGTACCTCATTTTTACCTTTTATTTTGAAGCTGATCAAAGCTACAAGGTCGTGGTTTTGATTACAACTCTCTAAAAGCATTTGTAGTAGGTATACCTACCAGTTATCTAGTAACCATAGAACAAGTTCTGTTTAGTTAGGGATCGGTACCCCGAGTGTAAAGTTTACAATGAATTGTAATAAAAACTCAAAAAACTAAAAAAAAAACTCAAAAGTTTTTAGTACAAGGTCGGCTCTAATGGCAATTAATGCCAAAGTTCCTCAGAGATCAATTTTCTCGCGACATTATTCTTGCTACATATGAACGATCTGCTAAAACCAGGTATCTTTGAGTGTGAAACCAGTGACCAACAAAAAATGATTTTTTTTTTTTTTTTTTTATACCACTAAGGTGGCAAACAAGCATACGGCCCGCCTGATGGTAAGCGGTTACCGTAGCCTATGGACGCTTGCAAAACCTTATATATTTAATATTTATTTTGTAAAGACACTTAAAATATGTTTGGCGACTACTTCTGTTTAAATGATAATCAATTTTATAATAATAGTAACTAGTTATTGTTATCATCAGTAATAATTGTGGAGTTAAACAAAGCAGTCTATTGTTGAAAGATAGTACAGTGACGGAATGAAAAGATTCGTCAGTTTTCAACTTGATTCGTTCAACGAATCACGAGCACATTATTACCTTTTGAAACTGAATTGACAGAATACACTGAGTTAGAGAAAATAATGTTTTAACTGTTCGCTATCAAAGTTCAAAATTATTCAGATCAGTTGTTTAACTGTTTATCTTGTCAACAATATTAGTTTATTTAGTTATTTCAAAGTTTACTGCTTGTGTTTGACGTGATGTAAAAACAAACAAAACCTTAGTCAATAGCAAACGTCACATTTATTTAAATGATTCTTGCAACCTGGTGCAAGCGAAAACCGACTCTAAGGTGACGAACCTTTTCATCCCGTGACTGTACTTTAATCTTACTAGGTTTGTTGTTGGTTATTTCTATTGTTACTGTAATAGATACCAATTGAAATGAAATAGGCTTAACCACAGGCAAGATACCTTCATACTATACTATGACTATAGTTTATTTCTATTCTTGGCAAACAATAGACAAGTTCTAATTCAAGCAATTTATGATTTCACAAGTCATACGTTAATGCAATACAGTAAAAGGGTAATTGTGCATAAATTATAGGATAGGAAACATGATGTATGGTAATTTTAATATGTATCGTTTATTGTCATACACATCTATAAATAAAAAATGCTTAAGCTAAAAACGACGTTTTCCTTGAAAATTATCCTCAGCCTCAACAATTTTCAAAACTATCTCGGCACTAATGCCTTGGCGATCAAACTCCATACGTTCAAAATTATTTTGAGGGCTGCGATTTATTCGACCAAGCCCAAAAAAAAAATGCTTAATAAAAAATTGCTGAATATTTTCTTGTCCTCACCCTATACATACAGTGGTACTATAGATACTAAAGTCCGTAACTCAACTACTTTTTGTCGATTTCGGAACCCTAATTGTGCGAGCCTGACTCGCTCTTGAGCGGTTTTTTTTCTTATTATCACATTTCTGTATCACTTGCTTCCTCAGGTACATAAAAATTTTCGTCCCGTACATAAGCAGTTTCATTTTCGTAAACAATTTTACAATGACAACTAATATAGCGAGAATGATAGCTAGAAAATCCAGGTACATCTTCTGGTACCAGGGCACGTGTAGCGCCGGCGAGCGCAGATGCAGCGCGCCGCGAGTCTTCACCACGTGCTGCACCCAGTGCACCAGCTCCGCGCCCGGAGACACCGGCCGGTTGTGATAGATGAACGATAGCTCCTTTACTCTTTCACGATATCTGTAAAGAACTTTATCGATGTAATTTGTTTTTTTTTGTATTACTATGAATAGGCCTGTATTTGACCACAATCTCGCCGTGGTCAAGTGTTGATGCGGCCGATGGTAAGTACAAGCCTATAGACGGGAACTGACTTTCAATTTCAGAGTGGTAGCCTGGCAGACGGGTACTACAAATTACCCCACCACCGTGCTTTGGTTTCCTTACGATGTTTTCCTTCACCGAAAGCTCAAGCTCATTGTAGGATTCGTACCCACGACCTTTGTCTAGAAATTCGACATAGCAATAATCGCCCTACAAATTTTAATGTATTATGCTTTGATAATTTTTATTATTCAAAACTAGTAGGTATATTAGAGACAGAGATAGTATTTGGAGCTGATTTATTAACCACCAATAGCTGTAGAAGAAGAAAACAAAATAAGAACAGGTTTCACCAGAGATAAATCAAGTACTAACTTCGGATTCCCAAGAACATCATCAATAGCTATCTTCAACTCCGCTGGTGAATCATATCCTAGGTCAACTTGCCTCGCGAAACCTTTGCTCACAGCTCTCTTAATATTTATAAACTGGTCAGCAAAGAGAGGTATACCGATAATAGGAACCCCGAAGTGAAGAGCTTCTGTGGTTGACAGCAGTCCTCCATGAGTAACAAAGAGGATGCAATTACCATGAGCTGGAATAAATGATAGGGAGAACATGTGAAATTTTACTGTAATCTTACCCAACGTAGTTCTGTGCTAATAAATAAATAAATAAATAGCCTGGGAAATTCCTCACATACGGTTATCTGATCCCAAACCAAGCAGAACTTGTATTATGGAAACCAAACAACTGGTATACTACATATACTACTTTTTGGTTGTAAATACATACTTAATATACATAATTACACCCAGACCCAGGACATACAGACATGTTCATGCACACAAATGCATGTCCTGTGTGGAAATCGAAACCACGACCTGTGGCAAAATTAATGATGACAAAATATCTCAATTTATAGCTCTCAACCTTAATAAGTATCTTAGTATATTATGGAATAGTTCATCTTAAGTTATGATAATCCTCCTTACCAAGTATACTCTGCTGTGGAGCCCATTGAACAATGTGCACGTTCTTTGGTAAATTTTGCAGATTCTCTTCAAATTTCCAGATGACAGTCTGTTTAAGCGTGCTGAATACTTTCAAAAAGTCTCTCTTTAATTCATCAGGCATGGTATTGCTCTTCATTAGCGTACCCATACTAAAGTATATGACACCGTTTGGAGCATTATCCAAAATGTCTTTCAAGTACTAGAAAATTTAGTTCATTTTTATTTGTGTTTGATGAAGTATTATAAAAACATTAATTTCTTTGCAATTAATTTATATTTATATTTCATACTTACACTAGGCAAAGGTGCAACTCCTTCACTGATATGATAACCTGCTATCGAAATATAATTTTGTGGTAATTTCATAGCCAATCCTGTTGAAACGTGGGAGTTTCCTAATATCATCGATGCATTGAATTTAACCTCATCATATGGAGGTAAAGTTCGCCCTCTTTTACCAACAGCATCTTCGAAAGCCATTTTGAAAGCTATTTCTTCTTTATCAGCAACAGTTCTGATAAATAAAATATCTTGAATTTTGTTATGCGCTTTTTAATTGCTTTTTTGATTATTAATTGAAGGACAAAATAATTTAGGTTAAATTAATGAAGGTGTAAATAATTGAATACTTACAGTCTTGCGTAAGATAAATAAATAAGATTCCAAAGCTCCTTTAAACGTTGAATAATATTTAGTGGAGGTTCAATCGGTGACATATAATCTGGAGTATAGGCAGGGTTGGGCTGCTCATCTATGAGCCTCAGAACCATTGCGTGGGGTTCCAGTGAAGACGAATAAATATATGGACAATTGAATACTGTAGCAAACCTAAAACATAAAAGAATATTAAAATTGTGAATTGCAATGACATCAACAAACTCTATCAATGATGCAAAACTGTCATATTATAGTTCTTTGTATTTAGTTCAATTGTTAGCATTACAACAATATAGCGGTGTAGTTGGAAAATGTTAAATTTACGTTTCTATTTTCAACTCTTACTAACCCAGAATAAAGTTCACTATAAAGCCATTGACCAATAACAACATCAAACTCCTCTTTTGGGTCTTGAATGAGCTTTTGGACATTTTCATGCATGATCGAAGTGTTGGCAACCTTGAATGTGAAGCTATATATACCCGTTATCTCATTTACGTTTACTTCTTGGGACATAAACTTTTTGAAGTTCAAAAAATTACCTGTAAAATAATAATAATTATATTTGGTTATGGTTACGAGCTGATGACCATATATAATTCATATTTACTCTGTTTTATTATGTTGCCGTAGAGTTGTGCGATTTTCGTAAAAATACTCATAGTGCCGATTCTGTTGTAAATCGTACTAAACTAATTTTAGTCACATCACATCTCTTTCTTTCAAACATTATTGAAAAAGGATAGAAAAGGATTAAAGCTGTCAAATTAGTCTTAGCCGTCTTAATATGCAGGTATTTAGACGTAACAACGATATATGGCGACTGAATTTACTTTGAAAACAAGCATTGGACTAATAGGACTAAATTTCTTACATCCTTTTCTTATGTTCTCTGTTAGAAAGATATATAGCGTGTATAAATTTAGTTTAGTTTTAAACAACAGAATCAGCACCAATGTCAAATAGTGATTTTGAATACATGGTTCGAATAGTGAAATGAAAAATAAAAATTTTCAACCAAAAACAATATTCAGAACAATTTGGTAAGGATTCGCCTTGAACGATTGGATTCGAATGAGATTTTTTTAAAATAAAACGACTTTTTCCTCCAAATTCGTAATTTAACACCATAAAACGGATTATGCGATTGTTCTTAGGGCAACATAAAATAAAATATAATTTTGAAAATCTTTAATAAAAATGCATTTTCACCCAAAGGCATGGTTTTCATGTTTGAAGATACATCAATCTGACGTAATTTCGGGTGTGGATTATCTGATAGAATTGGTGTGATGTATGTGACCTGTAAAAAAAATATGTCTACGTCAACTATGTTCACAGTTCAAGGTAGAAATAGAAGTGTATGTGTTTGGTTCAATCTCACTATGGAAAGTGATGATGTAGCCGAAGGTGGTAATCACACAAAGCCATCGAACAATTAACCCAAAGAAGCGTAATAACCTTGATTTTGATTGCAATCTATTCCGCCAATTTGCCATCATCGACAATGCGCCTAAGACAAGGACTCATGCGCTCTGATTGGCCAAGTCAAGAACACACGATGCAGTGATCGGTCCTTACTGTTCAAAATTAACTGACAAATCACTGTTTTGGAATAGTTATTTCTGTATAGTTTCGGAATCGGATTGCTCGGTATTACTACTCTAAGGGATTTTTCCTCGATGCACAAAGCCAAGCCAAGCTCCATGTGCAACAATCTGAATACACCGGTAGGTCTGTGGTTGGTGTCAGATTTTTCAGATGTTATGGTTCCCTTACGATGTTTTCCTCCACTCAAACTCGAACATACGCAAAACTTATGAGATGAGTACTACCACAGTCTATAAAACCATACAGTCGTCCGACGCCTTTGATCTCGTGGAAAATGTCGACAATGTCTAGACAGTATCGCGACGGCCATATAAAGTATGCTGTGTCCCGAGCTACTAACATCGTTTTGTTCGCAGGTCGGGCTCAGCTTTACCGCGTCTCGCCCCTCACAACCCGCAAATTGCCCTGTCTAGATGTCTTCATTGAACGACTGTATGGTTTTATAGACTGTCGTACTACTGAGCTAACAAGTAATTGTAAGTATTCTCTATACAGACTCATTTAATAACACACACAAAAGAAATAGGTAATAATAAACAATACTCTAAACTAAACCTAATATTTAAAAAATAAAACTATTCTAAATCCGTGCCAGTGGGTAACGTTCCCAGAACACTGGCAGCATTGCCACGTTGAATGGCTATGCTAATCTGCTGACCGAAGTATAAGCCAGCATTCTGGGAACGTGTCGCCTCAACTAGGCGCGCTGCAATTTCTTTATATAACTTTTTGGCACTCACTCCCCACGGCCCCAACGTTTCGACCCCAAAAGGCGCAAATATATACCCGCTATCAAGGGTACTATATTTGCGCCTCTTAAGGCCCTCAGCAGATTCAGCAGCCGCACCAGCCTTATTTTGAGTCAAAGGAAGATGAGACGGCGCTAGGGTGTCCACACAAGTAGCATCCCATACCAAAGGCCGCCCCATCCTCCAAGGAACAAGAGTCATTCCGTCGGGTCTTTTACCATCGTCACGCATCAAGCCATTTGGTTCTAAAATGGCGACACAGTTGGCGGTGGTAAAAGCCCGACGGATGATGTCGTTCAAGCTGGCGTGGCGGGGAATCCGCCCAGCACTTTTGCTGCAAGACAGGCCGTGATGACCGAGCTGGCTGACAGCAGCGCCGCACTGGCAGCGGTGAGGAGCACAGCACGATGTGCCCAGGCGAAGGGAAACCGACACACGAAAAGAGGTATTATCTATTAAAGTGCCCGTGTTAGCCGATGGAAGCGCCTGAAGCCACAAACCCGATTCCCATTCTGCAACGGCTAAAAGACGGGCGCGATCTGCGGAGCTGGAGCACGTTTGTTCAAGTTGGTTCCGTACTAGCTCACAGATCGGCCCCTCCCAGAGCCGCTGAGAAGATGTGATATTCGGGAAATCAGAGTTTAGGCAAGCTAAACTCCATGCACTCCTGGCCTCCCCCATGTAGCTTACATCGAAATCATTCAAAACAGGTGAGAGAATTTTACGAGTTAAATTTTGAGTGCTATGGACGGAGGACAGGAATGCAGGGAGAGCTACGCTGGATATAGCTCTAACGCCCAGGCCCCCTAACCGCACTGGAAGTGTAGCCTGTAACCATGCTCGCTCTTCCAAGTTTACGTTCAAAATGGATGCCAAAGTATTTTTTACTAAGCTGTCTAGGTTTTGGAGGATCTCAGTATGCTTCCAAAGCTGACAACAACGTAAAAAATAGGTACACTTTGGGACAAAAAGACAGAATTTGAGTATAGTGAAGGCTATGTGAGTATTAATTTTGGATAATCGATCCGAACAACATATAAAATTTTGAATTTTTTCATCTATGAAAGGAGCAATGGATTCGTCAAAAACAGGAGAGCCCAAAAGACATAAAGAAAATTTATCAATAATTTTTATATTCGGGGCCAAAACATTCAATTTTTGTAATACCATGGTTTTTGAAGGACAGTCATCTGAAATAAAAACCTCACATTTAGAAAAATTTAGCTCCAATCCTATCTGACGGAATTCTTGTATTAAAAAACAGAGATCGTCATATACGGTATTAAAATCGCCAGCAATCGTCCCATCATCCAAATACCAAACGTTAAGCTTGGATTGAAGACGTTGGATGATGGGATGAATGGCAAGGCTAAAAATTGCTGGACCAAGGGGGTCACCTTGCTGGCAGCCAACTGCTGAAGAAATTTCATTGCCGAGATAAGTTAATTTTGAAGACGAACTATAACACTGCGAAATAAAATTGTACCAATTTGGAATTTTGTCTTTTACTTGAGTCAGGAGGGCTCCCCTATCCACCGAATTGAAGGCGTTTTTCACATCCACCTTCAGCAGAACCTCCCCGCAGTTATTTTTTAAAAATGTCCGCACAGAATGGACGGCGGCTTCGCAACCGCCTCGCGAACCAAAACCTAGTTGGACGGGCTGAAAAAGATTAGTCAATTGTGGCGCAATTTTTCTGCAACAGATTTTGGCCGCGAGGCGACGATATGTCGTTCCAATGGCGATTGGTCTTATGCCACCGTCTTTTTTTTTTAACGCACATAGATTGGCCCCGTAGAGCATCTCCGTGATATCTTTACTGACTCGCCCTGAAAGCATGAGAGAGACCAGAGCCGTCAAGTCCCTCAAAAGTGCTTCACCGGTTTCACCATTTCTGCCGAATAAAAGATCTTTAAGGTGCTGTGGCATGAGGGCATCTAGGCCTCCTGCGGAACCACTTTGGAAGGACTCAACGGCGGCAGCCACTTCCCGGGCGTTCACATCTATGTCTACTGAGTCTCCCGGCGCCTCGGGAAGTTGGAGATCCGATGCTGAAGGTGGGTGTTTCCCTTCCAGTGCTATGAGAGTTTCTAGGTTACCGGGCGCTATCGTGTCACTGGAGAACAAGATTCGTGCAGCACCTTTTATATCCCCATTACCAACTTTGCTCTCTACAAGTTTAAGAGTAGCAGAATCAGTAATGGGTTTTGGAGTCAAATTTAGAATTTGATTGTCGGCCAAACTATCGACGAAAAGCATATCAGGTTCCTCCATTACACCGTACCTCACGCAGTTTTCTTTAATTCTATTTGTTAGGGTTTTTTTATTATTCTTGTCGGGCTTGATGTGTAGTACGGCGTATGGAAAAAATAACAAGTGCTCCCAGGCGCGCTTTGTATTTTGCTGGATCACAGCCTTAATAGACTGTGATAAAGCAGTGGCGACAGAGAGGCGGGCACCACGGGGAATCCGTTTCAAGACGGGTTTTGTAAATTTACACTCCGAAAGTATTTTCCAAAAGGGTTTGTCAGGTATAGAACTGGGAGTATTTAGAATTTCGTTACAATTTGGAACCGAAAGGGGTAGATTAATGGTTTTATGACATTTTCCCTGGTGGATTTTCAAACCTCTCTGTCCTTTGAACAAACGCACCTGGGCACATTCTTGGCACTGCACGAGGTCCTCCAGAGACACGGCATGGACGTTACTGGCCTGAGCACAACGTGGCATGATCCAGGTCAAAATTATTCGTAAGCTATAACTATAATAAACAATAAAGTATATGCGAAAAGTTCTAAAATAAACCTTAAAAACATACAAAAAACCATTGACACAAAAACATAAAAGTCTTTTGGATGTTGGTTAGCGCAGACATTGACAGATTGATAGTTGATATCTTGTTCTTTTATCACACCATGGTCACTGGCACTCATAGGCCGCCTATCATATTACAGCGTCATTGTAGCCTATGAAAAGAAAGGCGTCAGCTTTTCACCATAGCAACCAATTGTCATCAGGTGTTGTTTATTTACAAGGTACCCAAAGTGCTTGTCAAAATCAGCTGCTGGTACAGTTTTCGTGTAGCAATATTATATTATATTTCACCAATTTTATGCTATACAAGCAAATAGTAATAACAGAAATTCGTTTCTTTCGCACAGTTCGTATTCTTCGACACCCGCAGCGGTAGCGAACTCTACAAGTTTTTTGTATCGTCTCCTGTAGAATTCATTAAATTTTTTCAGTCGATCAGTCAAAGGCTGCATTCCGAATTAATGATATAATCGCTGTAATCGATTTGAGCGTGCTTAAACCCGTACCGAATTGAGTAATCTATACATATATGTGTAAGTTGGAACAAAAGTGTAGGAATGCTCCAAATGCCGTATCATAGTATTGTACCAGTATATTTCTCGTTAGATAAACAAAGACAAAACAAACTCTTTATCTCTCTATTTCACCAATGAAAATAAACTTCAGGGATAATCTTTGTGAAAGAGAAAGACTTTTCTGGGCCGTGTCGCAATTCTAAACTTTTTTTGTTGGGGTACCAGTCTTTACAAATAACTATATGTTGGTTTCACCCGCGGTTTCACCCGCGTTTCCTGGATGAATGATACCTATAGACTATCTCCATGCCAAATTTTATCGCGATCGGTCCAAAGGTTAAGGCATGAAAGGGTAAGAAACAAACTGACATTTATAATACTAGGAATATTACCTCATGACCAGCTTTAAGTAAAAGTCTAACATATCCCTCTCCAAGAATTGTATGACTTTTCCCAGGATAAGGATACACCACAAGTATTTTAAACGCACTGCACAAATTAAACACCAATAAAAGGAAAAGTGAAATTGCTGTTGATTTATTCATTTTTTTAAATAATTCTATTAATTGAAAGCAATTTTATTGAACTGTGTCGATGGTCCTAAAACTATTTTATAAGTGATCTGTTTTGTTAAAGACATTGAATAAAATTTGTTTTACTAATTGGACTCTAATTAGTTAATTTAGTTAATGTGTAATCATTAGTCATGTTGTAGGATTTTGTACTCATTTACCTAATTAAATTAGAAAATAATTATAATGTCATTTAAAATATATTTATTGATAACTGTACTCAATGACTTTTGCATTTACCTAAAGTAAAAAACAACAACGTGCAAACTATACTAGCGTTTCCCGGTTTGTAATTTGCCGCTATTGGATTATTACTATTATAAACACCATGATTGTAATTTTTAAAATGTTAGAAAATATATTTCTTTAAAGTTGCAACGACAAATAAATGATAATAATAGTTTAAAACTACCATATTCATTATAATTATAAAGAAATATGTGCTGCCAATCATATCCATAATATTAAAAAAATCTCTTGTAACATGCACGTCGTCAATTTTATTCAGCGTTGGCTGACAATTGTACACAAAGAAAATCAAATAAAAAATATTTTTCATTGTTGTGAGGTCACAACAAAGGGCTCGTCTTAATGAGCGTTACGATTCAGCTAAAACTGAGACGATCTGTTATAGAGCCAACCTTTTGAGCCAACAGTTTTTTGAGCCTTTATAAATATGATTGCTTTGAGGAAGCTCGAAATACGTTTCAGAAACATCTCTAATTGCTGTGAAACAGGATGTGGTCGGCGGTTTTGTGTCCTTTGATATTATCAGTTGAAATAAAAATATATTTGATTGTATTTTACAAATAAATTTATCATTTTAGATTAGATTTTTTTAAACGAATCCTTTCATAATACATGAGATGGTTTAAACCAAGTCTAGTGAAAACAAGGTTTTAATATAGTCCCGGCTCTTTTTGTTATATCACGTTTCACGTTAGAAAGTGACGGATATAAGAAAATCCTGGGATTTTCTAAACTTTGCTTAAACCGTAGTAAGATAAGGGGGATCGAGTCTTTAGTTTAGGCCTTTCGTAAAGTTTATGAAACTCACAAAAGCCGATTCCATTTATTTTGGCTTTGAACTAACTTGAATTGACACACCGTTATGCTCGATTGAAAATCAAAAAAAAAAGAGACATCTATAGTCTACAAATAGGTTAAAATCTTTTTTTTTAATTCTTATGTTACATATTTTGAGAGCAATAGTAAAAAAATTGCCTAATATAATAACATAATCATGTACCTTCAATCCAATTTGTCAATTGCGCATAGAATATAATAAATATTAGGTCCGTAGGTCCTTGTTACGGCTTTTCGGATAATTGAAAGGATAAGATTTTTCCATGATGGAATTCCCGAATAGAAATATGTACTCAGGTTTCTTTATAATAAGGTACGAAATAAGGATTAGGGTACGAAATAAAATAAATGTACCAAATTTATTTTTCCTATAATTCTTGTGCGAATAATGTTTATATGAAACTCTGAGTATTTATATGAAATGAAATAATATTTTTACTTGTATCAAAAATATTATCTAATTCTCCTTAGGTATTAGTGTTTTATTATTTTAATTTTTAACTTTTTTAATTTAAAATCTAATATTCTTTTTTAAAAGCTATCTTATATCTAGGAATCAAAAAATATTACATTATCTAAAACAAATATCTCCTAAATGAGCCATACACAAAAAGCGGCTTGCCCCGATGAAATATCAAGCTTAGAATAAACAATCCAACAAAAAAAAAAATGTTCGTTTAAGTATATCCTGAGAACTCATCGTGTATGCAAAAAGTTGCTATTAAAAAACCGCTTTGTAATTAGCGTTTACTTAATAATGTAGGTATTATTTTACTCAAAGTTTATGAAAAATTTAAGTGTGAGTGATAATACCTGAATCAATATATGATACTACCATAATAACACACATTGAGTCGATCAATCAACAGAAACGGAACGCATAATGCGTAGGTAAGAACATAATAAATCGGAGAAACATCTAGTACCTACTATAATAATATCTGAATCCGTGTTTGACGTGCATTTGTAGAAAGATTGATGGATGCGTACACGTACTACATTCGGAACATAAAGAATATGTGTCAGATAAGGTAATAAATCGGTACACCGACCTATTTACGTGTTCTTAAAATGAGGCATATTTTTATAATTTGAAATGCCCTTAATTTATCTATTTGGTTCAGAACCCTTCAGGTTCTTTCCATGGGGTTCATAACTCGCAGGCTTCATCATCATCATCATCATCAGCCTATAATGTCCCACTGCCGAGAACAGGCCTCCTTTCACAAATGAGGGTGAAAGGGACTGGGCGTGGCGATACTCCACCACGCGTGCCCACTGCGGATTGGTTGAGGTAGGTTAGTGGTCAACCTACTGTTGGAATTTTTCAAGCCGCCTAGGAGGCATCCAACTAGCATAACGACTATAACAATTAAGTGATAACCGGGACCAACGGCTTTACGTGCCTTTCGAAGCACGGAAACGCTCGAGTTGAAATACCACTAGGCGGTCACCCATCCAGGTACCGACCACGACAGACGTAGCTTAACTTTGCCGATCGATTAAGAACGGATAAGCCTGAAGCGCTCGTGGTGTACCACGAGCGCTTCAGGCTTAAATGGCTAATATTTTGACTCAGGTTGACGCAAGTGAGCCTTAGTGAGGTTCGACATGCTGAACATCGAATCGCTTGCATAATCGTTTAAGGATTATGAAACAAATTGGTAAAAAGGAACCCACGGTGTCACTCCGTTCCTCTATCCATCTGTCTGTCTGTCACAGCGGTATATTTTAGTGATCACTTATATTAGAGATTTGAAATTTGGAAATAAATATTGCTTACCCAATCTAATTGTAAATGAAAAAATCCAAAAAATATGTATTTTTAGTTTAGTTGCAAAAGGGGCTGAAATGGGGGACCGAAATTTCAAAGTGGAGACCAGTTTAGATGGGGCATCAAATGTTTTTTTCTCATTAATGATTTATTTCACCCTTGAACTGAGAAGCTATCAGTTTAACCAGTTCGATGAAGACACGTTTACCTTTTGTTACCTCATACAATGTCCCATAGCAATACACTGAATAAAATTGGAGACAAATCAAGTCAACTCATAAATAACTAACGAGCAGAATAGATTGTATGATACCTACGCTATCATTGTAGAAACACGACGCGGCTACGTTTAATATTGCTTTTTGCGAGATGTCTCAAGTTGCACGCTGGCACTAAATAATATATAAGTACAGAAGGCTCCTGCTTTTCTTCTTATGAACTATTTGTACCTCCGTTCAAACTACAAGGCTAATTCTGAAAAAAGGGTGATCAACATTGAATTATTACGCTTAGCACCGAAGTATCGAACAAAGATCCGCGCGAAACGTAAGCCACTTGACAACCAATGTGTGCGGGAGTACCATATAATTACACTCGCTGACACGCACACAAGCGCACAATAATGTTGCAAGCTAAACGATTTTTTTCGGTAAAATTAACCTTCCGATTTCGCCTACTAGTGAAATTGGAAGTAAGTATTCATACAATTTATTAAATAGTTTAAAAAGTTCTGTGTCTTAGATAATTTATCATAGACACATGCCTGTTATTTATTTATTACTAGTTTAATGTTTATGTTTCATAGTACTTATGTCGGGTATTTTCACATAATAAACCAAGACAATTTGCAGAGCTATGAATGATCGTAGAATTTGTAGCTTTCCTTGGTAATTATATAATTATGATAGGTTGTATAGAAAAAGAAGATTAAGTAGTATGTAGACAACACATAAGCTATTAAGCTAGTTAATTAATTAAGTAAATTTATGCAAATAGAAAAATATGGTAACAATCATTGAATTTGAATTTCATAGGTGTGTGTATGTATGTTTGTCCACGGATGTCTCCGAAACTATTAATTGTAATGGTTTCTTAGATATGCGTGGATAAACATACATACACACACCTATGAAATTTAGTATATTTGTTTGGAAGCCCTGATAGATATTCATACATATTATTATGTAAATATATTATAGTTCCAATAATATTACATACATACATGTCAAATTGATCATCTCCTTTTTTGAAGTCGATTAAAATGACAGCTGGATGAATAAAGCTGAAGACGGGGCTTACAAGGAGAGGGCTTAGCATATTTTGTTACAAAACAATAAAGCGGGAAAGTTTGTTGTTTTTTGTTTAAACGGGTTAATCTCTGTAAAAAAACTACCTGTAAAACTACTTCTGTGAAACTACTACCAGTCTGATTCGAAATTATTTCACAAATATGAAGCTACATTATCCGCTACTTATCCCAAGGAGCGGGTGAAACCGCGGGGGACAACTAGTCGAGGTATCGGACTCAATTACTTTAATAATAACAAATTCAGTATCAATTACGTAAAACAACGAAAATTCAGCATACAAACAGCTGGCAACACTTTGCTGGAAATCTGAGTGAATTATTTTTGAATTTTGTTATTTTAGATGAATTACGCAATAAAATTAGTGGCGTTCCTGTGGAATGTTTCATCAGAATTCCTATCTTTCTTCCCTGATGAATTATGACACAATTTTACTGCACAAACCGTCATATTTATTATTTTTCTGAGAGCTGCACTCACTATAACGTCACTCAGTACACTGACAGCGCGGCGGTCAAATGAAGCCATATATGGCTTCAATTGAATTGATTATTTTTTGTGCGTGTACTTTGTTTCTATGTGTAATAATTCAATGGTGATCAATGTGTCTAGTAAACTCACTGAATACAGCATGTTTCAATATATTTTCATGAATATAAAGCCTACCCCATGTAAAATAACTCTAATTCTTATAAGCTGCATGTTTTCTATATGCGGATGGTAGTTCTCATAATATAAAATGTATTAACAACAACAACACTATTGTGTGGCCAATGGCGGTATTCATCATCAGCTTGTAATGTCCTACTGCTTAGCACAGACCTCCTTTAGAATGGGCAGATAAACTACCACGCGTGCCCACTGCAGATCGGTGGAGGTAGGGTAGTGGTCAACCTACTGTTGGAGTTTTAAAGCCGCCTGGAAGGCCTCCAACTAGCTTAACGACTATCACAATTAAGTGATAACCGGGACCAACGGCTTTTAAGTGCCTTCCGAAGCACAGAAACGCTCGATTTGAAATACCATTAGGCGGTCACCCATCCAGGTACCGACCACAACGGTAGTAGCATTTAAAGTCTAAACAGGACACTATCCATATGACATAATAATAAACAGTAAAAAAATATCATGGGCAGAAAAAAACGAGCCCTCACGTGTATGCGTAAATTGTTTCCTCAAGGGTAGATATTATATTGAAGGCCTTGAGAAGTGTAGAGTGCATTTCAGGAGCCTTGTTCCAGGAATATATAGATGAGTTAACATTTATAAGTTAGTTTAGCCAGGCTTTTAAATATAACAGTATTTCCTCAGATTTGTCAGTATCGATGATTCTCATGTGTCCAGGTCTACTCACGATACAAACTAAGTAATAGGCACTCTTTGGGAATTCCTTTGGTAAATCAAGAATAAAATCTGAAAAAATAAAACGTGCATTATTTCGAGTGGTATATCTGTACTTATTTATTTAATGACGGCGGCTGGCTGAATATGAATGAATGCCAGCTTGTTACCTCCGCCCGACACTTGACCGGTCTTGAATACCGCATGAGCAAAAGTTGGGAGTTGTAAACGGTTTGAATCGTATCTATTTACACTGTCTGTGTGAGAATAGTTTATGGGGCTTCACGCTATATTATGGTGCGTCCATGCTACGCGAATCGAGAACGAGCCGAGCCACAAACGAACCTACAAGGAGCCTACAACGAGCACGACGCGAATCCCTTTGTTCGTGAAAAAACTGACAAAACAGATCGTTCGATGCTCGCAAGCCCGTCCACGCTATGCGAATCGTGCTCGTTCGAGGCTCGGCTCGTGCTCGGTTCGCCAAGCATGGACGCACCATTAGACTTCAGTTTTGATGTTATTGATAAAATGGGTGAAGAAATAAGTTCTCAATACCCGTAGGCATCATTTATAAATTATTATTATTAAACGCACACTGTGTGTGGTTGGTTTTTGGGTAAAATTATAAATATGGACTACGAGGAGCCTCTTAGGATATAAGGTAAGGACTTACCAGGAACTCCAGCACAGTGATAAGCACTATTTTAAACTTTATTTCAATATTGTTCACGAATCACATATTTTGCTGCTTATTGATCTATCGACTTTCTCGAACTAAAAACTTTGCGGGGTTGCGGGGCGCGTGCCGTTGCATTTCACTCACACACGCGCGTTTGTCGATGCGTCGCCGAAGTATTGCGGAGATTCCCGAAGCTCTTTTCTCGCTTTGATATATGATGTGGGAAAAGGATAGGAATCGGGAAGTAGAGGCTCGTCATTTAAACTCAATATGAGTAGATACCTATTTACTTTGTATTCATTATTATATATTGGCCTAAACATCCTCCGCCGCCTTGAGAACACTTGTTCTCAAATTAAAGGATAAAAAAAAATTAATTATAAGAACTAATTACAATTTATAATAATTATTAAAGGACTGAATATAAGATGTGGTATGATTTATTTTTATTGTGAGGGTAATGGACATAACTTGACAATGGGTCTTTTGAATGATCCATTTGAAGTTTTTACTAAAGCGACGCGGATATTTCCATCCTTGCCAGGATAAACTTGAGATATTATGCCCAACGGCCAACGTAAAGGGGGAATATCATCTTGGTTTATAAGAACCACAGTACCAATCTTAATGTTTTCTTTATCAATGAGCCATTTCTGTCTAACTTGAAGGTTATGTAAATATTCTATACGCCATCTTTTCCAATAGCTACACACCATCTGATCTAGTAATTGTTTCCGACAACGTAAAGATATGGTTTCCTCGGAGACATTCTGAAGCGGCAATGAAGTCAATGGTGAAGCCATTATAAAGTGAGCGGGAGTAAGAGGTTCCGGATAGGGATCCTCAGATAGAATGCAAAGCGGTCTAGAATTTAAGACTGTTTCAATTTGCGTAAGAACAGTGAGGAGCTCTTCATATGTGAGGAGCTGCGAACCGATAACCCGGTATAAATGAGTTTTAATCGATTTTATATTAGATTCCCACAATCCTCCGAAATGTGGGGCGCGGGGTGGAATCATTTTCCATTCAATGCGGTACTGATCGGTAAGTAATTCTTGTAGTTGAGCTTTAGCTCCGACGAAGTTAGTTCCGTTATCGGAGTAAAGAAAAGAAACAGGCCCTCGACGGGAAATAAATCGCTTAAAAGCGGAAATAAAAGTATCTGATGACACATCAGTTGCCAATTCGATGTGTACAGCTTTGGTTACTAAGCATATAAACAAACAAATATATGCCTTTTGGCTCCTTTGACCTCTGCGTCTACATAATGTTACTTTAATGGGTCCAGCATAGTCAACGCCCGTATGCACAAACGCTTTGGTCTCCTGAACGCGGAAAGAGGGTAAATCAGCCATTTTTGGGCTGAGAAATGAAGGGGCATTTTTAAAACAGAAGTTACATGAATGTACTCTTTGTCTAATGACACTTCTAGCGGACAGTATCCAATACTTCTGGCGCAACAGTGAGCTCAGAAGATTGGCACCGGTATGGCAATGAGCACGGTGAAAATAATCTATAATAAGATGAATAACGTGGTCATGTTTAGGTAAAAGAGCGGGATGCTGAGCTTCATACGGAAGATTTGCATTTGAAAGTCTACCTCCAATTCTAATAATTTTATCTTGATCTATAAAAAGGTCAAGTTTTTTAAGCGGGGAAGATAATTTAATGTTTTTAATATTATTAAATAAATTTTGAAAATGAACCTTTTGTACAGAGCGTATTAAATATACTTCAGCTTTATTTAGCTCAGAAGCTGTGATGCGGCTGTGACCTTGATCACGGGAAATAATGCGCGAGAATCTAAGTATGTATACTATTATGCGTAATATTTTATTCCATGATGAGTATTTTAGAGCAAGCTCGTAAATTAAATTAGGCTCAACAGGAGTGGACGCAGTACAAGTAACAAGCGTTTTACTATTAAATTCAGGAAGTTCCTCACAGCATTCGGGACTAAATGGAGTGATGGGCCATTCTGAAACTGGATCTTTTAGCCATTTCGGGCCGTGCCACCATAAGTGATGGGACACTAACTGTTCAGGTAAAATACCTCTAGAGAGACAGTCGCTAGGATTTTCTATACCACTAACGTGGTAGAAATGTTTAGGGTCAAGATTTTCTTGACATTTAGCAATGCGGTTACTAACGAAAACATTCCATCTATGTGGAGATGAATGTATCCATGACAGGGTAATTTTAGAATCGGAGAATGCGAATATATTATCAATAGCGGTTCGAGCACTATAAGTCTCATTAATTATTTTTATAAGTTTTGACAGGAGAACAGCAGCGCATAACTCTAAACGAGCTAGCGAAACTACCTTCACAGGTGCAACCTTTGATTTTGCACACACCAAACTTACGTGTATGTTACCATCAGGATCGGTCACATGTAAATATATGACGCAGCCATATGCTTTAAGACTGGCATCAGCAAAGCCTACAATATTTGTTTTGCAGCCCATAGAAACGGCTAAATGACGCGGTATTTTTAATGTAGAAAGAAGAGGCAATTGCTCTTTAAATTTATTAAAGAGAGAAACGATAGAATCTGGGGGTGTTTCATCCCAATCAATATGAAGATTCCATAAATCTTTAATTAATAATTTGGCAAACAATACTACTGGGGCAGCAAATCCGAGTACATCCCACAAGCGGGCAATTGTTGACAGTATGAATCTTTTGGTACACTTGTCGTGTAAATCAGATGTAGTAAAAGTGAAGCTATCATCTGCAGGAATCCATTTGAGGCCTAGAATTTTGAGGTTATCATCGTCTGAAAAATCTATAGCAGCCCGATTGGATTGCGGCACAGAGACCAGCAACTCCTGTGAGTTACTCGCCCATTTGGTGAGATCAAAACCACCTGCTTTGAAAAGAGAGATGAGCTCTTGAGATAAGACTTTAGCTTCTTCTAAAGAAGGAATGGAAGTGGCTAAGTCATCCATATATAGTTCACGCGAAGCTACTTCAGCAGCGCGCGGGAAAAGGTTTTTCTCATCCGAACATAACTGGCGCACAGTGCGCATGGCTAAAAACGGACTGGACTTAAGACCGAATGCAACTCGGTTAAATTGAAATACGCGGATTGGATCATTGGGATCAAAGCGGAATAATATTTTTTGATATTTTCTATGCTCATCAATAACAGCAATTTGTAGGTACATTTGTTTTATATCTGCTGTAATAGCTATGGGATATAAGCGGAAATTCAGTAATACAATAAATAAATCAGATTGTAAATTGGGTCCCGTATGTAAAATATCATTGAGTGATATGCCATTGTGACATTTAGCACTAGCATCGAGTACTATACGAACTTTTGTTGTTTCTTTGTCCTGACGTACGACGGGATGGTGTGGTATGAAGTACCCTTTATCATGGTCGTCAGAATCGGAAGGCAATATTTCAGATAAGTATTTTTTATCTAAGTACTCCTGTATAACCTCATTATAGCTAGCGCGGAGCTGTGGGTCGCGTAGCTTGGTACGCTCCAAAGCAAGTAAACGGCGGTGAGCGACGGAACGGGAATCACCTAACACGTTAGGATCCTCACGAAAAGGTAACGCGGTACAATATCTACCGGCGGAGTCCCGTGAGAAGTTATGTGAGAACAGCTGTTCACACTCCTTTTCGGCCGAGCTCATAAATTTTTGCGCGGGAATTTCTTCGAGCTCCCAAAATTTAAGTAGGGAATTATCTAAAGAAATAGTAAGGTCATTGGGACCAGAAATTAAAAACGTCGCGGTATTAAAATAAGTTGATGCATTTTTATTTATATTAGAGTTGGCGGGAACGTCACCCATAAGAATATAACCAAACACGGTTTCAAGGGCACAAGGAGCGGGCGGTGCAATAATTTTTTGACCTAATAACAAATATGGGAACAATTGTGCCCCAAGAACTACTTCGACCTCTCCGGGGATGTGCCATAGAGGGTCAGCGAGCGGTAAGTTACCTAAATGTTGCACTATAGAAGTCTCAACATATTCAGTCGGTAACCTGTCAGTAATGCAATCAACGACAAGAGCGGTAATATTATAAAAATATTTTTTATTTTTCGCGGTAATTTTAAGTTGAACGTAGCCGTGAATAGGACGCGAAGTGGATCCTACACCCTTTATAAAAGAGTTGCTAAGCGGTATAATATTTAAATTTAATTGTTTACAACAGGCAGTTGTAATTATGTTGTTTTGAGACGCGTTATCTATTAAACATCTAACTGAAATGTATTTATTGTCTTTATTAGACACATAAACTTGAGCGGTTGATAAAAGTACAGTAGTATGGGAAGGATTTAAATTATTAAAAGAATCGCGATCGTTATCATTATTCTTATCAACTCGCGCTCGGGTGCATAGCGACACCGGTTGTGAAGCGACCGTAGCGCTGCTAGAAGGAGACGCGGTCGGATGCGCGGGCGAGGCTGCGCACGGGAGCGGTCGCGGCGCGGCGGCGGACGGCTGCGCGTCCTGCGCGTGTGGAGACGATGCGATGCGGTTATCAAGACGCGCCGAGTGAGAGGGACGCGAGTCAGAAACTATTTGTTGCGATTGCGAATTGCTATCCAAATGCAAAAGAGAATGATGGTGTTTATTACAAGTTTTACAACTATACGACGACTTACACTGAGAAGCAGTATGCGTCAGGCTGAGGCAGTTTACACAGCCTTTTTTAGATTTAACAAAATCTAAACGATCTTTAGTATTAAGTGCTTTAAAAGATAAACAATTAAACATCTGATAGTGATCAGATTTGTTGCAAAATAAGCAAGTGCTTTTATTATTATTATCGCGTGCAAGGAAAGCATGGTGGACTGTATTTGAATTACGCGGTTGAGAACGAGAAGCGGGCGGATTATTAGGGTTGCTACCGACTGGGGCGGTTCGCGCGAAGCCAGCAATTGGCGTAGAAGTGCGGTCTAATATTTTTACTTGCGATTTAATAAAATCAACAAAATCCTTATAAGAAGGAATTTCTGTATTCCTCATAAACATTTCAAAGGAATTAGCGGTTGCGGGATCTAACTTCTTTAAAGCTAAAGAAAGTAAGATAAAATCTTTCATATCTTTAATACCTAACTGTTCCAAAGCAGATACAGAGGCGTGGAAAGTTTCAATAAACGTATTTAAAGACACGGAATTATTTAATGCGGGTTTAATATTTAATAAATTAGACATGTAGTGTGACCCTAATGCTCTTTTATCTTGATATTTTTGAACTAAGCTGTTCCAAATTGAATTATAATTATCACCGGACGGTATAATACCTGCCGTGATTTTTAAAGCATTTCCTGTTAATTTACCTACAAGATATTGTACTCTTTGAGAATTCGAAAGATCAGGATTTGAATGTATATTAGATTTAAAAGATTCAAAGAACACGGGCCAATTCTCTATTTTTCCATCAAAAGACGGAATTTGAATAGGTGGTAGTTTGATACGACCTTTATATTCAGACGTTATAGTATTCTGCGAAGTCACATTCGACGTAATATTTGTCTTACTGACAATAAGAGAACGAACCCTTTCTATTCGGATGTACACAGTATCGAAAGAAATCATTTTTTTATAATCAATCTTATAATCTGGATCAAATTGCATATTTAACGCGTTAATTGTATCTAAATTAGAATTAAATTCATGACGAATTGTACTAATAATTTCAGTGTCCGCCATGAATGTCTCTGACGAACGAAGGTCTGCACTCGCGGATGTGGAAACATTCTTAGAAGAATCATATAAGAACGATAATTGTTCATAAATAGCTTCATTTTTAGCTTCCAATATTTTAATTTTATTTTCAATAGCATCCATTGTGAAAGATCGCGTGTTAATTAAAATTAATCAAAGTAAAATAATGTAGGTAAGTAGGTATATCCAACAGTTTAGGCACCTATCTATCTATGAAAGTACCTACCTACTTCAAGTCGACAGACGTGGCTCAAAGAATGCAATTATATGCGTAGTAATAGTACAAATAAATAGTAGGTAAGTACGTATTGCGGTTATTAGTACACCATAATGATTTCGTATAATACGAATCGGTACCTATAAAATCTAAGTCCTAAAAATATGGAGGAGCGGCGGCGGTAATGAATACCTAACTATACTTTTTATCACGATTGGCGTGGTAAAAATGGCGGGAGTACGAAATATCGTATGAATATAGTCTAAAACCTATTTATGAGGTATAAGACATGCGTATTATAAGGTAATATACCTATTCAGAGGCATAAAACCTATAGAAAGCGGGAAATTATACGTAATTTGTTATGAAATGAAATAGCTGTAATGGCTGACTCAAAATGAATCCGCTCGAAGGCGTACCAGAAAAATGGTTGGTTTTTGGGTAAAATTATAAATATGGACTACGAGGAGCCTCTTAGGATATAAGGTAAGGACTTACCAGGAACTCCAGCACAGTGATAAGCACTATTTTAAACTTTATTTCAATATTGTTCACGAATCACATATTTTGCTGCTTATTGATCTATCGACTTTCTCGAACTAAAAACTTTGCGGGGTTGCGGGGCGCGTGCCGTTGCATTTCACTCACACACGCGCGTTTGTCGATGCGTCGCCGAAGTATTGCGGAGATTCCCGAAGCTCTTTTCTCGCTTTGATATATGATGTGGGAAAAGGATAGGAATCGGGAAGTAGAGGCTCGTCATTTAAACTCAATATGAGTAGATACCTATTTACTTTGTATTCATTATTATATTATATTGGCCTAAACAGTGTGCGTTAAAACTCTAAACCCATAAGTGGCAATGGCTCGTTGGTAAACAAGAATAAGATTATAAAATACAAATAGGTACCATAAACCTAATCGATTAATAAAATGTTTGAGGTAAGCGCTGGGAAATACGGAACAAGCAGATACACCTTCCTTTTAGCTTTTCTAGTACCTATTAGGCATGGAAATTATTGCTACTTTATAGGAATTCTCATTTGATGATATTATTATTTTTTATAGCATGATTTCACTAGCTATATATGATTTGCAATGATTTGTAACCTACGTCATCGATGCTGATCGACGGTATTTTTCACAAAATCATGTGCGAGTATCGCACGCAAGTGTCAAATTATCACTGATGCAAATTATATATACTTTCGTAGCAAAAAAATATTTTTCTATCCTGCTACATAACATGCTAAAGAAGTTAACACTTTATGTCACTTGATTTAAGGTTTATTTTTGAATACTCTTAAAAGCTAATCAATGATAAAGTTATTTTTTTTTTAAATTTGTTCATGACCATGGATACAAAGTCCTTCAGTCGCATACATTTTATTTATATTCTTAAATATTCTTTATAACATGTAACAGGCTATGTCATGGACGGTAGCAGATGTGACATATGAAAACAGATTCATATTCTTTATCACCTGCTACTTGTGATTTATGCCATGCCTAGTACCTATTGAGCATTGATGAGAATTGTATCAACCCTGGACAAAGGTCTGATCTATACAGTTGTAACCTTCTTTCTGGTCACAAACACTATTTCCAAATTATCAAATTATCCAATTTTCAAATTATCGAATTTTCATTTTTATAATTTTCCATTGGACATTCATTCGACTCTACCAGTATTGAGAACTAAGCAACTCCAAAATGTGTGTACCTATTGGAATAATAAAATAACACACAAATATCACTGAAAATATTTATATTGAATAACAAGTTTACTATGTACTATGAATACAATGTTACTCTGTGTTGTTACCTCTACAACTGTAAAAAAATAACATATTATAACTAGAACCCAGTTGGGGTAAATTTCATGGTTTCATACCAACACATTCCTGAGTCCTAAATGTTGTCTCTCAGTAATAATAATCTGAACCTTTTAACTGCTCAAAGACTGCATAAAGCCCATCACACACGTAGCTATAATATATATTAATATGCCGAGTTATAATATAAATGCCAGTACAATTTGGTGAAGTAACAGAAATTATATTATAGCTGCGTGTGCGGTCACTCAAAGATTAGTATTGAAAATATATCGTAATATGCTTTGCTATGATTCATATTAATATATATTATAGCTACGTCTGTGATGGGCTTTATACCAAATATCTGTAGCCACTTAAAATGTTGCATGCATTCATAACCGATTCATCTTCACTTTCAACGTAAAATTAGCTTAATTTTCTCTCATTACACTCAATACTGAAACAAAAATAAAGCAACGCCAATTAATTAGGGCAACACGGGAACAGCAGCGAGCATAAGTTTTCCGCTCGCGGTTAAAACTTTGTTTGCTCAGCGTAATGAATGCGACCGCCGCACTTGTTTTGCCTCCCCTACATACAGTATGTTGTGAGTAGGGTTACCATATTATCAGAAAAAATGGGACATGGGAATTATTGACAAAATTTGGGAGATGCAATGGAAATATTTTCTGTTTAAAAATGGCTTCATGCTTAGAACTTATGAATGTCTGACTAATACTAGTGCAAGTATTGTAAAACTACTTTCAGCTCCGATGAAACAACAATTTATATCGAGCTTTTAGGTGTCATAAGCATTAAGCAAGGCCAACTCAAAGTAAGTAGGTGAATATAAATGTAAGCTTAATTCTACAATTTAGATTCCCTTTGTTGTGTACTACATTCAATGCATACTTGATGTTACGCGGGTGTGACGGTTCATGCCTGAAATGTCATGTACACACGGCTACACATCAAGCTATATATTTCCAGTATAAGCTGATCTCGCATTGTATAGGATTTCCGTACGATGAGGGCTCAGCTTATATTGGAAATGAATAGCTTGATCTGTAGCCGTGTGTACCAGCTGTTTAATATCATAGACTCATCTGCTAATGGGCAGCATGTGATATAGAGACTGGCTATTTCTCATTATGGTCTATGGTCTTAAAAAATATAAATAACATAACCTGAACTATCCATTAAACACAAACGGCCTTACTCGTAGAACGCTATTAAAGTAATAGGTCTTAGATGACAGAAAAAAAGGCAGATAGAGTTAAAAAAATAATTGAGAATTCGCTATAGGTCCCATAGTAAAAGTTGTTAAGTATGACTAACCCAGCATAGGTTTCGAAATATGCCATCTCGAAATCTCCACCTGTTTTATTACTATTGATTATAGTTATTTTTGAGAAAGAGGGTATTTCAATAACAAAATGTCCGCAACGCCACGTGGCCACACTATTCGGAATTACTTTAAAATGTAGATAAGTTCCGGTTACTCTTCTCTATATTATGTGTACCCAGTACCTGCCTGAGAGATATTTCGGCTAAATTGTATAACTTTTAACGTACGGGACGCACGTGATAGTGGCCCGGTTTAACGATACGGTTAAGTTTTAGGTAAGCATATAAATATAAACTAGCTGCTTTAATCTACATACAATACAACAATTAAAATTGATCTTAAAGAAGATATTATAAGTATACATTTAAAATTATGTTATAATCACACTAATATCATAAGTGTAAATATCCTATACTATCCTATACCTATCCTTACTAATATTTAAAATGCCAATGTGAGATATTTGTCGCATCCTCACGTCATACAGCTCCTTTTTATTCCGGGAACGCGGTAAAAATACCAGGTGAAGATTTCGAGATGGCATTATTTTTGAAACCTATGTTGGGTTACTCATGCTGAACAACTTTTATTGTTGGACCAACAAAGAATTCTTATTTTTTACTTTTTACTAATGGTTTACTTTTTACTAAAGTTCAACCTTGAGATCATAATGTGGTACTTTTTCGCATTCCCGGGATAATAAGTAACCTATGTGAGATGTCCTTCTCCATGCCGTAGGCTATCTCTCACATTAAGAAAATCCAACTAAAATGTGGGATATTTATCCCGGGCCACGTCGTTTGGATATTTAGATCTTTTTGCCTCAATCACGCATCAACGGCTAAGCTGGTTTGGATGAAATTTGGAACGCAGATGAAGAACTGAAACAATGAAAGAACATGTTCTGGATCCCATGAAAACACTAATTCCGTCGGGGACGCGGGGTAGAAACAATATTGCACATTTTTTTTTAATAATAAATGAGTTCTAAGTAATTATATATACCGTGTCTATATGGTTAATCAAAAATTCTCAGTATTTGTGCAAATTAATGTCAATTAAAAAAAAAAATCTTTTCCTATTTCTCCGAAGCTAGTAAATCATAACTAGATTAATTGGAACGATGATTCTAACTAGCACAGATTTTGACTGTTTTTATTTTGTTTCGATTTCTTAATTTATGTACTTTTTGAAGTTAGAAGAAGAAAACCAGCAATATTGCTTTAGGTGCAAAATATGACAAAATATTTGTCCATCAAATAGGGCATCAGTGTACCTGAACTGCTCGCTAAAGGTGATAAAAAATCAAGAATCTGACACTAAAATATTATGGCTCATGTACGGAACCCTCGTCAAGAGATACGCACGTTTTCTGATTTCAGTTGAGGCTAAGGATTTTACCACACACTTTCCGCGTATCACATTACTTTAGCACGAAAATACGTCATAATTTTCCCGCGATGACATTAAGATATTACCGTCATGAACGTAATTTAAGTACCCCAAATTTTAGTACCTCAATAACATTCTATAAAGGTCCTTCTTCTCTATCTTTTAAAGAAATTGTGTCCGCCTGTTTGTATATTTTTAACCGACTTCAAAAAAAGGAGGAGGTTCTCAATTCGGTTATATGTATATATATATATATATATTTTTTTTTTTTTTTTTTTATGTTTGTTACCTCTTAACTCCGTCATTTATGAACCGATTTTGAAAATTCTTTTTTTGTCTGGAAGGGTACACTTCTCGTTTGGTCCCATTGTCATCAGATCAGGATTTGATTACTTCTTCGTGTACTTTGAAGTCGGTTTAAGTTTTTTGTAAAACAGTCCAATTATTTACGATAGAGTCTGCAAAATATGTCTGCATATTTTTGATAATAAACTCTATGGCGACTCTAATTAACTCTAATGTCACCAAAAGTTAGTTTGACTAGCATAAAGTAGCCCAAGGTAAGTGACAGAAGAACAAAGAATAAATAAATAAATAATAAAAGTTTTGATGGGTATATTCTTAGTCGTAGTCGATCAAGAAATTAAATTCTATATTATAAGCCTAATAAAAGACCAACACTGGGAGTAGAAAAAGAAACCCAGTTCCACACATTTCACAAGAAACGTTATTCTTGAAGTACAGTCACGTCCAAAAAAACTAGTAAAAAAAGGTCGACTCAACAATAATGCCATTACCGTATTCCCCAAGCATCACTCATTTCTGCTGACTCTAAATCCGTGCCAGCTTCATACGTCACAAACAAAACGAACACATTTCAACAAGTAGGTAACGCGCTCCCCAACTTTATTTAGACCTCACTGGGTATCTGAATAGGCGATATTGATGCTGAATGTACTTTTAAAAATACTTGTGTATACCTCAGTTCCTAAACTATACTAATAAAAAAATACGTTTTTTTTTATTACTACCAAATTTTTGTTTGTCTACTGCGTAATGTGTATTTGCCGAGAATTAAAAAATGGGGAATAAAATAAATAATAAGTATTCTGGGACATTCCTCACACACGGTCATCTGATCACAAACTAAGCAGAGCTTGTACTATGGAAACCAGATAACTGATATAATACATATACTACTTTTTTGTTTGTAAATACATACTTAATATACATAATTACACCCAGACTCAGGACATACAGACAGTTCATGCACACAAATGCATGTCCTGTGTGGAAATCGAACCCACGACCAGCGGCGTGATAGGTGGAATCTTGACAAAAGTCTTAACCAACCGCGCCAGCTGGCCCGAATAAAAGAAAACATTCTAATAGGGTTCTCAGAGTAGCGGTTTTTTTAATACTCACCCAAATAAATATCTTTTATATCCCCAGGTGCTACGTACAGATTAACTCTCAAAATAGATTTCCAATTCTTTCCATTCCACAACATCAAAAAGATTTCCATAAACAATCAGTCGGTAAATTATTCAATACAATTTAACAGAGGAAAGCCTAACGCTACTGAAAGAAACCAATTATGAATTTTCCATCCAATTCTTCGTCAACTTCTAAGGTTTCAATATTAAAATCTCGTGGAAAATCCATCCTTTTCTTTTCTTATTGCTTTCTGAAAAGCATGAGCTCAAAGCGCCTTATTTGCATAAACTCTTTATAAAATGGAAAACTAGGTACTGCAATATGATTCTCCATGATTTTGATGGATTCTTAAATGTTCAGTGTATTTGCCATGCAACGAAAACGCTTCGATATCTATGAATTTTCATATATAACTTTTATTAGAAATATAACCTCTTTCATTATTCTAATAAAAAGTGAACACAGTACAGTCCTCTTATCGAGAAAAAGCACTAAATCTCCAAGGCATTAATAAAATTCTCACAAAAAAAAAACATTATTTCTTTTTTCTATTTATGGACATAATAAAATATATTTCGAGGTATCGAACTCACAATAATGTGTCTTGTTAGAGGATTATAATTAATAATTATTATATTATATTAATAAATATTTCTTAGAATATAAAACTTTCAATAATAATATTTCTGATTCCAAACATTTGAAATATTCAGGAGAGAAATCATTCTTTGCTAACTATTTACATGAATTTTTCAAACTGAGATTACTCTAGAAATTGTTGTAAAGATGAGACAATTTTTCTGCGTCTTAAATTGTTGGGTACCTTTTCTTGTTACGTTATTTTTCGAGAGAAGATTTGCACCAAAAAAAAAACAATATGAATTTGCTCAATCTGAATGGCTAATGCATAAAATGCTACGGCCCACCTGATGGTAAGCGATTACCGTAATCATACAGCCTCTTGTAACACACGAGGCATCGGTCACGAGAGCCCGATTCTTCCCCCCTCCCCAATGAGCTCTGGCGATATTACTCACGCGCCAGAACACAACATAGTTCTATGGTTGCGGTATTCTTTAAGAGGAAATGCTGGTGGCGTTTGTTCCATACAAACGTAATCCTCAGTTTCCTCTCTGGATAATTAAACTAGTGCAATGATTATTCTACCATGGAATCTGTAGGTGTCATTGTATGTCCCTCGGTTGTGTTTTTCTCCATAAATTAATTATTATAAGAATTAGGAGCCTTCTAAAATCACAAAAACTTACCATTTTTATTAACGCCCTTATCAGACGTCAAGCGAACAAAGACGAATATAAAACAACTAAGGAAAACTGACAGACATAGCCAAAGCAGCTTCTTATTATGATTCTTGAATATTTTTTTTAATCGATCCAGTTTTTGGTGAGAAAACCGGGGGTTACGAAATAGCGAATTCGTGGTATAATCGGTGCAAGCTGTAGTTGTCTTTATCGCCCTAGGGCGGGTTAGCTTGGGCTCATTATTATATGTTTAAAACCTATTTTCCACATTTCTTGCAAACCTCTTTTCCTCTTAAGGTGGAGGTACTTCCCCAGTCGAGCTGCTTCTGAGCGAATAAACGCTATGCTCTACCTCTCTTATTAATTGATTTAAAAGAACATAAAAGAGCGTAATATTTACCTAAGTTCCAATCAGTACTACTACTACAAATAGTGCAGCCAGACGTGAGTCAGACAGAGGATGAAATATTTCAAAACGTCCCAATTAGATTATTACATAATTTTAATATAGCATGGTGTAAATATGAGGCCAAGGACTTTGTATTCCATAACAAAAAAGAAAAACCAGCAACATTGTCATATAGAGCAAACTTAGAAATTCTTTTACAAAGAAGGTCGTCATATATCATTTTAGTCCCCAAGTTCATTCACGTTTTATTTCACAATTTGTCATTTCCTCAAAATGAAACAGTAAATCTACTTGCATGAGAGTCTGGATCAAGTTCCGAACCACAAAGAAGCCGCTTACAAAAAGGAATTACCTACATCCTTGGAATCCTTAGAATTTCAATATGACTCCTCCATTTACATGCGAATAACACTGACGTACTATCACACCGTTGTGTAATTTACATAATTTTTTTGACGAACAAAATCTATAAAATATAGAATAAACACACACACATACATTCATACTTTAATTGAACTTTATAGTGTAAATAAGAAAATAATTGTTTTCAATGTGTAAACGCGTATTGCTCGTATAAACGATTTCACTAAACTATGCTAATATACTTCTGACTAGTATTTTATTTTTATTTTTTTATATACCACTAAGGTGGCAAACAAGCATACGGCCCGCCTGATGGTAAACAGTTACCGTAGCCTATGGACGCTTGCAACACCAGGGGTATCACTCGCGCGTTGCCGACCCTGAAGAAATCTCTTCACGCCCTTTTTGAAGAACCCCATGCTGTACTCCATTGGGAAAACCACGGCGGGGAGTTCATTCCACAGTCCGAGCGTCCGCGGAAGAAAAATCCTTTTAGCCCGTACAGTTTGAAACAAATCTGGTTTCAATGTGTGAGGATGGACTCCCCGTCGATGGCGAGAGTTGCGATGATATTATAGTATTTTATGGAGTTACGGTCTAAGTTGGTTCATATCTATAAAACACAAGTGATGATTCAAAAAAGAACAAGTATCTTCAGCGCTGTAGCAAATATTTTATCAAGCAGGTATAATATTTTTCATCAATAATTTTGTAAGCCTATTATTACATTTAAAATGTATATATTTTGTTCATGTACACAAAAATATTGTTATTCTTCTATAGAAGAATAACAATAAATAAAAGGTAATACAACACAGACAACCAAGCATTTTTTTCTAGCTAACGTTTTGGTAACAGGAAATATGCCGAAATAAAGGAAAGTGAAATGGTGCGTCCATGCTACGCGAATCGAGCACGAGCCGAGCCACGAACGAACGTACAACGAGCACGATGCGAATCCCTTTGTTCGTGAAAAAACTGACAATCGCGATTGTTCGAGGCTTGCAAGCCCGTCCACGCTACGCGAATTGTGCTCGCAGTGTGCTCGTTCGTGGCTCGGCTCGTGCTCGGTTCGCTATGGACGCACCATAACAAAACCGAAAATGGAAAATGTGAATAAAAACCGAAATGTACTCAAACATACATAAAAAATAATACCATATTTATGAAGAAAACAATTACTATAATTATATTGAGATTAAAAACTGTCAAAACATACTCACACTTTCATGTTTACGTCAGAATAAATTGACACTAACCTCATTATTAGCGAGTAAATATTTTACATAATGGTGTAACAAGCGGTCAAGTAAAAACCGAGCAGAAAGAAATCCCAAAAGACTGGCGGGTTATATGCAATCCGTCCCGACGTATATTCCAGCTTTTTATTTTCAAACTAAATGTCTGATACGGTTTGCCATATACAAAGTATACAGGTTGGGTAGATTGAATTACGTCCATATCGGAGATTTCTATGGATTTGTTCATTTAAACAAGCTCTGCATAACATTATTGGGTGATGTGTTTGAACTCGAGCATGATTTACGTTTTTTTTTATATAACTTAGTCGGTAAACAAGCATACGGCCCACCTGATGGTAAGCGGTTACCGTAGCCATATGGATGGTTGCAACACAAGAAGCATCGCTCACGCGTTACCGACCTTTCTCAACATGATCCTAAAAGGCGACTAAACGGGGCCTTTGGGGTCGTGGGCAATCAGGGCGGGGGCTCTGTGCGCTCAGAAGCGACCCCAAGGAAGACGATGGGTTGACGTGGTCACGACTCATCGTGCGATAGCACAGTGAGGGTGCTGGGGGGAGGTGTCAGACTTCCCTCGGGACGAGCTATCAAAGCGCCGCGCTTGGAGGGGTGAGCAGGTACGCGTTCAACACGAGAGCCCGCCCCCCTCTACAGCGCAGATGGCGACCACCGTGGGGTTTTAGCCGGTACAAGTCCGGCATAACCTGGCCGCTACCCCCGGGGCGGTCGGGTATCCTATGAGGATTTCCCCACGAAAAAACAAAAAAAAAAAAAAAGGGTCCATATCGGAGATTTCTATGGATTTGTTCATTTAAACAAGCTCTGCATAACATTATTGGGTGATGTGTTTGAACTCGAGCATGATTTACGTTTTTTTTCATACAACTTAGTCGGTAAACAAGCATACGGCCCACCTGATGGTAAGCGGTTACCGTAGCCATATGGATGGTTGCAACACAAGAAGCATCGCTCACGCGTTACCGACCTTTCTCCCCTCCCCTATGAGCTCTGGCGACCTTACTCACGCGCAGGAACACAACTTTACACAGCATAAAGTTATTTGGCTGCGGTATTCTTTAAGGTGGAGGTACTTCCCCAGTCGAGCTGCTCTTTGAGCGAATAAACGCTATGCTCTACCTCTCTCAAACTAGTGAAATGGAAATTAGTGCTAAATTGTGAATTAAAACATAGGGTTTTTTTGCCGCCTAGGTTCAACAAAGTGCCATGCCACCATGCTGTGGTTCCGTTACGATGTTCATAAAACCTAAATGTTCGAAAACTGAAACATATGGTAGAATTCGAACCTGCGACCTTCGTCACGATATTCAACGTTATTAACACTGAACTACCATCCACTTAAAGACACAAGCCCCCTTTTTAGGGTTCCGTAGCCAAATGGCAAAAAACGGAACCCTTATAGATTCGTCATGTCTGTCTGTCTGTCTGTCCGTATGTCACAGCCATTTATTTCCGAAACTATAAGAACTATAATGTTGAAACTTGGTAAGTAGATGTATTCTGTGAACCGCATTAAGATTTTCACACAAAAATAGAAAAAAAAACAATAAATTTTGGGGGTTCCCCATACTTAGAACTGAAACTCGATTTTTTTTTCATCAAACTCATAAGTGTGTCTATGGATAGGTCTTCAAAAATGATATTGAGGTTTCTAATATCATATTTTTCTAAACTGAATAGTTTGCGCGAGAGACACTTCCAAAGTGGTAAAATGTGTGTCCCCCCCCTGTAACTTCTAAAATAAGAGAATGATAAATCTATAAAAAATATATGATGTACATTACGGTGCAAACTTCCACCGAAAATTGGTTTGAACGAGATCAAGTAAGTAGTTTTTTTTTAATACGTCATAAATTGAAATTAATATCAAATACTCAGGTCTATACTACCATTTACTTATATACCTACAGGTTTGTACGGAACCCTCGGTGCGTGAGTCTGACTCGCACTTGGCCGGTTTTTTATTAATAAATAAGTTGTAAGTCAGTCTCGTAACACCCAGGTATTAATATAGCTTCAGCCCTTTTCGTTTATATGACATTAGAAAGTGACGGATATATTTAAAACCTAGGTATTACTATACTTGACTTACACCTTATTTATTAATAAGGAGGAAGGTTTTTATTTTTAATCTGTATTTGACCGAGCGAGCGCGAAGCGTTTCCGTTGCAGCTTAGGCAAATTTCTAAAATCGGAATCGACACGGACATTCTATATAATTATCGAGACTCGTGAGGCTTACTCACAGAGCCACTAGTCATCAGGAATTCGAACTTGCTAAGCATCTAAAACAAAATAATCTGATGCTTATAATAAAGCATGATTGACAAGGGCCAAGTTAAACGCAACTTAGAGCTAAACTTAACTGACAAATAGCTGGACCTAAGCTGCGCTGCCTACAATCATGTTTGCCGTATTTCAAACGGGATGAATACTAAACTAACCGTGAATTGGGTGCCAAAAACTACTAAATTTAGGTCCGGTAAACGTGTGCAGTTCACAGCATTTACTGTTTGAAATTGGCTGAAAATACAGTTTAATTTTCATGAATAATCTTATAATGTTTATCTTATTTGGATAGGTTGGTTTGTTTATATTTTTAATGTGAATCATTCCTAATAGCAGAATATAGTCAAATAATGGAAGAATTCCTATAGTTGCTATCTATACTAATATAATACAGCGGAAGAGTTTTTTTGTTTGTTTGTTTGTTTAAACGGGCTAAACACTGGAACTACCAGTCGGATTCGAAAACTTCTTTCACTAACAGGAAGCTACATTATCCCCGAGTATTATAGGCTAATTTTTATCACGGGAACGCGGATGAAACCGTTCGAGGCAGCTGGTATTTAAAAACAGAAAGGCAAATTTCTTGTGAGAATTGCAATTAGAGTAAATTAGATAGAATTGCTCAATATATATGGCATATAAAACACAGTACAGTTAAAGTTTTACCATTACTTATGGTAATACTGTGGTACAGTCCTCCAACGGTGTATCATATCTACATGGCAATCGAAAAGTCTAGATATTTGCACAGCTAGTCTTTATTTGCATATAGTAAATGCAAAAATGCGACGTGCAGTACCTATATTATACGTCACATTTGAACGGAAAAGCGATTGATACGGTATAAAATATATAGTAACAAGTTAGTAGTCATAGTAGTAGTATTTTTTTTTACTTTCGTAGAATTATATGTTTAAATATTTTAATGATTTTTAGAAGGAAGTAGTTCATTTGGCACACTGTGTTACGATTATTTTTTTGTATAACATGAGCCTTGATATTTGAACCTTCCTCTAAAAACAGTAAAACCTCGTAAAACTGACTATTTTGTGTTGTGACAATGTGCCAAATGAACGACTACGCCCGCAAATCACTGAACGATTCAGACATATTGTTATATGACAGTTAAAAACAATAAAAACTTGCTTCATACCGGCCACATTCACCTTAAATAGGGACAGCTACAATAAAAAAATTTAGTATATGGAGAGCATTCTAAATAATTAAAGATTTACAAAGTCGTACGTGTGTAGCTAAAACACAAACTCAATTTTGCCATTGACTAGATAGAACCATTTTGTCGTTCAGTATTTCGTTTGACAGAATTGTGAATTTTAACTTCAGTTATTACACCCTAAATGATTTCTCCCGTTTTTGCATTATTCATAAGTATCCTTAATAACAAACTCGGTGGGGCATGCCCATCATTTTTATTAGCTTCACAGGCCCTTCAATATCCTATTATAAAAACGGAGCCCCTGTAATAGGACTCTGTAATATTACGATTAAAATTAAATGGAATTTTAATGTTTCTTGTTGGGACGTCAAATTTGGTCGTTCTTTTTGGAGGTCTTTATATTTTATGGTGAGGTTTCAAAGTCTGTCAGAACCATTTATTAAATTTAGGGCCTATTTAGGGCACTTATGGAGGTCAATGCTAATGAAGTTATCACCAGTTCCGAAGTCAATTTTCAACTGACAAGATCAGGCAAAAACTCAGCAAGGTTATATTAAAAAAAATTTTTTGGACAATCTAACCATATTGCTATAATTGCCAATATTAAAAAAAAAAAAAAACTAATAAAGAAATACGTTTTAAACATAACATCACTTTCAATCTCAATGATACAAGCGATGGTCTGGCTGAAGGTGGTAAAAGAAGTGACTCGAAAATAGAACATCCACTTTCGAAATCTGTTAAAAAACACTCTATAAGCAAAATGTCTATGATTTTTTTTCTGTTTAAACATAATAGTTTCGACCTTTTGACATTCACGTATAACATTAGAAAATTAGAATAATTAACTAAAAATACAAAGCATTATCCCCAGGGAACAGGCCGACGAATATCAATATTTCACGAGTAATCGATATACCAGACAGAAAAAGAAAAAGAAAATGGGCCGGATGAAGGGTGGTTGAGTAATGAAAGATAGGTAAAATAATATATATAAACGAGACATATTAGTCTGGATTAATTTTGAGGATTTTTCTTGACTATGAATATGAGTTATTTTGTCAGCATTTATTTGTCTCTTCTCCGAAAACAAAACATGTTTTGCTTTGGTTCCAATACTGGTTCCAATTTGCAGTTAGTTTTGTTATTAGCAAAATTTTTTCTCGAATTGTCAGTTATTTCTTTCTTATTTATGTGGTAAAACAACGCATCTAATGGTGCGTCCATGCTACGCGAAGCGAGCACAATCCCAGCCTCAAACGAACAGGATTCGTTCGCTGCTCGCGATTTCAAGCGTGGACGGTCTTGCGAGCTTCGAATGAGCATTCGACTCGCGCTCGACTGCGCTCCGCCCGATTGTCAGTTTTTTCACGAACACAGGGATTCGCATCGCGCTCGTTGTAGTCTTGTTGAGGGCTCGTTAGTACTTAACGAGCGACAATCGGGCGGAGCGCAGTCGAGCGCGAGTCGAATGCTCATTCGAAGCTCGCAAGACCTTCCACGCTACGCGAACAATGAACGAATCCTGTTCGTTCGAGGCTCGGCTCGTACTCGCTTCGCGAAGCATGGACGAACCATTAGATATCGACTGTCATTGTCACAAAAAACGAACATATTATTTGTACGTAGTATTTATATACTCTGAGATATTATGTAATGTACTACTGTACTAAGCTTTGAGTATTTGCAAATGCCAAATATTGCCACAAATTATCATCTGTTTACTGTCTGAATTTTGTGAAACGACATTATATTTGGTATCACTGTTGCAATATCAAGCCGCAAAACCATCCCAGTATCCATTGTATTTTATTATCCGTATACAATATTTCCTGCACGATAATGCACTGATTTACCATTCATGAACCGAGCCGCAGAGGTTCACTGCTTCCTGTCCTGTATATTATTATGGAGATTATTGTATAAACTTGATAAAAGTTGGGTTGTTTGTTTGTCGACATTATTTAGATCAAGAATAAATGCAGGAAAACATCTTAAGTCCATCAATAGTGGACAATAATAATGAAATGTAATGCATATACATAGTAATTAGTAGGTTTAATGATGAAATAACCTTTGCAAATATTAAATAGGAAAGGGAAAGTTTTAGAAACATTTCCGAATCCGAAGGTTGCCATTGCTCATTGGAAAGAGGGGAGAGGTGACGCGTGAGTGATGCCCCGGTGTGTTGCAAGCCTCTATATGCTACAGTAACCGCTTACCATCAGGAGGGCCGTACACTTCTTTACCCGACATCATAGTATAAAAAAGGTAGGCATCAAATAAGAAGGAGCTCAAAAATTCAACACTGAGAATAAACGAGGGGATTGCGGGAGAAACTGCGGGGCGAATTCAATCCCTCACCCTCCAATCGTACTCTCACGAGGTATAATTCTGTAATACAAAAACAAAGACAATACATTAAACTCACCTGTTGGTGAGTTTTATACGCACCACAAAACATTAGAGGAAATTGAGGACTGAACAATAAATGAAAAGGAAACTTTCATTCCGCACCTCACATTTTGATCATGTTCGAATAATCCACTTTGACAAAGATTATAAAATTGCAGACTTGGCATTTACATACCTTAATTTAAGTATTTTTATACCATCGTAGAAGAGGCACTCTAAGCTGAGATTGTGTAAAACGCCCGTAATATCATAAAACGACTTTAACGTTCTGAGAGTCAACATTTTCACGTGTGTATTTAAAATACAAGACCGCAAAAACCATACAAAAAGAAATAATGTTTTCCACAGTATTGTTGTTTGATTAATAACACAAAATTTCCTCTTACTTCACTTCTAAAGCCCTATAATTAAATAAAAACAGTAGTGATGGCATTAGTGATGTCACAACCACACATTATGAGAATACTAGATGCGCCGCACGGTTTCACCCACGTAGCCGAGGGATATATTGCTTTCCCGGGATAAAAAAGTACCCTATGCGTTAATCCAGAACATATTCTACAAGCGTGCCAAATTTCATCCAAATCCGATCAGTTGTTGAAGCGTGACATACATCCATACATCCAAACTTTCGCATTTATAATTGTGAATGTGAGATAGAAGACAAGCAGGTAAATACCAAGACATGTCTTTGAATGATATAATGCTCATAGTCTTTGATCCGCAGAAGGTCGATACAAATTTCCTAAACTGTTCCCGGAGGTACAGTTTCAAATGTTGCTCTTGCGTCGAGGTGGATTAAAATGATAATAAAACGATAAAACGTTGGGTTTCATTTTATAGGACATTATACTGAATCTATACAGTTACTGCCATAACTTAAGTATTTATTGCTAACATTGAAAAATAATAGAACTTATGAAATCAAGGTCAAAGCGAGGGAATTGAATCTTTCAAGAAGAAATGTATTTTTTATCAATGAAGTTAAGTACTAGTAAAATCCATCTAGGTACAAAATATTTGTAGAGGAAAATCAATGCTTTTTCTTAAAAATATTATAAAATATGCTAGTCTGTAGACGACATATCCGTTGGGGTCTTTTTTTTATTTTTTTTTATTTTTTTTTATTGAAAGGCTTTGTCGCTGAGCGACCATATCGCCTTATAAAGATACAAAATTAAAGTGACACACAAATGAAATAAAATGAAACAGTTATGAACTTAATCCTAATTTAAGTAATTCGTACAAAATTTTGGCTTTGTCGGACGATGGATAAGCTAAAATACTATTACAAATACCGATGTCACTACCTCTATCCGCACCGAAATGAGTTTGTCTAAAGGTTGCATTTCGTACACACTCCCATAGAACATGTTGAACATCTTCGACTACTCCGCAATCAACACAATTGGGTGAAGCAACTTTCTTCATCAAAAATGCGAACCTATTCGACGGTATATGGCCAGAGCGCAACCTCAGAGCGGTGACTAAGCAGTTCCTATCTAATGTTGTATTATCAATCCAGGGGAGCCTAGAGATTTGGGGCTGGATAGTCCGATACCAAATTCCCTTGTCTCTTGATCTCTGATCGAAATATTCCTGCCACAAATCCCTACACTGATTTCTTATTAAATTAATGCAGTCAGAAAATAATGGTACTATAGTTGTTGGAATACCATCAACAGCTGCTTGTCTAGCTAAAAGGTCAACGTCGTCATTTTCTTTGAAATTAATATGTGAAGGAATCCATTGGAGAACCACTGTTTTATCATTAGTTTGTAGTCTTAAAATTAATTCCAATATCGTGTAGGCTATCGGTGTGCCTCGCCCTTGCGAGGTGCACCGAGCCAAGTGTTGCAAGGAGCTTTTTGAATCAGTCAAAATGACAAATTTATCGTAATTAAGAGAACTAATGTAAGACAATGCCTCAGCAATTGCTATCAATTCTAAATGCATAATAGAAATATTGGAATCAATTCTAAGCTTAATGAAACTGCTATGAACTGGATCTAAAAATGATGCACCGCCAGAATTTCCTTCTTTGGATCCATCCGTGAATACCTTATGAAATCCTTCGTATTGTTCTTCAACATAATTAGTGCAAATGTTTTTAAGATTATCACAACTATATAATCGTTTTGCGCGTTTAATCATCGGAATAGATAAAACAATAACTTTTGATAGATTAATGCTGCTGACCCATGTAGTTAATGAATACATTTCAAGTTTTGTATTAGTGTGCAAAGCTATTAAATCTAAAGAAGAGTGAATATTAACGAGAAGAGGAAGTTTTTTATTAGACCAATAACGAGAATGTCTATCAGAGTGGAGATCTTGTAAGATGCTCATAGTTTTACTTTCTAAGGATTTAGTTTTAAGCCAGTATTTTCCAGCAAGGTATCTTCTACGGATTGCCAGAGGTGGAACATGTAGTTCGTTTTCCATAGCATGAATAGGGGTGCTTCTTATGAAACCACCGACTACTCGTAATGCTTGATTTTGAACCCTATCAAGACGAAGAAGATTGGAATGGCAACTATTATCATAAAGAAAACTTGCGTAGTCAATTCTGCTGCGTATTAGATTTATATATAAACGCCTGATGTGTTTTTGATGGATCCCCCAGCCTGGACCAGACAGTACTTTTAGAATATTTAAATATTTTGATACTTTTTGAGCAGTTTCATTGATATGTTTTCCCCATCGTAAAGGACTATCCAACCACAAGCCTAGATATTTAGCGCAGCGAACTAACGGTAAAGATATATTATTAATTCTGATATCAATTGCAGATCTAAAACCACCCTTTTTAAACACACAAACTTTACTTTTGGACGGAGAAATTACTAAACCTAAATTACCGAGAAGTGAATTTAATTTCTGACAAGCATTTTCCAATTCTCTGAGACATACCCCTAAATTTATATTTGAAAAATGTAAAACAAAATCATCGGCGTATTGGGAAATATCGACATTACTAATATTTTTGCAGATATTTATAGTGGCAACATTTAAAAGAAGCGGAGACAGAGGGTCCCCTTGAGCCAACCCACGTCCCGTACTCCTTGTCAATGTGCTGTCATCTACTGTTATAAATAACTGTCTGTGTTTTAAGTATGTCCAGATGTATTGGCAAATTTTTAAACCCACTCCGAGCTCATCGAGAATATGAATTAAACAAGGAACGTCTACATTATTATACGCGTTGTCTATATCTACAAAACAAGCAACAGTAGTAAAGTTTTTTGAAAACCCTTGTTGTATTTTAGAGACTAAACGAGTGAGATTATCAAAGCAAGATCTACCTTTACGGAAACCTATCATATTTTCTGGAAACAATGAATGTTTTTCAAAATACCATTCCAGCCTCTTATTCAATATATTGTGAAAAATTTTGCATAGACATGAGATAAGTGCAATTGGACGTAATGCAGAGTCTGAACCAGAATCACTACCAGGCTTAGGAATAGGAACTATTTTCACTTTACGCCACTGTGAAGGAACAAATCCATTGTTCAGAAATGTATTGTACAACGATACCAATATAGTTTTACCGGAAAGGGGAAGATGTTTAATCATAGAGAAGGAAATTTCATCGCATCCTGGAGCAGTATCCGCATTTTTAATCGAATTTTCTAACTCTTGAATGGATATAACAGACTCAAGACACAAGTTTCTAGAATTAATAATAGGTTCAGGTGGACAGACGAAGTCGGGAGTAAGTTTATACAATAAATTATCGGCTTTTACTTTATCTATGTGACGATTAGGTGAATTATGATGGCCTTTTATCCATTTCATTTTGTGCCATAATTCAGATGTTGTAGATGAATTATCAAGAGACGAGCAAAACTTTTGGAAAGCGAGACATTTAGCTGAACGAATAATACGTTGTGCATTCTGTATTTTTGTTTTTAATAAATTGAAATTATCAGGAGACGGACAACGCCTGAGATTCGCCAGAGCAAGACGACGTTCAGCTACCGCCTTAGATAGTTCTGCATTCCAGTAAGGTTTAGGAGTAAATTTATCACTAATATTTTGAGGGATTTTGACTGTGGGAATAAACGCTTCGGCGGCTTCTTGTAAAGTAATTTCAAACTTGTTGTAAAATTCCTGAGGATCTATAGGAGTAACAAATCCAAAAAATGCATTTTCTATGTATGTCGTGTACGATAGCCAATCACATTTTTTAAAATTTCTTTTTTTTATGTTATTCCGACGAAGGCTCATGGTACTAGATATTTTTATTATGAGATGATCGCTGCCAAGTGATTCATTTGTAATATTCCATGAAAACATTGTAGCCAACTCAGATGAAACAAATGAGATATCAGGGGAAGTCTGTTGCAATATGCCGTCAACATATTTTACCCTCGTGGGACCGCCATTATTCAAATAAATAAAGTTGTGATCTAACATTGAATCAAAAATTTGAGTACCTCTTTGGTCGGATTTGATTGACCAATTTAAATGATGTGCATTAAAGTCGCCAAGGATTAAAGTTTTACGACTTACCAGAGAAAATATATAGTCCCAGTCATTTTGAGTTGTATTGACCGTCGAAGGACAATAAATAGAAATAATGTTATCAATGTGACGACAATTCAATATTTTTATATGTAACAGTTCAATACCTGTATTAGGGCTGTGAGATGCACACTGGATTGCTTTAATAGAACTATGAGTCATAATCGCCACTCCACCATAGCCGTCCGCTCTGTCTGATCGGAATACATTGTAACCGCCAATACGAAATAAACTCTCAGGAACTAACCAAGTCTCGCTCAATACTGCGACATGTATTTTTTCTAATGTAAGAAATGCTTCAAGAGGTAGTGACTTCGGCCTTACGCTCTGACAATTCCATTGAATAATATTAACGTTTATATCAATGACGGACCTATCCATTATTGATTAAAACGGTCATCAAAGAATCGAGCGATATGTTATTAATTATTTTATGTATTATCCATTCCGAACAAATTGTTACAATCTGATGAATTTTATTTTCTAAGCTGATATTAGACTTAATAATATTTTTAACTTTGATCAATAAACAAATAAAACTAATGTTGGAATTTTTAGATTTAGGCGGTTCATCGGTTTCATTACGAGAGAAAACTTCAGAGCACTCGGATTGTGTGGCAGCATTTTCAAAATCAGTCTCAGTCGGCAAAGGGGATGGAGCAGGAGTCGGTTGTCGCTGTTTTTCCGTCTTCTTCGTGTATTTTTGAATAATTTGGGACCGGTTTTTTTTTGGAATTGTACCCAGCACAGGTGATTTTATTTCATTGAATGTAGGTTTCGTCAAAACTGCGCTAGTAAATGATGGTTGGCTAATGGGCTCGGGTACAGTCTCGCATCTATTTTCAGCAAAAGAATCCCGAATTGGGTTGAAATTATCTGTAGTTGGAGAAGGAGGAACATACAACTCTAAAGCTTTCCTATATGTACAATTAAATTCTGACATCAACTCTCTTATTCTTCTTTGTTTCTTGTACATCGGGCAAATTTTTTGTAATGCCATATGGTTTTCAGTGCAGTTTACACATCTAAATGTAGTTGACTCACAATTATTATGATTTTTGGAGCATTTTGGACATACGATTTTTTTAGAAGGACACATTTTCAGAGTGTGGCCAAACTTCCAGCATCTAGTGCACTGGGTCACTGGAAATATGTATCGTTCAACTTTTATCCTTAAGTTATCAATAGAAACATATGTAGGTAGTAAAGATCCCTTAAATCCAAGACGAATTGATTCACATAGAACCCAGTTCTTATCAGAGGAGGACACATCATCATTATTTCGCTTATTCAACCTTTTAGCATAAATAATTTCTCGATCACATGATAATTGTTCTAGAATTTGCTCGTCCGAAAGGTCTAAATCAATATTTTTTATTACGCCGTATGATATACCAACCTCTGATGTTTTATAACTTCTCCATCCAAGATCAGAAAAGAATTTGCAATTGATAAACTGATCTGCATATTTATCATCATCAAATGTTATAAGCATTTTATACGAGTGAGTGTACTTAACTCGACTAATACCATTCACATTGTTATCTTTGAATAATCTGGCCAGGGCGAATTGTTTAGGCAATTTAGTATCATTACATGTAACAGATACAAAGGATTTTTCTTGATTTTCTTGATTTTGTTGGTCCCTACGTACAATCTTACGTCCTCTCATTACTGTGTCCCAGCTTTCGTCCGGAGAGTTGTCCTCCCTGTTTCTTTTTCTCAATTTGTTATTATCATCCATCTCCATATTTAAATGTGTAAGGTCACTGCATTCCATAATTTCGCTGTCGTACTCACCCGATAGGTTGTTAATCACGGCATCACTCACTTCAACATGAACTGTATTACCTACATGGTAAGGTTCATTGTCCATTGCGCATCGAGCGGCGACACGGCCGCACGAGTGGGACGAGCGAGACACGCCTGTTATGTATTTTTTATTAATAACACCTTGCCAATAAATGCACGGCCTATTCGCTCGATGCGTACGGGGTCTTTTTAAGATATTAGGTTAGTCACGAAATTCGTCTGAAATAGCGAAATAAAAATCCCACAAACGTTCGACCTTCCTCGACCAACATGTATACGAAACTTTTTTTTGCGATTTATATATTTGTCCCATAGTAAAGTGGTATCATAACGAACCAAACATAGGTTTTGAAAACATGTGATATCAATGTAGCCACCCTGTATCAGCAACATCTTTTAATAAATTTTGACCGTAACTGAAGAAATCTGGGACCCGTAGTACGATATAAAACAACAAAGCCTGCAGTAAACGACCGACCTAGAATGACGAGAGCCGGTCACAGTGGTCCTGCTTTCCTTTATAGGATAACCAGTGAGAAACCAACTCACGTTTTATACAGAAAGCTGACTGCCAAAAAAAATTACGAATGAAAGAATATACTTACTCTAGGATATAAAGCATTTGCCGTAAATTTAGAGATTTTTTATGGTCCTGTAAATCAATTGAAAAATAAATAATTTATGTCTACTGATTATTATTTATGATAAGATCAAATTATGCGAGAATGAAAGTAAATAAATCATCATCATCAGCCTATAATGTCCCACTGCTGAGCATAGGCCTCCTTTCACAAATACTGCACCACGCGTGCCCACTGCGGATCGGTGGAGGCTAGTGGTCTACTGTTGGAGTATCAAGCCGCCTAGGAGGCCTCCAACTAGCTTAACGACTATCTTAATTCAGTGATAACCGGGACCAACGTCTTAACGTGCCTTCCGAAGCACGGAAACGCTCGATTTGAAATACCACTAGGCGGTCACCCATCCAGGTACCGACCACGACGATGGTAGGTTAACTTTGTCGATCGATTAAGAACGGCTAATCAAAATAAATAAATAATGTCGGCTGTTTTTTTTATTATAAAATGCGGTCTAGGAATGCCCTTGTTTGTACTGAAGAATTCAATATCATGAGGAACCCTAGTATCTGTTGGAACAAGGCGTTAGTTAGTAAATATTTTAACATTGGGCAAACAAATTAATATTAACCAGCTGTCTCTTGAGAAAGGCAGAAGCCGTGAGTACATACATATCACAAAACAGTAATAAATAAGTATATCCTAACTATAATATTATAAATGCGATAGTGAGTTGGTTTGTTTGTTACGCCTTCACGCCTCAACGGATCATCATATAATTTGGCATGCAGAAGGTATCGTATGGAGAAGGACCCAACTAGGTGGGTACTACAAAGTATCCTACCACCGTGATATAGTATCCTCACGATGTTTTCCATCACCTTCGTCCTTCGTCTCGGCATCCGACGTAACTACAACTGAACTATCATCGCCTTCTTCATAAGGTATACATGATAAAAAGTAAAATGGGTGTAGTAGCTACATACTTAGGTATCTATACTAGAATACCTTTGTAAGCAGGATGACAGTAAGTTACCGCATTGCAGTGCTCGCTATTGGGAATACATAGTGGTGTTAAATCAACGTGGACTTAACACGACAACACCTAGAATACGCTTATGTCCTCAACGACTCAGAATAGTTATGAAACCATTTGTGCTTCGTTAGATACATCGAGGAAATATCCCTTTAGGGTAATAATATCGAACAATCCAATTCCGCAACTAGTAAGTGATTTTGCACTGATTAATACAGTACCACCAATCACTGTATCTAAATGTTTAGTGTGTCCTTGACTTAGTCGATCAGAGCGCATGTCTGTGGTAGGGAATTGGCAGAATCGATTGAAGAAAACAAAATGAACGTCAATGCGCATGGGGTTAATTGTTCGATGGTTAATGGTTAGAAAATTCAAATTCAAATAGACCTTCGCAGGCACTTATGAAAAGTCTGACTCTAATACGCTAATACTGGTTCGGAAGGTAGCATTTGCTGAGAAGTGCTGGCGATAAACTCAGCAATTACATGCACACTCTGCACACTTACAACAATTGCGTGCCCCGCGGCAAAACTGCAAAGTAGTCTGAATCGATATTTAATAAGTAAACGAACTATCAAACTTAAGCAGCCCCCACAAGCAGTACCTGTTCACAACTGTAATAATATAGATAGAACTGTACCTACCCATCCGACTAATATTGTGAAAGTTAGGGAGGTTGTTAGCTACTTAATCATTCCGTAATTTCTAAACAGATTTAAATTTATAGACATATCAGGGAATAAATAATTGATTATCGGGAAAAAGTTAGTGACCTTGGGATCGCGGATAAATTTAGTTTAATATAAGCTGCCATCATCCGATACAAATGTTTGTAAAGCATTTTTGCTCATAGCATGTCTATAATTAAAGATCCTAGAAAAAGGTTACATTTAAAATGAATTATTGAGATATAGGGTTGGGTTTCTTCCCGGGAATAAACCCAACTTCGAGTAAATTTCCAATTTAGTGGGAAAGAACCCGGGAATTTTCCCATTGAGTGGGAAAATACTCAAATGGTCATATTTAGTAGATTTTGCGTATATAGCGAGAAATACCTTTACCAAATCGTTTGAATAACATTTAACATGATTTCTATTAGGGTCATACTCATATCATACAATAAAAAAACAAAAAAAAAAAAATGTTTCGTTGTTTTTAAAAAAAGCGACGTTTGGGGGTGTAAGGTTTGTGGTGGACAGTCGGTGGACAGTCGGACAGACGGTCTCGTGCAGAAAGAGCACGTGTGCACATGTACGACGCTTATATAGCCCGGCCCGGGTCCCGAGGGAGGTGTTGCAAGCGTCCATAGGATACGGTAACCGCTTACCAACAGGCGGACCGTATGCTTGTTTGCTACCTAGGTAGTATAAAAAAAATGTGTGATAACTTCCTCCAAGGTCCGCATAGGTCCGCGCGTAGGTGATGTAGGTACATACAACAGCGAGTATGATTAAAATAACAATCAAAAGCATCAACAAATATTTTTTTTGAGGAACATAAAGCCATTTGAGTATTTTCCCGCCGTTTGGGAATTTTCCCGTATTTATCCATTCTTTTCCGTATTTTCCCGTATTTTTCTTTTCTTCCCAATATTTTTCTTTCCCTGCCCATCCCTATTGAGATATTTTAAGGAAACCTCCTTGTGTTCGATAATGTGAAAATGGGATGAGAAAATAAACTTGGAGCATTGACTTTCCCAAAGTCAACCTAAACTTGAAAAATATTACAAAGACCTTAAAGAACAAAACAAACGTACGGGATACAAAAAGCTACTTTAAGTAAATATCAATCCCGTTTCTAATATTACTATTTTCCTTATCCTAAATAAACACGAGAAGCAAAACCTACAAAAAGATAGAGTCAACAAAACGTACATTAGCGGGAAAATGTTAAAATATACTCCAATATTAAAACAATATTATTTCCTGAAAAAGTAACAGAGTTTTCTATTAGAAATGGTTTTGACCATAGACATAGAATATCGCTACGCTTACAAATTCGTTGGTTTTGACAGTCTTTTAGTATCCGCTTGACTTAAGCAATTGTTACATAGTAGACAAATAGTTAGATTGGTTTTTTAGACAATAATTATTGTCTTACTTAAAATAGCAATTAGCTATAATGCTCAGGATGCCGTTGGCGCTGGCCCGCACCCTGCGCACCAGGGATAAGCATTTCTTGGCATTACAGCATTAAAACAATCAACTTGGGCTTTAGCAAACATCCCTGATGCGCTACAGAAATGAGACAGCCCCATCAGCACCCTGAAAGCATTATACTGCTCGCGAAGAGCACTGTAAGATTCTTGCGTAAAATAAGCCCACAAGCTGCTTGTATAAAATAAAGTGCAGCATGCTATAAATAAGGATTTTTTTTATTGAGCATTACCATGTCATCTGCGTAGCTAACATCTAACAAACAAAAAAAAAAAAACATATACGCCATGAACATAGCAACCAACCCGGATGCTGCTCAGCACCCCGATCAGCTGATCCAAATACAGGTTGAAAAGTGGAAGAAGAGCCCAAACCCCCTGAAACACAGCAGAATAAAACGCATTCTCAAAATTAGGTGCAACAGCTAGAGCACATAAGCCAACTTGAATATTAGGTACCTATCTACCAAAATAAACGTGTACCGAATCGCTCAACTCATAAGCAGATTCCGTATTGGTGTCAAAAATGAAACACGTGAAATATGAAAAATACCAACTCTCGAGAAACCAATAGGAAAATCGAAACGGATATCAGTGGGTTTCATACATATATTTATGCAAACTCAACTCGTTGCTTCGCCAAAGGTGTCGCAATATCGCCAATATTGAAAACTGTGTGCCTTGAATGCATTTATTTTTGTCGATATAAAAAAACGCTCAATTCAATTTTTCTTACAAGACTTTCTTGTCAGAATACAGGGTTTATTTTGATGTCTTTCAATATTCTTTTGGTTATGTAAACGTTCATCATACTTTGCTATGGATTTTTGCGGCCAAGTATTAAAAACAATAATAAATTTAATGTGATGGAAGAAAATTCCATGGTTTGCCATGTGACACTTATTTATTGGGTATATTTGTCTCGCGCATTAGCCATAATGACATTATGGAATACAAATTATGCTCTAAAATCAATTTTAAGCAACACGTTATAGAGTCTGGCAAACGAAAGTAGAGACTGAAAAAGTTCTCCGTTTTACATTGCATTCCATATAAAATCACGTCACAAGGTGCCGGAATACCAATGTTGTGGGTTGCTCCCACAACTTTATACTGAGTCGGGGCCTTACTCCGCGACGCACAGATTATTATTATTATTATTGTTACTACCGTTTTATTTTTCACCTGTAATCTGTGTTTTTCACTATTATTGTTAAAAAAAAAACCCTACCTATTTTTATTCTGTGCGTTCTGGTGGAAATAAACTTATTTCTTTCTATTCTTTCTAAAACGTTGCAAATAACTCGAGTATCTACTTTCGGTGATAGAAATACACATTCTGCGTTGCAAATTTCAACTGTCTATCTATTACCGTCCATGACATACAACTCACTGACACATAGACGGACGGACGGAAGGACGGTCGGACATCTGAGGCTTAATAATAAGGAGCGTTTGGCAGCTTTTGGGTATGGAAACCTAAACAATATAGAAATACCTATTCGTACAAAAATTCAAAATGGGAACTAACAACCTTAGGAGGAAAGGATGGCTGCAAGAAATTTTCAAAATAGGTTTTTAATATATCTATTGCTGCGCTGTGCCCGAGCTATTGCGCCCGAGGGCAATAGAGACAACTATAGCATGGGCCTATATAATACCTATTTAAATTAGATGAAATCGCTATTTCGTAATCCCCGGTTTTCTCTTCCAAAATTGGATCGATAAAAAAAATATATCAAGAATCATAATAAGAAGGGCTTTAGCTGTGTCTTCAGTTTTCCTTTGTATTTTTATATCGTCAAATTTGTTTGCTGGACGTCTGATAAGGGTATTAAAAATGGCAAGTTTTTGTGATTTTAGAAGGCTGCTAATTCTTTTAACAATTAATTTATGGAGAAAAACACCACCGGGGGATATACATACAGATTGCATGGTAGAATAATCATTGCTCTAGTGTCATTATCCAGAGAGGAAACTAAGATTACCTTTGTATGGAATAAACGCCACCAGCATTTCCTCTTAACGCTGCAGTTTACTGTTTCAATCGCAATAAAAATAAAAATCCGCAAGCAGACCGAGAGCAGCATAACATTTAAATAGATTTTGGCAATTTTCGCTTGAAATTGTAAGGAGAAAATTTTCCGGTTTACGAGGCAATATTGGCGCATTTCCATCGTACAAATACGTTTAGACTAAGTAACATATGTATCCAGCAGATTCCGGAAGAGACGTGGTAGAGAAGATAAAACAAATAACCAGGAGACACAAGTACCTAAAAGCACAACATATATAATGTAGCCGTAGCTCAGTATAAGTGCCATCAAATGACGCAGCGAAGATAGTGGTTCTAAAACCCAAACTAAGCCTGAGGTTTCAAGAAGAAGGAAGGAAAACATCGTGAGGAAACGGTGATAAGGTCTTCTGTAGCACCTGCCAGGCTGGCTACTACCCGGATGTTGAAAATTTGTGGACAAGTAGCTACTAATGTGTTGAGAGCTAGCTCCCTTCTAGATTTTGTGTTGGTACCACCTTCGGCTGCATCATTAAAATAGCTTTAACAGTTGGAAAGACTGTTGATATTTTCATTGAATTCTCGTTTATTCTGTGTCACCGGGGCTAGCGAGTTGAATTTATTTTCTTAATGCTCTATATGATCTCTACTTCATAAAGTAAAATCTTTTCTATAGCTGCTCTGTCATAGGTTGTGCGGTGTTTGTGAGTCATTTAAGGAACAGTATGATAATAATTGTGTCTGCGACACAGATTTCAAACTTCTGCAGACACCATCGTTTTGTTTAATTATTGTACCTTTTGTTTATTTTATTTGTATATTTTGAAGTGAAAAAAATAAAAAAAATTACTTATATTTCGTATTAAAAATGTACAGTAGGTATGTACGCAGACCTCTGCCTATATCTTCGGAGTTTTTTTATTCGTAGGGAAGAATATATATATTTTTTAATTACCAGTTGGTAAATTGGGTATGTGGCGTGTAAATAGCCAACACACGAAAGTACATACGTACAGTTATTAAATTTAATTATTACGCGGTAATTTGGTCAATACCTATTTAAAAGTAATATGGCTGTCCTAATGAAATCTCGATTGATACTTCCTTCAGCACCTAATATCCTCACAATGCAGAGACTGAAACAAGACTGAAATATCAATAAGCCAGGCTGTCACACATATTTGTCCATATCTTGAAAACTACTGAACCGATTTCGATGAAACTAGCACTGTTTCGTAATTTGAAGTAAATGTAAACCAATAAAAAAGAATGGTTACATTCCGATTAATATCTTCGGAGATATGCGTGAACAAACATACATACAAACACCTATGAAATTTTGTATGTTTGTTTGGTAGCCCTAATAGATTATCATATGTGAATATAATGCAGTTCAAATAATATTACATACATACGTGTCGAATTGATAATCTTCTTTTTTTGTAGTCGATAAAAAATTACAGGAGTCTAATGGTGTGTCCATGCTTGGCGAACCGAGCACGAGCCGAGGCACGAACGAGCACGATTCGCGTAGCGTGGACGGGCTTGCGAGCCTCGAACGAGCGCGATTGTCAGTTTTTTCACGTACCTACAAAGGGATTCGCATCATGCTCGTTGTAGGTTCGTTCGTGGCTCGGCTCGTGCTCGATTCGCGTAGCATGGACGCACCATTAAACTATGGCTAATCAGAAACAACAAAATATATGAAACGTACCTACCTAATTAAATTATTGTAACAATGTTTTAATTCCGACAACAGAGAAGCACTCTAATAGCATAACTATACTACACCAGAATATAAATCGCTTCTCTGGCAAAATACTTGACGTTGAATTATTATGTGATGAAATGATAATTGATATATTATGTTTTACGGAAACATGGCTCAAACCAGATACAATGCTTTTTAATGTTAATAACTTTACTGTTGCCAGCGCGTTCAACAGAGTGACTGCTCAGGGTGGCGGCACCCTCATTTTGCTAAATAATAATATTAAATTTAAGAATCGTTCTGATATTACTTGTCACTCTGTGGAACGCGTATGCGAGGTGGCTTGTGCAGAGATTGAAAGCTCCATCATTATATGTGTGTATAGGCCTCCCGCGTCTAATTTTTCGTTGTTTTGTTCTATAATGGAACAAATACTTAGTAAATTATCTAGGTGTAATAAGTCAATAATTATTTGTGGTGACTTTAATATTGACATCCTGATACCCTCATTAGATAGAAATAACTTTATTACTTTATTTAAATCATTTAATATGTCTCTTCTATTTAATGAGCCCACGAGAGTAACGGCTACTAGTTCGTCTTGTATTGATAACATAATTACTAACGGTAACGTTTTAGAGAAGTCCATAATAGGTGGCGTCCGTTCGGATCATTTGGCACAATTGGTAAAATTACCGTGTAAAAAACTTAGGTCATCCATAACGAAAACATTTAGGTCAGTTAATCAAACAAGATTAAATAATTTCAGCGTTAATATGGATTATAAAATTAGTAACACTATGTATATTTCTGATGATCCAAATGTAAACTATGACAAAATATTTAGAGATATTTGCAACGAATTTAATGTATCTTGTCCAATCAAAACTAAAAAGGTAAATAATAAACTTCAATTCTGTAACTGGGCAACTAAAGGAATCAGGAAGAGTAGGGATAACATGTATGATCTTTACCATCAGAGATCTTACAATAGTAATGAAAACTTTCATACATATGTTAGGAACTATTCCAAGTTATTTAAACAGGTATGCATTCGAGCTAAGGCCATCTACATAGGCAATAGGGTAAATAATTCTAATAATAAAATTAAAACAGTGTGGCAGATTATTAATACAGAGACTGGTAAAAATAAAATCAAAGATAATACTTTTTGTCTTAAAATTAATGATAAACTAATATCAGATAAATTAGAAGTAGCATCTGCTTTTGAAACTTTTTTCTCAAATATACCTATGGAGGCTACTAAAAATCTTGCTTCGTCTTCCACGTTAGCAGAATCAATTTTACAGAAGACTTTTCAACGAAACATTCCAGACTTCGCATTCACCCAGGTTAGTGACTATGACATTATCACGGCTTTCAAGTCACTAAATATGAAAAATACAGAAGACTTATGGGGTTTGTCAGTTAAAGTTATACAGTCAATTATTTTTAATATTGCCCCTATTTTAGCCCTAATTTTTAACCAATGTCTCGAACAGGGCAACTTTCCTGATTTAATGAAATACAGCAAAATTGTTCCGATTTTTAAATCGGGATGTAAAAACAATCCCTCAGATTACAGACCGGTCTCAGTACTTCCTGCATTAAGTAAGATTTTTGAAAAGATTGTGCTAAACCAAATGTTAAGGCATTTTAATAACCACAAGATACTCCATGATGATCAGTTCGGTTTTACGAGAGGTAAGTCCACTACGGATGCGGGAGCTAAACTTATTAAGCATATTTTTCAGGCCTGGGAGTGCTCACACGATGCTATTGGTATCTTTTGTGATCTCTCCAAGGCATTTGATTGCGTAGATCACCAAACGCTAGCTCTTAAACTTAAGTTATACGGAATTCGCGGAGTGGCTCTCGATCTTGTGGTTTCCTATCTTTCAGGGCGCCAACAAAAAGTAGGAATCAATGGTAGTGTGTCATCGGGCTCCTTAGTCAAATTAGGCGTACCTCAAGGCTCGATTTTAGGCCCATTTCTGTTTCTAGTTTATATAAATGACCTACCTTATATGGTGAAAGAACTATCAGATGTCGTTTTGTTTGCAGATGATACGTCTCTGATATTTAAAGTAGATAGAAAAGACAAAGATCTTTTAAAAGTTAACTACGCTCTGAAGACTGTGTCTCAATGGTTTGCTGCCAACAATCTTATGTTAAACTCAAAAAAAACAAAATGTATAAGATTTTCATTACCAAATGTACCAAAAGTTGATACCAGTGTTATTGTGGATGGTAATAAACTTAATGTAGTAGATAAGACTGTTTTTCTTGGTCTGACTATAGACTGTAGATTGCAGTGGGGTGCTCACCTGGAAGCCTTAGGTGGTAAACTGAGCTCCGCTGCGTTTGCAGTCAGCAAAATAAGGCAACTGACGGACATTAATACAGCCAGATTAATTTATTTTGCATATTTTCATAGTCTTATGTCTTACGGCCTTTTGCTGTGGGGCTCTGCCGCAGACTTGGAATCAATTTTTGTATTACAAAAAAGGGCAATTCGCGCCATCTACTGTTTGGGTTCTCGCGAGTCTCTACGAAATATATTTCCGGATATTAATATACTAACTTTGCCCTCTCAGTACATTTTTGAAAATATTATGTATGTCCGCAAGAACATTAATTTGTTTCCAGTCAATAGTGACTATCATGATAGAAACACTAGAAACAAAGACAAAATAACTGTACCTAGATTTAGATTAGCTAAAGTAAATAAGTCCTTTCTTGGGAATTGTATTAAATTTTACAATAAAATTCCTCATAGCGTGACCAGTATGTCCTTTTTTAAATTTAAGGAACATATCAAAAAGCGGCTGTTGAGTAGGGCTTATTATAAAGTGTCTCATTATATTGACGACAAGGATGTATGGAAGTAGCTTCTCTCTGCACCTGCCTCACTGAGCAGATAGTTCAAGGTCCATTTTAATTCAAAGTATGCTATTATTATTATAAGTTATATTTTTAGGTTACAGATTATCTGTGCCTATTGTAATTAAATTAATTCAATTCAATGTTCTTCATTTATTTAGTTTGATATAAATGCATCGATTTATTATGTCTGTCTAATTGTTATATTTTTTTTTATTTTGTGATATTTAGTCTAAGCTTGTCAATAGTCACAGTGATAACAAATTGTGTGTTTAGTGTTTCCCTTTAGTTATTTTTTATTTCTAAGGCAGACTTAAGTAAGTCATGCTCACTTTAAGGCCTTTGCTTGCGGCGGCGTCGTGTGACGGGTCGCTCACTTCCCTCCAATATGGCGAGGAGGGCGATGGCTGCCACACGCGTCATACTTGTGAACAGGTGCTGCTTGTGGGGGCTGGTCTGCTTAAGTTTGCTATTTATTTACTTATTAAATATTTTTTCAGTCTACTTTGTAATTTTGCCGCCGCGCCGGGGCACGCAATTGTTTTCAGTGCGATTAGAATGTAAATATTATGTAATTAATCTAAGCCTGTTTTGAAAAGAGTAATTGCTGAGTTTATTGCCGGCTCTTCTCAGCAAATGCAACCTTCCGAACCGGTATTAGAGTATTAGAGTCAGACTTTTCATAAGTGCCTGCGAAGGTCTATTTGAATAAATGATTTTGAATTTGAATTTTGAATTTGAATTTGAATTTACTGTGTTGGAATAGTGTCTGTGTGAAATGAATACATTTCAGTCCATTAAAAAAATGTCCATTATATTAAAACTCAAAAATTCGTTGACCATGAATTGCTATTTATTATTCCATTACAAACTTTTTCGACGTTAAAGTATGCAGAAACTTTTAAAAGATTTCTTATGACTGGCGTAAGATAAAAACCTTAAAAAATTAAAACAAAAACTACAAAGTTGTCAAAGTCAAACATTGAAATAAGAATGAAAGTTTTCCAGACGGCTTTTTTCATTAATTTGAACAAATTGAAAATTAAATATCATTAAATGAACCGTAAGGTACCTTCTGGGGTGGTTCACAGTTTGTACCAATAAATATGCGGTATCGTAAAGTAGGATTCTGGTTGAAATCCATCGTTTCGTAAACCCATTGATGGTGTTTATATTGCGTTCTGTTCCCGAAAAGTTATGTCCTTGTTTTACAGCCTTGCTTTTATGAATCGTTTCATGTGTAGTGTCAATTTGAAGTTATGGTTGTGTTGGATAGTTCGATAGTGTTTAATGGGCAAGGGAAATGTGTTGGCAAGAATTTATACCACAGATGGGAAATAGTCTGTAATCTGAGGGAAATAGTATGTGTATTTGGGTGTCTCAAAAATATCTTTAGCGCTCATGTGACTAGTAGTTATTCGTATTTGAGAGAGAGTATTTTTGTATTTTTTGTGGTATTCTTTGTGTGTTTTCCCAAATTATTACGAAGGTCCTTGTTGCATGTCTCAATGTTGCGTTTAATCTTTAGAAAATAAGGTTGTTATTGGTTACCTATGTTATTGGTAAAGTCATGACGCATTTGGATAGCGATTTTTTCGTAAAATAGTGTGTATTTTACGAAGAAATCGCTCCAAGTTCTAGTTAAAAATATTGACTTAAAATAGTATGGTATGGAGAATTTTTATTTTAGTGTCTCAGTTTTTTGTGATGTCGGATAGGGTTCGACTGAAAACCAGTTCCAAGGCATGTACCACATACTTTGGAGTCAAACTGAGTCGTAATCCTTTTTCGACATCACACAATATTACTGAATATGTATATATATTTAACGTATTTATTGTAGTATATGTGATATATAATTCTGTAATGTTGTGTGTATGTCAAAATAAATGTTTTTTCTTTCTTTCTTTCTTTTAAATGTTACCTACACGGTTGTGTTAACCAAAGGTTTCTTAAGTGTCCTATCGGAGTTTTCCTTTCCGTTGTCCCCACGTTCAAGTCCCTTAGGAAGAGCGAGAAATTTTTCAGAACTTTCTCGAAGTCCCCATTGTACCATCTTTCACGGAACCAAGTCTTGAATCCAATACTTAGAATTGGAAAAATAGGAGTTTGCAAGAATTACGGCAACATTTTGGACCTCAAATACCATTATTTAAAATGAAATATATATTTATTTTAATGTAATAAAAGGTGGTCAATATAAGGAAATGCAAAATAATGGTATATCACATGACATAAAACGTAATAATTCAATGCATAAAACATATAAAATAAATGTTTTTGATTGATGAAAACTCAAACTCTGTGTCACACAGGGAGACAGAGTGAAATTGCGGAGTGTAAAGCTAGTTAGAAATAAATAAATCAATCGGAAAAAAGTGAAAACCTTTTTTTTTAGTTTAAACAAATTATTATTTATAAATCAATCTTATTGAGCAACCGACTTCAAAAAAAAAGGAGTAGGTTCTCAATTCGGTTGTATTTCATATATTAACCTACTTGGAAATTTCTTTTTTTGTTTGGAAGGGTCACTTCCCGTTTGGTCCCATTGTCATCAGATCAGGATGTGATTACTTCTTAGTTTACTTTGTAGTCGGTTTAAGTTATTTGTAAAACTTTCCAATTATTTTAGTACCAGTTAGTTTCTCAATGTGCAGAAAAACTATAGTATTATACATAATCAGTGTTATAACTGTATTATAAATAATCAGTGTTATAACTGTATTATAATATACCTTCGGAGAAATTTATCAGAAAGTATATTTTTCTATAGTTAGTATTAAAGGTAAGTATTACATCACAACAAATTGTTGTTCTGATGTTAATATTAACCCTCGTATTCTATTTACTACACCTTTTCATCTTAATCCGCCCTCCTCCAACTTTCCATAAACAAACCGGGCTGCCGAACTCCCTCAAGGAGAAATCGTGATATGAATCGGTTATTATTACTGGAAACGGGAAAAACTATTTTCTAGACTAATTGCTTTCATGCTGACTCGAATTATAGGGACGTGCGGTGGGAATACCGATCAGGGAGTTGCCAGTTTGTGAATCGTTATGTATGGATTATGATTTTAGTTTATTCGACATTTAAATGATTTAGGGATATTTTTGAGGTAACTTATATTATTGAAGCTTCGTCTCTTCCTTGGTTTCTTCGGATGTGGATTTAAAAATGTTGGTTTAAAACTTATTAGTATAAATAATTGTATTTATTTAATTACACCTTACGTTATTTTGTTCTATGGGCAAATTACTTTTAGAAGTCGCTAATATAATCTTGAGATAAGAATCTGTGTAAAAATCAGCTTGCATTCTGAGCACTAACCAATATTGTTGATATTGATTCGTTTGAGGATCACCATTATTTGATGCGTGGTGACAGCGGGTGACAGTCTTGTCACGGGTTTGTTCGCCGTTCGGCGGACAAGAATGTCACCCGGCTGTCACGTCGTGACGTGCCCGCACCTCCACACATATCCACGGACTTGATAAGAGTGACGAAACAGTCACGTTGACAAATGTCACTCGTGCGCGCTGGCTCTTAGTTTTCTCATAATATCGCATTATCCCACCGCAGGGGTGCCCTTCACGCCCAGAAATGTTTAGTTTTCGGTCACCTTGCTTTCTTCATTAATGATGTGATCCTATTCTCTTCTTATCTATCTTACTTCTATTCAGGCCGAGGCCATTCTGCTTCTTTGTAATCGTTAGTCTTTCCATTTTGCGGCTATACATATTTATATTACCACAACACACTTAGAAATGATGATAACTTTTAGTATTATCAAGTCCAACATAATCAGTATACAGTTTAGAGGGATAATAATTTTTTTTACCCATTCCAAAGTAGGGTAATAAAATCATCACGTTTGTTTCTCGTTCATGAATTTTATGTTTGAATGTCTTTTCATCATCATCATCACCCTATGATGTCCCACTGCTGAGCACAGGCCTCCTTTCACAAATCAGGGTGAAAAGGAATGGGCAGATACTCCACCACGCGTGTCCACTGCGGATCGGTGGAGGTAGGCTAGTGGTCAACCTACTGTTGGAGTTTTCAAGCCGCCCAGAAAGCCTCCAACTAGCTTAACGACTATCACAATTAAGTGATAGACCTTCCAAAGCACGGAAATGCTTGATTTGAAATACCACTAGGCGGTCACACATCCAGGTACCGATCACGAAAGTGGTAGATTAAATTGCCGATTGATTAAGAACGGCTTATCATGCTACACCACGAGTGCTTCTCTGAATGTGTTTTACTAATGTTTAAATATCATGGAAAATAGGATCCGAATCGAGATGTATGATTACAATGCAAACGTTCATGACTTCATACAAAATCATAAAAACATGGGCCCATTAATGTGAATGTGTGCTTGCCAAATGAACCATATTAATTATCTACGTACTCATTTATTAAAAGTCGGTAAACTTGATTGCATGTCGCGCAATATCCGATAAAATTTATTCATAAACTTTTATAAAACTGAAATACATATCAAAGTGGATTAATTTTTCATACTTCATTATAACGTTCAAACAAATGAACAAACAGAGTTTTAATTTATGAAAAGAACGCTCCATCGGAAAATGGTTTTCATTGTGTTTTATTGCAAGAACGCCCGTTCGTGCCGCGAGTTTTAATCCGATCCATACTATGCCATACTTTCTTCACTGGCTTTCGGTAATTATCATATAGTTTTTTTTTAAATTAATTTTACCTACATTATTTTTTTTTTCTTAATACTGACACTTGTGATTTACAACAATCACGGTGGTCAGGTGGTTTTTAACTTTAGGATGTTAGCCTGGCGAGTACTAAAAAAACCGGCCAGAGCGAGTCGGACTCTCACACTAAGGGTTTCATATAGACGCTTTTTTAATGGGGCCCACTCCATTTTATTAACAATAATTTGTTAACATAGTGGCAATGGAAATACACATTCTGTGAAAATTTCAACTGTCTATCTATTATGGTTTATGAGATACAGCCTACTGACATATAGACGGACGGACGGGCGGACGGACCGACAGCGGTGGTTTAGTAGTAGGTTGTCCCACCACGGAACCCACCGATCCCCCGATAATCAACGTCACTACACTACCTTTGAGCCATCACCATGAAATAATAATTGATTTTATACCATTATTTATTTGAGTTTATTTTCTATCGGTAAGTAATGTACTGGAAATGTCTACGAAATAAAGATAAATACTAATCTTGTTAAACTTATTGCGTGCTTATTTTCTATTTCGGTCTATCTTTGATCATAGCTTGTTGCTGATTACTTCTAGTTCAGAAAATTGGATTTGACATCCATCATTATGCAGTAATTGTTAAGGGAATTGAGATCAGTCCCGAAGCTAATATAGTTAACATGATTACGTTATAGCAACTCGATTAAGCGATACTACTTTAAGGATATTGATTTTGTTTTATAGCAGGGTTTACTTCATTATCAACATTGTTTTAGGCTTCTTGCATCCAACGTCTCTCAGCGACTCTACGAGAAGGTTGCTGCTGTTGCTTTCCGGTACGGCACGGTACGGGAACTGTGCCGAAATAATTTATATTATTTAGTATTTTTATTAACCGTATTTAAGTATAACTAGACGTTTTTGTATAGAATTGGCAGACGTTAAATGCAATTAAAGGTTTAAATAACTTTATAGATCGTAGTGTATCGCAGTTGAATTGTAGAATTTTCCGGACTATATAATAGCCGGCGAAACGTTGATCCGCCGTAATACAAAACGCCTCCAATTTTTATTGGCTAGCCGTTATATAAGTAATACGGCACATTCTACAATTCAACTGGGACATACACAATAAAATAATTTTCAGATTTAACTAAATGTATAATATACAAAAATATGACATAACAATTATTATCTATCACCATTCCCATCGTTTTCCTTTGTTGGATTTGGCAGAAAATAAATTAAACATGCGACACCTGAAAAAAGGAAAAGATTTATTTAGGTAAGTACAATCATAATAATTGTATTATTTAAATAAGAAACATAAATATGTCATCCGTGCATAAATATGTCATCCGTGACCCAATAACTTTTCTGCAGCATCAGAAATTATGGTTTCAAGTAAAATAAAATGCAATATCAAAATCGACGATTATAAACTTTAATTAAGGTTTCGTAGCAACTGTACTTTTATTACTTCATATTTTAAAGTCCAATTTCAATTATGTTGGCATTTATAAATCGTTGAAAATTTCGTTCTTAATTAACGTAGGTTATGAGACCTCAAGAATAAATCTTTTCATATTAGGATTTTGTTATGATTGAGCACCCTTCTTGGAGTAAAATTAGACTTGCAATGGTAACAGTAGCTGCCGTGATTTATGATGAATAACTAATTGCCTAATATCCTTTTATGTCAATGTTTACAAAACAGATATGATTTGCCAATTATTTATACAATTTCCTGCGTCAGAATCGAGAATAGAAGTATTGTTGTCCATTAGATTAGCTCACGTTTTAAATTATCTGGAATTTTAATCCATATACATAATAGACGGTTTGTTTATAAATTTATTCATATACTTACATAAAGTAATAGTGGTCAACGTCAAAAAAGGCGTCATGCACCCAGATTCCAACAAAACTGGAAACAAAATGGTTCCTAGCAGAGATCCAATCCTGCCGAATATTAGTATTATAGATATTGCTAGAGATCTGAAAATTGTTATAAACAATTAGCGTTAATTTTCATTGATAACTAATGATTTGTAAGATCCATAAAATTAAAATTTACCTTAATGTCGTAGGAAATACTCTAACGAGTATGTTTTGTTGAAGACTTAGTGTCGTCTGCATGAAACCACACGTGGCTGATACTAAAATGGCTATCTGTATTGAAGAGTACGTCCAGTATAGTGATCCTGAACAAGCTCCACATAGGATCAGGAGAATAAACATCAATGGTTTTTGACCAAAATAATCGACTAGGTATGCACTAATGCTTATAGAGGAAAATGATGCTACGCCTAGTATGATTCCATTTATATATGTTTCGTCCCCACTGAGATTCTAAAAAAATAATACTATAATAAAATAAAGGTAAAACTAATAAGAAATAACTCATAAATATATATGTTAGAGACCATAATGCATAATGTACGTTGTCGTTTATTTAATTTATTAGAATGGCAACATCGTGGCAAATTTTCGACCACTTGCCTTCGAGACAGCGCCTACGCAGGGTGAGCGCACTGATTTCCCAAAAAACATCATGGCGAACAAGTAGATTCTTATCCGTCGAAATCTGCCACATATATAATATAATAGAAATAATAATTGTCACAGGCCTCACCGGTACACAAGTATCAGATTCCATATCATTATTATTTGATGTAGCATTTTCAAAAAGCTTGTGTCTATAATCGTCTATCATGATACAAAATTGCGTGGTTTCTCCATGTTCCATTTTATAATTCTCAACAACGGTCGATAGTTGAGGGAACCATAGCCTCAAAGATGTGTACCTGGAGGAGAACGATTTGTTTATGTAGCAGATAGTATATTTTAGTACGGGAGCCCAAGCGGGGATTTAGGGATTTACTCAAGCGCGGCAGAATAACAAAAGGGGGAAACCTTGCACCCTCTTAAGTACCCCCACCATACATGAACCTTTTATATAGGGTGGCACGTCTAGGGCAGCCGATAAGAATGTTAAAAACAACGATCGTTAGTAAACTCGAGCGCGTCAGATGCAAGGTGAGTTGATTGCATGCAGAAAAGTGATCATTTCAATAATCTGACGATATGCGCGTGACATAAGGAAATGGTAGTCACAAAGTTGTAAAAATAAAACGTCACCTGGACATTCTCAAGCGCAGTTATTGTTTATTTTTATTTTGAAGGATATGATTTAAGGACAGGAATAAGTAATCTACGGACATAAAAATCCCCTTTTCTATCCCTTCGTACGGCCACCCCACCATGCAAACCGTTAGACTAATATTCCTCCGTTATCTGTGACTATTTTTTACATTTTTGAAAACCAAAGAACCTACATATCCAATTACCAGCTTTGTTGAATTACTGTAGTTCATCAGATCTTTGTACCTTCGAACCTTTGTAACTCAGAACCCACCGCGACCGGGCTTAGTCCCCATCTCATATACAGAAGGTATAGGAGTGTAACTGGACAACATTTAAGCTTTGTTGAAATATGTACCATTTTCGGTACTTTAAATTAGTATACTTACGCTAAAAGACATACAAAGGTCATTAGTGAAAATAGTACAAGTCGGAATAGTAAAGGCTTCCTAAATAGAGTTTTCACTTCAAATAATGCGTGGGTCAGTTGCTTCTTGATGTTGTTTTTATCCGACGGTGCAAATGTCCCTGGTTCACTTAAGGATACTATCTGCGAAAATATAAGGTACACCAAATCAAATTTTAGTTTAAAAAACACTGATTTCAAGTTAAAGTTATGCTTAATAAATATTTTTCCAAAAACGAAAATTTAAAACTTGGACTTTTTCATCAATGTAGATAATTTTGACAGCAGAAGTAACGTCTAATTATGCTCCAGTAAATTGATTATGAGAAAGCTGGTGATATTTTTTAATGTCCAAGCGAAAATTGTGCCCTATTATTTTACCTCCCAATTAATCTTATTAAAAGTGAATTTTATTCTGTCCTTTGCTGATGAAGCTGCTCTGAAGCTTATCTGGCATATTTTAAATCGATAAAATAAAAACACAAAATGTTGGTAATATTTTTGAAAATATTTCGTACTCGTAATATTTCGTTTTCTTTGAGTTAGAATATATCTTATATTTTTGGTAGTTATAAAGTCAGCTAACAATTGTTAAATGCATGCGCGCTCGCATATTAATAAATTAATTATAATTTTTGATCCGACCCATGCTATAAATAATTTTACTAGTTCTCTACTTACCGGAAAAGTATTTCTATGGTTTCCAGTGTTAATACTGTATATTTCTTTGAGAACTTCCAGCGCCTCATCGTGTTGGCCGTGTGATAAAAGAAACTTGGGGCTCTCGGGTAGACTATAGTAAAGTATTGCAGCCAGCAAACTCCATATTGAACAAACATATAGATATATGTTCCACGAATGTAGCACTGAAAGAAAACTGCACTTTGTAAAGTTTCTCTATAATGTGATACTGAACTCGGCGATATTATTCTTTATACCCTGGAACTTTTATTAATAATACATTATGATACATGTGTGCAAAGTTGGTTATTAACACTCGAAGCGGTATTAAGGGTGTGAGCCGCAGGCGAACGCGATAAGTGAGCCGAGTGTGTAATAATCAATGCACACGCGTGTCATACGACGTTTTACGAGGACTTATAGTTTTTTATGTAAATTTTTTGATAATAATCATCCACACAATGAGAACGTTAACAAATATGACACGCAAGTTTTTTTTTTTTACCGCCGTGAGCTTTCCAACTATTTTACCCGTTTAAATTAAGAATGGTTGGTCTACACACACATCACTTGCAGTAAGGTACAAACTTTTCATAATCGGGATTATACCTATCATAAAACTGTGCGGTAATGTAAAGTAATAAGTTCTAGTGCGTAATAAGCTGCATTAAGATACTATTAAAAACGGTGCAATAAATGTCACTTTACGAGTGAATGTGATGAAAAAATATTTAGATACCTTTGATATTATTAAATTATGATACCTACTTTTTAGTATTTCTTTCGATAAAAATATAACTAGAGGGTTCCGTATAATAATAATAATATTAGCTAACCCAACTTTTGTATGAAATGAACAGTAAAAGACCAAACCAAAGAAAAAGACGTTCCTTGTATAGCCTTTATCCCCTTTAATTTTATTTCATTTTTATTATTATTTGTTGTTATAGCGGCAATAGAAATACACATTCTGTGAAAATGTTAATTGTTTACCTATTACGGTTCATGAGATACAGCCCACTGACAGACAGACGGACGCGGCTGACGTACAGCGGAGGCTTAGTAATAGGGGTCCCGTTTAATACCCTTTGGGTACGGAAACCTAATAAAAAATAACGTGCTACAGAATGTTGTTTATTCGTAGTTTCATATAATTCCACTGTAATTTGACTTCCAGATTGAACCATCCTAGTTTGTGGTGAAATTTGTACTTCAATGTTTGTCTCGAGGGACTTGAATATGCATGAATGCTTCTGTTTATTTCATGTCCGTCGTATGTAAACGTGTAGTCTTAGTACCAGTGGTAATATTGTCCTAGTCTCAGAGATGTCCTAGGAATAGACCAACGGGGATACCGCGTAAGTCAATCTTAATGAACTGCTACAATTCTACTACGGCTACATTCCGAAATGAATAATATCGCGCACAGTGCTCACAGCAATAATTTGCGTACCGAGTTAGATATCACGTTGATGACAGCTGAAAACTGTCAACAATTCGGAACGCTCGTGAGCGCGCTCACAGTATTCAAAACAGAACATTTCTTATTTAATTAAAATCAGAAGTAACAATGCGCTAGGACTCCTTATATCTTTAATAAGTTGACTCGCAAAAAGGAATATCCGAATTTTTTTTTATTTTTCTGTCCTAAAATCATAAAAAGTATCTTTGCCATATGGAAAACCAAAAATCTTATTAGATTTTTGCCGAAAACAAAATAATTAACCGTCACTTTTTGACAGCGCTCACGGTGATATCAGTTTAGGGCATGGTCGGTGTGATGAGCGCAAGATGGCGCATGTCATGACATCATCTATGACTTTTCACGGGACATCGTGATTGCGCTCAAACTAATATGGAACGGGTTTAAGCACGCTCAAATCGATTACAGCGATTACAGCGTCTATTCGGAATGTAGCCTACATTAATAGAACACGTGAATATGAAACGAGTTAAGAAAGCCATCCATTGACTCGGTCGTAGACCTGCTCGAGGTCTACATGTATTAAAACTGCAGATAATGGTAATTCAATGATGACCAGCTTTATGAAGTTCATTAAGATTGCAACTAACTACGAAAAGGTTAAGCTGGCATCCAAAAAGCTCGGAGTGCTCAATAGAGCGAGGCAGTACTTCACATCGGGACATGCAAAGGTTGTAACTATACAAGGTCGCAAGTCCTGCCTCATATGGAGTAGGTACTGCTACTGCGACGTGCAATCAGAATTGACAACGATCCCGAGCTCACAAGCAGTTTAGAGCCCTTCAATCTGAGGAGAGACTTTGCCTCCTTGTGTGTTCTACCGCTTGTACGGATAGTTTTCTATAGAATTGTTTAACCTGATGCCTACGGCTACTTTCCACCATCGAAACTCTCACCATCGACGTGGAGTACATCCTTATACTTTGGAACCAGAATAGTTTCGAACTGTGCGGTCTCAAAGGAGCTTCCTTCCGCGGACGCTCAGACTGTGGAATGAGCTCCCCGCCGTGGTTTTCCAATGGAGTACATTATGGTTCTCCAAAAACGGTGTGAAGAGTTTTTTTTTTATATCACTTAGGTGGAAAACAAGCATACGGCCCGTCTGATGGTAAGCAGTAATCGTAGCCTATGGACTAAATAGCAAAGCCCAATGTCATGAACATTCATTTACAAACCACACATACAAACTTAAAAAGGCATAGACAAAAACTGCAAAATATTTCTAGCGTAAAAATTGTTTCCAAAAATTAAAAAATATTATTGGATTACCAGATTTTCCTTTTCTCTTGCTACATACCTAGTAAATGAAAAATAAAGAAATAATTTTTGAAGCAATTGCCAATATTTAATAACTCTTTCGCTATTTTCTTGTTAGAATCTCTGACTACCAGTTAATTACAAGTACTTAGGCACGAAATAATAATATGAAAAGTTTATTATAATTACCAAAATATCCATCAATGATAACAAAATTCCATTTTCTCGGTAGTATTGCCCAAGATATGAGAGCAGATAGAATTAATGATAGGGGTACGAAGGAAGCGTACAGCAACAATATTCTGTCTCTTACATTTTTGTGTGTGAATTCTGTAACCATCGCCGCTGTAGCGCTGAAGCATAAACTCAAGCTGTAAAAATACAAAATGTTTAGATTATGTTTAAGGAGAATTTATTGTTTTGGCAAATCTTATTAAGTTAGCACAATAAAAGTTAATATAATTTATAAACATTTTTGAAATTATTTGATATTTGGCGTAAGCAAAATTTTGCTAGCTCATACTCACAATTGAAAATTCCCTTTAGCTCTTTAGTATTTTAAAAAGTATTTTTTTAAATTCAGAGTATTTGTGATATTACTCATAGACCGGGAGATACTGGCACAAATTTCCTGGTCATTTGTACCAGTATGGCAATCCTTAAGGGGTCTCATTTATGACAATCACCATGACAAACTTTTCCGACGATTCCAAATGGCCGCTATACCACCGCAAAGGTGCGATAATTGCCCACGCGATTGGGCCGCTACCAGCACTATGACCATCATTTTCCTTTTCGTCATTACGTATTTAGTTAGACCCTTGAAGGAACGCCATACTAGTACAAATGACCAGGAAATGTGTGCCAATATCTCCCGGTCTATCACTATAGCGGTATTATGAATTTATGATACAATATCAAATGTTTTGATAAAATCTTTCGTATTTACATACGTTTATTGTCTTTACGAGTGTAATAGATATACACACATAGCAATCTTATCTTGATTGACAAATAAATATCCACGTAATGTCAAATAAAATAAAAAATATCTTAAAAATGACGCATCATCGTGAGAATCGTGCGCATTTTAACATTCAGATGATGAGCATGAATTTGCTTTTACGTTTTTTCAAATGTGCACCGTCATGTACAACGTGTAACAAAAAGGGTATTATTGCGGACTTGTGGTCTATAGTTTGGACTAAAATAAAACTTTACTTAAGGGAAAATGAAATTATTTGCGATATAAGACGAGGTCTTACCTCAAATTAACAAAAATGGGTTTCCTTGATAGTCGAGTATGACGTAACGTAACGCAATGGAAATACCTAACACAAAAAATACTGTGGACAGAAGAGGATTTTGATAAAAATGTTAACCGAATAGAATATAAAAAAGTGCTTTGATATTCCCCATAAAAATTCGTAAGTTCCGTCTCAAAAAAATCTTTGTCGTCGAAATTCTCCGTATTTTCTGCGATGTTTTATTTTTATTTTTATTAGATACAGAATTATATTAGAATGTTAACCGGACACTTATTAAATGTAATGTGTATATTCTGTATAATCTAAAGAAAACCCGTAAATAAATGTTCATTTCATAGAGTCGACACATTTATGATTTACCATTTTCAACCCTATTCAGTAAAAATCGTAGTCAGTCCGCGCCTTAATGGCGAAATCTCACAAGATGAAAGCTCATGCTCCACGACTGCACAGGCTCCACAACATAAGCGCTAGGCGCAGGATTAATTGACATAACTCTACTTTTACTGCGGGTGATCATCAAATTGAAGATAGAATGAGAATGGTATGAAAATGCTATTGAATGAATGAATTTGAACAAAAGCATATATACAAATTAATTATCTATATTATATTCGCTGCAAAACTAGGGAGAAGAACCAAATGTTACGGAATGTTGGACTGTAGGTTTTATAATCAAATAATTTGCGATTTAATGTCGAAATCTACAAGATTAAAGTTCACTGACAAAATGTAAACAAAACAAAATATCAAAAACCAAAGACTATTCAAAGAGCCTGATACAGGTATATCCATAAAACTACACAACTTCTTTGCTTCTAGGCCCGTACAGATCGCATAAGAGAAAATTTTATAATAATATTTAATTCAATAAACTTGAAGGCATTTTTTTTTTCATTTATTTAATTTAAACTTTTATATAGAATCTGTAGTCTTCATCCCTTTCGGGTAGATATATCCTATTAGTTCCGTTTTATTAAAGATTTTTTAGAAGAAAGACATTTTCACGAAATTTATATCGGACTTGTATTTCCAATTTCACGAGAATCAACAAAAGTGTTTGAAAGTTTGTCCGAATTACAGCGAAATTACTAGCTTAATTTTCCTGAGAGCGTTTATAACTATATTTAAGGAATTCAATTTGAAAGCTTGTCGATAAGGATTCGTTTATCAACTGACTCTATAGTTTAGGGGAGTTCATTAACTTTTAACAGCATTTTCATCTCTCTTAAGCTTATTGTCTATTTATACGAGTGAATATGATTCTGTCCCACTTCTACCTTCATTTTAAATCAAACATATTAATTTTCACCCGCGTTCTTGCGATAAAAAGTAGCATATTGTACTCAGGGATAATTTAACTTCATATAAGTAAAATAATTTTATAAATCACATCAGTAATTCCGCAGATTACCTCTTACATCCAAACTTACAAACTTAACATCTTCATAATATTATGTGTAGATATTTTAATTTTTTTACTTTATTATTTATATACAATATAAGATGGCCTATCACGGCCACCTTATCCTAACTTAATATTATAAATGCGAAAATGAGTTTGTTTGTTTCTTACGCCTTCACGCCTCAACTATTCAACGGATCATCATGCAGATAGCCTATGATATGGAGAAGGACATAGGCTACTTTTTATCCCGGGAACGCGGGTGAAACCGCGGGCGACAGCTAGTTGTATATAAATATTAAAGCAAAAATTGCGATACTCACGAAATACCCTCACACGCCTTCCCCAAAGCCAACATCCAATATCTTTGGCTAGAACCCTCGAGTACGGAACAAACAAATATCCCCACATGTCCGCCCACCAGGAATATCTTCCGCCCAAACGCGTCTGTTATGAACCCAGTGAACAGACCAGCTCCCACTTGTCCTGAAAGATAATTATATTTAATACCACCTGATACAAAGAAAAAGAGTATTCCATGTAAGCCAACTGTCTTTGAGTTGGCTAGTTTAAAATTAGAATACCTACCATATAAAAAGTGCTTCTTTTTATTAAAATCTTTTTTTTTATACTGGGTGGAGATTTCAAGATGGCATATTTTTGAAACCTATGTTGGATTAGTCATGCTGAACAACTTTTATTATGAGATTGGTATCATAATAAAAGTTGTCACCTAAAAAAAATTAGGTTTTTTTATGTTGAATTTTTTGAGGATTCGCTATTAGTCCCATAGTAAAAATTGTTCAGCATGACTAACCCTTCATAGCTGTCAAAAATATGCCATCTCGAAATCTCCACCTGTTATATCTCTACAAACATTAAGCAAAAAAATTTGATTGATTATTCTATTATCCTATTATTCGTCGTCGACATTCCATCTTGCCGTACCAAGCGTTTCGCTTCCTCTTACCTTATACGCACGGCCAAGTTGTGGAATGCTCTCCCGGACAACGTGTTTCCAGACACTTATAACATGGGTTTATTCAAGGCCAGAGTGAACAGGCATCTTATGGGTACGCGCGGTCCACCCTAGACTACATCTTCGCTTACCATCAGGCGGGATTGCGCTCAAGCGCAAACCTTTATAATATAAAAAAAAAAATAAAAAAACCTTCCATAAATTATAATTTTTTAAGTCCTCACCGAAAAATGGCATGGCATTCAGAAACCCTTTTTCCATAATGTTCATGCTAAGATCACACTCTGCACTCGGCAAAATATAAGAAGATGTAGTAGTCACCATCACGGATGCAACAGCCGCACACAGAGTAGTGAAAAGCAGTTTTATGTGGAAACGACCGAATTTACATATTAACAGAGCATCTTCCAACTTTTGCATCCCATCCTGGCCGCTTTCTAGGTTTCCTGAAAATTTTTACGTTAAATTTGGAGCTCGTTTCGCGTTTGTTTTAGAATGAGGGCATATTGCCCAACATTTTGGCTTTTTAAACCTTTGCGCGAAGGTATTTTATGTTAATATATTTCCTATCTTTTTGTAGTAGTTTACTAAGATTTATTTATTTAATTGGAACGAGTTGCATACAAATTAAGTATCGAAAAATAAACAATGTAAGTATTTAAGGCGATGGAGATAAAGACGAAGGTCCCGGGTTCGAATCCTGCAATGAGCTTGAGCTTCCGGTGAAGGAAAACGTCGTGAGGAAACCATAGCACGGTGTTAGGGTGCTTTGTAGTACCCATCTGGCTGGCTACCACCCTCAAGTTGAAAATCTGTTGCCAAGCACCTATCGGTGTGTTCCGACAGCTGTACTTGAGAGCCAGTTCCTTCTAGGCTTCGTGTGCTTAATAATAATAATAATAATTCATTTTGCAGGAAATGTGGTATAACAATACGGTCTTAATATATCTAGTACATGGTTCTCACCTTTCACCAGAAACTGGCATGCAAAATTTAATTCAAATACAATTAACACGGTATGCCCGCACTTATAAATTCAAGAATTATTTAAAGTGACAAATTGAGTAAACTCCTCCTTTTTTTTAGGTCAGCTAGAAACTTTATAAAATAAACTTCATTTAGGTATATGAAATTATGATCAGAACAACAAACAAAAAATGACACGTACCTATTTTAAAATTTGAAAATTTTGCTAATTTTCACAATTATATTGTATCAAATTAGGTATGTCAATCAAATAATAATTATTAATTACATAAAAATAATACAATTCATTTCTTAAAATTATTTAAATATTCTTCTACCGAATAAAAACATTGTTGGACCAGCCATTTACCACCTTCGGCCACATAATCACTTACCATGGTGAGATTGTGGTCAAACACCTATACACACAAAAAAAGTAAATAATATAAAACCATAAAAGCAAGATAAATAATACCGCCCCCGAAAACTAACAGATAAGGTATGTAATGTCACAATAGAATAATAGATAAGGTGAAGTATTTTTATAATCGACAAAATATAAATAAAATACCATTTGATTGGACTTCCTTCATGTCTCCAATTATGCAATTGCAAACACAAGTTTTTAATCTAAATTAATAATGTATTTTTATTATTAAAACAAATTGAAAATGAACAACTCTCCGTGAATTTTCAGGTGGGACTAACATTACCAGCACTCATTAACATGCAGAAGATGTATTTACATTTCCTGTACGTTATCAGATTTTGTAACCGTACTTATGTAATTAATTTTATCTGTGACAATATTATAATTTAAAAAAAACCGGCCAAGGGCGAGTCAGACTCGCGCACCGAGGGTTCCGTAACCTGTAGGTATATAAGTAAATGGTAGTTAGTATAGACCTGAGTATTTGATATGAATTTCAATTTAAGACGTAATTAAAAAAAAACTACTTACTAAATCTCGTTCAAACCAATTTTCGGTGGTATATTATATTATATTATTCTCTTTATTTATCTGATTTCTTAGAATTATTTTTTATAACATTAATGTATAAAATCAAAAATATTATAAAAAAACATAATCCTATATATAAATATGATTATTTTTTTTACAATATTTCTATAAAAACAACTAAAAATGTTATAAAAAACCTAATCCTAGTATGCCGCCGGTAGCGGGGTAGGGCCCAAGCTACCGGTGGTTAGGGCTGCAGAGAGAGGAATCTCCTGACGATGCGCGCCGTGTCCAGGAGTACTGCCTTCTGTATCTGACCCTTGATCCAGCCATCCAGCGAGAGCCTCTCAAGATGTTGGTCGAGACTCTTCGCTATGAGACCGTTCGCCGAAACAACTATCGGGACAATGATCGTCGAATCAACATCCCACGGTCAGACAAACAGACAGACATGACGAATCTATAAGGGTTCCGTTTTTTGCCATTTGGCTACGGAACCCTAATAATGGCTAAGGAACTTTGAGAAACAACATGACTGAATGAATAGTCATGAGTGACATTAAGAAAAAAATGCAACACCAGTGAACATGTCTGAAAACAGTGATGAAAAATTTGCATACAATTATCATGGGTGTAACGATCTACTTTAATTCTAGCCTTGAAATCGTGAGGGTTGTACAAAATTGAATTCTATAAATTCGTTTCATTAGCCTAGGCTTGCGAAATACAATTATCTATCCAGACTTAATCCCTTCAAGATGTAACTCAATTTTAAATCCAGACTTCGAGACTAGTAGAAAGCTTAATGGTTTGCCCAATTAGCACGGCCAAACCACAGATTACTAAATAGTTACTGCCAAACGGCAAATATGGCTGGGCGCATATTATCGTGTCACTCGAAACGATTACTCATGCTTATCATCATCATCATCATCATCAGCCTATAATGTCCCACTGCTGAGAACAGGCCTCCTTTCACAAATGAGGGTGAAAGGGACTGGGCGATACTCCACCACGCGTGCCCACTGCGGATTGGTGGAGGTAGGCTAGTCGTCAACCTACTGTTGGAATTTTTCAAGCCGCCTAGGAGGCATCCAACTAGCTTAACGACTATCACAATTAAGTGATAACCGGGACCAACGACTTTACGTGCCTTCCGAAGTACGGAAACGCTCGATTTGAAATACCACTAGGCGGTCACCCATCCAGGTACCGACCACGACAGACGTAGCTTAACTTTGCCGATCGATTAAGAACAGCTAATCATGCTACGCCAAGAGAGCTTCAACTCATGCTTATAAGATACAAAATGTAGCATAATAAAAAGGTTACAAGGTAAATTGTGTACCTATAGATTAAGGTAGTGATACACTAAGCTTAGAATAAAATATAGCTAAATTTTACTTCAAAATATTGTGAAACAGAGACCTTAGGAAAACGTTGTGACGCTGAGGCGATACCGACGTTGTGCCAAGGACTTTTGAGATAGCTTACTAAGGAAATATAAAGACCAAAATACAGACTTATATGGAAGACAGGGGGCCTACCACAAGCTCTTAAAACAAGGTTAAAATAACCTTATTTGTGTTTTGTCTTGTTTTGACGCCGGATGTCAAAGAGGGACAAAATACAAATAAGGTTATTTTAACCTTGTTTTAAGAGCTTGTGGTAGGCCCCCAGTATAGGTATTCGGAAATATTCGGTAACCTTTTCAATAGATTTCTTATACAATAGAAGTTTGTAGAAAATGTAATTTCTTCAACAGCTATCAAATTTCACACATTATCATATTTTATATAACCAATAAATATAGTGTAAAAGTTACTATAATTAGGAATTCTGAGGTTAACCATGGTTGAATGTTACGTTCGATATTAATGCATAAAAAATCAAATATCCAGAAATATATTAAAAGAGTCCCGTTGATATACCTCACTCTCTGTTGACAGATCTGACTCTTAACGGTAGAAATCCATAGGAAGTAGGAAATAATAGAAATACCATCAATCCAATACGAAAATGGCGTAGCTCCTTTTTAAGACTGACCTTTTCTCTGATTTTATCGTGTTTGCAAATCAAGTTTTAGTGCCTTGAAAATAAAAGCTCAGATTCACTTCCAGAGATGAAAAGTTTTCCCAGTTTGGTAGGTTTTAATCATACAACTAATAACTGTGTTTAAAGTCCACGTATTATGGGAAAAATGTATTTTACGTTTACCAACAATGATAATATCTTATTATAAATCTTTAAATTTATTTGATCTCGACCTTTTTTAGGTATCACTCTGATAGGTTAGTTCAATAATTGCATTTCGTTGAAGTAAAATGATTTACCAGTTTTTGTCAAGAAAAATGGTGTTGCTTTATTCACATACTTTCTTTTTTTATTTAAAACTGGATTTCTATTCTAGAGATATTGATATACGTAGATCGTCATCATCGATTGGAACTACAAGTTGTGTGATTGCCTGTTTATCAAACCTCTATTCAATACATGTACTATTTAGTAGCACTGTTTAAGTATTGAAATCCAGGTTTGTAGACATACATACCGCTCTCGTTGCATATAGGTAATACGTTCCCGTAAAATCTTTATTCAACTTTGTTGCAGCTTTCAAATATTATCTCTACAACAAAAGGAGTAAACTCACCGCAAAACAATTCTAGACAAATGCGATGCCGGAATCCTTGCTGGCTAATGCAAATTCAACGTAACGTCTGGCGTAATATCTCGGCCTGTATGAAAGACACAGTGTAGTGTATTACAGTAGCTTGACATTTGCTAGGAACAAACAATCACGCCCTTGCTACAAAAGTGACAGAGAGATCAAACATCAGCTCGGTCGCCTATTCACTTTGCCGGCAAGTCAAATATTTGCAAACTTTGTGTTAATACGGTCTTGTTTTACTGGTACACTGTTCTAAACTGTGTCTAAAGTATATGCAGCAAAATTGTTTCATTCAAATTTAATAAAAACATAACCCGAAATTGGTTTACATTTTCAAACATGTTCAGTGGAGAACTGAATATTAGGATATGAGTTTCTATCTAAAAGTCTCGGTATCTCGGTATCTAGCGTACTCTGATAATCCTATCGAATTGTGACTTTAGTAAATTACTATATTTTGCTTCAATGAGAATCGGAATTTCGGAACTGTTTCTTTCAGAAACCAATTTTGCAAATTGCATCTGCATAACATTTTTTGAAATCTTTCTCTCGCTAATAAAGATCGCTGTCGTAATATTAGTATGGTATTTATATACTTGATATAAGATTGTGCTTAATTTCCATTTAACTATTACAAACATCGACACAAATATACAAACATATCCACAAACATTACGATATTAGTAAGATTATTTTACCCCGTTATGGGTGGTGTTTTGAAACTCCTTTAGTATGCCTATGGAACTTAAGGTCAAAATTTCATATTTCTAAACCAAGCGGATTAAGCTGCGCATGGCATCTGCCAATCAGTTAGTTTCTCCTTTTTATAAAAACAGAAGAAGAAGACAGAAGATTTTATAAACACAGAAGAAGACCAAAGATTGACAAAAAATGTAGATTGACTACCTACTAAATAAAATTGTTATATAATGGCTGACTGAAACAATATTCAAGGATATGCATGTATAAGGAGTAGAGAATCACCTGTAAAAATATTGAATTGAAAAACTGATACATACCTATTTGTTGCCGTACTAAACTTAATAAAGCTGAACCCTGTTGATTGAATGGGACCAAGTGACTGCCGTGAATATATTTCAGTATATTCAAAATGTATTAATGATGTGTGGTTTGTTTGCTAATTTCAGGGGTGAGCATAAACGTTTTTTATGTAAATAGTAATGTTCTTTTTCTTTGAAACCGTTGAGGGTCTGGGAGTTTTAAGTTTACTGTGAATTAACACAAAAGCTAACCTATATGTTCTGAAAGTGTTAATTCGCTCTGCCGTTACACGCCGTATAATAAACTCTGTACCTACTTTTAGAACAATTTTGTGGTATTTCAGTTATGCGAATTATTTTAACATTATTTAGCATTTCTTCATTGGGCGACACGACACGACACGGCAACGGCACCGTCGACGACATCAGTGGATGCATAATTCTATGATATTGTACTGCTCGCTGTCTCACTGGGCCTGCACGGCAACGACATGTCGTCGGCAACAAGTCTCCCACCGGTGTCGTGGCGGCATCTTTATGCATGCGTTGTGTACATACGCAATTTCATGTAGGCGTGCGAGTGGACGCGCCACCCGCACCCCCGCGGCTCTCATTATTACCGCGTCGTGTCGTGTCGTTCCAATGAAGAACGTAGCTGCCGAAGTCGCCCGACGACATTTCGTGTCGTGTCGCCCCAATGAAGAAGCGCCCATTCACCAAGTACAAAAAGTTTCTGTGACATTAAATAAATTCACAAGTAAAGAAAATGAGATGTCTAAATTGGATTTCAGAAGGGATAGGGTGGTAATCCTCATAAAAGTCTACTCGACCCATCCGGCCAATGTTGTTTCACCTAATTGTATTTTTTTACTTCCGTTTTTTTTTATTTATGCTTGTAAGTCAATATGTTGGAAAAAATAGGATAGGAAAATAAAGTTTCAATCTTTAAGAGTGTTCCCTCCCTACGAGTGTCCCCCCGAACCTCTTGGGAGTGCTTCCCAGATACATTTACGAAATGAACTTAATTAAGGTTCTATTACTTATTTCCTTTTATAGAACACACTCTTGTACCTACTTGTTGGTAATAGCTCCGCTTGCGGTCCATTTGATATTAATGATTCAGTATTTAATTCATTATTGCAGATCTAAAGAATATAGTAAAAACGTGCAAGTAAAATAATAAGCAGATCACGTCGGTGTTGCAAGGCTATTTAAATAGTTGTTTAATTATTTGCATAAATTAACTGTTATCAAATGAACTACCGACTTTCAAATTCAGAACATAGTTCACTAGCATAGCAATCTAATTAAAGTTTTGTAATTCTAATTTAGGTATTTAAAATATAGATTGGAATCGAAAAATAAACATATTTTTTAAATATTTTGTTTCGGTATAAGCAAGCATCTTACTGTTTAGGAATACTGTATTATTTACAAATATGCTAACTTCCATCCTGGTTTTTTGTCAATCCCCTTGGTAATCATTGTAGACTTGGGCTTTGTCAGGCTAGTGAAGATTTGACACAGGAATTAGATCTTAGAAACGAGACCAGAGATCCTCCTTGATATCGGCATCGTTCGATATACCTATTATGAATATTGAGGTGGTGGCTTATTTTTCATTTAGTTGTGGATTGCATTGTAGCGGCTGGCTACCAGCTGCCACTCTCAATTTCAAAATCTGTAGCCAGACTTCTTGTGATTGAGAAAGAGTGCGTGACTAGGCTTTACTTGAAATGAATAAATTGTTGTTTCTCAAAAAAAATATCAGTTGTCAAACATCAATAGATAAGGTTTCGATGAAGTTTCATTTTTATTTTAACTCACTTTGTTCACAAGTCGACAATTTAATGTCAAAATGCCTGTGTTTTGATGCGTAAATTTTACGGAGATAGTTGCAAAATGCACCCGCTGAAAATATATTTCGCGGCAAATTATTTTTTCTTCTTTTTCACACTACCGTGTCACGCAAATGCATGAAAAAAGTATTCGGTTTATTTAGTACCACCCTTCCAATGTATAAATCTGTTCATCCGTGATAATAATTTATACGAAAATTTATTAACCCACGCGGATCGCCAAACAGTCAAAGGATTAATCTTCCAAAGGTGAAAACAATAGAAATAAATTGTTATTTTTTAACCGCAAGTCAAGGGGAAGTCAAGGGATACAAATAATAGATATAGTTCCAAATTTTGCAGTAGGTAAAGGATTTGTTGGAGTATTTTTATTTCCCCTTTTATGATTATAGATTCGTCACTAGGTGTATATATTTATAATGTACTTTGTTGTTGAACTAGCAGTAAGTTGGGTGCATCTAATTTCATAATGATGGACTTATTTTTTGGGATGGTTAATTGACGTTCGATTTCATCATCATCATCATCAGCCTATAAGGTCCCACTGCTGAGCACAGGCCTCCTTTCACAAATGAGAGTGAAAGAGACTGGGCGATACTCCACCAATCGTGACCACTGCGGATTGGTGGAGGTAGGTTAGTGGTCAACCTACTGTGAAACACTCAATTTGAAATACCACTAGGAGGTCACCCGTCCAGGTACTGACCACGACAGACGTAGCTTAACTTTGCCGATCGATTAAGAACGGCTAATCATGCTACACCACGAGCGCTTAATTTAACACTCGATTTAATGTTGTGTGTTGTCCAGAATAAATCTTTTTTCTTTCTTTCTTTTCTATTTATTTACACATAATTGCTTTTTTTTATTCGAGTTCAATCTACGAGTATCAATCAAATGCTAAATACGACAGAGGTTATTTCCGAATATGCCAAAAGTACGCTAAAATACAGTAACAATTAAAGTGAGGAACAGAAATTCTACGACGTCTTCTAAATCACCTAGCGTTATGGAACAATTTCGTCCGTCGAAAGAATATCTTCAGTAAAACAAATTATAGTGAAACGAGTCCTCGTTTCTAGTTGTACGCGTATCTGCAACAAATGGCAAGAATTATTCAAGATGGCAAACGGGAGCGCGTTTACGTTGTTTCATTCATACATGATTTTTACTTGAAGGTACTTGTATTGCCATTGCTTTATCAAATAAGAGATTGTCCTCTATTTTTTTTATCTCATCTGCTTTATTCAGCTCCACTTTCTGTTTGTTTATTTATTTCGAATCTTCTAAACAGTTTCTATCGGAAAATCTACCATGCATATGTTACGGTGTGTTCGGATATATATCTAAAAGAAATCATTACAACTCTATGTTTGACAAGTTAAATCTTAAGAGGCAAAAATGTATACAGATAATGTTTTGAGTTATAATGAATATCTAATAGAAATAGATAGCTTATTTCTATGGAAACAAATCTTCATTGTTATTCCTCCAATGCGAAACCAACTTCTTAGACTGATCTCGCAATTACTCCAGGGACGTATAGGCGTAGCCATATTTTTTGCGCCAAAAAATAAAATACAGAAACAAATGAGGCGGCCTCACGAGATGTAAGATCGAAGACTTGTGACTCCGTTCGACGGATAAATAAACATAATCTCTGTTTTTGTTTCATGAATTTCGAAACATGGAAGATGGTTCTCGTTTTCATTAATATTTGAATCTATTCTACACAGAATAAAATAATAGTATTACTAACTACTACTACTAGTATAACCAGCCGTTTCGCAAAAGCTTAATTTTCCTAGATTACTACCAGGGTCATTATATTCTATGTTGACATTCACCTTTCTACGGGTCTTATGTTTTAAACAATTGTAAGTTACTGAGAGTGGGGGTACGGATATTTCCAATTGATTTACTCACACATAGTAAATTTTGAAAAATTATAAGTTTAAACAGATTAAATAATAGTACTAGTATAACCAGCCTTTTAGATGTATTTTCCTAGATTATTAATGAGTCAAGACATAGATGTAACAGATTTTTATGATAACAAGGCATGGAACAAATAACCCAATGAAGGACAATGACGTTAATTTTGTTTGAAATCAATTCCCGCCAATTTTCCACCACCGACAATGCGCTCTGATTGGTCAAGTCAAAAGAACACATGCGCTCTGATTGGTTAAGTTAAGAACACACGATGCAGTGATTGGATCTTACTGTGCTAAAGCACTGACTAGTTGCCGGATTTGATTACTCAATATCAATACTCTCAAGGGATTTTTCCTGGATGTAACAAGGCCTCCAAAATTAGTCACGGCCATTAGTCCATTGAGCATAGTTCTGTAGAGCTTGTTAAAATGTTACTTAATAGTGTTACCAGCTTTTGAAATTTAAATTGCGCTCGATCTTCACAAAACCTAGTCAACAATGGAAACAGATTTCCGCCAAAAGAGCGAGATCAGTCATTAATTACAAGCCCGAGACTCGCCTTGGATGACGAGTGAAACGGCTTAATTATCTTCCACTGAACTTGTTAATACGCCTTTCGAGCAACTTGTTCGTGTCTCCGGTAAGGGTTGTAACTTGTCTTGCCCGTGACCTTTTCCATCTCTATTAACTTTAGTAAGTGCAATTTTAAAGGGTAAGGATTTTATGCGCTTACTTGATTGATTTATTTTGGTACTTGCATTTCACTCTCTTTTGTTGTGTTCAGCACGGCAGTTTATTTTTTTTGAGCAACTATATTCGGTTCTTACTAATCAGTGATAGAGCAGAGTTATAGGATTTTCCAATAAATAAAATGGTTGATCCGAGATGAATGTCCTAAGAATTTTATCTCCTATAGGCTTTTTGAGACTATTGTAATTTGTTTCCGACTTCCAAAAGAACTGTCACACGAATAATTTAAATATTAAATTAGGAAAACATCGTATCAATGCAAAGCAAAAATATTTTGTGCCAAGAATATGTTAATAAAATAAATTTGGACGCGGAGACACTGCGCCCGTGCACTTCGTTATGGCCTACTTCTCATTCAGGCCGGCCCACTTCGTGAAACTTTGGAATTTCAAACAGACATTATTGCCGCTATGAGGTCGAGGTTAAAAATATGAGATAATATATCTTATGCATCGCTGGCGCTCTATGGCTTAAAACGATGCGGAGCATGCTAATGACAGTTTAAAGATAATTGACAATTTGGATTTTAAATCAAAGAATCTTTAAATAGTATTGTCGGGAGTAATTCGTGAAATAAAGGAATATTTCAGTGCTTGCTCACGCGTGCTAAGAAAAGACTGCAGTTTGTTAAATGCGGTTGTTAAATGAATGAAAAAATACTGATGCATGTAAAAAGTGGAATAGCTTTTTTTTTATGGTAGGTATAAGTATCTAAACTAAATAACAGCTGATTGTTATTCTTGTTAGGTACTCAATATTCTATTAGGATCATTAGGGCAAGTAGTACTTAGTAAATTAAAATAATCGTTTCTTTGGGTAAGTTTTTTATTATCATGAGCAGTTTAAATATCGATCACTACTTACAAGGCACTCTATGAATTGCCGGTTTCGGCCTTGTATACCCAACTAAATTAATAACTCATGTAAATGAGGATCGGTACAGTACTAGAATTTATAAGCTCTATAGATTGACTTTATCTGAAATTACAATAAAAAACTGGCGACGTTTGAAATAATGTATCATTACTCTGAAAAGATTCATCTGAAGTATTTTCCTCTTTGACACGAGCTACTATTTTCACAGCTTTCTATAGTTTTGTAAATGACACAAAAACGTCTATTCATTGTGACAATGCTTTCATAAAATCTAGTCTACAGAGTCATGTTCCAGTTTACTTTGTCATATCACTGTTGAACGTGCATTATTCATTTATTCGCTCAGTAAATGGATACCATCTGATAGTAGGGTTTTAGAATTTCTTGCTTTTTCATTTAAGAATGAGTTTATAGGTGAAATATCACATGGACTTACAATTTATGTGACCAGTGACTAAGGTCTCTAGATTCTAGAAGATTTAAAATGGGTTCAATAATATTTGTATTAGGACTGATTTTTAAATGGACAGTTAACCCATATCTGCCTGTTAATTTGAAATGAGAACGGTTTTACATAAGAATATACTTATCAAAGGTTAATCTAGCATTTTTAAAATTGGACCTCAGTCGACAAATTTTGATTTAAATCTAAAAATGAGATTTATTTGTAAGACACAAAGTACCTTATTACAAAACATGGTTTAAAGGAAAACCAGGTTTTAAAATAGCCCCGTCCCTTTTTATTATATGACGTTAGAAAGTGACCAAATTACAGTAAAACCTGGCTTTACTTTAAACCATGTTTTGTAATAAGTGGGTAAGGATCCATTTCATTTACACTATACAATATACTTACTTATAAAGTCAAAATCTATCCTTAGTTAAGATTATTCTCATTGTACTTATTGCTCCTTCGATTAATAGAATTTCATTAACATGTATTTTATAAAGCTTAAGATTCAGTACAAAAATCAAACTTTCCCGACGAAAAAGCTACTTTAACAGATGATCAAGCACGCAAGAATGACGATGCTTAAAATATTCATAAGCCAAATTCGCGAGCAAAAGTTCGTATAAAACAACAAAGCATGAGAACATAATGGTTGATCGTTTTGTTAAAAAAAAGTCTTTTGAAAGCCATTTTACGATGGCGTAAAGTAAACGATGAGATGGGAGTCCTTGTGATTGAATGGACCAGATTTTGCACACCGAAGCTGAAAGTCAGAACAGCGAAGTTCAAAACGGTAGACAGCTTAGCAAGTAGAGTCTTTTGACTAGTGTGCGGACAGAAATGATAAACTTTTTACTTTTCTAGCCGAGCTTTTTAGCAAAACACTTTACGCCTTATTACAAATATGATTTTAAAGCATGTTCAGTAAAACCAGTCACTTTCTAAGCCATATATCATAAAATAGACGAGAATTTTTTTAAGACCGCTGTTTGCTTTCCCTTGACTTGCGGTTATAAAATGATAATTCTATTGTTTTCCTCGCCCGCGCGGGTCGTCAAACAGTCAAAGGATTAACCATTTTTTATAATAAGGGATTCATGTTTTTAATGTAAGGTAAAATAAAAAAACGATAGCTAGTAAATATTTAATTTTTGTTGAGTCATTTTTTAATTATTGAAGACAGAAATACCTACTAAAATAAATAATTAATTAATTAAATGTTAATAAAACTTTTTTTAATTTTCTTACTGGAGTAAAAGCCAGTCTTTTGTCATCATCAATCCCAATATACCAAAAATATTCACGTAATGCAACAGAACAATGGATTGACTCAGTGGCGTAGCTACCTAGGGGCTAGACGGGGCAGTGCCCCGAGGCCCCCAACCTCAGGAGGTCCCTCTGACTCGTGACTTACAAACTAACAAATTGAACACAGACATATAAGAAGAAGCAGACGAAGCATCCGCAAAAAATTGCATAGCAATGAGACGTTTTCTTTCCATAGGGTTTTATAGTTTGGTTGAAAATACCATAAAATATTAGACGCCGATCCCACAGAGAGAGTACTAGAGTTCTCATTTTCCTTTAGAATTCTTGATTGCTCGCTCGCTGTGTCGTGGAACTCTAGAACTCTCTCTGCGGGATCGATGCCTAATATTTCGCATAAAAACAAACAGTTGTTGACCTTTCATACGGATTATCATGACGGACAAGATCGTGGAACACACTACAATCTGTCTATTTTCAATGTGTGAGTGTAATCTTGCTCCAGATGTAAAAATGAGATGGCTCGATATGAAAAAAAAATATAGTTTAGTTGGGGCCCTAGTTAATTTATTGCCCCAGGACCTTTGGTTACCTAGCTACGCCACTGGATTGACTTGATTTTGATTTTCCCATTCCAATTCATTCCTGTGCAATGTTCAATATTGAAAATAATAATTGTGATTAAATATTTGAGCGCAAACATTTCAATCGCGATCTTTAATTAAATTCGAGAATTACGCTTGGATCTCAAAGTAGCCTATAATATAAAATTCAAAATTCAATTCAAAATTCAAAATCATTTATTCAAATAGACCTTCGCAGGCACTTATGAAAAGTCTGACTATAATACTCTAATACCGGTTCGGAAGGTTGCATTTGCCGGTTATAAACTCACCAATTACTCTTTTCAAAAGAAGCTTGTTCTGCATACATATTCTGAAGCCATTATATTTATTTTGACTAAATCTGTTTGGGAAACAGACTATTATTTATAATTAATAATTAGATACCTATCCAAAAAATATTTGAACTGTGGTGGGCAAGTGCCAAACGATCGCAAGGTGACGTAGTGTTTTTACTAACACAGTTTTTAGCATTTATATTTAAAAAAAAATTAACATCATTTGTTTGTAAGGTATTTTAGGTATATCTATGGGAACATTATTATTACATTTATATTAAATATAATTAATTGATAACACCAATGAAGGGTGTGAAGCCAACTATGAAATAATATCATATAATGACCTTGCACTGGTAGAGGCTGGTTCAGACCAGGATCCCGCATTTAAATAGGTTATCAAAGACTTACCTAATTCGTAGTCTCGATTGTGTATTGTGCCCCGCGCGGGAACCAGGAGTTCGCCAAGCAGGTAGATAAAGAATAAAATAAATAATAAGATAAAGTGAATTAATATAAGAATCAGTTTAGTTCAAGCAAATGCTTGAAGTATGTGAAGTATGTAAAAAAAATCAAATCACTTTTAAATTGGTTTATGATTTAAACATAGAAACCCATTTCCAAGAAGGTCTGGCCCGAACATTAATTATATAAATAAAATACATTTAAAAATAGAAAAAAATAGTTCCCTACTGGCAACGGCAACAGGGTCCAAGTTACCGGGGGTCAACGCTCCACAGAGAAGAACTTTCTCACTATGCGTCTCTAGAAGCACTGATTTCTGAATCTGGCCCTTGATCCAACCACCTACTACGATTATTGGTACAATGGTCGCCATGTCAATGGCCCACATATCGACAACCTCCTGTGCAAGATCAAGATAGATTGCTTTCTTTACCTTTCTGCCTTCACGAGATTCTCGTCAAGGGGGACTGTAACATTGCACGGTGCTCTTGGCATCTATGTCTCTAATCCAAATGCGTGAGTGACGAGCATCGACCAGATATTGTGCCAGAATAAATTCAAGGAGTCAATATCCAGTTGCACCATCTGGTTGATTAGATCGCTCCTATGACCTTTAAACCGTTCTATTACTTTTATTCATGGGTAAACGAGGTATGCGGGATTTAAAATGCTGTATCATTTTATTTTTATTATATTTTATAGATCAATAATTCTGAACCACATACACCAAAGTACTACTCAATAAGTCAATATACTGGGTACTTACCTCAGTAGCCGTGTCATCACTACAATAATCATAATCAATGGCAGACTGGGAAGCGGCCGTGGTGTCTACCACAGGCCACAGCCGCTTCGTACACCGCGGCGTACTTCATGCAGTTTCCTTTCATTCTGTTTTGTTAGTGATTTTTTATTTGTTGGGTTTGACTAGAGGTATATGGAAAATTTACAAATGTTCCTAGGTGCGCATTTTATTCAGCTTGATCATAGCCTTGATAAACTGTGATAAAGCAGTGGTGGATACTACGGGGAATCTGTTTAAAACCAGGTTTTGTGAATTTACACTCCATTTTCCAAAAGGATTTATCAGAGAACTGGAAGTGAAAGGTTAATGTTTAGAGTAGGTTAATGTTTTATGGCATTTTCCCTGGTGTATTTTCAAACCACTCTGTCCTTTAACAAACGCACCTGAGCACATTCATGGCACTGCACTAGGTTCTCCAGAGACATTGTCGTTACTGGCCTGAGCCTACATGGCATGTTCGGGGTCATAATTATCCGTAAACTAAATAAACAATAAAGTATGCGAAATCTATTAAATCTATTTTCTTGCGTTCCTTCTGATTCTTGGTATTGTGGTCTTTTAAGAGGAAGAACTATTAATCCAGGCATAGGACCACCGTAATGACCCTACAAAATTGTCTAAAAAATGCCTGAAAACTTAAGATTAGAATTTCATCATTTAGTGTAGCAAACAAAAGAAGTTAACATGAGTAATGGTTAGCCATATACGGGTGCTAAGACATTCTATTGCAGTATAGGCTTGGAGATAAGAGGCCGTTAAGGGCAGTTACTCATGAGCTGTCATTTGGACCATTACCCTAAAGCATTTGTTCGTAAAGTCTGTTGTCTACTCTCAGCTATTTACTATAACATGTAGTAGCTTAAACTTCTATGCCGAAGTTGTGAGTGGGTCAGGACAAAGCGATGTTTGTTATTTGGATCATCCCGCACTGGCTATGGATCATGTATTTAGAGATCTTGAGAACTAAACTTATGATCTAGATATAGGTTGTTTTTACCCGACTGACCCGGAAGGAGGGTTATGTTTTTCAAGTGTATGTATGTATGTATGTATATTTCTTTGGCATACTCTGCAGCCTAAACGGCTTGATGGATTTAAGCATATGAGATGTCGTTAGATTCGTCTGAGCTGTGGGAGTGTCATAGAAGAATTAGAATATAACATTCAAGTTATATTCTAAATTCTATAGATTAAAGAGCTTGTTTTTCTCTTTTCAGTTAATTTTTGTTTTACGCAGTCGGGTTTTTTGTTTCTTTTAATCATTTAATTTATTCTATCATCAGACACGTCTTTGGTTACCGTTTCGTACATTTTGTGGCGCAGATTATGTCAGCGAATCGGACAGGGAAAGGTGAGGAAAATGCACGCCTGCCTTTCTTATGTTCAGCAATCAGCTTTCAGCGTTATTTTTCTTCTTATATATTTTTTTTACTTTTGTGACAGCGACAGCGATCTTCCAAATTTCTTTCTTATTGCGAATGTCAAAAAATATCGGCTTCTCCTCTCTGCATCCAGTCCTATGGCGCATCGGACGGGTGCGTCGAGTGTGACGCGCATATTCAGGTAGGCGTGCGTGCGATAAGGAGAAGGATAGGAAAGGAAAAAGGATTGACCGCCGACATAATATGCAATTTTGAAAAATGAGTTTGTATATGGCGGAACCAATTATAAATGCGAAAGTGAGTGTTTTTGTTTGTTACGCCTTCACGCCTCAACTGCTCAACGGATCAACATGAAATTTGGCATGCAGATAGCCTATGGTATGGAGCAGGACATATGCTACTTTTTATCCCGGGAACGTAGATGAAACTGCGGGGGACAGCTAGTATTGAATATAACAATTACATATTTTTGTTACATTACATATACTTAACCAAAAAAATCGAATAGGTCTCTTCCATGTCGGGCCCATGAACATTTTGTATGGACCGTTCTTCTTTAGCAGTACACTAGTTGCGCCCCGCGATTTCACCCGCGTACCCTAGACATATTCTACCCTACCTTACCCAACCGTTAATTATTCTTAACGCGCCTCAAGTTATGGCGTGACCAAGTGAAATGGGGTTTCATTTCTATATACCTATAGAGATTGTTGGGTAATGGTTCTCAGGATTACCCCTATATCGAAATAAGTGTTTGTTTGGCGTTTACCGTGACCTTAAAAAACATTTTGAAAACATCAATTTGACGGGCCCGTTGGCGCAGTTGGTTAAGACGTGGAGTCTTAACCTATAGCGCCGCATTTCGTGGGTTCGATTCCCACACAGGACATCATTTGTGGGCATGAACATGTCTGTATGTCCTGAGTCTGGGTGTAATTATGTATATTAAGTATGTATTTACAAACAAAAAGTAGTATATGTATTATATCAGTTATCTGGTTTCCATAGTACAAGCTCTGCTTAGTTTGGGATCAGATGACCGTGTGTGAGCAATGTCCCAGGATATTTATTTATTTATTTAATTTGAAATTGAAAAACATATTAATGAAGAGGCCTTTTCCAGGAATCCCAAGGCACGTCTGTCCTTCCGATCCTCAATCCTTCACATTCACATGCTCCCTAAGGAGGACCTCATATCGTTAGTCCATCAGGCAGCATTCTCCACAAACAATTTGAATATCATAATGTTCATTGAATATTATGCTTTTGCGTAATTTACATTATTAGGTACACCTATGTTCCGTTTCTTCTATTATTTTCAAAACAGATATATTTTCATTATAAAAGCACAACAGAATTTCAGGACCTTACTTTCTTCATTTTATGGATTCACGCTTAGTGTCAAGTTTCAATTTCACATGCATTATTCTGTTTTAGTACGTATATAAGAAGTTTTTTATTGAAAGTTTAAAACGCGTGTTCAAAACAAACTCTTCAATATTTCCTTATTTTTACTAAAAACTCATGTTTTTCACTGAATGATCATTCTATTTTGTGCCACTAATTCCGATTCGGGTCGCACAATCTGCTTACTGTTGATTCAAGAAATTGGATTCTGATACCTTTGTCCTAAGTCGCCTTAAGATCAAAAACTATAATAGAGATATATATATTTTTTTTAGATTTTAGTTTGTTATTTATTATTGTATATTTTATTAGTTCATATACAATTCGTTGCAATTCTAGTTGTCAACTCACTAAAGCCTCCTTGCATCATCCTAGCTTGAAATTATAACCGATAAACCCGTACGTCATTTTAAACCAATTGCGTCAAAAGCTAGGTTAAAATTACAAACACCTACCATCTCGGGTTAAAATTAAACGCAGGAAGAGGTTGACGCAAGTGGGCTTAAATAAGTGATAAAATAACTTTAATGTGCCAAAGTAGCAGTAGAGTAAAGTGAATTCAGGAACAAAGAATCGAAACTGAATGTCGTGAAAAGCTGCATGAGAATGAATTTTGGTCGGATTGACAGACAGGCTGTAGAGCCAGGCTAAAAATGTCCTGTGTGAGTTAGTTCTTGAATGCAATTATCAAATCGAATTGAGCTGCAGACAACTGCGAACCGCTACAGTCGTATGTAATTCTGTTGAGCGAAAAAAAGTTTAGTAATCGCTTTCTACTAGTGCATAGTGGAAAATAGGCATTAGCCACGTCGCCTTTAGCATATTTTGATTTAGTGTTCCCTGATCGGTAGCACTATCTTGGTAATTCCCAATAAATTTTAACTGAATATTGTTACGTCTACGTAATTCCCCTGAAGGACTTTCTTAAGTATCTATTTTACGTCTCAAAATATCATTATGTAGTTTTGCCGTGATTTTAATTCCATATTTAAGGTTCGAAAATTTTCTTTTCGAAATAATTTTTATTAAATAGCGGTATTACCGAACGGATGGATTATTATCCAAATTTTGAGATAATATCGAAAATAGACAAAGTAAAAAAGAAAAAATAAAAAAAACATAGTTAAATAATCAAAAAGGTGCCAATCGGGCACAAGTGAAATGTGTATTTTATTCCCGGAGACGAGAATTTATAATTTCATGATAGTCAGTGGTCAATAAATAATAATAATAACTAATCTCAATTTTTCCATCGCCATTTTAGCGCACGATGGGTACACCAAGTATTATACCAAGGTGGGACCTGAACATCTGGGCCCATTGTCCCTTCCTGCTTCCCATATATTAAGCTGGGCTATATATAAGTACTGCAGTAGAAGCAGAAGATCCATGAAAAATGAAATAGGCCTTTTGAAATAAACCTATTTACCTAAAACTCATGATTTAGTCTAGGGGAAACTATCTACATATTGTAGCATAATAAATTGGAATGAAAGAAAATTATTATAGAGATAAGGGTAGTGGTACACTCAGGTACCTATAGCATGACCCTAAAAAATCGCTAAATTTTTAACCGACTTCAAAAAAAGGAGGAGTTTCTCAATTCGGTTGTTTTTTTTTTTTTTTTTTATGTTTGTTACCTCATAACTCCTTCATTTATCAACCGATTTGGAAAATTCTTTTTTTGTCTGGAAGGGTACACTTCCCGTTTGGTCCCATTGTCATCAGATCAGGATTTGGTTACTTCTTAGTGTACTTTGAAGTCGGTTTAAGTTTTTTGTAAAACAGTCCAATTATATTTCAAGAGTATTGTTTCAAGAGTAGCGAAACAAAGACCTTTACCTTTTCTCAATTTATATATCAAAAACGTTTGTAAATTTATGTCACAATACATTTTGAGACATTTACGATATAAATTGCAAGCGGGGACCGGCTTCAACGGCTACAAGTGTAATATCTCATACATTCGCATATTCTCATAGTAATAAATCATCAAAGCTCACTGCAGTGTTGATTAATTGAACGATTTATCAAACATGCAACTTCAGATGTGCATTTAGTGTTTAGTTTGATTTATTTCTACTAAATTCACTTTATAGTTATAATATTGTAATCCTTTATTAATGACTAGCCTCTATCCTGCAGCTTTATGATTCCAGTCGAATATAATTGAATGCTTATTAATATTATCCTGTATTTTCATTATTTTTATTTTAATGCTGTTTGAGTTTGTTTGTTGAGAACCTCCTCCTTTTTGAAGTCGGTTAATGAAACATAATAAAATATAATTATTAATACAAATAATTATATTTTATAATGTTTCATTAACCGACTTCAAAAAGGAGGAGGTTCTCAATTCAAATGTTTATATATATATATTTTTATGTATTTTCGGGCATAACTCCGTCATATATAGACGGATTTTCAAAATTCTTTTATTTTTCGAATGGGGTTTATACCGAAATGGTCCCATATACATTTCATACAGATCTGATGATGAGTTTCGGAGACAGACAACGGAATTACGGAACTCTTAAAAAATGACAGCAAATCAACCGCAATTGCTGCTATCGCTTAAATATGCATTGTTTACGCAGACCTTTACACGCGACAGTATTTAAGTATAATATGAAACTAAAAAGTCAAAAAAAAAAAATAAGTTAATTTATTTTTTAAATATTATTATTAAGTCCTTTGTTCCGTAGATAGATAGTGGACTGTAATAGAAATTCTGCCGAGGAAGAAAGGGAACGAAGTGTGTTCAATACAGTAACCCTAATGCACATACAAGCACTGAAAGACACAAACCACGAACCACTTACCGTTCCTCCGGAGATTGTTCTTTTCCAATAGGCTTTCAGTAGATATTCAATAGGTATCTAGGCGTCACACTGAAATACTCTTCTCGTAGATTAATAAGTGCACGGCCCTTTGACATTTCATCAAAATTTATTATAATTTTCCATTGCGAACGCAAACGAACGTCGCCGTAGCGTCAAATTGACAGAAGAGACTTACCTCTCGCGACCTGAATTGGTATCCCATCAGTTCGGAAGCAGTTCCCAACCTGCACCGAACAATGCTTTTATGGCTTAAATAAAAAAGAGGTATATGTACCGAACATTGTTTATGTCATGTCTTTCAGGCAAGACATAGACGGATGGTCGGACAAATTGTGTAGTACCCATGGCTTCAGCTGAAAATCAGCGCTGTAATAATATGCAGCTGGGGCTTTTTAGACCCATCTAGTACAATAATTAATCCATTGTTTGTTTTGTTGCGTTTTTGTGTAATTGTACTAATGTGGTGTCTAATAAATATATCTTCCTTTTTAGGGTTCCGTATATATTCGTATATACGTTATAGATTCGTCATGTCTGTCTGTCTGTCTGTCTGTCTGTCTGTCTGTCTGTCTGTCTGTCCGTCCGTATGTCACAGCCATTTATTTCCGAAACTATAAGAACTATAATGTTGAAACTTGGTAAGTAGATGTATTCTGTGAACGCAATTAAGATTTTCACACAAAAATAGAAAAAAAACATTAAATTTTGGGGGTTCCCCATACTTAGAACTGAAACTCAAATTTTTTTGAGAATGATAAATCTATAAAAAATATATGATGTACATTACAATGCAAACTACCAACGAAAATTGGTTTGAACGAGATCTAGTAAGTAGTTTTTTTTTAATACGGCATAAATTGAAATTCATATCAAATACTCAGGTCTATACTACCATTTACTTATATACCTATAGGTTTGTACGGAACCCTCGGTGCGCGTGTCTGACTCGCACTTGGCCGGTTTTTTTTCTAATAAATATATTATATATAGATACATATTATGTATTTGCTATCAGCATCAATGGCAAGATAAATAATAATAGGTACAGACTCATTGGATCCAGACTACTACACTGCGTAAAAAAAGTTATATACCTCCTAGCTATCCCCCGCGGATTCACCCGCGTTCCCGAGATAAAAAGTAAAAATAAACAAACTCACTTTCCCATTTATAATATTATTTTATTATCTTAGAGAAACTAACAGCTATGTTCTTAATTACAAAGTTATAAATATATAAATATTGAGAGCTTATTAAAACTTTCCACACATATAATAGATGTAAGAAGTAACACCAAACACCCATAAAGCAACATCCAAATATAACATATTTTTTACTAATTATAAAAGTACAATGCTCAAACATCAAAGAAGAGATCGTTTAGCAATCGCTTAAGGCGAAGTGGTGAGGTATTAAAAATATCAATGTCAATACTTCTTATTATTAGTTAGTATAGAAGCGCTCGTGGTGTAGCATGATAAGTCGTAATCGATCGACAAGTTAAGCTACAACCGTCGTGGTCGGTACCTGGATGGGTGACCGCCTAGTGGTATTTGAAATCGATCGTTTGCGTGCTCCGGCGCGTAAAGCCGTTGGTCTGGTTATCACTTAATTGTGATAGTCGTTAAGCTAGTTGGAGGCCTCCTAGGCGGCTTGAAAACTCCAACAGTAGGTTGACCACTAGCCTACCTCCACCGATCCGTAGTGAGCACGCGTGGTGCAGTATGTGCATTCCCTTTCACCTTGATTTATGAAAGGAGGCCTGTGCTCAACAGTGGGACATTATAGGCCGATGATGATGATAGTTAGGACAGGATTAGGAAGTCTGGATGTCTGGAATAAAGACAACACAAAAGACAAACATCAAATTGAAAGAGGAATACAGGATGATGATTTTATTTCTGTTTCCTCCCCCTTAAGCCTAGCTTTTCGCTTTTATAAGTAAAAAGTAAAACGGCAAACTCAAAATTGGTCTCAAGATGTCTGATCAAAATTCTCAAACACTTTTGCATTAAAAGTGCTCTCTACAGTAATGTCGCTCTCTTTACATTCTGGAAACACTTTAAGTTTCAGCGCCATCTTAGGACTTGAATGCGAAATATGGTTGGTACATCAAGAACTATTACGGTTTTTTCATAACTTCTATTTGCTTCATGTCTTGCGTTTCAGTTGTAATTTCTTTTCTACGGCTATTTACATTTTATGAAGTATTCAGTACAAAGCTATGTTCGCAATTTATTTATTTGGTCATGCTTATTAATATTTGCGAAAAAAATTAGTTTATGCTAAGTAGTCTAAAAAGCCAGTTCCGTTTGGCTACATGGTGACCATGGTGAGATTGTGGTCTAAAACGGCTTGTATTCATATAAAAAATATATTACAACACTCATTAGTAAATAAAACTAATTTAGCAAATTTTTACCCGAAATAAAAACGAAAATTATGATCAAAGAAAGGAATAAAAAACGTTACTTTATTCATATAAAGTTTTTGTGTTAATATACTTTTTACAAATGTATATGATTTTCTTTTATAAATGTTCACAATTTCAGTATATCTGTAATGTAGAAACAACTGTTCCTCACATTTGTATTTTTTTACATGTTATGGCATCTTTTTACTGTCAGCAATGAAGAAACATTAGACATGTATGAAAAACGTATACATAGTGTTGCTATAATACAAAAACCCTAAGGTCCTTAATAAACATGAGGAGTCATGTTCACTGGCCTGTTAGTAAACGCCCGGCAAAAAAATATAACGAAAAAACTGTTTTATCAGTGTGTTCAAAAATCTCTAAAGTAAAACGTGTTGTGACATAAAAAATATGAACATAATTAATATCTTAGTAAGTAATCGTGGCGTTCATAAATGTAAAGAAATTCGACCATCATTGTTAAAAGCCGCCGCGAACCGCGACGGTAAAAACCTGCTATCCAATGTAAATGGAGCTTTTCAAAGTAAAATAGCTTAAAAAGGTACTCGCGTGTCAAATAGGGAGTTAAACGTAGTTATTTCAGTATTGTTCCCCTTTTATGTAACAAGTACGTTTATTCAGGCTTTTTGGTATAAAAAAGAAATGAAAGTCGTACGCAGTATGTGGATTCCAGCATTGTTTTTATAACAAACAAAAAGAGAGGAAAAATGAACTAAAACGTTTCTGCTCAATTTTGTTTTATTAGGTGGTATATTTTTACGATTTATTAAAGTAAAAGTTCGTCTGACTAATAAGTTTAACATTTTAGACTATAATTTTTTTCAGTGATAAATTAAGTTACCGCAGATTCTCAATTTCAGACCGAATTTGCTCATTTGAAATCCCTTACCCAAACTGAATTAACTTATATCTTTTGCAGATTCAAAATGTTATGTTATCCTACATTTACAACTTTTGGGGTTATAATAATATTGGTTTTGCTTACTGTGAGGTGAATTTCACTCAAAATTTAATTCTGTGTAGTTTTAACTAACATTTTCGTCATCAGTATTCAGTAGACTTTATGGCAACTGAGACTTTAAATGTAATTTTATTTAAAGTATATCAAATAGAGAATTTAGTTGGGGATTGACGGGCCAGTTGGCGCAGTTGGTTGAAGACTGGTAAAGATTCCACCTACAGCGCCGCAGGTCGTGGGTTCGATTCCCGCACAGGACATGCATTTGTGTGCATGAACATGTCTGTATGTCCTGAGTCTGGGTGTAATTATGTATATTAAGTATGTATTTACAAACAAAAAGTAGTGTATGTATTATATCAGTTATCTGGTTTCTATAGTACAAGCTCTGCTTAGTTTGGGATCAGATGACCGTGTGTGAGGAATGTCCCAGGATATTTATCTATTTATTTTATTTATTTTGCCATGGTCATTCCACTGTTACACTTTTTTGAAAATGATATTTTTTTTTAAAAGTACTACTTTTTAGACGGAAAAACGTGCAATAAATGCAGGTTTTTTACACGCAGTGCCATAAATTATATAACACCATATAAAATACAATAGGCACCAATTTGATTGAATACGATTTTTATAGAATTTAAACATGGAATAGGCCTTTGATTAATTCCATCGGGACGTGCTTGAAATCCCGGAAGACACATTTATTATTATTTGATTATTTTAACAACTAATTTTATTTTCTACTCTGAAATACACTTTCGTTATTTATTTAACTATTTTCGTGTACTTACGACCGTGACATCACTAAAGGCGTCAGCTGAAAATCAGCACTGCTGAAATAGTCAGTAGCACCATGCTGAACTGACGATCCTCTGACGGCACAGACTTACTGGTTTGTTTTAAATATTATTGTATGTATATTATTTAAAGTGTTCCGCCAAATAAACGTATTTTCTTTCTTCTTTCTGAAGTGAAGAATTGTTGATATTTTGTCTAAGAAATAATCAAATATTGAAACAAAACAATAACGTGAAGGGCGATTTGCTTGAGTTATTATAGTAATACAGAGGGTCGCCAGTTTGTGCTAATTGGTCCATTAACACTTGTGCCAAATTGCCTCTTTCCCCCGAAAGTGTAGTTGTAAGTTTGACGCCGAGTAGTTGGTGCTGTTTGCATGAGCTTGCGGCGAGGGGATGATAGTACCCCGACCGCCTATATCATTTCAGAGACCGTTATTCTTTCTTCTAGGAATATAATCACAACACATTACTGATAAGCGCCGCAAGCCTGAGATTTAGATACAAATATAATTACCCACCATGATATAGTATCGAAGATTGTTGTCGTGCTGCATTCTCCCACTTATTTTTGCGCCCTTCCTTAGTTAGTACATATCGGTCGTTTTATAATATTAAGTGCCTAATTACTGATAGGTTTTACAAGTTACTATAATGTATTAAAATTGATATTAATTACAAAGCAAAAATCAGATAATATAGATCTCTACAAAATCTAGATTTTTTGATCCCACTCACTAAAGTGAACATACAAAATATAACCCGACTTTTGTATCTAAAGCTGCTATTAAAAACGCTCAAACGATATTTTTAAATATGCAAGAGTGATAAAATATATGAGCCGGCATTCGTACATTCGAAGAAATACATCATAATAAAGTAAAGTAATTCATTCGTTCACACCACAGCCTTTTAGCACTTTTTATTATGATTAAAACATTTTGCACAAGCTTCGTACCTCAAGCCTACAATCACACCAATATTCACATACATTGACATTTGATAAGGTTATGCAAAAAATATGAACCATCATCTTGGCCAACAAAGGCCCATACACTCTTTTAAGTTTATAATATTACATCAGTAACTCTACCACGAGTTTTCTACACTAACGTAATCTACACACGCTAGCGACTACGGTGAATATTTTGTACGTGACCACCGCCTCTAGTGGACACTTTTGGAAGCATTTCATAAAAAATGTGTCTCCGTACAGGTCGGTTAACGAAAGCCGGCACGTTCACAGTACTCATAAATTTGCAATCAGTCAAGTCTAATGGACGAATGCAAAAATAGACCACTCTATATTTATGAGCAGTAGCAAAAGCAAAACAATAACTGTCTCCTTCATACTCATAAGCTTGACTTTGCGCGAGAGAGACGGTGTAAATGTGTTGAAACGTGCCAGCTTTAGTTAACCGACCTGTAGTCGCTAGCGACTGTAGATAGTGTAGAAAACTCATGGTAGAGGTACAGACCAATTTATACCTTGGAAAGACACACTCTATACTAAACTTAAATCATGGTGGAACTGTATTACTGTTATGTGAATTATCATTTTAAACCGTTACGCGTCAGTGTAATAGAGGCTGTCCCATTCTTATTCTTTCCTATTGTCGCTAGGGAGCGCATGAACTGTAAGCGAGTGAAAAATATTCTCCACCGTGATTCTGTACATATGTGAGTAAATTTTCGTTAGGTACGGCACAGCCTAGATTAAACTGTCACAGCGCGTGAATGTTACGCTACGGTCTTAACTGGATTAAGTTTTAATACAGTTTAGTATATTGATAATCTATATTCATTTCACTCACATGTTTTGCCAAAAAGTGTAGATGAACTGAATAGCATTGGAAATAAGATTACAATTGCTATAATGTGTGATTTTTGCAGTATCAAAATTAATATTGCTATGAATTGAGTGAGAATTATTATTATAAAACTAGCTGTCCCCGCGGTTTCACCCGCGTTCCCGGGACAAAAAGTAGCATATGTCCTTCCACATACCATAGGCTGTCTGCATGCCAAATTTCATGATGATCCGTTTAGTAGTTGAGGCGTGAAGGCATAACAAACAAACTCACTTTCGCATTTATAATATCAAAGTTAGGAAAATATTTTATTGTATTACTAGTTTTCATCCACCATTCACGGTTTTAAAAGGAGCTTATATCTATCTCATGTAGAAGTATGCCATAGATAGGCCTCCCTGCATGCCTTTCATACATCCCTTGACCTAGGTGCTCTGAAGGCGATTAAGAAGCCGGTAATACAATGAAATAGTAAGGGTTAGTGCCTTATATCATCTGGAGAGTTCAGAAGCTATAAATCATCGGTAAGGAAAATGCACATACACGTTACCCCTGTTTTAATCCATTCTTTAATTATAAATACACCAGCTTCCCTACAAATTCTGTCTGGCCCAAGGGAAAGATAGCAGATGTTCCACTTACATTTTACAGTTCACCACGGATAAAGAATTGTACTTTGGTTTCAGAACGGCAATAAGTAAAACATCATTTCAGTGAAAAACTATCCAGAAAAAATCAGTGGAACATTTTTAAACCAATCACCGTAGCGCAATGAAAACAGTTCGTTATCCAGTAAACATTGCAGCCACGTCACAGTTCGTCATGGCTCAGTACACTGTCGGCCAATTACTGTTCAGCTCACGACTGTAGCTATTGAGTATTGTATGCAGCCTTGAGTACATAAATATATTGAAGCAGGAGGTTGAAATATATATTTTTTTATTTCTTGATGGGGCAGCAAGGTTTGACTTTAACTGTTCATGTATTGCCCATACATGAACAGTCAAAGTCAAAGCCATTTATTCAATTTAGGCCCCAGGAGGGCACTTATGAAGGTCACATTTACTGAAGTTACCACCGGTTCGGAACTCAGCCTTCAACTGAGAAGAATCCGGCAAGAAACTCAGAAAGGTAACATTTTTTAAATATTTTTTGGACAATCTGACTATGTTTGGCTTTTTTTTCCAAATAATTAACAATAAATAATTGGACTGTTTTACAAAAACCTTAAACCGACTTCAAAGTACACTAAGACGTAATCAAATCCTGATCTGATGACAGTGGGACCAAACGGGAAGTGTACCCTTCCAGACAAAAAAAGAATTTTCCAAATCGGTTAATAAATGACAGAGTTATGAGGTAACAAACATAAAAAAAAAAAAAAAAAAAAAAACAACCCAATTGAGAACCTCCTCCATTTTTTGAAGTCGGTTAAAAAGAAAGCATATACCTATTATAAAGAACTTCTTCACTGGTAGAGGTCCCGTTTATTTGGTATAATAAAACATCTTGAATGTAGATAAGTACTTAGATTTACTTTCTAATCGACTCCAAAAACAATGTTACAAACAATGTGTTCACTTCAATGCTCTCGCCAGAATGTGTCACCGATCAACCTTTCGTACATACGTTGTCAAGAAAAAGGAGGGAGAATCGAACTGTGTGATTGGTTAAGAAAAAATATGTAACAATACTAGCTCTCGCGGTTTTATAAAAATAATTGCCAGTCAAAATAATATTGCCTGAACAAATGAATCGACGATTTTATATAAATTGTTCGACAGTCATTTATAAACCCGAAGACGAAAAAAGAACAATAAAATAAAAAATAATAACCTAATACAATAAATACATAATACAATAAGTAGTCACAATTGCTCTACTTTTCAGTGACACAACAAAATATTATTTCTACTGTGAGTTATCACTTATCTCATAGTAGTTTGACTGAACCAAGCATATTCTGAGATGCACAAACGGGTTTTAGTAGCTCAAAAAAAAGTTAGGGCTCCCGTTCAGAGTAGAAATGATGTTTTGTAGTATCACTGAAAAGTATTTTAAGAAATTTTATAAGTATTTAGAAATAATGAAGTGCTGAATTCAAAGGGGAGAAGTGTCTGTTACGCTTGAGTGATGCCCCGTGTGTTACGGTAACCGCATACCACCAGGTGGGCCGTATGCTTGATTGCCAACTTTGTAGTATAACAAAATAAAAAAAAAGGTTTTGCATTTGGAATTTTGTGACTTGAACTTGACTTGAAGAACCAAAATGTAAAAAAGTAGTACTGATGATTCCGTCGTTTATAAACTAAACATGAACTCTTTTTTACAAGAAAAAACTTCCTAGAAAGAGATGTGAGAAGTTTTAGTGCGATTTACAACAGAATTAGCACATTTTTGAGGGGTAGAACCAAGGGTAGAACTAAGCCTTTTCTTTGGTTGCGCTATGTGTCCATAATATTTTTTGTTTTATTCGAATCAATTTTACTTCACGCAGGTCTGCATTGTATTAAAGACTTCTTTTTCATATACGCATTGAATATTGCTATTTGATAGAGACCAAAGGCAAATTCTTTTGTTGTTGTTTTTTTTATCAAATTGTATTTGGGAATAACACAAAGTGTGCATTGAGAGGATTTTACCCGGTACCCGATAGCGGAAAAATGTTTGCTGCAGCGAAAATAAAAAGTGGAATCGCCTAGGACTGCGGGCAGTGATTTACAGCGCTTTGATTGTCGACGAAAACTCGAATAAATATTTATGTACGCCGTTACTCATGACGCGTACTGTAATTTGGCCGATGATATGAATAAATGTTGGGTCGTTTTCAGCGGTAATTTTTAATTTTGGTTCCGCTTTACTACCTACCGTTTTTAAGGCTGTAACAATGGTCAAACCTCTAAAATACGCTGGACTAAACGCATTTTGTTGACGAATCTATCCATCCATTTGTCCTGGAAAAAATATATGTCGTACATTTGTTCATCACGCACAAGTTGTATTGATTACATTTTTTGAAAATATCTTCAAATTTTGTAAAAACACATATCCTTACAGGTATAATTTTAACCTAAATTGTAAATTGTTGACATAACGGCTCAACAGATTTATGCGAATCTTACACCAAAAAAAAGGTAATGCATTTTATAACAACTTGTATTGATTACTTTTCAAATTTCATGAATCATTTTCAAATAATAATTAAAAAACTAAATAGCGAAGCATAAATCACTCGCTCCCCACCAAATCCCACCCGCGGACGCCTGGAGCCGAGACTCGTCAGTGCCTTGATGGCTGCTGTCACGAGTGGACCTCGCACGAAAATTTTATACGACAAATTAACTAAATATTTAAATTTATGAATGATTTTTAAATTGATTTCTACTGATAATAACTTAAATACAATTTTGAGCACAATTTTTAGCTTGTAAATATATGTAATGTAGTTATAAGTAAAAATAATATTTTTTAGAACATCAATAGTCGTCATAGACTAATCAGAAATCTGTTAGGTACAAATAGTTATATAGAATTTAGAGCAAGATATCGGTTTCCTTTATTCTTTTTATAACAAGATTTTATTGATCATGCAATGATTGTATGTACGTCTTTCCGTTATAAAATTTACAATTTATTTTTCAACCACTGAATCGCAGACGTCGAATTGAAATGAAAGGTTTACTTTTATAAATTCGGTGTTAAGAGGCCGTCCTCAAAATCGAAACGGGCTGAATTAGGTATTTGACACGTTCACGCACACGCGGGAGCGCTCGGTCGCGTGTGTGCGCGAGTCCGGAATCATTGATGGTCAGTACGGCGACAGTATGTTTTTTCTATTGAAATAAAAAGTCATGGTGGTAAATCAAATCAAAATCATTAATTTCATATAGACCTTCGCAGGTACTTATGAATAGTCTGACTCTAATACCCAGTGATTTATATAACCATGGATGCGGTCACCGGAACATTTTGGAAAAAAATTCTTTATACAAGTAAACAGTACCGCCATCTGTTTAAAATCGATTGGACTACGTAGTGCCGCGTTGCATAGGCGTAAGTTGTAACTCATGTAACCTTGTATGTATGTGCGTACTATGCACATTTTATTTTTATTACATTTTTATTTAAGTCCGTTATTACTAAATTAAAAAAAAAGGTTATTCGACACGCGTGTATGTAATATTATTGGAATTGCTAAATATTCACAATCTAAAATAGTGTCCGCCATATTGAACTATTTAGTTATTGGTCCGATTGCTCTCAAAATTGGTATTAGAGAGGCCTTTGGAACATAAACGATGAATCTTTTCTCAAAATTGAAAAAAGTGGCCGCCATATTGAACTATTTAGTTATTGGTCCGATTGTTCTCAAAACTGATATTTGGGAGACCCTTGGACCATATAACCTGAATTAACCTGAATCTTTGCTCAAAATTCGACAGTCCTAATTTTGAGCTCATTCCACAGTCTGAGCGTCCGCGGAATGAAACTCCGTTGAGCCCGCACAGTTTGAACCAATTTTGGTTTCAATGTGTGAAGATGGACTCACTGGCGATGGCGAGAGTTGCGATGGTGGAAGATAGCTGTGGGCATCAAGTCGAAGTCGTTGTACAAGCGGTAGAACACACATTATTAAATCGCATATAAGGTACTGCCGGTTTCATATTTACGCAGACATACAGGTGTATATATCGTGTAAGCCTTCCGATATTGACCATGCAATAATTAATCTTAATGAAGATCTTTCAGCAATAGCAAAATGGTCTACAAACAATTGCCTTTTACTTAACCCCATTAAAACTAAGTACCTTATCTTTGGTAGCAACTATTTTAAATTTTGAGAAAAGATTCTTGTTATGTGGCAAGGGTCTCTCAAATATCCATTTTGAGAACAATCGGAACAGTAACTAAATAATTCAAAATGGCGGACACTATTTTAAATTTTGAGAAAAGATTCTTGTTATGTGGCCCAAGGGTCTCTCAAATATCCATTTTGAGAACGACCGGACCAGTAACTAAATAATTCAAAATGGCGACAATTTTAAAATAGAATTGCTCAGATTCTTATTTTGTAAACCATGTTTCTTATTTTTTGACCCAATATCATCTAACATATTTTTCACATACCTACAAACTTCACTTGATGGGAAATTAACATTGTGACGTCACCGCACTCGTCGGGGTATTTCGGTATGTCGACATGTTTTCGGTACCGAGGTTGGGTAAAAAAAAAAACAATTGATTGTAACTTCTTGATAACAACGAAAAAAATAAAACAAAAAATAGTTTTGTAGAAAACTTATGTATCATCTTTCGATTTATGACAAAAAAAACTCTTCAAATTCACAATTCGCACATCCGGTGCAAGAATGACGTAATTGTATTTTTTTTTAAATTAGAGTTAAGTATGCCACAAATCTTGGAAAAATATTATTTACCCGGTGCAAGAACGCCAAAACTGTAGATCGACTACTTGCCTCCAGAGGGCACTTCTGCCACCAGATATTTCTTGAAATTTCGCGAGTGCTAGTGACAATAATGCCTGATTGGTCAGTTGTGCGCGTGGACCCGCCGAAAACGCAAATGCCTGGAGCCCTAATTGACGTAAAGGTAAATTGTGACAAATTATTTGAACTTGAATAGTGCAATAATGACGCAATTGTCATTTTCGTAATTCTTGCACAATGTTACCTTTTTTTTTTTTTTTTTTTTTTTATACCACTTAGGTGGCAAACAAGCATACGGCCCGCCTGATGGTAAGCGGTTACTGTAGCCTATGGACGCTTGCAACACCAGGGGTATCACGCGCGCGTTGCCGACCCTGCAGAAATCTCTTCACACCCCTTTTGAAGAACCCCATGCTGTACTCCATTGGGAAAACCACGGCGGGGAGCTCATTCCACAGTCTGAGCGTCCGCGGAAGGAAGCTCCTTTGAAAGCACCCCCATGCTTCCACTCCATACTTCTGGTGTTGTACCTTCGTGTATGACAGAATTAAATAGCTTCCGATATCTTCGGTGTAATGTCGGGTCAACTTGGCTCTTGCGTCACTGACTGGATTTGTATCTGGTTTCTGTGACGAGGTGTACAACTGTCCATAGAACTTCTCGATCTCTCTCAAGATCTCTGGCTTTGATGTGATGATGCTGCCGGTGTCGGTCTTCAGCATGGTCAGTTGGCTTTGACCAATAGACAGAATTATGCAGGTGATTAGAAACGCAAAAAACAGTGGAAAGCCTTTCATAGTGCATGACTTAAATTATAGCCATTTCTATGATTGGAAAGCATTGTCTGAATAAATAGGACTAAACAAAGCCAGCAACGATGAAGTTATCTGAATTTAAACTTGTTCGGTTTACAGACACTGATGTTTATACGTATAAGACGCGTTACGATGAAGAATGGACTCAAGTCGACTGCAAAATCGCAAAAGGGCGATTTTCTAATAAGAGCAGTATTACAATGAATGAGTTGATTTTGAAACCGGCATACACTTCAAAGATCAATATAGCTGAGCGAAAAAAAAAGATTTTGTGCATTTGGTACAAACTAACATTGTCCCCAAATTCTACAAAGGATTTTATAAATGTTTTTAATTATTTTATGTCAAATTGTCCAAGTTACTTTTAGCTTTAAAAGCAAGATCTCTTTGGTACTAGTACCATTTTTTTTTATATTGTATTAAAAGACTGAAATATTTTACTATGGTTCCAATTGTTAATAAAAATTTCAATAAAGTTTTATAAAAAAGGTTTGTTTTATTTATTGCACTAAAACTAATGAGACATAACTGTTTTAAAATGAAAATCTTAGGACAATAACGACACAACTGTATGTTGTAGTTTTTTTGATGGTATATTTCCGGATTATTTATAATAAAATCTGGCATTTTATGTAATCGGTTAAAAAGCTAAAAGTCCAAGACGATCACAACAAACGAAAATAAAAACTTAAACATTATGAAAAAAAAAATATCAAATCTCAGTTTGCCTTTCCTCAAAAATGATGTATACTGCAATTGCGACATTCTTGCACCGGATGTGTGAATTGTTGTCAGTGCGATTAAAATGTAAGTATTATGTAATAAATCAAAGTTTGTTTTGAAAAGAGTCATGCTCAGTTTATTACTGGCATTTCTCAGCAAATGCAACCTTCCAAATCGGTATTAGAGTCAGACTATTCATAAGTACCTGCGAAGGTCTATTTGAAATAAATGAATTTGATTTGATTTACTACCATGACTTTTTATTTCAAAAGAAAAAACCACGAGAGAAAAAGACACGTAAAATATATGAATGGATCCAAACCATTTAATCGCCGTACTGACCATCAATGACTCCGGACTCACGCACACACGCCGACCGAGCGCTCCCGCGTGTGCGTGAACGAGTCAAATACCTAATTCGGCCCGTTTCGATTTTGATGGCGGCCTCTTAAGATTCAGCTTGTAGTAAAACACATGTAATATTAGTCAACTATTGAAAATCTAGAACATCTTAGCCATCTCTATTACTGATATCTCGTTATTATAGACCTGTTCATCATCATACCCTGGAGATTTATCGTGTAGTAAAACACATATGATATTAGATAACCGTAACATCTTAGCTATTTCTATTACTGACATCCAGTATGTATTAACCTGATCATCATCAGACCCTTGATAGGTATGTATCATATAGCAGGTGAGTAAAATTATAAATTATAAATTCTGTTCCTGAGGACCTAGCAATCAACATGTTTAGTTATAAATAATGGAAATAGGCAAAGTTATAAAAACGATACGACACATCTGCGCCGTTACCTTTTCTGTAATCGAGTTGATTGTAGTACCGCTACTCAACGTTAGGCGGCATTTCAAATGCCGCCCAGCGGTGAGTAGCACAGAATACTCGTTTAGAGGTCAAATCGTCAAGGTCATTGGGCTGGGTAACACCCTTAAATAAGACCTCTATATTTTGCTGAGCGTAGGTGTCTTACTTATTACTTTGTCACGCACGTAGGCTTTGGCTATCAGCTCTACTATCAGTATACGACCGGAGCATTCAAAATAGTAGATAAAGCAGTTGAAGAAAATGAAACTTATCGACTGTCTTCCACAAAGTTTATTGTGTAAAAATAAAGAACCCAGATGGGTTCTAGTATGTTAAATATTTATGTTATAAGTGCACTGATAATGTCACATTGTACACACGGCTATACATCAAGTATTTGTACTACACTGGTAAGTTTTATTTCTTTTTATTAAATAATTATTCTGATTTGTTTTATTTCACTTTTAAAAACATTACTGCACAATTTAAGTTGTGTCTCAGTACTGATCGAATTGAATGAATATCTGATGAGAGATTCTTAATGAGAATTCAAAAATAAAGTATGAATCGAAAATTTTATCATTTGAAAATTTGAACATTTAAAAATGATAATATGTAAATTTGGTAATAGTATTTTTGACCAGAAGCAATAATTGAAATAGGAGAGGTCGCATCGTTACAACTTCACACATATGATAAACAACATTTTCCGAGCTCTTTGGCATGAATAAAATGTGTCAAGGAGAGAAAGTCGGCACGTAAATATACTATGTTAAAACTTAACGTATACTTTAAAACTCGAATTTATTATAGACTTCCAGAAGTTTCAGTTTCATGTTCTAAGTCTTTAGAGCGGATGTTTATTCGCTGTATTATTTAACGTCTCCTCATGTGTATAAAGTCTGATGTTGTGGGTAAAGTACGTAGACTATAAGAATCCTGTCTCTTCTAATGTTATAAACTAAGTATGTTTGTAGTGTAGTAGTGTACATCTGGTGTAGTTACCCAAATATTAACTTCGGTTGAGATCTTGCTCGCCGATTTGTCCGTGTGAGGGTGATAGGGGCAAGTATTTTTTACCCGACTGACCCGGAAGGAGGGTTATGTTTTTCGAGTGTATTTATGTATGTCTATTTCTTTGGCACGCTCTGCAGCCTAAACGGCTTGATGGATTCAAGCATATGAGGTGTCGTTAGATTCGTCATGACTGTGGGAGTGTCATAGGGTATATTATTTTTATATGGCGTCTACGGATAAGAACAGAGGGGGGGTATTAAAAACAAAAATTTCGTTATTATAACAATATGGGTATCAAATGAAAGCTTGTGAACAGCCGTACCTTATAACATTCAAGTTATATTCCAAATTCGACAGATTAAAGAGCTTGTTTTTCTCTTTTCAGTTAATTTTTGTTTTACGCAGTCGGGTTTTTTGTTTCTTTTAATAATTTAATTTATTGTTTTATAAAAATAAGAATTCTAATTAGCCCGTACTGACGGAAAGTTTCAAAAAATATTGGAAACGAATGTTTTGCTTTACCAATCATAAAAAATGTACAAAGATAAAGCGAGTCCAGTTCGGGAGAAGGGGCTCGTGACGGCACTTTAGAGTAAAAACTTTACTCTAACGTGACGTCACTTGGAACTTCACAAGATATCTTAGACAAACGAAAAACCCTTTGTTTCCTATTTTTCGTCAAAATATTTCTTCCAAATATTATAGCATCTAATTTTGAATTTAGGAATTAAATCTGTACACTGGCAAAATATTGGTTCGTAAACTGTTTTTTACAAAGCTTCTCATTTAAAATAACAACCGAATAATTACAAATTATATGTTGGCTTTTAACTTAATAATTATAATCAAAATTGAAGCAAACCTACTGTTTTATTTGTTACAGTGCGCCCGCCTAAAGAACGCGTTTCTGATACCTGTAATAGGTAATATTATTACTCGGAAACGGCTACTTATTGCGATGGGACTTTCACAGGAAAATTCAGTATTTTCTAAGGAATAGCTTACAATTAGTGAAAGTCTTATAATAATCAGATTAGCCGTTTCCATGCTGTTTTAAGTATCGTAATCAGTTTTGATCCGAGCTACTTTAGTACTATTATTTATTCTGTGTCCGAGCGCAAAGTGAACCAGTGAGTGTGTTGCAGATACCCGGAATGCAAGAGCGAGATAACAATATGAAGATGCATCTTTATAATTTTATAAGAAACGAATTACTAAAATACACTTGTTTTTATCAACATTTACTTCGCCTTGATTACTCTGTGCGTTAGTAAGTTGTATTTCTTATCTATTTCCCATAGGAGCTATAACTCATGTTAGTGTCTTCCGGCATGAGGGGTCCTATATTCTGATAAAATATCAGTCTGATATTGTCAGGTGAAGTTGGTAGTTTTTATTTATGGGGCTTGAGGAAGTTGTAATTTTGAAGCCGTCTATTTTTGTATTAGTATTTTTTATACTGAATAATCATTCTTTTATAAATTCGCATCGGCTTTCGAAAATAGTAGATATATCTTCATTCTGTTTTATAATGTTCTTCGTACAATCTGGATAACTTTAATGGCGGTTCAAAACATGAAACAGAACAAAGTTTTATAAAAATCAGTTTCATATTTAAAACCTACCCTTATGTTGTATTGAACTAATTAAATATTGCATACAAGCTTCAGCCCCGCGATTTTATCCGCGTTTCTGGCTTCATCTGATCAATGTACACGATAATGATCTAGATTTATTCCAGCATTTTTGACAATCAAAATGTCTGGTTAAAACTTCAACCTTCACTGAGGCCTAAATACAGTATAAAGCTGTAAGGTCCATCAAATGCCTTGATGCTATCAAAGGCCTATAAGATCCGAGAAGCTTAACGGGGTGTTATAATTTATATGAGAAAGGGTGGCCAAACAATTGGATGGACATTACTATAAGCCTTAAAGCTTATAGACAAGGATAATACGGAACAATTATTGTTTGTGATTAAAAAGCATATTAATATTCATATCAACGTCCATCATGCAAATTGGTAACTCCTTCTACAAAAACAATGACAAAAGCACTCACTAAGTCACTACTATGAAAAAGTTAAAGATAACTTTAGAGGATAAATAAGTTTTATGTTAAAAAATTAAAAGCTTTTTTTGGTGACTGTACTTTTTGTTGTCTGCACTTGCAAAAAGTTTTCATCAAGACGAGTCAAACGAGCCCAAACTCGATGGGGCTATGTGGTTTTATTACGGAGTTTCTATGGCCACCTTCCGGCTCCATCATCAGACTAGCTCCACGTCATCATAATATTGCATTGTCACGCGATTTGCATATTCTTGCAAACTTTCAGCTCAATCGGAAACCGGAAAATGGGTCAAAAATTTGCAAAATTCCATTAGAGACGACGGGACAGGTGAAAGTAAATAAGAGCTTGTAAAATTATAGTATCGTCGTTCAAAACAATAGGGTAGATTACTAAAAAAATCTGTTTAGTCCGTTATTAACATTATCAAAAAATATTAGACGTATTTTTTGTCAATTAAACAAAAAAAAATAACATATCGGATGTTGAAGTTCTGTGTGACGTCACGTTATGGTACAGTTTTCACTGTAAAGTGACGTCACGAGCTTCCACTCCCAAACTTTGACGCGCTTTATCTTTGTAATTTTTTTATGATTTGGTAAAGCAAAAAATAAGTGTCCAATATTTTGTGATAATCTAACTGAAGCACTAATTAGAATTATATTATTTTTACCTAGGAATCATCCTTATTGGTATTTTTATTTTAATATTATGTGGTTTTCCATGAATTCATCATTTTCTTTCTAATTACGTTCTTTAACTATTTTTACGAGAGGGATCATAATGATTTTTCTCTCAAAGAGCAGCTTGAATGGGGAAATACCTCCACCTTACAGAATACTGCATTTTAATAACTAAATGCTGTGATTATGCGCGTGAGTAAGTCCGCGCTGATAATGCCCCGGGATGCATGAGTAAAAATCATTCCCGAATGCGTGTGGTTATTCAACTCTATAGTCCATAGGCAATCTGTTAAGCATGGATATGAGTTGATTGCAGTTTTGATGGACACAGACACAGCCCACAGCGTTATGACGGTCCATAACTAACATTATCTTTCCTGACCTCTATAACCTACTTTTGCTTTAATGTTACGTAAGGGATGCCCTAAACAAACTAGCAATTAATATTAAGTATGATTATATATGAAGCGCTCGTGGTGTAGCATGATAAGCCGTTCTTAATCGATCGGCAAGTTAAGCTACTACCGTCGTAGTCGGTACCTGGATGCATGAACGCCTAGTGCTATTTCAAATCGAGCGTTTCCGTGCTTCGGAAGGCACGTAAAGCCGTTGGTCCCGGTTATCACATAATTGTGATAGTCGTTAAGCTAGTTGGATGCCTTCTAGGCGGCTTGAAAACTTCAACAGTAGGTTGACCACTAGCCTACCTCCACCGATCCGCAGTGGGCACGCGTGGTGGAGTATCTGTCCATTCCCTTTCCTGGTAAAAAGAAGGCTTATGCTCAGGAGTGGGACATTATAGGGTGATGATTAGAATGATGATGATATATTCACATATTTTAATGTTAGTATCTAGCGGTATTTTCTTGAAAGGTATAGGAGCAGACCACAAATTACACTTTGCAAAAACCTAAGAAAGTATTATAAACCTGCTTTCCAATAAAAACTGTCTAAGTGTATGTATGGAAATGGTATGGACATAATAAGATCCAAAAAAAAAAAACTTTTTTTTTTTATACAACTTAGTCGGTAAACAAACATACGGCCCACCTGATGGTAAGCGGTTACCGTAGCCATATGTTACCGACCTTTCCCCCCTCCCCTATGAGCTCTGGCGACCTTAATCACGCGAAGGAACACAACTTTACACAACATAAAGTTATTTGGCTGCGGTATTCTGTAAGGTATTGTCTACAATCATTCTTCTTTCTCTAGTGGATAGTGATCAAAACTAAATTTTGTGCAATAGATACGAATTTCTGTATACTGCCACTGCTGTATGAACTGTTTGATACAATTTTTCCTGCAACCGTATAAATTTACGAGCCAATGTCGGGGTACGTGACAATTTTATATTTCTTCTGAGACATGGTTACATGATGCAATAACAAAATGTCAGATCATATTTGTTTCTATATCGAGTACGTAGATTTTAGTTTTAAGCAGTTAATTCCTAACTATATATATATATATATAATATTATAAATGCGAAAGTGAGTTTGTTTGTTTGTTTGTTACGCCTTCACGCCTCAACTACTCAACGGATCAACATGAAATTTGGCATGCAGATAGCCTATGGTATGGAAAAGGACATAGGCTACTTTTTATCCCGGGAACGCGAGTGAAACCGCGGGGGACAGCTAGTATTCAAATAAAAAGCGCTGTCTAATTACGAGTATTATTCTGGTTAATATTTTGGATAATTCAGCTTGGTAGGGTTCCGATGTTGCCTGTCACAATATGCGGACTTATTTGCCTACTACCTGTTTTACAAAACTAATACCTTCATCTAAGTAATTTTCAATGGAATTTGTACGAATTTTTCTATTTTACTTCACTAAGTAAATATTTTTAAAGTTAACCTTAACTAGTAAAGCCTACTTAGTTGTGTTAGTTTTTCTATAATATATAACAGGTGGAGATTTCGGGATGGCATATTTTCGAAACCTATGTTGGTTCAGTCATTTTGACAACTTTTAATATGGGACCAGTAGTGAATTCTGAATTTTTTTTAAACTTTTCTTTAAAAATGTCAACCTTTCTCGATCATAGGGTATGAAAAGTATTTTTTTTTTGATAATTCAATATTGGTTCCATATGTACATTTCAGAAAAATATTCGGTCCTAGAATGTTGGTTGGAAAAATTAAGTGTAATCAAAATAACAAAATATTATTATGGCGAAGAATTTACAGATGAAAATAGAAACAAGCTATATTCTACCTATTATAAATATAAATTTGAAGGGCTGTTGACTAGCATCTTTTCTAAAAATAATGTACAAAATTTGTTAAAATTTGCATTTTCAACAAAAACAAAGTTACAATTGAAAAGAAATTGCTTAGGTCTCCTTGACAAAAGTTTTGCGCGGGCTTCAGGCACAATAGCCGGTGATTTGATCCCGAGGCCTCAAAGAATCACAATGATGCCGAAAATGAGTACAATGAAAAATAATGATTGTGTAAAAAATAACGAGAAAGTATAAAGAACCAAAATTATACCGGAAAACAGCCGATATAACGCCTTTGTAAGCGATTTTGCCAATTTTAGAAGCCAAATCAGCAAGTGTAACGAATCATAAGAAGGCAACCCATGGCAGTTATTTGTTACTATGCCACAGAATAAAATAAATAGTACTAACTATGCCTACTTCGTAGGTACTCCTAATTCATTTCTGAATATTTATATGAATATTTAGGCTTTAGGATTCGACCAAATGTCATGTAACACGAGAGTAACTATACCCGAAATATTTTACTCAATAGAGTTTTACTCAAATGAGAGAGAAGAATAAGTTAAAAAACTTATTCTTCGTTTAACTTCGTCAGCGTTTTTCCATCTCAAACTCTCAAGTAAAGGAAAACAGAAATTAGTAATTTTGACGGGCCAGCTGGTATGGTAAAGATTCCACCTATCGCGCCGCAGGTCGTGGGTTCGATTCCCACACAGGACATGCATTTGTGGGCATGAACATGTCTCTATTTCCTGAGATTGGGTGTAATTATGTATATTAAGTATGTATTTACAAACAAAAAGTAGTTTATGTATTATATCAGTTATCTGGTTTCCATAGTACAAGCACGTACAAGATCTGATTAGTTTGGGAAAAAAAAAAAAAAAACCCTTATTCAGAAACAAACATCCGTTGATTAGTAAAATGCCTAAATTCAAGTGTTACTCTATAGTAAATAAATTCATTATTAATTACTGTATATCGTTTTAAATCGACTGAAAACCATACATTGTATTTTACTTATTTGACTTTCTTCTTAGTCAGAAGAAATAGTTACAAATACGTACATTGCGAACATAGCCGAAATATCAATCCACTTAAGACCTTTGACCTTTGACCTTTCACCTGACACATCCGATAGGTTTTCCGTCCGATCCTAATAAACTACATTATACCTCTACTTCCAAGGAATTTGTTACCCGTACATTGGCCTGTTATTTCTTTCACACTTCATTTCTTTTCACATAGGATTCGAGAACACACACATACACACAACGTCAAGAATGTTCTCAGCTCTTTACATTGCATCTTATTTGAATTTCCCGTTACCAAATACCGTTCAAAGCTTTATCTCTTCGATTTTGGTCTGATATAGGTCGTTACCCAATGTTTGTTATGTAAATGGGGGTTGGATAGTCTTTTTGCTTTCACAACTGATTTCTACTTGGATTTACGATTATGTTGCCACCTTGGGTGAGGATTACGTTATTTATAATCTTCTGTGAGTTTTTCTATAAATTCTAATTAATTGCAGCTTTGATGTTATCCTAACTATCCTAACTAATATTATAAATGCGAATGTGAGTTTGTTTGTTACGCCTTCACGCCTCAACTACTCAACGGATCATGATGAAATTTGGCATGCGTATAGTATAGAGCAGGAAATAAGCTACATTAAAATGTAGCCGCTTTCCCGGGATAAATCCCGGGAAAGCGGGTGAAACCACGGAGGACAGCTAGTTTAAAATAATGATAAAACTGATAAAACAGTGTTTATCCATACAATGAAAATCATACCTGTACAACTTTCGCTCCAAAGTATATAATCTTCTTATGGACTTATCCCCTCCAGAGCTGGACTTATCTCGTTGCTTCTCTCCTTAACTTCTATGGAGGTAGCATCACCGTCACAATAAAGATTGTCCACAATGTCATGTATATTAAATAAAAAGTTTAAAAAGGAAGCAAAAAATCTGAAGACACAAATTTTTTGACGAGAAGTGGACCTTGATATTTTTCGACCAACTTTTATTTACGGATACTCCGAGCCGTGGACTGCGCGAAACTTCTTGAATGGTCTGGTAATCGGGGTTATCTAAAGTGATCCCTAACGAGCTTTCGCTTGAACTTCAGCTTAGTTCACACTTGATTATCTCAAACTTTTATTTTACTCAAAAGTTTGTTCAGTCAAAATATGTTGACGAATGTTGAATTCTGTGTTTTATTGTTAGATTATTTTGCAAATAATACTAATTAAAGGAATATTTCTTATGTTTATCATTAGGCAGGATTTAAAGATAGGAGTTAAAGTATGACAATTAAACTATTGATAACTAATACTAATGAGTACTTTGGCGAAACAACGTGTCGGAACTGGAACCCTGAGCGAGTCAGACTCAGACTCGCACTAGAGCGGATTTATTGTATTTTCTGTAATCATTGTAACCTATAAAATAAATAAATAAAATAAGCCTTTATTTCCTCTAATCTAAATCTAGTATTATACAATTAACACTTATAATGACCAAAAATTTTTTTTTTTATTCACTTTGATAGACATCAGTAACCATGTGTGTGTTTTTATTATCCCTGGTCAGGTTGTCCTCTGACATAGGCCTCCTCCAGATTTTGCCAAGTTGCACGATCCAAACATAATCGATGCCAATCTTTGGGCAAATCATCCTCCCATCTTTTCAGTTGCCTCCCTCTATTTCGTTTCCCGTCTCTAGGATACCAGACTGTATTATCATAGGACCACTTGCTTTTCTTTGACCTCATCATATGCCCAGTCCATCGCCATTTAAGTCTGCGGATTTTAAATGGAACATCAGCTTCAATTTAGTCTTTTGCCTTATGTCTGTAAGTTTAATTCTGTCTTTTAACTTGATATTAAGCATGCTTCGTTCCATTCTGTGCTGGCAAACTTTCAGTCTTTGGTTATTAGCTTTTGTAAGGCCCCATGTCTGACAACCATAAGTAAGGACCGGAAGTATACAGGTGTTGAAGACTCTGCTCTTGTCCAAAATTGGTATAGACTTACTTTTCATAATTTCCTTCAGAGACCAATAGCGAGCCCAGCTGCTGGTTATTCTTTTCTCGATTTCCTTTGACATAAGGTTCTTTGGTGAAATTATTTGTACTAAGTAAACATATTCATCCACGTATTCGATCTCCTGATTGTATTGTAACCTAGAATATTCTAAATAAAAACAATGAATTCTATTAGGTATATTATGTGACACGGCTAAATAAAAAGTTGATTTAGTAACATCAAAATATGATCCCGACTCACTAAAGCAAAATAGAGCAACTTTCTCTAAATAAACGCTTTAACAAAAACCTTTTGCTTCATTTTACTGTAAACTAAATAGAAACGAAGAATTATTTAACAAAGTAGGGTTAGTTCAAAAACGGCTCAGGTTTCTCAATAAAATGAGGCTTACGGTGAAAAGCCTAAAAGTTTATACAATGACTTTTTAACTTTAAGCATTGACCCTAAGCGAAACAGGGTTTTAGGATCTTTTCATATTGCTTAGGTGAAGGTTATATCTTTTCCAACATAACACTAGTTTATCCCAGTTAAGCCATTTAAAGTTGCATATTTTTTACATTTTATGTTCAAGTTAATTCCCCTGTCTAAGCGAAGCCTAAATTTGATTGAGGTATTTAAGCCATTCGAATGAAATGAATTTCACGTTGAAATTTTGTATTACGAGTATCATCTCCAATATTCCATTTCAATAACACACTGAAGGCAGCTTCTACTAATCGAACGCTATTACATAATCTGATGTCCGAGACATGGGAAGAAAATAAATGACCCACATTATTGACTGTTCATCTTACCTGTATACTTCCTAGGCCACATACTAAAATAGTTCCCATGCTGTTGAATCTGGTGTCTGCAGATTCACACCTTTTGATGCTTTGGATGATTGTTGAATTCTATGGGTCTTGGTTGGATCTGGACTTTGATGATCAGAATATTGTGTTTGATATAAATTAGACAACTTCCAAATTTTACTGATTTATTGCGTGTATATTTTCAGTTAACAAGTTCAAAATTCAAAATTATGATATAAGGATGATGATTTTTGAATACTCTGCTCCCATTGGTCGATGACGTTAATGATGATAGCTCCTTCGTGGTCGTTCCGTTTTGCATAAGCGTTAACACTGAACACATGCAATTACAATCATTTATGCGAGATTAAGTTACAATTAGCAATCATCCAAGTTTACAAAAGTCGTATAAATAATATACTTACCAAGAAAATAGAATAATATTTAAATTTTTCGTTTTAAGTAAGCAACTTGTAAATTATATGCTATTCAGTGAAAGAATAAGAGTACAAATTGCTCATAAGTTGATGAAACTGCGCATACTCGTTGGTAACGCTCGGAATTTCTACCAAATTTCATTCAGCTCCATATGAATAAAATATATTCAGCATTTAATAACATCTTGAGGTAAATCTTGGCATTGAGTTCATGGTTATTGAACTTGCGACCTTTCAAACTTTCTCCGGGACTTATAAATACAAATGTAACTACACAACTTCTTGGTATTATTGGCGTTTATTCGACATTACGGAAAATGTATACTATTATGAGTACACAAGTGCTAAGATTATTTTTCTCAAAATTATTAATAGTAAAGCTAGTATACGAGTTAGAATCATATTTTAAAATTGTCAATTATATATATAAATAGGTGGAGAGAAATCTCTTTAAAAATATTACGCGCCCGGAGGAGTGTGAGATTTGAAATAAAGTTTATTTGGAGAAGTGCAAAAAGCATTTTTTTTGCAAATTTAGTTTTTGTTAATTATTGTACTTTTGTTGTATTTTTTTTGTTAATTTAAACGGCCACAAAACAAAATAATGCTGAAACTTAAACAATCAAACTCATTGAGCTTTCGTATGTTTTGATTATCCAACCTTACATTTCAGGCGTGAAATTAATTCAAATGTCTCTAGGATACAATAAAAAAGTTTCAGACTAGAACAGACCCAGACTAGCTTTATAGGTCAGGGCCGCATTTAGACTCAAGGTTGTGTGTTAGTGTAGTAATAAATAAACAAAAATATAATTTAGTCATATTTTTTTAACTCAAATTGTTAGATAGTTCGTTTTAAATAACGCTTATGTTTTGTGAAAATTTATCGTATACAATTCTACAGCATAAAAATTACCAATAAAATGCAATTGAACCAAAAAACAACGTGACACTGCCTCGCAAAAAAAGCAATAATAAGATAAATTCATAACTAAATAAACTACGAAATGATCACCCTCATTTTGCATTGACTGACTCACAAACGTTTTGTACGCCGCGCCGCTTAATAAGCACAGCAAAAGTAGTTAAATTCATCTGAAATTTAAGTCAATTGTAAAGCCCATCACAGACGTAGCTATAATATAAATTAATATGAATCATAGCAAGGCATATTACGATATATTTTCAATACTAATCTTTGAGTGACCGCACACGCAGCTATAATATATATTTCTGTTACTTCACCAACTAGTACTGGCATTTATATTATAGCTCGGCATATTAATATATATTATAGCTACGTGTGTGATGGGCTTTACTACGTAACAGGGGTACTATTTAAACTAAAGCTGTTTATAATATTAAAACCCCCCTTATTAATAAACTAGCTGTCCCCTGCGGTTTCACCCGCGTTCCCGGGATAAAAATTAGCCGTCCTATGTCTATATCGTCCTATATCGTCATCAGCATATGTCCTTCTCCATACCATAGTCTATCTGCATGCCAAATTTCATGATGATCCATTGAGTAGTTGAGGCGTGAAGGCGTAACAAACCAATAAACAAACACACTCACTTTCGCATTTATAATATTAGTTAGGATAAGGTGTATGTCAAGTTTAGTAATACCTAGGTTTTAAATATATCCGTCACTTTCTAATGTCATAGAAACAAAAAGGGCTGGAGCTATCTTAGTACCTGAGTGTTACAAGACTGACTTACCCTTATTCATTATTAAGGGGGACAAGGTTTGGGATTCTGCTTATTAGTCTAGAAGTTAGAGATATTAATCTTTAAATTACTCAATTATCGGTAAAACATTGTCCGGTATTTTCGATTTAGGATGTATACGCATAGGCACAGCACTATAGGTCATTTTGATGGCGTCCAAACAAGTATTCGTTATGGAAATTTTCAAACAAATTACATCATTTATTCCAATGGTATTGGAGAGGAAAAATGTAGAAAACGTGTTTTCACATTTAAATGTAAATTCGTATATTTTTGTACGTTACGCTATCCTGATTTGTTGGCTGGACCGAATTGAAATATTTACGAGAAGCTTTTAGCTGATGTTAGATTTGCTATTTTTAAATGGTTGTTACTTATGCAAGCCTGGATGAATGTTTTCGTAAACTGCGAAAATTATCATTGAAAATGTAAGAGCCACTTAATGTTTTATGGAATTTAGATCTTTAACATTACATAAATACTAAAAAGTCTGGCAGGTTTTCCATGTTATTTATCTTCTTCAATAAATAGTAGTTCCTTAGTAAAGAACTTAGACATCATATGAAGTTTTTCGTATAAGACATTTCCTTTTTAAATGTACCTAAACATAATGAATACACACAAAATATTACGAACCAAAAGTATTACATTTCAATCTGTGCATAACATAAAACCACTTCAGTCCATAATCGTTGTTAACTAAATTAGGATTGGAATCACTAGTGAGAACACTAATGTATAGAGTAATAGAACTGGTCCGTGAGTGTAAGGGTGCATATACACCCATGCGCTTCGTACGATTCTGTTAATTTATATTTTCTAGATTTACTCCCAGTTTCAATAGGCCTAATAAATGCTAATTTCTGATTTAACCTCTCATCTAGCGGATGAAACGTATGAAAAAAATACTCTCAGGAACTCAAGGAGAAGCTATTTAAGCTGTAACCAAAAAAAAAACATGTATTTAATATTTTCTTACTGACTTTCAACTGTCAGTTTAAACCACACCCCGGTAAAAATAACCAGCCGTAGAGATCGTAGGATATTTTAAGTTTAATGCATTCCAGGAAAATCTTCCGCACCGTACAATAAAACACAAAACAGGAAGAAGGATGAAGAAAAATATTATGTAGAAGCTATAAACTTCGTCTTCACATCGTTCATATTACTTACTAGTACTACAGCCTAATGACTTGCTTACTACATGCCTAAGTACCGACTACCTGCTCCCAAATATGTCATTTTCAATTTTGTGTACCTGAGGCCTAAAAATAACAATGACCGTTTGGCGTGCACATAGCACTACTCGAATTATAATAATTAGGGGCGTGTAGTGCGAAATGTCGTTACAGATGTAACTATCACTAGAAACGGCTGCATTTCATCTGTGATCCGGCGCGAAGGACCATATAAGTTCTGGTATTATACAAATAAAAAATTGCTAAGTGTAGTTGTTAAAGATTTATAATCTGTCGTTGATATTTTTGTCTTCAACATGCCAACTCTTCTTAGAAAAAGCCTACATCAGAACCACACGTCAGAGTCTGACAAATCCTATAAAATAATGTCACTGTGCTCTTAATTTTATTGTCCGATTATAGTTTTTGTTTGTAATCATGCATTAACTATTAACTTACCACTTCGGGGTACAACAACGCAAAAAAAAAACATATTTTAAAATTATAACAAATCTAGCATCAATAAATAGCTAGAGTTTATATGCATGGCGGTAATTGGCCCAATTTTTGGCTGGATTGCGGTAGTTTGCCAAATAGCTTTAAGTTCCGTGCGAACGAGAGTTTCGGTGACCACTGTGGTTGAACCCTAATTGCCATGGATTCGTTTACGGATTGCTAGTTTCATGTATTATTATGTTACTCTAGGGTTATTAAGTAAAGAAGCTGTTGTGTATTTTTAACCGATTAAAAAAAAAGGAGGAGGTTCTCAATTCGGTTGTTTTTTTTTTAAATGTTTGTTACACCATAACTCCGTCATTTATTAACCGATTTGGAAAATTCTTGTCTGGAAGGTTACACTTCCCGTTTGGTCCCTTTGTCATCAGATCAGGATTTGATTACTTCTTAGTGTATTTTGAACTCGGTTTAAGTTTTTTTTTGTAAAACAGTCCAATTATGTATGACCTCGAACTACTCATATGATTGACCATTCGACCCTATTGTTAATGGATTAGATATATATTAATCCAATTAGCTTTATAGAGACGTCTTCTTTTATCCATTTTATATGCTTCTAAGAGACAGTATTTCATGAGCTTTATACACTTAATATAAGTCTTCGTTATACCGTTTTTCTATTTTTATAGGCTTGTGTTTGACCGCAATCTCACCATTGTAAGTGATGTGGCCAAAGGTGGTAAGCACACAAAGACTATAAGGAACTGTCTCTCAAGTGCAACATGAGGGTGATAGCCAGCCATGTGGGTACTACAAAGTACCCTACCACCGTCCTATGGTTTCCTCACGATGTTTGCCTTCACTAAAAGCTCAAGCTCATTAAAGGTTTCGAACCCCGGACCTTCGTCTCGGCATCCGACGTAACTACCACTGAGCTATCATCGCCTTTAAAGAGATGAGTCACTTGAGAATCCTGTGATTCTCTTCTTCAACTGCTTGAAAACGGAACTTTATTTGTCATTAAGTGGGCTGCGGTTGTGAGGCGAATAAAAAGTCACGGTGTAAAGTAAGAGAGTAAAAGTCATCACTCACTATATCAGCATCACCGCAACGGCCCGATGTTCCGGTTGTTCATAACCGTCCATCATAATAAATAATAAATAAATAAATAACCCCACATTCCTTCACATATTATGTTATGAGACCCAGTATTATGAAATTCTTCATAACCAACAAGTCTAATCTAACTAGCAGTGGCGTGCATTCCATATAGGCAAATAAGCAATGCCTACCTCATAAGATTCAATTCAATAATATTTTGATTCAATTAAACTACATAATCACTTTAAATAAAAATTCTAACCTAACATTCAATACGAAATTTCAAACTTTGCCGCGCAGGCACTCGCGAGTTCGCCTCTCAAATTCACGGCAATTCACGCACACTAAAACGATTTCGGCATATTCATACACACACACACACTTCTTTAAGATAATACGACGAAAGCATAAATCACGCTTTTGCTATGCGTAGCATACTGACATTTGACATTCGCGATTTATGGACCAAAAGTAACCTTACCTTCTCTGTTGTAAGTAAAGTAACCCATCCAAATTAAAAAGACTACAGTTACAACTACTTTACCAACATTAGAGCAACTCAAATATAACTTCGCAATTTATTTGTGTTGGTTTGTTTATGGTTTGGCTGGCATTGTATGCATTGCAATGTTGTTGTTATTTACTTATTGTGATTTTGCGAAGTGTATCTATGAAGTGTATTGTGTGTGAAATGAAGAAATTTTGTGGTGAAGATGCAAAATGTGTCGATAAATTATTCCTTTAGTCAGTTTTCGTTTGTTGCTTGTACTTGCTGTAGACCAACTCCAAAACATTCATGGATTTAAATCTAAGGTAAAAATCTTAGACATTTTAACACAGAATATTATGTTTATTAAACACCTGGCTATCTGGGTGCTGTTATTCGAATCTATTATTCTGTTATTATGTATTTTGTTTGCTAATGAATCATACCAAATGTGTGTGGAATGATACGCTGACCTAAACAATTTTACTAATCGGGTCAAAAAACATAATCTATCTAGGAGGCATATTTAGGCGTGTATGGCCATGATTTCTTCTGCCTACCTAGTCCGAAAACCAATGCACGCCACTGCTAACTAGGTACTAACATACTATCTTTAATATACTTGGGCGTCAACAGTCGAATATCTACTCCCTTTTTGCGGTCCTGATTATTTATATGCTAAGGAGGGTTACAAGGGATGCGGGGCAGAGTATACCCATGTTATTATCTTGTCTTTTAACCTTCACCCCACTGGCTATAACTTATAGCCGTCGTCGGTTACTTCAGTTGCGGACGGAGTACCCGTATCTAAATCAAATAATGTTTTAAGGGATTTATCGTTTGTATCATTCTCTTATTGTGGACATTTTGTAACCAAATATGGATATTTATTACTACCTAATGTTTTAATGAGTTTAGTTATGTTAATAGAAATTATCTGAAAAAATTTAATGATAAAAAAATAACTATGAAAGATGGATCAGATTTCTTTAAATATATAAAAAAGGAATGGAGTGCGCTTAGACTTGAGTGTTCATCCACGAAAGTTTGTTCTTTCTGACTGTGCTATCCGGAAATATTTAAATGTGTGATTTTCCATAAGTTAATCAAAATTTGTAACAAAAATCGCCTCTTTTTGAAAAATGCTTTTTCAAATATTCTAATTCATCATCATCATCATTTCAGCCTATTGCAGTCCACTGCTGGACGTAAGCCTCCCCCAGGGTTCGCCACATGGCCCGATCTCCCGTTTTCGTTTTATTCTAATTTATATGTTTTAATTAATTCCTTTGGTTATCAATCTTACATGTTTACCGAGAATACCTAGCACACTACTCAAGAGACTGTAACCCAAGCAAGGTCAGATTATAATCAAACTTGGGGACACAGCGTGAACCGGCAATTTCCAACTACTAACCGTATATTGTGTATCCAATGTAATTAATAAGTTTCGCCCGGATTAACAAAGATACGGTGATACCGCTCATTTCTGTGGCTTAACACTTAATTAGAAACTAAGAGTTTTGGATTACGTTTTCCGGAAGTGCGATAGTGTTGATATCATGGGATTTAATGTTGTTTGCGAATTAATTATTACTATTAGGTAAACAAAGAAACTTATAATGAAAATTATGAGCCGAAATTATCAATTTTCTTTGGAATGTATTGTAGATACAAAAGATACAAAAAAGTGCTTACGCATTATGCGAACCTGATTTGTGAGAGACTGGTGCTTGTTGTAGGTTTAAAAAAACCTGTAGTACAAGTCACCAGGACCCCACTCCACGTATTGATAATACAGTAATAATTCTATATTGAGACATATATGACATGAAAAGAAAGACAAACTTAAATACTAATGTCATCTATGGGCGGGGGCACCTGGATACCAGCTTGATCCTTTAGACTCGGTTCAACGACGTGCCATAAGAATTGTCGACGATCCCGAGCTCACAAGCGGTTTAGAGCCCCTCAGTCTGAGGAGAGACTTTGCCTCCTTATGTGTGTTCTACCGCTTGTACAACGGACGGTGTTCTGAAGAATGGTTTAAGATGATGCCCACGGCTACTTTCTACCATCGCAACTCTCGCCATCGACGGGGAGTCTATCCTCACATATTGAAACCTGAATTGTTTCGTACTGTGCGGGCTCAAAGGAGCTTCCTTCCGCGGACGCTCAGACTGTGGAATGAGCTCCCCGCCGTCGTTTTCCCAATGGAGTACAGCATGGGGTTCTTCAAAAGGGGTGTGAAGAGATTTCTGCAGGGTCGGCAACGCGCGCGTGATACCCTTGGTGATGCAAGCGTCCATAGGCTACGGTAACCGCTTACCATCAGGCGGGCCGTATGCTTGTTTGCCACCTAAGTGGTATAAAAAAAAAATACTAAATTTTGTTATATTGTTGGTATTGCTTGTCATGTCTAAAGTAATTAAATTATTTGTCAACTTTATTTTGGTGTATATTATTTATCAATTTTACATGCATCATCGTACTTACAAAAGATCGTAAAAAGCAAGATTCGTTAAATAGCTCCGCTATTTTCTACTCTTTTGATACCACGTTGACGTCGATTTCTATCAAGCCAGTGTTCAAAAAATACTAGGTAATCTGATACCAACATTGTACTCCAAAATTCAGTACCCAGAGGTACTACTTTTATTAATACAATCTCTTTTGCAGGCGATAAGTCTGCTGTTTCATAAAAGTACCTCGGGGGACATAAATCGTCCCAAAAAGTATTCCAGTTGCATCCGGTGACTAAAATATTTTTAGATGCTGGAGCCTGCGATGAAATACCTAGTTTTGTTTCAACCTCGTATTTTTATATTTGTTGTGTGTTTATAACTAAAGTATATTTTTAATCGTCTATAGTTTCATTATTTGTTTTTTCTATCCATCCAGTACTATCAGTTATCAAATTATTAGTTGGTACAAATATTCTATATTATTATTGGCCCTATACGACAAATAAATGCAAATGATAAAATAAAAAATATTGTGTAAACAAGTTAGACGGCCTTATCGCTAAAGCAATTTCTCCCAAGCAACCTAGGGAGAGAGGTAAAAAAAAATATGGCTGACGTAGCTTTTCTATCACGAAAATAGTGTGACATACTTAATCCCACTTGCTCATAAATTGCTATTTATCTAATCATCATCATTGGCCTATAATGTCGCACTGCTGAGCACAGGGCTCCTTTCAAACGAGGATGAAAGGGACTGGGAAATACTCCACCTCGCATGCCCACTGCGGATTATTGGAGGTAGGCTAGTGGTCAACCTACTGAATTTTTCCGTCAACGACGGAATTTTTCAAGCCGCCTAGGGGGCGTGATAACCGGGATCAACCGGCTTTACGTGCCATCCTAAGCATGGAAACGCTCGATTTGAAATACCACTAGGCGGTCACCCATCCAGGTACCGACCACGACGGTGGTAGCTTTGCCGATTCGATTAAGAATCATCTTCACCACGAGCTCTTATTTAACTAATATACTGATTAAATGGTCACATAAAAATCGTCACCTGACTGCCATTATTAAACAATACGTGACCATTTACCTAATAATTAAATACCGGAGGGCACGCGAGTTAATAACCACAGGTTATCTAATAATTAGTTCATAAACAAAGTTTACATCAAATTGTTGGAGAATATCTTCAAAGGTTTCTTCGCTGAACAAATTATGATACCAATAAACTTACAAGAACTGTAACCGACACGTTATTGACTACAAGGCTACATAGACTGATTAGTTTCCAATGTCTAATGTTGTGTAAAGTTCGGCGTATTTTAATCACTTTGACTGATAGAAGTGAATATTTGTTTGAGGTTTATTTTATAGTAGCTGTAACCTCGTGGTTTTGCCCACGATTTCTGGGATAAAAAGTAGCATACCTGTATACTTTTATATTTTTTCATGCCATTATGCTACTTGTTTGCCAAATTTAATTGCAATTGTTTGTGTCCTTGAGAAGTCATAAGGAAAATACAAATTCACTTTCAAATTTATAGTATGTATAAGCCATAGGTCGTTGTTTCATATCCAGCTCGAAGGACCATGTGTTGGCGCTTAGAGACTTATTTTTTAATCTAACCATTCTCCAACATAAGAACGCGTGTAAAAGTACATCAAACGGATACATAGGTTTCCTATTAAAAATGAATAAGACCAAAAATACCTATAAAACAGTTGGTGTTCTAAAATTTGGACCCAAATTTTAAACAGCCATTAAGACCACTGTCATGAAAAAACCAACTGAAATATCAACATCTATGAACTAGATTTAAATAAAACAATGACCAAAACATCGGTCTTAGAGAAGACTAACTCCACTTCAATGGTAGCAATTTTATTGAAGTAAAGATAGCTAGATGCACTCTGTTCAGTTAAATGTATCGACAGAATTACAGCCTAGTCGGACAGTTTTGCCCGTCGACGAGATTTATCGGCGAAGGAAATTTATGTCCGTAGGTTAGTAGGTGAGCTTTTGTGATGGGTTAGTAAAATCCTCTTTTATAGTCTCAGAGGTGTTACTAAAGTTTGATTCCTATGAAAACCTGAAAGCAGGCTTAGACCAGAAGTTTTACTATACATCGTTATTTTATTATTCTGCAAATGGAGTCTTTAAATTGATCATTTTTGATTTTAGTTTCAATGTCGTAAGTAATAATATTTTTATTTTGTCTACTTGTTTCATTTCTGAATTTCTTTCAATCTGCTCATAAGCATACTACCGTTTCATCTAAAATAAAGCATACCTGCTTGACAAAAATAGCTGGTTGGTTTTTTTCTAAGACCCATCGTAATTTCCAACCTGCTCTTTCTTTTCATAAGCTACAAGTTTAATACCGTATTCTTTATGTTTGTGAAAAACATACGCTACTAAGTCAGATTTGTGGACGCTCATAACACAGAGGTGATCTCAGATAGCAGAGCTAGCATTAAACCTTTATTTTGTCGCTCTAACATTATTATCCTTTTAATTGTTATTTTTTTTAACCGAATTATTTTTATTATTTTTCAAAAAAAGGAGGAGGTTCTCAATTCGGTTGTATGTTTTACCTCATAACTCCGTCATTTATGAACCGATTTGGAAAATTCTTTTTTTGTCTGGAAGGGTACACTTCCCGTTTGGTCCCATTGTCATCAGATCAGGATTTGATTACTTCTTCGTGTACTTTGAAGTCGGTTTAAGTTTTTTGTAAAACAGTCCAATTATGTAATAATATTACCGGAATGAACTTCTACCTATATACATGATTTATCGATGGTTTAAAGTGGAAAAGATAGCATTATATTAATTCTGACGATGCAAACATAGCGTTATCTAAATTTTCAGCTGATTTAATCTATCCAGCTATTCTTATTCCTCTGATATTAGATTAAACAAAAGCCCATGCTATTAATGTAGGAAACACTAGAAATAAGATGCTGGCTCGAGTTAAATGAAAAATAATGCTCCCACGGGCACACGGTGGCTGTAACCCTAGAGGAAATTAAGCCTCGTGTGCCAGTTAAAAACGAGCACTTGTCCCGGATAAATGGTTTTATTCTGTACGAAAGATATGAGGCGAAGTAGATTAAAAAAATCTGATTTCACTCGGTCTAGCGTTTTCTACCTAGTTAATTACCTAGGGTGGCTTGAATATTTCACGTAACTATATGTCTGAAACAAACTTGGTATGTACATTGATTTTGCTTTGAAAATTCTTTCCGTCTTAAAGACAGATAACTTACATATTGTTTCTGTCTTAAAGACTTAACTTTTCGGGGCATTGAGCTGGAACTGCAAAACTGATAATTTAATGAAAAATTAAGCTCCAAAATATTTATGAAGCAATTTGCTTAGGTTGTGGATACCTACTCCGAAAATGTGATGGAAAAAGCTTTCGACAAAAAGAACCTGCTTATAGTAAGAACGCGTTCAAACTCAAAAGTGATACTTTTATTATAAATATCACAATGGAAATGGATCTAGAAAAACTCACCGAGAGCTTAAGCCGCGAACTGTAAAATTTCGTTAGCAACAGTGACTTTTATTCACCAGTTTAGGCCGGATTATTCCAGTTAAGCACCCCGGAAATATGCAGGATTTTCACGGCTTTGTTAGTCGGTGAGAGGTTGTCTCTGTGGGTGTTTGAATTTATGGCGTTTGCGTTTGTTGCTTTAAACAAACAGTGCAAGAATGTATTAGCTGGCTGTTTGGTCGCTGAAAGTTGTATGCAGCTGAAATATACTGTTTTTGTGATTGAATTTAATTTTTTTACGCATGATTTTTAATCTATATTTTTGAATAATGAAAACGAATGGAAAATAAAATTCCGCCCCTGCTCATATCAACCAACTAATATTGAACTGTGTAAATTTATACGTACAGGTAATGCCAGTTAAGGTTGAGCAAGGTTTATGGGTCAATAAAACCTACATCTATTAACTTATCCGACATGTGAGACGGAAAGCTTCTGTAATGCAAGGATTACAAAAGGTTACGGAGACAAAACACGAACATTGTTGAAACAAGAGATTTACAAAATGGCGTGAAGAGTTTTTAACTCAAAAATATTTCACACCCTATAAAATGTTGAACAGAAGGTTGTTCAAATGTACAATAAATTACAACTTAGGTGCCGTAGACAAACCCTAATAACTTCTTCATGTCCGCATGTATGTCAGCTTTTTCACTAGTAAACTTGTCACTCATTCATTTGGGACAACAAAAGTTTTATAAAAAGAATTACGTGTAATTTTTCAAATAAAAAATCGGCCAAGTGCGAGTCAGACCGAGGCCTCGGTGCGCGAGTCTGACTCGCACTCGCAGGTTTGTACGGACCCTCGCGAGGGTTCCGTACAAACCTGTAGGTATATAAGTAAATGGTAGTATAGACCTGAGTGTTTGATATGAAGTTCAATTTTCGGTGGAAGTTTGCATGGTAATGTACATCATATATTTCTTTTAGTTTTATCATTCTCTTATTTTAGAAGTTACAGGGGGGGACACACATTTTACCACTTTGGAAGTGTCTGTCGCGCAAACTATTCAGTTTAGAAAAAAATGATATTAGGAACCTCAATATCATTTTTGAACGAATGGATAATATTTAAAAAAAAAATGAGTTTCAGTTCTAAGTATGGGGAACCCCCAAAATTTATTTTTTTATTTTCAATTTTTGTGTGGAAATCTTAATGCGGTTCACAGAATACATCTACTTACCAATTTTCAACAATATAGTTCATATTGTTTCGGAAAAAAGTGGCTGTGACATACGGACGGACAGACAGACAGACATGACGAATCCATAAGGGTTCCGTTTTTTGCCATTTGGCTACGGAACCCTAAAAAGCACATCGTTCTATGGTCCTTATCTCTAATGCACTTGGTCGTTTATTCTTTCATATTTACGTCTTCGTTAATACTTTATGAGCCATGATGATCGTTAATCAAGCATATATCTGTAATGATCTAGAAAATAAATGTACTCATAAATTGCTACTATACGAATGAAATATTACCCAGTAGGTATGTATACTTTACCGTTATATACCATTGGAAAAAAAAACACAAAAGTTCTTACCATTACGTACGTTATTACCATGACGGGCCAGTTGGCGCAGTTGATTAAGGGTCTGGTAAAGATTCCTATTACGTCGCAGGTCGTGGGTTCGATTCCCGCACAGGACATGCATTTGTGTGCATGAACATGTCTGTATGTCCTGAGTCTGGGTGTAATTATGTATATTAAGTATGTATTTACAAACAAAAAGTAGTATATGTGTTATATCAGTTATCTGGTTTCCATAGTATAAGCTCTGCTTAGTTTGGGATGACCGTGTGTGAAGAATGTCCCAGGATATTATTATTATACTTTTATTTATTATTTCAAAAGTCAGTAATCTCAGAAGCAACCTTATATCTCATGGATCGCCCCTAAATTCTATTTAGATAACTTTCCAGGATAGTTTATAAACATTAGAGTATGTAAATGAGTCGCGAGTTTGAACCCGGTGGGTAATATTACATAACGAAACTTCGCAGGGAAAACTTGCTGGCCTCCTAAAATAGCTTATGGAATGAGGAAGCGAAGACTGGTAACTTTTTAACATACGTACAATGCATAAGTAATGTAATAACTATCCTCTAGGGTCTTTATCAGTCTTCCAACTGTTTCCACCAAACTGTTCTGAGGCCTTAGCACGAAAATCTATCGCAAGCGTAACGTATTCGTATCGAGAGAGTTAACTCAAATTTGTATGGGAATGTGTCATTCGAATGGTGTCAAACGTTTAAATCGGTAGCACGAACAACTACGTTAACCTCACGTCACGCTACGTAAACGTGGTTTGGTATATAATTTGAAATTGGAACGTATAGTATCGTCTACTCGCAAGCCAGCTAACGTAAACCTTCTCACCGTATTTTTTTCAGTGAGAGCCCACGTAAAGTGTTTTTTTTTCTAATGTTGTTTTTTTTAGCATTAAGATTTTTAGTTTGTATTTCTTTATTTATAATCTCATAACTAAACATGGTGAATCATTAATTAAGTAGGTATTTAAGTTATTCAAATTTAAAACATTCAATTGGGGTGCCTCATGTTTTATTTGACTAAGTAGTATCCGAAAATTTATAATTTCCTAGCCGAGAATCGAACCCATTGATTCCGAAAAAATCACACCCTGTATTATAGCGCCATCCCATAGTGTCACTTAAAAGTATCAAATTCTGGGAAGTAATGTTAAATGGTAAACTAAAGAGAAGTTCAAATATTTAAGAAAACCCATTTTATTTTGCTTACATTTAAACATTGATAATTATGTAAATTGTTCGAAATTACCTATACCAATTATTTACAATATGAAACTAAAATAATAAAAAAAAAAATATTTATTTTTATCTCCACAAATTACAAGTTCTTGTACATATAAATGGTTTTGCAATTAGAGGTATGATAGTGTAATTTGTGGGAGATCTGGAGCCTAAACTAAGCCGAAGCCTGTATCTTAGAACACCAGGTCCCCCCTTAACTTAAATTGCTACTTGCTACTACATATTTGTTAAATTATTTTAAATTACATGTTCAACATAAATCTAATTAATTTTGTTTTACTACACCCACTATACACACAGTTACACACTGTGTATATAATGGGTGCAGAACAAACTGTGGAGAAAAGATATTACAATTTTAAACCCATTTTCTACGGTACGCATGTTCCCCATGTTCATACCCATGTTCTAAACTACTACGACGTGTACTACTTCGACGTGTCAAGAATTCTACATTCTGAAAAGTTAGTGCCTATACCTATTGAAATTAATGACTAAGTACTCTAATAATCTTTCGAACATATTCCATCGGAATTAATAATCTTGTGATGCAAAATCATGATTTAATTGATTTCGAAACATCCTATATATACTTAATTATAATAAGCGTTTAAATGGAATTTCGATAGTTCAAGTTCAGCCACTCTTTAAATGAAATCCCGTAAAACTGCTAAAACACAAATCTAGAATTGAAAATCGACGAATTTATTTCTATCGGAGTCACAAGACTCAATCTTCTTGTAGTATTGTTCTAAATTCAAACCTTAATATTCATGAACTCTTTGCTGAAATAAAAAAAAACTACCTACGCGCGGTTTTTGGTTTGACAGTTAAGAATGGTTTTCGTTCAAAAATATTTTCACATTCATCATATTTAAATAGTGAAAAAGGAAACATTCACATGGGAATCATAATATAATACCTTATTTCGTTAGCTAATAATAATTAAGATAAGCCGATTATTTAATTTAGTTTATGTTATTAGGAATAAATATTGTAAAATTGTGTACCAATAAAATCAGAAATATATGAATCAAAATTCTGGACGAATTTAACGTAGCTCGCAAGCTAGGTATCGAGTAGACGATAGAACTTCTGTCAAAAATGACATCTACTCGATACGACGACGCTACGAAGGCGATACGAAAGTGGTTCGTGCTAAGGCCTCTGTTCTAAAGGGCTGGAACGCTAGTTTTTTTTTACGTATGATCACGCATAAATTTTACGTATGATCACACATAAATTTTTACAGAGTAGTCCGATTTTTAACCGACTTCAAAAAAGGAGGAGGTTCTCAATTCGGATGTTTATATATTTTATTTTTTTTATTTTTATGTATGTTCGGGCATAATCCTCCGTCATATGTAGACGGATTTTCAAATTCTTTTTTTGGTCGAAAGGGGTTTATTCCGAAATGGTCCCATATAAATTTCATATAGATCTGATGATGAGTTTCGGAGACAGACAACGGAACTCTTAAAAAATGACAGCAAAGCATTGTTTACGAAGGCCTTTACACGCGAAAGTATTTAAGTATATATGAAACTAAAAATTCAAAAATAAAATAACTTTTTAAGAAAAAAAAACCGCCTTCAAAGTACACTAAAAAGTAAGAAATTATTTAAAATTAAAATTCAAAATTCAAAATCATTTATTCAAATAGACCTTCGCAGGCACTTATGAAAAGTCTGACTCTAATACTCTAATACCGGTTCGGAAGGTTGCATTTGCTGAGAAGAGCCGGCAATAAACTCAGCAATTACTCTTTTCAAAACAGGCTTAGATTAATTACATAATATTTACATTCTAATCGCACTGAAAACAATTGCGTGCCCCGGCGCGGAGGCAAAATTACAAAGTAGACTGAAAATTTTTTTAATAAGTAAATAAATAGCAAACTTAAGTAGACCAGCCCCCACAAGTAGCACCTGTTCACAAGTATGACGCGTGTGGCAGCCATCGCCCTCCTCGCCATATTGGAGGGAAGTGAGCGACCCGTCACACGACGCCGCCGCAAGCAAAGGCCTTAAAGTGAGCATGACTTACTTAAGTCTGCCTTAGAAATAAAAAATAACTAAAGGGAAACACTAAACACACAATTTGTTATCACTGTGACTATTGACAAGCTTAGACTAAATATCACAAAATAAAAAAATATAACAATTAGACAGACATAATAAATCGATGCATTTATATCAAACTAAATAAATGAAGAACATTGAATTGACTTAATTTAATTACAATAGGTAATATAATCTGTAACCTAAAAATATAACTTATAATAATAATAGCATACTTTGAATTAAAATGGACCTTGAACTATCTGCTCAGTGAGGCAGGTGCAGAGAGAAGCTACTTCCATACATCCTTGTCGTCAATATAATGAGACACTTTATAATAAGCCCTACTCAACAGCCGCTTTTTGATATGTTCCTTAAATTTAAAAAAGGACATACTGGTCACGCTATGAGGAATTTTATTGTAAAATTTAATACAATTCCCAAGAAAGGACTTATTTACTTTAGCTAATCTAAATCTAGGTACAGTTATTTTGTCTTTGTTTCTATCATGATAGTCACTATTGACTGGAAACAAATTAATGTTCTTGCGGACATACATAATATTTTCAAAAATGTACTGAGAGGGCAAAGTTAGTATATTAATATCCGGAAATATATTTCGTAGAGACTCGCGAGAACCCAAACAGTAGATGGCGCGAATTGCCCTTTTTTGTAATACAAAAATTGATTCCAAGTCTGCGGCAGAGCCCCACAGCAAAAGGCCGTAAGACATAAGACTATGAAAATATGCAAAATAAATTAATCTGGCTGTATTAATGTCCGTCAGTTGCCTTATTTTGCTGACTGCAAACGCAGCGGAGCTCAGTTTACCACCTAAGGCTTCCAGGTGACCACCCCACTGCAATCTACAGTCTATAGTCAGACCAAGAAAAACAGTCTTATCTACTACATTAAGTTTATTACCATCCACAATAACATTGGTATCAACTTTTGGTACATTTGGTAATGAAAATCTTATACATTTTGTTTTTTTTGAGTTTAACATAAGATTGTTGGCAGCAAACCATTGAGACACAGTCTTCAGAGCGTAGTTAACTTTAAAAGATCTTTGTCTTTTCTATCTACTTTAAATATCAGAGACGTATCATCTGCAAACAAAACGACATCTGATAGTTCTTTCACCATATAAGGTAGGTCATTTATATAAACTAGAAACAGAAATGGGCCTAAAATCGAGCCTTGAGGTACGCCTAATTTGACTAAGGAGCCCGATGACACACTACCATTGATTCCTACTTTTTGTTGGCGCCCTGAAAGATAGGAAACCACAAGATCGAGAGCCACTCCGCGAATTCCGTATAACTTAAGTTTAAGAGCTAGCGTTTGGTGATCTACGCAATCAAATGCCTTGGAGAGATCACAAAAGATACCAATAGCATCGTGTGAGCACTCCCAGGCCTGAAAAATATGCTTAATAAGTTTAGCTCCCGCATCCGTAGTGGACTTACCTCTCGTAAAACCGAACTGATCATCATGGAGTATCTTGTGGTTATTAAAATGCCTTAACATTTGGTTTAGCACAATCTTTTGAAAAATCTTACTTATGCAGGAAGTACTGAGACCGGTCTGTAATCTGAGGGATTGTTTTTACATCCCGATTTAAAAATCGGAGCAATTTTGCTGTATTTCATTAAATCAGGAAAGTTGCCCTGTTCCAGACATTGGTTAAAAATTAGGGCTAAAATAGGGGCAATATTAAAAATAATTGACTGTATAACTTTAACTGACAAACCCCATAAGTCTTCTGTATTTTTCATATTTAGTGACTTGAAAGCCGTGATAATGTCGTAGTCACTAACCTGGGTGAATGCGAAGTCTGGAATGTTTCGTTGAAAAGTCTTCTGTAAAATCGATTCTGCTAACGTGGAAGACGAAGCAAGATTTTTAGAAGCCTCCATAGGTATATTTGAAAAAAAAGTTTCAAAAGCAGATGCTACTTCTAATTTATCTGATATTAGTTTATCATTAATTTTAAGACAAAAAGATTTATAGATTATCTTTGATTTTATTTTTACCAGTCTCTGTATTAATAATCTGCCACACTGTTTTAATTTTATTATTAGAATTATTTACCCTATTGCCTATGTAGATGGCCTTAGCTCGAATGCATACCTGTTTAAATAACTTGGAATAGTTCCTAACATATGTATGAAAGTTTTCATTACTATTGTAAGATCTCTGATGGTAAAGATCATAAATGTTATCCCTACTCTTCCTGATTCCTTTAGTTGCCCAGTTACAGAATTGAAGTTTATTATTTACCTTTTTAGTTTTGATTGGACAAGATACATTAAATTCGTTGCAAATATCTCTAAATATTTTGTCATAGTTTACATTTGGATCATCAGAAATATACATAGTGTTACTAATTTTATAATCCATATTAACGCTGAAATTATTTAATCTTGTTTCATTAACTGACCTAAATGTTTTCGTTATGGATGACCTAAGTTTTTTACACGGTAATTTTACCAATTGTGCCAAATGATCCGAACGGACGCCACCTATTATGGACTTCTCTAAAACCTTACCGTTAGTAATTATGTTATCAATACAAGACGAACTAGTAGCCGTTACTCTCGTGGGCTCATTAAATAGAAGAGACATATTAAATGATTTAAATAAAGTAATAAAATTATTTCTATCTAATGAGGGTATCAGGATGTCAATATTAAAGTCACCACAAATAATTACTGACTTATTACACCTAGATAATTTACTAAGTATTTGTTCCATTATAGAACAAAACAACGAAAAATTAGACGCGGGAGGCCTATACACACATATAATGATGGAGCTTTCAATCTCTGCACAAGCCACCTCGCATACGCGTTCCACAGAGTGACAAGTAATATCAGAACGATTCTTAAATTTAATATTATTATTTAGCAAAATGAGGGTGCCGCCACCCTGAGCAGTCACTCTGTTGAACGCGCTGGCAACAGTAAAGTTATTAACATTAAAAAGCATTGTATCTGGTTTGAGCCATGTTTCCGTAAAACATAATATATCAATTATCATTTCATCACATAATAATTCAACGTCAAGTATTTTGCCAGAGAAGCGATTTATATTCTGGTGTAGTATAGTTATGCTATTAGTGTGCTTCTCTGTTGTCGGAGTTATAAGTTTAAACAACTAATCACAGTATTGTTAGTAATACTAGACGATACCGCTCTGTCACTTAAGCTACTGGCAGTTATATTAGCTATAACCATGTTAATATTATAAGCTATCAGTGTAGCAATCAAGATTTTACATTTTTTGGGCATAAACAATGAGTCCCCAGTAAATTTTAGTCCACTAACAAATTTATTAGTGTCGAAATAAGAAAAAACGTCACTATGACGACATGTCAATCTATATATAAAATTGTTCAAAAACAATATATAAACAGAAATATTTCGCTGACTTCAAAACAGTGTCAGATAAGAGTTATTTCTTACTTTTTAGTGTACTTTGAAGGTTAGCACCTAAAGAAGGTTACGATAGGTTGCACTCAAAGTTGCACCCATATAAATTTGGAGAAAAAAAACGTACCCTAAGGGTGCGAAAATAGGGGTGGTTTATTGTTCACTCACAGATTTTAATGCTGAGTTGTGTATTAAATTAATACAAGTAGTCAACAATTAAGCATGTAGTAATTAGTACATGATAGCCAACAAAATATATCCTCGAAAAAACTGAAAAGCAAAAAATAATAAACCTTTTAAATAACTGAAAAGACAAGTACCTACTTGTTTTTCTCTTTTCTGTTATTTAAAAGGTTTATTATTTTTTGCTTTTCAGTTTTTTCGAGGATATATTTTGTTGGCTATATTATAATTATAGTTTTTTCGGAGGTATAATTTTTTGTTATCTATATAAATAGATACATATAGAGTTCCTATATATATATAGATTTCCTATTGCAAGCGATAACGCTTAAAAACATCTTAGCTAAATTATTCTTCTCCTAAACAATACAATCGAGAAGCAAGTTTCTGGATATACTTGCCATACTTTTATCATACCTGTCTGTATAGACAATAATAAGCTTGTTATTTCAACGATTCATTGTACAGCACAGCTACAATAATAAAATGTGATATACACCCTCACAGGAAATCCTACCGACGGAAGTTAATGCGACGTAACTCGGTCGTGTTATAATTTATCTACCAAGATTTTTATTCAATTATTCAGTCACTTTGCATCCTGTTGACGGTAAGTTAATATTTCATAGTTTGCGACACTTCGTTGACTTAGCCGTTTATTTTACTGGCTCTTCGTGAATTCTTTTTCGTTTTTTATAAATGTGGAAGGTAAAAATGAAAATATAAGGTAGACATTTTCGAGTGTTTTCTCTGAGAATTTAAAGTAAGGCTGAATAAATATTACTTACTAGATAGATCAAGTCTGGAATTTACGAAAAAATAACTAGTAAAGGAACCCAAAAAAATTTAACCTCGCTTTTACCACTCAGTACAAAATGAGATTTTTGTCGAAAGAATACAAAACAAAAGAAAAAAACGGGTTAACTTATACAATACAAGTTTGTAAAAAGCGGCCTAATAAACTCGAAAATTGGTAAATACACTCAGTATTTATGTTTATGAGCCCGTGAAAGAAAACCGCTATACAACTTACCTCATTTAGAAACTCAAACGACCCGTATCCAAACAGCTTGCCTAACAAGGTCGAACAAATTCAACGATACCTACTAAATATTTGGAGGGAACTTTTTAAACAAATCGCTGTACTGGACATTTATAAGGTAACTTTCTAACCACCGTAAAAATTAAAAGCGAGCAGCGATAGAGTCGAAGAGGTACATACCTCGTGGTGGTTTTTCACAATAAAAATAAATAAAAAGTTATGTAACAGAAACCGGCCTAATGTGTATTGTAAATAATGTGGTTATTTTTATCAAAGCTCTCTTACTTTCGGTATTCTTAGGTAATCATGGGGGCTGAGTACGTTTAAATTTAAAATTATCCTCCACCGATCGAATGATTCTCGAAAATACTTTGTGGTTGGATGATTTTCGAAATAATAATTAGTCTCTATGAACTTCGCTGATAAAAAGTCATAATTGCCTCAAATAAATCACGAGACGCACCGAGTAATAGAGAGTAATAAAATCCTCCACGCATCCCAACATCAGCTTTTGGCTCGCAAAATAAAGTGATGTGTGTAATGAAACCACCAATTGCTAGATAAAGACTGGCTGTTTATTTTAATAAGTAGGAAGGTATAAGTACAAGTTTTATAGTACCCACAATTTATTGAGAATATACAACAATTTGTTCGAAGGCCAAAGCCAATACGTATAATGATTGTTTTTCGGTAAATGTTATAATAACCTGACAAATTTTGCTTCTGGTGAATAATTAGATTGTGCAGTGAATGATTGCAAAACTTTCAAAATTGCAGTGAATGATTGCAAATGATAAATTAAAAAATAAGAAACAAAAAAATCATTTAAAATTCAGGTAATTTTTAATAATTTAACTTAAATAATTAAAACTTTAAATTGACAAAATAAATTTCACTCAAATAAAAACTCAAAAAGTTTATTTAAAACCTTTTAAACTTTTTTAGAGAAAAAAAAATGGCAATCAGGACGTCAAACGTATAACAAAAAGGAGAATTTTACAAAAAAAAACAAGTTAAACTAAAAAAAGGTGTGATCACAAATACACGTAAGTGTTCACAAATACACGCAAGTGTTCGCAAATACACGTAAGTTGTCAAACGTAAGTATGGATACCGGTAGTTAAGTTACAATAAAACGAACCAACCTGCGACTCCCGTCGGTAAATTTTACCTTCCGTATACGTGTGTTCTCTAAACGTATACATAAAAATAAAAAAATGAAAAAGCCTTTATTTCCATATCCTTATTTTACGTATACATTTTAATTAGTTTCATTAATAGGTTAGTAAATAAGTGTTGTTTATTAACTATTTGTTAGTATGATTAGTTTTCTGCTTTTGGATATGGGTGAAGGCCTCCTCCAAATTCTTCCAAGACTCTCTGCTGGCATTGTCTACTATGTCATCACCCCATCGTCTATTTGGCCTGCCAATTTTTCTTTTCCCTATTAGTCCTTTCCATCGTGTTTTTTGTGTAGTCCACCTGTTGTCGTTTAAGCGCGCGATATGACCGGCCCATTACCATTTGAGTTTAAGGGCTTGTGTGAGTGCATCAGTTATTTTAGATTTTTGTCGCATTATTTCGTTTCTTATTTCGGTAAGAAAGGAGTGGATACTAGTATGACGGATAGAAGAGATGAATGGAAGAAGCGTACATATTGCGCCGACCCCAATTGATTGGGAACAGGGCAGGCAGATGATGATGATGATGATGATGATTTCGTTTCTTATTTTGTGTATTTTCTTTATTTTTAGCATACTTCTCTCCATTGCTCTTTGTGTTGTTCTAATCTTTTGTTTCACTTTATTAGTGGAGATCCATGTTTGGCAGCCATACAGTAAACAAGGTAAAAGACAAGTATCAAACACATTTTTTTTCATATCTATAGAGTAGTCTCCTTTTACAATTTCCTTAAGGGACCAACATTTTTTCCACGTTATATTACTTCTTCGTTCAATTTCTTCTTCGTTACTCAATTTACTGAATGACTCTTGCTTGCCGAGATAAATATAATTGTTCACATATTCTATAATATTTCCAGTTGTTCTTATGGGTATTCTATTACTATTGGTCATATTCTGGTTTTACTTGAATTCATCTCTAAACCAATTTTGGAGCTTTCTTGGTCGAGTGAATTTAACATTTTCTCTAAGTCTTTAGGCATTTCGGCAAGGACACGTAAACGACACGTTCCAAACGTATGGTCGAACAAAAATTTATGAAGCATTGAGCAGCCAATGGCTCAATGTAAACGGCATTTTTCTTGGTCTGAGACGGCTCTTGAAACCACTAAAAAAATCACAAATCACGCGCTCTCACTGATTGCACCCAAGACTCCAGAAACTAGTATTTTCTAAGAAAAACAATGCGGACCTTGAGCGAGCACGGACCCATTAGAAAGGGCAACGAACAGTTTGTAATTTTTACGTAGTAGATAAAATCCAACTTTATCAGACTCTCTGAAATTTTCTATCTAAGTTGACCACAGACATATGAACAAACTTTGTAGGTACTACTCATACGTCTGTGAAGTTGACCGAATCCTCTCCGTCAATCTATTTTTCCTCGCCCCAAAAAAAAAACTCATTCAAAATTCAATATAAAAGAAATAAAAGGAATGCGAACAAAAAGCTTAAATCACTTTTTTAAATGCAGCAATGCTGCAATTGATAATATGGCTGTTTATTATATATTTAGTTTCTTTATTATCATTTGGATGTTCGGTACAGAAGGTGACTTTTCAATTTTAAACTTGTCTCAGTGCATGGCAATATAGACTGAAACAGCGGAGTCTTGATCCTAGCTGTTCGTGTCGTTCAGAATGGTAACTGAGAAAAAAAACATTATTTTCTTAATTATTATTTAAAATATATTTTGCTTATATCCGATCTTATTTGTTACACGTGTCTCACAAAGTACCAAATGCTTTCCTGGTCGGCCTGATCGGGCGGAATCTCTCCCTGCCAGCAGTCGTGTCGGGGATACAGCGTGGAAGGCCGTAGCCTCCTTCTGTGAGACCGGAGATGACGCCGCCGAGGCACAGAAGTGCCTCGTGGCGGCCCTCCTGCCCTGTAGCTGGGGCTTAGAATAACAGCTACGGTGTTCCCCTGCCTGTCGTGAAAGGCGACTAAACGGGACTTTTGAGATCGTGGGCAATTAGGGCGGGGGCTCTGTGCGCCCAGAAGCGACCCCAAGGAGGACGATGGGTCGATGTGGTCACGACTCATCGTGCGATAGCACAGCGAGGGTGCTGGGGGGAGGTATCACACTTTCCCCGGGATCTTAGCGCCGCGCGTGGAGGGGTGAGCAGGCCCCCTAAAAAGGAAGCTAAGCAATATTGCTAACAGATATTTGAAACAGATCTTATGCAATTCATCAATTCCAAATCTTTTAATGATTTTAATTGTATATAATGAGTAACTATTTTACCAAAACATATTGGAATCACTTAGGATCTGCCGAGAATTCGAGTGAAAGAATTGCGAAGCAATATTTCTTTAGCTTCCTTTTTAGTCCCCCAGGTAGGCGTTCAACATGAGATACAAGTCCGGCATAACCTGGCCGCTACCCCCGGGGCGGTCGGGTATCCTATGAGGATATCGCCACGAAAAAGAAGAACGTACTAAATGCTTCTACTTGCAGATTACTATTCTTAGATGTTGTACAAATCTGAAAAAGTATACCAAAATACGATCTGTCGATTTGGTAATTATTTAGAAGAAAACCTGTGAAAAAAATCCCTGATCCATTTATTGTCTATATTAAACTAACTGCATTAATATTTCAATGTCTCCATTTTCGTTGTCTCTACCAATGGATAATATTTGCTTAAAATTAGATATTCATATATTTTTAGTTTATTCAATATGAGTATCAAGAGAAATTAATTCAAAATACAATATTAAATTAACTCTGAGTTTGATAAAATAAAATAAATACAATTATAGAAGGAAAAGTTTCAAATTTAAAAGAAATAAAAAAACAACTCGATCGTTTACACTGTAAAGATTACTGTAGTACTTTCAAGACAAATGATGTACAATATACAATATTTGCAAAAACATTCAAAATTCACGTCGTAAATCTAAGCTTTAGAGTGCATTTGGCAAAAGTAGTAACAATTAATCTGGACAAAACTGCGGACCGACCCAGCCTCTTGGAAAAGAGCCAATGTATGCCTGCAGCGAAGCGCTGCATGGAATGGAAAAGTTGCCACAACATGCATGATATTGACATATTCAAATCTATTTATATTATACAATGTTTAAGAGTTAAACATTTTCAATAATTGTTTTATAGTTTTACAAATATATAATATGAAAATGCTGGTTTCTTAAATATTAATATGGCGGCATAGACGTCGGGGCTAATAAGGAAGCTAATGCAATTTTGCTAATGGAATTTATTTTTTCGAATTCTCGGCAAATCTTACGCAATTCCAATATTTTTTTGGAAAAAATAGTTACTTTTTCGGAATTGATGAATGGCATAAGATCTGCTGGGAAAAAAAACAAATCCCTGAATATCACTTTTTTTTTAATACCTACTCTACATTTATACTCCGAAGTATGGCTGATACCTTAATTGCACCAGATGCACGCTGAGAACTATAGTTAGTTATACAAACATTATGACTGGTTTAAATTAATATTGCTCAGTTTTATTTATTAGCAAAAAAAAACTTGAACGGATTTATTTCACTAATAAGCTCAAGTTAAATAATGTTGTGCACTTAAAGTTTACTAAAAGCATTGTTAGTGAAGCTTGAAAGTTGCAAATGCTTGGATAAAGCGGCCAATAAGCTTTTCTGGTGAGGTTTTTATCTGAAGGAAGCCTTGCATTCGATGTGAAGCAAGGATTAAGTTTTGAAGAGTTCTTACTTTGTTGCAAGAAATCATTTCGCTAAATTGAATTTATGTTACTATTTTGTAACATTATTGTTTTGATTGTTTTATTTGAGCCTTCATTCACTCTTTCATTCACCTTTGCTCTGGACGTCTAGACTTGAGGCTTGAAGATAAAACCTACAGAAGATTTATTGTAGTAACCGCACCAGGTGGATTTTAGCTGCGACTTTTAAATTTATATATTAACTGACTGTTGCGCCGTAGTTTTCCCTTCGGAGGAGTTGAATTTCCCAAAATGCTTATGTATCTCTAATAACATAAAATAAATTTACTCCCCAAGCATCAGATTTCAATATTTTATGGGTTTTTACGATATTTTTATAGTTAACAATAAAATAATGTATTTCAAATAATAAAAATTGACAAATAAGCTTAAAAGGCTTTTTTGTATAGCAGCATTTTCCCATTTTCTCGAAAACCATAAATTTACAAGTTCATTTACTTTGCCAAACTCTTAATTAAACATGTCAAACGTGGCTGGCTTGAATGAAGAACTTTTAATAAATGTTTCTATAAAGATATTGTTCTTTTGTATTCTACTCACACATTTTTCCGGTACTGGTTTTCCTTACTTAGGAAAACTCAAACAATGTTACACACGAAATTTTATTATGAAAGTAATATTTGGCAGTGTATAAAATATGGGTCCTAAAAATGAGTGTCACTTTTACAGCCACTTTAAAAACGTTTTAGGGGCAAAAACATAATCCCAATATTTTTGTTATTTCACAAAATGGTGGGTTATACCTACCATAGGATCGTAAATACATAAGTATTAAATAAAATCGCAATATTCCTATTTTTTTGCAGCTTTTGGTGTAAAAATATAATTTCACCACGTGTGGTTAAATCCCGTATAGCTTCAATAATATCATCGGTTGTCAAAAGGAAATTCTGCATGATTTCGTTTTTGGTTTCGACAAAAAAAAGCTCTTATAAAAAAAAGGTGTTGAAGTCATGAAATTTTATGTAAGATACTTTGCAGCGTTTCTTTAAGAATCTAACGCTGAAGTAAATATATTTTACAAAATATTTTCGCAATTTTCCCTGAAAAAATTATAAAAGAAAAATCTTTTTAATGTAGACATAAATTGCAAAACTAGCTGATTATAATCGACTGCCCTGTTCCGATGCCTGAATAAATGATACGAAGAATAAAACATAAGAGTTCCTCCAAGTGGCCTAACAGCTCGGCCTTTTGGCTTGAATTATTGAAAACTACTGTGGTCACAGGATGAATAATGCATGTAGTCCAGTTTTCGGAACTTTGCCAGAGCTTAAACACACTTCAGAATGCTACATTCATCGCTATGCTGTGATTTAAATCCTTTTATTAGAATGGTGAATTTTTCGGGGACTCTTTGAAAACTTGAAGTTATCACTCATATATTCGTAGTGGAAGTGGAAGAAATCCTGTGTGTCCGCGTAAAGGTGTAAAAATTCTCTGAATTGTCACCTTCCGTCATTTTCAAAAAAAAAAAAAAAAGAAATCCTGCAAGTCGTAAAAATCTTAAAACTAACTTTATTTTATCTTTTTCGCGTTTTGTTTCTGTTTTAACCGGTTTCCCTACTACAAGAACTATTGTATAACAGAAAAATAATTAACAGTGAATAAATGGAAAAGCGAAAGCCACATGGTATAAGAGCTAGCAACGTCGCGAAAAAAAGAACTTTAGTAAGGCTGGTTTTTTGATATTTTCTTACGCATTAAAGCCTGATAGAGATGCGCCAAGTCTGGCAGCTGGGAGTGGTTGCGTTTGCTTTTGCGCATCCTATTTGTACTAGTGAAAATTTCGGATTTTTAACCCATTAAACCATTTTAGTACGAATAATTTTCTCTTCACCATTTTCTACAGCCTTTTAGCAACCTAAACTTAAATCGACAGAGCGTTATGTGGTTGCTAACTATGTGCCAGATGCTATTTTAGTTGTGAATCTTGTGAAAGCCATATTTTCTTCTAAACCATTTTCTAAGAGCTGAAATTTCAACATTATATAGTTATGCTATCAAAGAACCTAAAATTAATTTGCCAGACGGATATCTGGCTGCATAAGGGTACACAGACTAATTTAAGATCTGTTCAAGAACATTGTGTTAATCGAAAATAAACCTTATGTCATCGGGACAGGTTCCAAATTCAATTGTTTAATCTCAACCCACAATTTTACTTGAGCTTTGGTTGACTTTCTGAAATAAAAACCTTGGCTGCCTTCTTTCCACCAAAAAAGTGCGAGGAAGCTAAGCAGTGAGCGAGATTATACTTAAAGCTACGAAACTAATGTCAGAACCATGTACCGGAAGTGGAATTCGAGACCCAATCAATAGCAGCAATGAACAAAATGCTAACTTGAAAAAGTAAATTTTAAACCAGAACCATTCGAAGGAAAAAATAATATAACTTTATTTTCAAAATCAAAATAAATAAGTAATTTATTCAGGTTAGGCCCTGATAAGGCACTTATGAACGTTACAGTTGACTCTATCGACGATTCGAAATACACTTAAAACTGAGAAATCTCCGAAAATATGTTGTACTAGTTGTCCCCCGCTGTTTAACCCGCGTTCCCGGGATAAAAATTAGCCTATGTCCTTCTCCATACCATAGGCTATCTGCATGCCCAATTTCATGATGATCCGTTGAGTTGAATCGTTGAGGCGTGAAGGCGTAACAAATAAACAAACACACTTTCGCATTTATTATAATATTAGTTAGGAAGTTAGGATGTTAGGATTAGTTATCAATATTTTAATATACACTATGTATCAGTAAGTTGAATAGTTAGGCCGACTTGTTTGGCTCGACCTGTGTGCACACCTTAGTGCAGTTGCTATTTCACCCGTTACTAAAACTTTTAATTTATTAATACTGTAGGTGTAATTAAAGTGATAATTTTATTGTAAAATTACAACAATAAACCTATCGGGCACATGAGAAGTTTCTTGCGTCGCTTCTTCTCCTCATATTTTTTTTTTCATTTAGATAACACGGTGGTTTTTACTTTTTAAAATACTTTTTTTTTACTTTTATGTTATTTTATTCGTTGTATTCTTACCCTGTTCCTAATTATATGGAGTCGGTGCAATTTTTGCGCTGTTTCAATTCGACCATTCTATCCATTATATTATATATAAAATTCAAAGTCCTGACTGACTGACTGACTGACTGACTGATATATCAACGCACAGCCTAAACCGCTGGTCCTAGAGACATGAAATTTGGAGGGTGTATTCTTTGTGAAGTGTAGGTATCCACTAAGAAAGGGTTTTTCGAAATTCCACCCCTGAGGGGGTAAAATAGGGGATGAAAGTTTGTATGAAAGTCCGTCAGTTTCGAAGTTAGGATGTTCAAAATAAGTATTTAGGCTGACGATTGAAAATTAATTTATAGGTGTCTCAGCGTTTGTGATAATTCCACCCCCAAAGGGGGAAAAAAGGGTATGAAGTTGGGTAAGCAAGGCCTTCAATTCCACAAAAAACTCAACTAAATGTATTATTAAACAGTGTAGGTATCCAGTAAGGAAGGATTTTTGGAAATTTCACCCCTAAGGGGGTAAAATAGGGGATGAAAGTTTTAATGCAAGTCCGTCAGTTTTGAAGTTAGGATCTTCGAATTTTGTGTATAGGCTGACGATTGAAAATTAATGTAAAGTTATCTCAGCGTTTATGATAATTCCACCCCCGAAGAGGGAAAAGGGGATTAAGTTGTATATGAAAGTACTTCATTTCAACAGTAAACATCACTAAATTTATAATTATACAGTGTAGGTATCCACTAAAGAAGGATTTTTTAATATTACACCCCTATGGGGTAACATAGAGGATGCAAGTTTGTACGAAAGTCCATCAGTTTCGAAGTTAGGACCTTCAAATTTTGTGTTTAGGCTGATGATTGAAAATTAATTTATATGTGCCTCAGCGTTTTTGATAATTCCGACCCCGAAGAAATACAGAAATATCTTCACACCCTTTTTGAAGACCCTCTGGCTAAACTGCTTTGGGAAAGCCACGACGGGGAGCTCATTCCACAGCCTGAGTGTACGCGGTAGAAAATAGTCTTGTGTAGTTCGCGAACGAACTAGTTCCAAAGAGCGCTCCCACAGAGGAACTACGGGAACTAGTTCCCAGATAACCTCGCTCCTTAGTTCGTTAGTTCGGTTGTATGCGAGAGAGCGCGGCACGGCGCGCCCCGAGCTAGTCGCGTCGTCAGTCACTAGTTCACTACTACCGCTCGCTTACTCACTCACTCACGTGCGCTTCTCCTTCTCGCTCATCGTTCGGTCAGACAGTGGTGGGTGTGTATTATCTATCTATGGCTAGTGAGTCAAAGACTACAGTATATACTTAGAGATTATTATAGAGGTTATTTACACACTTATAATAAATAAACATAGAATATTTCTATATTGAAATAATAAATAAAAATAAATCATTTAAAAATAAAAATATTACGAGGACAATATAACATACACAACGTAAGGTAATATGCGTGCAGGAGCAGTAGTAAAGCGAGCGAACGATCTGTCTTTATCTAGTTCGAGTCGGGACTTGAAAGGAGCTGAGGAACTAAAAGAGCGAACTAGTTCACTAAGGAGATGCGAACTAAACGGAGCGCTCCCGGTCCGGAACTATTACGCGCAAGACTAGTAGAAAACTCCTTACTTCTTTTTTTTTTTTTTTTTTTATATTTTTTATTTATTTGTTTGAGGATCGCGTTCCAACTGTACATGTTGGACAGTTGTATATATACAGATTCTCGAGAAAACTTCGTAAGCGTGATGCAGGTTTTTGTGGCGCCACTGGCTGATAGATGTCGCTACATATTGATATATTTTATGTTAGGTAATATCATGAAGCAATAATCCCGGGTAATATCCTCCCACCAATAATAATAATAATAATATAAACCTACTAAATTTTCTCCCACAATAAGTACCAATATGGCGAGGAGGGCGATGGTTACCACGCGCGTCATACGTGAACTTGTGCTGCTTGTGGGAGCTGCGGGGCGATTACGTAACTAAATTTCAATCATTTTTGAATTGAAATCGGTGCAATATAGCGTTTTTCTGATAACTTTTTTACGTTCTGATAATTGCAAATACAAACAGTGGCTCATTAGAAAAGGAACCATTTCCGATTTTGTAATATTTCTTTGAAATTCAGAGGTTATTTCAATCTGAATTTCATTGCAATAAAGTTACGTAATCCACGTACTGGTCTACTTAATTTGAGTCTACTTTGTAGTTTGTGCCACACTATTATTGTGAAAGAGATCAGAATTTAAATTATATGTAATGAATCTAAGCTTGTTTTGAAATGGGTAATTGCGGAGTTATTACCTAATGAGACGAGATAAAGAATGTAAACAAACTTTTGCTTGCTGTTTGTATATAATTAAATAATAAATATCCTGGGACATTCCTCACACACGGTCATCTGATCCCAAACTAAGCAGTGTTATTTTTATTTGTATTATTATTATTGCTGGCCGCCAATGGGGTAAGCTCCACACAAATTTGCCCATTTTCCTTTAGGACTCTAGAATGCTCGCTCGCTGTGTGTACAGTAGTGAACGCGGAACTCAGAACTCAGAACTCAGAACTCTAGAACTCTCTCTGTGGCGGTATCGGCGCCTTAAGATTATAATTAATAATAATAATAATAATAAAGCCCTTTATTCAGACAAGATAAAAAATTGACATATTATAGTGGTGTCCTTACATCAGAAATTAATAAAATTACAATACAATTATTACATTTATACATTATTAATTAATTACTTAAATTATTCAATATGCCTTTCAATTATGTTTTATTTAATCATATTTCCTATCTCTTAGACACCGGCAATCTTTGTCTGTGTGCCCTTTGGCATAGGCCTCCTCCAACTCCTTCCATATTGCCCTATCCTTAGCAATCCTCGTCCAAACCCTTCCTCCCGTTATTTCTATGTCATCTTTCCATCGTTTGTTCTGCCTTCCTCTTTTCCTTTTCCCATTTCCCAAAAAAAAAAAAAAAAAAATTAAAGTGGAGATGGACAGGCCACACACTGAGAGGAAAAGACAAGTGGAGTAGAATGGTCACCACCTGGCATCCAAGAAATGGGAAAAGGAAAAGATTATAATTGCAAGGCCCTAAATACACGCTTTTCTACCCAGTTAGCGAAATATAGCGGGCGAGCGCAAAAAGTAAATTTACTTAGTGCTGCGCCATTTCTTGGAACTGCTTTAATTATTTCTGTTGTAATTTGATAACATTTTTAGATCCTTAAGATAAACAATTTGGCATTAAAAACGCAAATTTCCAAAATTCCAAGTTAGCATAGTTCATTTCTGGTGTCTAAACAATTGAAACAAAGAAATTTCACTGTCATTAGTGACAACCAAGTGACGCCTCAGGGGTAGTCAACAGTTTTCTAGACAGTCTTATTATAATTTTAATAATAAATTCATAATGAAACAGTATAACTTATGTTTTTAATTTTTTTTTCACTACTAATATAGCATACGTAGTTGTTATACGTAGGGTTGGGTTTCTTCCCGGGAATAAACCCAACTTCGAGTAAATTTCCAATTTAGTGGGAAAGAACCCGGGAATTTTCCCATTGGGTGGGAAAATACTCAAATGGTCATATTTAGTAGATTTTGCGTATATAGCGAGAAATACCTTTACCAAATCGTTTGAATAACATTTAACATGATTTCTATTAGGGTCATACTCATATCATACAATAAAAAAACAATAAAAAAAAAAGTTGCGTTGTTTTTAAAAAATGCGACGTTTTGGGGTGTAAGGGTTGTGGTGGTCAGTCGGTGGACAGTCGGACAGACGGTCTCGTGCAGATATAGCACGTGTGCACATGTACGACGCTTATATAGCCCGTCCCGGGTCCCGAGGGAGGTGTTGCAAGCGTCCATAGGATACGGTAACCGCTTACCAACAGGCGGGCCGTATGCTTGTTTGCTACCTAGGTAGTATAAAAAAAAGTGTGATAACTTCCTCCAAGGTCCGCGTAGGTCCGCGCGTAGGTGATGTAGGTACTAACAACAGCGAGTATGATTAAAATAACAATCAAAAGCATCAACAAATATTTTTTTTGAGGAACATAAAGCCATTTGAGTATTTTCCCGCCGTTTGGGAATTTTCCCGTATTTTTCCATTCTTTTCCGTATTTTCCCGTATTTTTCTTTTCTTCCCAATATTTTTCTTTCCCTGCCCATCCCTAGTTATACGTAAAGTAACACTCTGTCAATTTAAACTTAATTTGGTAAAAAAATTGTTAAAAAAAAGGACGGAGAAATTGATGAAAAAAAATTAAAAAATGTTTCAAACTCCGAAATTTTCACCAGCACAAACAGGATGCGCAGAAGGAAACGCAACCACTTCCGGCTGCCAGACTTGGTGCATCTCAATCAGGCTTCTATGAGCAAGTAAATATAAAAAAATCAGCCATACTAAAGTTCTTTCTCGAAAACGTTGGTAGCTCTCGTACCAACATATTTTGACTAAGTTGTAGATTTTGCGAAGGTTCGGGCTTGTAGAGCTGGACGTGTAGAGCTTGGCTCTACATAAAATCTTTTGACAGTGCAAGCCATATGGTCTCGTCTTGGCAATATTTTACATGAAAATATTTTCGGCTGGATAATTTATTCAAAAATATCTATCGTTAATTTGATTTTACCTCATTACATGAGACGATTTAGACCAATACCGTTTTAAGATACTCCGACTCTTTTTATTTAATGACTTTAGAAAGTGACGGATATATTTAAAACCTGGGTTTTACTAGACTTGGTTTAAACCATCTCAAGTAATACGGGTACATGTCTTTGAATTTTATATTTTGAGCGTAGACGACGTTTCTTCGTGATATTTATTTTCACTGGAAAGATAGTATTGCATCATAACAGATGTGTTACAAAGTGTATAAATAAATAAATAAATAGTCATCAACCTCCACAGATTGCAGAGTAAATAAACTGAGTCACGACCACTGCATTGATTAAAATAAATATATAATCGATGGGATCTTAATCCAAAGCCGTGGTTCCCTCACACGTTTCAGTTAAACGTTTAATCTAGAATTAAGCTGGGTCTAGGATATTCTTTCACGGAACAATACTACTTTTTTAGACCTAAACTATCACTGTGGGTAAACTAAACGTGTTTGGCGTTTTGGGTAAAATCATAGACGAAAAAGAGAGTAAGTTTTTTTTTAAAATCTATGTTACGACTTAAATATATTTTGGAAAGTCACACTGATATTAAAGAAGACACTCATATTTAGTGATTTTTTAATAACAGGTGGAGATTTCGAGATGGCATATTTTTGAAACCTATGTTGGGTTAGTCATGCTGAACAACTTTTACTATGAGACCAATAGCGAATTCTCAAAAAGAATTTTTACTTCTCATAGTAAATGTCAACCTTACTCGATCATAATGAAATATATTTTTTTGGAGAATTCGGTGTTGGTCCCTTAGTAAAAGCTGTTCAGCATGACTAATCGAAAATATGGCATCTCGAAATCTCCACCCAGTATAGTTTAACAATTTATTAGTAGGCTTGATTTACCTTGGTGTTGTAAATGTGATCAAAGGGACCTTTCTTGGGTAAATTTCCCCAGTGAAAACTTTGTTTGCAGCAACCAACTTAATATTGAAGTCTGCAAGTTGAAACTCGTTAAATCATCTATGAATGGGGCGTGGTTCGAAATGAACACAGTATGTTAACAATCATCTTTAGGCCTACATTGTTTAGTATTGAATGAAAATAGGCACAGATTACAGAGTTGTAGTATAAGCATTTACTCAAAAGCCTGAACACGCCATCGCTTATTGGTGTATTGAAGCTCCTTGATATAAAAAAAATCCTGGACATTCCTCACACACGGTCATCTGATCCCAAACTAAGCAGAGCTTGTACTACGGAAACCAGATAACTGATATTATAATACATATACTACTTTTGGTTTGTAAATACATACTTAATATACATAATTACACCCAGACTCAGGACATACAGACATGTTCATGCACACAAATGCATGTCCTGTGTGGGAATCGAACCCACGAGCTGCGACGCGATAGGTAGAAACTTAACTAGTCTTAACCAACCATGCCAGCTGCCCCGTCAAATATTACGATGGTCCTGATATAATACACTTGCTGCAGACCATTCTAAGTATTCCTTATTTTAATAAATTGAGTTGATTATATTTTAAGCCTTAAGTCATACAGCAGAAGTATTACTTTGGTATACATCCCTGCACATACCTGGTGCGGCTGCGGGCGAGTGCCAACACCGTCCTGGCAATGATAGCCGACAGGCTTAACTGCCCATATATTCATCGTACTGTAACCTACATGTCCCATATAAGCTTTAGAGTACCTAATTAGGTCCTAACAAACAGACTATAAGATGTGTACTAAGATATTAGACTAGCTGCCCGGCGCGACTTTGTTCGCGTGGTGCTACCCTATCGAGCTACCTTGTGGTGCTACCCTACCCTACCTTACCCTTCCCTGCCCTACCCTGCTACGCTAGAAATAAGCGGGCACTTCATTTCTTGACATTGACTCCCTCCCGTACGGCCCGTACCTCAGTGACATGTTTTTCTGCTACTTACATTTTTAAACTCGTGATATCTTTCGAATGGAATGTCCGAATTGAATAATTCAAAAAGTTATTTAAAGGTATTGAAGCAGTCTTGAATATGAAGTAATTTATTTTGATAAGGATTAATACCAAGATACAAATAAAGAGCTTTTTCTAGCGGCGGCATTTCAATTATTTTTTTTAAATAAAAGAACACTTATTGTGGCATAACTATAATAGTTAGACATATGGTATCGCGACACTTTTTGTAAATAATGATGTGTTCTGCAAAGTCCGTACTACATAATTTTATTCTATCATCAATAGTTTTCACAGCGCACGCGATGTAATGAATATTTTATGTATTTTTTTCACACCTTGGGTTACATTATTGGAGTTTTAGTAAGGATCACGATAAAAAAAAAAAAAATTATATAGCCTATGGCACCCGGGGATAATGTAGCTTCCCAACAGTGAAAGAATTTTTCAAATCGGTTCAGTACTTTCGGAGCCTATTCAATGCAAACAAAAAATCAAATCTTTCCTCTTTATAATATTAGTATACAATAAGATAAACTCATATTGAAATTATGATTTGTATATTCTTTTTTTCCAGAGAAAGCGGTAGTCTGTCTGTCCGCGTTAGTGTTAGGGTGACGATATGCACGAGTATGTAATTGGCTACACAGACTCAAAAAGGTTTTTAGGGTACTTAGCTATTAGTAGGAGATCCTAGTGCCACCAGACATTATTTATTTTCTGATGGACAAAATGTATAGAATTGAGTAGGGTTAGTAGGTACTTTAAACGTATGAATTTACAGGTACCAGGCTTGAAAGGTATGCTATGTACATGACGTATTTTTCTTAAATTCTGAAAGCTGTTTTTATATGTATATGATAGTTAAGGAACTATTTCAACTTTTTACAAGCAGCCAGATCAATCGTAGCAGCCAAAAACTCCTAAACACAAGTAAAATGTCGCTGGAGTATGAGCGCGAGGGCATTATTATAATGCAAATAAGATTATAATTGGTATGTTTCTGTGGTATTTTTAATCCATAAATAATGGGTGTACGTCTGATGACAATCAATCGCCGACGGGATAAGTTAGCTGGTATCATACGTTTGAAGTACCCACTAACACCACCCAATTCTATACATTACGTCCGTCAGAAAATAAAGGTCTGGCGGCCCTGGGATCTCGGTCTATATGATATCAACCTAGATAATACGTATGAAAAACATACGAATTACTACTAAAGCCATACCTACCATAAAGCCGGCTTTTCACTAGTGAAAAGCCGTCTTGAGAGTTGTGAATCATCATCAGTCAATGTGCGTATAAGTAAATATGATGTTGATTTACTGCATCCGTATATTTACTATCATAGTTGCGAATTGTCCTCACGTACGCATCAGTCTGAGGAAGACCTTCGACGTAACATGGGATGAAATATAAATTCTTATTACCCAAGTAAAGTTACTTATTTATTCCCGAAATTCAGTGGGAATTCCTTTTCTGCGCAATAGTTTTAGGCTGAAGTTCTTGAGGTCAATATGAATTCGGTCTAAGTCACGTTTAAGCCCGAGCGATCACTTCAATAAACAAAAAGCAGATATATGTCGAATTAATACGTAAGTCAATTGCACAGAATTACTATTCTATACTCCGTGACTTTTTATTCGTCTTAGAAACGAAGCCCACATAATGTACCCAATGAATAAGTACTAATCATAAAAAAAATAATTACAATTTGTATTATAAAAACAAAAAACTTATTCATTATTAATGACGTCATGCGTAGTTTTAAACACCCTGTTACGAGTGCAGTCTACTTGAGTTGTGCTCTGGGTGGGTATTTTCTACCATTTTATACGTTAACTTTAATTATTAACTCGATTTTTCATAATTATAATAAATATTAAAAAATTATACAAATGATAAAAAAAATTTTTTTGATTAATTATAGTACCTTTTCATTGGGTACATTACAGTGGGCTGCGTTTCTAAGATGAATAAAAAGTCACGGTGTATAATAAATGTTTATGTTTTTATGTATTTTTGAATGATGCTGTATGTATGTATGTATGTATGTGGATGTTTGTTACTCAATCACGCTGACCATAACCTGGAAAAGATTGCTTACTCACATCTTACTTTTTATCCCAGAAAAATAAAAGATACCTCGCGTGACAGAAGCAGAAGTTTAAATATCCAACAAAGGGAAAATTCTGAAAAGTTATCAGGAATAATTAATAAAGTAATAAAGCTGATAATCGTGTAAAAACCAATAACCATGACAGTAGGCAGATTCTTTCAACAGCTTGTGAAAATAAAATGGATTTGTAACTAAGCGCAAATGGATTCGGAATGTTTCAAAAGAGAATTCTCTTTGAAACGTAATCACAAAGTCATTTTGGACGTTTCTAAGATATCGCGTTGCAATTACGAATTTACGTGAGGGAAATTTCGTCTCTTATTTCACTTCAAAGGCTGCAAACAATTTTTTATATTTCTCATTTTTGTATCTTTCGCTTTATTATTTGTTCTGATGGTCCTAATTGTTCATTAGGATTAGGATACAATGTTTATATTATTATTCATGAGATAGTACCTCGTATTTATTTATTTATCATAAGTTTAAATGATCAAAAGACTTTAGACATCTTCAGTTATGACACGACTGCCCCAAAAACGGAGTATAATGTTCAGGATTCATGGCATGTATGTGAGTTTGTTTATTCCACCCTCAGACCAAGAAAAAATGAAAGATGGAACGGTCTGTGTTCTTAAGTGACGCAAGTAATAGGATGCCGGCGTTCTTTGAAATACATGTTCTCACACACACATATAGACCATAGGAAGCCGATCGGTTGTCATTCCGTATTGAGACGTTGACAGTGACAATAAGGCTCAGTGCCATTTGTGCCTGCTTGGGCCAGTACTGATTTTACTCACGCACACGTAGGACATTTTTTGCTTCACTTTCTTATAAGGTGACACTCCGTCTTGATTTTTTTATATGTCTATGATTCCACCGTAACTATTCTATGCCTGACCAGATTTGGATGTATGAGGTAGCGTTAGAATCCTAACATCATCCCGAGTGAAACTGGCTATATCTTTTTTTGACTTAAGTTAACTTAAGTGTTTTTTTTTTAGTTAGAATATTAATAGAACGACTATACTAGATTACGATCCGTAAGCACCGGTATGGTCCAAATGCGTTTGAACGACTAAAATAAATTATAATGTACTTAATTACAAGGTAATGTAATAATTACATTTATTATCACTTTAAAGTCTTGACTAATGGAAAATTTATGTTATCTTCGAAACTATTGTATTACTTTTTTTTTTTCTCAAATACACACTTTTTTATTCAAAAAATTAAGACTATTTATACTACTTTTGTGATTACCGTAACAGAAAAATATAATATAAAACAAGTTCAAATCCATCGGTTCGTCGACAGCATCAACATCAGTCTTGTTTAGGTAGGGCTGCTCCATCGTCGAAGCCAAATAACTTTGCTATTGGCTTAAATTTATGTCTCGTGCCGCGAATGCACATACTAGTGGCACGGATTATAGAGATGATTATTTTTGATCTTAGCCAACCCATCACTACGCTAAATGACCTGTTCCAGCGGTCAGAGATTGCGGCTCCAAGATGTTTAACGAAGGTACACATTTGTGGAGCGAAAACTCCGTCAACGGATGTGACAAGAGGGGTGAATGTTGCATGTCGCAATTCGCAAGCGCTTGAATATTTTCTTATTTTTTCGTCTTCAGCGTATTTTAACACAGCGCCTTTACAGAGGCGACAGGACGTGAAATATAAGAAGGAGCGTCAGTGTCTACGACACGGATATCAAACAACGCCTCCCTCTGTGCATCCCAAACGCCACGGCAAGAAAGGTCTCCACGTAGTCCGCAGTCTCCTTCAGAGATTATGGGTTCTTTGACTACGTTACCCCATGCATGTTGACATAAGTCACAGAACAAATCTCTAATTTCATTATGACGACGTGTTATTAGACCACGCTTTTTACAACATAGAGCATGATCAACATTGAATTCATCGCAGCCGCAGCCATCACATGATTTTGGCATAGAGATTGGTAATCTGTGGTAACGTAATGCAAGTGCGTCTCTGAACTCAAATGGGGACAGATCGGAATGGTCTTTCTTAGTCGGTATGATAGATAGCCAATTGGAGGATTTAGTTTTCATTTTTGTCGAAATTGATCGTTCAATCGCTCTTCTCTTGATAGGAGAGAGTTTGACCAAGACAGTACCCTAGAGTTCGTCATTGAGAGAGTCTTTCTCTTTGCGGCTTTCTTTCTGTGAATCTTTGAGAGATTTATGATGTTGATAGAGGTCCATATGTGTATTTTCGATTAAAGCATTTGAGAGGACTGCACAACCTTTTTTTGAACATTCATAGTTTATATTTGTAATTTTTGATAGAACGGAGATTGCTAGACCACCTTTGTGAACGGGTAGAGAGAATAAGTCCGCTTCTAAGGGTGAGATATCGCATCCTAGTAAAGTGGGTAAAAAATTGGTACGCAGTGTGTTTGTTAGTGGTTCGAAGAATTGGTTTACGTCATCTAAAACTCTTAAAAGGAATGACCATTGAAATTGAACTGCTTTGGTGAGGGCAGTGTAAGCGGCTTGGGGTGAGTCTTTACAGATAAGTGAAAGTTTTTCTATTGTAGATTGCCAGTTTTTAATTTTCTTGTTTACAAAGTGTTCTTTTCCTTCGCCTACTACCAAGGAACTACCAAGGAAGCGTGATCCAGTAATGATGTTTACGTTAATCCCCTTGAAAATCTGTTGAGCTGTTTGCTTGTCGTTCTCGGAAATTATTAGATATGATTTTTTGTCTTGAGGAAGGTAACCATATTCTGGGCCTATTTTACTCATTGTATCCCACCAATGACGTAGGTTTTTTAGTTTGCCTTGGGCGGAAGAGTCATCAGCATACCAGCATTGGGTAGTTGCTTGTTCTTTTTTTAGTTTATTTATTATGGGTAGTGTTGCAAGTGCGTACAATGGCATGGCAAGTGGATCTCCTTGGGTTACTCCCTCTTTGCTGTATAATTTCATATCGGAATCACGTATTACAAGTTCTGCGTGACCATTGTATGTGTTGTATAAGAAACGAGCGCAATGTGGCCAATATATTCTTGCTTGCCAGAGAGCTAACTGTCTATTCATAGAATTAAAGGCATTATTTGCATCGACGAGTAGCATTCCCCAGTTAGAGCCTGGTTGGCATTCTTTTTGGAAAAGTTCATTCATTGCGTGTATAGCACCTTCGATACCGCAGCTTAGTCCACTACAAAGTTGCGATTGGGCACAAGCTTCGGTGACCTCAGATCCGGTGACTAAAATCATACATTTGGATAAGCTCCTGCGTAGGCATTCGCTAATGCCAATCGGTCTCACACCTGGGCATTTGTCTAAGGCTATGAGTCGACTTGACAAAAGGGCTTGTATTTGGGTCCATGGTACAATATTATTATTTAAATGCATAGTTAATTGTGCTACTGCAATCCTCAAATGCAGGCTTGCTTCTCCAAATCGTAACAAGTAATCTTTCCAATTTTCTGATGTGGAGCCTAGTTATATCTACTTCTAGTAATGGAGTCAATTCGGTGAGGCCGTCAGGTAGTGTAAATAGTCTTGAATCAGGATTGAATCCAGGAGGGTGCTTCTCATGCAATATATCCATGACCGTTTTCCCCGTTACGTCAATTTCGTCTTCAGGTTTAAGGATTTTGCTTGTATCTTTTGTAAATAACCAATTTAGGGCTTCGCGTGTTTTTCCTCGATGTATGAGACGCGTGATTTGCTTGACGAGTGGTCTGCTTTCATGGCCTCTGTTATTAGTATATCAAAATTTTCTTCAGCCCATAAATTTTGGCGTCGGTCAAGTAATCTTGTTATATCTTTTGCTTGTTTAATATTCTTTTCTCTTTGTAACAAGACGGCAACGTAAATCAAAATGCGTTCAGAAGGATACTCTGATTTAACAAGTTGTTGTATTTCTTCGGCTAATTTGTGAATAAATCTTCTACTTACAGTGTTGGAGGGAAGGTCATAAAGTTTCCCATAAAGAGTGCACACTTTTTCCCATCGTTTTTGCCATATGTCTGACTTCGATCCTATTCCATTAAAAAACGGAGATCCAAAAGCATCTTCTAGAAACATTGTGGGTATGGTCTGGGTAATCGCTGGTGGCTTTTCACTATGGGCGGCACGTATATGTCGTTGTATTCCATTTACTTTAAAGATTTTAGGACAATGAGGACACTGCACGGTATTCGATGAGGTTTCACTTTGACTGGTCGAATTTTGGGTTTGGGTATTCATTTTTATTTTTATTTATTTACACAATTAATTTAGATATGATACAGAAAAACATGAAATAAAGGTTGTAATAGAAATTGATTATGTAGAAAATTGACAGGATATAAGTTATGGCACATTAAAAAGAAAAGGTTGTATAGGTATGTGTGTGGGTATGTATGTGAATTTAATGTATGTAGGTATAAGGTCCTAATATTAAATTCATTTATTAAAGTAACACCGGAGTTACGAGCGCAACTGAGATATTGACCACAAATCTATATTATTGAACACTTAAGGGAAAGGAACGCCGAATAAATTATTTATGATGCCTCAGACAGATTCGAATAAAATTATGTGTGGGACGTCGCTCTGAATTGGATTACTTCTACGATGAATTACGCTTAAATTCCGCTTTAGTGATATAAAATAGTAAAATTTTGTAATCTCACGTAGCTGTAGTTGACGGGCCAGTTGGCGCACAGTTGGTTAAGACTCTGGTAGAGATTCCACCTATTGCGCCGCAGATCGTGGGTTCAATTCCCACACAGGACATGCATCTGTGTGCATGAACATGTCTGTATGTCCTGAGTCTGGGTGTAATTATGTATGTGTGTATACTCAAAATAAACGAATTTTCTTTTCTTTCTTTCTTCTTTCTTTCTATTTAAGTTTGTATTTACAAACAAAAAGTAGTATATGTATTATATCAGTTATCTGGTTTCAATATTACAAGCTCTGCTTAGTTTGGGATCAGATGACCGTGTGTGAGAAATGTCCCAGGATATTATTATTATAGGATATTATGTAGTTGATACGAATAAATCACACGCTCGCCCACTGACCTACTAAATATTATAATATGTTATATTTTTCATTTCACAATAAATATTTAGATACAGTACTCAAATGATAAACGACATTATCATTTATTACAATCACCTGCATTATTACACTGCCGGCCACTCATAAAACGCAATTCAACTAATTATATACCCCCTTACTCATAAAACGTTATTTAACTAATATACTGTTTAAAGGGTCACGTAAATAAAGTCACTCTGTTGTAATTGTCAAATAATGTGACATTATTAACGTGACCATTTAAACAGTACCTACTGATTAAACGTTCACGTAAATAACGTTACCGTACTGCCATTATCAAAAATGAAGACGTTACTTACGTGTAATTTAATTAATCAATAAATTAGTTAAATATCATTTTATAAGTAAGAGGGTGTCAAAGTTTCAGTTTTGAAAATGAAGAGTCAATGATATTAATTTTTAAGTCCATTTAAATATGCATGTATTCATAAATAGTTACAAAATTATTCCGACTTACACTAATCCATTTCACTATTTCACCAAAGATATTGCACTGGAAACGCCGTTTTCGTACCCTTAGCACCGTTTACGACACCGTAAAAGATTTTGGGGATATCCGCGTGGGTCCCAAGTGTGTGACTGAAGTCAGATTAACGTTAAATACCGCTATTAAACCGATTTATGAACGCCTATTTATCACCATAGATATATTTATTATTGATTTGACGACATAGAGTTGAAATTAGTGAATTTATCGGTGATATTATGACGGAATCTCGGTTTATATTGAACTTCTTGAATTTCCATCTAAAACTTCATCTGGGTCATCTCTTTTCACTTTTCAGATTCTATCATTCACGTACCTCCAATCAATTGTATAGTAAAGCCGGCTTTTCACTGTATATATAATATAATATAAACTACATCTTGAGATATAATATTTTAGCGCTCGTCATACATTTTTGTATATTACATCCCAATAAATATTTTTTCGACAAAATGTATAGAGCGATAAAATATTATATCTCAAAATGTTATATATATGTTATTACATCATATCCCATTGTGAAAAGCCGGCTTAACTCTTGAATCTGCAGTAAAGATGCTTAAATTCTTCCATTTATGTTGAAATATTTCACATTACATTGCATTGCATTAGTTGAAATTGAAAAAGTGGGTCGATCAGAACCAAGGGAGATATATGCTCATCAGCGGGCTGAATATAGCTCACATTGATATTGGTTACCACCATTTGTCAAATCATCACATTCCATGTTATTTGTGGTCTATTATTCAAAATAGAAGTGAGTAGACTGAACACGAATCTCATGTAAATTTTTCATATAAAAAGTAAGTGCACCGTGAAAGTGTTCTTTAATATGTGCATATTATTCTAAATATGCTACTTCAAGCCGTTATTACATTCAACAATCCAATTCCACCAAGTCTCGAAGGATATATTTCTAAAACTTTCAGATAGATTTAAAACAAGAACAATATGGAAAGGATTTAAATACCTATTCGAAGTTCCTCACTAACTGCGGTGGTAAGGCACCGCGCAGCCGATAACAGGAAAACTTGCCCCTCTATTGACTGTGTGAACACGGCCCAAGAATCTTCAACTGCTCCAACTTTCCAAGTGGGATTACTAGAAAAAGTTCCAGAGATAAATGCGTCTGGAAGTGACTGCGCTCCATTGAGCTCGAGGTGCCTCATTTTTGTTCACGCACCGATGGTCAGGGAGAAATGATTCGCTTCACACTTCATACAGAATGTACACTATGTACAGTCAAGTTTCAAAAGTTGAGCTATATTATTAGAAGAGCCGGCAATAAACTCAGCAATTACTCTTTTCAAAACAAGCTTAGATTAATAACATAATATTTACATTCTAATCGCACTGAAAACAATTGCGTGCCCCGGCGCGGCGGCAAAATTACAAAGTAGACAAGTAAATAAATAGAAAACTTAAGCAGACTAGCCCCCACAAGCAGCACCTGTTTTATATTTTATATTGTTTTCTATTTTAATTTCATGCGAAGGAAATCTCAGAAAGTTTTCGATTCGCTTGTCAAAATATATACATTTATCGTTCCACATACAAAATGTTTACGTGCCACAAGTGAAGGTTCTTAATTACCTTTTTAAATATTTATTTTCTCTTCTGTTAATATCGACAAAAAAGGACCATGATTACAGTTATAATAAATAATACTATAGTACCATAAACCTAAGCAACGATTTAGATAAATAAGGCACATAGTAACGAATAGATGCAATAAAATATTACATTTACGACCGCATTACCCGATATAGCATTGCCTTATCTAGACGATTCGACTCCTCAATAAAGTTTAACGCTTAACAAGGCTATTGTAATACAATGGGAAATAGGTACCTTTACGTGTTAAAAGTGATAAGATAAATAAAAACATATCTAGGGTACGTTTGCCAGGAAATTGTGAGGTTTGTTTTCTTTTTATAAAGCAAATACGATTTTGATTGTGATATTTTTTAATGCTCTTGGCTATCTTTCTATCGCTATATTTTACTCTGTTTTTTTTTTATACAACTAAATCGGTAAACAAGCATACGGCCCGCTCGATGGTAAGCGGTTACCGTAGCCATATGGATGCTTGCAACACAAAAAGCATCGCTCACACGTTACCGACCGTTCCCCCCTTCCCTATGAGCCCTGGCGACCTTACTCACGCGCTTTACACAACAAAGTTATTTGGCTACGGTATTCTGTAAGGTGGAGGTACTTCCCCGGTCGAGCTGCTCTTTGAGCCAATAAACGCTATGCTCTACCTCTCTCAAAATCGTATGAGTATTATTGAGCAATGAAGTCGATGCTTAGATGATTGGAAGGAAACATTCTCTTATAATAGTGCATAAAGTTCGCTTGTGTCAAGAATTGCAATAAAAAATACAGTACCTACAGAAGGCAAGTGTACTTTGTTCTAGTTAGCAATAGTTGTAGAGAATGCAATGTCCCGTGAAATTGCGCTGCGCTCGGCCTTTGAAAACTCCTAACTACAATATATGGATGGATCTTGTCTTTTTAAATGACTAGTATAATAATTTGAGTTAGGAATTGAACCGGGGAGAACTTTCCGTATTTGTTTGGTAATAGCAGAATACTGAAACAATATTTTCAAACCTTGCAAACAATATAGTCTATAGGTTGTGCCATTCCGTACCGTACTAATAAATTTGTAAAAATATGTTTATATACGACGAACATACAAAAATACCTACTTTAGAATGTGATTGCAGCAGGTTTTGATAGCTTTAGATTTTCTGATGCTCTAGACTCAGTGAATCAATCGCCAGTCCAGGTAAGTCAAAAACATTATCAAGGTATCCTGAAACTTAGAAACTTACTTGAGCTTGGAAACGAACAAAAATTGTATTTAATTGGTTACAGAAAACTCTTTTAGTTTCTACAGCTTAAATCCATCCGATCAGCGAAACCGTTCAACATTGCCAAATTGCTAACCTAGTTTTCAACGTTCCCTTAAATTTTTTGACGTTAACTTTAACTAACCACACACGCTTAGCTTCATATCTACCATTGCGCGGACGGCGGATCTGAAATGTAGGAGTTGGCTCTGAGCCAGTAACCAGACGTTGGAGATACTGGCCAGTTTTCAACTATCTAATCCAGGATTATTGGCGTTTGGATGTGCTGGATGGAGAATTTTTCCACTGAACTTTCTCGTTATTCGTATTGAGAGAAAATAATTTACTATATAATAAGGTCCTAATAAATTAGTGAATTTCCTCTTGAGGGATGCATTTATAGGTCATTAGTAATCAAAAAATCATATTAGAAAAATAATCCGTGGCAAATTTTTTTTGATAAATGTTTCAATTAATACTTTGTATAGGTACTGATATTAAGTTCAATTTCGGAATTTTGTTTTTTTCCCACGGATTATGTTTCTAATATTATTTTTTGATTACTAACGAACGACCTATACATTCATCCCTCAAGAGGAAATTCACAAATTTTTTAGGACCTTATATCCTTATTTTTAGGTCCGTAAATGAAATACTAATGTACTTCATTGCTTTTTGAATAAGTGAAATAATTTATATTTTCACTTTATATTTTTGATTTATTATATTACGGACCACGGCCACGTAGAAACCAGACGAACCCGAGAGATCTAAATATAATAGAAATTCAGAAAAAGAGGCCAAATTGAATAAAGTTCATTAGCATGACTTACGAGATAGTCTCGACTCGACTCCAAAATTATTGTATTGAATTGAAATACTCATAATGAATTGACTATGGTTCTTGATTGGGTACTTTCCTGGGTAAAAAATATATAATTCTATTTAGTTCCGCGTGACGTCACATTTCTATAATTTTTTTAATGAAATGTGACGTCAAGCGGAACTTTAATGGGCTATTCATGATTCATGATTTTTTGTTTGATTGACGAAAAAAAAATACGTGCCCAATATTTTTCGATAATCAAAGTGACGGACTAAATATCATTTTTTAGGAATGTATTTTCTATTCAAATAACATGAAGGGAGAAATTAAGAGTTATCTGAAACAAAGCTTAAAGAAAAAAAAAAAAATTTCGTAAAAAAGGTCAAATGATTATGTGTGTGCATTGATCATTATGCTTTGCACACCTGTATATTAATGTATTATTATTTTACTTTTTTACTTAAATAGCTTTTATCTCTGGGTGACTACAGGTCGGTTAACGAAAGCTGGCACGTTCACAGTACTCACATATATGCAATTTCAGGATACGGTATGTTTTATTATATTATTGACAAAACAATAACTGTCTCCTTCATACTCACAAGCGTGACCGCGCACGAGAGAGACGGACAGATTTCATGATGCGCATGCAGTGCGACGTGAACATGTGTTGAACGTGCCAGCTTTAGTTAACCGACCTATACCCTCAACATTTATAACGATACAACTCTGTCACTTTTTTCATACATTCTGACATCCTTTGACATAAAACGATTCTGTACAGTCATTGCAATAAAAATTGTACGGCCCTTGATTTACTTAAATCATCGAATAATTTCCTCAATGGCTTAAACCAAATCCAAACACGTCTTTCACTATTAGTATTTGTATTGGAAAATATAAATTTCAAGTCATCGTTCTTATAAGAACAATCGAACAGTAGAATTTAGATCAAAAGATATGTTAATATCTTATCTGCTTTATTGATAACCTTAATATTTACTAATTTTTGTTCAGATATCTTCGCTCCTGAAATAACATGTACTGTTGTTGAAAATTTAAATAGAAAAATGATTAATGTAGTTTATTTTAGTGTTTTAGTTTTAGCTTCAGTGAGTGCTCAAGATAATAGATTCGCTCTGAATATTCTGCATTATAATGATTTTCACGCCAGGTATATATTTTTTGTAATATTTTATGAATTTAAATAAAAACCGGTCAAGTGCGAGTCAGATCTCGCCTGGAGATAAGCGGTCACCGTAGTCATATGGACGATTGGAACATTATATATTTACTTAAAAAAAGTTTTTCATAAAATATTCAAAACAATAAACAGCACATATTATACATCGCATCCCATTCTGAAATCACCAGATTCTTGGTTACACGCCCGCAAGTATAAGTATAACTCGAGTGAACAATGTCACCACAAATTCACACCAGTGAAATATTCCAGGAAATGCTTCGTAGACTTATTACAATGAATTCAATTACAGGAGTTTAACGGTTAAATACATTTGTAACTCAATTAAATGTTTCTTTTGTGGCAAAGCTGAGCGACGAGTCTAGAATAAAACCAACTAAGAATTAAATACGTGATTATGGCAGTCATTATCCGCTTCTTACTAAAATCATAGCAATCTATCTAATGATTAGTCTATCACGCGAGGAACACGGAGTGAATGCAATTTTTTTTTATTATCTAAAAAAATCTATCTTTATTACCTCTAATCTTGTCTGGAGCCTAATACTTCCTGTATTTGAAATATAAATGGTTACTTAAGTATCTTTTAGTAGCATTTTTTTTATTTATAATAATTGTTCCAACGTCTCCATATTAAAAGAACTCCGGATTAAACAAAGACTTTCGTCGATTGTTCAGATACGAATACTAAAATTTTTCGGACACGTCACCCGTAACCATAATTCTATGGAGAGGTTGGTCATCCAAGGTCGAGTTGAAGGCAAACGTTCACGTGGTCGGTCTCCAACCAGGTGGCTTGACCTCATAAAATCTGCCACGCAATGTACCATAACCGAATGTTCCCGAAACGCCACAAATAGGCAAAAATGGAGGAACATTGCTAATGCAGCGGTCATGCGCGAAAGGGACAATCCATGACCACGACCACTCTGCCAAGAGTGCACGACTAAGAAGAATTGTCATTGTCAAATAATGTGACATTATTTACGTGACCATTTAATTAGTATATTAGTTAAATAGCGCTTTATGAGTAAGGGGGTTAAACATTACTTACCCAGGTCAGATAGATTAACTTCACATGCCTCATAATAAGATAAAAATAATAGAGTTAAATTATGTAGCTCTATTCTTCGCCGGTTTATCTTTCCACCGTAGTTTGGATGTTCATCCAAAGTGTCTGTCTACTTTTCACAAAGCGTACTAAATTGCACGCAAATTGCAACAGTTTCAAAACGAGGATTCCTTTTAGATGGAAAAATGTAGCAAATTATCCACTTCTCTATGAAAAATCAGAGCACCTCTATTTAGTTTCTCGTTGAGTTTATTTTACATTAAAATGCAAATTTTAACAGAACGAATATGGTGTTGTTATGATGTTATTGTTGGCCCTTATTGCACAGTTTTCAAGTTTTTAAATGATCTTTTAAACCGATTTAAATAATGTTAGGATGGTTATTCATCATCATAATAGGTCTTCTAGTTTATCCGAGTCATAATTAGAACTAGTAGCTGGGCCACCGAGCTTTGCTCGAATACAAATATTGCTCGTTTTAAAGTATAGGATAATTCATTCCTATAACTTGTTATCCGATTGCGCTTGACTCATCTGTCGACCGAACGATTTATTTCCTTTTCACTTTACAGATTTGTCGAAACAAGCCCATGGGGAAACGTATGTAATCCTTCAGAAGCACCCTGCATTGGTGGATTTGCACGACTGACGACTCTTATTCGTGAGGCTTATGTTAGAGAACCAAATTCACTACTCTTGAACGGTGGTGATAGCTTCCAGGGTACGATCTGGTACAATCTTCTGAGATGGAACGTCACCCAAGAATTTATGAATCTGCTGCCGCATGATGCTCATGTAAGAGTTCTCTTTATGTGGTCTAATGTATTTTTCTTTAGGTTCGGCGGCAGGAAAGACCGTGGTGGCCGAAACTATCGACGCTCTCACCATACGGACAGCGGTGGGGCTAATTTTGGTGGTCAAGCCCAGTCGCAGACTTATTGCTAGTGAGAAAGTGCTATTTTCAGCAGTGTCTCGACGTTTTCAGAGGGCAAAGCCTGGAGCTACTAGCCAGATTCTCTTTCGGAGACAGCAAGAAGACGAGCACGCTCTGCAAGGCATTCTGAGTTACACAAGACGATTCACAGAACTTGTTGGCTGAGCGGCTCATCCCATTGCCTCTGAATTAGTGGGCTTTCGGGAAAACACACTTGGGCAAGCTATTATCCATGTAGATTTAGATTCCGCACAGTACGAAATTTCTATATCAGATTCGCCTAATGACTTATATCCAATTTTTAAAAGGTTATGAGTACTGCGGCTGGTAGATAAAAATGCGGGAAGAGATACGCTGGAATTTTTTCTTATGCCTAGCCTGCCAAAACTGGTGGGAAAAGAAGATTTTTTTGAAGCCCTTCAAAAATTCGCAGAATGACCCTACAACTTTCATATTATAGTAATATAATTATTCAACATGACCAGGTCGGTACTTTCCGAAATAGTCGAAATTGAAAGATGTCCTTTAGTTCTGAAGTGAAGGATGAAATGATAGGATGGATAGCTAGGCTAAACACAATCGGCCCGTAAGGTGGGTCGACCGCTGAATGAATAAAATTGTTTTTATAGAAGAGAGTACTTTGTGTTCCTTAACATTGCAAAAGGTACTTAAATATAACCAAAGGTGTGATTTTTTACTTCATTTGCATGTGCAGATCTATCAACAGAGTTGAAAGCGTTTCTAACGCCCACTTTCAGCACCACTTAACCGCTCTTTTTTTTTGGAGGTATGTCCGGAGTGCATGTACTATAGCTTCAAATCCTCCCTGGAAACCAAAGCCAAGTTGAATAGGTTGAAATTTTGAAGATAAGTCGGGGAGCAGCAAATTTTAGAGAGTAGTGCCGACTGCTATGGGCCTTATACCACCGTCTTTCTTTGTTAAGGCACATTTTTGGCACCATAAATTATCTCGGTTATTTCATGATTTACCTTACCAGAAATCATACAATTTATAAGGTTTTTGATGTCTACAAGAAGGGCCCAGCTAGCATCCCCAGTAGTACTGCACTGGAAAGTTAATTAAAATGCTGCGGAGTAAGGCCATCTTGTCCACCGGCAGAGCCATTCCTGAAGGACATAATTGCCGAAAATACTTCTTTAGATTATATGATTATTTCTTTCGGAGCAAGTTGAAGGTGAAGTTGGATGTTTTTCAATAAGGGCCGAAAGTGTTTGTGGAGAGTTTGGAGCGACAACATCATTAGAAAAAAGAAAATTTGCGGCTCCCCTCAGGGCACTTTCAGAAACTTTTGTTGCAACTTTTTGGAAAACACTTATATTTTGATTGCAACTTAAAGATGTAGTTTGGGTACAGTTGTTATGCTTCTTGCATTTTCGTTTAATATTTTTATTAAGAGACCATCTTCGTTCTGAATATCCATTCAATTCATATCCATGAAGCACGTTATAAGAGAAAGTTAGCAGATGTTCCCAGGCGTCTATGGAATTTTCTTCAAAAACTTTGTTTATTTTCTTTGAAAGATGTTGGGCTACGCCTATACGTGCATCACGGGGTTTTCTTCCTATAACAGGAAAATTTATTTTAATGTATAAAAAATTAAATAATGTAAATAATTTTTATAAAAAACTTATTAGAGGTATAATGGGAGAACTATTATGCCTATGGATGGAATGCGAGGGAGCTGATAAATTAGGAAGGCCTGAATGATCACATCGGTTTGTGTAATTTACCAATGTAAAAGTACAGACGCCTCTGCCCTTTAAAGAAATGGGGTTGGGAGCACTGGGAACATTGTATAAATTATGTGTCGCTTTGGGACCGACATCCAGGGTCGGCACTCGTCTGCCATATAATAATATTATACAATGCAATAGGTCTCCTACAATTTTATAATATACAATCATAACGTATATACCTTTAGAAATAATAAATAATCTTATTTGGCACTGGGATTAACTTAACTATAAAGTGTGCTAAGTCGGTAATTACACATGAGGCGGTATTATGTATGCGAGCCACAACGATCGCGTTAAGGGAGCCGTGAGCGTTAATGATCAATGCACATGCATTTCATAAGAGATTTTTCAGCACACTTGAAAAGAAAATTTTTTTTTTAAGTCGATCTCTTCATAAGGTGACAAACTTAATATAATTGGGATTAGGTATTTCATAAAACACGATGTTATGTAAAGTAAAAAGCACTAGTGTTAATAAGCTACATGATGAATCTACAAGCAACTGAATGTTACATATTATAATTTCACTCAAAACATAGAAGAAACGTATTTTTAGCCACCAGCTACTCTGCGATTCTGCACTCTGCTCTTTTCAATTCACTTTTCAAATATTGCGGGGTAAAAAGGCATTTGCTTCATATTTTATTTAAAATATAGTAGCAATATTTTTATTCGTCCAAATACAAATATTTATAAATATATTTAATTAGTGTTTTATGTTGCAAAATTAAATATTTATTTAATTATTAAAACACGGTTTTTTTATCATTTTTATTTGCATCATTATTTTTCACCATCAATTTTGTTAAACAATGACAATTATCTTACTCTTATAATATATTGGTTGTCTAATTCCCTTCCGATAAATTGACCGTAATCAACCCAATTTCCTGATGAATATTGATGATTCAATTACAATTTAACAGGTATTAGGCAATCATGAATTCGACAATGGGATCGAGGGCGTTGTCCCTTACCTGGAACATCTGCAGTCGCCTATGGTCACAGCAAACATAATTGATGATGCGGAGCCGACCATTCAAGGATTATACAAACCTAGTATTATTGTAGAGAGAGAAGGACGCAAAATTGGTATTATTGGCGTTATTATTGCTACAACTAATGTAAGTTTAAAAATAACACCGCGAATGGATAGATAACTTAAAATAAAGGACGGAATAAGAAGCTTTTCTATTTATAATATTAGTGAGACCTATACGGTCTTCTAATGTTTTATTCACTGTACTTACCGTTGCATAGTTATATATTATATTAACTATGATATGAATTTTCAGACCTTAGCATCTACAGGACAATTAGTATTCACAGATGAAGTAGAAACAGTCAAGGCTGAAGCCGAAAAGTTGCATGAACAAGGAATCAACATTATAATTGTTCTATCTCACTGTGGGCTAGACATTGACAGGTATTTCTATAATACTAAAATTTTGCTAAAAAAAACCTGTCTTTTCTGGTAGGGAAAATAAAAGATTTAAAAATATCTTCTTCAGTCATGGCTGTCTTGACAGGCGGTAATGAATAATAGTCTGACTTTATCACCAGTTCTCAAGGTTGTATTCGTTGAAAAGAGTCGATAATAAACTCATCGAAAACTTAGTCTTTACATTTAATAAGATTTTCATTCCATTCCCTCTAGAAATAATTTTATGCCGTCCTGAAAATAATAAATAACGACTTAATTAAGAATTTTATAAGCACTTTTTTAATACTTGTGATACTTATCCCAGCTTTAACTATCGGTTCCTTACACGATAGTAGAAGTAAATGTGCTTACACCACCATCATGTTTTATATTGGGTTACTTATTTTCAGAGAAATAGCTCTGCACAGTGGTCCATACATCGACATTATTGTAGGTGGTCATAGCCACAGTCTACTGTATAACGGAGATCCGCCAGAACAGAGTAGTTTTGTACCCGCAGCGAGTTACCCGGATATCGTGGAACAAGGAGATAGAAAGGTAAGGTCAAGCTAATTATCATCAAAGAGAAGGTTCTTGCCTACTTGCCTATAGTGTCAGATTTTAATAGGTAAGTATAGTACGCCCAGATTTCACCGAAGGTATTTTCCCAACTTGGCATGTGGTGAGCAAAATTGATACTGTTTCTTAGGTATATTAACAGTTTATTATTTCTAAACAAAGAATTAATAGTCATCTATAAGTTGTATATGAAAATGCACTGTCTCGCTTCAACCTTTTCGATAAACATTTTATTTTATATTTTTACTTTTTTTAAGAACCCGATGAAGTATGATAATTTCAATCCAGACACAAATATTTACATTCCGAAATATCCATAAAAATGTAATCTTTTTTGTTATATTGAACTTTTCAACCAGCATGAACACAAGGTATTCTTGAATCAGTATTGTCTAGAATAAATCAAGCTTAAAAACATTCATAATTGTTATAATAACTTCCACAGCATTGAATATAAATAACCAAAATTAAATTTCTGCAAAATTATTAATTATTCTCTTCAAGAATGCTTTGAAGTAATTTTGTCTAGGGACAATTTAGTAGTATTTGAGCTTGTATAATACTGGACTTAAACGCCTGTTGTTTTCAAAGGTTTCTGTAGAAGAATAGAAACTGCGTTTGTAAATTGTTATAATTTCTGTATTCATTTTGTTAGAATTACATCAAAGGAAAATAATAAAATACAGACTAGCCTCCGACCGGTTATTTTAGCCGTGTTTCCGGAGGATTTTGTGTATTTCCAGAATAAGATATATCATTTTACGAATTGGAATTTGTTCAGCAATTACAGAGTACATAAGCTATAAATAACCACACAAACTTTCATATTTAAAATAGGTAGGTAGGATGAAATGATTTTTTTACTGTCCACAAAAATAGTTTTAACAGTTTTAACATAGAATGATAAAAAAATACAAAACAATGAAGAACATAAATGCCAAAAGTATGAAATTACTTCATAAGTATTTTGTCTAAATAGTGTAGTACAACAACGTCGTGTTTTTCTATCTGACTGTCCCCATAGTTCATTAACACTACGCAATAGATTGTACCATTATTAGAGAACTTATTCGGCAAGAGTGAAGTGGGTCCCTAGTTATCTAATATTATCAAATATTTACATCTATAGGTACTTATAGTACAAGCAGCAGCCCACACGCAATTTTTAGGCGAAATCAAACTCTATTTCGATGATGCAGGGAATCTTCTTGATTGGGAAGGAAACCCACATTTTATTGGAAACGATGTTGTACAAGGTAATCGTTAAAGATTTCTGTAAATTATTATATATTTCCCTTTTTACAAAATTTTGAACCAATTTACAATTTATATGATAAATTTAAATTCGCCTTTCTGATTCAAAAATTATTCTCAATGTTTCCAGCTCAAGATATATTAGATAAGATTAACGTATATCTACCTATAATTGAGGAGCAGGCTTTGGTACAAGTTGGTACATCTATGGTCCACATGTCATCTAGCTGTACTTGTGCTGAATGTAACCTAGGCAATTTTATTTGTGACGCTTTTATGCACTCTGTAAGTATTATGATCAGCTTATAACTTACTGTATCTTCCTGAGCTCGTCCTTACTTAAGTAGTTTAATATTTATCTGTAGGTCATGGACCGGGCACAGGGTGATAACTGGCACTATGCTCATTTCTGTGTAGTCAATCAAGGTGGTATCAGAGTTGATTTGAGTGCAGGAGGTAAATATTTCACAATACATTTTGATATAGAACTATCAATGTTCCTCTAAAACAGATAAATCTAAGAGATGCATGAATTGTGTGAAAGATGATATGGGAAAACAAAGAAATGATGTTTTTATTTTAAAAACTGTTTTACAAAAACTTAAACCGACTTCAAAGTACACCAAGAAGTAATCTAATCCTGATCTGATCACAATGGGACCAAACGGGAAGTGTACTTAACAAAAACAGAATTTTCCATATCGGTTAATAAATGACGGAGTAACAAACATAAAAAAAATACAACCGAATAGAGTACCTCCTCCTTTTTTTGAAGTCGATTAAAAATATATTGTTTTATTATAATAGTTGACCAACTTAATCATTAGACACTAGAACCAGAGTCCTAGTCAAGACGAATCAAACGAACCCAAACTCAATGGGGTTGCGTCGTTTTATTACAGGGATCCTATGGCCATCTTCTACCTCTAGCTTCTATCATCAGATCAGCTTCATGTTATAATAATATTACATTATCATCCAATTTACATATGCATGCAAAATTTCAGCTCGGAAACCGGGATGTCGGTCAAATTTTCATTGCAAGATTTGATTACAGACAGACAACGGGGCAAGTGAAACTAAATACAAGCTTGTAAAAAGGAGTGAATGGTATTACTGATAGAAAGACTGAATGGAAGAACCGCATATATAATGCCGACCCTCAGTAATTGGGAACAGGGCAGGCTGATGATGTTTATTTAAAAGTCTAAATCATAATATTCAATATTTGTCACCTTTACAGTGCTAACATTTGAGTCAATCTTACTGTCAACTCCGTTTGAGAATAACGTAGAAGTTTTCGAATTGAGAGGTGACCACATCATGGAAATGTTAGAATACTCAGTGGCCAACGATCCGTATGCGGGAGCAAGGATGCTTCAAGTTTCAGGTTAAACTTTTCGCATTTTTCATGTCTTGAATTTTAAACATGCCTCTGTATTCTGTTTGGGTTATTCTTGTATTACAGAGTTTTGGTAGTTACCATAGATCTCGGCTATGGTAGTTACCTATAAACATGTATTGCTCTTTAGTGCCGTATGCTTTATTTATTAGATATACGTATTTTTTCTTGCCTTGTGTGAATATTTTCATATTTGAAATCAAAATCAATAGATATATAAGAATCAGCTTATCATATTTATTCCTGTTTATTTATAGTCACTCTCACTTAGACATCTGTACTAATATTGCAAATATTTTTCATCAAATGCGTAGGACTGAGACCAATCTTCGATGGATCACGTCCATTAGGGGAAAGGACTGTCAATGTCACAGTCAGATGTATTGATTGTGAGGTCCCTAGGTACGAGCCTTTGCAGTTAGACAAATATTACAAAGTTGTCTCACAGACCTTCCTTGGAGATGGGGGCGATGGCTTTTTTGTAAGTGACAATTTATTCGCAAAAATTTCCTCCTAATTTTAAAAGATGCCTTCAACAACCATAGTTTATCATATAATATTTCAAAAGAATAATTAAACATGATTTGAAGATCAAAGTCCTGATGAAATACTCAACAAAGTTGAATTACTATAGGGGATGTCTGCATGTTTAAAGAATAATAAAGAGTGGCCTTGTGTTATAGAATCTTGAGAATATTATCTCGTATGGCTTCACAATGTATTTGGTCTCACCTACATTCTCATATTTCTTATTAGCATAATATTGTATCCATAATGTAGTGTGTTACATCGATTAATCAAAAATCTGTCTTGGAAGAAAACGTTACGTATATTTTTGAAAATGATGTATTAAAGCTTCAATAATCTTTAAACTTATTTATTTTTTGCGACATGCTTTTTATTTGTTAGCTGTTCCTTCATTGTTTCGGTTCTGCTCTGTTTTCTTACATATGTTGTGAAGTTTTGTTAATGCTTTGGTTTATTATTATCTACTTTGATTAATTTATTCACACAAACCCCCACCACCTCTATGGGTCTTTCTTAGTTTAAAATGTTTACTTGTCATTTCTCTTTGTAATTTTATTTTTTTATGTAATTTTAACTTTATAATTATTTTGATTTTAATTATATGATCACCAGTTAATGCTTTTGTATTGTGTGATTACCAAGTCTGGAAACGGGCGTTGAGGGTTGCGACACAGTTATTTTTAACTACTGCAACTTTCATCTTTTCTCATTGTAAATATGATAATTCTGGTTTTTATGCACAAATAAATTTTATTCTTTATTATTCTTATTCTTTATTCAACGACGGAAGTAATGCTTGGCATATATTTGCCTAAAGTAGTAATAGTAAAGTAAGTAAGTAAGTAGTAGTAAATAAACGCAAAATTAAGTAAGGAGTGTTCGAAACAATTAAAAACAATGAAGTCCAACTCAATTCCAGGTATACGAGTAGTATTCGATGGTTCAAAGCCGGTTGGCAGCCGCGTAGTAAACGCAACCGTTCGATGTATAGTCTGTGATGTACCCAGATATGAACAACTTGATACTAGTCGGTACTATAGAATGGTCTCCACGGATTTCTTAGCTGGAGGTGGTGGAGGATTCTTTGTAAGTTATCAATTGAATTCTTTAAAAGTAACAATATCTCAATTGACGAGCAAAATTATAAACAATGGAGTATATTTACATTCTGGAATATTTCTTCACACACAACTTTCTGATTCTATTATAAGTATGCAGAGTATAAACCACTCTTTGTTATAATCTGTTATGAACCTGTGCCATAGCAGTCAGGATATCTACACCACTTGGCCGGCGAATACTCTGATTATGGATACAGTAATAAAATAAGTAATTTCAATGCGTCTTTAAATAATGCAGATGTCCTCATTCAAAATGGAAATTTTAATTTCGCTATTCAATTTCTTTGACGATAAAATGTTTCATTAAAAAACACTTTATTTTCAGATGATTTCTAATAATCGTATCAACGTGGAAGTAATTGGTGTTGATTATGATATTTTGATTGATTATCTTAAATATTCTTCACCGGTATTTGTTGAAGTTGATGGACGTATACAGATAACCGATGCGTGCCTAGTTTGATACAAACAAAGAAGACTTTTTTAATATACATTTTTATTTATTTATAAAAAATCTAGTTTTGTTTTATTTCAATCCTGAGGGTATACTTTCGATACGGAAATGCAGGTATATCTTCTTCAAACTATCTACCCGCCGAGAGAATGTGGCCAAATCACGGAAACGGCTAATCTGATTAAAATGGGACATACCTATGAAAATACTGAACCAAATTGTGAAAGGCCCTCAGAATAGGATTAGCTATTTCTGAAATTACCCGAATATTCAAATAGTTGTCAGATAATTATATGCATGCTGCCGCATATAACTCGCTGCCTCAAATCTATACATTTTAACCGACAGAAAATAAGAAAGGTCTGGCGGCCCTAGGATCTCAGTCTAATGTTTCGATGAAATCACTGTATAGATGCTTTATAATTGATAAAAATTGAAATAAAGAAATACTGTGTAATTAATTTATAATTTATTGAAACATAGATTTATGGTACATAATATTTACTTTAAAAAGTATTAAAGGACGATGACCGTTGTAATATGCCTACGTCAACAAATACCGTGACCGAAAGCTGGGTGGTGACTTACAAAGTATACAAGACCTGCATTTTGAATGTATTATTATATATTAAATAAATAAATGTTAGCTTATTATTATATTTCATCATTTAAAAACTTGAAACACCTGACACAGGTGATAATGATGTGACGGCTGACAATATAGTTTGTCAATATAGACAAGTTATACCTTTTCAGATTATTATTTATTATTTAAGCCTTTTTATTCAGATAATTCCAAAGTACTTAATTATTAAAATATTTTTACATGACATCGACACGTATAATATCTGTTTGCCTATTTTCGGCAAAGGCCTCCTCCAACCTCTTCCACTCCTCTCTATCTCTCGCCGTCCTTTTCCATGTTTTTCCTGCGATTTCCTTTAGTTTGTCCTCCCACCTTTTGAATGATCTTCCCCTCTTTCGTTTATTGTATTTTGGGACCCAATTCATCAATGTTCACTATCAAAATATACTAATTCCTTGACATTACTTACAATTTACTTATCACAGTATTGCTTCATTTATTTATTTCTGTTTTTATCAATTACTAGCTGCTCATGTCTGCATAAACAATAAATAGTTAAAACTGCAATTATTGACGAGACTGAATAGTAAAATGCTGGTGCACCAAACGGGTGGCGTTTCAATGCTCTTCTTTCACAGTATTCCAGTCTCCTTCAACCACTGCAGCCAGACGGATAAATTGTGAGCATAAATCTACATGCTCTAATGTAGGATCTTGACAGATTTCGCATAATATGAGTTGCATCAAAGCACCTGCCTTTGTCTTGCCTTTTGCCGTAAGGAGGAATTCAGCTTGCAGTATTTTGGCTAGATCTTCCATGAGTGCTGTACCTACTCCCCGTTCCGGGTTGGACTGATTGTTCATTTCCGACGACATACTTGACAAATTGATAATTAACTATCCAACACATCATAGATTTATTACATTACTAGCTGTTCCTGCCCGGCGTGACCGGGAGAAATATCCAACATTCCCATTTTCTGTTTAATTTTTGTCTTATCACGTTCCTGTAAGTTCATGTTATAACTTGACAAAGTTTTATCACAGTCGGATGAACGGTATGGTAGGTATCGCATAAAATACGAACAACTGATATCGTTTTTTATACATAATAATACATTATTATACATGTGTGCAAAGCTGGTCATTACAGACGACGCGGTATTAAGCGAGAGTGTAACGTATAAATCCACCACAACAGCTGACTTTTTTTTCTTCAAGATGATTTCTTATTTCAGGGTGGGAATGATTAAAAAAATTTTTTCGACGTGGTTGGGACCACTGGGAGGTTTCATGATACACCTTTCTGAAGCGTTATACGAGTTATCGCTCGAGCCCAATGCTCAAAATCTTTGTATCATTCTAATGCTGTTCTGAAATTCGTATCAATCCTCCACATCTTCCCTATAATGAAAGGCTAGACGAATCAAAAAGACTTTGATTTCTTTCTGAAGCCTTGATTCAGAACCTAAATTCTCACTTTAATGAGCACAACAGGCTTCACACATTTTCCACGATCTCGTTAGCCCTGCGAATAGCCTGAACGTGTCAATAGTGGGGCTTGCAGGCAAACAAGGCTTTTCGGTCGCAAAATTTGCGGTTAAGCAGCTGGCTTAATTAAAATCTCCCGTGAATAAATCTACACGTATTTGGAAAACGAGGTATGAATAATTATAGTAGTATAAAAATAGCTGTATGTTCATAAAGATTATTTGATTTAGTTATGTAAGTAAAAAAACTGTAACTTTTTTTTTTTTGTAACTGGATTTTATTGTAAAAACTAATCGTTCGGTTAGCGTCTTCATGACAGTATTTACAAAAATCTCTCGTGTCATGAATAAACAAAAACAACATAAAGCCGGCCAAGTGCTAGTCCGACTTGCAAACGAAGGGTTCCGGTAAGGCGTTCCTTTATCGGGCTATTTTATTTTTATTGTATGTGAAATGTTATTCTGTGAAAATTTCAACAGCTACAAACAAACTACTCGCTCTAATCAAAGTAAAATAGAAGAAGATCTAGTAGCCGGCCATCATACGAATTGGGCATCATACCCCCAAGAATTTTCAAATTCTTGGGGGTATTTTGCCCAATTCGTCATACTTGTGAACAGGTGCTGCTTATGGGGGTTGGTCTGCTTAAGTTTGCTATTTATTTACTTATTAAATATTTATTGAGTCTACTTTGTAATTTTGCCGCCGCGCCACGCAATTGTTGTCAGTGCGACTAGAATGTAAATATTACGTAATGAATCTAAGCTTGTTTTGAAAATAGTAATTGCTCAGTTTATTGCCGGCTCTTCTCAGCAAATGCAACCTTCCGAATCGGTATTAGAGTCAGAATTTAAAAAAATTGATTTTTTATGACAGAAGGCTGTTAAACAGGCAGGCGTTCCCGTGGTGGTAAGTGGTCACCTTCGCTTATGTACATTAGCAATACCAGATGAATTGATGTTTTACCGACTTTGAGAGACAATTGCCTGCTAGAAAACGTTAGGTACTTGATCACAGTTGGTAGCCAGCCAGACGCAGACCACAAAGTAGCAGTACCACAGCGCTATGGTTCATGGACTTGATGTTTTTCTACCAAAAACTATCCTCGTCGCAGCATCATCACTATATCTAAGCTATCGTATTAAAATATCTAAAACAACACGGCTATTACCAACAGCAAAGTGCACCAATAACCTTCCAGGAAGACTAAACGTAAGCTATAAACGCAACATTAAGCTCGGCGTAAAACTCTTAACTTCCAATTAAGCTCGTAACTATAATATGTTGCATAGGAGCCCGCGTCCGAAGCCTGTTTAATCCCGGCCTAAGTATCGATCGGGCTAGCTCAGATTTACATTTTAGGGAGTTTGTGTATTGAGTTTTATTCTTACGGTAATGGCTTTTAGGCAAGTGAAAGTAAATACTATTGAAACGTTGCTCACGGTTGGTAGCAGAGCGTAGATTCGATCCACAGACGTCTGGGTTACTCACGGTTATACACTGTTTATATAGAGTAGTTTATAATAGATTATTAAACACTGAAAATCAATTGCACACGATAATTCAATTCTATTGTCAAAGTCAAATTCAAAGCCATTTATTCAATTTAACCCGTTGGCTCTCCCGAGGGATGCGCGTTTTATAATAACAATTTACGTCTTTGTTATTTTTTAACCGCGAGACAAAGCAGTTATACTTTGGCTCGAGAGTAACAGGTAATTATAAAATTCTTTTTAACCTTTTTATCAGGTTTCTAACAGCATTCTTCTTTCTTAAACTTTTAACTTCTTAAATATGTGTGCCACAAATTGTAAACCACTGTCACAACAAGGGTTGCAGGTCAATTAACCCTATGGTAGACCGTCTTCTAGAACAAGTTTAGATCAGTAGCAGCCAATATTAGACCTAAATCCTAATTTGATTAAATTCCCTCATCAGTATTAATTTGTTCCTTCGCAAATGAATAAGCCTTAACTCAATATCTAATCTAAATTTTTTATTCATTTTGTGAATAAGTATATCCAATTAACCTACTTAAGTATCCTATAACATTCGGCTTGCCCTTAGGATGCTAGTTGTCGATTGAGTTCTTTGTTTTCCCTAAACCCTTTATGAATTCTGTAGATGCACCACAGAGCAAAGAATATTCTCTCTTCCGTGAGATGCACCAACTGCAAAGCTCTATGATTTTTTCGGTGTTAGTGTTTTGACCGTACAACCAGTTTTCATAAATCCAAAAGCATAGTGCATTAAAAGTTAAAGTTAAAGCTCGGATAAGTTGCGAGCGTTTTGTATTATTTGGAGGTTGCGCCTCTAAGGATTTGGAGTATGCGTGTCGGAGTGGCGCGTTAAATGTACGATGACCTTTAACACCCGCCTAACATACTCCCCAGAGATCAGCCGTGCGAGACTAAACATGTTTGCGTTACTTTTTTATAGGAATGTCTACTGAGTGATGTTTGTGGATATGTTATCAGACAGTTCTGTTGTATTGGGATTCTTAAATTATCTATTATTCTTTTAGGTTTGACAGTTGAAAAATATGTTTTTACTTTCTGAAACCGTAACACATTATTCAAATGTGTTACAGTGAAATCAAATAGCCGTTTCTTCTAGAAAAAATATAGCGAATAATGTCGCCATCGTGCTTTTGTCCTGGGTAAAATAGTCTTCGGTTGTCTGTTCTTTGTCTTATTGTCTCTGTAATTTAGTTAGGCAAAGTAGTATACATTTTATCGTCTTTCATACCTACTGTACATGAGATGGGTACTAAGCTCGGTAGGTTCGACAAAAAATGAATCCAGTTATAACATTCCAGCAGACAGCGAAACTTTACTTCCAGCCCTAGCATACGTACCCATGTATATGTATAGTACCTACTACCTTTTATATCCATTCAATCTGCATGTCATTGAATATACAATTATATTATATGAACGAATAAACATGTAACAGAAGTTTTCCATCATATCATTAAGATGGAAAACTTCTGTAAGTTTGTATGCTACAGAAGTTCTGGCACCTCGTGGAATGCCCTTTAAAATCGGTACAGTGATTTTTTTAGTTTTTGTACAGTGGTTATCGCTGATGACAGCGATAACTCAAAACAAGCTTGGGAATAATTACTTAATATAAATTTTGTTCGCGACAGAGTATGTACTAGTATATTGTTTGGAATTATTTAAAAATAAGAATTGTAATCATAGATTGTAATATAGAATAGAATGGGTATTGCTCATAACGTAATAAAATATTAGAAATCCTCAGCTGTTTCCCCAATACTTTCTATAGAGTAATTTGTATTTGTTTGTCTTTTGTTAGAATATTGTCATAAGATCCTTTCCCACGGAAAGTATCCCGTCGGGTAGCATGTGCAGCTATAAAATAAACTGCACAGCCATTAATATTATTTGTAAGTCCTTTCTGTCTAAATGTCTTAATAACCAATTGTTAAAGAATATTGCGTAGCTTAATTGCATAGCCCTTTGTGATGCATCCCATTGTTTATAGTTAGTTTCTTTTCCCATTATGTATGAACTGTGTTAAATGTGTTAAGTCAAGAATAAGTTTGCTATAGAAATAAAGGCTCGCTTAGGAGAGGGGATTTCGTTAGATAAATACACCCCGCATCTCGGGAGCGCGTCAGTTCGCATCCAGTATAGTAGTCTGCCAGTTCGCACAAGTCTCGCAAGTTACGCGTTGTATATAGTCTAGATTAGTTATAACGAAGTCCTACCTCCTGGCCACTGATTTTACCCTATATTATAATAGTATTTTATTTCGTTGTTACCTGAATCCGGTACTCTCGGTTTATTCGTTAGTGGTAAACGATTTGAGAAGGCAATCTGCAGCGATTCATTGAATTAGTGTATTGTGGAGCTGATTAGCTCCGTTGATTGTTCGGCATAGATTGGTGAATTACCGTTTGCCATTTCTGTGCTGAACATTAAATGGTCCTTCGAGCCGGATCGCTGTTGGTTGCCTTATTTACCGCTTGAGAGTCCGGGATTAGGTTCTACTATAGTACTGGGTAGGTCTGTGGTTCTCAGGTGAATTGTCGGGTAGGTAAAACGTCGTAGTAAATAATGATAGATACAAGATCTCAGTGCGGTGAGATGGTTAGGGAAGCGAACTCCGGAGTGACGCTAAGATCACATGTTCCTCCGTCGTCCAGTAGTCATATTACACATAGGGTACGTGACCCATCGAAAATGGACAGATCCTTACGCACAAAAAGTAGACAACGCGCATTACTTGAAGCGCGAGTAGAGTTAGCCGAAGCTAGGTTAGCTTTTATTCTGGTCAGTAAAGAAAGCGAAGTTGATGAGGTTAAGCGTGAGCTAAATAAATTGGACGAAGAGTTGTGGGCGTCAAACATATTGTCGTTGGGTAACTTTGCTCCTCGACCTGAGTCACCTCAAACGCTACGTTCATTAGAAGAAAATGCGCGTGCAGTTGTTAGTGCGGCGCGGGCTAGCGCCGCCGCCATAATCATAGGCGAAGCCGAGATGGGCAGGCTAGCACCGGCCGTCCCCGATGTACCACTCCAGACCCTCACAGCTGCTCCCATGTCCAGTGGCTCAGTGTCCTTGAGAGGCACGGCTGGCATCACAGGAGCATCCAGGGTCCCGTTGGCGGAGCAGTACATGTGCACGCCAGCACCGGCCGTCTCCGATATACCGTTCCGGGCCCTCACAGCTGCTCCCATGTCCAGTGGCTCAGTGCCCTTGAGAGGCACGGCTGGCATCACAGGAGCATCCAGGGTCCCGTTGGCGGAGCAGTACATGTGCACGCCAGCACCGGCCGCCTCCGATGTACCGTTCCGGGCCCTCACAGCTGCTCCCATGTCCAGTGGCTCAGCGCCCTTAAGAGGCACGGCTGGCATCACAGGAGCATCCAGGGTCCCATTGGCGGAGCAGTACATGTGCACGCCAGCACCGGCCGCCTCCGATGTACCGTTTCGGGCCCTCACAGCTGCTCCCATGTCCAGTAGCTCAGTGCCCATGAGAGGCACGGCTGGCATCACAGGAGCACCCAGGGCCCCGTTGGCGTACAATGGTAAGTATACGCACGCTTTTATTGATAGCGATTTAGTTAATGAAAGTTCCCAGAAGGGCGATAAGAAGGCGGTCGCCGATTCACAGGCGCGATTTGATATAGCCGAGTTCGCCACAATCAGATTACAGGATAGTCGAGCCGGCCGTACACCTGTGAAACCGCCAGATCTATTGATCGATTCCGAGGTAAGTAGAGAGCAAGGCCGCGTGTCCACCGTGTCTCAAACCCCGCTGGGCTGTGTGTTGTATGGCACTCACTCCGCTTCGTACCCGTGTAGCGCCACCGTTGATAAGGTGAGCCATGCTGTGCTTCGCTGCAGGGACGAAGAGGTTGAGCGCCTAGATGATAGTAAGCAACAATTAAGCCTAGAGAATGTGGCGGTTGAGTTGCGGCAGTCGTGCAGTGAACCTGAAGCCAAAGCTCCAAATACCTTAGATCACACGACCCGGGAGCTACCTAACAGCGACTACAAAGTCTGTTTGCTGTTGGCCCGGGATGGCGAGATTACTTCAGAAGACAAAGATGCCACACTCAAGCGCCCGATAGGCGATGAGAGGCAGTGTGATAAGAACGCCGAGTTACAAACGGCGTTCAAGAAGCAGGTAAATATAACAGTTAAAGGTCGATTCACACAGATACTTCACTTAAATATATCTCACCCGGCAAAGTCAGGTATGTTCAGAATTGTTTATGATACGGCCGCACGTGCCAATAATATTTCCTTTTACGATGTGCTATTGACCAGCCCGAATCTATTGAAATCACTACCTGGCATGTTACTGGTAGCGATGGCGGCCGATACAAAGGATTTGTTTTTGAGAGATGAAGCGCATGCGGTCGACCGAGAAGTATTACAGGTTTTACGGCGGGAGATCCCGACGGACCAACCAACGCAGATAAGAGTAGCTCCTGTTTTGCTTGGAGCCACATCTGGTCCGTGTACCGCTATGCATGATATTGTAAACTGTAAGGTAGAGCGTAAACGTCATAAATATCCGGCCGCAGCTAAGTCGATTGTGCATCACCATTACAGGGATGACTACCTGGAAAGTTTTAATTTGATCGCGGAAACTATAGATACAATGAAACAGGTAGTGGCGGTGCACAAATGCGGTAATTTTGAATCACAGCTACGAACAACAAAAGAGATCGCCGCGTTGAATGGCATGCCTACAGTGGGTGCAACACCGTTAGATAATAAGCATGAGGTATTGCATGCGGTGAGGTCGCTGGACGACCCGCCCGGCCTCGTGACGCCGGTTAGTACACAGGTTGATCATAGAGTACAATATGCCTGGCGGCACGGGCTCGGGTGGGAAAAGCAGCCTATCATAGAACAATGTAAAGAGTGGTTTTCACGTCTCGAGTACATGGCCGAGCTTGAAATACTGCACTGCTACCCGGAATACGCAGTTACCGCGGATGATAAGGTAAACACTTATGATAAAGATAACAAAAGGTCATACGTGGCGGCAGTGTATTTTAGATCCGCGGGAAGTTCAGGTGTCAGCGTGGCATCGATAGCCGCAAAGAAAAAGCTCACTTCGGTGAAAGTAACATCGTTATCGCAACTTGAGTTGCTGGCCGCTATGTTGGGTGTAAGATTTGCTTGCACGGTAGATGAATCGCACGATCTGACTATTGCATGTTGCTTTTATAGGGCTAACTCTGAGACAGTACTGAAATTGAAATGGCTGAGAGCCGACATTAGGACTTTCAAACCATTTGTAGCTCACCGAATGGCCGAGATTGAGATCGCGTTATTCAAACGCCGACGTAAAGTTTTCACATTGAATGCCGCTGACGATATTACCCGGCGGAAGCCACCGGAATACAGATGGTTTGAAGGTCCTGCAGTTTTGTATAGAGCCAAACATAAATGGCCTGAAAAGGTAAAGTTAAGTTTATTGCCGCATGTGGAGCGTTTCTTGTTTTTGTTACGACATAGAGTTGCCATAGTTCGGACGTCACTGTTGATAAAATTATGTAAACAAAAATCTACGTCCACCGTCAGAGAGGGAAAAGATAATGACGATGACCCCGCGTGGCAAACGCTGGGTCAAACTAGTGCCACAATTTGTAACTGTTTGATGTGGCACCCTCTGGCGGCGGACGCGAACAATATTGATATGATTTTGTTATTTTTAGTATTAGTTATCAATGTATGTGTCAGATCAACACAGGAAAATTGTTTTGCCGCCGAGCTGAATGAACTTGGCGGAGGAGAGGCGCCGGGCGATCAGAACCGACCGCGGCAGCTCGTCGTGGAACGTAACGGGCGCAGTGTTCTCCACCTCAAACCGCGTGTGCTCGCCGGGGCCAGTCTCATTGCTGGCCAGCGCACGTGTACGGTCTTATACAGGGACCATACCTACGTCCGGCTTGATGCCGACTGGGCCCACAGACTGCTCCAGCAAGCCGGTATCGAGACAGTCAGAAGCAATGTGTGCCAGCGCTGCTGGGTCGTGTGCTTACGACCTCTTGTGTGCACCGCCATCAATCGATGTCAGGCCGGCCATCTCCGCTACCCTGTGCCTGCTGAACCGCCGATTGGCGATCAATATGCCAATCGCCACGCACATCACCAGTGCCCACTCAGCTACGTGGGCCTGGACTACTGCGGGCTGCTCCCGGTGACCGTGAGCCGCCGGCATTACAAACGCTATATAGCGCTTGACACATGTTTGCCGGCCCCAGCCTTGTATTCGGAGGCGGCCGCCTCCCTGTTGGCCAGCTTTGCCGACTACGCTGTACGCCGCTCTCATGACAGCGTGCCAGGGCGCACCATTACCGTTGAATGGACAACTAAGGTGCCGCTGCCAGGCACCTATAACGGCGTCAACTTCTATGACAAGTTCGAGCTGCGTGCTGCACGGCAAACCACTTGTGGTCGCGCTGGACGCGTGACTGCTGCAGTACCGGCGGGAGCCCCGCGAGTGCAGCATAGATCTACGTGTTGGCTCGATGTTTATCTACGGCAAGGAACATGTGACCCCGAACATAAGTGATACGAGTATTCCCCGACAAAGATAGTGTTATTGTAATGTGAATTGTGATTGTGTAATTGACAATATGATGAGATGCCCCACAGAAGATAATGGTCCTCCTCGACATAGCCGCTCACCACGTAGTTGTAGTACAGTAAACTGTACGGCGGGAGTATGTTCGCGACAGAGTATGTACTAGTATATTGTTTGGAATTATTTAAAAATAAGAATTGTAATCATAGATTGTAATATAGAATAGAATGGGTATTGCTCATAACGTAATAAAATATTAGAAATCCTCAGCTGTTTCCCCAATACTTTCTATAGAGTAATTTGTATTTGTTTGTCTTTTGTTAGAATATTGTCATAAGATCCTTTCCCACGGAAAGTATCCCGTCGGGTAGCATGTGCAGCTATAAAATAAACTGCACAGCCATTAATATTATTTGTAAGTCCTTTCTGTCTAAATGTCTTAATAACCAATTGTTAAAGAATATTGCGTAGCTTAATTGCATAGCCCTTTGTGATGCATCCCATTGTTTATAGTTAGTTTCTTTTCCCATTATGTATGAACTGTGTTAAATGTGTTAAGTCAAGAATAAGTTTGCTATAGAAATAAAGGCTCGCTTAGGAGAGGGGATTTCGTTAGATAAATACACCCCGCATCTCGGGAGCGCGTCAGTTCGCATCCAGTATAGTAGTCTGCCAGTTCGCACAAGTCTCGCAAGTTACGCGTTGTATATAGTCTAGATTAGTTATAACGAAGTCCTACCTCCTGGCCACTGATTTTACCCTATATTATAATAGTATTTTATTTCGTTGTTACCTGAATCCGGTACTCTCGGTTTATTCGTTAGTGGTAAACGATTTGAGAAGGCAATCTGCAGCGATTCATTGAATTAGTGTATTGTGGAGCTGATTAGCTCCGTTGATTGTTCGGCATAGATTGGTGAATTACCGTTTGCCATTTCTGTGCTGAACAAATTTATTTGATTTCCCAATTGTTGCCAAAGTGATTGTGATACTGCGTATACATCAGCAAGAAGATGTATGCGGATAACCCTTATGCCTTTAAAGTGATGTAATTGGGAGCACTGATAGTACTGCACAAGGTTCTCGGATGATGAGGCTATTTGGCTACTGGACAATACCATATCTGTTTCCCGATAGAGAACTTACATACTAGAGAAAGTAGTTAGTGAATCATATAAAACTTAATCATAAAAATGCGAGTAGATGGAAGGCTTCACTGCGCATGTATTGTATAGTTGCGATGAGTGCACGCTGGCCAATCGTGCTTTACTCAGCAGTGTTTGAATTAGCAACGGCAACAACAATCTGTATGTCGTCACATTTACATCGGCGTGTTCACAATATGGATATTTTTTTTTATCAAAACAAGGACATTAGTGGGGTGAATTCGAAATCCACACCGTTTCTAGGAGCCTTTCGGGAAGTCCTTAATATTTTTATTTTTTATTTTTGGCTTCAAGTCAATGATGTGGATGATTCGTGTCAAATCGAAATTTATATTTTAAAATATTCAAATGGCAGCTTCTTTGAAATACTGTTGAAGTTCATCTGATTTTCATACCTGTCACATCAGAGTACCTATGAACCTACCGCGACCGGGCTTAGTTAGTCCCCATTCCATGTACAGTAGGTATGAGAGAGTAACTAGGCAGAATTTAAGGTTTGTTGAAATATAGTGCCTTTCAGTGTATGTCCGCAGAGGTTGGAATCGCCGCAACAAATTAGAAATGCTTTTGGGATAGTTAGGTACGTATACCTGCTTAAAACATTTGTTCTCTTAGTTATTATTATGTATTATTGTAGATTTTTTCAATAGTATATGATTAACATTGGTTTAATACAGCAAATAGCGCACCTACACTGAACATACAACGTATCTTAACAACTTAACTGACCCGCTACGGACTCTTGAAAACCTTTTCCGTGGCCTGAACAATCCAATTTCAGCTCTTAAAGCTATTTAGCTAAGGTTCACCTACATTCGACATTGAGGTCAACAATCCTAAAACAAACTAGAAAAGTTTGCAATGAACTTAACTTTGGTGTCACGTACTGTAATACAAGAGAGTTTACTATGTAAACTCGCTTTATTGGCACGTTTTCACGTAACCAGAGGAATATTATGTTACTTAAAAAATACACATTATTAAATTCTTCTATGAGTTTTGATTTGGATCAATATTTTGAATTTGAATTGAATTGAGAAGTACTTTGTACATATCAATAAAAAAATACCATTTTTACTTTATTTTATTGTGTAGACAATCTCTTGGTACCCAACGTTTAATTAATAGATAGAATATAATGTATGCTACCTATGGTACTATACCACCTAAACGGGTACGCTCGTTACAAATTCTATCCTTCGAATAGATTTTCAACAAAGCTCTCTCCAGAACTAGTTAACAATTGATGTTTGGAATGCAACTGAAATTCACAACGAAGACATTTGAATATTTGAGGGCCCGTCGCCTGAGGGTTCAGATCATAAGATAATATTTACAGTGAACGTAGACCTATGGATTTAGATTAAATATGTCCCAAACATATTTTCTGTTTCATCAATGCAATTACTTTATTCGGTGATGTTATTATGAATTCAAATGTTTTTAAATTATTGTATTTATTTTTCTAGTATGTAAATAAATTCGTGAAGGGAAATCTTTGTACCCCATTTTCAGCATATTGCGCGTGGAGTGGAGAAAGCAAAATTTTTGTTTCTGTAAATTCGCGTTTGCATTGTAGTAAGAAAATTCAATACCAACTATCCCTTGACTTGCGGTTAAAAAATAACAATTGATTTCTATTGTTTTCCTCGCCCTCGCGGTTCACCTAACAGTCAAAGTAGGTACTTATTAAGTACTAAATCGTTTTTCTGTAATGCTAGGTTGTACCCTATATTCCAAGCTCACACGACCGTATTGAAAAAAGTATGTTCTCTGGTACTTAACCATGTATTTTAGCTTTCATAAAGCGTGTCTGAGTCAACTGTTCGTGTTGACTGTCGTAGTTCGATGTTATCCTTTACTTTGCTTTTTTTTGTTTCACGATCACTTTTTCCTTGGCATTTACATCAGATAGGCTTTTCAACATGATGGTGGTGGGGAACCAGGTAGGTGGAAACTGCAAAGTAGGTAATTTTCATGTACTTTCCTCACGCATTGTAGGATTAGAAACCATCGTTAATTGATCGTCATTTGACGTTAATACCACTGCGCTATCGTCGCCTTAAAAACTGATCTTAAACAAAGGTTAACCAACATTTCAGAAACTCTCTATTCTTCTCAGTCGGGCACTCTTTTCATAGTGGTGGTGTACGTGATGGTCTACAACGCCAATGTTCTCCTTGACTTGTGCTACTGCTTCCACAATGCTTCTCCATTTTTGGCGGTTCGTAGGGTTGCGAGTACACTGTACCATCATAGATTGGGTTACCGTCTTGATAAGATCCGTCTAACGATCGGCCACGTGATCTTTTGGTCCTTCAACCTGGTCCTGTAGGGCCAACAAAGAGACAACAACTCTATCCATCGAGTGTTCGTTTCTGGATCAAAGAATTCGAAGCTGCACAGTCGACGAAAGACTGTACGTTAGCCTATTGAAGAAACTAATTACATATTATTAACCAATATTGTAATCAAAAAGGAGGAACAAGCAATTACATAAGTACGGTAAGGTTTATGTTGACCATTGGAATGGCAGGACATGGTCACGTAGCGGATGGGGCGCGGTCATTACGCGGGGACGTGTCCGGTCAGTGCACCGGCAGGAACGTGCGGCACATTACAGCGGGCCCCCTTGCTGCCCGCCAGGTGCCACCCAATGTGCTCCCTGTCCTGTCCCAATGTGCTCGAAGTTGGAATGTATGAAATACTGATTCAGTAGCTATGTGCAGTAGAACTGATCCAAAACAAAATCTATCTATTAGTTATGCTAATGTATTTTATTTTGGAAAGTTATATTTTTTTTGTTTTTATCTACTTTGAGATTTTTACAATGGATGTGCCTCCAATCACATTTACTACTTTTATATTTAACTTTCCAATTTTTCTGCTGCAGATATTTTATTTTTTGGTTCAAGATTTTTTTCTGAACATTTGAGCATATTGTTGAAATATTATGATATATCTTTTTAATTTGGTTAAATAAAAAGAAATTGGCTGGTTTGCCAAGACATCTGAGAAAACTTCTACTAAAAGACAACATTGTACCTATATTGTAAAAAAGCATTTCATGTTTATACCTTTAGCATGCATTTTATCAGAAAAGCTGTGTTCACACTACATTTAATCTTGAGGCGTGGGCATACCTAGGTAGTATTTAGAAACTCAGGTTTTTTAGGTTTTTTTTTTACTTTTGTAGGTTTTCAACTCCTACGCTAGGTAAAGATATTTTATATAATATGGTATGATATGGTATATGCAAATAGAATGGTGTGTGGGGGAGTAAGCATCATATTATCAAGATAATATTTTTTTATTTTCATAGGTATATAAACACATCTAATTTAAACTCAAATAAAAAAAGTACAAATAAATACAGCCGGTTTATTCAAACTTCATTCACTTTCTAGGGTTCCGTACTCGGAAAGGTGCCAAACGGAATCCTATTACTAAGACTCCGCTGTCCGTCTGTCCGTCCGTCCGTCCGTCTGGTAATAGGCAGACAGCTGAAATTTTCAGAGAATATGTATTTCTATTGCCGCTATAACAACAAATGTAATTAAAAATTAAAGGGGGCGCCCATACAAGAAACGATTTTTTTTGGGGTTTTCTTTCTCATAGCAAAGTTGAGATAGTTAATAGCGTACGGAACCCTCCGTGTGCGAATTTGACTCGCACTTGACCGGTTTTTTATACTATACTATTACAATATACGTTACGATTTCGAAACAAAATGACTTGAGAATCTCAATTTGAAGCAACTGAATACTTTCGTCAGTTTGACCGTTTGACGTCTACTTCTACCGCATACTTTATACGAATTCGTAAAATGATTGATGCCACTGGGTGTTAGTGATAATTATTTGTATTTTATTTCTTTTTCAAGCTTAACATATTACGTAGCTAGAAAAACCCTTTATCGACCCACAAGGTAAGGCACACATATAGGTATAACTATTTGTATGTACCACTTTGACTAATAAAAATAAAGATCAGAAACATATTCGTAGGTTTACACAAAATCAGGTTAATAAATTCATGTGAAGCCATTTTCTGTAATGTCACTTCCATCATGTTTGTAATTACTGTCATTACCTGTTATCCTAACATCATGTTATTTTTCTCGTTATCTAACTGATATTATTAAACTGAAGAGTTTACTGTATGCTTAGACCCGCATTTCTCAGGAAATACCAGTATGATTTGAATAACATACCCATTTTGCTTTACATACCCATTAACCAACTTTACATATCAATTAATTGTGTTCCTTCTTCAGGTTAGGGTCAGCTCACACCGAGACGTGAAGCGATACGACGCAACGTGCACTTTTTCAAATAACAATGGAATCATCATCATCATCATCATCAGCCTATAATGTCCCACTGCTGAGCACAGGCCTCCTTTCACAAATCAGGGTGAAAGGGAATGGGCAGATACTCCACCACGCGTGCCCACTGCGGATCGGTGGAGGTAGGCTAGTGGTCAACCTACTGTTGGAATTTTTCAAGCCGCCTAGGAGGCATCCAACTAGCTTAACGACTATCACAATTAAGTGATAACCGGGACCAACGGCTTAACGTGCCTTCCGAAGCACGGAAACGCTCGATTTGAAATACCACTAGGCGGTCACCCATCCAGGTACCGACCAAGACAGACGTAGCTTAACTTTGCCGATCGATTAAGAACGGCTAATCATGCTACACCACGAGCGCTTCAAGTAACAATGGAATATAGAACTTTATTTAGTTAACAAAAAGGTAAATCAGGGAGAGAATTCGGATTACGCATCGCGGCGGCGCGACTCACTCTCACTGAAATGTGCACATTATCGTGTAGTACAGTGGTACCCAACTAATATGGCTTACCGATGTACCTGCGCAGAAGACACATTTTCAAAGCGCGGGAAATGCTATTGGTCGGCAGCTGCCGCCATGTGTGCGGAGGGGCGTGACTTGCGAGTGAGACGGAACTAACAGCTGCAGTGTATTGTGAACCTTATAGTAGTGATCTAAGGTTGATTGTAAGTTTTAAGCATTCGTTCGTTAATTTTCGGGCCATACTTTCTTTTCTGTGCGAACGAAGATTCACTACGCGCCTTATCAGTTGGGTACTACTGTAAATAAAGTTTTATATTCTATCGCTATACAAGCTTGCCGCGTCGCATCGCTTCTCGGTGTGAATTGACCCTTAGGCTTTATTACGGCGGCTACAACTACTAATCAAATGAAATTACAGACTCTTGGATCCACTCTACTAATACGATAGAATAATTTAACGTAAATAATAATTTAAACTTACATCTAACGTAAAAGGCCTTTAATCTAAAACCACTGTCTAAATTGCTGAGCATGCGTTAATTTGCTTGCCTTTGACTTTGAGCGATACACACTGCCGGAGCATTTGACTAATTGCTATAAATATATATTTATTATTTTTAGCTTGTGAATTCTCCATCTATACTAATAATAATAATATAATAAAGCGGAAGAGTTTTTTTGTTTGTTTGTTTAAACGGGCTAATCTCTGGATCTACCAGTCGGATTATAAATTCTGTCACTAATAGTAAGCTACATTATCCCGAGTATTATAGGCTACTTTTTATCACGGGAACGCGGGTGAAACCGCGCGAGGCAGCTAGTATTCAATAATTTATGAGTAAACACGATCTAAAATTAATACATCAATTTCGTTCTCAATGCAATACGACTATGTTGAAAAGTCAAATCCATGCATCGATAATTTATGATCTCTGTTTTTTTTATTTATTCGTGATATCTTTACTTATATTTAACTAGCTCTAAACACCGTAGTCAAAATATGTGGCTTGGCCCTTTCACTACTACAAGAACTATTGTATAACAAAAAAGTAATGAACAGTGAATACATTTTTCACCTTACTCCCATGTGACGGTAGCGAAACGGCCAAGCCACATATTATGACTAAGGTGTAGAGTTTGTGAAGTTTGGGCTTGTAGAGTAAGGGCATGTAGGGTTATAAGCTTGGCTCTAAATGAGATCTGATAACTTTTTGACAGTGTGAGCCATATTATTATTTCTTGGCAACATTTTACATATTTTTTTTTTATCATATATATTCTTTTTTTTTTGCTCGCTGTACTGTTTTATGTTCGTGTAATTGTGTTGTGTGCTATCGCAGAATAAATGTACTTTCTTTCTTTCTCTTTCTTTTAAAAATGTTTTTGGTGGGATCCTATTTATCGATCACTTTACAGTCATTTTTTTTTATACAACTTAGTCGATAAACAAGCATACGTCCCGCCTGATGGTAAGCGGTTACCGTAGCCATATAGACGCTTGCAACACACGAAGCATCGCTCACGCGTTATCGACCTATCCCCCCTCACCTATGAGCTCTGGCAACCTTACTCACGCGCAGGAACACAACTTTACACAACATAAAGCTGCGGTATTCTGTAAGGTGGGTACTTCCCCAGTCGAGCTGCTCTTTGAGCGAATAAATGCTATGCTCTACCTCTCATTGTCAACTGTTACGTTTACATGACCAGAAACCTGAAAACGTGTGACACTTTAGTTTAACACTAATTTTAGTTTAACTCGTATAGCAGTAATACCTAATACGATAACATTCAATAACAAAAATGCCTTGCTGAGCTTCTTGCCGGATTCTTCTCAGAATGTAGTGCAAACCTGTGGTAGATTTAACTGAAACAATCATAACCTTATCAGGGCTTTAAACTGCATAAATTTTATTTTGATTTTGACACCACCATGCACATGTCATGTTACGTATGCTTTGACAACTACAATAAAAAAAACATCTTCATCTTTAATAACAATGTGTCCCACTATAAACTAGGTAGGTAATATCAAGAGTTGAGAGCGTCGATTTACCACCTGATCGAACCTAGTTTCTCAAGTGAAATAACTATTTTCAGTTGCAGAACGTGTTCCGCGCTTGGGAAAAGATCTAGGAATAGACTGTCTAAAATACAAGGTGGTTACATATGTTGGTATTCTTAGAATTGCTAAATTATTCGGCTCGTTTATTTTTGTTCGGGTATTATTTTTATATTACCGTATTTCTGTATGGCCATATTTACGGAGGAAAAATTATTCCGCTAATATGTGTATCGAGCTTCGTCGTAATAATGTATAATTGGGTTGTAATATCTTGTTTTCTCGGTACCTTTTCATCCGAACTGGTATCATTATAAATATTTTATTTGTAAATATATATTGCAACTCATGTACCAATTAAAATCAATAAATATTCTGAGACATTTCTTGATACATGGTTCAGATGATCCCAAACTTGGTAGAGCTTCTATAGTCCTTATATTCTAGTTTTAAATATATATAAGGCCCTAATAAATTAGTGAATTTCCACTTGAGGGATGAATGTATAAGTCATTAGTAATCAAAAAATAATATTAGAAATATAATCCGTGGGTATTTTTTTTAGATAAATTTTTAAGTTAATACTTTGTACTGAATTAAGTTCAATTGCGGAATTTTGTTTTTTTCCACGGATTATTTTACTAATATTGTTTTTTGATTACTAATGACCTATACATTCATCTCTCAAGAGGAAATTCACTAATTTATTAGGACCTTATATTTGTATACACCTAACCCAGAACATACATTTTTGCACATATATTTTTCCTGGATAAGAACCCACGGCGTGGCATCCAGGGGTGCACAGTGCACATCAACTAGCTGTAAGCCTACTAAATGTCTATATCTTATGTCAAACACGATGGTAAACTCGTTAGTAAATATTTACCTTGCACCTCTCTTACAACAGTAAATTAATGTATGTGCATACAATTTCTGAAACTGGATACATATTACTTGAAATTACAGTTCTCCGTTCTTTGAATAAGCATAATAGTTAGTTCAAACCTTTAGATGATATCGCGCTGACAGGAAACGTTGACAACGTAATATGAACTCGAATATGAACTTACAGATACGTAAAAATATTTCTAGTAGGTACTTTGGGCATAGCCCTGTGAAATATTTGATACAGAAGATTATTTACCTCAATCTACCAAACTAAGCAGAGCTTGTACTATGGAAACCATATAACTGATATACTATGTAGTATTGCTTTTTAAATACTTAATATACACAATTGACCGAGTAAGCGCAAAGCGCGAGCGAAGCGAAGCGTCTAAAAACTGTAATATGAAAAGATCTTCCGAGACTGAAAAAAAAAAAAGCCTTGCTTAGTTTCTTGCCGGAGTCTTCTCAGTTTAAGTGTATTTCGAACCGGTGGTAAATTCAACTGAATGTACCAATTTAACGTTCATAAGCGTAACATAACTTTTTGATTTTGATTGATCTCCGTTTCAGCTTGGGCAAAAATGCTTTCGTATGTCTGTCCAGATGTCCAGCTGTTCTCCTCTACAGGCTATTCTCCTTTCTCAACCGCTACTCGTGAGATTGTGTAATTGTGTTCGGTGTTTATTTAGAATTTTAAGTCGATTCGGTTTTTGGATTTACAGTTATGTAATTTACAGGAATGTAATAATAATCAATACTACAACAGTCAACGCGAAGGTCTCTTAACCACAGCGCAATGATTATAATAAAGAAGCCTTGAAAACCTCTACGAAATCCGAAATAGAATTGTTCTGGATTTTCTGGTTTAGTTTCGACCACGATTGATTCGAATACGCTAAACCAATTTCTGGTTCTATTCAGGACCGGCTTTAAGCCGCAGCTACCGGTGAACAGGTGTTTGGCGACAAAAAAATAAATATAAGCTGCTCTAATTAAGTCCGGTAAAGAGAATTCTTTTTTATCACAAGTATTCTTAATGGTATAAAAAAAGTTAACAGCCGAAAACGAATAAAACCGAAATGAAACGAAAAAAGGCGTGACTCTTAATCGACCTATTTTTTACCACTAAACGTAAGTCTTTGTGGAAAGCAAATGGAAGGAGATTAATGAATGATTGAGAGAGTCGTTACCTCACAAGTTCTTTTTTCGCGCTCACTACTGATAGATTTACACCTTCAATCTTTATACATAGCTGAGTGTCTTCTTGAGTATTAGACGTGGAAATCTTAACCACTAATAAATTAATGATGCGTCTTACTTTTGAATGATTTATTACCGTCATATTATAAAACTTGAAGACTTAGAGGCAAGAGAATATTAATCAAATAATAACTTCACTGGGTTCTAAAACACAGTTTCAGGTTATAAGTAATTCCTTGTCTGCTCTACCAGCTATCCATGAGGATAAATTAGATTGAACTGTTGCTCCTCTTGAATCACCTCGAGGATAAACAAACTGTCTTTCTTAGATATATTGACGGGCCAGTTGGCGCGGTTGGTTAAGATTCAACCAAAATTGTGTGCATGAACATGTCTGTATGTCCTGAGTCTGGGTGTAATTATATATATTAACAGCCTTACTAATAAAAAGTTACACGCGGTGTACACATCTGTTATAGGATAATTGCTACTAATAAAAACATTTTTGACACAAAGCCTGTATACACGTGTTTTAGTTACAAAAAATGTTAAAATGACACCAACGCGCTGGCCCTAAAAAGTCATTTTAGGGCCAACGCGACTCAGTCGACTGCGGTCCACGGAACAGTTCATTCGTTCATTGTTTGCTTATAATTGCCATAAAAATGCCTAGTTGCGTAGTGAAAGGCTTGTGTTTTATACTGGAGTTATGGATAAAATAAAACAAAAATTTACAATTTATTTGATTTTGATAACTTTATGCAAAATGTTCCGGTAGGTGTATCCTTAGTTTTGAAGTCATTGGCACAGCCATTTATTTTGCTTCGTTTGTTGACGTAACATTTGTAATTTGACAATGACGTTCTGTAGCCATAAGCACAAGACAGTTTCGTTCAAAACCACCATTAGCTATTTGAAGCTTTTTAAAAGTAATTTTATTGTTTAATTATTAAAATTAAAATAGTCTTAAGAAAAAGAAACCTGATTTTTATGATATGATTAATATTTTATATAATTATTTTTCAGTATCTTTTGGTGTTTTCACATTTTTCCCCATATTTTCTCCCGTATTTTAAAGTTAGATAGTTTTAGTTTCAAAACGTTTCTAAAAAGTTGCCAGTCGTTTTTGTTTTAACAAATAGATAACTATAAAACGCTTACACACTGATTATTAGTAAAGGGAGTGTATAGCAACTGTGTAAGGCTTACACACTGCATAACTATACAGCTGTTAAACAACCGTGTTCCATATTTTTATTAGTAAGACGGTAAGTATGTATTTACAAACAAAAGAAGTATATATGTAGAATAATCTAGTTTCCATAGTTCTGGTTAGTTTGGGATCAATAGACGATCAATAGATTTTTTATTCGATATTTATTTCTATCGCAACTATCCTACTACAAGGTATATTAGCGATCTAGTTAAACTATTACAATTTTATATCAAAAGCAATACTATTTCCTAAAATAAAAGTCGTCCAAATACATGACACTGGCGGCGATTCCACGCTGAATGGTTAGGCTTAACCTCTGGGCGAAAAATTTACTAGCTCTCAGTTCCCCAGAGGCCAAGACCAACCGTTTGCCCACGTCTTGGACAAATAATGTCGTGTCAGATGACCAAGGGCCCAGTGTTTCCCCCGCAAGCGCCGCAAATACACATTATTATTATTTTTTATTCGACAGTTAGACGAGAGTATTTGCGACGCTTGAGAGTCTGCGCAGTTTTCGCTGCCGCTCCTGCCCTGTCGCGCGTACCAGAGATGTGGGACGCTGCCAATGTGTCCACACAGGTAACTTCCCACACCAGGGCACGGCCCATGCTCCAAGGCACCAGCGTCACGCCGTCTGGTCTCTTCCCATCATCATCCCTTGAGAGACCAGTCAGTTCCAGTCACGCTGGAATAGTGGCTGACGCAAGGGCCCGACGGACTGCATCATTCGATATTAGATTTTTCGAGTTATATATTTATACACCGAGTTTTTAATCGAAAACTAAACTAAAACAAAAATGGATCAAATTAGAATTTTACAACCACATAATCTGACTTAATTACAAAAATAATACACACCGCATAGAAATTAGTTTGCACCGATTCGTTGATTGTTCGAAGCGCGTTTTGCTCCAAAATCCCAACTTAATTAGCGACCGTCAGGCTCGCAAACAAACTACATTAGCAACAACGAAACGTTACGGCAGCTGCCATAGAAATCTAAATAAAAGCTTGCGTAATGAAAATCTTATGGGAAAATAATAATGTGGGGGGAGGGTGGGAAAAAACGTGTTTTTCTTTCTTTTCACTTCTCGCAGCGTTGTTGAGCATCTTATCATTTTATTTTTTATTCGCTACATTACGGCACTCATTGGCTTTAATTATATTTTCAACACATTCGCTTGTAAAGTGACAATTATTGCAAAATTGAAGTCTGTTTTTTTCCTCGCAAGTGTTTTGTAAATTTCGTATGACACTCGTGTGCATTGATTTATTACACTCTCGGCTCCCTTATCGCGTTCGCCTGCTGCTCACGCGCTTAAAACCGCCACGAGTGTTAATAAACAAAGCACACATGTATCATAATGTACTATTAAAATATTTTTGTGTATTTTTATGACTGTTTGTGCCCAGTTAAAATAAATAAATAAAAATCACAAATGACTAACGCTTGGAATTGATGTATCTAAACATCAAAATGGGGACCATCCACTTTAACATATCCAAGACATAAACAAAATAAGAATAAAATGTAACGACATTAAAAACCATGAATGAACGTTTCTTTATTATCACAATATTATTCTAAATACGTCGCGGCCATAACCGAATTATTGTTCAGAACTAGACGTACTGAATTACTTATAAGTTTGACAGATTCTGACGTAGTTAGTAAACTTGAATTTCTAATCTGAGTGTTTTATAAAACAGAGGCTAATTAATAATGCCTACTTTTCATGGTGGTTCACTAGGTGGAAAACACGTTACTTCGCACTAAAAAGTGACTAAAATTTTTGTACTATTAATAAATGTGTATTATTTTACCCAATGGAACCAGCATCCAGGGTTTAAAAGTATTAAGTGGGTCACGAAGGGGCAGTGTGAAAATGACCGGGCCATAGCAGAACAATGTTTGGGAAACACTGGTTTTGTGGGTAAGCTACGGGCACATGTAGCAAGTAGTGCGTGGCTGATCTCTATATACCCAGTTCTGTAAATTTTATTTAGAGCTCTATGGCAACAGCAACACGATTTGAAATAAGGGCGGCGTACATAATTGAAACTGAGCGGTTTTTGAGGGTAGACTTTGTAATGGGTTCTTCAGCATTTCGGGGGAAATCCTACGTGGTTTTTAACTGGGAAAGTAACTTTGAAGCGTTAACAAGATAATTTTAACATAAATATTTCAAAGGCTTTTGGCTGGTTAGTTTTATAACATCCTGTTTAAGTAACTCAAATAATAATATAGGTTGCTGTTTTTTTTACTATTGATTAAAAAAACTAACAAATTCAACTTCCATTATTTTGCATTAATACGTTATAGTTAGAAATAACGTTTTCAGTGGATCTGCAAACAATAGTAGTTAGTTATGCTTTTACATAAATATAGGTGTACGCACATGTTTAATAATTCAAATCTTTTAAAGACAAACGTAGCTTTAGTTACTCTGTTGTCGAATAGAACTTTATTACTTAAAATTATAAATTTTTGCTCCCCAAAACCTTTCTCCGTTGCAAGCAAAAATGCAACATTTTATGCAAAACAGTCCGAACTTAAACTTTTTTAGCAACAGAAAAACGAAAAAACATTTTCGTGAGATATCTTCTTTTACATTATGCACAACTAGGATTTGTACTTTTGTAGATTTCGTCTACTTAGTTCCTGCAACACTATCACGGTTTTCCTGTCTTTGTTCGTCACTCAGAAACTTACATGTATTAAACATGAAAATATCGTCATCATCCCAATTTAACAACAGTTTTTTTAAGTGCACTTGCTGGTTTAATTTCTCCTGTCACTACAAAGGTTGTCACGCAAATAGGCTTTGGCTATCAGCTCAACTATCAGCCTACGACCGGAGCATTCAAAATAGTAGATAATGCAGTTGAAGAAAATGATAACTATGACAGTCTTCCATAAAGTTTATTCGGTAAAAATAAAGAACTGTACCAATGAAAATATGATATAAAACACTTGTAAGAAAGAGTTCTAAAAATGTTGATATTAATACTGTGAGACTACAATTTGGGATACACGGATGTGTTGATATGAAACCAAGGAACTTACCCCAGCTGGGTTCTAGTATGTTAAACTTTTATGTTATAAGTGCACTAGTAATGTCACATTGTTACTATTTGTACTACACTGGTAACTTTTATTTCTTTTTATTCAATAAATATTTGATTGTTTCATTTCAATTTAAAAACATGACCACACAATTTAAGTTGTGTCTCAGTACTGATCGAATTGAATGGATGTCTTATGGGACATTCTTCATATGAGAATTCAAAAATTTGAAAATTTGAACATTTAAAAATTAGAATAATGATTATGTAAATTAGGAAATAGTATTTGTGACCCTAGAAGCAATAATTGAAATACGAGAGGTCGCATCGTTACAAGGTAAAACCAGGAGGGGGTAACTATTATAGTCCCCGAAGAGATATCTCAAAACTGCGACCCAAATTTTGCAATGAATTTTGCTAAAGATAAGTAAGTCCCTTCCTGACATAGTAAGCTTTGCCACGCTCTTCTTTAAGGCATCATGACTAAATAAAACAATGTCAATAGTACCCTTGATCCAGAACAGCTCTAATCGAAATATATCGCTTGACCACAGTGGCGATTATTTATCAGTAATTATTTGATTGTTGTTGTTGTAATTTATGTATTTATGTTTAATTTCAGTATTATTGCTGACTCCCGAGGTTTCAACCACGTTCTCGGGATAAAAAGTAGCCTAAGTCCTTCTGCATACCAAAGGCTATCTGCCTGCATGCCAAATTTCATGATGATCCGTTCAGTGGTTGAGGCGTAACAAACAAACAAACTCATTTTCGCATTTATAAGATTAGTTAGGATGTCTTAAAATATGATTATTATCAATTTATTCTAAGCATGAGCAGCGTTTCCCAAATACAAACACGGAATTCTACTACTTATTATACTTACTTATATCTACTTATTTTTTATACCCGATTGTTCTTACCACGTAACAAGTTATTATTATGCAATTCTAGACTTGTTTATTAGTGTCATCGATTCTGAACTTAATTGCTCATTTGGAATCGTGCGCAGAAAATAGAACACAGCCTGAGATTTATGAGTCATTAGTTTTTATAATATTTTCAATTAATATGCGCAAGTTTAAAGATTTTAATTTTACGAATACCTACTCCTTTAATTAATTTGATAAATTAATTAACTGAGTCGAAATTTCAAGTGTCACCTTTGTATTGTTGCAAAAGTCAACATGCGATCAATTGCAATAACACTTAAATAATTCAACAGTCAAATTGTAAAGTCCTACATTTCTGACAACCACTTTGAAATTCATACATGATTAATCTTAATAAATAATTGATGACTTCCCATTTTCAGATGTCTCAATTTATTTGAAATGACTAAATCCGAGTAACCTATCCATTTCCCAGTTGCCTCATTGACAGGAATAGTGTGGCACGTGTAATATTATAAGAGCAAAGATCTCCTCTGGGAGTACGTGTCCTCCCTTACCTCACCTCAGCCTTGAGTGCTGACAGAGATTTATTGCGTGTGGAATCAATCAAAAACGACAAGCTCATGGTGGCACCTAATGTAATTTATGTTTTTCATAAACGTTTTGCTCTATAAATGTATGGTCGATAATTTAAGAAAGACGAACATTTTTTTAAATGCGCGCCGCGAGCTATTTTTATAGATAGTATATCTATAAAAATAGCTCGCGGTGGTACTTTACTGTACGTTAGTACCCGTCTGGCTGGCTACCACCCTCAAGTTCAAAACTGTCGACAAGTACCTGCTGTTGTGTTCCGGTAGCTGAACTTGAGAGTCAGTTTCTTTCATCTAGAATTCTAGACTTTTGCTCATTACTAGTATCTGACCGAAGCACAGAATAGATAATAGTACTAATGTACCGAAGTATAGCTTTGGCTTCGGCCAACTTCAGCCAAACCTTCGGCTTCAAATTGTGCCAAAAGCGTTTTTCGTAGCCGAAGTTTCTAGCAAGCGCTGAAATTGAACGAACTGTTGATGTCAGTTATCATTTCGATATATATAAGTTGGTTATGTACAGCCTTTATAAGCTTATAGATAATAATTATTTTATTTTATTTGCTGATTTTGAACTGAATTCCTTAGACGCCGACCCCACAGAGAGAGTTCTAGAGTTCTGCATTCATAGTTCTGAGTTCCGCATGCACTATTGTGCACACAGCAAGCAGTCTAGTTCTGCTATTCGCTACCGACACTTTTTTACTTTTAAAGGCGCTGCATAGTTTACAGTGAACGCTAAACGCAGAACTCTAGAAATTCTCTGTGGGATCGGCGCCTTAGGGCTAAGTATAAAACTTTCGGCTTCGTCGAGTAATTTTTTGGAAGTGAACTGAAAAAAGATTGTCATATAATTATCGAGACTCGCGAGGTCTACAGTTCACAGTACCACCAGTTTTAGTAAGGTTTGTGTGAGCCTGATTCGTTCTTGACCGGATTTTCATGTTGTTATGTACCTATACTACTAACTATACCTACTCTGCATGATAGTATTTGATAATAATAAATAATTCTCTCAAGAATACAGATCAAAAGCAAATGTGCCTTCTAGAGTTTGTCTTAGTTCACGACCCTATTAATGAAAATGACATTTTTCGTATCAGTCAACACTAAAACGGTACATACAACGAGGGGTGGGTTAATGAATTGTAAAGATAATCGCGACGTAGTAGGGTTTAGGGTACTGTCATCAACTCTGTAATGGATGTAAACATTCGCCCTGTGATGCCTGCGGTGCTATTACCTAACTTTGTTGCAATCAATTCCAATCTGAAACGTAGTGGTTTTCTGATTACTATTTTACGCTCTGGTAGCTGCATAATAATAATGCAAACAGTGTTTCATTCAGTAATATTTCTATGTAGGTATTAATAGGTAGTTTCAAACTGATTGTAACAAAGCAACGTAATCCACGTACTGGTGATCATGCTTAACTACCTAGTAAAGTTGTAACGATGCGACCTCTCCTATTTCAATTATTGCTTCTGGTCACAAATCTTTATTATAATTTTTAAATTTTTAAATGATCATATTTTCGAATTCTAATTTTCAAATTGAATTCACATATGAAGAATGTCCATCAGACATTCAGTCTATTCGATCAGTTCTGAGACACAACTTAAATTGTGCGGTCATGTTTTTACAAGTGAAATAAAACAAATCAGAAAATATTTATTGAATAAAAAGAAATGTTACCAGTGTAGTACAAATACTTATGTATAGCCGTGTGTACAATGTGACATTATCAGTGCACTTATAGTATAAATAATTAACATACCACTAGAACCCAGCTGGGGTAAGTTCCTTGGTTTCATATCACCTCTTTGTACCTATCCCAAATTGTTGTCTCAGTATCCATATCAAAATATTTGGTTATTCTTTCTTACACGTGTTTTATATCGTATTTTCATTGTTACAGTTCTTTATTTTTACTCAATAAACTGTATGGAAGACAGTCGATAAGTTTCATTTTCTTCAACATCTACTATTTTGAATGCTCCGGTCGTAGGCTGATAGTTAGCTGATAGCCAAAGCCTACGTGCGTGACAAAGTTATGGTGATTGTGAAGCTGCAATGTTATAAACATTAAAGTGTTAATAAGTTTTTTGAAATTAAAGGAGTTTACACAGTCTCAGATCAGTTCAGTTCTGTTATTTTAGTGAGAGCAAACCGCGTGAACGAATAACGTCATTCGACGGCGCGGTTTCTTGTCTGGGGGCCTAGACAAATTGGATGTCGATCAACGACTTCGATAGTAGATAAGTCCACTTTTGTATGTAATTGACGTAAGAAATCGATATATCACGTGGTTCAGCGCTAACGAATAGAAAATGGGTAGACAAGTTTAAAATATATCTATTCTATGAAACGAATCGTAGGATTTCTATCACTTCGATCGATAGGCTCCATACAATAAGAAATACATATCTACTCACTTCAAAACTTCAATTTAAAGAACTTAAATTCGTATTTTTTTTTTTTTATACAACTTAGTCGGTAAACAAGCATACGGCCCACCTGATGGTAAGCGGTTACCGTAGCCATATGGACGCTTGCAACACACGAAGCATCGCTCACGCGTTACCGACCTTTCCCCCCTCCCCTATGAGCTCTGACGACCTTACTAACGCGCAGGAACACAACTTTACACAACATAAAGTTATTTGGCTGCGGTATTCTGTAAGGTGGAGGTACTTCCCCAGTCGAGCTGCTCTTTGAGCGAATAAACGCTATGCTCTACCTCTCTTAAAATTCTCTCTATTTAATTTGTTTTACTTCAATGAGCTTCAAAGTTTCGTTTCAATTCAATTCTTTCAGTTGGATTAGCTGCCAAAATAATTTGACAACTTCAAGATCGTTAGTACCATAGACACTTAGATTTTTATCGTTCCAAGTGATCGATTGTGCAATTTTCGATATCGTTGCATTTTGTCTACCAATATTTATCGACATTGTTGAAACGATGACGTTTTGCGAAATCGAAACGTTAAGAATGCTTTGCTATTTGTCTAGGCCCCCTGTACATTCATAGTTCGTTGCAACATTTTTCAATTAATCAATTAATCTGTTAGCATTAACATTATATTATTTGAATATTATTTAATTTCATACAATTGAATATTGATTAATTATAATCAGTTATTAGTATTATTTATTCTGAAAATGTAAAACAGTTTATTTTGATATGGTGGTGGGAATGGCAACACCAGAAAAGGATATTGTAAACGGCGGCCTCTGGAAAAAGCATTTTAATTCATTTTGTTGTAATTACCAAGTTTACCAACGGTGTAAATAGAGATTTAGCTTGTTTAGCCAACTTTATTTTCAGTAAATAAGGTACGGTTAATAAATCAATGTTTAATTTGAAATATTTTTTAGTATAATGGTTACATAATAGGCCCTTAATAGGTACATACATAGAATAGATAATAGTAAATATGTTTATATGCATTAACATTATTAAACATAGGCAATGAAGTGTATTACATATACAACGACAATAAATGATACCACATAGGTACTCTAATTACGAACAACTTTTATCATAAATAACAAAGCTAAACATGAAAGGCCCCTTCATTTGCCTAAGAACTGTATGGGCAGCAATTTGGCAGCGAGAGGAATGTCTGCAATCTCATAGTCTCTTTGCCGAAGAGTCTTTGAAATTAAAGTGTGCGTTTCGTTAGAGGAAAGTCAAGACGGTGATTATTTAAAGGAAATAATAATATATTTTTAAAAGTAAATTTCCGCCTATTAGCAATTTTGTTTTTTACAATTAAGTAATTAAAATATTTTTTCCACCAAAATGCTTTCCGATATGGAGCTACTGTGACCAGCATCGGCAGGTGTGGGATCATTTTTCTATAAAAATAAAAAAAAAAATGATTTATTACAGATCATTTAATTACAAATTTATGTTTAAAACTTAAATTAAAATCAAACTGGAACACAAACATAAAATGGATTAATTTCTAGATGTCTGTCTCCTAGAGCAAAATTTTGGTCCACCATCCATAATTAGGTACCTACCATCCATTCTTCTATGATAGAAAGGGGCTCGGCTATACTCGGACCTCCGCCACTTCTATTCCGGGAAACAGATAAGGCACTTATTTTCTTTTTAAGGTGGCCTTTTTATCCCTCCAATACTATGAAAACATACATGGACAAAATTAGTAGTAATGCAGTATTTAAATACACACAATACACAATTTAAATAATTAATGAATCATGCATATTGTATTGTTTGGTACAATGCAATATCACATCGTATTTGAAACAAGACAGTTCAAATCGCCATCGTTCAATCTTTTCATTTTTAGGGTTCCGTAGCCAAATGGCAAAAAACGGAACCCTTATAGATTCGTCATGTCTGTCTGTCTGTCTGTCTGTCTGTCCGTGTATGTCACAGCCATTTATTTCCGAAACTATAAGAACTATAATGTTGAAACTTGGTAAGTAGATGTATTCTGTGAACCGCATTAAGATTTTTACACAAAAATAGAAAAAAAACAATAAATTTTGGGGGTTCCCCATACTTAGAACTGAAACTCAAATTTTTTTTTTTCATCAAACCCATAAGTGTGGGGTGTCTATGGATAGGTCTTCAAAAATGATATTGAGGTTTCTAATATCATTTTTTTCTAAACTGAATAGTTTGCGCGAGAGACACTTCCAAAGTGGTAAAATGTGTGTCCCCCCCCCTGTAACTTCTAAAATAAGAGAATGATAAATCTATAAAAAATATATGATGTACATTACGGTGCAAACTTCCACTGAAAATTGGTTTGAACGAGATCTAGTAAGTAGTTTTTTTTTAATAGGTCATAAATTGAAATTAATATCAAATACTCAGGTCTATACTACCATTTACTTATATACCTACAGGTTTGTACGGAACCCTCGGTGCGCGAGTCTGACTCGCACTTGGCCGGTTTTTTTATTTTGTTAGCGTGTTTTTGATTGAGCATAAAAGACACAGATTTTTGATCCGTTATTAACAGGAAGTGTCTTCCAAGTAAATAATGACGCCATTTCCGTAAGGATTCTACAATCGCATAAGCTTCCTTTTCTATGGACGGGTGCTTTTTAGGGTTCCGTAGCCAAATGGCAAAAAACGGAACCCTTATAGATTCGTCATGTCTGTCTGTCCGTGTATGTCACAGCCATTTATTTCCGAAACTATAAGAACTATAATGTTGAAACTTGGTAAGTAGATGTATTCTGTGAACCGCATTAAGATTTTTACACAAAAATAGAAAAAAAACAATAAATTTTGGGGGTTCCCCATACTTAGAACTGAAACTAAATTTTTTTTTTTTCATCAAACCCATAAGTGTGGGGTGTCTATGGATAGGTCTTCAAAAATGATATTGAGGTTTCTAATATCATTTTTTTCTAAACTGAATAGTTTGCGCGAGAGACACTTCCAAAGTGGTAAAATGTGTGTCCCCCCCCCTGTAACTTCTAAAATAAGAGAATGATAAATCTATAAAAAATATATGATGTACATTACGGTGCAAACTTCCACTGAAAATTGGTTTGAACGAGATCTAGTAAGTAGTTTTTTTTTAATAGGTCATAAATTGAAATTAATATCAAATACCCAGGTCTATACTACCATTTACTTATATACCTACAGGTTTGTACGGAACCCTCGGTGCGCGAGTCTGACTCGCACTTGGCCGGTTTTATTCTCTGAATCGTTTAGTGAACGAGAAAAGAATGCGACAGGCCGGCCACATTGAGATGGTGTGCCAGCGATAGCGTACTCAGAAGCGTCAGTTTCTACGGTAATCAGTATCGTTAATGGCTACTAACGCGGGCGATTTCAGATTTCAATAGCTGAAAGCATTCAGTTGATTCTTGGTTTAGCGGAATGCTAGCACTATGTAGCCCACCCTAGCCCACTGCTGACCAGTTTTAATTGTTCCACTGTCACCATTCCAGCCGCGTGCGAGTTTTTCCGTGGTTGGTTTGTAAAAACAAACATAAGATAAGGATGTAAGAAATGTAATCCTGTCAAATTAGTCCAATGCTTGTTTTCAACATAAATTTACTCGCCATCTATCGCGGTTATGCCTAAATACACGCAAAATAAGACGGCAAAGATTAATTTGATAGCTTTCGATATGTTCTATCCTTTTTCAATAATGTATGTAAGAAAGAGATGAGATGTGACTAAAATTAGTTTAGTGCGATTTACAACGGAATCGGCACCAATATAATAAGTACGATACCCTCTTAAAGAACTGAAAAGAACGACTCTCAGAAAATAAACACGGGGAGAGAAATACAAAAATTAATTATTATTAGTCTCACAAATAAAATAATAAACGGATAAATTAAGCCGTGTGTCAACTAGAGCGAGAACGAAACGTGCCGATCGAGAACAAACCAAAGTGTTAATTGAAAAATACTTCTCAATTTCCTTGGTCTGAAGTTTTTATTCGCACTGTACTTTTTAAACGCGGCTTATAGACGTCGTTTTTTCATTCAAGTTATATATATTTATTCTTGAGGTTGTAAAATCAGAAAATGTTACCTTCTTAAGTGGCCACTTAGGGCTTTACTAAACTAATATTGCTTTCACTTATTTGAATAAATGTATAAAGCATTCCGCAAAATCATTTGGAAAAAAATTCAATACAGATTTTGCAAAAATTACCCTTTCTGTGTTTCTTGCCTGTTCTTCTCTGTTGAAGGCCGACTTCTGACACTTCTTCCTTCTTCTTCTGACAGGTGGTAACTTCAGTAGCAATGACCTTCAAAAGTGTTCTACTAGAGACTTTGACTTTGCAATTTTCGTGCAAGGATCGGCCCATACTACTATAACAACTTTTTAAGTCAGTATCTGTAATGGGAGTTCAAAATGAGTTTTTTATAGGTGAAGTTTCAAGCGGTGCAGCATCGATCGTGAGGTCTTAATATTCAAATCATGATGCACTTTGTCCTAAATCCTCTTATTACTTTACAACTGAAAATGTTTTTTGAAGTAGAACGGGTCGAAGTGACTTATTATAACATATAATGACTTTATATTAAATTAAAGCGATCTGATTGATTTCTTCTTCCCTTTTTTGAAGCAAGAGGAAAATATCATTCGCGCAATTAAAAATAAATTAGGCCTCGTGCATCCGTACAATAATCTGCTTGCTTTATTTAAGGTTGAAACTCTGTGTTTTTAGGGTTCCGTAGCCAAGTGGCAAAAAACGGAACCCTTATAGATTCGTCATGTCTGTCCGTCTGTCTGTCTGTCTGTCTGTCTGTCCGTCCGTATGTCACACCATTTTTTTTTTCTAAACTGAATAGTTTGCGCGAGAGACACTTCCAAAGTGGTAAAATGTGTCCCCCCCCCCTGTAACTTCTAAAATAAGAGAATGATAAATCTATAAAAAATATATTTATGATGTACATTACGATGGAAACTTCCACCGAAAATTGGTTTGAACGAGATCTAGTAAGTAGTTTTTTTTTAATACGTCATAAATTGAAATTCATATCAAATACTCAGGTCTATACTACCATTTACTTATATACCTACAGGTTTGTACGGAACCCTCGGTGCGCGAGTTTGACTCGCACTTGGCCGGTTTATTTACTAAAGGAGTTCATGTGACTACCATACTTAGGTATAAGTTCGAGTCACGAAACACTGTCCAACTTTCAAAACTACAGTGCGAATAAACCAGTTTACAAGTTTATCATTAAATTAAACTGTCCCGACTTTCACGTCTGACTCATTTGCTGTGTATATTTCAGTTGCATTTAATTTTAATTTGTAGGCTTTTAGCATTGAGCTATTATTACTACGTATAGAGAAGACGCCACACAACTAGGGATGGGCAGGGAAAGAAAAATATTGGGAAGAAAAGAAAAATACGGGAAAATACGGAAAAGAATGGAAAAATACGGGAAAATTCCCAAACGGCGGGAAAATACTCAAATGGCTTTATGTTCCTCAAAAAACATATTTGTTGATGCTTTTGATTGTTATTTTAATCATACTCGCTGTTGTATGTACCTACATCACCTACGCGCGGACCTACGCGGACCTTGGAGGAAGTTATCACACATTTTTTTTATACTACCTAGGTAGCAAACAAGCATACGGCCCGCATGTTGGTAAGCGGTTACCGTATCCTATGGACGCTTGCAACACCTCCCTCGGGACCCGGGACGGGCTATATAAGCGTCGTACATGTGCACGTGCTCTTTCTGCACGAGACCGTCTGTCCGACTGTCCACCACAACCCTTACATCCCAAAACGTCGCTTTTTCTTAAAACAACGCAAAAAAAAAAAAAAAGTTTTTTTATTGTATGATATGAGTATGACCCTAATAGAAATCATGTTAAATGTTATTCAAACGATTTGGTAAAGGTATTTCTCGCTATATACGCAAAATCTACTAAATATGACCATTTGAGTATTTTCCCACCCAATGGGAAAATTCCCGGGTTCTTTCCCACTAAATTGGAAATTTACTCGAAGTTGGGTTTACACAACTATGTTCCGTTCAAGTGAGGCCGTATGCTGCTCTTTGAGCGAATAAACGCTGCGCTCTACCCTTTTTTAAGTGTTTTCCTTACCTTCCGTAAGGAGGTACTTCTCCAGTCTGGCTTCTCCGAAGTTAGAACCGAAGGACTCTACCATTCTTTAAACACATGCCCCCTTACTCATAAAGCGCTATTTTACTAATATACTATTTAAATGGTCACGTAAATAATGTCACATTATTTGACAATGACAATAGAGTGACGTTATTTACGTGACCCTCTAAACAGCATATTAGTTAAATAACGTTTTATAAGTAACATCCCCCTTACTTCCTACCCCCCCTTAATTACTCCTAATCTTTGATTACGTGACAATGGTACTACATTAGAATATATTAAGTCAACATTTCAAATATTTAAGCTATTATTTTGTAATTCAAATATAAACACATAAAATTGCAAAGAAAAATAATTTGTAATACTAATACTCGTAGTACTGTCATGCGTATACAAAAGAAGACAAAGCTGCAACTTTTGTATTCTGTTTAACACGTAGGTACATGTGTATGAAACAAAATACAAGTTCGTCGCAGCTAATAACGGATTTCATTATCTTTTATGAGGGACGTGGCCTGCGACGGAGCACGGGGCGACTCGCTTATATTCTCATTAACACTTTTATTGGCGGCAAACAGTTTGTCGAGAAAATGTTATTGACCGTTAAAGAGTTATATGCTACGTTATAACGCGTTATATTGTTATTTTGTAACATTACATTTTACTGGAAACAATATGGGTGTATATAGGTTCTAGGATAAACACTTCTGTTGAAAAAGTATAATTATATCACTGATAAGTGAGGAGGGATTCCTCAATAAACAATAAACTGAATAAACTTTTGACATTTGTGTCTTATTTGACTAGTCCAATAGGTCTGTTTAGTTGGAAGTATCTCACAATAATAATGGAATATGTCAAGCAAGAGCATTGATTTGATGAGACATTCTTTACTTATATGAAAATTTAAAAGTACAATACAATAAATGAAACAAGAAAGGTGGCATCGTTACAGTGTAGGATACATGCAGGGCTATTTTTCCAAAAATCACAAAAAAAATGGTAGAAATATTGCGCAAAGATCTTTTGTTTTGCATTTTATACTAGAATATGTACTAAGGTGTTTTTCCCACGAAATGCTATAGGTTAAACATAAAGCGCCCTGTAAGTCACATTATAATCATCCAATATAAACATTGTTACACTTATGTATTAAAAAAATAGAGTCAGTCTGCAATTTCAAAATATAGTAAATTCCTTTATTGGCACATTACCAAATCCACACGCGTTTTTTATCATTTTGGTCTACCTGTCCCTTTATTTGTCCAGGCTAATCTCCGAAACGACTTTAAAGGGACTTTCATTGGCAAGTAGAGGACCTCTCAGAGAATAATCATTTTACTTTTCGAATGGATCCGCAGGGGATAGCCAGTCAATGATTTAATAACTAGAATTTCATCTTAGTGGCTCATAAATCTTAAGTGGTACGTACTTGTATTACTATACAATTTAATTGATAGGCTTTGTGTACAGTCGGATTGACCGCATCCAATCTCGGTTAGTTCATAGTGTCTGCACCTAAGAGGTGCCAACGTCTGGTGTTGGTGCAATTCTAGAGATGCAGCGAGCGCATCCAATTTTATTGTATCTATGAAAAGATGTCCGCGAAACTGTCACTGGCAAAGTGTCCGTTTGCGAATACTATTTGTTGCTAATTTTAAATCTGTAATATCTTTTAAAATATTAATGATAATGATTTGCTGTAAAGCGCAAATTTTAACAAAGCGGCCGTCGTAACTATATATATTATTTAATTAGATGAGGATTAATATTATATGGGTCAAAATAATTTCGAAAGTGTAACCCATTTTTTTTTAAATCTCAGACGCATATTTTTTTTTACTGTGTTTTCACCCTAGGATATTTCATTTAATTTCAGGTACTTCATTTTATACTATTTGGAGATGTACAAATACTTAAAATATTTTTTTAGGTTAACGCTTAATACTCGGACTGTAAGAAATTAAAATGGATAAGCTGTCATGGGCCCAACCTCAGCGCTGGCAGATTTGCGGATCCGTTTAGAACACTAGGCCCAATAATAGCAGTAGGTACCTACCTATCTGATGAAACTAGCCATTTGTAAGTCTATAGACCGTGTGGCGCAGAATAATAAATGAATGGAAACTTTTTGTGGACTATCCAAGGTTTTTTAAAAGAAATATCATACTGAGTGGGGAATATTGTTACCAGTTATCTAAAATGTCTTAGGGTCATATATACAAATTTACTATTTGGTCACTTAGAATCACCGGGGGTGTAACTCAGTGGTAGAGTGTCTGCTTCGCATGCTGAAAGTCCTGGGTTCAAATCCCAGCTCCTCCATAATGATTTTTGAAATAAAACATTGTAATCAAATTTGTGTTATTTATATTTAAATTAATGTACAATTCTTAAGTAAGGCCAATATTGTGTTTTGTGCAGTATGTTAGTTTATTTTATCCATATAAGGATTGTGTCGGTTGGTTTGTTGAACCTACAGCGGCTACAGCATTTTATAACAAAGCCTATTTTGTTAACATTCCTTTAACTTTACTACATTATCACCACAGAGAGATTTCTCCAGGGTCGGCACGCGAGTGATACCCCTGGTGTTGCAAGCGTCCATAGGCTACGGTAACTGCATACCATCAGGCGGGCCGTATGCTTTTTTACCACCTCAGTGGTATAAAAAAAACAATACGAAACGATACGTTTACTGAGTTGCTAAAGCCTCTCAATATTTTTTGTAGATTCTTGTCGAACCTAATTTATATGAATCCAGTTGTTTACTGTCTGATTTAATTACAAACAGAAATAAGTTAAAGTACAGTACAAGGAACGAGTGGTGAGCACAGATAGGCAGTAGTGGGGGCAAGCTCGCGCATGTATACTCTTGGGCAAATCACAGTAGCCAAATGACACGCATGAATCCAATAGACGACGAGGATTGACTGATGAACCAATCGTGTGCATCTCGGCGCTCTCCCCTTCTTCATTCCGCCAAACTGACCGAAAACTTAACTACTGCGCAGGGCCAGTAGACAAGATGGTTATCGACAATCGTCATCGTTAGTAAACGATCAACCTTTGTATGGAATTGACATAAGAGATTGTTAAAAGTCACGTGATATTTCGATTTGAAATGTCAATCCCATACAAAAGTAGATCGTTTACTAACGATGACGGTTGTTGATAACCATCTTGTCTAGGGGGGCAGCCCCCTGGCTGTGCTCACGACTCGTGCCCCTTACTATAATAATGTATTTAATGTAAGTGCATAAACCGGACTTCAGTGAGAATATAAATACCGTATATATAGTGTAATAAATGTGTTACTGCTATGATCCCCGAGGTTTTATGCGCTTTCCCGAGACAAAAGTATCATGTTATCTCTGTAGATAACATAATACTTTTGTCATATCTCCTTCTTCAAATTTTATCAAAATTCTTTCGGAAGTTTAGCTGTGAAAATAGACCAAAAAGACAAATATACTTACTTTCATTTTAAGCCGGTTAACACACTGCCACGCACCACGCAGCGTAGCGCGTAAATGCGTGTTTTAACGTCGCTTGTAAGTATCTCCGTTTGTTAGAAAACACGCACAGTCCAACACACAGAAAATGCATCCACGCGCGTTCATTTTCGTTCGTTGACACGCAACATACAGCGATTACATATATAAGATATATAGATAGGATCTATATATAGATTTACATAGATAAAAAGTGGAAACGGCACATTTATACCTATACAATGAAATGAAAACCTACATAAGTAGTATCCATAAGCTTTTCCACTTTAGTAGTCGAGACCCCATACCCCGATGAATAAACCATTTGTACAACCCCTATCTACTTTATGTCATAGAGCCCGACAAGGGACTGACAAACGATTGTAAAAGATTTTTATGGTTTTTTGGAGAAATCCTTTACGACATATTACAATATCTTATTGTCACTTTCCAAATCCACGCGCTACATGACAACAATATTCTACACGTTGTTGCTTAAAAATAATAAATATAAAAATAAATAACCTGGGACATTCCTCACACACGGTCATCTGATCCCAAACTAAGCAGAGCTTGTACTATGGAAACCAGATAACTGATATAATACATATACAACTTTTTGTTTGTAAATACATACTTTATATACCTAATTACACCCAGACTCAGGACATACAGACATGTTCATGCACACAAATGCATGTCCTGTGTGGGAATCGAACCCACGACCTGCGGCGCAATAGGTGGAGTCTTAACCAACTGCGCCAAATGGTATGTGTCTGAAACATCTTACCATGCCGATTATCCAAGTACATACTAACAATATTATGGACCCTGGGTCTGAAATAAATATGAATGATATTCTATGCACATACTATTACCTACTATTTTATTTATTCATATGAAAACAATTTAAACGATTCAGTTTTCTCCACCATCTTTATAACATTATTCACGCTAGAATAATTTTCCTAGAATACTGAACTGAAAATAGGTTTTAACATAGATTTCTACAACGAAAGGTTCTAAGGAGTTGCCTATGTTAATTTATTTGCTACGGTTTTGAATATTTTAAAATTAAGGGCCAATAAATAAAATGTGCATTATTCAAGTTCTGACGGAACACGGCAAGCGATAAAAGTGAAAACAAAAACTCACTCACACATATAAAAACTACATTTACTTAATTGCACACATGCTTATTTATGCATAGATAAGTGGCTTCAGTTTGCTAATGGAGGCGATCCGTCTGAACTTCTTTTACGTCTGTGGCATTATCATGTAACAAACACACAAACTTGTCACGCACGTAGGCTTTGGCTATCAGCTCTACTTTCAGTCTACGGAGCATTCAAAATAGTAGATAATGCAGTTGAAGAAAATGAAAATTATGACTGTCTTCCTTAAAGTTTATTCGGTAAAAATAAAGAACTGTAACAATGAAAATATGATATAAAACACTTGTAAGAAAGAGTTCTAAAAATTTTGATATTAATACTTAGAGATAACAATTTGGGATACACGAATGTGTTGATATGAAACCATTCCTTGGTGCCATATGGGTTCTAGTATGTTAAATCTTTATGTTATAAGTGCACTGGTAATATCACATTGTACTACACTGGTAACTTTTCTATCTTTTTATTCAATAAATATTTGATTGTTTTATTTCACTTTAAAAACATGACACTTTCTCATTTATAACGTCTTTTTTATATCTAAAACCATTTTATAATTAGTTATATTAATTGCATTGTGTTGTATAAACTAATAAACTAACTTGGGTTAAAATGTAATGAAAACGTTGCTCTTCGTCAAACAATATTTCTTCATGACATCCCAACGAGGTTATAAGGCAAAAAGTTAAGACTTGATTATATCAACCGCTTGCTGACAGTTGCTGACAACTTGAACTCAGTTTGTGTCGCCGAGTTTATTTTAACCGCAAAACTCTCCGACATTAACTCATGTCTTGTCTTTATTAATATAATAAAGTTAGGAGTGCTTGGTCCACAGCTGGTTTGGGGTTTTTAAGTGATTTTATAACTGAATAAGCGAGCAAGATTGGGAGAACGAAGTTCCATGGCTCTGTTATGTCATGGTAACGAATTGTAGATAGCACAACGGTTTTTTACATTTACACTGTCACTATAATGTCATGTGATTTGACAGCTGAGGCCGTGTCTTCCAAACATAGCCACTAGATTATGAGCTTTTATAAAAATCTAGATCAGAGAAGAAGAGGGATATACATAGGTCACTACAATACTGAATCATCCCGTGAAAGTATCATCACAATCGGATTAGCCGTTTCCGATATAGAGAAGTCTATAGACGATAGGCATGTAAGTATGTATTACACCGCAAAAATAATGATTTTCAAATCTCAATCATATATCGGCGTACAATAAAGCTTAGATTTTGTTTTATGGAACAGCAAACGTTCTTTTGTACTCTAAGAAACACTTGCAGTGTCCTTTCGAATGAAATGACAAATAAGCATTTTTGTGTTCGGTGGTGTGAGAAATCAGAAAATCGAAAATCCTTTTATGATGAAGGTCTTTGTTAAATGAGCCATGAATGTGGTAGATTATCCTCCTGGAGACATTTACAACGAAGTGTACCGAGAATTACGCATTTCATTCTACTGGTGTATCAGATTAATAAATTGGGTTGCCTGGTAGAGATCACTTTTAGTGATAAGGCCGCCCATTGTAACACTTGTTTTTATATTGTGTGACAATAAAGTGTTATCTATCTATCTGTTAAGATATAAAATGTCATTTTTTATTATTATGTAAAATATTGTATGCCTTCTTTTCAAAGTTTAAGATCAATATATCATACAAACTACGAGTTTTTTTTTTATCTTACACATTGGTGTGAATAGCTGTCATGTTTGTTTACTCTGACAAGTACAGTTGTTTATTTTTTTATTGTTGTGAAAATACGATACAAGCGTTATCTGGGCTGGATATATAAATTGGATGGATTAAACGAAATTTAAGTGACGATTCTACCTACATTATAGTGGTGCTAAAAATAAAATAGCCGGTTGGTGTAGCTGTAGCATAAAACTCTATTTATGGAACAATTTTTAATATATTCTGGAAATTGTTACATAAAAAAACTGTTCATTTTCCGAGTCAGGGATTCGGCACTATCGATAAAGCAGACTATAACTACCATAATATCTTATTTTATTTAAAATATCTGTAAAAATAAAGGGTACCTACCTAATGCATCTCCTACAGAAAAACTATAAGCGCACAGCAACCTTAAAATAAAGCTCATTAAGAGGAAATGCTGGTGGCGTTTGTTCCATACAAAAGTAATCCTCGGTTTCCTCTTTGGATAATTACACTAGACTATTCTACCATGCAATCTGTAGGTACCACTGTATGTCCCTCGGTTGTATTTTTCTCCATAAATTAATTATTATAAGAATTAGGAGCCTTCTAAAATCACAAAAACATTTTTAACGCCCTAATCTAGAGACGTCTAGCGGAAAATTTGACGAATATAAAACAACAAAGGTAAACCGCAAACAAAGCCAAAGCCCTTCTTATTATGGTTCTTGTTTTTTTTTAATCGATCCAGTTTTGGATGAGAAAACCGGGGATTACGAAATAGCGATATCGTCTAATTTAATAGTCTAATTTTATAATCGGTTCAAACTGTAGTTGTCTCTATCGCCCTCGGCCTGATAGCTCGGGCACGGCTCGGGCATACATAGCGCGACTGCAATTTATAGATATGTTAAAAACCTATTTTTTGCAGCCATCCTTTCCTCTTAAAACTAATTTGGCTTCTGAATTATTTCTAAATTCAGAACTCCCTAATGAATTCACTTATTATTGGACTACTTCGTCATATTTCATTATTTACCGTTCCGATGAAATTTTCAAAATCTTTATACTTCAACCAGAATTACGTTCATTATACCATGATAATTGTATTATTAAAACAATTTTCCTCGAAAGTCCGTCACAATAGACTGCCCACCCACCGAAATGGATTATATAATTAATAGACTCGGATCCGCTTTAAAAATTTAATTACTTAGCAGAATCCCGCACTTTCTTCATTCATTAATTTTTATAACACGTAAAGGCATATCCTTCAGTTTTTAAGATATTTCCAACAAGATGCAGAGAGCGTTTTGTAAGATTTGTTTCAGAACTTTGTACAATACTTTTACCTGGGGCCTTTGATGGCATGCCAATGTAGGTATATAGGTAGAAAGAAGAGCTATGTGGCCGGTGTTCCGGTGGAATCCACGTGCCGCGCCAATGTGCGGTTCTGTTTGCCAGCCAATGGTGGGGCCACGTTTAATGTGTGATCGGTGTTTCAGCACAAATATGTGTGCATCTTAATATATGTAGCCATTGCGTTTTTAATAATACCTAAGTCAGAAAATAAGTAGTAAAAGGGCATATGGAGGGAGAAATGTGACGGTGAAATGTAACGGCGACATCAGGTCTCGAAGAAAAAGAGGCCCATTGTTTCTATATGTATTCCGTACGTATTTGTTGTAATTAGTTTTGATTACATTTATACAAGAAGTAATGTCAATCGGAAGTATAGAGCACTTTTAGGGTGAACATACACTTATCCGAGCCGGAGATTCCAGATTCAGACGATAGGACGCGGGCGAGTGTGCGAGTTTTCATAAGATTGCATATAGAGAATTCTAAAATTCGTTTTGTTCGATGCGTACGACGCGTCCGGCTCGGATAAGTGTACGTTCACCTTTAGAGTGATCAGATCACCCCTATAATATGTTCCGCGATTGTTTGTAGATTCCTCTGCCTCTCCGGTTGAAACTAATTCTTGGGGCACCTATACCACCGCATCATAATCAGTTTTAAAATGCTTGCCAACTAAAGCCTCATGTAATACCTAGGTATAGTGAATATCGATTTAAGAGATATAGTTACTTAACGATTTTCTTAAGAACAACTCCTAAGTATTATAAAGAGATGATTAAAATAACAGCTTTCTTTGTTTGAAGCTCAATGTATTTATAAGTTACAAGTTTTCTTATTAAAAGTTTTCCCGTATAAAGTTGAATGTCTATAATTTTGGGACGTTAAATTACTTACGAAAAATTAGGTTCGAGACATTCGTATTATTTTAATGGGGATTTGAGAGAGGACTAATAATTCATTACATCCATTTATATTACAAGAGTGAAAGTAGCTAGCTACTTTAAAATATGAAAATACTTAATGGCCTCCATTAAGTATTTTCATATTTTAAAGTCTTTAAACTTTGAAATCGCTGAAATAAACTGTATTCTCAACTTTGAAGCGATAATAGCTGATAGCAATGGTAGTGAGTGACTGACTTGCCTACTTCTTAAGGTGCTATATTGGAAAAAAATGATATCTTTGTGTCCCTGTATCTTAATTAATACAAGGGTTGGGGTTCTGAGTTTTTATTATATGATTTTTGAGATCTTAATTGAGTTTGCCAATGAAGGAAAACACGTTTGATAGAAATTTTCTCGATAAAGTTTAATTCCAAAGTAGCCTCTAAATAAAAATCTTTTTTACTGTAACTCCGTCAAGCAGGCGAATTTTACAGTGAAATTTAATGCAAAAAATTGGTAATTCATTCTTCTTATGATGTGAAGAACAGATTTTCTATACATTACATGGTTATTTTATAAACAATTTATATTTGGTTTGGTACTTACGTCGTTTATTAAAAGCTGCCGCTTGCCTGGGCGAGTACCTGAGAGCACTATAGTCATCTCTTTTTGGCACATACGAAATTACGGTGAACGTATTTATTACTACTCTTGCATGGCTAGGATTATTCGGCCGTAGCCTTTGTCGACGACGGACCTATGCTAGTTGTCGCGACCGGCTCTCGTAGTTTTAAACATAAAATATTTTCGTAGCATATTCTTTATTCTCTTTAAAGATAGTATTATAGTTTGTAATATCGTATTAATTTAAGTTTAGTGTGATAATCTAGTTCAATAGTGCTTGTAAATATAAAGTTAGTTGTGTAGTTTTGTTTTTATTAATTTTATAGTATTTTTTTAGTGTTAAAGTTGATTTAATTATAATTTCACGACATGGGTAATATAATAAAGACCAGGAAAATCAGCATTGGGAGCAGCATTTTAGCAATTATTTATTACAGTTACATCATTATCAGTTTATCGATAGATTTAAAACGAACTTATAACCCTTCTAAGTAAAGTTTACTGCTGATATTGTATGGTCTGCATTCCTCGTACCAACCAACTTGAATTAGACGGGCTACATCCAAGGGCATTGTACTCAACACACACACATAGATATCTCGCTCCCGCCCGCCATCGTCACACAAACTGCTATCCGTCCGAGTGCGAGTTACAGACCATAAAAGCTATGATAACAACTAATTTGTTATTATATTTACGGATTCTTATTCTATTACTTTATATTACATTTTATTACCAAATACCTATAACATGATTTGATTATTATAATTATTTCTTATGGTGTACAGTCGAAGACAAAGATATGTATACACTTATCATTATAAAAAATAAGTAATCATAAAAAGCTCCATTAATTTGTACTCATCCAAATGCTCAAAAATATGTAAACAATATAGAAAACATAAATATGTACCCGACACGATCATAAATTTGTAAACATTAGATAAAACAAAAATATGTATTCATAAAAGATGCATAAAATTGTTACCACTCAATGTGCCAAAAATATGTATACAACCATCTGAGCAATGATGACACTGTATATGACACAAACATTCATTAATATATGTAGTATCGCTGCACACATGATTAAATATTTCTGTGGTGTCTTTAGACCAGGTCATGACGTCATTTGCGTGTCATTTGTTTCTTAAATTTCACTTTTAATTTGAATATACTTTTCAATCTCAGTCGGCAGATTCAATTAAGGGTCAGTTCACACCGAAACGCGGCAAGCTTAGATAGCAATAGGATATAGATCTTTAAAAAGTGTTTGCCATGTTAAACTTTTCAGATACTGTTCCGATTGCTCTCAAAATGGATATTTGAGAGACATTGGGATCACAAAACAAGAATCTTTTCTCAAAATGTTAAAAACTGTCCGCCATGTTGAACTTTTTAGATACTGGTCCGATTGCTCTCAAAATCGATATTTGTGAGACCTTTGGGTCACAAAACAAGAATCTTTTCTCAAAATGTCAAGAAAGTGTCCGCCATGTTGAACTTTTTAGGTACTGGTCCGATTGGTCTCAAAATCGATATTTGTGAGTCCTTTGGGTCACAAAACAAGAATCTTTTCTCAAAATGTCAAAAAGTGTCCGCCATGTTGAACTTGTTAGGTACTGGTCCGATTGCTCTCAAAATCGATATTTGTGAGTCCTAGGGGTCACAATACAAGAATCTTTTCTCAAAATGTCGAAAAAGTGTCCGCCATGTTGAACTTTTTAGATACTGGTCCGATTGCTCTCAAATTCGATATTTGAGAGACCTTGGGGTCACAAAACAAGAATCTTTTCTCAAAATGTCGAAAAAGTGTCCGGCTTATGAACCTTTTAGATACTGGTGACCCCAAGGAAGGAAATGTCTCTCAAATATCGCTTTTAAGAGCAATCAGACCGGTATCTAAAAAATTCTACATGGTGGACACTTTTTCAACATTATAAAAAAACAACATTATTAAAAAGATTCTTGTTTTGTGACCCGAAGCACTCACAAATATCGATTTTGAGAGCGATCGGATCAGTATCTAAAAAGTTCAACATGGCGGACACTTTTTCGACATTTTGAGAAAAGATTCTTGTTTTGTGACCCCAAGGACTCACAAATATCGATTTTGAGAGCAATCGGACCAGTATCTAAAAAGTTCAACATGGCGGACACTTTTTCGACATTTTGAGAAAAGATTCTTGTTTTGTGACCCCAAGGACTCACAAATATCGATTTTGAGAGCAATCGGACCAGTACCTAAAAAGTTCAACATGGCGGACACTTTTTTGACATTTTGAGAAAAGATTCTTGTTTTGTGACCCAAAGGTCTCTCAAATATCGATTTTGAGAGCAATCGGACCAGTATCTGAAAAGTTCAACATGGCGGACACTTTTTCGAAATTTTGAGAAAATATTCTTGTTTTGTGACCCCAAGGTCTCTCAAATATCGAATTTGAAAGCAATCTTTTTAAAATTTTGAGAAAAGATTCTTGTTTTGTGACCCGAAGGACTCACAAATATCGATGTTGAGAGCGATCGGACCAGTATCTAAAAAGTTCAACATGGCGGACACTTTTTCGACATTTTGAGAAAAATACTTCATCCGCCATCTTGTGGTGACGGCCATTTTAAAAGTATTACATTATTGAGTATTGCAAATTGTTTTGTCATTGGAACTAAAGGTGTATAAAGGTAGATATCGATTTTGAGCGCAATCGGACCATTATCTAAAAAGTTCAACATGGCGGACACTTTTTCAACATTTTGAGAAAAGCACATAAAAAAAATCCTGTCATTGTAACATTTGTAACTGATGTCAATCAACATTAATATAAATATTTTTTTTTAATTTTAAGTTACTTTTGTCGTGTGGGTGCAAACGGCCGACAGAGCTGAGACACTGTTGTTTGCGTGTCGACGCACAGAACAGTTAGGTACTTAAGTAAGTGGCGTGAAAAAATAATGATCATTGAGCGGTGACGTTGGTTATGATTTTAATTCAATAAACTTGGAAGCAAACATTTTGTTATGAATATTTGAGTAATTTATTTTGAGCTGAAACTTTTTATAGAGAGTCTATACCTGATGTAGTCTTCGTTCACCACTTTCAGATAGATATACCCATTCCGTTACACGTTGTGTAGTCAAATTTCATCTCAAGACAATTCGAAGAACACCAAAAAATGTGGGATTCCAGTGCCTACATTTCTTCTCGGACCCTAAAAACCATATATAGTCAAAGTTCATCTCACGAAAATTCCAACAACACCAAACACGGCTAGGATACGTTGCTCCGCTATGGAGTTCCAGTGTCCATCCTCCCACTCCATCATCAGACCCTAAAAACTATATATGGTCAAAGATCATCTCACGAAAACTCTAACAACCCCAAACACGGCTAGGATAAGTTGCTTCGTTATGAAGTTTCAGTGTCCACCCTTCTACTCCATCATCAGACCCTGAAAACCATAGATGGTCAAAGTTCATTTCACGACAATTCCAACAACCCCAAACACAGCTGAGATACGTTGCTCCGTTATGGAGTTCCAGTCTCCACCCTCCTACTCCATCATCAGACCCTGAAAACCATATATGGCCAAAGTTCATCTCACGACAATTCCAACAAACCCAAACATGGCTACGGCTACGTACCTAATTCAAAATATTTGAAATAGTAATCATGAATAAATATTTCACGACGAATCGTTGAAATTGCACAGTGAATGCCCTGTTACATGGAGCGACAATAACATTACCTTTCTCAACGACTTGATCACTTCATGCGGTAGGCGACGTTGCCAGCCAGCTTGCGCACGAGCTGACAACATCGCGAGCGCGAAACTACCAACGGACGCAAGCAAAATTATTGATTTTTTTCAAAACTTTTTTCAAGTACCTACCGTTCTTCAATAAAATTCTATGAAGGCCTTGACTGCAATGAGTTTACATATTTTTGACTGTAATGTTGAATACATATTTATGATATTTTGGTTGTTCACAAATTTATGATTTGATACATGGATATATATTATTGAACTTGTTGTTTACATACATAATTGTCCATCAGTGTATACTTATTTTTGAACTTCTGTGTGTTCCCATATCTATGATAATGTAAACGGCTACTTTTTATGTGGCTTAGTGGTGTATACTTATTTTTGTCCTCGACTGTACTTAGGACAACTATCTCTTTTTATGCCTAATAATGAAGAATGTTCACTAATTTAGATTTTTAGGTCTCCTTATTTTCTATAGAAAATAAAAAATACGTGTGAAAGAATTATTTCGATACGTCAATTAGTTTCCGAGATATGGAATTTTAAAATGAGCGCGCGACGCTGGATTCCACCGGCCCGTACTCGATGCGTGTGACGTCATGTTCCAACGCTCGCTCAGTCAATCGCGCTCACAGAACAAATACCCTGACGGGGTCGCGCTCTTCCGTACGTTTCCCTAGATGATTATGACTTTTTTGATTTTTACCCGACTGACCCGAAAGGAGGGTTATGTTTTTCGAGTGTATGTATGTATGTGTGTATGTATGTCTATTTCTTTGGCACACTCTGCAGTCTAAACGGGTTGATGGATTTAAGCATATGAGGTGTCGTTAGATTCGTCTTGACTGTGGGAGTGTCATAGGGTATATTATTTTTATATGGCGTCTACGGATAAAAAAAGAGGGGGGATATTCAAAACAAAAATTTCGTTATTATAACAATATGGGTATCAAATGAAAGCTTGTGAACAGCCCATTCCATATATGTATACATTGTAATACTTTTGTGCTACCATTTTGACGTAAATTACAAAAAAACATGTTTAATGCAAGGACAGTAGGTATTGGTACTATGAGCGGTTACCGTACGTAACTCACAGAGTCGCGATGGTTGTTAGCGTTACTTTACCGTACCGCTCATTTACTTACTAATAAAGCTAATACTTACAACTCATTCTGTATAAAACTAAAAAGTCTGTAATAAATTAAATTATTAAAAGAAACAAAAAACCCGACTGTAAAACAAAAATTAACTGAAAAGAGAAAAACAAGCTCTTTAATCTATATAATTTGGAATATAACTTGAATGTTATAAGGTATTGCAGTCGGGGATAAACAATATTACAAAAAAATCACATACCTACTTAGGTTATTGGTTTGTCCCCGACTGCAATACCTTATAAAGTTATAACGTTCAAGTTATATTCCAAATTATATAGATTAAAGAGCTTGTTTTTCTCTTTTCAGTTAATTTTTGTTTTACGCAGTCGGGTTATTTGTTTCTTTTAATTAAATTTCCAATATAAATACTAGAAAATCATGTGTTGTGCCAAAATGTAATAATACAACCACCAGTCCACCGGAAAAGTTGATTTTATAATCGTTCCAATGAATGTCCAAATGTGAGAGAAATGGATAAAAACTGTGAAGGGGTTGGATCTATTTAGAGACGAAAGCAAAGTTTATTGCTGTGAAGATAGTTTTGACGTAAGAATACTGACAGTCTATCTACTATGTACCTAACCACTTGTGTAGTGTGCAGTTATTTGATACCCCAGCGCAGCCGCGGTTTCACCCGCATGTAGCGTTTTAATTATTTTGCGCGAAACCCCTTATAAATTATCTGAAGTAAAAGAATCTTAAGTTATTCCTTATAACATCCGCTATCTACCAGTGAATGTCTCGTCTATATCGGTCCAGCCGTTTTGGAAATCAGCCGGAACAAACTAGTGTTTCACCCGCTTACAAATTGATATTTTGATATTACATATTCAATTTTATTTATTTGGATAAATAAAGTAGATTGTGTTCCTGCGCGTGAGTAAGGTAGCCAAAGCTCATTGGGGAGGGGGGAAAGGTCGGTAACGCATGAGCAATGCTACATGTGTTGCAACTATCCATTTGGCTTCGGTAACCGCTTACCGTCAGGTGGGCCGTACGTATGCTTGTTTACCGACTTAGTCGTATAAAAAAAGATAAGACATAGAAAAGGTTAAGTACATCTATTCAACTCGCTACATTTGCAATATATCAATTTATTTAGTTAAATTTACTAAGAAGAGTATAAATAGGTATAGACAAACATAATTAATTTATTGTCTATAACATGAAACTTAAAAGGTAAATAAGTACCTACTTGCGTTGCAGCTATAAAATAATTATTTTAGGTATATTAGGCAGACAGGAGTAAGTATTTGCATTCTTTCTTCTTGCTTTTCGGCGGCAACGGAATAACTATTCGTCGATAAATAATAAAACTTTTAAAATATATATATGTGATTTGGACATATTATTTAATTATGTTGTTTTATTATATTACATGGATTCAATTTAAAATAGTTTTACATGCTATTCTGTAGCGAAATGTGTAGACCTTATTTTAAGATTCCACCTAAATTGTACGACATTTTCTGGCGAAGTAAACAATTTCATTTCATTTCAACCAAAAGTCCATTTATTTTATGTAGATTTTACAGTTGCCCTTTTTCAAATCCAAAATACTTTCCACTAATAGCGCAAGATACCTACGTACCACCGCTAGCGGCTAATATGAGTGAACGGAGCGTTGGAACATGACGTCACCTCGCGGTCACGTGACCGTTAGCGGGCTCGATATTTAGGGGAATTTTAAATGTCTGTAAAATCATAACTACTTGGTTTTTTTGAACGAAACAAAAACTAATGTATTTGTATACGTAATTGCTCTACTGATACAAATTTTCAAGCGCTTTTGCATACCTATTAACATTCCTCAATTTTGTAGATGCTATAAATGAAATAAAATATTTATGATTCACAGGGAACAATCTCCACAAAAATAATCCGTAGTGAAAAGATCATGGTAGAACCCATAGAATAATTTTTGGCATCCTTGGTATCGCCCGCACCGCAGCCAGCCTATGATGTCGCAGATAATGTACCACCAAAAGCATCGCATTTTTTTTTGCGATTTCATATTTGGTACCGTAGTAAAAGTTGACCGTATACAGGAGTACTTTACGTGGTTTCATTTAATTTCGTATTGTCGTATCCACCCCGTATACCCTTTTCATTACCCGCAGCATATATACTTCATCATCATCATCATGATCAGCCTATAATGTCCCACTGCTGAGCACAGGCCTCCTTTCACAAATGAGAGTGAAAGGGAATGGGCAGATACTCCACCACGCGTGCCCACTGCGGATTGGTGGAGGTAGGCTAGTGGTCAACCTACTGTTGGAATTTTTCAAGCCGCCTTGTAGGCATCCAACTAGCTTAACGACTATCACAATTAAGTGATAACCGAGACCAACGGCTTTACGTGCCTTCCGAAGCACGGAAACGCTCGATATGAAATACCACTAGACGGTCACCCATCCAGGTACCGACCACGACAGACGTAGCTTAACTTTGCCGATCGATTAAGAACGGCTAATCATGCTACACCACGAGCGCTTCCTTATATATACTGATATATACTTACACAGTATAAACTCGTATTTACGTACAAATATGAGTAATTACTATAGCTTTTGGTTAAAAATCGTTTATAACAAGTGTAATAAAAAAATAAACTTTTACTGCTCTCCTATAAAATATACTCTGTAATTTAAACGATGGCGGTTCGGCTTTCGTGTTTCTGCCGGCGTCGCCCGAGTCCGGCCGAACGTATCTAGCGGTGGCGGGATTTTTTAAAACTTTGATAGTTCTCTAGGGGCGGTGCCCCCCGCGCGGCCGGCTAGGCCACGCCTTTCAAGGAACGATTTATTTCCACGGTGTCATCTTAAAGGCTACTTGCCTAGAAGGCAGAAGGACATCGGTAGGACTTGTATATAACAGTGTCAGATTACGAGTGCCTACGTCATCGTTATATCACATGGGGTTTTTTTGTACGTAAGTAAGTTCTAAAAAAATGTTGTTATTCAACTTTGAGTTTCATATGCTTTTGCAATATCTGTCAAGATTTAACATTAACCTAGGATATGGATATCATTGATTTGGCGATAATATTTATTTATTCAAATAAAATCCACAGCTCTTAGTATAATTTGAATGAACATATAAAATTAATCAAACAGCCAATGACGGATTTGAATATTGAATAATATCGCTGCAATCGCGATGCTTGTTCTTTTCCGTTAAGGAATTCCATCATATCTTCAAAATCCATGGTTGGATCATGATAAAAAGACGGTATATGGGACCACTATAGGATCTACTTTAATACAATACAGTTCAAACCATTCAAATCGGATAATTTGTTTCCGAGTAATTGGCCAAAACATAAAAACAATATAGACAAATTGAGCACATCCTCCTTTTTGTAGTAGGTTAAATACTAGGCAACTGTGATGTCTTGTATGGTCCATTAGTGCACACTATAATCTCAACAGGTCATTAAGTGCATTCATTGTAACGGTAAAAGCAGAGGGCAGTAAAGTGAGGAGTGGCTTGGCTCGTTATCTGACTACTAAACTTCGAAGCGCTACTACCGGATCTAGTATTCATCATGAAGATATAAAAAAATGTCTCTTCCACTGATTGGGAATGTCGCTTTTGGTCTTTCGTTTTTTTTTTTATCTGATACTGTCTATGTATATTATAAAGTGGACAGCAAGGGAGTGGAACTTGTTTCCGGCGTCTGTTTCCTGACTCATACAATTTAGGGACTTTCAAGGCCAGAGTGAATAGATTCCTTCTGGGTAAGCGTTCCATGCCAGGCTTCGTCTTTGTCCCTTATGGGCAGGTCAGTGGCCAAACGGAAGCCCATTTAATTTAAAAGAAAATAAATGACATGATTCCATGTAGGTAATCGAAAACTTAAAATTTTTAAAAAGTCTCGTGGAATTTCCCTATCATGCAATTTAGTGATGATTTTTACTTCTATACCTACTGAGAAAATAAATTAATAAAAGCAGCTAGTTCCTCACTCGAAGAAAGCAAATGCACATAGTTAGGGATACGAGCATACATCGCTTCAGGTCCGCAAGCTAAGCGAAACATCCCACGATTTTATATTACAACACGTCACCTGCTTCAGACTTCTCTGCTGATTTCAGCTGCTTTACGGTATCCGATGTTGAATACGTGCTATAATATTTAATCTGAATAGATAAAGGTGCTACTTAAGGCTCTATTTTATTTATTTAAAAATTGCTATTTAGCTGTATTTTTGCTTACGACCGTGTAGGCGTAACTTAATTTTTTTTAATGCTCTGCTGACAGTTCAGTTGTCTCTACTGTGCCGCCAAAAGGAAGAACCTTTTTGGCATTGAAAGTATAGCCTCAATCATAGCCCATATTCGGATGTGTAAACCTATAATTAATTATATTTAACTAATTGCTATGAGCAGCCGGGTTGCACTCACTCCCCCTTACTCATAAAACGTTATTTAACTAATATACCGTTTAAAGGGTCACGTAAATAAAGTCACTCTATTGTCATTGTCAAATAATGTGACATTAATGTGACCATTTAATCAGCATATTAGTTAAATAGCGCTGAGTAAGAGGAAATATTTATAAATCGGTTAAAAACAAGTCATTAAATATACTAATAACATTCTGAAACATATGTGATGATACGCGTACATACACATAACCTTTACAAAGTGGTCGGACCTTTATTAAGAGCTCTGTAGGTAGAATGTAGGAAGAAATGCCGAGAATACCATCGAGTAATTTCGACGTTCCAAGGAGCGTGACCGGAATCCCCGCAGTAACAGCAAGATTAACTTGTCTCCAGACTGGTGACTCAATTACGGCGGGATTATTGCCTACAGTCCTCTTCTATAGAGGTGATAAGGGTCCAATGTGTGGGACGATGGCAAATGGTCGTGAAGGAAAAGGTTTTTTTAGTCATTTTGTTCTTTGCTGGTCGCATTTGGCATTATCTTAGGATAGGAATCTTTAGATTTTGTCTTTTGACTTTATTTTTTATGCACAATTATTGCTTGCAACCAAGTGCAAAACCTAGAAAGTTTGAAAAATTTGTTGGTAAATTTCACAAAAATAACTACCATTGCAAATATGGTTGAAAAAAAAAAACCAGCAAAGAAAAATTTCACTGATAAAAATCATTTTTCTTACACAACCAATACAAATTAAGGGAACCCCGTTTCCTTTCCAACCCACTTATAATGTAGGTAAGGTTTCAACAAAGCTTCCAATCTGTAACCATACATAATCTATCGCCGTTACCAATAAAGTAATTACCGGGCGGGCTAATTGCATCCTACGAGTTTCCTTCTCTAACTTTATTAGTGAAATCTTGTAGTTTGTATTGTAAATTTGTTCGGCTCGATATGTGCTTAGTTTTCAAAGGCTTCTTATGATTACTTGGTGGTTAATGTGCCTCAGAATATTTGGAATTCTAAGTGTCTACCCTTTACTGGGAAGTCTCAAATTATCTACCTACGCTAGTTTTCTAATTTAGTTGTGTGCCCATGTTAGACGATTTGTTCACTATGTAGGTTATGCGCTATATTATAAAGATGAATATTAGTAACTGTCTATGGTGCTTAACCTCAGGTCTATGGTGCTTAATAATTCGGCTCTAGGATAGCCGGCAAGTTGACGGTGCCAAGGGCCAGACGGATGACACTGTTTAGTGTGGCGTGGGGCGATAGCCTTCCGCCCTACGGCAACAGGATAGACCGTGGTGACCCAGCTGATCTACCTCACCTCCACAGTGATGAGACGTAGGGTTCGGTTCTCGAGATGGCAAGACGCAAACATCGGCGATGGAAAAGCTTGTTTTATCCGAGAAGGCGAAGCAAATCCTTTTTCAATATTTTCAAGTTTGGGGCCAGATTATTAAATTTGTTGATGATGTTGTCTCAATCTTCATTAGTTACAACATCTGTTATAAAAAGTTCACATTTCGAGAAATTTAGATCCAATCAATAGAGTGAAATTTTTCTATTAATATTTCCAAACCTTGACAGTTTCGACGTCTCCTCCGAGGGTCCTAATCATCTAGCCACCGCAAGTTTAAACATACTAGGCTAAAAATGGCCGGACCGAGTGAATTAACCAGTTGACAGATTGTCCAAAAATATTAAAAAAATGTTGCCTTGCTGAGTTTCTTACCTGTTCTTCTCAGTTGAAGGCCGACTTATAAACTGGTGGTAACTTCAGCTTTGACTTTCATAAGTACAAGGGCCTAAATTGGATTATTGGCGTTGACTTTGACACTCATTACAAGAATTAATCAAATGATTTCTATACAGTAATCTGGAATCAAAACTATAGCATTGCCAAAGATAATTGAATGTTTCAGGTATATCATTTTCAATTTTAGTTAAAAGCGTGGTCTTGTCAACAGAGTTAAAGGCATTCTTAACATCCACCTTCAAAATCACCTTTTATCCATAATGGCAGATGTATGAACGAAAAGCATGAACGGCTGCCTCACAACGGTTGCTTCCAAAGCTTAATTGTAATGGTTGGAATATTTCTGTGAGTTTCGGGAGGATGTGTTTGCAATAGACCTTAGATGCTAACCTTATATACGTGTAACCCACAGCAATCGGTCTAATACCGCCATCTTTCTTTTTTAGAGCACATAGGTTAGCACCGTATAGAAGCGGAAAAATCTATTCATGCCCTTCCCCGAAAGCATGAAGTTAATGAGCGCAATGATGTCCCGAAGAAAGGCCCGGCCGGCGTCAACTATCCATGCACCGCATGGAATATGCTTCACGACTGGGATTGTTGATTTTAAAGCCGACATATATTGCCAAAAGGATTGTAATCTAGAAGGTTGTACTTGCGGGGGTGGAGGAGCTAAAAGAGGGCCTGAAATGTCCAACTGAACACACTGGGTTAGGGATTTTTGCGTCTTACCAATTTGAACAATTGAACATTCAGACCATGCCGAACCATAAAGAAACGCGCCTGAGAACAATGCGGACACTTTACCAGACTCTTGTCATTCCTTCGATCAATAGGTACAGCCGGTTCTGTAGGCTGTGATGAAAAGGCGAAAGTTTAAATTACGTTATGTCCATCATACATACATATAAAATTGTTTTGTTTTTTTTTATTATACCTCTAAGGTGGCAAACAAGCATACGGCCCGCCTGATGGTAAGCAGTTACAGTAGCCTATGACCGCTTGCAACACCAGGGATATCACTCGCGCGTTGCCGACCCTGAAGAAATCTCTTCACACCCTTTTTGAAGAACCCCAGTTATAACACTAAAGCAGAAAAAAATATAAAAAATATACATTTACAAAACATTTACACTATCACAAAACAGTTTTGACACGATGCTGTCGCCGTAGTCCGCGGGCGCGGTGGGCATCGCTAAGGACGCCGCCGCGCCGTGGCGGTATCAAGTAATTAAATCAATTTAGTGTTCAACAAATAACTAAGTTATTCATATACCTACCATAAAATTATGTATTATTGAAAACTACGATCATTATAACCTAAAATCAAAACACGTTACTGAAAATTCTACCAACAATAACCAGCGATGTATTAACACAGAGTAACAGACGAACAGAGTGATTGAAATTATTTACTCTGTTACCCCCACCATCCCAGTTCGCTAACAGCCTCCTAAATAAACATCCGGAGTCATGTGAAGCGTTGAATACTTATTGCAAATTTGCTACATTCAAATATGATTGGGTGAAATGCGAACGTGTCGACACGGCTAACGTAACGATACGTCACTTTGACTCATTTATTCGTCTACGCTCTATTAATTTGATCTGTAAAAGATTTTTTACTTGTATGTGAATTCTGTATTTAGAGGAAAATGTTTGGTAAATTAATACTTCTCCTGGTGTAGAGAATACTATCCCCCTTACTCATAAAGCGCTATTTAAGTAATATACTGTTTAGAGGATCACGTAAATAATGTCACATTATTTGACAATGACAATAGAGTGACTTAAATAAATCAATTTAAGGCCAAATTATTTAAGTGGCTTACTGAGTGATGTTTTTACAACCTAGACGCATATTTTAAATATGACAAAACTTGGTAGATAGTTATATAATTTGGACTTCTCATTTAATTATTATTTTATTATATTGAATTACATTAATTATTAGATTCAAATTAAATTTATAATTTTGCATGCTATTCTGTAGCGAAATGTTTAGACCCTATTTTAAGATAACACCTAAATTTTACGACAATTCTGGCGAAATAAACAATTTCATTTCAATTTCAACTACGGAGCGGAAAGGAGGTCAGTAAAAAATATATTTTGCGAGAGACGGTTACGAAAACGGATCAAAAAAGCTTTATAGATTTATTTGAGGAATATTATACTCTTTTTCATGTTTCTAGTCTTAGGTGCTAATTTTCCGTCAGTCAAAATCATTCACGGAACTGTTTATCGGTAAAACCTACTCAAAGAACTTTCCTTTGTATAGGTATTTGATTATTTATATCAGTCTAATTAAGTGGCTATTAATGATGTTCGACAGATTTTTACCTTTTAATATTTCGTCAAGAGTCAACTTCTCTACCTTCAATTTATCGATTAAGTGTGAACCAAAAAGCGCATTATCAAAGGCCATTATGTACCAAATGTCCACCAAATCTGTTAATGACTGTGATAATCATTGAATTATATGTGAGTTAACCATAATTATCTCAATTATGACCCAGATATCTGACCCAGTCTAGGTATAGAGTCCCGTCTTCCAATATCAATTAATAATGCATGTAAATGATATTGTCCTATTATTACGTTTGGTTTGGTCAGGGTTATCAAGTATCATATTTTTTATTCACGCAAAAATAAAGTGTTACTTTTAAAATACAGGAGTGTAACATGAGGTAATCTGATTGTGCGCGGAAGGAAGCTGCTTTGAGACCGCCCAGTTCGAAAAAAATCTGCGTTTCAATGTGTGAACATAGACTCCCCGTCGATGGAGAGTTGCGATGGTGACAGGTAGTCGTGAGCATCAGGTCAAAAACTTCTACAGGACACTGTTCCTTGTAAAAGCGGTAGAACACACATAAGGCGGCAAAGTCTCTCCTCAGACAGAGGTGCTTTAGGCCGCTTGTGAGCTAGTCTATTGGCACGTCGCTGAACCGAGTCTAAAGGCCCAAGCTAAATCTCCATCTCGCCACAAAATAATAGTTGTTTCTCTTACTATTAGCCTTTCAACTATTTACCTACACTATTATTCGTTTGATATATATATTGGAATGTGCCAGCCCTAGTATAGTAGCAGATATTGGCAATTCCAGTTCAGTTGCATGCTTGTGTTTGAGTTAATGCGTCTGAATTAACCTCTGAGGTGTCTTGATACTTGCGGTCGGCTGACTGCGGCCTATTGAAGCTTGCAACAATCTGGCCTATTCTACTAATGCCATTGAAACTGGTACTATGTAGATTAGAACAATAGTTAGTTACAAATAACCTTCAAGTAACTGCTTCATTACATTACATTTTTATCGGATTTTGTAATTATTTATGAACGAAAGCACAGTTTATTTAAAATTGCATCCTTGTGTTGGAAATCTGCCAAGCTTTTGAAAAGTCGGCAGCGCGAGTTTGGTAGGTACCTACCCCTATTGTTGCAATAGTAGTATACTCCGTGACTTTTTATTCGTCTTAGAAACGCAGCCCACATAATGTACCCAATGAATAGTTAATAATCATTAAAAAATTTTTTTTTTAACATTTGTATTATAAAAAAAAAAAAATCTTATTCATTATGAATGATGCATGACGTAGTTTTAAACACCCTCATATGAGTGCAGTCTACTCGAGTCGTGCTCTGGGTTGGTATTTTCTACCATTTTATACGTAAACTTTAATTATTAACTCGATTTTTCATAATTATAATGAATTTTAATTATTTTTTAAAAATTATACAAATGATCAGTTTTTTTTTATGAATGATTAGTACCTTTTCATTGGGTAAATTAAGTGGGCTGCGTTTCTAAGATGAATAAAAAGTCACGGTGTATAGGTAAGTTAGAAGAGCACCCTAATATTTTGGTCTTATATCAAACTAGCTGTCTAGCAGTTTCACCCGCGTTCCCGAGATAACCCGGAATAAAACGTAGCCTACTCCATACTATAGGCTATCTGCGTGCCAAATTTCATCGTGATCTGTTGAGTAGTTAAGGCGTGAAGGCGTAACAAACAAACTCACTTTCGCATTTATAATATTAAATGTAGTTAGGACAGGATTTTTCAACTCATTTATGCTTGTAAGTTTCGATACACACATTTTAATTGATCATCAGAAAATACCCTGACCCACTTCAAGGCAAAGGTTTCTCTATTTAATGCCATACTATTGTATGTATGTATTTATAAATATTTAATCCCTATAAACGTCTATTTTCAAAACCTTTTATTTAAACAGTACCCTAAGAACGTAATTTGTTGGGCTTAATTTAATTCCGATATTCAAACCTTGTCTTATTTCACAGAACATCGCATTTCTATACACGTGGAAGCCTATATTATTTTCATTTTGATTAAAAACCAAACGTTATTCATACTATAACAGTATAGTCGGCGATATAAAAGGCCGTTCATTTCCATCGTGGAAGTAAGGAACCGTCAGACGTTCGTAGGGTGAACTCATAAAAAGCAAACCGAGCATTTTATTACGGTCTACTTGAAGGCCCTTGGTTCTAGTATGTAACAAATACAGTAAACACGGAGCGAATGGATTTTACAGCTAACAGTTAGAAGAACATAACACACCAATGCGTGGATTGCGTTTGTTGCAATTTTTATAACAGCAAACATTATTTAAAACTCAAAATCGGATTTAAATTACAGTTCTTAGAACATTTATAAATAATTGCAACACTAACATAACGGATTTAAAATTTCACGTGACTGCAATATTTCTTTTTATATTATTTTACGATGCATTTAATCTCACGCTTATAAACACAGTTTCACTACTATAATTTACTTTACATTATACAAGTAACTAGCATATTCAATACTGGGTAGCGGATGTTCTATATACATTTGTTTCTAACATCCGATCCGGTCAATGATTTTTGATGTTGACTGTACTTTAGTAGGTATACTTAACTGAAAATACGAAATAAAACAAATTAGAAATATTATTGACTGTTATTAGTACAATAAGCATGGAAAAATATAATCTCATTGTGTTTCTTCATAATTGTGTTTTATTATTATATTGTAGTGTAGTGTTACTTTGAAGACTATTTGTAGGCATGAATTTGTTGTAATTCATACGTTTCACAACCTTCCGAACCGGTATTAGAGTTAAATATAGTTTATCAAGAATAAAACAGTTCATGTATTTACAATAATTTTTGTTAAAAACTATATGTACAAAAAACGAAAAAACAAAAAGATAATGGAATTTAAAAATATCTTCTAAATTATCCATGGTACCCATTATGCTAGCAGCGTTACCCCGCTGAACGGTCAAGCTTAGTCTCTGGGCAAAAAACACTTGTCTTGGCTCTCAAGTCCCCACAGGCTAAGACCAAATGTCAATGTCTTCTACTACGTATTAGAGTCAAACTTTAAACAATTTTCTTTTGGTGTTTACTCTTTCAAAAGATTTTCTTTTGTCAATTTTTTTGTGGACTGAATTTTTGTATTGACTGTCGGGGTCAGTGGTTTGAAATCTTTTTTAACTGTAGAAACACTCAGAACATAATATACAGGTGTTGTTTTGCATTCGTGCCATATTTACAGAACCAATAGTAAATGATTTATTTAGTTATTATAAAATAGGTAATTAATTCTGGGCTTAATAAGTAAACAATTATTGATGATTTGTAATTAACGTCAAATCAGAATAATACTTGATAACTGCACAGAATAGGTCTGCGATCCGGGGCGAGGGGAGAAACCGGGCCGCTGCGCAGCGGTCACCAACATAGATAGATTTATAAAACATCGTCAAAGACGGGGGGATTTTTATTTTTACAAAATTTTAAAAATAATATTTAATTTTTCGACCATGATTTTATAATTTTTTTGTGTTCTATACAAGGTAAATATCAACCTCCTTAAATATGGCACAAATGCAGAACAACACCCGGTATATTTAAAATTTCTCATTATAAATTTCATTCCTTTGAAATTTTCAATATCTATACCAATATAATAAAGGGGAAGAGCTTTTTGTTTGTTTGTTTAAACGGGCTAATCACTGGAAATACCAGTCGGATTCGAAAAAATTCACTAATAGTAAGCTACATTATCCCCGACGCGGGTGAAACCGCGCTAGACAGCTAGTTTATTATAACGCTTTAGATGCTGAATATTTCTTTGTAAAACGTCAAACCTTTCATTGATACCTATCTCATGTATGACGTTTTTTTATTATTATCTTCACTCCTGCAATACACGCGTGCTTTAATTCGTATACATTTTTCCATTTCACAGTCTCCTTAGATTGTTCCAGCAGATTGTTTTATCTCCCCCAGGGTATTGAGTATCGACTCTACACCGAAGAGTTACGCAAATATTATGCCATACTCTGTGGGGAAATACAAGCAAATCTCTTATTTGCTTTCACTGAAAACGAGAGTGAAATGCCTACGGTACCCAATGTAAAACAAACCGAATTCCACTGTTTACTTTATTTGTTAGGAAAATTCACGTTTGAGTATATTATGAATGAGTTTGGGATTATTTAAATAGGTTGGCTATGGATTTATCAAAAGCCGGGATTACGATGACCTTTTCAACTGACATTAATATGTAAAATATTTTTGGCCTTAATATTATTGTAACTAAAAGTTTGTTGCTTTCATCTATACTAATATTATAAAGCTGAAGAGTTTGTTTGTTTAAACGCGCTAATCTCAGGAACTACTGGTTCGAATTGAAAAATTATTCTTGTGTTGGATAGTCCATTTATCGAGGAAGGCTTTAGGCTATATAACATCACGCTGCGACTAATAGGAGCGAAGCATCAGTGAGAAATGTTGCAAATACGGGGAAAATTATTTAGGGTAGGGTAGGGTAGGGTAGGGTAGGGTAGGGTAGGGTAGGGTAGGGTAGGGTAGGGTGGGATACCACCACAGGGTAGGGTAGCACCACGCGAACGAAGTCGCGTCGGGCAGCTAGTTAATTAATATAACCAGAGCTGCATTTTGAACCCTAATAGAAGCCTTATTTAATATTCGTCTGTGTTTATCAGAGTTCGTATGAATACTCATTGAGTTATTATGATTTATTGTGCTCAATAATATTTGTGCAACATCAAAGAAAACCGAAAATGATATCGACTGTAAATATTATATCTAAATATATTGCTGTGTATTCAACCCAAAAACTGTCGTAACAAATCGTAACATTTAATTATTTGTGTAAAATAATATTTTCAGCACTTAAAATTGAATTGAATAAGCAATTTGAAAATAAACAAAGACTAAAATGAAGTAGTAATTATTATTATGGAGAAATACTTCACCTGGCACAGTCCAAGTCGATGTCATTAATTTAGAAGAGGAAAGGATTTTTCCATTCTAACTTCGTCTGCACAAAATAATAAATAATAATAATAATAAATATCCTGGGAAATTCCTCACACACGGTCATCTGATCCCAAACTAAGCAGAGCTTGTACTATGGAAACCAGATAACTGATATGATAAACATACTACTTTTTGTTTGTAAATACATACTTAATATACAGAATTACACCCAGACTCGGGACATACAGATGCGTAAATGCATGTCCTGTGTGGGAAAAGAACCCACGACCTGCGGCGCGATAGGTGGAATCTTAACCAGAGTCTTAACCAACCGCACCAACTTACATACAAGTTGTATACAGTATTATTGTTCGTATGAATCTTTGTATTTGGGGAACTATTAAAACACTAACAAAACAGTCCCTTGACTGCATTCAAAATGTATAACAATAAAAATTGCATTATATGACGTTGAAAGGGGAACAAAACTTTTTTGTGATTTTTCTGGTACTAGAACAGGGCCGTATCACAAATGTTTAGTAGTTCTAATAAATTATTTATTCACGCCTTTTCATCAAAGTTTTTTATATGCAGACACCCGCTCTGCAAGTAGTCCTGTCGCCGACAGCTGTCATAATCACGGAGCTGTTTAATTAGCACAGTTCAGCGTTGACTCCAACCAGCGTTCACCGTACCATGACACTTCAGCGGCTCTACATCACTCGCTGAACACAAATCACTGCAACAATAGCTAAGGCTAATAGACCATTCAGACAATCATGTCATTATTTGAAAAAAAGATGCGATTGTTGAAGTTGGAACAATTGTACAATTGATCCTGGTGACTAAGAAATATCGTGCATTTAAAATAATAATTGGACTGTTTTACAAAAAAAAGTAAACCGACTTCAAAGTACACTAAGAAGTAATCAAATCCTGATCTGATGACAATGAGACCAAACGGGAAGTGTACCCTTCCAGACAAAAAAAGAATTTTCCAAATCGGTTAATAAAGGACGGAGTAATGAGGTAACAAAAAAAAAAAAAACATACAACCGAATTGAGAACCTCCTCCTTTTTTTGAAGTCGGTTAAAAATAATAAACGTTGATGTAAATTCGACCGTGAAGACCAAAAATTGCTTGTTTTTTATGGTAGTAGGTATTTTAATTATGCGGACTTTATACAATATGTCATGTTTATTGTTATTTTTGCTAGTAATGTTATCCCAAGATTCAAAATCCTTTAAATTCTTTGTATATAGCAGATTAATTTTTAATATTGACTTCAACTTTATACGTCGTTTTATTTTTGGGAAAAATCACATCCCCTGCCAACTTGCCTGACATGCAACTTCTGTTTCAAACCCACGTTTTGGTTTAGTATTATATTTGACTGGAGAAGTTGTACCTAGTTAGTTAGTTTTATAATTGAATTTGGGTGTTGCATTCATATGGTGTTGTTGTTTCATTTAGGTGTTGGAGACAGAGAGGTATTTAATTCAAATAAAACTTTCTGTTGAAATAACTACCTTTATTTTGGGTGTGAAGAGATTTTTTTTAAGGTCGGCAACGCGCTATTGATGGGATATCAATAGTTGTTGCAATTGCTCTAGCCGTATGCTTGTTTGCTACCTTAGTAGTATAAAAAAGGCGAACCTGATTAATTGAGAGAGGCACGCTTAGCTTAAAACGTAAGGACTAGAAACTTGAAATTCTAAACACACCTAATATACCGTAAGTATCATCCATCTTCACCAGGCTGCATCCACTAATGACGGCTTTTTCATACCTCGATCTCCAGAAGAGGACTTTACCTCCTCTTTTCTCTAAAATTACTAGTTATAATTTTGATATTGGTAAGCCGTAACAACCTGGGGCCCAAGTCTGCTATTTCAATTGTGTTCCAATGAACTTTCAGTGGTGTCAAAATTGTGAAATTTTACAGTTTTGGTAGTCTACTTACTAACAGAATAGTGTCATTATGGCACCATTTTGACACCACTGAAAGATCATTGGACCACAATTGAAATAACAGACTTGGGCCCCTGTTAATTGTACAAAATAACATAAAGATACCAAAATAAATAGCAATCGTACCTATCCAACAATCCTTTGACAACTGTAACTTAACGCTAACAAAATTTAGCGGCACAAAACCAAAAACAAGATATATTTGGACTGCAAGCTAGACCATAGATTGCAATAGCTTTCATTAGCTTCAATGAGAATGGTACAAACAAGTCTCGAGCAGTCTCCTGTACTGAGGAGTGGGAAACAGAATTGGCAAGTAGGAGTACCTAAGGTTGGAGACACCATGAGGATTTTTAGGAGTTCTAATTGGTTATATTATAAAATATTGGTTTGGTTTTCAGTCTTTAATTATTTGGCTATCTTCTATTTGCATTATTAGTGTAATGAAGTTTTTTTTTATTAAAACATAATTTCTTTTTGGTCATCACAATTTTTTTTGCATTGTATGACCTGAATCTTCAAAAGTTATGTTAACTCTTCATATAGAGCGTTAATAAGTCAGCATACTAAACTTAATAAACTAAAATAAAAACTTAATAAAGCACGTGGCGCGCTGGTTATAAATCTTGCTGTGAAAAAGTTTCATCAACTTAGTTTTAATAACAGTGGCGTAAGATTGACCTGAAAAACCTCTGATACTGAAAATGAAGAATAAAAAAAAAAAAGTCAATTCCATCGCTCTTACTACCCAACCGGTTTAAAAAGCACGCCACCTCCACCTAGTTACGTCGGTGGAATAGGGAAACGCCCAAAAACAACATACCAAACGATCGTTCCTAATTTGAAATGCAAAGGGACACCATGTAGACGTTTAGACGAAGATCGGAATCCACCAAGTGACGCTTTAATTTAAATTAGGAATAGGATCATTTTCCAATAAAATTGTTTTATTGGTTCAATTGAACATGTACCTATTTGAATTTGAACATCGAATTTAGAACATGGAATGTGTCAAATAGAATACGATCAGAAGTTATATATTCCGAGGTCTTGTGGACCCTGGATCCTGCTGATACTGGCTCTGCACAAATTTACACAAACCTGCTTCCTACACTACTATGTTTGACTAATATAAAAAAAATATAGTCTGGACTATTTTGATTTAGAACTACTTTCCCTCGCATTTTTTTACGAACGTTAGTATTTACAACATTCAATCGTTAAAGTGGAGATTATCACAATATCAAAAAGTGTATCAGAGAGTAGTGGCTCGATTCACGTAACAAAACATCAACGGTGTCGTATCGACATTAACGATTAAACTGTTTTTTTATTATTATAATGTCAAATGAACGATTGAAAAACGATCCTATACATATTTAGACAAATCGTTGAGGCGTAATACACTCTTGAAAGTTTTTCATTCAAATATTTCACGAAACAGAATTTAAATAGTTGATGTCTCTACGACACCGTGAATCGAACCTAACCTAACCTAGTAATTGGGTTTCTTGATACATAAACAAAGTTCAAAACTAAGATTGTTTAATAGGTACACACCTATATAACTTGAATGTGACTCAGAAGGAGCATTATTTGGAGTAAGATCAAAGGCTCGACATTCAATATAATATATCAGTTCAGTTCAGTTTCTCGTTATTCAACGGAAACTTTATACAATGGAATAGCATCGCGACGGTTTCCAAACATTGGATTTTCACGCCGCTCGACTCGTGCTCAGTCATCAATAGAAATGTCAGTAACATGGCGCTCACACACGGAAAAGTGGAGCGTGCAACGGACTGGATGTTGAAACGGAATAATAATATATCCTGTTATTTTGTTAACGACATAACAAATATAAAGTTGTGTGTGTATGTTTATTACTCAATCATAATAAGGGTTTCTGACTACGGAACCCTAAAATATGCCATGGTTAGATTATAACATAGAGGAAAGAAATAATGTTATAACCATGAAATAAGATGTAGAACGTGTAACGGAAAGGTTATATCTATCCGAGAGTTATTATATTGACAAAGCCTACTTTAAGGTGGCTCATTACGTGGAAGACAAGAATATATGGTTGTAGTAGCTTCTCTCTGCACTTGCATCCCCCCTGGCTAAGTGACAATTGTATGAATAAGCATAATAATTATATGGTATATTGTATAAGTATTTGGAAAAAAAAGCTGTAATATGAAAAGATCTTCCACGACAAAAAAAACCTTGCTGAGTTTCTTGCCGGAGTCTTCTCAGTTTAAGTGTATTTCGAACCGGTGGTAAATTCAACTGTGTGTAACGTTCATAAGTGCCTTACCAGGGCCTGAATTGAATAAATGACTTTTTGATTTTGATTTGATTTGATTTTAGAGTGGTGAATACTACATCAGGTATAGACGCTGTATAAAAAGTTTTTTTATTTTTATACGACTAAGTCGGTAAACAAGCATACGGCCCGCCTCATGGTAAGCGGTTACCGTAGCCATTTGGACGCTTGCAACACATGAAGCATCGCTCACGCGTTACCGACCTTTCCCCCCTCCCCAATGAGCTCTGGCGACCTTACTCACGCGCAGGAACACAACTTTACACAAAATAAAGTTATTTGGCTGCGGTATTCTGTAAGATGGAGGTACTTCCCCAGTCGAGCTGCTCTTTGAGCGAATAAACGCTACGCTCTACCTCTCTTAAAGTCTCTCTTGAGTTTCAGCTCAAAATAAATTACCAAAAAAATTCTTCCATGTTTATTGAATTAAAATCAGACCAACGTGTCATCGCTCAATGAGGGCACAGAGGATTGAAGGAAACAGAGTACAAGCTTCTAAGGAGTTTCTTCTGCTTTATCCAGATAATGAAAAACTGAACGCCATAATTGGTCGAAACACGCTCACTTCCCCGCTCGTTAAATGCACGACCAAAATCCTCAACGCTGCTCATGACAGCGTAAAGCCGTATACCCCGAAGCTAACCCAATAATACCAACAAGATGATGAACCGGGTACACTCACGGTTGAGGGCGCATTTCCACTCACTTCACCCGTGCCCACGATGCATTGCCGATGCATTTGAGAAGTTGACAACTTGAAATTGTATTGCTTGAAAACATCTTGATTGCTTGTCTTTTTTCTTCTTCTTTTAATTATTATTACACCCCTGATGATCGGGATTTGTGACATAAACGCGAAACAGGAACAAATATGGGTCTATTGTGAGTTTGTTAACATGGTTTTTAGTTGATTTTGTTGTAAATAATTGCCCCCGCGTTCTCGATTTAGCGATTAGGCCACCTAGATAGTGCAAGTCTAAGGTCTAGTGTTAGCAGTCTAGTTTTAGCAGTCTAGCTCGCGCCCATCGCTTTGTTGCTACCGCTATAGGCTAGCTCTATGGTAGATCACTAAGGAGTGGTTCGTTTAAAATGATTATATTTTATTAATTTAAGTAACCGATAGTAGGCACGCCTGGATATAATAAAATACCTATAATACGTTTTTGTTCATAATTTTTAATACAAGCTTTTTTATGGTGACTCTACTTTTGTTGTCAATACTTGCATTGTCTTCCAATATCAAATCAATCCGACCACTGGAAGTGGGTGATTCGACTTGCAAGATCCCACCCGAACAATAATATTTACTTGCATACATAGAATACATACATTGCAAGTTGAATAAAAGCTTGTAAAATAAGGTTATTTTTCTAATCGATGTGCGGGCAGCGCCGCCGTCGAAGCCTAGCCATCTGGCAGCGGGCTTAAAGCGGTGCAGTGTACCGCGGGTGCACATACTGGTAGCACGTATACAGCGACACTAATTCTAGCTCTGAGCCAGCCGGGTATGGTGCTTAGGGAGCGATTTCAGCGTCCAGATATTTTTTCTCACATGTGCTTTATGAAGGAGGACATTTGGGGTGCAAAGTCGCCATCAACCGATGTTACAAGTGGGGTGAAATTTGCATGTCGCATGTTTCACAGCCGTTTTTTCACAGAGTATTTTCTTTGCATTTCGTCTTCGGCTGATTTGAGTACAGATGTAACTGGACGTGAAAAGTAAGAAGGATCGTCGGAGTCAACAACACGGATATCGAATAACGCCTCTGAGCATCCCATACGCCACGGCAGGATAGGTCTGCACGTAGTCCGCTGTAATTTTCAGAAATGATTGGTTCTTTTGTTACGTTTCCCCAGGCATGTTGGCAAAGTTAACAAAAGAGATCTCTAATCTCACTGTCTTGTTATTAGGCCACCGGTTTTACAGCAGAGCGCGTGGCTAGTGGCTGGCTGGCTGTTGCCGCCGATGTTGTTGACTGTGGCATGGAGTTTGGTATTTTATGGTAATGTATTGATAGTGCATCTCTGAATTCTAATGGGGATAGGTCAAATGTCTGTGGTAATGTATTGATAGTGCATCTCTACAAAGGTCACAGTGATCTTGTGATTGAGGACTTCAATTTCATGTTGGATGCGTTTCCAGTGACAATGACAATAGATTGGTGCCCTTGAAGATCTAGTCAGCTGTTTGTTTGTCTGTCTCGGATAAGATGAACAATGTTTTCATGGCTTGTGGGAAGTATCCGAAGGGGTAGTTAAGGCCACTAATACTAGAAAATGTATGGTTAACTATGCATTTATTTGCCTTTATGGCCCACTATGGCACTTTTTTCATTTTTTGTATTCGGTTGTCATTATGGTAGGCATATTATTATATTACTCTATTCGATGTTCGTATTTTTTCTATACTTACGGCATTTTTTCCACATATAATATTACTAGTTGCGCCCCGCGGTATCACCGGTCGGGGAAATATTGCTTTCCCGGGATAAAAAGTACCAATATTAATCCAGAACATATTCAGCGTGCTAAATTTCATTAAAATCCATTCAATAGTTTTTGCGTGAAAGATTAACAGACATACAAACTTTCGCGCTTATAATATTAGTAAGGATTAACTGAAGGATGGTTAAAGTAGAGAAAATAAAACAAAATTCAGACCAAGAGATACCTTAACAAGCTTCTTTGATGCTGTCACAAATTCGAAGATAGTTAAATCTTGATAATCTCTTTCTATCTTTAAACTCTGAAAGCTTCTAACGTTGATGCTATAAAAGCTTTCTAGAACTGCCACATTTCTTAAATTTATTAATGAAATAAATATTAATGTATTTTTAATACTACTAAGTCGGTAAGCAAGCGTACGCCTGGTGTTAAGCGATTACCGTAGCCATATGGACGCTTGCAACACACGGGGCATCAACATCAACTCACGCGTTACCGACCCTTCCCTCCTCCCCAATGAGGCCTGGCTCGCTTACTCACGTACAGGAACACAACATAAAGTTATTTGGCTGCGGTATTCTGTAAGGTCGAGGTACTTTCCCAGTCGAGCTGCTCTTTGAGCCAATAAATGCTACGCTCTCCTAAAATATTGTATACTCATTTCTTACCTTAATTTTTTGTAAGATGCAATAAACATCATATATAAATTACAAAAAAGGCTCACTGATTGATAATAATTAATGAAATAAAAAAAATACTATCAACTAACTTACTATAAGATTTTTATTAAACAATCATTATATACATTACTAGCTGTCCCCCACGGTTTCACCCGCATTCCCGGGATAAGAAGTAGCCTATGTCCTCCTCCAAGCATAGGCTATCTGCATGCTAAATTTCGCAATGATACGTTGAGTAGTTGAGGCGTGAAGGCGTAACAAACAAACAAACAAACTTTCATATTTATAATATTAAAAAGTTAAGATTAAAATTATTAATAAAAAAGATTAAAAAGTTAACAAAGGCTCACTGATAAGTAATTAATAAAATGATGATTTATAATACGAAACCATGTTTGAATGGTAAGTTCTTCTTATAGCGTTTATGTTTTTTTTAAGTAGTTACTCCATAGAGGGACAATAGCTTAACGACTACAAAAAGAACTGAAAAACATGAATTTACCTCACAAACCAGTATTTTCACAATAAAAAGTGATTCATTTGAATATTCACCGCTCCCACCTCAATTGGAATATTTAATGAGGGCCCAACGACACGAGATATCAATTTGCGACCGAGATCTTTGGCCCTAGAGGTTTCCCATTTCATAATAGATGATCTCTTGTTTGTTTATGTTTCAATTTGTGGTAGAGTCATCAAAATAATAGCTACATTTCGCCATGCGGTATCACGCGCATTTCTAAGGGGTTGAATGTAAACTAATATTATAAAACTGAAATGTTTATTTGGTTGATTGTGTGTTTGTTTAAACGCCCTAATCTCTGGATCTAGCAGTAACGTCTTCTTCTTTGGCCTCGCCTGTTCCCGTTACGTGGGATCAGCTTTCCCAATCATGTGACGCCATTTATTTCAGTCTTGGGCGTCATCCACCATAAGATATCTCTCTTTGTCTTTCGTCTCTGGAACTACCGGTCGGATTAGAAAAATCACTAATAGGAAACTACGCATTGTCCCCGATTGTTATAGGCTGATTTTTATCCCGAAAAATAATCCAGGATAAAAAGACCTTATTTTAGTCATGGTATGTGTCAAATATCCACTCAGCCATTAAGACGAGGTCTTACCTCAAATTCACAAAACCGGATTTCTTAGAGAGTCGAGTATGACGTAACGCAATGAAAATACCTAACCCAAAAACTACTGTGGACAGAACAGGGTTTTGAGAAAAATGTTAACCAAAAAGAATATTAAAAAATGCTTCGATATTCTCAGAAAAAAATTCTTAAGTTACGTCTCAAAATATATTTCGCGTCGAAATTATCCGTATTTTTAGCGATAGCAACAATTTTATTTTCAAGAATATATTAGATACAGAATTATATTAAAATGTTAACCGGACACTTATTCAATTTAATGTGTATATTCTGTATAATCTAAAGAAAACCCGTAAATAAATGTAAATTTCATAGAGTCGGCACATTTATGATTTACCATTTTCAACCCTATTCCAGTGAAAAACGAGTGCTGTCAAAATCGTAGTCAGTCCGCGCCTTAATGCGCATGTGTATGTGATTAAGGAACACACATACACACAAATGTTCAAATTGTTATTTCTTCCTCGTGAAAAAACCCTAATGTTGCCAAAATACTGCTAAGCATCGTCAGCTGCAGCGTTCCCAACTGAAATGATGAAGAAGTTGTATTTTGTGCAAAATGGGCTAAGTATATAGGGTGATGGGAAGATGGGTGCAAAGCTGTAAGGCGATGATAGTTTAGATCATTTAGACCCTTTTTAGCCATGGTTGTCTAAGACGAAGTGTGATTTTTTTTTTTACCAATCTTTTCTGGTTTTTGGCTTAAAACTCCGAAACTTATCCGTTAATTGATAATTATAGCCAGTTTGGATGATGTGTGAATTCTTTTTCATATTATTTATTTAAAATAATCTGTAAGCAATCCAAACAAACATGTACTAAACATGTGTGTCATCAGTTTTTAGTTACAGTAAAGATTGGTAAAAAAAAACTTTCACATTTCGTCTTAGACAACCATGGCTAAAAAGGGTCTAAATGATCTATACTATCATCGCCTTACAGCTTTGCACCCATCTTCCAATCACCCTGTATATATATCATAATATTGCGGAGTATTTAGTGTGTTAAATTTTTGTTCATATTTATTTGTGTGACTGTGAATTATAAATAAATTAATGTTTTCGTCGTAGCTTGTGTTAAAACGATGATGCTAAAAAAATAGTCTAATTAATTGGTTGCTCTATGTTAGTTATTAATTAGTCTGGTAGTTAGGCGATGTGAGAAATGACCGTATATTTTTTATGTTTAGTCTATGCACCTAGACATTCTCAAATCGCAGTGTTCAGGTAATACTAGTTTAAAATGTATAAGATATCTAGTAAATTTAGGGCTAGAACAAACTACAAGGTACCGGGAAACGGCTCTCACAGTCCGTTTGCAGATTGCTATGAGCCAAGTGCCTGGCGCTTCAAATTGCTTTCCACTACTAAACTGCGAAATTGTAAATAGATACTATCGATAGTAAGCTTTCAAATATAAATACTGGCTATGAAGAAATATACTGAAGACATAGACATATAAAAAAATCTAGACGGAGTGTCACCTTATAAGAAAGTGAAGCAAAAAAGTTCCTACATGTGCGTGAGTAAAATCAGTACTGGCCCCAGCAGGCACAAATGGTACTGAGCCTTATTGTCACTGCCAACGTCTCAATACGGAATGACAACTGATCGGCTTCCTATGGTCTATATGTATGTGTGAGACCATGTATTTACAAGAACGCCGGCTTCCTATTGCTTGCGTCACTTAAGAACACAGACCGATCCGTCTTTAATTTTTTTTTGGTCTGAGACTGAAGAATAAAAAGCTCGAAATCATGCCAACATAAGCTAGCCTGATATATTATTTCTCAGGAAACGTTTAAGTAACAGTATGTTTTTTAACCTTAGAAGGAAAAAAACCGAAACATTGCATTCATGAAATGCGAAAAAAAATATCATTATATGGTACGGTAGTTATAGTAAAAAATCGACCGTACTAAGAACTTTCTAGAATTTTATTACACTTCAACCATGGACGTATAAAATTTCTTTGTCTGAGACCTTCAACAGAGTATAGTGAACAATGCGGACAAAAAATATTCAGTGAGAGTAAGGAATATACCTGAGGAGCAAGAAACTGCAAAACCTGGATCATCGGCGTCAGGTTGCAAGTCTGACGGTATTTTACAGATTGTTCCACGGAGGATGCGATAAAGAACTCCATAATCTTGTCCCTCCATCCCCTTTCTTCTATCGGACCACTAGGCGTCGGGGGGGTCTCCATCGCTTCGTCGTCGACATTCCATCTTGCCGTACCAAGCGTTTCGCTTCCTCTTACCTTATACGCACGGCCAAGTTGTGGAATGCTCTCCCGGACAACGTGTTTCCAGACACTTATAACATGGGTTTATTCAAGGCCAGAGTGAACAGGCATCTTATGGGTACGCGCGGTCCACCCTAGACTACATCTTCGCTTACCATCAGGCGGGATTGCGGTCAAGCGCAAACCTATATAATATAAAAAAAAAAAAAAAAAAAAGGATATACCTAATAATGATTTATTGAAAAAAATACTTTAAAGAATTATACATCATCACATATAGGTCCACTTGTACATATTTAACAGAAATAAATAAATATACAAAGAAAGAAAGAAAGAAAATACATTTATTTATCAAAAATCGACGCACATAACATAAAACAATAGTATAATATAATAATATATAATATAATATATATAATAGTATAATAATATCAAATTTAAATAAAGCCCAACAACTAAATTATTCCAGAAATCCCAAATTTGCCTTTCTAACATTATCTCAATCTGTCTATATTTTTTTAATATCAAAACAACCTAATAATATGTGGTTAAAAAAGAAATGTAGAAAAAACCTATAGTCGTAATATACATATAGTAGTTCATCATCATCAGCCTATAATGTCCCACTGCTGAGCACAGGCCTCCTTTCACAAATTAGGGTGAAAGGGAATGGGCAGATACTCCACCACGCGTGCCCACTGCGGCGAGGTGGAGGTAGGCTAGTGGTCAACCCACTGTTGGAATTTTTCAAGCCGCCTAGAAGGCATCCAACTAGCTTAACGAGTATCACAATTAAGTGATAACCGGGACCAACGGGTTGACGTGCCTTCCGAAGCACGGAAACGCTCGATTTGAAATACCACTAGGCGGTCACCCATCCATGACGCTAACGTAAAAGCTTATTTTTCTTCGGAATTTTTGGACAACCTTTCGCCTTCCATCGCAATCATTTAGCGTACTAGGTGAAGATTTGGTAAAGCAAAAATACGTCTAATAATCTAACTGACAGACAGACTTATTAGAATTACCTATTACTTTTTTACAAAGTAATCATCTCTATTCCAAGCCAACAAACTCCATCCAATATTTAAGAGAAACAAAAAAAAAACATAGCAACCAAAGAAATTATATTCTAATAAAATAATTATTTTTCACGTATAATATAATTATCCCGCTTCACGCGTCTCAAAGTTCTATAATGTAATTATGTTGGCGTCAAAAACAATTTGTAACTTAATTAATTTTGTATAAAATCTTAACCGCACACGGCGCTTATTCTCAGTTCGATACAATTTATTTAACCAAAATAAACAAATTATTATTTTTAGGGTTCCGTAGCCAAATGGCAAAAAACGGAACCCTTATAGATTCGTCATGTCTGTCTGTCTGTCTGTCTGTCCGTCCGTATGTCCCAGCCATTTCTTTCCGAAACTATAAGAACTATAATGTTGAAACTTGGTAAGTAGATATATTCTGTGAACCGCATTAAGATTTTCAGACAAAAATAGAAAAAAAAATTTGGGGGTTCCCCATACATAGAACTGAAACAAATTTTTTTCAATTTTAACGGTTATAAGGACACTCATTCGTTGTCCGAGGGAAGTACCTTTATGGTAAGCAGTAGGTATTACAACGTAGTAAACTAATACATATATAGTAATGTATGATTGTCTGTAATTGAAATATTGCAGTTTATAAATGCAGTATCATTTATCATTCAGTCATTTACTGATTAAAAAAAATAATTAAAAAGTTATTAATTTAGGTTTTAGTTAAAAGGTATTAATTTAAAAGATAGTTAAAAAAAATAGAGATATCTACTCAAATGTTAAGGTTTTGAGCAATACGTGAAATGCACACATGCTTTTGACTCTACTATTAAAACTGTAACAGAAATCCGTCTGATGGTTCACTTGGATAGAAAAATCATCGATGATATGATTGTATGTCTGTCTGTTTGTATAATCGAGCATCAAGCCAAAAAAAACTAAGAAACCTTGTTCTTTTATAAATTTTTAGAATGTGACTTCGATGTTCTTCATCCATCATCCATCTTCTGTTTTCCAATTACGGTTTACAAAATAGCTGACTTTTTCTTGATTTAGGGCTGTGTAACACGCATATTCTTCACTACTCTGTTTTAACCTCTCTGTAATACACGCGAGTGAAACCATGGACTGTTAACTAGTTCTTGTATATTAAAATGTACCTGCACATGACTGTAAATGCAACCGAGCAACGCACAGTGTTGCCAACTTAGCTACTTTATAGCTAGATCTAGCTATTTTTTGGTGTAAGGCAGCTACAATCTTATGAAACTTGTAGCTAAATTTATTTAGCTACTTTTTCTAGCTACTTTTTAATACTTTCGAGAGTTCGTAATAGGGCACTGTATCTTGAAAGGAAAATACTAAACGCGACGCTATGAGTCCGGGTGAGGGTATAGGTCGATGGCCGAGAATTCCCAGTTTCATTTCTTCGTTCAAACCGTATATTACTCCTATAATAGTCTGTGCTACTTCTGCCTTGTGTTGTTTTATTAATTTAAAACTGATACTCGCTGTTTTAATATATATATTATTGTTAAAATGGAACTAAACCTCTGAAAAAAAGGTAGGTAATTTACTGATTATTAATACTCTCATGTTTGATTTAATAAAACATGTTTTTTTATTGTTATTTACCTAAAAAGTAACATTTAGCTACTTCTAGCACCTTTTTTTGGTAACAAAATCTGGCAATCTAGCTACTTTTTGCAAGATGTCTAGCTACTGGCTAAAGCTAGTAGTTGGCAACACTGGCAACGCATGCGCTTCAGTCAAAACAAGTTTGTTGAAGGACAAGCATCTGTCTAGATATCGTTTATTGTGTTTATGTGTGTGGGAAAAGTGTTTGACACTTTATAGTTGTAAGTTTTTTATCTTTCTGTTTGAATAATTTGGTTCTATTTTGATGAGCCAGTCGGCGTGGTTGGTTAAGATTCCATCTATCACTCCAAAACTCGTAGGTTCGATTTCCATCCAGGACTTGCATTTGTATGTATGAACATGTCTGCATATCCTAGGCTAGGTGTCATTATGTATAATGAGTATATGTTCCGTTAAGCTCTTCTTAGTTTGGAGTCAGCGGGGCGATTACGTAAAAAATAAAATAAAATAAATTTCAATCATTTTCGAATTGAAATCGGTTCAATATATCGGTTTTCTGATAACTTGTTTACGTTCTGATAATTGCAAATACAAACACCACTGTTTGTATTTGCAATTATCAGAACGAAAGAAATTAGAAATGGAACCATTTCCGATTTTGTTATTTTTCTACCGATTCAGTGGTTATTTCAATCTGAATTTCATTGAAATAAAGTTACGTAATCCACGTACTGATAGCCGTATGTGAAGAATTTCTACAATGCTTTCAATATTGTGTATATCCATTAACCTACAGATTTTGACTACTGAACCCTTTAATAAAATATTCCCGTAACATTCATATCCCACACTTAGTCCTATATCAGCAATATTTTTAATTATGTCAAGATGGCCTACTTTGTTAGCAATGTCTGATCCTCCGCTCTATGCAACCTGCAATATCTACGGATCACTAAGAACCTACTTTAAAGCTTATGTCTAGATTTAGAGACAATGGTGCTGATTTTGTTGAAAATCGCACTAATCAAATTTTAGTCACATCACATCTCTTTCTTACAAACTTTATTGAAAATGGATAGAAAATATTTATAGCTGTCAAATTTGTCTTTTTCATTTGCGGGTAGAATAGAAGTAACCAATTTTGATGGCGAATAAATTTACGTTGAAAACAAGGATTGGACTAATTTGACAGGACTTTTCTTACGTCCTTTTCTTATATTCTTCGTTTACAGATATAGTGTATCAGCACCAATGTTAAAACAAATAATTTTGCAATTAGAACTGACCAACATTTTCCCCCTTATTACAAAACATGGGTTAAAGTAAAGCCAGGTTTTACTGTCATTTGGTCACTTTCTAACGTCATATAATAAAAAGGGACGAGGCTATTTTAAAACCTGGTTTTCGCCCCCTTATTACAAAACATGGTTTAAAGTAAAGCCAGGTTTTACTGGCATTTGGTCACTTTCTAACGTCATATAATAAAAAGGGACGAGGCTATTTTAAAACCTGGTTTTCCTTTAAACCATGTTTTGTAATAAGGTGCTTTGAGTCTCGTACTTTAAGACAGGCCTTAGTATCGCAGATAATTTAATTCATCCTATTAATACATTGCACCAAGCTATTTCATGTCAGCTAATTACTGAATATGTTTTCAACTCATAGTGCACGTTTTCCTCAAACATTCTGTGACACACTTTGAGAATGTATAAGGTAAATTGAGTGTTAACTGTTAATCCCCTCAGGTTGGGTTTGCTTATAGGAAATCTTTTCTGAACAGTCTGTCCTAACTATATTAATCTGAGGGCACGTTTCAAGACTGTCATATTTTTCTTTAAATTCAACGTCTCTTTAATATTTTAAGAGAGGTAGAGCTTTGCGTTTATTCGCTCAAAGAAGAGATTTTCCACAAAAATAAGCCTTGCTGAGTTTCTTGCCGGAGTCGTGTATGGTGGCCGGTGGTAAATACTGTATGTACAACTTAACGTTCATATGTGCCTTACCGAGGCCAAACTGAATAAATGAGATTTGATTTTGAAATGACGTTTATTTTGTTTGAAATCTATTCTGCCGATAACCCACCGCCAACTATGCGCTCTGTTTGGCTACGTCAAGGTCACCTTATATCTTAAGATGTAGTGATTGGTCGGTATGCAACAGTAATTAAGTTGCCGAATTGGTTTGCTTGTTATTGCTACTCTAAAGCGATTTTACCTCTATGTATGTTCAGTATAGGGCCGCTGCTATAAGACATCGCCTTTTTACACCTTTGACAGACTACTTCATCCAGCCGTAGAAAGGTGTATTATCTTTAGCAAGTAATATTCTTCCCTTGGAGTTCCGGCGAACTGTAGCAGATGTAACTCTCCTAATGAAGATTACAAGAGGACATAATAGACCCCTTCTTTACTAGCGAACATACATTTATATGTAGGTCACAAAGACATCCACCTCATCTATTCATACCCGATGCAAATACAAATTATAGGCAAAATACATTCTTTCGCAGAGCCGGCAGGTATTTTAATTTAAATAGTACAAGTACTAATCAGCCATAGTGTCTATATTCCAATTCGTACTTCGGCTTCCCAACACGCTAGCTTTTATTTCATTTTAAATGTTTGTATAACTGTTCACCTCTTCTCTATTAACTCTTCTGTATTGTTTTTTTTATGTGAAAACGAACTTTATTGCTTTTAGTATATATTTCCTCTAATTGTTTTAGAAATAGCAAGCTTTTTTTTTTCTAATAAATAAAAAATATAATATAAAGAGCTACTGAGAAATAGCAAAAACAATGTTAAAAAGATAATTTCATGGAGTTTATTTCTACTGATCGTTAACCACAATATATTAGTAACTTACAACTTACTCCGTCTTTCAGATTAAGACCAAAATGTTAGCAGTAACTTTAGCCTTGTTATCACTACTATCTCTAAATGAGGCTCTTAGAATATTGGTGGCATTTCCGATGTGCTCTAAAAGCCATAATATCTTGGGGCAAGGTGTCGTGAGGCATTTGCTGGAAGCAGGACATGAGGTAAGAAACAAAGTCCATAACAGATTTTGGATGTCAAAAAAGCAACAGAACTGTAACATTATAGCAAAATGAAAAGATGGTCTGATGTTCAAATTTCAGGTGGTGTTTATAACATCATTTCCTTTTGATAAACCTGTACCTAACCTAAAAGAAATTGATGTTGGGTCAATCCATCGGGCGCTGCTAGCTCAAGCTGAAAAATGTAAGTGTAAAAGGGTGATTGTCACTTATAAGGAACTGGAGCCATCTCATTTAAATAAATATCCTGGGACATCCCACCACGAACCTCTGGTAGAGTCAATTCACGAAGTTAATAAGTGCTTTACTTAGTTTAAGCAAGTTGGACACATCCGATGGCAATCCTATAGTCGTAGATTTCTAATTAATCAGAATCAGAACTTTATAGGATACGTCAGCCATATATTGTATGGTCTCTAAAGCCCAAACATCAGAATTAATATCTTGATCATCAGTACATAATAGACACGTTCGAATTTTCCAGATGACCAGTTCAAACTGAAGAACATGGTTGGTAAGACCAATTATGGCGAAACACTGATGTTCATGTACTTTACCTATGATTTCCACAATCAGTTCTTGGAACATGAGAATACGACAAAACTTCTGAGTGACCCTAAAGAGAAGTTCGATGCTGTTATTCTAGAATGGTTCTTTTCTGAATCTATTGCAGGGTAAGGAAATTTAAATCACTTTACAGATACCCTGATTAAGGAAGCATCATATATAAATAAGTCTATTGATATAGACCACCACATGATAAAAATGAAATAAATAACATAATAATAGTATTAACAATGATAGTGTTACAATGGGTGACCTTACTACTAATAACGATCCTTACTACTAATAACGACCTTTGGATGAAGAGATTGTATACAAAATGTTTAAATATGGCATGATTCATGATATTTCTATATTCAGGGTCGATCATGAAGATGAAAATAAAGAATTTATAAGTTGGATACAGAATCAAAGTTACTTTCATGTGAACGATTTATTGGCAATAACACCAGTTCAAACTTTAGAAACATCAAAATTCTCGTATTCCAGAATCGCTGCGCTATTCAAAGCCCCTATGATTTGGTTCGTGTCTACAGAAGCTCACTGGCAAGCATTGAGAGCAATCGATGAGATACCCAATTCTGCTTATAATGTGGGCCTGTTTTCACAAAGTAGACCTCCACTTACCTTCTGGGAAAGGACAATGGAACTATGGATTATGCTCAAGAAATATGCTATTATGAAGTGAGTATACCTTTTAAGGTCAGTGTACTTATCGTCATTGACCACGATATCACTTGTCGAAATGATTTTTTTATTTCATTCACAGCTTCATACTTGTGCCTCTTGAGAAATTGGCTTACAACAGGGTGTTTCCACCTATAGCTGCCAAAAGAGGAGTAGAATTGCCATCCTACAATGAAGCTGTATACAATGGTTCCATGATGTTCTTTAATTCCCACCCATCCATTGGAACACCTTTCAAGTTACCACAAAACGCGAAGTATATTGCTGGATACCATATTGATGACAAAGTTCCACTTTTACCTAAGGTAATGTTAATTTCGTTTTGACTAAAAATTAATTGAAATATTAGTAATCTCAAACACAATTACAGTACTACGCTCATATTAAAAAATCTTTCTTTGCCTCAATTTATTTGACGTTTATGTAGTAACCTACAATAAGCTCGAGATTACAGACGAGTTTTTTTTTACTAAGCCCCTGATTTGAATAACAAGCAATATGTTTATAATGTTAAACAGTGTCAGAGATATTGCTTAGTTAGCTAACTGTTGCCAGTTTTGAATTTTAATTGTAATACCTTCATTGATATTACTGGAATGACTCTTATATTAACCGCTAATAGAAATATTGAGTAAAATCCTGGGATCTACTTTAAATTTCGTCAAAACTGTTGAAAAGTGGCTTTTTTGCAATTCTATTAGTCTGTGTTAAAACGGAGATGGAACTAGTTAAAGTAGACCCAGGGTTCTACCGTCTTTTAAATACAGCTGTAGATCAACGGCAGTATGGTAAAAACAGTATGGTTTTAGAGTAGAGTAAGATGATTAAAGAATACAAATGGTTTCCAGGATCTTCAAAAAATCATGGACGAGTCCAAATACGGAGTAATATACTTTAGCATGGGTTCAAATCTAAAGAGTATGGACATGACATCAGAAATGAAGCAATCTTTGCTTAAAATGTTTGGAAATCTCAAAGAGACTATTATTTGGAAATTCGAAGGAGATATAGATAGAGTACCATCTAATGTGCATTTAGTAAAATGGGCTCCACAACTTAATATTTTATGTAAGTATTGACTAGAAATATAAAACACAATCAGCAAAGTAACAGCATAATATGAGTAAGATACGGCTTGCGTATGACTTCAATCTGAATTTAGTCAGTGATGAAGGCTCAGGGTAATTCTACAATGCAAGATGCAAATAATCAAGCATACGTATCAAAGGGTTCACCGCTATCAAAGCTTATATGTATTTATAGATTTTGTCCGAAATCCTTAAGTTTGCTCATTGAATGTGGGCATTGCCTTTCATAAGAATTATTTCATGTAGAATTTGATTCCAATTATAACTATTTCATTCTTATTTAATACAAATAGATATCATTTAATAGATAATTGTACAATTTCAGCTCACCCGAATCTCAAATTTTTCATTACTCATGGAGGACAGCTATCCACAACTGAAGCTATTCATTTTGGAGTACCAGTCGTAGGTATACCAGTTTTTGGTGATCAGCATGTTAATATGAGAGCTGTAGAGAACAAAGGGTTTGGGATACATGTTGATTTAACTGAAGATCTCGCAAATAACCTTAGTGTGGCTATCAAAGAAATGTTGGAAAATTCTAGGCAAGTATTTTAATATTGCTACTAAACCCTATAAAGATATCATAAATGAGACACAACGAGCCTGACCTTTCGGTGAAGGAAAACATCGTGAGGAAACCATATTACAGAGGCTGGCTGCCACCAAATTGATAATCTATTGCCAAGCACCCACCCTATTCCAGCAGTTGCACTTGAGAGCCAAGCTTTGTGTGAATTCCTTCAGCCATCTTCATGTACAAAAGTAAGTTTGTAACAACAAACCCAATCTATTGTGAAAAATACAGCATTATTCAAACTCAACATTATTAATTCGACAAAAACATCTGTTGAACTGAGAACCAGTAAAAACCAAAGCAGTTTTAAATTACCATCGTTAAGTTTTTGTATCTGCTTATGTCATCTGTCTACTATTCAACAAAACTATGAGGTAAGATTATCAAATAAAGACTTGAATTCTGTTCAGAATATTTCGATAAAAAACATAAATAAACAAAATAGCATGAAATTATAGTAAGATCGTACGGTACGCGCCAGGTAATTAGGCCTTTTCTTCGCAAATAGAATCAGTCGCATGAAGACTCATCTGGCTACTATAATAAGTAATTATGTATTCCAGTTACAAATTAAGGGCAAAAGAGTTGTCAGCTATATACCACGACCGGCCGGTGTCTCCGGGCGCGGAGCTGGTGCACTGGGTGCAGCACGTGGTGAAGACTCGCGGCGCGCTGCATCTGCGCTCGCCGGCGCTGCACGTGCCCTGGTACCAGAAGATGTACCTGGATCTTTTAGCATTAATATGCCTTGTTGTTTACATAATGTATAGAAGTTTGATATTTGTTAGTAAAAGGTTAAAGAAGGATACCAAGGAAAAACGTAGTTAAAACTGACCTAGTTACTTAACATATACCAGTATAATTCTACTCTGCAGTATATTTTTTATAGTTTTGTAATAAATATATATATTTAATTATCTCTATTTATTTTCATATGATTTTGACATCAATCATTGAGATGAGACAAGAACCAAATATTTAAGTCTAGGCCTAGTAAATTCCTCAGTTACTCCTATTCATCATCAAAGGAGGCCTGTTTTCAGCGGTGTGACATTATAGGATGATGATGATGAAGCGACTGCGATTAGTGTTAAGTATACACAATATGCCGAACCCTAGTATTACACATTACCCGTGTCTATTTGCGTCTGCCTCTTACATGCAATTAGGCGCACCCAGACCGGACGTACGGTCACGCGCTGTTTGCCAACAGTCTCACAAATCTCAGTTCCAACCCGGAACGTTGGATTGTCAATAATCGACCGACTTCAATTAGATACGATGCCGTAATTGTGAAAACTTGCAATGCCAGAAGCAATGCAATCTTATGACATAAGCATTGCCTAAATTGAATTTAACACGGATGGAATAACCAACTTTAGTTGATAATTCATTAAGATTATTTTTCGGTTAAATTCTAAATCATATCAAAAATGTCTAAAATACGCGCGTCTAAAATAATAAAGATAATGTACAAATAAACAATTTATCGTTTCAATGTTCGCTAACTATCAAATTGTTTGAATTGGATTAATCGACGAAATTGCTACCTTGCACGGCTGTGCGTCGAAGCCGAGCAACACGGACAGTGCGAAACATTTATATAATATTACACAAACTTATACGTAGAGATAGCGAATTTTTATCAACACCTCTTTGGGACAATTTGGATTCATTATAGTAACATAGCTGTACACAAACGTCATAGCGATCATGTTTTAAAGGTTAATAGCCATAGTTACGTCTTTAATCTATGGCCATAGTAGCATTTGAAGGACAGCCAGTGTCGTTGTATTCCTAGCAGTGACTTTGTCGCGCGCGTCCAACATGGATTGTCGGTCAATATTTTTGTTCCTAAGTTTTGTGTTTTGTTCGGAAGCATATAAGATTTTAATATGTTTCCCATTGCCTGTAAAGAGTTTAAATATTTTGGGTGAAGGTTTTGTGAGACATCTATTAAATGCCGGCCATGAGGTAAGTTGTACTGACTAGATTAAATTTTATTTGTATTTTTAAAATATCTAGATATTTCTTAATTCAGCGTAGAAATTATCTAAAGATAAAAATGGTGTAAAAGGAACTGATAGTATTTTAAATATAGTACTTAATGATAAAGAATAATTGGACTGTTTACACAAAACTTAAACCGACTTCAAAGTACACTAAGAAGTAATCAAATCCTGATATGATGACAATGGGACCAAACGGGAAGTGTACCCTTCCAGACAAAAAAAGAATTTTCCAAATCGGTTAATAAATGACGGAGTTATGAGGTAACAAACATAAAAAAAAAAAAAAAAAAAAAAAAAAAAAACACAACCGAATTGAGAACCTCCTCCTTTTTTTGAAGTCGGTTAAAAAAGATATTGCTAAGGATTGAAGAATTAAAAACATAATTTATTGCGTATAAAGCTAGGAAGGCTAGTAAGGATGTAGTACCGTTTTTTATGTGACTTAGTATTTTTTTATATAGCATCCATAGTTAGAGTATGAATGACATTAATGATTTCAGGTAACATACATAACGGTGTTTCCAAATAAAGGTGACACTCATAAGAATTTACGACAAATTGATATCGGTAAAAATTCGAAGCTTTTTACTGGTAAGTGAATCTTATTATTTTCTTTTAAACTAAATTACATTATACATCATTATTATACTCCTTATATTGTGCGTTGTGAACATTTTTTCTCAATATAAATATCCTGGGACATTCCTCACACACGGTCATTTGATCCCAAGCTAAGCAGAGCTTGTACTATGAAAACCAGATAACTGATATAATACATATACTACTTTTTGTTTATAAATACATACTAAATATACATAAGTAAACCCAGACTCAGGACATACAGACATGTTCATGCACACAAATGCATTTCCTGTGCGGGAATCGAACCCACGACCTGTAGCGCGATAGGTGGTGTCTTAACCAACTGCGCCAACAGGCCCGTCAAATATTATCATGCTCTCTTTCTATCTGGACTTTGAATACTTCTACGATCTTCCATCAGAAGTGTTGTCTAGGCCCTGTCCATGGCGACAACTGAATGCTTTAAGGATAGTATAGTGAACCTTGATCTAGTAGCTTAGACCCATGAAGCAAATATCCAGCTTCATTCTTAAGCCTATACATAATAAAATATACCAATATTTGGCAAATTTAAATGTTAGAAAAATGCATATGCAGGAAAAACTATTCAAAAAAGGATACCTAACCTATCTAATTTGAGCCAAAGTTCACTCGGACATTGCAGATGGACTTGGCTTATTTAACTTTATGTCTGGGCAACAAAGTTCTTGCGATATTTTTTTAATAGACTACGTTAATAGTTTGTTATAGAAGTACATGTACCGTAAATACCATTGTATTAATTTACGATAGTTTTAAAATTACCATAATACTTATTGTAGTTTTCAAACAATGGTGCACTCAGACTCGGACGACAGTCCGAGGCAATGAAACCATCGGTTTATGGAGGTGCAAGGTGGATGTCACCTCCATTTAAAAAGGAACATGTCGGACAGTTCTATATATGCAGATTCTCGAGTAAACTTGGCAAGCGCGATGCAGGATAATGTGTCGCCACGCCATCTCCATCGCCTCCGTGTGTGAACTATCTCAGTATTACTGATGGCTGATAGATGTCGTTATGTCGCATTAATTGAAAACCAGTTTTTATGTAAATAAGGCATAAGTTTGCAATTAGTTTGTGTTTCCTGACACTTACAAAAAGGCCAGAATGGCCAGAGTGAGGGTTTCTTCTGTGCATACGTGCTCCATCTTAGCTTTCGACATCGTTCTTTAATTGTTTAGATAGTGGCCATATGCAAGTTCAGTTTATACTAAAATTATGAACTTCACGTACCTTCTAAACATAATTTAAAAAAATATTATTTTATTTACGGTTTTAGTTATTTATTTCTGTTTTTTTTTTATACCACTAAGGAGGCAAACAAGTGTATGGCCCGCCTAATGGTAAGCAGTTACCGTAGCCTATGGACGCTTGCAACACCAGGGGTATCACTCGAGCGTTGCCGACCCTGGAGATCTCTTCACGCCCTTTTTGAAGTACCCCATGCTGTACTTCATTAGGAAAACCACGGCGGGGAGCTCATTCAACCTGAGCGTCCGCGGAAGAAAGCTCCTTTGAGCCCGCACAGTTCGATACAATTCTGGTTTCAATGTGTGAGGATGGATTATTTTGTATTATTATGACAATTTGTTTATTTTAGAGGATGACACTATGAAGATAAGCTATATTATGGAGAACAATATAGTAGAAAGCGATCTAGCATACATCCATGAGTTTGCAATAAAATCTGCTGTGTCTACATTTGAGAACGAAGATGTACGCCATATAATGGAAGATCCCAAAGAACATTTTGATGCTGTTATCGTTGACTATCTAGAACTTGAAGTTTATTCTGGGTGAGTATTAAATATATTAGAAGAGCCGACAATCGACGGGGAAGAAATACAGAAGTCAGAATAAATAGGTAAGGAAGAAAGGTTCTCGAGTGGCGGTGAGCGGGAGGACCTAGACTACCACCTGGTGTACCGACGACCTGATCAGATTCGTTGTGGAAATCAAAGGGCCTTTGTTTAGCAGTGATCATCCTTAGGCTGAATATAATAATAGTAATAATAATAATATCAAGACGAATAACTACCGGAAATATATCCTGAGGGACGGTACGGTCGACATCTGTCGAGCATGCCGCCGTCCCGGAGAGACACTCAGGCATATTATATCCGGTTGTTCTCATCATGCTAACGGCGAGTACTTGCACAGACATAACCTAGTAGCCACAATCATTCACCAGCAACTTGCTCTTCAATACGGCCTTGTAGAGTCCGAAATACCGTACTATAAGTACGCACCTGCGCCAGTTTTCGAAAATTGTCGGGCCACGCTCTATTGGGATCGATCTGTCATCACGGACAGGACTATTGTAGCCAATAAGCCTGATATCGTGCTGACAGATCGATTGAAGCGCCGGGCAGTGCTCGTCGACATCACCATCCCCCATGACGAGAACCTCGTGAAGGCCGAGAAGGACAAGCTCAGCAAGTACCTTGACTTGGCTCACGAGGTAACCGCCATGTGGGATGTTGATTCGACGATCATTGTTCCTATAGTTGTTTCAGCGAACGGTCTCATAGCGAAGAGTCTCGACCAACACCTTGAGAGTCTCTCGCTAGATGGCTGGGTCAAGGGTCAGATACAGAAAGCGGTACTTCTGGACACGGCACGCATCGTCAGGAGGTTCCTCTCTCTGCGGCCCTAACCACCGGTAGCTTGGGACCTACCCCGCTACCGGCGGGACTCTAGAATTAGGTTTTTTATAACATTTTTAGATTTTGTAAAGATATTGTAAAAAAAAAAACATATATACATAGGATTAGGTTTTTATAATATTTTTGAATTTTATTTTTACTAATGTTATAAAAAAAAATTAAGAAGAAAAAGAAATAAAGTGAATAATAATAATAATAATAATAAAAAAAAAAAAAAAAAAAAAAAAAAAAAAAGTCATGCACGTCAAAAGCTGCATAAATTTTTCTACCAATATATAAAACGTTTTCGTCGTATTTCTACAATTTAATAGTATTTAAAACAAAATTTACACCCTGGATAACATTAGAAAATTGAAAAAATATCAGGTTCATTTGAAGAAGTCCAAACATGGTCCAAACAACAAAAATGATTATGAAGTGACAGTTGACATCAATACTAGAAAATCGAAAAATGCTTAAACATGGCTTAAACGATATATATATTGAGTAAAAATATCCTGATCGGGCGATGACATGATAACTAGAAGCAGAGCACAACTGAGACCCCCGGATTCGCCGCCTCGCTCCGCCTCGCACGCGCCGGTACCCAGCACGAACGGTTTATCGGCCAGTGCAGTTGCGTCGAGTGAGAGCGACGAATACTACTCGCCGCCGGCGTCGCCACCACCTGTACGTCGGCGGAGAGCCCGGACACCGGGCAACTTGGGACTTTTGGGGCAACCGGCTCCGAACAGGGTCCCCGTTCCCGGTGGTGTAGTGCGACGCATGAGATGGACGTCATCAATGAATGAGAACGTCATGCGCGCCTACTACGAGGCTACAGAGGGGGGAACTAACCTCACTGCGTATCGTAGCCGAATGCTGTCTCTGTTTCAGGTCCATGAGCCAGCTGTCAACGTATCGGCGCAACGACTGTCGGATCAGGTACGGGTCATTCAACGTGGACACATGTTGGCTGATACCGTGCTTGATCGGCTACGCTCGGAGGCACTGAGTAGTCGTGTCGTCCCTACTACGTTATCGCATCCTGTGGCCCAGCCTGTGGCAAATGCCACGGCCGCTTCTCGGCCTGCCACCGATGTTGATGATGGTATGGATGACACGGCTACTGAGGTAAGTACCCAGTATATTGGTATTTTGAGGAGTACTTTGGAGGATGTGGTTCGGGAGTATCGATCCATACCGCATCGCCTTAAGCCCCGTATACCTCGTTTGCCCATGAATAGATGTAATAGAGCGCTGATGTGTACTTTAGATTCACTACTGGCAAGTTACTTTGACAGTAGTGAAGACCTTGCTGATACGCACTCTCTTCTGTATTGCGCGGCGATAACGGCATGTCGTGTAGCACGTGTCAAGTTCCCCAACACTGATGCGGCTACGCGACCGAAACCCGCCGTGCCCGCCTGGCAGTGCAGAATAGAGGATCGTATTAGCGAGGCTAGGGTACTCATCGGCAAGCTCAGCTGCTTCAGGGAGGGCAATATACGCCCTCGAGTGATGCGCTTTGTGAGACGGGCATTCAACGGGACTGATGTCAACCCCCGCGAATATATGTCCCGTGTCACAGAGCGCATTGACTTCCTGAAGCAGAAGATTTATGCATGGTCAAACCGTATACGCAGGTACAAGGCGCGCGTGGATAGATACTCTCAGAACTCCATATTCCAAAGGGATCAAAGGTGGGTTTACAGGTCATGGGAGCGACCTAGCCAACCAGATGGTGATGTGCAGCGGCCGGATATTAACGCCATGACTTCATTCTGGCGCAATATCTGGTCGGTGCCCGTCACTCATTCTGAGGGCAACTGGATTGGGGACATCGAGCAAGTGTGCAAGCCTATTCAAGAAATGGGGGCTATTAACATCGAGCCCCAAGACGTAGCCAGTGCAGTCCGTTCGGTGCCTAATTGGAAGGCACCGGGACCGGATGGACTGCACAACTTTTGGCTTAAATGGCTACGCAGTTCGCACGCTTGCTTGGCGTCCCAGTTCCAATTAGCCTTGGAATCTGGGTCACTCCCAGAATTTCTAACGACTGGTGAAACCCACCTTCTCCATAAATCCGGTAGTACCACGGACCCAAAAAACTATAGGCCGATTACATGTTTGCCTACAGTTTACAAAACTCTTACATCCATTCTGAGAGCGAAAATCGCCGGGCATGTTGAAGAACATTCAATAATGTCTGCCTCTCAGAATGGATGTAGGAGTGGGGCCCGTGGTACTAAGGAGCTACTCCTCATAGATATGACTATCTGTCAGCAGGTTCGCCGTAATCGAAGGGATCTGTCGACATGCTGGATAGATTACAAGAAGGCCTACGACTCTGTGCCGCATTCATGGCTCATGAGGGTGCTGGAGTTGTATAAAGTCAATGCAACTCTACGCACTCTCCTGATGTCATGTATGAGGCAATGGAGAACGGTCCTTCTCTGTCCAGGATCTCGACAGATCCTTGGTGATGGCGATCCAATAAAGATAGAGCGGGGCATTTTCCAGGGTGACAGTCTGAGCCCGCTGTGGTTTTGCCTGGCCTTGAACCCTCTAAGTACACTCTTGGAGGGCTCTGGGTTAGGCTATCGGTTGCGAAGAGGTGATCAGGTTATATCCCACCTGTTCTACATGGATGACCTTAAGTTGTTTGCTCACACCGAACTTCAACTGACAGGATTACTGAAGGTCACTGAAACCTTCAGTAACTCTATCAGGATGGAGTTTGGTGTGGAAAAATGTGCGGTCATGCATGTAAAGCGGGGGAGGATGGTGGATTCTGGGGGCATCCAGCTTTCAGATTCCACCCAACTGAGATCACTCTTCGAAACCGAAACCTACAAATACTTGGGTATGTCACAGGCCCTTGGCATCAATGAGACTGACATGAAACAATCGTTGCGGGAACGCTTCTTGGGGCGCCTGAAAAAGGTACTCAATAGTCTTTTGTCAGGCGGAAACAAGGTGCGGGCCTACAACGGTTGGGTTATGCCGGTCTTGATGTACTCCTTTGGCATACTCAAGTGGACTCAGACCGAATTGGACACCCTGGATAGAAAAGTCCGTACATTGCTGACTGCAAACCGTATGCATCACCCACGATCATCAGTGATGAGGTTATATATCCCGCGGAAATGTGGTGGTCGAGGTTTTTTAAATGCCAAAACCCTACATAACCGCGAGGTATATAACCTCAGAGAATATTTTCTCCACACTGACAGGGGGATGCATACGGATGTTGTCGCAGTGGACAATGGATTGACCCCTCTATCTTTAGCTAGAGAAAACTGGCGCAGGCCTGTGGTGCTCACAATGGACGATCGCAGGAAGGTATGGCAGGGCAAGGAGCTACACGGAAGGTACTATCGGGCCCTTCATGGACCCGATGTGGACCTTGCAGCCTCCGTGGCCTGGCTACAATTCGGTGACCTCTTTGGGGAAACCGAAGGTTTTGTCTGTGCAATTATGGACGAGGTTGTGATGACGAACGATTTATCCTGAGGGATGGAACCATCGACATATGTCGGGCATGTCATCGCCCTGGTGAATCCCTCAGGCATATAATCTCCGGTTGTTCGTGTCTCGCAAACGGTGAATACTTGCACAGGCACAACCAAGTAGCCAGGATAATCCACCAGCAACTTGCCCTGAAATACCACCTGGTGTCGTCTGAAGTGCCTTACTACAGGTATGTGCCAGAATCGGTTCTCGAAGATGGTCATATCACACTATACTGGGATCGATCTATCATTACTGACAGGACTATTGTCGCCAATAAGCCTGATATAGTATTGATAGATCGCCAAGAGCGCCGTGCAATGATTGTTGATGTTACTGTCCCCCATGACGAGAACCTCGTGAAAGCAGAGAAGGATAAAGAAAGCAAGTATCTTGATCTTGCACACGAGGTTGTCGACATGTGGGCCATTGATACAGCAACCATTGTACCGATAGTCGTTTCCGCCCATGGCCTAATTGCCAAGAGCCTCGACAAACACCTTAAGAGGCTCGCGTTGGGTGGCTGGATCAAGGGCCAGATTCAGAAGGCAGTGCTCCTGGAAACGGCACGCATAGTGAGGAAGTTCCTGTCTCTGGAGCCTTGACCACCGGTACCTAGGACCCTGTTCCCGATGCCGGTGGGGAGCTGTTTTTATACTTTTAAATATATGTATTGTTTTTTTTTTTATATATATCTATATTTAAAAATGTAAAAATAAGTAAAAAAATTAATAAATGGAATAATAATTAAATAATAATTTTAAGTATGAAAATAAATAAAGGGAATAATAATAATAATTAATTTATTATAATAGAATATGATGATATTGATGTTTAAATATTTTATGAGTCAAAGGATTTTTGTTGCTGCAGCAATATGATCACATTGTGTTCAAAAATAAGTAGGTACCTTGACCACTTTATGTTTGTCAGATATTACTGCCACTTCTGTATTTGCTTTTATTTTACCGTGTTCAATCCTGTCGTCAAGGAAATAAGAAATTATATTGTAAATTGTAAATGTAGATAGTAGTAACAATTCATAATATTGATCTGCATTCGTTTTTTTTTTAAACTACTTTGCATTGTAGAGTATTGATCAAATATAACTTATTGAGTTCATATATAATACCTACAGACGCTTTGAGTATATTTATTGAAAAACTGCAGGTATTATATTTTTTCTGTTAAGTTCAAGCTTGAGATCTCTCGTTGACTTTTTTGATATACTTGTTTATACATGCATGGGTATATTTTGTACCGGAACAATTGACTTCTCATTTTCTGCGCCGCCGTATCTACCCATAGTAAATGATTGCCTTTTATTATTATGCTGTTAAGTATTTGTGTTGTGTTAGACAAGGTTTACAAGCAAATACTTTTATTCCAGTTTTGCAGAGATATATGGCTGTCCGATGATATGGACGTATTCAATGGGACCTCACTGGCAGGTACTGAGACTTATCGACCAAGAAACAAATCCCACATATGGTATGGATTGCTTAACAGGAAACATCCCTCCATTCACCTTCACGCAACGTCTTCAGGAATTATGGCTGCATATTACATGGCACATGCTGAAAAGGTAAGCCTGATCTATTGACTCAGAGATAAGCTGTCTTCAAAAATAGGACGTTAAAATTATTATTTTGGTATATTAAGTTATGACCAAGGCTTTTATCGTATGCATTAAAGAAAGTACCCGCGAGCATCGAATGACCGACGAAAGTAATTGATTTATTAAATACATCAATGCCACAAATTCTTGCCAATTTTTCAGATTTACAACAACACCAAAAGAAGAGAAATTATATGAGAAGCACTTTATACCACAGATAGCTAAACGTGGCAGGCCCGTGCAAAGCTACCAAGACGTAATATATAATGCTTCTCTTATCTTCGGGAATGAACATCATACATCTGGAAATAGCCCAGCACTACCGCAAAACTTTAAATTAATTGGGGGATATCATATTGAGAATCCAGCTAAACCACTTCCAAAGGTAGGTCATACAAGTTAGCATTAACGTTGGCAAAGGAAAGGGTTTCTTGGTAAAAGACTATAAACAATGTAGCGACATCTATCAGCAACCCTAAGATATCTATCACATGGAAAGATAGATGGCGTGGCGCCACAATATCCTGCATCACGCTTAAGAAGTTTTCTCGAGAATATGCAATATACAACTGTCCGACATGCACAGTTGGACCGCGGTCCCTGCGGCACGATGACCCAGCCTGGCGGAAGATATCCCCTTTTAAATGGATGTGTCATCCACCTTGCACCTCCAAGCAGTTTATTATAATATACCGAGCACCTTTGTGATCAAATTACTTCGTCAGTAAATATCCCTAGTAAAAAAACTATTTAGCACAAGATACTACTGCCGAAGTTTTTTGGGATATAACTATATGCCGAGATAAAGGTGAACTAAAAACTCCGCTAATTATTTAAATCTATGTATGCAAATGTCTATGTATGTCCAAGTAGTTATACAATATACATATAAAAGCCACCGTCAAATCAGTAAAAGGTCGCCAGATAAAAAATATTAAAATGATAACAAATGTGTTTCTATCCTAACAGTAAAAATGTAATCGTCCATACGTACGTATTGATAGTAAATAAAATACAGAGAGATTTTGAATGTGTGATTTTTCATATGTGTGTTTGCCTCGTCATAATGATACGATACTGATAAACTTGACTTGACACATTCATGTCAAGTTATTCAGAACGGCTATGATTATTATGAAACCTTATGATTATGATTGGACTTAAATCTATCAAACCCGCCGACGCAGTATAGTCACCAACAGAATTGTCTTCAGATGTGTTGCCATGTCATTGTGTATGCCAACATTATTTTCAGGATCTTCAAGACTTAATGGACAACGCAAAGCATGGTGTTATTTACTTTAGCATGGGATCGACATGGCAAAGCAAAGACATACCGAAACATATAACAAAGGGTCTCTTAGAAATGTTTGGACAGTTCAAGCAAATCGTCATATGGAAATATGAGGAAGACTTGCCAAATTTACCCAAAAATGTCCGTATAATGAAGTGGGCTCCACAAACAAGTATATTATGTAAGTTCTGAATCAGTCAGAGTTTCTTCAATAGGAATAGATACTCAACTATATATAGCAAAGGTGATTTAGGCTCTATAGAGTGTAGGAAAAAATCGCGAGGAAACCATAATCCCTACTAACCTTAGTTTGTAGTACCTTATGTTCTGTTCTGGTAGATGCGATGTGTTGATCAGCTGCCTTCTAGGCTTTCTAAAAATTGGCTAATCTTTAATAATCCTGCTGGTATTGCTAGTCTCCACAGATGACTTGGGCCTTTTAGCCTTTTGAAGACCAGCACTTTATTGAAATCCCAGTATCTGGAGTTATATAACATAAAGACCTCAAGCGGGTCACATGACGAGTCAATAGAAGGCTTTACTAACTCGTTTAGTATTCACGTGTTCCATAAATGTAATAAAATCGTAGAAAAAAATACCATTTTAATGGGTAACCTTGCTGAGTTTCTTGCCGGATTCTGCTCATTAGAAAGCAGACGTACCAACCGGTGGTAACTTCAGTAAATGCAACCTTCATAAGTACCCTTGTGGGGCCCTAAGTTAATAAATGACTTTGACTTCATTAAGACTGACTTACGCGGCAGCCTTGCAGGAATAAGCCAAGATTTGATGTGTACTTAATTGCTACTTTTAATTATTCTTCCAGCTCATCCAAATTGTTTGTTCTTCATAACACATGGAGGCCATCTGTCTTCTACCGAAGCTATAAACTTCGGAGTACCAACAATAGGAGTACCTATATATTTTGATCAATTCATTAATATTAACAAGGCCGTAGCAAAGGGATACGCCATCAAAGTGGATTTAACTATGGATTTGGTGAAGAACCTGAAATCTGCTATGGAAGTCATGCTCACAAGTCCCATGTAAGTTAATACTATTAACTTGCACTTAAAACCTCTAAAAATAAATACAGAAGAACCGCCCATTCAATTATGTCTCAACGTTTAGACAATGATTAATTTTTTTGACTCTTTTTAGCTGTGAATAGTGTATATCATTTTTAAATGATCGTGGTGGTACTCATAAGGCTCCAAAAAACTGGCTATCAATAGCAGCCACTTTTACACGCTTTTAGGAGTTTTTCCATCACATTTCAAATTGAGTGTAGGCCAACCATGTAATACCAGGGACACTATCATCGTCCTGTGTTTTTTTTTTACCAAAGGTCAAACATTCAACGTACTTCGACCTTGACCACAACCTCCGACGTCACAATCACAGTTTAATTTGGAAAGTACACTGAAAATAAGTCTTATTTACTTGCAGATACAGAGAAAGGGTAAAGGAGCTATCTGCTATATACCACGACCGACCAGTCTCACCTAGCACAGAAATGGTGCACTGGGTGGAGCACGTGATAAAGACTCGCGGTGCCCCACATCTGCGCTCACCAGCGCTAAAAGTACCCTGCTACCAGAAGGTGTACCTGGACCTACTGGGTATCATACTCGCTATAGTTATACTCATCTATATCTTAATTACCAAAGTCTGTTGTAAAAGTTCAGAGAAGAAACAAAACAAGAACAGTAGCAAAAAGAAGAATTAAGAATATTGTTAGTCTCAAGTTTGTTATGAGTTATTTAATAAATAAGATATATGTACCGTATTTGTTTTAATCACACAAGAAAAGTATAAAATTTACTTACATTAAAAGAAACAAAAAACCCGACTGAGTAAAACAAACATTAACTGAAAAGAGAAAAACAAGCTCTTTAATCTATAGAATTTGGAATATAACTTGAATGTTATAAGGTATTGCAGTCGGGGATAAACAAATATTACAAAAAAAAACACATACTTAGGTTATTGGTTATGTCAAACATACATACATACATACACTCGAAAAACATAACCCTCCTTCCGGGTCAGTCGGGTAAAAAGAAGCTAAATCAATAATGCTAAGAGAATTCATATTTTCGTATTATCAGCAGAATCGACGTAATTCCAATTATTATTTGTAGTACTACAAAAAATATTAACAATGTTATAAATACTTTGCACCGCTTTTTGCTAACCGTGGAAAAATTTGCCTAAGTATGAGGATACAGTTTACAATGCATCGCTTATACTTAGTAACGATCATCATGCTACTGGAAATATGCCAGGTACACCATTATAATTTTGAGTTCATTGGTGGGTTTTAAATGGAACATCCGCCAAAAGCATTGCGTAAGGTGACTAGCGAAGTATAAGACTTATAAAATAAGTAAAGCTTGGTATGTTTTAAATTAAACAAAGTGTAAACAGTAGGACAAAGCAACTTTTGCCACTAAAATCTCATTAAGCCTTTCGGAGCCGCGTTGATCATTAGTAGCATGTCAGTCATTAGGAGCTCAGAAAAACATGTAATTTATGTAGTATACGATTTTCAGGAACTACAAAATGTTATGGATAATTCAATATATGGTGTACTATACTTTAGCACGGGATCAGCATGGCTGAGTAAAGATGTTCCTGAACCCTTTATAGGAGTTATTGAAAGTTTTTGCTGAATTGAAACAGACGGTTATTTGGAAATTTGAGGGAAAACTGCTGGAAGTACCTAAAAATTTACACAGTAGAGTATTTTAGGTAACTGAAAGTAGGTATTTTAAGTACAATTAATTTCATAATGACGGCAAAATAGATATTGGAAGATGGTGGTGGGCCCATAATCTAACCAGACACGATTTGGGAAAATTTGAATTCTTTTCTCTATTATTTGCAGCCCATCCAAAGTGAAAGCTCTTCACACATGGATGTATCCTCTCCTCTACAGAAACACTGCATTTCGGAGTACCATTTAAAGTGGTTCCGATTTAATATAACTAAGCGCCTTTGCACATTATAAGTCTTATCAGACATGTCTTATATGGCATTCAGTCGCACTAGTCGTTAATTATGAGACCGTGCATTTTACAAGAAATTTCTGATTAGACACGCCCATACATTTTATGTCTTGTGTCTGGTCAGACACTAGAAATTTTCTTATAATGTGCAAAGGGACTAATTCCTCAATGCCAACAAATCCGTTGCCATTGCCATGGATACGCAACCAAAGTGGACATGGATTTCAATTTACCAAATAGCTTGAAATCTGCTTTAAAAACCATGCTCACTTGTCCAAAGTACCTATGGGATTCTTATCTTTTTGGAACAATATTCAAAATTCAATTCAAAATTCAAAATCATTTGTTCAAATAGACCTACGCAGGCACTTATGAAAAGTCTGATTCTAACACTCTAATAGGTTCGGAAAGTTACATTTGCTGAGAAGAGCCGGCAATAACCTCAGCAATACCAATCCAAGCTTACATTAATTACATAATATTTAAATTCTAATCGCACTGACAACAATTGCGTGCCCCGCGGCAAAACTACAAGGTAGTTTGAATCAATATTTAATACACCTGTTCACAAGTATGACGCATGTGGCAGCCATCGCCCTCATCGCCATATTGAAGGGAACTCGGCGACCCGTCACACGACGCCGCCGCAAGAAAAGTCTTAAAGTGAGCATGACTTAAAAATAAGACTAAAGGGAAACTGCTGTATACACACAATTTATTATCACTGTAATTATTACAAGTTTAGACCTAATATGAGTAAATAACAAAAATAACAATATGATTGATTACTTTGGGAATAAGCCAAATCCAGGATATTATGATGATTGTACTTCTATTAAACTACAAGTTCTTTGTAAATTTTGCATGCCTGTATACTGGCTTATGTGACCACGCAACATTATTTTTTCAACATCCATCTGTACCTGTAAATTATGATTATCATTATGATTAATGCCATTTATGTTCAATCATGGCAAATAAATGATGATTATGATTAATGGCACTTTAAATTAATGTGGCTACGGCTACGTTTACATACACTTCTTTTTTATGTTGTATATTTCAAAAAATTCAAATTCATTTATTCATTAACAACTTGCGTTATGTCGGAATGTTTACAATATTAAAAACAAAGAAAATAATAATATAAAAAAAAACAATTACACATAGGCAGAACCAAATAATATAAATTCAAATCAAATACAAAAAAAAACACATGTCAATTGAAACACAAATACATTTAGCTTTCATGTCAACGAAAATCCATAAAAATAAAAATATTGTCACATAAAATCATAAAAATATTGCTAAAATAGGTGCAAAAATTATATCAAAGTAATAGGTAAGTATAATGAAATACTAATGCTCCTTTTTAGGTTTCCGGCAAAAACGGAACACTTATAATATCGTCTCCTAAATCCTTATTTATAATTAATATCAGCGTTTTAATAATTATTTCTTCTTCTTATTACTGTCTTCATGAGATTTACTAGTAACCTTTTTCTTTGAAATTAAGCGTTTGAGAGCGAACACTATAATTATATTGAGTACTAGTATGAGGGCTAAAAGATCTAGGTACAGCTTCTGGTACCAGGATACGTAAAATGCTGGAGAGCGAAGATGCGGTGCCCCACCAGTCTTCAGCACGTGCTCTACCCAGTGAACCAGCTCTACTTCAGGAGTCACTACCCTGTCATGGTATATCATTGACAACTCCTTTACTTTTTGTCTGTACCTGTAAAAAAGAAAGCCTACATTTACAAATCAGGGGCTACTATTATAATTATGTTCCAATGAACTATCAGTGGTGTCAATATTGACTCATTTTACAGTTTTGGTAGTCTACTAACATAATAGCATCATAATGGCGCCATTATAGCTTTCCGGTGATTTTCCACTGAAACTACAATCGTGCCACAATGATATATTAGTTGTCAATTTTGACAGTTTTTGTACAAAAATATTTTCGTTAATTATGAGATCATTATTAATTGGTAGACTGCGCACATCGGCTCAATGATAATGGAATTGCAATAGTATCATGTCAATATGACATTTTAGCAGACTTGGTCCCCTGATCCTATCCTGATTAGTTGGCGAAATTAAATTATGCTGTCGCGTTGGGTATCTCTACAAATGCATGGTAATTATAATTATTTGTTAATTTAATATTTTTAAAGACAATAATCACACTTGGCTTTTTACGTTGTTCGTACGTTTTACGTTGTTTTTACGTCGTATTGCCTTACTTTTAATTAATTTGTCTTTCACATTCTGTTTGTGGTCAAGTCTTATCAAACAATATGCCAATATGCGAATGACTCGGCATTTATATCGACACTCAACTTATCTGGTGAAGATAATCTTTCAATAAAACTATTTGTGAATAATTTAAAACGAACGCTACTCACGAAGGATTACTAATCATCTCCTCGATAGCTGCTTTCAAGTCACCTGTCATAGTGTAAGACAGGTCAATTCTCTTGGTGTATCCTTTCTGGACTGCTCTGTCAACGTTGTTGAACTGGTCGCCATATACAGGTATACCAATGGTAGGTACTCCAAAATGAACAGCTTCATTTGTTGAGAGATAACCACCGTGAGTGATGAAGAGGACGCAATTGGGATGTGCTGAAAGAGAACGATTAACGTGGTATAACAATAATTGTAATAACAACAAACAAATTACATAGTAATTACTTTGAAACTATTTTATCATGCAAGGCAATATTGGCAATTTATTGGAGACTCCTTTTATTTTATACTTACCTAGCTGCCCGGCGCGACTTCGTTCGCGTGGTGCTACCCTACCCTATGGTGCTATACTACGCTACCCGACTCTACCCTTCCCTACCCTTCCCTACCCTGCCCTACCCTACCATACCCTATCATACCCTACCCTACCGTACCCTACCCTGACAGCAAAATCCCCATTAACAAAATGATCCCCCATTTATTGAATTCATTTGTTACAAAAAATGTGATAAATGAAGAACCGCTCGACCGATTTTGTGCAAACTTCACATAAACCATCTACTAAATAGTCCGAACAAAGCCTAAACATTTGGTTTGGATAGGTGTGCCCGTTTTTGAGTTATAAAATTACAACGAAAAGTGCCATTGATTTTTATATATATACATATAATAAAGCGGGAGAGTTTTTTAGTCGGATTTGAAAAATGATTTCACTAATAGTAAGCTAGATTATCCTCGAATATTAAAGGCTACTTTTTATTTCGGGAACGCGGCTTAAACCGCGGGGTACAGCTAGTATATAAGAACAATAATTATTTATTTATGCACAAAAAAGAAAAAGTGTTACATATTGACGACAATAAAAATAACTGTTACCTTAAATATTAATAATTATGTTAAATAAGTTTTTATTTTATCGGATACTCCAAGGATACTCCTTTATGTAGATTGTAATAAAACTGTCTCTCTTACCTAAAATACTTTGTTGCGGAGCCCATTGTAGAATGTGCAAATTCTTAGGCAGATTGGGAAGTATTTCTTCAAACTTCCACAAGACAGTTTGCTTCAAACTACCGAACATTTCCAAAAAACTCTGCTTGAGCTCGTCCGGTAGATCCTTGCCTTTCAGATTTGAACCCATGCTGAAGTAAATAACACCATCCTTAGAGTTATCCATGATCTTCTTTAAATTCTGTTGAAAAATCAAAAAAATCCTATAGTTGCGATCCATGTGAAATAAAAAGTAATTAATACACACGAATCTGATAGAAGAAATTTTGCATGTGATATGCTATGGTCCTACTCATTGAACTAAAACAGTAACCACCTAATATAGCCTAAATGGTCAGAACAGCAATTCTCGAAACAGCCTTGAACGTCTGTGATGAACGTAGTGCCATGGAGAGTGCCAGTTCCTCAGCGCGATACAATAGCGATGCAAATTACGTTACCAAATCGTTTACAACAAATAAACCGAGAGTTACCAGATACCAGGATAGTGTCAATAGAAACAAATAACGGTATGCAGAAATTGATAGTCAGGACGGAGAGACTTCACGAGGTACTAAAACTGGCGACCTTAACTGAGGCGACGCAACGAATCGTGATAAAAGTTCACATACATGTAGATAAGCAGTCAATCCACCATACTTTTCATACAAAAGCTCTGTACTGATGATGGCGTTGTTAAACATTTTTCGTTAGATGTTTTAAACAAATTGGTGTGTATCTAGGCAAAAATAAAAAAAAAATGTGAAACAAATTCAGTAAAAGCCTCACAAATTTTACCTGAACTTTCGTCATATCTAATGTACCCATAAATTGAAAAAGTAAAGAAAACATCTAGATACCAGGCTTGCAAATGTATTGGAGATTCTAAATAACTATTTTTTTTTTTTCAAAAACTTGAAAGATATTTTACAAGAAGTATACTCCTGGAACAAGTTTTATGATATGCGAAATCATGAATGACGACCTAGCGAAGCGGCCGCGAGTGATCAGCGGAATTTACCGACTGATATACGACGACTCTATGCTGTCTCTCTTTTTTCGCAGTCAAACATTACGTTGGATGAAAGTACAAGCTTTTAGGCTATGCTTGCGTTGAAGTTGCGTTGGCCATGAAGGGCCCCCTAACCTGGAATAACATATAGAATCTCTGTCAATAACACGGGCTAAAAATAAAAAATATAATATAATATAATACCTCTGGTAATGGCTTCACATCCCTTTCAATATAATAACCCCCAACTGACTTGAAACTCTGCGGCAAGCTGACTGATAATCCGAGAGAGACGTGCGCGTTGGCGAGAACTAATGATGCGTTGTATTTGATATCATCAAAGAGCGGTACTGGCCTACCTCTCTTTACTATAGCGGGTACGATTGATCTTTCGTATACTGCTCTATCAGCTCCATTTGTGTACCTGAAAGTTTGTGCCAAATGTTGCCTCTGTAGTTTAAGAAAGATGCACAACACGCTTGTAGGGACTTCATATTTGCTATTTTATGAGTGTTAAAGAAACTCGCTAAAGTTAAGCAGCACTGTTATTTAATTGAAATTCTAATTGAAAAAGCATTCATTCATAATAGATACCACATGCCCCCTTATTATAAACGTTGATTTAACCTCCTGAGACCTCTTGTACACAATTTTGTACGTAATAAAGTTACCTTGTCAGGCCCAGGTTTAAAATAAGGTTTATAGTTATAAACTCCCACCGTGTTTCTGTTTTGTATATACCGCTTTTGTATATCGACCGCGGTCATATTTTGAATTTTGATGATGATGTATCTACTAGAGAATATTCTTTAAACAGCAGCCGATTCATCAATTTAAGCCGATTTGCCGCTTCAAGCCATTCGTGGTCGGGGTGAGATACGGGGAGTTAGAGGTGATCGTGGGAGAAGCAGTCGCGGAACCAGCGTCTGCCACAAGACTGAATATAATATACAGTGATTTTCACATTTCCTAAAAACATGTTTCTTAATTTTAAGCATAATAAAGTTTCTATAATAAAATAGTATAAAATGGCATTATGAGGTGTGTTGTTTTGTTTATAACTTTCCCAAAATGTAGGACATTTTTTGACAAAATATAGAGCAGTTTAATTTATGACATCGTATCCTTTAATATAGCCTACACATGCAAACATTTTATCACACTTATAATTTGAATTTTAAGTTTATAGGTCTGGGCCTAACAGCAAAAAAATATTACGTTCATTAAATTGTACCTTGGGTCAAGTCTTACAAGGTTTTAGAAAATCTGGATCTCAGGAGGCTAAGGCATGCTTAGAGCAAGTATAATAAATCTCGAGTTATAAAATATAATATTTGATACTTTCTAATGTCATATAACACAAAGAAGCGGGGCCAACTTAAAAACTGGATTTAAGGTAGAAATCTATAAAAAAACACAGATTTCATCATTTATCAAAAAGCAAAAGTGCGTATCCTATCATAAGTGTAGATACGAAAAAAGGATTTAAGTATTATATCGCATATATCGTAGTAGATAAAAATCAACATAATATGACATATCATCGCTGGTTGCGTAATGTGTAGATAACGTTATCCATTCACAAGGAACCATAATGACAATCAATAATGAGGTCTACTCATTATTTCTACCTTGAAAATTGTTAAGCATACTTACATCACCTTTACTGCAGTTCCAAATATCTGAGACCATAATTCCCCTAAACGTTGTCTGAATGTGAAAGGAGGTATGTGTGTAGAAATGGCGTCTGGAGTAAACGCTGGACTTGGGTACTCGTCGATAAGACTGAGGATCATCCAATGTGGCTCCACGGATGAGAACCAGATGTGAGGGCAGTTGTATACCGCTGCTAATCTGTATGAAGTCAACCAGCCTTTATTTAACTATCGTAAATCCCCAACGCAATTTTTTCTAAGATAAGCTAGGAATTATATATTGTCGACGCCTTTTTAACAAGAGACATACCCTGCGTACAATTCGCTGTACATCCATTCATTGATCACCAGATCAAAATCTTGGTTCACATCGTTGAGTAAAGCCTGTACGTTTTCGTTCTCTATAGTTGCTTTACTCATCCCAGTCATGAAGAACATTATGATTGGTCCACTATTCATGTCTATTTTGGCATTCATCCTTGACTTTATACTAAGGAATTCCTCATCTGCAAAATAGTTTGTTTTTTTTGTTAGTACTAAATATCTGGAAATTTACAAGGAATATAATACGAAATGTAAATGTAAGTCTTAACCTTTAAACGCGTTCAGGTTGTCGCTGACGTCAATTTCTCGTAGTTTTGGATTATTCGCATTTTTCGGGAATGATGTTATGTATGTGACCTGCAAAGCAAACATTAACAACAGATAACGTCAAATTTCTTTAAAGTCTTTTTTAAGAGAGGTAGAGCATAGCGTTTATTCGCTCAAAGAGCAGCTCGACTGGGGAAGTACCTCCACCTTACAGAATACCGCAGCCAAATAACTTTATGTTGTGTAAAGTTGTGTTCCTGCGCGTGAGTAAGGTTGCCAGAGCTCATAGGGGAGGGGGGATAGGTCGATAACGCGTGAGCAATGCTTCGTGTGTTGCAAGCGTCTATATGGCTACGGTAACCGCTTACCATCAGGCGGGCCGTAAGCTTGTTTATCGACGAAGTTGTATAAAAAAAAAAAAAAAAAAAAAAAGAAAAAAAAAAAAAAACAGCTTTTAAATTATATTTCTGGAATATAGTGTATTTAGGCGCCGATCCCACAGAGAGTTCTGCGTTCTGCGTTCAAAGTTCTGCGTTTCGCGTTCACTGTAATATATGCGGCGCCTTTAAAAGAAAAAATGTGTATGACGTGTGATCGGTAGCGAATATTGCAGAACTATAGAACTCTAGACTGCTTGCTGTGTGTACAATAGTGAATGCAGAACGCAGAACTCTAGAACTGTCTTTGCCTTATGTCAATTAGTAGGTATATTGTACTGGATCTATCATAAGACTTCTGAGGCTTCTGCTTCTACTGATTCTGATTAAGTAAGTCATGAATCAGCGGTAGTAACGTCGAATGCCGTGAACGCAGACTGTGGATTAGAAGTTTCAGCTTTTGGTGAAAATTTGTCGGCTTACACGCACCAATGTGATTTGGCAGCTGTAGCTTAGAGCCGGCTGTACGCTTTGTGTATCTTGTTTTCTAAACTTTGTTGAGATTATTGATTATAACATTCACCGTAAGAAATATGATCATCATTTCCAGGCTATATACTACATACCTACATGCTGTGGCAGGAATCCAAAACAGGAGAACATGTATTTCTAATCTGCTGAGTTTATGTGTATACGTACCGTTGGTAGAATCAATTGTAAAGTTCATACAATAGAGTCTATATTACTCTTTGAACTTGAAGCCAGAAAATTCACTAATATTCGTAGTGTTATGCTTTTTGTAGGAAATTACTATCGCAATTGAACCTGTGTATCGATGCGATTTTATCCAAAGAAAAACCCAATAATTTTAACATTAATTCATCAATCATTCAAAGATCTAGAAGATTTAACAAAAATACTAGGCCTTTTTATAACTTGCCTCATGACCAGCCTGTAACAAAAGCTTGACGATTCCATCTCCCAAGATGGCATGGCTTTTCCCGGGCATCGGGAACACAACCAAGATCTTAGAGGCATCGATCAAGGATGACGTCACCAAGATCGTGAGCAAATATATAGTTGATTTTCCCATTTTTCTAGAAAGAGAATTTATAAAATGTTAATATTGTACGAATAGTTTATTGGTAAATACTATTTAATTTTTAATATTACAAATAGTCTTCCTTATTATCATCCAAAATCTGTCTGGCGATAATGTCAATGAACGACAGTGGCTCAAAGTCCTTGAAAGTGTAGATGAGTCGCGTCATTAGACTTCTGATAGTGATTGGTAAATTCAGATATGGTCGGGGTTAAAGAAATGTACCAACCAGCCTCAGATTACGGAACAAAAGGCAAATGGAGCGCGCAAATTCTATTCTACAAAAAACTCTTTTTTTTATTTTGTTCAAACAAAACACAAACAAATTTTAAAGCAGTTATTTGCTTTTCATTTTGTATTTGCTTTTTTGGCCTCACTCTCGTGCTACGCGCGCTCCATCTACCTTTTGTTCTTTAATCTGAGGTCCCACCCAAATATTTATATTATAATTTTCTGTTAGTATGAGTTCATAGAATGAGTGACAAGAGTATAGTTCCATCAATACTTAAGCTCTGTTCTGCATTATTGGAACTAATATGTATAGAATCGTTGGTAGGTAAGTAGTGTTGTTTAAAAAATAAATCGTACTAAGTATTCCTGTAAGTATCTAACTAGATTTCGTCCCGTGGTTTCACAACGGTTCAGAGGACCTATTGCTTTCCCGGGATAAAAAGTGTGCCTATCCTATGTGTTAATCCTGAATATTTTCTACTTGTGCGCCAAATTTTATCTTAATACGGTCAGCTTTTGATGCGTGATTGAGACACAAACAATCTGAACATCCGAACCAAAACATCCAAACATTCGCATCTACAACAGGTGGAGATTTCGAGATGATATATATTCGAAACCTATGTTGGGTAAGTCATACTGAACAACTTTTTTATGGGGCCGACCAATAGTAAATTCTCAAAAAAAAAAAAAAACTTCTCTTACAAAATGTCAACCTTGCTCCATCATAATGTGAGAAAAGTAAAAAAAAAATTGAATTCATGTTGGTCCCATAGTAAAAGTTGTTCAGCAAGACTAATCCAACATAGGTTTCGAAAATATGCCATCTCTAAATCTCCACCCAGTATACCAAAATAATAAAACCGGTCAAGTGCGAGTTTGAGTCTGACTCGCGCGCCGAGGGTTCCGACCTTCCTTGGACTTACCTATATTTCTTGGTTTGCGCCATAGCTATTGTAAAAAACTGAACCGCATCACTGTTTGCAAACGAATTTTAATAATTTAGAAAAACCTGATCTAGTTAAAACTAAACAAAAAAAAAACAATTCGACATAAACATCTTCGTTTAAAATTGGTCAGCTTATTCAGTAGCTACTACAGTGTTAGAAAAACATAATTAATATTTATTTCATATACTGCTTAATTTTTATAATATTTTGCAATAATGATTATATTAATATTACAAATTATCACCCATACGCAAATAAAGACTATGAAATTTAATATTAAAAAGAAACGTACAGGCTTACCTGTAATTAAATCAACTTCTTTTCTTCACACACGTGCTTACAGCATGACTGCTCTACGAATAATATCAACAGGCGTCAATATAAATCAATATAAAATACCATTTTTTATCAATATTGTTATAATCGCTTAGCTATAGGGTTGTAATGATAAATCTATCCTTATCTTGGCATCGTCCAAGATAATTATAGATTTAATTACATGTGGAAGGTTGTAATCATCATTATTAACTTATTTATTTTTATCAATTGGATATAAACATCTTCTTTTAAAATCTGCTTATTCAGCGTAGCAACTGTTTTAGAAAAACATAATTGGGTCGTTCTTCTTTTTTACCGACAATCGCCTGTCCTCATCGTATTATACGTCGCATTAGAGTATTGTATTGATTATGTTTTAAGTGTTTGAATATATATTCATACATTTGTTTGTTTAATTATTAGTACGCAAATACTCTTTCACTTTCTCTAGCCAGTATTTTTTTCATTAGTTAGTTTTTCATAGAATAGCGTGACAGAGTGCCTAATCCAAAATGTGATCCCTACTGAAAACGGCCACTCTGCCACAGTATTTTCTGGGAAACCACCATAAAGAAAAAACATTTTCGGCAGGGAAAGAAGTATTAATTAGTCCTAATAAAAAATACATGCAACGGTTATAAAAATCAAATACCAAAAGCAAATGATCGATAGTACAAAAACCCAAAATACAGAAAAATGACAAAACATTGTCGGTAAAAAAGAAGAACGACCCAATTAATATTTATTTGTTAACCTTACCATATTTACTGAAAAGAAAATCGGTTTGAACAAGCTAAATCTTTATTTACACCGTTGATAAACTTGGTAAATACACAATTAATTAAAAATACTTTCTCCAATGGCCACCGTTGTTACAATATCCCTTTTTGGTGTTGCCATCCCTCGATATCCAAATCCACCATATTAAAATAAACTGTTTTACATTTTCAGAATAAATAATACTAATAACTAATTATAATTAATCAATATTCAATGGTATGAAATTAAATAATATTAAAATAATATAATGTTAATGCTAACAGACGGCCGTCCTGTTTAACGGAATGTCCCTGTTCCGTTTCGGCCATTCGTATACTGTATGTCTCTATACAAATAATTACTATTCTAAATTACAACACATTGTCAACAAAGGTAGGTTTCTAATAATATTATTCAGCGAAATAAATATATAATAAAGATTACGTTAATAAATTATCATTAACAATTATATAAATCAATATACATAAACATAAAACATAATAAATAATATATTTAAACATAAATTTAAGATCATCTTAAGTTCTTCTTGTCGATTTCAGTAGACAATTAGACATTATTGTTTTTAATTATTCTTCTTTGAATAACCTCAAGATATTTATTAGCTGATTCGTGGAACATCTGTGGAAATAAAGTGTAATTCATTAGTTTTAATCAAACTGTGTTCACTTCATCTTACGATTAAAATAAAATATCATCATAAGTTCTTCTTGTCGATATCAATAGACATAATTAGATATTATTATTTATGTTTTTACTGCCATCCATTATCGATTTCCTTCTTTGAACCTCAAGATATTAACTAGCTGATTCGTGGAACATCTGTGGAAATAAAGTGTAATTCATTAGTTTTAATCAAACTGTCTTCACATCATCTTACGATTAGTTTTAATTTTTGTAGTTGTATGCGTTGTATGTCTAATACATTTTGCATTATGTGATATCACCATGTTTTATCATTTTATACTATACTAGAGGTCGCCATGAGTCGAAATTCGACTATATTCTTAAAATTGAATAAATAAATAAATGTTAGCTATGAAAGATCTTACAATCCTCCGTGCGCGCAATATCCCTAAAAAGGGAGCGAAAGTTTTTGCTTCAAGTATTAATTGTAGATAACATAACAAATAAGCCTTTAAAAGAAGATGATCACGGCAATGATAAGCAACATATTTCATCGTCTTTATGTTACTTACTTACAGCGATCATGCACTGCGGCCTGTTTTACTTACGAGGTTTTAGTGATCACCGCATACAGCGGCATGTTTCACTTAGGAGTTTTTGGTGATCACTTCATACAGCATCATGTTTCACTTACGAAATCTTAGTGATCACTGCATATAGGAGCAAGTTTCACTTACGAGTTGTTAGTGATCACCGCATATAGCAGCATGTTTCACTTACGAGTTTTTAGTGATCACCGCATATAGCAGCATATTTCACTTACGAGTTGTTAGTGATCACCTCATACAGCGGCATGTTTCACTTAGGAGTTTTTGGTGATCACTGCATACAGCATCATGTTTCACTTACGAAATCTTAGTGATCACTGCATATAGCAGCATGTTTCACTTACGAGTTGTTAGTGATCACCGCATATAGCAGCATGTTTCACTTACAAGTTGTTAGTGATCACCGCATACAGCAGCATGTTTCACTTACGAGTTGTTAGTGATCACCTCATACAGCGGCATGTTTCACTTAGGAGTTTTTGGTGATCACTGCATACAGTATCATGTTTCACTTACGAAATCTTAGTGATCACTGCATATAGCAGCATGTTTCACTTACGAGTTGTTAGTGATCACCGCATATAGCAGCATGTTTCACTTACGAGTTTTTAGTGATCACCGCATATAGCAGCATGTTTCACTTACAAGTTGTTTGTGATCACCGCATACAGCAGCATGTTTCACTTGGGATGTTTTAGTGATCACCGCATACAGCAGCATGTTTCACTTAGGAGGTTTTAGTGATCACCGCATTTAGCAGCATGTTTCACTTAGGATGTTTTTAGTGATCACCGCATGTAGCAGCATGATTCACTTACGAGTTGTTAGTGATCACCGCATACAGCAGCATGTTTCACTTAGGAGGTTTTAGTGATCACCGCATATAGCAGCATGTTTCACTTAGGAGGTTTTAGTGATCACCGCATACAGCAGCATGTTTCACTTACGTGTTTTTAGTGATCACCGCATATAGCAGCATGTTTCACTTACGAGTTGTTAATGATCGCCGCATATAGCAGCATGTTTCACTTAGGAGTTGTTAGTGATCACCGCATATAGCAGTATGTTTCACTTACGAGTTGTTAGTGATCACCGCATATAGCAGCATGTTTCACTTAGGAGTTTTTAGTGATCACTGCATATAGCAGCATGTTTCACTTACGAGTTGTTAGTGATCACCGCATATAGCAGCATGTTTCACTTAGGAGTTTTTATGGGTATACCTGAATCATCAATTTAATTATTCAAATATTACCATCTTAACACTCAAACGTGCGCAAGCTCAAGTACTCAAGCGCTCGTGGTGTACTGTGGTGGTATAGCATGATTACCCATTCTTAATCGATCGGCACAGTCAAGCCACGTCCGTCGCGATCGGCACCTGGATAGGCGACCGCCCAGTGGCATTTCAAATCGAGCGTTTCCGTGTTTCGGAAGGCACGTAAAGCCTTTGGTCCCGGCTATCACTCAATTGTGACAGTCGCTAGTTGGAGGCCCTCTAGGCGGCTTGAAAATTTCAACAGTAGGTTCACCACTAGCCTACCTCCACCGTTCCGCAGCGGGCACGCGCGGTGGAGCATCTGCCCATTCCCTTTCACCCTGATTTGTGAAAGGAGGCCTCCGCTCAGCAGCGGAACACTATAGGCCGATGATGATGATGACTCAAACATGATTTTTATCATGTATTGTAAAGCCTTGAGTACCTAGTATCTAAGCAGCAATGTAATTTCTGGCCAATTTGATGACCTGTAACATTGACTGTAGCAACAAGGATTATCGGCTTCGCGGACAAGTGCCACACGATGGCACAAAGGCAAACTGCAGCAGCGCCTACCATCCATAGGCTTAAGTGTTTTATACTATCAAAAATTGTTTTATTATTTATCTATGGGCCACATAATAACGATTTATTATTATCATTATTTATTATTATTTTTAAGTATGAACTTATTTAGTATACTCTTAAAATGTCTTATTATCAACATGAGAGTTATCATCAAAATCACTCGCATTAAGTTTGTTTGTTTTCATTGTCACTTTTGAAAGATATAGTAATAGTTATCCACTTCTTTAAAGAATTGGCAGGATAAATACTTTAAAAGCAGGATACCTCGTATCGGTTATTTTTAAGGACAGCGCTTATCCAGAAAGTTCCTGTTTTTTTTTTCTCTTACCCTTTGGGTGTATATGTGTGTGATAATTCGTGAACATAACAAAACCATCTAATTCAAAGAAAAGTAAATTTTCATGGCACGTTGATTTGTTACCAATATTATCTGCAGCTAAACTACGTACCTACTGCATCTCTTGCAGAATCAACAAAAAAGTTATCCATTCAGTTCAGGCAGGTAAGTCACCTATACACGTTAAGTTCATACAGTTGAATTTACCACCGGTTCGGAATACTTAAAATGAGACGACTCCGGCAAGTAGCCCAGCAAGGCATTATTTTCTTTGGTGGATCATTTCTTCCATATCACAGTAATTATTCCAAAAACATAATGCTTACTTATACAATTGTCACTCAGCCAGGGGGACGCAAGCGCAGAGGAAAGCCACTACAACCACACATTCCCGTCCCCCACGCAATGAACCATCCCGTAGTAGGCTTTGTCAGTTAACCTCTATTTTATACAAACTTTGAATTTACTATAAAACATTTTAGTTACCTCAACTTGGATTCTACTATAGAATCGAACGCAATTCCCGAGAAAAGCCTTATTAGTTTTAGATAACCTGGATCTAGGTGTCACAATTTTATCTTAACTTTTTTTCGGACACGCTAAAGTTAAAACTTAAATTCCTTAAATCGATTTCGTAGTGATTCGCGACGACCCAAACAATATATTGCGCGAATTGCACTTTTCTGCAGAAGAAATATAGTTTCAAAGTCTGCAGCTGAGCTCCACAACCGGAGACTGCAGAACATTACATTATGGAAATAAGCAGAGTAAACTATCCTAGCTGTAGCCACATCCGTAATTTGTCCAGTTTTTCTAACCGCAAATGTGGTGGAAATTAATTTGCTAGTTAATCTTTGTATATGAGGACCCCATTGTATTTTACTGTATAGTACTACGCCGAGAAAAGCTATCTTATCCACAAGTTCAAGTCTTTTACCGTCGACTGAGTGTTAGCGTCAACAACATTTGAGGAGAGAAAATCTTATGCATTTAGTTTTACAGCAATTAAGCAAAATACTAGTGGTGGCAAAACATTTTGATATAGCTGGTAAGGTGTCATTGAGCAGCGTAAGGTCTGTATATTTTCTATTGACATTAAAAATTAAAGAGGTATCATCAGAAAATACAACTATATCGGACCATTAATTTACCATATAGGGCATATCATTATTATATATCAAAAACACGGCCTAAAATTGATCCTTGTGGTACGCCCGTTTTCACTGAAGACCCTCAGGACATAGTACTGCTTTTGGTTATAGGTAAGATGATATTAAGATCAAGTGCCACTCCACAAACTTCATGGTCTTGAAGTTTTAAAACTAGGCTGTGATGATGTACGCAATAAAATGCCTTGGAGAGATCACAAAATAAGCCAAACGCAATCTGTGAATTCTTCCAGGCCTCAAAAATATGCTTTAAAAGTTTGGCACCAGTCGTTGATCGGTCTTTTGTAAATCCAAACTGGTGATCCTATAAATTCTGATTATTGGTAAAATGAGCCAATAATAGATTTACCATAACTTTCTCAAAGATTTTGAAGAACAGGGGTAGATCAATAATTGGAAGGTTATTTTTTTTTTTTGCTACCAGATTTAAATATTGTAATGATGTAACTGTTTCATCAAAGTGGGGAACCATTAACAATAGCTCCTAAAATAGGTGCAATACTAGTGATAATTGGTAAATGACTTTAACTGATAAGCCCCATAGGTCTTCTGTATTTTTTTTTTATTTCAGCTGTAGTTACTTCAAATTTATCCGAGATCAAATTTATCATTAATGTTATGGTTGATTGTGTCATCTTCTTTTTTTTTTTATTTTGAACAGTCTCTGTATTTATAATTTTCCAGACAATTATAATTTTATTAGTTGAATCATGAGTTGTATCAATAATTTAAACATTTTTGAATAATTGATGAAACATATGCATGAAACTCTTAGTTATATTTGTACGTAGTATTTACATACTCTGAGGTTATATGAATATGTTTTTATTATATATATTTTTTTACGATAGAATTCATACATGTTGTCACCACACCACTCAATCTTACCCCTTTAGTGTCCCAGTCACAGGACATTAACTTATTAGTTACCTTCGTAGATTTCATCGTGCAATGTTTATTAAATCCTTTACAAATCTCAGTAGATTTTACAGTTACAGTAGTATACAGTTTCATATGTAATGATTAAACTAGGATTATAGATTCGAAATGAGTAATAAGATTTAATTCCAAATAATTATAAATTTTCTCTAACTTGTACAATATTTGGCACTTCTTCTCCAAAATACTCTCATTTGTAATAATGTTCTCAATGGACGATTTGAATACTTTACTAAGAATTTATTCTATTATAGAGCATAGAACTTATAATATTATAAATGCGAAAGTGAGTTCGTCTGCCTGTCCGTCACGACCCAATGCCGCAACTACTCAACGGATCATCATGAAATTTGGCATGCAGACAGCCTATGGTATGGAAAAGGACATAGGCTACTTCCCATCGAATAACTTTTATATATAATAAAACAATGAAAGCCAGAAGCCGGAGGTTCTCATCCATATACGATGATGGAAAGTTCAATCTCTGTACATGTCAGCTCACAGACACAGAATTACTACATATATATCTGTACAATTTTAAAATTGTATGTTGCTGTTAGATAAAATAATAGATCCACTACCATTGGCAGCCCCTCTGATGAACGCATTAGCGACCGTGAAATTGTTAACATTAAAATGAAACCAAATAAAAACAATAATAAAATATAAACTTGGATTTTATCCATCAAAAGTTCGATATATATCGCCAGAAAAGCGATTTATGTTCTGACGCAATAAGATAATATTTTGTCTAGGCTTCTTTTCTTTGTTTTGTTTTAAACTATTAATGTTTAAAGTATTAATCACAATATTATTAGGAATATTTACTATTACAATGTCAATATTGTAAGCTATCAATGTAGCAATCGAATAGTGATCGAAGATCCCCTGAATTATACAGCAACTGACCAGTTTTTGTTGACCAATTAATACTAAATGTGTATTATTATTCTAGGCTAGTTATAAACTTTAAACTATTATATAATTATGATGTTTACTTAATTATTACTAATGTATCTATCAATTTTGCTGTGCCCTACAGGGTCCATGTGAACTATTAAATATTGTTTTACATCTTTTACACACATGTGATGCCTGATGCCATGATGATGATGATAAAGTAAATAAATAATTTAATTTGTACACGGCATTGCGAATACTGTTTCTTGCAAATTTTAAATCTATGACATCTTCCAAAATACAATGTCAGCATTGAAAGCGCAAAAAATTCCATGTGTTTACGAAACATCGACAACCCGCTCCGCATATATAACATGCATGTTTTTAATCCTTCCTTGAAAAAATATCCAAATGATAGTGAAAACCGCATCAAATTCGTTTTGTGTTTTAGAAGGAGTTAGCGGACAAAGAGACAGACAGACAGACGCGAAGAGCGACCCTGCCCCTCACCATATAGTGAAGTATTCTTCGAAAGACTCTTCTCTTTGGCTTTTAGGAACTATAATATTATTATTTTAAAAGTAGGTAGGTATTTCCAAGTATCATTCGGTTTTTGTCAAGACATATAAGCATATAAGCAAGAATATTATTTTCATCATTAGCTTACGATTATAGACGATTGTACATATTTAATTTCCTGGATATGATATATTATTACAATACAGCGGGTATTGTATTGTACAGCAGGTTAATTGTATATTAGGTATTAAAGATACCTCTAGTTATTTCACTAATTATTATTCATTGTTACTTGAATAATCCATAATATATTACGTTTTTGATTTTAATGTTGCTATAAGTGCTTTTTTATAAATGTAGTATGATTCTCTTACAAAACTTTTATTTAAGTACATAAACAACTGTTTACTTAAGATATATCTAAGAATAAATGTAGTGTAGTAATATTAAGAATTTATTTGTTAGCGGCATCGTACTACTAACCAGCCATAGTTGATTATTCGTCACGAACAAGACACACAAAATAGAAAATAACAAAAGTACATACCGGTGAGCTGATTTCTTAATCCCGCACTTCTGAAATGTTAACCTTACCATATTTACTGAAAAGAAAATCGGTTTGAACAAGCTAAATCTTTATTTACACCGTTGATAAACTTGGTAAATACACAATTAATTAAAAATACTTTCTCCAATGGCCACCGTTGTTACAATATCCCTTTTTGGTGTTGCCATCCCTCGATATCCAAATCCACCATATTAAAATAAACTGTTTTACATTTTCAGAATAAATAATACTAATAACTAATTATAATTAATCAATATTCAATGGTATGAAATTAAATAATATTAAAATAATATAATGTTAATGCTAACATATTTCATATACCTACTGCTTATTTTTTATAATATTTTGCAATAATTATTATATTAATATTACAACTTATTACCTACACGCAAATAAAAAATTAAGACTATGACATTTAATATTTTTTTAAAACGTACACTCTTATCTGTAATTAAATATTAAATCAACTTCTTTTCTTCACACACGCTTATAGCATGACCTACGAATAATAAAAGTCAGCATGACTGATCTACGAATAATACAAAAAGGCGTCACGTCAATATAAAATACCAATTTTTATCCTTTTTTTTTTTTTTTCTTTATTTAAGGGTTTAATCGTATAGATAGACGATTATGCCACTCTGTAAAATAACAAAATCAAAAAGCATATAATTTTAGTTATTTTAAGAATAAATTTATTAAAATACTATTGTTTTTACTATTAACAGTTATACTAGCCATTAGCACTAATAAGATTATACTAAAATAAAGCAAATGACTATGAATTGACCATCGAGATATTTATTCACAAGAAAATATATAGGTTGTCCCAATGCTTCAAGTGGCAAATCAATGCGTTGGCGGAAAAATCTCGCCGCCCGCACCCTCCGGTCTCTTGAAACCTAGATGTGTGTGAAAAGCCTTTTTTAAATATAGCCCTCTTTTAGCACTACCGCAGTAAAATTTCAAAACTTTTGTGTTTGAATGTCCTTTAAAGCATTTGTTTTTTGCGGACCGAATCTACCTCTTCAAAGGCTTTTCGGTACGCGGTCCGAACAAAGAGTGGTCCGAAAGTACTAAAGACCCGTGTTTTGAACCCCCCCCCCTACTTGTTGAAGTCGGCTATAATGAAAACAACTATATTCAACTCAAAATGCTATATAGACTAGTTTTTGCTGTAAATGTAGGTAATATACCTAAATAATATGGGTATATATACTTAAGTGAAAACTAAATCTTTGTACTCCTTTCGTGTATGGTGGACTGTGAGATTTATCATGTAGATTTTTCTTTTTTTAAACTTAAATTTTTATGAGTTTTGGAACGTTGGTCTAAATAATTAAGTATATACTTGAAGCAAGTGTAATGCAAATTGATGCAAAAACACACGAAAATCTTTAAAAAAAACCACCCCGTATGCTGTCTGGTGATAAATAAGTATAATGTGAAAGTGTCTATTTGTTTTCAACCATTACCCATCGTTTTAACCATCTTTTCAACTAACCGTGATGTATTTGTGTATAGAATGTATTTTGGTAACTAGCTCAATAGAGTCATAGTCATTAAAGTTGTGAAGTGTTCAGTGTGGGTTTAAATTGATGAATACTTAAATTACACTTATATTCCTTTCTCTTTAAAATTCGAATTAAAGTGGGAAGCTACTTCTGTCTGATATTTTTTATAATTTTCTTTTTCTTCGGTACACATGGGGTCTTACACAATTATCTACATACATGAGTAGTTACAGTCACCAATTTATTGCGATTTTTTTTTAAATTTAAGGGTTTAAATAGGCACCAGAATTGTTTATTGGCAGATGCGAGTCATTAACAATGTTGAAGGATAATGTTTTTGATGGATTATATTTTTTTCCAAATTACAGGTAAACTAGATAAGATGTCACATGAAATAAAACAACGTAAACTTACGGTGTACTATTTTTATAAAAAAATACTGTAAAAATAAATCTTAAAATATAAAAGTACCCATATTAGAAATTAAGGCACATTTTTACTGGTACCTGCCCAATCTGTAATTATAATAGCATCATCCTTTTTTTACAATTAATTTTTCTTCTTCTTACCATCTTTAGACTTACTAGCTACCTTACTAGTTTTCCTTGAGCAAAGGCGTTTCAGAGCAATTACTAAAACTATAATAAGCACCAGTATTAGGGCTAAAAGATCTAGGTACAGTTTCTGGTACCAGGGTACGTTTAGTGCTGGTGACCGAAGATGTGGTGCCCCACCAGTCTTCAGCACGTGTTCTACCCAGTGCACCAACTCTACTCCAGGAGTAACTGGCCTGTCATGGTATATCGTTGACAGTTCCTTGACTTTCCGTGCGTACCTATAATAAGAAATAAAAATAAAATAATTGCTAATTTATTTACATAGCAAGGTTCCCCAGCAGCCTGGCAAATTTTTTCATTGGATAGCCAAGCTGATGCGTTAGCGGAATAAGCCATCTCTCCGCTGGTGTTCGGAGGCCTCGATCAATTTTGATGAAATAGTTAATATAATGTTAATAAAAATCGGCGTTGTTAGGACCCCCACGGTCCCCATAATCTCAACAATAAAGGCATAAAAAGACATTTTGGTCCAATCAATGCATATTTTTTGAGTTAGAATTTTCCGCCCGGCTACCCCTACAACTTTACAAGTCGTAAGAGAGATGGCGCGAGTGTATCAACACATGTGGCATCCCACACCAGCGATCTGCCGACACTCCAGGGTATCAAAGACATACCATCCGACATGTTAATATTGAGTCTTATAATTCGCTTTTTAGATCAAAACTGTCATATATATCATCTAGTGATGACACACGGAACTTCATAATATGAAAAACAACAGAAAAAGTTTAATATTTTTGGATATTTAAAATGCGCTGCAAACACTTACATAGGATTGCTAATCATCTCTACTACAGCTGCTTTCAAGCCATCAGTCATAGTGTAAGACAGGTCAATTCTCTTGGCGTAGCCTTTCTGGACTGCCCTATCAACATTGAAGAACTGGTCGCCAAATACAGGTATACCAATGGTGGGAACTCCGAAATGAACAGCTTCATTTGTTGAGAGATAACCACCGTGAGTGATGAAGAGGATGCATTTGGGGTGTGCTGAAAGAGAACGATTAACGTAGTATAATAACAATGATCTATATTTTTAGGGTTCCGTAGCCAAATGGCAAAAAACGGAACCCTTATAGATTCGTCATGTCTGTCTGTCTGTCTGTCCGTCCGTATGTCACAGCCACTTTTTCCGAAGCTATAAGAACTATAATGTTGAAACTTGGTAAGTAGATGTATTCTGTGAACCGCATTAAGATTTTCACATAAAAATAGAAAAAAAACAATAAATTTTGGGGGTTCTCCATACTTAGAACTGAAACTAATTTTTTTTTATAAACCCATAAGTATGGCGTATATGGATAGCTCTTCAAAATGATATTGAGGTTTCTAATATCATTTTTTTCTAAACTGAACAGTTTGCGCGAGAAACACTTCCAAAGTGGTAAAATGTGTGTCCCCCCCTGTAACTTCTAAAATAAGAGAATGATAAAACTAAAAAATATATATGATGTACATTACGACGCAAACTTCCACCGAAAATTGGTTTGAACGAGATCTAGTAAGTAGTTTTTTTTAATAGGTCATAAATTGAAATTCATATCAAATACTCAGGTCTATAAGTACTACCATTTACTTATATACCTAAAGGTTTGTACGGAACCCTCGGTGCGCGAGTCTGACTCGCACTTGGCCGGTTTTTTTTTTTTTAGATTTTTATAATATCATAAAAGCCAAAGTCAATCTCGGGTGAGAAGAGTAATAACGAGGTAGAGTGGAGAGAATATGGAATACTTTTTTATCCTGGAAATGTGGATGAAACATAAGGACACACACCATCCTGTAAAAATGCTAATGGACAGGTTAAATAAGTCTTTATTTTGTCGGATACTCCTTTATGAAGATTTTACGGTAGTATCGATTATAAAACTGACTCTCTTACCTAAAATACTTTGTTGCGGAGCCCATTGTAGAATGTGCACATTTTTAGGCAGATTGGGAAGAACTTCTTCAAACTTCCACAAGACAGTTTGTTTCAAACTACCGAACATTTCCAAAAAACTCTGCTTGAGCTCGTCCGGTAAATCCTTGCTTTTCAGATTTGAACCCATACTGAAGTAAATTACACCATCCTTTGAGCTATCCATGATTTTCTTCAAATTCTGTTTGTAAATTATAAAAGTGACTTAGTGACAATAACTTACTCAATTGAAATTTACAATAATCAATCATCTGATTACTATAATTTTATCAAAACATATCCTTATGACCAAGAAACTTGATTTTCAGTACAATTATTTATGCAAATAATGCCGCAGAGGATTTTTTAATATGTTTTAAAAAAATTATAAAGCTGTCGCTAACTGCCCGCGTGTTTTGGCAGCCATTGTCGAGTGCCAGTACCTTCTAGATTTGTAAGCTAACTATCTTCGGCATCATCACGGTGAGATTGAGGTCGAATACAAGCTTAAAAAATTAAAATAAAATTGGGGTGTTTTGTCAATAATAATTAAATTAGGTACCTCTGGTAATGGCTTCACATTTCTATCAATATGATATCCCCCTACTGACTTGAAACTCTGTGGCAAACTGATTGATAATCCAAGAGAGACATGCGCGTTGGCGAGAACCATTGATGCGTTGTATTTGATATCATCAAGGAGTGGTACTGGTCTTCCTCTCTTCACAATAGCGGGTACGATTGATCTTTCATATTCTGCTCTATCAGCTCCATTTGTGTAACTAAAAAAGTGTGAGTGTCTTTAGACTGAGGTTTTTAGAGGAACATAAGCTACTCTCTATTCCAGTAACGTAGATGCAACCGCGTTTTAGTTACTATTATATTTATACTGGGCGGAGATTGCGAGATGGCATGTTCTATTGGGTTAGTCCCGCTGAACAACTTTTACAATGGGACAAACACTGAAATCTAGGAAAAAGAGATCATTTTGTCAGATATTGATCATTAGGGTTTGCACTATTTTCAAATTTTATTGAAAAATTAAAATGTATAGCGGATAGGGTTATAGTCACAGAGAAAATAAATCTCTTTTCCAGGGTTATATTTATAAAAACACAACTTCTTTGGAGCTAGCCGCACAAATCGCACCATCATATATCACAAAGCAAGTGGTCTAAAAAGTTAATGACCCTCATTAAACGGTGATACATTGCTTATGATTTTAATATTTCTCTTTATTTATAATGTTCCACAGATCATTGGTATATGTAAGGAAAACTAGATAGTTTACATACCTCCTTAGAGATTGTATCCTTTAAACTTAACCTTTAATACCAAATTACCTTTATCCTGTAATATACCTTCGTAGTTCAAGCACGAAGCTCAAAACACTTGTGGAACATAAGAGAGTTCAGGGCATAGTATAATACTTACAAAAACTTTACAGCAGTTCCAACAGTCTGGATCCACAATTCCCCCACTCGCTGTCTGAAGCTGAAAGGAGGTTTATTCGTGGAGCTGATGTCTGGAGTAAATGCTGGGTTTGGGTAGTCGTCGATAAGACTGAGGATCAGCCAATGTGGCTCCATGGATGAGAACCAGATGTATGGACAGTTGTATACTGCTGCAAGCCTGTAAGTATTAAAACCTTATCTAAATCTGTTTCAATTATAGCAGGATTCTAAGATAGTAATAAAAAGTTCTTTGTTTATCAATTAATTCTGCATGGTGTCATTTAAATTACAATGTGTGTCTACGTCTGCATTCCACACATTTAATTACAATAATTGCTTTATCATTATATTACATATCTGTTTGACTACAGTTTTTTTGTATACTACGTAGGACAATTCTGAATTCATTCAAGCTTATGAGGCATGTCAAAAAGTATTTATACTAGCTAACTATTAGGGTTTTTCAAATATATGAGAAACTTAAAAGAAACTGAGCAGATTACTAACTAGTGACTAGTGACCAAACGTCGCTACTCAAATCATGGTAATTTTGGTCACTGGTCGACTAAATTAGTACCGAACCCCTGCTTGCTATTATGTCTAGTAACACGTGTGATGAGTGATCGTCATCAGTTCGATAGTAACAATTAGAGTGGTGATCAGCACTTCGCGTCACTCGAAACTAGTTTGTAACGCTTTGCTAGCCGATAGCCTCATTTGAAATACTAGGTACCACTGCTAGTATGTGCGCTTGGTTTCGTGGGAAGACCTTAGACCGTAACTAAGTCGAGTCTTGTAAAACCCAGGTTTTAAGATAGCCCCAGCCCTTTTTATTATATGACACGGATATATAAGCTTGGGTTTTACTAAACTTTACTGAAACCTTATTTTGTAATAAGAGGGTGAGATTCTTCATCATCAAAGTCTAATGTTGGATGACCTATAATGTAAGCAATTTCTGATTATTTTTAACCGACTTCAAAAAAAGAGGAGGTTCTCAATTCGGTTGTATTTTTTATTTTTTTTTGTTACCTCATAACTCTGTCATTTATCAACCGATTTGGAAAATTCTTTTTTTGTCTGGAAGGGTACACATCCCGTTTGGTCAGATCAGGATTTGATCACTTCTTAGTGTACTTTGAAGTCGGTTTAAGTTTTTTGTAAAACAGTCCAATTATTATAAATTAACAAGATACGTACCCTGCATACACGTCGCTGTACATCCATTCATTGATGATCAGATCAAACTCTTGGTTCACGTCGTTGAGCATAGCTTGTACGTTTTCGTTTTCCAGTGTTGTTTTACTCAACACAGTCATGAAGTACAACATGAATGCTTGGTTATCTAAGTTTATCTTGCCATCCATTATAGATTTTATTGTGAACATATCACCACCTCCTAAATTGAAAAGTTTTAAATTACCAGCAGGTCGACATAAAAAACAAATTCAAAATAACAAATAAGCCAAATTTGAAAAATAATAAATGGCAGAATATCTTTATAGGTACCTGATAATGCCTCTATGTTTTGACTGACGTCAATTTCATGCAGTTTCGGATTCTTCTCATTTTTTGGAAACGGTGTTAAATATGTGACCTGAAAAATTTACAAAAGCGTTTAAAAGCAGATTCCTAGTTCTATAAATATAATTTTGAACAGTTTTTCTTTTCATAAACGAAATATTTACTGCACAAGTTTCAACTTCTGTGTTTTCGGGTGACGGGAATTGCACCACGTAGCTTAGGCTTTATCTAAATTAGTCAGTAGGAAATAAGACTGGTTCCGGTCAGAATGATGACAAGAAGACAGATAGTCCACTTAATGTTAAGTTGTCACCGTCAAAGTAGTCGTAGTAGTAGTAGTCAAAGTAGGTAGGTACGTTTTTTTTTATACTACTTAGTCGGTATACAAGCATACTGCCCACCTGATGGTAAGCGGTTACCGTAGCCATATGGAGCAGCTCGGCTCGGGAAGTACCTCCACCTTACAGAATACCGCAGCCAAATAACTTTATGTTGTGTAAAGTTGTGTTCCTGCGCGTGAGTAAGGTTGCCAGAGCTCATAGGGGAGGGGGGATAGGTCGATAACGCGTAAGCGATGCTTCGTGTGTTGCAAGCGTCTATATGGCTACGGTAACCGCTTACCATCAGGCGGGCCGTATGCTTGTTTATCGACTAAGTTGTATAAAAAAAAAGATAAAAAAAACAGAATTGAAATGTGTTAGATAAACCAACAAAATCATGAATGTTTGTTTTTGGTAAATGTTTTTTTGTAAAAAGTCATGGAACAAAAGTTGTTGCTTATGATATATGTAATACAGCCCTGCAAGGTTGATAGTGGTTTTACCAATAAACCTGTATAGACCCTTGTAAAAAAATACTTGATCATTTCATGACTTACCTCATGACCAGCCCCCAGTAGCAGCTTGACGATGCCCTCTCCCAAGATGTTATGGCTTTTCCCGGGCAACGGAAACACAACCAAGATCCTATATGCATCGGTCAAGCATGACGTCACCACCAGGACCGTGAGCAAATATATCGTTAATTTGCTCATTTTCTACAAAGAGAATTGACATAGTAAATATGAATGAAGATGGTATTAGCCTTTAAACGAGCAATTATTGTGTATATTATGCTGAACAACTTTTACTATGGGACCAACACTGAAATCTTAAAAAAAAAATTGATTTTCATACATTATGATCGAGCAAGGTTGACATTTACTATAGAAAGAAAAACAGGGCCAGTAGACAAGATGGTTATCGATAATCGCCATCGTTAGTAAACGATCAACCTTTGTATGGGATTGACATTTCAAATCGAAATGTCACGTGATTTTTAACAATCTCTTATGTCAATCCCATACAAAGGTTGATCGTTTACTAACGATGACGATTATCGACAACCATCTTGTCTAGGAGGGCAGGTGGGAAATCGGGTGGTCTCGAAACCAGAAGACCCCGGTTCGAGTCTAGAATATAATTAAACATTTTTTTTTTAATTCGTAACTAAATACCTATAATTTCTAAAAATCACGATTTACCAACAAAATAAATGGTCATCCAGGTATAAAATACAGTTTCTACTAAGCGTGGTATCACAAGAAATTGTTTACAATTGTTTCTTGTTATCTTTTTTGTCTCATCGGTTTAATGTTTGTATTCTGTGCTATTGCAGAATAAATGTTTCATTTTTCTGTACAAGAGATTTTAAAAGTCAATTGAGTAGGTAGGTACTCTTTATTGTTTTTGTGTCATGCATTTACGAAACAAATATTTATATGCAACTTGTACTTGTGCACTTTTTAGGGTTCCGTAGCCAAATGGGAAAAAACGGAACCCTTATAGATTCGTCATGTCTCAATGTTTATCTGTCTGTCTGTCCGTCCGTATGTCACAGCCACTTTTTTCCGAAACTATAAGAACTATAATATTGAAACTTGGTAAGTAGATGTATTCTGTGAACCGCATCAAGATTTTCACACAAAAAAATTTTTTTTTGTTTTTGTCTACTTAGCATTTACAATCTGCCTTTTTTTTTAAGGCATTCAGCAAATTTTGTGTAATTATATTTACACAAAAATAGAAAAAAAACAATAAATTTTGGGGGTTCCCCATACTTAGAACTGAAACTCAAAAATGATTTTTTAATAAAACCCATAAGTGTGGGGTTAGTCTATGGATAGGTCTTCAAAAATGATATTGATATTTCTAATATCATTTTTTTCTAAATTGAATAGTTTGCGCGAGAGACACTTCCAAAGTGGTAAAATGTGTGTCCCCCCCTGTAACTTCTAAAATAATAGAACGATAAAACTAAAAAATATATATGATGTACATTACGATGCAAACTTCCACCGAAAATTGGTTTGAACGAGATCTAGTAAGTAGTTTTTTTTAATAGGTCATAAATTGAAATTCATATCAAATACTCAGGTCTATAAGTACTACCATTTACTTATATACCTAAAGGTTTGTACGGAACCCTCGGTGCGCGAGTCTGACTCGCACTTGGCCGGTTTTTTTTATTATTTTCAATCATTTAATCCAGACAGAGTGACAGACAGAATTGTAATGATTATTGCGATAACCTGCAATAGTGAATTAGATCAATCTGTTCATAATTATGTACCTATTTGTTATCATAAGTGTTCATTATTATCATCCAGATATACACGTCTGTTGATATGTGATATAAAATAAATTGTGTAATGCCAGACGCTAAATCGTCAGTCAATTCGATCATAATAATGATGGTTGAAAATTAGATAAATTAATATACATTTAGCCGCCGATCCGTGGGTCTAGAGTTCTGCGATCCGCGGTCACCATTCTTCACACAGCGAGCAGTCTATAATTCTAGATTTCTGCAATATTCGCTACCGATCACATCACACGTCATAATCTATTATATAATATATCTATTTTTTACTGTGTATTGGCCTATTTTTGACCGCAACATCAACATGCTACCTACGTGATGATGTGCCCGAAGGTGGGAAGCACGCTCTTAAGTGCAGCTGTTGGAACACAGCGATAGGTGCTTGGCAATAGATTTATCAACTTGAGGATGGCAGACAACCAGGTGGGTACTACAAAGTACCACCGTGCTATGATTTCAACACGATGTTTTCCTCCACCGAGGGCTCAAACTCATTCGGACCCAGGACCTTTGTCTCGGTTCGGAACCCGACTTCACTTTGCTATTATCGCTTTAAACTTTCTTTTTCTAAAACAAAAAAAACCGGCCAAGTGCGAGTCAGACTCGCGCACCGAGGGTTCCGTACAAACCTGTAGGTATATAAGTAAATGGTAGTATAGACCTGAGTATTTGATATTAATTTCAATTTATGACGTATTAAAATAAACTACTTACTAGATCTCGTTCAAACCAATTTTCGGTGGAAGTTTCCACCGTAATATACATCATATATTTTTGATAGATTTATCATTCTCTTATTATAGAAGTTACAGGGGGGGGACACACATTTTACCACTTTGGAAGTGTATCTCGCGCAAACTATTCAGTTTAGAAAAAAATTATATTAGAAACCTCAATATCATTTTTGAAGACCTATCCATAGACACACCACACTTATGGGTTTAATGAAAAAAAATTTTTTGAGTTTCTGTTCTAAGTATGGGGAACCCCCAAAATTTATTGTTTTTTTTTCTATTTTTGTGTGAAAATATTAATGCGGTTCACAGAATACATCTACTTACCAAGTTTCAACATTATAATTCTTATAGTTTCGGAAATAAATGGCTGTGACATACGGACGGACAGACAGACAGACAGACAGACAGACATGACGAATCTATAAGGGTTCCGTTTTTTGCCATTTGGCTACGGAACCCTAAAAACGCCTGTGTCACTCAATAAAGCTTTCGGTAATATAACTCCGACATAACGTGCGTTCTCCCAAAGACTACTTACGGTATATACTGCGTTCTACTTGACCGCCGCGGTCGCTGTGTGCAATGATCAATCAATGATCAAAAGCAACGCATAGACTACAGCGAATTCGGAAGACATTCTAGGAGTTATTCCAGGCTATGATCTACTTGTATGCCAAATTTCATCACGATTTTCTCATTTATTATATTAGTAGAATCAAATGTATTATTTATTTTATTATTATTATGAAACAAAATCCACAGCTATAAAGTAGTGACATTCAAAACTTAACTACATAACTTAATGCCAGTTAAGGATTTCAAATTATTAACTTAATTAATCAAGTATGATAGAGATAGTGCTGTATGTATGTGTATCTATGATGACTTGACATAATTCTTAATTGCGCAATATTTCGTATTCATCCTTTTTATCTTATCGCATGTGAGTAGGTACAACCTAATCAGTGTATCTACGAATAATAAAAGTCGTAATCACTCAAGTTTTCTCAAATGAAAATATTTCCAGTTTCCTTAACGAACCTGATGAGGAATTACTTATGTGGAAAGGTAATATAAATTCATCGTGATTGGCTAAAGTTGGCGAGATCTAATAGGCCCGTTTCATATTTCGCTGACTTCAAAACAGTTTCAGATTAGAGTTATTTCATACATTTTAGTGTACGTTGAAGGCGGTTTAATTTTTTTATAGTTAAATACCTAGTTTATTTATTAGACATTAAATATCGTATCAAAAATTAAACCGAAATTAAATATTAAATATAAAATAAGAGTAGGATATACATACAAAACAAAATCCCCCTTATTACAAAACATGGTTTAAAGCAAAGCCAGGTTTTACTGTCATTTGGTCACTTTCTAACGTCATATAATAAAAAGGGACGAAGTTATTTTAAAACCTGGTTTTCCTTTAAACCATGTTTTGTAATAAGGTGCAATAAGTCTTACCTGTACTTAAATAAAATCGTTCACACACAACACGTTTATTACATTACCGATCTAACACAAGAATGAGTAGGTAGGTACGCTTAACATAAATCTAGCAATCAAATACCTACGTAAATATACAAAAATATTTTCAATAGCACTAGATTGAACTTGTTTGTTTAAAGTCAGTCTTCAATACTTATATTCTGTGACTCAGCAAAACAACCTTTCGTCGATTTGACGTCGAATTCACACACGGATGTATTAGTTCATTATAGGTTCAATAACACAACGCGTCGGCGTCGTCTTGGGTACTAACATAAAATTAAGGAAAATAGTCTTCGTTACTAATAACTAACTAAATGAAACTGATAAATATGTTTAAATAACTTTTTGTGCATTTATTAATTGTATTCGCGCGCATTATGATGAATCTTTTGAATTTCCTAGGTTGGTAACTTTTTTTTTTTTTATTACCGTTTTAAACATATAAATCAATAACAAATATTATTAGACAGCATTTGAAAACCACAAAGGTTTGTAGCAATGCTGAATTTAGTCTACATCTAAATTAATATAAATGGTAATCTAATTTATACAAACCTTAAAATAGGTATAACATTCGAACAAGCTTTTATAAAAATGTTAGTACATAAGACATAATAATCAATTGTTATTATGGTTCTGTAATGTAGTTAAGAAGTGAGATTTTAACTTAACTTTAATATTTTTAGAAGTTAAATCATCACGTACATTTGAGGGTAGGTTGTTGATTAGCCGAGGAACAAGATAAGTAGCAGTTCTTTCGCTACTAGTACCACAGTAGATATATCAAATCTACTGTGCTAGTACACTACGGCCAGTAAACACAATTTTTTCTCGCTCGCGCTAACCAAACTAACCTCGAACTTTGAACATAATGATACAGTCCGTGTATCTCTGCTCTGTCTGTATGTAGATTATGTAAGTTACGGAATTATAGTCGATAGTTTTTTTGTCGATATTTTTATGCAGATGTTTTAGGAAATCTGCGTACATACAGGGTGTTGTTTTGCATTCGTGCCATATTTACAGAACCAATAGTAAATGACTTATTTAGTTATTATAAAATAGGTAATTAATTCTGGGCTTGATAAATAAACAATTATTGATGATTTGTGATTAACGTCAAATCAGAATAAGACTTCATACCTGCACAGAATAGGTCTGCGATCCGGGGCGAGGGGAGAAACCGGGCCGCTGCGCAGCGGTCACCAACCCATATCTTATAAATCTTTATAAAACATCGTCAAACACGGGGGGATTTTTATTTTTACAAAACTTTAAAAATAATATTTAATTTTAAGAGATTGATTAGTGTTCTATACAAGGTAAATATCAACCTCCTTAAATATGGCACAAATGCAGAACAACACCCGGTATAACAGGTGGAGATTTCGAGATGGCATATTTTGGAAACCTATGTTGGGTTAGTTATGCTGAACAACTTTTACTATGGAACCGATAGTAAATTCTCAATTTTTTTTTAACTTTCCATAGTAAATGTCAACCTTCCTCGATCATAATGTATGAAAGTAAATTTTTTTTTTTGAGAATTCAGTGTTGGTCTCATAGTAACATTTCTTAATACTGAGCTCAGTATTAAGAAATTTTCATGAGTTATTTAGAATATCACTATAATTATATTTATTTATTTAAAATAAAATACGAATATTCTTTATACATTTAAATAAGTTACTTTGTTTATGTATATAATCTTTTGTAAAAAAAATATTTCAATAAAATACGAATATTCTTTATACATTTAAATAAGTTACTTTGTTTATGTATATAATCTTTTGTAAAAAAAATATTTCAATAATTACGAATATTCTTTATACATTTAAATAAGTTACTTTGTTTACGTATATAATCTTTTGTAAAAAAAAAATTTCATTAAAATACGAATATTCTTTATACATTTAAATAAGTTACTTTGTTTATGTATATAATCTTTTGTAAAAAAAATATTTCAATGTTTTCTTATTTAAATATTAATATAAGATAATATATTATTTTTTAAACAAAGAATTCTGATAGCTTTACGAACTTAATCTTGACCTTACAATAATTAATTAAGCAATGAACTTAAATAAAGTTCCGACAAGCAAATTAATTATCGATATATACGTAGACATCACTACAATACGCGAGTAATGCCGTCATCGTGACAAGGTCGAGGTACTTTGTTAGTTGAAATAATTGTTTTTAATCTATTAAAAAAAAAACTGATGGTATAAAATATTATTAGGAATCAAATATGCTATGCGCATTGTCTTACCGATGCTGTCAGACACGTAGATAGGTCTATTGTTACTTATTCTATGGCAGGACAATGACAAATGCACTCCTCTTATGATTTTCCACGTCCTCATAACAAGTTGTAGATATTTTGTACAACTTGTCCACCAACATACTATTATTTCGACATATGTGGAGACATCGAACAATTAACCCAAAAAAGCAATGACGTTCATTTTGGTAGAAATATATTCCGCCAATTTCCCACCGCAAACAATGCGCTCCGCTTGGTTAAGTCAAGCACGCATGCACTCAGATTGGCCAAGTCAAAAACACTCGATGCAGTGATTGGTCCTTACTGTTTAAATTCAGTAACAAATCACCGACTAGTTTCGGAATTTTATTGTTCAGTATTACTACTCTAAAGGGATTTTTCCTCGATGTGTGGGAGATAACCTCAATATCCTCCATTTTCAGACCTATTCGGTTGCTGTTCTGATTATACTACAATCTTCATTTACTGCCATCGTGTGCCGATCGACTGCCACATTCTGAGTTTGGAAAATAGTAGTTCGATTCAGTAGAATACCCAATCGGGAAACGAGACCGAAATTGAAAGTACTGTATAACCTCGTATGAGCAAGTTACGGTATAGTAGAAGCAGTTTATCGAGGAAAACCATTTATTCCAAACTCCACATTTGAAAACAATTATATAAGTTCAATGCATCATTTGTTTGTTTTCCAATTTAGAACACGTAACGGTATAGTATATTAAGGCCCAGATTCCTCTCGAGCAGATTTCAGTTTTCACCCTTGCGCCACATTTTCACATAATATTAGCGGAAATTACCGGAACTAAGCAAACAAAAAATACTAGCTCCCTCTATTTAGAAGTGCGTCATTGCAAGCAAACAATTCAACGTGACAAACCGCCATCTATACATTTCCGCGAGAACGAAGCTGTTTGAATTGGACACAGTAAAAATGTTAACAGTAGACAAACTGCAGACTAACATTTAAAAATATAAATTTTGAAATACCTTAAAAAAAACTTTTGACGGGCTAGTTGGTGTAGTATGTTAAGATTCCACAACGCCGCCGATTGTATGTTCGATTCCCACCAAGGATATGCATCTGTGTGCATGAACATGTTTGCATGTCCCGAGTCAGGGTGTAATTATGTATATTAAGTACTAGCGACCCGTCCCGGCTTCGCACGGGTACAATGTCATAATGTGGTGACAATGGAGCGATTTGCGCGGCAGCCCACGCCACCCGGTCACGGTATCGCGAATAAAAAGTGTGGCCGAACGGCCTCACTTGAACGGAACTTGAAGATACTATAAGATAAGATATTTATTTTTAAAACTGGATACTTATACAAATACGCAATACTAAATACAATTTGGGTTCTATAAATTCGGAGAATACAGGCTGTGACAAATCCACAACGCCGCCGATTGTATGTTCGATTCCCACCAAGGATATGCATCTGTGTGCATGAACATGTTTGCATGTCCCGAGTCAGGGTGTATACGCAATACTAAATACAATTTGGGTTCTATAAATTCGGAGAATACAGGCTGTGACAAATGGACAGACAGGAGAGGACCTCAATCGAGATATTAGATGTTATTTGACAAATAAACAGGTTTTCTTCCATCACTTTTTACAATAATTGTAGAATTTCTCCATAAAATGCCCTCTTTACTTTACCTAACATTTTTATTCATCATTATCATATCAGCCTAAGGATATCCACTGCTGAACATAGGCCTCCCCCATTAACTTCCACTTTTAAGCGGTTTCGGGCCGCTTGAATCCAGCAGCGCCCAGTAACTCTGACCAGGTCGACGGTCCACCTGGTGGGACATCCACGTACGGTGTCCCCCCCTTCCAGTACGTGGCCGCCACTCGAGAACCTTCCATCCCCATCGGTTATCGGTTCTTCGAGCGATGTGGCCTGCCCATTGCCACATCAACATACGAACTCTACGAGCTATATTAGCGATGGGCGATTGTTCAAAAAAAAGTAATCGAAAGAATCGACAATTGTAAAACTGTACATTCGATTGTCGATTCATTCGTTCTAACAAATAAACAATCGAATAACAATCGACCTTTCGAATGAAAATTGACGCACGCCACGCAGGTTGCAATATCGACGGGTGAGCGCGGGGGCGAATAGATTCATTCATTCGGCGGGCGGACAGCCAGCGCATGGCACAGGCCACGCGCGGTGCCGAACGAAGCGTATTATGAACAATCGAAAGAAGAAGAAGTCAATTGTTATTCGAATGATTCGAATAAATTGGACAATCGAATAATTCGATTGTTTTTAGTAACAATCGCCCATCGCTAAGCTTTATCGAGAATTTTTGTTCTCCTACATATGTCCTCGTTTCGGATCCTGATTCATAGTGAAATTCCGAGCATAGCTCATTCCATAGCTTGCTGAGTGACTCTGAGCGTATTTATTAGACCAGCAGTGAAAGACCACGTCCGTGTTCCGTATTTCATCACTGGTAACACGCACTGATTGTAAACCTTTGCCTTAAGACTCTGACTCTGAGGTATTCTGGACTTGAAGATATGGCGTAGCTTCACGAACGCTGTTTTTTTTTTGCAACTTAGTCGGTAAACAAGCATATGTGCCTCGAAGAGGGGGCCTAGCAGCGAGCTCTGCGCTGAAGTGGGGACTGATCTCTCGCTGCCGAGCATGGTTCGCGCTGTGGTTGAAAGCGAGAGATCGTGGGACGCACTCCACTCCTTTTGGGAGCGAGTTATGCTCGCTAAGGAGGCGGTGGAACGTGACAGGGAGGACACTACCACCCTGGCTATCCGCCGCAAGAGGACCGGGCGTCCGAGGGCGGCTTTTTTAAGCCACCTTCCCCCAACCCAGGCCCAAGGGTGGCGGACTCGGGGGAGTCTGCCGCCCATCAACATCGGGCCCGAGTAGTGGAGCGTGTGTTCCCGCACGCTACTCAGGAGGAGACAAGAGCTCCGGTCTCTGCCGTCGACGAAGAGGCGGCCTCCGATCAGGCCGTCGCTGCTGGATACGCGGACGAATGCTTTGGCGCCCCCGTATATCCAGCTGGCAGCCACAGGTAGGAACACCGTGGGGTTTTAGTCAGTAAGAGTCTGACATAACCCGACCACTCCCCCCGGAGTTCCCGGGTATCCATGAGGATTTCCCCACGTAAAAAAAAAAAAAAAGTATACATACTCGTCTACAACTTCGAGAGCAGTGTTCCCAACAATCACGGGTATTGGCGGAATATGAATATTAGACATAATTTTTGTCTTGTATATATTCATCTTGACCTGTTGGGAAATTATCTTGATATCATTGAGTATGATGTTCAAAGCTTCCAGCGATTCCCGCTATTATGACTATATCGTCGGCAAGTCGAAGGTGAGAGGCGTGTTCACCGTTAATGTTGTTGCCATAACACTTCCAGTTCAAGAGATTGAACACATCCTCTATTGCAGTGGTAAAGAGTTTCGGGGAAATTACGTCACCCTATCTTTCATCCTTCTGCAACTGGATTGGTCTCGTACTCTCGTCCTGTACAGTCGAGGACATAAATATGTATACAAATAGTAAAATTCAACAACGGTTTCCTCTTAAACTACTGATTGAAATTATGAGATATTATAAAGGCAGAATTTTCTGACATCTACTATTATGATTTGTGTAATAGCTTAACACTTAAATGTTAAACATGCGAGAAATTCGCTTTTGAATTTCAAAAAGTGTATACATATTTTTGTCCTCGACTGTACTCTGACTGACATAGTGGCTTTGCTGTACAAAGACCTTCAACAATTCGATTATAGCGATAGTCGATATAGCACCGCTGTAGACTCTGTAATATCGCCCATGTCTCAACTAAATCGAAGGCTTTTTCATAGTCCACATACACCAACCATAACGGCCGATTATACTCCTCAGTCTTCTGTATAATTTGGCGAAGTATATGTATGCGATCTATGGTACTAAAGCCTTTACGGAAACCAGCTTGTTCGGGAGGCTGGAACTATTCAAACCTACTTGCAAGACCATTCGTAATGACTCCCGAAAACAACTTATAAACGTGGCTTAGGAAGGATATCGGGCGGTAGTTCTTCAATAGGGCCTAATCGTCTTTTTTGAAGAAGAGCACCACCATATTTCCTCTCCATACTTCTGGTGTTATACCTACAGGGCATGAATCTCGGAATATCGGATCATCGCTATATCGGAATTCTGATATTACAATTTACAATCCGATACTGAGTAGTAGAACATCGAACAATTAACCCAAAGAAGCGTAATGACGTTGATTTTGCTTGGAATCTATTCCGCCAATTTGCCACCATTGACAATGCGCTCTGATTGGCCAAGTCAAGAACACACGATGAAGTGATTGGTCCTTACAGTTCAAAATCAGTGACAAATCACTGACTAGTTTCGGAATCAGATTGCTCGGTATACATACTCTAAGGGTTGTTCCTCGATGTAGTAGAAACTTAGTCAACGTATGATGTGTATTTTCCTTACTGGTACTAATTTTACTGTGCCATTGACACTTCACGACTACGCGACCGGACCACAATAATACAATGAATATAAAGGTATATCGGCTCGACTCGATGACTACAGATGACTCGATGACCGCAGTAGTGACTGGCACGCCCGCCCCGACTTCGGGGCACCTACTGTTACCAGTATCAGTCAACCTACCTTCAATACCTTTTCTTTGATCTCAAAATAAACAACATTGAATGAGGTGTTATTTAATCAGGTAAGTAACTAAATAGATAATTGCTCATTAAAAATAATATATATTGCTGATTTTTCATTTTGTATGATTTGAAATAAAAAAAAAACACTTTCCGGGATTTGAATCATCACCACCTTCAGTCGGCGCCTACATTAATAACCCGCACTTTAGCCCCCTAGACTACCCAAGCCATACCCTTCATAGACGAAAATAAGTATTAGTCTCTGTCAGTACCACGACATGGCTCGATGACAATTTTCAAAAGTATCAATCATAACAGATTTTATTTTATATATTTTTATTCATAACAAGCAAATAAAAGGCTCAATTGCCTTAATTTGACTAGCATGCATTTCCAGTGCCTTCTGAAGATAATTTGATATGATTTTTTAGTCATTTGAGAGGGTTTTATTTTTGTGAAAATTCTGAAAGAAAATGACACAGGTCCATCTAGCAACGCGGATCGCCGCGGAATGCGAGTGAGCGCGAAGTAAAATACGCGAGTTGCAGGACAATAGAGTGCGGTATGATGTTGATGGTGCTCGGATTGAATTTGACGTAAGCGACTTTTTTTAAAATCATTATTATGAAAAACTGAATAGCTAATTCAAAAAACTAAATCGGGCGTTTATTTTCTTATGATATGTACTATATCGTTGAAAAAAATCGTATCAAAATACCTTCAGGCGTTGGATATATTTGGGAATTTCTTGATTTTTAGAGGTATGTTTGACATTTTTTTTTATCGAGGCTTTTAATTGAAATCGTGTTTTCGGCTCGGGCGATGTGTTTGTTATATCCTTAAGTATCATATATTTCAATTTCAACACCGTAGAGTTAGCAGGTTTCATATAATTTGGGCAGCAATGTAGTGTATTTTGACCAAGTCTGCCCCTTAAGGGGCACGAGTGGTGAGCACAGATTGACAGCTGCGCTGTAGTTAATTTTTGGGTCTGTTTGGCGGAATGAAGAAGGGGGGAGCGCCGAGCTGCACGCGATTGGTTCGTCAGTCGATACTCGTCGTCTATTGGATTCTTGCGTGTCATTTGGCTACTGTGATCGCTACTGCCTATCTGTGCTCGCCATTCGTGCCTCATACTGTACCTAGGTATAGTAATTAATTGTTGGTGTAAGCTTAGGCTTTATATCAACGTAGTCTGATATAGACAGCTACTTACACTATCATAATGTATACAAGTCGGTTAACTAAAGCTGGCATTTTCAACACATTTACACATTGCACTTGTGTAGTTTCTGTGAATTGCATTGTATGCGCATCATGAAAAGTATGTCCGTCTATCTCGCGCGCGTTCAAGCTTAAGAGTATGAAGGAGACACTCTTTTCATTCATTTCTTACTCACATCATCGTTCACACCATCCATCTATCCCTTTTTGGTCTTTCTCTTCTTGTGTATCTATCCACTTTTTTATAAGCATTATTAGTCACATGGCTTTCATCATGCTTTCATCCCTGCTCTTAACATGTCTATAACATGACAAACGGTTCCCGAACAACTTTTAAGTTTTTTGTGTATGTGATTTGATGAGCTGGGACGAAATGTATACTTATACATTCTAACTATTTTTGGATCGCCTTGTTGAGGTTTTATACCTAGGAAACTAAGGTGTTTTTTCTGAGAGAAATTTGGTCAAAGAATATAGTAATTTCGATTAACAATTGTCTGTAAACGCAATAATATGTAGTGAAAATATTTTAACAAAGTACCTAGTACCTATAAGGGGGATGGAACGGGGAACAGAAAGATCCCAATTACATTAAATTTTGATAGAATATAGAAAAGAAAACAAGGTTTAATTTAATTTAAAATTGCCTTTTACAGTTTATTTAAAAGCATTCTGAAAAGCTGCAGTTAATTAACATTTAACTTTAATTTTTTAAGTGTTAACTTTACAATTAGAGAGGAAGAGCGTAGCGTTTATTCGCTCAAACAGCAGCTCAACTGGGGAAGCTTACAGAATACCGCAGCCAAATAACTTTATGCTGTGTAAAGTTGTGTTCCTGCGCGCAGTAAGGTCGCATGAGCTCACAGGGGAGGGGGAACGGTCGGTAACACATGAGCGATGCTCGTGTGTTGCAAGCGTCCAAATGGCTACGGTAACCGCTTACCATCATGCGAACCATTACCGACTTAGTAGTATAAAAAAAAACATACTTAATTTGATTTTTTCTTCTTATTTACACTAATCTTTGACTTTATAAACGCTAGAATATGCTTTATCATAACTATAAGGGGTATTAGTGCTACAGGCAGGATAGCCAGTAGATCCAAGTACATCTTCTGGTACCAGGGCACGTGCAGCGCCGGCGAGCGCAGATGCAGCGCGCCGCGAGTCTTCACCACGTGCTGCACCCAGTGCACCAGCTCCGCGCCCGGCGACACCGGCCGGTCGTGGTATATCAACGATAGCTCCTTCACTTTTTGTGTATAACTGGAATAATTTAATTACCAAATGGTTATTATAAATCTTACTACTAGTTAACAATTACGCATAGCGGTTTCCCCTGATGCGGCTGCCCCTAGGATACTGCAACTACGCGTCATTGCTATGAATATACTTCTTTCTTCCTAATGAGTAAGAAGAATTTGAGAATTTAATTTCAGGTTACAAGAGTGGTTTTTCGTTTGTTTCTAAATCCCAGCCTAATAGGTACATACCTCGGGTTTCCAAGTATATCATCAAGAGCTACTTTCAATGCATCTGTCATTGTATAAGACAGGTCCACTCTCTTCGCAAAACCTCTGTTTACAGCGCGTTCTACATTGCTGAACTGGTCACCAAACACCGGGATCCCAATGATGGGGACACCGAAGTGAACGGCTTCAGTGGTTGATAGAAGACCACCGTGAGTGATGAAGAGAACGCATTTTGGATGAGCTATAAAGAAATATTTTTAGTATCATTTGCTACGCCTTCAATATTGTTAAATGCAATAAGGTAAACATAATTTGATAGAATAACACTAAGACTTGATGAAACGATACTAATGCAACCTCCCGAACCGGTATTAGAATTTGCGAAGGTCTATTAGAAGATTTTGAATTGAATGCAATAGGTACAGGATAATAGTATGGAGGTGCAAGGTGGATGACACCTCCATTTAAAAGAGAAGATCTTCCGCCAGGTCCATTTTTACGATGCTGATAATTATTTAAGTGTTAGAAGACAAATAGGTAATTCTCTAATCTCTGCATTCTTACCTAAGATACTAGTTTGTGGTGCCCATTTTAAAATATGCACATTTTCAGGTAAATCAGGCAAAACCTCTTCAAATTTCCACAAGACGGTATATTTTAATCCACCGAACAACTTTAAGAGGCTCCGTTTTTGGTCGGTTGGCAAATCTTTACTCTTCAAATTAGACCCCATGCTAAAATAAATTACTCCGTTCTTTGCATTGTCCATTATTGTCTTAAAGTCCTGAAATTCATTGATTGAACGTTTACTTTAGTGTATTACCAACGAATGTGAGGCAAAGATGCATACCTAATATTTTAGTTGCAAAATTGGATTTTGAGTCCTCTGATCTTTTTTTTTAAATTAAATGTGCTTGCGTTTGGCCATTGACCCGCCCATAAGGGGCGATGACGAAGCCTAAGATGAAACACGCTTACCCAGAATAAAACTATTCACTCTGGCCTTGTAAGTTCCTAGATTGTAAGCGTCAGGAAACACAGACGCCGGAAGAAAGTTCCACTCCCTTGCTTCCGCATTATAAATGAGGATGCAAAACACTGTGTCCGTATTTTCGGTATGTCAACAACGTACGGGTGAAAATTTTCCCGGCGTCTTGCTATATGGATGCGTACCTACGATGAACCCGAGGGGTGAGAATTTTCACGATAGTTCATCATAATTCATTATTTGAAATACCAACTATTCAGGTTAATTAGCTGAACTTATTACCATCTGCAACTGTAAGTTGTACACACATACGTTTAACATATGTTTAAATAATTAACTGTTTTACAAAAAATCTTAAACCGACTTCAAAGTACACTAAGAAGTTATCAAATCCTGATCTGATGACAATGGGACCAAACGGGAAGATAATAAGTGTGTACCCGCCCAAACAAAAAAAGAATATACCAAATCGGTTAATAAATGACGGAGTTATGAGGTAACATAAAAAAAAAAAAAGAAATACAACCGAATTGAGAACCTCCTCCTTTTTTTGAAGTCAGTTAAAAACTGAAGTAATATACATAACAGCTTGTATATTTAATCTGTTGGAATACATTCTGAATAATCCTGATTTATACATAAAGAAAAATCTCTTAATGATCATTAAATTGCTTCCGTGTTCCGACCATGAACAAAGTTGCGGTTAGAGGTCATTATCAATTTATTTTGTTAAATTATTATGTCTGGTTAAAAAGCATTCTTACTACAAACATACCTCTGGTAAAGGTTTGACATCTGTATCAATATGGTATCCTCCAATAGCCACATAATTCTGTGGTAGTGTTTTGGCTTGGCCTAATGATACATGGGAATTGCCAAGAAGCAAAGAAGCGTTGTAGACCAAGTCTAAGTACGCAGGTACAGGCCTTCCCTTTTCAGCTATCGCAGGTGCTATTAATGTGTTAAAAATTTGTTGTTCTGTTACTAAATAGTTGCTGAAAATTCCTGATATTTTTATACCATATACAAAATAGAAATGGATTTATGTTAAGGTATTGGTGCCGATTCTGTTGTAAATCGCACTAAACTAATTTTAGTCACATCACATCTCTTTCTTACGAACATTATTGAATAAGGATAGAATATATTGCGTGTATTTAGGCGTAACCGCGATAGATGGCGACTAAATTTATATTGAAAAGAAGCTTTGGACTAATTTGACAGGACTAAAATCTTTGTTAGAAAGAGACATAGTGAGATCAAAATTAGTTTAGTTGTAAACAACAGAATCAGCGCCATTGTGTTTTGTTTTGTAAAAAATATCAAAATTTCATAGGTAGGTAGAAACTTTTGCTATATGGGCTAATTGACAGCTTACAAAGTTCAACCCTCTATAAACTACATTATTAAAAAAAAAATCTGTAGTGATAACATCTTAGTTAATACTCAACTATTGCGTATTGGTAAGTCCAAAATATAGAAGGTACTTACTATTTATATCTGTAAGACCCAATGATTTGTAACCACAACTCATGAACACGTTGTGTAAACGTGAATGGAGGTAAATAACTATGCTTAAAGTAAGTATTGTAGGCTGGATGCGGTTTCTCATCGATTAGATCCAAAATCATCCAATGTGGCTCCAGAGTTGAGAACCACACGTATGGACAGTTAAATACTGCTGACAAACTAAAACAATAAATATCGAATGAGCATTTATAATAAATTATTAAAGATGCAAACTAAGCAAGGTAATAAAGATGATCATCTCGTCAAAAAAATTATCGCCATAAATATAAGGCCTGCTTCTCCTGGACAATGTGAAGTTTTAGAGTCAGCATACTCAGCATTGTCATTGATTCATCGTCAGGCGTTAGATGCCATATTATATCAGCTACGTTTGCATTAACATCAACTAGGAGTCGCTTACTTGTGTAGAGTTCTTTATTATCTAGGTACATTTAATACTCACCCTGCAGCTAACTGACTGAACATCCACTCTGCTATAACTATATCAAAATGTTGTTTTGGATCCCGCATCAACTTTTGGACATTTTCGTTTTCCATGGTATCTTTGCATATGCTTATCGTCTTATTCATCATAAATTGCTCGTCGTTAAGATGTGCCTTCCCATCAATAATATCTTGTATGTCTAGTTTTACCGCTGTTCAACAAAATTTCACTGTTTATTGCAATAAGGTCGAAGAAATCTTGAGAAGTTTTACTTTTTTCAGCTACTTTTGCAGTACATAGTATTTTTAAGTGCGAAGATAAATTCAAATTTTGAACCCACAACTAACATTTGAATTTACATCAATACAATCATAGTTCTGCCAGCTGAAAATCGTAGTTACATTACCATAAATTTTTATTTGATATACCTCCTCCTTGCATCGTATGCCTCATTGCAGACGTGACCTTCATGTATACAATCTTGTTCTGTCTTCTGCTATGTGGATAGCAGCGCATATACTGATTTCTAGCATGGAGATTGTTTGGTCAGACCAACGCATCACTCTTTCCCCTTGGTCTCCTTCCTTCGAATTTTCTCATTTCGCCTTTTATGGCAATGTCGTCGTAGTTATCAAATATTCGGCGAAGATAGGAGAGTCTTTGAGTATTTAAAGTATATGTGTTGGTTCGGGGTGATATCCAGAAGATTCACAGATATAGGAAAGAAGAAAAAGAAGTCCCCAGAAAACACATTTCAAATGCAAGCTCGGTTGCTCTTCAAAGTCACAATTTCTCACAGTCCATATCTCAGAGCCATACAAAAATATGGAGAACCCCAAAGATGTCATCCCTCCCTAACCTACCTCACCATATCATTAAAGACTATCGTTGATTTCTGCCTAGAATTGCCCTAAATCAACGATAACCCTCCATAAGTTTCCACAATAAACCACCCTGATCCACTGGCTTTTAGCAGCTTCATCATCCATCACATACGTTACATAACTCTTCTTCCGCTTTTGGCTATAGTAGTTATATCAAATCATTTAACAATTAACCAAACATACCTATACCATAAAAACATTCTATACTATTAGCTGAAAGATCTAGTTTCTCATTTGGAATGGTCGGCACACAAGTGTCTTTCTTCCCTCATCGTATTGTGGTATACGAGTATTTAAGCTTTAGTCTTATTTATAGGAGTTTAAAAACTTACCATAAAATTTCTCTATATTTAATGAGACATCTATAAGATGTAAGTGCGGTCGAGGATCCTTCTTTATAAACGGTGTTATGTATGTCACCTGAAAATTGGGTGAAAAGTGGTTTTTTATCCATGTTAAGAGGTTTCTTACTTTCATTAAATATATGTTCTTGATATGTATTAGAAAAATCATAAATACTTATTTTTTTATACGTATACGTCGGTAAACAAGCATACGGCCCGCCTGATGGTAAGCAGTTACCGTAGCCATATGGACGCTTACAACACACGAAGCATCGCTCACGCGTTACCGACCTTTCCCCCCTCCCCAATGAGCTCTGACCTTACTCACGCGCAGGAACACAACTTTACACAACATAAAGTTATTTGGCTGCGGTATTCTGTAAGGTGGAGGTACTTCCCCAGTCGAGCTGCTCTTTGAGCGAATAAACGCTATGTTCTAACTTTCTTAAAAACTCTACTTCCATTGTATAACATGTTAATTTTAAAGCAGTGTTTCATGTTAATACAACAAACTGTAACGATTGTTGGTATAGTTATTTATGAACGATGTACAAGCTAATCGAAATAAAAAGATTGATGGGTCTACCCATCAATCTTTTTATTTTTTAAGATAATACTTCACAGCACCAATCCAACATTTATAAGATAACATGCAGTGACGATCATCAAATCAAATCTTGCTTTGTTTGGTCCTTCGACACTTCGAGCAAATCCTTTTCATTTTAGCAGTTTTTAAACCTAACATTACTAGGTCATAAGGAATGAATTCCGTATTTAAGCTTATTTTATAAAATGAAATACTAACCTCGTGACCAGCAGCCAGCAAATGTCTAACAAATCCATCTCCAAGTATACCATGGCTTTGAGATGGTAGTGGGAAGAACAAAAGTATTTTATATGCTTCACAGATATTTATTATGAGGTAACATAAAAGAAACCATCGTAGCTTGCCCATTTTCTGAAAAAAAAACAAGAGCCGGAGATATTTTATGTTGCTTCTATTTTCGGACACGATTTTATATCAATTACTTGTAAAACATACCACAAAGCGTCTTTGCTCACCAAAGCCCGCGGTGACACTCACAGATATAATATTTTACTCACAGATATACATATAAATAGATGACGCGAGTGTATATACTTCGCGTGTCAAAATCTGTGCAAAAAGGGAGAACAAAGTTCTTCTTTTGAAACTGTATCGCGCGGACAGGGAACTCGCAGAAGGCTGCATGTCCACCAGGTATGTGTAGCGAGGGATATGTTTAGCTGACTAATAGGATCGCTTCATTTTCACGTTAAAAATCGAATGCCAACCTAACTAAATCAGTAACAAAATCTTGTAACATTATGGTAGGTACAAAAAAAGTGACACGCTTGGTTTTCATACGGATGGACGGACTTGCGTTATCTATTAAGATTTCTGTCAGTGATTGTACTATACTAGTATGACACTGGTAGCAGAGGGGTCAGGCGGGAGCTCCGATCATATCCAATGTACCAAAAAATTACAACTTTTGGATAGAAACTAATCGGAACAAGTAATGCATATGGTGGAAAGTTGACGCTTTTATTGGATTGACAGAAAATACATTTCCTCTTACACACAAGGTGCACAATTTACGATAATTTATCCTAATCCTAACTAATCCTAATCCTATGCTAACTGTCCTAATCCTGTATAAATGCGAAAGTGGGTGAGTTTGTTTGTTTGTTGCGCCTTCACGCCTCAACGTATCATCATGAAATTTGGCATGCAGATAGCCTATGGTATGGAGAAGGGCATAATATAACTTATTATCCCGGGAACGCGGGAAAAACCGCGAGGGACAGAAATAAATGAACAAAAATATTTTTTAAGTAATGTTCTGGGTCCACCTTTTCGCCAGAATTTGCATCGAGGCTAACTTTAATATACTTTTTTGTGCAATTTCTTCATCCTGTGATTATATGCTATGACCAATATCTAATGCTCTCTCTCACGCCAAACTGTAAGACAGAGTATAACATAAATTACACTTACTTATTTACCAAGTTAGATTAAAAAAATATGACAATAAAATTAATTGTATAGTATTTATTTGCATATTTTACGATATAATGAACATTAATAATTGAGATCAAGAATACATTACAAGGTAATATGTAATATGCGATTATAAAAGGTACCTACCACCTACCTACCGATAAAAAATGTGTTATACCTATAGTAACATCTATCTACAGCGCGCCCACCTGAATGCTTCTGTAAATAATGGGCTAATCACGGAAACGCCTAATCTGATTTCGAATACCTAAAAAATACGCAACATTATCTTAAGAATCCTATCGCAATCGGATTAGCCGTTTCCCAGGTGTCAGAAATGCATTCTGTCGGCGGCCGCACCGCAAATTATCATTTATTGCAGTGCGGGTTTTCCTATATAAATAATAAATATCCTGGGACATTCCTCACACACGGTCATCTGATCCCAAACTAATCCCTTGTCCCTATCTACAGGTACCCGGGTAGATGGGGCTCGCAGCTGGAACTACGGGTCCGGCTGTTTGGATCAGGGTACGCGGGGTCAGGTAGGCCACCGCCTTTGTTAAGGCGGTACCTGACGTTGGTGTTGGTCTCGCGGTGGTCTATGTGGTTAGTTGCAGAGGGTGGCATGTTGTCTGTTCGGTATGTGTGACCGAGCGTCATTCCTCGCGCGCAACGAGTGTTTGTATTTTCAGACGCGGGGTTCGTGAGTAATCCTTAAGCAGGTGAGCTCCTGTGAGTGAACTGCATCTCCGGCACTTTCCTGGATAGAAAGTAGAGGGCTACCCGTTGGATTAGTTTTCCGGCAACCCAGCTGTAGGCATTGGGTAGATACGTGGATTCGTATTGGGAAGTGAGCGCGCATGACAGCTCCGGTACCATTCATGGAGAAATGGAAGTCAGCTTCTCTGGCGTCCCCAGCGGGGATTGAATCCGCAAGCATCCTAGGGTGTGTTTGTGCTAGTGCTTGCGCTTGCGTAAGTACTGGCACAGACGCAGCTAGTGGGGTGCGCGTGGTGAGCGACTTTTAACAGCTCCGGTACCATTCTGGACAAATGGTAGTGAGCAATCACGGTGCGACTCACATTTTCTCACGAGTACCAGGGGCGAGTACTCTGGCGGCGTGACCTACCGCAGAGGGTCTCTGACGCTTCGTAAGGGGTTGCCAGGACTAGTGTGCCGTCTTTTATGACCTAGCGGTTGGTGAAGGTGGCCACTATAGAAAATCTCAGTAGATTGATAAGGGGGTTTGATCCCAAACTAAGCAGAGCTTGTACTATGGAAACCAGATAACTGATATAATACATATACTACTTTTTGTTTGTAAATACATACTTAATATACATAATTACACCCAGACACAGGACATAGAGACATGTTCATGCACACAAATGCATGTCCTGTGTGGTAATCGAACCCACGACCTGCGGCGCCAACTGCGCCAACTGGCCCGTCAGTATGTCCCGTCATATGACAGTAGATATACATTAGTCCTCAAATATAAATCTGGTCCCTTCGCAAACATACATAATTAAATGTCGAATAAGACTACGAACCAATTTTCAATGATAAGATAAACGGTCTAGACTTACCTATAAGAGCAATAGCAGATTGAGGTTTATCAGCGATTGAAAAATTAGCCCCAAGTATTCATATAAAATAATAAAAATATATCTCACCTGTATTTCAAATCAAATCAATCACACATAACACGTTTGTATATCATTATCACGTATTCACGACATACCTTACATGAATAAGTTTTAGAATGAATCAAACCATTTGTAGGGTACTGCATGCAGCCTTTAAAACCATTATGAATTTTACTTGGGGACTATGCACTATGGCTGTAGGCAGGTGTCTCGCGGCCATAATCATGAAGTAATATTACGTAAATACTCGTAGGGTCATTGCGCTGGTTTTCGTCCAATTATCGGAGTTGCTAGCTTTGTGATGCGAAATGAATACCTTGAAGTACCCTTACTTAAATGTATAATATTTTTTTTGTATGCTTAATTAGTCTTCTTTGGGTTAATGTTAAGAGAAAATAAATCATTTTCACAGCTCATTTTATAAAAAATATTTTATCAAAAGTAGGGGTTTTTGCTAGTTTTCGTCCAAAAAAACTGGTTTTCGTCCTAGTGTGATCTAGTTTTCGACCACTGTGTCGCGTGTGAAACTTGCGCGGGAAGGTAGCATAGTATTCAAATTTTACGCACGTGTTTGTAGCACCTCAGTCATATGGACGAAAAGTGGTACTGGACGGCAAACCGGCGAAATGACCCTATATTAGAAGCTGTGTTAGAGGTGGCACTCCGTACATGAGTCTGATAAAAATAATCGCGCACATCGTCATCAGTTACCGTCACTCATCTTGACTTTTTATTTAGGCGAATTTTTTGTTTTTATAAATTATACAAGCTCAGAAAGTTGTACCTTTTCCATTATTTAGGTATAGAATAAAGTTATTTTGTACCATCATACAATTCACCATTAATTTAACAAATTAATGTAACAAAGTAAAAATTTTGACATTTTTACAAGCTTTTATTTAGTTTCACCAGTCCCGTTTTCTGTAATGGAATTTTGCATGTTAAATTAGACCCGGTTTCCGATTGAGCTGAAATTTTGCACGAATATGCAAATCGCGTGACAATGCAATATTATGATGACGTGAAGCTAATCTGATGATGGAGCTGGAAGGTGGCCATTATGAATTCCGTAATAAAACCACATAAACCCATCTAGTTTGGGCTCGTTTGATTCTTCTTGATTGTACTTTGTAGCAAGTACAGTCACTCAAAAAAAAGCTTGTATTAAAAATTACATTTTAATAAAGAACGAATTGTTAAACGTCGAGCAGAAATTTAAATAGTGAACAATGAATTACAATTTAACATTCGAACCTCTTACCAAAAATTTTAAAAGTTTGTAGCAAACAACGTTTTTTTTTTTGAAAATTGGAAATTTTTATAAAAAACCCTTTTTCAACAGTTGATTACTAACTTTGTGTTGTTTTCTGCATTCGATATTAAAACTCAAAACTATAATAATGCTACGGAACACTACGATTCCCAATACACACATGGCCGGCTTTTTAGTTCCAAGATAAGTAAAGATAACCTTGTAGTCCTTGTTGGTAATCTAACGGGCACATCTATGCAGCTGTTCTTTTTATTTATTTATCTATATACAAAACAGAGTGCAGACATTTAAAAGGTACTTGTTATATAATAATATAATTAAGCGGAAGAGGTAACAATATCGAAAATGATTCCGTTTGCAATGAAGCACTGTAATAATACAGGGCAGCTTGTGGCGAGCTGTTGGTGAATAGCGACACCACGGACCCGAGATCTCCCGGGGGCGGCACCTATGCCCCTGCCTCTGGCTTGCCTTCACTGGCCGGAGGCCTGAGTGGAGCGCGAGAGCTATATGCTCGAAAGGGTGGAAGTGCTCAATCTGCGTAATAGCGGGGAAATCCGCTCCGAGATTACTCGCGATGGTGAAACCGGTGCACACCTCTCGACACCCTTAGCTTAACTGATTGAACTGTCAAAGTTAAATAATACCGCCCCGCTAGTCTTCGTGTCAACGGCATTCAACTCAACACATTATCGTCCAATTACATGTGACCAAATTAAACGTAGAATGTAGTTGTGAAGTCATGCATTACAATTACATTTATGGTGCATAATGTGTGTTTAGTCTGCTGCGAAATGACGTAATGTATACCAAATACAACTTACATGTTGTTCAAGGTCTACTGGGTATTATAAGAAGTTCAATAATCTAGTAATAAAAAGACGGCATTAGAATTTCTAGTTTTAAGTTTTATTTACTTTGGTCACAATCGTATAAAAGAAATTGATTTAAGTCCAAATACAATAAAACGAAGATGTTTCTTATATCATTTAAATTGTTTTTTTCTCCTTATTCGCACCCATTTTTATCAAAAACGACACTAAACGTTTCAATAAAACTAAGGTAATTAATGATGCTACAAATATAATAGATATTAGATCCAGGTACATCTTCTGGTACCAAGGCACGTGCAGCGCCGGCGAGCGCAGATGCATCGCGCCGCGAGTCTTCACCACGTGCTGCACCCAGTGCACCAGCTCCGCGCCCGGAGACACCGGCCGGTCGTGGTATATCAACGATAGCTCCTTCACTTTCTTCGCATAGCTGAAATAATAAAAATACAAAACATTGTATATAATAGTTGTAACTTTTGAGGCCCTCGTGAGTTGGGGTTCCCGTGTGCCTTGCCCTTATAGTAAAGACAAACTGGCCAGGCGGATATTGCTTGTGTGAGCCTTGGTGAGTTTCTTGCCGGAGTCAGTTTAAGTGTAAATTCAACTGTATGTAACGTTCATAAGTGCCTTACCAGGGCCTAAACTGAATAAATTACTTTTTGATTTTGTTTTTGATTTTGGTATCTCAAACTACCCTACTTTCTTACATAATAGATTCCATTTTCTGATCACAAATCTTAAACTCCATGCTACCTCGGGTTTTCAAGTACATCTTCAAGTGCTGCCTTCAGTGCATCCGTCAGTGACAGACAAATCAACTTTTTTAGCAAAACCTCTCTTCACAGCTCTTTCTACATTGCTGAACTGGTCAGCATAGACTGGGATCCCAATGATGGGGACACCAAAGTGAACTGCTTCAGTGGTTGATAGAAGACCCCCGTGTGTGATGAAGAGACCGCATTTTGGATGAGCTGTAAAATAGAACTGCAAATTAAATAATAGATAGGCCAGAATACACAAATTCGTCACGCGATAGGTTATCAATATTTATTATGAGATGATGAATTTAAAGTTTTGTTTAGAAATATTGAACAACGTAAAATATAAGTCCAATTTAAATAAACATACTTTTATGGGTTCCCCACCATAGGATGCTCAATGGGAACATATTATTACACGCCTTATGTCCGTCTGTGACAGATCAAGAATGAATAATTTAACTGCTTTATTAGTAGGTTCTTCCTTACCTAAAATACTAGTTTGAGGGGCCCATTTTATAATATGCACATTTTTATGGGGATGAGGCAAGTTCTCCTCGAACTTCCATATGACGGTATATTCTAAGCCACTAAACATTTCCAAGAGGCTCTGCTTAAGATCTGTTGGTAAATCTTTACTCTTCAAATTAGATCCCATACTGAAGTAAATAACTCCGTTTTTCGCGTTGTCCATTATTTTCTTCAAGTCCTGCAATACATACACAGGGACTGTATAATAGCCGAAGTTTTTTTTACAAGCTTTTATTTAACTTGCAATGTATGTATGTAACTATGTTTGTTCGGGTGGAATCTTGGAAGTCGAATATCGCCCACTTCCAGTATTCGGATTGACTTGATATTTGGTATACATTAGTATATTGGAAGACAATGCAAGTACAGTCAACCAAAAGTAGTCACCAAAACAAGCTTGTTTAATTTTATTTTTTTTAACAAAAACTCACTTCTAAAGAAGCCCGGCCGCTAGACCATAATATCCCCACTGTAAGTGATGATGTGGTTAAAGACGGTAAGCACACGAAGCCTAGAATTCATGGCTGGTAATGTTTATTTTTTCTCATAGACAGAGATTCAGAAACAAGCGAGCGCCCTATTTTCGCATTCGCTTCAAAATCTTTTTTGTATGCACAAAATTTTGATTTACTAAAGTTTAAGTAACTTAAATATCAGTCTTACATACCTCTGGTAAAGGCTTAACATCTGTATCAATATGGTATCCTCCAATAGACACATAATTTGGTGGCAGTCTCTTGGCTCCTCCCAATGATACATGAGAGTTGCCCAAAACCATAGAAGCGTTGTAGACCAAGTCTAAGTACGGAGGTACGGATCTTCCTTTGTAAGCTATGGCGGGTGCTATTAGTCTGTCGAAAATTTCTTGTTCCGTTACGAGATAATTGCTGAAATAATAAATAAAATGTTTTAACATGTTAGTTAATAATTATTAATCTTAGTAAAACTACTACTATTGCATGTTCGATGTGGACAAGACTGTTGAGACTCATGAAAATTTTTTTTTTATTATACCATTATTCTGTACAATAAAATATTTCTGATTCTGAGTTTTAGCACTTCAAATAATGAAAGTTAATAAGGCCTTTGTATTGTAATTATGATGGCATCTAATAAAATCAGAAAATATAGTAATGATGACAAATCAGTAATTACACTTTATTATTGTAAGAACCAGCGATCTGGTTCCATAACTCTCGCACACGTTGAGTAAATGTGAATGGAGGCAAAAAATCGCTTTTGTAATCCGTATTGTAAGCTGGATGCAATTTCTCATCAATAAGCTCCGTCATCATCCAATGTGCCTCCAAAGTTGAGAACCACACGTATGGGCAGTTAAATACTGCTGAAAAGCTTCAATAAGGAACATATGAGCGAATAAGATGACTATACAGGATACAATTTTAAGGAGTACGGATATGTTTTTTGGTGGTTCAGTATCAGGTATTATATACTCTGAGGTATCAGTAATAGAAAACATTTCCACCATTAGTTCAAAAAAAAATTTTTTTTTGTCCGACTTTAAATCAGCAATTATGGACACTATCTATTCGTAATAACATAAATAACGCAGCCGGTGTCAACGGGTGCAATCCCAACCTTTGAGGTAGGGTAGCAAGCATTTAAGAAAATATTTTTTATCAGACCAGTATCAAAGTAGACAACTTTCGTTACCGATAACTTTATTTTTTTGTACTAAGATATATCAAAATATAAAATACGTGTTTCATAAAACTCCTTTAAGTTTCATGTGTCAAAATTTCCGCAGTGATTAATATATTTTTTTCCTGTATAACTCAACAAATTAACAGCTCTGCTATTCCAGGCAAATATTGTGATATCATCTGAATGAATTCCATAAACTAAATGACAAATGTACAACTGTAAATGACATACAATTCCACTAAATGTTCCTGATTTGATGGTCAAGATGAAACTTACCCTGCAGGTAACTGGCTAAACAACCATTCCGCTACCACGATGTCAAAACGCTGTTTGGGGTCTTGCATCAACTTTTGAGTGTTCTCATTCTCCATAGTTGCTTTGCTCAGGTTTATCATTATATCCATTATAAATTGTTGATTTTGTAAATTTGATTTACCGTCCATAAATGCTTTTACATCAAGTGTCATGACTGTTTAAAAAAAATATTTATTGAAATTCCTTAGGGTTGGAATTCGCTCAAATCAGATTATCACCTTCAGTCCCAGTATCTCTAACATTCCACCCATACTAACCTAACCGAGCAGTAACCGTTTTGTTGAAAAAATATATGAACAAAAACGACCACAAAGTTATATATACCACGAAAAATTAAGGAATTTATTACCATTAAATATCTTTATAATGGATGTGACATCAATTTGGTGCAAGTTTGGTTGGTGTTGCTTTTTTATAAACGGTGTTATGTAGGTCACCTGAAAACCATGTCAAAAATTATTATGAATGACCCGGTCTTTATAATGTGAATACAGTCAATTCTACCGTATTGATATTTAGTCCGTCAGTTAGATTATCAATAAATATTGGACACGTATGTTTTACTTTACCAAATCATTAACAATTGACGAAGATAAAGCGCGACTAAGTTCGGGAGTGGGGGCTCGTGACGTCACTTGTTACTAAAAAGTGTACCACACCGTGACGTCACGCGGAACTTGAACAAGCCATATACTCATATATATTTGACAAAAGAAAAAATACGTGTCTAATATTTTTTGATAATGTATATGACGGATGTAGATTTTTTCAGGAAAGTAGCCTTTTACTATGATATGAAATAAAATACCAACGTCATGTCCTGCAGCCAGCAAATGCCTTACGATTCCGTCTCCAAGGATACCATGACTTCTAGACGGTATCGGGAAGACCACCAGTATATTATACGCTTCACACACATTTATTAAAAGCAAACTAAGCAGTAACCAGCTTCGTTTACCCATTTTTGAACGCCACGGTCAGTCAAACCTAGATGCCTTACTAATTATAGTTTATATTGTTGACTTGAACTATTTGAATATTTTACTGCCCGAAGCTTATTATACTGCTTTTTGCTCATAAATAAAAATACACTCCTTAGTACTTCGGCGTTTATTGGTAACTGTAATAGTATTTATCAACACTTCTTTATGATTAATACAAATAAAATTTATTCAGTAATGTCAAAGAAACAATAATTAAAACAGATAAACGGTGGTCTACACGACACAATTGACGTGATTAGTCTATTACAAACAATATATGGACGCATATCCAAAATATTGACAAATTAGCTGTTTTCCGATCCATTTATTGAAATTGGCCAAATTTTGTGGGTACCAAATGCTTCAATACACCTTTGCCTGTAGCTGGTATAAACAAGTTTTTTCAAATATCATACCTACTTTTCATACAATAAAATTGGTTTCCCGTACCCTCCTCCCATAAAAACTACGTAAACAGGCCGAGTAAGGATCCAAATCTCAATAATTTGGAGATTTTAATGACTAAAACAAATACCCTAATAAAATAGAAATATATTCAAGATTAATCTATATCTATAAGGTCCTAATAAATTAGTGAACTTCCTCTTGAGGGATGAATGTATAGGTCATTAGTAATCAAACAATAATATTAGAAAAATAATCCGAGGGAAAAAAATAAAAAAAATCTGTCTCTATGCAAATCAAAGAAGCCACGCGAAGGTTTTTTTTTTTTTTTTTCCTCGGATTGTTTTTCTAATATTATTTTTTGATTACTAATGACCTATACATTCATCCCTCAAGAGGAAGTTCACTAATTTATTAGGACCTTATATACTAATATACTAATAATATTATAAAGAGGAAAAATTTGATTGTTTGTTTGTTTGTTTGCATTGAATAGGCTCCGAAAGTAATGAACCGATTTGAAAAATTCTTTCGATACTATATGTCTAACTATTATACTTATGCCTAAAAAAGTGTTTTTCTATTTTAAAAATTTAATTGAAATACCGCCGCTAGAAAAGGCTCTTTATTTGTATTTTGGTATTAATCCTTATCAAAATAAATTATTTTATATTCAAGATTGCTTCAATACCTTTATATAACTTTATGAATTATTCAATTCGGACATTCCATTCGAAAGATATCACGAGTTTAAAAATACGGGCCGTACGGGAGGGAGTCAATCTCTTGCTTGGCTTGACCGATTGAATTTGAAATGAAATTTTGTGTGTATATTCAGTAGGTCTGAGAATAGGACGTAAACTATTTTTCATACCCGTAGGGTAGGGTAGGCTACGGTAAGCTAAGGTAGGGTAGGGTATGGTAGGGTAGCACCACAGGGTAGGGTAGCACCACGCGAACGAAGTCGCGCCGGGCAGCTAGTCCTTAATAAAAACTTTTAACAAAAAAAAAAACGCCGAAAAAACTGAAAAGCAAAACATAATAAACCTTTTAAATAACTGAAAAGACAAAAATAAGCTCTTTAATCTATAGAAATTTTAATATATCTTGAATTTTATAAGGTTTTGCAGTCATGTTATATTTATTTCATAATTTTTCTTTTTACTTACTTTTATTGTAATACGTTATGTATTACATTAAAAGTATGTAGCAGTGTTACATTGTAAGTAAGTCAGCATTAAAATCTGCGAGTGAACAATAAATCACCCTATTTTCCCACCCGTAGGGAAGTTTTTGTTAAAGTTAGTGTAGTATAAGTAGTGTAAGGGTAGTGTTTGCTAAAGTGTCAAATAAGCATATCGCCCGCCTGATGGTAAGCGGTTTCCGTAGCCCATGGACGCTTGCAACTCCAGTCCAGGGGTATCACTCGTGCGTAGGCGATCCTGCCGAAATCTCTTCACACCCTTATCGTACTGTACTTTGCTATGCTATACTCTACTATAAAACTACTCCATCATCAGACCCTGAACACCATATATGATTAAAGTTCGTCTCATGGCAATTCCAACAACCCTAAACAGGGCTAACATACGTTATTCTATCATGGGGTTCCAGTGCCTACATTTCGGATCTATCATCAGATCAAATGAAAAGAAAAAATCTCGATGGTATCAAATTTTTGTATGGTCATCCGAAATTCATACACTAGCAAATTTAGGTAGATACACGTGAAATTAATAAAAGCGTGTTAAAAATAAAAAGAAAAAATAGATGAAAAAAATATAATATAATATTAAAGACAGTTAAAGTATCAAATAAGGTTGATTCACTATTTTTAACGCAGGTTGGCCGTGCACCTGTGTGCGTGTGGGCCTTGTAAATGTATTAGTGCGATTTGCTACCTATCAATTTTGAATAGGCGTCCTTAACCTATGTATCGTAGGGTTTAAATATAAATTGTTGTGGCTATATTAATTAGTAAAACATTAAATTATCTATCTATGAGAGTTCCTTGACCGATAATTTATACTTTTTAATGCAAACGCACTTTATAGTCGGTTTATTTTTTATTCAAACTATATATTTTCTTTGTTAGTTTTGATATAATATGTCACTGGCTGGGTATTTAGTTTGCGACTTTGGTGACTCCTAAAGTTATGTGTAAAAAAAAGAAAAAAATATAAAAAATTAATATCACTCAATTCTTTATATACTTAATAGCTTGTGTATATTCTAAGGATGACCCACAGCACCTTCCCTACCTACATAGTAAGTAATTTTGGCTACAATATTAAAAAGTCCAAATTTTACTTTTTATCTACACTAAACATCTTCAACTTTATGATATACAGTGCACGTTTTAGCATAGCTATGAAGATTATTAATGCTACCAAAATGAGAGCCAGTAGATCCGGTCCGGATCCGATCTACATTGCTGAACTGGTCAGCAAACACCGGAATCACAATGATGGGGACACCGAAGTGAACTGCTTCAGTGGTTGATAGAAGAACACCGTGAGTGATGAAGAGAACGCAATTTGGATGAGCTATAGAGATAACTATTACGAGTCAATAGTAGACAATATACATTTTTTTTTTTTTTTTTTTTTTTATACAACTTAGTCGGTAAACAAGCATACGGCCCACCTGATGGTAAGCGGTTACCGTAGCCATATGGACGCTTGCAACACACAAAGCATCGCTCACGCGTTACCGATCTTTCCCCCCTCCCCTATGAGCTCTGGCGACCTTACTCACGCGCAGGAACACAACTTTACACAACATAAAGTTATTTGGCTGCGGTATTCTGTAAGGTGGAGGTACTTCCCCAGTCGAGCTGCTCTTTAAGCGAATAAACGCTATGCTCTACCTCTCTTAAAAATACATAAATAAATGAACGTTTATTTGTTTCTAACTGCATAGCATAATAAAACAAAAGAACAAAACATAAAGAAAAGCAGAGAAAAAAAGATTAATTCATCATTGTTTTCTAAATTCATTGAGGCAACTAAGAACTTATAATCTGGGAGTAACCATCGATCAGAAGCTGTCTTGAAACCGTCATGTCGCTAACATAATATAAATAAGGCGAAAATCGCCTTAGGAATATGTAGCAGAATGGCTGGTCAACGTTGGGGACTCGGGCCTCAAATTATGCTATGGCTATACTCCACCATTATGAGGCCGTTGATAACATACGCCTCTGTGGCTTGGAGTAAAGAATTCAGTCAAAAAACAACAATTGCCTTATTAGGCAAGATTCAAAGGACCACTTGTATTATAGCAACTAGAGCCATGTCAACCTCCCCTGGAGCGACCCTTGATGCTATATTAGATCTGACGCCCCTGCATCTACATGTAGAGAAGGTGGCGAAGACAACTATGCACAGGATTCACGCGCAGGTGGGAGGGAAATGGCTCTCCCAGGCATTAAACTCCCTTCAGGATTCAGTACTGGAAATTCCTATTCTGAACATGGTCACAGACATGATGATCCCTCAGAATAATTTTTGTAAGCATTACGAAATTGAAATACCCCCCGTGACAACTGGCTAGATGATAAGGTAACGTGGGTGGAGGGTAGCCTCAAGTGGTATACCGATGGATCCAAATCAGGATCAATTGTAGGCTGTGGAATTTATGGAGAGCGTCCAAAAATCAGCAAAAGGCTGAATCTTGGAATATACGCCTCTATATTCCAGGCAGAAGTACACACACGCCATACTTGAATGTGCGGACACTAATCTGCAGAAAGACTACGTCAATCATACAATATATATCCACTCGGATAGCCAGGCAGCTCTTTTAGCACTGGCCTCCGATTCAATTAACTCTAAGCTAGTTAAAAACTGCATGGACCTACTAAACCACCGGGGCGAAAAGAACAGGGTTGTGTTACGGTGGGTTCCTGGACACACAGGAATTGTCCGTAATCATAATACTCGTACCCGTTTGAATTCTGCCAATCTGGTGGATTTATTTATTATGGCATAAATACCCCTCGTTGATAAGGAAGCCTTATGCTCCAGCAACCAGCACTGTTGATGAATGGTGAGGTTAAGTGTCTTCAGAAAAGAAAGAAGCCTGAACAGTAATACATAATTCAACCAAGTTCACCAAGGCCCCCTAAAACGGAAGCTAAGCAATATTGCTAAAGCAATTTCATTTTTTCGAATTTAAACCTTATGCAATTCATCAATTCCAAATCTTTTAATGAATTGAATTGTATATAATGAGTAACTATTTTACCAAAAAATGTTGGAATCACTAAGGACCTGCCGAGAATTCGAAAAAATGAATAGCGTAGCAATATGGCTTTAGCTTCCTTTTTAACCCCAAGGTCTTCGATTTTTTTTTAATACTTAGACGTGAAATAAAAAACAAGATTCGTTTGTTTAATTTTATTGTAATCTTATAAGTCACTCGCCAAAAAAGAAGACAGTCTAGTTATTTTCTGCCGCAGTACATACACTCTTTTAACATTTTAGTCAAACAAATTTTAGCTTATTTCAGTTGGTAAGTATATTAGAAATGTCATTAAAAAGAACCAGATGTCATTAAACGCATTAACGTTTAATGTTGAATAACGTTATAATAATAAAGTGAAGCGTTCAGGGCTCCCATTACCGCTAAGTTTCGTTTATTTGTGGGCAAGCGTGGTATTCGCGGCCTAGAGTTGGGTGCGGACCTATACAGCACAATCGCTTCCTCCAAAGTCCTCCTCAAATGCTCATTGGTTTGAGTGCTTACGCTGTTCACACAGTCCTCCTCGTCGGCACTGGGATCAACCGGCGCCGCCCCCGGTGCCTGGTCTAGTATCGGCACCGGAATCGGGGAAACAGCAGGTGGATCCCGCGTCAAAGCAGAGGCAGAGCGACAGGTAGCACTTCCAAGCGTAGACGATCAAGTACAGAGTCATCCACAGTGTTGCCAACTGCTAGCTCTACTAAATAGCTAGACATCTTGCAAAAAGTAGCTAGTTTGCCAGATTTTGATACCCAAAAAAGTTGCTAGAAGTAGCTAAATGTTTCTAAGTAGGTAGATAACAATAACATTGTTAAAGAGCATTAAAAACCAGTATATTAAATAGGTTTTTTTTTCAAGGGTAATTAATTTTCACAATATATTAAACAGCGAGCATTAGTTTTAAATGAGGCGATTTCTTATGATACCTCTATGGTCAAAATACCTGTCAAATCGTGTACTTAAGGTTCAAATTGGATCCAAATATCAACATTTTGACAGGTATTTTGACAATAGAGGTATCATAAGAAAACTCCATATTCCCGGACACCGACCTATACCCACATCTAGGCCAATAGCGTCGCGTTTAGTCTTTTTCTATCGAGACCCAGAGCCCTATAACGAACTTTCGAAAGTATTGAAAAGTAGCTAGAAGAAGTAGCTAAATAAAATTAGCTACAAGTTTCATTAAATTGTAGCTGCCTAACACCAAAAAATAGCTAGATCTAGCTATAAAGTAGCTAAGTTGGCATCACTGGTCATCCAGCCTCTTGAGCCGCTGGATGGCCCGCACCTGATCCGATAGGCGTTGCGCGGTCACGTTGATGGTTGGTTCAAGGATCTTATTTTTTTTTTTTTTTTTATTATTCATAAATCATCATCATCAGCCTATAATGTCCTACTGATGAGCACAGGCCTCCTTTTACAAATGAGGGTGAAAGGGATTGGGCAATACTCGACCACGCGGTCACTAGGCGGTCACCCAACATGGTATTGATTTAATTTAAATAAATGTGACTTGTAAAATTATAAATAAAAAATACAATTTACATCCATATTAGAATATTTTTATGAATACTTAAAATCCGTTCACGTTTAATACGTTCACGTTTTTCGTTTCACGTTTTGGAGATTCCCTTACCCAAATGCATATACCTATAGCATTTCTGTTCCGTCGACAGCAAATATTTGTTTTAAAACATTGAGGTAGGTACCTAACGTTCTAATGCTAAGTTTTAAGCACTCATTTGGCTATAAATAATAACTGTAAAAAGTCCCAAAGTGTACATTTCTCAATTTGTTTTTTTCTTCTTATCCACGCACATTTTTGACAAAATAATCGACAGTACACGTTTTAGTATTGCTATGAGAACTAATATTGCCACCAAAATGACAGCCAGTAGATCCAGGTACATCTTCTGGTACCAGGGCACGTGCAGCGCCGGCGAGCGCAGATGCAGCGCGCCGCGAGTCTTCACCACGTGCTGCACCCAGTGCACCAGCTCCGCGCCCGGAGACACCGGCCGGTCGTGGTATATGAATGATAGCTCCTTCACTTTTTGTGTATAACTGGAATAATTAAATACCAAAATTGTTGTTATAAATTGTATTTATGTGAGCACTATCTTTCCAGAAACCGTAACTATGAACCTGTGAACATTATTTCAAGTTACCAAACTTAACCTTCTCCTTTAATATTCGTTTCTTTTTTCTTACAGCGTGGGAAATATGAACGGGACATGGATGAAGTATTAAAAATATCAAATTCAAATGAATACTTTTTTTTAAACCTGAGACGGCTATGGAACCTACTAAAAATGCGAAAAAAATCGACAGTCAATATTTTATTGAACCAATCAATAAGGTCTATGATAAGGATACAATCTTTCGAATAAAAATTGGATCTTACAATTCAAATTGTTTCTGATAAGCCATTTTTTATAATACGATTCTGTAACCACCCAGGAGATTATACGAGCACCGCGTTATGACTTCCTTGCGATGCTTTCTTTTACTGAATGTTCAAAGTCGGATTCCAACAACAACATCAACGACTCACGACTTTCGCCACGGCATTCGAAATCACAACTAGGTACTATAGACCAATAAGAAAGAAAACTTACCTCGGGTTTCCAAGTATATCATCAAGTGCTACTCTTAATGCATCTGTCATTGTATAGGACAGGTCCACTCTCTTCGCAAAACCTCTGTTTACAGCGCGCTCTACATTGCTGAACTGATCAGCAAACACCGGGATTCCAATGATGGGGACACCGAAGTGAACGGCTTCAGTGGTTGATAGAAGACCACCGTGAGTGATGAAGAGAACGCATTTTGGATGAGCTGTAAGTATAGAACAGTTGGTCTTGCTCGAGTCCGCTATTTATTTATACTATTTATTTCTTCATTATATTGCCAAAAAGCACATCAGTGTCAGTGAAAAATCAATAACAATAACAGCAAGGGTGTTGGGTATTCAAATCAAAGTGAGTTTTAGTGTCTGTGTTTAGTTAGTACTCGGAGTACTCGTTTGCTAAAGCCGTTGCGCAATAATCAGCGGTTGTCGAGAAAAAAAAAACAAAAAAAGGATTGAACGATTAGAATGTTTTGAAATGTGGACATATAATAGTATCTCAAAAATCATTTTGTCATCAAGTCGTATGCTTGCCACTTCAGTGGTATGAAAAAATATAAGAAGTGAAAATTGAGGGATAGGATCACTGTAACTGAAAAAAAATACATAAGTAGAACTAGGAGAATTCATACATGTACATAGGAGAGCCCCAGAGATGTGGAGCGTAGCGTTTATTCGCTCAAAGAGCAGCTCTACTGAGGAAATACCTCCTTACAGAATACCGCAGCTGTATAACTTTATGCAGTGTAAAGTTGTGTTCCTGCGCGTGAGTAAGGTCACCAGAGCTCATAGTGAGGAGGAAACGGCGATAACGCGTGAGCGATGCTTCGTGTGTTGCAAGCGTCCATATGGCTACGGGAACCGTTTACAATCAGGCGGGCCGTATGCTTGTTTATCAACTTAGTAGTATAAACAAAAAATAGGGCAATGTAATGTGTTTACAAAAGTCATAGTTTATCATGAGTGTATATTTTTTTTTTATATATTTGTCTTTTCTAGTTGTCAGTTAATATTAGCTCATTAAACTATGCACCTTACTTTAACTACTCTCGTGGAATAACATTTGGATATTCACAAAGCTGTTAGTCTTTCAGCTCCTTTGGTCTTTATATCAGTCATATCAGCATTCATCAGTAATCGCTATTTTTGTGTATCCATTCACCATGATGCGTGTCACAATCAGTATTGTTCGCTTAGCATTGATCATTAGATATTGATTAAGTGATATCAAAATTCTTACCCAAAATACTTGTTTGCGGTGCCCATTTTAAAATATGCACATTTTCAGGTAAATCAGGCAAAACCTCTTCGAATTTCCACAGAACAGTATATTTTAAGCCACTAAACATCTTCAAGAGGCTCTGCTTGAGCTCTATTGGGAAATCATTACTCCTCAAATTAGATCCCATACTGAAATAAATTACTCCATTCTTCGCGTTATCCATTATTTTCTTCAAGTCCTGAAATACATGTAATGTTTACTCGGATGGATTCCATCTCATGATGGGGAACTAACTACTGGTTTACAAGACGACGCGTATCTTTTTTTTTAATTTATGATCACGCAAAACTTTTTACAGAGTAGGTATACCGATTTTGATAATTCTTTTTTTTATGGATAAGGTGGTCAAAGGTGTTCCCATATAAATTTGGGAGATCCTACCCTAAGGGTGGGAAAATAGGGGTGATTTTTAACTCGCATATTCTAATGCTGAGTTGTGTATAACATTAAAAGTAATCAAAAATTAAGCATGTATGTAGTAATTAGTAGATTGTAGCCACAAAAAATTATAAAATAAAATTAACTGAAAAGAGAAAAACAAGCTCTTTAATCTATAGAAATTTTAATATAACTTGAATTGCTGCAAACCCTTATAAAATTCAAGTTATATTAAAATTATAATACAATTAAATTATAAGTATAGATTAAAGAGCTTGTTTTTCTCTTTTCAGTTATTTAAAAGGTTTATTTTTTTTTGCTTTTCAGTTTTTTCGGTGGTTATTTTTTTTTGTTAAAAAGTTTTTATGTGTCCTAGGATTGATTCTTTTTATGGATATAAAACTTAAATGAAAATGTTCAACATCATTCTTAAAATCACTCAGTTTACACATATTCCTTATTAGTAGCTTAGCTTATGAATGTACTTTTTATCGCACAATACCTCGCCAAAGTCAAATGGTTCTCATTATTAATTAAACTATCATCACTCAGTCAGTATGTTTGTTATATTATACTGGTGCTTCCGTGTCGGAATTGGTTTGTTGAAGGCCATACTAATTCATTGTATATTGACGTTGTTATTTATTAAACCGATGTCTAATAAGATTGTTAGAATTCGACGCAATTGTCACGAATACTAAAATGTTTGCACAAAAGTAAAATTCTTGTTAATTCGTACCTCTGGTAAAGGTTTGACATCTGGATCAATATGGTATCCACCAATAGCGGCATAATTCTGTGGCAGTCTCATAGATAGTCCTAATGATATATGGGAGTTACCCAAAATCATAGAAGCGTTGTAGACCAAGTCTAAGTACGGAGGTACGGGTCGTCCCCTCTCAGCTATCGCAGGTGCTATTAGTTCGTCGAAAATTATTTGCTCGGTTGCTAGATAGTCGCTGGAAAATCCAAATAGGCATATATTGTTTAGATCGTAGAATTGTAGCCCTAATGTATGTCTACACTAGCCTTCCCGAGATCACATATCCTTCTTTGGGAGTGAATTTCTAAATATCATTTCTTAGTACACCTGTAAGCTAGAAAAAGTAAATCCTAAAATTCTTTTGTATCATCATCATCATCATATCAGCCCATAGATGTCCACTGCTAAACATTGCCTCCCCGATTGATTTCCACTTCGAACGGTTCTGGGCTGCTTGCATCTAGCGGCGCCCAGCGACTCTGACCAAGTCGTCGGTCCACCTGGTGGGAGGTCTTCCCGCTCGCCGCTTTCCAGTACGTGGTCGCCATTCGAGAACTTTTGTGTAGGTAAGCGGTTACGTTCTCCTACGAATGTCCTCATTTCAGACCCTGTCACGTTCCGAGCATAGCTCGTTCCATAGCACGCTGGACTCTGAGCTTATTTATGCGGCCAACAGTGAAAGACCACGTTCTATTTAACTTCTTGACTTCAAAAAAAGGAGGTGGGTCTCAATTCGGTTGTATTTTTTTTTTATGTTTGTTACCTCATAACTCCGTCATTAATTAACCGATTTGGAAAATTCTTTTTTTTCTTTCACTTCCCGTTTGGTCCCATTGTCATCAGATCAGGATTTTATTACTTCTTAGTGTACTTTGAAGTCGGTTTAAGTTTTTTTGTAAAACAGTCCAATTATGTATGTAACAACATTTAATTAAGTTACATAGGTAGGTACAGTGAGTAAAATATTAAGCGTTTGTTCAGAATAAGGACAAATATGGCTTATTTATTACACATAAAGTACTTCCCTATTATTATACACATGGCTAATTATTAATAAGCCGAAACATTAGTGGACATATTCCAGGGTTTGAATTAACAATATTTTAATTTATTAATAGAACTGAAACTATTTTATATTTAAGCACTCAAGAATTTCTCTGCTTCTTCTTATAAATCCTCCTCTATTTAAAAATCATTTTCATCAGTAATGAATACTTGAATCAAACTTATTAGATCTAATAGGAATAACCATTTCAAAGAGTCTTAATTCAGCAGGTATACTTACTATTTATATCTGTAAGACCCAATGATGTGTATCCATAACTCATGAACACGTTGTGTAAACGTGAATGGAGGTAAATATGTATTTTTATAGTCCGTCGTGTAGGCTGGATGTGGTTTCTCATCGATTAGATCCAAAATCATCCAATGTGGCTCCAGAGATGAGAACCACACATATGGACAGTTAAATACTGCTGAGAAACTAAAACAAGAAAAAATCGATTAAGCATGTAAGACTAAAGACCAGGATGGACATCTCATATAGCCATAAATTATAAGATTTACTACTTCTGGAAAATAATGTGATATTTTAGCGTATTCGTTATCATATCAGCCCCCCTAGACAAGATGGTTGTCGACAATCGTCATCGTTAGTAAACGATCAATATTTGTATGGGATTGACATATGAGATAGTTAGAAATCACGTGATATTTCGATTTGAAATGTCAATGCCATACAAAGGTTGATCGTTTACTGTCGATGTCGATTGTCGATAACCATCTTGTCTACTGGCCCATATAGGTGATGCCACATGTCGGCTACAAGATTAGAGAATTCGTTTATGTCTACTAAGAACTCTCTTATCTTCTCTTTATTCTGTTGTGTCATTAAATACTCACCCTGCACCTAACTGACTGAACATCCACTCGGCGACTACAATGTCAAAATGCTGCTTTGGATCCCGCATAAGCTTTTGAGTATTTTCATCTGCCATGGTTAGCTTACTTATGTTTATCATCATATGCATCAAAAATAGTTCGTCTTGTAGATCAACCCTTCCATCCATTATTGCTTTAATGTCCAGTGGTACAGCTGTAACAACAAACTTCACTGATAATAATGATAATTGCAACGAAGTCCTTGTAAATCTTGAGGGTTTATATCAGCTACTTTTGCAACTAATAGTGATAATGCACAATTATAAACTGCACTTAATGTGGGACGATATCATTATCATAGTTTTGCTAGCCTCATAAATGACAATGGTAGGTACATTCAACCTAACATATTATTATGTTTTATTTCATGTACATGTATGTTTGCATATGACAATGTGAGATAACATTGTTGTTTACATTTATACAATTATTCAAGGTCTTAATTGTTTCCTCTATACAACTATCAGAAAGGGTTTATTCCTTTCAGGAATCAACTTTTTTGGTACTAAGCACACAGATCGCAGAAGAGCAACTTTTTTTATAAATATTAGCAAGTGACGCAAAATGTAATTGTAATTTTAATTCAATACACTTGGAAACAAAAATGTGGTATGTTTTTTCTAGTAATTTATTTTTAACCGAAACTGCATCCTATTACTACATAAATAAAGAAATTGAATTCCAGGAACTGTACGTGGATTACTTAACTTTGTTGCAATCATTTTCTGATTGAAACAACCTCTTAATCGGTAGAAATATTTCAAAATCATAAATGGTTCCATTTCCAGTGAAGCATTGTTTGCATTTGCAGTTATCAGAACGTAAAAAAAACTTCGGTAAATTCTCTAATTGAACCGGTTTCAATTCGAAAATGAATGAAACTCATTGCAACAAAGTTACATAATTGCCCCGCTGCTATTGCAAGAAATTTGGAAAATAGGTTTTCAACATATCTATTGCTGTCGCGCTGTGCCCGAGCTATCCCGCCCGAGGGCGATAGAGACAACTACAGCTTGGAACGATTATACCTATTTAAATAAGACGCAATCGCTATTTCGTAATTCTATTTAAATAAAAAACAAGAATCATAATAAGAAGGGCTTTGGCTATGTCTGTCGGTTTTCCTTTTTTGTTTTATATTCTTCAAATTTGTTCGCAGGACGTCTGATAATAAAAATGGTAAGTTTTTGTGATTTTAGAAGGCTCCTAATTCTTATCATAATTAATGTATGGAGAAAAACACAACCGAGAGACATACAGTGGTACCTACAGATTGCATGGTAGAATAATCATTGCTCTAATCATTAGAGTCTAGTGTCATTATGCAGAGAGGAAACTGAGGATTACGTTTGTATGGAACAAACAACTCCAGCATTTCCTCTTAAATATAGGAAATTGAGTTTTTCCTTTGTCATAGAGGTTCTAGCTAAATCCGCTACATCTCGCAGATGGATGAACCTCCTCCATAGATTTCCACAACGAACAGACTTGAGCCACTTTCCCCAGCAGCTAAATCATGATTAAGTGGGATTGTAGACCATTCAAACAGTGCTTTCAATTAATTACAATGGTTATTAACAGAACTTACCATTAAATGCTTTTTGATTATTTGTGAGATCTATTTGGTGCAAGTTTGGATGATGATCCTTCTTTATAAACGGGGTTATGTATGTCACCTGAAAATTGTGTCATAAAATGTTATAAATACATTAGAATAAGCTTTTTGTGTTTGTTTTTTAGATACTATTAATTATTTTTTCCAGTCGCAGTTTTTCAATCTCTTCATCAAACCACGGTAACATGAAGTCCAAAGTATTTAACATATCCACATACTCATCACTCAGAAATCTTACAAAATCACGGGGCCAACCACAAGCTCTTAAAACAACATTATTAACCTATAACCTTATTTGTCTTTTGTCCTGTTCTGACGCCGGATGTCAAAGAGGGACAAAAGACAAATAAGGTTATTTTAACCTTGTTTTAAGAGCTTGTGGTAGGCCCTCTGGCCTTCGATCAATATAAACAATAATCATATACTTAAAGATTTAATTCATAAAGTAGAAATACAGCTGGAGATTTCAAAATGGCATATTTTCGAAACCAATGTTGGGTTAGTCATGCTGAACAACTTTTACTATGGGTTCAACCCGTGTGTTCAACACAGTATTCACAAAAAAATATATTATTTTCATACATTATGATCGAGCAAGGTTGACATTTTGTAAGAAAAATTAAAAAGGAAATTGAGAATTCACTAGTGCTCCCATAGTAACAGTTGTTCAGCATGACTAACCCAACATATGTTTCGAAAATATGCCATTTTGAAATCTCCACCTGTATTTCTACTTAAATATGCCATCTCGAAATCTCCACCCAGTATACCAACCTCGTGTCCAGCAGCCAGCAAATGTCTAATCAATCCATCTCCAAGTATACCATGGCTTTTGGACGGTATGGGGAAGACGGCGAGAATTTTATATGCTTCAGAGGCATTGACGATTAGTAAACTTAGCAGTAACAAGTATGTTTTGCCCATTTTCTGAAGAAAAAAATATATTTTTAAAGCTATTTATGAGCAATAATGTCAAAATATGGCGAGTTGGTGGGTATATATAGCTTGCAAGGGAACTGCAAGTAGGTGCATGGTGATAGATTCACTTGAGAGTGGTAAGCAAGCAACCACCGGCGACATATTTTCCTAATAGTGCGTCCATGCTACGCGAATCGCTCGGCTCATGCTCGGATCGCCAAGCATGGAAGCACCATTACGATTTCCTTCTCGTGAAAGCTCACTTAAGATTCAAAATCCTCAATATTTGACCACCTGAGATATCATCGCCTTACATCATGGTAAATAATTAATCATCATCACCAGCATATAAAGTCCCACTGCTGAGCACAGGCCTCCTTTCACAGATGAGGGTGAAAGGGTATGGGCAAACACCATGCCCATTGCAGATCGCTGGAAGTAGGCCAGTAGGTCAACCTACTGTTGGAGTTTTCAAGCCGCCGTAGGCGCCAACTAGCTTAACGACTATGACCATTAATGATAACCGGGACCGACGGCTTTACGTGCCTTCCGGAGCACGGGAAACGCTAGAGTTGAAAATACCACGAGGCGGTCACCCATCCTTGTACCGACCTCACCGTTGACAGCTTAACTTTGTCGATCGATTAATAACGGCTAACCAAATTACACCACGAGCACTTCCAAAATGAGTCAAACATAATATTATGTCTACTTACATAATTTGTTTTACTTTACAAGAGAAAGGATTATTTTTAATTATCAATCCTAAATTCCAACACCTACGTATTATCCTTTGTTTTTTCTTTTCTTTTTACTGTGTATAGCCCTTTTTTGGTAAGCACAAAGATATGAGACTTGCTCTCAAATGCAACTCGCAAAAAGTCGGGGAACATCAAAAAAATTACGTGTTTTGAGTTAAGTATTTGTTTTGATTCCTGTACAAATCTGCTACAACTACAGTAATAACTCAAAACAGTATGTTTTTAAATGCTCCATTACAGTTTGTGACCGACTACAGATTGTCAACTTTCACAGAGCTGTTATCGCCTCTGAGTTTTCGATTACCAACATCCATAATTTAAGTAGGTATACAGATGTTTTTTACCTAAATGTGTCTGTAAACATTTATACAATAAATTTCAACATCATGGCTAATTGTAGTGTGTTTTGAATCTTTTCAGCTATTTGCGTTACTAACCGTATGTTTTTGTTTATTTATATAAGTAATTTAGTATGTTATTTTAATCACTACGACCGCTAGCGAACGCTCTCACAGATAAGCCCCCAAAGCTTCCATGGTAGCTATACGCACATAAACATGTACAGTCGAGGACATAAATATGTATACACTTTTTGAAATTCAAAAGCGATTTTCTCGCAAGTTTAACATTTAAGTGTTAAGCTATTACACAAATTATAATAGTATATGTTAGAAGATTCTGCGTTTATAATATCTCATAATTTCAAACAGTAGTTTAAGAGGAAACCGTTGTTGAATTTTACTAATTGTATACATATTTATGTCCTCGACTGTACTTTATTATTGGTATTGAAAAAATGATTTAAAAAATAAACGAATCTATATTTTTTTATATATTTGGTACCTCCTTACATTCGCAGCTTCATATGTTTCAAATCTAAACGGTAGTAGGTACTTATGTATTAGCAAGAGATTTAATACAAGCCCTTATTACTTTCGAAAAGCAGATAAAATCAATATATAACCGGTAAATGAACATAAATTAACTATTAAAACATATTTAAACCTGACAGGAGCAAATTGTTATTTTCACCTTTAAAGTTTAATGCCTTTTTGAATCTTGAATAATGAGGTACCTATTACGTACTTCTGTTTATTACCTCTTTTAACTTAAAAATTATCTTATCTTTAGAATCTTTTCAGATCTCTTTCAAAGTTCCAAAAAAAAAGCAACAAAAAAACTAAAATTACTTACTTACCATCCAACAAAAAAACCAGTAATAACTTTAACTAATATCTTTATCACTTGTAAATTAGTTTTCCATTGAACAATTTGACACATTAAATAGCTATATCAGCTGTAATCTTCATTAAGAAACTTCAGTAAAGTGAAATAAGCTGTATTAATTACACTATTTTATGAAATAATTAAACTGAACTTCATACCACGTACAATATGTAAGAACATGTCACGCAGCTTTTGTAGACTGTACTACAACACATCATTCGGTTCTACACTGCGGGCCTATAGCTTCTATTTTAAGACGCTTTTCGCCTGCGTAGTATTTGTTATCGTGGAATGCAAACGTGAATGAACTATCAACTTAATATTCGTTGTTCTCATAGAGTAACAATGAATAGAGGACTGTACTAGAGTATGTGCCGTGATCATGGGTATGGTATGTGCAACGCAGCCTAGAAACGAACTGCGCGGTCATAGTTTGATACATAGATACAACTTTTCGGTTTTTATCGATACTTTTACAAAGAACACAACAACAAGAGACAGACAAGGAAATCATATCGATATTTTGTCTGACATAAAATCACTAACGGGCCAGCTGGCGCGGTTGTTTAAGACTCTGGTTAAGATTCCACTTATCGCGCCGCAGTTCGTGGGTTCGATTCCCACACAGGACATACATTTGTGTGCATGAACATATCTGAATGTCCTGAGTCTGGCTGTAATTATGTATATTAAGTATGTATTTACAAACAAAAAGTAGTATATGTATTACATCAGTTATCTGGTTTCCATAGTACAAGCTCTGCTTAGTTTGGGATCAGATGACCGTGTGTGAGGAATGTCACAGGATAATTAATATTTAGTTGTCTATATGCAAACTGCTCACGCTTCGCATAAGGTAGTTAATGTTGTTAACGCTATCACTCTTTAAATATTTTTACTCTATGGTTGAAATATTTTTTATATCAACAAGCTGGCAGACGACCCAACTGAAGGTGAGTGGTAATTTGCAATACCAGGGGATCGCTAAAGTGTTGCCGACCTTGAAGAGCTCTTTTTACGCCTCTTTTGAAGAACCTCATATCGTAGCACTGAGGAAAATCGTAATGGGGTGCTCATTCCACATCCCAATGGTCCGAGGCCCAGTAGGAACGTCCGACTGAATCGTTGTGTGGTGATGTAGCCGGGTCGAGGATGTGAGGATGTACTCCACATCGCCGGCCATGCGAGTGTAGAATGGTGATGATGACACCAGGTCAAAACGTTCTTAAGGACACGCCTTATTATAATGACAATAGAACTCACAGAGCGAGCCTAATCTCCGAAGGCTGAGAGGTTCTAAGCCATAGTAAATTCGGGATACGAGTGGCGTGCCTTTGCAGTGAGACAAATCAAGCTAATAAACGGTTGCGCCTGCCCAGAGGTTTGAGCAGTATTTCATAATGCGATCTAACCTATTATTTATAAAACTGCTTCCTGTGTGCTACTTGTGGTGTACCGTGAAGTAGCAAAATTGGACTTATTTAGTTCGTCGTATTAGGTAAATAGGGTTGTTATTGTTCTAAATCAGCTTGTTTTGAGTGTTAAATATCTAACCGCTTCAAATAAACTATAATACCATGCTTTGTAAAATTAATAAATAAATTCCGTACTGGAACCAGTCGGTATTGCGCGGGGCGATGGCAAGAGACCGGATGGTATGTCTTTGATCCCTTGGAGTGTCGGCATGTCGCTGGTGTGGGATGCCACATGTGTCGATGTGACTTGTAAAGCTGCAGGGGCAGCTGCGGCCAGTGCGGAAAATTCAAAATTCAAAAAATATGCATCGATTGGACCCAATTATATTTTTATGCCTTTTGCGGTCGAGACCTCGGGACCGTGGGGGTCCGAAGCTCGCCGATTTGCTCGCACCTTGTCTTCAAAATTGATCGAGACCTCTGGAGACCAGCGGGCGGGGAGCTTTTTCCGCCAACGCGTCAGCTTGGCTATCCAAAGAGGAAACGCTGCCAGCCTTCTGGGAACCTTGCCGTTAATCAGAAGCAGCGGCAATTTTGAGGAAATTTTCTATATATAGATTGTATTTTGTACATATTTGTTGTAAATAAAAATGCTGTAAATTATAATAAAGAAAATACATTTTTTTCACTTGTAAATGAAACATAACGCCTGACGAACTTTCCAAGTTACAGCGAAAGTTCTGCTTCACGTCAAAAGGTTTCCCCAGTTCTAAACATGTCAGGCTCTACATCATCAAAGTAAACCTTTGAAGATTTAAGATGTGTGTGCCAAAAAAAACACCATTTTATTAGATAATGACCACCTTGTAAATAAGTACCTTATATAATTTAAAGACGTGTCGTCATGGGGCCCTTATCTGTTTCTTCAGAGATGCCATCTTTTAAACCATGATCAAATAATGATAGAATTAGTAGACGTATGAGGTTTTCGCACCTATTTACTAAGTTAAATAAAATATATAAATAGTGACATTGCGCAATACGCGGATGTGTTTGAACAAGTACACACAGCTACAGATCAAGCTATACATTTCCAGTATAAGCTGATCTCGCATTGTATAGGATTTCCGTACAATGGGAGATCAACTTATACTAGAAGTGTATAGCTTGATCTGTTGCCGTGTTTTATTATCAGATTCATAAATAATTCTCTCAATAGAACAAGACATGACACATGACACCGTATGATTACATAATTATTAAATAATCGTCAAAATTATAAAAGTAAAATACGCAAGTCATCCTACCATAATACGAATTTATTATTTAAATAATCTGTCCATAAATCTGATTTTAAAGATTTTAGTTTATTTTAAGCTACTTATGCCCATACATGTGAATTATTTTCTGTTTGCGTTCCCACACCATGTTTCTTGAACAGGTTTTCTCAAAATAAATATCAAGGTTCAATTTAAAGATGAAAAAAAATACATCTTTGCAGAGCAGTCAATCCGCCATACTTTTCATACAAAAGCTCAAGACAAGTATATTCAGACCTCATAAAAAATATATGGCAAATATCTGACTGATAAGCGGTCTTTCGGCAAATCTGACGATGAAAGACCAGCAAACTAATAGATGACTTCTTGCATTGCCGTCACAAGGGGTGGTGGTGGATGTTACGTGAAAGTACCGAATGTAGGTACCTAAAGGTACATTCACACCCATCGGTCACGTCTCCGATCTGCTCGCCCCTTGACGACTTCAAGTTTTTACTCACGGCACTTTCACATACCGTCATATTCAAACCCTGGGCCGGCATGGCAAGAATGCATCCGCTTTTTTGGTAGCCTGTTCACATTTACGATATTCTATAGAAAACCTACCAAAATTTCTGACTATTTCTGACCAATGCTAAAATATTATGGTATAGGTAAATGACAAGGCAATCACTAATCGAACCACGTCAAAAACCTACATAAAGTTTATTGGTCTGTGACACCTACGTACAGCTTACTGTAGGTAGCCTCTTTTTATTATAATATCATTGTAGGTAGGTGATTATTTATGCAAGTGATACCTCAGAGTAATGGGTAATAAATACTAGATATATGTACCGTGGTAATACGCAATGATATTTTTATTATAAAGCCCATCACAGACGTAGCTATAACGATTTCATATGTTTTTTTTTGATAAATTAAAAGTTGTTACAAAATGTTTTCTTTCACCGAAAGCTAAAGCCTATTGTAGTATACGAGCCCAAGACTTTCGCATCGGCATTCGACGTCACAGTCACTGAGTTATCATCCCTATATACTTTCATATCAAATCAAATCAAAATATTTATTGCGTTACTATAGGTACAATAGATAATAAATGTTAACATGTAGGAGTTCCACTGTGATATACCTATATTAGGCGTGCAATTATTTAAAACATTTTCTAATGAAGTATTAATACAAATTTAAAGTCATACATTTAAATAATTTCATTAAAAAAAATAGCATAAGAATTATATGAAGTCAGATTATAAGGTTAAGGCCTCAGGTTAAGGCAGTCACACATAATAAAAATAATAACATGTCAAATAACATTGTATCTACACAAAAAAATAGGTATAACACATAACAATAATACGGATGTTTATCTAAAATCGTCTTTAAAATACTCATCAATGGTATAATAACATTTATTTATGAGGATCTCGCTTTACCTATGCTTGAAGAGCGTAATTTTTAAGTTTTTCAATGACTCTGGTAGTTTATTATAGAGCTTTGTCGCCATTACATATATTGATTTGTTTAAAAAAGTAGTTTTGGATTTGTGGTGTGGCATTACTATCATTTTCCAGCGGTTTTTTCGTGGGCGCTTATTTTCTATAGTATTAAAATAGGATCATTTTTTACAAATTAACAGGATTCGTATATGTAGAGCGAGTACAATGACATTATCCTCAACTTTTGAAAAAGAGGCTTACAGCTTTTTCTTTGATTGGCACCAAACATCGCTCTTACGCACTTTTTTTGAACTCTAAATAAAATCAAAGTATTAACCGAGTTGCCCCACTGTAGTAATCCGTACCTCAAGTTGGATGCTACAAAACCATGATACTTTGGCTCGCAGTAAAAAAATTACAATGACATCATTTGTTATTATAGGACGCGCGTCCCTCGCGAGAACCAACGGGTTTACATTAACAATTTTATAAATAGCATTAGTTTATCTAACTAGTCTTACCAAAGTAGAGAAATATGTAGTTTGGTGCTTAGCTAGCACCACTCCACGTGGGCGGGCGGGGGGGCCCACGTGGAGTGCGGTGGTCATACCCAAACTCAAACAGAGTTGTATTATCTCATCTTTTGATATGAGCATGTTACTTCTCCATCCAACTTTAAAATAAACAGATAACCAATCCAAAAAATTTATAAACGGTTTTTCTGTGATCTTCTGTGGACTCAGGTGGAGAAAGGTACTCCCCACTTGGGCTGCTTCGAATTTTGAACGGGAAGACTGTCATGCCCTACCACCTCACTTACCGTAGTACTCGAATTAGATTAAAATGGGGACCAGGATCCATTAATTCCTTCAGATCCTGAAACTATTGGCCTAGTTGAAGAAAATATTTGCTATTGAAAATTTGAATCGTAACCACAACTACTTATGTCATTCATGTAAATTGGATATTACGATGATCGGAGGAAATAATTTGTAGTTTCATGCAGTTTGTCTCAAATCACACAAACAATGGAATTGCAGATGATTGCACCTGTGTTGTCCGTCACACGCAAAACAGACAGATGCATGGCATGACACACATCGCTTAGAAACCACACTCGCACCCTCCTCGAGTTTGATTCACAGCACAGGTATCACACCCGCTGTTTGTCTTGCTGTTAAGTAATGGAATGATAATGTTTCCGAAGAGATAAATAAAGCTTAAATCAAATGACTCTCAACTTTCCGGTAGGTAGGCTTACATCATGATTTCAGCTTGATTCGAGATCCTGAGTCGGCCATGCACGTTGGTACCACCAGTACCCTGCGCATATTATGCTATACCTACGTAAATTATTATTTTCTAATTGATGCTATAGTTTCTTATCAATATTCAATCTCAAGTAGGATTCTAAATCAAGACGTGCCGACCTCGACGCTCTCCAAATAGCCAATTCAATTTCCACTTAGGGGAGTACTTTAGTAGTGATATTACTTATCAGTGGCATAGGTATAGTCAAAATCTTTATTCAGATTAGGCCCTACGAGAGCACTTACATTATGAAGGTTGAAGCGACTGGAGTGGCTTCCACTAAGAAACAAATTGAGAGAGCTAAGCGTTGTTATACATTATTATAGTCCCGCTAGCAACCCAGCTTTATCATCGATCTGTGGCAGTCCAGCCACAGTTACCTAGCTCTTATTCGATGCGTCTTACGCTGCTTAATGAGCACGGTATCCATCCTAGACTCGGATGTCTTTTGGTCAACAAGAAATCAATACCAATTTGCTTAGGAACAGACTTGAGGGTAATAATACGAATAGCCAGCCAGGCGGGTACCACAAAGTACCCTATCACCGTACTTTGGTTTCCTCACCATGTTTTCCTTCACCGAAAGCTCAAGCTCATTGTAGGATTCGAACCCGGGGATTCGTCACGGCATTCCACTTCGCTACCAATAAGCTATCATCGCCTAAAATTAAATAAAAATATAAAAGAAATATTGCCTACCGCTTTGACAGACGAACAGAAAGAAGAACTGAGTCGTACCATGAAGGATCCAATTACTACTACCAGCAAGGATATGTACCCAAAAAAACTCAATTCATTCTTAAAAGTGCGGAAGTGAAGTCAACTTTCTATGTTAGTCTTCCTCTTACGTTTTGTTTTTTTTTTGTATTGATTTATCTTCTTAAGTCCATCCATTATTTTGTGTATCAAAACTGCCAATCATAGTCTTGTTTGCATTATAATAATGCCCTAGCGCTCATACCCACAGCGACAGTTTAATTTTTTTAGGGAATGTTTTATTGGTCTGGATGCTTCCAAAAAGTATTGAAATAGTTCCCTGAGTATCATCATAATAAAAATCAGCACTCAGAAATTAAGTAATATGAGTGATGTTTTTCCATACCATTCAGACCCGTCGGGCCAAGCTAGCAGGTATGTATAAGTTTTAGGTACCTATGTTATATCTTTGGATGATATAATGGTGCCAAAATAAAACGATAAACTTATATGAATTCGTTATAATGAAATAAAAAAGATGCAGCGCGTTTGAGGTTTGATGCGTGAATGACGTAGGTACATTATACCTCATACAATAAAATAAATATAAGCGCCTGATGCAAGTTGAAGCAACAATGTGCGTTCTCTGAACAGGAAGGCGTTTAAGGTAGCGCCTGAACATATTCCCGGCCGTTGAAAGGTTGCTTCTTTCAACTCTTCAGCTCTTCTTCTGTTGGAAGTGGACAGAGGCGCACCAAGGAGCGGCGCACACAGCCCTTAGTAGTGTAGACATCCGCGACAAGTGCAGTCTGATCTGGTCCATAGATGAGGCGCAGAACCCGTCCAAGTCTCCATTGTAATGGTGACGTATTGTCTTCTGCCAGCAGCGCCATGTCCCCGACGTTTAGTTTAGCAGTATTGGCCCGCCATTTTGTTCTTTGCTGCAGCTCGGAAAAATATTCCTTTTGCCACCTTTGCCAAAAGTGTTGCCGTATCTTTTCGAGGCGTTCATAGCGTTTAAGTTGGCTGTCCTTGCACTGGCTGAGGTCCGGAGCAGGTAGTGCAGTCAACGGTCTCCCGATGATGAAGTATCCTGGAGAGAGGGAGAGGAGATCGTTAGGACAGGATGATAGAGGGCACAAGGGACGACTATTCAGAATCGCCTCCACTTGTGCAAATAACGTAGAAATTTCCTCGTAGGTAAGATGGCTGTTGCCAATAACATGTTTTATGTGATGTTTAGCAGACTTTACCCCGGCTTCCCATATGCCACCGAAATGAGGAGAGTAAGCAGGAATGAATTTATAGTTACGTTACATACATTGTTGAATTGCAAAATCAAATAAAAGTTCCTGGGTTTGTTTTATAAAATCTCCTATTTCTTTCGCGGTGGCCACGAAATTAGTTCCATTGTCGCTAAATATTTCCGTTAGTTCATAATCAAATTACATACAAACATATGACCTAATCCAGCACATTTATTGATAAATTTTGAGTAGGTATTTTATTTTTAACATTGAATTTCGTTTTAATTTCTGTTCTAAAATATTAAATCTTTTTAACTAATTGATATGTGTCATCCCAGGCAACCAAGGGTGTCATTTTAAATTTAATATAAGTTTAAATTTAATATAAATAAGTTTTAATTGATTTTAAATGTAATAATAACATTTTCTATTTTTGAATTGTACATAATACTACCTTAAATTGTCTTGATTAGATTTTAGCTTTGGCGAGTCAATGAGGTTCAATTTAATGACAATCTGGTCATTAGGGACTCAGATATACAAGATGATTGGCTGCCACAATATAAAAGGCACGAACTTTAATCTTTAGCTGATTAACTGGCTTCGTAACCTCAATCATGGCAGCAGCTACGAACTTTAATCTTTAGCTGATTAACTGGCTCCGTAACTTCAATCATGGCAGCAGCTACGAACTTTAATCTTTTAGATGATTAACTGGCTCCGTAACTTTAAACATGGCAGCAGCTACGAACTTTAATCTTTAGCTGATTAACTGGCTCCGTAACTTCAATCATGGTCTGCCATGATTGACTACAATGTTCTAATAGCTACTTATCTATTAGAACTTGAATTGATTTTTGTATTGAACAATTAGTAGTAGGTGGTAGTCGTACCTACATTACATCTATCTCATTGGTTTGAATTTAGTGACAATCTGGTCTTTAGGGACTCAGATATAAAAAGATGATTGGCTACCACAATCCAAAAAGGCACGAACTTTAATCTTTAGCTGATTAACTGGCTTCGTAACTTCATGGTAGCAGCAGCCAATAGAACATCATTTGTGACAATTAATTTGTATATTGAATAATTGTAATTAGTGAGGTACTATTTCATTTTGCAAGTCATCAACCCTATGTTAATAATGCCCCAACTTTACTACCCTTAAATTCAACTCAGTTGATTGAATATTAGTCAATTCTTTTTGACCAGAAATAAAATTTAAATAATTTTTGAATTTAGTGATCTGTCCTTTTGCGGGTAACGTTGTTTATCTGTCGACATTTTGACTTTAAAACTATGAATTAACGATTCAAATAGAACTACTATTATTCTAGCAAACTACTAAAAATACTGAATTTAATGGCTCACGCTCCTCGTTTCGGTGACACTTGCCGCACAGGATATCTATTAGAACTTGAATTGATTTTTGTATTGAACAATTAGTAGTAGGTGGTAGTCGTACCTACATTACATCTATCTCATTGGTTTGAATTTAGTGACAATCTGGTCTTTAGGGACTCAGATATAAAAAGATGATTGGCTACCACAATCCAAAAAGGCACGAACTTTAATCTTTAGCTGATTAACTGGCTTCGTAACTTCATGGTAGCAGCAGCCAATAGAACATCATTTGTGACAATTAATTTGTATATTGAATAATTGTAATTAGTGAGGTACTATTTCATTTTGCAAGTCATCAACCCTATGTTAATAATGCCCCAACTTTACTACCCTTAAATTCAACTCAGTTGATTGAATATTAGTCAATTCTTTTTGACCAGAAATAAAATTTAAATAATTTTTGAATTTAGTGATCTGTCCTTTTGCGGGTAACGTTGTTTATCTGTCGACATTTTGACTTTAAAACTATGAATTAACGATTCAAATAGAACTACTATTATTCTAGCAAACTACTAAAAATACTGAATTTAATGGCTCACGCTCCTCGTTTCGGTGACACTTGCCGCACAGGAAAACGGCGTTGCACTCACAACTGCAATCAGCCGGTACCCGTGGAATGTAGCAGGTACAATCTGGAAATTGTGGCGAAGTACTGTGAATATTGGATAATGGCTTGATTTTATACGACTTCGAAGAAGGTAGAAAAAATGAGAACAAAGAACTTGAAAAGAACAAAGGAAAAATTAAAAAGGTCCAATTTTGGCACAATTTCAGAAATATTATTTTAAATATGATAAAAGAAGACTTATTAGAATATAATTAGTTTAATTTTGAGTTAAATTAATGATTTGGACTGATTTTAAGAATTTTATTTTATTAATGTGGGTAGAAAAAATCGAAAATGATGATGCAATTTCGATCTTTTTACAAGAATTTTGCAACAAATTGCAAAGAAATACGTTGATTTGCACAAATAGATTAGTATTCTGAATAGTTATAAAGGATTTATTAGGTATAATGGAGTTTTGGATGATTTTTATGATGAAGGAAGGACACTTATCTTTGGGTGAAAGTCGTTGCACGATGTGATACTTTAGCTGTATCACTGCTCGAATCCAGGATCCTTAGGCAATCCTGGCTTGCAACGCTTCGTACACTGGAACTCTGTGGCTTTAGAACGTCCACTGGAAGGCTCCTCTGGTCCGCACGGCTTAGGCGACGTGGCTTTTCTTCATCAAAATTCTTCACCTTTATACTTAATTTTCGCGGTTTCTTGATTTCCCCTCATGGGCCACCATGTTATATCTTTGGATGATATAATGGTGCCAAAATAAAACGATAAACTTATATGAATTCGTTATAATGAAATAAAAAAGATGCAGCGCGTTTGAGGTTTGATGCGTGAATGACGTAGGTACATTATACCTCATACAATAAAATAAATATAAGCGCCTGATGCAAGTTGAAGCAACAATGTGCGTTCTCTGAACAGGAAGGCGTTTAAGGTAGCGCCTGAACAACCTACGTAGGTACTAACACTACTCAATTCTACACATTTTATCCATGAGAAAATAAGAAAGGTCTGGCGGCCCTGGGATCTTGAACTATTACGGACGAGACGTGGCCCTGTCGCGTCACTGACTTCAGAATTAATCCATTCTCAAGTCTTCTACTCGACAATTTCTGAAAAATATGACCGCTATAAATAATACAGCTATCTGCCATATTTTTCAATGGATTTCGAATGCGACTTCAATGACGAAAGCGCAAGAATCGGGGGCCTTACGGGACCGGAATACACGGTCTCCGGTCGGGTCTCACGCCACGTTCCCGACAAGTTTCTGCTATAGCACTGACTTAATTTGCACTTGACCAAATTTAAAAGACGAAGCGCAAGAATCGGCGGCCTGGCGAGACCAGAATGCACGATCTCCGATCGAGTCTCACGCCACGATCCCGACACGTTTCTGCTATAGCACTGACGTGTATGGGCAGACCTTGATTCGCACTTGACCAAATTTTATCTAGCCCACCCAAATCAAATATAATTCAATAAACTGAGATTCATTTAGCTTAATCTTTCAAGTGGTATGGGATTAATGCCTATTCAGTTCCTAATTAATTTATCGAGTATAAAAGCTGAAGTCATCCAAAATTTATTCATAAAATCAACAATCCATTCAGCGAAATTAAGTTCGAATACTGGCAGTTGGTATCGGTCGAGAATACTTCAGAATGAAGACACTTATCGCGATTTACAGTGTAATTTCATTGGTTTATTGCAAAACTTTGATGGCACACCCTAAAATCCACGGTAAGTTACCAAAAATAGGATAAGTTTTATCGTTAATGCTCATGCAGTTCCAAACTTGATTCGGGAATTGATTCTTTTAATTTATTATCTAGTACCAAAGCTTTTTCTATAAATATATATAAATAAAGTATTACCTAGGTAGGTACATAGTAGAACCGTTACTTTGGAAGAAGTAGGTACCCATAGTTTTTTACTTTTGGCACATACATATAGGTATATAATATAGGCAAGACTTAGTAGGAAAAAGATTAGGTGAATGGTTGTTCTCATTACCTACCAACCATAGATTACACACGTTACTACTTAGCTGTGCTCCGCAGTATTGACTGCGCTAGCGTCATGTTAGTATAATCTTCTGCAAGGGGCTAAAGCCGGGCTACACTCTGTAGGTAGGTACATGCTCAGTCTTGCATGCGCAATCCCAAAACTATACATGGCTGTCCAAAAAGTCGAAATACTGTACAGTATAGTAGTTCTGGTAAGCGCTTTCAAACTTTGAAACATACTAAGCTAAGTATTAGAATATCTAAGATGTTAGCCAAGTGGCTTTTATAGCATTACGCGGGTAATTTTAAAAATCAACTCGATACCCACCCATGCCAAGACCATTCAATCGTTTTTGAAGCGAAGCGTTTATTTCATTTTCAGCTTTACAAAGATGTGTGAACATGTGGGATGAGGGTTGCATCAATGGGCAACTTAATGGCGCAGGTAAATACATATACTTATATATACCATACCTATCTCACTTGCGTCAAGCTGGGATAAACTTTAAACATATAACCCGACGTTACATAACCCAAAAGCAATGTCAAAACGACGTACCGTTCGGGTGATGTAACTTCGGGTTGAATGGTTAAAAGTATATCCCAAGTTGACGCAAGTGGGCCTGTAACATAAACACATAAAACGCTACACATTAAAATCCCAAATACGTACCAGCCTACCAGCTCACTACTTAAAAGTCTGGCTCCCTATCTATAAAATAGTAGCTACACGTAAAGAAATCAAAAGTTATTTGCAGTTCTAAAGGCTCGCTCGATACATTTTCTACCATCTACTTTCTACCTTATATTTTTTTCACAGGCAACGACGACAACTATCTGAATGGTGGTTTTACACCTGGAAAACGATGCGTCAACATGTGGGACGAGGGATGTATCAACGGACAGCTCAATGGAGCTGGTAAGAAATTTCATTTATCAACAAAACCTGACTTGCACTGTAAATTCATGTGGTGCGAAAAGGAGAAAAAGAAAATTTGGATGATGTCTTATTTCCAGGAAACGACGACAACTATCTGAATGGGGGGTTTACCCCCGGTAAGCGATGTGTCAATATGTGGGACGAGGGATGTATCAACGGACAACTTAATGGAGCTGGTAAGAGAGCATCTTAGCCATAGTTTTACCTCCATCACAAAATCCATTCAATCCATCTCCATTACAAAACATACGTCCAGACGAAAAGTTATGACTGTATGTAAGCAAATGAACACTTCGTTGCGCCTAATAGTAATTATATAGCAAAATTGGCACGATAAGTTACAGTCCGATTTATATTTCGTTTTTCATTTTCTTTTCAATATCTTTTAATGACCACAAGACCAAGTAACTATTTTCAAGCATTAGAAGAGGCTCTTACAGGTAAAAAGGTTGATGTGGAAAGGAAAGCCTAGAAACGAACTGTTTTTATTAGACCTTATACAGGTGGAAATTGGAGATGGGTCGCATCCCATTAATTTCCATTCTTTATAAAATTCATAATAAAATATCAAAGTATTTAGCAAGCGAGCCGTCACAATAACGGTATATTTAATTCTGCTGCAAAGCAATTAAGCTCGAGTTAAACGACTTCTCAGGCAACGACGACAACTATCTGAATGGTGGCTTTAACCCCGGAAAGCGATGCGTCAACATGTGGGACGAGGGATGTATCAACGGACAACTTAATGGAGCTGGTGAGTCTGTTATCTTAAAACGGCCACTAATCTCCTAGTTATTTTGGTAGTTATATATAGTTATTTCAAGATTGGTACTTTAGGAGATTCTAACTTCCTACTAAGGAGAGGTGAATAACATTAAGATGGGCCATAAGCAAACTTTAATATGGCGAAAATACTTGAGAGTTTAAGTCGGGAATCGTAAGATACACACACTTTAAGTGACTCAATTCAAACAGATTGGTAGAACGTCTTAATGTTTTAGATGGAAAGCTGCATAGATAAATATCCCACTTTAATAACTACAAAGATTAACTAGCTACTTATTTTCAGGAAACGATGATAACTACCTGAACGGCGGCTTCAACCCAGGAAAACGATCACTACACGAATATTTTGCCAAATTACGTAAAACGCATAAGAACAACAATTGATGTCCAATTACTGTTATCAACTTTTTGTGTTTTTTGAACATTCGAGATCGATTCCCATCGGGTCTTTATTTTATTATACGTGTGTATATCTCTTGCCTCTTTCGTAATTAATTTCTGCAATAAGAAAGAAAGGAGCAGAAGATTTGTTTTTTTTTGCATTCTTAATAATAGACTCATCACTGTGTTTGATCAATAAATTACTTTTATTTAACAATGTAATTTTAACGTATTTTTTTTAATGCACCTAACCTTCTGTAGAAACAACCATAGGACACGACCCATCTATACCTATTTGCAAAGCTGTTGACTACATCGAACTATTTCACCAACGAAATCAGAAAAAAACATAAAATATCTTCGGATGTACAACGTTCAGTTGATGGCATTGAGCTATTATTACTACGTATAGAGAAGCTATCATAAGCAAAGGTTATGTCCCATTTTTAGGGTTCCGTAGCCAAATGGCAAAAAACGGAACCCTTATAGATTCGTCATGTCTGTCTGTCTGTCTGTCTGTCTGTCTGTCTGTCTGTCCGTACGTATGTCACAGCCATTTATTTCCGAAACTATAAGAACTATAATATTGAAACTTGGTAAGTAGATGTATTCTGTGAACCGCATTAAGATTTTCATACAAAAATAGAAAAAAAACAATAAATTTTGGGGGTTCCCCATACTTAGAACTGAAACTCAAAATTTTTTTTTCATCAAACCTATAAGTGTCTATGGATAGGTCTTCAAAAATGATATTGAGGTTCCTAATATAATTTTTTTCTAAACTGAATAGTTTGCGCGAGAGACACTTCCAAAGTGGTAAAAAGTGTGTCCCCCCCCTGTAACTTCTAAAATAAGAGAATGATAAATCTATAAAAAATATATGATGTACATTACGGTGCAAAATTCCACCGAAAATTGGTTTGAACGAGATCTAGTAAGTAGTTTTTTTTTAATACGTCATAAATTGAAATTAATATCAAATACTCAGGTCTATACTACCATTTACTTATATACCTACAGGTTTGTACGGAACCCTCGGTGCGCGAGTCTGACTCGCACTTGGCCGGCTTTTTTTAGAGTAGACTAATGTTCTCTTTAGCGCTGAAACAATAATTAGTCGTCTAAGCAGACAGTAGAAACACTCAGCGCTATAACGCTTTTAGTATTTTTCTCGCATACGCGTTTCGTTCATCGTTCAAAACAACCGGACGGACAGCCACACTTGAACGGAACATAGTTGTGATGTGTGGCGTCTTCTCTATACGTGGTAATAGTAGCTCAATGATTGATGGCAAAACAATTCACAGCAAACGCTCTGCGATTTATGTTAGCAAACTGCGACGTAGAGCGATTGCACCTGCCGCATGATGGACGACTAAATACATGAAAATTTTACACGATGATCTCTCAATGATGGCTCATAGCCTCACGAGCGATGGCTTTTTGCCAATACACCAAAAACAACAGTTTAGATACAATAAAACTTTATTAGTTTCACAAAATGGTGCCTTCCGCACATATTCCTTACATAAACAATGTATAAAAATATCGTCAATTTATGCTCAGTCGCAGCATCGCCGCGATACTTACGAAGAAAAAACATATTTTCTAATATATCTACCTACCTACTTAATTTATGTACAAATATAATAATTATGCTTTTGTTATTAGACGAACTTGGGCAAATGGCAGTTAGTCTTATAATTGCTTGGCAAGTATTTATAAGTCTTTTAATAGAATTTACTAAAGCTGATTTCATTGAGATGTAGAAAATCTATGAGCAAAGATAGAAAAATATCAAGAATTGAATCCAAAATGCCATGAAATACAATTTAACATTAGATGTAATCTCCACCATTTCATGACATTTTGGATAATAATGTATGTTCGTAATACATTATGAAAAGTAAAGAATTTTTTTTTTAACAACATCTATAAGGCAAACTATTGAAAAACAATCAACTATTACTACATCAAAGTACATCAAAATGGTACACTACAATAAGCGGTGGGGCAAAGCATCATACTTAAATTAGGGCAAACTCAATTTTACAATGTACACACGGCTACAGATCAAGCTATACATTTCTAGTATAAGCTGACCTCCCATTGAACGAAAATCCTATACAATGCGAGATCAGCTTATACTGGAAATGTATAGCCTGATCTGTAGCCATGTCCACCTAACCAATACTTAACAAGAAAACAAACTTATTTTATGAATAATGACAAATATTTTCTAGTAAGCTAGAGATTAGTAATGCAGCCCATCCTATAAAAATATTAGCTTTGTAAGTTGTTAACATTCATCAAATATATAAAAACATGATTATTTTACCAAGTATTTTTTTTTATGAGAATTCAATCTCTATGGTTTGATTTGTACAGATACCCAAATATATTATTCAGAGATATCAGAAAGATTTATCAATCATATTATAACATGTATATTGGCATAGATATGATTATATCAAACCTATTTGAATTTATTGTCACAATAATACAATAGATTAACAAGTCTGCACATTGCTATCTATCACAGCACTTTTGGTCTTATCATTATAAAATTGTCTACAACTTGTTTATCCTAACTTTGATTTATCATTCCATCAAATGTTTTATTTTATTCCAATATTTATTTGGAACATTAAGGCAAAATGTATACAATAAAAGGATTTGTACAAATACATAAAAACTATGTAATGCTATTTTGTATATAACCAATTAATATGGGTTATGGGACTTCTCAAAGGAACTTAAAAAGCTATGTCAATTTTCTCATAAGTACTATGAACTAAAACTAGAACGTAAACTAGGTTACATAAATTCCTAATAATAAATTAACATTTAAACTAAACAGTTGCACACCTTTGTGACTATTTTAAGCAAGCTGTCATTAGCTGCCACTCTAAAGCACTACACAAACCTTAAAGAGTATCAATTACTCTGCCCATGCCAATGATCTTGAGTATACTGTGGCAACTCCATTGGCAACTTATTATACCCAGTATTCAAACTTGGACCAGGATTAGGGGCAGGCACTTTATGAGTATTTGCTTGTTTAAACTTAGTGGAGTATTTGTAAAAATCGGACATTTCAAACGGCTTAGTTTCCTCTCTATATGGTATACATTTACCCTGTTCAATTACAGTCAAAGTTTTAGGTGATTCTAATGACATGGCATTCATTAACACTGGCGATAATGGTGTAGGACTATTAGGCACATGATTCGGACTTTGCATCGCTGATCTACGGCCTGATGAGATCATTACTTCATATGCCTGAGAGTTGCCTATACTAGATGTCCGTTTCAAACTAGAACTCTTTTTAAGAAGAGGTGCTTCCGATTTAGTAGGCGAATCTAATGATGTTTCATACCATTGCTTCTCTTTCACTTTCATATCTGCTTGAGAAAGTGGTGAGAACTTATTCATGCTAACGGAGTCGAAATTTGAGTAACCAGACTTCATACTGACAGGGCTCATTGTATCGGGATAACCTCGTCTGTCAGTGCCATAATCATCAGTAGATACTTGTAATTGCAAGTGCATGGGATTCCGTATAGTATTATGTTCACGTAATGGTAGTGTATTTGGAACGGGAACAACTCTTTCCATAGGCATGTGAGGTTGCTCTTGGATGTCAGGCTGTGATCTGTGCTGGTATTGACTAATTGGTACAGGTGGTCTGTAATTATCTGTTATGTTCTCTAAATGCTGATTATAATCACTATGGGATGTTAAATGGTAAGTTTGAGTTCTTTGTAATGTGTTTCGTCGTACACCTTCTGGTCTACGCTTTGATTGATTTTGCATTTGGTGATGATGGCCTAAGGCACTCAAGTGCTGGCTTTGAGCTTTTAAATGGGAGGCATATTGATATAACAATGGTGTGTTACGTGTACCATTTTGAGCAGGATGAGGTGCAACACTACCATGCGTATAGTGGGTTGTTATATCCGGATGGCTTGAACTGAAATGTGTTTCTCTCAGACGGGAAACATTATGAGCTTCTGGAAGTCCATTATAATAGATTTTATTCATATACTCCGTTGTCATTGTGTGGTGTCTATACATAGTGCCTTGTTGTACATCATTGTGCATATTCTCATTTGCGGAATCATGTCGGCCAGCTAATGCTGGGTATGTATGAGATGTATGAATGGAGAAAGTATCTGGGTTACGCTCTTGTGGTGGGGATGGGAAGAAATTAGAGCAACTGGTATCTGGACGACGGACGTGTCTGGGATGGACGTTTTTATTAGACATCCCAGATATAGATGGTGTTGAAAGTCTGTGAGCAAAGTTTTTACGCATATTCTGTTCTGATTCGTGCAAGCGATCACTAGTATCGGCTCTGAGACGTCTAGATGAATTATCTGACCCATCGTGAACATCGTTACCGTCAGTGGACCTGTCAACACTCCTTAGGCTCTTTACGCTTCCTAATCTTTCCCTTTGTGGCACTTCAGGACTTAGCGGGGCCTCTGGTGGCATAATTCCTGTTAATTGAACTTCTTGAACACATAACTTGTATAGCTCCTCATTCTTAGAAGCCAGCATTTGCTCCAATTCTTTCTTCCGAGCTTGCAGCTTCAGCAGTTTATCCTGCTTATCGGAATGCAAATCGCTACCCATTGTGCTCGTACCCATATTCAAAACTTAAGTCAATATTTAAATAACATAAGCCAAAGAAACCAGGACACTGAAATAAACACAAAATGTCAACGAATAAAATAAAATAAACAAAGAAAACCGTAAATCAAGCACTGACACATTTTACACACGCACATCCGCACCCATATTTGATTTTGAAAAAAAAAACTTGCCAACGAATGCATTCAATTTTATTACTTTAAAAATTATTATAAATATGTACCGTGTATGTACCATAGTATTTTAATTTATTTGAAATACCTATGAAATTCTGCAATGAAAAATGTTTACCGATATGGTGAATTAAATAAATGTAATAGAAAATAAAAACGCTTTGCTTAGTAGTGTTTATCATGAATGCGTCTATTAGAAGTTGCAAATTCTATTTCACTTTTTATTGTATTTAATTTTACTGACGAGTATTTATATTCAATGCTTATGTATATGTAGTAGTTATAAATTTAAAAATATATTTCCTCAGCTATGTAATGTTCCTTTTATTTTAATAATTTCAGACTTTAATATATGAAATCAGAAACCTGCAGAAACTAAACGCGATTTACCAAAACACTTGTCAGTGTCACTGTCAGTCAGACATTTCTTTCTTTATCAATTTTCATTTGTTTCACTTCCTTCACGGAAGTCTTATCAATCAAAATCAAGGTCTTGCCACGGTCGACTCTAGTGGTCATGTAAAGTCTCATTAGAATCAATGTGATTTAGTAGATCAGCCACCCTCTTCCACATAGCCGCCCACTAACTGTGTCAACAATTAAAAACGAAACATGTCTGCAATTTACAAGATTCTCGTAAACACTGCAGACAAAGTGGTCCCCTCAAAACTCCGTCCTCTCTGGGAACATGCAGCTGGTAAGTGTATTTAAAAGTTTTAATACTACGTACATGTGTTACTTTAGACATCGTTCTAATGGTTAATTTTTCCTTCATCAGGTCCGAAAACTATTTTCTTCTGGGCTCCTTTTTTTAAATGGGTAAGTAACAAATATTACGGAAGTAATGCCAAGGTTAGATCTATTTATATTGACATGACAGACCTTGCGTAAGGGCAGCAATTTTACTGCGAAAAATTACTAATTTCCACTTAGGTATTGGAGAAATAATTGAATAGGTGCTAAATTTAATCAATTGCATATTATTTACAGTATGTAGTTGATAAGACACCTTTGTTTCAAATACATGGAATTTGTGTTAAGCAAACAAGTATAATCAGCATGATAAAATACATTACTACAACCTTTGAAATCCATGTCTAAATTCTCTCTCAAATAATTTATTGTTACTGAATGTTATGTGTCATTATCATAATACTCATCAATTGGGTGCATTGGATATTCATTGTCGAGAATAAAACTGATTGCAAAACGCTTAAATTTATATTGTACAGTTAAGACTTGATACTTGAGATAAATGTGAGACTACTCTTATCTCTCAATCATTATATTTCCTCACAATAGTGTAAAAAATTTTATTATCAAGTATGTTGTGTTAAAATTCTTATCAGGTTATACCATAAGTATAATAATACTAATATATTGTAGTGAATCTTCTTTAAAATTATACAGTAAAGCCATAAACTCAAAATAATACTTGACTTTACTTACTTTACTGTATAATGTGCAACCATTTGCACATAATTAGAACCATTGAGAACCTGTCATCCCCACAACATGGCGGCAGCACAAATGCATGCTATTAGGATTAATGCTTTTATTTATTTATTGGGCTGAAAGTCATAGTTTCATTGCTACATAGTTATTACTATGCTTACGGTCTTACAATGAATGCAGAATTAAAGCAACAAAATGAAATGTGGCATATGAGTATCAAATATTAATTAGCTAGCTGTGCCCTATGGTTTCACTGATACATCGTAAATTAAAAAGTCTTCTAGTTTCTGCAATCAGCATAACTACAGTTTAATAATTTTCTATATCTATACTATTATAAAAATCATAGATTTAGAAAATTTGTATATGCTGTTTTTACAGTTTTATTCTCATTATTTCATGGTTTCTCACTTTCAGGGCTTGGTGATAGCTGGGTTGGGAGACTTGAATCGACCTGCTGAAGCCCTATCTATACCCCAGTCCGGTTCCTTAGCAGCCACTGGCCTGATTTGGTCCCGTTACTCCCTTGTTATCATACCAAAAAATTACAGCTTGTTTGCTGTCAATGTATTTGTAGCCACGACAAGCGTGTACCAACTAAGCAGGGCCATTAAATATCAACAAGATCTTAAAAACAAAGAGAAACCTCAGTGATTTGATTAATTTGACATTTGAAAGAAAGATTTATTAACAGCATAAATTACATTAGAAAAATGAGAAAGAAACTAGTAAGGTTTAAAAATAGGTAAAATGATAATGTCAAATGACAAATTTGGGATTAGTGTTTTCAATTTAGTTCAATTTCATTAGTAAATTTGAGGGAGGTTATTACAGATTCATAACATAAAGGTAACCTGTCCAAAATATTTCGGTATTTTTTGGATTATTCTTAAATATTGCAAGAATTGTGAAAATATTAATATTTAAGAATTGAGGATGGTCACCTTTTTACTGAGATTAAATATAAGGATCTTAGTAGATCAGGGTGTCCACTATCTGAAAATTCAGGATAATTTATGGGTTATCCACCAAAAAAGACAGATCTATATGAAGGGTATAGCTAGTCAATCTGAATTTTGACTGGTTGTGCGGCCAGCGAGTCTCGCGTAGTTTAAATGGAAAAACGCGATCATAAAAAAAACATTCGACTTTGAGTCTGACAACATTTTAAAATGCAAAAGGAAGGGAACATTAAGATTTCATCCCCTGAAATCATGAAAAAAGTTACTGTTGCGTTTGCGTTTTCTAACATTTTTAATAGGATATATAAGTTTCTTAAGTATTCCGCGAGAGGCTCTGCGCTGCGCCAATTCCTACTTAGAGAAATGTGCGGTAGATAAATTGATTGAAATCAAAGTTTAAGATAGGTGCATGAAATTGTTATTGACTAAAGTGTGTATATTCATATACAATAAATAGAATAACAGTCTCTGACACCCAAAGCTAACAACAAACTTAAGTTGCTCTTGCTCGATGAATTTGGAAAGATGGGGATTTTTACAGTATATGCAGTGGACACCCTGTGCATACAAAAATTGTCAAAAAAATTTATTTGCGCACCGTATTTTAGAGAACACATCTCTTTTTCTTGAGGTTAAAAAAGGAAAGAAAACATCTGTAAAATGTTGTTAGTTGGTAGTTATCAATCTCAGTTAAAAGTTATTTATTTTTATTTATAATTATTTAATTTATTATTTATCTAGTGGTCGAACGGGTTAAAGTAATAATCAATATACATGGCATGGCTTTCACTGGGAATTTGTTATGCAATTTTAAGCATTATCATTTAATTAATAAAAATGGTTGTTTCAAGTTTAGGAGAATCAAATATATAGTTAACGAATGCTCGATAATTAATAAACTCAGATTAACCTAATTTAAATTCAAATCATCATCTGGCATTTGACAATCGGACTAGACCTAACAAACAGCTTGCAATGGCTTACTTACTTCACTCGGGAAGACTTCAAAAAATTTTCAAATATTTTAAGCTGTTTCGATAAAAAAAAGCTTATATTATGTTAAAAGCTTATACTTGTAAAACACCATGAAAAATTATTTTCAGCGATTTCGGAGATAGCGTTTTCAAACAGACAGACAAACGAAACAATGGTCTCTTTGCATTCTGTTACTCTTCCTACATCACCCCTATACACCTTCTATATTTTTGTTATATGTATAAATAAATATAGATAGATTCTACATCTGTGATAGACGAAGTTACGTAAACGGTTAAAAGTTTTGTGTACACTATGTTAACGTGTTAGATCTACCCTCTCACTCACACATAGTAAAAACTCTTATTTACAACGTAAGCTAGACCTAGTGTGGATGAAGCTTAACCATTGTTGCTATACATAATGTTATATGTTACACGAATGTACCATTAATTTAAGCAGATGACTTCAATATTAAATTATTGTTTTGTAAAATTACATATTTGTCTATTTTTGTAATGCCTTTTACTATTTTAAAATATATTTATTATGTTTTAACTGTTCTCTTATTTCTTCTATCTTAATATTCATTTATGTTATGCATAACATTTTATTTTGTATTTTCTGTCACTTAACATCTTTTTACTTAGGTTATGTGGTATATGGCATTGATTATAATTCTTCGACTAACTTATATGTTATGTGTTCATAATTAGGTATTTATATTTAAGTCATAGGTACTAATGTCTGAATGTTTCTGCATATTTACTTTCATACTACTTCAGCGTGTTAACTAATAACTTTTATACCACACTTTCTTTATCACAATTAATTTATTGGAATGCTGTTATGATCAAAAATAATGTAAGAAATCAACTTATTTTTGCATGTTTCTGCACGCCTCATACTTTGACATATAAAAGATATTTTGTATGACTAACATCTATTTTGCAGGCACTAGTAGCGGCCTCCATCAACGAATTCCAACGTCCGCTCGATACTGTATCAACTTCGCAATCTGCAACTTTAGCTGCCACTGGCTTGATTTGGACGCGCTTCTGTCTGGTTATCAAACCTATTAACTATTCTTTATCATTGTGCAATTTCATGCTAGGAACTGCTAATGGCGTTCAATGTTTCAGGGCATATTCATACCAGAATCGTATGAAAACCATAACCAACTAATTTTTCATTTGGTGTTTCGTACATACACTCGCGTGCAAGTGTTTTTTATAAGCAAGCATGCCGGCCAAAAAAAATTATTAACTGACATATTTATTATTTAAATGTCATGTTTAAAAAAAAATTATCAACATGCAATTTGTACAAATCGAAGATACGTTTTCAAAATTAAATATTTGATTTCGATTAAGTTCTTATCATCGGATATACCTACTGGCATGCGAGTGTATTTTAAGTAGTAATCCATCTCAAAGTACAAATCGATTAAGTATATATTATATTTACAGGGTTATGCTACATAAAATATTAAAAAAAGCTCATTATCAACAGATTCCCATGGGTTTTATCCAATATTATTTTCAGCTAAAACTGAATATACAGGAAAGAAATATCTACATAGGTAATTATTATAACCACCTATGTAGAAAAGAAAACTCACTAGTAAAAGTGTTTGTAACTTTTATTATACATAATTTTCACATTATAAACTTATTGAGGTGTATCAGTTCTTTGATATACTTAGATAACTAAACATTTTTATTTATACATTATTCACTAGTCGAAATACATATTTAAATTATGTTCTTGCCATTATACCAAAAATATATCGTAACCTATGTCTTATGATTTGGTAGTCCATTAAAAAAATTGGAATTGTTATCATTTCATTTATTTGTTATATTTTTTCCATACTAAGTTACTGTAATTCCTAATGTAACTAACAATTTTATTTTGTTGTATGTTAGCACAGTATTTGTATAAAATGTAGAACAAATTACTTATAGATTTCGCTTAATTGTATGCCATTTCTAACTAACGTATATTTATCGAATATTAACCGCTGAATTTTTGCTAATTATAAAGTAGTGTACTAACACTGTAGTGTAGAAGTAGTTGAAAGCTTTTTGTAGAAGCACGCAAGCATGGTTTTTTGTATGCTGTCCACACTTTTATTCATCATTAATTAAATTGTGTTATATTATTTATTTACTTTTATTTTACTCAAAACTAATTTATTCAAGGCACTTATGAATATAATCGCGAAGCGCTCGTGGTGTACCATGATTAGCCGTTCTTAATCGATCGGCAAAGTTAAGCTACGTCTGTCGTGGTCGATACCTTGATGGGTGACCGCCTAGTGGTATTTCAAACCGAGCGATTCCGTGCTTCAGAAGGCACTTAAAGCCGTTGGTCCCGGTTATCAATTAAGATATTCGTTAAGCTAGTGGATGCCTCCTAGGCGGCAAGAAAAATTCCAATAGAAGGTTGACCACTAGCCTACCTCCACCAATCCGCGTGGTGGAGTATGGCCCAGTCCCTTTCGCCCTCATTTGTGAAAGGAGGCCTGTGCTCAGCAGTGGGACATTATAGGCTGATGATGATGATGACTTATGAACATTACAACTGAACCCCTATCATAAGTTTGCTACGGTATCATAATCGACACTCTCTAGCGAGTTGAACCCACGACCTGCGGCGCGATAGATGGAATCTTAAACAGTCTTAAACAACCGCGCCAACTGGCCCATCTATAGCTTTATGGTAATGCACAAGAAAAAAACCTTAACTCCTATTGATTTATTTGCTGATTCATAATTTCACAGCAAACAGGCAGTTAAAAAAATGTATGGTTGTTGATTTTATATTGTAAGCTCCGTTTGAGGGATTTCAAGAAATTCAAGCACTAAGTGACGAAAGGGGGTGGCAAAGAGATCAAATAAAAAAACTAGTAAATTAGTCTATTTAATTTTATTTATTAACTCAATCCTCAACCATTTTCAACAGCCTATCCATACTGATAGGCATAAACGACCTCCCACCATCATTCGAGTACATGATCACATTCCTTATAACATAACACTGAAGATCGCCAATTTTATACAACGGCCTTCCTTCCCTCGACTTCCCTACTATAGGTACAAAGGTTATCCCTTTTTCTATGCACCTACATTCAAGAAGTTCTGAGAAGCTCTTCTGTTGGTTTGTGGAAGCTAGGACCTCGGAGATTTTAGAAGCTTCTTTGGGTTCGTAAGTAAAGCGTGGTGGGGGTGGGGGTTCTACTGATTCGATGTCTGTGCTTCGATTCATCATGTCTAAGGCTTTGCGGAATGCGTCCCGCACGGCTGGCTCTTTCAGTACTTCTTCGGGGAACATTTTCTGTGGAAGATATGACAGATTTTATTTTATGAAAATTTGTATGCGCGGGCGCAATTTCAAAGGTTAAATATACTGACTTAATAATACGGACTCCGAAATAAATACTTCACTTCTTAATACCTCACTTTTATTGGTACACCAAATGAAATAAATAATCCATTTAAAAAGTAACATAATGAAATATGGTGATCATGTTTTCCAAATAACTAAGACTTATTGAGTAAGACTCAATAATATATTGACACCTAAGTTGGAGATAAATGGCACTGTTTTATTAACGTTGTTTTATTAATTTCTACCTGTTCTGCTTAAATAATAGTGTGAACTTATGCATTAATCTGTGGCTACAGACAGCCTATGGCAGGGCAAGGAGATGAGGCATCTGGCTAGTTAGGATTCTGAGATAAAAATAATAAGAAGTGGTACAGTATGCTCACTTCCCTATACCAACACGCGAACGCTAATAGTGCGTTCGAATTGGAGTGATGTCGTTTTTAACAGTTTCAAAATGGGCATTTTTTTTTTTTTTTTTTATTTATACAACTAAGTCGGCAAACAAGCATACGGCCCACCTGATGGTAAGCGGTTACCGTAGCCATATGGACGCTTGCAACACACGAAGCATCGCTCACGCGTTGCCGACCTTTCCCCCCTCCCCAATGAGCTCTGGCGACCTTACTCACGTACAGGAACACAACTTTACACAACATAAAGTTATTTGGCTGCGGTATTCTGTAAGGTGGAGGTGCTTCCCCAGTCGAGCTGCTCTTTGAGCGAATAAACGCTACGCTCTACCTCTCTTAATAGAATAATTTGTTAGATTAACTTTGTTTAATGATTAACTGAAGGAAAAAGGTAGGTTGAGACAAGTGACAAGCAGGCGATGAGCACGCAAATGTCATTTTTGTATCTAATCGTTCGATTTGGGAAATATCGTTTGTGGCAAAAGTTGCAAAATTGTTGAAATTTTCCAATTCGAACGCATCTTATGTGACTAGCTGCGCCAAGCGCGCAGTGCGACCGGTCGCGAACATTCTAGAACGTTCGTTTTACTAAGTTACTCTCTAGGCGCTAAGCAAGACGCCTGTCTATGCGGACGTAGCCTTATAAAATCGTTTAGGTATAATTGACCTACAAACAATGCTCTTCCTACCGCATAGCTATCTCACTTTTGGCCACGGGCCCAACTGTTCGGTAGTCGCCCTTGGCATTGGCATAAGACGCGCGTCCATAGAGATAACTCGTTGGCATTGAATTTGGCTCTAGCTCGAAATTTCATATTAAGGTGTTCTCAGGAAAGATTCTCTCTATATGTACTACTACTGTATTTAGAAAGACGATTTACAGTGAATCAAGTTTGGGTACAATGGCCACCTTTTTACTAAAACATGACTTTTATGGATGGTGACTGACTATGTGAAAGTGATTTATTGTGACTAGAAATTATAATATAACTCGACAGTGGCAAAAATAAGTCCTAATTACGATTTGGTTGCTAAGCTCACTACTTACTTTACTTTTAGGGTCAGTTTTAGGATACCGCTAGTGTTGCAAGCGTCCATAGATTACGGTAACCGCTTACCATCAGGCGGGCCCATCGAACAACTAACCCAAAGTAGCGCAATGACGTTAATTTTGCTTGCAATCTATTCCGCCAATTTCCCACCATCGATAATGCGCTCTGATTAGCTAATTCAATGACACATGCGCTCTGATTGGTCAAGTCAAGAACACAAGATGCAGTGATTGGATTGGATACTGTTCAAAATCAGTGACAAATCACTGACTAGTTTCGGAATCGGATTGCTCGGTATTACTACTCTAAAGAGATTATTCCTCGATGGGCGGGCCGTATGCTTGTTTGCCACCTGGGTTATTAAAAAAAAAAAAAAAAAAAGTGAGATGAAGAAGTGTGTTATGTTACCTTGAAGTGAGTATATGAGTTGAGTACGGTGGCGTGGGTGGGGTTGGTGTTGAGCCAGGCGGCGAGCGCGGCCAGCCAGCGCGGCAGCAGCGTGCGCCCCGCGATGGCCGCCACCGTCGCCGCGCCCAGCAGCTCCACCCACTCCACGCACCATAGCCACGCCGCTGGGGGAACCGACACACAAACGTAAATAAACGGAATACAAACATTCTTACTCAATAGACTAGCGGCCCGAAATATTAAAAACGTATTGTTGTCGTTTATCCATCAAATAAAAAAATTACAAAGTTGAAGTTCCGCGTGACGTCACTCGGCGGTACACTTTTCACAAGTGACGTCACGAGCCCCCAATCTCGAAATTTTACGCGCTTTATTTTTGTAATTTTTTATTGATTTGATAAAGGAGCTGCGATAGAAACTAACAGCGGCAATAGAAATGCACATTCTGTATCATGTCAACTATTACAGTATGAGGCACGAATGGTGAGCACAGATAGGCAGTAATGAGGGCAAGCTCGCGCATGTACACTTTTGGCCAAAACACAGTCAAACACAGCCAAATGACACGCAAGAATCCAATAGACGACGAGCATCGACTGACGAACCAATCGTGTGCAGCTCGGCGCTCCCCCCTGCTTCATTCCGCCAAACAGACCGAAAAATTAACTACAGCGCAGGTGTCAATCTGTGCTCACCACTCGTGCCCCTTACTATACGAGTCATGAGATACAGCCTACTGACAGACAGAAGTAGCGAGAGCGGAGGCTTAGCAATAGGGTCCCGTTTGGTATCCTTTGAAAACATTAATAAAAACCGGCCAAGTGCGAGTCAGACTTTTGCATCGAGGGTTCCGTACAAACCCGTAGGTATATAAGTAAATGGTAGTATGACGTATAAAAAAAACTAGTTACTAGATCTCGTTAAAACTAATTTTCGGTGGAAGTTTGCATGGTAATTTTTATTTAAGTTTTATCATTCCCTTATTTTAGAAGTTACAGGGGGGGGACACACATTTTACCTCTTTGGAAGTGTCTCTCGCGCAAACTATTATATTAAACTATAGAAAAATTATATTAAAAACCTCAATATCATTTTTGAAGACCTATCCATAGACACTAGGGAATGCAAACCGGTTTCACCGAAAATCGAAAAACCGGTTATTCGGTACGGTTTTGAACAAACAAAAAAACCGGTTTTATATAGCACCAAAACCGGTTTTTCGATTATATTCGGTTTTTCTTTCAATGTTTGGAAAAACTAATAAAGGAAGATTTGCCGCCGTTTTATAAACTGAGTGCAATGCAGGGAGTATTTGTGATGAACTGAAGTGTGTTGATGTGTATTGTGTTGAGCTGGTAAGAAAATAACTTATAATAATGATTGTTTTTATGATAGATATAAAATTGGTACGTACGGCCCGCCTAATAATAACCAGATACCGTAGCCTATAGACGCTTGCAACATAACGGTTATCACTCGCACGTTGCCAACCCTCAAACTTTTTGAAGCGGGGAGCTCATTCCACAGCCTGAGCGTTCGCGATAGGAAGCTTCTTTGAAACCACACTGTACGAGACCATTTTGGTTCCAATGGACTCTCCATCGGTGACTACGATGGTAGAAGGTGACTGGGCATCAGGTCAAACAATTCTTCAGAACACTGTCCGTTGGAAAAGCGGTAGAACACACATAATAAGGCAGTCTCTCCTCAGACTAAGGGGCTTTAAAACACTTGTGAGCTCGGGATCGTCGACAATTATAACAGCACGTCGTTGAACTGAGTCTTAATACCAAAGCTGGTATCCAGGTGCCCACAGAAGACAGCAACAATTCATTTGGGCCGGAATTGCGACTTATATAGTTGCAGTCTTTGTCTCGATAAGAACGACTACTTCGCTCTATTAATCACACCGAGTTTTTTGGATACCTTGTAGATGATTTTGGAACAGAACGTCGCTACAATTATTAACGCGAAGGATCCCAATGCTTTTCGTGATGTTGAGGCCCGTTGAGGGACATGTTCTAGAAATGAGGAGCCACAGAAAATAAACTTTTCGCAACGGTGAATGCGAAGGCTTGCGTGTGACTTAGTGTAGTTTAGTTGACCCCAATCGGAGTCACTAGTTTGTGTACTCTCGATTTAAGACAAGTCCTTCGCGCCTTTCCTCCAATATATAACGAGGGATATTAGCACGGCTCGTGTAATGAGCGTCCCCGGTAATTTCATCTGCATAGCAATGAATGCTAGCAATATAGAGTATATTATTAATATGCTGAAGGAACAGTGTTGGGGATAATCCAGAGCCTTGCGGAACGCCAGCATTAATGTCATGCTATCGGAGCAACTACTGTCAACGAAGGCTCTTATGTATGCCAAACAGCAAGCTGACTGATTGGTGTTATTTTATACCCATCTGTACGACAACAATTTATCTAAGTAGTTTTACTTTTATTCGTATAATAATAATCACGTTTTTGTGTACACGCAAGTTATAACGTACGAAACATAATTCAATAAATGTACATAAAGTCATCATATCTCCTAGCAATTAAAAACCAAGCAAACGTGATGTTTTAATTATTTCATTCGTTTAAAATAAAATCAAGGAACCGTGTAGTCTATAAAAACGAGTCTCTGATGAAGATGAATCTACAGAGTTAAATAAACCATTATTTCCATCAATTTGATGAAAAAGAGATGGATGGATTGCATGAAAGATGATATTGGTAAGAAATGAGTGAATGTTGGTATAACGGATAGAAGAGACGAATAGAAAAAGCGTACTTATAGCACCGACCCCAAATGATTGGGAACAAGTCACTTTTATACTCACTTCATTAACTTTAACTGACTATAATTCCTCAGATTGCGTTTTTTAAATCTTAAGCATGGTTATTATCTATAATTTGAGCTATAGAAATAACGTGAAAAAAAATTGAGCGAACATTAAAAAACCGGTTTTAAAACCGGTTAACCGGTTTTACCTCTCAATAACCGAAAAAAAAACCGGTTTTCATTTTGCCACGGTTTTGCATTCCCTAATAGACACCACACAGGTATGGGTTTGATGAAAAAAAAAATTGGGTTTCAGTTCTAAGTATGGGGAACCCCCAAATTTTATTGTTTTTTTTTTTCAATTTTTGTTTGATAATCTTAATGCGGTTCAGAGAATACATCTACTTACCAAGTTTCAACAGTACAGTTCTTATAGTTCCAGAAAAAAGTGGCTGTCACATACGGACGGACAGACAGACAGACATGACGAATCTATAAGGGTTCCGTTTACGCCACTTGGCTACGGAACCCTAAAAATGTGAGAGATATACTGACTGTTCTCCCTGCCGACGAGGTCGATGGGCGCGTGGTGCAGGCAGTGGTCGAGCTTGGGCACGATGTGGTGGTGCAGCAGCGCCGTGAGCGCCGGCCCCCACGCCGCGCGCCACGCGCCCAGCACGCCGCGCGCCGACGCGTCGCCCGGGTGCCACGCCGTCAGCGCGCGCGCCAGCCGCGACCGGATCACCGGGTACACGCTCGCCGCCAGCTCGGAACCTCACCGAACAACAACATACAAAACATTAGCCGGCACTTATCAAAAGTCTGACCCTAATACTGTAATACCGATTTGCTCTGTGACCTCAATTAAGAATAAGGTTCTGACTGCTATTAGTCGGTAACCTATGTACTCTTATATTTTTTACCCTAGTTAAGTATTAGTAAGTAATCTGTTAGTTTAAGCCCTACCTACAATTATAAGCAAGCTGTGTCTACGTCAAGAAGTGTACATTTAAGTCCTTTTTTTTTAAATTAGTATGCCTTATAGAATAAGATTTTATGTACTCAGTTCTGTAGACCAAATAATAAAAAAGTTCCGGTTCGGAAGGTTGCATTTGCTGAGAAGAGCTGGCAATAAACTCAGCAATTACTCTTTTCAATACAAGCTTAGATTCATTACATAATATTTACATTCTAATCGCACAACAATGAGGAATGTTAATAGGTATGCAAAACCGCTTGAAAGTTTGTATCAGTAGAGCAATTATGTATACAAATACATTAGTTTTTGTTTCGTTCAAAAAAACCAAGTAGTTATGATTTTACAGACATTTAAAATTCCCTTAAATATCGAAGCCCGCTAACGGTCACGTGACCGCAGGTGACGTCATGTTACATCGCTCCGTTCACTCATATTAGTCGCTAACGGTGGTACGTAGGTATCTTGCGCTATTAGTGGAAAGTATTTTGGATTTGATTTATGGATTTGAAAATATATGGACTTATGGTTGAAATGAAATGATTATTTCGTCAGAAATGTCGTACAATTTAGGTGGAATCATAAAATAAGGTCTACACATTTCGCTACAGAATAGGATGCAAAACTATTTTAAATTGAATCTAATAATTAATATAATATAATTTAATAAGATGTCCAAATCATATATAATTATTTTACAAGTTTTATTATTTATCTACGAATAGTTATTCCGTTGCCGCCGAAAAGCAAGAAGAAAGAATGCAAATGGTTTTTTTTTTTTTTTTTTTTTTATATGACCAAGTCGGTAAACAAGCATACGGCCCGCCTGATGGTAAGCGGTTAGCGTAGCCATATGGACGCTAGCAATACACAAAGCATCGCTCACGCGTTACCGAACTTTCCCCCCTCCCCTATGAGCTCTGGCGACCTTACTCACGCGCAGGAACACAACTTTACAAACATAAAGTTATTTGGCTGCGGTATTCTGTAAGGTGGAGGTACTTCCCCCGTCGAGCTGCTCTTTGAGCGAATAAACGCTATGCTCTACCTCTCTTAATGTTTGCTCCTGTCTGCCTAATATACCTAAAATTATTATTTTATAAGCTGCAAAGCAAGTAGGTACTTATTTCCCTTTTCAGTTCCATGTTATAGACAATAAATTAGTAATGTTTGTCTATACCTATTTATACTCTTCTTAGTAAATTTAACTTAATAAATTGATATATTGCAAATGCAGCGAGTAGAATAGATGTAGGTACTTAACCTTTTTTATGTCTTATATTTATACGACTAAGTCCTAACTAAGTTGTTTACCACAAGCATACGTACGGCCCACCTGACGGTAAGCGGTTACCGTAGCCATATGGACGGTTGCAACACATGAAGCATCGCTCACGCGTTACCGATCTTTCCCCCCTCCCCAATGAGCTCTGGCTACCTTACTCACGCGCAGGAACACAATCTACTTTATATACCTATCCAAATAAATAAAATTGAAGTGTCTGTTATGTAATATCAAAATAACAAATCTATCAAATATCAAATTTTAGGGTCGGCAACGCGCGCGTGATACCCCTGGTGTTGCAAGCGTCCATAGGCTACGGTAACCGCTTACCATCAGGCGGGCCGTATGCTTGTTTGCCACCTAAGTGGTATAAAAAAAAAAAAAATAACTTTTTATTAAATGCACATGAAAGTTGACGACACCCGTTGGGGTTTAAGCCGCTAAAAGTTCGGCATAATCTGATCGCGCTCCCCCCGAGATGGTCGGGTATCCTACTAGGATTACCCCACGCTAATAAAAAAAATGTAGGTACCTTCTTATAAAAAAAAAACCAATTTTTATTAATTTTTCGGCTAATCTCCGTAACGGCTGAACCGATTTTGACTGGATTTTATTCTCAGTTAAGCATATGTTATAAGAAGTAACGTACGTTTCATTTATTTAAGAATAACTATTTTTCCACGCAAAAAATCGTCGTCTTACGTTAGTTTGTTCCGGCTGATTTCCAAAACGGCTGGACCGATATAGATGAGACTTTCACTGGTAGATAGCGGATGTTATAAGGAATAACTTAAGCTTCTTTTACTTCAGATAATTTATAAGGGGTTCCGCGCAAAATAATTAAAACGCTACGCGCGGGTGAAACCGCGGCTGCGCTGAGGTATCAAATAACTGCGCACTACAAATGTGTATAAATATTTAGGTACATAGTAGACTGTCACCATTCTTACGTCAAAACGATCTTTACAGCAATAAACTTTGCTTTTATCTCTAAATAGATTCAACCCCTTCACAGTTTTTATCCATTTCTCTCGTATTTGGACATCCATTGGAACGAGTAAAATCAACTTTTCCGGTGGACTGGTGGTTGTATATTTACATTTTGGCATAACACATGATTTTCTAGTATTTATATTGGAAATTTAAAAACCAAAAAAGTCATAATCAACTGGGGAAACGTACGGAAAAGCGCGACCCCGTCAGGGTATTTGTTCTGTGAGCGCGATTGACTGAGCGAGCGATGTAACATGACGTCACACGCATCGAGTACGGGCCAGTGGAATCCAGCGTCGCGCGCTTATTTTAAAATTCCATATCTCGGAAACTAATTGACGTATCGAAATAATTCTTTCACACATATTTTTTATTTTCTATAGAAAATAAGGAGACCTAAAAATCTAAATTAGTGAACATTCTTCATTGCGTAACCCGGCGCGGCGGCATAACTAAAAAGTAGACTGAATCTATATTTAATATGTAAATAAATGGCAAACTTAAGCAGACCAGCCCCTACAAGCAGCACCTGTTCACAAGTATGACGCGTGTTTCAGCCATCGCCCTCCTCGCCATATTAGAGAGAAGTGAGCGACCCGTCACACGACGCCGCCGCAAGCAAACGCCTTAAAGTGAGCATGACTTCCTTAAGCAACAGCTACGCGCGGCTATATCACATTATGTATATGTACCTGCAAGATCATGCCATGGCAGCACCCACACGTGCAGCGGCTGGGTGTCTCCGGTGGGGTCCCACTCCCTGACGGCGGCCAGCACGCGCGGCACTATGAGCTGCGCCGCGCACGACGACAGCACCCACGCGGGGCACGCCACGCCCCACGATGTCAACGCGCGGACCATCGGCGCGGGCTCGCGGGGGTTCCACGATCTAGAACAACATTTCACTGTAGCTCCGATAACTAGCCATTCGGATGACAACACAAGGCTGTATGGCTTTGAGCCTTTGCCTGCCGCTTGGCGAATTGATTAAACAACAACAATTTTATGTCACCTTGTTTTTATACAACCGCCCAGTTACCGTAGCCTATAAACACTTGCAATACAGCCCTTGTGTTGCAAATCACTTGCGTTTTGCTGACACTGCAAATTATTATTTTTGGGCATAATCGGTTTCCGTTGCTCAGTGAGATGCTTGTAACACCCGGAGCACGCGTTACCGACCTTTCCACCTTTCTCAAATGGGCTTTGGCAACCTTACAAATGCAAACACAACATTTTTATTTTTATCAATTCAAACTTACTCAGCAGCCGTCTTTATGTGGGGCAAATAATGTTGCCACAGCAAACTATCGTACTTCCCAACAGTGAGCAGTTTCCGCCACTTGAGGAAGGTTGGTATCGGCTCCTCTGGCGCTTGTAGCGGGTCCCACGTGGCGAGTAACGCACTCAGTAACGGACTCACGATGTGGCCCGCTACTGTACCGAGGTCGAACACCTCGTATTCTAGTGGGAACGATTCCTGGGGACAATATAGTCATATGAATACATTTATACCACTAAGGTGGCAAACAAGCATACGGCCCGCCTGATGGTAAGCAGTTACCGTAGCCTATGGACGGTTGCAACACCAGGGGTATCACTCGCGCGTTGCCGACCCTGAAGAAATCTCTTCACACCCTTTTTGAAGAACCCCATGCTGTACTCCATTGGGAAAACCACGGCGGGGAGCTCATTCCACAGTCCGAGCGTCCGCAGAAGAAAACTCTTTTTAGCCGCACAGTTGAAACAATTCTGGTTTCAATGTGTGAGGATGGACTCCCCGTCGATGGCGAGAGTTGCGATGGTGGTAGGTAGCCGTGGGCAGGTCGAACAATTCTTTAGAACACTCCGTTGTACAAGCGGTAGAACACACATAAGGAGGCAAAGTCTCTCCTCAGACTGAGGGGCTCTAAACCGCTTGAGCTCGGGATCACATCGAGAAAATATCCGAGCAATCCAATCTACAACCAGTCAGTGAGACCAATCACTGCATTGTGTGTTCTTGACTCGGCCAATCAGAGCGCATGTGACCTTGACTTATCCAATCAGAGCGCATTGTCGATGGTGGGAAATTGGCGGAATAGATTTCAAGCAAAACTAATGTAATTGGGCTTCTTTAGGTTAATTGTTCGATGTTTGAATATAAATTTGAACTTGAACATCGGACAAAAGACGGGCAATTACCGTAAGATCCGTAAGTTTTTGCGGACACTCGCATAGTACGCAGTATGAAAGCACGCTAAAGTATAAGTTTGTGTTGTAACCATGCTAATATGTGAGCAATGATTAATGGAATTATTCCTTCCCCAATATTAAATATTTTGTCACCATAAAGTACCCTGTGAAATCACAAAGTGGCCTTTAGTATGGAAAGATTACCCTTAAAACACGTGTTATTTAATTTTATCAATTATATACTTTATTTTCACCATTATGAAGCTAACCTTTTGTATCCAATATTAATATAAACTTGATACCTTATCCCGTTTCTGAGAAGAAAATCTTTGACACACGGTTAGACAGAAAAACAACAAAGTTCCATATTTTCCTTGTATTATTTTGTTAGCTTTTGTAATAATTACTATAGCTTATATTAGCATTTTTTATTGATTTTTTGTTATTTTTTATTTACAAATCAAATTATGTCAAATACCTTTAAATCAGCCAAAACCTCATAAGCATTTTCCAAAGACACGTCAGGTTTTGTCAACAGTTCTACTCGTCCCATGATCAATTGCACTGTGTTGATCACTTTGTCATGTTCTTGTAACTTCATGCTGCAATCTTCTAGGTCTCGTTCTAATACTACTATTTCGTCTTCGGCCGTTTGGAGTTCGCGAGCGTTTTGGATTATATCCTGTAAAAGATCATGTACATATAAGACTAGTACCACAAGGGGTCACCCGCAATCCCCTATTTTATAAGAATTTCAGGAAATCCTTTTTTTTTTTTTTTTTTTTTTTCGTGGGGAAATCCTCATTGGATACCCGTCCGCCCCGGGGGTAGCGGCCAGGTTATGCCGGACTTGTACCGGCTAAAACCCCACGGTGGTTGCCATCTGCGCTGTAGAGGGGGGCGGGCTCTCGTGTTGAACGCGTACCTGCTCGCTCCTCCACGCGCGGCGCTAAGATAGCTCGTCCCGGGGGAAGTGTGATACCTCCCCCCAGCACCCTCGCTGTGCTATCGCACGATGAATCTGACCACATCGACTCATCGTCCTCCTTGGGGTCGCTTCTGGGCGCACAGAGCCCCCGCCCTGATTGCCCACGACCCCAAAGGCCCCGTTTAGTCGCCTTTTACGACAGGCAGGGGAACACCGTAGCTGTTATTCTAAGCCCCAGCTACAGGGCAGGAGGGCCGCCACGAGGCACGTCTGCGCCTCGGCGGCGTCGTCTCCGAGCGGGATCGGCCCTCTCCCGATCCCGCTCAGCAGCTTTCTTCTGGACCATTACGGTCTCAAAGAAGGAGGCTACGGCCCTCCACGCTGTATCGCCGACACGACTGCTGGCAGGGAGAGATTCCGCCCGATCAAGCCGACCAGGATCCGCCGCTCGGGTTCCCACGCAGGGCACACCGCGAGCGTGTGCGATGCGGAATCCTGGCCGCTCCCACCGCAGTGGAAGCAGGCCGCCGTCGCCTCACGTCCGATCTTACACAGATAATCACCGAAGCACCCGTGCCCGGTGAGTATCTGTGTGAGTCTGTAGGTGAGTCGTCCACCTTGTCGCTGCATCCAGGCCTCAAAGACCGGCAGGACTGCTCCGACGACGCGCTTGCGCGCATAACGCTCCTCCCGGAGCCTCGCGCGCCACGTCGCGAACGCGATAATTCGTTCCTGCCGTTTGATCGCCTCTTCTGGGTCGCCTCCACCGCTCTGACGGACGATACGAATCCGGTCATAGACCCTCGCATCCATGTCCGCCAGAATATCAAGTGGCGGAAAGCGAGCCAGAATTGTCGCCGCCTCAAAGGATACTGTGCGGTATCCTCGTACGATCCGTATCGCCATCCTTCGCTGGACGCTGTAGATTTTCGTCCTACAGCGTCGGATGGCTAAAACGATATAAATACGATGATAAATACGAAAAGCAGTATGTTATTTTTGCGATTTCGAAGTTGGTCCCATAGTAAAAGTTGATCGTATACATGAGTACTTAACGTGGTTTCATTAAATGTCGTATTGTCGTATCCACCCCGTATGATACTGACTTGTTCACAGCAGTCGACCATGAGCTCCAAGTTGTGCACCAGCTGCGGCGCGGTGAAGTTCTGGCAGTTGCGGCGCGGCTCGTGCTCGAAGCGCGGCGCGGCGGCGCGCAGCGCGTGGTACCCGCTCAGCACGCGCTTCTCCTTGCCCGTCATGTCGATCACCGGCACGCGCGATAACTCGTTACTGCAATTTTACTTTCATCTGTATTCCCTTATGTCAATCTAGGGCAGCCATGCTCAAAATCTTTATTTAACCTACTTCAAAAACGGAGAAGGTTCTCAATTCAAATGTTTTTTTTTTTATGTATGTTCGGGCATAACTCCGTCATATGTAGACGGATTTTCAAAATTCTTTTTTGTTCGAAAGGGGTTTATTCTATTTCATATAGATCTGATGAGGAGTTTCGGAGACAGACAAGGGAACTCTTAAAAATGACAGCAAATCAACCGCAATTGCTGCTATCGCTTAAATATGCATTGTTTACGCAGGCCTTTACACGCGAAAGTATTTAAGTATATATGAAACTAAAAATTCAAAAATAAATTAACTTTATAACAAAAAAATAAACTGCCTTCAAAGTACACTAAAAAGAGTTATTTCTTACTGTTTAGTGTACTTTGAAGGCAGTTTAAGCCACTTTCAGATTTAACTGTACAGTAGTTCCCAACTGATATGGCTTACCGATGTACCTGCGCAGAAGATACATTTTCAAAACGCGGGAAATGGTCGGCAGCTGCCGCCATGTATGCGGAGTGGCGTGACTTGCGAGTGAGACGGAACTAACAGCTGCAGTGTATTATGAACCTTATTTTAGTGTTTCTTCAATCTTTCTTTAATCTTCGGGGCCATACTTTCTTTTCTGTGCGAACTGCGACGCGCCTTATCAGTTGGGTACTACTATACATAAATCTCAAAGTAGTCAAGTTAAAGTCGTTTTATTCAATTTAGGCCCCAAAGGTGTATATGAAGGTGAAATTGTGGAATCAGTGCCTTAGTGACTTCGTTAAGAATTTGAAGCTACAGGTGGGCTACACTTTTGAAAGCCTGGCGGGCCGCAGTTTGAGTACGCCTTATAGGGCATCGAACAATATTAACACAAAAAAGCGCAATGACGTTCATTTTGCTCGAAATCGGTTCCGCCAATTTCCCACCCACAACCTACAGTGCGCTCTGATTGGCTAAGTAAAAAACTCAAGAACACCCGATCCTGTGATTGTTCAAAATCAGTGCAAAATCACTGACTAGTTGCGGAATTGAATTGCTCAGTGTTACTACTCTAAAGTGATATTTCCTAGATGATCTAGACTTTCAAGCACTCGCGGTGTAGCATGATGGGCCATTCTTAATTGATCGGCAAAGTTAAGCTACCACCATGCGGCCAGTACCTGGTCTTACCTAGTGCCTATTTGCTATCTGTCTATGACATACAATTTCAAAGTCTAGATACCTGGTAATAGTATGCATCGTGGGTTTACCCTCTTGTATGACATCGGCGGCGTCTCTGTAGAAGTAGCGGCCTTTGTGAGACTTCTTCCAGTTGTATGCCTTCTCTGTGGGCCCTTTCTCCTCTTCCTTCTCTTTCAGACGCCGCATCTCTTCTTCCCGCTTTGCTTTTTGCTGGAAAATTATAATCTCATGCAATATTTGTACTTTTTCAGTCAGTGAGAGAGTCTACTTCTAGTGAGCTATGCTTTCTTTCATGGATAGCTTTAAGAATTGAACCTATTGACACTACATTAGATATAGCAACCACTGAGCTATCACTTTAATTAAATCCTGCAAAGATTCCAAAACAAAGCTTTGAGAACCATGTTTGGCATACCATACTTCATAAGCAATAAGTACATACATCTGGACCTGAAGATTTGCACCATCAAACAGGAGATAGCACTCTACAGTAACAAATATCAAGAGCGGTTGTTGAAACACGTCAACGAATTGGCGGCTAAAGAGACTAAAGACTAAAGAGACATAGTGTGCCCGATTTAAAAACCAGATTTAAAATCTCCCAATAAATGATGAAAGTGTCACTGGACACCTCATTCAGAAGATAACACAACTCCGATTAGAATCAGCCAAAGAAGTAGCTCATTGTTCAAATAAACAGATCGCTATGAAGCAACAAAAACATAAGAGGAAAAAAAAACTTTAATTCATATCTTATTAAGTGTTCGGATTTTTGTTGTGTATAAAGATAATTGAATAGAAAAAGTATTGTAACTTACAGCAGCTTTCTCAGGACCATAAGCACCAATCGCACCCCTGCCTTTTCTGACAGTTGCTTCGACAGGTGCAGATATACCTTGGAGATCTTTACCAAGACCTTTACCAGGCTGGTAACCCATCTGTAACAAATACATATATCTATTGAGTTTTCATTCTTAGAATTAAAGCTAAGAAATGAATGCATTTCAAATTACTATTACTATGCAAGGACATAGCCAGGATTGTATATGGGGCGGGCAGACAAAGAAAATCCTAGATTATTATCCTTATATTAGAGATCACATCCTGTATTGTTGGATTTCACAAGCCAGCCTTCAAGTCTGTTAGTTTCTTAGCTATGAAGCTCATCAGAATTACAATTTACCAGTGAACAACCACTCTTCTAAGTTTCCTCCCTGCCCTACCTCTCTAAGCCCATGTTACTATAAGGTTTTTTTTTTATTACCACAGAATATGTGGAACATAACATTGTTTCTCATACCTACTCTTAGTTTCTAAATTTTAAATTTTCTATTGTTTACATATAGTGTTCCTACTCTTTTTAAATTAGTTTTATGTGTTTGGCTTATATAATGAGATTCGTTTTGGCTATGCATGCTGTGAATCTATGAAATAAATAAATAAATATAAAACAAATTACAAAATATGTTTAACTATATCATTTGTACCTGCAATAGTAATTTAGCTCCAATTCCTTTAGTATGTCTCTCCCATGTCCCAACATTGCCACCAAGGTTGGCTGACCTCATGCCCTGGCCCTGTCTCCTGATACCAGCCGTCTCGGTTTCATCGGGCATGGCTGGTTGATCATCTTCATCTGAACTGTCTGGTGCAAACTTAGTCCGGGATGTGGATGCATCTTTTGGTTCTAATTCTGTGGAATTTGTGGTACATTATCAGTTTATAATAAATAAATATCCTGGGACATTCCTCACACGGTTATCTGATCTCAAACTAAGCAGAGCTTTTACTATGGGAACCAGATAACTGATATACAACATATACTACTTTTTGTTCAAAAATACATATTTTAAATTCATAATTACACCCAGACTCTGGACATACAGACATGTCCATGCACGCAAATATATGTCCTGCATGGGAATCGAAACCATGAACTGCGGCGCAATAGGTGGAACCTTAACCAACTGCACCAACTGGCCTGTCACATTTATGAGAATAGTTTGGAAGCATCGAACAATTAACCCAAAGAAGCGCAATGACGTTCATTTTGGTTGAAATATATTCCCCCAATTTCCCACCGCCAACAATGCGCTCTGATTGGCTAAGTCAAGCATGCATGCACTCTGATTGGCCAAGTCAAAAACACGCGATGCAGTGATTGGTGCTTACTGTTCAAATTCAGTGACAAATCACTGACGAGTTTCGGAATTTGATTGTTCATTATTACTACTCTAAAGGGATCTTTCCTCGATGTTTGGAAGTAAGCAACTGATAGTGTAAATTCAGAAGCAACTACCAGAACCCTTTGATACATTATTGTTTGGTAGCCAGCTAGGAAAGCACCAAAACATTTGTTTACAGCATGCTATGGGGATTAATCACAATATCTTTCTTCACTGACATCTCAAGCTCATTGTATGATATGTACCTATGATTTTCACAGCATTCACACTCCACTTTTAAATAATAATGTAGAAAAATGTACACTTATTTGTAAAACAATGGTAGTTTTGTGATCTCACCTTTTTTCTCAGCCTCTTTCTTCTTACCAGCTTGCTGTACTCCACCGGCCACAAACCCAATAGGTGCAGAGAAATCTTTTGGTTTCCGAACTCTTTGCCTGATGTTGTCTTCATTGTCCTCTTCATCACTGTCTTTCGCCCAAACACCTAAAAGAAAGGATGTTGTTTTGTTCTTTGAAATGTAACCTTTTTAGATAATAAACTTCTTCTCCTCAAATTAATAGTGAGTAATAATTACCGTAGATTTGTTGCTCCTTTTTTGCTCTTCTAGGCCTATTTGGATTAAATTCATTGTCCAAATCATAATCGGTGATTTCAAATCGTATAACCTCGTCGTCCGACATTATTACAGTATCAAGCTAGATACTTAATCGTATTTATCATTCATAGGTAATTTTATAGGGTATTGTATTATAAATAATCACTTCTTTATTAAATTACGATATTAGGATTCTGAAAAACAGAAATAATTAAACTTCCATTCCATTGACCATTTGTTTGACGACTTTGACGTTTATATTTTTTTAAACATAACCAAACCAAACCACAGTTTATATATTCGACTTCCCACAGATGCACTTACGATCCTATGTCATATTCTATCTATCGTTACGATACTTTTTCTATTCTTATATAGGTGGAGATTTGTAAATGGTATAGGATCATCTATTTGTTTACTTTATCGTAGAAATTACGCTGTAAATCTTCCTAAGAGTAAATAAATAAATCTATTGTATATTGTACAAATATCTATAAAGTGTGCCTTTCAACACGCCTTTCATGCAAATCCGTTCAGTGGTTTTTGCGTGAAAGAATAACAAACATCCATACACACCAACTTTCGCGTTTATAATATTAGTAAGGAAAGGATTGATTATGAAATAATTTCTGGTTTTGCTGAGTCAGTAGTGTTGGTGTATATTTGAATTTTATATAATAAATAAATAAATATATAAATATCCTGGGACATTCCTCACACACGGTCATCTGATCCCAAACTAAGCAGAGCTTGTACTATGGAAACCAGATAACTGATATAATACATATACTACTTTTTGTTTGTACATCAGACTCAGGACATACAGACATGTTCATGCACACAAATGTATGTCCTGTGTGGGAATCGAACCCACATCCATATCTTTCTAGCTTCCACTTAAGATGGATACTCAGCATGAAACGTATTGTAAAACTATTTTACTGAATTTACCTTAATAGTTCATTATTACACAAAACGTTCCACAAAGTCCAAATTAACTACCTACTATGCCTACGGTCGCTAACCGCAGACCGTATAGTATAATATTCAATTTTACGGTTTTTAGAGGAACGTTCAAATATGACTCATATTATACAAAAAATATTTATATCAATGTGCCAAATGAATGAACTAAGGTCGCGAATCACCGAAATATTTAGCCATATTTATATACGACGGTAAAAAAAAAAAAATTAAGTCATTCTTTACAAACTCAAATATTTTTGTATACACGAACAAATTAAATAATATTTATGATCCTTATTAGTATTAGAAATATTGGTGTATCCTAACTAATGTTATAAATGCGAAAGTGAGTTTGTTTGTTTCGCCATCACGCCTTAACTACTCAACAGATCACGATGAAATTTGGCACGCAGATAGCCTGTAGTATGGAGAAGAACATAGGCTACCTTTTATCCCGGGAACGCGGGCGAAACCGCGGGGAACTGCTAGTTATAAATAAACAGTAGTGTCTCAGCCTGTTCCGCAGAGGTTTATAGATAAATCAACCTATATAGGTTAGCCAGTCCCATAAGTTCTTGTCAGGACTAACTCAACACCCGCATCCGTAAAAGTACAGTAGTACCACGTAGTACCCAACTGATAAGGCGCGTCGTGAATTATCGTTCGCACAGAAAAGAATGTATGGCCCGAAGATTAACGAAAGAATGCTTAGAACTTACAATCAACCTTAGATCACTACTATAAGGTTCATAATAAACTGCAGCTGTTAGTTCCGTCTCACTCGCTAGTCACGCCCCTCCGCACACATGGTGGCAGCTACCAACCAATAGCATTTCCCGCGCTATGAAAATGTGTCTTCTGCGCAGGTACATCGGTAAGCCATATTAGTTGGGTAATACTGCATTGATCATGTCATCATGACAAATGGGCATACTGAAATTAATGCGGACTCTTGATGCGGACTTTCCGCGATTGCGGATGCAAATGTCCGCAACATTTTAGAATTGAACACTAAAATGTAACATATCCTATGCACGATAAGACCGTGACCAGAGAAATTAATTACGCAGGCGTACCTCAGGACAACAACTCATAAATAATACACCTCTTGTTATTCACATTTCTTTATTAAAATTCAATTTAGTAGGTACATACAAAAATCGCATATTACTATTTTCACAAATAGTGCGACTACTGTTGATTTACACATCTGCAATTTGAGGGCAATGGACTATGTAGGGCAAGTCGTTTATGGTTGGCAAGTATTTTTCGGAGCCAATAACAGTCAAAAAGAGATTCAGAAATGCTATTTGAATAAATAAAATTTAAGGAGGTCGTTTTCGTAAATAGTAATCTGGATATTGGTAAATTAAATGCAAAAAAAACATGTGCGTCAAATATTGAACCTCCTTTTTTGAAGTCGGTAGTCGGTTTTCATGACAAATAACTTTTTAACTACTTGTGCAATATCGTTTTTGATTCCAAACCTTATATATATTTTGTATATTTAAAATTTGCGCGAGTAAATATAAACGCGAATAATTTTTATTTAATATAAATAAAAAATATTTTCATCCATAGGACGGACACGGACGTTTTCCATAATTATCTAAAAGGACATTTAAGGCATCCATATTATGCACTTGACAATAATATGCATTGTAAAACACGCCAAGTTCAATCAAAAAACTCAGCGGCGACATTCGTATAGTGTAGCAATAGCCTTACACCACAAATTGCTAACATTTATTTTCATCTCTCGATATTTCTGAAGAAAATCAAATCTTGTATTCAAGAATACCTTCGCTACTATTGCGTATCATAAAATTCACTCGAAAAACGGTTAGATAATTGAATCATAAAATATAAAACAATAATGTTAATATTAACACAATATTAATCGTTTCACGAAAATAACAAACAAACATACATATGCAATCAAATAAACACATTTTTATCGAAAAATTCAATCATGTGAATAGAAAAGCATTTAAAAATAATTGTAAGTTCAATGTAAAGAAGCTAAAAATAATATTTCTTAAATTAGATAGTGATGCGCTTACACCACGATCTCACCATAAGACATGATGTGGCGGCAGGTGGTAAGTATAACCTAGAGGTTTACTTAGGAACATTGCTACGATAATTTAACAGCTATAATTATTTAAGTACTATACTTTATTTAGTGTGTATAAGATACGAGTGTCACATTCGTATCATATAGTACGTTTTATGATCTTCGATTGAGGATGTTATTTTTAACTGGCAAGTACATTAAGTATATGAAATGTAATAAAGTAAAAATGAAATATCTTAAGCACGATAAGAATTTTTACCGATTATAGATTCTAATGTGTATACTCATGACGGCACGCGGTGTCAGATCTTCAGAAGAAATGATGGATGTTATCAAAGCAATGTTCCAACGGAGTCTTTTGTTCAAAGAAATTATTAAAAATTAAATATGCTCATTATTAGTGTTAGATTTTTAGACACAAAATACTTTGTCAAATATGATAAAACAAATGTCATAAAAATAAATACGGGATCAATCAATTGTTTTGAACATCACAAAATCACAGTTAAAAATTACGATAATGGCAATCATTGTTAACAAATAAATTGCAACTAATTATATCTAAAAAAAGTTAGGTACTTAGTATTAAGTATGTGATGCTTAACTTTAAACTAAAAAGCCACTCTAAAAGTACCGTAATAATAAATAACATAGTAAAATGGAACATTATGAGGAGTGAAAATTAACCTTATTCCAATGCAAATAAAACACAAACTGTCTGATCAAATTTGCAACTTTTTATCTTAACCAAATATTAAAATATTCTGATTCTGTGAACTAAGCATAATTAAAAAGGTACACACTCCTTCAATAATTTCATAATGTTCCATCATATAATACGGATTTCCTCTAAAGGAAAAAAACTATTAAAAATCTTGTTCGTGTCACAAAAGTAAAATCACTATATCTAATAAAAACTACATATACAAAAATTGATAATGATATTGCCAATATTAATTTAAATATTTACATAATATTGTTATTTTTTTATACCTTGAAGGTAAAGAGCTCTACTTAATAATCGACTAAATTGAAAATCAATTTGAATGCTAATGAAACAAATATTTTAATTGACAATAACACAAAATCCTTAAAAATCGCCAACAATACACTTTTAATTTGGGGCAGTGATACGATCCAATTTAGTCTTGCCCCTAAATTGTACTTTAGATAGGACTTACACAATTTCCATTGTTTTTTTAATAATTCAATTGAAGATATGTATTTTAAATTTAACTAGTAGCATTCAAATCGAATCGCAAACACTAAACGAGTCACAGGAAAGCTTTTCTTAGACATAAATCAATTTCAAATATCACCTGTGACCAGCCTTATAAAAACCGCGTTCCAAATACTAAACCAACAAAATTCGTTGCGTAAATGGAACACATCTCTTTCACGAACATATCACACTGGAGTATCAATCAACTGACCAATCACAACTCCGTTATTTTTTTTTAATATGCCATCAGTGGCTCTGGCCTTCAGTCATAATGCCACTGTACTGATATAGGTGTCGTCTTCGTAATTCTCCGCTGATAATCTCAAAGCGTGTTCTTCGCATAACGCAGCCAGCTCTTTCAGCCATTCGTCTAAAATGACTGCGTTTAGTATGGATCGGAGTGTGATTGACTGGTTCCAGTAGGATTCTTGTGTGAAAATTGGTCTTTTCTGTGGACTAGCGTTGTAGGTGGTGTTTTGTAAGCTGTGAGTGTTGTGTTGTGATGGTGATGCTGTAAAATAAGAGTTTACATAGTTCATAACTTAATACATACACTCGAAAAACATAATCCTCCTTCCAAGTCAATCGCGAACAAAAGTTGTTTTCGTTTTAGTACAAACATTTCCATTTTTCTACAAGATATCTTCCGTAAAACTTGAAACGCCTAACATGTGTGGTTTTTAATACGGCTACCCCATTTATATATAGACAGTTTTTTTCCCTTCAGCAGTAAAATCAACCACAATGCAAAAAGCAATACACAATTTGTGCTCCGGAATTTGTCTAAGCGATCGTTAATGTTTACGTTAAATTGAATTGAAACAATCGAAACTATTCCATGTCCCTTTTAAAATTCCTATTTTTCATTTAAGAATACATAACAGTAAGATATATCTGCTAAATCAATGCTTAATATGTAAGATGGTAAAAATGAACTTTATTGTATACCAATAAGGTTTATTTTTATTTGACATTCTAGGTAATAAATTAATACTCACATGACTGCCTCCTGCCGAACATACTGGAGAGGCTGTTAGAAATACTGCGGCGTTTGGTCTCCACTCTTCTGAATGGGGAGTCGTCTAGCTTCTGCCCAGAGTCTGCGTGTGCCTGACCTATGAGTGAAATGTTATATTATGCCACAGTTTTCACCCCAGGAAGTCTGTTTAATTTAAGCCTGGGTGTAGATATATATTGTCCTAAGATATATTTATTTATCGTATTTGTTAAATTAAAGCATCTAACAATTACCCCAAACACTTGCACTTGCAATGGTATTCATTTTGTTTGAAATCTATCCCGCCAATTCCACCACCTACAATGCGCTCTGATTGGCCAAGTCAAGAACACGCGATGCAGTGATTGGTCCTTACCGTTGTAAATCAATGCAATAGCACTGACTAGTTGCGGAATCTGATTGTTCGGTATTACTATTCTAAAGGGGATTTTCCTCAAAGTATTAAAGGATGTGAAATGTGTTTTAGTCTGACCGCACCAGGAGCGTCAGTATTTGCGGTATTCACAAACATAATACGTATGAGGTATGGAGATTTAGGAAAGTAACTATACTCTTTGGATTGGCTTCTTCATCTCTTTTATGGCTCCCAAGGAGTGCTCCCAATCCCCTCTTTAACCCCCTTATGGTTGAATTTTGGTTTTTTTCCTTAGTAGATGTGTTTTATTAGGAAATTGTATGCAAAATTTCGACCCTGCGGTTTGATCTGTGTATGCATGTCAATCAGTCTGTTTCTACTTTTTAGGGTTCCGTAGCCAAATGGCAAAAAACGGAACCCTTATGGATTCGCCATGTCTGTTATGAACCCTTACGTGTGGGGTATCTGTGGATAGGTCTTTAAATATGATATTGAGGTTCGTAATATCATTTTTTTCTAAACTGAATAGTTTGCGCGACTTCAAAAGTGGTAAAATGTGTGTCCCCCCCCCCCCTGTAACTTCTAAAATAAGAGAATGATAAAACTAAAAATATATATATATATGATGTACATTACCGTGCAAACTTCCACCGAAAATTGGTTTGAACGAGATCTAGTAAGTAGTTTTTTTTTTGTATTTTGTTTTCATAGCACGATGAGTTAGTTAATATTGTACGGAACCCTCCGTTTGTGAGTCCGACTCGCACTTGGCCGGTTTTATATATATAAAGAAAGAACACACAGAAGAAGAATATAAAGATAGAAGAAAGAAAGAGATATAGATTTATTTATATACCATTATCATTAGTAGGTCCACGCGACATAACCAGCGCCATTTCCCTCTGTATAAGAAACACCCGCGCCTTGTCGACTAGTTCCCCGGTGTTGTCCAAGCCTTCTGTTAACTCGTCCACTTCTTCTTTCAGCTTGTTTAAGATCTGTGGGGAAAATAAACCTTATTAGTATTCGTGTATGGTATAAAATAAATTCACGGTAGCTTATTCAGGGCCACTTATTATCATAACAAGCTGGCCAAGCAATAATGAACTCAAAGATTACTAGAATACTAAAATGTATATTCGTAATTAGTGCTTGACAGATTTTAACATGGGTGCCAGATGGGGTTCTACATAATTCCCTACCACCGAATCTTCGAAAACCGGTTATTCGACCGGTCGATGATTTCAGAACACGAAGTATCTCACCTGAAACAGTGAAGGTACATTCGGCTGCAACACGAAGCCGGGACACAACAAAAGTGACGTCAGCAATGGTGTTGGTAGAGATGCCAGTTTCGATATGACGCTCGTCACCCGAAAATTCACGATCACCTCAGATTCAAGTAGCGCTGCTGCCTTTTTTAGGAGACTACTTAGCAATGGGCCTAGAAAAATAAAAATAAATAATATAGTTCTGTTTCGTGAGATATTAAGCTGAATTTTCGCAAAAATTTTACCTCACTGCATGTAAAGTGAGGTGATTTATTAGGGTTCCGTAGCCAAATGGCAAAAAACGGAACCCTTATAGATTCGTCATGTCTGTCTGTCTGTCTGTCCGTCCGTATGTCACAGCCATTTATTTCCGAAACTATAAGAACTATAATGTTGAAACTTGGTAAGTAGATGTATTCTGTGAACCGCATTAAGATTTTCACACAAAAATAGAAAAAAAACAATAAATTTTGGGGGTTCCCCATACTTAGAACCGAAACTCAAAAAAATTTTTTTCATCAAACCCATAAGTGTGGGGTGTCTATGGATAGGTCTTCAAAAATTATATTGAGGTTTCTTATATCATTTTTTCTAAACCGAATAGTTTGCGCGAGAGACACTTCCAAAGTAGTAAAATGTGTGTCCCCCCCCCCCTGTAACTTCTAAAATAAGAGAATGATAAATCTATAAAAAATATATGATGTACATTACGGTGCAAACTTCCACCGAAAATTGGTTTGAACGAGATCTAGCTAGTAGTTTTTTTTTAGTACGTCATAAATTTAAATTAATATCAAATACTCAGGTCTATACTACCATTTACTTATATACCTACAGGTTTGTACGGAACCCTCGGTGCGTGAGTCTGACTCGCACTTGGCCGGTTTTTTTTTGTTTGCATACCGCATCAGAGTGAGATATCTTTAGAAAGCTATTTTAATATACAGAGTGGTGCTTCAACACTTTTAAATACAAAGATTTGTTTACGAAATATCAAACTATGAAATCTGATTTTTTTGATAGAGTTGCGTCAAATATATATTTGCATTTAAAATATTCAGAATTTTTTGAAATAAACTCCTCAATAATGTATGTTTTTTTTTTATAATAATAATATAGTAAAACTTACCGATGATTGATTCAGCACTAGCCCTCCAACTCCTAAACAAAGGCACTTCCCCCTCGTACTCCCTAACACTTTCACCATCTTTCCTAAAAGATTTCTTAAACAGATCTTCAGCAAAACCGTCACTGTATTCACCCTCCTCAACTTTATACCTAAAACTATCGTAACCACTACTTTCGCCTATCGATGTCAGACTATCGTGTTCTTTCCCATCACTATTCTGATTGTCATTTGTCACATTCTTTTCGACGTCAATATTATCTGTCAAAGACGTCAAGCTGTGTTGTTCTTTTTCTGAAGTGTCACTTGTTTTTAGAGTGTCGTAACCACTCGTGCAGATGGAGATAAGGCTGTCCAGCTCTTTCGCGGGCGTTTGTATTTCTATCTCTTTCGTTTCTTTCGTAGAGTTGTTATTCGTCTCTCTCTTGGGAGAAGAAACGCTGTCGTATTTCGAACTCCAATTACTGCAAGCGATAACGCGGGTTACGACTTCGAATCTTGCGTCGCACAAGTAGGCGTGGTAGTTACCGTAAAGGGTGTCGTTGGGGTTCTGAAATGAATGATAATTATGAGATTTGGAATGTATTAACAAATATAAACTAACACTAGATAGCCCCCAAGGTTTCACCCCATTCCCGGGGTAATTTTCCAGGCTGGTTTTCAGCAAATTTTCATCAAAATAAGTTCAGAAGTTTGAGTAATTTTAATGTAACTAGATAGACAAACTCACTTTCACTTTCAAAATATGAGCAAGGATCAGAAAACAAACAAACTTAGAAGATATAAATAACTGAAATGCCTCATAAATTTCTACATTTACGCTGTTGTTCATGATGACTTACCCCATAATTAAATCTAACTTCATGGACTAGATTATTCATCGCTATACCGTCGTTGACACCATTGATTCTTCTATCATCTTCCTTCTTGAAGTCCAAAACCCTTCTACCACTCAGGGCTAGCTCATCTACCCATTGCTTGGTCTTTTCCAAAGGCCTTGAACAACATCTTGGTGTCAAACCTAGGAAAGACACTGCGGCATCCCTGTAGGGTTCAGGATCAGATATCTGATGTCGATGGGAGGTCATCAAATGATGGCCGTTTAAAAGGTGCTTGTATACTAGTTCGATCATAACATCTTCACAGTTCAGTTCGATTAGGGTTTCCATAAGTGAGAGGGAGACGAGAGATAGCTGAAATGAGAAATCGGTTATCAAGTTTTGAGTACAAAAAATTGCTGAATCATTTATTATGAAATAATACTGGGAAAATAATATCTAGATTAATTTCATAGAATCAAACAATCGCTCGCAAAGATTCAATAGCAAAGCTGGTCTGCACAGATACCGGAGTTAAACAAAGTCCAAAGTCCTTTTTGCCATCAGTTGTGCGAAAGTCATCTTGTGAGAAACTCATGAAAGTTCACTCTTTTACTCTCTCTTGTTTGATAATAACCGCTACTTCAAGTCTCTGTTTATTTCAACAACTGTTTTATTGTCTGTTTATTTTAGCTGGGACTGTATCACTGCAATTTGAGGAGTTACAACAAAACCTTGTTTAGGCACACGAAGAGTTTTTGGAGCCTCCGCTGGGTGAAACTGCGCAGCACCAGCTCTAGACAAGGTTCACTCTGGCACGTGACTCACCTGCGAGTTCCCCTCGAGTCTGTTGAGCAGCACATCGACGAGCCTCACTCCGTCGTACTGGTAGGCCAGCAGCAGGTGCAGCGCGGGCCGCAGCAGCCCCCGCCGGGTGACACTGCGCAGCACCAGCTCTAGACAAGGTTCACTCTGGCACGTGACTCACCTGCGAGTTCCCCTCGAGTCTGTTGAGCAGCACATCGACGAGCCTCACTCCGTCGTACTGGTAGGCCAGCAGCAGGTGCAGCGCGGGCCGCAGCAGCCCCCGCCGGGTGACACTGCGCAGCACCAGCTCGAGGTACGCCATGGCGGCCGCCTGCTCGCCGGCGCCACTCTGCAACCCCGCTTTCGTCTACGGTCGTGTTGCACGTTAGTAGGCTTCATTGTACTGTCTCTTTTGGAGCGGTTGAGTGACAGTTTTTGGAAATATTATAAATTTTTCGAAAAATTTTGTTCTTTTTAGCCATTACTTAGATAAAAAAACCATTATTTTTAAGAATCAAAAGCTAAAATCCCCCTCATTCGGTGTGCCAAGGGCCTCTCCTGTGTTCAACCACAATCTTACCGTGGTCAATGATGTGGCCGAAGGTGGTTAGACACAAAGCAGGCATTCAAGTGCAGCTAGCGGAATACACCGGAAGGTGCGACAGATTTTAAACTTGAGGTAACCAAGCCATGTGGTTAACCACCATGCAAAAAGGAGAAATCTAGATGTCGTTTATGATTTCTTTTTAATATCGGGACTCTTTCCATCTTAATACGTGAGATGGTGGTTTAAGCAAGTCTAGTAAAACCCAGGTTTCAATATAAACCTCGGTCTTTTTGTTAAATAACGTAAGTAAAAATAACGAATCTTATATTTAAAATCCGAGTTTTGCTAGGCTTACTTTAAACCATCTCCGGTAATAAGGGGGTTTAGATTTGAGGGCTTTCGAGTAGGCACTATAACTATATTTTAACCAATACCTTTAAAAATAAAACCGGCCCCTGTATACCTCCAACACATATCAGAATAGTTTTGATTGAACAGTGGATAATATGCCATACTTTTGTTTCACAGTGATCAAATAACAAACCCATGTCACGCAACGTAAGCCGAAATGGAGCTTAAGCCTTTGAAATACGGCATATAATCCACTATCAATTCAAACAGCTTCATGTTTTGGAAATAGACAATAGCAAAAAGAAAAAAACAAAATAACAATAATGAGAAATCAAGCAAAACGCAACACTATAACATGAGCTATAGGTTGCAATATAGGCTGTCACTTAACCGCTTTAAATTGGCGTATAAACCATACCCAATGTGCTCCAATCCCGTGAGTGCAATGAAAGCCCGTTGACGTGAAGCCACCCAAACATTGTAGTATGGATGGAGTGAAAGCACAAAACCAGTACCTCAACTAATATTACAGTAGGCTTTTTATTGTACGAACAATTAGATGGCTTATTAGTAAATATATCAGATAAATATCCGAAGGTCAATTTATCAAATCAAGAAGATAGTTACTGCTTTTACAAATACTTGAAAGTTCTATCCCTCCGAACGTATCTATCATTTATTTGCACAAATATTATTTGCCAAAATTAACATTAAAATAACAAAAGATTAATTAACTGTTTCTCCAATATTTAAAATTTGGTAGTGTAAGACCATAATTTATTTTGACAAGCGGCCCTTCTTGCCCTAGTATGTCTGTCTCTTTTTGGCATAAGGTTGGGTATGGGCTTTATAAATGGGCTATAGTAATATTTTAACCGACTTCAAAAAAAGGAGGAGGTTCTCAATTCGAATGTTTATATTTTTTTCGGATTTTCAAAATTCTTTTAGGTTTATTCCGAATTGGTCCCAAATAAATATCATATAGATCTGATGATGAGTTTCGGAGACAGACAACGGAACTCTTAAAAAATTACAGCAAATCAACCGCAATTGCTGCTATCGCTTAAATATGCATTGTTTACGCAGGCCTTTACACGCGAAAGTATTTAAGTATATATGAAACAAAAAATTAAAAAATAAATTAACTTTTTAACAAAAAAATAAACCGCCTTCAAAGTACACTAAAAAGTAAGAAATAACTCTTATCTGACACTGTTTTGAAGTGAGCGAAATCGCATGACGTGTTCTGTAGAAAATGTTTCGCAGATTTTTTGATTTTGTTAAAAAGTTAATTTATATTTTGTTAAAAAGTTATTTTATTTTTTATTTCAGCATCTTTTTTTTTCATTAATTGATAATGTGAAACGGAAACATCAACGGAACGAGCTGTGCCTCTCCTTTTGATTATAGCCTTTTAAAAAAACGTGATAAATGACAATGACCGTGCATATTGTATTAAAATTTTATACAAATCTTATTGGTTACTTCCTCACCTGCCATGACTGAAAGAAAACTTATGATTTAAAAATTCAATTATGATTAGTAACGTTATTATATAAATTAGTTATGAAAAATATAATTAATGTATATATAATAAATTTAATGTTTACAGGATATCAGACGGTGAATACAGAAGTAGAGTATGCAATCCGGCATTACAGTTTTGAAAATATTGGGTGTAACGAAAAGGTTATACAACGTGTAACAGATATAGATGCTAAACCGTTAAATGCTTACTTAATCGATTTATTTAAGTTTTTTTTTTTATACCACTAAGTTGGCAAACAAGCATACGGCCCGCCTGATGGTAAGCAGTTGCCGTAGCCTATGGATGTTTGCAAAACCAGGTTTTGCGAGTTGCCGTCCCTAAAATTAAAATTTTAATATCTATATTAAAAGTAAAATAAATCGATTAAGTAGGCGATTATGAATAAACCGTTTAACGGTTTAGCATCTATATCTGTTACACGTTGTATGTATATACATCGGAAAGGGGCGAAGACCACATCAGATACAGACTCTATTAAAAGTTTCAGCTCAAAAAAAAAAAAAAATTTTTGCTTCCAAGTTTATTCAATTAAAATCATAACTAACATGTCACCGCTCGATGATCATTATCATTTTGCGTCCCTTGCTAATATTAATATAAAATTTACTCTGCGATCTATGCGCCTAGTACCAAGTGTATTACTGTAATGGATCCTTTCCGTAACACAAAAATTTGTATAGATAGAATTAATAAATCATAATGAAAGTATTACAAAATTATTTGTTATAACATAAAATTAATAAAATATGTAAATAGATTGCATACCCAATACATTCTTTATTTATTCACTAAAAGTGATTTTGTTAGTGAAGTTAAATCTTCATTTGAAACGATAAGCCCAAAATGCAATTCACACACACCCCAAAACACTCCATAGTACTTAAACATAATTGAAAAATACAAATATATCTGACTTATATGTATTTTCTCAATTGAAATATTGAATTAGTACTAAGCCTATTGAAAAATTGACCATATTGTGATCCAAAAATCACACTCCCCAAATGATGATTCCATTAATTTCTCTTTACTATGTTTGATTAATACTAATAAGATTGAATAATTTTATATTCGATCCTTTTAGATTTCATTTGTTTTATTTTCAAGAAGCTCTATAAGGCCTTATCTCACAACAATAAAGTTCAGATTAGCTTATTGATATACTATGATAGATTCAATAGATATTAGTGAAGAGAAATCATCCCAAAAACGCTTACATCACGCGAAAAAAACCACTCATCCCCCAACTTCCATAGTATATTGTAATCTTACCTGCAGTAATGCAGGCCCCAATACTGGGACTAAGAAACCTTGGTAAAGGAGGTCTAGGAGGTGCTTCTTGATTGATGGGTGTGCTACCTGGAACAAATATTAAGAATATAGCATGGAGTGGAAAGCTGATTTGAGTTTGGGGTATGTTAAGTGTTAATGCCAAGTCAAGGAACAAAATGGTATGAGATTCAATTCTATGTATAACTTAATAAAAATTACAACGGCTGTACAGATCTTACTAGCTGTCCCCTGCGTTCATGGGATAAAAGGTACCCTTCTCCATGCCATAGGCTATCTTCATGCCAAATTACATCGCGATAGGTGTAGCGGTTTAGGCGTGTAAGTATAACAAACAAACTTAAATTCGCATTTAATATATTAGTAAGGATTATTATATATACCCAGTATATACCGGGTGGAGATATCGAGATGGCATATTTTCGAAACCTATGTTGGATAAATCATGCTGAACAACTTTTACTATGGGACCAACACTGAATTCTCATATTTTTTTTATTTTTCATTCAATTATGATCGAGAAAAGTTGACATTTTGTATGTTTTTTTTTTTGAGTTTTCACTGTTGGTCTCATAGTAAAAGTTGTTCAGCATGACTAACTCCACCTGTTATAGTGAGGATTAGAATTTTCATCTCTTTGATTAGTCAATTCATTGAACTCGATTAGTGTTTGCAATTAAATTCATCCATGATTGTAGAATAAATATAAAAAAAAATCTTTGATAAAATTGACCGATATACTAGTTTACCTGTGCAACAGCATTGCAGAACTCCAAAGAATCTATGAATAAGGTGAGCTTGTGCACTTGATTCACGTCATCCGGCGTTAGTCGATGGATCTTATCGTTCAATGTGCGCGGCAGTAGGGAGTACAGACCGCTTAGACCTGTGCAATAAGTTAGACATTTTTATTCAGTTTATGACCATGAATGGCTAATGAAGGTAACATTTACTGAATTTAACACCGGGTCAAAAATCAGCATTGAACTGGAAAGAACTGGCAAGAAAAACAGCCACCAATTTTTATTTTAGGACTATGTTGCTGATTCTGCTGTTCAAAATTAAACTAATTTAGTCTCACTATCTCTTTCTAACGAAGAATATAAGAAAGGGATGTAAGAAATTTAGACCTGTCAAATTAGTGCAATGCTTGTTTTCAACGTAAATTTAGTCGCCATCAAAGTTGGTTACGTATTTACCCGCAAATAAAAACGGCAAAGACTAATTTGACAGCTTTCAAAATGTTGTTATGTAAAGGTTGCCTGGAAGATATCGCTTTAGCGATAAGGCCGACTACATTGTATAACTTCCTTAATTTTTAATACTTTTGTTATCTGTTCTATGTCTGTGTATACAATAAAGAATATTTCATTCAAAATTCAAAATCATTTATTCAAATAGACCTTCGCAGGCACTTATGAAAAGTCTGACTCTAATACCGGTTCGGAAGGTTGCATTCATTCATGTTCTATCCTTTTTCAATAATGTTTGTAAGAAAGAGATATGATGTGATTAAAATTGGTTTAGTGAGATTTACAACAGAATCGGCACCAGCATCTATATTGGCTTTTGTAAATATTTTTAACGCGTCCCCACACTATCAGAGCAGGTTTTTTTTTTTTTTTTTTTTACCACTTAGGTGGCAAACAAGCATACGGCCCGCCTGATGGTAAGCGGTTACCGTAGCCTATGGACGCTTGCAACACCAGGGGTATCACGCGCGCGTTTCCGACCCTGCAGAAATCTCTTCACACCCCTTTTGAAGAACCCCATGCTGTACTCCATTGGGAAAACCACGGCGGGGAGCTCATTCCAAAGTCTGAGCGTCCGCGGAAGGAAGCTCCTTTGAGCCCGCACAGTACGAAACAATTCAGGTTTCAATATGTGAGGATGGACTCCCCGTCGATGGCGAGAGTTGCGATGGTAGAAAGTAGCCGTGGGCATCATCTTAAACAATTCTTCAGAACACCGTCCGTTGTACAAGCGGTAGAACACACATAAGGAGGCAAAGTCTCTCCTCAGACTGAGGGGCTCTAAACCGCTTGTGAGCTCGGGATCGTCGACAATTCTGATGGCACGTCGTTGAACCGAGTCTAAAGGATCAAGCTGGTATCCAGGTGCCCCCGCCCATAGATGACAGCAGTACTCCATATGAGGCCGGACTTGCGACTTGTAAAGTTGCAGCCTTTGCCCCGATGTGAAGTACTGCCTCGCTCTGTTGAGCACTCCGAGCTTTTTGGATGCCAGCTTAACCTTGCCTTCTAAGTGACTTCGGAACAAAACGTCGCTAGAAATGTCGACGCCAAGGATCCCGATGCTTTTGTTGATGTTCAGGGACGTGTTCTGGAACTGTGGAGCCACAGCAAATGGGGTTTTCTTAGCGGTGAACGCGCAGGCTTGAGTCTTAGTGGGGTTGAAATGGACTAGGTTTAGTCTGCCCCAATCGGAGACACTAGTTAGTGTACTCTCGATTTCAGACAACAGCCGTTCGCGGCTTTCCTCCACCTCGGAACGAGGGATATTAGCACGGCCCGTGTAATAAGCGTCCCCTGTACTGTCGTCCGCACAACAATGAACGCCGTCAATAGACAGCATATCATTGATATGCAGTAGGAACAGTGTTGGGGACAGCACAGAGCCTTGCGGGACGCCGGCATTTATGTCCATGCTGTCGGAGCAGCTACCGTCCACGACGGCTCTTATGCATCTGCTGGACAGAAAGCTGGCAACCCATTTGCATAATCCCTCGGGAAGCCCGTATGCTGGTAACTTCGTTAGAAGACCCCGGTGCCAGACCCGATCGAACGCCTTCGCCACATCTAGGCTCACTGCCAATGCCTCACCTTGACTCTCGATGGCGAGTGACCAACGGTGCGTGAGATACACAAGGAGGTCACCAGCTGAGCGACTGTGGCGAAAGCCATACTGTCCAGGTGTACTGTGCAGGTGTACCCCAAGGATCAATCTTTACACCTCTTCTCTTTCCCATGTTCACAAATGATATCTATATCTAATTAGGAGACCTATATCTGTAGAACTTGCCCTGTTTGCGGACCGTACACAACAAGTACTCATCCAATTTGTTTGTACTACCTAGCTGGCAACCATGTTCAAGTGAAGTTCTGTCACCAAGCCATCAGTGTGTTCCGGGCTTCCAACAGCAGATCCAGTTCATCCATCATCAGACACAATGCCTAAGTCTCTTTGAGAAAGATTTGCTGTGTTCCTGCAGCTGCAGTTTTGAAAGTCAGTATCCTTGAGGCTTCCACCTTTATTTGGTCCCCATGACGGTCAATAAAGATTTTTTTATAGGCACATGATTGATCGCATTTCACCATGGTAAGTGGCCGAAGGTGCATAAAGCCTAGAAGGTGGGTACTACAAAGTACCCTACCACCGTGCTATGATTTCCTCACGATATCTTCCTTCACCGAAAGCTCAAGCTCATAGTAGGATTCGACCCCGGGACCGTCATCTCGGTATCCGACGTCACCACTGAGCTAGCAATTTAAATTCAAATGAATAATCTGTAATAGTTACCAGTAGCAAGGACAGGACAAGTATTGCCAGCTAACATAAACTCCGCTAGGTGGGGGCACCGCGCGGACATGTTGGCGCACAGAAGTAAAGCATCTCGTGCTGTAGCGCCCGTCCGTCCCTCTCGGTGCACTGATGATAGAAGGAGACGGACTATGATGAATCTGTAAGAGTTGACACATTTTTTTGGCCTCAAATGAAAGAAAAAAATGCAGCTACCGGAATTTCGGAATAGATTTTGATGAAATTTACATACAAATCAATACTTTATACACAGCACGGGAACAGCAGTTTTTTTTATACAACTTGGTAGGTGGCAAAGAAGCATACGGCCCGCGTGATGGTAAGCGGTTAAAGTAGTCTATTGACGGTTGCAACACCAGCGATATCACTCGCGCGTTGCAGGTGGAAGCAATTTTTTTTTTGCTATGATAGCTACTGAGTTCCATGACGATGGTCCCGGGTTCGAATCCTACAATGAGCTTTCGGTGAAGGAAAACATCGTGAGAAAACCATAGCATGGGAGTAGGGTAGTTTTTAGTACCCACCTGGCTGGCTTCTAACCTCAAGTAGGGGATCTGTCGTGTCAGCTGCACATGAGAGCCAGTTGCTTCGAGGCTTTGGGTCCTTACCACCTTTGGCTACATCATTATTGACTCTGGTGAGATTGAGGTCAAACACAGGTCTATACACAGAAAAAAAAACTTACTCTGCTTGCGAGCCGTTTTGCGTGTGCGTAGTTAGAAAGAATAGATCGACGAATTTCATGTTCTGCATTAAAGTGACGCATAGTTGGTTCAACACCGTCACTAGCTGACCTGAAAACAAAACAGTGAAGAATTAACGAATTGAATTAAATGTACCAAGGGTAATTAATTAAGCCATTATACCAGTGGCGTGCATTCCATATAGGCAAATAAGCAATGCCTACCTCATAAGGTTCAATAAAATAATATTTTGATTCAATTAAACAAATAATCATTTTAAATAAAAATTCTAACCTAACATTCAATACGAAATTTCAAACTTTACCGCGCAGGCACACGCGAGTTCGCCTCTCAAATTTACGCACACTAAAACGATTTCGGCATATTCATACACACACACACACTTCTTTAAGATAATACGACGAAAGCATAAATCACGCTTTTGCTATGCGTAGCATACTGACATTTGACATTCGCGATTTATGGACCAAAAGTAACCTTACCTACTCTGTTGTAAGTAAAGTAACCCATCCAAATTAAAAACACTACAGTTTACCAACATTAGAGCAACTCAAATATAACTTCGCAATTTATTTGTGTTGGTTTGTTTATGGTTTGGCTGCCATTGTTGTTGTTATTTACTTTTATTCTATTGTGATTTTGCGAAGTGTATCTGTGTGAAATGAAGAAATGTAATGAAAGTGGTGTAAATGCAAAATGTATCAATAAATTAGTCCTTTAGTCAGTTTTCGTTTGTTGAAAATAGTAGGTAACTTGCTGTAGACCAACTCCAAAACATTCACGGATCCAAAACAAAGGTAAATCTTAGACATTTTAACACAGAATATTATGTTTATTATACACCTTATCTATTTTGTTTGCTAATGAATCATACCAAATGTGTGTCGAATGATACGCTGACCTAAACAATTTTACGAATCTGGTCAAAAAACATTAGGTATCTATCTAAGAGGCATATTTAGGCGTGTATGGCCATGATTTATTCTGCCTACCTAGTCCGAAAACCAATGCACGCCACTGCATTATACTCACTTTCCAAGTTCGGAGGCGGCAATTCATTTCTAAAGCCACTTAAGAGCTTCAACAATGGCCTGAGAAACGGCTCCGCAGCGATTACCTGCGGTAAAAGCATAACGTACTTTTGTTACGCTATCTTTACTATGGGAAACCCAAAGAAGATTTGTACTTGGGATTCTAAGAGTTGATATGTAAGTAGATGGAATAATTTTCATATCTTGTCTTTTTATCGTTTTTCGGTATTAGATTAGTCATATCGGAACAGAAGCATTTTTTTTCAAAGAATCAATCGAATAAAAAGCAAAGACACAAATATAGAATCCTTTTTTAATTCTGAATTCTATAATTCAAAAATGAATTTTAATATCTATATATATATATTTTTTTTTTATTTAGAGTAATCTTTGTCATATTTATCACATTTATGACATTATTAACAGATAACCTTATATTTATATAGGCCAGGTTTGATGGTAAACAAATAGAACTGCGCCTAACTAATCATTCATATCGAACGTTATTGATTAGTGATATTTGTTTGTTAATGAGAAATTATAGCATAATATTAAGTTTATTGTTTGTTGTTCCATTAGTTGATGGTTTACAAAATTAAAGTCATTGCCTATAGCTATAAAAAAAATATGATAACATTGTTTCTTTTTAATACTTCAGTATTAGACTAAGTATTAAAAAAATGGCGTATGATGATGAGATATAGTAGTCATTGCAATTTGTTTTTTAACAAATTGAAGACGATAAACTGAATTTAACAAATAAAAGAAAATTGTCTAAACCGCAAGACTAGAATTCTTATAATATGAAATTTCGGAGTGGATGTTGCTTTTATAACGTAACTCTGAATCACACCGAAGACGATGTTTTCTCCCATAACATTACATTACCTGTGTACTATAATGGCTGATAAGATTGCTAAACAGCTTGAGTTGCTCCAACCGAACAGCATTTTCATATCTGAAATCAAAACAACAACTAAATATTCAGGAAATGCGTATTTATAAAAGTCTAGCTGTCCCCGCGGTATACCTGCGTGCTCAGACTTGTCGTAGTAACCTCATTTAACCACATTCGACCCCTCAGTTCCAAATGCTCGGCTCCCTTATCGCATAATACCACCTCGCCTTAATACCAATTCGCTATTCGCTTTACTTTAGGATTTAGTCATCCATGCCCAGTTGAAAACCCTGTTCACCTGTATTTCGTTAATTTGAACTGTGATGTATTTTGATAATAGGTCCAAATTCAACATTAACAATGAGAGAAGGCAATAAAAACTACTCATTATTTATCCCCGTTCACTTAATACTGATTAAAACAAAACGTGCGATAAGATTCAGTAATAATGAACACAAAGCGCTGCAATATCGACAGATAGCATTTCATTGGAATTGTTATCATATCGGCGACACTTACGTATGATATTTATTCATATTAATATTGGTATAGTTTGATTATAAATCGTCTAAAATTAAGTGCACTCGAAAAGGCTAATATGGGTAATGACGAAAATATTACTGGCTGCGCCCCGCGGTTTCTCCCGCGCTAGGGAAATGTACAGCCTAATCCACCCCAATTATGTATATTAGTATGTATTTATAAACAAAAAGGCAGTATATGTAGTAAATCTGTTGTCTAGTTTCCATAGTTCAAGCTCTGTTTAGTTTGGGATCAGATAACCGTGTGTGAAGCTATGTAATAGAAGCTATGCATTTAAAGGAATAAAGAGGTAGAGCGTAGCGTTTATTCGCTCAGAGCGGCTCGACTGGAGATATATCTCCACCTTACGGAATACCACAGCCAAATTTTACGTTGTGTTCCTGCGCGTGAGTAAGGTCACCAGTGCTCATTGTGGAGAGGGGAAGGGTTGGTAACGCGTTAATGATACCCCATGTGTTGCGAGCGTTTATATGGCTACGGTAACCGCTTTCCATCAGGCGGGCCATATGTCTATGTTTACAGACAGTTCCTGAGAACAATCAAATCCAAAACTTACAGTTCATGCATTGACAGCACTTATGACAGTTACTCTACGATTAGGAATATTTTCCTAGGACTTAAAAAATCCTGTATGTTAATCCAATGTATGATCTATCTATATGGTAAGATTCATTCAAATCCATTCAGTAATTACGGTGTGATTGAGTAACAATTATCTACACACTAATACGCAACTATAGATTAGAATCTTCTTTAGATTTCGAAATTCTGAGTGATGCGATGCAATTTTACTTTCATTCGGTGATCAAGGTTATCCTATGATTGCAAACTGCAAGTGGTAGTCAACATAACGTCAAAATCAACTGAATTGAATCGATTACGACTTCCAAAACATAACAATTTGTGGGAGCCATTCTTTAGTAAAATTGAAAGAGGTTATCTGAACTAAATATCTAGAAATTTTGAAAAACACTTCCTCATATATCTACGTTATATCTATACTAGGGTTTCGTTTTTCCCGACCTTTTTCCATTCCCGGGACCCGGGAATGAAAAAAATGACTTCCCGGGAATGTTTAAAAGTTGTTAGTTTTGTTATTTTAACGTATATAAAGTCAAGTAAACCACGTAATTTAATTTAATTAGCAATTTATTTGTCTCAGAATTAAATAATAGTATATTATGAGACGTGTGCAAAGTTGGTAATCACACGAGACGGTAACTATTAAGCAAAGGAACCCGAGAGTGTAATGATCAATGCACACGCGTGTCAAACGACGTTTTTCAACACACTTGTGAGGAAAAAACAAACTTTTATTTTTTTCACTAGATTTTTTTGATAATAGTCAATAAGAACGTCAACAAATATGGCGCGGTGCGGTAATATAAATTAAAAAGCACAAGTGCGTCAGAAGCTACATTATGATACTAAAAACGGTGCAATAAATGTCAAATTACGAGCAAGTGTTGAAAAAAAAATTTACTAATTCACAAGGAACGAACTGTGCTCGGAATTTCTCTACGAGACAGGGAAACGACGACATTCGTAGGAGAACAAAAATTATCGATATAGATCTTAGTGATAGTAAGCTGATGTGATAGCAATGGGCAGGCCACATCGCTCGAAGACGACGCGAGTGGCGACCACATACTCCTGTACTGTACTGTACTGGGACGACCTCCCACCAGACGTATCGACGACCTGGTCAGAGTCGCTGGGCGCCGCTGGACTCAAGCGGCCCAAAATCGTTCGAAGTGGAAGTTAATGGGGGAGGTCTTTGTTTAGCTGCGGACATCCTTAGGCTGATATGATGATGATGATGTGCTTTACTTGACTTTGACAAAAACGCTGATAAGCTTTATCTCCAAAAATATATGTTTAAAAAAAATATTTATACACTTTCATTTTCTTCAAAATTACGCGCATTCAGAGATTATCTCTAAAATCGGCAGTTTAGAAACTACCCATAGTAATTATGTATGACCTATAGTTTCATGATTATTTATAATTTTCTACTTATGTTTGTGTGTGAGACACAAATAGGTAATTAAATTAAATTACGTATTTTACTTGAATTTTGATAGGTTACAAAACATGTTTTTATGGGTATTTTCGGAGAACTTGACATTTTTCTAAGAAAAAAACGTTATCCCCACAAATACACACTTCCTACAGTTCCTTTCAGCGATTTCTCATAAGCTTGTAGTTCAGTTCGATCGATTTCGGTGGATATCGACATTTGTTTTAATATCGTATGCAACATCTTTGTGTTTCAAAGGTTTTTCGTTAATTTTGACCAATATTTGCAGTGTTTTAGAGCATTCAATCTCATAAAGAAATTCCCGGGAATTCCCGGGAAATCGCAAAAAAAAACCCGACTTCGGGAACGACGTATTTCCCGGGAATTCCCGATTCCCGGGACCCGGGAACGAAACCCTAATCTATACTAATATAATAATAAAGGTGAAGGCTGATTGTTTGTTTAAACGCGCTAATCTCTGTAACTACCAGTCTGATTCGAAAAATGATTTCACTACTAGAAAGCTACATTATCCCGAAGTGTAATACTTTTTATCCAGGTGTGTACACACGGGTGAAAACGCGAGGGACAGCTATGTATTATAAGGATGGATAAACCATGCGGAGTAAGCAGTGCATTGATACCTATGTCGGTCAGACATTTAGATGATTAACAGACAAGGAAATATTACATTAAATATTAGGCGGAAGACATTGTGGAGTACGTGCGCCAAAGGGTGCAGCTGCTGGAATCGACCCGCAACGTCAACTTCATGGCGTTCGTGGTGCGAGTTCCAACGTGTTTTCTGCACCTCGTCATGGAGGAAAACTTTTGGCCGCAAGGCGTGGTGTTTCGTCGCTTCCGCGGACAAGTGCCACACGATCGCACTGTGACATAGTGCTTTTTACTAACATAGTTTTAAGCTTTTATAATAACAAAAAGTGTTATATTTTGATATGTATTTTAGTTTGTAAGGTATATCTATGGGCCAAAGTAGCCTGATAATAAAGAATTATTATTATTATTATTATATTACATTTACTTATAAATTCAAGGAAAATGCAACGGGCATTTTCCTCGAGATCCTTACATTACATATACTATATGCATATCTTCACATGTGGCACACATAATTATTATTCAATAAAATTATGAGACGTAATTAAATAACAATGAAAGAACTGTAGTGTAGTGTGTATTAGCATATGATTCACACAGGAAACTATCGTATATTAGGTATGTAACCTATGTCTCCATTTGATAAGGGTATTGAAATTAGAGCATGCCTATCGTATCTAAATATTCTATATATAAATATTATTATAGAATATGTATATTTCGTTAAATTAATGATATGCGTATTCCAAAGGTTATATGCGTATTCGAAACGGCTACATTTAAATAAACTGGCATTTCTAGTATTTAAATCGCTTATGTGATATTATGATTATAATATAGCAATGGTAAAAATGTATGACAAAAGAAATTCTACTTTTCATCCCGCATCAAATCTTGCAGTATCTAAAGATCCATTACAAAATCAATCTTATATCTAAAGTGATAAGGATTATTATAATATTAATGTATCGGGTCTATTCACACAGATTATACTGTACTTATATGATAAGGATTATACTTACTTGCCAGTACATATAGCCCACTCGTACAGCTTATCCAGCAAGTTCTCACTTAGTAAGTACTCAAGGCATGAAGCTGGACTTGGTACTGTGTTGAGCTCCCTTGCTCTCGCTTCTAACACCAGTAATGTGGCTAGCTGTTCTAGATGATTCACTACGCCGAGGACGTCATCATGTAGGTGTTGAGGCTGAAATTGTTTACGATACAATATGCTATAGTTCCACCATGCAAAAATAGATTCCCGCGATATACAGACAGGACTCCTTTTCTCGAATCAACCCCATTTATGTTCAGCGATTTTTCGTAGATTTGGAGTAATGACAGTTTTTAAAATTTCTCAAAATTATACATTAACAGAGGGAGCAAACAGTGATGTTTTCAAGTGATCTACAGGGGCTTAGTCCTGATGATGCAAATTAATCTACACAGCTTATTAAAGTAAAAAAAGCATAAGTTATTACTCATTCATCATTATATAATTTTTCTTATAACTGTTTGTTTAGACAGCTGCACTTGAGAGCCAGTTCCTTCTAAGCTTTGAGTGCTTACCACCGTGGGCCACTTCATCACTTACCATGGTGAGATTGTAGTAAATTTTTTGTACAGTCGAGGACATAAATATGTATACAATTAGTAAAATTCAACAATGGTTTCCTCTTAAACTACTGATTGAAATTATGAGATATTATAAAGGCAGAATCTTCTAACATATACTATTATGATTTGTGTAATAGCTTAACACTTAAATGTTAAACATGCGAGAAAATCGCTTTTGAATTTCAAAAAGTGTATACATATTTATGTCCTCGACTGTACACAGTAAAAAAAAATATCTTTTTAGTCATAAAGGAACATGTGGAGGATGAACATTTGATACACATTTAAGATTGTAAAAACATTGGGATGCAGTGACTCATACTTGTCAGACGGTTAAAGATAACTGATGACCCTGCCATTGGGCATTAATGATTTCGTTTCTACTTTATTTTTGACCACAATTTCACTAGAGCATGATGATGTAGCCAAAGGTGGTAAGCTCACAAGCCAAACCTTCATGTGAGCTTACAATAATTATTCAAATACTTTAATAAAACTTTTTACATAATAATCATAATTTTAGCACTCGTGGTGTAGCATGATTAGCCATTCTTAATCAATCGGCAAGTTAAGCTACCACCGTCGTGGTCAGTACCTGGATGGGTGACTGCCTAGTGGTATTTCAAATCAAGCAGTGCTTCGGAAGCAGCGCTCGTGGTGTAGCATGATTAGCCGTTCTTAATCGATCGGCAAAGTTAAGCTACGTCTGTCTTGGTCGGTACCTGGATGGGTGACCGCCTAGTGGTATTTCAAATCGAGCGTTTCCGTGCTTCGGAAGGCACGTAAAGCCGTTGGTCCCGGCTATCACTTAATTGTGATAGTCGTTAAGCTGGTTGGATGCCTCCTAGGCGGCTTGAAAAACTCCAACAGTAGGTTGGCCACTAGCCTACCTCCACCGATCCGCAGTGGGCACGCGTGGTGGAGTATCTGCCCATTCCCTTTCACCCTGATTTGTGAAAGGAGGCCTGTGCTCAGCAGTGGGACATTATAGGCTGATGATGATGAGTGCTTCGGAAGGCACGTAAAGCCGTTGGTCCTGGTTATCACTTAATTGTCATTGTCGTAAAGCTAGTTGGAGGCCTTGTAGGCGGTTTGAAAACTCCAACAGTAGGGTACCACTAGTCTACCTCCACCGATCCACAGTGGGCACGCCTGGTGGAGTATCTGCCTATTCCCTTTCACCCTGATTTGTGAAAGGAGGTCTGTGCTCAGCAGTGGGACATTATAGGCTGATGATGATGAATCACATTATCAGATGGTAAAATCTACTACGTTAGCTTACCTTAACCTTACATGATTGTTTACCAGCTAACTTGAGAGCATTACCTTTCAATGATTGTATGCTTACCTGAATCTGCCACATCATAAGTTACCAAAGGGCAATGCGGTCAAAATCATGCATAAAAAAGTAAATCAGTTGATAATTGATAGCTTTGGCTACAGTACTTGCTTAGCCAAATTACCTGAGATTTAACTATGATTTCATGTGCCTGTTGCCAATGTTTGCAGAAGGAGCTGTAGCATGCTTGTGGTTCATAGTCATGTCGGGGATCGAGTGAGCGAGACAGCTGCCGTGCGAGCGAGAGCGACGTGTTCCGCAGCCAGCTCATTTTGCCCGTCTTTTATGTCGTCATCTGAAAAAATATTTTATGTTAAGTTACCATAATATACTATGTAGATACTACTACCTTCCACTACATTAAAACAACTTGTACTGAGTAATGGATACTTGGAATTGTACATTTAATCACTACAAATTAGTTCAAATGTTTATTTTATCTCTTACAGTAAAATTACTATGTATTGATGGTTTTAAGTTTAACTAAATATTAGAGACATCTTTGGTAGCAAAATTACTGCAATACTTTTCAAAGATACCAAGTTTTTGTTGAAAGTAGAATAAAAATTATTAATTTTCTTATTATTAATAATTTTTATTCTACTTATTTACTATTGACTATTGATTAAAAATAGACACTATTTTATTAACAAAGAAAGTCCAGTTTCATATGATACGAGAATACATTACAATAGTAAAGCACACAGATTCACTTTCACAATTTCCATGACACAAAAACTCCATTTCAAACGTAAATCAAAATGCACTAGTGTGAGAAGAGGCAAACAATAAACAACCTGTTGAAATCCATTCATAAAACAACTCAGCTACAGAACAGTACCATCATTAGCATAATGTGTGATGTATTGTACAAATGTTTAGAATTGAACTAGGTGTATGAATAATTTAATGATTTGCTAATTTCTATTCAAATAGACATGTAGTTTTACCGTACAGTTGCATTTTTTGTGTAGTTGCAGGGTTGTTTAGCTAGGAATTGACAGAATTTGAAATATTTGAAATTGGAATTGTTTTATACTCAACAAACAAAAAACAAAAATGACTTTGAAAAGCTTTGCACACATGTTGAGTATGTCCTGAAATAACCCAGGCCCTCTGTACTTGTACTTTATTCTGTGTCACCAGTGAATGTGTCCTATTCCACTTATACACATGTGGGTGCTCATCTTTATTTACAACCAGCAAAAGTACCCCACGTGTTATTTCAGAATATAATCTATCTGTATGCCAAACTTCATCCAAATCAGTTCAGTAGTTTTCACATGAAAGAGTAACAAACATCTTCACATCCATACAAACTTTCACATTTATAATTATAGTTTAGAATGTAATTTACAAAATAAGTTTTATAACATGCAATTTACTTTTATGTGCACAGATGTGATGGGCATTACAAGATACAGTATGGGCAGTACATAATACACTGGTGAATTATAATACAGGTCCACCTCAATGATTCACAATTCTTACATTTTATAAACAATTGAGACCAGCATATAGTGCGTTCGAATTGGAGTGATGACGTTTTTAACAGTTTCAAAATGGGCATTTTTGTTTATCCGTTCGAATTGGAAAATTTCAACAATTTTGCAACTTTTGCCACAAACGATATTTCCCAAATCGAACGATTAGATACAAAAATGACATTTCCATGCTGATCGCCTGCTTGTCACTTGTCTCAAACTACCTTTTTCTTCAGTTAATCATTAAACAAAGTTAATCTAACAAATTATTCTCTTGCCTGTTAGTATTCCTATAAAATTTTACAATAAAAATAAGAATTTTCGCTTCCCGTATGAATTTTCCGAAACTTATCTGTCAGATTCAAAGGTGTCAAAATATGATCACAAACGACCCTGCCTCGGAGGTGGGTCAAAATTTGCAGTTCACAATGTCGTTTTTAACTGTTTCCAAGCAAAACGAACGGTGAACGAAAACAGTTCAAAACGCCAATTTCGCCCACAACTTTCCAAATCGAACACCAGTTGTGATTGTTTTTGGCATTTTTGACTGTTATTTTTGCTACCATACCCCAATTCGAACGCACCTTTAGTGAAATATATATGTGACACAGTACCTATCCCATTTTACAAACAATACAGTTTTGTTTTCAATTATACAGGATTTTTTATACCTGAACAAATATAACCAAGAGATAGGCCCATTTTATTGTTCTAAAGTGTATTTACAAATTATAAACATTGTTGAACTAAGGAAGATGAGGTCAGGTATTGAAAATGATATACCAATAGAAACACATTAGCATTAATGAGGCGTAAAAAGGTACCTAAACACTTTCTACTACCTATATTGTTCCTTATGGTATCACTTGATTGTATTCGAAAAAAAAATTGAGAGTATCGGGGAAGTCGAATAAATGTAAACGCGCGCAACCGCAGAACACGACGTGTATAGCATAATCATACGGCTGTATGTAAGTAAACCTTGACATTATCCAAGTTTCAAGTAACTACCAAGAACATTAGTCACTGTGATGTGAAGTTCTGAACGTTACAAAACAAGTAAATAGAATCATAATAGGCAAGTGATGGAATATACGTACTTCCAAGAAGATCATCGAGTCGAAAATAGATGTAGCAGCCCACAAAATAAACCACAGAAGTTACATGATACGCAATATTTCTTTCTAGACTTATGTCATCCGCCACTTCAAGGTGGTTCTGTCACGACACTGTAACTTTAGTAAAAAAAAATGTATCACTAATATTTGTTGATTTTGGTCTTGAATAACATAGAAACTGGGCGTAGCGTTGAAAAAACTACGATTGGTACAAAAAGAATACGAGAATCAAAACTAACAGCACATGCATGAATGAATAACAAACAGCGATTAACAATGTTGCCAACAGCTAGCTTTAGCCAGTAGCTAGTAAGTAGTGATGGCAATAACGGCTGTTCTGATTGTGTTATTGTAAATAACGGTTATTCTTCTTCTTATTTTTCAGTTTGGCAACCAAGCCCAAATTAGGACTAATTTCTGCCAGTGTCGAGTTATATTATAGTTTCCAGTCACTTTCACATTATAGTTGTGGCGACTTGCGCGCCGCCTATTTATTTGTCTATTTCATGTACTTACTGGTCACAGTCTTTTAGTACTGGCTGTTTGTAATATTAAGAATAATATGATTTTATGTTTGGTTGAAAATGTGACAGGCATTCATTCAATGTCCTGACGCCTAACTAACTCTTCAGTTTTATAAAAGATTTTGTCTGTTGAAGAAGTTATTTATTCTGTTTGGTATTTCATAATAAGTAAAGCTAATTAATAGTATTTCGATAAGCAAACGGATCCCTGCTGTTTCATTTTTAGGTAATCATAAATACCACATAGTCCACAGTCAGTCACCGTCCATAAAAGTCATGTTTTACTACGATGGTGGTCATTGTACTAAAACTCTTCACGGACTTTTTGAGACAACTTGAAAAGACACGATACACATAATTCATTTCAGTTCACTGCACTGGTGCACATGGATGATCTTTATTGGGTAAAAATATACCACCAATAATACACAATAAGTCTGTAAAATTCTGAAAAACTGTCCCAAAAGCAATACACATAATCTCATTAACTCGTTATTCACGTTATAGTCAAATCAGTGTTGCTACTATTTCACCCAAAAGACGAATCTAACGACACCTCATATGTTCAAATCCATCAAGCCGTTTAGGCTGCAGAACGCGCCAAAGAAATAGACTTACATACATACACACGAAAAACATAACCCTCCTTCCGGGTCAGTCGGGTAAAAAAACAAAAACTGACTGCGATTAGTCGATAAAATCATATCAACATGACTGAAATAGTCGATTTTCATCGATTAGCATCCTTAGCCGCCGGCAGTAAATCCACAGATATTTAAAGAATAGAGTAAATCACGACTTTTTGGCGGGAACTTGCAGAGTGACGTAGCATTTTCATAAATTTGTGTATTTTGAGTTTTATTGTGTATGTGGTATTTTACCCAATAAAGATCATCCATGTGCACCAGTGAAGTGAAATTAAATGAATTATGTGTATCGTGACTTTTCAAGTTGTCTCAAAATGTCCGTGAAGAGTTTTAGTACAATGACCACCATTGTAGTAAAACATGACTTTTATGGACGGTGACTGACTGAGGACTATAATGTGAAGTGATTTATTGCGACTGGAAACTATAATATAACTTGACACTGGCAAAAATGAGCCCTAATTTGGGCTTGGTTGCCAAAATTAAAAATAAGAAGAAGAAGAGTAAATCACGAAAAGATCCGAAAATACATTTTGGCGGGAACTTGCTAATTGACATTGCATTTTCGGTTTATTTTCATAAATTCGTATATTAAGAGATTTATTGAATTATGATCGGTGGTATTTTATCCAGTATCCCCTAAGCTGTTAAAATGTCATGTCACGGAAAATCAAAACAGCAGGCCCCTCAACTGGTTATCTGCATTTCACAAATCGTATGTGTTTCGCCACCCAGTGGCACGCCCAAAGGGCACGCCACATTTAATTGTGTTTTTTTGACGTGCCACCGGGTGGTATGAAACAGGGGACAGAATAAAGATCAATCCATGTGCACCAGTGACTATTTAGCCAACTTAATAGTGTGTACCTTATCATTGTAGGTCAATAAATATGTTTTCTTTCTTTCTTTCTTTCTTACCTTCCGACTACTCAGTGGCCCATTCCATATATGTAAATGACGGAGTAACTTCCATATATGTATTAGTATCTCCCGGTCTAATAGGTTGGTATCAATTGGTAGGTATACTGAAAATAGAGAAGAAACTTTTGTACTAAAGAGGTTTTTCTACCAAACAATAATTAAAATCTTTTCTTTTTCTGGCGCCATATTTTACCTACCTAAATACACCTGGCGCCATTCAAACAAGAAGTCAAGTCAAGTCAAGATTTGTAATGTTTTTTTCTTTCTATTGTCATTGTGTATTATTGTGATTCTTGGTAGTCGTGATCGTCGCCAAATCGTCGCGATCCTAGGGTACATACCATATTCATACGTGATCCTCCGCTTGGTAATCCACTCGTAGTACCTATCAATATCTTGAAATTCTTAATTATAAAAAAGATGAAAAATAATTACTCCGGTAGTCTTCGGTCAAAAGCGATAGCGTTTAGGTCGCTGAGTAGTGCATTCGAATCATCCTTAGTTCCAGCCATAGATGAAACCATTGATAACAAACCGTCCCCTTTAGATTTTGACGCCTTCATTCCTTGGCTTTGTTTGGAAATGCAGAATCCTCAAGCGGTTGTGGTTAAGAGATACAAAAAAGGTACTTTTCTGCAATAAGTATATTCTATCGTTGATAGTTTACTAATGAAGTAGTAGTTCTTTTCTTAATAATACCTTTTTTACTGTTTAGAGGCCTGTGTTGGCCGCTACCTCACCATGGTAAGTGATGATGCGGTCGAAGGTTAGAAGGAACTGGCTCTCAAGTGCAGCTGTTGGAGCTTGAGATTGGAGCCAGCTTGGATTGGGTACTAAAAAGTACCCTACAACCGTGCTATGGTTTTATCAATTTTTTTTTTTTAACTGAAAGCTCAAGCTCATTGTAGGATTCAAACCCCTGACCTTCGTATCGGCATCCGGCGTCCCTACCACTGCTAATCATCGCCTTAAAATGTACCTAGTACTCGTAGTAAGATTTCAGCGGTATGTTACAAAGTTGTATTACAGTAATTGAATACACTTAGGTATACAATGCTTGTTCCTGGACTTATCATTTTATTTTTTCAGAGGAGTATAATGGCAGAATATCATCTACAAAGAAAATTAAATCTTTAAAAACCCTAAGACACAAACCTAGCGCGCATGAATCTAGCGGAACATCTAAGAAAATGTCTGTCGTTACACATCGAATCTCAACCACCTATATCCAAAGAATTGAAAACACATTGATTATCAATGCTTCATATGACACTCCCGGTCATCTTGTGGATATTACCATAACCGGCTGTCGTTCTACTATAAATAGTATAGTTATCCTAGCCATTAAAGTTTGCCTACCATTCCATCCATTGCTGACTAAACTAGCCATATGCAAGGGTGGACTAAATGCTTCAGTGCTGTACGAAATAAATAAGATGCTCCCTCATTCCAACCTCACTGATATTTGCTTCGACGACTCTTTCGTACCCGAGGGTAATTATTACGTTCTGCTTGAACAAACTTCTCAGTTGCGGTATCTATCCCTAAAGAGATGTTACATCAATAACCTGATTTGTAAACAATTAGCAGCCAGATTAGATTATGGACGCCCAGCGTCAAAAACACTTTTATTGCTCGATTTAGGCTCTAATTCCATCACGGATGTTGGAGCTCGAGCTTTGGGGAATATCTTCCGAAGGAATCGTCGTCTTTTGTACATTAATCTTTCTGGAAACAGAATCACTGACACTGGTGTAGAAGTATTAATGAAACATTTGCAGGAGTTTCCACTGACAGCCGAAGAAATTTTGGATATAAAATGCAGAAAAATACAATATTTGAAGAAAAAAGTGGCAGTTTATAAGACTTGCTTAGAAAATATATTATTTCGGAAAAAAACTGAGGATATTATGGGGTTAACATTGGTCAAACGGTGGAACGAATCACAGAGTGCAAAGACAAAGAAAATCGACTTATCGGATATGGAGGAAGCAGATAATATGGCTAAAGCAATTGTTGGAGATTTTGAAGATATATTTGATTCCCAAAACGTTGTGCAAAGAGATGACTGTACGTATTGTATTGGCAATTTGGTCCTATGCTATATTAATTTATCTTATACAAATATGGAGTTACCTTCCGTTATGAAGATTCTTGACGTCTTGAAATACCAAAATGATCTGGCAAAAACAGCTCCTGCTACTGGGTTGTTGAAAGTAGTAATAGAAGGAAATAACATTGCTAATGCTTCTACAGAGCTTTGCAATATAGACGAATATTTAAGAAAAGCAGTGACTGATCAGTTGCCTGAACGATTTTATGTTCAGAAAAATCATCACCACTCTCCTAAAAAATAAGAGATGATCTCCTTCAAGTTTCTGAGTCGGCCAGTTAGGTATTTAAAACTTTCTCATAAGCAATGTTACTGAATGTAGGATTTTTTAATTCATAGGGATTCATTAAGGTTATATAATTAAGTTTATGTTATTATAAGGTTTCGTAAGTTATCATGAAATTAAGTTTAAGAGGAAATAAAATTAAGTTTAATTTTACGATTAGGATTCATTTAAGCTAGAAGTTATAGTTAGTAGAAGTTTATTCTATTTTATTTTAAGGAAAGATCCATAAAGCGCATGGAGTTTATTTTACGATAAATATGTTTTATGTTAGTATAAAAAACTAATAACGTACCTAAAAAGATAAATGTAACGATAAGGATTCTTAAAGATGTTTATTTTACGATTAACATTCTTAATGGATATAGAATAAAATTTACGCTACAATTAAATGTTAATGTTAAGATTTAATGTTAGAGGGCCCCATAGGATTTATGTTAATGTTGTAATTTAAACAAAAGGTTTTACACAGATATTATGCTACAATAAGGATTTATAATTGTTCGTCGATAAGGTAAGATTTTTTGGTTACGATTAGGCTTGATTTACTATCTGAATACATAATTTCGTCATGAAGCTCAGACTTTTATTTTGATTTGTCATTTATTCTGGGCCAGTCTATCAAGCACATATTATTATCCTGTAACAGACGTTACCCAAAACGCGTTCAAAAAATCAAACGTTGTGCCTTAACTATCACAAGATTATTTGTCTTATAATACCTACCTATGCTTATACTCCAGCTATATCCCTGGAACACACTTACCTACTAATACTAGGTAGGTACTACTACCAGCCAACTACCAATGTCATAGCAAAGTTGTTCGGTCGAGTAACAGCCACATTATTAAGTAGGTACGGAAGTTTCCGTGCTTTACTTAGTCCAACTCGGACTTGGCCGCATTTTTATTTTTAAAATCAAAGCCATTTATTCAATTTAGGCCCTAGTAGGACACTTATAAAGGCCAAATCTACTGAAGTTAAGTTAAAAAAAAACTTGGTCTGATTCTTATTATAAAAATAAAACCGGACAAGTGCGAGTTAAACTCGTATGGAGAGGGTTCCGTACAGACTTTAAGATTGTAGTTGAAAAACATGATCCCCCATACCATGCCATGACGGGCCAGCTGGCGCAGTTGGTTAAGACTCTGGTTAAGATTTCACCTATCGCGCCGCAGGTCGTGGGTTCGATTCCCACACAGGACATGCATTTGTGTGCATGAACATGTCTTTATGTCCTGAGTCTGGGTGTAATTATATATATTTAGTATGTATTTACAAACAAAAAGTAGTATATGTATTATATCAGTTATCTGGTTTCCATAGTACAAGCTCTGCTAAGTTTGGGATCAGATGACCGTGTGTGAGAAATGTCCCAGGATATTTATTATTTATTTATACATTCCAATTGCAAATGTAATTTGTATGTACATTATTGACAGATTTACCATGTTTTTAGAAGAGCTGTATATAAACAAATATTACAAAAAATATACATACTTATGTAGGTTTTTGGTTTGTCCTCGACTGCGATACCTTATATATATTATTTTTTTATACCACTAATGTGGCAAACAAGCATACGGCCCGCCTGATGGTAAGCAGTTATCGTAGCCTATGGACGCTTGCAACACCAGGGGCTATGACCAGGGGTATCATTCGCGCGTTGCCGACCCTAAAGAAATCTCTTCACGCCCTTTTTCAAGCTTTTTTCAAAATTCTATAGATTAAAGAGCTTGTTTTTCTCTTTTCAGCTATTTTTTGTTTTACGCAGTCGGATTTATTGTTTCTTTTTTTCCTTTTGAGGTACGGAACCGTAAAAAAGTAAGTAAATGCGTATGTTTTATAAAAGTAGTGGAAGGAACCCTATGTTGGCGATCCGCTAATGAAACTAAAATAATAAGCTAAAATCGGTGCATTAAAAGTCACTTTACGAGCAAGTGTTTTGAAAAATCAGCAATTATCTGTAATAATTATTTCCTTTTTACCCTTAGACTTAGGATTTCGCTTTGTTTTTACCATGTTTTACCCATTTTGCTCTCTGATTTTTAAGTAAAAATAATGTTTTAAAAAAATTGTACGCTGTCACCAAGCTGTCACTTTGCTTAGCAGCATAGCTATGCGATGTTTTGCAATTTTTTGAAGCATTTTTTTGATATTTTTTTATATAAGTACGTATATATTGATATTGAGATGAAGTCCGGCAAGTTATCAATGCGGTCTTGTAAATCAGTGCACTCTACGAAATCGACACATGTCGATACATCTCCAGATGTACAATTCGAGGAACACATGAATAAGGCATTCAAAAAATACCATTGCCCATACGCCGTGTCAGTGAAGAAAGAATACCTGAGTGGTTGGTTTCTTATAATATCCTCTCTTATAGTAGGTACCTACTGTGATGTCCATTTCTAGGTATTGGGCTATTTCAGTACAAGAGACCCAAAACAGTCTCATAGTATTCACCCCCAACGAATCGTTACAGAAAAGTCACCCCTATAAACCTATTCCTAAGGGTCTGTCGAGAAAGTCTTCAGTAGTCTGGGTCTTCCTAAGTATCTGTCTGTGTGGTTGATGTGGGGCTGTAGGGTTTTACTTTCAGCAGACAGGCGGTCCTCCTGATGGAAAGTGGCTACCGTGGTTATGCCATTGGCGATAAATTTTCTACATATTGTCAGGAGCGTGGTTGGAGTGGTTATCTGACGTTTTTTTTTCCATCACCGAAGCAATCTGTTTTTTTTCCACCACGGGAATTTAATTTCGTAGTAGAATTTGTAGGTACTTCTTTTTGTCACTAACTGATGAACTTGAGTGTCACCGTGTGTATTTATTTCTACTTGGGTACTCGAATCATTTATTATTTACAGTCACAGTTATTCTTCACAGTAAAGTGAGTGTGATGGAAAATATTGCAATTTGACTGACCTAACTTGACCTCAAGAGAAAACGCATGACATGTAGGTAATACATGATACATGATGATGACTTTTTAAACTTACAGATGAGTTTAAATCGAAATCAATCAAAAATACCATAGCAGCCGTGACGATAGACGTCCTTCAAGAAGATTCAAGCAATGCTAGTGATAAAATATCAGCCACGACTAGTTCTGAGTACGAAAACACGATAAAAGTAACAGCTGTATATAATAACACCAATAATTTACTTGAAATAATACTTAACAATATAAAGTTCATCCCAAGAGAGCTAATAAAATCAATCAGTTCAATTATTCCATTATACGAACATTTCGCTAAGATAACAATACAAAAAAGTTCCCTAGACGGTTATATTATATCTGATATCAGTAAGTTACTTCCAGTATCAACAATAACCGATTTGTGCTTCGACGACTCGCCTTTTAAAGAAGCCAATTATGCGATTTTACTAGAAACAAAAACTTCTCTCAGTAGTCTATCATTAAGCAGATGTAAAATAAATGACGTAGTGTGTGAACAAATCGCTTCAAAGCTATATACCTTGACGCCTTCTGAAAGTCGTTTGAAGACTTTAAACCTATCGTCTAACCACATAACAAATGTGGGTGCGAAACACATAAGTGAAGCTTTAAGAAGTAATAGACATTTGCGGTATCTAAACCTGGCCGACAACCATATCGGTGATGAAGGAGCTGCGTTCATTTTTGATACTTTAAAAGAATTTCCTATGACCTCTGATGAAATTACAAGTAAGCGTCAAAGATGCATCGAATATCTGAAACTCAAACAGGACTTCTGTTCAAAATATCTTCACGAGATAAAAAATAAGTCAATCGATGCAACAAGTCTATTCAGTCGAAAACCTGTAAAAAAAAACTACGCGCCTTTATCAAATACGAAATCTCATCCTGATAAAAAAGTTACTGAAAAAATCAAAGTGCTCTCTGACGACTTATCTACTAAAGCTGAGTTATTTGCTGCAGAAATTATGGGTCCATTTCATGATCCATTCAATCCTGATAACATTAAAACCCAATATGGTCATACTTGGTGCATTGGTAATATGGTACTCTGTTATTTGAATCTGTCGTATAACAATTTGTCGTATTTAAGTGTGAAAAAATTGCAGGATGTATTGATCTTCCAGAGTGAATGCAATCAATCTAATCAAAGTGGATTAATAAGAGTCTTGATTGAAGGTAATGCTGTTCCCGCAAAATGTGATGAAATGTATACTATTAGTAATTTTCTGGCGGAATCCGTAGTTTCTAGAGTTCAGTTGGATAATACAAGCAAACGCAAAACTGGACGACTAGAGAATAAATCTCAAATGGAGAAATAAATATACAAATATTTACATGTTGTTGCTCAAATATAATGATTTATTTATTGATTTGCAGACGTGTATTTACAATTTAAAGTATTATTAGACTATTATCTAATTTAGTTACACATAAATCTTAATTTTTAGTACTAAGAAAGAACCCGGTGTATAGTTTTGAACTTATCACGACCACTAGTTTTGGTAACTTTCCATTATAATCACATCTTTTTGATAAATATTGTACATGTTTTAATAAAAACTTAAACTATAAAGAGAGAATCCATACAGTAGCATAATTAACGAAGTCGATACAAACTAAAGATAGAGATGTTCATGAAACATTAAGAGAATAGTCAGCACCAACTGTCTCGTTTGTTAACGTCATGCTATTACTGGCATCTAATACTATTTTGGCAAATACTAAAAAAGAACTAATTTTATATCATTTATCACAGGATACTTGTAAGGTTGAAAACATTGATAATCTAGTTATAACTTCTGTAATCAACCAAACAAATGTTCCGGAAGTCTTTTAATACTGGCATTGCCTATATAATGTCATCGATTTTCCAATTTTCAATTTCTAGGTGGGAGATATTCTCTATTCGGTTGGTTTTGCGGTCTTCCACTTCCCCCGGTCGGGAAACCAGGTCCACTAGGTTTGCCGGATGGATAACCTTGATTTCCACCTGGATAGTTCGATTCTGATCCGGGATAGTTATTTGATCCTGACCCTGGATAACCACCAGAGCTACCGGGATATGATGAAGAGTCCGATCCCGACGATGGATATGGTGTGGGATTTCCTGGGTATGACCCTGGTCTTTGGCTACCAGGATAACTAGGAGGTCCTTGAGGTCTCGAACTTCCTGGATAAGATGATCCCTGGGGACTAGAACTTCCGGGGTAGGATGTTGATGGACCCTGTGGCCCTGAACTGCCTGGGTATGATGTTCCTTGTGAGCTGGGGTAACCTCCAGGTCTTTGAGGTCTTGAACTACCAGGGTAATTTCCTTGCGGTTCTTGTGCAAAGTCGTCGAATCCAGATAATGATCCAGGGTAACCTTGAGAATTTGCAGTTCCTGAGTAATCATAAAGCTTAGCGTTTCGCTCGTAAAGGCTTGGAGCATTACCGCAGTCAAATTGATTCCACCATACACAGACAAAATCTTGCTGGGAGAAGATGGTTCCATTCGGGCAGAGGAAGTCATAAGTTTTATTATTAGCGCATACATGGAAGACCTGGCATCGTGTATCGACATCAGCATAATATCCTGGGTAAGTTTGAGAGGCGCAACGGAAAGACGTTTGCGGTATGTTTGTCAGGATTGGATAATCAATGTCTGGTTCACCGGGAATTGCTGAATAATCACCACCTTGATATAAGCCACTATCGTCTCCAAAGTTTTGTACACCGGATCCAAACCCAGGACCAGCAGGCCCGAAACCAGAACCTCCTGGGCCACCAGACTGTCCAGGACCACCCGGCCCGAAACCGAGACCTCCTGGGCCACCAGGCGATCCAGGACCACCGGTCCCAAAACCGGGACCTCCTGGGCCACCAGACGATCCAGGACCACCGGGCCCAAAACCGGAACCTCCTGGGCCTCCAGACGATCCAGGAGACTGCCCAGAGTAGTTCTGTCCTGGGTATCCACCAGATGGAGGTCCTCTTGATCCTTGTTGACCTGGATATCTAGATGGACCACTCGGGCCTTGACCAGGGTAGGAAGATCCTTGTCCCGGGTAACCTGTTTGTGGTCTTTGGCTGCTTGAATCTGGGTAGCCTTGATTAGGGTCTGATGGGTAACTTGAAGGTCCTGATGGGTAGCCAGATGTTGTACCTTGTCCTGAAGAGTAGTCATCACTCTGGAGTCCAATGGGAAATGAAGGCGTTGTGCCAGGGTATCCGTTAGAAGGGCCCGAAGGGAATCCCGGGCGACTAGAAGTAGGTCCCGGTCCAAACGGTTTGCCAGGTTTGTTATATTCGTATCCAGTTTGGGCGACTGCTAGAGCCAATAACACTGTAAAGAGAGAAAACTTGTTATAAACAAAATAAAAGTGTCACGTAATAACTATCGTCTACCTACCTAGGTGGTCGAGCCTCGAGCGGTTAGGCTTGAGACCGGAGCCAGTACCAAAAATATAGCTGTATTATTTTCCTATTTTCTTTGAAATTGGCAAATGTATTAGAAACTAACTGAGCAAACTATTTCCGTCAATAATCAACTTTTTTGGTTGGCTCAGTACATGTGCTGACAAGCAGGCAGACTTTCTGCTCCACTAAGTTGTAAGTGGCCACTATGAATGACCCTATGCAAATTAGCAATACCCAATTACCGACATTTGCCCTAGCGGACAACCTATTAAGTGAAACTGCTCCAACTCACCGATAGATGCTTGACAATTTTTTTTCCACCTGTCCTTCTTACTTGGCACCATACGCTAATGATACCTATATATTCTTTGCCAGTTCACTCCTGATCTATCAATTCATCCTTTGAATATCATATTTCCATCCATCTTTCTCGAATCTTGGTCATATTATGCGTCGATTTTTTTCAGTAGGTACATTGTATTTCTTAATAACGCCTTTACTTATAGTTGGAAGCAATAACTCGAATATAGCCTAATTATGACGATTATTATTATTTAAATGTTTTACAAGAGTAATTATTTCGATAAAACCCTCTGAACAATAGGACTCCAGGCATCAGATGACATCGCGTGGGAGCAAGACACGACATCGACGTTGTTTCGCAACTTTGATAGGGATATTGTCGTAACGAAACGTAAACGTAACTCAGGGAAATTGGGTCACTAAAAGTGATGTAAGATTGAAAATTTGAGAATTTAAATAAGGAAATTTGTACGGGAAGATTAAATTTCTGGTGAGAAAAATTAGGATTGGAAAGCGTAAGCAGGTTTGAAAGTTAGGTGCAATTAATCCAAAGAAGCTGAATCAAGTTTTGAGTTGACGTTTCCTCGCGATGTTTTCCTTTACCGAAAGCCAAGCTTACCAAACTCATTGAAGGATTCCAAGCCACGACCTTTAAATCAAATCTAATCAAAAAGTATTTATTTCATTGAAGCCCAGCTTATGAACACTTATGAACGTTAACAAAATGACTCTACACCGGTTCCAAATACAACTTGAACTGTGAATACTTCGTCGCGGCATTTGATGTAATTACCTTCTATATAGTAAACATTCTGCTTAGATAGCTATCTTCTAAATTAGGTACTAGTCTAGTATACAGTCAGGGGGCCTACCCCCATCTTTTACAAAACAACCTTATTGCAATACTGTTTTGTTTCCAGCATATAATAACCTTATTTATATTCGTACCATGACCTCTACCAAACACTATTGTTATATGATTGTTATATTCCTGCTAAGAACGAATGATTTTTGAGAATTTGTCTATGGGCTCATTAAAGATGAAAAGAAATAACGCTATGGGCCTAAGCAACTTTCTCTCTCTTAACAATTCTCATCTCTGTCACTCATCCATACTCTCTCGCTCTTTCAAACAACCTTATTCTTCTTTTCGTACCATGATGTCCCTAAAACAAGCTTATTTTATGCATGAAAACAACCTTGTTTATTTACCATAATGGTTCATTCAATTCGTACCATGAGCTATTTTTTATAAGCTTTTGACAATTAACATTATTGTTTTAATGTCAAATTTAGCAATCTTATATACGTTGTATTTACAAGCTGAAAATAACATTGTTTTCCAAATTTATGTCATAAAAATCTATTATAGTGTCATATAAAGTAATTATATCGAATGAATTTACTTATAGAATGAATATATCGGGATTGCGAGATTAGGTATCATCCCAAAATAACATAACCGATTGTTTATAATGTTTTTAATTGCACTTGTCGTTCACTACACAACTATGCATCTACGTTAGTAATATCGATCCCTCGACCCTTAGCCTTAGATTTATTTAGATGAAGCGGAGCTTTAAATAGCGTGTTTATATATTTAGTGACTTTTCATTTAGGTACCTACCCACTATTAATATCCTGTTTTCATTATAACCAACGTACATCGAATAACCCCAGATTAATCCATAAAGTTAACTTTCCTGCAGTGTTAGTACACACAGTAGTCCCTGTGTTCCTGGAATCCAAACTACCTAGATTATCTGGCAAATTTTCTAAAATTGGTCGTAACCTACATTAGCCTGGATGGAATATATTATTGTCAACAGACGAACAGACGACAGACTTATAATAATCTATAAAGATAATCATTTTAACCATCTAATGTAGTAAAATATTATTAAGTATTATATATTTGTATTGAAAACTCAACTCACAACAATCTGCTATACTGTTGCAGAGCAGATGTAACCGTGCGGGAAATTCTAAAATACACATCTATTGGACCTAACTTTCTGTAGCCTTTGTGGCTGTGGATAGAACCGTGGGGGTCTGAAGCTCGCTGATTTGCTCACACATTATCATCAAAACCTCGGCAAACCAGTTGGTGGGGAGCTTTTTGTGACAACGCATTAGCTTGGCTATCCAAAGAGGAAACACTGCCAATAACGAGCTTGAACCTGGAACCTTGTCGATGATCGACAACAGCGGCAAATATTTATATACCTACATACACATACGGTCTTATTACAAAAAACGATCTTCATCCTGGTTTAAATAATATGTTTAATTCCAAGACCTGCAACTACAGTAGGATTCCCGACAATAACACAATGAATAAAAACACGAAAGTATTATGTACCTACATTCTTTATTCACATAAGTTTAATGAGAGTAAGATAATTATAATTATTATATACACAATATAAGTATGGCATTAAACAATCTTGCAGATACAGATTCAAACTTTATTTCAGCGTTTATAGGTTCTTAGACTTCACTTTAGACCAGCCTCTCAATATCTACGTACACTTTTTTGAGAGTACTCCTTCGCTTGTAGATATCGATTGAAGGCGGTATTTTTGGTCTGTTTGTATTTAACCATTTCTACCTGCTGACTGGATCTCTGGCGAACTCTTCGGCTACAACTCTACAAAATGAATTGCAACATTTGTGCAACTTACAAATGTTTATAACCATGACATCTTAAATTTCATGCACTAAATATTACTGTCGAATATACTATTAAGATGTTTCCATATTGAGTGCACTTTGTTTGTTATTAAATTACATAAACAAATGTATTTAATAACTAAATATCTTGGATATCTTTATTAGACATTTGAGTATGACAAGAATGACAGGTAAATATTTTGTTCCGATTCATTTCATTTGATAATCTAGAGTCGGCAGTCTATATATTTTTTCAATTAATTTCCTTACTCTTCATAATAACATTTTAAAATATTTGTATGCATTTTATAGAAATTACTCGAAAATATTTTATTCTTTTAGTTACTTATACTTTACAATTAGTTTAATGTAATACTTTGCTAAAAGATGAAGGACCTCAAATCATTTCGGTCCAACGTGTGAAAGAAATGGCACTATACAGTTAATATATCGTTATTCATTATCGTTATTTCTTTTTATCTTTTATCAGGTTGTAGCAAGCCATAGACAAATTCTTACAAATCATTCATTCTTTCTCGGCACTTAGCAATGTTATATCAATGTTGAACGATTGAGCTCATGGTACGAATCAAAGTAATATTATTATAAGGTGAAAACAAAACAGTCTGGCAATAAGGTTATTTTGTGAGAGAAGATGATGGCCCTATAGGATGGAACGGGACAAAAAAAAATACTTGTCAATTGTGACGCACGAATTTTGAAACTCAATGTGCCCTGTTGCACTACATATTTTGAAATAATACAAATATTTATTTTATGTATATCGACTTTTATATTACTTGAATTAACCTTATTTTGCGTTTTCGTACCATGACATACTTAAAAATAAGCTTATTACTTAGGTCAATATGAAAACAAGGCAAGGGGCCGCCGTTCAATAGTGATATTCAGTGAATGAAATTTAATATGGCATGGTTACAAACAGAAGTAATTCAAGTATTATTTTATTCATTTTGCAGTGAAGAATTCGCCGGAATTCAAAGTAACTACTCTAAGAAATGTGCTGGAGAGAAATAGGTACCTAATCCTCAACTAGCAAAGCAATGGAGCACTTCTTGGTCATTACAAAAACTGAGACAAAGTTCATACATAAATATATACCTAGGTAGGTTTATATTTATGTATGGCACTTCAGTCTTAATACCTATAGTCTAGGCAGGTACCTATTGTCTTTAAATTATATGAATAAAGAATTTACCACAGGAATCAACACATATTTTTATTTATTACCTTTTGTCAGGAACGCTACTGTAGTTGCAGGTCATACAATGAAACATTATGTGTATTTAGGTATATAAACGTTTATGAATACAGTACAATCACAGTAAAGCTTAATCTATACGATATTAAATATTAACAACAAATAAATGAAATACAATTTAGCACTCGTATATAAATTTTCCTCTAGGCTGCCGTAGATTATCGGCAAGGTTCCCAACAGGCTAGTCAAGCTAATGCGTTGGCGGAAAAAGCTCCCCGCCCGAGGCCTCGATTATTTTGGTGACAATATGCGAGCGACTCGGTGAGCTTCAAACCCATACGGTCGTATGGTTTCGATAGCAAATGGCATTTTGGTCCATTGCAAGCGAAAGTGTTGATTCCTCACGTAGCATAGATGCATACCACGTCGCTTTCGTGTATCTATTATTGGCTTCTTTGGTATTTGCTTCCAAAAACACAAATAGTTCATATTCATTTGCCATCTTGAAATGCTAGATGGCAAAAGCTAGAAGGCTAGAGATACACAATTAATTCGATAAGTTAAATAAATACGATCTACTGACTTTATATCACTATAATAATAGATATTTTTATCATAAATTTGGATAATTCGTCGCGTATATAATGTTATATTTTGATTGATATATGCAATTGACATAAAAACCATAATGCTAGTTGTCAAAAGACACATCATGGTAAGATTTGAATGAACGATTAGAGGTGACGTCATCAAACCTGCTAACAAAACAATATTGTTTTATGCCTATAATAAGCTTATTTTTAAGTATGTCATGGTACGAAAACGCAAAATAAGGTTATTTTAACCTTGTTTTAAGAGCTTGTGGTAGGCCCCCAGATCCAAAAGTTAAGTCGGTTAAAAACATATAGAATTAGACACAAATATAATTTACTAGCTGCCCGGCACGACTTCGTTCGCGTGGTGTCCTACTAACCTATACCCTAAACTACCCCTACCCTACCACTACCCCTACCCTACCCTACCTTACCCTACCCTATCCTACCTAACCTACCCTACACCCTACCCTCGCAACTTTCTTAATTTTTTCTTTCATACGAACTTTCTCCTGACAATAACAAACAACAAAAAAGAACTAGCGAAATCGATCCAGACGTTCACGCGTGATGGCGTGACCAAGGGAAATAGGGATTCATTTTTGTATATATAGATTTTGCCCCACATTCTCATTGTAAAACTTAATGAAGAGATATCTCATTCCACGTTTCAGTCAGGTAATCAATGCAATAAAAAAAAACAAAATTAGAAGATGCGTTTACCCACAGGCTATCAACTTTATCTTAAATAAGATCAACTAACTGAGCCAGCTTCTTGGAAAGCTAATCATTTACAGCCATTGTGTAAAAAAACAATTGTGTAATTTCCTGTTAACGTTTTGTGTAATTTTGGGATGTGAGAATTTGTACATTATTCTGGTATAATATATTTGTAATCTGTATATTAGCCACATAACCGCCTAATTGATTTTTCATATTTGTTATTATTGGGTTTGCTATTAATAGCTAGGGTAGTGGGTCTTTTTAATACGGTCGTCGTCATTGATGATAAATGAAGCTTCGCAAAGGCACAGAAAGATTATTATTCAATTTTATATTTTGATATTTTTGTACTTTATTGTTACTAGAGTATTAGTGGATCTAGAAGTTAGTTTCTGTTCAATTTAAACTACTCAGTAGGGTTAAGCGACTATAATAACTGTAAAAGATGGGAAAAATACTAAAATTTTCGTCTAATTGTGGCAAAATCCACCAATTACAATTGTGAAATCCTTACTTCTCACACAAATCGCACGTAATGCCACCAATTTTACTTACTCTGGTTAAAGACTCTATTAAATAGCCCCTAGATTTTGCAACACGTTGACATTGACGATTGCTGAGCACGATGATGACTTAGCTTCTAATGGTCATCAAATGACCCCATCTCGGGTTTTTATTCATCATAGTCCACATTAATGTGTTTATCGAAAGATGGTGTAGTTTGAGTTAGACTATTAACCTTAATAAATGTATTGGAAGCATGTACGGTCTACTACTAAAATTTATGTTACGTGAAAACTGTATTTTGATGAAACTGCTTTTATTCTAGGACCCATTAGCCATATGCGGGTTAGTAATCGTATAAAAGGTTCCGAGTGTTCAACGAGTGTTCTTGAAACTACTTAGATTTTACAACTTTTGACCGTATAACTAATGAGAGATAGCGCGTCCAAACACCGACACTGAATTCGGACATATTGCTTCGCGTATGTAATTTCAACTATGATAGGCCGTAATCATGTAACTAGTGATGAAGACATTTCTTATAATGGTAGGCTTTATTCCAAGAGCGGTAGATTGATGTTCGATTGAATATTTTCAAGTCTTTCTGTGAGTCGCAGTATGATGAACTGCAATTTAGCGTGTTACTCTATCTAATACATCGCGTGTTGCTCGTTTCCTGTCACCTAGAAATATACGCTAATGAATTATGTGCTTTTTAGAAAAATCTTAATCAAGAATAAGACATACATTGTATTACAATGTATGTTTTAAAGTCAAAGTCATTTATTCAATTTAGGCCCCAGAAGGGCACTTATGAAAGTCACATTTACTGAAGTTACCACCGGTTCGGAACTCAGCCTTCAACTGAGAAGAATCCGGCAAAAAACTCAGCAAAGTTACATTTTTTTATGAATAAATTACAATGATTGTAATTTGAACTTTATTCAGCCTATAGTTTACGATATTTAATTTGATTCTTTTGGTAATATTCTCTATTGATTGTTGGAATCTTTAAATCATCATCATCATTATCAGCCTATAATGTCCCACTGCTAAGCACAGGCTTCCTAGCAGCTAGAAATACCACTAGGCAGTCACCCATCCAGGTACCGACCACGACGGTGGTAGCTTAACTTGCCGATCGATTAAGAACGGCTTATCATGCTACACCACGAGCGCTTCTTAATTTTTAAATGATTCACTGAAAAGCGATCGATCTTACTTAAAAATCTTTAAATTTCCATTTCGCTAGTTATTATTAGGGGAAGAAACAGAACTTGTCTATTTGATTTGAGGATAATCTTTGTGGAAAAATCGACACGTATTGTAGCTAGGATATCAGATACTTTATTTAAATTTGGTATCACCTGTAGTGAATAATTTTATCCGATTTTATTAAGGCACTCTTCAGACATCAATTTATCGTTCATTCAAAGCTTCAATACTAATAAGAAAAACAATTGTAAGTATACGTACGTGCACGACCGCCAACTGAACCAATTTCAAATCGGGAAGTGTTCTATATTCAAAGTGGTTCGTTACCACAACATTTCTCACCACTAGGTGGCGCTTCACTCGTGCTTTAGCGTCACGATCACCAAATAGAACAATGGATCTAGGAAGGTGTTTTTCAGAATAACATTCGCTAACTCATCTTAATAACTAGGCCAATAGAGATTATATTTAAGTGACACCTTATCAGTTAGATGCACAAGACAGTGCGAAGAATCTTGTTAATTTACTGATACAGTTTGTCACAATTTCGTCACTTAAGTTGTATAAGCGACAAATGTGTGAGATTCTGCAAACAGGAAAGGCTATTGTCTCGGTTTTGTGTCTGGTGCAAGTGATTTACATACCTAGTTCTCTTGTGTGAATAAACTCGTTAGCTATCTTTGAAAAAGTTGCTGACTGACTTCGTATTGTGTTATTTGTGTTACAGATTGAACTGATTACTTTCATTTGTAAATGAAACTTATTTCATCCGTGCGTTTATTCAAAGCCATTTCTTCAATTTAGTTCGACCCGAAGAAGCCACGGAAAAGAGAATTCTCTGTGGAAGAAGCAATTACGAAAGTAAAAGTTACTGAAGTAACATCTGATTAAGAAACTAACCTTCTGAATATAGGTACTTATGTATTGAATTAGTATAGGAGAAAGATTAGGTCTGACTTGTCTGGTCCCAATAACCTCATCTTCCATGACTTCATAACCTTTGATTAAGGATACATCCAGATAGAGTGTCGCAGCTGTCCACGCGTCGATAAAAATACGCTCTAACTGTTAGAGGCTAAATCAAATAAAAATAAATAAAAATGCAAAATAATGATCAATATTTAAATTTCTCCCGATTTTAATTGGAATATTTTAACAACTACTATCATTATGAACGTCATTATGACAAGCAGAATGACGCAGAGGGAGCGTAAAACGTAGCTGTTACGCGCAGCAGCCTATAAAAGTTGGCCTGTTTTTTATATTCGTGTAGTATGGCGACGTTCTTTCTAGGTATATTTATTTCTATGTTCATAACATTAAAATCATCATCACTGTACTGGCTTTATCTCTCTATTTTTACAATCACCTCATTTCAATAATTTAGTTATCACTACATGCACATTGTATATATCACATACTCGTGTATGTTTGCTCGTCAGTAAATCATCAAGAAATTTTCTTTGATTGAAAACATGATTATAGATTGGATTAATTTGTAGTTAGTATACGTACCTACTTAAAACGGTTTTATTTATAGCAGAACCTGCAGGTTTAGTTTGTTTAAATTTATTTGCCAGTCTACCTGTAAACAGTGATCGAAAAGGATGATATTCCATAATTCAGTTCTGATTCAGGATTTGGAGACTACACGAGCCTTTAAAGATTTTTCTGACTTGATGAATCATCAAGATCCTTCACTGAAATGCATCGTAAATTGGTTCAATCCAATTTGAACTATTCAACCTTATTCACATTAGGTTCGTTTTCCATTGTGCTACCGCACACAAACTATACAAAGCAAAATCTGCAATGGACAAGCAAAACCTTTTCTATTAAGTATTTGCATGTTAAGCCTGACCTAACACAAGTTTGTTTACTGCATTAAATTCATTGACTAATGCTAGATTTGCAATAGGAAACCAATTAGTCTACAGCAGAGGTCTTGTAGGAAATCAATTGATTATGTGTGAAATTTTAGATAGTTGATATTTTCGCGATTCTTGTTTTTGTGCTAGTATAGAAAAAGATATTCCTGTACTCCTTATGTCTTAAATTTTAGTTCATGGAGATTCTGCACATGTTTACTAAAGTAAGATAATTTATTATTTGGCATTTTAATTTCCCATCTAGACCTATAGCAGATGAAACTAAATACTTAACAATTGTGTGCAATTTAAATTCGACTAAGTTAAGTTATTATAAGTAGGTAATTATATAAATTATAAGGATCATCTTAGCCATTTACACAGAGTATTATTAAAGTTAGTTTAAATTGGTCACAGAAATTTTCCAAATGGACCAATCTGTACTCAAAGTAATTTTGCTTCTGTTATAAATACAAATTTTAAGGAGCCCAACGATGCGATTGTTTTGTGTTATTGAAAAATCCGAATAAATAATACAAATAAGTTATGGTTCTATCGATAATTAAACTAGGGGAAAATAAGTTTTAATTATAGAATAGGGTACTATACAGTTGGATCTTGATTATCAGAATATCAATTGAAATCACAAATTTATATAATGAGGATTATTGCAATGACATTTAGGGATCTTTATTTTACAAATGAGATCCATATAGATCTAATCTGATTTAAGGATTTACTGGTACCTAATTGGCGTGGATTCCGCGATTCAGAGAATTTAACAACGACTAGTTATATCATCAGATTTTACTCGCGTTCTTAGGATAAAAAGTAGCCTGTGCTCTCTGTCATCAAAGCTTTTATTCACCGTGAAGCCTTAACTTATAGACATAATTTTGTGGTAGGTAACTCTTCAGTCGCTGAAACTCTTATTCTTCAAAGAGCTAAAACTGTGGCTACCACTTAATCTGCATCTAAATAACTACCATCATCAACATTGATAACATATACGGCCCTTCTGTTGCTGTTAACAGTCTGATGTCTGACTCGTCATTTCATCATTAGGGGCATCAGCCGTTACCTACCAAAATCCTCAATGATTCAGCATATTCCTACCAGCTCATGGAATTTCCTGAGCTATTGGAGTTATATTGATACATAGTTATAGTCTGTAGTTATAGGGATACCTACTTACATCAATGCACGATTATGCATGTTATGTAAGGGAAGGGTAATTTAGAGAAATTGGTGAGAATACAGTCTGTCATTTGTATGATCATACCTGCATCATTGCAAAGGTTAGATACGTGCATGATACGTGACTTGTGGTATTCATTATGTATCATCAAGTTTTGGGGCTAGAAAAAGTTCATTAAAATTATCAATGCTAAGAATTTAATTTATCAATTTTGGGAAACCTCTCTTAATACATGCCTGCACACGAAGAAGCGCAATGATGTTAATTTTACTTGAAATCTATTCCGCCAATTTCCCACCACCGACAATGCGATCTGATTGGCTAAGTCAAGAACACACGCTGCAGTGATTGGTCCTTACTGTCCAAAATTAGTGCAAAATCACTGTCTGGTGGCGGAATTGGATTGCTCAGTAAGTATTATATATACGCTAAAGGGATTATTCCTCGATAATGCCTATACTATGCTCAAGGAATATTTTCACCAAAATGCACAAAGCTAATACAAGACACCAGCACAGGTTCACCAGCACAGCTTAAGCCGGATCAAGAGATCCCCAAGTAGCATATCAAGCTGTATACAGGCGGTTCGTTCATATACTAAAAGCTGAATATTCAGGCTGTACAAAGGCCGGCTTAAGCTGTGTGTTGTCTTTCAGTCAGTGTTAGACTTTATGGTATTTAATTCTTATAAGCAACCCCATCCATGATGGGCCAGCTGGCGTGGTTGGTTAAGACTCTGGTTAAGATTCCACCTATCACACCGCAGGTCGTGGGTTCGATTCCCACACAGGACATGCATTTGTGTGCATGAACATGTCTGTATGTCCTGAGTCTGGGTGTAATTATGTATATTAAGTATGTATTTACAAACAAAAAGTAGTATATGTATTATATCAGTTATCTGGTTTCCATAGTACAAGCTCTGCTTAGTTTGGGATCAGATGACCGTGTGTGAGGAATGTCCCAGGATATTTATTTTATTTTATATTTATTTATCCCAAATCTAAAGTCCCAGATGACGTTCAAGAATTACTTAATTATTGTTTGATCATAATATTGACACTAAAAGCACGTTAATTTTGTAACTGCAACCACTCTGAAAGTAATTACTTTATTATCATAGAGCATTTTAAAACCATTGAACGTGAGTTTCCCAATTATTTTAAATATCCAATAAGTGATCATAAGGAAAGATGATTTTTTTGTATTCGTAGTGTTGATAGTTAAAGTATTAATCTTGATTGATTGACTTGCTTTAATGCTATGAATGTTATTCATTGATCAAACTTGTTATGTTGTATAACTACTTACTTACCTTAAAGAGTAAAAGTAAATATTACTTAATTCAATAAAGTTTTATGTGAATAAAGTGCCGTCACTGGATTTTTGACTTCGGAGGAGATTCTAAATTGAAAGAGTATTTTTGAATCGTTTTTGTGTTCTTTACTTGATGCCTTATTACTTTAGCTATGATATTCATCCCTTCTATAATATTAAAATGAAAGTACTCTGTCTGTCTGTCCGTTACCTCTTCACGACTAAATCTCTGAACCAATCTTTGATAAAAACGCGCGTAGAAAATAAAAAGCACAACCCTCCTACCTCACAACCATACAAATTCCTACACGCATCATCATTATCTCATACACCTACCTCTCACACAACTCTTGCACACCCCCCACACATAGGTACGAGGAGTTTATGCGTGAGCAGATGTATGATCCAAAACTTGCCTCATTCTATTTTTATCTCGACATACAGTGTAATTTAAAGAAGGGCGGGCCTTCCCGGATAATAAGGCGGGCTGGTTTTATAAACTTATTAAAAGCGGACTCCCAAAGGCCCAACCCTTGTATTAACAAACAAAATGTCGATTTGAACTTACTGCAAAACGTTGTCAAACGCAGCATGGCGTCGGTGCTGCTTGAGAGTTCTTAAACTAAATCTGTAACAAAAAAAATATGGCAATGTGAACAAAATAAATTCAATTTCATTTATTTATCCGAAATCGACAACACGCTGAACTATCAGTGGATTGACTCTTTTGTTCTTGCCGCCACTGAGTAGGTATTGGCACAGGAACTCGCTCCAGGGTTGTCAAAGGCTTTAAAAAAGATCAAGTGCAGCTTGGTTGAGGGTGGTAGCCGGTCGGCCGGGTACTACAAAGTGCCCTACCACCGTCCTATGGCAACCCCACACGATGTTTTCTTTCACAAAAAGCTCAAATTAATTGTAGGATTTCAACCCATATTTTTTGTTAAAATAACAAATAAATTCTGTAAATTACTAAAAGAGTTGCTTGATGGTTGCTTATTGTTAATTATGTGCCTTCTTTATGTAACAAAGTTAGGACCGTACTATATATAAAAACCAAAGATTTTCATAGGGCATCGTGCCTCTACCCAGATGGATAATCCGCCTTAATAAAGCATGACATTTAATTTCACTCCGCTTGAGGCAAGCTTGAGGGTTGCCGATATATTACTATACTCTTTGCTTGAGGGGCTCCCTGAGCAAATCGCTCTCAGTTCGTACTGCGCACGGCTGTCAAATACTGTCAATTCTGGCTTGTTTATTTCATGTTGCCATAGAGGCGAATAAAAACAAAGACTTTTCAATTATTTTTTTATGCCTACCAATAATTTTTTGTTTTATTCTAATTATGATATTGAAATAGTTTATAAATCACTTTAAAATTATACTGGTGATACTTAACATAAGTATCATCAAAAATAGAACAGAAGAACAATAGCAGGAGCCGTCTCAAACCAAACCACATGAACAAAGCATTCAATCAAACTTGTGGGAATACATATTCTAACCACACATCAACTATTGTAAGAAAAGGCCCAGCCTTAGGACATCTGTGTTTCGGTCTGAAACTGTCAGGGAAAGCGTGACTGGCATATCACTTGAGGCATCATTGCAATAGGTTCCCATGAGATACTTGCAAGAACAATTGTCTCATTTGATGTCCTAATGAAGGTAGATCTTCATTTGATTTGTGATTTTCCAATGGAACTAAATACTAAGGCCCGATTTTTCAATCGCTAGTTATTAATGTCGAATATGCTATAAAAAAAACTGTTCGAATTTCAAATTAACAGCTTATGAGACCTTATTTTTTTTTTAGTTGATGAAAAAAAAGAATGCTCGACGATCACGCGGCCAGTACTTATTTCAAGCCAGTACGTTGTTAGTGATAGTGTTTATATACTTTGAGGTGATAGTAAGCTAGAAACTAGAAGCAATAGTAAAGTTATGGTTTTAAAGACTGTGGTAAAGTTGTATAGTAGTCGGTATTCTATTATTATAACTTGAAGTTTATGAAAACGATAATAATTAACATTCTTAAACAACAATAAAGACAAATAAAATATGTTTTATATAAAGCCATTCAACTTTATTCAATGCAACCAGGTACTACAATTGTTTCAACGGCCGTACATAAAAAGTAATGCATTGTCAATGATAAGCTGAAAAACTGTAGTCCACAGTGTGAAGTGAATACATTGTTTATGGTTCAATGAGTTAACGTTTTTTTTTTTCAATGCATAGTTAATTATTTATAATAGTCACATAGGTTAGTATCACAGGTTAGTATGTTGTTGAGCTAATTGGCACCTGTAATTTTTTATCTGAAAGATTTGTGATTTTACTTTTACCCAAAAAATATTATTTGAAATTATTTTTGTATTGAAATATTTTATTCGATATAATTAGGTATGTAGTTTCAAAATATTTCAGAAGACTTAGATTTTTACAAAATAAATAAAAAAAGGGCTTAGCGAATTTCAACGAGTATGTAGGTAGCATCCCTGAATGCGTAGGCGCGCGTAGGGCGGGCGGAAAAACTGACAGTCCGAGTAAAATATGACTTAATTGTTATTGTATTGACTTAATTGGTATTGTTATTATTTTAAATTCAAATAAACTTCTGAACGTTTTATTAAAAAAAAAAACAATTCCCTTAATATCACTTTCTATGGCACGACACTCTTTTTCTAGCTTTTTTCACTTCTAAATTCAAATTCTACAACCACTTTAGAAAAGAAATAGAACGAAGCTTTTTTTTTTAATTTTAACTCACCGTGTGCGTACGCAGCGCTAGCGAGATGGCGCGAACTGTGGCGTGCTGCGGCCGCGCAGGCTTTTATCAACCGTTGCTATGACAACCACCACCGCTCATGAAGGGATGCGCGAATAGAGGAAGCTCACGAACTTGTACTCTTAATGGGTTTTGCAAAATAACTAGGTCGGTCGTAGACTTGTGATCATTGAGTAAATGATGTTCGTTTTGAAGGTTGCACATTATTTTGATCAAGCTTTTACATATATCGTAGTACCTATGATGAAAATACCTGTCTAATCGTGTACATAAGGTTCAAATTAGTTCGAATTATCAACAGTTTGACAGGTATTTTCAACAAAACTATAAAACTCTATGGAAAGAAAACTCCTCATTACCAATTATTTTAATGAGCGAATAAATTGTAATATATTACTACATAATTATCTACATTTAAGAGATGTGTATGTGAGTTCATTGGAGATTAGTTAAATATACAAAGTATACAATTTCTATTAACAAAATTGGTTCAAACTACTCCGCTATTAATCTGTCACTCTCAAAATTAAAAAGAAAGCTCTTCCATGTTTTATTTCGGACTGTGATTCGGGCCTTATCATAAATGATCAATTAAAATTTGAACAATATTGATTACTTAATTTTGACATTGATCGAGAAAGAAATTGTCTCGTATCGTACCTATCGAATAATGATCGAATGCTAGGAACGGTATGTCATCTTTTTTTGAAGTCAAATTTATTTTATCTCTACATAATAAGTGTTATTATCTAGCTAGACAGTTTTTGTTTTCAAGTCTCTCTCACTGGTTTTTGTAACAAAGCCAGATATAAAATGATTTTGACGTGATTTATTATATAACAATCGTAATGTTACAGAAGAGTTACCAAAAATTATCACATTACTTAGCCCGATCAAACTTAATTATTTACTTAAGTGAATTACTTGAATTGCGATTGGCGCCGTTAATAAGCAAAAATACAAGTCAAAATAATGAAAAAAAAAATTCATTCATAAGTGCCTTACTAGGCCATAAATTGATTTTGATTTTGATTGTCAACCCTACAAAACTTTCATAAATTACTGTAGAACTTCTTGTTTGCCTGTAAAATTACTAGGCCATGAATGATTAATACCATACAAAAGAAAGAACGTCTCCGTACTATACGAATATATAAAACAGGCCAACTTTTATAGACTGCTGCGCGTAACAGCTCCGTTTTACGCTGCCTCTGCGTCATTCTGCTTGTCATAGTGACGATCATAATATTAGCAGTTATTGAAATATTCCAATTAGAATCGGGAGAAATACATTATTTTGCAATTTTATTTATTTTTATTTGATTTAGCCCCTAACAGTTAGGGGCTATTTTTTTCGACGCGTGCACAGCTTAGACACTCAATCTGGATGTATCCTTAATCAAAGGCATAAAAAAAATACATTACGATTACCACGAGAGAAAAGCTCTAAGTAGCCCCGCTCTGACTCTACCAAAAATTGAATACCTACCCAATCAAAAAGTCATCCAGCCAACATTTTTATGTTTAGAAACACAAAACAGAGATTTGGAAATCATCTTCATCTGTACCAATTGATCAAAATCAACAAAGAAGATATGTACATTTGACTGACTCCATCATTAACTGATCAGCGGCTATTCGATTGTAATCGCAACTGCAATGAAATCGAATGGAATGTATCGATAATTTGCAGATACATCTCTAGGGAAATGGCATTCAAGACTGCTTATTAGTAATGTGCCAATCTGGGGACAATCTCGATTTCAAACTATTATTACGATCGATTTAACAATTCGTCTCGTTTGTGGCCAAGTCTTTCAGGACCTCTTATTAACTGGTTTCGGGGTGTAGATTGTGTAGCCCATACTTTGGAGTTAAACGAACTGGGAATAATTTTTTACGTACCTACACAACGTACGTATTTTATTTTGTAATATAGTTTAATATTTATTGAACCAAAACGTTTTTATAAAAATTTCTTATATTTTTTTTATACAACTTAGTCGATAAACAAGCATACGGCCCGCCTGATGGTAAGCGGTTACCGTAGCCATGTAGACGCTTGCAACCATCGAGGAACAATCCCTTAGTAGTAATACCGACCAGTCCGATTCCGAAACTAGTCAGTGATTTGTCACTGATTTCGAATAGTAAGGACCAATCACTGCATCGTGTGTTCTTGACTTGGCCAATCAGAGTGCATGAGTCCATGTCTTAGCCAATCAGAGCGCATTGTCGGTGGTGGCAAATTGGCGGAATATATTGCAAGCAAAATCGACGTCATTACGCTTCTTTGGGTTAATTGTTCGATGCTTGCAACACACGAAGCATCGCTCACGCGTTATCGACCTATCCCCCCTCCCCTATGAGCTCTGGCAACCTTACTCACGCGCAGTAACACAACTTTACACAAAATAAAGTTATTTGGCTGCGGTATTCTGTAAGGTCGAGGTACTTCCCCATTCGAGCTGCTCTTTGAGCGAATAAACGCTATGCTCTACCTCTCTTAAAATACATATATTGTCTATTTGCTTATTTTCTAGTTTTATGTAATTAACATAAAACTAGAAAATAAGCAATTTGTATAAAATTATGAAAATTATGCTTATTTTAAGTTTACATAAAACTAGAAAATAAGCACACAGGTGTAACGGAAAGTGGATACCCATTACATTATCCACTTTTTTGGTGCTTGGCGCACAGATCGCGGAAGAGTGACGCACAATAGTAATGACCCTCGTTGAGGGGTGACATGTTGGTAGCAAAAATTAGGATTAAGATCTGAATTTGAAAATGTTTTTACCTTGCTGAGTTTCTTGCCGGATTCTTCTCAGTAGAAGGCTGAGTTCCGAACCGGTGGTAACTTCAGTAAATGTGACTTTCATAAGTGCCCTTCTGGGGCCTAAATTTAATAAATGGCTTTGACTTTGACTTTGTTTTTTTTTAAAGAGAGTATGTCTGATGTAGTCTTCACTCCTTTCGGATGTTAGTAGCATTTGCTGCTGAACTAGGTTTATAACCTGTATTTCAGCATAATATAATGAATATCATTATATTTTTTTAGTACGCCCATTAAAAATTAAACGCCTTGGTACCTATCCGGCCACTGGCCTTCCATGAACGAAAATCAATACCTTCAACGTTGAGGGTATCTGACTCTGACTCCTTGACTGACCCCGCCAAGCGAGCGCAAGGGCACTTACCAACCTTTTCTCGAAGCGCTTTTTCGCTTTTTTGAACCCCGATAACTTGCGTTTGGATTATACCAGATAAACCAAATTCACGGGATATATGATGTCAGTAGTGAACTTATTATGGTGCGTCCATGCTTGGTGAACCGAGCACGAGCCGAGCCTCGAACGAGCACACTGCGAGCACGATTCGCGTAGCGTGGATGGGCTTGCGAGCCTCGAACAATCATTCGTAGCGTGCTCGACTGCGCTCCGCCCGATTGCCAGTTTTTTCACGAACTCAGAGATTCGCATTGCGCTCGTTGTACGTCCACGCTTGAAATCGCAAGCAACGAACGAATTCTGTTCGTTCGAGGCTCGGCTCGTGCTCGCTTCGCGTAGCATGGACGCACCATAATAGCTCTATTGTGGATGAAGCTATTTACTGATGTAGGTATATACACAGAAAAAACGATAAATTCAAGAGGCCAACTTGTAACCATAAAGCATAAGAAAACAATTATATCGTACCGAAATATCATTAAGATTTTACGACAGTTAATACGGCCTTTACACGGTCGGTATTCATAAATCGTAACAAAGAGGTTGCAGCCATTCTGGTCTAAATGCAAAGTTGCTCATGTGCAATATACAGTAAATTATCTTTGTGCTGAACCAAAGGAAGCTATTTCACAACACGACTGTCTTATTTCAGTTTAGACGCGGAATAGAAAACCGCATTTTGTCTGTTTTATGTTAGTAAAATAATTTTCTTGGCGAGTACCCATCCCATACCCATCCTAATGTCATAATAGCTTGGAATGTATTTAAATCTATTTGTGTGGGATTTTTTTATAGCTCAGTGGTAGTGACGTCGGATACCGAGACGAAGGTCCCGGGTTCGAATCCTACAATGAGCTTGAGCTTTCGGTGAAGGAAAACATCGTGATGTAACCATAGCACGGTGGTAAGGTTTTTTGTAGTACCCATCTAGCTGGCTAACACCCTCATGTTGAAAATCTATCGCCAAGCACCTATCGGTGTGTTCCGACAGCTGCACTTGAGAGCCAGTTCCTTCTAGGTTTTGTGTGCTTACCACCTTCGGCCACATTATCACTTACCATGGTGAGATTGTGGTCAAACACAGGCCTATACATAATAAAAAGAAATGAATTGAATAATAATATATACCTAGGAGAGCTTGATAGAAATGTAAGTAAATAAATATTATTAAAATACGTTTACTAGATGATAAATGCTGTGTAAGTAGACATCATTATTAGGTGTCATGTCATGTCAATCCCATTGTTTTTTGAACTTATTTTCTCAGAGATACTTATAGAGGAAGATCCCAGGCTGCCAGACCTTCCTTATTTTCTGGTGGACAAAATGTGCAGAATTGGGTAGTGTTAGTGTTACCTACTTCAAACGTAAGATATTTGCTAGCTTGCCCGACGGCCAACTTATAGGTACCCGGTATGATAGTTATGTAAAAACCAAAGAATTTAAAACGTCCAGAAGGATAGTCGCCTCTATGGGAACATGAAATAAACAAGCCAGAATTGACAGTATTTGACAGCCGTGCGCAGTACGAACTGAGAGCGATTTGCTCAGGGAGCCCCTCAAGCGGAGTGAAATTAAATGTCATGCTTTAGTAAGGCGGATTATCCATCTGGGTAGAGGCACGATGCCCTATGAAAATCTTTGGTAAAAACATTATGTACTTTTTCTAAATTCTGACCGCTGAGTTTTATGTTTGTTTTACAAAATATAGTAAAAAATATATTATCAATACTTTACTAATTGCCATCGCTTTAAAGCTCGTTTTTTTATCAGGGAACTAAGTATTTCATTACCTACATTTTTCAAGCAGCCAGACCAATCGTAGGGGCCAAACTTTCCCTAAACACAATTAAATGTCGCTGTGAGTATGAGTGCGAGGGCATTGCAAATGTGCAAAAATTTGCTTCTCCAACAATTTTGGGAACGTTTGGCCCCTACGATTGGTCAGGCTGCTGAAACCGCGAATACATAGAGCTATGAGATGGAGCTTCATCTCCAAACGCCAATTACTGGCGCCACAGCAAAATCGACAAATCATAGAGCGAATATTTTCTCTATAATAATGACAATCACGCAAACTAAACGTAACCACAGAGTTCCATTTTCAAATATCGCAACTTTTAGTAAAATATTACCCACGATTAATCGTCACATTTCAGAAAAAATATCAGGATTAAAATTTGTAAGTAACTATGTATTAGATTTTCATGTAAAAAAAGTAGCTTTGTGCACTCTCATATCACGAGTTTTTTTCGTATAAACTTCAACTTAGAATATTTAGAGGAGAACTTCAACTAGGTAAGTATGCACTCATCCTCTGTGCGCGTAAAAATGTGCGAATAGGTTTAAAAAGGAGTTACAAACAAAGTTTTCTAGCCTACTTAGAATGGATGTTTTATTTATTTCTAGTTTACTCTTGAGCAGTAAACTAAACCAAATTAAAGTATTTATTTTACTAGATTACGAATTTTATCTGATTATCATTTTGTAACTGCAAATCAACTTTGACCCGCTTGAACTGTTTGAACTTAATTTTATTTTGATTCTCAGTTAATTAAGTTTTAGTTTGAAAATTAAGTTAATTGTTGTTCCGATGTCCCAGATAGCCCTCATTTAATAGATCTCATTTATAATCGCGGAAGCGTATTGTTGGACTTCGGATATCTATTGGACTAGGTAAATTACACACAACATACGTTAGTACTATTATTTATTCTGTGACAATAGTTGAGAAAGAAAATTAAATTACCTAGTCCTTTTTATAGCCGTTTTGTATATTTATAATCGCCCATTGGTTAAAAAATTCGAACATAATGAAAAAAAAAAGTTTGAATAAATAAATTAGCTTTTTGCACTGTTAAAAGAGAGGTAGAGCGTAGCGTTTATTCGCTCAAAGAGCAGCTCGACTGGGGAAGTACCTCCACCTTACAGAATACCGCAGCCAAATAACTTTATGTTGTGTAAAGTTGTGTTCCTGCGCGTGAGTAAGGTCGCCAGAGCTCATAGGGGAGGGGGGAAAGGTCGGTAACGCGCGAGTGATGCTTCGTGTGTTTCAAGCGTCCATATGGCTACGGTAACCACTTACCATCAGGCGGGCCGTATGCTTGTTTACCGATTAAGTCGTATAAAAAAATAATCTTTCTCCTAAACTTTAGCTATACCAAATCTCACACTCCTTTCGCTTAATATGCTTAAAAGTTTTTATATCTTTGGAAATCTTTTCATTTCGAGCGAGAAGGCTTTTCACCAGGCCATAGTAACCGCTTGACGCAGGACACATAAGTGAGATGCCTCAGTTCAGTAGATATCCTCGGACTGAAAAGTGGCCAAAACTCTATCTTCCGAAGATTATTCCTGAGTTAAACACTTCAATGATATCAGAAACTCCAAACGCACTAGTGATGTTCACACGCATTATCGTGATCCGTATTACGATACATTTAATTAGACGCGACGCCTATGGGAAGATTCTCATAATCACCCTGAATAAGGTCAAGTTCATGCGGTCAGCACATCACGCACTATGCGACAAGCTTGCACAATTTTACACCAAATTGCTGGTAATTGCGATCTGTTCGACCTTCGAACTCTACAACAGTTCCATCATACTCCTAATTAGAGAGATAAGAAATGTCAAGTGTTTGGTCATTCGTTTTTGACGCCGTAAAAGTAATGTTACGGCGTCAAAAAAAAAAGCAAACGTAAAGTAGTAGTATTTAATTACTTAATACTACCACTTTAATAGACTGTGATACTACTATACGTTTGCTTTTCAGATTATTAATAAGTTAAGATTAATAATAGTATAACTACCTATATATCTAATATAATGTGTTATAGTTTTTAGGTACTTAATTTAAATAATGTAACAATATGGATCGAAATAAACAGAGTAAAAAATACGATAAAAATTGCACATCTAAGGATGTCTAATTTATCACGAATTAACGTGCGTTTTTTCTTTCATCCTTGGTCAGTAATATCACCGCTGTATCGTTGTTTAAAGAACAGAGGCTCTACCGCGTAACTTTGGTGGTAATCACCATTAATTATTTCAACCAATGACGCGCACGCATTACGACGCGACGATGACCATTCGTGGGCCCTGATTGGATGAAATTCATTAATGGTGTACCTTACGATTACCACCAAAGTTACGCGGTAGAGCCCCTGTTATCAATGAATTTATCAATACCAAACCATGGAGAAATAAGTGAAATAACAAGCCTTTATTGCATGTACATAATTTTTAAACTGAATTATTTATCTTCAAGGCTGAAGCGTGATGGAAAGAACTGATCGCGTATGATGATGAGCTGCATTATTCAAAACGTGATCTGTTTTGGCCACTTAGTTTTGCATTGTGAAATATAAAATCATAGCCACATAAAACACGTAGGAGAGGCAAAAATGTATTTTGTAATATTTTCATATATAAGTATGTATAGGGTGACTGGTAATTAGTAAACGATACGTAGACACATGATTGTACTCATGATAACAAACAACATTCCCAAAGAAACAAATAGGGATGAATAACTAAATTAAATAAAAGCTGATGGCATTGAATTATTATACAGCTGATGGTGTAGTCTTATTCTTGTTAGGTACTAAATATAATGGGCTCATGTGCTAAGTAAATTAAAAAAAGATGATTCTTTGGGAATGTTGTTTGTTATCATGAGTACAATCATTTGTCTACGTATCGTTTACTAATTACCAGTCACCCATCAGTCACCCTATATTATTATTATTAGTATACTTATTAAGTGAATTTCGTAATCACGCCATGAAAAACTAATTTCGCTTTTATATTTTTGTTTGATTTAAAATATCTGATTTGACAAATAAAAGTTATTAACTTTTATTTCTTATTCATGTTATACCTACTTCTAGTAAAAGTTATTTGATTATAATTACGTAAACCGAAAAAGGTTGCATTACTTGTTTTTTGTATGGAGAAAAAACAAGCAATAACGAAAGTAAGGCGAACCTCAAATTCTTCATACAAAAAGCGTTTGGAGTCAGATGGGGGGCAATTGCACCCATTGCCCTCCTCTGTATCCGCGCCTGGTCCAGACACACCCATCTGTGTCTTCTGGCGCAGCTGCACTTAGCCAGTGTAACCTTATCATGGTTGTCAATTCTACAAACACAACCATATCCGAAGAAGAAACAATCATTGTTTCATCGTCCGCCAGCTAACTACGCCCGGAAAAACTAGGCTTTACTGTCAGACCCTGGTATTTTATCTTGATCTGGTTTTGTCTAGATCCTTGGATATAGACCATCAAGAGACCGTCATAATTTATTTATTTAATGACAAAAAAAAACTCGTATTTTCAGCTAAAACGAAGCATTGAATCCGTGTTGAATGTTAATGTGGACGGTACAAAACGTAAGATGATCTAACACGCCGCGACCAAGGGTTTGTTGCCGGCTCGACGCGGGCGCATACGATACGATCTCATGAGAAGTGCACTAATTAGACATGCGATGCGACGTGACCCGGTCCACATTGCGATGTGCTCTTATGCAACTTTAATTTAAAGGTCAATTTTAATCTAATAAATTATATATTTTTTTTTATATTATATAAGTCAGCATTACGTTTGTAGTGACTGCATGTGTAGTGATAAGAAACTTAGTGCTAGAACTTGTTAACCTAGAGTGACCTAGCTTTTACAAAGTCAGCAGGACATTGACAGTTTTTCAGTATCCTACAGTATCCCACCCAAACCCACTTTTTGCTGAGCTGCTGAATAAATCAAATATGGTCCAAAGGCTAAAAAGAGACCAAGTTATTTAAGCTTGAATTGTTGGCACTGGCCACCGTTCTTTACACGTCAAAAATCACACATCGCATTCGCTTAAAGTCTGGCGACTGATTGCGAATCAAATTCAGAAAAAAAAAAAGTATCCTATCCTACAGTTATTGGGCTCACGAAATTAGGCAATTATGTTCCTTATAAGTCTTAAATTATGAAGCACTTAGGTATATATGTCAGGTATGCTACGTACCTATATAATCTATTCGTCCACGGTATAGACGTAAGTATAGGTTTTGATAGCCGGGTAAAATACTTAGAATATTTCAAAAGGTCAATAATTGTACCGTATACTATATTTTGACACATTTAATTTTAATTTAGGAGCAATTTGTATGATGCCTAAAGGGCAAGAGCATAATAACTACATGATATAGAGTAGGCGTACGTCATCTCGCCGCAAGACATATGATTTAATTTCGACCTATGAGATTATTTAGTCTAATTTATGCTGAGAGTAAAAGGCATGAGAAGTTTCTTGAGTTCGTAGAATCGATGACGATAGACGTGCGTTCATTTGTTACCCTGTTTGTAGAGCTAATAATATATTTTGATATCCAAAATCCAAAAGTTTGTATGTGGCTGGATATGGGGTAATAAAATATGGGCTCCGCCGAAAACCAGCGCTGGTAATATGCCTACGATCACCCCCTACATACATCCCTATCACGGGGCTTACTTAGCAAGTGCTGATGCCAAGGATGCCAAGTCCCTTTTACTACACGTTTAAGGATAAATGATTTTTCTTACTTTCTATCTTTCTAAATTACTCATAGATAGTCTAAAAAGGGGCATATAAATCAATAATTAACCACACTAGGTGGTATATCCACTGAGTTATTCCGTTGACGTCGCGCGTAGCTCTACGTCGCGTTCCTTCTACGGTGATTCCGCCTACGTATCTTTACATCTCTAAAAAATAATATCAAAAACGAAAAAAGTGTTTATTGACCTCTTAGATTTAAAATTTTCTACTAGGTACCGTAGATTTGACCTAGACCTAGAGTTAATTTAGAGCTAACTTATCTAAAGGTGCGTACACTACGCGACCGAGCACGAGCCGAGTACACGTGGAGCACGAATTCGCGTAGCGTAGACGGACTTACGAGGCTCGAACGAGCTTCGGGTCGCGCTCGACTGCGCTCCACCAATTGTCAGTTTCTCAAGTTCAAGGAAACAGGAATTCGCATCGCGCTCGTGTTGTAGGCTCCTTGTACGTTACGGCACACTTGACATCGCGAGTGACGAACGAAGAGCGGCTCGTGCTCGGTTCGCCTGATCTATGACAAAATATAATGTAAATATTTCAACATAGGTAGGTATTATAATTAATACTAGGGCAGTTTACTTCAGAGTACAAACAATCGAACAATAGCTCGATATCAAGCATAATATCGATTTTTTCACTCGATTCTAGATTCCCACGCGATACAATTGATTCAATAGTCAATGCCATACTTCGGTGATAATATGAGTTAACTGTATTATTAGATGCAAGAAGTTATGTACGCGTACTAATCCAATATGTCATTGTTTTCAAATGTAACATTGTTATTTCTTATTTAATAAATAGATAACACATTGTTGTTGCACCACATGAAAATAATACATGAACCTAAACTACTACCAGGCAACCTTTGAGGTTGGACTCGTGGAGGCTTTTCGTGGTTACTTGCAGGGGAGTGGCATGTTGTCTGCTCGGTAAGCTTGTAGCCGAGAGACATTCCCCGCGCGCAATAAGTGTCAGAACTTACTGGTCTAAGGCAAAGGGCTGCTTGGTGGTTAGACGCGGGGTTAGTGAGTAACCCTCAAGCAAGTGAGCTCATGCGAGCTAAATCCATCTCTGTAAAGTAGAGAGGACTACCCGCTAGATAAGTTTACCGGCAACCCAGCTGTAGGTATTTGATAGATGCGTGAATATGCATTGGGAGGGGAGCGCGCATTATACATCTCGGGAACCATTCTGGAGAAATGGAAGTCAGCTTCTCTAAGTTCCGCTAAATAAGGTGCGTTTGGGCTTGCGCTTGCGTACCTATTGGGATGCGCGTGGTGAGCGACTATAACAGCTCCGGAACTATTTTGGACAATTGGGAGTGAGCAACCACGGTGTACTTTCATTATGAGTACCAAAGTGGATGCTCTGTCGGCAGGACCCACCGCAGATGGTCCCTGACGCTTCGTAAGGGGTTGACAGGAATAGTGTGTCTTTTATACCTTCAGGTCGTTAAAGATGGCTACCATAGAAAATCTCAGTTAGTCATAATGGGTGTCGATGGGCGATGAAAAAAATACGGATGGACGGACGGACAGCGTCTTAGTAATAGGGTCCCGTTGGCACCTTTTAGGAACATCCCTAAAAAAGGTAAGTGCTAATAAAATCACATCCATAAAATTTTAATAATTCTCACGAAAGCTGAACATTTACTTATTATATGATTTTGAACGATTTAACCTCTATGTGATATAACATTAAGTTCACCTATGACACGTCAGAACGAAGGAACTCCCACATTAAACTACCATTTGCGTTAGCGCATCAAAAACTTACATCATGTTATCTACTGCGCGCTGCCTTTGGGTAGGCAACACTTGCCTATGCTCAAGAATTTTCGTAAGTATATCGTAATATGAAACGGCCAAGCCACATATTTTGACTACAGTGTGTAAAGTTTGTGAAGTTAGGGCATGTAGAGTTAGGGCGTGTAGAGTTAGTTATAAGCTTGGCTCTACATGAGACCTGATAACTTTTTGACAGTGCGGTGCGAGCCATATGGCCCGTCTTGGCAAAATTTTACATGAAATTGTTTTTGGTGGGATTAAATTAGTAGTGATGTCGAAATTTAAGACTAGGTATGATACCACAAATACCCAACCCAAGCGAATATTTTTTCAGAATAACAAATTATGCCGTAATTTTTACGGCAAAATGTCTTGCTTAATTTGGTAAAGAATACCACGCAACGCAAAGTAATCATCTCGTCACGTAGATGATAGCTCTCGGCAGGTGTATCATACGGTGACCCCAGCGTTTTTGGGTTTACTTGAAGACTTGATCTTCGACCTGAGCGCAAACATTTAAGAAAGTCATTAAAAAAAATATAATTAAGAGGAAGTCAAAGCCAAATAACGATCTTACTAATTATTGGTTTGAGATCATTACTTTAGCAACGTTCTGTTTGGGGAGCATTAGAATGGGGATTGTATACTCCTTGATTCGTAACTCTTATGTAAATAATGGTCAGACGCTATAGTATAAGTAGTTGTAGAAAGTCTAAACCCCTCATTCATAATGAAGTTATCAAACGTTGATTAGCTAAAGTTCCGAAGTCTTTATCTGACAGGTGACATTTGGTGATTGAAAGAGTGAGACGGAGCACACTATTACCACAGTCTAATAACCATACTATTACACTGATTTAGTTAAAAAGCGATTATGAATAAGGGGGTAAGTCTGTGATCAGTTCAATACTGGTCGCTGGTGTGGGATGCCACGTGTGATAAAACTGCGCTATCTCACTTACCGGCACCATGTAAAGGGCCTAATACCAGTGCGAAAATTCTAAAAATACTTATCCATTCGACAACTATTTGACTGTTTATGCCTGTTGCAGTCGACACCATAGAACCATGGGAACTCGCAGATTCGATCGTAGGTACTACTCATCGTGGCCTTCGGGTAGATGCTACCATCCCAAAATAAAGCGCCTGCTTGCCGATCAAAATGTATTCGAGAATTTTTCGAGATTGTATCTAATTCAAATTTTAATAAATTTCAAGTAAGGAGTTATTTCTAAACAGCGCTTGAGGCTAAAAGCCAGTCACAACGGCTAATAACATCATAACGAAAGAGAAAATAAATTACGCACAATAGAAGTAAAATTAATATTATCTATGATTCATGACAAGTAAATGTTATCGTAGATAAGATTTTTTGTAGGCCCTAATAGAAAGGTTCGGGCACTTTAAATGAAATCAATCCAAACGATAGCATTAGAGGTTGGTAATTTTGCCTGAAGTGAAATTCCAAGCTCATGCTCTAAGATGACATCGGAAGTCAACTCGTTCTTCTTGTCCTCTGAGGCTCTGACAAAAATTGCTTGTTTCTATCTTCTCATTTATTTAGATTATGGATTTTATGCTTTTAATCACCTATATAATATACTTACAAGTATGTATGTAATTGATTTGATTATGTAGAATAATTTGAAATAATATATTCCTTAAGATAATTATATTACTTATAATTTAGCAGTTGTACGTACAATTATTTTTTGTAGTATTAGTAGAGATGAACTGATTGTATCTTTTTTCTTATCAGATTATTTTGCTCCAAATTAACATAGGTGGTACCTAATGGTGCGTCAATGCTACGCGAATCGAATCGAGCACGAGCCGAGCCATGAACGAGCCTACAACGAGCACGATGGGAATCCCTTTGTTCCTGAAAAAACTGCCAATCGCGCTCGTTCGAGGCTCGCAAGCCCGTCCACGCTACGCGAATCATGCTCGCAGTGTGCTCGTACGAGGCTCGGCTCGTGCTCGCTTCGCCAAGCATGGACGCACCATAAGAGCATGTAGGAATACACATTTCATAACAAGACAGCTTCCAGGTCATCGCTTTGTGACCGTTTATTTCTAACTGGATGTGCCAACTAATCTATATTTTTTAGAGGAATTTCAACCCTATAACTTAGAGATAAGTGTCACTTATAGTTATTAAAATCAGGAGATGTGCTCGATGTCGCATATTGCAATACTGTTGCAAAACGTGAACCCATAAGTTTTACCTCGGCAGATAATAGTAAAAGCATTGCGACCATATTTCTCTATGTACAGTTAACGAGAAATATCAAATAGACGATGTGAATTTAAGCTAATCTAAATATAAGACTTCGGCCCCCATCGATTCATTATTTCTCAGGATTGATGTCACTATAGGACATTTGGCAAAAAACATGGCGGTCTTCAGTCAAAAGTTATTAAATTTGCTTTCGGTGAAGGAAAAAAATCGTGAGGAAACCTAGCACTAGAGTACCTTCCTACTTTTACCCGCCTGGGTGGTACCAGATTCAAGTAAAAAATCTGTCGCCAAGAACCTATCAGTGTGTTCCGACAGTTGTACTTGAGACCCAGGTCCTTCTAGGCTTTGTGTGTTTACCAATGGCTGTCCAATCTCTATGGCCGTGACATGACTGACTGGTTGATTAGACGAAACATACCGAGACTTGAATTTGAATAAGACTGACATTGAAGAAAAACAATATATATGAGGTGACTTGACAGGAGGAAACGAGACCCTGGAGTGTAACGACGACAATGCAAGAGCACAGACCTTTGCAAGACGTCCAAGACTGTTCAACCACCTTCGGCCACATCATCACTGACCACGGTGAGATTGTGGTCAAACATTTCAGCTATTTCAAATATTTCAGCCTGATAAATACACTGTATTTCTGAGTCCCATTAGACTAGAATTTACTTAGATATAATTTATTTTATTTTTATCAGGTATGTGACAATTAGAAACTTTTGGTGAGCACAGTACCCAACGTGCGGTGTCGTTGTGTCATCTGCATGCGCGGGCGCATTATTCGCCGACTGAGATTGATACTGCGCTTCAGTCATCGCGTGACACTTGCAACAGGGGGCGCTAAGATGTCATCATAACTTTACTGAAATTACCGGATAGTGCATAATAAATATCCTTGTTTTTAATTTAAACTCAAAATAATAAAATCGGAAACGTATTATGTTGGTCTAGCATAGTTTTTTTACTTGTACCTTACCAAACTATGCTACCAAATTTTACATACCTACCTGACACTGAAACAGCATTTTTCCCAAGAATAACATTTTAGCATCGATTCAAATAAAGATTTAACAATCGCAGCCTTAGAACGTACACTAAACGTAGCAAATTAGACAGTTGGTCAATCGTATAGAAAATACGAATGACGGATACGTGCTAAAAATAACCTACCGTATCGTATCAAATGATTAAATGCATTGAATTAATTAAAAATCGAATATCAATTTAAACATTTTAATATTCGAAATAAGTTTGGAGTTGGAAAAAAAATTAAAGATATCGAAATAAAAACATAAATATTTTCATTAGATATAAAATTTTAATGTTGAGTCGAAGGTAAACTCATCGTTTCACTAATAACAAGGAAATATACACTATTATTCGCATTGGGTGATTAGATATACGTCAATGTTAACATAGTCCTGACTCTTATTACAACTGTGTAAGGTATATAATCCTTAAGCCCATTGCATCGAGTTATTTAAAAAATAATTAATAAAATATCGCAACAATCGAGTTTTAATCCTACGGAAGCCAAAATACAAAAATATTTAAATTTTGATTATGTACTAACATTCCGATACAATATTTCGTTTATTGCTAAATACACAATAAATTGCATACTAAATAATAACATTATAATATATGGACATAGTATAACTATATACTAATTAATATCCTATGTTATGGTAAGGCGTTTCTTAACAATAAATGTGTTGAATAATTCAATTCATTCGTTTTTCATAGTGAAAACATAATTTTCAGTTAACATACAAAATCATGTATCCGCTTCGCATCAATTGAGTATTGTATGAGAAATACAATATGATCTACTAGATTAATCACATTACATACAGTATTTTTTATGTCTGTCATTCTTACATTTAAATCATATTATTTTCTTTAGTTCATGCTCATGAATGTTTCGAGATTCAATAACTATGTCATCAAAGTAAACCATTTAGCACCACTACTTATCCGTCTAAATAAGGCTGATAATTTTATTATTATAGGTGGGAATGCCAAAAAAGATATAAAAATATATTCAGCGCCTTGAAATACATATTTTGATTACAGAATTACAGATACATAATAAGCTCCACCAAAACTTCAAACTGCTGGCATAAGGCATTTTAGAAAATTGCTTTTTGCAGGACATTAATTGACCCTAACACTAAAAAAAGATCCCAATAATATACAGGTTCCAATCTAGAAATGATCAACTTTTACTGCAACAGTATTCAAAGTGGTGGTAGCTGGTAGATGGATCTGGTCCCAATCAGTGCTTAGATGCGCTTCTGTGTCAGTAGCTTTTATGGTGAGCCCGAGTGATGGTACGGCGTTGGCACAGTGCGGGATCCGTAAGGTTACCGGCCTGAGGAAGACTAGACCTTGGGGGCCGCACATCACTAGTGGGGACAGCATCGCTTCACCTATGATGAAAATAATGTCAATATATCTTTTACCAACTGTAGAAAAAGTTGTAGAGTGAGAATTATTGTTTCTTCAATATTTATAGACTAGGAGGTCACGACAGAAATGGTAACGATAAGGTAAATGGCTAAACTCATTTTCATGGGATAAAGGACACCTCTCTGATGCCAAATATGTCGGTCTGCCTGCGCCAAGTGGTTGCGTTATCTAGATATGGCGCCTGAAAAACTGTTTATCGTGACCGAAAAAAAACGATAAGGTAAATGGCTGAACTCGACGTAGAAAGTAAGTGTTAGTTGTAATGATGTCAATTTAAAAAAAACTGACCAAATATTCGGTTGCGTTATCTAGATATGGCGCCTGAAAAACTGTTTATCGTGACCGAAAAAAAACGATAAGGTAAATGGCTGAGCTCGACGTAGAAAGTAAGTGTTAGTTGTACTGATGTCAATTTAAAAAAAACTGACCAAATATTCGGTTACGTTATCTAGCTATGGCGCCTGAAAAACTGTTCATCGTGACCGAAAAATAATAATAATAATGGCTAATCTCGACGAATCATAGTCGTCACCATTACTAGCTTATTAATAAAAAAACTGTCAAAAATGTTGATTGCATTTCTATCTACGTAACATACGTTTATAAGCGATCTACGAAACAATTATTACTATGTATAATTTGAGTGTTTTACGTTTCGCGGATTTTGCATTGTCAAAAATATTAAATGTTATCAGTGCCGCCGCCGCCCTGCCTGCACTGATCGGCATTCAGAAGTCAACAGGCAAACATAGATAAGATTATAACATTGTTATAAATACTAGCCACGCTCTGAAAACTATGTTTCAATGGTTTTCTGCCAAAAATCTTATGCTAAAATATTTAAAAAAAAAATGTATAAGGTTTTCAGTATTAAATTTAAGTTGATACCAATTTTAGTTGATTTCTTGGTCTGACCATAGACTTTAGATTTTGGGGTGCTCACCTGGAAGCCTTAGGTGGTAAACTGAACTCCGCTGCTTTTGCAGTCAGCAAAATAAAGTAACTGACGGACATTCATACAGCCAGATTAATTTAATTTGCATATTTTCATAGTCTTATGTCTTACGGTCTTTTGCTGTGGAGCTCTGTTTGATTGTTTGTTTCTGAGTTTTGTTTTGTAGCATATATGATATCAATGTAACTATGACACAAACCTAAGCAAATTTTTGGTTTTTATTTTTAACTTTTATTTTATGCTACTATTATTGTTTGTTTTTTTGTTCTTAAATTGTCTGCTAAAATTTGTATAACTATTATTTTTGATGTGTATCTAAATAAGTGTATTTCCAATTATGCTAAAAATTAACAATTATTCTATTCTATTCTCTGCCGCAGACTACGAATCAATTTTTGTATTATTTTTCTTTCTTTCTATTACAAAAAAGGGCAATTCGCGCCATCTACTGTTTGCCTTCTATTGTTCGCGTCATCTATTTTTTACTTTTTGCCGACGAGACATGTACCTTTTGTATGAGAAGCTGTAAAAAAAAAATTCAATTTCGAAGTTGGTCCCGTATTAAAAGTTGTTCGTATTTATGAGTAATTTACGTGGTTTCATTTAACGCCGTATTGTCGTATCCACCCCGTATAGACTGATTTGCAAAATTCTTTTTTTGTTTCGCTTTAACCCTTTTGGATTAATTGCAAAATGGTCCCATATAAATTCATACAGATCTGATGATGAGTATCGGAGACAGACCTTGGAACTCTAAAAAAAAATGTCAGCAAATCAACCGCAATTGCTGCTATCTCATAAATATGCATTGTTTACGAAATTACACCAAATAAAATTAGGCGTGTACACGAAAGGGTTACGCGGATGTATGTATGTATGATTCAGTATAATATGAAACTTTCGCTCACTACAAAACAGTGCAAAACATACTGCTATGAGGAATTTTATTGTAAATTGGATACATAATATTTTCAAAAATGTACTGAGACAGCAAAATTAATATATTAATTTCCAGAAATACATTTCGTGGAGACTCCTGAGAACCCAAACAGTAGATGGCGCGAATTGCCCTTTTTTGTAATACAAAAATTGATGCCAAGTCTGCGGCAGAGCTCCACAGCAAAAGACCGTAAGACTATGAAAATATGCAAAATAAATTAATCTGGCTGTATGAATGTCCGTCATTTGCCTTATTTTGCTGACTGCAAAAGCAGCGAAGCTCAGTTTACCACCTAAGGTTTCCAGGTGAGCACCCCAAAATCTGCAGACTATGGTCAGACCAACAAAACAGTCTTATCTACTATATTAAGTTTACTACCAATACCATCCACAATAACATTGGTATCAACATTGTACATTATTTGATAATGAAAATCTTGTACATTTTGTTTTTTTTAGAATTTAGCATAAGATTTTTGGCAGCAAACCATTGAGACACTGTTTTCAGAGCGTGGCTAGTATTTATAACAATATTATAATCTTATCTATGTTTGCCTGTTGAGTTCTGAATGCCGCGCAGTGCAGGCGGGGCGGCGGAGGGTATAAAGGGACGGGGGCGGCACTGATAACATTTCATATTTTTGATAATCCAAATTCCGCGAAACCGTAAAACACTCAAATTATCCATAGTGATAATTGTTACGTAGATCGCTTATAAACGTATGTTACGTAGATGGAAATGCAACCAAAATTTTTACTGTTTTTTTATTAATAAGCTAGTAATGGTGACGACCATGATTCGTCGAGATCAGCCATTATTATTATTATTTTTCGGTCACGATGAACAGTTTTTCAGGCGCCATATCTAGATAACGCAACCGAATATTAGGTCAGTTTTTTTAAATTGACATCAGTATCACTAACACTTACTTTCTACGTCGAGCTCAGCCATTTACCTTATCGTTTTTTTTCGGTCACGATAAACAGTTTTTCAGCCACCATATCTAGATAACGCAACCGATTATTTAATCAGTTTTTTTTAAATTGACATCAGTACTACTAACACTTACTTTCTACGTCGAGTTCAGCCATTTACCTTATCGTTTTTTTTCGGTCACGATAAACAGTTTTTCAGGCGCCATATCTAGATAACGCAACCACTTCGCGCAGGCAGACCGACATATTTGGCATCAGAGAGGTGTCCTTTATCCCATGAACATGAGTTTAGCCATTTACCTTATCGTGACCATTTCTGTCGTCACCTCCTAGTATATTAAGATTCTTTCACACCGCCACTTTTTATCTGATAAAATATAAGATTTTTTGTTTCAAGTGAATTGGTAGGTACCAGTATTTAAATATTGAATGTGCAAGTTGGTAAGGAATTACTAAGTAGTAGTTTGAAAGTTTAAAAAAAAGAATAGTATAACATAAAATTGAACACACAAACACAAATCGCAACACGTTAATGCAGATTTTTAAGCAAGCAAAGCAGAATTGATATAGGTACAATGAATAAAATATACAAAGACATACCAAGCAGCGCAGGACAAACCACATATCAAGACAAAGATACGAAACAAAAAGTAACACATTATTTCGGACAAGATTAACGTGTAACTGATACGATCAATTAAAATATAATTATTGATGAAAGTGCTATAGGACAAAACTCCACAATACACCCTTGCACACATGTACAGGTGCCCAAAAATAAACTATTAATCAAACATACGATCACTTCATTGGATGAACGTAGCAATGTCGCTGGAGTCTTCTTTTCTCGACTTTTAAGTACGAGTGCATTGTGTGGCAGTAACTGCGTAAATATAAATATTTTTAGAGCTATAATAATTGTTAATAACGAACGAATCATTTCTCATTGTGATTGTTTATATACAAGTAAAGTGATTTTGTGATGATATGAATGAACATTACTTCAGTGAACTAGGCAATATGTGAATGTGAATATTTTTTTCGAAAAATATTATACAATAAACTATGTTAATAGATATAACACCAAGATTTTGCATGCTATTTATCATGCAATAAATATATAAACATATTTAAATATTATTAAAATTCCAGTAGATAATCAAAAACAAAACATTCGAGAGTCAATCACAACCCCCCAATCCTCATTTTCCATTCGCATACGTTAAAGACCAATTAGTATGTGCAATCTACGATTCTACATTTAAACGCGTGCTCCGTTACAAAAGCATTCTTTACCGTTGTCCATATCGATCGGAGGTCCCCCCACGCGCTGGCTCAACCTCGGGTCTGACACCGTAAAGTAGATCTTTTGCTTGATTCCTGGAGCGATGGCTTTCGGTGGAATAATAAGAGACACGCCCCATTGTCTATCCTCTAACATACCACCTTCACTATCAAATATTCCCCAAGTGGTATGTGGTCCATCTGGCGTAATTTCGTCAGGTTTAATCCCAGATTCATTACTTTCAGTTGTCGTTTGTAATATTGTATTTTGATTACTGATAATAGTCGTTTCGTTTTGGCTAGCAGACATATTTTGTGAATTGTCTTGGCTTGATTCTGGGCTCTTTTCGACAATTTTTTCACAGAATGTTACCATTCTATTATTGGGTTTTAATCGATCTTGTAAATCTTGCGATGTGTATGGAGTGCTTTGTGGTTTGTTTTCAAAATTCATACTGCACTCAGATGCATAATGTGTTTCCATAGATGTAGTTGATTCATAAGGTATAGGCGAAGTTGTAGCTTTAAGCGCATTGGAAATATGGTCAGCTTTACCATGCAGTCTTGGAGCATACATTGGTTCACCTTTCAATATATTATTTTCCATGTTCAAAGACTTTTCTTTTTCAGAATCTGTCTTTGATTCAGTCAATCTAAGCGAAGAAAAATCTATTTCTTTGAATGTTTCAATTTCTGAAGTAGCCTCCGCTTCATTTTTAGTTTGGTAAACTGGTTCTCGGCGAGATAAATGATTAGCGTCACTTAATTCATATGGACTACTTCTAGCACTACCTTCTTCGGGATTATTTTGCTGTAAATCTTTTGTTTCCTGATGAGATTCATAGATAATATTATCTTTTAATTCTCGTTTTGATACATAAAGTGGTTCCCTTATTTTTGAAGCGTCACTTTCATTTGCTTCTTTTCTTGTCTGATATATCATATCCTTCTTGGCTTGATTTCTTTGTTTTATAATTTCTAGTTTTTCTTCAAGCTTTATACTGTATATAGACTCTTTATTCGCCAGAAGAGCTGCTTTTTGTGATAAAATTTCCTGTTTAGACACATAAGTGCATTCTGCGGAAGCTGGCCTTATTTCTTGCCTAATATCTAATATTTCTTGGCGACTACCATACTGCGTATCTGAGCAGCTAGATTTGATTTCAGAACGAGTGGCATATGGAGATTCTGCCTGTCCCAATCTAGCCATCATTTCAGTTCTAGTAGCATAAGGTGGTTCACTCATACATTTTCCCATTGGTGAAACTCTACCAGGATAATTTACTGGTGTCTGCAATCTTCTTTCTGGCCTTACACCATAATGACTTTCGGACCAAGATGTGCTCTGTGGAGGCTCATAAGTTCTTTTACCATAAATAGTTTCTTTTGTAACAAAGGAACCTTCCATTCTTTGTTTCAGCATCTCTTCTTTTGTATTGTAAGGAGACTCTGAGAATCTTTGACGTAACATTTCCTCTTTAGTTGCGTAAGGGCTTTCAGGTACTATTCGAGGTCTTTGCATCTGTTCTTTGCTTGAATACGGCGATTCACTATACAGAGAGTCGGAGGGTTTTATCATTTCCTGTCTATTAGTATACGGATTTTCTGTAACTAATTCATTTCTTGTCGAGTAAGGGCTCTCACTTATACATTCAGACCTTGAAGCATAAGGTGATTCCATAAGAGGCATAGCCATAGTTTGATGATTTCCATACGGGCTTTCAAAACTTTGATTCGACATTTCAGATCTACTGGCATAAGGATTTTCACTTGATGTATCATGAATAGAGGTGTAGGTTCTTCTTGGTTTTGGAATAGGATCATAAATTATATGCTCTTTGCTTTGGTATACCGGTTCTGGAGGTAGAGGTTGTGTTGGGTGGAATGGTTCATGTTTTATTATTTGTTGTCTTTGGTAAATGGGATCTATTTTGGTAATCATGTTGAAGTTTGGCGGCGTCTGTCCGTAGATACCTCTCCTATTATATTCTATAAGAGAATTTTGTCTACGCAATAGGGGGGTAACTTTCGGTTCAGTTTCAATGTCACACATAGAATTTTGTCTTCTCAGACTCTTCATAACTGGTTTGGCATCGTAATCTCTGACTGTGCATATAGAACCATTTCTATCATCACAGAATGAGGTCTGTCTCTTAAGAATTGGTTTTAGAACTGGCTTTTCGCACGAAGACGAGTTACTTCGTTGCAACATTTGATTCCTCACTTGCTGGTTTCTCATGTGAATGCTCATATCACTGAGGTCAGATTTCTCTCGCCTCAGCATCGGCATTTGATGCATCTGATGTCTCTGCTGCAAGTCACTTTCGCATAGTGACTTCTGTCGAGACACCTTCTGCGAGGTTTTCGTTTTCGAGCGGAATAAATCGAGGACGGCGTTTTTAATGAACGACGGTTTTTTAGACAATTTCTTTTTAGTTTTTGGTGAGAACGTTTCGTCGCGCTCCACACTTGAGTTCATGGCATCGGATGAACTGCGGAAACCCACAACCAAACACCCACTTAGTTACTCAATGATAAATGTGGACACCTCAGAATATTCAACAAGAAATTATCTATTCAGCATACATATAAAAAAAGAGTAAGAAATATCTATATTGAAAAATCTTAAAATGTCCAAATGAGAATGGCAATTTTCAAAAGATGAATTTTGTGATTCTGTAAAAAGCATATTGAAATAAATGTCATAAAACAAAAGATTTAAGGAATAATATATAATATGTAATGATATTAAAATAAAGAAGAAATAAACACATTAAGTCAAATAAGTTAATGTAGATTGCAAGAAAGGAAAATTATTTAGTTTTATACAGAAGGTATAGACAAAAGATAAGACAACTTAGTTCAATATGCTTTCACAGTGAAATCATCAAATTGCACTAAAATGCAGACACGCACTGCCAATGGTTGTTCTATTAGAACCAACTCTAAATACTCTAATAGATTACAAAATGTTATTTCAATATTACAATTTACAGACTTACGCCCCGAATATAGAGAATATATGTTACAAAATATGTATATGTATAAAATGTTTATAAACCACATACAATACCATACTAATACTGTGGCCCGACAAGACATTGTTAGTCGATTGTGAAGCGATTGGTGTTTGCATGTTAGAGCAAATTGTACAGGGGCTTAGACAAAGTGACAAATTGAAATATTTAAGAGAGGTAGTTTTCGAAATTTCGGAAACATGCATTTTGATTTGAGATAAAATATTAACTTTAATAAACAAGTCATAATGACGTAATGGGGAAAGATCAATAAAAAAGTTAATATGTGAAATAATATAATCTTACCTTAAGTTATGCATGTGTTGGGGTTTTCTGTACAGCTCGAAAGCTGAACCTCTTTGTTCTCTGCTACCAGCCAAATCTGTTAGATTGTAATCATTGTAAAAAATTGCTTCTGGAAATTTTGCATAGTCTATGATTTCCAAAAGAGTAATTCAACACACACACATTCACAGTATTATTTACCTATAAGATGTGGATTATGTGGCAGGTTTATGGCGCGATGGTGTGACGGTGGTCCAGAATATGGAGGAGACTGTGGTGGCATCTGACCACCGTACATATTCTGGAAAAAATATTTAAGCTTGATTCTTGATGCTGTTGATAATAAGACAGCCGTTGAAGGTAACTAAGTTAATTAATAAAATAATCTTTGCATTGAAGAACTTAGTAATATAGAGATATAAATAAGAACATTGCTAGTGTAGTTTATTGTGTTCAGGAAAACTAAAATTGGTTTACAATTACAACAACAATATTTTTAATTTTGCAATAATATTTTTCAAATCAATGAAATTATATCAATGGAAATACCTGATGATAGTTATTGTGATTATGTGGACGGTGAGAAGGCTGCGAGTGCGAGTGCTGGTGCGAATAGTGTTGGTAGCCGGGGCCGGGGCCGCCGCCGGGGCTCATGGGGGCCCCGGGGCCTCCGGGGTTCATGGGGCCGCCGGGGCTCATGGGGCCTCCGGGGAGGCCTGGCCCACCCGGGGCAGCCGCGCGAGGAGATTGTTGCGGAAGCATCGCCGCAGGGGGAGGTGGTTCCATGCTCTATTTAATATAATATGTGCATGTAGCTATAGTTAGAAAAATGCATGTTCTGATACTTATGATGGTGTTTAATATTAGAAATGTGCATAGTGTTTTTGCATTTGCAGTTAGAACTTTGTGATCAAACCTATTGAAATCTAGGTGAGATTAGAGTACCTAAGGGTAACATTTGTTCACACATTTTACGTACCTACTGTCCAAGTAAATAAAAATAACTCACGTTTTTAGAATCTAGAATCGAATGCTACCTTTTGGCAAATCTAGAGTCATTGGTGACCGCATGTTAATAAACAATTTTACTAAATAAACCATGTTTACCAAAAACTACTGAACCAAACAGCTAGAGTAATTTCGGTAAAAAGTTAATTGATAACTTTTACCACCACTAGAATTGTTTGTTCAATACAAAAAAATATTTTTGATATTTGGATGACATTATTATTTTTTCGGTTAACATTTAAGACCGGACAAGTAAGTGAGTATAAGCTAGGAGAACTTACTCCGTTCCTAGGGTGTAGTCCGTTGTCCGGTGGTCGGTAGTGCTTAGGCTTGGGCGGCGGCACGGGCTTGTACGGCGGCACGGGGGCTCCGCCGCGCCCACTGTAGTCCGCTTGGGATGCTGAGTTTGTACGCCCACTACGAGAGTATAACAATATTTATTTATTATGGCCATTATCCCAAGTTAATCGTCTCGTTGAATTTATCTAGAACTAGTTTTAGCCCCGTGGTTTCACTCGGGTTTCCCGAGGGATCAAAATATTTTCTTGGCATAAAATATCCTATATGTTAAGTATAGTTAAATTAGTAGGATAGTAGGATTCTGAATTGGCTGTAAAGAGCATAAGTAAACCTATAAATAGTACTTTTTTATAGCAGAATCATTGTAAAGTTGTATTAACCTGTATTTGGCATGGTCATTTGTGGGTACATTGGGCAGCGAGGGCCCACGCGCGTGCTGTGCGTGCGTGTGTGCGTGCGCGTGCGTGTGTGCGTGCGGGCTGGACCCGTTCATCGCGCCCGCCCGGCTCGACTGGGGACTGCGGTACGTTTCTGTTGACCTGTGCATTAACGCGATCATAGCTCAGTGGTTGAAGCGTCAAAATTGTGAATCAGTTGCAGCACGCAGAAAATCTGTAACCACTTACCTACCAGAACCTTCACCATCTAAAATTCCCGTTGCCGTTGGCACAAAAAAAAGAAAAATCAGCAATGGCTTTTCAGCATTGATTGATGGATTTCTGGAAGATTCTGGAAAGATTTTAATAAGCAATGAAAGTATACCTGTAGTTACTCTCCGGACTTCTGTAGTCTAACGAGTTGTGCTCGTGGGAGTTGGAGTTCCGCTGGGGACTTTGCGCGGACATGGCTGTTGGGTTCGGTGGAGGAGGCGGTTCCATTTTCCTGTTAAATCAATACTAGAACATTATTTTGCGAGCTCGTCACTAAACGACTTTACTTCTCTGAGATAAAATCGTCTATATGACTATGCACTCCAGCTTGTATGGTTCGTGTTACCAAATTGAGTCTGGTCCCAGTATTCTTTTTTCTGTTCCAAAATAATCCCATTATTGAAAATTCACAAATCGATGCATTCGCTCCACAATAGGATTTATTTAAGGCCTGATATTAATAAAGTTGTACTCACATAGAAGGTGGTGCGACTTTGAGGTCATCGGGTGCATTCGGTGGCAAGCGACACGATCCGACAGCCGACCCGTTGTTGGACGCACTACTGTAGTCGTATGATGATGTGCCGTCGTATGAACTTTGCTGTGTAACAAATCATTATGAATATGATCAATCACGCAAACATTTTTAAAATAAATGTATGATATTTTTTTTTTTTTAAAGTAGCTGCAGTACTTAGATTCATTATTCAAAATTCAAACTTATTATATACTAAACCTTCTAAATTGTATGGTGTTCATGATATGAGACTGTCATTTTGCTAATGGATGATCTACTAAGCGGTACCTACCATTGTTAATCAATGAATTTTTTGTAGTGTAGGTACCTACTATTAAGCGAGTTTAAACTACGTTTGATTAAGCTGGTCTAAAAAAAACCTGAAAAATGAGAAGGTGCAGAAGAATTCTCTAAGAATATATATCCTACCGGGTTAGAAGGATGCCGATGCCTGTCCAGTGAACCTTGGGTCTGCGTGGGCTGTATAATCATGCTGGTGGGTCGCGCGGTGTAGTTGGACGCTTCGTCGCTTCCAGACTCTTTGGGTGCGCCGAAGAGACGCTCTTGGGCGCTTGGACGAGACTGTTCAATACGTACTCGAATCAAATACCAAGTAAGTCTAAGTTTGTAGAGAGCATAGCGTTTATTCGCTCAAAGAGCAGCTTGACTGGTGAAGTACCTTCACCTTACAGATTGCCGCAGCAAAATAACTTAATGTTGTGTTCCTGCGCGTGAGTAAGGTCGCCAGAGCTCATTGGGGAGGGGGGAAGGATCGGTAACGCGTGAGTGATGTCTCATGTGTTGCAAGCGTCCATATGGCTACGGTAACCGCTTACCATCAGGCGGGCCATATGCTTGTTTACCTACATCAGAGTATTAAAAAAATACATTGCGAGGCTTTATTGGTATTTTTCTGTGACTGATGTGCCAAGATAAAATGATAAAATATGTCATAGATCTTCTTTACTCGAGGCATATAATACGGAACCGATTTATATCTCCGAGCAATTCCTCTGCCCGCTTCACAGATTTAGATGCGGCGTTCGCAGTTATACAATGATATGAGACTGTAAAGGCAAATGTAAATATAATATACTCACAGAGACATTATGCCTGAGCGAGTGCGGCGGGCGCGCGGGCGGCGGCGCGGGCAGCAGCACGCCTCCGGCCGGCCGCGTCACTGTGCCCCGGGGGGGTAAGTCGGGAACTGAATAAATTAATTGGCACCTATAATGGAGGATCGACCAAACTATGCTAAGCTCATCGTCCTCATTGATACTTCTTAGCCTTTTGGATCTTGGTTCCAATTACTCGTTTCTTACCTACTTTCTATACCGCATGGAGATTTCGAAATGGCATATTTTCGAAACCTGCGTTGGGTTAGTCATGCACTTTTACTATGGGACCAACACAAAATTCTCAAAATACTACTTTTCATGCTTCATAATGTTTAATTGGGTAGTTCTATCGTAAGACTTTTATTTTTTACTTGGTAGGTACTCCTAAGTAGAACAGAAAAGAAAAGTACAATAGAACATCATTTACCGGTTCCATACAAAGGTGAGTGCGGTGGTGAATGCGTCATTGGATTGCTATGATACGGCGGCACTTCGTTGGACTGACCCATATGACCTTGGCTATTGTGGCCGTTGCTAGATGTTCCGTTAGTGTTCGCTGAAAACCCGTACTTGCTGTCTCCGTAACCGCCCTGCTGTTAGAGCGAGATGGATATATGTTACAATTAAAGTAAAACCAAGGTGTGTAAAGAAATCACAGGAAGTTTTAATATTTGTATTTCATTGAAATAGGTTACGCATTGAATAAACATATTTTATAGTGGGACAATGTCTCCATGCACTGTCCACTTATTTACGTTTTCTTGTGATAAGGTAAGTCTAATACATACACCTGCTCATACGAATTACAAAAGCAAGTATTTTGGAAACCCATCCTAGGGTTACAAAAAATACATATTATACTTTTAGAAAGATGCAATTCACTGATTTTCGAAATATTTGGTTTTAATATACATACTCCTGCACAACAAAATGCTTTAAAAGATTGACAAAACACAATGAATACCAACCGTATAAGGCGGAGGAACAGCATCAGCCATGTGATTCATATCATCATCGCGATCCATATTGTCCTGTGTGGTTGCTATAGAAGGATCCGATGAAGATTTGACCAATCTCGGTGCAGGCGGCGGACTCACTTCCAAGTCACTTTCAGGACTCGAAGCGTAAGAAAGCCTGTTCTCAGTACTCGAAGACATTGAGAACAAAAAATCATCTGATAACGGCTCGGGTCTCTGTTTCCCGCCAATCCATTTTGTGATCATTGGTCATTTTGGTTTCGCAGCGTCCGGTAGGGTAGGTTTATGGAATGGGGTGACAAGACAAGACAAATGAATGATGGCATATAACACGTTACAGAAACTAAAAACAGGATTTAGCGTCTGTGAGTGATTAATGGTATATTTTGGGTTTGTACACACTTGAAATCAACACTCCAATATAAATAGTAACTAAATGTAAGCTGTTTAGATAAAAGAAATAGAAGATATGCTTTAGAACAGGTATCTGAAGTGTATATTACAATGTTGGTTTCAAACAAAATAAGTGGTATTTAACACTGGTAATTTGTGATAAGTAATATTTACAAAAACAAAATTCACACAATTTAAAAATATACAATAACCAATAACACAAACTTTTAAAGAGCTGCTCACTAAAGCAAATAGCATTCAAAGCAATTATGGATAAATATCATGCAGCATAATATACAAAACAAAGGGATTACAATTAAGATATGAGCTGATTAGTATTGTGCTAAACCTAAATGGTAACTTTATTATTAATACTACTTTAAACCTAGACATAGCCCAGATGCTGTTCTGAAATAGGTTTAGTAATCGTTATAACATCCCTTTCTGCCTCCGTCTTATCAGATTTACCATCTTTTTCTAATTCTTCTAACTTCAAAGTGGGCAGCGACAAATTTCTAATTTTATTTAACGATCGTTCAGAAACCGAAGGTAACGTCCGAACTTCGCTGAATCTCTGTGGATCAGTAGCTGGTTTTACACTACATTTGCAGTTTGGAATTCTGCATATTTGTCTCAAAGGTTTATCTGGGGTTTTCAAAACTGGTTTCGGCATCGGCATCTCTTTTTGAAGTCGAGCTTTCCATTCGGGAATTTCATTAGTCTTTTTGTAATCGTTATCGTTTTGAATGAAGAAAGACGCTGGTCTATAAGACTCTGACATTGGAACGACTGAACACGGTCTCTGAAGATTTGGAAGTGGCGATTTAGATGTAGTTTCAAGAACACTATAAGGTCTAAAAGTTTGAGGCTGATATGTATTGCTTTTAGCGAATATTTGAGATAATTCTGGGCTAGCATTCAATTGCTGTTTGGAATTTAAAGTTTGATTATGTTTCCTATTATAGTAATTTTGTCTTTCATCGTACGGATAGTTAGCAAGAGTATGTCGATTTTTATTAGTCAGATAAGTGTTTGGAACACTATAAACATTGTTAGGCATGCAAGGAGTTAATGTTTCGGAGTAGTAATAGGGCACTACATGATTTCTGTTAGCATCATACAAATGGTCGTGTTTAGTTTTAATGTTAGGATTAGGTATAGGCAAGCTTTGGGGTGAGCTGACGGGTCTCTGCGGGGACTGTGAATAGATGTTTATAGGGTATGATATGGGATAGAAGGCAGGGTATGGGGACGGTGGGATGGGGAAGTATATGTCCGACACCATTTCAACGTGCTACACCGCCGCAAGACAGAACAGAAACGTATTGGTTAATTAATATAAATGTATTTATGATAAAAGAAGATGTGGACACAACATTACTCGAAGGACCAAAAATCAGTTTAGTCACTGAGAATATTAAAATCTTGTTTCTCAAGTTGTATCCACATCCAAACACGCACATTAAAATAAATACAAAGGTATAGGAAACATTACAGAGCACATATATAATTTACCAATGCACCAACTTGCACCAAGCAACCATCTTGAAGCATGATGCGTATACTGTTGTAATAGACGAATATGTTAAATATTTTGAAATGAATAGCCTTTGAATTTTAGAGCTACATCATTATAGAACAAAGAAAATTCAGACAATCAGATACAATATTCAAAGTTAGATTTCTCAAAGTGCTATTTCTATTGCAGAATGCAAAATAGTTTTGTCGGTAGTATTTATAATAATCTGCACGTCAATGCAATAACTATGAATTATTCTGATAAATTCAAACCAAAATTATTTATAAACAAATGAAACTTTCCTTGTTCTATAACCAATAAAACTTATCCCTAACCATATTCCAAAATTACACCTATAAGAAATCAAATAGACTCTCACCTTGGTCTCCGAAACCCACAGTTGCTGTTGCTGTGTCCTCTGTATAAGGTCTATCAGTTTACTGAACCATGTGTTTGAATTCGCCTCACTTAGCGTTATGGTGTGGGTGAACACGTGGCCCCATACCCGCTCCATGTGTTGGCATTGCTCTAAAACCTTCTTTGAGGATTTGTGAGCAGATCTGATAGGAGATAATCGAGGATTTATTGATGAAATTATAATTCCTGCTTTATTAATCGGATCAAGTGGTACAGTGCAGTAGAATAAGTAACATTATTAGATATAATTTTTATTACCACATTACAGTCGCCAATTGAATCTGAAACTATCTGTGCATTTAGAAGGTCAAAATAATTATGATTTTATTTTGGAGTATATAACAAAAACCCGACACCAAATAAAATTCAGGCGATTCAATGTTACACAAAATTAAATTAGTAAAATTTGAAAATATTTTATACTACATTAACTTACTTTGGAAGACCAGCTCTCAACTGCTTAATGATATGTTTATTATCCGCTTTCAAGAATATGACAATAGGGTAGAACTGGGCATAGTTAAGTCTGTCCACTGCATTTGGTGTGATGTCCAATAAGGCGTGCTTTCCTCTTTCCATTATAGTCCTAATGCTTGATAGTCGAATGATTCCCGTTGATTTTGTTTTACTATCCTCTAGTGTGCTGTCCATTTCTAGAAAAAAATATTGGGTAACTTTTAATATTACTTTGTAAATTGACTTCTTGCAAGGTTTTCATCAAATCTAAATGTATACCAAAATCACAGTAATATAAATATCATTACAGTTAGGATTATTAAAATTGATTTATTATTTCATTTATTCATGAAATATCATCAGTAGGATCTTAAAAGATAGTAAAATAGATTAAAACTTATGCTATTTTCATTTTTCATCTACCTTGATGATATGACGATATGTTTCAATAACTCTGTAATTCATGATGCTCATAGTATGAAGACTGATGAACTTAAGAACAATAACTAGAATATCTAAAAAGAGAATATTGTGAAATTAGAAATATAACTTACTTGGGGATGAAAATTTATCAGGGCTCTCAGTCAGCAGTCGTTCCCTAGCAATATCACCTACAGCGCCTAACACTATGACAGGCCGGACAAAGCCAGGCTGCTTTAGCACTACTCGCTCGTATGCTGGGAACTTGCTTATACTGTCTGATAGAACTACTTCGTCCCAATGTTCCTGTGGATGTAATATTTAAATTAAATTCACATAGCTACTAGGTCATACTGCCGTACTCAGAGACGTCGATTAGAATTTAATAAAAACAGATTAAAGTATCTCTATCTTAGTTTATTGAATAGCTATAGAAAGGGACAGGTCTCGAGATAGCGAATCATTACTCTTAATTGACGTCTCTGAGAACGGCAGATAGACAGATTTACTGGCGGATCACAATCTCCTATTTTATGAAATTTAATGATTAAAACTAATCCCATCTTTGGTATTCGATAGTGGCAGGTATACTCTAAAGAGAGATCAACATTGATGTGACTTAGAAACAGGAAATGAATGGCATTAATAGATAGATTCATTCATCATATCATTATATCCAACCATTTCAGTTATTTACACAATACACAATTAATTAATTACGTCAGTGACGAAATATTTAGCTTAGAAACGTTCCGTGTTAAAATTGCGGTATTAAATTTCCAGTCAGACCTAAATAATTTCGAATTAATAGCAACGAAAGTATCTTTTGACAGGAAAGTAAATTGGTAACCTAAACGAATCTTATCCAACCTTGCCAAGACTCTTGCTTCGTCTATGTGTAGATCGACGTCGCCTGAAGAAGTTATGTTTTCCATCATTGCCTGACATTTCCTTCTTCGTAGCATTGAACTGAGCCGTTGCCAGTTCCTCAGCTCGAGCCTTGTTCGGGATTGTACCTTTCTGGACCTCTTGGTTGTTGCGACCTGCAATGTAAAGATTTTTCAATTTGATTAGTATGAAAAGAATGTGGGAGACAGTATTTTTATCTACCATGCCAATCATTTATTAACGAATATTACTATTTAAGGTCAGATAATTATGACCGGTAGTTTTGTTAAACAAAATATCTTCACTTTAACTATCACCAAAAAAGTAGACACAGTAGTAAGTAGAGATAAGACTAGTATTTTCGCTAACATGCTGCTACATACTGTTATGTTAGACTGTAATGACATAATAGACCTTAACTCAGAATCAGTAGTTTTTTTTTTACATTTCGCTTCCTGAAAATTCCTGCCTGAACAAACATAATCAATTATTTTTAAAGTAAAGTGTTTCTCACCTATCCTATAAACCTGCCAAGCACCAACAGTGCCATTATGCAACGTATCTACAACATGGAACACGTCCCCACAGCGGAACGACATCTCGCCGTCCGTTGGCTCCGTGTAGTGGAAATGTGTCTTTATGTGGAATGAATCACCCGCTGAAAAATAAAAATGTTTATAAAGATGGCTGTTATTTTAACAGGTTTTAGTTAGCTTCACTTGTATGGAATGGACGTAATTTTCATAGACTTCAAAACGTCACATTAAACAGAAACTTTGGACACTTATCAAGGACCAACGACATAATTATTTGGCACCATCGTTAATACTTTTTATTGGAAGGCTTTCTCTTAAACTATAATTTTAGGTTTTTACATTACGGGTTGATTCGACCAAACTTTTATTATCCTAGAATTATTGAAATTTGCGTTCTACTAACTCTTTTACCAAGAATAACTACACATCTTCTACTCGAGAGTAAATTCGTTTAAACCTTTTAGGGTAATCTATTATGGTAACTGTAACTTGTTTTTCCACTCACGCATCTGTCCGCTAGCTACAGCATTATACTCGTCCGGTGAGTGTTGCACGATGAGATCTATTCGTTCCTGCAGACTTAGCAGGAACAGCACTGCTTCTTCTCTTGTCACGCCTTTCATCTCCATGTCGTTTACCTTTACAATACAAACATTCACTTTTAGTTCAACTATTAGCCTTGGGCCTTCTCTGAAAAACGAAACACGATAGTCCGATCGTTGTCTCCACATTCCTTATAATTTTGAGTTTATTACAGGTAAGACACAAAAGTTAAAGAATTACAATAGGTGATTTCAAATTTCCATCAGACGTTTATTCATCTGTTTTGTATCGAAGTGTAATAACAACGAAAATTTCCACTTACTTTAAGTATTTTATCAGCTGGCTGTAGACCCTGTAGTGCGGCTGGACTAGTAGGTTGAACGCCGGATACAAACACTCCCGAACGATTTCCGCCATACAACCGAAGCCCTACAGAACCCTCCTTTTGAAAGCTGATCAGCCTTGGTTCACTCCTGTTGATAACATTAAGTATAACAATGATTTTCCCATACAAATTAATTCCTAGACCTTTACAATTGAAAAATATTTTTGTCAATTCAGTTTCGTCTTTTTATAAGTGTTATGATTACTTACTGTGGTTTATTTCTTTGATTTGTCATTCCATCTTCTTCGTATAATTGTCTTCTACTGCTGTAATAGTCTGCAAAAGAAAAGACACTTTAGCACCCCAGTTAGATCATCTTACTTTGCGTGGATGGTTGATTACATAGCAATAACTGAACGGAATTGGTCCAAATTTCTCAAAAGACCATATTCTTCGCAAGAAGGTAACTATTTGAACCCATTTGAAACTATACTATTGGCGATGATAGCTCATACTGCTCAGTTACTGACGTCGGATACCGAGACGAAGGTCCCGGTTTCGAATCCTACAACGAGCTTTGAGCTTTCGATGAAGGAAAACATCGTGAGGAAACCATAGCAGGCTTTGTGTGCTTACCACCGAACTGTAACAAACTGTTAGACAAAATAATGACCTGTGACTTCAACAGAAGATCCTAGAATGTTACCTTCATTCCTGGGTGGCGGAGGTCTCGGCGGCTGATCGTGCCCTTCGTGCGACATCGGAACTCTTCGTGCGTCTCCGGAGCCGTTCCCCACGGAACCGCCCCGCACTGGCGCGGCTACGTACAAGTTCTGTCCGCTGCTGGAATACGCCGAAGATAGCGGCTCGGCGCCCGGGTATACGTTGTGTGGGCTTGCTTCTGTCGAAGATAACAATAACCTTGCTGAGTTTCTTGCCTTTTCTTCTCAGTCGAAGGCCGACTTCCGAACTGGTGGTAACTTCGGTAGCTTTGACCTTCATAAGTGAGGGCCCTAGAGCCTCAATTTAATAAATGGCTTTGATTTTGATTACCGTGTTAATAGTGGATGTTTAATTTATTTATGCACCCCATGCTGAACTCCCTAGGGAAAACCACGGCGGGGAGCTCATTCTACAGACTGAGCGTCCGTGATAGGAACCTCTTTTGAAACCGCACAGTACGAAACAATTTTGGTTCCAATGTCTTATGTACTCACCTAAACTATTGTAATTGTTCTGATAGTTTCCATTCGTAACCGTTTCTTCCCTGATCAGTTCCCGAGTAATGACCAGGTTCAAGCGGTCTTTACAGGATTCTATCAGTTTCCTGGCTTCTTTCAGCGTCATGGCGTCTGTGACTGGTGTGTTGTTGATCCGTGCTACCACGTCGCCTTCGCAAAGTCCTTGGCCACCTTGGTTCAGCTGGTCTCTGGCTCGCATCGTCAATTCTTTTACGTATAGCTTGCATCCTAAAACGATGCCGAAGTCTGGAAGAAAAGTTAGAAAAGTTTTAGGGCATTATACGACTTTCTTACAATTCTGTTTTAAAATTGTACAGATAACAATGGATATGATTATATCGAATCAATTATTTACTTATGGTTTATCAGACACGGATTTTTCTGATAAGTATTTGTCTTTAATGTTACTAGGATCAACTATCTCCCCTTTGATCAATCTTTCATGCCCCATATTATAAGTTTGTTGAAACATCGACCTGTCACATTTTAGAGAATTGTTAAACCACGAGGCTTATAGTTTTTGTTTCATCATCATCATCAGCCTATAATGTCCCACTGCTGAGCACAGGCCTCCGGGTGAAAGGGAATGGGCAGATACTCCACCACGCGTGCCAATGCGGATCGGCGAAGTTAGGCTAGTGGTCATCGACGACTATCAAAATTAAGCTTTCGTTTACTGTAAAATATTTTAAATCAGTAACAATCATATTTTGGTTGATGGCCGTGCCCACTCCAAAATATGGCTGAAAACTTCAAATTGCCAAGCCCCCCTTGGAAAAAACCTAGATACGCCAATGGTGGTGTATAAATGGTTGTATGTAACCTTCTTTCTTCCCGTTCCTGGCGAGCGCTAGCTTGATGGTGGTGGGCGCGGTGGGCGGCGGCGCGGGCGCGCGGCGGCGCACCACCAGCGCCACGGCGGCGCCCGAGTCGCGCAGCACCTGCACCGCGCGCGCGTACTCCACGTTCTCTAGCGGGACGCCGTTCACTGATACTATCCTATCGTTTACTCTGGGGAGAGGAGACAATTGGGTTTATTTATTGAATACACAAATTACTGATATCATTGTTATTTTATTTGTCCATTGTTGAACATGGCCTTCCCAAACATTACGCTCCCAGTGGATCTTGTGGTTAGGTTTGATTTGAGGGAAGACGTGCTTAATCAAAAGACCAGCGGACTAATAGCCAGATGGCGACATTGAGGGAATCGTTGAAAAGATAGTCGGAACAGGACAAAAATGTTCTAACAGAAGTAGGGACTCGTATAGCGTCATAGTAAGACCACAAGGACCATTACGATGGATTTCCATAGAAAATCTGAACTCCTCACTCAAGCATCCATATGACACACCAATAAATATTCTGACGTAACGATAGCTTGACTTCGACATGAATACAACCACCACAACATCCATCTAAATCCTGAAACATAAAACTATCTAAGGAACTCACTGCAGCTTATCCTCAGCAGGGCCGCCCCGCAAGACATCAGACACAGCGATGGATGGGTCACCACTCGCGAAGTGCGGGTTATCCCTGCCACCAGACACGGCTATTCCGAACCCGTAGCCTGGTACTCGGTTCAGCCGCACACGATGTGTTTCCCAACCGGCACTACGTTCTGCCGTCTGTAACAATAGGTATAATGGACTTAAGATACAGAAGTCATTTAATCTTGGTCGCATTTCTATAATCACTTTTCCTTTCGAAATATCAGGCTGTTATCATCGTTCACCCTAAAGGCTTTATTTGGAGTAGGTACATTTACCAAATAACACAATCTAAAGCCTAAAGGTACTTCATATCTAATAGGTCCTACCTATGTGCTATGACTGAAGCACTTATAATTTTTGGTAGAATTATGCTGTCATCTACTTTGGTCCTTCGAGCCTAATCAAAACATTTACGGATACCATAATCCAATAAGCTTTAAAGAAATTGTATATGTAACAAAACCTCTCGAGAAAGCAGGAAATAGAAATGTTAATTCAAATATGATCTCAAATGCCGCCACAGCTGCCAAGCTACATAGATTTAAGATAGAGTGAAGGGATAAGAACAAGTCATGTCTCGACCTTGGCCTAAACCGAGAAGTAATGTGCAGATAATATGTTTATTTATGTGTAACCTTGCTAGGACAGCCTGTACTAGGCTTATTATATGTTCATTAGAGCTTAAGCTGAAATTAAAGACAGACAGATATAAAAGTAAGTAGTAATAGTAAAGGTAGCTTAAATGAGGCAGATTTCAAATATGTCGAGTTAGTAGGTACCTAGCTATAATTATAAAGCTCTATTTGCAGCACCAATAGATAATATAGGTTGTACGTTAGATATAGGTTAAAAAGATATAGTGATAAATCCAGTAGCTATACCTACCCTTAAAATTGCAATATTGCTAAAGGAATTAGTATTTTCGAATTCTCAGCAGATCCTACGTAATTCCAATATTTTTTGGTAAAAACTCATTGTAAAATTCAATTTATTAAAAGATTCGGAATTGATGATTTGCATAAGATCTGCTGCTAAGATGAAATCATTCCATTAGCAATATTACTTTAGCTTCCTTTTTATCCCCCCAGATAGACATTCTACATTTATAAAGGTAGAAATCTCTTTGCACGAAGATATTATTATGAAACAGATGATTCTAACAGCCTATCTTTGTGATCATAATATCACAATACAATGCATTGTTAAGTGCGTGGAAGCACAACATCGTTTTACTGGAACTGTGTGGCGGATGATCAATGGTTGATCAAGTTAATCGCAATTAGGGTTTCGTTTTTCCCGACCTTTTTCCATTCCCGGGACCCGGGAATGAAAAAAATGACTTCCCGGGAATTCCCGATTCCCGGGAAATTTTAAAAGTTGTTAGTTTTGTTATTTTAACGTATATAAAGTCAAGTAAACCACGTAATTTAATTAAATTAGCAATTTATTTGTCTCAGAAGTAAATAATAGTACATTATGAGACGTGTGCAAAGTTGGTAATCACACGAGACGGTACCTATTAAGCAAAGGAACCCGAGAGTGTAATGATCAATGCACACGCGTGTCATACGACGTTTTTCAACACACTTGTGACGAAAAGTACTAACTTGTTTTTTTTTCACTAGATTTTTTGATAATAGTCAATGAGAACGTCAACAAATATAGCGCTAAGTAAATAAGTTCTTTTTTTGACAGCAAAACGGTTTTAACCGTTTCAATTAAGAATGCTTCGTCTACGCACATATCAATAGCATTGAGTTACAAGCTTACATAATCGGGGTTATACCTATCATAAAACTGTGCAGTAATGTAAATTAAAAAGCACTAGTGCGTCATAAGCTACATTATGATACTAAAAACGGTGCAATAAATGTCAAATTACGAGCATATGTTGAAAAAAAAATTTACTAATTCACAAGGAACGAACTATGCTCGGAATTTCTCTACGAGACAGGGAAACGACGACATTCGTAGGAGAACAAAAATTACCGATATAGATCTTAGTGATAGTAAGCTGATGTGATAGCAATGGGCAGGCCACATCGCTCAAAGACGACGTGAGTGGCGACCACGTACTCCTGTACTGTACGGTACTGGGACGACCTCCCACCAGACGGATCGACGATCTGGTCAGAGTCGTTGGGCGCCGCTGGATGCAAGCGGCCCAAAATCGTTCGAAGTGGAAGTTAATGGGGGAGTTCTTTGTTCAGCAGCGGAAATCCTTAGGCTGATATTATGATGATGATGTGCTTTACTTGACTTTGACAAAAACGCTGATAAGCTTTATCTCCAAAAATATATATTTAAAATAACTATTAATGTAACTTTAATTTTCTTCAAAATTACGCGCATTCAGAGATTTTCTCTAAAATCGGCAGATTAGAAACTACCCATAGTAACTATGTATGACCTATAATTTGATATGATTATTTATAATTTTATACTTATGTTTGTGTGTGAGACAAATAGGTAATTTAATTAAATTACGTATTTTACTTGACTTTTGATAGGTTACAAACATGTTACAAACAAACATGTCTTTATGGTGTATTCGGAGAACTTGAAAATTTTCTAAGAAAAAAACGTTATTCCACAAATACACACTTCCTACAGTTCCTTTCAGCGATTTCTCATAAGCTTGTAGTTCAGTTCTTTCGATTTCGGTGGATATCGACATTTGTTTTAATATCGTATGCAACATCTTTGTGTTTCAAAGGTTTTTCGTTAATTTTGACCAATATTTGCAGTGTTTTAAAGCATTCAATCTCATAAAGAAATTCCCGGGAATTCCCGGGAAATCGAAAAAAAAATCCCGACTTCGGGAACGACGTATTTCCCGGGAATTCCCGATTCCCGGGACCCGGGAACGAAACCCTAATCGCAATGATGACCAAGCATTATGAGCTTGGTCATACCATCAATTATGAAGACCAGAACTCAGTAACTAACAAGAGAGGTAGAGCATAGCGTTCAAAGAGCAGCTCGACTGGGGCAGTACCACCACCTTACAGAATACCGCAGCCTAATAACTTTATGTTGTGTTCCTGCGCATGAGTAAGGTCGCCAGAGCTCATTGGGGAAAAGAAAAGGTCAGCAACGCGTGAGCAATGCTTCGTGTGTTGAAAGCGTCCATATGGCTACGATAACCGCTTACCATCAGGCGGGCTGTATGCTCATTTATCGACTTGTCGTATTTAAAGAAAAGACAACTAATAAAATAAGATAAGCAGATTACGTAAGCGAGTCAAGAACTCAACAAATAAATAAAGCACATTCAACTATCCAAGATAATCTACAATTTATATGTCTTTAAATCAGCAGATTTCCCACGTTTAAGATAAAGTAACCAACTAAGCAGTTAGAAACGATAGCCACACACGATTTCATTATTTACTTAGCTAAAGACAAATGAACTTCTAAGCTAATGAACCGGCAACCTATAGATGAAATCGCAATAACCATAAACAATACTGGTGTTATTCTCACGCGACCCAGGAGTGGCCAGGCACTCCCTGGTTTATGATATTCGTACCGTGGAACCATCCAAATAATTATATAGGTGTAATTGTAGTAGGTAACTAACGTACTTGCTTATTGCCTATATAAGTAGGTAATTGCTGAATCACATGATCAGTTTAGTTCATATTTTAAAATGGAATCTAATGGGATTTTAGCAAGCAGACGCTATAAAGACAGTAGTAGGTACGAGACGATTCATACAGACACCAACTCCATACAGATTCCACTGTTTTTTTTTTCGTATAGTTGTGATAATCTATCTATTATATAAAAATGAATCCCTATTTCCCTTGGTCACGCCATCACGCGTGAACGGCTTCGCAAATTATTTTTTTGTTGTATTTGTTATTGTCAGGTTCTTATGAAAGAAAAAAATAAGAAAGTTGTGAGGGTAGGGTAGTAGGGTAGGGTAGTAGGGTAGGGTAGAGTAGGGTAGGGTAGGGTAGAGTAGGGTAGAGTAGGGTAGGGTAGAGTAGGGTAGGGTAGGGTAGAGTAGGGTAGGGTAGAGTAGGGTAGGGTAGGATAGGGTATAGGTTAGTAGGACACCACGCGAACGAAGTCGTGCCGGGCAGCTAGTAGGTTATAAATAAGATAGATTCGTACTTAACAAGGATAAATGAGCTAAATTTTCAAAAAAATTGGTGAAATATTGAAATACCCACATCCTTACTAATATTATAAACGCGAAAGTTTGTATGTATGTATGTTTGTTACACTTTCGCGCAAAAACTGCTGAATGGATTAATGAAATTTGGCACGCTGATAGTATATGTTCTGGATTAACACAGGGTACTGTTTATCCCGCGAAAGTTATATCTCCTCCGGGTACGCGGGTGAAACCGCGGGGCGCAACTAGTAATATATATGACATAGTTACTACTGATGTCCACTAATCACATAATCAAGTTACCAAAAGTGTTGCCCATATTCGGAAGTTATACAATAACTGGCAAGGCAAGGCAATATTGTGTAACTTCAGGTCAAAGTACCAAAGAGGCTACGAGTTCGATTCCCGGTGCGCCTACGCACACAGTGCAAGATTAAATCCTATAGAATTGTTTGTACATAAGAACATTATCATACAAAGTAATAAATGACACAAGTTAAATGTATTTTGAATAATTAATTACCTTTGCTTAATTAGTCATATTGGTTTTTGTAATATTAGCTACTGAAGGTTCAAAGGTTATTTTTTTATCTGGCAGATTGTTTGTAAACGTCTTTTTTGATCATGGCAACCCGGAAATATGTAAAAGTATATAAATAATTTCGTTTATATATTCTACCTATTGCCAGTAGGTACCACCTACTTCTTTATTCTTTTGTTATATAAAAGATGACATCAACCGGATGCATTATAATGCCAATAAAATCACTACCAATTTATGATCATGCTTTAATAAATCCAACACATTTGTTTGTTTATTTTCACACGATTTCTTGAATACCTGAAAATGAAAATGCGTAGGTTCGCAGATATAACCTAATGAAAACATGAAACTGCTTTCGAGATATTTGCTGCATCTATGCATCTACATTTTTTTGCACTGTAATAAATTATTGACTAGAGTCATCTAATTTGAAGCCTTTAAAACAGCCAGATAGAGTACCATGTGGGTACACTTTTTAGCTGTAGGTATTTATGTTCTTTTTAAATACCATCCACGACAGGTAGAAACATAAGTAGATTAGCATTTAATTAGAAAGAAGACGACTTCAGTTTCTTATTAAATATCTCGCCTGTGTCGTACATTACTCCAATTTCCAAGGTGCGTAAAAAAATCGCTAAGTAATGTAAGCAATGAATTGAATAGTAGACAAACCATTATAGCACTTATCTAGAGCTGCTTAACTTATATCCAATTTAATCATCTGCTTTCTCACGCAGTGAAATTGCCAAAGTGTTAAATAATTCATTTGTTATGATTCGCTAATTAGATAATTGTCATAATGAGAATTATAAAACTCATTTAAACCTGGCACCAAATTAAAAGTGATGCATGACTTAGGAAGATGATAAACGAACTCTTTCGGATCTTAGCAATCTTCTATTTGCTTCTTTCATGAATTGAATTAGGATGTTGGTATTATCAGCAGATATGTGCACAAGGAATATCAGAAGGTAACATAATTTCGATTATGATAGAAAAATATACTCGAATTTTAAGAAAAAATCCTTATAATAGGTACATACGATAACATATGCATAGTACGATAATAATATTTATTTCTTAGTAAGTATTCTTCTGTTTTCAGCCATATGTTCAGTTCATAGAGATGAGACAAATAATTATTATACAAACCTGTAATTTCTCAAATCCAAAATTATCCAGTTTCATGTTGCAAAACTCGAGGAATCCATTAACCACACTCATACGGCACGTTTAAGTTGTTAATAAAACTTTGTGAAAATATTTTAATTTTGAAACACAATTGTTTTTTTTTTATAAACACAAAGTCAAGTTTTTAAATCCCAAATATTTCACAACCTTTTTGGAACACAGTTTAAAATGAATAAAGTTTCTTTTTATTTAAAATTCAAATCTCATGCCGAAGGTTCTATCGTAGGCGTCCAGCGATGACGCCGCCTCGCACCATCTGAGATTACAGAACCGCCTTGTTTAAAGCCCGAAGGCACTAAATACTTTATAAAACAGAATTCAAGACTACACTTGTGTTAATTTCTCTGACGAACGCTAGTTTTCATAATGTGTTCGGTTACACGTCATTAAACTCACGGAACGTTGTATACTGCTATGCAAATTAAGGTTTTGTTTACACATAACTTAGCGGACGGCTGTGGCGCATCGTGAAATAGATCGCAAATGAAGAAAGTATTGACTAAACACAAGTGGATACGACTTCTGAGCTGTTATAGATAGATAGAAGACGCAGGCTTTCAAGTACATCTTTAAGTATAATACTTATTTACATGATGTATGCTTACCTACTTAGCTCTTGTTCTATTTTTAAAGGAGAATTAATTTAATTAATAGTTAAGTTCATAAGTACCAGGCAAGGACGTTAGCCTCGAAGTATTATCTTGGGATGGAATAAACCTAAAGGAATAAGAATTTTATCCAGTGCGAAATGCCATAAATGTTAATAGGCAGTCATGCTCCGGCTCCTCACTAATCTCTACGGATCACCAGATTTTCGGCAAAAGAAACTGAAGACCACATCACGGTGGTAGCTTGGTAAGGTACTTTGTAGTATCCCAGTATAGGGTATAAGGGCTGTAGTATATAACAGATAAGTTGGACATCTTTCGCCAAGCACCTATATCGGTATATACCTATCGACAGCATCTTGAGAGCTAGTTCCTAGACTTTGTGTGCTTATCTCTTTCGTCATCATCATTACTTTGGTGAGATTGTGGTGAAACACATCCATTATAAAAGAAAGGATGCTAAGCTGCCTAGCCTAGTACTTAGGTTTTTTAAACTCGTTTTCGAGATGATAAGATTATGCTAGTACCAATTTAGCAATTTCAAAGCTACACCAGCATTCAATCACAAGTATTGTCATTAAAATAAAGCGAAGATATTAGTCAGAACGTCGACATTCATTTGTCATTAAACACCACGCCACGCGACAGGTCTCAAATCGAATACCATACATTTTGTATTTCACAAAGCTGCCGAGTTCACAGTAAACGGTAGGTATGCGGTCACATCATTATTCGACCTGCAATTCGTATACAAAACTACACAAACAATACATAATGCATGTCGGGAAAATCTCCAATAGCACCTATCTTAACCCAATACGGCATAAATTTGAATGAACAATCTGAATGGCACACGCAAACGCTATTTTGCTGTCGTTGTAGAGACAATGGACATTCTATCCGCTGTAAAGCCAGATATACTATATCTGGACATATGCCAAGAATACTCTTTATATGGACGACCATTAGGTACAAATTAGATTGAGAACACATGTGTTAATGTGATAGAATTGATATTAATATCCCATTACGATGCTACGCAGCCCCTATTGATGTGTATTATTGAATATTAAGTGGGGTATTTGCTATAAACCAGGATAAGTTTGTGTTAAATGGCTGTGGCTAAAATATTTTTACATTCAACAACAGTATTTCATGAGAAAATATGCCTGGGAAAACTGTCAGTATTTATAAAATAAAATATAGGTACTTATCATTAGGTAGATGGGTCTACATTTAAAATTCAATTAGTTTTAAGTATATGCAAAGTGAAAAGAGCTAATATTTTTTAATCAAGGAAAAATATGGTCATATGGGTAATCAAACTAATTATTTACCTATGTAATTATCTATAATTTATGTAAATCTTTCATGGCCTCATTTTGTACGTAGTATTTATATACTCTGAGGCCTTATTATTAAACTTAATGAATATGATTAATTCATTATATTTAAAAGCTAATTTGAACTTTTCAAAACATGTATAAAACCAGTAGTTCCCAATAGAAGAAAAACTATTTGTGTTCATAATTCAACATTATATCAAAAAAAGGGGTTCAAAAAAATAAAAAACAGATTAATATTACAATTATATTAAATAATGTAATAATATAGGAGACAACAGACTTCCAAAATCATTTTGAACAAGATTTTAATTTACTACTCGGAAACATTCATTCAAGGCTGAGTATATTATTACAGTTTAATAAAGAAAAAATATTTAAATTTAATGGATATTAATATATGCCACTAAAGATTAAGAACAAACTTAAACCTAATAATCCAATCTACAGAAACTCTATAGTCGCTTACAATAGGCAATGTATCCAGAACTCAATTGTAATGTAAAGTTACATAAGAATTGAACTATTTAACAAAAATCTACTGTATACAATCATACATTGGGTTTATAATTGATTCAATACATATATTTAACCTGTTGGTTCTCGCACTGGTTATTTTTTTAAACCGCTATTCAATGGATTAATCTAATAATATAAGTTAACAGTATCTTCAGTACTCAAGAGTAACTTATCCTCTTTAAACATGTATCTAAATGTGAACTGCATCTAAAATAGTTACAATAATAATAACCATTTATTTCAGGTTCTATATGCAGTAGTACAATGAGGGCAAGTTCATTGATAGTTGTTGGTGGTGGAAAAAAATAACGGAATATACATAACTCTTTGTTATAAATATCCCGATAAACTAGACAAATTTGTCCCTCTAAAATCTAACAATTCATCAGGATTAGTCTTCAACTTCTCGACCAAAGCATGCTTATTAAATCTGATCTCATTTAAATATTCTTGTCTGATCGCTTTTACTTTGTCAATCACTTTATTTCTATAAGTTATTTCTACATCAGGTTTTTCTAATATATTAGCCAATTCCTGTATATTCTCTGGTAATTTTATCTCATTCTCGGTGTATTCTACTTGAATATTATGATTATTTATATTATTCTGTGTTTTCTTGAGCTTTTTTGGACATATGTGCGTAACTTGTGAATCTATTTGTATTTGCTGTCCATCATCGTCAAATTTTAGCTTTGTGTTCATAGTGCACTGACACTCATGTTCTTCTTCATACTCTTCGCAATCTAGGGCTCTTTTCCGTTGTTGTGAGTGACTCGGACCAGCTTCCTCATGAATATTTAACAAATGCCCATATTTCTTCTCAATTTTCGCTACAACTGATCTGCACTGTTCATAAACTGTCTTCAGTTCTTCTAAGTCACTTTTACTAATCTCTGTGTCTTTATTTTGAGTATTTGCATCACATTCCGTCGCGGACGTACCCTTTTTTTTACCCTTCTTTGAAGATTTCTTAACCTTAACCATAGTGTTAATTTCCAAGGTTGACGGCGATTTTTCTTCACTTAGACAAATCTTCGGTTTGTTTTCTACATTGTTTGTGAGTTCACGTACGTGGTTTTCAACAATAACGTAAGTTTTTGGCTCGAAAAGTGGTTTACGAATTACGGACACTTCCATGGGTGTTTCACCTTCCTCGTGAATAACCATTGTAGAACGTGCGTTAAAATTGTTACCACAAGTTATTTACATGACATTTACAATGATTTTCTTTGTATTTACTAAAATAAACATATAAAATTTAATAAAAACTCGACAACAAATAAAAAGTACCCACGCGTTCGTTTTGACGTGAATGACAGTGACGGATGACATGACAGAAAGCCCCACCACATAAAATTAGTGATGTCACCGTATGCTAAGCTATTAAAATCGGAACTAATAATCGACTATACAAAATGGCGGCTTTAATATAGCGTGGCCGCATGGCGTTACGTCACTCACATCCACGTTCGGAAACCAGTTAAAGCCGGCAAGTGCGAGTTTTGACTCATGTACGGAGGGTTCCGCGCAATAATAATAAAACAAAACTTAATTTTGTAACATCGATAATCAAATATTCATTTGGTAATTGCTATAACAAATTCAGTGGATCGACAGATATACACCAATTATCTTTTTTATTTAAGCAGCAAATTAGAGTTTTCCTAGTGGCCAGTTAATATTTATTCATTTTGCACTGATTTTGCTACTATAAGTTAACTTAAAACTTGTTATTTTAAACTTTATAAGTATTTAGCCAATTTATTTTCTGTACATGTTATGTTTACCTTTTGGTTATACAATGACGTGTTTAGCTTTAAGATTTATTTGATTGTCAAAATGTTAATAGCCGTTGGTGAACTAATAAATAAAATAAAATAAAATAAAATATTATTAGCACTGTACTAGAGAATTTAATTATTATATTATACCTACCCACATTTTTGCCTTAGTTGGCTATAACCTACTTGTACGTAGTATTAATATACTCTGAGCACTGAGCTATTACGTAGGTAAGCATCCTCTGGGTACCTAGTAAATTAAACATAAAACCTTTTATGACAAAAATATCCTTTACATTCCATTAGATTGATTGCCAATAGATTGAAGCAATGAACCCATTCCCTCACACAACCATCCTCGTAATTTCTGCGTTCCTGCCCGTTTTTTTTTATATTAACTTTTTATAGGTATACATTTTTATTTTTAATTATTCTTTGTGGCATTTTTATATTTACGGTTTGTTTTATTGTCTATTTATCACCAGTCACTATCTTGTTTGTTAAATTCATAGCTATAAAATCACACTCAAGTCCCAAGATACAAGCATGTTATCATGCTTAGTTTGGGCCTTGCCAGTGACCTGTGACAAAATTACTGTCCAGTTAATGTGTACTTATGTTATTTTTTTCTATAAATTGTAAATCTGTTCTGACAATAAAATATTTATTATTATTATTAATGATAGTTCAGTGATACTGATTTTGCAATGCTTGTACATAGGTTGTGGATTCAAATCCTACAATAATTTTGAGCTTACAGTCAAGCTGGTGAGGAAACCATAGCATAATCATATATTTTATACCATCCATTGAATTATATTCAATGATACCATCATAATTTTCAATTTTAGCAGTTTGTCTATTTTCCTCTACTAATCCTATCTTGATGTCTTCTTCTTCTTATTTTTAATAAAAAATAAGATGAAAAGGGTTCTGTTCAAAGACATCTGGGGACAGAAACCCTAATACATTGTTCTTCAAGATATTAAAATAGTAAATGAAAAACATGTTTAATCAATCATGCATCTTTATTTTTCCTTTTCTTCTTTTTTGTAGGTACATGAATTTCTTCCGTTACAAGCTCTTCTGGTGGTATTTCTAAGGGTTCCGATGTCCTCTTTTTAGATTTTTTCTTTTTTATAGGTTCTTCTTGTTCCTCACTTACATATTTATGTTTTTTAGTCTTTTTTCTTGGCTTTGTTTCAGTACTAAGAACATTAACATCCATCTCACTGTTTTCATTTATCACAGTATTCTGGCTTTCAGTATTTTCATTTACAAGTGCTGTTTCTTTATCTTGATGTTTAGATTTTTTCTTTTTCTTACTTTTTTTTGGTTTTTGAACATCACAATTAGAATCTTCTACAACTAGTGATCCATTTTCTTTTACTGCAGTTTCAGAAGTATTATAAAATGAAAAGGACTGAAAATCAATGCCTTGATGACTTTTTTCTGTATCAGCATCATCGTTTCCGGTACCAGAAAAACCTCTAAATCCACAATCAGCCTCTTCTGAATCCTTTATTTCATTACCAAATGGTATCACTTTATTTTTTAATTTCATTGCCATTTTACTTTTAAAGTAGTCTTCCATGCTTCCTTTTTCAGTAAACTTTTTCTCCGTACTTTCAACATCATTTTGTAGTGCTGGATCAGACTTTTCCTTGTTTTGAAGGGTCTTTTTACCAAAAATATTAGCCAAATCTTTCTCACTGTAGCGAGTTAAGTCTTTTCCTCGGGTATACTTGTGATAGTGGACCCGTGCTTTACTTTTCTTGGATTTATCTTCTAATGAAACACCACTGTGTAGTTTGTCCTCAGTGTTGTCGCCTATAACAAAAACAATGTATTACTAATAGTTTCCAAGAAAGTCCAAAGATATCCAATTTAATTAAAAGCAACTGGCTCCTGAACTACAGGCAAACCCTTGTGTAGAAGTCTGAGCTCACCACTAAACTGTAAAATTGTTTTGGCAATAAATTACATATTATAACTTTCAGATTATTTCATAGTTAAATTAAATGTTAGTACGACGGTATTTCAAAGTGCTACACAGAGAGTAGCTTTACCTGGGTCGGGTTTAGAATTAAAAAACAATAACTACTGGCTACTGATAGATCGCTTCAAAGATAACAAGGTTATAAATGATGACTTACCATTGGATAAGTTAGCAAGTAGCGAATTGAAATCATCCTCATGCTTCGTCCATTGATCATTCCTGTCTTCGAAACCCAATCCCCTATCATCGTTCTTGTATCTGGCCACAACGTGTTCCACCATTCCATTTTCGTTCGCACCTAACCCCTTTCCCGAACTCCAACCCATTTTTTCCAACATACGCTGTCCGAATTTATTGGTATCATTGCTCCAATCATTATTTTTAGCTCGTAGATTAATAACTTTTTGTTTACGACGAGGTCCTGCGAGCATAGCCATGTTTATTTTTATTTTATTTTAAATAATATCGACATCGCAAATGCAACACGCACACGCGAAAAGTAAAGTGTAAACGTCAAAACTCAAAATGACAGCAGTAACAAAATGGAGGCTAACGAAAAGGTGTACCAACATGATAAATAACTAATGCAATGAAGTTCGTTCGCTTTGTGATTGGTTGCTTTTCTTTTTCCTGACGTCAATTGGCATTACTGAATACAGGCGTGTTCCATTATCATTTATTGGACAAGGCGTAGTTTTTTCGCATGATGTAAGGAAACTCGAAATCAATAGACAATAATTATGACCGGCTGATCGAGAGTAATTGAGACTACATATACTAGGTTACCTACGTTCCGCCCGCACCACAGGCCCGCACTGTGCGTGCACTTGTGCAGGTTCATATTGTAATAAATTGTAAGTATTGACATTCACGGCTAGTTCCATGGAACAAATCGTTCTTGTGTTTAATCATTCCAGATAAAAAAGATAGTACCTAAGTTAACTGGGTAAATGTAGGAAGAGAGAGAGAGAGTAACATGAATTTAGATGTTATCATTTTAGATGCGGCAGTTTTGTTAAACTTAGATCAAAAAAATGTGAATGTATATTTTACGTTTCTTACAAGACAAAATTTCTTGGTTTTATTAATAATTAAATAAATAAATAAATATCCTGGGACATTCCTCACACACGGTCATCTGATCCCAAACTAAGCAGAGCTTGTACACACGGCAACAGATCAAGCTATACATTTCTAGTATAAGCTGACCTCCCATCGTACGGAAATCCTATACAATGCGAGATCAGCGTATACTGGAAATGTATAGCTTGATCTGTAGCCGTGTGTACTATGGAAGGAAACCAGATAACTGATATAATACATATACATACTTTTTGTTTGTAAATACATACTTAATATACATAATTACACCCAGACTCAGGACATACAGACATGTTCATGCACACAAATGCATGTCCTGTGTGGGAATCGAACCCACGACCTGCGGCGCGTAAGGTGAACCTTAACCAACTGCGCCAACTGGTCCGTTATGATGAAAATGAAAATATGTTAAAAAAATACTAAACATTTTCAAAGTTAAACAGCTCTCTCCCCCATTGTGGAGGGAATTCGTTTTCTCAATTAAGGTAAAAATATTGTTTTTGGGTTTTAAAGAATATCAATCACATAATCAGGAAATCATATTTCATACAGACATTATTGTTCTCAATAACCAATATTTCATTTACACCGCTTGACGTAGTTAAAATGATCATGATAAATGCATATTGCCATGCGTCTGGTCCCACTTTGATATTATTATCATAATAAGCCGCACCACCCACTTTTGACAAATAAATAACTGAATAATTATACTGTTCGATGGTAATATTATTTTTGAATAGTTAAATAGATTGTATTAGTATCAGATTGCTTTACACCCTTACCGGTAATATTTTTCCGATTACACCTACGCCTTATACCTTCCTTCCCGACTTGGAAATTGACCCCTGTTTCAAGCTATGAGGCTATGGGATGACATTTATTTGGGTAAGATTAGGATATATAAGATAGAAGCCAATTAATTACAAAATTTTAAAAAATGAACATTCTTTTGGTTTTAGTTAGGTATTGGTCTGGTTGAAGAAAGTTGAAGAATGTTCTGTTTATCTATTTTATAAAAACATAAACAGAACAAACATAGGCCTATAGCGTTCAGTAATGAAAATATAACAACGGCATCGTTGGATTTGGAAAAGTAATGAGGAGAGCGATAAATCGCTTTGTTTAAATTTTGTAGCGTTGAATTGCGAGCACGCGATAGGTACGCTTGTTATAACACCATTCTGGCGGGCGCAGCGGGACGTGATTTCTATGGCGGTATTATTCTTCCTTTTTATGGTTAGTTGTTATCATCGTGATGGGAATTTTATGGTCGAATAAAAAAAAAACATTTTAAATTTTAAACTCAGACCAAGAAAAAATTAAAGACGGTCTGTGTTCTTAAGTAACGCAAGTAATAGGAAGCCCGGCGTTCTTGTAAATACATGGGCCTCACACACATATATCATCACACATATATATAGGAAGCCAATCAGTTGTCATTCCGTATTAAGACGTTGACAGTGACAATAAGGCTCAGTATCATTTGTGCCTGCCGGTACTGATTTTACTCACGCACAGTAGGAAATTATCGGCTTCACTTTTTTATAAGGGGACACTCCGTCTTGATTTTTTAATGTGTCTATGATTTTAAATAATGACTTTCCATCATCGTAGGTCTTTATTCAGATATTTTTGTACTAGACTTAGGTACTTAAAACATGTAAATTAGGTAGGTAGGTAGGTACACACGGCAACAGATCAAGCTATACATTTCTAGTATAAGCTGACCTCCCATTGTACGAAAATCCTATACAATGCGAGATCAGCTTATACTGGAAATGTATAGCTTGATCTGTAGCCGTGTGTACTATACGTTGCGTTCAACACGAGAGCCCGCCCCCCTCTACAGCGCAGATGGCGACTTTAGCCGTGGTACAAGTCCGGCATAACCTTGCCGCTACCCCCGAGGCGGTAGGGTATCCTTTGAGGATTTCGAAAAAAAAAGTTACTAAGTAATACGTTAAAACAATGAATACACACATCAACAGAATCTAGGGATATTTTATATTTCATCAAATATCTAAAAATCTATGAAGAATTTTCTGATATGGTAAATGGAAGAATGATAGGTTATTTTAAGCTCTTTAATAAAAAATAAAAAACATTTCGTGATTTTATTGTTTTAAATTAAAAAAAAAATGTTTTTTAATCACCATAGAAAATTGGTATGATAAATAAACTTCATTTCTTCTAATAAAACTGTTAATTTTAATTAAAATGGAAAAAAAAACTTAAAAACGAATTATTAATAATCAGTGTTGCCACCTCTTACATTAATTACACATCGACATCGAGTGTTCATACTTAAAATTAAATTGTCAATATCTTGCTGTGTTATGAGGTCCCATGTTCTTTGCAAGTGTTCGTAAAGTTGTTGTTCCGTCTTCAAATTTGGCGGGAAATCTCCCAAAGCTTTTCGCTGTAGCATTTCCCAGGCATGCTCGATAGGATTTAAGTCGGGCGACTGTGCAGGCCAATCCAAAACATGAATATCGCGGTCTTGGAGAGCGGCTGACACCAGCCGCGATGTATGGGAAGGAGCATTATCGTGCATGAGTAGAAATTCCTGGCCCATTTGTATTCTGTGTGGGACAATAAAAAGCTCTACTACCTCCTCGTGGTATTTTTGTGCAGTCATGCTGCCTTGGATCCAAACGAGCTGGGTTCGTCCGCCAAGACGAATTCCTGCCCATACCATGATTGTACAGCCTTGGTATGAGTGGACCTCCTGAGGGTGCCGTAGACGGCTAACTCTCCCTGGTGTTCTCCAAACGCGCGTTCGATGTGAATCCGGATGAAACCCACACCGGGACTCATCGGTGAACAGCACCAAAGACCATTGTTCGTCATTCCATACTAAATGCTCCCGAGTACACGAAAGCCGCCGACCGCGATTGCCACGTCGCAATGCTGGAACACGTAGCGGTCTTGGAGAATGAAGACCAACTTCATGCAACCTCCTTCGCATGGTTTGGTCGCTTACCAGCAGCTGGTGGTCCTCCTGGAACTTTTGTACTAGTTGCATCGCTCTGATATTGGGTTGTCTTCTGGCGGTCATTTGGAAAAATCGATCCTGTCGCTGCGTAGTAACACGATATCTACCCGTGTGCCGTTAAGCTACATCCCCGGTACTGCGATAACGTGACCACAACCTTGATATCACGTTTTGGCTTATGTGTAGCAACGAAGCGTCAAATAGCACCATTTTCTAACATGCCCACGGCTCGTAACATTTCATCTCGACTCAACAATCGATGTCGATGTGTAATTAATGTAAGAGGTGGCAACACTAATTATTAATAATTGCATTTTATTTTATATTTTTCCATTTTAATTAAAATTAATAGTTTTATAAGAAGAAATGAAGTTTATGATACCAATTTTCTATGGCGATTAAAAAACTTTTTTTTAAAATTTAAAACAATAAAATCACGAAACTTTTTTAATTTTTTATTAAAGACCTTAAAATACCCTATCATTCTTCCATTTACTATATCAGAAAATTCTTCACAGATTTTTAGATATTTGATGAAATATAAAATATCCCTCGTGCGCTCGTGGTGTAGCATGATTAGCCGTTCTCATCGAGGAAAGATCCCTTTAGAGAAGTAATAATGAACAATCAAATTCCGAAACTAGTCAGTGATTTGTCACTGAATTTGAACAGTAAGGACCAATCACTGCTTCGTGTGTTTTCGACTTGGCCAACCAGAGTGCATGCGTCCTGGACTCTACCAATCAGAGCGCATTGTCGGCGGTGGGAAATTGGCGGAATATATTTCAACCAAAATGAACGTCATTGCGCTTCTTTGGGTTAATTGTTCGATGGCCGTTCTTAATCGATCGGCAAAGTTAAGCTACGTCTGTCTTGGTCGGTACCTGGATGGGTGACCGCCTAGTGGTATTTCAAATCGAGCGTTTCCGTGCTTCGGAAGGCACGTAAAGCCGTTGGTCCCGGTTATCACTTAATTGTGATAGTCGTTAAGCTAGTTGGATGCCTCCTAGGCGGCTTGAAAAATTCCAACAGTAGGTTGACCACTAGCCTACCTCCACCAATCCGCAGTGGGCACGCGTGGTGGAGTATCTGCCCATTCCCTTTCACCATCATTTGTGAAAGGAGGCCTGTGCTCAGCAGTGGGACATTATAGGCTGATGATGATGATGATGATGATAAAATATCCCTAGATTCTGTTGATGTGTGTAGACTTTTTGGCGGGAACTTGCAGAGTGACGTAGCATTTTCATTTTTATTTTCATAAATTTGTGTATTTTGAGTTTTATTGTGTATTTTTGGTGGTATTTTATCCAATAAAGATCATCCATGTACACCAGTGAAGTGAAATGAAATGAATTATGTGTATCGTGAAGAGTTTTAGTACAATGACCACCATTGTAGTAAAACATGCTTTTATGAACAGACTTTTATGGACGGGGACTGACTGAGGACTATAATGTGAAGTGATTTATTGTGACTGGAAACTATAATATAACTCGACACTGGCAGAAATGAGCCCTAATTTGGGCTTGGTTGCCAAAATTAAAAATAAGAAGATGAAGATAAAGATCATCGATGTGCACCAGTGAAGTGAAATGAAATGAATTATGTGTATCGAAACTTTTCAAGTTGTCTCAAAATGTCCGTGAAGAGTTTTAGTACAATGACCACCATTGTAGTAAAACATGACTTTTATGGACGGTGACTGACTGAGGACTATAATGTGAAGTGATTTATTGTGACTGGAAACTATAATATAACTCGACACTGGCAGAAATGAGCCCTAATTTGGGCTTGGTTGCCAAAATTAAAAATAAGAAGAAGAACAATGAATAGCTAGTGTAAGTGATAATAACACCATACCGATATAATAACATGGACAGTGAAATCATAAAACACATTTTGTATGAAAATTCTTTAACCGTAATTCTTTAACCATAGTAGGGTACATATTAGAAACTCGGCTGCGTTCATCTTGAAGCTATCGATCAATATTTATTAGGTATCTCGCCGACACCTCACCTCAACTAAAACTTCTGTGCCAATTTTACTACAGCAATCAAGCTTCATTAACACGAGACCGATTTTTTAATAATAACCATAACTTTCTCCTTTACCCATTTACACACCAGCATTTCCATTTAAGTTAGTTAACATGTATCGAGCAACCACATTTTCTCGTAATAGTGAAATTAAAACCGTAAATGGCGCGAAATTTTCCATTGGCCAGGATGGCCTTGTCTGACGGGGATTGCGCTCGAAAGTGGTAAGAAATATTCCACAAACAGTGTTGTTTAGCATTAAAGAATAATATATAACATTTTCGAATTCCGTAACTTCCGGAGGCTATTCCAAAAAAAAAACTTTCATGCCATTGCAAACAAACGTTGTGACTTGTGACACTTCCGAACACAACAAAACAAACATAAATTTTTCCGAGAATGTAAGATGTAAGCATTAAAAAGTAAATTAACATCTGTGATAAACATGCATAATAAACTAATAAGTAGGCTGTAATAGTCATAGACAAGGTACCGGAGTTTCCAACTGCGGTTACTGGACTGCATATGGCCGACTGTATGCGTGGTCTAATGTTCAGTGAAAACTCCGTGAAAAATAAATGATAGTACCTACCATTAAACTCGCGTGTTTTTAGAGTTCCGTAGCCAAATGACAAAAAACGGAACCCGCCGATAAAGTAAAAACCACCAAAATCATAGTACAAATAAAAAAGACATTGTAACAACACACATGCATACACATGGATTAAAGAATATCAAGTTTTTATAAAAAAAAACAGTTTTAATGTTAAACGTCCCGAGTACGGGACCCTTCACTGTTCGTATTCCGACACTTGGCTTATGGAATCAAAATAAAAAAGTCATTTATCCAGTTTAGGCCCTGGTAAGGCACTTGTGAACGTAAAGTTTTTACATATACGTAGTTGAATTTACCTTTAATTTGAAGTTCGAAATACACTTAAACAAGACTCCGGCAAGAAACACAGCAAGGCTTTTTTTTTGTTTGTGGTCTTTTAGATAGATTCTTTTTTAAATAATCCATTAAAAATATGGCTCCGGGATACCGCTTGCAGTTCATTTCTTACAATTACAGATTTCCAACATTATATATGTTCAAGTTATACCTACTGGATGCTGGTCTACTTAAGTTTGCTATTTACTTATTAAATAAAATCTATTTTGTAGTTTTGCCGCCACGCCGGGAATTGTGGTCAGTGCGATTAGAATGTAAACAACTATTACCTATGTAATGAATCTAAGCTTGTTTTGAAAAAAGATTAATTGCTGAGTTTATTGCCGGCTCTACTCAGCAAATGCAACCTTCCGAACCGGTATTAGAGTCAGAATTTTCAAAAGTACCTGCGAAAGTCTATTTGAATAAATGATTTAGAATTTTACTAATGAATTCAAAACAATGCTATACTTTGGTATGTAGAAGGTTGTATGTAGAATTCCCTCAATTCTCTCTACTTGTATAGAGTTCGTTAGTCCAATTTAACTCTATATTCATGCATACTTAGTAAATGTTATTAATGCACATTGGTCATCGCATTTGCTTGCATCTTTTAGTTATTTTGAGATTTAGTCGGGACGGGAAGTATCGCAGACGACCTATATTACATTAGTGCTTGCTTCAATTAACTTTTCTTTATTTAGATCTACATATGCCTTGCCTAGATTTAGCAATAATTTCTTATTAGTACTTATATTAAAAACGCGAAAAGTCAATGTGTATTTTAGATTTGTAGAATGTTTGGAGCTCATTCGCGTCATAAGGGATAAGATGAAACTTTACACATCGATAGATACTCTCGAATAACGTATACCCAGGATACATTTAATAGAACCACGATTAAATCAGCGGGTGACGTTAGATTTATTTCACTATCTCATTATTATACAAGATCTGCTTGCACACTTTGCATTCAGAAGGCTGTTCCCACTGCCAAATTCATTCGGAAACCTGGGAAGAAAGATGGGAATCTTATCAAAGAAATTTCATCATTTTCGATTTGAATCTAAATAAGTAGTCATTAAAAAGCAGACATTCCAATTTCGCGAAACTAAAGTTACAGCCATTTCAGTTAAAAAGGTAGCCAATGTTACGACTAAGCCGCAGAAGGTAGCTTTTATTACACATTCCATACAAAAGCTAAGTTTATTGCACTGCGTGAGTCACTCCACTCCTCCCAGGGTTCAGGTGTTGATAACATAACTTATGATGTAATTCTACGTTTGAGATCGCGAGTGTTAGGTTTAAGATCCTGCTAATGATGAAATGCTTTATTATTTTATTGCAGGTTCATTATCATACAATAGCTTAAAGGGGGGCAATACAAAATGAGTTACAAATATATTGTCTGGTTTATTTTTACATTGGTTAAAATCAGGTAAAAGCTTCAAACAATAACTGCGTGGGCAACACATGGGAATTTAGATACATTATGACTCATTCAATTAAATGTTTTGAGAATGCACTTTTAAAAAGTTGCAAACAACAGCAGAAAAATTAAAAACAATAGGTTAAAGGAATTAAAGCCTGTAGAACCCTTAGAGAACAACAGAAGTCCTTAATTAAAGGGCTTAACGGTGTATCTCAGAGGCTGAGCCACTCGGCCCGAGGCCAAGAAATGAGAAAAAAAGTAAATTATTGGCGACCCAACCACTTTGCCGCCGACAGCTGCGAATTGGCGCGAAACAGGTTTTTGGAAGGAGCAGTGACGTCATCTGACCTGACATGTGCCTTCCTCCAATTTTGGATGTCGGCCGCAGTAAAAAATCAAGTCTTTCATCTCGGAAATCCATTCGATTTTACGGCTCCTTAATATTATGTTGGTGCTTTGTCTGTCATTATTGTTATTACAGAAACAGCAACAGGTGGTGATCTAAGTACAGCGTTTGCTATGAGCACAATAATAAATTGTGTTGCGTCCTTAGCTGATGGTCCTTTGATTATGCTTTATGGGAAAATATATACATAATATGGTGTATGCATTAAGTAGTAACTTAAAAGAGATGGACAAAATGGTTGAAGTATTGCTACCTTGGTTGTTCTGAGTTGTTCAATTATAAAAAAACGCGTCTAAGCGTTCGCGATGGCATGGCGGTCAGCTGATTCCTAATCCTAACTCATTCTCGACCTTGGGTATTGCGTACAGTATTTTGCAGAAAACTGGGTAATTAGCAAGGATGTTAAAAAAATTGTAATTAATAATTTATTACCAACAGAGTCCCTTTTATTCAGACATATTTTCTCATAACATCAAAACAAATGCAGTTATTTTAGGTGAAATTACTATATTTAGGTAAGTATAAAGAAACGTTATGCTATATTGTGGCTATATTGCGGCTATATTGCAAAACTACGCGTTTTCACTGAACAACAACGCGATCGGACTTTTTGGTGGGAACTTGCAGAGTGACGTTGCGTTTTCATTTTCATAAATTCGTGTATTTTGAGTTTTATTGCATATTATCGGTGGTATTTTATCCAATAAAGATCAATACATGTGCATCGGTGAAGTGAAATGAAATGAATTATGTGTATCGTGACTTTTCAAGTTGTCTCAAGAAGTCCGTGAAAAGTTTTAGTACAATGACCACCATTGTACCTACTAAAACATGACTCTTATGGACAGTGACTGACTATGTGAAAGTGATTTATTGTGACTAGAACTTATAATATAACTGGAAATTGGCAAAATAAACAAGCCGTGCGACGCCATTGAAGAAAAAAAAACTACGCACACAATTTAAGTCCATCTTTCAAAATGGTTCAGAGCAAGTGAAGTCTGGATACCTTGATAATCTACATTGAGTGAAGGACTCGGTTTTTATATAAACTCATCAACTGCAAGTGTACCTATAGTATCTGTAAGCTTTACTGAAAGCATAACAGCAAGTAGACAATCCCCAACTAGATGGACCAACCAAACATTTTCAAAGAGATCATCATCTCAGTAATTACTTAGAAATGTCAAGGACAGAAAGTGGAGACGAGTCATTCGATTAATAATCCGAAAATTATGGATCGGCTACAATTTGAAAGGGTAATCTCTAAGTTACTAGCTATACATAGTTAGTCGTATCATTATATTTGTATAAGTATAAAAAGTGATATTTCCATGACCGTGAAGTGCGAGTGTGAACTACGATTTGACTATAAAGACAATTTGATATAAGAATTATGCACCTACCTAGGTAATGCTGCTAAAATTGATATGCTAAAAACTTGTTTGTGTCCATGCACCAAGCAGTTTTTTTATAACATTGCATAATTATGGAGTCATATTTCATTAAATTATACATGTTTATAGATGCGACTCGAGTTATTTTATTAGTTTAAATATATGAGTTTCATTCATAAATTTTAGTTGGAATACATTCTAAAACGAGTTGTCTAATTGAATCACGCAAAAAGTATCTAATGTGTGTCTGCGATGATTTAGTTTCGATTTAGAGTGATAGGTTTTTACTTAAACGTTGTTAGCTCCAAACGGTATCCACTAAGTATATCCAAAAGCATGAAATGTATCAAATAATGTTGGAGTCATTGCACTTATTCATAGAGGTAGGTATGCAACGGCAAACGTGTTTTGCTTCATCGATACCTACTCCGAGAAGCGGTCGGCTTACCTGAGAGTCACTCCGGACGTGGTTCAAATTATTCACCACTAATCCGTTGTCAGATGCCATTGGATCCATTTTTCTAAATTCATTATCCGCACAGCCTTAAAGTATATGAACCACTGCACATTTCACTTTGTAAAACTTTCAATCCATCCTTCGCAGGCGTGTACCACTGACACTAGTTTTAGTCACAGTAGAAAAACGCATCTAGGCACAGAAGCAGCGAGCGCACAGTACACACACAGGCGCCTGGCCCTACAGAGTAAGGCTTCGCTGGCTTACTTTACTCGAACGAGTTACAACACCGCCACGAATCAATAAACCGCAGTAATAACATTACGATGTGAAACACAAAAGTTTACTAACTTATTATAACAGAGAACGAGTACGTTACGAGTTTTGTAAAGCACAACGTCTGGCCGATCCTAAGGACGCCAGGCGGCGAAAAGTTAACCGTGCGTGATTTCTGGGCACTCTCAAAAGCAAATGGTCATATACGCTATCAATCTTTGCATACCAGAGTGGTAAGGTGAAACGGACATTCACGTTTTGGTGCACGGCGCGGTACGAGTGAAAGGGACGACGGACGACGCAGGTACTCCGTCTTGAAGTGGGCGAACAGTATCTACAGGTTTTGCTCTCCCACTACAAGGAGGCACGGTGCGGACTCGGAGAGCCTCGAAGCTTAAAAGTTTTAGTTGAAAAACACAACAAGCGTGGCGTGGTCGCCAAATCGCCACATGACACCAAACAAACAGCTTATATATAACACATCCTATACGAACAACCGGTTTGTTTTGTAAATCATGTTTTCGGAGAATCATGATTTGATTCGTTCCAAACACGTGGTACTTTTGCTTTTCTGCCATAAAACTTTCATCTAAATTTAAATATGGGACGAATGGAGAGATTTGATTTAATTGCTGTTTAAAAGGCCAATGAAAATTCAAAACGAATAAATTCAATCATAGAAACGATCGATTGGTTTGATAAATCGAACCGGTCCCACAATGCATCTCTGGTGAAGGCCGCGAGAGCTAACCTCTACACGGGACACTCTTGCGCAGGGACCCACGCACACACGCACAATACATCAATACTTACACGTGACTACATTGAAAAGAGCTGTCAGTGAAACGCACACTTTCGAGGAATAGGGATTATTCTTACCTGGTATTTATGTTCCTGTATAATTGGCATTTTTTTCAAGAGATATTTTTATAAATACAATGTTGAGTTGAGCGTCTAGGGTTGCTAGGACAGGTGCGATCGTGGTTATTTATCTCTGTTATTGGCTTCGTGGAATAAGAATTGAAAATTAATTGGCTAAGAATCCATCCAATGTATCCAATGCCAAGTATTGCGTGTAACATGGTAAACAGAAGGTAATATATATAATAACATCTTGTTTTTTAATGTTCGACCTCCATCGTCATGAATTCATAAATACTGCACCAATAGAAAAATTGGAAAAAAGGGTAAAACAAAAGACTGTGATAAAAATTTCAATTATGTCAAACGTCGCAGCACCGCAGCATAGGTGCACAAAAATGTCGTGATTTCATGAACAAGCAGCAATTTATTTTCATAGTTACAGTATCAGCGGTCTTCACATGCATCGGAACTGTTTTGGAGAATAGAAACAGACGTCGATAGTCACAATGGTAAGCAAATCCATACCTACATAAATATGATACTGTTAAAAAGAATTCTGTGGGCATGGACGTTCAGTGGTTTACTCTTGAGTGATATTCTTTAGAAAGTTAATCATACATCTGTTGGCTTGACTTTTACGGTCAATCCACCGAACAGAGTTGATGAAAATTGGTAAAGGCGTAGCTTAATTTGAGCTTGGACCACGGAAATACACTACCCTTCTTCAATGACCGATCAGGTATCTTGTCTTTCGAAACGTTTCGTGATTTCCACGAGATGAATCTAACAAAGGCTGTGAAACTTCTTTACGAAGATAAATATTAGTAAAACTGTATATCAAGAAATAGTTATCTGTTAAATTATCATGTCTGAATTTAATTTCCGTTTCATTTCAGGCTAATATGATGCAATAATTAAAAAAATTATTAATGACGAACTAAAGACGACAATCCAACGGCCATCAACCCTCAAAATGACGTAAACTAAGAACTCCCCAACTCCTAAAATGAACGCAATCAAGCCCACCTACCTTTGGCATTTGACTGGCAAGAAGCACTTCAACAGGCTCATTCATAACCGAAACACATGCTTGAAGCATTCTCTACAGCAGAGAGAAAGGAAAGACTTCCTACAATTCACTGGATATGTTGCAGTCAGCGCTATTGGGACATTTTTTGCTTTTGGAGGGTTGGGACCGAAAAACATATGCCCAGTGGAACGAGAAAAGAAATCTAAAAAGTGTACCAGCACCGGTACACCGCCTAAATGTCCACCAGAAAATGTTTCGATCCCAATGGAACCTTGCCCTAAATGTGGAGGTGCAAAGAAGAAATGCGACCCTGATGAATAAATACTGAACAAATTAAAACACATTTTGTTTTTATTAAAGAACAATATGCACGGTACCATTTGTACCACTCGTAAACAGGTGTGTTTACTGCCTGGACGTTATGAAAGTACACTGTATTTCAATTATCAATAAATAGACCTACTACTATACTATATCTACTATAGGTAATTTCAAGAATATATAGGTAGTTCAGCCAGCCACATGTAGTTTTGAAACTAGAACAGCCATCGCTACAGTTACGATCCTTGTTAGATGACCTAAGGATAACTAGGTACAGCCGCGAACTTTAACTGTGAACCATTTCCTAGATAGCACACTCTTTAATCCAAAAAGATTGGAAGCTTCAAATGAATAACAGGTAATATGCAATATTTGAGAGCAGTTGCCCCTAGGTAGGTACCTTAGTACATGGCCAATTTACTTGCCCCTTATTCATAATAAAGTTATCAAACGTTGATTAGCTAAAATTCTGAAGTCTTTATCTGACACGTGACATTTGTTGAACGAAAGAGTGAGACGGAGGACACTATTACACTGATTTAGTTAAAAAGCGATTATGAATAAGGGGGTTGATGTTTAACATGCTAAAATGAGAGTTATAGCCATAGAATAAAGAATAGCAAAGAACGAGCTCTAAAAAATGAAGCGACTTCTGAATAGCTGTACTCATTACTCTTACTGGGATTCTTTGTGCCAAAAAGAGACAGTTATATATTTATTATATCCTAAAATAGTAAGGTTGTACACTGTTGCAAGACTTTATTGATCAAGTAAATTTACAATAGGGTTCTGAATATAATAATATCGATATCGACAAAATTTGGTTTAAATAAAAAATAGAAATGGTAAAACTTTCCTGGACGAGACGCGGGGAAGGGGGGGAAGCCCTTCCCCTCGGTACCCCCCAAACTTGAAGCAAGCTCATGGATTCCGAGATATTCATGATTGAAGTTTGAGATTATGTATGAGGTTTTTTGCATAAATTCACTTCTGCATCGGCTCTGGCGCTGCAGGAAGTGCAGCCCTTTCGCCCATGCGTAACAAAAAGCAGGCGGGGGCTGCTCTCCCTCCGCGCCACCGGCTTTTTATATACACTCTAGGGGTAATAGGGGTTTGAACCTACCAGTACAGAAATCGGTTTTAACAGATGACACACCGTATCTAACCATAGGTGAAATGATCCCGTCCCAGAAAGTTTATCCTATTGTTTTTTCGTGATTCTTGGTTTTACTCTACTCTAATAAATATTTAAACCAACCACGTAATAAGTTAATCCTCAAATATTATAAATGTGAAAGTGAGTTTGTTTGTTACGCCTTCACGCCTCAACTTCTCAACGGATCATCATGAAATTTGGCATGCAGATAACCTATGGTACGGAGAAGGACACATGCTACTTTTTTATCCCGGGAACGCGGGTACCGCGGGGGACAGCTAGTTTATAATAATTGTTAAAATCTAGATGGCGACGGGTGGCTATGCCAGCTCCCATACAAAAATTAATAGGTACATACTTTCTTCAAGTAGGTACTTATACTATAGACAGTTTACAGATAAGGTTTTAAAATAAAATAAAAATCACGCGTTTATAATTAAATTAATCATAAAACAATGTTTTTGTGTACCGTTTAGGCAAGTAATTGTTGCCAATATGCGATCGGCTTGATCTCCTAGGCATAACATTAACAGCCAAAATAAACTTTGGCTGTTCTATTGAGTCGAAGGCAGAAACAGCTGCCAGAAAGCTGGATATCCTCTCTAAGGTTAAGCGGTACTTCACGCCTGGGCAGTTGCTCCAACTTTATAAAGCACAAGTCCGGTCATGCATGGAGTACTGCTGCCATCTTTGGGATGGATCAGCTAAGTACCAGCTTGAGGCCCTCGACTCAATAGACCGCCGAGCCAGGAGACTCATCGGAGATGAGTCTTTAATTGAGGCGAAACTCGACCATCGAAGAAAGGTTGCTTGCTTATCGGTTTTCTACAGGATATATTTTGGAGAGTGTGCGCAGGAATTGTTCAACCTAATTCCACCATCCCCATTTTTACACCGAACCACAAGACGCCGGGAAAATTTTCACCCGGACGTTGTTGACATACCGAAAATACGGACACAGCGTTTTGCATCCTCATTTATAATGCGGACAGCAAGGGAGTGGAACTTGCTTCCGGCTTCTGTTTCCTGACGCCTACAATCTAGGAACTTTCAAGGCCAGAGTGAATAGATTTCTTCTGGGTAAGCGTGTTTCATCTTAGGCTTCGTCATCGCCCCTTATGGGCGGGTCAGTGGCCAAACGCAAGCCCATTTAATAAAAAAAAAAAAAAGTAATTATTTAAATAAATTATCGATAAAATTAGTAATTTATGTACGAAAACACAAACAAAGAAAAAGGCCTAAAAACTAAAAAAATCTTCACTTTTTATTTCTTTTTCTGTTTTTGTATAATTCGTATGCCTTCCTCTTTTAGCTATGCTCTTCTGAAGTCTGGAATGCATGCTCTCGATTATAATGCCTCACGTTTTCATCTGGAATCTCTTCCCAAGCAATTTTCAAAGCGTCGCCTGATTGAAGCATCTTATTTGTTTGCTCACTCTCTCTAACCCACCGTCATCGGGGAATCTAAAATAAATAATTTAATCTTAAAATTTAGACACTTTCATAATTTATGTTACTTTCATTGACGGGACGCAACGTAGGGGATGCGGGGGGAAGGCCTTCAACCTGGTTCCCCCAAAACTTTAAGCAAACTCATGGTTTCCGAGATATTAATGGTTGATGTTGAGGTTAAGTATGAGTTTTTTTGATATAAATTCATATATGCGCCGACTCTGGCTCTGCAGGAATTACCGCAGCCTAGCTCTTACCAGCCATTTCATAAAGAAACGACGCAAAATAGTGATTTTAGTAATCACTATATACAATCTTCTATTATTTAACTATCGAAAATAATGAAAAAAAAGTTGCTTAAAAAAAGGACTTCACTGAAAGATGATGATGTAAGAAGATCATCTTCTTTCTGTCAAAAAAATACGAAATCCCAGACCAGCGTCTCGTCAAGGAAAGTTTATCCTCATATTCATATTTATTCATATTCATATTCATTTATTAATTGCAACAAGTACACATACATTTTAAGGTTTAAAAGTAGTGGCATAAATGCACCCTGTAAGGGTATTACAACTCCTCATTGATTTGTCGATAAGAAATGTACAGCACTATTCGAACCTATACCAAAATATTTAAAATATAGCAATATTTTGGTAATCTAATTTGTTTTCAACATATAATACACATAATACTATAATACATAAATGTTAGTCTACAATTCTACAAATTATCAAAGCAATCTTACGAATAAAATCCGAAATATGTTCAAAATGCCATCTTACCGATGAAAGCTAATAATTTCAGATTCATTTTCCTTTCGGTAGGAATGATATTTGCACTCGATTACAACACACACCATATTTGTGTTTATCACAGATCACAATTTAATACATTTAGGTTTGCTTGAAGCTAAATAAACAATATTAATTTTGAATCTTCGCGGCGTCGTCGTCCGTCTGCTGTATGACAACAAACTACGACTAAAATAAAAACTACATCTGAGGGCCAACACCATAGTTGACTTTTAAACCTATTCAATTTGGTAGTATAATTAAACCAATCGTAGCCACTGACAACTCAAAATGGGTTACAGGCGGTATGAACAGAAACACACAACTATATCTCATTCCTGTTTTATCTTATGGAGTAATCGTATGAAAATTATCGTGACAGATATAATTATAAAGTTTGCGTTTTGACACTATTTCTACTGCTTTAGTCCAATTTCTTTGGTTATAGCGAAAATAGTAGCTCATAAGCTTGTTATGCCTTTGCTGTACAATATTAAACCTTAAATGTGTCCCAAATTAATGTTAACGAATGTTACACAATAATTTGGGACACTCTACACAATATTTGGATTCATTCCGTTTACGTCGCGCGTACCTCTACGTCGCGTCCGTCTACGGTGATTCCGCCTACGTCGAGTCTTGCGACGGTGCGTCTGCTCGCTTATGACGTCATAGTGTATAGTAAGCCTACGAAACATATCGTTTTTTTCAGTTTTATTCAAGAAAATATGTTTTTTTTAGGATTTCTTCACACGGCCATGTGATAATTAATTATTATTCTTATGAAAACCATAATTTAATTCGAAATTCGTTTGTAGCAACCACTAGTGTTCATAAATATTTACTGGAGATATCAGATGTTTACGGAGATACCAAAATCCACTAAGATAGGTACCTACCTATCTGAACTAAAAAGGCCTAGGTAAGAATGCCATAAATAGTTTTTAAATAGGTACTTACGCAGTAGGCCCTACACAATTTGTGTTAACAAATCATATTCAGATACCCAGGCCTGTAAAGCGTGGATGATTCCACCATCACGCCGCAGGTCGTTGGTTCGATTCCCACCCAGGACAAGGCATTTGTGTGCACTGACATGTCTCCTTGTCCTGAGTCATTATGGATATTGTATACAAACGTAAAGTAGTAGGTATATGCAGTATCAGTTATCTGGTTTCCATAGCACAAGCTCTGTTTAATTTGAGATCAGATAGCCGTGTGTGAGGAATGTCCCAGGATCTTATCGTCCATGATACATACGTACAATTTAGCCAAAATTACTGCATTGGAGACTCGAATGTATGAATGACGGATATCAGGAATTCGAAATAAGAATTATTGTGTAAGTTTATTTTATAAACTTGTTATTATTACATACTAGCTGTCCCGCGTGGTTTCACCCGCATTTTCGGGGGATCGTATGATTTCCCGGGATAAAAAGTATCCTATGTGTTAATCCAGAACATATTCTATCTGTGTGCGAAATTTCATCCAAATCCATTTAGTAGTTTTTGCGTGAAAGAGTAACAAACATACATGTATACTCACAAACTTTCGCATTTATACTATTAGTAGGATTATTCTGATGTTATTTGCAAACATAGCTATGACGCGGAGTGGTACTGCTGAGGAAAAATCGTTGGAGCAAGGGATAACAAAAACGCATTCTCTCGGCGGCCACACTGTAGGTTGTTAAGAGTTTGTTAATAATCATTACTTCAAGTAGGTAATTAGTATCTAAAATGTGTAAAGAAAGTTTAATCATTTCCGTATTTATAAAAAAAAGTATTTCTTCACGCTCATTATCTTCGAAGTGGTACACAGAAGTTTGAAAACACATTTCACACTTACGTTGATCTAAAACACAAAAAACCACAATGTCATTATCAATCCTCAGAATAATACTTCTAAGTAATTAAATTAACTAAAGAAAAAAAAAAGGGTTTAAAGCATGAATACATAACATAATCTAGTCATACATTAACCCTAAATAAAATAAAATCTTTATTTTTGGGTTCCGTTCCCAAAGGGTGCCAACGGGATCCTATTATACGATACTAAGCCTCCGTTATCTATCTGTCTGTCTGTCTGTCTAACTGTCAGTGGGCTGTAGTATCTCATGACAGTAATAGATAGACGGTTGAAATTTTCACACGTGTATTTCTATTGCGCTATAATTTCTAATAATAAAAACATTAATCCCTCGGAAACACGGACGAAGCCGCGTGGCAGAATCTAGTAATACGTTAACCCTAAATCTATACTAATATTATAAAGAGGAAAGATTTGATTGTTTGTTTGTTTGTTTGTTTGCATTGAATAGGCTCCGAAAGTACTGAACCGATTTGAATAATTCTTTCACTGTTGGGAAGCTACACTATCCCCGGGTGACATAGGCTATATTATATTTTCAAAAAAATTAAGGATCCTTACTAAATCTCCAATAATGTAACCCAAGGTGTAAAAAAATTACCTTAAATATTCATTACATCGCGTGCGCTGCGAAAACTATTGATGATAGAATAAAAAAATGTACTACGACTTTGCAGAACACATTATTATTTACAAAAAGTGTCGCGATACCATATGTCTAACTATTATAGTTATGCCACAATAAGTGTTTTTCTATTTTAAATTTTTTATTGAAATGCCGCCGCTATAAATGTCTCTCTATTTGTATCTTGGTATTAATCATTATCAAAATAGATTACTTAATATCCAAGACTGCTTCAATACCTTTATATAACTTTTTGAATTATTCAATTCGGACATTCCATTCAAAAGATATCACGAGTTTAAAAATATAAGTATTAGCAGAAAAATCACGTCACGGGTACGGGCCGTACGGCAGGGAGTCAATCTCTTTGCGTGTGGCTCAGTGTTTGACGGTAGGGTAGGGTAGGGAAGGGGGAAGGGGGAAGGGGGAAGGGGGAAGGGCAGGGTAGGGTAGGGTAGGGTAGGGTAGGGTAGGGTAGGGCAGGGTAGGGTAGGGTAGGGTAGGGCAGGGCACGGCAGGGCAGGGTACGATAGGGTAGGGTAGCACAACAGGGTAGAGTAGAATAGGGTAGGGTAGCACCTCAGGGTAGGGTAGGATAGGGTAGGGTAGCACCACAGGGTAGGGTAGCACCACGCGAACGAAGTCGCGCCGGGCAGCTAGTAAAAAATAAAATTCTTAATTTTTGCGTTTCTAACCGAAAGGGATCCTATTACTAGCCTCCGCTGTCCGGTCCGTCCGTCTGTCAGTTGGCTGTATCTCATAAAGGTAGACATAAGGTTGACATTTATACAGACTGAGTATTTCTATTGCCGCTAAAACAACAAATAATAAAAATGAAATACAAGAAAAGTTTGTAAGGAACACTTCGTGTGCGGGTCCGACTCGCACTTGGCCAGTTTCGTCTAGTTTTAATTTTTTTGTTTAAATTGTGAAATATTGCGGGCGCGCTTGCGGCACTTAAGTCGTGTTTCACTTATGTACACGCTCCGTTATATTTTGCGATTTCGTTTGCTTGAAATACATTTAGAAATATTGTGCTACACTTTCTTATAAGGCGATGCTCCATCCTGATATTCGTATAATAAATATCTCTTTACATCCTTGGGTGGGATACATCCATATAGTGATGAATCACCTATGTTTTGTTATTTTTGTCGTCATCAATGCAGTTCCTATTATCATGATCGTGAATGTTTTGAATATTGGTTAGCTACTTACAATATTCTCGATCGGTAGTAATAGTACCTATAATTTAAATCAATAATTATTTCCTGAATTTTCTTATCGGTTGAATTCACTAAAATGTCACGATAAAGAATTGTCAACACGACAAATAGTTTATTTATTGATGGCCAGCATATTAAGACTTTTTAGTAAGTTCACGAACCTTCATGATATTTTGAATAGGTCGGTGCACCGTAGGTATTGTTTATAGGCTGTGTTTATAGGTAAGAATCTGTGGTAAGAATAGCGTACTGGGGAATAAGGGAGCACGTAGACTTTTTGGCGGGAACTTGCAGAGTGACGTAGCATTTTCATTTTTATTTTCATAAATTTGTGTATTTTGAGTTTTATTTTGTATTTTTGGTGGTATTTTACCCAATAAAGATCATCCATGTGCACCAGTGAAGTGAAATGAAATGAATTATGTGTATCGTGACTTTTCAAGTTGTCTCAAAATGTCCGTGAAGAGTTTTAGTACAATGACCACCATTGTAGTAAAACATGACTTTTATGGACGGTGACTCACTGAGGACTATAATGTGAAGTGATCTATTGTGACTGGTAACTATAATATAACTCGACACTGGCAGAAATGAGCCCTAATTTGGGCTTGGTTGCCAAAATTAAAAATAAGAAGAAGAAGAAGGGAGCACGTACATGAGCTACTTTTTGAAGCCGCGATATCGCGGCGAGTTTTGTCAGCGATTTTTTGAGCGACTCACGGCGACCGTAACTTTGTCGCTGGCTATCGCGGAAATGCACCTTAGGGATGGGCAAATGAAAAAAACATATCGTATCGATATTTTTTAAAGATATTGATATAATATATGAGAAGATATTTTCTTAAACGTACGTATTTATGTATCTAATTGTATTTATATATGTAATGTAATGTAAATTTATTTACCTACCTATTTTTGTCATAAAAGTATACACCACCGTCTAATAACGTGTCTAAAGTAGTAAGTGTCGCTGGGTAGTGGGTAGTGTGCGTTAGTTAGTACATTAAAATTTCCGAACGTTTCATTTTACAGCGATAATCGCCGCGCCCGGGAGGCAGCGATTTTGCTAGTGAGCGACTTTTTGTAGCTCGTGTGAGTTTCAGTATTGAACTCTGAATGTTCTATATTGAGCTTCAAAATAATCGCTCAGCGTTTATCGCTCGTATGCGGGCTCCTTTAATTGTTACAAAAAAATTGTATTGTGTAAAGGACAATGGGCAAATGGCCTATAGGCCGGCAGCAAAAAAGTTAATTTTCCGTTAGGCATCAATACCTAGATATATACCGGGGTTTCGGATGGGTATAATGGTGCATCCATGCTACACGAACCGTGCACGAGCCGAGCCACGAACACAAAGTAGACCGAGATCCTATAGTGCCGCCATACCTTACTTATTTTCTACCGGACAATATGTATAGAATAGAGTAGTATGTACATCTAACGAAGGAATACTTGCTAACTTGTCCCGTCGACTAATTTAAAGGTAAGGCATGTAAGGTATGTTATGTACATTACGTACTTCTCTTAAATTCTGAGAGCTGATTTTTATTTTAAGTGGTACTCAGTGAACTATTTCAATAGGTACTTTTTTCAAGCAGCCAGACCAATCGTAGGAGCCAAACATCTCCTAAACACAATTAAAATGTTGCTGGATTATGAGCGCGAGGGCATTATTATAATGCAAATGGCATTTTTCATTCAGAAAATAATCGATGGACTTTATATCTGATCTTTATATATAAAATGATAAACTGATTGATTATTGATGAGACCATGCATAATTTTTTTATTGATGATATATCAACACAGCCTAAACCGCTGCACCTAGAGACTTGAAATTGTGCACAAAGATACCTTCATCATATCCAAAAATCCTTCCTTAAACTGTAGCGACATCTATCAGTAACACTGAGATAGTTTACACACGGAAAGATAGATGGCGTGGCGCTACAATATCCTGAAGTTTTCTCGGGAACTGTCCGACATACAGTCGCGGACTAAAAATGTTTACTACCTTACGGTCTATAATCGCTTGCACATTTCTGTTTCATAAGGTTGACCAGAAATAAAATGACTTTTGATAGACGTGGATTGTATTTAACATGAAAACAATTCAAAGAGGTCAAAGGTCACAATATAATAATAAAAATATCATTTGATTAAATGAGTTTCCAGAATCAAAAAGTCATTCACAGCTTTTTGCTATATATTCGATAAATAAAAACATTTCGCAATTTTAAAATGTAATATGGTTGTCGATATGACACGGTGTGAACTGGAATCGATTTTGAAATGTGATAAACATTTTCAGACCGCGACTGTGCAGTTGGACCGCGGTCCCCAGGCACGATGACCCAGCCTGGCAGAAGATCTTCCCTTTTAAATGGAGGTTTCATCCAATCCAACTTGCACCTCCATATTACTAAGGAATAATCATCCGCAAGTCAGTCAGCTTCAAAGTTAGGACCTTCAAAGTTTGCGTTTAGGCTGACAAATACATTGTTTCATGTGGCATGCTTACGTGTGAGCTCTCAATCTACCTGAACTTTTGTCGAATATAACACCTAGTAGCAGGCAATAGCCATGTCCAAGCAACCCGTTTTTTTTTTTTCAGCTCAGTAGGATGTCAACTATTTTTATAAGTTCAAACGAGCAACTGATGCATATTCCCCCATCAACCATCAGCTGACGACTTTTTTTCAGCTTACTGTGTCGGCGTACTATGTCTTTTTTTTAGCACATCCGTTATCAGCTACTCCCACGCCCGCCGCTTCTTGAGCAGCTGACGGTCGGTTCACTTATAAATACTAATATCTATACTAATATTATAAAGAGGAAAGATTTGATTGTTTGTTTGTTTGTATTGAATAGGATCCGAAAGTACTGAACCGATTTGAAAAATTCTTTCACTGTTGGGAAGCTACACTATCCCCGGGTGACATAGGCTATATTATATTTTAAAAAATTGAGGAATCCTTACTAAAACTCCAATAATGTAACCCTAGGTGTAAAAAAAAATACCTAAAATATTCATTACATCGCGTGCGCTGCGAAAACTATTGATGATGTGCCCGCATAATTCTAGGGTAGGGTAGCATAGGGTAGGGTAGGGTAAGGTAGGGTAAGGTAGGGTGGGGTAGGGCAGGGTAGGGTAGCACCACGCGAACGAAGTCGCGCCGGGCAGCAAGTTAGTCATATAAGATCAACTATCCGTGTCAACGTCAGCCGGCATACGCTATCTCCCGGACTAGCCACGCGAACGAATGACGTCAATCGTTCGCGCGAGTTGCTGACAAAAACGTTACAGAATAGCAAAGCAGAATGCTCATGGTCCTTCTAATCTACATAAAATATGTCTAGTACATAATCTTGACATGAATGACTTTAGGGTTTATCCACGCTGCGCATGGCGGCGGAGGGCGCGCGCGATTTTGAATTTTGACACGCGTTACTTGCACTGCAAAACTTTAAAAAAAAACCTTAAGACTAGATATAATAAATACAAAAACGCGATTAAAGCCCAGCCGGTAGTCGCTGGCGAATATCGATAATGTTACAATAGGAAACGCTATTACGCTCTTCAGTCTGTATTTACGGGCCATCTGCTAAAGTGCGGATGAAACTCAAGACTCAATTCATGAACCTGTGTATACGTCTACCTACAGGTTATTATAGCATTACGTTCGCAGTGCGTTTTGTATCTTACGCGTGTCTATAGTGCGTAAAAAAAATCGCCGTGTGAATAGGCCCTTAGAAAAAGAAAGTGATGTTTCATAATATTTTCATAAAAGACATAATAATAATAACTTGCACACCAAATTTCATTAAAATCATTATAATACGATTATATTAAATAATACTAGCTGTCCCCCGCGGTTTTACCCGCGTTCCTGGGATAAAAAGTAGCCTATGGTATTGAAAGGGAAATAGGTTTATTTACACTTATTGAGGCGTGAAGGGGTAAAAAACAAACTCACTTTCGCGTTTATAATATTAGTTAGGATGATTGCAGCGCCACCTACCGGGACCAATTGTGAACCTAAAAACTCAAGGGGCCAACTCAACACTCTCAAACTCTCAAAAAAAAAAAACCTATAATCCGATTGCAGCGCCACCTACCGGGTCCAAATATAAATCAAAACAATCAAGCGACCCATCCGAACTCACACAAAAAAAATCCTATAATCCGATTGCAGCGCCATCTACCGGGTCCAATTGAGAATCTAAAAATTAAGTACATAAGATACCTCTCAAAGGTTTTGATAACCCAATCCATTATTACATGAAAAATATATAGCTGGATAAGCCATGCCTACTCTCTCGCAGAGCCAGTATAAAAAAAATATAAGTAGGTACCTACATAATGATGATATGTTTTAGAAATTAAAAGAAAATACACTTTTTTCGTTTTTGATATTATTTTTTAGAAATAACTGTACTTTTATGTCAAATCGCGATTTGACACGCACCGTAGGAAGACTCGACGTAGGCGGAATCACCGTAGAAGGAACGCGACGTAGAGCTACGCGCGACGTAAACGGAATAACTCAATATTTGCTATAGTGCGAGGCTGCAGTTATATAAATAATAGCTTTTAAGAAAATTCATTCATAATTTTACCACATTTTACAAGGGAATTGAAGATATGATTTTAAGGAATTACCGTACCTACCTACCTACGTGACGTTATCTTTGTCGGTTAGATAGATAAGTATCGGTTATTGAATCAAAAAAATAACCGATATGATTTGACCTAAATCCACAGCCCTCTAGTTCACGTCCATGAAGTTTAAAACAACAGCAGCCATCTTGAAATGACAAAGTTTTCCGAAGTTGTGGTGCTTTATATCGCAATTTTGCACAAATTAATACAATTTTAATGTCATGGAACAGATCGTGAAAGCATTAGTAGTTTCTGTAGGCGTTGTTGCCGCGTATCATTACTACCAATCTCAACAGGGGGGTAAATAAAGTAGTATAAATAGAATAGTTTGAAGAAGGAGGTTCTAGATGGTAAAGAAGGACGACTATTCAAATGGAGAGAGCAAATTGTCTATGTTCAATATCAAATTATTGTAACAGTTCTTAATGGAAACTCTTGTCAAGGCCAGGAAAGATTTCGCAAAACTTCCATTGATTTCCAGGTTTATTGTTATGTAATTGGATGCGAGAGACCCACGTCACTGACATGGATAGAAGAGAACAGTTTCAATTTATGTTATTAAGTTTATCAATGGCGTCTTGTGTTGCGTACTCATATGGAATGTTTACTCTACCATCTTTTTCTTTGTTTCGTGGGAAGAAAAAGGTGTTAGCTGATGAACCCAAGGAAAACGGAAATGATGGAGAGAAGACACAGCCTGTGGCAGAGGCAGAACCATGTGAAACAAAAATATAAACGACTGGCCGCATATCACATATCTGGATGTTTTTAGATTCATTAGATCAAGTGGAGTATAGTCTTTAATAACCCAGTTTTGAAGAATCTACGGAAATTTTATGTAATTAATTTTACTTATAGTTACTTTAAGATTTCAATACCATAATGACATTAAAATTTGCTTGTTCCTAAATGAGGAGCTTTTATTTGAAACGTAAGCACGACGGTACTTTATAATCCTCTTATATAATAGCTGCCTACCACTTTAGACCATAAAGTTCACATAATAAAACGACGGTAACATGCCCAAGATATTTCCATCGTGCTATATTCAGTCGAGCAACCAAGTTGAAGATGTGTACTGGCAGGTGTACTTGAGGGCCAGCCCTTCTAGTCTTTGTGTGCTACCTATCGGCCACATTGTCACATACATGGCGTTTTTTGTGGTCAAACAAAACCCTAGCCGTATAAAAAAGTAGTTTTGGCTGCTAATTGATGTTAAATAAATCCTTTTATCCTAATAATATTATGAATGTGCAAGTTTGTACCTACTTTGGCTACTCTTTCACGCAAGAACTACTGAACGGATTTGGATGAAATTTGGCACACAGATAGATTATGTTCTGGATTAACACATTGGGATACTTTGTAACCCGAGAAACAATTATATACCTCGAGAACACGAGTGAAACCACGGGACAGAAGTTAGTAAATATAATAAGGTAACTAAAAACCAAAATTCATGAAACTCTATTCATCCGTTACAGAGCAAAATGGCACAAACGTTCGCATTTCGTTATCAAATTTTAATTGTGAATTTATAGGACCTATAGGCCATATGTATCATACGGATTACGTATTCAGTTTACGCCCACCGAGACCAGACATCGATGTTTGATAGCAGTAGACACTGTCTGATACCCATAATATAGCTAAGTACCTATCTATCTACTATGAAGTGCTACTCTTGTACATTTACATCAATGGTCTAAACATAGTTCTCACTTTACGTTCCAATGTCTTGTCATCTCTTCTTAGCAAAAGCAACCTTCCGAACCGTGCATTAGAGTATTAGAGTTTGACTATTCATAAGTGCCTGTGAAGGCCTATTTGAATGAATAAATTATTTCATTTCATTTCATTTAATGTTTTTCTTTGTAGATACTATGTATTATAAGGATATGTTTAAAACCATGGTAAGTTCTGTGGTCGATCGTAACACGATCGACCACAGAACAGCCCACAACAGTAATAGTAGTAACTGGTACTCAGGTGCAGCTGCCAATAACACCAGAAGGTGTGGAATGAGCTCCCCGCCGTGGTTTCCCAAGGGAGTACAGCATGGAATTCTTCAAAAAGGGTGTGAAGAGATTGTCAAAGGGTCGGCAACGCGCGAGTGATACCCCTGGTATTGCAAGCGTCCTTTAGGTAACTGTTTATCATCAGGTGGGCCGTAAGGTTGATTGCTACCGTATAGTAGTATAAAACCATGGAGTCTAGGAAACTGTGTTTAGATCATCCGGCAATCCGTCCAAACTGAAGGCCTTTACGTCAACTGTAGCGATCTAAGTTTAATGATCGACGATGATTATGAACGTAGCAAAAACCGCATCCATGTAAACGATAAACTATATTTTGTTGGTATTGTTCATCAATCAACTGACAAATAATGAATCAGTTTAAAACTCTTCTAGTATGGCAGAAAAGAAGAAAAAAAGACTTGCCAAAGATCTGCCAAAAACAATTTGATGCTCCTTTGTCACGTCACAAAAGAAGTGATCAGTCAATCAGATAAAAAGGAAAATTCAAAAAAAAATGCACGCAACAATCTTAATTTAAATTAGTATAATATATCACATTAATATGAACCCCAGGAAGTTGATCTTCGACGCTCTGGTGTTCTCCGTGTCATTCTACGTCTCATACAGCGTGATGTCTCAGTATATAAAACACTATCGAGGCAGGGATAATATGGTTGTTAGCGATATTAAATAATTCACAAGCATTTCACAAGCTTAATTCTTTATGTGAGTATACTTTCTCATGTTTCTACTAGGGTTCAAGGTTGCTAGCTAGGGTTATGGTCAACCAAGCGAGCCTGATGTGGATAAAAGGCTTAGTCTGAAGTAGACAGAAGTAGTCTGAAGTTAGAGATATACCTAATACTACGTTTGTATTTACTATCTCCAAAAAGAGCTACATTATTGCCGAAATGAACCTTCAAGGTGTTCTCGTTAATTATATTCTGAATCTAGAATTTAAAAAATATCAACTTACCCTTTTACGTCTCTTTCTTCCAGGATATGTGTTCAAGGGCTGTGGTGGCGGCGGAACGTGGTAGAAATAAGGTGGTGTGAACATCATGTCCTCTATCCCTGAAGTGATGGGCGTCCCTCGCGATGGGACCAACGACCGCACTGTACCGTATAAACTCCTATTGCGTCCTTGATTGTTGTACATATTCATCATTGCACCGTATTTCCACTGGCTCCACAGTTTGGTCCCTAAGCACGTTCACGTTCGAAAAAAAGTAGCTTGAAAAGCGCGCGGAAAACACCAGCCACGTGAAACTCAGCCGCGATTTTTGAATGCAGCTTGTAAGTAGAACTTATTTTTAAAAATAAAAAAATAAGCCACTGTAAAGTTTGTTTTTTTAATTTCAAGTGTAGCAACGAGGTTTTCTAACAGATAAATATTTATGGTAATATTTTAATCCTTAGTTCCCCGTTTGTTTTTTTTTTTATGAAGAGGATGAACGCGCGGCTTGCCAGTGTTATTGTCACAATGAAATGAGTGCACCCGTTAGAGAATGCAGAGATACAATCGTGAGCACATTACATCTAATTATCATAGTTTATCTGCTTTTTCCAATAGACTACGTGGAGCGCGACGTATCGGCATAGTTATGTATTTGAAAATGAGAGAAAAACATGCGCGCACGCGCACGCAGATGTGCGCGCCGATACACATCAATAACTTTAAAAAGTTTGTCATTATTATTTTATCGTTGCTTGTTTACATGTAAATGAATGATGTTATATTCATCGTACTAATAAATAAATAAAGTTGTTGCAAGTAATAAAATAAGCGCGTGATGAAGACAATAACTAATTGATAAGTTTACTGCTTCAGTTCTTTTGAAGACTGAGAACGATTTATTTATTGATGGTACATTTGTCATTTAGAGAGATGATTGTCCACGAAATAGGACCATTAATATTCTTCACTGCTACTACATGCTACTACTACTTCTTCTAAGCTGGCTCAGAGTTTAATAAAGGAAATTATCGTGGAACGAGAGATATTCAGAAAACCTAAATAGTTAGCAAGTGAAATTTATCAAAGGACTATTATGGCCACCCAAAAAGCCTATAGGTACCTATACTTTATTATAATATGAGGGCCTCATAACATCGTTGTAAGGGGAAGCACACACCTCAGCAAGATCATTATTATATAACTTATTTCCATTATATGAGCTGCTAATATGATGATACTGATTGTAGGAATTAATAATATAAAAAATATTTACCTTGGAAGTCCGGTTTTAAACCTGCAGCGCCATCTAGTTATACACATAAGAAACTGGTTGTATAGAATGAGTCGCTCTATCGTGGAATGAGACTTACGAGCTTTGAAGCTTTCACTAACCAGTTCAGCTCAATAGTACTAGATGGCGCTACAAACATACACCAGTCAGCCCGATTCAAGTAGTATCAAAGTTAGCGTCAAATTAAAAAAAAATTGCATCGGTGTCACTGTCAAAATAGCGTACCTACCAAGTTACGAACGATATAAAAACATCTAAAATGTAAATTGACGAAGACTTCGACGACGGTCGAGCAATAGTCTAAACCAGCACTAAAATGATGCCTGGTCATTTGGCGAAAGCGTTTTACGCTTTAATTTTTGAGAAAGTGCATTGCTCTGGTGTCGGAGGTGACAATGGATTTGGCAAGGACTACGTATGGGCAGGGTCCTTAGAGTCTGGTGTACAAATAGCTATGAATCATAAGAAGCCAATAATGATCATAATCCATAAATCTTGGTGCACGGCCTGTAAGAATTTGAAGCCTAAGTTCGCCAGTTCTTCGGAAATTCAAACCTTGAGTAAAAATTTTGTTATGGTCAATATAGTGGATGATGACGAGCCGCAAGGTAATAGATTTGCACCAGACGGGACATACATTCCACGGTAATTGAAATTTTATACAGTTTATGGAGGTATTTTGTAGAAATAGTAGATTTTCGCAGGCAATAATGATATCGATCTTTAACTTTAAAGGCCTTGCTAATCATTGTACATTGATTACAGAATACTCTTTATGTCACCACGAGGTACGGTCGATCACTCCATATATAACGAAGAGGGTAGCACCCAACATAAATATTTCTATAGCAGGCCGGAGCAAATAGCAAGATCAATGCGAAAAGTGCTCGAGAAATACAAACTCGAGAAGTTTGATGTATGAAGAATATTTCAAAAACCCTAAGTACTTTTTGAACTTCCCTTTTTGAAAATAGATTTTAAAGCTGTCGTAGTAGGAGCAATGATAAATCTGACGGAGATATTTATTGATTGCAGAAATGATTGACGTTGCTGAATTTAAATTGATTGTGGCAGGCAAGATCTACATATAATAAACATTGAAACAAACAGTTATCGTTTTATTTGAATCTGGTTGACCCAACAGACGTTGAATCTACTGAACTGTCAAAAATCCCAAACCTTCATTTTTTTCAAAAAGCAAATTGTGCTTCGTTGTTCCGAGTAGACCTCTGAATCTATTACATTTGAAAAGGTTAATAAGTGAAATAAACTTACATCCTCGACGACAGGCTCGACGTACATTTCGACAGTGTTGTTGAGAGGCGGCAGCGGCATCGGCGACGCGGCTACCGACGACCGCCGCGATATGCTGTTGCAGGAACATTGTGACACGGACCGACGGGAACGGGGAGATTCTCTGAGAAAAAAACACACCAGTACTTGAGGATGGACTGTAAGTTAAAAAGGGGTAGTTACTTTCTTTTATACCACTAAGCACAATTTAGCATATGGCCCACTTGATGGTAGGCGGTTAAGCCTATGGACGCTTTCAATACCAGGGATCACATATGCGTTGCTAACCGTGCATATACCGTAAGTGCCTGTCCAGAAGGGGCGAAATCGCGGCGATTCAGTTGCGCGAATGCTTTACGCGCAACCACAGAGGATTGAAACGGTGAGATACTGGGAGCCAATACAATGCGTCCACAACACAAGCATCGCGCATGTAAAAATACGCACGTATTTTAAATTCGCGCGATGCTTGTGTATTCGCCCCTTCTGGGCAGGATCTAAGTGATAATGTCTAAAGGTGGTAAGCATTGAGAGACGAGAAGGGAACTACATTATGGGCAAAAAATACATAGAGCATAGTATCTCTAGATTAATGATATGTCTACAATAATGTTTCAAAGTATTACTCTGAAACTGATACAGACAAGACTGATTATAATAAGCTACATCAGTGAATGGCCACTTATCAAATATGTATAGGCAATTAGGCATATGTTTAATATGTACCTATACCTATATTACCTGTATGTAAGGATGCAAGAACTACCTATGTGAAACCATTGGCATAAAAGACTTCCAGAGGATAGATTCTTGCAAAAAACCGGGTGAAAGTATTTGTACTGCCATAAATATTTGTTTACCTTCTGCTTCTCCGACACACGTGGCGAGTCGACCGTTCACAATTGCACCTTACTGGCACAAAGTACCCTAACTGCGGCAGGGGTGCTGGTTCCGAAGAATCACTTGAGTCGCTCCACTCAGGCTGGCTGAATGGGCCGATATCCATCGCCGATGGCATTGCGGATTAAAAAGTTACCCCACTTATTTTTAAAAGTCAAATGTGTATTGTTTTTTGTTGTTGAGGTTGTTCTTGGGTTGTTCAGTATGTTTATTTATTCGTTGGTAACACTTTTCTTCTTCTCTATAATTATTTCTTTCGATTTCAATTTAAACTTAGAAACTGTAGAACTTTTTCAGCCAGCTTCAACCTACATTAAGTATTTTCGTATTTTCCTTCTCTTTGTTCACTGATTATTTTATTTGAGCACAATTTTTAGCACTTACGCATTATTTCATATCTTAGCACTGGAAACGTTCGTATCGTGAATGCGAATGTTTTAGCCTCGTTTGAAAAATATCGGTGTTGTGTAAATAAAATAGGCATAGATAGCGATTCGGGTGCGTCTGACAATTAGAACCAAATAATTGTAAATGATATGACTTGATAAGATTAGTAGGTAGCATTCGATAAAATATTTACGTTGCTGTGAATAGTAATAAAGTTGTAAAATTGTGAGGTTACTAAGAATTAATAAAACAATGTAGAGCTAATTAGAGGAATAAATATTTTGTAATAGTTTCACTAACAACTAATCAACAAGCATAATAATTATAACCAGCTTCGACTGACTTCGAGCTGTTCTATTTTGTTAAAGAATTAATAATTTTAGAGCCGGCTCTGTTTAAGCAAAATGACTGCAACATAGTGTTTTTTTAGGTTAATCTCCTATTATTTGATATCAGTTAATTGAACCTTATTAGAAAGTAAAGCCTTAAATATATTTCATTATCTAATCCACACCGTTGTTTAGCTCTTATTAAGACCTAAAGATCTAAACCCAACACTTACTAAATCGAGGGTATGTATCTAATTAGTAGGTCTAGCCTTAAATAATCTCTTATTAAAATTTAAAAATCTTGGTTCATCTTTATCAACACAATAATTTAATTTATCAAGGCAACATCTTAAAATTATCTGCATAATCAGCATCCATACTATTTATGTAGGCGTACCTATTTACGTTATGCAAAACACTGTCATTTCGATTCGTCAGCCGGAACGAATACGTTTTGTATGCGCAAAGCGAGTATGGATGCCTCCGGTGCGAGAACCTGCCGTTCCTGGGTATGGTCATTTACTGTTCCAATACCGATATATTACGTGACTTAGTTGATGTTTTTGTAAATTGTACCTTTTGTTTTCTCCAATAAGTTCAAACTTCGATCTTAGCACAAGAGTCATCAATCCAAATCTACAGCCTCGAAGATCTCGCTAGGATTTCTTATGACAGTTAATTTACTAATAGTTTTCTTATATAATATCGTTCTATTGTTTACCTATAAGATTTATAGTTTAGCTTAGTATAAGATGAGATTATAAGAAATTCCCTCGAGCTTTCTTATTTGTTACTTTTCATGAAATAAGAAATCGTAGATCCCAAAAACATTGCACGACACATTTATCATGAAAACTCTTCAAAAGTCTACCGCAGCTGGCTACCTTTTGTTTTTCGAACAAATAAAGGGAGCCGTAACGGTCCACGGGATCCTATTTGGTAAAAAAAAGAGCCTGTCTATGCCAGCTTTTAGATCCGAAACGTGAGGGCACGCGCATTCCTTTAAAGGAAGCTGTGTATTCTCTGTTTTTGCTTTTATTTTTTCCCCACCATTCTCATGACTCACAAAAGGGCCGACGTAATGTAATTATGATTGAACATTAACATTTTTGGTTTTTGTTCGTACTTATACGTGAAATGGTCTGTGGGATTCTCGTTCAACTTTTATAAGAGTTTTTATTTAGAGTTGCATGCATTCATGAATGAAAGGAATTCGGTATCGTATCTGACTGCAGAGCGGAACATTTCATTTTGCATTTGTTACCGAAATGAGAAAACTCAGGAGAGTGTATGCACATAATGATTATTTAGAAAACCTTGAGAGATAGTACATGATACCGTAATTATAAATTCAGTTCCAAAATAATCCCTACCTTGTTAGGCATAAGCATTATTTCGCAATAAATCAAACCATGTTAAAACATGTCCATAGAACAGAAAGCGACGCCACTAGTTTGTCACAATGAGAGAACATTTGTATGCTGGCAGCGTCCGAACCGTTGGCTAAGCTTGGCTATTTAGTACAACAAACACATTGTAGGCATTTAAAGTGGTGTAGTGAAGGTATGTGATGCTTCCTTTCCAGTCAAGAGTTTCTCGTGAGAGTTGAATAATCTTTAAGTAAGTGTTTGGTCGGTTTGTCTACTTCTTCATTATTTGAGATACTACGGGGTTAAGCTAAATGCTTCATATTTCTTTTACTCTTCTCCTTCAAAGCTATTGTGGACCCTGCATTTTTCAGCCACGTAGCTTTGATATCATTCAATGAATATTGAAATGGTTTTAAAGGTCCTTTTCAAGTTACACCTTGTTTACTGAATTTATCGGCGGGGCCCTCTGGTTAAAGCTGATCTATTTATCTCCAAGCTTAGTTTTTATCACGACATGGTACTGAATTACAACAACACGAAAACTTCAAGTCTTAGCAAATGCTCTGCCATGTGTGGGGTCTAAAAAAGTAAAACAAAAACAAACATCAGTCTTCCTTGAAATATGCGTAGGCGTTGCAACTTGGGCTCTTGTTTAACTAAATGATTTATCAAAAATATCGCGGGGAAAATATGAGCCTAGCTAGTGCTTATTGTTGACTGCTTAGTGTTAGCTTGTACCGGTTAACAATCTTTAATAATGTGGACTACATTATTCGAGCGATCTATCAGTTACGTATTCTTGATTCGCTACTCTTTTCTTTATTTTTATGTTAGAAGGCTTACAAGCAGCCGGTTAACGTGACATAGGTAGGAGGCAGATCTCAAGTGCGACTGCTAGAACATATCGTTACTCATAATATTAGATTATGGCATAATAACGCATAAAACATTATTAATGCTCGTGGGACTATTCTAAAGATGAACCTTGTAATTGCTTTATTATAGAGTATTATCTAGATCACGGAGATTGATCTTATTATCTTATTTACTGGACACGGTGCGTGACTTGATAATCTATGTTATTATAGTAATAGCTCAGAGTAGATAAATACTACGTACAAGTAATAGTTAAGATGTTAATGTTCGCTTATTGCTTCAGGGCACACACTTGTCTTTGATCAGCACTTTGTAAAAGATACCATTGGTTTGAACAACATAATCCTATCCTACTGTCAGAGTCCTAAAAATCCCTACTAATATTTTAAATGCAAATCTTCATTTGTTAGTTTATTGGTTTGTCCAATTGTTTTTCTTTTCACGCATCAACGGGCCGACGTGATTTTTTGCATGTGTATGTCCGAAGATTATTTATTTTAATAATTCCCTGCGGTATGTAGTATATTGTCTATCTAATGACATGGTTTATCTAATAAATAAGTAGTTCTTTTCGTTCTCTTCGGATATCTAGTTCCATATAGTTTTTATTTGTTTTTTTTTTCTTTTCCTATTGTAAACCGCAAATTATAGAGATAATTTAGTTAAAAAGTTTTCATATGTTTACAACTCAGCAAATAAAAGTAAACGATGTAATAAATTGATGAGATGTCCATAAAGACGATCCTAACGTTGATAACATCATTAAAGACAGCCCGGTGGGTGTCCTCAACTCTTTACTTTTTATTTGCATTTTAATTTAAGAAGAATATCCATAGTTTCATAGGTGCAGAATCTATGGAATATTCTTTAAAATATTAGAGAAAAATCTGGTAATAAATGTGCGATCAAGACGGAAGACTGTATGAAAAGACATTTACCAATTTAATTATCCTAATCTAGTTTATTTTATCTTTCTACTGAATTACTAATGAATTCTAAAGGGTTTGTTTTACTTCACTTTTGTCTTTGACTCATGATCCACCAAAAGATAATTTAGGTCCCTTCTTACTATCGGTCCTACTACCATACGTATCTTCAGAATCTCGATACCAATAAACTCTCCATCTGTTAAAAGATTCAACATACCAACTACTATTTGCCGTCGATATCAACTCTATTGTCAAAGCATAAGTGTACAATTTGCTTGTTTTCATTTAAGAGTGGTTTTGCAAGATGAGTCATCGAACATTGACTCTAATTTAAACCAGTGGCACAGTTCGTATTTGAGATTGTTCCGTTTGTAGGACATTTTGCCGTTCAATTGTCCTCGCTAATGAAAGTTCTTACACAGTCGAACTCGGGGTGTGTACCTAAAGGCCAAAGTAGCTGCTTATATTTAAAAAAAACGAGTAGTTGCGGAATTCAAGATTGTTATGTTCAGAAGTAACATAGTTTTACAATTTCGAGAGAATGCGTTTCTGTGTTTTGCTCGGAAATGGCAAATCTTATTGGGATGTGATTTTCACAGGATGGTTCAATATTTTCCTAAGCATTGCTAAGCATCGTTTAGTGAAAGTCCTATCATCAGATTAGCCGGTGATTTGCAGGTGTCAGAAACGCATTATCTCGGCGGCCGCACTGTGGCTAGAGTTTCAGACCCTTTCTTCGTTGATGTCTACGTTTGTAGACGAGTGTGTAAAGTTTACAAATAATTAATTTTACTATCGCATTTGCGTTTTTTAGTACAAGTGCTCTGCTCATAGACCCAAGATTAATCTTTCTGTCACAATCAGTCCGTTTTCCCTTTTATTATAATGACTTTGTCTCTGATGGAAGAATTCTCAATCTGGATAGAATCTCATTGCAAAAATCTGGTGATCTTTAGATACATTACTCAATAAAAAATTACATCCTTGAATGAAATGGATGTAGGTACTGTCCAAAGGCAATTTATCTTCAAGACAATGCCGTTGCAAATAAATGTCTTGTAGCTCTGCCAACCATATTTTTTTTATGTTATGATCCTTATTGAGTCGTAACAAAGTAAATTATTTTCGTCCCACGTCGAAGCCATGTCAAATCCACCTCGCTTTTTAGTTGGATTACTCACTTCAATTATTTTCGTGCACAAAAGCCGTGTGTCATATATCAGGTAGCTAACCAGTTTTTTGTTCAACTTCATCAGTTTTTGTGGCAGTCATTAAAATATATCTATCCTCATGTATTCTAGCTTTGTTAGTACGTGAGTTATTACCAAATACTGATGCCACTTCAGAATTGGGAGCGTCTTGAATACTTAAAAAGCCCAAATCTAATACAATCTCATTATCAAATAGCAGGATTTCGAGTTAGATTCTACAAAGATGTCGTTTAAAATACCGTAGACAAGTACTTACTATTAAGAAAATTTAGTTTTGATAAATAAGACACCATTTCATTTTGTGATATTGTTATAACTCTTATGAATTGAGGTATATAACAAGAAGAAAACAAAATTCCCGCAGCCAGTATTTGTCCTCTTTCATTACATACAATTACATGAACATTCGCACCTCATTTATCAAACCATTTCAAAAATGACTTCTATAGTCTCGCGAGTCTAACAAATCGTGAATGAAAAGACTTGTCATGCATTTCTTGAGGGGTCAACATTATAAATTTTAGCTTACGTGGGAGATCTTTGTATGACGAGATTGCGTCTCGTTTGAATTGGTTAATAGAGACAATCTACGTCTTTTTATCATCGGCGACATTACAGGGCATCTAATAGCTTTATTGTTGCCAAAAGATTGTGTATGCATAGCAAATGTGCAATTTGGGCTATTTAAGATTCGCGACATGACAATGATTTTTTGCAGCCTACAACTAAATTAAACATTTTTGCGACTTGTCGTAATGTTCATTTTCATCAATTTTCAAATATCGTAACATTTCGAATTTTGGTCCAGTGCAGCAACAGTGGAATTTTTAAAACATTCTGATAACTACAAGATTTCGATTTTAGAATAAGATTCAAACAAGAATAATGACGATTTAAGTAGTCTCCATAATCGCACGAAATGCAAGTCTACTCTTGAAGTTGTTCCTAATGTAAGAGAATCAACCAACCTTATTTAGGATGCAAGTCTAAGTGGAGAAAGTTGTATGGACATAGACACTTGTGCTTTTACTATAGCGAGGTACTCTTGTGTATGCTTACAAGGATAACCTAACTTGGGACAATACAGTTAAAAACACGTCATTATAATAAGAATCGTCATAAACCTTTCACGCTATGAGATTATAAATATAGCCGTTTTCATAAATATTTGGCGCAGCAAATTAATATTTAAAATTCTATCAAACTGTTTCCGTAGAACGCAAGGCGAATCTAATGGCGTTGATAAATCTATTGCACCATTTCCATAGTTAATTGAGATACTTCGTCACGAGAAATATCAGTTTGGTGACACTAGTGGAAGGGGAAGGGATCTTGATATTTTTAGCTATATGGCGTCGCATGCGCTTCGCACTCCCTAAAATTCTGCTGTTGATAATTTTGAATTTCGAAGAATCTTTGGTATTTCCGTTTGACGGCAAAGTAACGAATTTACAAAATCTTCATAGCAATTTTTTTTCGTTAATGGTAACTGGGCAAATGTCTTTCAGAGACTAGCAGAAGTAATGAGCTTTAGATAAGTAAATACTACAACACATGTGGCTGAAAAAGTATAACTACCAATAGTTACACAAATATAATCTATAAAAATAGCAGTACTAATAGGAAACTCAAAGTCAATAGAAAGATGACAAAATTAAATGACAAAAGTAATGCAAATGATCTACTAAAAATAGTTAGTTTTAATACCAAACATTCACATACTATTATTTTTTTGTCTGTACTATAACTTACAAATGCATGGCCAGTTATTTTTGTACACTGCCAACGTAAACATCCAAATAGACATTTATTTTTAGTTTACAAACGGAGTTTTAGATAACAGTTATTTATAGGACATTGTTATTTAGAGATCACAAGATTTTAAATTAAAGGGACATTAAGATTAGGTTGCACAAAGCTGTATAAATCAAGTTACTAATTCCATGTAATTTAAACATTGAATTGCTTATAGTGACGGCTTCTTGACGTCTACTAGTGCCAAGAAAAGTTTATCCTTAATTTATGAGATCATTGTTTAGAAGCTTTAAGCTTTAAGTAAAGCTTCATCATGTTCTTCCTCACCTTATTCTTGTTTAGTGTCGGATTTAGTTGCTGTCTTTTAATAAATTTCTTTTTATATTTATGTTTGGGAAAAATCTTGCGAGTAAATTTTGAACCACTTTCCTGCGCCTTTTACAGCATATGTACACCAGAGTATGCCGATCGGTTGTAATTCCGCATTGAACCGTGACAGACAGACAGAACCGTCACTTGTGCCTGCTTAGGAGAGCCAGTAATGATTTTACTCACGCATACACAGGAAATATTTTGCTTCAATTTCTTAAAAATAGATGCAGATTTTCTTATGCGTCCTTGCAAAGGTCCTTTTTTCCTTTTTGTGCATTTAAACAAAAGTTTTCTTCAATAGGATTTTTATTTTCCGATCACCTGTCAAATCCTCATTTAAACCAAACTCTCATATATACAGAAAGCTGTGGAGTTTCTAAAGTGGTATTGACATTTTGACACCCCATATTGAAGCTAAGTATATTTGGATTAGATCAAATAAAACGCATGGTCATATCTACCATAACACACCACAGAAAGGCAAAAGACATGGTTTAAAAAAAACGATAAAGACAATTCCTAAGACAGGAGTCTCCATTATGTTGAAGTATAAATAATTTTTAGTGGATCTTTGTAGCCTTATTTAAATAAAACCAACGTAATATGGACAAGCAGTCGCTCGCTACTAATCATGAACAAATCTAAATTAATAATTCATTGACGAAATTTGACAAGCAACGAGTACCCGCATGAACGTTATCCTGTTCAAATAAATCTTCAATCAGCGGTTGCTTGTTTTGATGACCGTTCCGTACCTATCTCAATTGTCATAAACTTTTATTATCACTTTATCAACGTCAAATGTCAAATATTTATCCCACAATAGTGTTGTTCGATTGATATCGATGATTGAAGAGTGAAGTTTATCGTGAACGTCTCGTGTGAAGTCGTATGGTTGGTGCTAGTTTGTAAGGGCTAAACTATGGGCCAAAGTAGCCTGAAATAAAGAGGTTATTATTATTTAAATGGGGTCAAGCAATAAAGCCTAAATTAATACTATCAAATGTATGTTTATGCAAGTCTGTAGAAATGTTTTATGTGTATCTACGCATAAGAATATCTAATTATCTAATAATTACGTCATGTTCATTATCACGTCATTAAACAACAATATCATAGTTCGCCGTATAATAATGATTTATGCAATTATTATCGACATAAATACGACGACCATCGCTAGCTATAGATACGTATTTAGGAACTTATTTTTACCAACGGTATTTCTCATTGTAAATTAAGAGTTAACTTTATTACCGTAAGAATCGAATTCGAAAATTCCCTTTACACGGATTCTGGAAATTTGTAAAGCTTTCTATTCCTTTGTGGTCGTGGTCGTATGTCGTTTGTTTTGGTAGGACTTTGTTTAGTCAAAGTAAACAATATGTATCAACCATGTACCTATCAACGGTACGAAAAAGGTTATGTTTCAGAAAATCTAAGTTGAATCCTAATCCAGGAAAGTCAGCATAGAAATATTCTTAATGCTTTCATGGAGGTTGGTACTTCTTCTGGATCATTGTTGGGAATTTTCGGACACTAGGAAGTTAGAAACTTGAATTTGTAATTGTATTTGTAATTTAAGCCATGAATATAACTATCTATTGGAATATAAATAATAATAGAAGATAATAAATAAAGAGACATTGTTCAAACACGCGAACTCACTTAGCAAACTCTAAAATAACCCTTTAACTATAAAGAACTGAGTTTATTGGCAGTGAGTGGCAAGAGACGAGTCACTTGCTCAGTTCAATTTCTAGGGCAGACGGTGTTCCTCGGCGCCTGCGCAACCGATCTATATCCGTTCTGTCGTCCGTCTACGGTTGACAACTTACACACGTTTACAAAAACAAAAATGCGATATGCGGAGAAAAAAAAGTTTTGAATGTGTCAGAAAGGGTTTTTTTTTATGGCTATTTTTGTGACATGCCAGAAAATACTGTCTACTTCCTTATTGGTATGTAAAAATTAAATGTGAACAACCTTTTTGTTAAAAAGATGCTCTGGGGGGCTAAAAAATAAGCTAAAGCAATATTGCTACGCAATTCATTTTTTCGAATTCTCGGCAGATCCTAAGTGATTCCAATATTTTTTGGTATACCTAATAGTTACTCATTATATACAATTCAATTCATTAAAAGATTTGGAATTGATGAATTGCATAAGATCTGCTTTAAATTCGAAAAAATGAATTGCGTTAGCAATATTGCTTAGCTTCCTTTTTAGGGGGCCTTATAAGGCTTAGTTACCGTACAAAACACAGTCGGAAGTGGTATAAAAGCATTAAAACAGTTACTTAAACACCTAACTGCACTAAATGCGATTATACGATGCAGTGCAAGTGGTGCAAGTACAGTTTGTAAGTGAAGAACAGTTACATTGTTGCTTTGACAAATTTATTGTTATTGGTGGGTCGGACGTTACTGTTACTTAACAAATTAATATTTCACTTGACTCTGGGAAAGTCGAATGAGCCAAATTGATAAATCGTTGTTAGTGTTGTTATTCTTTGTATGGGAGACATGGGAGTTAATAGAAGCTCTAAGGATTGACTGAATAATTATTACTAATCAAACAAAAAATATAAGGGGGTTAAAGAATCACGATGAGGCCCAAACATTGATATGAAGAATGATTTAATAAATGTTAAAAAAAAAAAAAAAAAAACAACTTCTAACAGCAACATGTTATATAACATATTCAAGCTCCGCATTATTAAAAAAAAGTAATAATTAAAAACAACACTTGTAGATAAGTAATTGTAATGCGACGTCATTACAACTTTTTTCTTCATTATAATCAATACACTAAGTAGGTAAATAAGTAAATAGTTATAATATACTAAATCTTATGGCAGCATCCTTTCAATTTAAACCTAGAATGAGGAACCTATAAATTATTATTATAAGCGGAGCAATCGACGTAGGTATTCGGTTTACCAAGTTTAGTGATGTGCAAATCATTTACTTACAAATTAATAATTTCATTATTAATTAATTTCTTTATCGATGTGTAGTTGTAGGTAGTGAAGTGAGTAATCAGTAGAATAGAATGACATCATTCGTTCATGAGACCGCGCGGCATCGTTTCATTCAATAAATTGATGTGCCTTTTTAATACGCCTCTTCGCTGTTATTAGCATTGTGCAAGCTCCATAATTAATACTAACAATTTATTGCATATCAATTTATTAAGGACCCTGTCTTATTCATTAAAATTCGAAGGAACGGGAAGTAATGCTGGCGTAGGTATGCTGAGCTTCATGGTAAAGCAGATCACACCGCCAGATCACTAAACCAATTCTCGTAAGTAAAAGAAATAAAATCAGGCACTAATTTTATTCGTTCTAAAAATACAAAGCTTTAAAGTATTTTGTCAATTTAATAAATCATTCGAGAGCATGATTTTTTAATATGCATTTAGAAATAAATTGGCATAAACTTTACCCTCGTTAGTCGTCATTAGCGAATTCCGGTAGCGAATGTTTTCATATTGGCCGTCGTTTCGCGCAGGTCAATGCATTGTGTTTATGTTTATAAATAAACCTATGCTCAAAATTGCCGCTTCTTTACTTCAAATAACCGTTTATTGAAAGAGAAGAATATGTCGGAGAAGATAAACTATTTTGTTTATGTAAAAAGGTCAAGACAATTAATGTGCACGAAGCATTTGCGATGCTTTTGATTCATTTTTTAATATTTTATTTGTTTTAGCGAATACGGTAGCAGACACGCATAAATGTATTTGTTTATACTTCTTCTTCTTCTTATTTTTAATTTTGGCAACCAAGCCCAAATTAGGGCTCATTTCTGCCAGTGTCGAGTTATATTATAATATCCAGTCACAAAATCACTTCACATTATACGATTATAGTCCTCAGTCAGTCACCGTCCATAAAAGTCATGTTTTACTACAATGGTGGTCATTGTACTAAAACTCTTCACGGACATTTTGAGACAACTTGAAAAGTAACGATACACATAATTCATTTCATTTCACTTCACTGGTGCACATGGATGATCTTTATTGGGTAAAATACCACCAATAATACACAATAAAACTCAAAATACACAAATTTATGAAAATAAAAATGAAACTGCTACGTCACTCTGCAAGTTCCCGCCAAAAAGTCTTGTTTATACTTATATCATTCATTCACATGTTCATCACACATATTTAGCACTTACAAACACTTTCACTGTTTTCACTTTCGTAGTCATGTTCGTAAGTTTCTAAGAAACACTACAATCTACAATACTAATCGACTAAATTATTAGTATGTGGTATCACATCACTACAGTTCTAAAGCCTATTTTTTTTTAAATCAAATTTCAAATTTCGAAAATTTTGCTTCGAATGCTGAAGTCGGCACGTTTCGAAGCGATCGCGTCGCGACGCTCGCGTCGACTGGGCATCGTTTCGGCCGCCTGCCAAAGAATCCACGCCTGAAAAGATATTTATGTGAATATGACTATTTACCTATCAGCTATCTCGTCTTTTTTATGAAACTATCATTTAATTATAAGGACGCTAGACGGATGTTCGTGTTTTTGTAAATGTTCGCCTAAACGGGAAGTAGGTTGCATGAATTTATTCTGTTATAATTCAATTGAATTTACTACATAATGTTCTAATAACTTTACAAACTTGCGTTATAGTATTTAAACGTAAATAAATATTACAGTTGAATTAGGTATTCCTGTTTTCAAAGTTGATGAGCGCCTTTAAATGAGTAAGTATTTACCTACCAAAGTTAAAACAAACCGACTGTTATAACAAACTACATGTCATATCCAACCAATTATTAAAGTTACTACACCGACAGACAAACAGCTATCCCAAACATGAAGGCGTGTCCTGCCAAGCAATAAAGATAATTCAAACTCATAACATGACTACGCCCGGAAAGCGTATTTATATAAAACCACATAAAACTGACTAAAATAAAAGTTCCCACTGCAAGCATAGTCCGCAGACTGCACCTAACTTGAACAAATTTAACTTGAACTACAGAACTATCTAAAACCGACTTTACTGCTTTGGAATAGGAGTGGAATGAGAGTCCAGGAGATTTAAGACTTAGGTCGACGTGGGTGGGGAATATAGGCAAAATTGGGACAGAATTTGTTCGACCTAGGTTTGCCGCAAGATCGACCTATATGTCAAGTGTCAGGGAACTAATACTCGGAAATTAGCCAATGCCAGAAGCGGTAGATATAAACATTACGACTTTGCAGGCTAATCTATACTAATATTATAAAGAGGAAAGATTTGATTGTTTGTTTGTTTGCATTGAATAGGCTCCGAAAGTACTGAACCGATTTGAAAAATTCTTTCACTATTGGGAAGCTACACTATCCCCGGTTGACATAGGCAATATTATATTTTCAAAAAAATTAGGGATCCTTACTTAAACTCCAATAATGTAACCCAAGGTGTAAAAAAATTACCTGAAATATTCATTACATCGCGTGCGCTGCGAAAACTATTGATGATAGAATAAAATAATCTACTACGACTTTGTAGAACACATTATTATTTACAAAAAGTGTCGCGATACCATATGTCTAACTATTATAGTTATGCCACACTAAGTGTTTTTCTATTTAAAAAAATTAATTGAAATGCCGCCGCTAGAAATGGCTCTCTATTTGTATCTTGGTATTAATCCTTATCAAAATAAATTACTTCATATTCAAGACTGCTTCAGTACCTTTATATAACTTTTTGAATTATTCAATTCGGACATTCCATTCAAAAGATATCACGAGTTTAAAAATAGTGACGTGATTTTTCTGCTAATACCGTAATTGACTCCCAATCTCTTTGCGTGTGGCTCAGTGTTTGTAAAAAACGGCTTGACCAATTCTTATGAAATTTTGTGTATTTTTCATACCCGTAGGGTGGGGTAGGGTAGGGTAGGGTAAATTAGCACCACAGGGTAGGTAGGGTAGCACCACAGGGTAGGGTAGCACCACAGGGTAGGGTAGTACCACAGGGAAGGGTAGCACCACGCGTACGAAGTCGCGCCGGGCAGCTAGTATTATAATCATTGAATTATTACACATAGAAACAAAGTACACGCGCTAAAAACAATCCATTCAATTGGAGCCATAATGGCTCCAAATGACCGCCGCGCTGTCAGTGTACTGAGTGACGTTTTAGTGAGTGCAGCTCTGAGAAAAATAATAAATATGACGGTTTGTGTAGTAAAATTGTGTCATAATTCATGAGGGAAGAAAGATAAGAATTCTGATGTAACATTCCACAGGTAAGCCACTAATTTTATTGTGTAATTCATCTAAAATAACAAAATTCAAAAATAAAAATACTTCACTCAGATTTCGAGCAAAGTGTTGCCAGCTGTTTTTTGTGCGAATTTGCGTTGTTTTACGTAATTGATACTGATTTTGTTATTAATAAAGTAATTGAGTCCGATAAGTTGTTTCTTTTACTTATAGCTATTATAACCGGCTAGCTGTCCCCCGCGGTTTCACCTGCGTTCTTGGGATAAGTAGTTTATAATACTTGGGATAATGTAGCTTCATATTAGTGAAATAATTTCGAATCAGACTGGTAGAAAAAAGAGAATATAGCTAGGAAAATATTGTCAAAGCGGCAGTTGATCCGGAAACAAATTCAACTAACAGGCATTTAAAATTTCAATTTTGTTAATGAAAATTAAATACCTAGATACTACTTAATCTTCTTTTTCTATACAACCTATCATATATGAAACCTATCATTACCAAGAAAAGCTACAAATTGTACGATCGTTCATAGCACTGCACATTATCTTGGTTTATTATGTTAAAATACCCGAAATAAGTACTATGAAACAACTAGTAATAAATAAATAACAGGCCAGTGTCTATAATAAATTATCTAAGACGCAGAACTTTTTAAACTATTTAATTATTTTTATGAATACTTACTTCCAATTTCACTAGTAGGCGAAATCGGAAGGTTAATTTTACCGAAAAATTTCGTTTAGCTTGCAACATTACTCGTGCGCTTGTGTGCGTGTCAGCGAGTGTAATTATATGGTACTCACGCATACATTGGTTGTCAAGTGGCTTACCTGTCGCGAGGATTTTTGTTCGATACTTCGCTTCTAAGCGTAATAATTCAATGATTATAATACTTTTCTGAATAAGCCGTCTTCTTTCAAAATCGTTTAATTTGTTGAGCCTTTGCATTTGCAATCAACACTTTATAGCAGAACTATGAGCTGTCCGCCGCGGTTTCACCCGCGTTCGCGGTATGAAAAGTAGCCTATATCTTTCCCCATATCATGGCTACGCTACCTGGATGCCAAATTTCATCATGATCCGTTGAGTAGTTGAGGCGTGAAAGCGTAACAACCAAACAAACAAACTCATATTCGCATTTATAATATTAGGATACATAATATACCCGATATTTATTGATAAGGGAACTAGGTATACAACCTGCATGCAAGAAAAGTAAAAGGATAATAGCAAGATTCCAAGGACCGCTGCATTTGAACAAGACGTCTAAGTATCTTCCCTTCTTCGTCAATGTCTCGTAGTATCAATCTGAAAAGTACTCTATGCTCACAGAACTAGGTACATACTTAAGAAATCGGAGGATCTTGAGTTCATCTTGAGTCAGCTTCTCATAGATAAGATAATGATCATTATTCATAACGCTACTGAAGCGGTTGTCTGTTCTCATAATATCATAAAGCGTTAGAATCTGCCCTTTGAAGATCTAGTAGAAGATCCCTAAAGATTTACTAATGGTACACAATAGTCAACGAGTTCATATAACTCTAGTTTCACTAAAATAGTTGAGTACTCACTCCTGCTACTACTTACCTGTATTATTACTTCTTAGAACGCAAAATAAACCGGTGATTTGAGAGTAAAATTGAGTTACATATTTTTAGCGCGTCAGGGCCAATAATTGATAATAACTTAATAAATAAAATATTGAGGTATGCCTCACTGTTGCATAGTCCCTTTTTGTTCCGAAAAAAGGAGGAAATACGTTTCCGAAACACAAAAAACTGGTTGGTAGCGATTCGCAGTTGTCTTCCATATTTAATCAGGAATGGCCAATGGCACAATCTTTACAACAATCAAGAATAATTAGTGAAAATCCGCGATGAAAAGCTCGCAAACAGTCAACGTTCAATTCATTTGACATTTCTAGAGAATCAGAATTTGAAACATTGTATAGTGAGCTTATTATAAAATGCTGAGAACTAATGTGATCTATCTATCTGAGAACTAAATGATCGTTTATCAAACTACCCTAAGATCCATCAGCTGCCACTAGATCCCCTCAATACTCCAACGTCAAAGGACTGACACGTTGTCCCTCGTAGCACAGGAAGTATCGCGGTTACATTTAATATCCTGCTCCTGCCTGAGTGTTGGACAAACAACTCTCTATGCGTGTAGGGCTTTGCTATGATTTATCGATCACAAGCATTAGCTAGTCGCTCTTTTTTTTCTGTTTCAGAAACCTGCTCCAGCCACACAGACCGGGGGAGGTTTCTAGTTTCTTCGCAATCTGATAAAAGATAGAAGAACATAGGATACAAAAATCAAACATAGATTTTCAGTATGTTAGTTTAACTAAAAGAAATTCCCTACCAGACGACATGTAATGATTAAAATCATCATTGTCTTCTGGTGAGCTATGCTCATTTGATTGATGAACATCAAGTACTTCGCTAACTATATTTATTTGATGAGTTCCGTTTACAATACTGAAACCTAGAGTTATTAACAGACTTTCAGTAGGTACTCATAGATTAATCACTCTCCTTTCTATTCATAAAAGTAATCAACACAACACAATTTAACCTACTCCATCAAACTCAAAAACAGAAGTTTCCAATTGTTCTTTCACGCCCGTCCAATTACGAAGGCTTTGGAACAAATGACCGGTCCAATTTAGGCAGTGTTAATAACGTGCAATATTTTATCGATAATAACAATGGCGGGTACAGCACTAAGTAGCACAATGCCGATTGTTAGTTGTATAAACAGCGCGGGCGCACGTGCGGATTGTGCTTTAGTAGTCAGCTGTTTGAGTAAGAGGTATGGTTACTTTATTGAGAAACAGAGGGTTTTGTGTTTCAGCACTTGGCTGATTATATTTTAATTTCTAAGAACCGGATTGGACGTAACTTTACTATTGTATGGTTTGTTTTGATAACTTTTGATGACTTTGCTGTTACTCATAAAGAGAAGTCTACAGCAAGAGACTTGACTCAGGTTCGCGATATACATCGAACAATTAACCCAAAGTAGCGCAATGACGTACATTTTGCTTGCAATCTATTCCGCCAATTTCCCACCATCGACAATGCCCTCTGATTGGCAAATTCAAGGACACATGCGCTCTGATTGGCCAAATCAATATGCAGCGATTGGTCTTTACTGTTCAAAATCCGTGACCAATCACTGACTAGTTTCGGAATCGGAGTGCTCGGTATAACTACTCTTAGGGATTGTTCCTCGATGGCGATATACCTATCTAGATCCTACTCTTGGATTATCTAAAATTTAGATAAATACGTATGACAGCTCAGTGGTAGCGTAGTATTTATCTACTCTGAGGTGGTAGTAACGTCGGTTACCGGGACGAAGATTCATCCATTGAGGTTGTGGTCGAATTCAAATTCTAGAGAATGAAGAAATAGACGTTATATTTATTTCACTTTTGAAAATATATGTAAAACCTACGAATGAATCACAGTTAGACCATCTCTCCAAACATAAGGCTTATAAGCTCGTAAAGATAGTAATCAGATACATAGTACATTTGTATAGCACGTGCCATTTCGAAAGTGGATTTGTTTGTGTGAGAAACGTTTCCTGTTCAGACAATTCATTTGCAAATAAAGCTCATTGTTGAACAAATCGGTCATCATATAGAAAAGGGTATCAAAACAATGTCTATCCGCTGCCTATGGCCCAATTGTTTTGTAGTACCTTATTAACTTCCTTTTATTTGTTTGGATACCAATGAAATTGCAAGCATTTATTAACTTTATAATGTAATTTATAACGTTAATTTAGAGTTAAGATTTGTTTGGATTGATTAACGGCATAAGGTCATTTTATTTGGATTACTACAATGAGTATTTTTTTTCCAATACCAATTACATAAGACAGTTTAGTGTCTATTAGTAGGACAATATGATCAACGCATAACACATTTTTAAAACTTATTTCATAAAATTAAAATAAACAAACATTAGAATTTAACGATAGTACATGAATCATCCTCGAGAGTCGAGTTACTAGAATAGCGCTGAGCTTTTGATCTCACAGGCTCTAAAGATTCACTTACCAGAGCTTTGGCTTCGCCCTCTGATTATGTTACATATGGTTGAACTATTTATTTACTAAATTCTACTAAAATATTACGAAGTACAAACCTATGTATATTATGGCTCATCACCATGTTTTCTTTGGCACTGTCTGCTGCGGTGTAACCTGGAAGAGAAGAAGGCTTTATTAATAATATTATTTATACAAGCTCTAGTAAAAAAACAGAAGATTGGACTGTAATTTGAGCGCCAGTTTTAAATGTAACTTTTTATTTTTAAACCATTACGGTGGCAAACAAGCATACGGCCCGCCTGATGGTAAGCAGTTACCTTAGGATATGGACGCTTGCAACATCAAGGGCATAACTCGCGCGTTGCCGACCCTGAAGAAATCTCTTCACGCCTTTTTTGAAGAACACCATGCCGTACTCTATTATAACTAGGTATTTCTTCTTGCAATAGATCGGTCCTGAAAGCTACATCACGAAGTACCGCTATAGCAGGACACCCTTATCATGCTGCCATTTCATTTCTTCTATTTTTTATAAAGGCATGGTCACTTCATTGCAGGATGTCTAGATCCATCCATCTAACTAATATGCAACGGACGTGGTCGCCAGTACGTTTTTTTATGGCGCTGCGGTGGATAACCGCAAACCATGGTAGGTATTCTGCCACTGATCTATGATGGAGGAACATAAAAAAGCATTAAATACAACTCTCTTCACGTAGCTAAAATCTTATCTATCTTTGTAGTTTGGTCAAACACACACTTACACACTTGGTACCTACATTTTTAGTAACAAGCGTCACGAGCCCACACTCCCGAATTTTGTCGCGATTTATCTTATAAATCTTATAAATTACATTTTGGGAGATGTAGAGCATTTATTCGCTCAAAGAGCAGCTCGACTGGGGAAGTACCTCCACCACCTCCACCTTACAGAATACCGCAGCCAAATAACTTTATGTTGTGTAAAGTTGTGTTCCTGCGCGTGAGTAAGGTCGCCAGAGCTCATAGGGGAGGGGGAAAGGTCGGTAACGCGTGACCGATGTTTCTTGTGTTGCAAGCGTCCATATGGCTACGGTGACCGCTTACCATCAGGCGGCCGTATGCTTGTTTACCGACTAAGACGTCCGTTATTGATTGATAAGGAACCAACGCATGAATGAAAAGTAAAAGGACAAGATTGCAAGGATTGTTAGGCTCTGTTGGGCTTTAAATTCGATTTAAAAGTAATCAAAGTGAAAGTGGGTATGATGAAGGAGCTATATTATAGGTTATTTAACCCTAATGAAAGTGTTGAGTTTTTTCAATTGACGATTTAAATTAATTAGTTAATTTGATATCGTAATAAAAACCAATTAATTTATCAGGATGGCCTTTAACTTCTTCAATCTGACAACCGCCAATTTTAAACCTCCGTAGAAGAAGTGGTAGAAGTAAGAGGAACTTCTTATATGGCCGAAGTTCCTTTCCCTTCGTTTACGGGGTTCCAGGGCCCAAGTCTGCTATTTCAATTGTGTTCCAATGAACTTTCAGTGGTGTCAAAATTGTGACATTTTACAGTTATGGTAATCTACTAACTAAAACAATAACGTCATTATGGCGTCATAATGGCTCCTAGTGACACCACTGAAAGATCATTGGAACACGCAGACTTAGGCCCCTGCTCTACCAATGGGTTATACTAATTTGTTTCTCTTCATTACAAAGCTGTCAATAAATCATGATCGATTATTCCATTGTTTCAAATTTTCTGACTACTGTATTAGTTTTACTTGTACGTAGTATTTATATACTCTGAGGTTTTACTTTAAGTTCATTCTGTCAGTTAATTTATAACATTTCAAGCGGAAACCATGGCATGGCTTGCTCCTTCCTCTCGTTCAGACAATGTGTCGTAAAATACAACGAAAAGCTCCTTGTAACATTTATACTTAAGTACCTTTTATTTTTCTGGCGTCAAGAAATGGAACAGAATTACCTATAGTGCCACAGGCTTATCTGGCCTGGTGAAAGAGTCACTGTTACTTATTGCATTTGGTGGAGCAAAAAACTAATGAACGTAGTGTTTATATTCACTTTGACCAATGGCGATTAACATTTCGAAATGAAGTCGTTAGTTCCTCTTTTGACCACCGCTGCACCGGCTCAGATAATTTGTAGGACGATACGTGGGCTTTTCAAGGGGTTTTTAGCATAGCATTACACGGCTTATGCATTATGCCAGTTTCTAGTTAAGTTTCAAAAGTTTGGGTAATCTAAATTCAGCATTATGTTGGCCATGCTAACATACAATAAAAACACAATATTCAACCTTATTGTGCTGTTAATAACGGATATTGATAGATTTATTTCTGGTATAATACAGGTACAATATTAGATCCACAGGACGGAAGCTAGTAGGTAGTAAGTAAATAAATATCATCATGAAGCGGCTGGATCAATGATAACCATTACGATCGTTGCTTGTTCCGATTATCAAATTATTCGAATAACATCCGGAGTAAATAGTCAAGTTAAGTCACGTAGCATTCGAAAGGTAGTTCCGCTTTATGTTTAATGGACCCTCAATCATTACAATAAACCTCATATAAAAAATATACCTACTACCAAGACTGCAAATACCGATAAATAACGAAATAGAAAGATTTTTTTTTAATAAAATTTTCAACTATGTTTGGGTCAGCAATTATTAAAACTATTCCGAATTTCAAATCAATAGCATTATTAATTAAACCACTATTATTTTATTGAGAAGGATTTTAAAGGGCTTAATGCTTTGTTGGCTCCACACCTCAACATAATGTAGGTACCTATAAGTATTGTGTCCTGGCCTTCTGGCAACACTAAGTCAGTTACTTGTGTATAGCTGCGCAATGAGTGCTACTTTTTGTGGTTAGGTCATCTAATTTAAATCCTTTACCTTGAAATACAGTTCATAAACGTTTTATGTGGGTTTTAATTACCAGCGCCCTACAGCTTAGCTAAGTCAAATTCAAAATCATTTATTCAAATAGACTTTCGCAGGCACTTGAAAAATCTGACTCTTAAACTCTAATACCGGTTCGGAAGGTTGCATAAGTAAAGTCAAAGCTCACCTATACGAAAAATTCGCTGTAAAATATAATATCACTCACTGTGGATAGAAAGTTTCTATCCACATAGGTAGTTCACGAATCAAGAGAGATGCAGTGAAGTGAATAGGTACCGCAGGCGCATGGAAAGTCAATAAAAGGTTCATAATACATCACAGCACAAGGGAAATGCACCAGACTCCACCTGAAATGCAAGTTCACCGAACTCACAGAGTGCTTTACGAGTTAACAAGCCACCGTGTAAACAAACACGCCTACATTCGTAATGAAACATTTTGTAATGAATTGTATAATTTGACGTGTTTTGAACATTTTCGTTCATTTTTGCTATGCGCTTTGCAGTAGCGTTTAAGTTAATGAATGTGCTTCCGTGACAATTTTACGAAGGAACCTCCTCTTTTTTTGAAGTCGGTTAAAAAGCAGCCTTAGTTACTCCTTATAACATCAGCTATTTGCCAGTTATAGCATACAGCCCGATGGTAAGCGGTTAGCATAGCCTATAGACGCTTGCAACACCGACCACAACGTCGTGATATGATGTCGCTGAACGTGGTAGAAAGGAACTGGTTCTCGAGTGCAGCTATCACGTTGGCAAAAGATTATATATCAACTTGCTACTTATGTACCTATATGGCGAAGCTAGGCCTAGAGATCGCGACAAAATCGTGATGAAGCAGATTCGAACACACGACCGCCACGGGCCGCGGGCGTGTCTGATTACAGTTGTCTGGTTCAACTACACTTTGGAGTGACTGCAAAAACCACGGAGGAAAGTGGCAAAAACCAACTAGGTACCTACGCACTTTTACAAGCGAACTAATTTCATTAGGTTAGTACCTACTACGATTTGATGGGCGGGGCGTTCATCAGTAGTACTGTCACACACACCATTATTTTATTCGATGGGTGTAAGCAGATGTGTGTCCGATCTTTACTTAGTATTTTTTAGTATTCTTTAGCTATATAATAAAGAAGCCGTTCACCATCCTGCCCTTGACACCTTAAGGGGTAATTAACAGCAAATAATGTATTACTACACCTTCAAAGTATTTAGACCTTATACGAGATAAAGTAATCAATTTATGATTGTGTATAATTATGGAGACGGCTTCTATGGCCTTTTTGGTCATTATTCATACTATAATTGGACACTATTGTTACGCTCTCCATAGCAAATCTTCTATTTCAAAGTTTTTATGTAAACTCCATTGTTTTTATCTTTTTGTAAGAAGAATTTTCTTCGGCTGAATTTCGTGATCGTAAAAGTATTAGTAACGGATTGAAGATACAAATAACGTTATTTCTATTTTGTTAAATTTGTTTTCTTTAGCTTACTTACCTAATATAATATGCTTAATAACTTTTTTTAACTGTCGTACGTGTTTGACCACAATCTCACCATGGTAAGTGATGATGTGGCCGAAAGTGGTAAGCACACAAAGCTTTGAAGGGACTGGCTCTCAAGTGCAGCTGTCGGAACATACCTATACGTGACTGGCGACAGATTTTCAACTTGAGGGTGGTAGCCAGCCAGACGGGTACTATAAAGTACCAATATCACCGTGCTATTGGATTCCACACGACGTTTTTACCGAAATTGAGTATAGGTAACATCCGTTTATAACTAAGGTAGGTAATCCGTGGGCAGTGGGGACTACATGGTGGGGACAGTAGCATTATGTATAGTATTTTATGTAGTTTCATAACAATGTTATGTATTCAACCGTCTGGTTTTAATTAATAATGATATGAATAATATACAACAAATGTGCCATCATACAAATCAATCAAGCGAGACTAGTGTTACCAGACGACAGAATTTTCCTGACATGTCGGGAATTAAGGCCTTCTGTCAGGGAAACAGGAAAAATCTGAATGTGTCAGGAATTCTATTAATCAGTAAGATAAATAACCAATACATGTAACTTATTAATAAGCTTGTTCGTTCGTCACCGTACCGATCGCATACGTGACGCGAAAGCGCGTGACAAATATTAACACAGAAAAGGTCACTAATATTGCTTAATAATCAGGGTTTTTTTCAGGAAATCTTAGTATTGGATCTGGTAACCCTAAACGAGACTGAATGTCATGAATTAATGACGAGGTCGGCCGGTTGCGGTTAGTTATGCTTTAGTATATTTGAACGATACGGACAGACCATTGGTTCGCAAATCGCACCAATGTAGAGAATGAAAAACCGCGGCCAAGTGATAGTCGAACTCGCACACGAAGGGTAAAGAGGTTGTTTAAATCATTCATTCATATAATATTTCATTTCTTTATTTATTGTTATAGTGGCAAACAAAATCTGTGATATTTCAACTGGCTACCTATTACGGTTCAGGAGATACAGCACATTGATAGATAGACAGACGGACGGACGGACAGCGGAGGTTTAGTAATAGGGTCCCGTTGGCACCCTTTGGGTTAGGAAACCTAAAAAAATAGAATTCCATCAACTGCTATTAAAAAAAATATAAAACATCTTACCTGCGTTATTTTCCGTTATTAATAACAGAAATGATTGTAATCTTTACACAAGGCATAATGTAATTGCAACCCATATACATAAACACACAGATTACAGAATAAGGCAGATGGAGCGCGCGGAACACGTAAGTGAAGCCAAAAAAGCAAATAAAAATTTAAAATCTGATACCTGGTATTCGTTTTCCAGTTTGCATTTGCATTGTTTAACCACAGTTTATTAATAATGAAGTGTTTTTTGTTACATAAAGTTTGTTAAACAAAGCAAATACACATTTAAAAGCGAATACCAGGTACCTACGTGTTTTTCAATTTGTATTTGCTTTTTTGGCCTCACTCCCGTGTTCCGCGCGCTCCATCTGCTGTTCATAAACATTAAATTAAACGTGCATTTTATATAACTCATGTATATTGTTATATAATAGGTACCAACAGCACTGTAGCACGCTATGCTATCCTCGTAACGAAGTTACATGATGAAGATATCTATTACATTTATCAGAATATTTAGTTGAAACAAAGAAGAAGCAGTGGTATTCCTGGTTTTGAATGTCAACGAAAAATAAACCTTACTTCTACGGAATACATATAATACGGAATAATAAAGTTCATACAATTAACCATTGATTTAATAGATAAATTATATTCTGAAGTGTTTTTTTTTGTATATTATTTGAATTGACAAAGTTTAGATGGTCATCGGTCTGTAACAATTTGCAGTGCTTACTTTCTTACACTAAAGCTGGCTTGCACAGGCATATCCATATGGGTTCTACTCGCTCTATAAAAAATCCATACCAGCTCTAAATTCTGCTGCGCGTTTTTGCTGAGTTTCCGCAGGATAACCAATATTCAATAATATCAACACAAACTACCCAGACCCACCAAAGTTTCTTTAATCAATAGCAATTCCTAGATTTTGTTTTCATGTAGTTACGCGCGTCCCAAGAGCGAGCCAACCATAGAGTTAGTATATTACCTTGTGCGAAGCGTGAGCAGTTTCCATATAGTTGCATTCGTACACTAGTTGAGCCGGCTTTTCACTATGGGATATAATATAATATAAATTACATCTTGAGATATAATAGTTTATCGCTCGTCATACATTTTTGTATATTACCAATATTACATTCCAAACTATAAATATTTTTTCGACAAAATGTATGACGAGCGATAAATATTATATCTCAAATCTCAAGCTTTATCTCAAGATGTAATAAATATTATATTATATCCCATAGTGAAAATCTGGCTTTACAGACGGAGAAAATGTCGATATGGATTCCTTGTCATTTGTTCTCGGTAAAAGTATCGATGAAAAACGAAAAATGTCCATTAAATATGTATTTTAGTCGTTCAAAGTAGTTAAAACTATGTAGGTACACGCACTTCGTTTCAAGCATGTTTCAAGGCATTTAGACCGTACCGGTGCTTACGGACCGTACTCTAGTACAGTCACTCTATTAATATTCTAACTCTATGGAGCCAATGGTTTGATTCTAGTTTTATTATTTCTTCATTATTTATTGACCCTGGTAAGCCTATGTCACGCGGTAACAAATTGGACTAAACAAAGAAATAATAATGAAGAGTGATAATATAAGTATAGTGCCTACCTATCTCCATTGTTCAGACACCATGTTGTTTATTAACCATAGGTCACAGAGGTAGAGGTAGTCGTGAGCAATGCTACCAACTAATTAAATCTGTTGAACAACTGAATCAACCAGGATAACATTCTGCACACATTAGCTGGTGACGTAATTGTAATTGACATTTTCTGACGGTCAAATCTTTGATTAAGGATACATCCAGATAGAGAGAGTGTCGCAGCTGTGCACGCGTCGATAAAAACAGGCTCTAACTGTTAGAGGCTAAATCAAATAAAAATGCAAAATAATAATAATAATAAGGCCTGTTTTGTATATTCGTGTAGTATGGCGACGTTCTTTCTAGGTATATTTATTTCTATGGGTCAAATAGGTATATTACGGATTAGACAAACAGACACACGCTATGAGTCGATATTATTACTTGAGTAAGGTCAAATTTAATTGATTGTTTTTTTTATCGAAATAAGTTCTTGATGATTTGTAAATCACGATAAAAATCTTCTATTTTATCCACTTATGTACTTATTTATTTTAAAAATATAGCCTATGAAATAAAGGGTCGTAGGTAGGGTTACCAGACGACAGGACTTTTCCTGACATGTCAGGAATTAAGGCTCTCAGCCAGGAAAACAGGAAAAATCTGAATATGTCAGAAATTTTTGAATTAGGAAGATAAATAATTATATTTATGTATTTATTAAGTTACATTACTAACACCAAAAGCTTTTTCGCATACACGAAGCGAACGCGCGTGAAAATATTATCAGGAATAATCAGGGATTTTGTTAGGAAACCTTAGTTTTGTATCTGGTAACCCTAGCATAGGCTACTTATTACAGGCGACGAACGAAGTCATAAATAAGCCAAATGTTAAATCAAAAACTGGAAGAACCCCCTACCCCTACCTGAATAGCAGTAAGTTATAAGTATATTTTGGCTCAAGTCCACGTGACCAAATCCAGGACGAAGTTTTCTTTCAGAGAATACATGTTAACATTCAAGAGTGTAAAGTTACCACTTTAATCATTAGGTTCATTTTTATGTGCACTATTCAAAATCAAACAAATAAATTCCTGTCACGCCAAGCACCTTTCCTTCATAGTGAATTATAGTACCTAATAAAACATCATGACGGGTTTACTGTCGAATGTAGGTATGTTTGTATCGCATTGTAGCCGTCAAGGAGTCCCATGAAATTACATTACATGCATTTTAAGCAATGTTGTAACGTTTGTACTAATTTGAGTGCTATCATAGATATTTACAGTTATTATACGTGTGCCGCTCCTTCCTTGTTAGAAGATTGATTTAAATACGTAAATACAATTTTCCACTAGGTACTTTTTAAATTTATCTATCACTCGGGAGGACCAACCGTAGGAACAGTTTTGAATGTAGCTTTTATTATTCATGAATAGAAAAGCCAAACCATATATTATTGATAAAATATAACAACTCGACTTATGGCCGATTCCTATAATTTTCGGACCGGAAAATTAAGACTCATATCTTTACAAATAATGAAGCAAAGACCTCAAAGCTTTGCATAGCAGACCTAGCAGAGACATATCACTGGTAAAATTAGCTTACGAAATAATCTATATGCCCAGGGGGCCTACCACAAGCTCTTAAAACAAGGTTAAAATAACCTTATTTTGCGTTTTCGTACCATGACATCCTTAAAAATAAGCTTATTATAAGCATAAAACAATATTGTTTTGTTAGCAGGTTTGATGACGTCACCTCTAATCGTTCATTCAAATCGTACCATGATGTGTCTTTTGACAACTAGCATTATGGTTTTTATGTCAATTGCATATATCAATCAAAATATAACATTATATACGCGACGAATTATCCAAATTTATGATAAAAATATCTATTATTATAGTGATATAAAGTCAGTAGATCGTATTTATTTAACTTATCGAATTAATTGTGTATCTCTAGCCTTCTAGCTTTTGCCATCTAGCATTTCAAGATGGCAAATGAATCGATTCATATAATTTAAAGACAATAGGTACCTGCCTAGACTATAGGTATTAAGACTGAAGTGCCATACATAAATATAAACCTACCTAGGTATATATTTATGTATGAACTTTGTCTCAGTTTTTGTAATGACCAAGAAGTGCTCCATTGCTTTGCTAGTTGAGGATTAGGTACCTATTTCTCTCCAGCACATTTCTTAGAGTAGTTACTTTGAATTCCGGCGAATTCTTCACTGCAAAATGAATAAAATAATACTTGAATTACTTCTGTTTGTAACCATGCCATATTAAATTTCATTCACTGAATATCACTATTGAACGTCGGCCCCTTGCCTTGTTTTCATATTGACCTAAGTAATATTTATTCAAGTAATATAAAAGTCGATATACATAAAATAAATATTTGTATTATTTCAAAATATGTAGTGCAACAGGGCACATTGAGTTTCAAAATTCGTGCGTCACAATTGACAAGTATTTTTTTTTGTCCCGTTCCATCCTATAGGGCCATCATCTTCTCTCACAAAATAACCTTATTGCCAGACTGTTTTGTTTTCACCTTATAATAATATTACTTTGATTCGTACCATGAGCTCAATCGTTCAACATTGATATAACATTGCTAAGTGCCGAGAAAGAATGAATGATTTGTAAGAATTTGTCTATGGCTTGCTACAACCTGATAAAAGATAAAAAGAAATAACGATATATTAACTGTATAGTGCCATTTCTTTCACACGTTGGACCGAAATGATTTGAGGTTCTTCATCTTTTAGCAAAGTATTAAATTAAACTAATTGTAAAGTATAAGTAACTAAAAGAATAAAATATTTTCGAGTAATTTCTATAAAATGCATACAAATATTTTAAAATGTTATTATGAAGAGTAAGGAAATTAATTGAAAAAATATATAGACTGCCGACTCTAGATTATCAAATGAAATGAATCGGAACAAAATATTTACCTGTCATTCTTGTCATACTCAAATGTCTAATAAATATATCCAAGATATTTAGTTATTAAATACATTTGTTTATGTAATTTAATAACAAACAAAGTGCAATCAATATGGAAACATCTTTAATAGTATATTCGACAGTAATATTCAGTGCATGAAATTTAAGATGGCATGGTTATAAACATTTGTAAGTTGCACAAATGTTGCAATTCATTTTGTAGAGTTGTAGCCGAAGAGTTCGCCAGAGATCCAGTCAGCAGGTAGAAATGGTTAAATACAAACAGACCAAAAATACCGCCTTCAATCGATATCTACAAGCGAAGGAGTACTCTCAAAAAAGTGTACGTAGATATGGAGAGGCTGGTCTAAAGTGAAGTCTAAGAACCTATAAACGCTGAAATAAAGTTTGAATCTGTATCTGCAAGATTGTTTAATGCCATAATGTGAATAAAGAATGTAGGTACATAATACTTTCGTGTTTTTATTCATTGTGGGAATCCTACTGTCGTTGCAGGTCTTGGAATTAAACATATTATGTGTATGTAGGTAGGTATATAAATATATGCCGCTGTTATCGATCATCGACAAGGTTCCAGGTTCAAGCTCGTTATTGGCAGTGTTTCCTCTTTGGATAGCCAAGCTAATGCGTTGTCACAAAAAGCTCCCCACCAACCGGTTTGCCGAGGTTTTGATGATAATGTGTGAGCAAATCAGCGAGCTTCAGACCCCCACGGTTCTATCCACAGCCACAAAGGCTACAGAAAGTTAGGTCCAATGGATGTGTATTTTAGAATTTCCCGCATGGTTACATCTGCTCTGCAACAGTATAGCAGATTGTTGTGAGTTGAGTTTTCAATACAAATATATAATACTTAATTAATATTTTACTACATTAGATGGTTAAAATGATTATCTTTATAGATTATTATAAGTCTGTCGTCTGTCCGTCTGTTGACAATAATATATTCCATCCAGGCTAATGTAGGTTACGACCAATTTTAGAAAATTTGCCAGAGAATCTAGGTAGTTTGGATTCCAGGAACACAGGGACTACTCTGTGTACTAACACTGCAGGAAAGTTAACTTTATGGATTAATCTGGGTTTATTCGATGTACGTTGGTTATAATGAAAACAGGATATTAAAAGTGGGTAGGTACCTAAATGAAAAGTCACTCAATATATAAACACGCTATTTAAAGCTCCGCTTCATCTAAATAAATCTAAGGCTAAGGGTCGAGGGATCGATATTACTAACGTAGATGCATAGTTGTGTAGTGAACGACAAGTGCAATTAAAAACTTTATAAACAATCGGTTATATTATTTTGGGATGATACCTAATCTCGCAATCCCGATATATTCATTCTATAAGCTGAGTCTATAAGTAAATAAATTCGATATAATTACTTTATATGACACTATAATAGATTTTTATAACATAAATTTGGAAAACAATGTTATTTTCAGCTTGTAAATACAACGTATATAAGATTGCTAAATTTGACATTAAAACAATAATGTTAATTGTCAAAAGCTTATAAAAAATAGCTCATGGTACGAATTGAATGAACCATTATGGTAAATAAACAAGGTTGTTTTCATGCATAAAATAAGCTTGTTTTAGGGACATCATGGTACGAAAAGAAGAATAAGGTTGTTTGAAAGAGCGAGAGAGTATGGATGAGTGACAGAGATGAGAATTGTTAAGAGAGAGAAAGTTGCTTAGGCCCATAGCGTTATTTCTTTTCATCTTTAATGAGCCCATAGACAAATTCTCAAAAATCATTCGTTCTTAGCAGGAATATAACAATCATATAACAATAGTGTTTGGTAGAGGTCATGGTACGAATATAAATAAGGTTATTATATGCTGGAAACAAAACAGTATTGCAATAAGGTTGTTTTGTAAAAGATGGGGGTAGGCCCCCAGTTTGGCAATAAAAAACCTAACATTGGTAAGCAAAACGATTCGTTTTTGTTTATAGAAAGGCACTTTTTGAATTGAGAATAATTTCAAATAGGTAAAAATAAGTTTGTGTACGTACTAACCAGTACGAGCCAGGAAAAATGCATCGTCAGTACCTAATTATCGGGACGAAATTATCTATTCTGTTCCATCAATGAAATTCCCATGAATCGACCATCAATATAGATCACGTAATTGTAGATATTAACATATAATGTGTGTACTTGATCTGATTTTGTTAACAAAAAGTTCACGTGCACGTGGGACTTTTCCCTGGGAACAGTAGTAAGTAACCAAATTGTAAACAATAGGCCAAGTCTCCTATGATTCTAGGCAATTAACTGAATTTGATCGATAAAGAGACTTCTTATAGAATGAGTTGGGAAAAATAATAAATGATAAGTCTATGGTTTATGTAATGTTTTAATTCATTTTGTATAATTTGAAAGCCATAACTTTTTTTAAATGGTTCATTTTAGTAGTGGAGGCATCTGGCAGTTTTTACAAAATCGTTTTCTTTTATCCTGTGGTTGTGACCACCCTGGTAAATGATGATGTGGCCGAATGTGATACGCGACACACATAATCTGACTCTCAAGTACTTATAGTTATTGTCTGGACACATCGGTAGGTGCTTAGTGACAGATTTATATAATAATGATAACTATAGATAACTATCATCGCGTCATCCATCAAGTTAATAAAGCTAAACAGTGAGTAGTAGTAAAACAGTTCAAGTACCTCGGGCATATTCTTACCGACGATCTTAGAGACAATGTAGATATTGAACGGGAGCGTAGGGCATTGGCTGTCAGGCAGGAGCAATATGCTGGCTCGTAGATTTGCTCGGTGTAGTGACCAGGTCAAAATCACCCTTTTCAAGGCGTACTGTCAAAGCTTCTACACGGGCAATCTGTGGTCGACTATGCGAAAAGATCGCTAAATGTCCTACGTGTCCAATATAATAATGCCTTCAGGATGTTGTTGCGGCTGCCTCGATTCTGTAGTGCATCGGGGATGTTCGCGCAGGCCCGCACGGATGACTTTGGGTTTGATATTATAAATTATTATAAACGGTAAAGATAGGTATTTCCTCTGTGGGTATTTCTAAGCATAATCCTTATTTCCTTACAAATATAGATGCGAAAGTGAGTTTATATGTTTATTTATTTTTTTGTTTGATACGCCTTCACGCCTCAAATACTCAATGGATCATCATGAAATGCGTGCAGATAGATGGTATGGAAAAGGACATAGGTTACTTTTGATCCCGGGAACGCAGGTGAAACCACAGGGAACAGCTAGTTTCTTTAATAATTGACAACTTGATATCCACAGAGCCACAGTAGTAGGAGCAAAATCACTAATTTAATTAGCTTAGAACAGCCAGTCACGGGAAGGTGAAGTGACCTACTCACTCGACAGTTTTAGCTTCATTGAAATCATTCAATTTATTATGAATTAAAAGCCTCTCCGCATGTTTTTATACTAAGATTAATACTTATTTGTACTTCTACATTTTGTGAGACGATAAGTGCATGTTATATGTAACGTATAGTTCAATAATGATGCAATCCTTTCAAAATAAATAGACAATAAAGTTTATAGAAAAAAAAAAAAACGTACTTACTAGTTGCGCCCCGCGGTTTCACCCGCTTATCTGAGGGATATGTTGATTTCCCGGGATAAAAAGTACCCATTAACATGGGTCCATCACATATTCTAATAGTGTGCCAAATGTCATCCCAATCCGTTGATAAGTTGAAGGGTGATTGAGGCACAAACATTCAAAGTCACAAACGGCCAAACTTTCGCATTTATAATATTACAATAGGGCCTTCCTAATAGCTCACTTTTGACAGCCCATATAGCTACATCAAAAAGAGACAAACATAGTGCGGCAAGGAGAGACACCATCTTGTCAAATATGACTTCTTAGCATGGCCTAACGATATTGCATGGCCAAAGATTAGTGAATAGTGAGAAGTGAAATGAGATAGTGAAATAAGTGAGATGAGATGACATGATATTCGAGTAGGATCTTGTGGGTGCATAAAGATTTCTAGAAATCTTCCATCTTTTAAAATATGTTAGTTACCAATAAAGCATTTTTGAAGCAATTTGAGGACCAAACTAAGAAAACGAAAGAAAGTGAAACGGATAAACGCGGCGAATGCAACGCACCTCAATCCTGGCAGGGCAGCGCGTATTGTTGTAATATGACACATTCAAACTCACAAACATCCAATATTTCGCATTTATAATATTACAATAGGGCCTTCCTAATAGCTCACTTTTGACAGCCCATACATCAAAAAGAGACAAACATAGTGCGGCAAGGAGAGACACCCTCTTGTCAAATATGACTTCTTAGCATGGCCTAACGATATTGCATGGCCAAAGATTAGTGAATAGTGAGAAGTGAAATGAGATAGTGAAATAAGTGAGATGAGATGACATGATATTCGAGTAGGATCTTGTGGGTGCATAAAGATTTCTAGAAATCTTCCATCTTTTAAAATATGTTAGTCACCAATAAAGCATTTTTGAAGCAATTTGAGGACCAAACTAAGAAAACGAAAGAAAGTGAAACGGATAAACGCGGCGAATGCAACGCACCTCAATCCTGGCAGGGCAGCGCGTATTGTTGTAATATGACACATTCAAACTCACAAACATCCAATATTTCGCATTAATAATATTACAATAGGGCCTTCCTAATAGCTCACTTTTGACAGCCCATACATCAAAAAGAGACAAACATAGTGCGGCAAGGAGAGACACCCTCTTGTCAAATATGACTTCTTAGCATGGCCTAACGACATTGCATGGCCAAAGATTAGTGAATAGTGAGAAGTGAAATGAGATAGTGAAATAAGTGAGATGAGATGACATGATATTCGAGTAGGATCTTGTGGGTGCATAAAGATTTCTAGAAATCTTCCATCTTTAAAAAAATGTTAGTCACCAATAAAGCATTTTTGAAGCAATTTGAGGACTAAACTAAGAAAACGAAAGAAAGTGAAACGGATAAACGCGGCGAATGCAACGCACCTCAATCCTGGCAGGGCAGCGCGTATTGTTGTAATATGAGTGAGCTTTGGTTCGTTTCTATTGGGTTCTCTCACGATACTTAAACTACTTGAAATTTATCCAACTTTGCATAACGTTATTATTCCTGCGAGCAACATGGGTTTGTTATGTTTCGATCCAAGGTATCTAATCTGCCCCCCTAGACAAGATGGTTATCGAACAGAAACCGAAGAAAAGAAATATTTGTCAAAGGCCTTTTTGAAGTCTGTGTATACTGCGTAAACTTGCACACGTTTCTCGATATTTTCAAAAAGATGGTTGGCAAATATTAACAGTCCCCCTAGACAAGATGGTTATCGACAATCGTCATCGTTAGTAAACGATCAACCTTTGTATAGGATTGACATAAGAGATTGTTAAAAATCACGTGATATTTCGTTTTTAAATGTCAATCTCATACAAAGGTTGTTCGTTTACTAACGATGACGATTGTCGATAACCATCTTGTCTAGGGGGACTGTTAATATTTGCCAACCATCTTTTTGAAAATATCGAGAAACGTGTGCAAGTTGACGCAGTATACACAGACTTCAAAAAGGCCTTTGACAAATATTTCTAAAGCCTCTAGTGGCACATTATGATATCATGTTTTATAGCTATCTGTGGATAATTTAGTAGGCTACAATATTGTTATTTCAATTATGTTTATTTTTATACTTATATTTGTACGTAGTATTTATATACTCTGAGGTTATATTTATATTGTTGCTGTTTTTTGTCCCATACTAAATAAATAAATACTTCCCTCATTTTTTTTATGTATAGGTTTTTAAGTATTCGACTTCATCCCACCATGGTACCTACATCTTGCATGATAAGTACATAGGTAAGCACCATGACCTCAATCCTGACTACGCCTTGCTTTGTGACTAATAAGATCCATTATTCCTTTGTTGGTTTGCCATTCATTAGCGATATGGATGGACATGACCTAATTATCTAGTTAGCATGAACTTATTAGACAAATAAACTGTGATTCTTTATCGAAGTTCTCTTCCGATAAATAATCATATCGTTAGTATTTGTGTGGCAAAGTTTGAAGTATAAATTGATACAATTTTTGATAAAAGTGGTGTTCCCAAGGAAGTACAGAATATGCACAGTTATTAATCTAATTAATAAATAATGCTACACAATTTGACTCATCAAAATATATTAGGTAACTGTATCGCGCACATAATATCATAGATAAACATATTTATTAGTAATATTTAAGATTACAAGTCATAATTTATACATTTCATTACATAATTTCAAATTTAAATTATAATAGATTTATGCCACTATGTCAAAAATTCTTCTACGCTATAAAACGCTTTCTCAGCGAGCCAACGTTTCAGGGAAGATTTGAATGATAATAACGTATTTGTACGGAGAACCGAGTCAGGTAAGCGGTTGTATACCGCTGGACCCATGATGTGGGCCAGTCTGTCAGATTTAGCCAGTCTGTCAGATTTAGCCAGTCTGTCAGATTTAGCCAGTCTGTGCCTGACAGCGGCGAGCTTCCGAGCTCTGCGAGAATTAATTCCGTGCGCTCCTTGTTTTTTAAAATTAGCTATATTTTCCCTAACATATACATACATATAGGTACCTAGCTTATACAATGAAACTCTGTTTTAGCTTCTATAAAATTTTCCAAATATTTACCTGTACCTACCTCTTTATCGAACATCGGGCATTTGTTAATTGGAAAGTGTCTATCTAGCTAGCCCCGGTCATAACGCGGTTTGTTGGTTTTAATTTGTAAGTATACGCTTCTATGTAGGTAGTGTTGGGCAATTAACTAAATTAGTCGAGTTACTCTACTGTTCAACTTTATAATTTTAATGTTCTTGCCGATAAAATTGAAAATTATTAAACAGGCAGGTAATTTCATGGTATTGAAATGACCTGATACTAAATATTTTGGTTAATACACTTTAATCCATGTTTATAATTTTTATTCGGAGAATTGATCAATTGTGCGTAAGAGTCGATTATATAAAACAATCATTCTTCTTAGCATCACTACTTCGATGTGCACAGTCGAGCGTTTCGAGTCAATATCGTTTAGTTACTTAATTGAGCATTATTTTTAATTTTGTACGGTGTAGACGGTCGGTCATCGAACCCAATGCCCTGCACGTATTCCCATCAATACCTTAGCCAATGGTATTTTATACTTTGATACATTTCAGTGGTGTGAAGTCCAAGGAATGGATCGCATTATGCCACCCATCGCAAATTGATCTAGACACAAATCGATTCCAAAAACAGTTGGAACGAATCACAGCAAATGACCGAGTTTTATACAATGTTTTGAGTTATCAACAAAAAAGGTCAGGAAAAGCGAGGGCTGTCGCTGTCGGTGCCTAAAATACTGAGTTGCTTTAAAAAAATATCAATTTTTCTCGCAGTGACAACAAATTAATTATAGTATAATAATAATTATAAGCGTTGGTCGATATTATTAGTAAATAAAACACCGGTAAAAAGATTCGGTAAGTGTTCCAATTATTTGGTTACCTAGATTAGAAGTTACGTAATGTCAACCCTAGTCGAATTAAAAAGGAGCTAGGTAGGTTAGCTACAATTTCAATAGTTTCAGTGTTTTGCTGCGTGTAATTTATTTCAATTGTCAACTGGAAAATCGGGAATAAATTACATATTTTTTGTTGTCTTTGTAAAAATCGGCAAATTGAACTTTCTAACCGCAAATTGTTTTTGTGACCATGCATTGTAAGCTGTTTTTTTTTAATAATTCGATTTTGAAATGAAAATATATAGTCGATTAAAATTTTAAAACCAAAAACGCGCTCCAAAACCGCAAAATCGTTCCCAATCCCTATTGAATAGGTACAACACAAAAGATAAGGACGAAATATGCGAGCATCCTACTACCTCGCATACCATACCTATAAAAGGCTGTACAAAAACCATGATAATACCGCGGTAGACATTCCCATGGTAGATTCACACGAGTCGTCACACCCCGTGAGCAATAGCGTCGTCATAATAGCTTCTTAAATGACTCTGGACGGGGTTGGGCGGCCTTTGACCCCGTCAGTGATACTCGAATACATGACATAATAGAAGAGCTTTGTTTGGATGTTATTAAATTTCGTAAGTAAGTTATACAAGTACCTAACTACTACAAATTGAGAGCACTTAATAAATACTTTTTATTAATACCTACCTACTCAAATTTTTTAAGGGTTTAATGAAAAATGATAAGGCGGTGAGCATTATAAAATATCCAATAGGTAATTTTATGATTTCGATTTCTTATTACTGGAAGCGCTGAATGTCTTTAGTGTGTAGTTTTGATGAGATAGAATAACTAATCCAAACATTTCTTTTTGCTAGATGCGTTGTTATTAAGTGACGGTTAATACCTACGTTGAGGATACATTATTACTCATAGAAGTTGAGTAAATACTTTTTAAAAAAGAAATGAACTTGGCCAGATTTTTACAAACATATTTTTTTAGGGGACGCTGGCTTATTTAAAAAAAAATGTATTAATAAGACTATTTACTTTAACCAACTGTCGTATAAGCAACATTCTTAATATCATCGAACCCAAAACATCTGCTCTCGGCAAAATAGCGACATTTGCATTTTTTACCACGAGACTGACAGGTGCATTTGGGCACATGTTCTCGTTCAAATTTTTTTCATCTAAAATATTCGTCAAATATAACATACCAACAAGGTTATTGTATATTTAATGTTGTATTCAACGGGACTTATAAAGGTTATTTAAGATAAAATACGATAGTTAACTTATAGTTAGGATTACCAGACGACAGGATTTATCCTAACACGGCAGGAATTAATTGATTTAATGTCATACATGTCAGGGAATCAGAATTTGTGAGGATTTTTGAAACAATAAAATATATAATTAGGTATATTTATTCAATAAATGTTTTTAGTAAAAAGGTCCTCGCACCAACATTTCGTTCGCTTGACACCACAACCACGGTACATACCTATACCACAACGATCGTATACGCAACACAAAAGCGCGGGTCCGGTACTTTGTCAGGAAATTTGTTAGATTAGGATCTGGCAGGTATCCTACCTATGGTGGAAGATTAAGTTCAAATATTGATATTTGATAAATTACATTACTGGCTGCTAGCCTTTCCTACAATGACATTTAGAATCTAGCTCATGTTTTATATTTAACAATATATGAGTAGGTTGGTTAGGAAAATCGTTCAATACAATTACAAGTCGCAATCGTCTTACGTAGGTTGTGCGGCGTTCACTTAATATTTCAAAGTCATATCATAACAGTTGCACATGAGTCGATATCTATTAATATCATTACAATAATTATGTCTATTCAATACATTTGCGTAATTCATTAAATTAATTATTATCTTGCTTCTTGGAGGAACCTAGTTAGTTACCTACCAGTCTACATGAACGATTTGAGTACCTACGCCGGAGGTATACAATATAATTAGCATATGCATAAGATAAGCTTAAGGAAAAATCCAATCAGCGGCATAAGCTGAGGCCACGGAAATTTAGCAATGAGCTTCTTCGCCCAGGGCATGAAAACAATACCTTTAGGTTATATTTACTCTGAGGTAAAACCTTTAGATAAAGTCTCTAAATATGTTGAAAACTTATTGAGTGACAGATAGAAAAAAAACCGGCCAAGTGCGAGTCAGACACGCGCACCGAGGGTTCCGTACAAACCTGTAGGTATGTAAGTAAATGGTAGTATAGACCTGAGTATTTGATATGGATTTCAATTTATGACGTATTAAAAAAATGCGGTTCACAGAATACATCTACTTACCAAGTTTCAACATTATAGTTCTTATAGATTCGGAAAAAAGTGGCTGTGACATACGGACGGACAGACATGACGAATCTATAAGGGTTCCGTTTTTTGCCATTTGGCTACGGAACCCTAAAAACGGCTTTATTTTATTTTATACTGTTACTAAACAAGAAGACATTTAGAGAAGAGAACAAGACATAATAATATAAAGAACAAAATTTGTTTGTTTGTAACAAACTCGTGGCTAAGCCAAACCAACCAAAATAGTTAACTAAATCTCTTTGCTACCAACAGACTTTGATGAATAGCAGATAGCTCACTTCGGTACCCGAAGAGGACCACACTACAAGATAGGTACCTACAATATAGGTACCTATCCCGGATGACCCCCGGCAGGCTAGATTGGCGACTAGGGAGACGTGAAGAAGACAGCTGCTCAACAACAGCCAACAGCAAGATCGCACAGGCTAAGAACCGCTCACAGCGCCCCGCGTGTACTAGCACGCGGCGATTTGAAACCACAACGAAGACTGTTTCCCCACTCCCTGACAGGAGTGCGAGATGACATCGAAGGAAACCGCAGGCCACACTTACTAAAATAATAGATTGTATGCCTGCAACCTGCAACGAACTAAGAAGCGATTGGCAAACATAAGATAAAGTAAAAAGTTGATAATATAGCCGAGAACAATAATAAGATATGTTTATTTATCTTCAGAAACTTGTGCCTAGTTTTCCGTAACCAAGCCGAGTTACGAAACCTCTGCGGCTTACCGCTACGATTCAGTGTCAAGGTTGCACAAAAGTTGTATGACTTCGGTATTGTAAATCAAGTCACACGCATAATACCGTATTCATAATTCATAATAAGATTAACTTCCTAGCACAGTCCTACTAAACCTACACTCCCTTATTAATAAATAAGGTGTAATTATAACATATACATACATATTTAATAAATATGATGTATTTCCTTAGGTAAGTAGTTATACCTATAATAGGTATACCTTCACTCCTTAAATAAAGGAAAATCTACTATATATTGACATATTTGACATGACAGAATATACCTACATCATTGTAACAACGCGACGTCACACAATGTGCTCATTGACTGTTTCTCACATCGAGGAAAGATCCCTTTAGAGTAGTAATAATTAACAATCAAATTCCGAAACTCGTCAGTGATTTGTCACTGAATTTGAACAGTAAGCACCAATCACTGCATCGAGTGTTTTTGACTTGGCCAATCAGAGTGCATACGTGCTTGACTTAGCCAATCAGAGCGCGTTGTCGATGGTGGGAAATTGGCGGAATATATTTCAACCAAAATGAACGTCATTGCGCTTCTTTGGGTTAATTGTTCGATGGTTTCTCAGAATTAAAAGAACACAAGTGCCGTATGAGATTCAAAGAACAATATCGTAAGGTAGGTACCTACCTACCTTATTGTCATTTGCGAGTTCATTGTACCTACACTTTGTGTATCATAAACATTATGGCTCCAGATTTATACACATAGCTTTATTTTTGTAAGTTTAAAACTTTTAAATTCCATGGTAGGTCATTTTTTTTAAGAACTTGGCACTTTTTTCTCTAAAATTGCATAACGAGTATGTTTTAAAAAATAGTAATTAATTAGGTAGGCTTTTTACCTGGGTAGGGACGGTATCTTTCATTATAAAACATGCACATCGTTTAAGTAACAAAGACTGAAAAAGGAATTTTAATTTAATAAATCTACAAGAGGCGCATAATAGTTGCCTATTTAATTTATTATTCCCACGAAAATAGCGGGTGGGGTCAACTTCCGAACGCACCCGCATAGACTGACCAAATTAACGATTCTGTTTTTAAACCCTATGTTATTCAATTTGCAACCTTATCTCTTTCAAATACGACTTGGTACCCATATACATACCACTTTACGAGTCTATATTTTATGATGTATTCAGAACATTGTCTCACACAATTTCTCTCCCTAGTCTTTCGGCCGATGGTCATGCAATTTTTCAATCATACTTCCATTATAGTTTCGTGTGTCTTGACAATTTGGCACAAAACTAACGGTAATATTGTTGCCGATTCTGTGGTAAATCGCACTAAACTAATTTTAGTCACATCTCATCTCTTTCTTACGAACATTATTGAAAAGTATAGAATATATTTAAAGCTGTCAAATTAGTCTTTGCCATCTTATTTTGCGTGTATTTAGGCGTTAACCGCGATTGATGGTGACTAAATTTATATTGTAAACAAGCATTGGATTAATTTGACAGGACCAAGGATGTTATAAAACTTCGGATGTATTCTTGCTAACAAAAAACTGTGTCGCTGAGAGTCGGCCACTTCACTGTACGTACAAGCCGGCACGCACACATTCACACATTAGTCGGCCATTACGCGGATAAACGTCAACAGAGTCAATACGTTTGCGGTGCCGTAAAATATTAAAATATAGCATCTCTTGTGTAGTGAAATGGTGTAAAAACCGTAGAGACCTGAGGAAAAAAATACCAGGAATCACGTTTCACAGTTAAATTAATAATTCAATCACTTATTTCCCGATTTTATACATCAAAACAAATATTCATTCACCAGTACAAAAGAATTAATGACAAAGCCAGTGTTGCCAATATACACTTTTGTAAATTACCCGAAACATGGGAATTTAATATTTTATGGTTATCATTAATATGTATTTTATTATAAATTGATTTCATACTTTCGCGACTAGTACACATACTTTATATCAGTGGTTCTCAAACTTTTTTGGCGAACGGACCACTTTTAGAAAGCGGATTATTTGATGGAGCCCTAAAATAATCAAAGAATAGTTTAGGTAGGAATGTACTTTGAAGTTCATCGATTTAAGGGGCGGAAGGGGGGGGGGAATAGGGAGGGGATCCGTGTAGAACCCCCACTGTGAAGGAAAAGTTGAGCACCCCCCCTTTTTTTTAGATACTATTATTTTTATTTTGAGATGGGAGAGACCAGATGGGAAAGGGTGGTCCTTTTTATAGTGCATAAATTTGTAACTAACCCCCGGCCGCCGCTGCCGCGGCACCGCTCGCTACGCTCGCTTGCCTCGCGCACGGTATTATCTAAATTCAAACAGGTTAGGTTTGAACTTTAAAATTTAGGATATTTATTTATACTTTACCTATTCTTCTCGTGGCATTCTATTCAATACCATAGAAAAATATCTATGTAAATAAGTATGAATATTTTTAAGTTTTTGACGGGATAGTTGGCGCAGTTGGTTAAGATTCACCTTAAGCGCCGCAGGTGGTGGAGGATATTTATTTATTATTATTATTATTTATTACCAATGAAGTTAGATAGAATATAGTATAAAATTTTAGTGTTTGTTGATTATATACTCATTGGTTGCTTACATAAAACGAAACATTACTTTAACGCGTCAAAATGTAATAGTAGCAAAATATTGCATAGATTTTCACGATTTTGTTTTTTTTTCGTAAACCAGTTTTTTCCGTAACTTTGTGTAGAGCCTTCTAATAATGTAACGTCAAAGTACAACTTAGCCATAGTTTATTGTGTAGGTATTCTTTATTTTACCGCGTAGGTTGTAAATATTGTATATCTTATTGTATTTAAAATGTGTGTGAGGAATGTCCCAGAATATTTATTTATTAATAGAATACTATTACGAAAATCTGCTGTACATATTTTAGGCTGATATGTCAATAATTTTTTGTAGAAATAAACCAATATAGCTATTCTAGCACCATAGAATGCGTAAAAACATTTTAATGATTAATTTGTCATGGTTATTGAAACATCGATCTTTTTTGCAAATAACTATGTAACGTGATGTTTTAGGACATAGGCACGCCATTATTTTTATATTCGTATGAGTGTCCTTAATCGATGTATAAAGGTTGGGTTGAGTGACGTTATTTAAAAAAAAAACAAAACGGTGCCTGATGAGTATGCCAGGCTCTGAACACAAATCTTCGAACCTCTTTTATAGCGATCGGTTGAGTAGTTGAAGCGTGAAAGCATAACAAAAAAAAAAAAACAAACAAACTCATATTCGCTTGTGTATAATATTAGTTAGGATATTTTCATAGCGAGATTTAGCCACCATTCACAATTTAAAATAGTACGGTATATTCTGCCTACATTTACATTTACTTTTTAGCGATGGGCGATTGTTACTAAAAGCAATCGAATTATTCGATTGGCCAATTTATTCGAATCATTTGAATAACAATCGACATCTTTCGATTGTTCATAATACGCTTCGTGCGGCACCGCGCATGTCCTATGCCGTGCGTTGGCTGTCCGTCCGCCGAATTAATTAATCTATTTGTCCCCGCGCTCACCCGTCGATTGTGCATACTATACCTGCGTTGCGTGGGTCAATTTTCATTCGAAAGGTCGATTGTTATTCGATTGTTTATTCGTTAGAACGAATGAATCGACAATCGAATGTAGAGTTTTACAATTGTCGATTCTTTCGATTATTTTTTTTGCAACAATCACCCATCTTTACTTAATTTTCATTTAAACTTGTCTACCGTTACATATTAGTCTTAGTATAATATAATAAAACATAGGTAAATTTAGCCTAACATGGCAACCCTAAATTGAATAACACATAAACAGCCGCCGCCATTACGGTGCCTCAGTTTTGTAATAGCGAGAGTTCAGTCCGGGTAGTCTGTGGACAGGACTAAATTTCTTACATCCTTTTTTATGTTATTTGTTAGAAAGAGATAGTGAGATTAAAATTAGTTTAGTTGTAAACAACAGAATCAGGGCCATTGTAGAATTTGTAGACTAGTTTTGACAATAGCAGTTGAAGTAACCATTGCGAAATAAATATTAGTTAAAGTAGTTAAAACTCTGGATGGACTTTGAAACTGGCTTTAGGTTTTTGAGCATCTAATATAACACAGCCTTGTACTTCGTATCTAATCAACCTACTAAATTGCTGCTCATTCATAAATGAAAGCTTTCAATTCAATAAAACAGAGTAGGTATCAATTATTATTATCAATAGAATAGGTAGTCTAATAGTGTAGGTACCTACGTAGATGGTTATAGGACTCAGTTATAGCCATGTTATAGCACAGAATAAATACCTAATAGTACTAACGTAGTTATAGTTATTATCTATGGTTGTAGGAAGGTAGTAATGTACAATTTAAATAAAATTTACCATGGCTTTGTTACCCACATATTTTTTTATCAGCCGGAGATATTGCCAACGGTATTTATCCCATGTTAGTTAATATTTAGTAACACAGGTAGTCTGTGGTAACACAATACAACTGCGATCGTAGTTAATTAAAAAGCATCATAATAGGTAGGTACCTACCTTGTTATCGCACGCAGAGATTAGTTAAAATAATAGAACTGAACTTTGTGAGCTGAGTGGTCTTTCTAGGTGTGATAGAATAATATTTTTAACATTCTTACCGTTAATAATAAACCTGTGTCTATCATTCATAAGCTCCTTCGACAACCGCGGACATTCCTTATTCAACACAACACACAAATCATTTAACCTCGCACTGCTTTGTTTACCAACAATCTCGACAAAGTAGTTACACTTATCACAATCCGCAGCACTGGTTATCAATTCCAAATCGTTTAAATTAAATATACCCTTTTTAACAAGCACATCTAGCACGTTTGTATCGCATAATTCTCGTAATAAAATTGTTCTATGTCGTATGAGACCGGCACACACATCGCCGGCCGCAGCCATCGTTGTACTGCTCTTTCTTAGTTTGGTTATATGTACTGTGTCTGACTGACGGACGTGACTGCAAACGGAACGTTGAAAAAACTGCCATTGAATCGTTTCATTCAGAGTGGGAACAGATGCAAGCAATCTGTACTTTGTTGGTATTGTATGGATGGTGTACTACTGGCGCATGGCGTCTGGCACCCTTGGTTGGATATTTAGCGCATACTTTTCGATATCCATCAACATAAACATAATGCAAAACTTTGTATTTCTTTGTTTTTTTATAGTCTTGTACAGGCACGTATGAGCAATATTTCCATCAGCTTACAATGGCACCATGGCACTAAGTAAAAAAACAACTTGCCTAGGTAGGTACTTGTACTTCTTCAGTTTTTTTATCTGTTTGTCGTTAAGAATTATTTAGTACTTGCGTACTAGCTGTCTCGCGCGGTTTCACCCGCGTTCCCGTGATAAAAAGTATGTAGCCTATGATGTAGCTTCCTATTAGTGAAACTATTTTTCGAATCCGACTGGTACCTACCTAGTTCCGGTGATTAGCTCGTTTAAACAAACAAAAAATCTCTTCCGCTTTATTATATTAGTACCTATAGATTAGGTAAGTCTGCTAGGAGGAAAGAAGGAGAAGCTTTGGATAGTGGCTGGCTGGCCATATTGTGATTTAAGGGTTCAACCCCCTTACTCATAAAATGCCAGACAGAAGTATACCTATTATAACTTTACTAAGTAGTCTAGTTTACGTTAGTCATTAAGTTGGTCTTAATTTTTTTTTTTTAGTTGGATTTCGTGAAATACAGTAAAAGCTCCATATACTTATTCTGTACCTATTTACTGCATATTAATTCGCAGTATTTCGCAGTTCCTCGGGTCCCGAAGTACCTACTCAGTAAAGTTGGCAGATTTAAAGTAAAGTCAGAAAATTTTATAATTTTAACTTCGCGAGAAGCTCAATCGCGCCCTGTTAGGCCCTGTCACGCTGCGCTCTAGGTAGGTAGCATGATCGTTACGTGTGCGTCCCATAACTACATTAATTAATATAAAAAAAAACAGGAACATGCTATACAATACATGGATAACTTCGGGCCCTTTGACTCGAAAGCATAGAAATAACATAAATATCTTGAAACGAAGTGCGCCGAGGGAAAACCAGAATGCACGGAGTACTTCACACACTCAACTTCCATTGAAATTCATTGAATTAGGGCAACTTCGCGAGTAGTCTAAAGGTGTAGCTTTAGTAGTACTACCATAATTTTACTGAAACCACATATCCAAATTCTTTGACTGAGACGGTGACTGAATTTGACCTCAGAGGTCTCCAGTATATGGAATAATATGTATAAGTTACTCTATGCTCAGAGGTATAACTCGACACTAGCAAAACATAAGTGGTAATATTTTTTTGGAGTTGGTAACACTGTTAGATACATGCATATTATTGTTGTCATGTCATTTTCATTTTATAGATTAGTGTTGCGGAACTATCGATAGTTGACCTTCCAAAATATGTACCATGAAAGGCTCATAGCTTGGTATGTGATGCTACAATACCATTGATGAACATCAATACAATCAACAGTATCTGGCGACAATAATGGATCATATATCAATAGCCTCGATATCAGCTAATCACGCCGGGCACAGGATTCACCCTGTGGCCGTTGATATGCGCTGATCTCGCGGGAATCGATGTAATTGAAGACTTATAGCTACCACTTACCCCAATTGCGGAGACGTTTGCACTGCACTTACACCGTAGATAAAATGTAGTGTAATGTTGTTAAATTGTGTTACTGTATGTTATCTGTGTGTAGGTGGTGTTTGGCGATATATATTTCTCATGAATTTAAATAAAATTATATTATAAAGCGCGGGATAATTATATAGCGGGTCAGGCTCAAGAGCGAAGCGAAAAGAGAGAAAAAAAAACAAAAGAAAATCATCATAAAGAAAAAAGTTTGAAAATTCGTTCCAATTAAAAAAAAAAAAATTAAACTGCCAGCGCTATTGAGAACTTGCGTGAACGGTGCAACTACCAGCAATAGTATCGATGTTATACGTGTGAGTGCTACATCAAAAACCTTGAACTGTCACAACTGCGCGGAATAATTATAATCCATATGAAATAAATTATAATCATGGATACTTTAGCAGTTGGTTTTAAACTTCGGACATTATTGAGTTGAACTACCGATAGTATCATCATCTGCTTGTCAATGCCTTCCCAATTATTCGGTCACCTCAGAATATGAACGCAGGCCATAGGTTCGATTCCCACACAGGACATATATTTGTGTGCGTGAACATGTCTCTATGTAATTATGTATATTAAGTATGTATTACAAAAAAAAGTAGTGTATGTATGTAGTATATCAGTTATCTGGTTTTCATAAGCTGTGCTTAGTTTGGGATCTTAGCCGTGTGTGAGGAATGTCCCTGGATATTATTTATTTATTATTATTATTATTTATTCTTGCCTTTGGATACTATTGAAAGTATCAATTAAAAATATATTAACAATAGAGCTACTATTGGCGCCCATTATATCGTTGCGACATTATATTGATTGTCGACTATGGACATTATATCTAGCTAGTATAGTGTATCATCTATGATTATATCGATAGTTGACTATCGATGGGTGGGCAACACTCACTAATACAGACAAGTTTTCTTTCGAAATAACCTAAAATATATTGAAATTGAATTGATATTTCATTATAAATTGGTGTATAATTAATGTAAAGTTTCGTTTGTTTAGTGGAAAAGTGAGTGATTACTTGTAATACAATGGCTCCTACAGTGCAGGATTCTAGAAATGGTTGGTAACATCGAACTTTGATTAATTTACAAAATTTGTGAAAGTTCATTTACATTATCCCGTCCATAATAAACACTTATAGCTCCTTTCTTAGATCGTTAATTTCTATTTCAGTCTACAGATATCTCTTAAGATGTCTTACATTGCTATGAAATAACGTTAAACCAAATCCAAACTACTGAACCAAACAAACTGAATAATTTGTTTATTATTTGGTTTCCGGTCAGTGGTTTAGCCCGCATTCCCAAGCATTCTATTTTCCCGGTTAATAAAGTAATTTATGGTTTATTAAAATGGGATTATTATCCAAAAATATTTGCCAACATTCTTCGAAATTTGTAGTAATTACTATTGTATGGTTGTGTTGTAAACATTATACAACCCGCGTTCCCACCTACCCCATGTCTAATTCCAGTGTAAAATATATCCATGTGCCTTGTTTCATTGAAATTCATTAATCCGGTATGGTATGATAACAAATTAAGTCTTTCTCATATCTTGGCATAGGTTCTCAATTTGACTTATATTCCCAAAGAAATGAAAGAAGAATGAAGGTTTTAGTCATTTAATCAATCGACTTGCGGTTGAAAAATAACAATTGATTTCTATTGTTGGATAGCCAAACAGTCAAAGGATAAAAAAAATAAAGACTGCAAATATATTGTTCTAATCTCTAATCATTTAATGGATTCAAATAGAAAACCTGATCTCCTTTTTCTTGTCATTTCAGACACGGACTCAGGCTCTGATTCAGACAGTGGGTCTAGTGCTAGTCGTAGCAAAAGTCACAGTCCAGGACCATCGGGTAAAGAGGGTAGCCAATCACGGTAAGTTATAGTGAAATTTCCTTATGTGGGCCATTCATAAGCAGAATTTTAGTAATTTTTAATAATAATACCTTCCCTGTAATACTTGTACACAAATCTCAAAAACTATTATCAAAGTTGCCATTTAGGTAACTAGTACAAAATTATGTTGGTTATATTTTACAAGCTTGTATTTAATTTGTCTTGTTAGTATGGATGGGTCCAATACTGCAACAGAATTAACAAAATATATTCCCAACCAATTGAGTTGAAATTTTGCATAAACATTTAGTTCGGATGACAATGCATGTTTAGCTAAAAAGCTTTTTTTTTTATTGATTATTTTTATTACTCGACAAATTCAACTTGCACTTCACAACAGGTTTTTTTTTTACCATTGATGCACTTATTATTTATTAAATAGTGTTAATGTCCTAATTCAACTTGTTGTTATCCTAGATTCTTATACAAATTTCAGGTCAGTGTCTCGCAGTCCAGCAAAATCAGGGAGTGGATCTCCCAAATCCAACCACTCAGCCCGATCCAGAAAATCATCCAATGCCTCAAATGCTTCTCGAAGCAAATCCAATTCACCAGCCGCTTCAAACAGATCAGGCTCTGCACACAGCAACAAATCTGGTTCATCCAGCCCTAAATCTCATGCCTCAGGAAGTCCAAAAGAAAGAACCTCTAAATCCAGGTCCAGAAGTGGATCAAGGAGGTCTGGTTCAGGGAGTGCAAGATCTCGATCTGGTAGTGCCAAGTCGCGATCAGCTAGCCCTAAGTCTGTTGCACAGAGTCCGAAATCTCGGTCGCAGAGTCCAAAGTCGCGTTCGCAGAGTCCAAAATCGCGTTCGCAGAGTCCAAAGTCGCGATCGCATAGTCCGAAATCACAGTCTCAGAGCCCGAAGTCAAGATCACAAAGCCCAAAATCGCGGTCTCAGAGTCCGAAATCGCAAACTGCAAAAAGTCGATCCAGGTCTGCAAGTGGCAGTCCGAAGAATAGAAAGTCAAGATCAAGGTCTGGGTCCTCCAGGTCTAAGAGTCCAGTGGCGAAGCGTGCCCAAGACAGTAGATCAAATTCTCCAAATCTTATGATTGATGTTGAACAGGCTAAGGACAAATCGAAGAGTAGATCAAGGTTAGTATTATTAAATACACATTTTTTTACTTAGTGTAGTTGTGTATTTTTATACCTAAAATTAATTATTTAAATTTGAAGTCAGTGTGCCAGAGTGTTGCCATACACAGGTAATTTGAACCTGTCATAAGTTAATAACTTAGCTGCTAATGCATAGCAAACTAGAGTCTTCTATTCAGTGACATTAACAACACCTATTCTAGAATAGGTTTTAAGCTAATTTAATACCAGGGATACATGTGAAACCATTGGGGACAGCTTATAAATTATATAATTTGTATATTGCAGGTCAGGTTCCAGACAGTCTAGATCTAAGTCTCGGAGTAAATCAAAGTCTAAAAGCCGTTCCAGATCACGGTCAAAGAGTTCTAATGCTTCAGAGGCTGAAATTGGTAAGTATGTTAATCTGTATGATATAAGATTTGAGGTGGAGGATAATAACTTAGTGGAAGTGACTTCGAAAGGGTACGAATCCTACAATAAGCTTTATGTGAAGGAAACAATGGCATGGTAGTACAGTACTTTGTACTACCTGACTGGATGACCCATTTTTACATCAAACTATAAGACACCGGGTAAATAATCACCCCTATGGCGTTGACATTTTTTTTTTTATACCACTGAGGTGGCAAACAAGCATACGGCCCGCCTGATGGTAAGCAGTTACCGTAGCCTATGGACGCTTGCAACACTAGGGGTATCACTCGCGCGTTGCCGACCCTGAAGAAACCTCTTCACACCCTTTTTGAAGAACCCCATGCTGTACTCCATTGGGAAAACCATGGCAGGGAGCTGATTGCACAGTCCGAACATGACATCACACCTGTCATGACATGTCCGATATGGACAGTATTTTGCATCTTCATTTATAATGCGGGCAGCAAGGCAGTGGAACTTGCTTCTGGCTTCTGTGTTTCTTGACTTTTACAATCTAGGGACTTTCAAGGCCAGAGTAAATAGGTTTCCTCTGGGTAAGCGTGCTCCATGTTAGGCTTCGTCATCGTCCATTATGGACGGGTCGAAAACGAACAGCAATCCAATTAATTTGAAGAAAAAAAAGCAACACTCTTTTTGACATATCACCAAGCACCTACCGAAGCTCCGGCGGGGCTGTACTTGAAAGCAGTGCTTTTCTAGACTTTATCTGCTTACTTTGGTTACATCATCACTAACCATTGTAAGACTATAGGCAAAACCATCCAAATAGGTTAATCGCAAGCTTATACAAATCAACATCTTTTTGACGTACTAATAGTGTCCGACCGAAGCTTCGGCTTCGGCTAAAATAGGCCGATGTTTTGACGGAAGCCGAAGGTTTCTTAGCTGGCGCCGAAATTGAAGAAAACTGTTACTCGCGAGAGATTCATTATTATATTTGAAAAGTTCCATGGTACTTTAATCATCTCATTAAGTTGTTTATACGTTGACTAACAGACAATTTAAAAAAATCAATAATGTATTTACTTTTACACAATTTCTGAATTTCTAAGGGTTATTAAACATTTGGCTAATAATGCGTCGTCGGCCAGACAGCGATCTTCGGCATATAATATGGTCAAAGTTTACAAAATTTGACCACATTTCCCATGACAAATAAGTCTTTACTCTAAAATGTATAACTAGGTGATAAAAAGAAGCGTGCAGTATTATCAGACTCTGAAAGCGATCATGATGGCAAAACCACTAAACGCAAGAAGGGTTCCGATAGCGGCTCAGACACGAGCGACAAACCGAAGAAGAAAACCAAGAAGATTGTGGACTCTGATGAGGAGAATCAAGAGAAGACTGACACAGGTAACTTGTTTTCTTTGGCCTTCTTTGATTTTTGTAATCTGTCACAGTGAAGGATATTCAGCAGCTTCTAGTGTCAATATTTTGGGTTGCTTTTGAGCATGCCCATCGATGAGCCCTGGCTTATTTTCTGACTATATTTAGGAATGAAGACGCATGCAAATGCAAACATTCAATAGAAATATCTTATGTACAGTCTCGCTGAATCTAACAGCGTTTCCTGAAGTTATTACAGGTCGGTTACCGAATGCTGGCACGTTCACAGTACTCACACATATGCAATTTCATGATACAGTATGTTTTATAAAATTATGACTTCTAATTAGTCAGTCAATTCTATTGACGAATAAATACCACTCTATATTTATGTCGCGTTCATTCTCGTAAGCTTGACCGCGAGCGAGAGAGACGGACATACATTTCATGAAGCGCTGCAGTGCGACGTGACGCCGCGCGCTTATTCACAGACACTACACAAGCGCAACGTGTAAATGTGTTGAACGTGCCAGCTTTACCTAACCGACCTGTACCCGAGAACTTTTAAATATCTATGGACCTATGGACTTTTCAAAGTTGAAAAATAAAGACAATTGGCCCTTGACCAACAAAGAAATGATTTGTCTACAAGTTTTTTTTTGAACATTGTAAATATCCTGGGCCATCACACACGGCTATCTGATCCCACAATAAGCAGAGCTTGTACTATGGAAACCAGATGATGATTGATGAGATGGATTATACCTGCTGCAGAGTGATATGGGTCTTACCAACCATGCCAACAAGCTCACAAATTGCGCAGGAATTATTCCACCATCCACATTCTCCATAAAACAAATTCAAATTCAAAATCATTTATTCAAATAGACCTTCGCAGGCACTTATGAAAAGTCTGACTCTAATACTCTAATACCGGTTCGGAAGGTTGCATTTGCTGAGAAGAGCCGGCAATAAACTCAGCAATTACTCTTTTCAAAACAGGCTTAGATTCATTACATAATATTTACATTCTAATCGCACTGAAAACAATTGCGTGCCCCGGCGCGGCGGCAAAATTACAAGATAGACTGAATAAATATTTAATAAGTAAATCAATAGCAAACTTAAGCAGACCAGCCCCCACAAGCAGCACCTGTTCACAAGTATGACGCGTGTGGCAGCCATCGCCCTCCTCGCCATATTGGAGGGAAGTGAGCGACCCGTCACACGACGCCGCCTAGTACTTGCACCCTAAAAAGGAAGCTAACGCAATTCATTTTTTCGAATTTAAAGCCGATCTTATGCAATTCATCAATTCCAAATCTTTTAATGAATTGAATTGTATATGAGTAACTATTTTTTTTTTTTTTTTTTTACCAAAAAAATATTGGAATCACTTAGGATCAGCCGAGAATTCAATTTTTTTTATTGCGTAGCAATATTGCTTTAGCTTCCTTTTTAGCCCCCCTTGTAATGTGCGGATACGTGTACAGTAACCGCGGACGCACTATTCGGTGACGCGTCGGATATCAGTACGGACGAGGAGGCAGAAGCCGCTCGGTCCTCTCGCTCGCGCTCGCGGTCTCGCTCGCGCAGCCGAAGTGTCCGCCGATCGGACGACGAACGACGATCAGGTGACGAAGCCAGAGGAAGTGGGGATGAGGTAAGTTAATCTATCATAATTTATTTGATAAACAATCTTCTCAAATTTGCAAATTCGAAGCAGCAGTCAGTCTTGCGGTTTATTACCAAGTATATTGTCCTTTTCACTCTCGGCACAGCAACTCCTCTCAACCCCTCTTCAAACCTCCTTTGGTTGTGAAGAGAGATTAAAAACTAAAAAAAATTAAGTGACTTTTATTTTTAATTCGTCCCAAAGATTTATAAACCATTCAGGAATTCAACTATACAATAAAAAATAAATAAAAAAAAACCCAATGGATACATCAAAATGTACTGTTTTAACTGTTAGGCTCACTATTCAACTAATTTAGAAGAAAAAAATTACGTTTATATCAATTATTCATGTCAATACCAAAAATGTAGTTGAAGTCAGAGTTTGGTTAAAAAACATGAGAAAAAATTATAACTTTAAAACTACAATAATTAGACTGTTTTACAAAAAACTTAAACCGACTTCAAAGTACACTGTTCAGTAACGGGGGTTTTCGGGGCTCCTTTCAATGATGAAATTTATTCGTATAGTTAAAATTCTATTTAATTTGTAAAATTATAGGCTTAAACGTGTGTACAGTATTCGTGCCGTTAGTCGTAGTCGATATGGTAGTGTCTTCAAATTGTGTGGCTTCTTTCACCCGCCTCTAACATGCCAGTCTGTCGAGGTGGGGATTTCTTCGGCCGCTCGGTTGTAGGTGGCGCTAGTAGGTGCGCCAACATGCCCCCGGCCTTGGAAGCACCGGCTTCCGAAATCAGGGTGAATCAAGCTGCAACCACCTGGTTGCATTGTACCGGCTGCAGAGGCAGCGGGCAGATTTTCGAAAATGCTCTTCGTGTTGTCCCAGTTGCAGTATGAATATCAGCAACACGGGAGACTCCATCTGCACCTGGGAACAGTTTTACGACGCGTCCTAGACGCCATTTTAAAGGCGGCAAGTTGTCGTCCTTTATAAGGACGAGACTGCCCAAAGTGATATCGGTCTTGTGGGTCTTCCACTTCGTCCTTTGCTGTAGCTCGCTCACATACTCCTTGGACCAGCGCTGCCAAAAGTGCTGACGTAGTTGCTCGATACGGTGATAGCGGTCCAGCCTCGATGTTGTCGCAGTGGTTAAGTCTTCACTCGCAGGAGCAGTCAACGGCCGGCCAATCAGGAAATGACCAGGGGTCAGTGGACTAAGATCATTAGGATCTGTGGACATAGGGGACATAGGACGGGAATTGAGGACGGCCTCGATTTGTGTCAAAACCGTGCTCAACTCCTCGTAAGTTAGTCTCGCGTTACCTACAATACGTCTTAAATGATATTTACACGACCTTACTCCACTCTCCCATAGGCCTCCAAAATGTGCAGAATATGGTGGGATAAATTGAAATTTAATGCCGTCATTAGCAGCAGAATCGATGATTTGTTCACCGTTTTCTGTTATAAATGTAGGAAACTCCTTCTCGGCTCCTACGAAATTTCTCCCATTGTCAGAGAATATAGCATTAGGTTTACCCCTTCTGCTGATGAAACGTTTTAATGCCAAGATATAATCATCAGTGGACAGACTCGTAACCAATTCCAAATGTATTGCTCTTGTGATAAAGCAAATGAAAATACATACATACGATTTCATGAGTTGAGATCCTCTGCCTTTCCGATTTAATATGTACATTGGCCCAGCATAATCGACTCCAGTTTTTATAAATGGGAATCCAGATTCTAAACGCTCAGACGGTAAGTTTCCCATTATTGGGGACAATGTTTTTCCTTTAATTCGTGTACACATTACACATTCACGCACTATTTTCCTGATTAAGTTTCGTGCACTCAACGGCCACCAACATTCACGCATATTTGATAAAAGAAGTTGGGGACCGGCATGTAATAAACGTTTGTGTTCGTGTCTAACCAACAAAGCTGTGAAGTTATGTTTACCACATAATAAAATCGGATGCTTCTTATCGTAATTGAAACTAGATGAATTTGATAATCTACCACCTACTCTTATTAATTTTTGATTGTCCATAAATACATTAAGACCGATGACACGATTAATTTGTTTACTTTTTGTTCCAAATGGCGTTTTATTTAACAAGTGATCGTACACGTCTGGGAACGATTGTATCTGTGCGAATCTAACTAGCATGCACTGCGAAGCGTTCAACTCGTCCACAGATAACGAACCGGTTTGTTGTTTGCGCGAGCGTCTATAGCGTGCATTGTGTATAAATCTTAATACATAGGCACCTATACGTTTAAGTTTATTGAATGATGAATGTAAATCGAATCGAAACAAACTTTCGTGTGAAACGCAAGCGAAATTCGAAGTTTGGGTTTTTATTTCAGGCAGATTATCATGATTAATTAAATTATCTTGTGATTCCTTTGTTACAAGATTGAAATCATTATTCTGTAAGTATGATGGCCCGCTCCACCATAGATTACAATTAATTAGCAAATCAAGGTTAAGACCTCTAGACAGTAAATCAGCGGGATTATCTTTTGTATTAACATGTAACCATTCTGAGTCGTCTGTGAGTTCGTTTATTTCTATAACACGGTTCTGTACAAAAGTTTTTAATAAATGTGGTGACATACGAACCCAACCTTGTACAATAGTCGAATCAGTCCAGAAATATACCTTTGTGAATGTTAATCGTAATGAATCGATAATTTTTTTATAAAGTTTTGCACCCATGAGTGCACCGCAAAGTTCTAGTCTGGGAATAGTTAAGGTTTTTAATGGTGCTACTTTACTCTTTGCGCACAGCAGTTTAACAACGATTACAGAATCGTCATTATATGTTCGTACATATGCGCATGCACCATAAGCGTTCTGTGAAGCGTCTGTAAAGATATGTAACTCTTTGTACTGTACATATTCACTTAAAACGTGACGTGGAACTTTCAATTCGTGTAAGCATTTTAATGTGCTGATGAAGTAGTTCCATGTCATTACAATTTCATGAGGCACAACAGTGTCCCAATCGAGTTTAGTAAGCCACAACTTCTGCAATAATATTTTTGAAATTATCACCGCGGGTGAAAGAAGTCCTAGCGGATCATATATTTGTGAAATATATGATAACATCATTCGTTTAGTTAATTTAGCTGAATTAGAATTAATATCGATTTTTGTAGTAAAATGCAACTCATCACTATCGCTATACCAGCCTATTCCTAGCGTTTTATTTTGAGTGTGTTCGCCTTCGAACATATCAGTTTTAGTGTTACGTGTGACTTCAGAGTTGAATGTCCATTTACGGAGAGGGAAGCACCCGGAATGTAAAACTTGTGATATTTTCGCGCAAATAGCTAGTAATTCCGGGTATTCATCTCCTCCGGTTATTAAATCATCTACGAAGAAGTCTTCATTGATGACACGAGCTATGACGTCAACTTCACATTCTAACGCTAACTGTCGTATACAGCGCATACTTAGGTATGGTGCCGACGCTGTCCCATACGTCACCGTGTTGAGCTGATATACTCCTAGAGGATCGGTAGGTTTATCTCGCCAAAGTATAAGTTGCAAAGATTTTTGATCTGACTGAATCAAAACCTGTCTGAACATTTTTTCCACATCAGCACAAGCTACAAATTTATACTGCCGAAAACGCAAAAGTATAGAAAATATATCATTTTGTAGTGGTGGACCCGGATATTGTATATCGTTTAGCGATTTTCGAGATGTGGTCGCAACACTAGCATTAAAAACTACGCGTAATTTTGTAGTTGTACTAGATTCTCTGAACACTCCGTGATGTGGCAAAAAGTAATTAGGTTTTTCGATTTTATCTATACGGGTCATATGGCCTAAAACCTCATACTCGTGCATAAAGTCACAATACATACGTTTATAGTCTGGAGACCTTTCAAGTTTACGTTCTAGTGATAAAAACATATTTTTCGCTATTGTATATGAATCTCCTAACGTATCAGCTGATTCTTTTAATGGTATACGAACGGAAAACCTACCCTCAGGTTCGCGTTTAGTAGTATTAATAAATAACTCCTCACACAATCGCTCTTCGCTGGTGAGAACGCCATTCTTACCTAACTGTAACTGAGGTACGCTTTCTATCTCCCAGAATCGTTTAAGTTGCTCATCTAACTCTAATGTTCGCGTATAATTACACTGGGTTTCATTCGTTTTCTTAGAGTTTCTATCGTATATAGGACCAGAAATTAACCAACCTAGTTTTGAATTTTGTAGGTATGGTCCATTAATTAACCGAAGCCTATTTTCTTCTAAAAGTTCCCAAAATAGGTCCGCGCCAATCAATAAATCTATTTCTGATGTAATGTAAAAGGTGGGATCTGCGAGTTTTATATTATTTGGAATACGTATAAGTTCGGTATTTATGTTTGTCGAGGGCAAACCGTTTGTTATGCGCTGCAAGACAATACATTTTACCTGTGTTCTATAATCGTTTAATTTAGAACGTATAGTTATTTCACACGAATGATTAGATTGTGTCACTGATTGAGCGACACCCAAAATTCGAATAGCGGACTGTATAGAAGGCTTATTTAATTGTTTATGTAATTTATCGGAAATAAAACAGTGTTGACTGCCATTATCTAACAGCGCACGGGCTGTATGAAACTGGTTATTACTATCGGCTACCTCCACTAACGCTGTGCATAACAACACTTGCTGGAATGCACTATGGTGTTCTGTGTCGCCGGCGCATTCCCGCATCCCCACGCAGTTATCTGTCGCTAATGAATGAAGTGAGGTCGCTTGAACGGTGAGTGAAGAAGTTTGATCAGCTGTGTTCTCGTCATTCACACAACCATCACCGTTATGATCAACGCTGTTTAAGTGAAGTAAACTATTGTGTTTTTGTTGACATTGTCTACACGGACCGAATATACAATCTTTGAGTATATGCCCTGTACGTAAACAATTACAACATAACTGTTTTTCATCTACGAATTGTTGCCTATCCCTAACAGATAAGTTAAGGAAATTGATACACGTATAAAGAGCATGATTACCCTTACATGAGGGACAACAAAGACTAGTTCGTTTATTATTTGAGAATTTACCTTTCGAATCGGTGTTGCGAGTTGATACGTAGCTATGTAGTACAGGCACATTATTTTTATTATGACCTACCTTACTATTATCATTTATGCTAGATTTGTTTTGTGATTTATTGTGACCTGCATTTATCATTTCTAGCATATCGGCTTTGTTTCTCAGAAATGAAAGCAAATCTTCCAATTTCAATTTACGACAAGAATCGGAAAGAATAGTACCCTTGTGTGTTTCCCAATCGCGTTCAGTGGATAAATCAAGTTTTGACACAACTAAATAAATAATTAGAGTATCCCAATATTCGATGGGTTCTTCTAGTGTTTTAAGTGCACGTAAATTTCTCAAAACGGTATCTATTAATTTTTTAATATGTGAAGGTGATTCTTGTTTTAGTGTTGAAATTGAGAATAGGGATTTTAAATGATTATGAACTAGAAGTCTTACGTTATGAAATCTATTCTCGAGTAACTCCCATGCGTGAAGGTAATTACAGGCGGTAAACTCTAATGAACTAATTACCTGCAGTGCACTACCACTTAATGAAGACCGTAGATAATGAAACTTTTGGATTGCGTCTAAGTCTGAACGTTTATGAATCATGGTTTCATACGAATTCCTATACTCAAGCCAATGGTCATACGATCCATCGAATGAAGGCAATTTAATATCAGGCAATTTAACATTAGTGCGCTGAGATTCTACGTTTTTACTCGATTTAGAGTTGGTATCTGTTTCTCCACTTTCGACTAAACTCTCCGCGGCTGCTAAAGTACTAAAATAAAGTGACTCAAAGGATTCTACGTATTCAAGGTTAGAAGTGATTTCTGAATCTGGGCAATATAACTCAATTTGACCTTCTATTTCGTTAAAATTCTTAAAAATCTCTTTAGCAGCTTGTATTCTAAATTGTATATCTTTAATTTGTAGTTTAGAAGGACAGATATCTGTAAATGAGTCTAGATACTTCCTGAAAAGAGTTATACGGCTTTTTGCACAGCCTCTTTGCCTTTTAAGGTCAGAAAGGTCATCTTTAGATCGTTTCTTTGTGGGAGAAACGGATGGGGATACTGAGGGCACACTTAATTTATCTTCATTACCCATTATGAAGGCCTACGTTTAAAGAATAGATTAAGGTACTCACGGTTTCCTTAAGGTCTCGATCGTATGCTAATCGTGTGGCACAAAGACGTTTCTGTAATGTAGAAATAACACGGTTTTAACACAATTCGTATAGGAAGGGAGTAGACGGGATCGAAAACCTGACCGTTGATCTTCTGACTGGAACGTGGAACTGGTTCTCTCTCGTAGATTCACGACGAAACGACTTGCCGTGATGAGTTATCTTCGTATTATCCGGCTCGAAGGACCAATGTTCAGTAACGGGGGTTTTCGGGGCTCCTTTCAATGATGAAATTTATTCGTATAGTTAAAATTCTATTTAATTTGTAAAATTATAGGCTTAAACGTGTGTACAGTATTCGTGCCGTTAGTCGTAGTCGATATGGTAGTGTCTTCAAATTGTGTGGCTTCTTTCACCCGCCTCTAACATGCCAGTCTGTCGAGGTGGGGATTTCTTCGGCCGCTCGGTTGTAGGTGGCGCTAGTAGGTGCGCCAACATACACTAAGAAGTAATCAAATCCTGATCTGATGACAATGGGACCAAACGGGAAGTGTACCCTTCCAGTTAAAAAAAGAATTTTCCAAATCGGTTAATAAATGACGGAGTTATGAGGTAACAAACATAAAAAAAAAAAAAACATACAACCGAATTCAGAACCTCTTTTTTTTGAAGTCGGTTAAAAAAGAACATGGTGGCCAAAATCAAAATCAAAAAGTCATTTATTAAGTTGGTAAAGCACATAAGAACGATAAATTGGTACATACATTTGAATTTACCGCCGGACTGAGAAGACTGGCAAGAAACTCGGCAAGGCTTTTTTTTTCTTTTTTGGTGTTATGACACTAATTTATAGGACAGCCTGTGTATAAATGACAAGATCAAACAAATATATTGTATAGCGATTAGTGAATGACAGATAACCTCACCTTCAGTGCGAATTAGCGACATCTGGTGAGCTAAAATTGAAGCCAATTTTGATTCAGAAAATTTCCCTGTTCATATGGGTACTACAGTATATTTTATACAATTTCCTAGGCGCCCCGCGACAAACCGGAAGAAGAAGAAGAAGTAGAGATCCCAGAGACCCGCATAGATGTAGACATGCCCAAGATCTGGACGGAGTTAGGCAAAGAGCTGCACTTCGTCAAGTTGCCTAACTTCTTGTCAGTGGAGACGCGCCCTTACGACCCTAATACATACGAGGACGAGATCGATGAGGAGGAGACCCTTGATGAGGAGGGAAGGGCTAGGTGAGTCTTCCATTTGTAACTAGCTGCTAAGGGAGTTATAGTTGTTAAGCTTCGAACACAGAAAACAGCATCAGTTTTTTTGGCAGATTTATAATGTTTCTGATTCTGTTGTAATTGTAATTTAGTGTCACTATATCTCTTTCTAACATAGAACATAGGAAAAGGATGTATAAAATTGGTCGCCATTAAAATCTCAGACTCTTAGGCGGTCAGACTGTGGAGCTCCCCGCCGCCCGTGGTTTTCCCAAGGGAGTACAGCATGGGGTTCTTCAAAAAAGGTGTGTAGAGATTTCTTCAGAGTCGGCAACGTGCGAGTGATACCCCTGGTGTTGCAAGTGCCCATAGGCAACTGTAACCGCGGGCCTTTTGCTTGTTTGCTTCCTAAGTGGTATAAAAAAAATGGTTACATCAATTTACCACAGAAAACGGCAAAACCGCTATATGTTCTATCCATAGAGTTAGAATATTATAGAGCCACTCTACTAGACCGTAAATCGTATTTAAACCGTACCCGTGCTCTCTGGGTTTAAATGCATTGAATCGAAGTGCTCGTACATCGTTTTAACGACTAAAATACGTATAATGAATGCCAATTTCTCGTGTTTAGGGTCCCTTACCCGAAGGGCTCCCTATTACCTATTACTAAGACTCCGCTGTCCGTCTGTCTGTCTGATAGTGGACTGTATCCCATGAACAGTAATAGGTAGACAGCTGAAATTTTCAGTGAATGTGTATTTCTATTGCCGCTATAACAACAAATAATAAAATTAAAACAGAATTGGTGCGATTTACAATAGAATCGACATCAATATTAGTAGAAGGTAGTGTAAAATGTACATATTTGGAATTAATTTGCAGGCTTAAACTGAAGGTGGAGAACACGATCCGCTGGCGCACGGTGTTCGACAAGGAAGGCAACGCGGTGAAGCAGTCCAACGCGCGCATGGTCAAGTGGTCCGACGGCAGCATGTCGCTGCATCTCGGCTCCGAGATATTCGACGTCTACAAACAACCGTTACATGTCAGTATCGAGCTTTTTACATCATTTAGATATTGCCGGTTATTTTTAAGTTTGGCAACAAAGCCCAAATTATGCTCATTTCTGCCTGTGTCGAGTTATATTATAGTTCCCAGTCACAATAAATAACTTTCAAAATGGTCCTCAGTCAGTAAAAGTCCATAAAAGTCATGTTTTACTACAATGGTGGTCATTGTACAACTCTTCATGGCTCTTTTTGAGACAACTTGAAAAGACACGATACACTTAATTTCACTTCACTGGTGCACATGGATTGATCTTTATTGGATAAAATACCACCGATAATATGCAATAAAACTCAAAATACACGAATTAATAAAAACGAAAACGCAAAGTCACTGCAATTTCCCGCCAAAAAGTCCGCCGGGTATTCTAGTTTGCTGTATAGAGCAAGGAGTCCCGCACGTCTTAACAAGGTGGAAATTTTAGACTTAAGGATTGAAGCCACGCGAATATCGTCTTAGAAAGAAAGAAAGAAAAAGTTTTATTCCAGACAACATACAATACTACATCTTGGAGACAACTTATTTTTTGATTATTGCTATCGATATTTGTGAATTTGAGGCCTGAGCTCAGCAGTGCGACATTATGGGCTGAAGATGATGATTAGTAGAATCGATGCCCATACCATACCACTGAATTTAGTTTCAAACAAAACTACTGCTACGCTTTTTGTGTGAGAGTTATTTAAAAATGCATATTTCTTCAAATAACGCTTGCAACACACGAAGCATCGCTCACGCGTTACCGACCTTTCCCCGCTCCCCTATGACCTCTGGCGACCTTACTCACACGCAGGAACTCAACTTTACACAATATAAAGTTATTTGGCTGCGGTATTCTGTAAGGTGGAGGTACTTCCCCAGACGAGCTGCTCTTTGAGCGAATAAACGCTACGCTCTACGTCTCTTAAAGGTAGCCTCTGTAACAAAGACCTTTTTTTTTCAGGGTGACCATAACCACCTGTTCGTCCGTCAAGGCACAGGTCTGCAAGGCCAGGCTGTCTTCAGAACCAAGTTGTCATTCCGTCCGCACTCGACCGAGTCGTTCACTCACAGGAAGATGACGCTGTCCCTGGCTGACAGATCCACCAAGACATCAGCTATTAAGATCCTCTCGCAAGTCGGCGCTGACCCTGACGCTGATAGGAAGTATCAGCTAAAGGTTTGTGGAATTTTGTTCAATGGGTAAAAAAATAATTCGCAGATATTTTTGGAATGTGTATAAGTTCATGTTTTTTTTTGCACGCTAAATTCATAGCAGAATATGCAGAGCTATGTATAATTTTAAGATCCATTTTATGTACCATGTTCATGCAAATACAATTTCATTTGACGGGCCAGCTGGCGCGGTTGGTCAAGACTCTGGTTAAGATTCCACCTACCGCGCCGCGGGTCGTGGGTTCGATTCCCACACAGGACATGCATTTGTGTGCATGAACATGTCTGTATGTCCTGAGTCTGGGTGTAATTATGTATATTAAGTATGTGTTTACAAACAAAAAGTAGTATATGTATTATATCAGTTGTCTGGTTTCCATAGTACAAGCTCTGCTTAGTTTGGGATCAGATGACCGTGTGTGAGGAATGTCCCAGGATATTTATTTATTATTTATTTATTTATTTCATTTCATGACTGGTAATTTTTACATACAGTTTTTTTAAGTAATTGTTTTTGGACTTTTAGTCAATTTTAACAATGTCGGTAAACTTTTATCCACATACGATTTGTACGGGCTAACGACCGTACATTTGCCGCGGTCAGCATTAACTTATGTAGCGACAATTTATATAAACTTTCAAATCAATTCACATTCAACGTTCATACCGTCTACTCATCTACATTTGAGTATAATTTCAAGTATCCAGTTTTAGTTTCCTTTAATATTTTTTTATTCTTCAATCAACGTACTAAGCTGGTACACGATAAATATGATTGTTTGAGAAATTCTTACTAATCATTTGTGGTTTTCATTTGTATTCCTAAAATGTATATTTGCATTCCAGAAAGAGGAGATGGAACTCCGCGCGGCGATGCGCACGCGCGTGTCGAGCGGGCGCCCCAAGCGGCGGTCGGGCGCGGCGCGCGGCGCGGGCGGCGGCGCGGGGGGCGGGCCGGGGGGCGCGGCCGCCGCGCGCGGGGACGACTCCGAGGACGAGGGGGGCGTCTCGCTCGCCGCCATCAAGAACAAGTACAAGCAGGGCCAGAAGGGTAACCATATTCACCATTTGACTTATATATAATATACATATATTTGTATGTTACAGTCTGAATTCAAACCAGGCAAATTGCTTTAACTACAGAAAAAAGTCAAAAGTACTTTTTACTGAAAAATATCGACACAGTGATTTTGACCATGTAGAGTCATTTGTTAACGTTCATAAGAGCCTTATCAGGGCCTAAATTGAATAAATAATTTTTGATTTTGATTTTTGATTTTTTGACCAATAGATTTTTCATAAAAATCCAAATAGCTCTATTATGTAAGGGGCAGGTAATTTATATAGTATATTATTGCAGGTTCAGCGGGTGCGGCGATATACTCGTCGGAGTCGGAGGGTTCGGACGTGGAGACGCGGCGCGCGCGGCGGCTGGACCGCGTCAAGCAGCTCAAGGACTCGGACTCGGACGACGCCGACGCAGACGGCGACGGCGACGGCGACGCGAGCGACCACGCGCCCGCCGCCAGCCGCAGCGCCACGCCCAGCGCCAGCGGCAGCGCTAGCGACTAACTAAACACTACACTATAAAAATAAAAAAATAAAACAAAAGAGTGACAGTGCGAAAGCAGAGGGCATACAGAAATGGCTAGATAGTGAACGGTAGCTCAAGTTAAAAATGGACTTTTTGGCGGAATCTTGTAAAGTAACGTTGAGTTTTGTTTTTTTTTTCATTAATTTGAGTTTTTATTAATTTATCCAATAAAATTCAATCAATGTGCAACAGTGAAGTGAAATGAAATGAATTACGTGTATCGTGACTTTTCAAGTTGTCTCAAAAAGTTCGCGAAGAGTTTTAGATGGCCACTATTATACTGAAACACCTTCATATTCATAGTCATTTTCAGTTCACTCCCAAATCTTTATTCATATTCATTTGCAATCAAAGGGAAAGTATATGTTATATGGAAAGGCTGTATGGTCGAAAGACCCTTGCCAGTCCTTTTATGGCTGAAAAACCTACTAGGTAGTTGACAATCTAACTGTGTCCGGCAACTGCACTTGAGAGCCCGTTGCTATCTAAGCGTATGCATATGCTTGCGTTTTGACATACAGGTGTCTCAATTTCTCGCTAGAAAAAGCCAGACAGATTTCAAAACGTCTATCATAGCATGCAGGAGAAGAGTGCTAGTGAAAGTCTAGACTTTAAGTCTGGATCCTATTAGGAGACCCTAACTGATGATCTTATATTGTATGAATGATGTAACAATTAATGTACCGAAAATTTTTACACATTTCTGACAATATAAATGCTTGTAAAAGGCATGTTGTAAATAAATAGTATTAAGAAATATACTGTCTTTGATTTCATAGTGAAATTGGTTGATCCCGTAAGAATTTCTTTTTCACATCTAAGAATGCTCATAGAAATCATGCGCCACAAATTTAAATAGGGTACCAAATGAAAGGGCTTCGTTTGTACATTCCAAAACAGGTTTTTATTTTCTTTTGTATTGCATAGTTTTTGACTAATGATGAAAAATTAAAAAAAATACTATCCCCCATTCCCCTTATCTCCGATGGTTGTAAAGCGAAAATTCTGAAATAATTAATATACGAAGTTTCTAACTAGCACAGTTTTTCGAAATCATCAAAATTCGTTTACAATCAATTTTAAATATGCGGTCCGGTTAATTACTACAGTAATGGCCCATCCAAGAAATCGGACCCAGAACAAGAATCTGAGTCAGTCTCAGGCTCGCTTTTGGCCGGTATGTTGTATAGACTACATAATTGCAATAAATACACTAGGCCCGCCAGACTTCTTGTATATTTTTTTTTTTATGAAACAACTTTTTAGAAACGCCATGCCAATTTATTTAATCTGGGAGTCTTCATTAAAAATTTCGTCTTCGACTATCGAATGCCATCGGAAAATTTGTGTTTATTTGTTTTGAGCTCCTAGGATTTTCCAAAATTCTTTCCCCCTTATTACAAAACATGGTTTAAAGTAAAGCCAGGTTTTACTGTAATTTGGTCACTTTCTAACGTCATATAATAAAAAGGGACGAGGCTATTTTAAAACCTGGTTTTCCTTTAAACCATGTTTTGTAATAAGGTGCTTTGTGTTTTTATAAAATCTCCAAATATCTAGTCCTAACACAAATGTACAGCCAAAACATCCATAACTTTTGGCTGTACTGTACATTGTCTAGTGTCACTGTTGAGTGTCTATCTGTCAGTCAGGCACTCGGGACAAAGCCTTTTATTTATTACTGATAATGCTCTGTAGATATACATATTTTTAATTAACAATAACTTATCTCTTATTTCTATAACATATACTTTTCCAAATCCTAAATACCCACTTTAGTCACGATTTATTCTCAACTTTTAAAAACACTCTCGCTTCATAAACTATTGCGCCTACACCGATAACTCTCCATAAGCCCTCATCTTCTTTGGTCACATTAGGAATTATGTAACCGCAATTTTCCAGATCAATCCGGTTTCTGTCGTAGAATCTGTCAAAGGTTGACTTTGGCGCGACAATTTGACAGCTCTCGAGATTTTTTATAGGATACGCGAAGCTCAGGTTAAAGGTATCTCCAGGTCTTAGCTGCGGTTTCCTTGATGTTGCTGGTACCGTTTCTGTAATGAAGAATGCTTTTTATAGCTATTGGCGGAACAGCTGGACACGCCAATAGGTGTTTGGCGACAGATTTTAACTTGAGGGTGGTAGCAGACAGGCCAACCAAAGCACAGTGGTTTGTAGTAGGTACCCCTACTACAAACCACTGTGCTTTGGTTTCCTCACGATGTTTTCCTTTACCGAAACCACGTCCTTCGCCACGATGTCATTAAGTGGAACGGGAAATTACGCACCAGTAGTAAAGCGGAAATGTGGAGATACTTATGATAAAAACACCAGTGGTATACAAACGGACAGACAGTCATTAAAATCTCACCAAAATCGTTAAAAGGATCCTTCTTCGTCCTTTTAACGATTTTGGTACATACAAAAACATATGGACGCAGAGTTGATAAGGTTTACAAATTAGAACTTGCCTGTGATTTCGATGGTGATAACTTGATAGAATTCAATCCAATTGTCATCAATATCCGTAATGTAAATACTGAGGACCCAATTGCCATGATCCTCCTCTGACAGGGGTCCAATAATGAAATCATTTGCTTCTAAATATTTAGTGTTTTCTTCAAAAGTATTTTCGACATCATTCTGAGGCGAGGCGATATTTAAATTGAATATTTTCTTATACTCCAATCCTGGTCTAATAATCTTAATACCTTCTTTTGTATATTTAACCACTATAGTATCATATAATGTCGAATTTTTGATGATTCGCTCAGTGTTTGGTCGAGGAATATCCAATTGTATAACTTCGCCGCTCGGCTTGCTTAGGTAATATAAATATTGTTTGCTGACAATAAATGGAGCAGATAAAATGACGATATCGTTCAGTCCGCAGCTGATTAGGATTGGATTCAACTCTATCTTCGATTTACCTGAAAATTATATGGTTAAAAAAATCGACAATGAGTTTAGCGTATGTTGGAAGTTCAGATTTAAAATGACCTAATACCATTTTTGGCGAAGTGTAAATAAGCATATACAATATGTACAGTTACATACTTATGTAATAATCTCTTTTATATGTATTTTCATTTGGATTCTCGGCCCGAATACCATTAATTTTGGAAGGCGTCCGTGAAGATAAGAATCACGTACCGGATATGAAGAAACACTAAGCAGATACTATTTCTGCCTGCAATATTGAAGAGATACGGGTAAATACAGCACCGTCTATGTACAGTCGAGGACATAAATACACTTAGTAAAATTCAACAACGGTTTCCTCTTAAACTACTGATTGAAATTATGAGATATTATAAAGGCAGAATCTTCTAACATATACTATTATACGTAGTATTTATCTACTCTGAGCTATTATGATTTGTGTAATAGTTTAACACTTAAATGTTACACATGCGAGAAAATAGCTTTTGAATTTCAAAAAGTGTATACATATTTATGTCCTCGACTGTACGCACGGCTACAGATCAAGCTATACATTTCCAATATAAGCGTCCGTTCTTATTGTACGGAAATCCTATACAATGCGAGATCAGCTTATACTGGAAATTATAGCTTGATGTGTAGCCGTGTGTACAAGGATTATAGTTGTTGAAATGATGGAACTATACTGAGTCTATGGGGACTCTTGGTGAACTGATGGCTGGACCTTACTCACGCGCAGGAACACAACTTTACTTAACGTAAAGTTATTTGGCTGCGGTATTCTGTAAGGTGGAGGTACTTCCCCAGTCGAGCTGCTCTTAGAGCGAATAAACGCTATGCTCTACCTCTCTCAAAACAAATTAAAACAATGGGGCAAATAAATGTTTCTAAAAAGGGAGCAAATTTGGTATCAGCATCTAAGAGTGTCAAGAGGTGATAGACGGTTCCACCAACGCGGATAATCTAATGGTGCGTCCATGCTACGCGAAGCGAGCACGAGCCGAGCCTCGAACGAACAGGATTCGTTCAAGGCTCGCGATTTCAAGCGTGGACGTACTTAACGAGCCTTCAACGTGCCTACAACGAGCGCGATGCGAAGCCCTGTGTTCGTGAAAAAACTGATAATCGGGCGGAGCGCAGTCGAGCACGCTACGAATGCTCGTTCGAGGCTCGCAAGCCCGTCCACGCTACGCGAATTGTGCTCGCAGTGTGCTTGTTCGTGGCTCGGCTCGTGCTCGGTTCGCCAAGCATGGACGCACCATAAGAACTATGGTAGTGGTACGACAGTAGTGGGGAACTATTTTTTAATTGATAGGTTCTCACGTTCGAAAATGTACCTAGCTATCTACATCTTGTCAAGCTTACGGCACGGACCTCACGCAAAGTAGCGCAAACTACTGAAGATCAGATGTATCACTGTGGCCTCAATTAGCTTAGTTATTGTGTGGTTTATTGTTAATTACTTCGCTAGCTGCAATCAGTCTGTGGAATGCATTAAGGGTGCTCGATGTAGGGCAAATAAAGACCGATGGCTGTAGCAGCTAGCAAGTCTTACAAAAGTAAGTACCTACATCCAACAAAAACTTCCTGGCCCCAAGAGAAAAGCTACTTACTACTTCTGAAGCTACCACCGGTTAAACAGTCATCAAATAAGAACTGGGAGAGAATCATATTCGCCGAATGACAAAATCGCTTTTTGTCGACGGTACCATTGGTACCTATTTAGGGATGCTAACGTCAGCATTTTTACTCAATACCTTACGTGTCATATTCCCCATGGGAGTAAGTATTTTAGTTGTTAGTACCTACATTATCGGTAAATCAGGTTCTGTTTTAACCGACTTCAAAAAAAGGAGGAGGTTCTCATTTCGGTTGTGTTTTTTTTTTTTTTTTTTCGTCGTTTATTAACCGATTTGGAAAATTCTTTTTTTGTCTGGAAGGGTACACTTCCCGTTTGGTCCCATTGTCATCAGATCAGGATTTGATTACTTCTTAGTGAACTTTGAAGTCGGTTTAAGTTTTTTGTAAAACAGTCTAATTATTAATTCTTCTGAATAAAACGTAACACCGAAGCGCGACGCGCGACTCGGTCTGACCGCGGGTCTGACACTGTCTGACAGACACCCATTTTGAAATGAGGAAATATTGCTTGAGCTCTAAGGGTGTATGATAGGTGATTGCGAGTAAGCCCGGGGTGGTTAAGCTAGTATGTACCTACTAAAGATTTGGCTGAAGCAATTGTCATTACAACATTGTTACCTTCATGGGCCTCGTGCCAGTAACGACACGATAAAAATAAACTTTGAATAAAGAATTAAGATATCAAAGATGACTCCTATTGCTGCCTATATTAACATTTTAAATAAAGAACGAGCTCATTGCACGGTTCAAAGTATTCAAACCCGCGACTTTCGCGGCATTTGGCGTCACTACCACACCACTGGTTATCATCGCTTTGTCTCCCTCCCACCACACGTGAATAAGGATAGTATTGATCGAAGAAGGATAGCGAGATGAAATTTAAAGGTGGAAATTCAATCCTTTTCTTATTATAATCGTATTTTTATTTTCCATAAGAATACCTTCGGTCACATAATCACGTTTTAATGTCACGTTGTGGTCAAACTAAACTAATTTTAAAAACACCCCATTTCTTACCCGAAATAAATACGTATAATTATACTAAATACCAAAGTTAAAACGAGCCCAATAAATTAATAACTGCAGATTATTCACCTGATTCAGGACGTTGGTTGTGGCTCAGACATGCAAACATATTGAGAGAAATCCTCCGGTGTATAACAAGGTCATATTATACGTAAAATTTCCCAACTTTGGGTCGAGGTTTACAAGAAAAACTAGAGAAAGATTTTTTTTAAATATCCGCGGAGTACAGAAATTAATGTTACCATCGTTCGCTTATTGGGAATAATAATATCCTGGGATGTACTGGGACCCGATTCTACAAAGTATCCTCACTCCACACAAGTAACCCACTCAATGCTAGTTTCACGATGTTTTCCATCACCGAAACCTGAAGCTTATTGTAGGATTCAATCCCGCAAATCTCCTCACTACTATCATCGTAACCGTAAAACGTCATCGTCATCGAGATCTCTAGAGAAGAGGCCCGTTTTGACAAGAGACAAGAGGTCTCTTCTTGTCGGACTATGTTTGTCGTTTGTCTCTTTTTACCCGACTGACTCGGAAGGAGGGTTATGTTTTTCGAGTGTATGTATGTATGTATGTATGTATGTATGTATGTATGTATGTATGTATGTATGTCTATTTCTTTGGCACGCTCTGCAGCCTAAACGGCTTGATGGATTTAAGCATATGAGGTGTCGTTAGATTCGTCTGAACTGTGGGAGTGTCATAGGGTATATTATTTTTATATGGCGTCTACGGATAAATAAAGAGGGGGGGTATTAAAAACAAAAATTACGTTATTGTAACAATATGGGTATCAAATGAAAGCTTGTGAAGAGCCCTTTCCATATATGTATATATTGTAATACCTTTATGCTACCGTTTTGACGTAAACTGCAAAAAACCATGCTTATTGCAAGGACAGTAGGTACTATGAGCGGTTACCGTACGTAACTCACAGAGTTGCGATGATTGTTAGCGTTACTTTACCGTACCACTCATTTACTTAATAATACTTACAACTCATTCTGTATAAAACTAAAAAGTCTGAAATAAATTAAAATATTAAAAGAAACAAAAAACCCGACTGCGTAAAACAAAAATTAACTAAAAAGAGAAAAACAAGCTCTTTAATCTATAGAATTTTGAATATAACTTGAATTTTATAAGGTATTGCAGTCGGGGATAAACAAATATTACAAAAAAACATATATTTAGGTTATGGTTTGTCCCCGACTGCAATACCTTATAAAATTCAAGTTATATTCAAAATTCTATAGATTAAAGAGCTTGTTTTTCTCTTTTTAGTTAATTTTTGTTTTACGCAGTCGGGTTTTTTGTTTCTTTTAATATTTTAATTTTTAATTCATTGATTTGATGTATATAATGTTATGTGCTGTTAAAACTATAATAGTGCGTCCATGCTACGCGAAGCGAGCACGATGCGAGCTTCAAACGAACAGGATTCGTTCGTTGCTCGCGATGTCAAGCTTGGACGTAATTAACGAGCCTACAACGAGCGCGATGCGAATCCCTGTGTTCGTGAAAAAACTGACAATCGGGCGGAGCGCAGTCGTGCACGCTACGAATGCTCGTTCGAGGCTCGCAAGCCCGTCCACGCTACGCGAATGGTGCTCGCAGTGTGCATCCATGCTACGCGAACCGAGCACGAGCCGAACCACGAACGAGCACACTGCGAGCCCGATTCGCATAGCATGGACGGGCTTGCGAGCCTCGAACGAGCGCGATTGTCAGTTTTTTCACGTACAAAGGGATTCGCATCGTGCTCGTTGTAGGTTCGTTTGTGGCTCGGCTCGTGCTCGGTTCGCCAAGCATGGACGCACCATTAGATCTTGCCGACTTATACATACGTATAACGGAAAGGGTATATCTATCCGTAAGATGTGAAGACTACATCAAGTATAGACATCTATAAAAAGTTTCAGCTCAAAATAAATTACTCAAAAATAATTTGAATCGTGTCACCGCTCAACATTTTCTAGCGGGGGGCTGTGCGGGGCGGGGCGGTTGTACGCGTCGACCAAAGGGCGCCAAAAGACACTCGCTCTAGGTAGGTACCCTGATCATACCTAGGGCCAATGCTGATTAGGAGAAACCTAGGAGAGTTAGGATGTAGATTTTTACCTAAGTTAACAAATCTTAGTCAAAATTTTAGCCATATCTACGGAACCTACGTCTTTTAGGTAATTAAATAAACCTAAACCCATCAAAACATGTAGTAGTCAGGGCTCATTAGTAAAACGATGTTAACTAAAATTTCCCGTGTTAGAACTCTTCTTATATAATATCGAGGTAAGTTGTGACACTGCAGAAGTTTGATCAAGTGTGTATTGATTGGCCGCGGACTCCCGGGTGTACGCGAGTGTGCCTGGGTGTACCCATGTTCATAGTTTCTAGTTTTAGTTAGTATTTCTAACTAAAATAACCGTTACAACTTAGTTATCAAAAAACATGCAAGCTATCTTGAAATCGAGGATAGTAAAATAACTTCACCGTATAAATAACAGATAATACGATTTAACATAAAAAAGATAAAAAATCCTTTCAGATAAAAAAAAGTGTCGAAAAAATATGCTTACTTACACTTCAACAAACTTATCAACCGAATTCCACTTAACCTAATACCGATTCGATTATCACAATCACTGGTGCATATCGATCCTTAATCGATAATACGTACTAGCTATAGTTTGTCCCCCGGCTCTGTTCACAGTGATACAACTCGTCAAGATGGTGACACCGAGTATGGTTAGAACACGCGAGTGCATTTCTTCAGTGCTACGAAACAACTGATAACTAACAGCCTATGTAAGACTTAACTTACTGATATTGTACAATGAATTGCTTGTTTGTACATTTCTTATATTAAATAGTTTTTTGTTGACTTAGATGGGAGTATTGTGCAAAGTAGTTGATGAACTTCTTGTTTCAAAGGGTACCAGTAAATATACAAGGTTATAGCCATGTTATAGCATATGAAAATTGCACCAGCTTCGAATGAAGTTTTAAACTTTGTAGTGATTGTTCTTCATCTAAAACATTTTCACACTTGATTTCAGACTTAATTCCCCCTTAATTAGGGAATAATGGGGGTAAAATATTTTTAAAAGTAGGTAGTAGGTTTTCTTCTATATTTAAGAGCGGTGTAGCTCCTTCCATTCTGCTCTACATCGATATATTATCTTCTGTCTAGATTAAGGATTACGTACAAGACAACATCGTGAAAGTGGCCGCTTGGAAACTCAATAAAACAAAATTACTTATGTCACTCATGAATGAATGTTCTATAGAACATAAGTAAGTACTTAAGTTTCAGTAGGTAAGTTCTGGTAAATTCAGTACGTAAGTTTCAGTAGACACACCGGGTCACCGTGTGTGTACACCGTGGTCTTATTTCTTCGGCCGTTTTTACAGCTGTCACCCTTATTCTAGGGTAATACTATTTCGATGCTGCTCTATCATTAGCAACGTTTTGCACCTCCTTATACGATACGACGTTTATTATTGCCTTCACTTGATCTATGTAACTTATTCTTCCTTCTTTTATGTTTTTGATCGTCGTGTCGTATAGGATGGCCAAACATCTTTCCCATCCTATTCTCTATCGTCTCCATAATGTTCCTTTTCTCTTTTATTCGATTCAATACTTACTCATTCGTCACCCTCTCAGTCCAGCTAATCCTCTCCGTTCTCCTCCAACACCACATTCCAAAGGCCTCCAGTATTTCCCTATCCCTTTGCGTCAATGTCCACGTCTCACACCCATACAGTGCTATGCTCCAAACGTATGTTTTAATAAATTTATTTTTAACTTATAAAGATAGACTTTTTAGAATATCGTAGCAATTCCATAATCTGTGAAAGTACCATACTATATCAGCATATATTGTGGAACTTATCTCAAGAAACCTACCATTTAATTATTTTATTAAAACACATTTTACCTATATTTTAAGTAAACCGTGACACGTTTTATCAGTGCCAGTATTTATTTTATTTCCTGAAATTACGTGCCGACCGACTTATTAATACTCAAGGTAAAAACATCTAGTATTTTTTATCAGTATACCTACACATAGATATATATAGTCATTATTTATAGTTTGAAATATGGCAAAACTATAACGGGACTTCAAACCACACTTCAAAAATAAAAAATTAAAAGTAAATTAAGAGTTAAAATTCGCGTAGTTTGCTGAAAAGAGCTGAACGAAGCGCCTACGGTAGAATTTCATTGAGTCCATACCAAGTTGTCCAAGCTGTCCATGCATTGGGGAATGTAAATTTTATTCCTTATTGTAATTATAAACTTACCCCCTTACTCATAAAACTTTATATACTGTTTAAAGGGTCACGTGAATAACGTCACTCTATTGGCATTGTCAAATAATACCTGCGTAGTGATTGCAATCCCGCAAAACGGGATCACGCGGGAATGCGTGATGCTGCTTTTATAATCTGCTGGAAAGCGTGAATCCGCGGATCCCGCAAATTAAAAAATAAAGCGAAAAAAACAAGCAAAAGGACTCTGAGAAAATTTTGAAGAAAGAAATGACGTTCTTTGAGCACGATGGTATCAGAGGAGAGTTCGCCTATGAATATATCCTGACGGTTCAGCCTACTAGCGTAGAAGCCGAGAAAACATTTTCAGCATCAGTATATATTTGCAGTTCACTCAGAAGCAGGCTCGTAGATGATACAATAAATGCCATTTGCTTCTTAAGAGAAAATCTGTAGTTTAAAAAATGTGTATTACAAAGGTGCGGGATCCCGCGTGATCCCGCGCGGGATTGAGTAATCCGGCATATCAATCCCGCGGGATTGAATGAGCTGCGGGATTGCAATCCCTATACCTGCGTGTACCCACAACCTTCGACCACGGCATCTGTTACTAAAATAAGATGCTTGAAAATGGTGATGACGATATTGAACTATCCAACAATTAACCCGAAGAAGTGCAATGACGTTAATTTTGCTTGAAATCTATTCGGCCAGTTTCCCACCACCAATAATTCAAGAACACACGATGCAGTAAATGTTCCTTACTGTACCTCTACCATGAGTTTTCTACACTAATCTAATCTACGCACGCTAGCGACTACGGTGAATATTTTGTATAGCGAGCACCGCCTCTAGTGGACACTTTTGGAAGCATTTCATACAAAATGTGTCACCTTAGTCGCTAGCGACTGTAGATTACGTTAGTGAAGAAAACTCATGGTAGATGCACCGTTCAACTCGGTATTATACTCATAGATTTAGAATTTTCTACTACCGTCCTTCATCTAAAGGGATTTTTCCTCGATGTGTTGTCCCAATGTTGACCCTATATAGAACCAAGAGGTCAATAATAATACTATATTTATTTATTTAAGACACACCAACAATATACATGCAATTACAATACATAGTTAACAAAATAATAACACAGACATTAGCGAGCATATATACTAATAATAGGCTTTTACGGCATTTATAGAAGCAGTATTACTTATACATACATATGTAAAGAGAAAATAAACATTAAAATTTACAATAAGATGAGTACACATAAAATATGTACCTATATGGTTAATAAAATAGGTAATAAGATTATAACTAACAGACTATTTTAAATACAATAATTATGAAGAGCCAGCCAAATTGGTGTCTGACTCCATTTGGTAAGAGTAAATAAAGTGCTTATATGGATTAAATTGTAAGTAGAAAACGTAATATAGTAAATACTAAATGTTGGAACATTTTTATTTATCTTGTACAAATGAATATAGTAGCAGTTTTTTATTATCCACGAAGATAACTAATGACAAGTAGATAAGTGTACATACAGAAATGATTTATTGGTCGTGAAACCTGAATATTTCTATGTTTTACACCTATTTTTTATTTTTATATACTTACATAGTTTTTATTTTTCAGATATTTTCGCATACATTCAATAATGGGCTAGTTTCCTGAAAAAATCTATTTAGTCTGTCATATACATTATCAAAAAATATTAGACACGTAGTTTTTTCTTTTGTCAATTAAACAAAAAAATACGAGGATGTGGTTTGTTGAAGTTCCGCGTGACGTCACGGTGTGGTACACTTTTTAGTAACAAGTGACGTCACGAGCCCCCACTCCCGAACTTAGTCGCGCTTTATTAATGATTTGGAAAAGCAAAATAGTACAATATTTTTTATTATTCTGACTGACTAATTAGAATCATTCTTTTTTTTGCCCATGAAACATCCCTATTGTGGTAGTTATGGTAGGTGCTAATAAAATTAAAACTTCTCTATCTTCTAGATTAAGAGTGTAAGGATAAATATTGGCCCTCATGCATCTAAAACGTATCATTCTGATAAAGTGCCAATGAACTTATATAGAGCTCGACTCAAGAATAACAATATCTATTAGTGCCTATACTGAATAAACATTTTTTGAATTTAAATATAGATAATAAGAATCACTAAGCGAAATATATTTATTAAGTAAGTTAGTAGCTCTATCTGTATGTTTGTTACCTATTCATGTGAGCCGCATTTTTTTCAAAATTTCATGCAAAATAAACCTACCTCGATGAAAAATACATAATTTTTCTCGCGATTTCTGATTTGGTTCAGTGTAAATTTGATCAGCACGACCATGCCTAGATAATTTTTCTAAATATTCACCTGTATATTGCATGTAGGCATAGGACCTCTATCTCTGAGTTATGGAATTGCATATTTTTTTCGCTATGCCATAGTTCCCATAAAGAATCTGTTAATTTAGATGTGATGACAGTAAAATTACAAATAAACCAGTACCCAGGGTTTATATATCTGTATATATAATTTTTTTCTGTACGTGTGTATGTCACTGAACTCCTCTTAAACGGCTGGACCGATTTGAATGTTTTTTTTGTATGCGTTTGGGTGGCGTCCTGGATGGTTAAGGGGATAGGTTAGGGTATAAGTTAGGACACCACGCGAACGAAGTCGTGCCCGGCAGCTAGTCTTAATATAAGTCTTAACTTAAAAACCTTAACCTAACTTAGAAAACTATTTTAGCACTCACAGATAATATACTTTCTATCTAATAATAAAAGAATTTTCATTTTGTTCTTTTAATTGAAATATTATTTGTTTAGAACACGTCATAATATTTTTTATCTGCCGTTCGCGCGTTCATTCTGTCTGTGCTAAGTGTTTACGCTGTGGCTGTAGAGACAATCCATCGTATGTATGGCGCTATTCTGGTGTTGACGCCCGGGAACCGGCCATTGCCGCACCCGTGCGTCCACGAGTGCACGCCGACTACTTCACCATCACTGCCCAGGATCGGGCTGCCGGAATCACCCTGAAATATTATAAAAGCAAGCTGTAGTGTGCTAGTGCATTTTCTATAGCACATAATAAAGAATATACTCTCAGAGTGACTCAGGTCACTGGCTACAAGCTATTCCATCCACAAATACCGGAACAATGTTAGACCGTATAACATTAAGTCTGTGTATTTGTCTTCGTCTTGGTTGCAGGACCAATCAGCCTCATCGCTGCCGCTGCGGAGACCTCGTCAATGAGCTCAGCCACCATGGGCTTTCGTGCTCCCTAAGTGCTGGTCGAATATCACGGCACTCGGCTATTAATGACATTATCCGCAGGGCTCTTGTTGTCGCTAACGTGCCTTCCGTACTGGAACCAGTCGGTATTGCGCGGGGCGATGGCAAGAGACCGGATGGTATGTCTTTGATCCCTTGGAGTGTCGGCAAGTCGCTGGTGTGGGATGCCACATGTGTCGATACACTTGCGCCATCTCACTTACCGGCGACTTGTAAAGCTGCAGGGGCAGCGGCGGCCAGTGCGGAAAATTCAAAATTCAAAAAATATGCATCGATTGGACCCAATTATATTTTTATGCCTTTTGCGGTCGAGACCTTGGGACCATGGGGGTCAGAAGCTCGCCGTTTTGCTCGCACCTTGTCTTCAAAATTGATCGAGACCTCCGGAGACCAGCGGGCGGGGAGCTTTTTCCGCCAACGCGTCAGCTTGGCTATCCAAAGAGGTAACGCTGCCAGCCTTGGCTTGAGGAAATTTTCTATATATAGATTATATTTTGTAAATATAGATTGTATTTTGTACATATTTGTTGTTAATAAAGTCGATGTACATAAAGAATATTAGGAACTGATATAGGTAGTTAAACGTATATTGTTGCGCCTACTATTTATTTCACAGCAAAGTTTGGTCACAGAACTTCGCACTTGGCCTGGCGTTTATTTATTTATATCAGAAGGCTGATGACTTGCAGGCTGTCCACCTAATGGTAAGGAGCTACCATCGCCTATGGACATTAGTAATACCGGTGATACCGACCTACTTAAAGCCTAAAGGTATCTGGGTCTCAAGTGCAACTGTGTGCAACAAACCGGCAGGAGCTTTGAGGGTGGTCCCTCAAGTTAAAAATCTACCAAGGCTAATAGCAGGCTATAGATAGGTACTACAAAGTTCCCTACCACCATGCTAGGTTTCCTCACAATATTTTACTCCACCGAAAGCTCAAGGTCATTGTCGCTTTGGAATACGCAATTTTCATTAAAAGACATTACAAGAGCATCTATGAAATTTGATTGTACTTCGTAGGATATATTAGATGTCTCAATAAATGTCAGTATTGGAAGAAATAAACTATTTAAGTGACGAACCGGACACTGTCCTCTAAGTCCAACGTCGAGCCAGCCTGCACAGACCATGTTCGTGGTGATGTTGAAGTCCACCTCGTTGTACCTGTTGGTGCAAGTCTGCTGGGCCACCACCCATATATCAACGTGGCGGAGCTGGGCGGACGGCTCTCCCATTATCTGGTACAAATATATAGAGAGAATAAACACTGTGGCGCAAGACCTTATTGATATTGCTGTCAGTCTTGGTTCTGGATACACTTAAGTCTCTTTTTTCCGAGAGAATCCCTAGTCTTCCCTTAAACTGAGCTATTATTAACAATAACACAGATAAGCGGTATCTGTCTGCTAGTTTAGTATTTGATCGGACTTGGGTATAGCTTAGTAGCGAATTCATAATCTGGTCTTTCTTCGTTCTGTATGAAACTATAGCGTTCCAGGATACAATGCGGAGACATGCATTCATTCCAGTGAAGATATTTAAGTTCCAACATATGCATATTGGATGTGACCTGAAGATTTACAGGGCGTTACACGGCTATGCCACACCATACCGAGGGTTCGATTCTCGGCTTAGGCAGGTGATTGTCAGAATAGCAGATCATCACAATATTCTTACCGACGTATCGCCCCATCCTATAGCCGTAACCACTTGATGTTCAGTGAAGGTATATGCAGCGCCAGAAAGCCTCGCCGCCTCAGCGACGTCGGGCTGAAGCTCAATGGGAAACCTGGTCCTCAACACGGCGATGTCGTTATCCAGGGTGCGAGGGGAGAAGTCAGGGTGGGCTGTGATGCTGCTAATGATGTACACTGTACCTCCGGAGTTGCTGAAGGAAGAGCCTACTCTAGCGCGCCACCAGCTTACCGGGTGTGGTCTGTAATATAAAAGTTACCATAGAATTAAGTGAAATAGGTTTTCTTTAGATAGGCACGATAGTTAGTGATGATGTGGCCGAAGATAGTAACGCTAATTCTAGATGAGAACTGGCTCTCAACTGCAGCTGCCGGATACACAGCCTTGGGAAGGTAGCCTTGGGCTATTTATTTTCAATATGAGGATGGATCTCTCACACGGTTTTTTTTTTCCCCAGTCAAGCTGCTCTTTGAGCGAATATGATATGAGGATGGCGGTCAGTTCTGCCTGCTATAGTTTTATTCACCAACATTTAGTTTAATGTTAAGTAGTGAATATACAATATAAGTGAAGCTACTCGCTCCCGAAACACAGGTTTCACTAGTTCGGGAGCCTATGGATTCAAAAGAAGCTGTAGGTAATATGTTTTATGCAAATAAATGAATTTATTTATTATTAAGTGATTAATGATCTAATATAGATTCAATTGAAACTATCTCACACGGTATAATATAATATCGTTACTTTAATTCAAGGCGGAAAGGTACACAAAGTTGGTTCTAATAATAAAAGGAGAAACTGACTGATATATGCACGCACTGTTTAAACCGCATTGTATACACATGAAATTTTGCACACAGGATACTTATATAGCAGGCATCCACAAAGGGATGGACCTATTTCTGAGATAGAATTCTGATGACCAAGGTAAACCTTGTAAAGCCTTCTCGAAATAATAAAAAAAAAAGAAAAAATTACTATTTCATTATTTCTTATCGATTATTCATCAGTCCTATTATCCTTAAGCCACTTACGTTTCATCGGTATAGGAACATGATGCAGCGGTCAATATCGCTGAAGAAGTGAGGATAGTACCTCCACAAGCGTGCACGTACGACCCTGATCCATGGTTAGTGAGCAACGACACTGCTTGCGGATAGTCGCCTATGGTGGTTGTCACGCCACCTGATATCCTATGTATACCTGAAAATATTAGATATTATTATTGTACGACACAAATCCCAAGTCCAATTTATTAATATCAAGTTAATTTCTATAATTGCCCATTCCTATTATTATCACACAGCCCGTTGCTGATAAAACATGCCCCAGCACATAAACGGAACTTAAAAAAATACTTTCAGTAAATATAATTAAACAATAGTAAGTACTCACCTCTAACATTAACAAAGAAGTAAATTAGAAATAAAAATACAAACTTCATTTTTAATTAAATTATTCAATTTACTCTATTAATAATCAACTGACGGCAAAATGTTACGTATATTGTCAAAATTCTTATCATCAATTAGATAATGATTACCGGACTTATCAATATAGTCATCATTTGATTAATCAAATTGGTTCGGCCTTGTATTTTATATCGGAAATATAAATTTAAAAGAAGTAAAAATATCTTGGTTGAAATATACTCCGCCAGGTGACCGCCTAGAGTTATTTCAAATCGAGCGTTTCCGCACTTCGAAAAATCAGGACAGTAGGTTGACCACTAGCCTACCTTCACCAATCCGCAGTGGGCACGCGTGGTGGAGTATCGCCCAGTCCCTTTCACCCTCATTTGTGAAAGGAGGTCTGTGCTCAGCAGTGGGACATTATAGGCTGATGATGATGATGATGATCATATTCCGCCAATTTCACACCGCCGACAATGCGCTCTGATTGGCTAAGTCAAGGACACATGCGCTCTGATTGGCCAAATCACAAACACACGAAGCAGCGAGTGGTCCTTACAGTTCAAAATCAGTGACAAATGACTAGTTTCGGAATTCCTACTCTTCAGTATTACTACTCAAATGTGATATTTCCTCGATGGGTAAGACGGTCCGTATAGCTGCCGAAGAACCCTTTCTTTATTTTAATCCGCATTCAGGACTCGGCACGATCTGGGATAATATGTCATGTCTTCGATGATGATGTCATGTCTTCGAAATTGAACTTATCATTGAACACTGTCATTTTAACCTCTAACAACTATTAGTATACAAGTACTACTATATATAGGGATTAGAGTAAGTATTCTTCATAGTATTAGGTAGTAGGTAGTCATACTTGGAATTATCTACTATTCACATCCTTTTTTTTTTTGGGATATCCTCTTAGGATATTCGACCGCCCCGGGGGTAGCGGCCAGGCTATGCCGGACTTGTACATACCGACTTAAACCCCACGGTGGTCGCCATCTGCGCTGTAGAGGGGGGCGGGCTCTCGTGTTGAACGCGTACCTGCTCACCCCTCCACACGCGGCGCTTAGATAGCTCGTCCCGGGGGAAATCTAACACCTCCCCCCAGCACCCTCGCTGTGCTATCGCACGATGAGTCGTGACCACATCAACTCATCGTCCTCCTTGGGGTCGCTTCTGGGCGCACAGAGCCCCCGCCCTGATTGCCTACGACCCCAAAGGCCCCGTTTAGTCGCCTTTTATCTATCTATATCCTAACTATTATAAATGGGAAAGTGAGTTTGTTTGGTTGTTACGCCTTCACGCCTCAACTACTCAACGGATCATTATGAAATTTGGCACGCTGATAGCCTATGTATGGTATGGAGCAAGACATAGGCTACTTTTATCCCGTGAATGCGGGTGAAACCGCGGGGGACAGGTGGTATATATTTTATTTTTAATCAAAGAAGGATTTTGTAAAATTCTATATCTGAGGGGGACTGGGTGTAAATACGGGATTGATTGTGTTATCACAGAGCGCAAAGCTAATCTACTATATAAAAATAAGTCGGGTTTTCCTTCCTGACGCTATAACTCCAGAACGCACGAACCGATTTCCACGGTTTTGCATTCGTTGGAAAGGTCTCGGGCTCCGTGAGGTTTATAGCAAAGAAAATTCAGGAAAAATTTCAACAGAAAAGCGGGAAAATCTTTTTTCACATACAGCGCCATCTCTGATACATAGCATGTACTACAAACCAATATTTTAATTTTGTGCAGTTATACGTAGGGTAGGGTAGGGTAGGGTAGGATAGCACTATAGGGTAGAGTAGCACCACGCGAACGAAGTCGCGCCGGGCAGCTAGTTTTGTATATATTAGACCATCCACCATCGTCTCATACCTATCTTCATTTATTCAGTCGTACTGAACACTTTTCGTGCTTTCCCTATTCTGCTCTTGGCGAGCATATTTGCCGAGACAGGTCGTATTCTGTACTAGTACTTACTTACTCCGCCCCGCAGTTTGACCAGCGTCCCCGAAGGATCTCATGTTTCCCCAGGGTGAAACGTACTTATTTCATATGTTTGTATTATACCGGGAAATATCCAAAGAATTCGAAAGGCACGATGCCCTATGAAAATCTATGGAAATATCATACTACCAAAATAAGAATAGGATAATAATATCACGTGAGCTCACAGCGACTGCCAGCTGCAAAGAGAATATAATCACGATGTAGATTTCTTTTTTTTATTAGATTTCTCAATGTTCATTTCAATATAATAAAGGAATACTATGATAGAGCAAGGTTTCATGAAATATTGTGAGTGAATTATTTCAGAGTAATCAAATGGAATATGACTAGATATTGGTAAAAAACCCTTGACTTTGACGACTCATCCTATGTGAAATAGAGTATCACTATCCTGATGACTTAATCCATACAAATTACGGTGGGTCTTGCTGGCCGAATACCGTCTCTTAACTCTTGTATTCGAATGTTCTTGGATAGTTTTGCCGAGTCTGGAGCACGGAGTATCAATTTCGTTGCTAAATAAAAGTAAACTTGAATTCAAAGGCAACTTTAATAACAAATATATAAAAAATAACATTAACTTCAATCGAATAAATGCATTTAGTTGTAGTCTACTCTAAAATTATAACAATAATATACACTTGGATATTTGTATAATATCAGACAACAATATATCTTCGGCATTCTTTCTTTATCAAGCATTTTTTGGAAAATGGTACCAAAATATGTCGATTTCGTTTCTCAAAATCCACATCTGCCGATACCATAGCTATGTACAACTACTGATATACTTATGAATTTAAACTTGTTGCGTAGGCAAAGGTTTTTCAGTCTGCGGTTGTTTCTTGAAGCTATTCCTCAAGCTGTTCCTCATAATTGTGATCCTGTTGAAAGTATTTTGTCGGTTCTTCTTGGGAACGAACAAGACACCGACTACGATGATCAGTAAGCATAACAATGCGACCAAGATCCACAAGGCAGGTGACCGGGTAGCAGCTGCAAAGATAACAATAAACTAGTATAAGTTTCTGTCGGTTTTTAACCGACTTCAAAAAAAGGAGGAGATTCTCAATTCGATTGTATGTGTTTTTTTTTACCGACTTAAAAAAAGGAGGAGGTTCTCAATTCGATTTGTTTGTTACCTCATAACTCCGTCATTTATTAACCGATTTGGAAAATTATTTTTTTGTCTGGAAGGGTACACTTCCCGTTTGGTCCCATTGTCATCAGATCAGGATTTCATTACTTCTTAGTGTACTTTGAAGTCGGTTTAAGTTTTTTGTAAAACAGTCCAATTATTTTTTATTTAGACGTTTGCAATATGGAGATAATAATGTAGAGAAATAGCAATCATATAAGGTAGCAGCATGATAGCAGAATGTTAATCTATTAGTCTGGCCCATCAGATAGAATTCTTAGGCTTATGAGCGATGAATTTACGGCCTCTGAGACACGAAGTCCAGTTATCCATTCCTGTACTGGCTAAGAAAATTCATAAAAGAAATTCTCCGACGGTTAGATTTCAGAAATATCGATTAAATAACTCCCTCCCGGTCGATTTATCGAACCCAAATATTTGCAGCTAAAAAGTTCATGTCAATAACAAATTTTCCATAAAGAACATAAAAAATATAGTGAGTACTTACGTATCGGTTGTTCAATAGGGAACAAACCATCGAAAGCGTGGTCAGAATACTCCAACAGCTCTACGTCCCGACCTTGGATCATCACAGCGACGGTCCAAGGATGCCTTTCCAGAATTGTGGGGTTAGGAATAACGATGCCGCAAGTTCCTTGTTGAAGCACACCATGGCTATGGTACCCAGCAGGCAGGCTATCAGACGTGAAGCCTGAAAATAAAAATATCTTGGTCTATTTGTGATGACGGTTTGATGTGGAAATGAGATGAAGCGATGATGAGGTTTTAACTGTGGCTGGTGGTTGTGGTTTGGTTGGCAGGGTAATGAAAAACAAGGCTCGCTTACCACCCTCATGTTGTCTTCTGTGAACCAGTTTACTTGCAAGTTATGTATGTTATTTTTTCTTGTCCTAATGAGATTGTAGCATCAAAATAGCTTTGATGTTAGTATGTGTCAACAATATGAGAATGAACTGATTAAATTGTATTACCAAAGCCATCCATACGGACGAATCTGCAATATTCTAGCGGTAGTCTTCCGCTGACCTGGGCTTCCACTACGAGGTGATTCTGATGGTTCCATGAGACAGACACAGTGAGTACCTCTGAAATATTGGAAAATGCTTTAATAATTATCGTCGGAATACATTCCATAATAACAACAAAACATAATTTAATTACTGACTGTAATATTCACCAATTCTTAAACCTCAAAGAGCAAGTGTATGACATCCTCTGTATAGAGAGTCTAAACAAAAGCCCATTCATAATAAATATAATGGGCTGTTTTATTTATTAACACATATTCAACTATATTTACTATGGACATTATTCTTGATTGCTCTACATAGCTTAGCGGTCAAACTACTATTGCTCTAGATTCATCATCAGACTGCCCTGTTCCAAATTATTCGGGGAAGGTGCAATATTTACGCTTCTTCCATTTGGCCCATCTATCCGTCATATCAGTGTTCACTCCACTTTCTAACTCTCAAAATCTAAAGCTCCAAGTTATTCCTCAGTCTGAGGAGAGACTTTGCCTCCTTATGTGTGTTCTACCGCTTGTACAACGGACGGTGTTCTGAAGAATTGTTTAAGATGATGCCCACGGCTACTTTCTACCATCGCAACTCTCGCCATCGACGGGGAGTCCATCCTCACATATTGAAACCTGAATTGTTTCGTACTGTGCGGGCTCAAAGGAGCTTCCTTCCGCGGACGCTCAGACTGTGGAATGAGCTCCCCGCCGTGGTTTTCCCAATGGAGTACAGCATGGGGTTCTTCAAAAGGGGTGTGAAGAGATTTCTGCAGGGTCGGCAACGCGCGCGTGATTCCCCTGGTGTTGCAAGCGTCCATAGGCTACGGTATCGCTTACCATCAGGCGGGCCGTATGCTTGTTTGCCATCTAAGTGGTATAAAAAAAAATAAAAAAAAAAATTGTGACTATATTACCTTCGACAGTGACTAGAATGTTTGCACGTTGCTCTGGTTGCGAGGAGTCAGGGAAGCCGACATGGCAGCTCCAGCGGCCGCTGTCCCTGGGACGCACGTTGTTGAATCTGATGCCACATTCTCCGGCGTCGAAGCCTGCGCCAACGTACTCAGAGCTATCTGTCAATTAAATTAAAATAATTTTATAGGAGTAACAGATTTCCGTCCCTGTACCTGAGTAATATGTAGACTATCCCCTTAGAATTTTGAAAAACATTATTTTTAAAAACCTAACACCTTTTAATTAGACTCCATCTTACTGTGCAACTTCCAAAGTTATTTTAGTAACTGTGGTTTATACGCTTAGCTAGAGTATCATTTTGTAGTCGGCACAAAATCTTCATCAATAAAGAATATCTTACCAGGAGAGACACCGAAGGTGGTTCCGTTCTGTGCTCTGAAGTAGCAATAACGGATGGCAGATTGGACGGAACACGACATGGTAACACTTTCACCCTTCTCCTGAGTCATCGTAGGCATGACTGCAGTCAGGGTTGGCTCTGGAAATCACAGGATATTTATGGTTATCAATACATTTGCAAATTAATGTCTAATGTAACAGAGGTGGTGATAACAGCTTCGTGTGTTGCAAGCGTTCCTATGGCTACGGTAACTGCTTACCATCAGGCGGGCCGTACGCTTGTTTACCGACTTAGTCGTATAAAAAAAAAAAGAAAAAAAAAGGTGGTTTTAAGACGGGACCAAATAACAATTTTGTTATTTGGTGTTCTCTGTAAAATATTCTAATATTAATCTGTAATCTTAGGCTTGTATATGTATGTATGATTAGAAAGAGAATCAGAAACAACAGGAACTTAAGTCAAGTCTCAAGATATGACTGTGTTGCTCGAATATAACCCTTATTTAAAAGGTCCTTGTTCCAATTGTTTTAATCACGACTCAAAACTTGTCTTGAGCTTGATTGTCGTTCTGAAATATAGACCTTAGTACTTATCTATATTTATTCAAAGCCATCAAAACACAGACATGCAGCACCTTCTTATTAACTTATAGCTAAGAGCTGGGTGTCCATTATACATTTCTTGATTGGAAAATAATAAGAATAATTGCTCAACAGCTTTGGACATATCATATTAACATAATTTCAAAACTTTGCACTTTAACAATATTTGATTGTTACCTTGAACTACAGTAGCAGCAATCTCAGGAATACTCAGGGACCAGGGGCACAGAACCGCGAGGAAGCCATAATAAATTTCCTCATCAGTCTCGATGGCGCAACGCCACAGACCCAGGTCACTGGTGCTAGGATTGTTCATGCGGATTCCGCAGTCATGGCTGTTTAGGTCGGATTTGTAGCTGGAAGATTTGAGATGTTTTATGAAGAGAAGTTTACAAATGTCTAAACAATATTGCTACCATGAATAAGTTAACAGATTGAACCCATAATAGAACCTTGGGGTACTCTAAATATAAATTACGAATAATTTTTCACCCCGTAGTTGTCACTCTCATATGATCTGCTTTTCATCACAATCGATTCAGGAGATATGTATTCCTTCTAAGTTTGGGTTAATAAAATTCAGATCTTCGGGGTGAAGAAGACCGCTCATCGCATGGTCATGCCATGCCATGGTCTATGGAATATCATCGTATGTATTTTTCAATTTTAGACATCTATTTAGAATGAGGCAGTATATCGGTACATGACAGTGTTTATGAAGACTGACACTAATACAGCAACATTCAAATGTAATAAAACTAAGTTTTACGTGGGTCTGAAGGTGGAATATTTAGTAAGGATAGAAGATTGACATCATCAATATAACATTGTTAGTGAACGTTCAATGACTTCGGTATTATACAAGATGTAGGTCGATGAGATTACTTCATTCATTAGACAAATACTTATTGTCCGATAAACATAGCTTCTTACCAATATAGTGCTATAAGTGTATGTTATCAGATAACATTCTATGATAAATCTGATGCAAGAACGGATTTGGTGATTAATAAAGCAAGTAATAAACTTTTCAGTAATTGATAAAATGCACTGAAATAAATACCTCATGACTATTTTGAGATAAGTACAACAGTAGATACATAAATTATAATACAATATACAAAAATATTTTGATAAGATAAGAGTATTCGAATATTATTTAGATTATTTCAGGATCGACTCGACTCTTCAATGACAAAGTATTTGGAGGTTTGATACCTTTGTACAAGAGGAGAACAAAGAAAAAGAATGCTTCAGAAAAAGATACACGCAGAATCTTTATTATGAAGCTAATTCTGAAAGTTCGTTTGGTTTCTTAGTATATTTCTCTCAGCTAAACGGGCTCTTAGAATGCTACTTGAGACATCACGTCTTCTAAGTCTAAATAAATGATTATTTAGTTTTTTTTTTTTTTTCCATCTTTATTTTAAGGAACTTTGTCAATTTGACAATGTCTTCCCCGTAAGAAAAGTATACATAATAAATCAATCAATTTCTAAAGTATTACACTTGATTATGGAATGAAAGGAGTAGTGCACACAACGCCCCAGCCTCTCCCGAAAGAGGAGAAGCCAAGACGCTGTTGCACGCTCCCACATCATAGCGTTTTATCAATATCTGCTGACGTTGTAACTCGTTCCGGGCACATTCAGTCAATATATGTTGTATGTCTTCAACGACTCCACATACCGTACAGTTTGGGGAGTCGACTTTTCCCATTAAGTGTGCGAACTTATTTGATGGAATATGGATTATTTAGATGATCGAACGTACTTCACTGACTCATCGTGGAAGATGTAATCGTCTTCACCGACACCAGGACTGGCGATCAGGATCCTGCCCTGTGGGCTCCTGAATTTGCAGGCGCGAACTTCATAAGTAGTGTTCACTGAGCACGATACCATTACTGCTGGTTTCTCTGTCTTCACTGATGTGGTCACTACAGCTTTGGGCTCTGAAATTTCACGATCAAATTGAGAATAAGTCCATCACGGTAATGAATATCTAATCTTTACCGTGGTTCCATGCTTGATGCACCTAAACTAATCCATACTAAGACTAGATTTAGTCCACCACGTTAAGAATTTTGTAAATATGTTGATTTAGTTAGACTATTAAATAGTGTTCCTTATATAAATTGTAAATGAATAAAAAGCATTGATGGCAGTGTTGATAATGACAGTATAGCTACTCTATTAAATTTAGCCTGCTCTAGAATGCTGTAGCTATTTTAGATAATGTGGGTTGAGCTCTGCGATAACCGAACCGCTTACACAATGCACTGATTATATAACCATGACAAAGGTGAAAGAGAAGAATTCATAGAATACTTATGAGGCTGGTGATTCGAATCAAGACCAACGCTCATTATAATTAAAAAAATCTTTATCATAAACCAATTATTCAGCAGAATATACTTTCTTATCATCATACCATCGTCCTTATAAAACATTGAACCGTTGTTACCTACCACTATAAATGTGAAAGCATTTGATATCCAATATTTCTTTATGTGAAATGATAATCAATGCGTGGATTAGTAAAACTGTAGCATCCAACATTGAATGTTTTATCAGTTTGACTTAACCTTGTTTAAATATACCTATTTTTTATTATCGGATTTAAATTCGTTCCTCAGTAATAACGCGATATAAGTAAAAGATTATTGTACCAACCTGAATTCCTAACCAAGACGAAAAAGTTGTGTTCTTCTGTGACGACTCGCCCTGCGAATCCGACGGTCATCTTCCAATATCCATTATGCTCACTTGTGACTCTTTCCAGGTTTACTTGACATCTGCCAAAACCGTCGAATACCACAAAACCTGATGGGTCATTAATCCTGCAGTATATTGCGTTTTCAGGCCCAAGAGTTACATTTATTGGCCGATGGCTAGTCCAGGCAAGATTTTCTTGGCTTACTGCCAACCTATCTGAAATAAACACATTATGCTTTAAATTTTAACTTCCGCCATTTTTGGATTATCTTGTGCCAAAGATTTAACAGGTAAAAACAATATCAAAGTTTGTTTTTACCTGTTACATAAATATCAATATGAGCATAGTAAGTAACCGTATCCCCAAATGTAATGCGCCAAGTTCCGGCGGCATTTTTATCAACATTTCTTACAGTAAATTCACAATAGTTGTTATATTTTGGATGAATATCAAAAGTGTCTAGTATGCCCGTTGGTGCAGTAAGCTTGCAAGTATCAAAGTACTTGGCATCTATGGAATCCCTCAGTCTTAAATACAAATCATTGCCTTCAGTGATTATAATCTGCTCTTGAGATGGGTAGACTTTTTCTGCAAATAATAAATAAATGACAATAATATCATTGATCATGTTAATTCTCTTGTTATATTCGAGTTATCTCATTGTTAATATAATTTAGATCTTATCTTCCAGACGTGACCAGATACACGTATCATTTCAATTAAAAATAATCCTAGTATCATAAAAATTACCTTCGACGAAGATAGTGAATGGTAATCTTTTTTCGATAGGGTCAGTGAATCTTTTAGCTTGCACAAGCAACATCCATTCGCCGATGTTTTCTGGGGTTACATGTATAATAACTCCACATTCAACGTCACGTTCTTCTACGATTTCTACTCCGGGGATATTTAAGTTGGAGAAAGAATGTTCTATGCCATCAGGTGTCTTTAATGAGCATCCTTGGCCCTCGACAAAATCAACTTGAGCAACTTTGACTGTCTCGTATCTACCAATACTTGAGTTTATATGCTGTTCTTCTAACATTTCAATTTGCCTGTCTTCAGGCTCCAGTTCATCTTCAACGTGTTTTTCGTCGTCAGTTTCAACTTCTGGTGTAGTTTCTGGAGTAACTTCTGGGGTAACTTCTGGGGTAACTGCTGGTGTAGTTTCTGGAGTAACTTCTGGGGTAACTTCTGGGGTAACTTCTGGAGTAACTTCTGGGGTAACTTCTGGTGTAACTTCTGGGACTGCCGATGTGAAAATTTTATGTAAAGTTAATTTACTAATCCTGTTAATCCAGCATTACCTTTATCGTCTTGGTGTGCATACACCATAAACTATTACTTTACCTAATCGCAAACCATGACAACTGTATCATAGCTTGCAAAACGCTTTCTCATCACCTTATTAATTTGTGAACACTTCGCATTGTGGATCACATAATTAACCCACTCCACTGCCAAATCCGATTATCACGCCGATATTGCCTTTAGCATTTAACATGCACTTATTTCATATGAAATAAATTGTTGACATTGTTTGTGTCTTTATTTTTCTCTACTTGCATCGACACATAGCCAATTCTTTCAACATGTTTACCAATATATAACGAGCTACATAAATAATCATACCTTCATTGACGTGAACTCTGAATACCTGCGTTCTGATCTCGTCACCGTTACTTGAGTAATACATTGTCCAGTCTCCAATATCACTTGAAGAGATGTCCAACAATGTGACCATACATGCTACCATGTCGCTGCCCTTAAGTTGTACAAATCTATCATTCAAAGGGCCTTCTTCTCCCGGGTTGAAATCAGTAATAACTCCATTAGGGCTGGCCAGATGGCATTTGACAGGGTTGTGCATGAATGTTACCACTGAGAAGGTATAACTTTCTCCTGGGTCTAGGTTAACTTCAACGTCACTAGTCAATGCTCCAGCTAGAAAATAATATCATAAAATGGACATATGAAAGGCCGGCTTTTGATAGTTTTTTGATAACTGTTTGTTCCATGCTTAGTTTAGGATGACGGCAATGTGTAGGTTAGTAATGTCCCAAGCTGTTTTATTTCTGGATTTACTTAATTAATTTTGAGTGTAAGATACGCCATAAATCAGTCAGTACGCAAAAATATGCACGATGTAGGTACGACGTATTTTATCGTTTCTTTTGTATGATATTGTGAATCGGGCCCAAGTCTGCTATTACAATCGTGTTCCAATGAACTATCAGTGGTGACCAAATTGACACATTTTACAGTTTTGATAGTCTACTAACACAATAGTCATAATGGCGCCATTATAGCTGTCCGATGATTTTTCACTGAAACTACAATCGTGCCACAATGATCGTTTAGTTGTCAGTTTTGACAGTTTTTGTACTAAAATTCTATTCGTTCATTATGAGACCTTTATGAATCAGTAGACTACGCACATCGGCTCAATGATAATGGAATTCGTGTCAGTATGACATTTTAGCAGACTTGGCCCCCAGGTATGTTCCAGTTCATCGTTCTTAGAATGGTATACATCAAAACATATATATTAATAGAAAACTAAAATTAATTATAAATTCTAAATTCTAAGTAGTAATTGTTTTTTGATTGTTGTGGGATAAATTTTAACTATGTTGGAACAAGAAAAACTAAACCACTAAAAACAAATATTGTAAATATAATTTTTTGACGATGATCGTATGGAGAAAATTTTGTCTCTAAGTACTACCAGCAGCTGAACACGTGCTGCACTCACGCGTTACCGTCCCTATACCCCACTCCCCAATGAGAACATAAAGTTATTTGGCTGCGGTATTCTGTACGGTGGAGGTACTTCCCCAGTCACAGCTGCTCTATGAGAGAATAAACTAACTCTAACTTAAAACATAAACACCATATTATTACATTGGGTCTATGCATATTATCTGAATGGAATACAGGAATGTACATTTCTGCGTAAAATTACGATGAAAAGAAGGTACAGTAATAAATTGTATGTTATATTAATTAATGTTATAACTTATATTTTAATGTTTGCTTGACATTCGCATATGACAATACGGTATCAAAAACAAATAATCTGACACCTGTACACCTAGTGTAAAGAATTGACGTTAGTAAACGCTTACTAACGCGTTTGCGTTACGACATTTCTCTATAGGAATTGGCACAGCGCCTCTAGCGGAATACTCATGGTACTAATTTCTTCCATACTAATTTACGCGTCAGCGTTTACTAACGTCAATTCTTTACACTCGGGTACTGAAAAATTGTTTTAAGTAATACTAGAGCAGATTGCAAAAGACCGGCCGGCGGTAGTTCACAATTATACACAGATTACAGAATAAGGCAGATGGAGCGCGCGGAACACGGGAGTGAGGCCAAAAAAGCAAACACAAAATGAAAAACACGCACCTGGTATTCGCTTTTGAATGTGTATTTGCTTTGTTTAACAAACTTTATGTAACAAAAAACACTTCTTTATTAATAAACTGTGGTTAAACAATGCAAATGCAAACTGGAAAACGAATACCAGGTATCAGATTTTCAATTTGTATCTGCTTTTTTGGCATCACCTTCGTGTTCCGCGCGCTCCATCTGCTTATTCTGTAATCTGTGATTAATAAATACTAAAGTCATATTAAATCGTAAAATTTTAATACCTGTTAATATTGCGCTAAGCGCAATCCAGAGAGTGTACGACCGCATGTTGTAAACACAAAGCGACAACTGACAATGAGTAAGTATCACTAATATTTATACACAGTATCGTCTGTCTGTATCTACAACCTTGTCAAACGAACAAGAACGTTGGTAACCGATAACACTATCCACTGATATGCCTTCGAAGCCTCAGCAACACTTAATCTATTATTTGAACTGTTTTACAATGGATGTCTGGAGTCTTGATTTCAGGTCCATAAGAAAATGGCGTTCAAGAATTTTTATAACTTATCTTGCGTAAATTACAAAAACATGCTAAAATCCAGCATCCCATAAATAAACTAAATTCAAAATCATTTATTCAAATAGACCTTCGCAGGCACTTATGAAAAGTCTGACTCTAATACTCTAATACCGGTTCGAAAGGTTGCATTTGCTGAGAAGAGCCGGCAATAAACTCAGCAATTACTCTTTTCAAAACAGGCTTAGATTCATTACATAATATTTACATTCTAATCGCACTGAAAACAATTGCGTGCCCCGGCGCGGCGGCAAAATTACAAAGTAGACTGAATAAATATTTAATAAGTAAATAAATAGCAAACTTAAGCAGACCAGCCCCCACAAGCAGCACCTGTTCACAAGTATGACGCGTGTGGCAGCCATCGCCCTCACTAGAAGGAACTAGTGAGCAATAGTGGATGTCTTTATGTCCGATAAGAACAAAGCGACATACAATGCAACCCTGTGGCATACCAAGCAACCCTGAATTATTTTCGTTGAAACGAATAGTTTTTTTTATTAAAAGACTATTATTTCAATAATCGCTTTCTAACCCCCTCTAAACCCCTGTAGGTTTAGTTGTAAGGGGATTTTTTATGTTTATTTCTAGGTTGTATACCAGGCACGGCCCTATTGCCCTTGTGTCCACTTCGGTTTAATAATTTTTTTCACAAGTAGACCTCCCAGAGAACTGACCGAGAGGTGTACGGTGACCATCATTTATTTTAAAATATGATAAACAGAATATATATGTTAAAAGCCGCCGTCGACCGAATATTGAGCACAGGCGAGTTTCTTTTAAATATCAAGTTAGACAAGTAGACGGTCCGCCTGATGGTAAGTGGTCATCTCCACATATGAAAGAGAATTGCCGATGTGTTGCCAACCTTACCACTAAGGTGGCAAACAAGCATACGACCCGCCTGATGGTAAGCAGTTACCGTAGCCTATGAACGCTTAAAACACCAGGGGTATCACTCGCGCGTTGCCGACCCTAAACCACAGAATATTTAATAGTACTACCCTAAACTTGAAGCGGTAGCTGTGTTTGACTGCATGCAAGGGCATATTGGAATCGAAATAAAGCGTTCTCTGGTAGTAATGTGGACAGTGGTCTCGGTCAGAAGAGGGCTGGAAAAGGTTGCTGAATTTCTTGGCATAATAGGAACTCTCATAGCGCAGTGGTGGCGTAGGAGAGCCATCGGAAGCTAAGCCAATAAATTACCTTGACATTATTTATTTATTTATTTATTGTAGGAAGACCAACAGCTGTACAATAATAAACATAAAAAATATGAATAGTTATCAGGAAGCCAATAACAGGTCTTCACGGATATATGCCAGTATAAGATCTATATGAAACAGATTTCTGAAATCAAAACACGTAGTCGATAAGATTATACCTAAAATGTATTAAAACGTAAATATAAAGTAATCAGCACCTCATATGAAGTGGCATTTCGTTATTAGAGTCGTCCAACAGCTTTGTCGATCCCAATAGTATCCACACTTAACTCTACAGTACAATTTCTTATGCTGTGTCTCTACCCTACTATACTATTCTACACTTGACTTAGGTAACTCAATCTTTGTTAACCACTCTGTATACAGACTGATAAAGCATTCTAGCCACATATCAAATTCTGATAATGTTCAAGGTGATAAAATAAATAAATAAATAATAAATATCCTGGGACATTCCTCACACACGGTCATCTGATACCAAACTAAGCAGAGCTTGTACTATGGAAACCAGATAACTGATATAATACATATACTACTTTTTGTTTGTAAATACATACTTAATATACATAATTACACCCAGACTCAGGACATACAGACATGTTCATGCACACAAATGCATGTACTGTGTGGGAATCGAACCCACGACCTGCGGCGCGTAAGGTGAACCTTAACCAACTGCGCCAACTGGCCCGTCAAAAGGTATAATACTAATATAACCATAATACTTTTCAATATAACCATATCAAGTAGGTAGGAATGGAGATTGTTGTTAGTTATGCTAGGTTGGATGACACCTCCATTTAAAAGGGAAGATCTTCCGTCTTCGGCTAGGCTGGGTCATCGTGACCGCGACCCATCTGCATATATCGTGGAGTTAACTTTGTCAGCGCGATGCAGTATGTTGCGGCGCCGTCTATCTTTCTGTGTGTCTATCTCAATGTAACTGATAGATGTCGCTACATAGGTTTGTATTTAATAAGGTATATTCGTGACCCCACTTTTGTTGCCAATTCTTTATGAATACCATGTTCAATGGTCGTTCCTCGGTTGTTTGATGATGTATAACTATTAATATTACAATTCAATCGTGTCGTGTATAATGTCGTGAGTATAAAATAACATGAACTATTTACATAACATTATGTGGGTGGGTATTTTAATCATTATTCCTCAGTAATAAATGTAATGCGTGGAAGATGTATTCATGTAAGTACTAAAAGGGGCCCAAGTCTGCTATTTCAATAGTTCCAATGTCACAATTATGAGACCACTGAAAGTTCATTGGAATTGGAACACAATTGCTTGCGGCGGCGTCGTGTGACGGGTCGCTCACTTCCCTCCAATATGGCGAGGAGGGCGATGGCTGCCACACGCGCCATACTTTTGAATAAGTGCTGCTTGTGGGGGCTGGTCTGGTTAAGTTTGCTATTTATTTACTTATTATTTATTTATTCAGTCTACTTTTTAATTTTGCCGCCGCGCCGGGGCTCGCAATTGTTTTCAGTGCGATTAGAATGTAAATATTATGTAATGAATCTAAGCTTGTTTTGAAAAGAGTAATTGCTGAGTTTATTGCCGGCTCTTCTCAGCAAATGCAACCTTCCGAACCGGTATTAGAGTATTAGAGTCAGACTTTTCATAAGTGCCTGCGAAGGTCAATTTGAATAAATGATTTTGAAAAAAAAAATAATTTTGAATTGTAATAGCCGACTTGGGCCCCAGGCCCCAGAAGCAATTACGCTTTGTCTCTCATACCTACCATCCTAGAGCACAAAGAAATCGCTTTGACTTTGGGTCCGCCTTTATGATCACGTCTATTCTTTTACTTCCTGGATTGTACAGTGAAGTGTGGTCACCGTAGTATTCCAGCTGAATGGGTTTTATCTTCGCATGCAAGCCCACAGCCCGCTCAGGTAGAAAACATTATATTTTGCGCAGTGTTCCATATGTTTACCGCGCGTAGCCGTCTGCTGAACATTTTTACACATGGCTTCTGTTCAATACAATACCATGCCATAATAATACGTTGTGTACCTATTGTTTAGCTTATGATGACTAAAGGTTAGTAACATCTTAACTATAGATACTAGATCTAGATAGAAGATATAACTAGAGTTTATTGGAGTTTTTTTTACTATGAATCTGCCTGTATTTGACCACAATCACGCCGTGGTCAGTGATAATGTGGCCGAAGGTGGTAAGCATGGAAAGCCTAGATGGAACTGGCTCTCAAGTGGAACTGAAGGTTGGAGGTGGTAGCCAGCCAGGCGGGCTACAATACAAAGTACCGTGATATTGATTCCTCACGATGTTTTCCTTCACCGAAAACTCATTGTAGGATTCGAACCCGCCACCTTCGTCTCGACATTCAACGTCACTACCACTGAATGAGCTATCATCGCCTTATTAAAAGCTTTTCATAAATCAGTTTAGCAATCAATGTTGCTGATTCCGTTGTTTACAACTAAACTAATTTTAGTCTCACTATGTTCTAATAGGTACTTAATCTAAAAAAAAACATAAGGAAAGCACGTAAGAAATTTAGTTTTGTCAAATAAGTCCAATGCTGGTTTTCAATATAAATTACGTCTAAACACCCGCAAATGAAGACTGCAAGGATTATGCTCTATCATTGTACAATAATGTTCGTAAGAAAGATATGTGATGTGACTAAAATTAGTTTAGTGCGATTTACAACAGAATCGGCACCAATATTTATTTAACTAATAAAAAATTCGTATTCGTCGAATAACAGTCAAACAAATATTGGTATTCGCAGAATAACAGTTGGTGTAAAGTTCACAAGTAAATCAAAAAGTATTTTTTTTCAGTTTAGGCCCTAATATGGCACTTATGATATGAACGTTACAAATGACTCTACCATCGCATCGGTTCGGAAGAAGAACGAACGAAAATACTCAAACGTTGGTCATTTTCTTTGCGTATGTCCTGGCTGCAGCAGGAGTAGGACCTGAGAGCCAGTTCCAATGTGCTCACCACCTTCAGCCACATTATCACATACCGTGGCGAGATAGTTCTCTAACAAAACACTAACCAAATAAAAAAACTTTTAGGTTTTATTTTTATTATATTACTACAGAGCAATATTTTGATTATCCAACGTTTCCAGAACAAGGTACTAAGGGAAATAGTGACTGCCCCTTGGTACATCAGAAATGTCGACCTCCATCGGGCCCTCAAAGTAGAGTTCGTACAGACAGTGATTAAAAGATATGCAGAATCTCACCACAATCGTCTTCATCATCATGTGAACGTTGAGGCAATCCAGCTCGTCGATCATACAGATATAGTGAGACGACTCAAAAGAACTAAACCGTTTGAGTTAGTGTAGTGATCGTTAAAATAGTGTAACATAGTACAAGTGCTACAGATAAAGAACACAAGAACAAAGTGTCTTCCCCTTAATAGAGACAATAAGAAAAGTGTTAATGGAAACATTCTTAGATATAGTCAATATAGAAGTTTATCTTAAATATAAATTACTTATTAGCCTAATATTAAGGCTAGATTGTGGTATGAATAGGGAACACTAAAGAAGGTGTAACTTAGGATAAATAAAAAAAAAATAAAAAAAAAAATATTACTAGGTAGCAAAACGATGTCGAAATTATGAAATTGGTTTGTTAAACATAAATACACGTGCACGTTTTACCTATATTCAATGATATGTACTCAAACTGCTTATAGATGGGTACAACACGATATGCTTTGGTATCTAATTGCACACTCATGTATCCAATTATTATTCGAAGATTTCGGTGGTTGTTTAAACACCTAAATCAACCCTCTGCCTACGGGACTCAAACAAGCATACGGCCAGTCTGATGGTAAGCGGTTACCGTGCCCTGTACACGCTGATCTGCGCTGCCAACCCTGCAGAAATCTCTAGATACCTATCTTGATGAATCGAATTAATTTGTCTAATTTACTGTAACTTCAAAGCTCATTGCTGTCCAAATCGGTTTACATTACCAGAAATAATGCTGTATATCAGTAATTAAATTCAATGTTTAATGATCTCTTGGTTGTACTGTACAGCTTACTGCTAAATAAGAGAAGATATTCATGACTCACGACCTTGCCTGAAAAATAAATCTAACGATTTCGATGTAGACTCCAATGTTATTAGTGTTAGCTACTTATTCCATGCAAATAAAACCTTTAGAACTGCAGTTGTGCCGCCAGATACCTATGGCTGCTTAAGAGTCAAATATCCAGTTACTCATAAGTTACAAGGTGATAAAAGAAACCGTTCCTGATTTATCTATCCGCAGACGAGATCCGGATGGTCTAACTACTCAGGACGTGGTAACTGTTGTGTGTTGCAAATTTAAACAACAGATGGTGATGAATCATCTCAGATATATTTATCCAGATCGATCTAATTCCAGCTTTTAGCGTTCGAATCAGAGTCAAGTTTTGAATCCCTTATTACGTTTGTTAGGAGCACTTTAGTTTTATATGACTCAAGTAACGTGGCAATATAAACAAGTCAAGTATGTTCAGTCGACGATATCCTTTCGCCTTTTCTCTCCGCTCAAAAGAAATGTGTAAACGACACAATGTGCATGTAGAGCGAAACTAAAGAAAACATCTTACTGCAAACGAATATAAACTATGTTGGTTTGGTATTAGGGATGCTGTTAATACAGCGGTAACCGGCTACTATGTGACCTTTTGGTGCTATAGGTGAGACAACCGGCGCACCACGACGCTTCACGTCATCAGTCACTCTCGGAGCCGCACGAGGGGAGCACGCTCGACTCCCATCGGTTCTAAACATTATCTTAACCCAACAAACATTAGTTAAACCACTTATTTGTGAGACTGCTGTGCAAACAATCCAAATATTTGTGTTAGTATCAAAAACGTGCGATATAATCTCATTTTGTGTGTGATCGTTAAAGTTTTTCACGAGGATAACGTATTTATACGTAAGTATATTGATTTTCTTTCCTTCCATATCCTTGAATTCCTGCCTGACTAACATGTCTATCATGAATATTAATATTACCGTAATTTTGAATTAATTTCGTCCGTTGAGTATATTTTGTTAATAAGTATTTATAGTTTGATGAGAAAGCATGTGGCGGCCAAGATTCCGTTACTTATGTGTTCTTTTGAACTTGTAAGACTGCTATAGTCGGACATTTCTTCATATCGTCGGAATTACATCGTAAAGCCATCTAATTTCTAAATTTCTATGAATATGCAATGTTTTATCATTCGTTTCTTTTTTAATTAACATTATGATCGTTACCATTAGTTAGATTAACCGTTGCATATCATTTCAGATCCTCGTGACTATTTTGCGGTTAGTCCGTGGTATATTTTATGTACCTATAAGTAGACTATAACAGTGTGGTATCCATTACAGAATCTCCAGTCTACATATCTGCAAACTTGTGAATAACTTATAGCAACAGATAATGGTAAACATCTATAAACTTTGTTTTTCTATCTAATTCTAAAGGATAAATGTTCTGGTTAGCTGTAGAACAGATTTAACTTTACAATTAACAATAAAATATTTCTCTCAAGTTAAACTCAGTTTTTCGAAGACACATGAATAGGTTCATACATTTCCAAAAGAAGGCAGTCAAAAACCAGCTGAACATAAATCAAGTGCTCTTCATAGACAAAAGATACAATGAACTCGAAGTAAACGGTAAAGAGACAAAATTAACACTACATGTCTGTCTCGAACAATAAAGGAGACGCAAACGGTACAATATGCTAAAATATTAAGTGGACTATATGAATGCAAAACATTTTGGCTACTTCCTTGCTTATATCTACAGGACATGCAAAGTTGCATGCATTAGTAAATAAGTAATTTAAAAATTCTCAATTATATGAATTAGATCTTAAGTTTCGTCGTCTAAGGTCGAATTTTGGATTCCTTACCGTCTATTGTAAGTTTCAGGTTTTCTCTGATGTGTCTATCTTGTAGCTTGTGGTTGTAAAAGCGTTAATAGTGCACTGTTTATATCATCATTCAATTTACCATTTAGATTGAAAATTTGCATGAACGTAGCGTGATTTCCTTATTAATTTTGTAAATTATTTGATCATACACTATTGACAGGTTCATTAGCCAGTGTATCCAAGACATTTTACATTTATTTCACTAACTTAGTTACTTAAGACCTACTCGTATGTTTTCAATACATGACTCACACTGAAGAAGCAATTTGTTACGAAATCTAATTCGAACAACGTACAGTCACCATTTTCCTCTTTACGTTCGATAAAGCAGAATGGTTTGTTGACTTGACAAAACAATTCTGATTAACGATGTCACGCTGTATTTACATAATTGCGTTATTCTTCTTGTATTAAATTACACTACTCATTGATTTTCTTGAATTTCTGATTCATTCAACGACGAGAATCGACTTATTGAAAGTGCAACCGTTAACCTTACTTTAAAAATGATTTTTGTGATAGATATAATCTTAAAGTGTGCTTTGATAACTAAAAAGAGGGAGTATTGTTTATATATCACATTTGGCTTAGTTTTTTTTTTATATTTTCGCGACGGGAGAGATATAATTAAGTATTCCAAGATATTTATGATACCGGCACCTAATATAAAATTTCTAATCAATAAGCTGATTGCTTCGGAAGTAATCGTCTATTATTCAAACTACAATCTATCCTCGGACCTAGGACCGTGCATTATGGTCCAGATATTTTGCTCCAATGCTCTCATACATAAAATTGGTTCTCTTACGAATACAAGACGTTTATGATATCCGACTGTGACTAACAATAGCTTTATAAAATTACTCCACGTACAAGCAGCGACCAGTAACAATGGATGTGTATGTGTGACGTGCATAAAGTTGCCGAACCATTGTTAACAACTCTGTGCTTATTGGCATTGACGTTTACTTAATATTCCAAGATAAAATCGACTCTATTGCCATGGGGTTAAAGCTTGCTCGTGGGATAATGGTAGATAGTTTTGTTTCTTTTGCTGCTTGCTTACGCGCTGCTTGCTCTACAATGTCAACAGATTTCTTTGCGCACTTAACTGTGAGTCATTTTTCGTCGTCTGCGTTTGTTCGGACTAATGTGCTAATATTTTGGCTTGATAATTCTTCCTTATCTTAATTTATTTTCGTATCATCTTCTTTCGACAAGGTATTCTTAATTGGCATTGCATTGCATCGTAGGCTAAGGTATCCTAGAATCTTCGCCTACGATGCAAGAAGATTAGTTTGTTTTTAGATTATACAGTTGACACTTGTACGTCTGGATCATTTGGATCGCGAATAAAAAAATAACAATTATATCAATTATAAAATTATAATAATAATTGATATAATTGTTATTTTTTGTGCATCCTATAATAATAGGATGCACGCCCCTCGCGAGGTTACAAACGGGTTAATATTACATTATTAGAACTCTAGAAAAGGATTTTTTCCTAGAATTCTTTAGTCTGTTTCTAGATACATATATTTAGCTAAATAAAGTATGTTACCTGTTGGCCCAGTCTGGATGTAATGTTGCAGTATTTTTCCACGTATCGAGGACACATAAACAAACGTATGCCATTTCTTGTTTATTGCATTAACCTGATAACCTGCTCTCTTCGATACAATAAACTTTAGAAAATACACCTACGTGCATGCATTCTTGTAGATCTAGAGATTACCTTTTAAATTTATGATAAGAATATGAAGCTTTATTATAATTTTGGCTCCATTCAAACAAGCAGCATCCAGAAATACCTATACTATACAATTTTTCTTACAGTTTAAGGAAACTATATTCTGTGTCTTCGGATGTCAATAGATCCCAATCTGGAATACCACTATCGGTTCGGCGGATAAACTCAGCATGAATTTGTGATTATTTGTTTCTTCAAAGATCCGTTATTACTCGTGTAGATTGACATATCCGACAGGAATAGCATTTGCTAGAAATTGCACTGGTGATTTAATAATACTCAAGTTTCTAAAGAAAGAACTATTGCTTATGGGTTATGCTTCAATGCTTAATGGACTTATTAGTGTAGGCCATATTGTCATCTGGATTTTCACTATAATAATATTCTAGTTATAATAAGTATCTAGAAATGATCGCACTCTTGTATGTCATCAACAGATGATTATTTAGCTTTGGATACTTATTTTAATTTATTGTATAAGTCGTCAATACCTAATTCCATATTAAATAATAATTGTTTTGACTAATATTAATAACAAAGATGGCGCTGCACTTATTTTTCAAACGCTACTGTCATAGTACTTATAAAAGAGCCTGCAGCGCCATTTTAAGCTCAGTCGTCATTTTGCAGTCGAACGTAACGTTTCACATAAAAATGTTAAGTGAAGGTATTGTAATAAAAAGTTCCGTGTTATAATATAGTATATTGTGCAGTGCAGTGTTTGTTTGATTGGATAAAATATATTATTGAGTGAGTACGTTATTATTTTTACAGTCTCAAAAGCTAATTTACCCCATAGCTTTAACATCTCAGAAGCGGGATGACTACCGCGTAGACCCACACAAGTGATTTTTAAATAATAATTGAGATCACGTGTTTTATGTATATATATATATTTTTTCTTGTTCATATGTGTCTTTTTTTTATTATTATTATTATTCCATGGAAAATGTTTTTTTTTTTGGAGTGGTGCATGGTCGGGATTCTCTTTCGACAAATTAATGTCAACATGTAAGAGTCTATATAATACTTACATCATCCTAATTATATTATTTATTGTACCTAATAATTTAACGAAGTTCTGAAAAGATAAACCTACGGGCCACAGTTTCATTACAATATGTTATTACTGAACGCCATTAGACGCATAAAAAAAAAAAAACATTAGAAAAATTACACAGTACCTACAACATAATAATAAAAAGTAAAAACACTTATTATTATGTATTTATTATTCTTATACATTTGCTAAGATGATTTACTACAATTAATGTCTTGGAATTCCCTATTACATCTATTATAGCATTCTTTACTTGGAAGCAATAAGTGCTACCACTTGATTGGTGTATGTTGAAAGTGATCTACCTTCTTACTACAACTAACTTGTGGTAGCGGTTTACTATGCAATCAATACTTTGTGTTTAAGTGAATTCAATGGAAAAACTGGGTGGTTCAGTGAAGGCACTCTGATAAGGATCAGAGACCCAATTCTCACTTCCCTCGAGGTGGCCTTCGAATCGAACTTGCATTGCGGGTGCAATTTCGACAGTAAATTTTCGGGGGGCGGAGTAAATTTTTAAATTCCTGTGTTCTCGGTTCTAGTCGAACTGGCCTTCGAGGTGGTTAGGATTAGTGTTAGCCATATGATAGATACAAATTACACGATGCGTTTGTTATCGTACGCGATAACATTATGTCTTAAATTAAATTCAGAAAAGATTTTAATGACTATGAAATATTAAAACATCGGCTCACATTTTTTATAAGTACCTATCTTGATATAGCCGGAATTCATAAATTAATCAATTTTATTTAATAATTATAGATTGGTTTAGCAAGTATTGGGTTTATATGTCATTACGTTTCCAAATGACAGCTTGTCTATTAAACGTGTGATGGTTCGCATTCGAAATGCGTTTCGAGTGGTCCCGACCAGTCGAAGCGGTTCGAGCGCTGGCCCTCGAAAAGGTGGGACTTGAATGACGGCTTCGAAATTGTCAGAGTAGCCTAGCTTGATTTTCGCTCGAATGAAGTACGAGTTCGAACTTTGTTTCGAACATGTGACGAATTCGAGTGCGTGAGAGTTGGCTCCCTGGGCCTAATATGAATGAATTTGAATTGAATTTGAATGGCAACCAATCGCCGAATTGAATAATACTTGAATAAATACTTTTTGAATTTGAATTTGAACGGGGCAACCAATCGCCGATCCTGCTCAATCTACGACGATTGCAACCGGAAGCCGGCAGGTGGACTGACTGCCAGGTCAAACGCCGTGCTGGGTGCCGCCCGCGCAGCCCTATTGGGCGCCACCCGCACAGTCATGCCGAGCACCGCCTGCGCAGCCAAAGTGGGTGCCGCTCGCGCAGTCGCGCTGGGTGCCGCCCGCGCAGCCGTATTAAGCGCCACTCGCGCGGTCGTGCTGGGCGCCGCTCACGCGGTCATGCTAGGCACCAATCGTGCGGCCGTGCCGAGCACTGCTCGCGCAATCGAGCTGACCGTCGCTCGCTCTCCGCCTTTCATACTGTCAAGATGACGGCCGCTTACGCAGCCGTGCCAGACAGGACAACCAGCCATTGGAGCCAGCCATGGCAGTATCGGGTAAAACCGTCCATAAATATGACGTAATATCGTGAGCCTGCTTGTGTCTGACATTCGAAAGGTGCACAGACGCCACTGTGAATTATTTCCAGCACTTGCGTTCTGTAGAGATCATCATATCTTGTGAAAGGTAATCTTGACAGCTTGCCTTTAATGCAGGCTTCCATCTTTTGCCGTTCCAGTTCAGACCGCATATAAGGTCATATGTAGCCATGTATAATGTATGTGGTCCTGATCAGGTCTTCTTTAGTATGGCCAAGTTCATGACACCATTCCGTAATATCATGTTATCTTGCCTACAGGCAGTGAGTCGACTGACATATCAGTTCAGAAACAAGTATCGTTAAAGTACCGTCTTTTCTGTGGTAAACCTACTGACCTTTCCCTTACCTTTAATTTTGCTTTTATTCTTGTTTGACACCAACTTCAGGATACCGACGTATCACCGCACATATGAGAAGAACAGCCACTATTTAGACACCATACATTTTCATTGATGTTTGGATTTTCAGTATTCAAACAGACGTTGAAGTTATTTATATTGATGTCCGCTCGTTTACTCATTTGCTTCGCTCGTCTTGTTGCCCAACAGGCCTCAGTAGTGTTACCCTTCATTTGCTACCGTTGCATAGTGGTTTTATATTTCTTGAAGAGATATGCGTCTGTTTTCAGATTAAGCGCTACCATTCCTGGTCTGGTATTCTTCCAGAATTTTCATTTTAAATCACGTCAGGATTAGGCAATTGTCTCTAGACAATTACAGTCCTGAATACTGAGCGGTTCTGGGGGTATTTTTATATCCATATCAGCGAGCTTATTAACGATGTTCATGTAATTCCACTGAGTCTTAAATGTTTTAATTTTATTTTATCTTTTGTTGCGTACCTATGTAGGTATAGTTCTGTGGTGTTGTGTGTATGTCAAAATAAATGTTTTTCCTTTCTTTCTTTGAGTTGTTTATGTGATCACTAATATCTTCGTCATTTGACAATCGCTTGAGAACTAGCTGTTTTATTGCCTTTCTTCCGGATCCGGTGCTTTGATAAATAGCTTTTAATTTGTCATAGACGGATTTGGCTGACCTGCATATCTTTATTTGTTTCAATCCTGACGGTGATAAGAGAAGTAATATTTCAACTCTTGCCTTCACGTCTTCTTTTATGAATGCCAATTTTGCCGCTGCATCCGCGTCTGATAACAACCATTTTCGCCGCTTACTATGTCTCAATAATGTTTTTGTCGGCACCATATGTCATAGTTTGACTTCTTAGCAGTTCTAAATTGCAATAATCATCGATGTCATTTTACGTACCTATTTATTTGTTGTTGCTGTATTTCTGATAATCACGCTCTGCTACCACTTGATGGGGTTAATTAACGTGGAAAGACTTTTACGAATATTATTTTAAAAGGTTAAGAGAAATAAACTAGCGACAGTACGGGAGCCAGTACTCACAACTGTAACTCATCGCAGGCTAACTTTCGGAATAGAGAACGTTTAAAATTCTGTTAGAATTCTAAATGACTCAGATCTTATTAATTTCGTTGATAAGAAGAGATAAGAAACTATTTTATAGTGAGGGCTTATAAGCTATTTAGGATAAAGTCCTGTAGGGAATGGTGGCAAGTCCGTTGGTAAGATTTCAATGTCAATCATGATGATACTGAACATTTCTCGGTAGACAAATTCTAAAGGTGGAATCGTTATACTGGTTTTTAATTGGCTAAACTGAATAAATTAATATTTGATTTTGATGACTCCCAACGATTCCTCTGAAGAGGGCTCATGTTGGTTCGGGGGTCATGATCTATGACTGCCTATATAGTGGGATTTCACAGATAAGGAAAATAATTCATGATTCAGTTCTGTTGCAGGCTTTTAATAATTTTGGACTACCTTGGTCCCCAAAAAAAAAAAAAAAAAATATGGACTACCTGTGTCCTCATAATTTTGGACTACCTTGGTCCCCAATAAAAAATGGACTACCTCGGTCCCCATAATTTTGGACTACCTCGGTCCCCATAATTTGGGACTACCTCGATCCCCATAATTTGGGACTACCTCGATCCCCATAATTTTAGACTACTTCGGTCCCCATAATTTTGGACTACCTCGGTCCCCATAATTTTGGACTACCTCGGTCCCCATAGTTTTCTACTACCTGGATCCTTATAATTTCGTACTACCATGGTCCTTAAGTTTATTTGTAATATAGACAAATGGATACACAATTACGATAAAACTTGATTGAGTGGTACCTGGATAAGTGAGAAACCTCCATATATGAGACTACATGAGTCCCAGCTATGTGGTCCTGACACATTGGGACTGAATTGCCTCTTGTTTGTGGGACAACACAAACATCTATATCTGGAAGGGATTAGTTCGTTTGTATTTATGGTCATCTTTATTACTATAATTGGGACAGCGAGTGTGTTTTACCTCTTTTACGAAGACTATATTTTAAAGAAAATGCACAGCTATTTTGAAATGTCTACAATTGAATACATGAGGAGATCCTAATGGCGATGGACTGGACACATGTTGCGCGACAATAAAAGAAAATTGACAAAAGATATAACAGAATGGTACCCACGAGAGGGAAAACGAAATAAAGGAAGGCAAAGAAAATGATGGGAGGATGATATAAAAGAAGTGGCAGGACCGATTTGGCGACGACTAACACAAGACAGAAAAGAGTGGAAGTCTCTAGAGGAGGCCTTTGTCGAAGGCCTTGTCAAGCTGATGTCATACAATAAATAAAAAGCACGTGATATTAATTGAAATAGTTTATTTACAGTGTGCATGCAAATACCTATAATAAAGATTAAATAAATTGTTAATTATGTATACCTAAGTAATAATGAAATGTAAATGTTAATTATCAGCAATAAAGGCTATCTATCTATCTATCTATCTATGTATCTGTAAATGTAAAAGATATTAATTTATGCCTGGATGTCTGAGACACTGGGACTACCTCTTTGAGTAAGACAAATTTCCAAGTCCCTTGGGATCCTAGTTATTCAGGTTTTACTGTATATGGGACTCTCCTGGTCCCTTTATAATTGTTAGATTTGCAGTCTAGCAAAAAGTTGAGAAATGTAACAAATTTTTGGTATGCTGACAACATTGTATTACTAGTAGTACTAGTTTCTCATTTTGTACCTTATTACCTAACCCATTTTTAATCATCCCATTTTTGATTTCATGCTAATGCTTACCTAAAATAGTTTTATTTAAATTAATAGTGTTACTTGATTTAATTTTGGCAAGATAAATATCTATTTACCAAGTCACAGCTGTATTAGTTCAGTGGTTATTTACCTACTTATAATATATGAAATAGGCTTTTGCTGAGAAGAGCCGACAATGGACACGGCAATTATGTTTTTCAAAAGCAAACTTGGATGTATTAGATTAAATGCGTGGTGATGTAGAACAGACATTCCAAACCTTAGTTTAAAAGTTTTAGAAATATTGGTTAATTCGATAGAAACTAATGGCAAGGCAATGATATTATAATAAAAAGATGTAGATATCGCACTAACGCACACTAATTGTTGCAGACAAATTCAGACAATTGTCTAGGCCTACATATAGCTATCTCTTTCTGTACCATACGTTCCGTATTATCTATCGCATTCCTAATTCAACAATAACTGAACACCGCTTAGTATGAGGGTAGCTTATCTCTATTATAATATCATTGTAGCAAGGTGTCAAAACTGCAGAGACACCTTCATTATTTTCTATACTTTCTTGCCAAGCTGTAAGAACATGCCTAGCCCAATTTTTTGTTTGTAACCGTGTATAGAAACTACTATCAATTAATTGTCATTATTTTGAGTAGTTGAATTAAATATATAACCAGTCGTACGAGGTCGTACTATATAACTTGGATGGCCGACTGTCATCAACAGATGATTATTTAGCTTTGGATACTTATTTTAATTTATTGTATAAGTCGTCAATACCTAATTCCATATTAAATAATAATTGTTTTGACTAATATTAATAACAAAGATGGCGCTGCACTTATTTTTCAAACGCTACTGTCATAGTACTTATAAAAGAGCCTGCAGCGCCATTTTAAGCTCAGTCGTCATTTTGCAGTCGAACGTAACGTTTCACATAAAAATGTTAAGTGAAGGTATTGTAATAAAAAGTTCCGTGTTATAATATAGTATATTGTGCAGTGCAGTGTTTGTTTGATTGGATAAAATATATTATTGAGTGAGTACGTTATTATTTTTACAGTCTCAAAAGCTAATTTACCCCATAGCTTTAACATGTATGTAAGTGAAAACGCGCGATAACTCTTTTCTTAAATTATTTTTCATTTCACCTTTTCTTGATTGATGAATTTTGAATCATTATTTATAGACATCATCATTTCCTTCTTCTATACTGTCATTAGTTTTAAGCCCTTCAGAATTTAAAGCACCTTTTTTAACAAACTCTTTAAGTGATATTTTGTTAAGTTAAAAAATATGTTAATTTTCTAACTTTCTAATGAACTGTGTAAAATTCAAAATTCAAAATTCAAAATCATTTATTCAAATAGACCTTCGCAGGCACTTATGAAAAGTCTGACTCTAATACTCTAATACCGGTTCGGAAGGTTGCATTTGCTGAGAAGAGCCGGCAATAAACTCAGCAATTACTCTTTTCAAAACAGGCTTAGATTAATTACATAATATTTACATTCTAATCGCACTGAAAACAATTGCGTGCCCCGGCGCGGCGGCAAAATTACAAAGTAGACTGAAAAAATATTTAATAAGTAAATAAATAGCAAACTTAAGCAGACCAGCCCCCACAAGCAGCACCTGTTCACAAGTATGACGCGTGTGGCAGCCATCGCCCTCCTCGCCATATTGGAGGGAAGTGAGCGACCCGTCACACGACGCCGCCGCAAGCAAAGGCCTTAAAGTGAGCATGACTTACTTAAGTCTGCCTTAGAAATAAAAAATAACTAAAGGGAAACACTAAACACACAATTTGTTATCACTGTGACTATTGACAAGCTTAGACTAAATATCACAAAATAAAAAAATATAACAATTACACAGACATAATAAATCGATGCATTTATATCAAACTAAATAAATGAAGAACATTGAATTGAATTTATTTAATTACAATAGGTAATATAATCTGTAACCTAAAAATATAACTTATAATAATAATAGCATACTTTGAATTAAAATGGACCTTGAACTATCTGCTCAGTGAGGCAGGTGCAGAGAGAAGCTACTTCCATACATCCTTGTCGTCAATATAATGAGACACTTTATAATAAGCCCTACTCAACAGCCGCTTTATGATATGTTCCTTAAATTTAAAAAAGGACATACTGGTCACGCTATGAGGAATTTTATTGTAAAATTTAATACAATTCCCAAGAAAGGACTTATTTACTTTAGCTAATCTAAATCTAGGTACAGTTATTTTGTCTTTGTTTCTAGTGTTTCTATCATGATAGTCACTATTGACTGGAAACAAATTAATGTTCTTGCGGACATACATAATATTTTCAAAAATGTACTGAGAGGGCAAAGTTAGTATATTAATATCCGGAAATATATTTCGTAGAGACTCGCGAGAACCCAAACAGTAGATGGCGCGAATTGCCCTTTTTTGTAATACAAAAATTGATTCCAAGTCTGCGGCAGAGCCCCACAGCAAAAGGCCGTAAGACATAAGACTATGAAAATATGCAAAATAAATTAATCTGGCTGTATTAATGTCCGTCAGTTGCCTTATTTTGCTGACTGCAAACGCAGCGGAGCTCAGTTTACCACCTAAGGCTTCCAGGTGAGCACCCCACTGCAATCTACAGTCTATAGTCAGACCAAGAAAAACAGTCTTATCTACTACATTAAGTTTATTACCATCCACAATAACACTGGTATCAACTTTTGGTACATTTGGTAATGAAAATCTTATACATTTTGTTTTTTTTGAGTTTAACATAAGATTGTTGGCAGCAAACCATTGAGACACAGTCTTCAGAGCGTAGTTAACTTTTAAAAGATCTTTGTCTTTTCTATCTACTTTAAATATCAGAGACGTATCATCTGCAAACAAAACGACATCTGATAGTTCTTTCACCATATAAGGTAGGTCATTTATATAAACTAGAAACAGAAATGGGCCTAAAATCGAGCCTTGAGGTACGCCTAATTTGACTAAGGAGCCCGATGACACACTACCATTGATTCCTACTTTTTGTTGGCGCCCTGAAAGATAGGAAACCACAAGATCGAGAGCCACTCCGCGAATTCCGTATAACTTAAGTTTAAGAGCTAGCGTTTGGTGATCTACGCAATCAAATGCCTTGGAGAGATCACAAAAGATACCAATAGCATCGTGTGAGCACTCCCAGGCCTGAAAAATATGCTTAATAAGTTTAGCTCCCGCATCCGTAGTGGACTTACCTCTCGTAAAACCGAACTGATCATCATGGAGTATCTTGTGGTTATTAAAATGCCTTAACATTTGGTTTAGCACAATCTTTTCAAAAATCTTACTTAATGCAGGAAGTACTGAGACCGGTCTGTAATCTGAGGGATTGTTTTTACATCCCGATTTAAAAATCGGAACAATTTTGCTGTATTTCATTAAATCAGGAAAGTTGCCCTGTTCGAGACATTGGTTAAAAATTAGGGCTAAAATAGGGGCAATATTAAAAATAATTGACTGTATAACTTTAACTGACAAACCCCATAAGTCTTCTGTATTTTTCATATTTAGTGACTTGAAAGCCGTGATAATGTCATAGTCACTAACCTGGGTGAATGCGAAGTCTGGAATGTTTCGTTGAAAAGTCTTCTGTAAAATCGATTCTGCTAACGTGGAAGACGAAGCAAGATTTTTAGTAGCCTCCACAGGTATATTTGAGAAAAAAGTTTCAAAAGCAGATGCTACTTCTAATTTATCTGATATTAGTTTATCATTAATTTTAAGACAAAAAGTATTATCTTTGATTTTATTTTTACCAGTCTCTGTATTAATAATCTGCCACACTGTTTTAATTTTATTATTAGAATTATTTACCCTATTGCCTATGTAGATGGCCTTAGCTCGAATGCATACCTGTTTAAATAACTTGGAATAGTTCCTAACATATGTATGAAAGTTTTCATTACTATTGTAAGATCTCTGATGGTAAAGATCATACATGTTATCCCTACTCTTCCTGATTCCTTTAGTTGCCCAGTTACAGAATTGAAGTTTATTATTTACCTTTTTAGTTTTGATTGGACAAGATACATTAAATTCGTTGCAAATATCTCTAAATATTTTGTCATAGTTTACATTTGGATCATCAGAAATATACATAGTGTTACTAATTTTATAATCCATATTAACGCTGAAATTATTTAATCTTGTTTCATTAACTGACCTAAATGTTTTCGTTATGGATGACCTAAGTTTTTTACACGGTAATTTTACCAATTGTGTCAAATGATCCGAACGGACGCCAGCTATTATGGACTTCTCTAAAACGTTACCGTTAGTAATTATGTTATCAATACAAGACGAACTAGTAGCCGTTACTCTCGTGGGCTCATTAAATAGAAGAGACATATTAAATGATTTAAATAAAGTAATAAAATTATTTCTATCTAATGAGGGTATCAGGATGTCAATATTAAAGTCACCACAAATAATTACTGACTTATTACACCTAGATAATTTACTAAGTATTTGTTCCATTATAGAACAAAACAACGAAAAATTAGACGCGGGAGGCCTATACACACATATAATGATGGAGCTTTCAATCTCTGCACAAGCCACCTCGCATACGCGTTCCACAGAGTGACAAGTAATATCAGAACGATTTTTAAATTTAATATTATTATTTAGCAAAATGAGGGTGCCGCCACCCTGAGCAGTCACTCTGTTGAACGCGCTGGCAACAGTAAAGTTATTAACATTAAAAAGCATTGTATCTGGTTTGAGCCATGTTTCCGTAAAACATAATATATCAATTATCATTTCATCACATAATAATTCAACGTCAAGTATTTTGCCAGAGAAGCGATTTATATTCTGGTGTAGTATAGTTATGCTATTAGTGTGCTTCTCTGTTGTCGGAGTTATAAGTTTAAACAACTAATCACAGTATTGTTAGTAATACTAGACGATACCGCTCTGTCACTTAAGCTACTGGCAGTTATATTAGCTATAACCATGTTAATATTATAAGCTATCAGTGTAGCAATTGAGATTTTACATTTTTTGGGCATAAACAATGAGTCCCCAGTAAATTTTAGTCCACTAACAAATTTATTAGTGTCGAAATAAGAAAAAACGTCACTATGACGACATGTCAATCTATATATAAAATTGTTCAAAAACAATATATATCTATTTTGTTTGTCCGTATAGTTGACGGAGTATGGCAAAGCACATAGAAAAACATTCATCACCTTTAGTTTGAGGAATGTTTCAAAACTATTAATTAATTCTTTAAATTTCACGTTCAAACCATTTCCTATAAGTATCACAACTGTGGTCTGTTTGTCAAGCTTAGTACTTACAATTTTATTCATAATATCTGTATAGGAAGCTCCCGGCATACAATAATTAATAACTGGCTGATCCATACGATTATTTAATATTGGTCCAAAATTGACCCCAATTTGGTCAGAAAAAACAACAGTTTTCATTATCGATCCCTCAGAGCTCCCCACAGAAATATTGACACTGACATGTGGCTCAGTGCTCGGAGCACTCGGAGCGCCCAGAGCACTCAGAGCAGCCGAAGCACTCGGAGCGCCCGGAGCACCCGAAGCGCCAGGAGCACCCGAAGTACTCGGAGCGCCCGGCGCACTCGGAGCGCCCGGAGCACCCAGAGCAGCCGAAGCACTCGGAGCGCCCGGAGCACCCGAAGCGCCAGGAGCACCCGAAGTACTCGGAGCGCCCGGCGCACTCGGAGCGCCCGGAGCACCCAGAGCAGCCGAAGCACTCGGAGCGCCCGGAGCACCCGAAGCGCCAGGAGCACCCGAAGTACTCGGAGCGCCCGGCGCACTCAGAGTGCCCGGAGAAGAGACATCAACACAAGGATCAACATTATTAATATTATGACAATGGCATATCTTTTTCAACGTTAGGGAATCAAACCGTTCTTCATGATTTTTGCACATGTCCACCAGGTTTGTGATTGCAACTATGTGCTCGCTGATCTCCTTCTTAGCACTGTTATATCTGCATGCTAAACCATTAATTAAGTCCTCCTTGTGCTTCAGATCTGCTTGTAACTGCAGCATATCAGTGTCATATAATAACCTCATATTTTGCAAACTACTATTACATGTTTTTAATTGAGTAATTAATCCTACACGTTCTTTCCTAAGTTTTACATTTTTAGAGAAACTTTGTTTACATTTTATGAGTTTCCTGGTTTTGGTAATGATTTTATTTATTTTGATGTACTTTTTAATTCTATTATGACTATTCATCAAAATGGGTTCACTAGTACTTGATACATCTTTTGTCAAGTCAATGGTCTCAATAAGCCTAGAAGTAGGTAAATTACCAGGACAACTCACAACAAGTTCATCAAACAGGCTAAGTGTGCTTTTTTCCTGAAGACAACTTTTTTCAAGTTCATACTTAGATATAATGCCATTGGCCCGGCTCAAGCTGAGTTCAAGTTCAGAAATGCGAGTCAAGGCCATTTCATGGTTGTCACTACATTCTTGGAACTGTAACAATAGCTCCTGCAATTTGTTTTGTCGATCATTAGCCTCCGTACAATGTTGGTGAAGTTCAGCCATTTCACTTTTCAACTGACTATTTTTGTCTATAATTTTCTTTATTTCCTCCTCACTTTCCTCTCGCTCCTGCAGCAACTTAGTGCAGTCATCCTGGGAGACCTTGAGTTCTTGTAAGGCCTTCTTAAGTTTTTCCTCCATGTCACGAGCGGTGGCTCTGCGAGTCGTCATCTTAATTGGAGTGGACCTGGAATACACACAGGATAGTTAAGCAAGTGGGAAGATAAGGATTAATATTTGAAAACCTACACCACAGCCTATACAATATAAATTGAGTTGTAATTAAGATAATTATTCACAAATAATACAAGATAAGGTAGTAGATTGTGTAAATATCTAATTATTAGTATTACTTATGTTCTTGTGAACTGTTGGTATATCTATATAATAAATTATGATGATTATTTTAGTGTTTCTCTTACAAGATTACTGTAGGTAATAAGTACTTGGGATTGGTTTCTAATGGAATATCACAAGTGTTAAACATTAAAAGTTGAAAGTGAGGGGATTGCCAAAATATTGAGTTTATATATCATCAAGGTTACTGCAGTGTTCAGTATGTTAAGTTTTTAACTCTTAAGACAATTTGGCAAACAAAATAAGTTGTGAAAATCCCTGCTGGTGCATTTGCCTGAACAACTGTATGATATTACTCAAATTGACAAGGAATCATAAATATATGATTAGGGTTCGAGCGTTTTAGCTACTATTGATAGTATAAGTATAAATAAAGACTTATTATCACAATACTCCCCAGGTTTATTGATGGTTTTCAAATTCCTTCCGTTGGCTGTCACTTCGCCGGTGAAAATCACAGCTGATCTTCGTTATTTTTCGGTTAGACACTTTATGTTTTTATTTTTCAGGAACAAAGATCATAAATACTGTTTAATTACAATGAAATATAATGTATTTTACTAGAATTAGAATTATAAATTAATTAAAATTACAGGAGACGAACTTTTGACAAGTTCACTACAGTGTTGCCAATGTATGAACTTGAAATATTACAACTCCAAACCCAATGACTCTCTAAACCATTTGAGTGACCCAAATGACCCTCGCTACGACGGAAGCATTTATTAGTTTAGAACTTTATAAAAAAGTTACCGTGTTGTCGATGACTCGTTTTTGTTTTTATTTTGTTAATATGATTGGACTGAAGTCATTTCCGCACCAGATCGCGCAGTATATGAGCTGTTAGTGAATTAGGACTCAATCCTAATTAGGATGACTAACATTATTCAACACCAGCTTACATAATTTGGTGAACACAATAGAGTAACAATTTCGTAAGTACACTACAGTCCTACTTATCATACAAACAAACAACTATAGTTACATAACGTGATCAAACGACACCCGATAAATATAAAACTGCCAGTTAATAAGGAAGTGTCAATAAAGTGTGAACGCCGCGCGCATACCGAGAGTTCCGTATTATAAAATAAATCCAACAAATGAACTATGCCGACTTTCGTAGGGATAATTAAAAAGCTGACGCTAAGGTATAAGATATAGAGCATTGTCACAAGGAGGTATTAGGGTCATGTGACTAAGCGTGAAGACACATGAGTAAAAGAGTAGAAAAGATTAGACAGATGATAGTATCTCTAATCCTTCATGAGATCCTGTTAGAGAGAGGGTTAATTTCCATGATCTAAAACCTAGCGTGCATGAAACACATGACTAAAGATTTACTCAAATCTACGGTATGGTAAACGACACCCATCCAAAAAACTAAAATAAAATATTAGAATAAAAATCTCAATATTTGGTTGACATGGTTTTCTCAACTAGCTTCTCTTACAAACACTTTTATTGCAAGTAAACATAACTGCATTAGATAGATACAAATTTTCCTCAATAACAAGGACAGCCTGGTACTAGGTATGCTAGTACTTTATCTGTAGTTAGTCACCTACGTGTTTATGAAATGATTTGCCAGTCTGCTTGCTTGCTTACCTCTCAATTACCTCATTCAAACATAACTAACACTGTATGTTGCTAAAATTAAATTGAATCACATTATTTTTATTTTACCCCATCGTTAGCTCTGGTAGTTTATTATGCTTTATTGACTTTATTTAATGACATTATCCACAGGGCTCTTGTTGTCGCTTACGTGCCTTCCGTACTGGAACCAGTCGGTATGGCGCGGGGCGATGGCAAGAGACCGGATGGTATGTCTTTGATCCCTTGGAGTGTCGGCAAGTCGCTGGTGTGGGATGCCACATGTGTCGATACACTCGCGCCATCTCACTTACCGGCGACTTGTAAAGCTGCAGGGGCAGCGGCGGCCAGTGCGGAAAATTCAAAATTCAAAAAATATGCATCGATTGGACCCAATTATATTTTTATGCCTTTTGCGGTCGAGACCTTGGGACCATGGGGGTCAGAAGCTCGCCGTTTTGCTCGCACCTTGTCTTCAAAATTGATCGAGACCTCCGGAGACCAGCGGGCGGGGAGCTTTTTCCGCCAACGCGTCAGCTTGGCTATCCAAAGAGGAAACGCTGCCAGCCTTCTGGGAACCTTGCCGTTATTAGGAAGCAGCGGCAGGCTTGAGGAAATTTTCTATATATAGATTGTATTTTGTAAATATAGATTGTATTTTGTACAAAAAAATAAAAAACTAACTCTGTATGTTGCTAAAATTAAATTGAATCACATTATTTTTATGTTACCCCATTGTTAGCTCTGGTAGTTTATTGTGCTTTATTGACTAAAACTAAATTGAACTATTCAAAAGTAAAAAAATCTGTGGGACCCAATAAATTTCCAAAAACATCAACTATATGGCTATGCCAATTTCGAACGATTTTCAACTGACTCTACCGTGACTCTACTAAACAAATACATAAATACAAGGAAATTTATCGAATTAGTTCTAATTCCATATTTATAAATATATTTATGTATAAATATATTTATTACGCCATGGTTTTCCCAATGGAGTACAGCATGGGGTTCTTCAAAAAGGGCGTGAAGAGTTTTCTTCAGGGTCGGCAACGCGCGAGTGATACCCCTGGTGTTGCAAGCGTCCATAGGCTACGGTAACTGCTTACCATCAGGCGGGCCGTATGCTTGTTTGCCACCTTAGTGGTATAAAAATATATATATATATAGATGCGCCGAGTACAAGTTTTACCGAGTAAACAAGTACGCAGTATTGCTCGGTTATGTTTACTACTTTTTAGGCTAGATCTAAGTTTGTGCGTGATAAAAAGGAGAAGGTACCGATCCCCACAATTTACAATATCATAGGGTCAAACGTTAGGTGTTTATATACTATTTTAAGGTATACGTAATGATTTATCTGGAATAATTTACAATTATACGATAGAAGATGATATTTTTTATTTTATATTAAAATACTGTAAATTTTTGGTGTTCATTATTTATTTATTTAATAATTTCGGTGATCATTTACTAATTTTGGCAATATAAAGTGGTATTTTACCGTTACATTTAACTAAATGTGGCGATTAGTTAAACATAAGCCATATCATATCCTGAGATAAGAGGATAATCTTCCTTAAGGGAAGATAGAAAGATGAAATTGATGTTGTAGACGCGAGAATCACACCCTTATCAGACCCGGTTGAGAGTCATCAGTGAGAAGCCATCTGAGTCCAGTAAAAAACGGCTCCTCATCATAGTAGCTAACTCTACTTTATTTATTCGGATATTTGCTAATCCTTTTGCCTTTATTGGGTCCATACCTTATCCTTTCCTCACTCTCATTATATCTTTCCTTCTATGATTCGACCGTGAGAATCGGGGATAGGTCCCTCTTATGTATAGACGGAGACTGTATTATATACCCTCTTACTCATAAAGTGCTATTTTACTAATACGTAAATAATGTCACATTATTTGACAATGACAATAGAGTGACTTTATTTACGTGACCCTTTATACAGTATATTAGTTAAATAGCGCTTTATGAGTAAGGGGGATAAAGTTTATCGAAACCTATTCATTACATTGCAAAGCTGACATTCCACTATTAATTGCAGACTTATATATATTTTATACGCACAATTATGTGTACTTTAAATATCCTGTATTTAACGAGACATGCATCGTCTACCGTTATACAGCTTTAGTGTTTATGACTGTACCTCCATTACAGGCCTACTTGCCAAGTCACTTTAAATAGTCTACGGAACATTGAACCTTATCGCCCATAACTGTATCCTAACATTTCTATCATTTTTACTTGATGATTGCTGTTAGGTTAGCGCCATAGCAGCATGTTCAGCATGGGAAACAATCGGTTTGGATTTTTTTCTTTGTCTTTTCTGTACTAAAACCATCATAATGTCACATCGTCATGTGTTTTACCACAATCTGAACATGGACAGTGATGATGTGGCCTAAGGTTTAATACCTTTGAAACCCGAAGCGCCCATAGCACACGAAGCCTAGAATGGAATAGGCTGTCAAACGCTGTTGTCTGAAAGGTTAGGTGCTTGGCGAAAGATGGGGGTGGCAAGTCAGTGGCAGATACCTACTACAAAGTTCCCTTAATACGTGTTATAGTACACAAGGATGTTGTCCTTCACCGAAACCTCAAACTCATTGTAGGAATCGAAGCTGCGATCTTCGTCACGGTAATCGACGTCACAATCACAGACGTAGGTACCTACCTACTTCTCAATACTAGTTATGCGAGTCCAAAGATCTAAATTGATATCTAGACAATGCATAAAAATAGCCATTATCCACAGAGCAGTGTCGTTGCATTTATAGCAGCCATCAAAACATCCTCACGGATGAATGATATCAGACATCCCTATTCTTAAAAACAATGCGCTGGTGGAATATTCTGGATTAGTAAGTGAGGCGGGAGGTGGTTGCCATGACAACGGGCGGGTAGACCGCGCTATTTCGGTCCCCAACCCGCTTTGATCTCGCAACGAATTCCTCACGATTTACTCGCCGTTTCGACATGTTGCGTAGATTTAGATGCAGAGATCGGGTCATGAGACTAGCCGAAGCTCATTGCATGGGATTTAAAGTCGTGGAAATAATATTAGGATGTGTACCAGCCAGGATCGTTTCCTTTTTTTCTTCTTTAGGTAGGACTTGTATGTTCAAAATTCAAAATCAGTTATTTAAATAGACCTTCGCAGAAACTTTTGAAAAATCTGACTCTAATACCGGTTCCGAAGGGTATATTTATTTCTATGTTCGGAAGGTTGCATTTGCTGAGAAGAGCCGGCAATAAACTCAGCAATTACTCTTTTTAAAACAAGCTTAGATTCATTACATAATATTTACATTCTAATCACACTGACAACAATTGCGTGCCCCGGCGCGGCGGCGAAATTACAAAGTAGTAGGCCCTCTTCGCACGTAACTACTTAACTACTTCTCATGTGAGATGATTTCATTCTTTATATTGAACTCACGATTAAATTATATGCGTTCACAACATATCCGTGTTTATACCAGTAAAACCACGAACGCACCATTCGTGGTATTTTTGGCCCATCTTGTGGTCGCATCTTGAGAGGTAACCGGTACACCGCTATTGCTCCACTCCACGTAACAAACTGCCTTTTTAACCGAAATTTTAAATACTTTTCTTACGTTAGCATGTTGACATCTTTGTAACTGGTTTTGTTTGCAAAATAAAATAATAAAAATGTGACATTTGATGCAAGATTTGCAACATTGCATTTTAGTTGCAAAATTTTAAACATTTTAAATATGCAAATGTTTGCGTGAAATTAATACGTTTTTTAATGTCAACATTATACCGTCTACTACGTTGTTTTACTCACTCAATCTAGTTTTCCTATTTTTTTCAATAATAGGTAATCATATTCCATGTTATAATGTTACTTGATTGCTTGTTACCAATTTCAACTAGGGTTTTATGTGATTTGTGTAAAAGAGTTTGGCCTATAGTCCCTTATCTGACCCGGTGAGAGAGGGGCTGTAGAGCATTTGATGGAGGAAACAACCAATGGCGAATGGCAGGCAGACTGATATTTCAAACATGCGTTCGTTACTACCTCTTTTGGCCACCGGGCCGGATAAGTTTGTTACACTATACCATAAGAATCTGTGTTTGAATAATCAGTTTCCTAAACTAGACATTGTAGGCATTTGGCATAATAATAAAATAAGTGCCATTAAAAAATGTTTTCATTCCATTGTTAAAAATTCCATTGTTCCAAATTAAAGTTGTATCAGTTTTGTGTTTGTTTCATTTTCAAAAGATTCTATTCCAAATTTTGAATCGTGATTATAAATAGTCAATCATTCAAAAACAATAGCTAGTGTAGAAGGTAGAGTACACAGTCCGAAGTGCAAAGTTGATCAACATGTTCCGTGGAATTGGGTCATTAATGTCAATATAAAGTTCGCCCGCCCCATCCTGCCCCACTGTGACCCCCTATCAGTTGTTTACACAAATGACTCAACGCAACACAGCCAACACGGTTTGTTTGGACTTGGACATAGACTAGCTAAACAGATTAGTTGAAGTAAAATGTGTACACTGCTTCATTTATGCTGTTCGCAGATTTTTTATGAAGAATAAAATGTAGCGCATAATTCTTGTACATTTTCTACTCGAGATTATAGTGCATTCTGGGCACAGAGCAAGGAGTCCCACGCGCCCATATAGATAGAGACGAAAGAAATGATAATACTCGTGCTCACTAAGTGTTAACATTACTAAATGATAAGATAATACATATGTCATCTGTTGATAAAACTTTGCCGCTGGTTGCCGCCCCCTGACACGCTTCGATAGCATGGAATCTGCTGAGCGATGCGTCTGTCTATAGTAGGGGGCGAGTTTTTTTTCAATGCTCTGTGCTTCCTCGGGCATCTAGGTTTGTTCTTTGTATATTTCGGCAGCACATTGGCAATCCCCTGGTATTCCATAGGCGACGGTACTCACTTACCATCAGGTGAACCTACTCGTCAGCCTTCTAACAAAAAAGGCAAGTTATTCCAATGATTGAGCCTTCAAATTAGATTTTTGATAAATTCACGTTTGAACATACAGGTCGGTTAACGAAAGCTGGCACCTCACAACTATTACCCGATTGAAAAGAAAAAAAATAAAGCAATAGGTTTTCTTTAAACATTTCACTACGGAACTGTAAAGACAAACACGGTCAGTATCGTGGGACAAGCAATAGTAAAGCAGTTGAATCGAATGAATGAATGGAGCCAAACGCGTGTGAACTGGCACAAATGCAGACAGTTCAAGATAATACCACTCTTCGTAGAAGGAATATACCTAGAGTCCATGAATAGGCTGCTCACAGATCAGTAAGGCTACTAACTGACCTGGCCACGATGGAGCCAAAAGTTATTGATTTATGGGTCTTCAATTATTTTTGCAGAAGAGACCACATTACAAATTATAAAGATACCTATATAGTTTTTTTGTGGCTCTCCTTCTTGTGTAGAACCGACCTGTAAATAGTCCCCATATAATTATGGGATTTTCTATGTATCTACTTGTACAGTGCACTCTATAACCTTTAACTCTTTATTAACGTGAGTGAGTGTACGTGAACAATAGTATTTGCTTGATAAGTAAGCCTGAATAATATCACAAAATAATAAAGATAGATAGATAACTCTTTATTGTACACCAACAATATAAGACAAAAATAACAATAAATAAAAACTGTACAATGGGCGGTCTTATCGCTAAGAAGCAATTTCTTCCAGACAACCATTAATGGAGGTGGATGGTGGAGAGGAATTAAAACACGTTAATAGACGGTGGTACATAGAACGGTCTATAAGAAAATCAACGTATTTTGGAATTACAAGGCTATTTTCTATATTTTCTCCACGTCCATCAAGCCCTCCCATAATAACTCATCAAACAAATTGCCGGCAATAAATAAAAACTATATAAAACCAGTTATATAACACCATTCTTCATATGAATACTAAATTCGATTAAACCTAATTTACTTGTTAGAAATAAACGCAGACTACTATAAGTCATTTGGCAAAGATCACGATTACCGAGTACAAAGCCCTATGAACTCATCGGGTGACGCAACATACACTTTTTATAACAATTAAATAGCGAGCCATTTGAGTTTCCTCATCCATTCCAACGGTATCATTATGTTTTACGAAAGGCCTGTTAAGAGACTGTCATTTACTTAACAATAAGTCGGATTGTACCCATCACTGAAGGATCTAAGGCAATAAGTGTGTGTGTGTGTGTGGTGGAGGAATGAAAGAACTTGCGTTTGTGTTACCTCAAGGTAACACAAATATTATCTTAGATACTAATATTATAAAGAGGTAAAGTTTGTTAGTTCGGATGTAGGAGTAGTACTGTGATTAGTAAATTATTTTAGTTCTTATAAAAACACTAGCTGTCACCCACGGTTTCACCCGCGTACCCGGGATAAAAAGTAGCCTATGTCCTTCACCATACCATAGGCTATCTGCATGCCAAATTTCATGATGATCCGTTGAGTAGTTGAGGCGTGAAGGCGTAACAGACAAACAAACAAAATCACTTCGCTTAGTTAGGATTGTCCACTGGCGAACTCGAGGGTATCCAGCGCGTCACTTTATCATATAAACAAATCTACACAGGCAGGTCTGTTTTACACTATGCCTCAAAAAGAAACAGAAAATATTTTATAAAATATCTTCTATAAAGTATTTTAGTGAAACGTTAGTATATTTTCGTTGAAAGGAAAATTCAATCGCACAAAAAATTATCTCGGTGGAGGCTCGTACCGCTGTGGAAGGGGCATTGAATTTATCAGTTATTTCAGATGCTTTCAGGTGCTTTACAAGGCCTTTTTCAACCTCCCTGGCCTGTGCACAGATCACCAAAGTTTCAGTGCGATCGATTAATGCTATGGTAACAAACAATAGACACACATAGTCAAGGTCATCTTAGCTTTAATGAGTTGCATAAAAACATCCCTCGCTTCGCATCCTCGAATGCGTGTTTTCCTCTTCCCCAATACAAATCTTTTCAACTCACTATCTTTTGGAACCACTTTAGACATTCCAAATTTGAAGTCACATGATACTAATGGTCTCAAAATTTTGATACAGTTCCGTATGAAGGAATGTCGTATAATGTCCCGGGCTTACGAAATGCCCCACTTTGCCCACCATATGCAACGCAACACAGCAAACAGGAAGCTGGCCAAGTTGTATAACAAGCGACAAAGGCATTCCGACCCATAAATTTTTGTTATATTCATCTGAGACTACTTATCATTAAATGTGCCAATAAGAAAATCGTTTCGGACCTCATATTCGAATTTTATATGTGTATGCTTGTAGTAACAGAGAAGTTTAAGTAGATGAGGTGGTTTCAATACGAGAGAAAAAACTTATGTCAAATGAAAGAGAGTCGCTATTCTATCGTTTAATTAAAGGACATCCTTACCTACCTACAAGGAGGCAAATTATCGAGTTATTCTTAATTTAAACTTCTTATTCCAAATTTATTATTTAAAGCCAGCAGTTAGCATTAAACATCAATATGGCCCTTCAATTTGAATATGCGGGTAGACACATTGTCCGTAATAGTTATTCAATGTGGTGACCCTGACACCAACGTTTTATATGTAAACGAGACTTCTCTAGTTAGTTGGCTTTTACAATACATCGTTAACCTTACCTTCTCACAAACCATTGACAGTACAAGGAATTTTAAGTTTCTATAAATTCTTTATAATTCCAAGGAGACTATTACGAGTATAATAAGTAATAGATTTATATTCATTATATTCAACTTTGATTTCTTCACCCATTCGCCCATACCCTAATGGATATACGGGCTAATACGGAAAGAGGAAGACCAAAAAGACACGGATGGATTGTGTGAAAGATGACATGGGTAAGAAAGGAGTGGATGCCGGTATGTCGGATAGAAGAGACGAATGGAAGAAGCGTACATATTGCGCCGACCACAAATAATTGGGAACAGGGCAGGCAGGTGATGATGATCATGGCCCTAAAATATACGAAAGAAACTTTTTTTTTTTATACAACTTAGTCGGTAAACAAGCATACGGTCCACCTGATGGTAAGCGGTTACCGTAGCCATATGGACGCTTGCAAGACAAGAAGCATCGCTCACGCGTTACCGACCTTTCCCCCCTCCCCTATGAGCTCTGGCGACCTTACTCACGCGCAGGAACACAACTTTACACAACATAAAGTTATTTGGCTGCGGTATTCTGTAAGGTGGAGGTACTTCCCCAGTCGAGCTGCTCTTTGAGCGAATAAACACTATGCTCTACCTCTCTCAACTAAACTACAATAGATTCAAGAAACTTAGTTTTGCGCAAAGCATGTTTGACGCTGACGCTTTCTTATAAAATACCTTGAAAAAGTGAGCACTAGAAACCTACTAAGAACCTCATACAAAAACCCTTTCTCATGGTAGTAAATCATAATTTTCCTGTCACTTATAGTTGAACAGTGTAGCAAAAACCAGTATAACGGTTCATAAACCCATAACCAGGCGCAGAAACCGGCTTCAGCAAAAACATTACACTTTACGCATGACATTTCTAACACCCACTGAATGTCTCCTTGTCAGATATCCCATAACCCTTATCTGTGGCTCGTAAATGACATAAATACACCCTTCGTTTGGAATTCTAAGGAGTAGCTATCTCTTAACTCGACTGTTCAAGATTGTGAGTGTGTTAATGATCCATAAGCTATGTGCGGCTATTTTTAAACACTGTTTATATTTAAAGTAACTTGTTGTCATTAATATTATGATAATTATTACTAGCTGCATGAGGGAAAATGTCGTAAGCGTCAAATTCTGTTAATTTATGCTAAATCCTAATTCTAATATCATGAATTACATTTTAGTCAAGTTACAACTGTTACAAGTCGAAGTAATCTTTAAAAGGACTTCGAGTCATTTTTTGTATCATACATAAGCCTCTATTAATTGAACTATATAAAGATCATACTTTACATCAACATTCTAAATCAAATCAAAAAGTATTTTTTCAATTTAGGCCCTGATAAGGTACTTATGAACGTTAACACATGACTCTACACCGGTTTTTTTTTTTTTTTTTATATGACCAAGTCGTTAAACAAGCATACGGCCCGCCTGATGGTAAGCGGTTACCGTAGCCATATGGACGCTAGCAACACACGAAGCATCGCTCACGCGTTACCGAACTTTCCCCCCTCCCCTAGGAGCTCTGGCGACCTTACTCACCGGTTCCAAATACAACTTGAACTGAGAAGACTCCATCAAAAAAAAAGATGAAGCTACACCACAGAATAAATAATACTACACCAAGATGTTTTTCCTATTCATACATAATAGCTCAGAGTATATAAATACTACGTACAAATAATAGTAATACATATTCGACATTGAACTAAGACGAGTTCGACGCGAATCTGCACGAAGTAATCCGAATGATTCCGACGTGACCCGAAGTGCCCTGCGTGACTCAGTTGTATACAGGTGTTTCACCCCATTACTTTTTTGCACTCGAGTTTGTTTATGTACAGAATTTTTATAAAAAAAATCTACATCATATTTCTAGCGAAACTTATTATGAACATAGCAAAAGGATCCCGAAAGAGGCATACACTGACTCCGTCGCACATTCTCATCACGATCATCATTTTCATTCATATATCATATCTCCCACATAGCCTACTCTTACCCTTTTCTTACATGTGCTGAGTCTAGGGTATTTTGGCCACTCACATTCTAAGGAGAGGTCTTATTCAGGATCTTTATTATTTTACCATCACAATCTCAGTACAAGGATCTAACAAAAACATCCAATTCCATCTACTTATAAGGAGAATGATTCTGAAGTTATCTTAAATCTGACGTTATGTCATGGGCAGTCGCATTGAGAGATAACACAGCTAAACTACGCCTCACTGTCATGTTCGGTCTGTACGGGTACGCACGACTAGAGGTATTTTATAATAAAGTGAGTAGATGCCTAGATAGATAGTTTTGTATGAAAAATTGCCAAGTTTCAAAATGAAAGTATAAATTTTTTATCAGTCTTAAATTCTTTGTCTTTCGAATATTATCGGCTTAGTAGTATCTTATCTTTAATATTCATAAATTTTTTCATACCTAATTATTATTAGCCTTTATTTAATTTTATTTATTTGGAAAAAAAACAGCTTACAATAACTAAAACGAGTAAGAGAAATAGATACTAAAAGCAATATAGTTTTCACATACAAAGACTAATACAGAAGAGGTTAACAGTTATACAAAAAAAAAAAAAATGATAAAAGCTAGCGTGTTGGGAAGCCGAAGTACGAATTGGAATATAGATACTTTGCCTGATTAGTATTTGTATAAAATAAATCTAAAGGTAATTCATTTATAGCACTATTAAAATGCCTGCCGGCTCTGCAAAATAATGTATTCTGAATGTATTATTTAATGGTGACAATATTTATTATGTATATAAAAAAAAAAAAAAAAAAATCCAACAAATATGCAAAAATTACAGTCTATACTTATATAGAAAATGTCCTCAAGTCAGCGCTGCTTCCGATAACGGCAAATATACTAGCTGTCTCCCGCGGTTTTACCCGCGTTCCCGGGATTAAAAGTAGCCTTTTCATATCATAGGCATACCAAATTTCATGATGATCCGTTGAGTAGTTGAGGCGTGAAAGCGTAACAAACAAACTCACTTTCGCATTTTTAATATTAGTTAGGATTTTAACAAACAAATAGAATTATTGTGAAGTATGTATCGGAGTATTCTCACAGTGTCCGGAGTACCACAGGGGTTAATCTGGGGGCCGCTGTTTTTCAATATATTTAATAATGCCATATCTAAACTCTATAAAAACGAACAAAAAGAAATTAAATTAGAAATAGTTCTTGATTTATACCTACAAATAATAAATGGTAATTTTATCCTTAATCCCTAATGAACCTCAATTACATTTCGAATGAATAATTAAAAGGACTAATGAGTGATTGACATAACAATCTCTATTATAAAGAGCTCAATAAATACCAAAATAAACAATAACAAACTTGTTAAAACTACACCGACCAAGATCCAATTTATCCGATCCAAGTCAAACCGTTAAAATTGCTATACAACCGTAAAATCGAAAGTAAAATCGATTAGGCAAACAAAATCGAAATAAGGTCGCTTCGATAGGTCGCTCGTGACACTAAGCCGTTTGCTTGTGTTTTCCACCTGGTTATTGTTTGAAAAACTTTGATTGGTATGACATTAATTTTTTAAAGACAATAATGAAATTGACTTTTGCAAGCAAATATCACCAACTTACCTACCCATTGACGGAATCCATTTAACAGAGAAGTACAAATATGTAAATAATAATAACAAAAATAAATGTTGTGTTGGCTACAAGTGGCTACACTACAACATAGTGCAACGTACATGTCTGTAACAAAATATGGAAATGGCAAGTAATGAAAAAGAAGCTCGAAGTTCTTAAAATTCACGCATTGAAATTAGACCTCTACATTTTATTCAAATTAATGGAAAAATCGATGCATCTGTTGTAAGTATATCTGCGAAATATCCCATTAGTAGTTCACAAATTGACCGAAGGTGGCACACTTCGTGCTCACTGCACGAGGCGACATGGTTTTATTCAAGCAACAAGCAATTTTGAGTCCACATACGCTTTGGTATGTTAATTTCACTCGACAAAACCGGTAAAATATTTATAGAAGATTATTATAAGCTAGAGTGGTTAAAAGCTTTGCTTTGCGACTGATTCTAAAGCTAGAACCTAGAATCCAAGTATGTATAGGTTTACAAAAACACTCGAAGATTATTAGAATGTTAGTTTTTTAGTGTACCGTATCAGAATGAATTAATTGTGTCTCTACATTTTCATTTATAATGGTGCGTCCACGCTACGTGAACCGAGCACGAGCCGAGCTTCTATTCATTCGTTGCTCGCGGGGTCAATGTGGACGTACAACGAGCCTACCACACGAGCGTGATGCGAATCCTTGTGTTCGTCAAAAAAATGACAATCGGCGGAGCGCAGTCGAGTCGCTCGTTAGAGGCTCGCAACTTGCTCGCAACTCCGTCCACGCTACGCGAATGTACTCCACGTTTGCGCGGCTGGTGGTAGTCAACACGTTGCTAAGCAACCGGCATTTTTTCCATGACATTAGCCTCTTCGGCATCCAATACAAACAAAGCAAGTCTCGACTATACCTATGTGTGTACATTGTACAATAAGCTGTTCAGCAGGTATACATTTCACCACAAGTCACCAAGATCGAGTGACAAGTAAAGCACTTTCCCTGTCAGCAAACGTCAGTACCACTGATCCGTGGAGCACTTTCACTGATTTACCACTGTTCATTAAATCTTGTTGATTTGTCTACAAGAGTATATCAGTTGTTGCTTCTAATTGAGCTAGGACATGCAAGATTTTTATTTGAAAAGTTAGTTAGGTAAACATAGAATTTATGTAAGGAAATCGTCTATAAAGTTTTAGGTGTAAGAGTTTTGAATAAAATGTTCGCTTTACATGCTACATCAAATATGTAGTAAAACGTAGTTTTAGGTTCTTAAAAAAACACATAAAACTATCCCTGAGTGAGTTTCTTTTGGGATTCTTCTCAGTTTGAGTGTATTACGATTTACGAACAGGATGTAGAATGTAGAGTCACTGCGGCGTCTCATCACCCTTTTAACTGAATAACCGGGCCTTAACAAGTGAGCTGTCATTAATTCGTAGCCTTAAGAGCATAAATCCGATAGTCTTTGAGTAACAAAGTTTAATTTTAACATTTGGCGAGACTTCAATCATGTAGGACTTAGGACAGAAGACATATCTCATACATTAAAATCTTATTTTTTCTCTTCATCCTTAAGCGTTGAAAGTCAGCAAGCATTAAGGATATTATTCACAAATCTGAAATATTGGGAATTATATTGATTGCTTATACACGGTCAAGTTCGAACAGTTCGTCGCGGCGCCCGCGCATAGCTTCCGCAAAATATAATATTAATATCACGCGCAATACTGAATGATCTACACTATAAATTATTGGCAAAGCGCTCATGAATATTAAATAAACCAGTTAATTTAAACGAAACCGCGAATCAATCATTGTAAAGAGATATTCTTTCTAGATTTGGAAATAAAACTAATTAAATGACCTGATAAACTATTTATGATTAATAATAATATCATTTAATGAAATAAATTAACTTAGATTTATGGGCTACAAAGGATAGAGAAGTGGTAACATTCAGGTCAAGGTTTATACGAAATTTGCATCGATTTTAAAATATAACAAGATGAATATAAAAGATAAGCTTGTTTACCGACTTCACAAAAAACAGCCCATATCGTATGACACTGTAGGTACTGTATTTGTAAAAGATGAAATCTTACACGTTAGCTTAGAATAAACGTAAATATTTACCCCCTTATTCATAATGAAGATATTAAACGTTGATTAGCTAAAATTCTGAAGTCTTTATCTGACACTTGACATTTGGTGATCGAAAGAGTGAGACGGAGGACACTATTACACTGATTTAGTTATAAAGCGATTATGAATAAGGGGGTTAACATTTAGCACAGCTGCTAGTTTTCAATTCTTATTTTCTATTCCTTTGCCTTCTTATATATATTTGATACATATTTGGAGTATCCAGCAGATACTCCAAATATGTATCTACCTAATTTTGTCTTCTATTTAACTATGAGAAGCCATACTACCCTTTCTATTATAGACTACAGACCTAGCTATATTATTTTTAAGGAATCAATCATGTAAATGCGTACGCAGTCCGTATTTAAATATGTCAAAGCATATAACATAAAAGCCTATATATGTATTATCCGACATTTTGTCAGAATTATCGCATCAGTCCAAACTGTCACTTTCCGAGAAAGCTTTATCTGTAAACACTTTGATGTCTAAAGGCTTGTTCACGCGAGGTTAAGTGATACATAATCTTACTACGTCTTCGACACGTTTTTTTATCACCGTTTACACATTTTTATTTACTTTGGGATACATGCGGCTTTAATAGACTATGATAATCATCTGTACTTTGTCTAATAGAGATTTATTTTAATCGACCTATTTACGATTCTATATCTTTGGAATCTTCTTGAAAGCAGATGCCAAAATAATTCTTCTTTATCTGCAACTTATACTTATTCTATACTCTATACTAATATTATAAAGAGGAAAGATTTGATTGTTTGTTTTTTGCATTGAAAAGGCTCCGAAAAGACTGAACAGATTTGAAAATTTCTTTCACTGTTGGGAAGCTACATTATCCCCGGGTGACATAGGCTATATTATATTTTCAAAAAAATAGGGATCCTTACTAAAACTCCAATAATGTTATTGTTAAAAAAAAAACCGGGGCGGGCCGCTAGTTACTTATAATTTTAAATATAATTTGGATAATATTATCATATTGATTGATATCTTGACAAAAGATCTGTGTCTATAGAACTTTAATGTGTTACATATCCTTACACTAAGTAGCATGGGTCACTCTCATATCTATACCACGGTTTCTCAAAGTACGTGTATCCCTAAGAGTCCCCACCTACGTTCGTAGAGTTTATTCATTTATACATTTTTTGTCGGTACTCTATCTTATACTGATTTGTTAAATAGCTGCGCAGACTTATGAGAAATTTAATTGGGGCTCGTGGAGCTATCTATACTTAAGTTTGAGAAAGACTGATCTATGTATACTATACCAGTTTGTTAGACACCTTATTTCTTCATTATTTTCCAGTTATTGGTTTAGATGTCCGACGTTAAAACCGATTTCTATGTAAGCAGTTTCTTTAATGATTGGAAAATATTTGCTTATCAAACAACGTTACACTGCATACGTGTGTAGAACAGATTATGAATCATTTACTAAGCATAACAGAACAATTTTAGTAAAATAAAGTTCCATAGCTTTGAACAATAAGAACTTTACTTACCTACGTTACGATGTAAACTCAATATTTAAGTGTCATTAAGTTATTTGTTTCTATGACCAATTAATTAGCTTTATGACGTCTAAGAATACCATTAGCTAAGTATTTTTTAAGTTCACAAACAAACATTTAAAAAAAACACTTAAGTAATATTTTTCTTTTTTCACAGCTGTTATCAGGGGAATCATGCCATCAACGCTATCAGTGATCATCTCAGGCGAGTGACGTCACTCGTGCTTAGAAAAATCAAGCGGCGGAAAATAAACACCAGTGCGGCGCGATATCTTACATCGAACGCATTCGATCTGGAGCTCTTTGCCCATCTTAAGAGCATCCATTAAAAAAAACTATACTATAAACCGCTTTAGTGGTACAGTTAGTTAGGTTGCGTGTGAAGTGAACATTACAATGGCAAGTACTGGCGGTGAAATTTGGCTGCAATGGTTCGCGTGCTGCTACCAGCCGGCGGCGCAGGCGCAGCGCACGCGGCGGAGAATAGATCGATCGATGATTGGTGCCCCTACCAACTTCCAGCACACTGGACACATAGGTGAGCTTCTTTATAAATGCGAAAGTGAGTTTGTTTGTTTGTTTGTTACGCCTTCACGCCTTACTCAACGGATCGGATGAAATTTGGCATGCAGATAGCCTATGGTATGGAAAAGGACATAGGCTACCTATTTTATCCCGGGAACGCAGGTGAAACCGCGGGGGACAGCTAGTTTTTTTATAAAAAAAAGTTGGATTATAACCAAAACCAGCTAAGACCTGCATGGTAATTTAATTATTCTGCATTTACATGCCGTCCTCTTCGATATAAAGATTTAATTCGAAACACAAAACATATGAACTTAACCTCTCTACTCATACCATATAATATGTGCCCAATTTAGTTTATTTTTTTATCATAAATCTGACTTAATTCTATCAGAAGTGGACACCATGAGTGACAATCAACCATCTAGCTAGAGCTTTTGGTATTGCAATGAAGAATACATAAACTATAATACTATAGTATAGTATATTACTATACCACGGTATACTAGTATGCACCATATCTTGTAATAAACTGTAGTCTTACCAATAAATTAAACCCATTCCAAAAAAGTGCGCTTTGCACTAAATAAGTAATTAACAATCTAGAAATGCTAATTATTTTGGCTGGTATAATTAGTTTCTACTTTTTGATTAAATTCAGTGAAAGGTGTACTAAAAATACACGTCGAAGTTGATTAAAAATGGTTCTAATACCAATCAAGTGTAAACTTCGCTCTCCTTTATATAGTAACCCCCTTATTCATAATGAAGTTATCAAACGTTGATTAGCTAAAATTCCGAAGTCTTTATCTGACAGGCTGGTGACATTTGGTGATCGAAAGAGTGAGACGGGGCACACTATTGCACTGATTTAGTTAAAAAGCGATTATGAATAAGTGGGTTAGAAGCTTCCTCATCATAAACAGCTTCAGCACAACCAGTTGCCATATAATATATTAGGCTTTATGCATATTAGGCTTTTTTTTAATCTGAAACATTTGTTATTTCCCAATATTGCTGCTTAGGGGTGCCGTACCTAAGTCTCCTGCCATAAAAAAAAACCTTCTTGTGCGATACTAGACATAATTATGTCTTTGCTTCTCTAAATTCCCTTGAAATCAATTTGCTTATCACGTGGTCTTACAGTCTCCTATTATCAACCAATTGTCCTTTAGTTCTCTACCTATTCCGACTGAAACAATTGAGTTAGGAAAATGAAGGTATACGAACTAGGTAGATGTGCGCTTACCAATTAATTTCTCTACGGAAAAGTCTTGAAATTAATTCCTGTCTAAAATAATTTTAGTAAGCGAAACGCGTTTTCTGTCGTAAGTTATCTACATTTTATTATCTTTAGAAGTTATGGGAGGTAGAGCTAGGAGGTTTACTGAGTAGTTAAAATGTGTTTACAACTGTTGCACTGATAAAAACTAGATTTGTTATAATTCTAGCCCTTTATTGGACCGGTGTGGCTGTTTGAAAAACTGAGATGATTTCTAAACGTGTTTCTAAGAAACTTGAAAGCGTATTAAATAGGAATCTCTAGTAAATAGGTTGCGATGCAAGTTGCAAGATCTGCCATACAAAATGCTTGGTATAGCTTTAGTAATTGCAATAAAAAATCGACAACCCTAACACTTTTCCAGAGAAAACAAATGCCAAGAAGGACTTTTTGGCGGGAACTTGCAGAGTGACGTAGCATTTTCATTTTTATTTTCATAAATTTGTGTATTTTGAGTTTTATTGTGTATTTTTGGTGGTATTTTACCCAATAAAGATCATCCATGTGCACCAGTGAAGTGAAATGAAATGAATTATGTGTATCGTGACTTTTCAAGTTGTCTCAAAATGTCCGTGTAGAGTTTTATGGACGGTGACTGACTGAGGACTATAATGTGAAGTGATTTATTGTGACTGGAAACTATAATATAACTCGACACTGGCAAAAATTAGCCCTAATTTGGGCTTGGTTGCCAAAATTAAAAATAAGAAGAAGAAGAACAAATGCCAACCTTCGAATTCGACCATGCCCCGATTTTCTTAACAAAACATACCTAAGTACCTACATACAAATAAGAGAAATTTCTATTGTACGTATAAACTTGGGCGATTATCTGGCATCGATACGTCGTATGTCGTATCTACAAGTGGATGGCACTCAAGTGCGATCGGTATAATCCAGTCGATGAGTTATCGAGCCGTCAATCAATCGATTATCGAGTTAACCTTCCAGAAAGCCAAGGTGAACGACCTGCAGGGACACAACACGAGTGGTTTGCATGCTAAGCAGTAAACTCCAATACTCAATGGGTTTGATACAATGAGGACTTGATGACGTCAGTCTGCTCGCAGTGCATACATTTTAGGGCAAGATGCGAAAACCTTGGCGAATCTATTTGTGTCTCTCCACTGCTGGAGGTCTCTCCCAAGACTTTCCTGATCCAGATCCAGAAGGCGTCCCACCCCGCGTCTCCCGGTTCAAGGTACACCTCGCTCGAGCACCTTTCTGCTCCAGCGACTTTTCTCCGATAGATGTGATCGGCCCACTGCTACTTTAGCTCGTCGAATCTCATCATTCGTGACTATGTCGTGCGACATTCCAAGCATAGCTCTCTCCGACACTCGCTGAGCGAATTGTGAGCGTCCATAATATTTCAACTGCATAATCATGACCAGAGGGGTTTATTTTGCAACATTTGCAGCTTCATACTCTTATGTTTCGGATCTGAATTGAATTGGTGATATTGTTTTTGCTATGCATTTACTCCTTAATCTTATTTTTCCGTTTAGAAGCATTTTTTTATTCTTTCACTTCAGATCTGATACATATATATGAAGCATAATGTGTCAAAATTAGGGGGGTTCCCCTGGAGAGACTTTGATTTTATTTTATGCGCTTGGTGCGTGTACGTCCGTGAAATCATGCACTTTGGAATCGACTATACCTAATAGATACCGGCTGATAGATTAATGCTAAAATTACGGTTGATAAGAAATGTCAGAAGAAATTATGTTGTGCCGTGTGCCGCCCTCCCTTGTGGGGTGAGGCAGAGGACAGGAGAATGGTGATGATGACAAAATCGTAAAATGCATCCGTATTTAAAACTTCTATTAAGCAAGAGCATTTACAATAAAACGTTTAAAAGTTTGAAATAATAATCGTGTATTTCAACATATTGAATGCACTGTGTGTGGCTAACTGAATTGATATGAGCATATATATTTTGTAACACATTTCCACACTACTGTTTAATCTGGGAGTTCTTACCAATTTCATAGATTCGAATCGAAATTATATAATTGTATTGTTATTAATTTCATTTTCTTAAAAAATGTTTCATAATTTCATACAAATTTGTTTAGAAACCAATACTGACGAAAAAGCTAAACAGATTTGAATATAAAGCACTTAGTTAGGTAAAAATGTAAGGTAGCCTTCTCCGCTTTGTCAGCCATCACAGACCAAAACATCCAATCGATGTGTTTCTCCGTTACTACGTGACGAACCTACAAACAAACTGACATAATAAGATGCCAGTTATGGGTTACAAATGACATCTTATGGTGCGTCCATTGCTTGGCGAACCGAGCACGGCACACTGCGAGCACGATTCGCGTAACGTGGACGGGCTTGCGAGCCTCGAACGAGCATTCGTAGCGTGCTCGACTGCGCTCCGCCCGATTGTCAGTTTTTTCACGAACATGCAGGGATTTGCATCGCGCTCGTTTTATGCTCGTTGAAGGCTCATTGAGTAAGTCCAAGCTTGAAATCACGAGCAACGAACGAATCCTGTTCGTTCGAGGCTCCGCTCGTGCTCGCTTCGTGTAGCATGGACGCACCATTAGGTATTATGTAACTCTTTTTATGTCCTCAAAATGTAACATATAGTTTTTAAAATATATTTCTTTACAAATTCCCGATCTCGGATCTTAGAAATTGTTTCTTAGTAAATCATTTAAATAAAAAAATGCGAGTAATCCTAAATAAAAGGATATCTAATTGAAATTATACCTTACGTGTTATTTGTATTTGTTGTATTTGAGATGTATTCTGCAATAGCGATCTATATGACGAGTGGTTATATAAAAAAATCTGTTCATTTGTATACGATTGGACACGTGTATACCAAATTAGGAAAGTATAGACCGAGTCCGAAGACTGCGCGGCAGCGTGTGCCTTATATGGCCTAATAGGGTTGCCATAAAATAATACAAATTCAAAAACTTTCAAACCGTTCGGTGACAGAAATAGAAATATGTCAAATGTTTATCACAACACAAATGTATTAACTAATGAATTTCTCTGGGAATTTCTATAATATTGCGTAAATATACAAATGATAATGCGTTTATATGGCGTGACCAAGGGACATAGGGATTCATTTTTATACATAGTATACTAGCTGCCCGGCACGACTTCGTTCGCGTGGTGTCCTAATAACCTATACCCTAACCTACGCTACCTTACCACTACCCCTACCCTACCCCTACCCTGCCATACGCTATCCTACCCTACCCTCGCAACTTCCTTCAATTTTTTCTTTCATAAGAACCTTCTCCTGACAATAACAAACACAACAAAAAAAATTACAACAACAAATTAGCGAAATCGGTCCAGCCGTTCACGCGTGATGGCGTGACCATGGGAAATAGGGATTCATTTTTATATACCTATATAGATAGATAACGGGCTATAAATCGTGCTGGTTTCATAGATAAAACTAAACATAGAAACACTTCAGCTTTATAAAATTTGCATAGACGTAATTAAAACTGATACCCTACCACGTTATTCAGCTGCAAGTCATTTATCGGAATCGATTGATGTATTAAATATGATAAAAGCGTCGAATATTTACAGACTACGTGATTTCACGAGCGTCCGCCTTATCATATTTAGGATTAATAATCCTTACCTATTTAAATTTATTTTCTTTTGTTGAATGACAAAAGGTAATGATATCGAACACTGCTTCCGCCTTGCGGTTTAACCCAGTTCCGCAGAGAAATATTAGATTTTTCTGGTATAAAAGGTATCTTATGTATTAATTCAACGTATAATCTCTATATGCGAAAAATTTCATCGAAATCCGTTAAGCCATTGAATAACAAATAGGTACACACAAATTATCGCATTTATAATAAGTAGGATAAGATTTATTTTTCTCTTATAATATTTACAGTGCGGCCGCCGAGAGATTGCCTTTCTGTTAAAAAGTTGAATTTTTGTTTAAATTCTGGATACAATTTACGACATGGCCCATTAAATGGCACTTTTAACTTACCTGCTACCAATTAAAGATTTCTAACTTCTACCAAAAATGGTTAATCGATGCAGTTGCTTGCGACATTCCCCCAATTTAGTTTTTAGTAGATTTTTATGCATTCTGACCAAGTATTTAATGCAAATAAACGTTAGTCGCTCTTGGCTGATACAACCGAAGCCAAATACATTATATTTTGCGTAAAATTTTGAGAAAAATACAGGTTAAATGTTATCTATATTGATTAAAAAAATTATTAACATATTTTTTTAGAGAGAAAGGCCATTTGTGTTATTAAATTAACAAATTAAACATAAAATGGAAAAGAGTACCTAATATATATTTTATTGAGACCACCAGCTTTATTTACATCTTAACAAACAACATAAAACTACCGCCAATAAAAGGTCTCCACTAAAAAATAATTCATAAAGATAACTTATTCAATTTCAATATGGGTATGTTTTGAATATGGTAAAAAGAAAGTAATATTTACATAAATAGACGTCAACGTAAATACAAAAATGAACCCCTATTTCTCATGGTCACGCTATAACTTGAGAACGGCTTTACCGATTTCATTCATCTTTTTTTTTTATGTTTTCTAATACATCGTAGAAGGTACATTAAAAAAAAATAAGAAAAGGGACAGAAACTTAGAAAATTTACAACAACAAACTTTTCTAATGTAACCTAAGCGCGTTGGTAAGGTAGGGTAGCTTACCTACATGATCCCTGAAAACATTATAATACTTAGGCAGTCGAGTAACAAAACTGTAGGAACTTTAATGGTGCGTCCATGCTTGGCGAACCGAGCACGAACCGAGCCACGAACGAGCACACTGCGAGCACGATTCGCGTAGCGTGGACGGGCTTGAGAGCCTCGAACGAGCGCGATTTTTCACGATCAAAGTGATTCGCATCGTGCTTGTTGTAGGCTCGTTGTAGGGTCATTGTAGGTTCGTTCGTGGCTCGGCTCGTGCTCGATTCGCGTAGCATGGACACACCATTATGAGACTTACTAGCGCAGAATAACCGAAGCTACCGAAGCTAAGGTAATAAGCTCTGCTTAGTTTAGGATCAGTCAGATGGCTGTGTAATTAATAATTAGCACACAGTCAGATGACTGTGTGCTAATTATTAATTACACAGCCATCCCAATTATTATTACGGAAAGTATAATAAATACACAAAGGTAATGCCGCGCAAGCGCAACCAACCATTATACAAACCGAGACATGGAATGGAATGTCGTTGCATTTTAAATTTAGAACATCCGACTGCGTTGTTCTCGTATTTCTTATTTGCAACTAGCTTCATACGGTTGCTCTATCTGCTCCCATTTACTTTGATTTATTTATGTTAAAATTCCTGAATGTACTGGACCATTACGTGATAATATATCTATACAATTATGATATCTATATGATATGATCTCTTACAATAAAATATGTTTTGGTTATTTGTATGGGGGTGTCTGTACAAACAGGGGTGGGGGTGTGTGTGTGTGTTACAGTAAGCTTGAGCCATGGTTGGCGTTTCGGTGAAGGAAAATATTTTAAGGAAACCAATAGCATGAGGTTGGGAACTTTATAGTGGTTATCTGTCATATAAATATAAATGTCCTGGGACATTCCTCACACGGTCATCTGATCCCAAACTAAGCTTGTACTATGGAAACCAGATAACTGATATAATACATATACTACTTTTTGTTTTTAAATACATACTTAATATACATAATTACACCCAGACTCACCCTTAAGTCCAAAGTCAAAGCCAGAAATGACCAAGGGTTCGTAAGTCAGCTTTCAACTGGGAAGAACCGGTATACTCAGAAACCAGTTCACCTGAAACACAGTCAGATTAAGGCTAGCTCCTTTGATTAAGGATACATCCAGATAGAGTATCGCAGCTGTGCACGCGTCGATAAAAAGACGCTCTAACTGTTAGGGGCTAAATCAAATAAAAATAAATAAAAATGCAAAATAATGATCAATATTTAAATTTCTCCCGATTTTAATTGGAATATTTTAACAACTACTATCATTATGAGCGTCATTATGACAAGCAGAATGACGCAGAGGGAGCGTAAAACGTAGCTGTTACGCGCAGCAGCCTATAAAAGTTGGCCTGTTTTGTATATTCGTGTAGTATGGCGACGTTCTTTCTAGGTATATTTATTTCTATTGAGCTAGCAATAAAAAAAAAACAATTTAAAATTATGTTATTGGAAAATGTCGAACAATATTGTTCGTTGCAATTCCTATAAATGCAACAATGTGACGTACAGAACAGACTGATAAGTTTTTATGATAGTAGTTAACATTCGAAAATAAACAAGCAAGTTCGCAGACCGGAGGAGCAAGTAACTGGGAGTGAGTCATCGTTCTAACTAAACACAGCACAGCACGCACACACCGCGAGCCGCGCGCGAGGTATACAGTACAGTCGCAGACAGCGGTGACATTTCTGTGTAATTAAATATTTCAATGCTATTTCATTATAAGCATTTATATACTCTGAGTTATAAGTGCAACTTGTTTTAGGACAATGAACCTTACTCGTTTTGAATTATTGATTAATATTCCTTGTTATTCATATGTGGTAGTATTTTGAAGTTAATTTTAACTAACTAATATGACTTGTACTTGACTTGTACTAATACCGTGATTTCAAGTATTTGTTTTAAATCATTCATTCGAAAGCTAACGTCAATTAATTATAACGACCTGCAGCCCTTCGCCATTCTATATTCAATGAATAAAGATAATAATTCATTGAGGAATGGACACCTGACTACGGCAGGAAACGACCTATTTATTTTTATGAGTTAAAGTGATATTTCTTATGGTTTTTTTCTTTATTTACTAAATCAATTTTAGGTAAGTAGGCGCTTATCAAAAAATTACGTCTCATATGCATATGAAATTAAAAAAATAAATAATATTTTTAGCATTTGAAATTTTAAAAACAAATTATATGTCAAGCCACAGATTAATGAAAAAAAACATGTCATTATATTTTTAACATGTGTATAAAACTCAAAAGCAATTAATTGGGTTGAACCACGGGTTGAACGTTGAACGCGACTTAACGCAGGTGGCTACGTCGGCCTTATTCTGTACACCTGCACAAATATCGTGATTCCCTTTATAATATCCATTTTACATATAGGCTGTATCTACTTATTATAAAATACTATGTTAAATTAACTAAGACTACTATTCTTATATTATGAATATTATATTGATGAATTTAGCATGTTAAAAAGTCTCAAGCAATATTACTCAGTAGAATTTATTCTCCGAATTGACAGCAGATCTATATTTTTTGATAAAATAATCATATCATTATCAGATTCGAATTTGATGAATTGCATAGGATTGCTGTGAATTGAATAAATGAATTTCATTAACAATATTGTTTTAGCCCCCCTAAAAAGGTAGTTATTACTTGTTAAGTAATAATTATTTGTAGTTTAGGACTAGCCGTGCGATTTAAAAGTTTTGTTAACTTTTCATATACCGTAAAAAAAACATCTCTCATCAGGCTCTCTTCAATGTAGCTTCCTCCACTACACTCTTTGTTTAGGACTTCCTTTGCATACCTCCCAGGATAAAAAGTAGCCTTTGGGATAATGTAGCCTGCTGTTAGTGTAGTTTAGACATACACATTCGTCTGCAATACCATGCGGATTTTCCTCGATACACATATTTTCTACCCTCAAAAAATTAATAAGAAAAGATATGTAACATCCTACACATAATATAGATATATCTACTGTGGTATTAGTGTACCGGTGTCAAGTATCTTACACACATAAACACAACTAAGTAGAATCGTACAGCAAACATAAATGTAAGCCAACCGAGTTGACACGACAATGCGAACAGGATAATAGAAGCGTTTTACCTGAAAATAAAACGCATATTAAATACTTACCTTATTTGAAACCTTATATATTGAGAGCGGCCTTCCTTGTTTTCTGCTCTATACTTCCTTCTTTGTCTACCCTAATATTGCCGTCTCGCTCGCTCATCTCCCCACCATCCACCCAGGCAGAGCGCGAGCTTGAGCCACGCGCGCTATCTCGTCATTGAGTCGAAATACCAGGCAGAACTAAAAATTAAGGTTTCAAATAAGGTAAGTATTTAATATGCGTTTTATTTTCAGGTAAAACGCTTCTATTAAAACTTGACCGTTATTTGAAACCTTATATATTGAGACGTGTTTGTTATCGCCTGGTGAAAGTGGATGCCAATGTGATTTTATGCTTGTAGCATAAAGTTATTTGTGACACAGGTAAGTACCTGTGATTTCTCCAGTATAGGTCATACGCGTACAGACTTCTGTGTGAGTCTGACTGAAGGTATCGTGAGAGAGAATAGGTATCAAAAAATACTAAGATGTGCGAGGTACTGTAATTTTATTTATGAAGTACAAACGAAAATATGTAGGTGTGCAAATATTATGGTATGTAATGCTAGAAGCAAAGATCTTAATCAAATCATTGATGAGTATAAAAACATGTATCGTATATGATTGAAAAGCAACATTCAAGTATTTAATTAATCATGCGAAGATAATATAATCCCGCGATTAGTGGTTTATTATCAGCTATTTAACTGTCTGAAAGGATTGCAGATCTCTTATGGGCATGTGACCAGATTTAGTGGATCTGAACTGATTATGCCAGCACCAGCGATGAAATATTCTATTTCGCACCCTGTTAAAGATGTAGCAGGTCTTCTCAATAGTTGGTGCATTTTGCTGTGTTACGTCTATCGTATAAAAGGTGAATACAATCTGTACACACAGTAACGGATAGTTTAATGTTTTGCTACAGTCTATGTACCGACATTATTATTCTCCGACACGTGTAGGTACATCATATATTATAATAAAAACGTTAATTACATACAGTACATTTTTACTTTCATGTGGTATTTTGTTATAATCACCAGCAATATTACTGCATAAACATTAACCAGAAATATAAGTTCTAAAGTCCGATCAAAAGTAACATCATTACTTTTACCTGTTCTAAAACTGGACAGTGACGTCATGTAGGTAAAAGGCTATTTAAACAAAGTACAAGGTTGAAGGCAACCTTAACACATTACAAAATTAAGACAACGCTGTGTCAGTCTGGATATACATAATTCGTTACTTAAATTTTAGATATGTTTCTAAAAATGACACGAGTCAATCGACTATCTATCGTATCAATATATCCAAAATATGTCCAACCCACACATGAGAACTCAAAACTGCATAAATTTGATACCACTGACTTATTCAGCATAATGAACATTCATCTAAGTAGTATAAGAAGCAGGTAGTTAATAACTTTATTAGTACAGGAGTCATTGTGACAAATGGACTACATATGTTTGTTCATTTTATTTCAAACAAGCTACGGTTAGAAGCGATTTTTCAACAAAGATGCCATGATTACAACAAGCGATCCAATACTCATATTTATATAATTCCGGACCATCTTATGGTACCTACTTGGAGGTAGAAAAACCGTCCATGTATCTATCGATAGCGCTGTATTGTGAATGGGGCTGCCAAAATACTGAACTTGAGGTCTGCCCTCAAAAATACTATGAATTACTTACTAAAAGTTTGTTTCGTGCCAATTTAGCTGAGGTAGCCTAGCTTAGAGATTAAACAAAATAGACGGTAATTTTATACTAGGTGGTAATTCCACGAGTAAGAAAACAAAGGTGCTTTTTTCTTCAACTTTCAACTAAGTACATTACATATTATTGTGCAGGCGTATACGCTGTGTAAGTGCTCCTCTAACAGTAGTTGGTAATCAGTAACAATAGATGAGGATCTAATATATGAAAGAAATTGGAATGTTACATACATATGACGATGATACGGTTCATCAGATGATTGTCACCTCATTCCGAACATAGGTGACGTTTAATTTAGATTTTGTCATGCTTTCGAGATAGCGAGGAGTCCTTTGTTATTGCAATGCAAAATTTTCTTGGCTAGACAACTAGCAAACACTTTCCTTAAAACTGCTCGACTGTTTATTGCGTTTACAGGCTTCATCTGATTATATATATCAATAGGAAATGAGATTACGGTTGCAGTTGAATCAAAAAGTATGCTGAATCACGGTAGTGCAGATTCTTTTAGGATATTACAAAGCTCGATAAGTTAATTAGACCGATTAGGCTCTAAGGTGATTTTGAAAGAAAATCAATAATATTTCTAGTATTCCATTGAACCCCCAAAAACACTGCGAAGGTGGGTAAATTTGTCAACATAGTGTAAGCCTCTGTAGTACAATTTTATTCATTCTTGTTTTAGAATTAAAACATAACGCCTTTGCTAGGCAGGAGAAAGTCATTCAAATAATCGATAATAGGTATTCCTTATTCCCTATATGTTTGTTACCCAATTGGTTAATTAAGCAAAAAACTTTGGCTGAGACAGAAAGGTAGGCAAGTTATCTATGTATAATATTGTTGCCATTATTGGTCATAGATTCGTATGTGTGTCGCACACATTTACTAATGAAAACACGCCTGAGATCTGAATCTTGCACAACCAGTCGGGGTTGAAATAAATCAGCGATACGGTAAACATTTAATCCTTAATCACACGTTATGATAGGTCAGTCAGTGAGATTTTTATTATATTCTTTGCATTTTTTAGACACCACTTTTTAGCATCAGCAGACTATGTTCAATGGTGCGGGTATAACTTGATATCTGATACCACAGTACTGAACCAAATGTACAACGGTTACCAACATTACCAACGGTTTTTGGTAAAACAATACGCATCGACCGTGTTTTATATTATTTTCAGTATATAAACCGGGGGTGCTTAGATGTCACCCTGCTGGTGGAATAGAATTTATTGTCCCGCTTTGAAAATATTAAGTGTCAATCTTTAAGCACCTTGCGGGTATGGCAAGACCCCTGCGAGGGTTAAATATATAAGAACAAGTCCGTAAGGGCACCACATCCAAGTCAGGTACTTAAGAGTAACTGTAAGGGTAACATGTTACAGTTGCTTGCCCCTGTGAGATTTGATAATGATGGGAAATATGCGTAGAGGCATCTCAGCATAGGACTTTGCAAATGTACATTTAAAACCAACTATTCCCATGTGGGTATATTATTAGCCATATTAGAGACTGTGCGACAGAACATTTCATCTCCTGCCCTTGCATCGGTTGATTTAGATGGCGATTGTGAAAAGAGGTACAATATCTAGGTAAAGTACCCTGCGTTGAGGGTATATATTTCGAGTCCCTTATCCCTACGAGACGGGGCTAGATTAAAAATCTGCTTTGACCTGTTTTCAAAGCAGGATCCTTTAATTTTTATTAATTGCTGTGCGTACCACGCTGCCTTTTTAATCCTTTTATCATTACTGTGCGTAGAGATACACCATTCAAACATAGTACCCTGCGAGAGTGTATTCTAAGGTCACGCCAAGATTTATATGCGTGAGGCGCGACATTCAAATGACCCTGCGAGGGTCCATTGTGATGTATTTGAAACCACATTCACTTGAAGGGTCCATTTCAAGTCATCTACTCCTGTAAGAGGTGAATTATGATGGGAAATGTGCGTACGGGCAGAAAATCCAAAAGAATACCCAGCGAGTGTATATTTCTGCCCCTGCAAGCGGTTGATTAATATGGGGAATGTTTGTACAGGCATAACATACAGGAAAATACCTCACGAGGCTACATTTCAACTCATCTGCCCCTTCAAGGGGTTAACTATTATTGGTGTACGGGCACAACATCCAAAAGAATACACGCGAGGGTATATTTCAACTCACCTACCCCTGCAAAGGGTTGATTATTATGGGGAATGTGCATACGGAGTAAGGGCACAACATCCAAGAGAATAAATACCCAGCACATTTTTCATTTTTTAGTCACTGCCCCTGCGTGGAGTTAATAATAATGGGGAATGTGCGTACCAGCCCAACATCCAAGAAAATACCCTGCGCGAGTACGTTCTGAGTCACCTGCCCCTGCGCGGGGTTAATAGTAATGGGTAATGTGCGTACGGGCACAAGATCTAAGATAATACCCTGCGCGGGTATGATTTGAGTCACCTGCCCCTGCGCGGGGCTAATAATAATGGGGAATGTGCGTACGGGCACAACATCCACGAAAATACCCTGCGCGGGTATGTTTTGAGTCACCTGGCCCTGCGCGGGTTGGTGTATGGATCAGTTCAGACAAGCTTGCTAAGCAGGAGCATTTGATCCTTTTTATTAGAGGCTAAAATGTTTAACCTTTTTTAAGCATTGTAACTAGGCTAGCATAAATGGCAGGCGAAATCTTCTGGTTAGCGGATCACGATTCCTCATTTGAATAATTTCAGTACAAATAAGTTGTAATAATTCTGATTCACTACATAACACTTTCAATTCTTTTTTATTAAATTAGAATCACCGCTTCATTGCAGGAACCTCAACAGAGGTTTATTTAAGTAACTAGTAACACACATGCTAGAACAAAAGTTGTCGCCACGGCAAATTTCATAAATATTTAACTATATAATAAATTGTTACACATGTTATTTAGACGGCACTTCACGGCACAACTAACCTTTCCGACACTTTAACTGCCTGCGGTCATTATTAATTTTATTTTAGATCCGAGAATCAGATATCATTGGATTTACTTGAGGAGCTTATAGAGGTACTACTCGACCCATTGTTACGCTGCCTTTTAGATCATTTTTGCTCAGGGCAATATCCGTTATCACTATTCGCACCTTGTGATTTATACAGCTAGCACTTGATGTAATTTAAATATTAATGTTCAACTGTGAACAAAACAGCAACTAACCTAGGAAAAACCAAGGATAAAAAATTAATAGAAGCAAAATTATCAATAAAAAGTGGGTAGATTAAATAATTTAAGAAATAGTTGTTCAAAGACATGAACATAAAATATCAAAATTAAATTGAAATATCGAACGGTAAAACCGTTAAAATCATATATCATTATTTTAATAAATTAAGAAGGTACAAAGGTATATAAAATATACAAATAACTTACGAGTGCCTAGGCTAGGCTAGGCACAACCGTCCGTTGCAGAAAACAGGACGCCAATGACGAGATAGCGCGCGTGGCTCAAGCTCGCGCTCTGCCTGGGTGGATGGTGGGGAGATGAGCGAGCGAGACGGCAATATTAGGGTAGACAAAGAAGGAAGTATAGAGCAGAAAACAAGGAAGGCCGCTCTCAATATATAAGGTTTCAAATAACGGTCAAGTTTTAATATTGTTTGTCCCGACTTGGGTTTACCTTATGCCACAAAGAACTATTCACGTACTTTTCTTGTTCTACTATCTGTCTACCGCGGTTTCACCCGCGTTAAAAAGCATTCCGGGGAACTGTAGCTTCCTATTAGTGAAAGAAATTTCAGAATTGGACCCCTCTTTATTGTATTTTGTAGATAGAATGACATTGAAGGTGATTTGGACAGAAAGTATATTTTATTGACTGTACATTACTCAATTAAGACTTTGAGCATTTATGAGTGTTTTTGTAAAGACGCAGATAAACGTAAACCAGTTCCAAAATCATTAACTAATTTGTTTCAAGCATAACTAATTTGGAGGTAGGTACTTTAATGTCTACGGGTGTAAGTTATAGTTAAGTGAATTAAATTAAACTTCGGCAGTGAACTAAGTATTTTATTTTCTATCAAATATCACAAGCTTTTACCTGTCCGGTGTCTTGGGTTTGTATACCTATTGGATGACAATGCAATTAGAAAAAGTACAGTCACCATAAAAAACTTTTATTATAATTTTTTTTTAACAAAAACTTTTGGTTATGAAAGAGTATCAGACTTTTTTCATCTAAAACGGCTGACGTTAAGAAAGTATGGTAGGTCATTTTATGAACCTGAGCAACCGAAGCCTTGGACGATGGGCAGATAGAATAGAGAGAATAGCAAAAAGATAAGTACTTGAAACTAAACTAGGTAGGTACTTGTTTGAATAAATTGCACAAATCAATAAGGAATTTATTTGTAACATCGCATTGAAGAAAACGCCACAGCACAATTAATCAAATCACTTTGTCCCTCTACTAAGTAAAAACAATATTGCTTTAAAAGCATTTTTTATACCACTAAGCTAGCAAAGAAGCATACGGCCCGCCTGATGGTAAGCGGTTACCGTAGCCTATGAATGCTTTCAACTCTAGGGGCGTCATTCGCACGTTGTGGACCCTTCAAAAATCTCTTCACACCCATTTTGAAGAACCTCATGCTAATTCCACAACCTGAGCGTGATAGGAAGCTCCTTTGAAACAGCACAGTACGAGACCATTTTGGTTCCAATGAGGCTCAAAGTTGTTCTAATAGTTTTCTCACTAAAATCTAGGTTAGTATTATGAAACCACAGTTACAGTCGCACGTACATGAGGTCAGTGCGAGTGTGAATGGCCATAATGAATTTGTCCACCAACCGTTTTATTAATTGGACAGATATCACAATAAATGTTTTCATCATCATCATAAATGGTGTTGCGTAAGATTGTAACATGCTTATGAATGCAATGCAACTGTCCAGCTTGTGTTGTTTAAAATTATGCATTGTCATCGGAAAATACATTCGAGAATTTGTCAAATTCATAATTCGGTCATAGCATACTAATAATTAATATTTAGTTAATATTTAAAAAAAGTTAATCTGTAAAATTATTCTCTTGCCTGTTAGTATTTCTCAAATTTTACAATAAAAATTAGAATTTTCGCTTCCCGTTTGATTTTTCCAAAACTTATCTGTCAGATTCAAAGAGGTCAAAATATTATCACAAACGACCCTGCCTCGGAGGTGGGTCAAAATTTGCAGTTCACGATGTCGTTTTAAACTGTTTCCAAGTAAAACGAACTGTGAACGAAAACAGTTCAAAACGCCAATTTCGCCCACAACTTTCCAAATCGAACGCCAAATGTGATCGTTTTTAGCATTTTTGACTGTTATTTTTGCTGCCGTATCCCAATTCGAACGCACCTTACCTTAACACCATGCTATGGTTTCCTCACGATGTTTTCCTTCACTGAACGCTCAAGCTCGTGTAGGCTTCGAACCCGTTACGTCACGGCACTCTAGGTCACTGAGCCATCATTGCATTAAAAGTTACTCAATTGATCTCATATTTGGTTTGATAAATGGTTGTGTTTTGTCTGTATATAAATATTGTTAATAGACGTCGTGACGAATACATTTCTTACGGCAATGCATTTGGCGGATTTCCGCCATGGTCACCTTGAAACATAATTTCAGTGGAACAGGTAAGTTAGTACCTATTCGTAAATAATGACAAAGACGAGTACTTAATTACTGTATTTATTTATTTGTTCATCAAACTCATTATATTTTAGGCATGCCATGTTGAAAACATCTTTGTTAGTTCATAACATTTTCTTGAACACTCTTCACGAAAATATTTGAACCAAGGAGGTTTGAACTCTATTCACGGTATATGTTTTGGTTCGAATTTGCTTAATGGGGTGGTTAGAATCTCATTGATGCTTTACCTAAAGTACTTAGGTACACATAGGTTTTAATAATGAATTTTAATTCATTCAATTACAATTCAATTAGTATCGAACAATTTAGATTTCGCCAATACAGAAAAACTCATTCCGGTTGCTTTTTATTTTTGCGAAATAAACAAAAAAAAAAAAAAAACAAAATCCTGTTGCAGTGTACCAGCCCTGAAATATACCTATTTATTGTTTTTTTTTATTGTTGAAGCTGTACTTATAGTTCGTATGTTCGTAATTATGAGTAAGATCAACTTCAAATTGCGGAAACAAGGCATTGGTGTAAATAAATACTAGGTACAATACCTACCATAATAATCTGACTTCCGTTAGGTACATCTACAGTAGTCAGCATTTACAAAAGATGATTGTCATAAAGAAATTAAAGCCAGAGGCCACAAGACTACTGAAATGACTTCACCCTTGACATTTGACTCTTCGGCCTCTCCAACTGCCTGCTCGGTTTGCATAATCATTAAAACATCGTTTACTCTTCAAAATCATTGTTACTGAGTATTTTTTTACATGAGCCAAGTTGCGTGACCGAGTTTTTGTGAATACATAATAAATATTGAGTTATTCTATAACATTATTTCTCCAAATTATTTCGCCCATCACCAAATTACACATTCTCTGAAAATTTCAACTGTCTACCTATTACGATTCATAGACACAGGACCCGGACGCAAGGATAGCGGAGGCCAAGAATCTAATATTATACCTACTGGGTGGAGATTTCGAGATAGCATATTTTCGAAACCTATGTTGGATTAGTCATGCTGAACAACTTTTACAATGGGAAAACACTGAAATCTCAAAAAAAAAAAATTTTCATACCTACATTATGATCGAGCAAGGTTGACATTTTGTAAGAAAAGTAAAAAAGAAAATTGAGAATTTACTTTTGGTCCCATAGTAAAAGTTGTTCAGCAAGTATGACTAACCCAACATAGGTTTCTAAAATATGCCATCTCTAAATCTCCACCTGTTATAATATATAAGATTCTAGGCGGAGGCTTAGTAATGGCACCATAGAGATCGAATAGCACAGATTACTAGTATAACTAAATCTTCTGTTGTAATAGGGTCCCATTAGCACCCTTTAGGTACGAACCTTATAAAGCTAAAGATGATACACATACAGATCATCTTTAGCGTAGAAGACTCATTGTAGAGCTAGCGACTACGGTGAATATTTTGTATGACGAGCACCGCCTCTAGTGGACACTTTTGGAAGCTTTTCATACAAAAGGTTTCGCCGTAGTCGCTAGCGACTGTAGATTACGTTGGTGTAGAAAACCCATGGTAGGCGTACGGACAAAACATCTTTCACCTGACAGAAACAACGTAAAAAGTACACAATATCATAAATACGAACTAAACTGTCTAACGTGAATTATTTATCTTATACAAAACACCTACCTATCTGACGGAGAACATCCTTCACGAAGGCGGCTTATTATCTGTAGTTTGACAGATACATTTCGAGCGTGCTACACGCGAAGGTCGACACTCGACACTTATTTATTTGGTACCTTGTTTTATTCTATCTAAGTATATTACTTTATGCTATTAAACGAGCAATATTTCCATATAATGTATGTATGTATGCTATACCTCACTATCTCACTAATCTCATTATCTCACTACTCTCTTTATCTACTGGATGATGACTGGTTGTATGTTTGTTACTCGATCACGCTTCAAAAAATGAACGGATTTGGATGAAATTTGCCTGGTAGAATATGTTCTGGATTAACACCTATGCGTTAACTTTTTATCCCGGGAAAGCAATATATCTCTCGGGGTGAAACCACGGGGCGCAACTTCTGTTTTGATATCTCTAAAACGGCTATAAAGATTTCGATGAAACCTGATGAAAATGAAAAGTCGATCTAGCTTGGTCTCATCTCTGGGTAAGTGCGCTTTTTTCCGAGATTTCAAGCAAAGCTTAAAGAATTATGCAAAGTAGTTACTGGCTGTGTGCAAAATTTAAAGTGTCTATGTGTATTGCCAGTCAGTTTCTCTTTTCATATGGAACTTAGTAGGTATATCAAAGTTATAAATATAGTTAGCTCATGTTTTATTGATTTTCCTGATGCATCAAATTGTATAGAAAACATAGGTTAGGTATTATATAATAACAATATATATAATAACCTATATATATATATTGGATTAAACAAAGACTTTCGTCGATTGTTGAGATACGAATCCTAAAATTTTTCGGACACGTCACCCGTAAACATAATTCTATGGAGAGGTTGGTCATCCAAGGTCGAGTTGAAGGAAACCTTCACGTGGTCGGTCTCCAACCAGGTGGCTTGACCTCATAAAATCTGCCACGCAATGTACCATAACCGAATGTTCCCGAAACGCCACAAATAGACAAAAATGGAGGAACATTGCTAATGCAGCGATCATGCGCGAAAGGGACAATCCATGACCACGACCACTCTGCCAAGAGTGCACGACTAAGAAGAAGAATATAGGTTATTGTATGTATGGTAGGTACCATACATACTTTATACGCACACATACCTAATTTATACCTTTATGCTATATTTGTGTGGTGTTGGTTGACAATGAATTTACAAATATAGCTAAGTGTTGATGTTATATTTTCTGTGGTGACGCGGACGATGCGGTTTTATCAACTTTATTAGGTACCTACCCAGTCAATCACCTGGGAGCCAATTCTTACCCAATAGAAATTGATCGCTCGATCGAAAAAAGTACGAATTCGAACTTTTTTCGATGGTAAATCATGTTACGTTATTCTAGCAATTTCGAAGGTAAACCAAGCCCTGATGCAGCATATTTCTTTGTAAATAACCGTACCTGGGTGCTCGAGCTTTGCTAGAAAACTCGAAAAATGGCCTTTTCCCACAGATGAGACGCCGTGATACGGAAAGCTAACGTTAGTAACGTAATGCACTCAATTTTATTATAATAAACGATCACTTTGCCTGTTGTTATCATAAATCTAATAATGGCTTGACCTTCTCTCATAATTAGTGATTGCAGCATGAGATAGCTTTCATTGCGTGTTCGCAGCCATTTGCCGAATTTTACTGCCCGCCCAGTCCGTAATAGTCCGTATTACCATAATTTATTGTAACGTAACTATTGTCTGTTCAAGAACGAACTACAACTTTCACATAGATTTTAACACTGATAGCTATCGTAAATATCGAAGAAAGAATCATCGCAAGATCCATCTACGATTGGCAAATGTGTTCCATCCAATGTTGAAATCACTCGTCGTTGAAAACCAACTTACGATCTGGTAACTTCAGCAGCTTTGACCTTCATAAGTGCCCTACTAGGGCCTAATGAATAAAAGGCTTTGACTTTGAACAACAGAATGTTTTATATACACGTTATGCTACACTAATATTTGTATTTATGTGTAAAAAAATCAAAATCTCAAAAATGGCTCTAACGATTTCGATGAAATTTGCTATAAGGTTTTTTGTGACGAACAATCGATTTAGGTTTCTTCTCCGGGAAAATGCGTGTATCCGAGTTTTCGAGAAAAGCTCGGTCACCCAGTTACTATTTTATAAACTCCGCATTATTTAAATTTTGCACAGTAAAAAATAGCGAATACTTATATATAATTTACTATTGTTATTCCCGGGTATCTACCCAAAAAATATTGGTGACTATGATCAGTGGTTAAAAAATAACAATTGATTTCTATTGTTATAAAAACCCGATCGGGCTATGATCGGCTCCAGGTGTAGGATAAGATCCGCTTTTGATTTGTTTTTGCACTGTAGCGTCATTCCAACATCTCTTGTTGATCCAGGTTTTATAATTAAAACGAGGTCAATATCAATTATCCCGTAAAAAGACATAAGTTACTGATAGTTTCAGTACATGATGGTGATTAGTGACATTAAAACTAATTAAACAAGTGAATACTTGTTATCGTATTATGTTATCTGGCATAATGATGATGGAAGCCTATGTCAAAAGGAGGATTATCTTCTCAATACCTAGGACACGTCCTATCGGTACGCCGAGCTATAAAAATACAGTTATAAAACTATCAATTCTTTGTCAATTCCAGGATCAACAGACATGGACATCCCGTCATCACTGCTGCACTCCATGCAGAACCAGATGCAGAGCAAAGGTGGCTACGAGATGGCTTATGGTGTTAAGGTGAGCATTTACAGTTATATTTAAAACCCCTCGAGATTTAATACACGATAGATATTACAAATAATGTAAATTTTCTTTATGTTTAAGATTCTCATATTCATAATTATCTGCACGTTCCAAACATAAATAATATTCAGTCCATCCATACAGGTTTTTTTTATATAAATGATGGTTATTTCAATTATTAATTCGTGATCTATTTGATTAGGTACTTAGTAAGTACCTATATCAACATAAATATGGCTAAAGTGCAAAACACTGTCCAAGCAATTATGAGACGGAAAGTTTCATTGCAAATTGACTTTGGATAGATACATAATAATACATATGCCATCTGTTCCTTTTCTTATGAAGCTTTTTTTCTTTTTCAGGCGTATTGATGCTCCGAGGGCGCGGCTCTAGGGCGCTAGTGACAAAAGAGTGACAATCGTATTTTGTGTGTTATTATGATCTAAAACTATATTTATTGTCGAAAACATTAGTTTAAATGGAACTTTAGTAAGAAAGTGTATGGTTTCGTTGTGTAAATAGATATGAAAACCGAATTTGGTAAAAATCTTAGCGAGTTACCCAATTATTTGTAAGCCATTTTGTTTAAATCAAGGACGTTAAAAAATCTTATCTAGCTCTTATATATCCCAGGATATTTATTTTATCACAACATGATCGGAACACCACAAAATGATCGATACAAAAAAAACAATCGTTGAATTCGTACTGGAAATAATACTTAGTCATGTTTCATCGTTATAAATAGAAAAAAAAAACAAAGTATGAAAATGGCAAATATGTGCTACCAAATGGATGGGTTATTTTTTTGAAAAACATCTTTGTTTTGGTATACCAAACCAGGGAGCACGTTTCTTCGTGTAATTACTTCGTTAATCAACGTGTCTTTTAAGTGCATAATGTACCTACAAACTTTTACTTTACATAATTATCCTGGATGGATACCTTAGGATGGCACCTTTTCGTACCATAATAATATTGGACATACCCAACAAATATAAGTATACCTAATATATTTTTGTACAGTCATGAGTATATTGTGTAATGAAATAAATTTACTTGTTATATTGTTCTTTTAAATATAAATCAATTAAATATATAAATATGACCCTTTTATAGAAAAATCATCCTATTAAAAACAAATTAACATTCAAATTAACCGCAACGCTAATTTAAAATATGCATCGTCTAAGCGTTTTATAAACTCTTATAGAGTCTTAAGATATAGCCAATGATAAATGTAAACCTCAATTATGATTCCTAAGCCCAAGACTTATCATCTAGAGACCGAGATAGATAATCCAACCATAAATGTTGTCTTTTCCAATATCAGAGAGCCAATTCTCACCCAATCGAAAAAAGTGCGAATTCGAACTAAAATCGAGTGTAAATCACGTTACGTTATTCTTTCAATTTCGAGGCATAATATTTAGAAGGAAAACCAGTCAACTAGAGCTTTTATTGTTCGGGACCGTTCGAATTTACAACGCCCATCGAAATTTTACAGTCGAATAGGACTCGAACCGTAAGTTCGATTTGAAGGTTATTTCGAAAGACGTGAGAATTGGGTCCCAGGGTACAAACATATTTTAACAGTAACCTTTTATTTACTTCTCTAGATGAATTAATGTACGTACTGATCACATATTCTTCGAAACTGCCTTCATATAAAAAATGTAGTTATATTTATAATGTAGCTACCTATATTTATATAACAATATACTATTTGTTGTATTATATATAACTTATGTTATATTACCTATATCGATTTCCTTTTGTTTTAGAAACTTCTCCTTAACGTGTCTTAATTTTTCCTAGCATTTCCATTGGGAGTAGGCATAGCTCCTTGATTACCAAATGGCCTTGCCTTGCCTTCATCCGTCCTGATAAATGTAGTTCTCTTAATATTTCATCAACATCAAATACACCTGAGTAAATGGCTATTTGATAAATGAACGTATAAAGAACATAACAAGTTCCTTTGGAAGATTCCAATGCGCGGTAATATAGTTATCGCGTTTGCGTAAAAAGTTTATTAAGCGGCTCCTTCCGGAATAAATTCTCTAAATGGTAGAACTGTATCAAAAACTATAAAGTAGGAATGAGGAGTTTTCTTATGATACCTCTATGCTCAAAATACCTGTCAAATTGTCAAATCGTGCACTTAAGGTTCAAATTGGTTCGCATTATCACAGAGGTATCATAAGAAAACTCATTGAAAAGAACTAAGTGCACAAATAAACAGAAATTGCGATAATATTGTTTAAAGGTAAGCCAACAAGACGAGATAAAGAAAGTAAACAAACATTAAATATTTATTTAAAGAAATTATGTTGACAGCTGGTTTACAGACCGCTTTCCTGTACCACGAATCACACTACGACAGCTGTCGTCGACTCACTGACGTCATTATTGCATGCGATGCGAGATAATGATCGCTCGCTATCGTAATGTAACTCAGTAGAGGTCGGTTGTTTACATATTTTATCTCGTCTCGATGGCTTACCTTTATGAAAAAACATTTCTTCATAATAATTGGCACAGCGCCTCTGGCGGTATACTTGTGGAACTAAACGCAATCGCATTTAGTGTTTCCAAAACTCAGGTACAGATTATAAAGTAAAGTTTTAATTTTAAATATTATAGGTTGCATCATTATTATGTAATCTTACCAATTTTATCAGATTAGCAGTTACCGACACATTGATTCTGTAATACCTAGTTGTGTTGTGGAGGAAATGAATTGTCTTTTTTCAATGAAGAAGGACATCCAGACCCTACTTACATCATTATTTTTTTATTCTTGGTAATATTGGTAAGATTTGTTTCGAGATTTGGAAACGGGTAACCGCGTCCGTTGTTTATATATCTAATTAGTCAAAAATATTCTCATATTTAAGTAGATATAATTTATAATACATTTTTCTAATCATTATTACTAGTAAGTATTGTGAGTGTCGTCCCTATTCATGTTATAAAGTAAGTCTTCTTGCCCGAATCGCTTTGGGCAACGGAATGACTGTAACAAAGTGTTTAACTGGAGACTGATCCATATTTTTACATTTTTGTACAATAGGACTTCCATAAACCTTCCATGGCTTTACTCCAGATGAACGTTAGCTTCACTTTATAGGTATATGTCGCAGGGTAGTACTGGGAATATCAGGTATCGTAAAATCTCTAGGGTTTCCACAAAATATTGAGTTAATGGAAGCACAGTCCCTGATATAGGTATCATCATTTTACTGCGATGTAAACAATATCCATCTTCCTACTTTTATTATGGTGCCAATAGTGAAATCGTTTTTTTTTTCTTTTTTTACAAAATTTCAACCTTACTCGATCATAATGTATGAAAAGCTTGTTCTTATATGCCTGTGATGAAAAGTTTGATTTTTTTGAGAATTCTGTGTTGGTCCCATAGTAAAAGAGGTTCAGCATGACTAATCCAACATCGGTTTCGAATATATGCCATCTCGAAATCTCCACCTGTATGCGATGTCGATTTTCTTATTTCAAGACCAATACTTAAGCCATACTATTTAATAATATATTTATTATGGTCATCACCGATATAATATTATATAACGTTCATCATACAAAAGTAAATTCCGATGGTATCTCGAATGTAAGCTTTAAAGCTATTCCCCTACGGTTCTATTTTCTTAAGACTTAGCGGAATTACGAACACAATTGGATTCTCAATACAAAGATAAGGAAATCGGGAAAATAATTGCTAAAAAAAGCATGGCATATATTAAAAACCTTACATTCGCGATATTGTTAATAAATCTTACGTAAATTTGTCATTTTTTAAATAAAACGACAAAGTTCTATTTAATGCACATAAAACAGTTATACGTTTAGATATATAAATAAGTAATTATTGTAATAGCCATTAAGTGATAATGGATTTGTTCTGTATAAAAATATGAAAATGAAAACTGACTACGGTGTTTTATTTATTTAGGTACCTACCTACTGTAAAGAGTAAATTATTTCCTACTATATTATTTACTCTGGGATACTAGGTATGTAGTTTTGTTATTGTAAGTATCCGAAAAGAGCAAAAAGCAGTTTTGTTTGTTAGTTGAGCGACAGCATTCGCCGTGGCGAAGATAGTGGGTTTGAAGCGTATATACATGAGCTTGAGCTTTCAGGAAATGAAACCATGACACAGTGTTAGGGCCAGTAGGGTAGAAAATCTGTCGCCAAGTGACGCCAAACACCCAACAGTGTCTTTCAGCAGCGACACTTGAGAGCCAGATCACATCAAGGAACTGGTTCTCAAACAAAGCAAGGTTACCATGGTATCATAGAGCGAGAGTTTTAGTCATAGGTTTTAGTACCCCACCATTGTATTCCTAGTAAAACGTATTTATTATTATTATTTTATAGACGGTGACTAACTGAGGACTATGTAAAAGTGATTTATTGTGACTAGAACTTATAATATAACTGGCAATTGGCAATATACACAAGCCGTGTGATGCAATTGAAAAAAAGAAAAATAGTCAGACCAAATGAAGAAGCTCGCTTATTTCTAATGATTTCTTGCTATTCGGTTGATCGAGGTTTTATTTACCTACCTATCTGTGGCCATTTAGGTGGTCCGTATGTCTACTTTACTTACTCTGAGTGGTAGATTCAGTAGGTACAGGTCGGTTAACTAAAGCTGGCACGTTCAACACATGTTCACGTCGCACTGCATGCGCATCATGAAATCTGTCCGTCTCTCTCGTGCGCGGTCTCGCTTGTGAGTATGAAGGAGACAGTTATTGTTTTGTCAATAATATAATAAAACATACCGTATCCTGAAATTGCATATGTGTGAGTACTGTGAACGTGCCAGCTTTCGTTAACCGACCTGTACATTGGATACAAATACCTACAATACGGCAAGTCGATTTTAAATTTGTACGATTACAACACTGGTTGATTGATTTCACGCGTATTGATGTCAAATTTTCCTGTCATTCATATTCATATCATATCATCACAGACATATGAACAAGCATATCATATGTCAATTTCACTTTTTGGCGGGAACTTGCAGAGTGACGTTGCGTTTTCATTTTAATTTTCATAAATTCGTGTATTTTGAGTTTTATTGCATTTTATCAGTGGTATTTTATCCATTAAAGATCAATCCATGTGCACCAGTGAAGTGAAATGAAATGAATTATGTGTATCGAGACTTTACAAGTTGTCTCAAAAAGTCCGTGTAATGTTTTAGTACAATTACCACCATTTTACTAAAACTTGACTGGACGGTGACTGATATGTGAAAGTTAATGTGCGGATTATATGAAAGTGATATTATAAATAAAATGTATGCGACTGAAGGACTTTGTATCCATGGTCATGAACAAATTAAAAATAAAAATGTCAATTTCAATCACTCACTGTCATTTCATTCATTCATGTTTGATCACGCCTGGCAATGTTCTAATCAAAATAACTAAAGGTGGGCGTTATAACATATAGCAACACTTATATTTTAATATATTTTTATAATCTGGCAACACACTATAAAAATCCAAACACGACTGCTATAATATTTATCGGCATCTAACAAATAGAAAAGTAAACTTTCCATTTTTAATATTTACTACAGCGCCATCTATCAATAAATATCGGTCTCACCGATGACAACACCGCAATCAGTGCTGCCAGATGAATTGCATGTCACGATACGCTCACCACCTAAAAAGTACGCAAATTGAATTTGAGTACTCAGTGGCACTGAATTACATTATGAAAAAAACAATCGATATGAAAAACGAAACATGGTGTGCATTTTTTATGTTGATACCACTAGATTTTTGTTTCTCATCTTAAGTGGGGTACTGAGGTATTTGTCATACTATTAGAGTACGCTAGTACGCTAGATTACTGAATAGTACGCTATAAGTAATAATGCGTACCCATATGGCAATGTTCAGAGCTATTCGACGTAACCCAAGGTCAAACGACAAATAATTTGTGGCATACTTCATTCGAATATTTAACCTAAAATAAAAATGAACTTTCAGTTAATAGAAATAGGGGCTAATTTTACCTAAACTAAAATATAACATATTTCATTCATAATTTATAGTGGAGTGAAGTTCGTTCATTGCAAAAATGTTGTAATTTGAAAATAACATATTTCATTCATAATTTATAGTGGAGTGATGATAAATTATTGCAAAAATTATATAATTTGAAAATAACATATTTCATTCATTATTTATAGTGGAGCGATGTTCGTTCATTGTAAAAATGTTATAGTTTGAAATTATATATTTTTTTTGGTTAGTTCGACTGTTTTGTTTGAATTGGGCATTATAGTTAAATTACAGTTTCAATGTTGTTGTTATTATTTTGATTGCGAACTTCTTGTGTTTGATTTACGATTAATAAACCGAGCTGGTTTTTTGCCAAGTAAGTGATAGTTAGGTAATGTATGTTATGTACTAGGTCGAGATGGCATATTTTCGAAACCTATGTTGGATTAGTCTTTCTGAACAACTTTTACTATGGGACCAATACTGAATTCTCAAATACTTTTTTTTACTTTTCATACATTATGATCGAGCAAGGTTGACATTTTGTAAGAAAAGTTAATTTAATATATCTATACTAATATTATTAAGCTGAAGAGTTTGTTTGTTTGAACGCGCTAATCTCAGGAACTACTGGTTCGAATTGAAAAATTCTTTTTTTTTATGAAAATTTCTTAATTTTGTGTTGGATAGTCCATTTATCGAGGAAGGCTTTAGGCTATATACCATCACGCTGCGACTAATAGGAGCGAAGCATCAGTGAAAAATGTTGCAAAAACGGGGAAAATTATTCATATAGGGTAGGGTAGGGTAGGGTAAGGTAGGGTGGGGTGGGGTATCATCACAGGGTAGGATAGCACCACGCGAACGAAGTCGCGCCGGGCAGCTAGTATATATGTATATGTATAATTTATAATATATATCATAACAATTGTTAACAACAGTTAGTAAAAAATAGTGTAATGTACAATGAATTAAAAAAATATAGCCATTTCGCCCACCTATAAAAATAACCCACTGTATCGAATGACAGTGCAAAGTTCTTACTCGACGTTCTCTACCTTCCTTCGCCCCCGCCATGACCCATGCCGGCCATTTTATTTTCATTCCATTCCACAGAGTACTTTTTATAACTACCTAGCAATTCCATTCGTCAATATGCACCTACCTGTCATCAAACACTTGTTTGTTTTGATGAGAACTTAAGTTCTTATGTCGATTTATTTCCACCTCTTTTAATCCATAAATTCAGTGTTTTCCGTATTTGTATGACGAGATGTGTTGTATTGATAAATTTCCGCCACTTTAACAACATTTCAATACAGTGATTTCGGCATTTTTTAGTTTCGAAAATGTTGTATGCCCAAGTGCAACAGTTTACGCCAAGACGTTAAACTACATCAGTTTTCTATAAGTGAGGAAAATAAGAGACAGTGGATAAAGTGTATTAATTGTGAGACAATAACTTAACAGCGATCCACGCAAATTATATGTTAGTCACCTGAAGACTGGCGCATATCGAAGCTTGGAGATTTCTTCAGGGAACCCGACAAATATCTTTTTTGAAGCAGGTAAACAACTATCGATCTACAAGTTGACTGTAATAATATAATATCTTATTATTATATGTATTATTCCTAGTCAACTCATAACATTTAAAGCTATAACCCAACCTTTGTGGTTGTGAAGGCATATTAAGTCTAACCCAAAATAAATGCCTGGCAAATGCAGTTATAATGAGATATATATAACACATTAATAACCATGGCTCCACCAGAGTTAGAAATCTAGTGTTTTATCCGTTTAGTTCACCCTTATTCCTTATTTATTTTAACATAGGTTGACGGGCCAGTTGGTTAAGATTCCACCTGTTGCACCGCAGGTCGTGGGTTTGATTCCCACACAGGACATGCATTTGTGTGCATGAACATGTCTGCATGTCCTGAGTCTGGGTGTAATTATGTATATTAAGATTGATTAATTATGTATTTACAAACTGAAAGTAGTATAATAATATGTAGTATATCAGTTATCTGGTTTCCATAGTACAAGCTCTGCTTAAGTTGGGATCAGATGACTGTGTGTGAGGAATGTCCCAGGATATTTATATATAGTTACAGAGATAAATTGCATTTTTTCAGATAACAAGAAAACTGTATGCGGTGATCATAGTTAGTCAAAGAAGCGCCACAATGATCATTCATATTACCAATGAAAGTCGCAAGAACAGAAGTTTTTGGTATGTATACATCATCCAGCACTTTTGGAATGAATTAAAAGAAATAATATAAAAGTAAAATTAAATTAAATTAAAAGTTTAGTTTGATTATAAAATACTACTATGGGTAATGGACATGCCATTTATAGATCTTTACTCACTGGACTAGAGCATGATGAGGCTGTTTCCACTTTACACAAGAATATTTAACATTCTGTCCATATTGATGATACATGAACGTTTAGGTTTTAAAATAATAACAGCTCATACAAATTTTCAGATACCTCTGTCCAACCATCAGCTGCGAGCCATCAAAGTAATGCCACATGTGTGTCTCTGAATAACACAATGCAAATGAACTCAGGTAATTTTTTGCCATTTAATATAATCTTATCTAGTAATGTGTCCCCCTATCCCCTTTGTATTAGATTAAGTGCTGGCTCAGTATCTCCAGCAGTGTGTTCCATTTGTGTAGGCTATTTCTATGTAAAATTTATAGCTGACATCAAAATATAATATTTGTAATGCATAATTAATTACTACACCTAAAATCTCTACCAATAAATTATATATACAAAAAAGGCAGATGATAGGAATGCCAGTCTCCATACTAAAATCTTCAAATCCTTCGACTATCTTGTACATAAAAAATAAAACATTTCAAAGATTTTGTCATTATTTTCGGCCACCTTTTTGATATTTTTTGTGACGTTTTAGGACAAAGACACCCTAGTATTTTTTGTTTGCATGGGTGTCACCAATCGATGTTTATAGGCTTCATCGTACGCCACTATTTGAAAAAATAAAAAAAAACAATATGGTGCCTGAAGATTAAGCTAGGCTCCGATCGAAAATCTTCGCACTCCTTTACAGTTACTTTATACTTTGTTTACAGATATTTTGATGATGCCAACAGCAGTCCAGACCCATCCAGACCGTCACTACAGATAGCCTTAAAAATGAAAATTTAAATAAATAATTTGTAAATAAATAATTGTTTCATTTATTATTATACTATAAGACCTTTTGAAATAAAAAATAATTGTATTTACCCTAAAGCCCCGGCCCTACATATCATGGCTGTATGACTATTTTTCATTGCACCATAGAATGGAAAAAAAAAAAAAAAAAAACGTCATGTTCAATTTCTGCATACGATTTATCACCAATGTTCGTCAGATGGCGGTCTGAACTTTAGTTCTCTTGGTAGTTTGTGTGTTTGATTCATGTCACGGCGGTCATGGGCCTGGTCGGTTTGTTGATTTTTTGTCATATTTTTGTTCAAGAAAAACATAATAAAAATTGCTCATTGCTCGTTTTGTTTGAGCCACATGTTTGGGTCTTCAATTAAAATATTTGGTATATAATATAATACAACAACATGATAGTTTTTCTTAGCATCGTATCGCTAGTCATAGCTTTCAAAGTTTATCAAAAATTTACGTGTGGGATGTGCATTTGCGATGATAAAATGATGAACAAAGTTGTCATCGTAACCGGTTCCAACACCGGTATTGGTTATGAAACCGCTAAAAACTTAGCCGAACGTGGAGCGAAGGTTATACTTGCTTGCAGAGATGTGCAGAGAGGAATAGCGGCAAAAGATAAAATCATAACCTCAACGGGCAACAAGAATACAATCTTCAAAAAACTAGACCTAACATCTTTTAAGTCCATTGAAAATTTCGTCGACGATATTTTGAAAACTGAACCCAAATTAGACATTTTAATCAATAATGCAGGCACTGGGAAACTTGATAATTCATTGACCGAAAATAATCTTCCCATCGAAGCACAAGTTAACCATTTCGGACCATATCTTCTTACTATATCTCTTCTTCCATTGCTGAAGGCATCTGCTCCTAGTCGTATTATAATGGTGTCTTCATTAATGCATAAATTTGGCAAAATGGACATAGAAAACTTTGATAAACAAGCAAAATCTACATTACTACATAGGAGAGTTTATTCCAATACTAAATTAGCAAATTTGCTGTTTACAAGAAAACTAGCTAAGTTGCTAGACGGTACTGGTGTGACAGTAAATGCTTTGCATCCTGGAGCAGTCAGTACGGATATATTCCGCAACCAGTATTCAATAACCAGATTTCTAATAAGTCTAATATTTAAAACTCCTCTGGAAGGTGCTCAGACCTCCATATACCTGGCAGTGGCACCAGAGATGGAAAAAATCAGTGGTAAATATTTCTCAGACTGTAAAGAAAAGAATCCTGGAAAAAATGCCGAGGATGATCAAGCAGCAGAAAATTTGTGGACCTTGTCTGAAAACATTATTTCTAGTCACAAAAAACAATAACAATTTTAAATGCCATATTAAAGTGCTTTTTTAAATTTATTTTTATTTACTTATTTAAAATACAAACTATTTTATTTGTATTAGGTACAATTTGCTCTATTATTGAGTCTTATTTTGGCTAAACTTTTTTGCATTTGCCTTAACATTTAACAAGAAAAAGTTTTGGCAGAGGAGTGCTCAATTTAATCGCGCATGTGTAGTATTTGCCTTATTTTTACCCGACTGACCCGGAAGGAGGGTTATGTTTTTCGAGTGTATGTATGTATGTATGTATGTATGTATGTCTATTTCTTTGGCACGCTCTGCAGCCTAAACGGCTTGACGGATTTAAGCATATGAGGTGTCGTTAGATTCGTCTGAACTGTGGGAGTGTCATAGGGTATATTATTTTGATATGGCGTCTACGGATAAGAAAATAGGGGGGGTATTAAAAACAAAAATTTCGTTATTATAACAATATGGGTATCAAATGAAAGCTTGTGAAGAGCCCATTCCATATATGTATATATTGTAATACTTTTGTGCTACCATTTTGACGTAAACTGCAAAAAACCATGTTTAATGCAAGGACAGTAGGTAAAGTACCAACTATGAGCGGTTACCGTACGTAATTCACAGAGTTGCGATGGTTGTTAGCGTTACTTTACCGTACCGCTCATTTACTTAATACTTACAACTCATTCTGTATAAAACTAAAAAGTCTGAAATAAATTAAATTATTAAAAGAAACAAAAAACCCGACTGCGTAAAACAAAAATTAACTGAAAAGAGTAAAACAAGCTCTTTAATCTATAGATTTTTTAATATAACTTGAATGCTATAAGGTATTGCAGTCGGGGATAAACAAATAGTACAAAAAAAAGATACATACTTAGGTTATTGGTTTGTCCCGACTACAATACCTTATAGCATTCAAGTTATATTAAAAAATCTATAGATTAAAGAGCTTGTTTTACTCTTTTCAGTTAATTTTTGTTTTACGCAGTCGGGTTTTTTGTTTCTTTTAATAATTTAATTTATTATTAGTCTTAGCCTGCAGTTAATGAGGCTATAAAAATTAATCATTAAACATAAAAATTGCAGGACATAGTTTTAAGATTTACAAAAAATGTACAGTAGATTGTCAGAAAACAATTTCTAATTGAACAAAACAATAACAATTGTAACTTAGTTTAATGTTACTTTATTTATTTTTAAGTTAAAAATAGTTAGCTCAATTTAGTATATGCAAAAACTGGGTGTATTTCGTGTTTAATGAAAGTTGATAAATGTAACAGTAGGTGGTTTATTTTCCCTTAATCCTTCCTTATAAATATTATAATATACTGTCCTGTATGCTTATAACTCACGGACTCACAGTAACCCCTATTTACCCCCGAGTAAAGGACACTCGGGTCGGTTACCGGCAGCTGGCACCTTCACAGTACTCACACATGCAATTTCACGATACAGTACAGTTTTATTACATAATTGCTTCTAATTAGTCAGTCAATTCTAATGGACGAATGCAACAAAATACCACTATATTTACGAGCACAAAAGAGTGGGACTTATACGATGCCAAGAAGTAAATTATATGGGGACAGGCAACCTGTTAACTGACCTGTATCAATTCGATTTTCGTCGAATGCCGAGATGAAGGCGCGGGTTCGAATCCTACAATGAGCTTAGCTATGTGTGAAGAAAAACATCGTGAAGAAACTATAGCACGGTGGTACCTTTTTAGTACCCGCCTAGCTGGCTACCACCCCTAAGTTTAAATTCTACCGCCAACCACTTACTTACAGTGTGTTCTGGCAGCTGCAATTGAGTGTTAGTTCCCTTTCTCTAGGTTTTGTCACTGATCACGGTTTGATTGTTTTCATATACAGGCCTATTCAAAGTAAAAAAAAGACGAGAATTTCTGTTCCGTAGACATCTAGAAGACAAGGTCAAACTGGTATCCAAAAACAGTCGGGGAGTGCTTAACACCTTGGCTCTTAGCGGTTAAAAATATAATAAAACCGTCCAAGTGCGAGTCAGACTCGCGCACCGAGGGTCCCGTACAAACCTGTAGATATATAAGTAAATGGTAGTATAGACCTGAGTATTTGATATGAATCGAAAAAGCGGGGCACGCAATTGTTTTCAGTGCGATTAGAATGTAAATATTATGTAATGAATCTAAGCTTCTTTTGAAAAGAGTAATTGCTGAGTTTATTGCCGGCTCTTCTCAGCAAATGCAACCTTCCGAACCGGTATTAGAGTATTAGAGTCAGACTTTTCATAAGTGCCTGCGAAGGTCTATTTGAATAAATGATTTTGAATTGAATTTTGAATTTCAATTTATGACGTATTAAAAAAAACGACTTACTAGATGTCGTTCAAATCAATTTTCGGTGGAAGTTTGCATAATGTACATCATATATTTTTTATAGATTTATCATTCTCTTATTTTAGAAGTTACATATTTTACCACTTTGGAAGTGTCTCCCGCGCAAACTATTCAACTTAGAAAAAAATGATATTAGAAACTTCAATATCATTTTTGAAGACCTATCCATAGACACCCCACACTTATGGGTTTTATTAAAAAAAAAATGAGTTTCAGTTTTAAGTATGGGGAACCCCATTTTTTTTTTTTTTCTATTTTTGTGTGAAAATCTTAATGCGGTTCACAGAATACATCTACTTACCAAGTTTCAACATTATAATACTTAAAGTTTCGGAAAAAAGTGGCTGTGACATAGTACGGACGGACAGACAGACAGACATGACAAATCTATAAGGGTTCCTTTTTTTGCCATTTGGCTACGGAACCCTAAAAATGGCATCAATTGTTATAATAGCACGCGCGTCCCTCGCGAGAACCAACTGATAAGGTGGTAAGAAGTACTTCTCATCGGGGCAAAGACCCTAACTTTATAAGTCGCAAGTCCGGCCTCATATGGAGTAGGATGTAGATACGATTCGGAAATTGTCGACGATCACGAGCTCAGAAGCTAAGCGGTTTAGAGCCCTAGCCCCTAAGGGGCTTAAGCCCCCCCAAAAGCAACTGGTTCCACCCATGAAAAAGGCTACACTCAGTTGGATCAAGCCCCTAGGTTATTCTTTGACAGCGCCTAATAGTGGCCCGTGGCCCTGCGCAAACGAGGTTTTTGGAAAAGGGGATTTTGTCATAATAAACTAGTATAGATTTTCATGATATTATTTGCGTTCTCCACAATCAATAAAATATAAACATTTAAAAAGAGATAACAAAGGTAAACAATTTTACGAGTTTTACACCTATACATTTAGAATTACAAAAGGTTTTTTTTGTATCATATGAATATGACACAGTGCGTGTATAACAATTTAGAACGATATTCAGAACATGATTTACTAGAAATTTATAAAATTTTGTAGTTTCTTGGGTGTGCACTTATTTTTATTTTCTTCTTAGGGTACCTAGGACCTACTGGTTATCATCTTTTTCTATGTCTATGCTCGGAACGTGCGGCGTTGGGCTTCGAAGACTTCTCTTTATATCTTGATGATTCATCTGAAATAGAGATTAGAGAATTATCCATGGTTCTCATGCATCATAAACATGACCAGTCCGTATTAATGCATCCATTGCACTGCTGGTCCTCCCTCTTCCACCATTCATATCAGCTATATGCGGCTTGCATTTTCTATAGGCTTTATTGTACCTATTTGTTTCATACTTAAAGGAAGCGCTTAATTACCTATAGTAAATATAGTGACGGGCCCGTGTGCGCAGTTGGAAGATTCCACCTGTTGTGCCGCAGGTCATGGGTTCGATTCCCGCACAGGACATGCATTTGTGTGCATGAACATGACTGTATATATGTAATAAACTATGCAGGTATATTTCAATTTATTTATTTGCTGCTTCACATGAAGCACACCTACACATACATTTTAGGTACATAGGTACCTAGTATGTTAAAGATGTTACAAAGAATAAAGTGGTATAATACATAAGCCCTGCAAGGGCATTGCAACATTACAATAATATTAAGTAATAATTAAATACATAAATCCAATTAAATTCAACAAAAATAAGGAATGAGTATTATTAGAATAGTAATACAGTATATTGATTATATGAGTTACATGTCAGGCATATTCCTGCAGATTATAAAAGTATTTTTATAAGAAAGTCTTTCTAATTTGGATATAAATAATAAAGTATATCAATTTATACTATATACCTATATATTTACCTACGCTTCCCTTTTCTGGGCCTCTTCTAAGTGGATCATAATAGGCTAGCCAGTAGCCTGAAAAACTATATTTAGTCCGTCATTTATGTTGTCAAAAAATATCAGACACGTATTTTATCTTTTGTCAATCAAATATAACATGACGAAGATATGGTGAGGTGTGTTGAAGTTCCGTGTGCGTGTGACTTCACGCGATCGATGATTCACTTTTCACAAACAAGTGACGCACGAGCCCCCACTCCCGAATTTTGACGCGCTTTATCCTAATAAACCAAAAAATATAGTAAGAGGCACGAGTCGTGAGCACAGATTGACACCTGCGCAGTAGTTAATTTTTCGGTCTGTTTGGCGGAATGAAGAAGGGGGGAGCGCCGAGCTGCACACGATTGGGTCGTCAGTCGATGCTCGTCGACTATTGGATTCTTGCGTGTCATTGGCTACTGTGAGTTGGCCAAAAGTATACATGCGCGAGCTTGCCCCGACTACTGCCTATATGTGCTCACCACTCGTGCCTCATACTGTACCCTCGTGTCCAATATTTTCTGATAATCGTAACGGGCGGACTAATTATAATTATATTTTTGTCACCCAGACCGGATTATTATAGTAGGTATGCGTACCACGTTCCTTATGTCGGTGTCGTCGGTCGCGGTCGCGGTCGCGGTCCCGTGAGCCGCGCGAGTCGGGCGAGGAGCGCCGGCGCGGGTAGTGCGGACGCGGCTCGTCCCGCGCGCCTCCCGCACCGCCGCCGCCGCCGCCGCCGCCGCCCCACCACCACGCGGGCGGCGCCGACGCGCGCGACCGCAGCGGGGACGCGCCGCCCCCCACACCCGCACCCCCGCCCGCACCGTACCCACTGGGGTATGCCGGCATCTAACACACACAACATATAATATTACCGTAGTTACAAACGGTCATTATGAATATAATATATCCTAGATTCCTGGTACATTCCTCACGCACGGTCCCCATTCTCGCGCTTTCGACATCGATGTCGAATAGACATTTGGCGAAAAACTTGGCGGTTATCTTAAAAACTCTATACGTTTTGACAGAAGAGTGCACCCCTCAACCTAATCCGCAGCTCCTGTGCCCTTCCTGCCTCCCATACATTTCCCTGGTTGATTATGTGTTTATATGACTAAGTACTGACAGAAGCACAGGGCCCCGATTCTCACGTCTTCGACATTAATGTTGCATAGACATTTCCCAAAAAATATGGCGCATACATTGAAAAAATCCTATACGTTTTGACAGAAGACCGCCATATTTTTCTCAAAATGTCTATTCGACATCAATATCGAAAGCGCGAGATTTGGAGGCCAGGATCCATGAAAATTGTTTTTGAAATAAATAACAATTGGGTAGTATACTACAAGAAATTCCTGTTTTTTTTTTAACTGCTGATAAGCCCGTTTTTGACCACAATCTCACCATGGTAAGTGATGATGCCGAAGGCGGTAAGCACAAGCCTAGAAGGAACTGACACTTAAGTGCAGCTGTCGGAACACACCGATAGGGTGCTCGGCGACAGATTTTCAACTTGAGGGTGGATGCCAGCCAGATGGGTACTCCAAAGTACCCTACCACCGTGCTATGTATATATTTACCCACCCTTAGGCCAAAAGCTGGGTGCATGGCCTGTATAAATGCCATAGGCTAAGCTGGTAAGTATCTTGTACACAAATATAAAAAAATATATTAAGTATTTGTGATGTAATTATCAAATAGGTAGTTTTAAACTAGCACCGGTGGATAGTTGGGTGGCAAGCGGTACGGTGCGGGTGGCAGTGTTCCCTCGCCTTCAGCACTGGCAGCGGGCGCCGCGGGACCTCGTGCGGGACTCTCTGACGTCACCAACTGTCAATAGTAACAAGACAAATACACTAAAAACTTCTCAAAAATGGACTAATCGTACTATGGAACGTTTTATTTGATAACATTGTAATACGAAGATGATTCAATGGTAGCTATCAATCCTGTACGCCCAAGCATTGATCCCTGGTTTCTCTGTAAATATGGATCCAATCAAACAGTTATCTCATCAACATTCCACAATACTATTTTTCGGGTCAATCTCTTGTTTACCAAAATATTGAACTACAAAAACACAGACAAAAATTTAGAACCGTCATAAAAACGGGCATAGCCGTGTTTAAAATGTTTGACTTCCCCCGTGCAATTAAATTTCCAGGGACACCATTTAGTATATAGCAATCAACAAATGGCCTAAATTACCTGTTGTTTGAGACTGTTGAAGTCGTTGCTCATATCCCTATACCGCTGCAGACACTCCTGCCACATGGTCGCCATCTCCGCCATTTCAGAACGTTGTTTATTGATCTCTTCCTGAGGAAACAGAATTCTAAATAAAGAATTATTATTATTATACCACCACCAATATTAGGGCTTGAATTTCGGAAAATCATAACCAAAATTGAATAGCTTCTCTACCATTTTATCGTGTTTATATTGGTTTACCGTAAAATTGATTTAGGAACTAGCTATCCCACGCGGTTTCACCCGCTATTCCTGGGATAGAAAGTTGAATTTAATACTCGGGGATAATGTAGCTTCCTATCAGAATTTTTAGATTCCAACTGGTAAGTAGTTCCAGAGATAAAACGTTTAAACAAACAAAAACCTGTACCGCTTTATTATATTAGTATAAGTAGATAGGTACTTCTAACCATTAAACCACTGCTGCTGTTTCCCTCATAACCCTGTGTAATAAGTAGAAAGTATGATTATGATAATAACCATGAGCCTGGCGTCCGTATCGCCGACGTCTCTCGCTACAGTTTCATACCGTCTCATGCACTCACGCCACAAACGAAGTTGTGCAGCGGCGGACTCCTTTACATTCGCCACGTTTTCCTGCAGATCTCTTAAACTTAATTTAATACAAGATTATTAAATTATAAACTGAATTTAATGGTACAATTACACTAGTAACACTAAGCAATCTAATGGAATATTGAATCGGTGTCCTAAGATTATGGAATATCCTAAAACATATTGTAAAACTGTTGTATGTTTTTAGGGGTATTTACATTTTCATAGTCGTATCCTATAGTAAACTAGCTGTCCCAGCGGTTTCACTCGCGTTCCCGGGTTAAAAAGTAGTTTTCTATTAGTGAAAGAATTTTTAGAATCCCACTGGAGTTCCAGTGATTATTTTCGCTTTTTATATCAATCAGTATATAGCTTATTATAGTATAGATCATAAGGTATTACGTTAGCAGTTTTATCCTGTCCTTGCGTTTGTGAGATTCCTTTGAAACATCGCATCAGCTCCTTCCATAACTTCATCATCTTGTCCATTGCTTCTCTTTGTTCAACAATTTCTTGCTACAAATATAAAAAACGTTAGGGGTTAAATCTCTTTTGTAATACTGGAAAGCCTGATTAATGAATACTTACTTTAACAACTCTCAAGTAGTTACTTCTCCCGCTTACAGTACTAGTTTCACAGTCAGCCACACTTAGACCTGAATCTCTCTCTCTATCCGAATATCTATCTCTTTCCTTCTCCCTATAATCCTCGTCTCTCGCAGCAATAGACATCCTGTCACAGCGTTCTAAATTCTTCCTCAAGCGTCGATCTTTATTCACTATATTGTTTGTATGTCTATCGCGAGTATCGTAAGTTTTATATGAAGGTTCAAATGAAGGTTTTGTATAATATTTATTTCTTTGGTCTTCATATCTTTTGTCTCTGACATCTTCGTATCTCTTCTCTTTGTTGGTTTCGCTTCGTGTGGTCCGACGATAGATCCTATCGTCATCGGGATACCCATCTCTGTGGATATCGAAGCTTTTACTCATTTTCTGCTCGCAATATCTCCGCTTTTCTTCGTCGTAATTTCTGCTTCTGTCGTAATCTCGGTACTCGCTACTCCTATCAGGTGATCCTCGATTTTTATAATGATCGATAAAAATCTTAGTAGGAACTGTATCGGGAGGGTATTCATGATAACTGTCGTCCTCCATGTTTCTGACTCGAGACCTAGTCACGTCAAGCTTACTGCAATATTTTGGCGAATCTTTATCGTAACGACAGACGCATTTTTCCGCCTTCCGCTCTTGATTTCTCGGAGCGACGTCGTGATCTCTGCGGCAGTCCTCGTAACTTCTTATTCTTGAAGTTACCATTTCTCGGGAGCGCTCGCTACGTATCCTAGCGGGATGTCTTTCCCTATCGTATAACTCTTGTCTTGACATCACTTCGCATTGAAGGGACTTGTTACTGATAGTGCGAGGCTGAAATAAATAAACGATATATGTGTTATGTACACATCGTTCTTTATAATTTTAATGAGTTAAATCTTTTGTTACCTACCACTTCTTTAACGTTGCCGGAAAGCACTGCCTTATCATTAATTTGCGCGCACATCTTCGCGAATGTCTCGAAAAGTATACTTTGTTCGACCGCTGTAGGAATTTTTTTCGAGGGCCTGTAACGTAGATGAATGAATTCATATACCTACTCTCAGTATTTTAATAAAACATTATAACATGAACGTAGATAACCATGAACGAGCAAGAATACATTAGGTAGATACCTATAACGGGTGGAGATTTCAAGATAGCAAATTTTCAGAATATATGTTTGGTTAGTCTTTTAGTATGGGACGAACACTGATACCTCGAAAAAAAAACTTTGTTTCTTTTCATACATTATGATCGAGTAAAGTTGATATTTAGTATGAAAAGTAAAAGGAAAATTAGAATTCTGTATTGATCCCATCGTAAAAGTTGTTCAGCATGAATAACCCAACATAGATTTTGAAAATATGCCTCCTCGATATCTGCACCTGGTAAAGATTACATGCGTATTGTAACTTAATTTTACTGCTCTTTTGAAAAATATACATTGGATGTTTGTATCACGTAGATACAGATAATGTTGTATTCATCATAATCTGTAATCCAATCTGCTTAAAAATTTTCTATATAATAGAATACAGGTACTTGTGGTGGTCTCTAGAAGGCTCATCACGGTGCCTGCGGTGGTGGCGGTGGTCGCGCGGCTCGGACGCGTCACGTTCGCGGCTCGCGCGTTGCTCTTCGTGCTTGCGGGCGTGCCGCTGTCTGAAGAACACTTGCTTGAGTATTTTTTTGTGATATAACAACAGTATGCGGTGCCCGGCGTGTAGCTAATGAGCTTCAATGGCTTCAATACCTTACCATACGCGGTAAACCCTCAAATTGGATTGATGAATTGGAATAATAATAGGAAGGCAGTTATTGTACACCGTACAAATCTTAAGAAATACAATATTTTTAATATCAAAATCAATATACTAACTTCTTTTTATCTTTCTTGATCGCTTCCTCTAAAAATGCATAAATAAATGAATCCTGATCTTGTGGTACAGAATCAATAGCGCCATTTCGATCCTGTTAAGAGCAGTTCACAATATCAAACACTTATAACTATATAAAGTTTATTGACAAACATATTTATTTTGAACTCTTACTGGTGGCGATATTGATCGTGGTGTTGAAACCAATCCCGCTTTTAACGCTAACGATACGCCTTCTCTCCTGAAACGTTACGTTTTAATAAAGCTAAGTATCGAGTCTGCGAATACTTAAAGTAAAAATACCTTAAGTATTCGAAGGTGAAATATAACATATTCTATGAAAGACAGTCAGTCGAGCCGTTCTTGAGGGATCACCCAAAAGAACGGCTCGACTGATTTGGCTGTTTTTGTTTCGACTTTTCAATTTTTTCTTTCCGTAAGAACCTTGATACCCGATAACCGCGCAAGCTGGCTCCCCTTGACTTGCCAAAATGGGCCAGATTGCTAATCCATTAATTTGGCAACGTAGGATACCCACCAGCCCTTTAATTAGGCCTCCTTATTTCGAAAGGTGGCCGGTTTGAGCTGGAAGCGGATGACCTATGTCCAGCAATAGACTAGGAAAGGCTGATGATGATCGTACTTAAAACCATTGTTATAGAGCACTTACGTAGATCGTCGATGGCGACGCGATTTCGGTGAACGAGACGCAGATGGACTACTATCTCTCCCCCTGTACAGTAATAATTGTATATTTTGAACTTTACTTCTTAATACATTACTTAAATATCAATGTTACTAGTTTTTTGTCACCTATTAGAGTTCTGTTCAGACGGTCCGTCAGCATTCTCCAGGTTTCCAATGTCCTCAAGACAAGCTTTCGCTGACGACACGCGGCATACAGTGGCTTGGTAACCCTATCAGAGAGTAGATTGAATATGAGATAAAACTGCCTGTCTCGTGTGCACTGCCAACACATTAAAATTCTATTTTTTTATTAGTTTCAGTCATAGACGTATAAAAAAAACAGGACGAGCACCGCCTTATAAGAAAGTGAAGAACTATATTTCCTACGTACGTATGTGTAAGTAAAATAAGTACTGGCCCAAGCAGGCACATGTGATTCTGAGCATTATTGTCACTGTCGACGTCATTGCGAAATGACAACCAATCGGCTTACTATGGTATACATGTGTATGTGGGGCATGTACATATAAAAAATCAGGACGGAATTTCGCCTTATACGAAGTGAAGCACCCCAAGTAGGCCGTCTCGTAAATACAAGCCTGACACACACATCACTCACACATATAAGGCGGCACTCCGTCCTGTTTTTTTGTATGTCCATGGTTTAAGTCGTGGTTTGTCACCTGATCAATACATTACCTCAGACCAAGAAAAAATGAAACACGGAACGGTCTGTGTTCTTAAGTGACGCAAGTAATAGGAAGCCGGCGTTATTGTAAATACTTGGCCTCACACACACATATAGACCATAGGAAGTCGATCGGTTGTTATTCCGTATTGAGACGTTGACAATGACAATAAAGCTCAGTACCATTTGTGCCTGCTTGGGCCAGTACTGATTTTACTCACGCACACGTAGGAAATTTTTTGCTTCACTTTCTTATAAGGTGACATCCTACAGGTCCGTCTTGATTTTTTTATATGTCTATGTACATTACTTAAGGTGACTTTAGTGACCACAATCTCTGAATATATAAGGATTTCCAAATAGTTAAGAGCATTGATTGATTTATTACAGACATTTTACTTACGCTGTTGGAGTCATCGGTGTCCACGGAGTTGGTATCGTCTAAGCCATCCCTCTTTTTCCTTGTGCGCTTGCGTTTCGACGCGTCGAACACTTTGAACAATTTTTTGCTATCGCTCTTCTGACACTCCATCGTAAAAAATCGAAAGGATCGCGCGACATTCACACTACTTTATAATTCATCACAGACTTGATAATTTCAAATTGTAATCGTTATTTAATAAAGATTATTAAAAGATTAATATTATAAACAGAATTTAAATAATTTTCTTGACCAAACATACACAGACAAAAGTGAAAGATGTCAATTTTTTTATGGAGTTAAATATGGAATTCTACTTTGAACTGTCAATTTCTTACCTGCCAGAATTATAGAGAACTATTTTATTCACAGCATAGAGAACATGCATTTAATTTATGAATCAAAATAATATTACTGCAGCCACATGTCATAGCACAGACATACTCAAATATATTGCTTCAAGTATTTAATTTATTAAGAATAGCCTTCTGTATTGGGTTAAGCCACAAGAATACTAAATAACGTTAGAGAATAAAACCAAAACTACATAAAGTAACGCCCACGAGACGAGATACAGAAAGTAAACAAACTAACCTCTACTGAGTCACATACGATAGCGAGCGATTATTATCTATCACGCACGCAATAATGACGTCAGTTGGTCGACAACAGCTGTCGTTGTGTGATTCGTGATACAGGAAAGCGGTCGGTTATGCAGCTAAAGACTGGCAAACAAAAGTAGATACTCTAATTATTTGCAAACCTTTTTTTAAACTCCAGGTAGTTATTTCCAGTTATTTAATACTAATTTTGTTGACTCTACTTTCGTCTGCCAGACTCAACATTTGATTTGCACTTTCGTGAATAAATTCATTCCCGTTTGGATGAATGATTGATTATAATAATAGATAGTTTTTTGATCAATACGACTGATTCGGACTCTTCTGACGAATCATGCTACCGATATATTTAAAACATCAATAAATTAGGATTTTTATCAATTTCAAACACAGACGTATGAGTAGTACTTGAGTGTACTACTACTCATACGTCTGTGATTTCAAAAGACTTTTCCATAGAGTTACGTCAGATTTGTCGACTGAAATCAATAATACATCCAAGCTCGCACGCCGTGCATCTTCTTCTAATACAGACGCGTAGACGACAACGATTTGTATTATTAATATTTGTATACAATTTCTTACAATAGACTTTTTTTACTTTGTATAATGTATGGACAAACATAGGCCGTCTTTGTCCACAATCTCACCATGATAAGTGATGATGAGGCCAAGCACCGACTTGGCGACAGGTTTTCAGCTCGAGGGTGGTACCCAGCCAGATGGGTACTACAAAGTACCCTACCACCGTGCTATGGTTTCCTCACAATATTTTGTTTCGAAAGTTCAAGCTCATTGTAGGATTCGAACCCGGGACTTTCGTCTCGGTATCCGACGTCACTACCACTGAGCTATCGCCTTACGTTATGAACTCCTGAGTTTGTTAACATTCTTTATCTCGTCTCGCTGGCCTTACTTTACATTTAAAGTATTACCCACCTCACAAAATAACTCGGCGATGAACATAGCACAAGTGTAATGGACACTTTTATAGTAGTAATGTCATGAGATGTAAGATGCAAACATTTATTTATTTCATTTGTATTGTGTTTAAACGGGACAGAAAACGTGTGACGTCATAGTATCTATAGGTGCGTTTCTGCATAAAATTCACGACTAATGAATAGTCACGTTTTTATGGATAAAATACTAAGCAATGACTTTTTCAAATAATGCAGTGCATGTGAATTGTGTTTCAGTAGTTATTATTTATCATTTTTTGGTGTTAAGTTTGTGCTAATGTGTTATTGATATGTTATTAATATTTCTATAATGTGTGTTACGTGAATGGTCACAGATATAGATCTTATACTGGCATATATCCGTGAAGACCTGTTATTGGCTTCATAATAACTATTCATATTTTTTATGTTTATTATTGTACAGCTGTTGGTCTTCCTACAATAAATAAATAAAATATTTTTTTACTTTTGATATTGCTATTATCACAGTGTATCAAATAATATTGTCTTTTACAAAAATCATAATTAATAATAATATGTTTATGCATGTTCCCTATTATTTGTAAGAAATAATCCTCTTATTGTATAAAATGTATGGAATGTTATTAACTTACTTCTCATATAACCAAACAAGTTTCAATCATTGTTTTGAATTATAATAAATAAATATGTGGTGTACATTCTGTGTAATGTCCATACTTTATAATATTAACATAATCACTTTTGAATACAAATTATTATTCCTACCTTTTAACAAACTTTGGTACTCCACATACTTAAAATATTCTTTTAGTTGTTGGCAAATGGCAATGTTTTGCTATTGAGAATTTAAATTTTGTCATGAAGGTGTAGAATCATAATAAGCCAATTAAAAAAATAAAATTCAGATTCAATTTCAATATATTATAGATTATTGTAATAATTCACATTAAACTTAATTAAACTTATAGCCCACATAAGCTCCTCACACTCTGTCACTACGTTTTCTCTTATAGACAAAGGCGCTAAAGGTACTCGGTATAAAATCTCCATCATAAAACCAATAAACAGATTCAAGTCCCATTTTATTATAAAAATCAAAATTACGAGTTATAATACATCTTTTCTTCAATCGAACAATAGAAATCGATTATAGCACATTGACATTCTCGTAAATAAATCATCATGGACATAAATAACAAAATCGGATCGTACAGCCTAACACTTGAGACACCGCTACGAGCGTCCTCGAGTCGCGGCCGGTCACCGCGAGCCGGGCGCGCCGTATCACTATATGTACACTACCGACAGGTATTCAGTCTCATCGCACTTCGCCAGGCGGCGCCGGCGTCCGCCCGTCACGTCACGTCATGCGTCACGCACTACACTGTCACGTCACTGCACTAGTCTACTGGTCCGCGTCGGGCGGCGCCGGCGCGTCCGCGTCGCGCTGCTGGCTGCAGTGGTACAGCACGTCCGCCAGCTCGTGCGCCACCTTCTGGTCGAGGATCTGGCTCATGACGAGCGACAGGAGGCGTCGCTCGTGGCGTCGGATGAGCGGCCGGTTCTCCGGGTGCTCGGCCAGCCGGAGCAGCGTGGCGGCGGCGCGCCGCAGCATGTCCAGCGAGGTGCCCATCGCGTCGGGGTTGTCCCGGAGCGCGCCCACGCCGTGCTGGTTGGCGACGCCGAGCGCCGTGTGCTCCGCGCGCTCGATGAACGCCACCAGCTGCGCCACCGCCGGCGCGTGCAGCGCCACCTCCCGCGCCGCGCCGCCGCCCGCGCCCGCCAGGTAGTGCAGCAGGTTCACCGCGAACTCGCGCACCACCGGCCGCTCGGGCCGGCACAGGTCCCGCGCGAGGCCCGCGCACAGTGCCGCGATGCGCGACCGCGGCGGCGTCGCCAGCACCAGGTCCACGTTCGCGTCGGTGACGCACAGCTTGCAGAGCGCCTCGAGCGCGAGCCGGCGCGGCGAGAGCGGCGAGCCGGCGGCCGCGGCCGGGGGCGCGTCGCCCGCCACCGCCGCCGGGCACACGCTCCAGTGCAGCAGCCCGTCGAGCAGCGGCCGCGCCACCGCCTCCGGCTGGCCGGAGAGCTCGAGGCCGCCGGCGATGTTGGCGCAGCAGACGAGCGCGTCCTCGCGCAGCTGCGCCAGCGTGTCCCACCACCACTCGGCGCCGCCGCGCAGGCTGGAGCAGCAGGCGGAGGCGTCGCCCTCGTCCCGCGCGGCGCGCTCGTAGGCGCGCGCGCGGGCGGCGCGGGGCGCGTGCTCGTGGTGCAGCAGCAGCAGCTTGCCGGCGAGCGCGAGGAACGCGCCCGACCGCGAGAACTCCGCCTCGTTGCCGGGCACGAACGTGAGCCCGCGCAGGATGTTGGAGAGCGCGACGCAGCGGCGCGCGAGCGCGTCCCGCGTCTCGTCGACCAGGTTGAGGCTGGGCTCGTCGCGCGTGTAGCACTCGTCCTCGTAGTCCTCGAGGCGGCGCCGCTTGAGCACGCCGGCGGGGTCGCGCACCGCGAGCGCTGGCGCCCGCCGGTCGGCGTGCTCGTGCTCGTGCTCTTGGTCGCCGGCCGGCTCCAGGTCCATGGGCTCGGCCTCGAGGTTGTCCGCGTCGTCGTCGGGGTGTAGGCGGGGCGCGGTCGCGGCGGTCGCGGCGGGCGCGGCGGGCGCGGCGGCCGGGCGGTCGGGCGGCGGGGGGCGCGGGTCGGCGGGCGGCGGCGCGGGCGGGCTGGGGGCGCGCGCGCCGGCCATGACGCGCACGAAGGGCAGGTGCACGAACTCGGCGCGGAAGCAGGGCACCACGTGCGCGGCGGCCGCGTCGCCGCCGAGCTGCCAGGGCTCGTGCGCGTCGTCGAGGCGCAGGTCGGCGGGCGCGGCGGGCGGCGCGGGCGGCTCGGGCTCGGCGCGGTACGTGACCGGGTGCCGGCGGCGCGACTGCAGCGTGTAGTTCTCGCCGGAGAGCAGGCGCACGCGCGCGGCCGGGTCGGCGGGCGCGGGCGGGTCGGGCCGCGCGACGGCCGCCGGGGAGGGCAAGGGTGACGGCGGCGCCGCGTACCACGGCTCCTCGTCGCCGGCGGGCGCGTCGAACACGTCCGTGAGGCTCTTGTGGAAGTGCTCCAGTAGCAGGTCCAGCAGGCCGGGCATGTGCTGCAGCCCAAAGTACCCTATGCAGTTGTCGTCGAAGAGCAGGATGTTGAGGATGTCGAGCGACCAGCAAGTCTCGGCGAGGAGGCCCGACTTGAGCGCCATCATGATGCGCCACGCGTCGACGGGCGCCACGTCCGCCTTAGTTAATCGTCTTCGCTTCTCGCCCGTGGGCATTGTCGCTTCTACGCACTCGGCAGGGAATGTAAGCTCCCGCCTTATTTGCGGTGCACTCTGAAAAATAATTAGATAAATAATAATTGTTATGCCAATCCCTCAGATAGAAATCATCTTACCTAGTAGATAAATAAACCTGGGACAAGAGTACTTGCTACCATAGGGTACTGGAACCGGCAGTCCATCTTTGTCATCGTATCAGTAATTGATAGAGACAGGTGTGCATTTGATTAGCATTGATTTTGCTTCTACAAACTGGGGGTAACTATTACATTTATATTGGTAGTGAACAGTAGGATTTCAATACAAAGTCATTGTAATAATAAACTTACGGGTGAGGGTGCGGCTGCTGTAGGGTAGTTCTCTTGCGTCGGCGGCCGCGGCGCCCCGCCCCACGCCGGTCCGCCGCTCGTCTGTAATGCGACAACGTACTTATATAGCCCCAGAGGTCAGGTTACCCAAACACATCAAAACGCAATGTCACCATTAGTGATGTGACTGAAGGTGGTAAGCACACAGAAAGTGCAGCTGTTGGAACACACCGATAGGTGCTTAGCGACTGATTTTCAATTTGAGGGTGGTAGCCAGCCACGAGGGTACTACAAAGTACCCTACCACTGTGATATGGTTTCACTATAGAGTTAGAGCGATTGTACGAGAGTACGGTCTGTGAGTATGGGTATGGTCTAAATGCCTTGAAATGAAGTGCGCGTACATAGTTTGAACGACTAAAATACATATAATGAATACCATTTTCTCGTTTTTATCGAAAAAAAATAACAAGGAATCCATACCGAAATTATAAAGCAAGTAGTGAATGCAACTATATGGAAACTGCTCACGTTTCGCACAAGGTAACTTTGTTAACGCTATCACTCTATAATATTCTAACTAAATGGGTTTCACCATGTTTTGCTTCATCGAAAGCTCAAGCTCATTGTAGGATTCGAAACCGGGACCTTCGTCTCGGTATCCGACGTCAATACCACTGAACCATCATCACCTCAAAATTCTAGCTAACGTTCGCCGTTTGACTTTTATCTAGACCTAGTGAACTAACGGGGCACGATTACAAAGGGACTACGGGGAGCATCATGATAATGTGTGTATCATACCTGCTGGTAAGGTTGGTGCGACCAGGCGGGCTGCGGGGGCTGCGGCGCCCCGGGCTGCGGGCGCCAGGGCGCGCCGGGCGAGGGCGGCTGCGGCGCGCGCGGGAAGGCGCCGCCCCACGCGCCGCCGAACCGCGCGCCCGGCGCCGGGCTGCCCGCCCCGGCCGTCGCCACGCCCACGCCCACGCCGGGGCCCACTCCCGCTCCACCGGCGTACGCCCCCTCGCCCTTCGCGAAGTCCGGGTGCCGCCGAGGTGCGCCCGCGACGGCGCCCGCGCCGGGACCCAGGGGCTTGCCGCCGCCGTACTGTACAACACGCACCTATTACTTAACGCCCCCCGTGTGTATCGGACCCGCTACCGTTCCTGATTCACCCCTGTCATTTTTGATAGAGCTGGCTTTATTCGCGTCCAAATTTCGCATTTCAGAAGCAAATACGAAAGTCTTTTTGAGACAAATAGACATAAGCTAGATGAAATAAAAATGCGCCATCAATTGGCCCTATACCCACGTAGACAAAATACAAAATTGGGACGTGAAACCGACGGCATGTTAGTTCCATACGAGTGAATCAGGAACTTAGCAAATTTAATCGACGCGTATGTCTTTCGATAGATTATTTCAGGAGATTACCTGTATTTTTAACAAAGAATTAAAATTCTTGAAAATTTGCTCTTTTTGTTCACAGGCGCGTCAATTTGAAAGGATCCTTTGTAAATGAAGCACAATAATATGGTTACGTTGGCCGTGCACCCAAAATGTGTACGCTATAAAATGATTAATATTTCCAACGATTCGATCAAATGTACTCACATAAAAAAACAGTTGGAAAGTACATTCGACTAAACAGTGTGGTAATATAAACAAAGCTACGACTCCGTTTACTTACAGCTAAGCTTACATGATCTGTGAATTGAATGCATGCACATGATTTAGTGACCAAAAATTTTTCTATGTAAAGCCACCACCACACACTCTAAACCTTAACTTCCATGTTTTGATTATTTTGTTAAATTTTGAAAGAGAACGGACGTGTTTCAAATTATTTTAAATCCATCATCTAATGAATGAACTGATGACGGCTGAATTTGAAAGCCAATAATACTGATTAATCACACCGCAAGCCAAATTTCTTGTTAAACAAAAAAAATAGAAAGAAAAATAACAGTGATAGCTTTTGATTTCGTCAAGCGAGTGGTATTATCCGAAAAAAATTAAATGAAGCCAAAACCACGGATGAGTTTCACCCCTAGCATCGATAATCGCTTCCCACTTTTGCATCACCCCATAAAATCACATAATATCAAGCACTAAAAATATATCTTAGAAACAGGTTGAGATTTTATCAGCTACCCCGATGCAAAGTATTCAAATATGCAGGCTTTATAGATTTGAATTGCCTTAAAATTCTCCCCTGACTATCTAGAAACTACCCCTATAAACCCCATCAAAATAAACATCAACGAGCCACACCAAAAAGAAACAAAGTAAGATGTTATAATGGGCAACGATTATCTAAAGCCGGGGGCATTATAAACGTGACCAAGATCCGTGCGTGTGAGAATGAGACCGAATCGCCAATCGTATGGGGAAGCGAGCGGTGTTGAGTGCGTGGTACAAACGGGGCGTCCGTACGTAGGGTCTGGGGTTCGGAGGCAGCGGCGCGACCAGCTGCCGCGCGAGCTGCGAGCTCATTAGGTTACTGACACACTGCGCCTGCGCGCCGCCCGTCATCTACACACCACCAAACAGACCGTCACTGCACTGCACTGCACTTATCTATACTGTACTGTACTGTACTACGTACACTGGTCGCTCGACTTCTTTGAAACTTTTGGAGTACTGATAGACCATAGCGTTATTTCACGAATGAGGAGCAGGCGAACACAAGCGGACTTGTCCCATTATTACTTTTTTACAGGAGTGGTAAAAAAAACTAATTTGAAGCGGATAAGAATGTATCGGACATGCCAGTTTCTTTGTATAGGACAGGCCCAGTTTTGACCATATACGACCAAAAAAGAAATCGTTAATCATGCCGTAAAGAGCAAAAAAGAAATCGTTAATCATGGTCAGGTCCGCTTATGTTCGCCTGCTCCTCAAATATCTTTTAAAAAATATGTCCTAATTAAAAACGAATGATAACAATTGGCATTTCATAAAACCAAGGAAATTATGGATTTAAGATGTCTTCCGATTGTACTCATGACCATATTCCGTAACGCTACAGTATTTCAGGATAACCAGCAAGTGTAATTTGAATCTTACGCATTATATATTAGGTCTCAAATTTTGATAACGACAAGTTCAGAATCAAATAAAAACTTGTCAGTTACAGAACGAGCTCTTCTTAACTAAATTACAATAAGATATTATGAGGGGTCTAGTCAATTTTAGTATAAGGCGACCAACAAATTTAATTTCTTCACTATTCCAAAAACTATTTATATTTTTGTATGTCACAATAACTTTAATAGTTTAAAAAAAGGAATGAATAGTCATATAGTGAATAATTAACATGAAATTGAGCGCCTCCTACGTACGTAATAATGCGATATAAAGCGCATACGTTACATACACATAAATAGGGATACTCCTTACATGCTAGTCATGCAGGGCTATCAAAACTATTTTCAGGCTGCACTGGCAATACTACTAGACATTCCATACTTTGATTTTCTTTTCATCCATTATTAAAACTACACCACTATTAGAAATAAGTTGTGGATGTGGCAAATGTTTTAGAATACTCTTCCACAGAATCAGAGGCAAGCAAACCCTCTGCATCTTTCCACTAACCAAATTGTTTTGCTAATAAAAATTCATCGTATAGCTCATCCACCTAAATAAAAGTTCTATTTTGTTTTTGATGGTGGCACATGACGATAAAAAAAATACCTACATTGTAATAAAGACACAAAACAATTGAAGTAAAAAGTAGCGTGTACATACGTCGTGTGGCGGTTGCTGCGGCGAATGAGGCGGATGCGGCGGCTGGTGCGGCTGATGTGGCTGGTGCGGCTGGTGTGGGTGCGGCGGGTGCGGCGGCGGGTGCGGGTGCGGGTGCGGCGGCCGGTAGTACTCGGGGTAGGGCTGCGCGGGCGGCGGCGTGGCGGGGGGCGCGCCGCCGCGGTACCCGCCCGCGTACCCAGCGTACTGGCCGCCGTACTCGCCACCCGCCCCGCCCGGCCCGCCCGCGCCGCCCGGCCCGCCGCCCGGCCCCACCACGCCCGGCCCCGGCCCCGGCCCTGGCCCGCCACCCGGCCCGGGACCACCAGCTCGGTACCCTCTGATACAACACACATACACATCACCTTACTGTACTAAACTCAGTTTGTACAGTCGAGGACATAAATATGTATACACTTTTTGAAATTCAAATGCGATAATCTGGCATGTTTAAAATGCAAGTGTTAAAATATTACACTAATTATAATAATATATGATAGAAGATTCTGCCTGCATAATATCTCATAGTTTCAATCAGTAGTTTAAGAGGAAACCGTTGTTGAATTTCACTTAGTGTATACATATTTATGTCCTCGACTGTACAGTATACAAATTATGCACATATTGACGGAGCGATGTATACTGAATACTAATATTTTGAACGCTAGTGATCGCAACAAACTGTACGTAGCTGGCGTTTTGGCACCTAATTAATATTTCTTTCCAATGAAAGGAAACTTACAAGTTTTCAAATCTGATAATAATGAATGAGTGATATTATGAAAAGTGATCTTAATTTTTTGTTTGATGTTGAATTTTTGTTTTAACTCACCTATCACCGTCGGGTCCATAAGGTGGATAAACAGGCCTATTGGGTTGATAAGGTGACCCATATTCATACCCGTAACCTTGCTGGTAACCTGAAATATAATAACAACACTTAAAAACTAGGATCTTTTATAAAAATATTGAAAAATGGACAAAAATACGATAATTAATAAGGTATTCACACAAAGCAGTACACATAGTTACAATTGAAGAAATGTTAGTTCAAATTCCATGCAGAAATATAAAATGACATGGCACTAAATATATAAACGAAAGTGCAAATAATAAAAAAATATAGCCATAACAATCTTAATTTCCTTGAATTGAAAAATACCTAGCCAACTATTTTACAATAATTTACATTACAAATCATACATGAAAATTACCTAGGGATTCATTCACAAGAGATTGCAGATTACTATATCTTTAATAATCCTAGTCAAAGAAGTCATAAAATGTTGAAATAATTCGAAAAACTATGGTAACAATAATGTCTATATGTATACTTGAATTTAAAAATATGGCTATGGGTTCACCCAGTGTAAAGTGTGGGTATAACATCCTACTTCTTAAGGGCTTATACCACAGTAAATACAACTGATATAATCTCTTGAGAACCGATCCTGTTAGTAAGTGAACAAACATGAATTGATGACAAAGTGCTTAGTGCATGTGAGGGTTAAGTACCTGGGGGTCTCCTGGGCCCCGGCGGCTCGTCGAAGGGGTTGGAGGCGGCGAGGTTGTCGCCGCCCGGCCCGCCGCCTACAACCACACGGTCTTTTGTACCCACAAGTACCATCGAGAAAATCTAACCGCCTAACAGTCCTAACTGTGAGACAGGACCTTTGCATCTGTGTGAGAGGCCGTTGAAGTTCATGACGAAAGAAAGCGAGGTGGGAGAAATATAGATAAGAGAGAAAGTTACGCCGCACTTATACCAGGTCCACACTCTATGATACAATGAATTTCATCCAATGTTCTTCTTCGTTCCATCTGTGTCATTGGATGAAATCATAAATGTTGTTCGTTACGATTACCACCAAAGATACGCGATAGAGCCCTTGTAACTCTGTAACGGTTTGCTCTAACATAAATGCAAAGATCATATCTCAAAACTTTGTCTGTACAATACTGTTATATATAGGATGGGGTATACATATCTAGATAATCAAACAGGGTCAAGGAACCTGCAGATCACAGGCCCGAGCCTACAACATTGGCCTATTGAGGCATGCACTAAAAAGTTGTCAGTTTCGGGTGTACATACAATTCTCAATATTAGTTCACACTCACAACTCTTCGTTAGAAAAATATCAAAAACCATTAGATCTCCTCATTGGTACATCAGTTAGGGTTAGTGTGAAGCGGTAACATGAGCCGAATGACGTTGTTAGATATGATTAAACATTCGGTAAAAATATGTTAGACAATAAAGGGTTAGTTTGGATTGCACAAATAAAGAAAACAAGCGGCACACTGTTCGCAACGTGTCGTTCAGGGTCGGTCTCTCTAGCTCTATACAGCTTTTATACAGCATTAGAAACAGTAGGGGGTCACTCTTGAACATTATCGACACAAACGGTCAATGCAACTAGAAAGCAAGTATTGGATTTATAAAGTTGATATCCACTCTAAGTCTTATCAAGAAGGTATCATGTTAAATAACAAATTGACATTTATTAGTAGAAAATAAGGTCGAAAACTGCATGCTCATTTTTGGCGACTGTAAGAGACTAGGTAGCCAATGTCGACAGCGTTCAAGAACACCTATCTGTTTACAAAGTGCGCGAAGTCGCGTGGTGCCACTAAAGTCGAAACTAGCGACTATCTATTCACACAAGAACATCCGATTACAATCTAATCTGATGTTGATCATTAGATGAAGCCAAATACACACTTCGGTTATAATAATTTCGTTTTTATTATCAGTTGAATCGACTTCAATAATTACTAAATGATTTAATATGGATTCCACATTCGCGAGGCTTTAAGCCAGAAAAATATAGAGAAGTGGATTGTACCTTGCAACTTTTATACAACAGTCAACCTAGCTCTACACAGCAAACCAGCCCTGCCAGCATGGATGGATTTCCATATTTCTCATGGACCCATATAGTTAGAATATTAATAAATCGACTGTACGTAACTGACTGTAAGGGCCGTGAGCATGGGATTGGGCAAAAAAATATGACAAGGAATCCGTATCGACATTTTCTCTGACTGTAAATCAACTAATACGATATATTTGTCAATGCATCTATATGGAAACTGCTCACACTTTGCTCAAGGTAACGTAGTTAACGTGGACCAATGTCAAATTTATTTATCGATACATCCATAATCGCAGGACAGGATCGCTATAATATTTTGAAGTCGATTGCACACAAGATACATATCTATTTATTTTTGTTTGATATAAAGTATCTCAACTATACTTATATAAGTAGATACACAGGACGACACAGGAGTATATAAGTGTTGGTTTACCTTGCGAATGGTTGGGCTGCGGCGGGTAGCCCGCATACTGCGGCGCGTACCCGTCCATGGGCGCGCCCACCGCGCCGCCGCCCGCGCCGCCGCCCGGGAATGACTCTTGCGAATTTGATGACCCTGGACAGTCACGACAACATTACAATCATGATCACCGGAGACAACCCTAATATGTATTTCAAACATGCATTTATTTATAATGTTACGATATTTATTATGATAATTTTAGAGAGGTAGAAGCGTAGCGTTTATTCGCTCAAAGAGCAGCTCGACTATGGAAGTATCCCCAACGGCGCCACCTTACAGTATACCGCAGCCAAAATAACTTTGTTGTGTTCCTGCGCGTGAGTAACACGTGTCATAAGGGTCGGTAACACGTGAGTGATGCCCCGTGTGTTGCAAGCGTCCATAAAACAATAAATAATAATAATAATTGGTTGTATACAAAAAAAATAGGTACATCTATGAAATAAGAACTAGCCTGTAATTCGAAACAGGACTGATACGACCCTATGGAACAGGCGTTAAAAATTGAAGACGAAAGCTAGTTTAAAATAGAATTCTGAAGAGAAAAGAGATAAAGGAACCCTTATTGACGCGCAGTGTTATGTTTATTACATTCTGCAAATACACAACACGAAATTCTTACATGTAGTTGCAATATAACATAAACAAGGAATCGTAAGAAAATTCTTTACGAAGCCGCGACGTGTAATAAATAATTACATTGACTATAAAGTTACTGAACACTAATCGTTTAACACATGTATAAAGTTCAAGTTGAAAACGCAAGGAACAAAGTACATTTAGTATGTAGGGTATAAATAATCACCTGCACTGGAAGTACTATTGGATTTGCCACTCTTCTTCTTCGTTGAGGCTTCAACTTGGTTTATGATCGGTTGGGGATCGACCCCGCCGCGATCGAAGTGGCATTCGTACGCGAGCAAGTTCTTCGTGTAGTGTTTCCGTAACGTATACGCCGCGGACGAAGACGCACCGATGCCCAGCAGGCCCGCGATGTCCTTCCACGTTTTATTCTTCGTCACCTGCAAACATTAAATAATATCGTGTTAAATATGCGCGTAAAGAATCCTTTGAAGTAAACGAGAGAACACGAGGCGACAGTTAACGCGGACATAAAGTGTGAAGGTTTAGTGTTCGGCGGAAAAGGCGATAACTCGCAAGTGTTAACGAGTGGAAATCCTCACCATACCGACGATACAATAGCAAGTCTGTTTTCCTGTAGAGGCACGCGACGTGACGTGCGCCGCCAACGCCGGCCTGCGGCGAACTACCGCCATTGTATTTGTATGTAAGCGCATAAGTGGCCTTTAGCGAATACTTCAATGATAAAAATTTATTAACTATCGTTAAAGGCCCGGCGGGTTTATGGCGTCTGTGCACATAAAGCCCGCAGTACATGCGCTGACATAAATCGTAGCCGAAGTCTATTAGTCTCAGTTGCATATAACTTCGCGCGCGTTTTACTAGCCCCGCTCTAAAGTGATACTTGAGAATACAAATGTTTACAAATGCTTACGTTTAAAACTGTAAAACCAAATTGAATTACACACACCGTTCGTCCTGTATACATTTATTTACTTCTTGACTTTAAGTATTGCAAGCAAAATAGAATTCAATTTGTGGCGCAAATGCGAATTTGCATTTTATAGCGTGCTCGAGTAACGTTTGAACAGAACTGCGTGTTTCCGACGACGCGACCAACAATTATGAAAATAAGAGATAATACGGGTATGTATTTTGTACTTTTCACGACCATGCATAGGATCAAATAAGTATAGAATTATAGAAGACAATATAAGAAATTATATATATTATAGAGAATTATATAAGTATAGAAGACATTTGTCTAATATTGTATTTAAACTTGAACGTATTTGATGATCTTCGCTGCTCTACCAAAGGAGTTTTGAACTATGCCTAACCTAATGCAGCACAATAGTTTGTTAACCACAACTTCTTCACTATGAATGATAGGAATAGCGTAGAAGGAGTAATGTGTGTCGATGAAACAGATATGTATAATTTTAGGATAAAAATCAAAACTTTGATTTTAGTATATCCGAAACATGTATATTCTTGATCCATATATTTTATTTCATTTTTATACCCATTGCTTAGAAGGTAGGTTAATTATAATGTTATTTTAATATTCTCAAAGAAATATATTCAATTATTTATTTTTTAATTATGGACGTACAACCATGAATTACCAGAGTTCCATAATTATTGTACTTTTTTAACCCAATCCAACTTTCTATTATGAACTAGCGGCCCGGTACGTGCTTCGCTACGTATAAAGTGAAATAATAAAAATGTGATAAATGAAGAACCGCTCTACCAATTTTGTGCAAACTTCACATAACTATCTACCAAATAGTCCGAACAAAGCTAAACATTTGGTTTGGATAGGTGAGCCTGTTCTTGAGTTATAAAATTACAACGAAAAGTGGCATTGATTTTTATATATATTGATAGAAAGTTATTGCTGCGGCTACATTTCATTTCGATCCGAATATTTTGCTATCACTTACACTATATTCTGAAAACATGTCCTGCTATTTATTAATCTTATGATGTGTATATTTATATCCTCAAATCTTGATTATTTATATAGTCGAAATCATCATTACAATATCTATAGTTTGCATAAAAAACGGCCCTGCGCCACTTGGAACCAGCTACTCTCAGTAACTCGTAACTAGGTCGTCAATCCAACTGCATTTAACAAAGTGTACCAGACTTTAAAAAAAACCTGCTGGCAAGCTCGTACTCGACATCGGTTATCTGCTGTTCAAGCAAAGTGCCATCTTATGGAATCCGCGAACTATGCCCGCTGTTTTTTTTTTTTTCTTCTCCAGATGTCCATTAAAGACTGACCCGTAGGGAAATTTTGAGAACAGCCAACTACAAAGGACGGTAAATGACTGAGCTTATGATTAGAGAATATTCAGTCACATTGATTACTATGCCACAGCTAGGGTTTTTATTAATATTTAATTTAATTACTCATCGTTTACAGAGCAATATTATAATTGCCAACGAATATTTTCTACTCTACTCCAACGAAATAAAAACAAAACGCGGCGACATAACCAAACTTAACCTCAAATTTACTATATTTTTCTAAAAAACAACGCCTTCTTTAGTTATTTTAATTTTTTGTAGTGCAAATTTGCTAATATTATTTTTAAGACGCTTCTTAGTAATAATTTTGATGAATTCTTTGATCCAAGTGGGTAGCCGGGTAGGTCTGATAATGAAATAGTACCCGGGTACTGAAAATGAAATACACCCGGGTATACCCTGATCCGGTTACCCAGGTAGAAAACCCTAGCCACAGCCTAATAGGAGAGTTTATGATTTTTTTTATGTTTCCGCATATTTGATTATTGTAAATTGTATGATACACTCTAGGGTATGGCTGATAAGTCTATTTTTATTTATTATATTTGCTAATATATGGCTGCTAGCTAGCATGACGAAAAGAATCCATCCATATAAATAGCATAGGTAATATTTATGTATACTTTTTCGGATCAATTTATACCAGACAAAAAAACTAGAGTAGTTGGAATAGTAGTTAGATAAATAGAGTTGCAGATATCGGCGTACTCATTGCCTATTTGAAACTCTATTTAAAGATAATAAAGGCGATTATAGCTTAAACGCGGTAACATGTTCGAGAATGCGCGAGTAGTTTTCCGTTTGGTGCAAATTGACCCTTGTCCCTTACTCAACACCAATAAAACTCAGTTGCGTGAAAGTCGCTGATAAACTTAACTGGACTAAATACATGCCAAATAAAAAATATTAAGAACATACAAGTGTCAAAGAGCATTCTTAAACCTAATGCACACATAGATAGGAAATTATTGAATTTGCATGTATTTTACTACCATATAGTTTTTGCAGTGACTCTTTCGCTTGAATATAAACCCAGAAATAAATTAGTTATAGCTTATGTTAGCTTGGCACTTACCGAACACTCGTAACGTTATAAAATTATTTGATTCATAAAACTTGTTATACAAAATATGTTCTTAAAGTACTATATTAGTATATAACTCATAACCAGATTACAGAAATATTTCCTTGGGATTCTGTAAGGGCAATTGACTCCTTTGAGCTAGGGATCTTGACGTTACTTATCGACACCAAACCAAAATTAACGGGATAGAAATAACTTCACACCCAGAATATGATCCTAAAGTCTTGTTTCACAATCGCTTTTGACAGTTACTGTATCAAAAAAGAATGTGTGGATAAGCGATTGCGAAACCAGCCCTTAAGCGTTAAGTTCGGATTATCGACGTCGGCATGGTCAGTTTCGGACTGATTTGAGCCATCTACATTCCCCAGGAAGTATTTGAAGTAACTACTGAGATTCTTCGTAGCTTTAAACCTACCAACAAACTGATTCATCGACAAAGCAATGCCCCTTCTTATTAACTTTTGAATATTAGTTTTTGGAATTTAGTATTAAAAAGAGAAAAAACAGTGCAACAAGGAGAGGTATATATGGCTTCTTACCTTGACCATAGCTTAGACTCGTTCGAGTATTACGTAACTTAGTTGCAATTGGTTTCAATTTGAAACAACAATCTTAATCAATATAAATATTATAATGTACAAAATAGCCCTATTTTTAGTAAAGGACTAATATGCGGTTACCAGAATAGTCTTCGCAAAACCAATATATTGAATCGTTTCAAATTGAAACTCATTACAACAAAGGTCTTCAATTTGTTGGTAGGTAGAACTGCAGGTTCTTTCACGTTGACAAACAGGAGGTACATATAAGCATTTTGGTGCAGCGTATATTGTATTGTGTTCACTAGCGGATCCAGGGGGCGAGGGGGCGAGGGGGCGAGGGGGCTAAGGGGCTCAAGCCCGTGGATCCGGCGGTGATTGTGTCGTATCGCATATTACCTCAACGAATCCAGCTCGTTCGCGCACCAGCAGGTAGAGGCGGTAGAGGTCGAGCGGCTGCTTGGAGATGGTGGGGCAGGCGGCGATGGGCGTGCGCCGCTCCTCCATGAACGCGAGCAGCCGCTCCACCCACGCGCGCCGCTCCGGGGCGTCGTCCATCTCGTACAGCTTGCCCAGCGAGTCCGACTTCTGATACGGACATACCATACCACATCACATCTCATCTCATCCATCGTACACACACGACACTACACTCTAGCTGTACCTTAGCTGTAGCTCTCTAAATTAGGCACCAGGTTTTTTGTTTCTCAAAGCCTCAATGTTTTAACTACGGGACCAATTATGATTGGTTACAGAAATACTAGTTCAATTATTTAGTTTCTATTAAGAAATACCCTTGAAATGAAGATTTTATATCTATCGACTTAAGCGTATTTAGGGTAAAACTTGCCATTTAACTTTTCGCAATGAAAGGTGTGAAATAGATATAGTTTAACAAGTAGTGGGCATCATAAGATTGACAAAGAAAGTGGAAACTTAGTAGAAGAAAAATGATAGAACAGAGAGCAGAAGAATTTTATAGGAGTAAAGAAGTGCAGAGCTACTCGTTTATATAATAGACGAAAGACTCATTATAGAAAATATCAGAATGTTAACTGAAATCTATACTAATTATTAAGAGTTCATGTTTGTAAGATTGAATGTAGGAGGTAATCTTGGGATGTACTAATCCAATTCTGAAAATTCTTTTACTAATAGGAAGCTACATTATTTCCAAGTGATAAAGGCTACTTCTCATCGCTAGAACACGGGTGAAACCGCGGGAGACAGCTATTCAATCTATAAAGTTGGAACTTAATATTAACTTTTTAGAAACAATTGGTACAAAGTTTATTCAATAAAGTGGTTTTTAAGAAGTAAAAATCTGTAACAAACTTATTACTCGGCCGGTGCAGCGAATGGAGAAAAGCCCAACTATATCTGATCTATATTTTTTGACGTGAAAGAAGTGGAAGTGTAACATTAAAACTGAAATAAGTGATTAAATGATAACAATATCTTCCGATATAAGAAAACTTGAGTAATTAATATCCAGCCCAAATGTCGAATCGGCAATCCAGATAAGTATTTCTTAATGGATCAACGTGATTTGCAATTTAATTTTATCCGTAAACCTCTATGTTTAAAAAGATGACCGTGATGGTGGAGCTGATAATATATCTATTACAATGAAATAGTCACATCCCTACAACAAACCTATTCACCTTATTACGCGAGATGTTTTAAAGCAATTCTAGAAAAACCCAAAATAAGCATACAGCCCGCCTGGTGGTATGCGGTTACCGTAGCCCTTTGGACGCTTGCAACACACGAGGCATAGGTCTTACAAGACTTGGCTTAAACCATCTCGTGTAATAAGACTGAATGAATTTTTAATAAAACCTGGTGCCTATATTTAGTTCCCAGCAAAATAGATGAGGCGAACTAAATCTACACCCACATGTGATCTTTTCACTTATGCGGAAAATGAAATGGTAGCTCTCAAATGTTATTTACCATAGAAAAATATCAAAATGTATTCCGGAGTTAATAGGCTCAAGATTTTGCACACTTGAGCTGTTATGCATCTTCATGTATGACATCTTAAGCGCAATATGTATATTGACATTATTTTATAAATACAAGGCTCAGGTAGGCCTGATTTGAAGCAGCTTCCATTTCAATCTCCACAGAGTCTGAAGAGGTATTTAGCCGTTTTGTACTTATCTCGCATGATCCGAGCAATACCACAGTAATATATCAAGCGGAATTTGTATTGATAGTGAGTATGTATGTATTACCGGGCCTGACGAAGACTCTCCGCGACGTTTCCTTTGGTTTTCTGCCTAGAATCAAAATTCACCACTTATTTAATCCTTTTTGTACTACAGCGTGCGTTCGTCAGCCCCGTTACTTGAAAAGCTCCTTATTCATGCATTACGTTAATTAAATTATGATTACATTTTATAAAAAAAAACAATTAAGAAAAATCAAAACAATTCAAATATAAATAAGGAGTTTTTGCTCTATTACAACCAAATAAGATGCATTTTTCAATAAACTACGCTAGCAGTTGTAGTTTACTGAAATGGATACTTTTATTTGTCGTGCAGTATTTGCACAGTGCAATATGCTTTTCAACAATAGGCGATATGTCATGCTCATCTCTAATTAGCAATATCTTTCATACAAACGACAAGGCCATAGTTTACATTCACAAAAATATCACTAAAAAAATATTATTTATTATTGGTTCTACACATTCACTAAAAAATACATAAACATTTAAAGTTAGGTACAAAAAGTCGAAATAGTTTTGAAAGGTTGGAGTGCTTCAAGAAAGGTTGATTGATAGCTTATTGGTCGAAAAGTTAAGGAGAATACGTCATCACCTTTGTAGTAAAGTAAAAGTATGTAGGTACTTTGTTTGGTTAACTATTTTCAACAAGTTTTTTGTACTAAGATTTCAAGCAAAATGCCAACACCAGAAAGAAATTAAATGTAGCGGAAAGCGAAATATCGTTTAGACGTTATCAAGCTCAAAAACTATATTTCTTCTACACTTTGATACAGATGAAAAATCATTTGTGTGCATTACAACAAAATGTATTTCGTATCGCACGGAAAGAAGGTTGCTACCATGCAGTACATATGTAAAACGTTAAAGTGAAAATATTAATTTAATCGAGCACTACTCATGCTTATGATCTAACTTGATATAAACCTTTGATCTGTAGGACTCCGGCGGTATGTGACTGTTAAATACCTGAAATACATGACAAAATGCAATGCTCCTCATTTCTCATACACAAATATAAAAAAAAAACTAATTGACAACGTGCTTTATATTGCAATACAGTAATTGTTTTTACAAAAAATATATTATTTACAAGGAAATAATACAAATAATTATAAATAACGTATGTGCCAAAGGATTAGAAAACAGATATTTTTTAAATAAAAAAAAAGTCTTATTTAAGCTGATTTTATAAGTAAGTCACGTTTACGATTTAATGCAATAATTTTTATAAAGAATATTTTTTTTCGTAACGGAACTCTGCCATAAAGCGAGTCACGGCCATTTACACGTACAACTACGAGCATTCATTACTAGAATGTAGACTCAATGTAGAATGCAAATTCTGTTTTCTCATGAGAACTGCGAACGAAAAGTATAAATCCGCAACAATGTGAACACGGCTTTCGGTCCGACGTCACAATAACCGTAGAAAGTGTGTAAGCTTGTTGATAATGTGGATCGTATGTTTTATATGCTCTTCTCATACTACCTGGTATTACGTTATTTTGTTTCTAGTAACAATATTTATTAGTTTATTAACAACCCATGAATTAATCAGCCACAATTATTTAGTAGTCTAGTTTAGAGAAATCCAAAACCAAAAATATTTACCCTAAAAACCAGCTTAATCTTCAGATACAGAGTTTAATAACGTGTTTTAAAATTTTGTTATATCCTGCAATTCTGCTAGTATTATTCTATTGAACGTAAACTAACCCTTAACAAGAACGTTGCATACACTAAATCAGTTTGCCGAAAAATTTACGTGTTCTCAAGCTCAGCCACTAAATTTAAAAAATCAGTGTTGTGCATATGTAGACATTTTTTAATTGTTTTTGTTTCTTATTGTACTTATAGTAAGGGGCACGAGTGGTTAGCACTTGCGCAGATGTTAATTTTTCGGTCTGTTTGGTGGAATGAAGAAGGGGGAGCGCCGAGCTGCACACGATTGGGTCGTCAGTCGATGCTCGTTGTCTATTGGATTCTTGCGTGTCATTTGGCTACTGTGATTTGGCCAAAAGTATACATGCGCGAGCTTGCCCCCACTACTGCCTATCTGTGCTCACCATTCGTGCCTCATACTGTACACTTATTACACTTTGTATTTACTGTACACTTTGTATTAGGAACTGCCTGTAATGATAGTTGTAATTTGTGTAAAATATATAAATAGTTGTAATTTGTGTAAAATATATAAATAAAGTTATAAACTCCAGATACCGTGTTAATAACGTGTTTGTGCCAGGTTATATGTGTAACCGTATAGATGTGTAATTGTGTATATGTGTTTCTGTGTAACCGTGTAGATGTGTAAAAGTGTCTATGTGTAACCGTGTAGATGTGTATAAGTGTTTATGTGTAGATGTGTATATGTTTAGCAGGAGTGTTAGTGGAGTGTGTGTAGCGTGTATTAATTCACTCACGGGACTAGAAGGCGGTCTCGGCCAGGAGGAGGGCGAGGCGTCGTAGTCGTCGTGCAGCGAGGAGTGCGAGCCGCCGCCCGGCGAGGGCGACGGCGCCGCGCTGCCGGGCCCGTACTCCTTGCGCGACCCCTTGCCGCCGCCACCGCCGCCGCCGCACCCTGGACCTTCCTCGCCTGATGCTGGAACAATTACTGCAACGTTATTATACCGAACGGTTATTAGCGACCCGCCCGCCCGTTGGCCCCTAAGGCCTGCTTACAGCCCTATTTACATTACAGGGGGGGTTGTTTTGGGTGTTCAAACAATCCCAAAATCATAATTTTAATGTCAATCGCCGCGGACAGAAGCACCTTTTAGACCGCACAGTACGAAACCATCTCTTTACAAGTTCTAGCAATGCGTCATCAAAATCACCGTCACACACTTATCACATATCAAAATTCACCGTACGTGTCACTAACAATCGGCATACAAATTGTCTATCTGCGTATCTAACGGCTGACAGCGTATGAACGATCGATTTCTGATAATTTAGATAGCGCGTGCTTCTCCATCGACAGACAATACTACGGGATTATGGTAGGCATGGCATAAATCACAAGTAGCAGGTGATAAAGAATATGATTCTGTTTTCATATGTCACATCTGTTACCGTCCATGACATAGCCTGTTACATGTTATAAAGAATATTTAAGAATATAAATAAAATGTATGCGACTGAAGGACTTTGTATCCATGGTCATGAACAAATTTAAAAAAAAAAACTTTATCATTGATTAGCTTTTAAGAGTATTCAAAAATAAACCTTAAATCAAGTGACATAAAGTGTTAACTTCTTTAACATGTTATGTAGCAGGATAGAAAAATATTTTTTTGCTACGAAAGTATATATAATTTGCATCAGTGATAATTTGACACTTGCGTCCGATACTCGCACATGATTTTGTGAAAAATACCGTCGATCAGCATCGATGACGTAGGTTACAAATCATTGCAAATCATATATCGCAAGTGAAATCATGCTATAAAAAATAATAATATCATCAAATGAGAATTCCTTTAAAGTAGCAATAATTTCCATGCCTAGATTATGGTCTTGCTATATCTTACCGCTACCAACAACGTAAAATTGTTGGTTGAACTTCAACAAAGACGGAGCATTCAAAATCGAGGACGGGACGCTTATCCCATATGACATGAAGACCTAGGGGCCACTTCGCTTTAAAAGTAGTTGGTGCTACGGTTGCAAGAAAGCATCCCCGGTGAGTTTTGTAACCGTGAGTGAGTATAGTGGAGTGGTGTATGGTATGGTTGTGTTATGTTGTTTACCAGCGCTAGCGTTACTGAGCGTGCTCTGCTGGCTGCCCTCGTCGAGCGGCGCGCCGTCGGGGCCGGTGGTAACGAGTGCGGTGGCGGGCGGCGGCGCGGGCCCGTTGTCGTGCGCCTCGCCCGGCGCCGTCGGCGGCGGCATCGCGCCCTCGCCGCCCGCCTGCCCCACCTGCCCCGGCTGACCCGCCTGCCCCGCCTGCCCAGGGGGGCCCATGTGCCTACCTTGTTGCTGAAACATTTACAACATTAGGAAATTAATACATATTCTTTATGATCAGCCTACGACTTCTGGGAGTGCTATGGGCCAGGTAATTTTTGTGAAGAAAGGTTTGAGTGTTATGAAACGTAGCACATGAATTTTATTGTATAATGAGTTAATATTTACCTTGAGCGGTGGATAGTGTTGGGGCGGATGCGGCGGCGGCGGTGGCGGGCGGTACCCGTACTGGTAGGGATGGTGGTTCCTAGGCGGGTAGCCGTATGGCTGCGGCGGCGGGTAGTGGGGCGATTTGTATGCGGCGTGGTGTCCGTACGGCTGCGCCACCATGGCGCCGGGCGGCGGCGCGCCGGAGGGCGCCGGGCCGGGCGCTGCGCCGCCGGGCCCCGGCCGCGCTGCCGGCCCGCTGCCGTCCGACAGCGACGACGACGTTCGCGGCGGCATCGCTACGTTCTGCGTGCCTGCAAAATACAAACAGACATTCAATACGCTGCACTGCAACACACTGGCCTGTGTAACTCTGTACTTAAAACTGACGTATATACGAATCCGCCACTTGTTTTTCGGTAAAGTGAACAAAAGCAAAGGTATGTAATACTTTTCAATCCAAACAGGATCCACTTGGTGGACTATGCTTGCCCTTAATCCCCCTCGATATAGATGAAGTTCGTGCCCCTGTAGTAAGATCATATTGTGTGAGTTGTTGAACTTGTTGATGAAAGAACTTTGTATTATATGTAGGTATATTTACTAATCGTAGTAACGTAGTAGCGGATGCGTCGTGTTTATTATGCAGGGTGTAGTTTAGATGTTTCAATTAAATTGTATTCGAGAGTGCAAGCGACAAACATTTCCGAGTATCGGCGGTATGTGATCGATCGCGAAACGGGCGGGCGGCGGGCGCCCGGCGCTCGTCCTCGCACACACAATTTGAATAATACAGTTAACGAGCTCGCCTAAGCCGGGCGAGCATCAATCGAGGGCGGAGAGACGCATCCGATCACTTTCATTTTCCGGTGGCACGTGAGCAGCATGCACCGCTAGTCTGCGAATTCTCGTTGCACTTTATTGCATCCGTATATGTGCATACGACATGCACGCAACGCATTGACCGAGGCCGAGATACGAGAGGCAGTGATTTGCGACGACGAAAGTGGTATTGCAGCTTTTATGTGGGTCGATTTGGACTCGGTTATGTTAGTGTTACGTGAGAGTCTACTCACTGTTACAGTATTATTCAATGTTGTTTTGCAATTGTTTAGTTTACGAGGAGGCGAGTAGGCGCCGCCGCCGATTACACGATCACAATTTAAAGTGATTCGAAAAGAGCCGTTTAAATTGTCGTGTAAATAAAGAGAAGCACGTGCGAGGGTCGTCACTTTAATCTCATCAGTTGGCCATTATCGGTCCATTATAATGTGTCGGCGCGATCAGACGGTCGGCAGACAGCGGGGCGCCGGTGAATCATAGATAACAGGCTTGTGTCATATGCGCCCACCTATATATATCTATTTGTTTACGGCGACCTTTAATGAGTGTAGCTCTACGGTAATGGGATCGTCCCGACCGACCCGTCCCACATCCGACCGATGCCTCGTAAAAATAGCGCACCGAATGCGGACTGATGTAGTAAGAGATAACGCGCACCGCATTTGAAAAACATCACTAGATACTTTATGACACTAAAGTATCGATGTTATAGGTTTAAACTTGTTGGAGCTCCCAATCATTGCACATTTTACCTGATTGCCAAAAAAGGTTATCTAAAGAACCTAGTACAGACAGGTGGCGAATGTTACTTACCTATTAAGGGCGTCATAAAGACTTTATAATAACTTCTTTAAAAGAATAGGAACGTGAAGAAAATGTCGTCTCAGCAATTTCACTTAACATCCAGTTTTCCAAGGTAATTATAATTTCCCATGGTATAAGTGCCAAAGATCAGACATATAAAGAAGAGAAGAGAGTAGTCTGGAGTACAGACCCACACGAGTGGCAAACGCTGAGTAAAATAAAGACGCAAACAAAAATCAAGTAATCATCGCTTTTGCATATTGAGTAAGAATAACAGCTCTCAAACATACTAAAGTTAAATGATCAACTTTTGTTACAATCATAATAGGCGCTGTTCGATAAAGAGAGGTTCCCAAAGTCATACTACGATATCAATATAAGTAATAATTTCTGCCTCCAACGACAGTGCACACGTTTCATTCGTGGTTGGGAACCAGCTCTGTCAAGGGCAGCCCGTCACCGGGGCGCGCCGCATGCGTAACGCAGCCAAACCGAGGCCTTTACTTTCCCGCCAGACAATACCTATAATACCGATGCACGTGTACTTATGCAACTTGTATTCTAGCTCTAATACCAACTACACTCTCGGTACGCTAATGTATCATTTTGCTTGTGCTTCCGTTGAAGTGTGGTCTTATAATTTGATCAGCATAACACAATTGCTGGCCTTTGGTAGAGTCAAATTGGATTGGTGCAGCTTTCGTCAACATACCTTCAGAGTTGACACGCGAGGTCGTCACAGGAACGTTACACGTATCAATGCCACGTATCGGAAATGCGGTGTGCACGTCAGGCCGCAGGCTCGCGAGCAATGTGCCGCCAGCCACGCAAACTTACCGCCATCGTGCATCGTTCGGTAGCCAGCCCGAGTGCCCGGACACATTCCACGCATACGATCATACCGCACCCACGCACACAAACCAGATACAAACCACAAACTACCGACATACCTACCACTGCTGTAACCGCTAATACACCGAATACGACTTCAAATTGTTCATCAGACTTCGCAAATAGGGCAACGAGAATGACTCAGGCTGATGGCAACTAGTCAGTCCCAGATCGGGAGAGGCTCCCTAGTTAAATTTTCATTTAATTAGAAGTGATTGTTTTCCCTTAAGCGGTTTTGGAACCGGCAAGAATATAGATATTAGAAGTAATAGCAACAACCCCAGTGAGCTGGAATATTGATACCATACAAATTAATACTAAGTGAGTAAAACTGCAAAACACGGTGAATTGTTATTTGAACGAACACAAGTCCATAGTCACGACGACCGACACAAGATATTAGTAGAAGGTCTAAAATACACTTACGACGACTTCACGACGTCATTATAGGCGATAACTGAATGAATATATTCTTATGGTATTTCTAGTAACATGTAATGCTACTTTGTAGATAGTGCTAATAGCAATCTCAGCTCATTTTGTAGGTGAAGAATATACAACTGTTCACTAAGTTGATTCCGATACATTATATTTAAAACTTGTTTTGGCTTTTATTTCAAGGCACTGATCATAGGAAAATATTATAAGTGATTTAATTTCAACCATCATAATAACTAGGATATTAAAAATCGGAATCAACAAATTGGTTTAGTCACAAAAATCCCATAATTCCTGATAGATCTCAAACCACGAATACCTCATAGTCCCAAGATTTTATACTAGAGTTGCGTTTGGCATATTCCATATTATACAACGCGAGGCAAATATTATCGTCTCACCAAGTAACCAGTGTATAAACAGAATGCGGCGGAGACAATAGCGTTAACAAGAGCGGCCTAGTTGAGACAAACGATGGCGTCACGACGACGCCGCTGCCGCTGCTCGCCGACCCATTTAAAGCGGATCGCTGCCAGTTACCATCACAGCTGGCTTTAGGATTATGTTATGTCTCAAGGGAACTTCTAGTACTTTATAAGCTGTTAATCCCTACCAAGAAGGCTTAGGTGTTTTTGAAAAACTTATATCCTACATAAGTTCTCAAATCAAACTTAACAAAGTACCTACAACTAATTTCCTAAATATGGAAGACTCTTGATTCGTGACGATAAGTACATGTAACAATGATATTCTACATTTTACCGAATCTTCCACAAGTATTCAACGTGTGGCCAACTCGAGAGGTCCCAAACGAACATAGTATCCCGAACTGTTAAGTCAATATGACTTTGAATTCAAGAAGCGTTTATAAAAGCTACTTTACAATCAAACGAAAATCAATTAAATTCGATGGAAAGAACTATACTATACATGTCACGATATCGCAATAGCATTCTGACATCATAGGGTTTTCCCCGCAGAATAAAATGTTTCAGTAATGGAAACTGCTCAAATCGAAAGAACTCGTATTTAATTTCAATTTAGAACCGAGTACAATTATCACAATGGCTATTACAAACAAAACAAATCAAATAAAACCTTTGAAAGTGTTTCATTGACAAATTAAATCTCGTTTTCCCTTTCAATCTTACGACAATCTCGCGGAGTGGGACCGAAAATGGGGTGGCTTTTACTTCTTCGAGGTACATCTGTTATTGTGCGGGGGAAGGGGGGGTTGGCGTGTACAGTTTGTGAATGTGTATAGTACAGTATAATAACGTAAACTGGGTAAGTCTTGTCGAGGTCGGAGAAAGAATGTCCGCACCATTAGCTGAGGGGGCAGACGATAACGGGGTGAATGGGCTGTCGAACCCTCCGTCGACCTTGACTCGACGAGATTTATCACTTTTCCGGGGTAATCTGAATACAATTAGGCGAAGCAATGGCCAGCTGGCGGGACCACAGATACGCAACAGGTCAATGCTTTTATTTTTTCATTCCGAGTAACTTTTATTGTAATTCATACCGACCGACCTTACTCTCCATTACACATACACACAACTAAATATTTACGAATAACTTTTCAAACAATGTTTCAGAACGACCAAATTACGAACACCCTAAGACTGCTTTTCCATCAGAGATGTGCTATGCTACGTTGCTGTGGATACGTTTGATATCCACCAATCATATTCATTGGAGTATATAGCTTAGGACTGGTGGAAACGGATTCAACTAAGATATGTTTTTTATATGGAAGGATGCGTGCTATGGATGCATGCGCGATAAATCGCATAGCTTACTCGCACGCACAGGTACATAGCTTAGTATCAGTGGAAACGGTCACATAGTTTCACAGCTTAGCTATTTATTACATCCTCGCAGCATAGGTGCATAGCACTTCTCTTGTGGAAAAGCAGCCTTATTCTGCAATGTAGTTGGTGATGTTGATATTCTATGGAGACTACTTACAAAATCTATTACATTATTTGCTCATGTTAATAAACCCATGGCAACACTGTCCACATTCTTAGTTTTGGACTTGAATGAATGTCAAATATTCTCTATTGTAATGCAATCAATGATGCTAACATCCATCCTAGAAAATGATCCCTTCTTATTTCAATTAGAAGGGATCATAAATTATTTCAAAGAAGATAGCAACCGAATGTGTATTATAGTGTTGAAGAACACTATAAATAATAATAACGAGCCCATCGATCGTTGCAAAAAAAGGCATTCAAAACAAACCACGAGACGAGTGGTTTACGTGAAAACGATCAAAACAAACATTATGACGGGATCGACGCAAAAAGCGTTTTGCTTCTCCTCTTTTTTTTTCAAATGCAGGAGGTCGTTGGCCTTGCCAAGGACGCACAGGCACGTGGCTTCACATAGAGGAATTTGAGTGAGGACAAATGCACACACCGGCCCGCATACATTTACATTATCGTATGTATGCCGCATTTTGTAGGGGAAGTTGTTATGGTAAGGTTGCTTGAATTTATCAATAAAATTATACCCAAGACCCAAATGGCAGACTGGACGATAGGAGCAACTATTCATGCAATATATTTACAATGAAACAAAAAACAAATCTACAAAACTCGGGATAGATAGGTACCCCACAAATGTTTAAAAAATAAGCCAAAATATAAGTTGAAATTAAATGTAGGTTTCAAATGTCACGGAGAAACAGCGACCGGCAGCGTTCAACTCCAGTCCCAAGAGCCAGGCCTTATCTTAGTTGATGGCATTCCAGCGCTCGGCCGCCGATACGCACGACGGACGACTGCGAAACGCTTTTAGCGCCCGTATACAGCATTTATGTTAACAAGCCCGAGGAAATTCAACCTAAACGACATTTCACACAAGGTCGATATTCCTGCGACTCGTCGCACGAGTAAACTCCATGCAAAAGAAACCTTATTGGTCGAAAATTAAAGTCGTTTTCGAAAGTCACGTTGCATGCGGGCGTCAAACAATACGCAATTCACCTTCGAACGCTTCGGGTTGCGGTATTGCGGCTTCATTGTGTTAAAATAACGATGGAACTTGCGATTGGGAACGAGCACAATGCGGTCGATAAACAGATTTTTATTTTTATATACTGATTGATAAAAGTATTCTCTTGATCAATCAAACTAGACTTAACGACATTGGGTTACAAATACACTGAAAAAGGGACGGTAAGATATGGTGCATAGCCACCAACACTTTCATCAATTCGTCTATGTATGTGCCATGTTTTTCATATACGTGAAATATCTGTTTCTATAAAAAAGTATATCGGATTTGGTACGAGTTTTTTTTTTAATAAAGGCTAATAACATAATCTTCAAAAGAAACCCGCATGGCATGGCAATATAAAGCTGATACTGCATCGGTACATGGGGTAATAATATCATTGATCTTACAGTTATTGATTGATAAATCAAGAATGTTTCGACCACTTGAAATTTTTCCTGTATTTGTGTATTTAGCATATCAAAATTGTCGTATCCTGTATTTTTATGTTTCTTAAAGATGACGTGTTACTTGTAAACTATTTCTTGAAAGTACATTATAGTCTTGAACCGCACCGCAACAAAGTTATATTATCCTCAAGCAGCTCAGTCTATAATTTTCTAACGCGAGACTTCACGTATTCACTGGGTGTTTGTTGAGAGTCAAGAGTCCGACGAGCCGAACGGTTGACGTCATACAGTCATGTTAACCTTCTACAATACGACCGACTCATGACATTCTACAGAGTGAAGTGTAATACAATGCCGAGTTGGTGCTCGCGGCGTTCGATTCTTCGGAGTATGAGCAGCATTGGAGCATGTGGCAGGATCGTGCGATCGAAATACAGGGAACGTATAGTGTTGGTGTATTGCGGTCATATAACCGGTATTCGAGTGGTGCGGCAGTCGCCGCTCGGCCGGTCTACCTACAGCTCGATGTTTTGAGAAAGCCACGTTCGGCAATCGCCGACGTTAACAAAACACGATTGCTTTTGCGGTTGCCGTTCGTTACAGCCGGTTTAAAGCAACATAGCAAATTGGATTTTATGGCATATCGAAACGAATATTTACTTTTGAATTAATACAATAAATATTGTATTCAAGCCAAACATTGTTTGTACAGATTCAAAACGTGATAAGATAACTGATAAACTTATAATACGATTTGAGCTTCATATTACGTAAAATTGAGATTGGTTATGTAATGATATTAAATAATCAAGTTATAATAAAGCAGTGTAATAACCTATAGACTATTACACTGCTTTTATAGTAACTAACTGATTGACGGTAACATATGACTTAGATATATTTCTCTTATCAACAAAATACATACTACGAACAACTTATAAAAGAGTTTATAAAGAATTACCGAATTTCTAATGAATTTCATAGTAGTCAAAGTTGGGTTAATTTGATGAAAAGTTAACAACATCATAAAAACAACCTTGAACTAGAAGGAATAAATATCCTAATTCGTACCCATATCAATTTCCATACAATTTCCGATCATTAGCTACGCAGATTTACAAAACTTAACTTCCGACAGTTATGTACGAGAAAATCGTTTTATGTTTGACAAAGTCCTTAATTTATTCAACATTTCATGAATGGAATTATACCTACTACTACTGCAAAATCTGATAAGGCCTATGTGCCAGTATACACATACCGACTCACACACCTATATCAAACAATTCTTGACAGTGGGTAAGTATATAAGATTCGGCAACCCAGTGGGTGGACTCTTCAAGGACATTTCGTTCGAGGGAAGCCTCTCAAGGGTGGTTATTGAGACTATTTAACCGCTGCTTTAAACTTTTTATAGAATTCGACGCAATTTCAATCTTCGTTTAAATCGCCATTGACAAACATACTGACACTACCTATTAAAGGAAGTTTATGGATTTAGATATGCTTGAACTCAGTGGTAATTAGGGAGGCATCGCAGATACCGATTCTTTCAGTTTTCTTCAACTGGTAAAGTTTCTAAGGGAACGGTGCAGTCGGTGGTCCGGCTGGCGGCATATAAGAGCGATTCGTCGGGCTTCTGGGGTGGAAGGTCCTGTTTTGCGTGCTCGGCCCGACCGTCTGTGGGGGTAAGTTTTTCACGAAGCCCTATATACCGCGACCACCCCGACTCGTACATAAGGTGGGCGGGCTGGGGTGGTTCGCGCCCGCAAAAGGGGCAAAATACGGCGTACTCTGGGCGCCCGCTCTATGTGGGTCAATGTCGGGAAAGCCCGTGTCTACCGGTGACGAAGTATGCACAACGAATCTGATCAACACACCCGTGACCAAACAAAGGATGTGGCAAAAGATACCCTAGAGTACATAAGGGCCTTATTGCGGCGCGATAAGGTTCAAATTCAGTTGAGCGTTTGTTTAGCGCGAGCACTTGACGTTATCTATGCAATATACAACTATTTGATTGAAATATGAGTTATTATATCGAGAAGTACGGCATACGTCTAATCGTGGCAATGCTTTCAATGTATAGCACATGTGAATTGTAACATCAAGAGTAATCATCGATGCAGCTGTAAGGAGCTACTGCATTGTGTTTAGATACCAATGATCATAAAGCAAATGTTATCTTTGGTGTATTTTCTTACCGACAGCCGGTGACATGGATCGTGAGCCGCTGGAGCCGGTGGGGCTGGGCGTAGGCCTCAGGTGAGGCGTGGTAGCGCGCCCCGCGCCGCCGCTGCCGCCCGAGTCATTGCTGTTCTGACCGGTCAGATCCTGGAACAATACAATATTATACTGCTTTAAAACACAATCCATATAACACGACCATAAACTTGAATAGGTAATTTGCTTTTTCAGAAGACAAAAATTACATTTCGGATTCCAAATCTTCCTACTTCCCTTATGATGAAGCAACTGATGTTTGGAAAATGCTTATTTGGTTTTGGGGATGTGTGTGAATCAGATAGAGGAGCTCATAGTGTCTTGAATAATTGGCATAATCGTGAATCGTTTTTTTTTTACTCATTTTGAGGAAACAGTCAGACTACAGCTATCTCTAAAATATAAATGTGTTTTTCTACCAATTTTTATATTGCTTTCGGATGAAAAATCATTCTACCGAATTTCATAATGTTTGTCTTTGTTTTTTGTTATCTTTTGTATTGATTTATGTTATCTTTTTTTAAATATATTTATTTGACCTTTTTGGTCCTTTTGTTTTAAATAAATGTGTACTATATTATTTCTAGATAATTCAGGATCTCAATTTAAAAATTACAATTACAGTTCGAGCTGCAGAACCTGCCCTTTTTTTTATGTTATACTTAGGACGCACGTCCCATATGCGAACCAAAACGGGAAAAAATGTGCTTTGCTGCCTTGTAATTCAAGAAGAAAATGTAAATTTATTGGGATTAATAGAGTAACAACAAGCTTTTCAGATGGGTATTTAAGAAATCGTTACAAATACATTAAGAGTTGTCGAGGTCTAAAAGGCCCATTTTGACTAGAACATGTCTTTTGTCAAAACGGGCTTATTAGATCTTGCCGACTCTACAGCAAATAGGAGCCCGATACTGAAATAGTTCAAAGCTTATTTCAATCAGATCATTGGTATTCAGACCATGAACGGCAATAACAAACAACAAACTGTAAAACTTTAACGCAATGCAGTTTATTTGCATAATGCTTACGGATAGTTATGCATTCTATAGCTTAGGTGAGGTGAGATGCCTTGACACTGCAACCTCGGCAGTTAAGACCAACAATAGCACGCGGAGTCAATAGAGCACGGCCACTTGCGGTAATGGTACAACAAAACAACATACGAAATCTCCACAAACAATACCTCCGCAGTTTACATCCAAACAAAAACAAGAATGCACGCCGCTAATAATAAAATTGCAAAAAAAGCGCGTGATAATACCCAAGTGCTCTTAATATGTAATGTCATGTTACATATGAAACGTAATGTTACTTTATTGTATAATAAAAACTAATAAGCTCAAACAAGAACACATTTATACAGAGCGTCTATACAGCTGACAGTCATATGATAGTAGGTATACGTACCGTTTCAAAGTAGTCAATACCCCAGTTGATAAATCAAGCGGCGATCCCTTTCGATTACAACGTGGAACGGTACACGCGATTAGACCGAGTTTAGTTACAGTCGATGAGAGCAAACTGTCAAGCGGACGGGTAAATGTTAAGCTTTCAAAGTTAAAACCGAGTCGTATAATAAAGAGAACGGCAGTGGTGTGCAGCGCGTTCGCAGCGTTCGAACGAGCTCAGCGAGGCAACTCACGACCCCCCGCTGTCGAGGTTAGCTCGCCTGCGAGAGGCTCCGGCGTCGATCAGACGAGTCCGGTCCCGGGGCGGGGCGCGGAGCGGGGGGCGCACGATAACTGCGGCGATGTTTTTGCCGTGCTCCAGCTCGCTCGCTCGGCACACCAGGCGCGTTCTTCATTTCGTATAGAGTCCATTATCTCTAACCCCGTCTCGCTCGCACTCGCCGCTCGCTTCGTCGCGCCTCGCCGCACCGGCCGCTGTTTTATTGCCAGCCGACGATTTTAACGTGCGCTCGCAACGTCCGCCGGAGCACAAAAGTTTTTATGGAAATTTCATTCCGAATGCGCCTCACTCGCTTGCTCGCCCGGGAACGTCAATATAAAAGCACGATAACGAACGGACGAGTCAATTAATTATTATTGTTGGAAGCTGTCGGGACGTGCTGGGCGCCACTATCTAGGTACTGTATCTGGATAATAGTTTCTGAAGTGGTTATCTAGCTGTATAAAACAGTAATAGATAGATTTAGTAGAGTAGAGACATATTGTTTTGACGTGGACATCAGGTAGACGGTCCAATAATTTAGTTGGTATTAGAGAAACCGATATGCTCAGCTGTTGTATCAAAAATTCGAAAAGCCGTTGTAGATTATCCAGTAGTTGTAGGGTATTCAGAAGTTTTGTGTGTTTTATTCAAATTCAACTATTTGAAAGCTAAAAAGTAATATCAGAATATCATAGAGGAACTGAACATGAGTAAAAAATAACATGTACACATGAAAATAAACAAACCCTTGATATTATTTGAGGCTATTGATACTGAATATAAATACGTGTGTCAGGAACTGAACGAACGAGATTGGCTTAAATTGACCGACTGCACTTGGCCTAAATCCCGATGCAAATAAACACAAAACCGCCTCTGTTGGTGTTCGTCTAGCTAGTCTACACAATATGTGGAGGCTGCCAGCGACGCAGCGCAGTAAATAGAGGGCCTACGTTTGCAACCGCATACCAGCCAAGCCACCTACTATAGCTACATAGGTGCGTTAGGAACGAGGCAACGAAGATCATGAAATCCACCATTGAGTCGGAGAGAAAACCTCACGAAGATATGTTGCGGACTAGCGGAATTGTTACTCAATTACTGCACTTGCACTATAGCTTTTTTAATATTTTAGACGAGATCATTATTACGAAGAGAATTTTTTACGAAAGTATTCAAGACTCAAGATTGGATGGAATCCGCCAAAGGCTTGAAATTAGGGCGCCACTAGGTATTTTCATATCAGTTCGTAGCACATAAGCTATAATGTACTGCTACTTCTTCTAGGCATGGATTAAATACAGTGACACAATATTTAAGAATATTTCAGGTGAGTGAGAATGTTTAGATGTGTTCTAACCAACAAGTAACTGCATCGTTTCATTACAGGTGAAGGTTGAAGCCAGTAGTATTTGTGAGTCTATGTTTGTTATCAATCATGCCTCGGTCGACTCGGTACTCACGCTTCATAATAACTGAACGATTTTTTATAAATCATATCAAAACCCGGTTAAACAAGACAAAGATGAAGGTATACCAGAAAACAAACCATTTTGAATAAATTAAATCGTTGCAGCATACAAACACAATCAAATCAACTACACCGCGTGTTGGCATACCATTGATTACGATTAGTACGGGTTACCGCACATGACGGATAGCTAGGTCTTTATATATTAATATCTGGTAGGCTAGGTCAGTGGCACGAGAAACACGCATCGGAGAAATAACGTGCGCTATAAATAGACCACTGATGGGCGTTGGAGCTCATCTAAATAACCGCAAATCCCCTGGCTCGCATCTGAATGCTTCTGCATTTCCCAATGTAGGTAAAGCACGCTTCATTTTCTAGCTATTCACGATGGTTTTTACACGCCACATGAATATTTATTGTATACAATGTTATTCTGCAATCTGCATGTTGAGATGGGGGAATTCCTAATCGCTCAAGTCACTCAAGTTGTACTTATATTATTTCATTTTATATTAAACGAGTGAGATGTTTAAGTTTAGAGATGACCTTTATAATTTCATATTAAGATTAGCTTCCTTCTCGCGGTTTCACCTGAGTTCCCGAGGGATTCGTAGGATTTAGGATAGGATTACTATTTTCTACCTTCTTTTCAGAACATAGAATAATATTTCGTATTAAGAGGAGATGGAATGAAATTTCTAAAGCGATGAAGTTTAAAGAGTCATTCTAGTATTATGGTTTGGAAAAAGTTATTGTCGCATAATCATAAATGAAGGGAGTTTCATTACAATATATTAGGTACGCTACGTATTAACTTTAGAAATTATACCAGATCTCTGCGTGTTAAATCCAAGAAATTAACCTACAACTGTTAATCTTACTTTTAAGTTGATCCACATTTGTAAAACTTTGGGAAGTTATTGATCTTCCATAATATTCGCTCAGGATTTTTTTTGTTTTTAGTTGCGCATAATATAAGAAATGTATGGATAAATGCATTCTTGAAAAACAATGAAGTGGATTTCATGAAATGCTAAATTTTCATTAAGTAGACTGTCGTTGATAAAAAGAGATGGGTATAGTCTCGTAAACTAGCAGTGGAGGACACTGTTTAAACATTAGAATAGCGAATTTTAGCAGAAGTAACAACCTAGCATTGAATGGGTATTATCTAAAATAATATCAATGTGATACAAGGCATCTCGAGATTAATCGGTGTAAATGCGTTCCAAGATCATTCAAGAGTTCGTCGACCGGCGTGCGAAAATGTTGTCGTAAATAAATAATTCACAAGGCTAGTGTTCTCCGTCGGGGCACGTGGTGGCGGGCACGTGTAGTAGGTACGTAAACATTTACATTACATAACCGGCTCGTCATCGACGACCGCGCGCTATTGAGAGCGAAATGCTGTGCGACTCTTACAAATGGTTGCACCGTATTTGACTTGCTCACCTGCGGTACTTTCTAATTCGTAAGCATAACCTTAATCGAGCTGTACACATCCGACTGAGATTAGAAACTGCCAGCTAGTTGCCGCGTTTGGTAGGCAGATAGTCAAAATCATACAGACTGATGACGAGCGTATACCAATTACGTATTTTTTGCCTTGCAAGCCTGTATGATTACAAATTGAAAAACAACTTCGGGTCTTCCTATGATAACAACGGTAGCCGAAATACCTTGATCGAAAGGGCCTTGATTGGCCACAGGGCGAGGGAGGAGCGATGAAAGGTAAACACGGACGGACGGGAACTCGTGGGCGTTGAGTTCAAATGTAGTACTACACGAGACCTATAATAATCTAACAACTCAACTATAATTATGTATGTACATATTACATAGAAACAGCCACGTGTACGAAGGATAAGATATTCGCTACCCGCATTCACTTTACCCCTTGCCACCCTATAATTCGTTTTAACATCGTACATTATAAATACCTACATAGTGAAAGGGAGTCATAAGAATATGTTCGTGATTTTAGCATTAGAGTACAGTGTACGATAAGTAGATATGGATGAAGCCGATGGAGTCTACTTTTAGACTCCATCGGCTCCATAGTTTTTAGTAATCTTAACTTTTTCTTCTCGGGTTCCTCATAAAAATTTGCTCGGTTAACTGTGCTCAACATCCTCAATCGTCAATTGTTACGTGCCACACCAAAAACACGACCTGGCAGTCTCGTCAGTACGCCTTTCCAGTAACTCTATGATAATTTTAAAACTGCATTCTTTTCTTTATGTTCGAAGCCTCTAGCGTTTGCATGATGATTCCAAATGCCAAAATTGTTAAATATTGTCGCCATAGTGATTTCACTTAGCAATTTACAAAAGCATTCTTTTCATCATTATATTACATAATAATTCTATAGGAGAATTCATTTATTTGTTTATTATTATCTGACCATTATGTCCTACTTACTGCAGGACAAAGATGTCCTTGTTACTCTATTTGTCTATTAACAAAATTATCCTATTCATAAATAAGTTTTCAAATAAAACCTCTAGAACTTATTACTGTGGCTTATACATATACATCTTTAATGAAAAACTAAATCATAAGCCGGGAGAGTTTCGTAGAACTTTGTTTGCAATAAAGAATTTTGATTATTTGTGATCATCATAATACACATTCACTGATATACTGGACGTGGCTCCGACTGAAAAAAAGGTTTACCCAATTGTTGGTAAACATGAGTCTGGATGTGGTTGTGTGGGTGTGTATTTGTGTAAAATAGACGGTTCCGCAACGAAGGCAAGTGGTACAACACTTTATTGAATGTCTTTATAGGCCACCTGTTACTCGGGTCGGTGTCGGCAAAACAGCTGATCGAGCCGGAACGAATTATTATTATTGTTGTCGGATGTCGGCTCTGGCTTATTTATTTGTAACGGGGGGTGAGGTGGCGCCAAAACTCAACTCTCCACTTCTAGTATTGTTCGATCATAACGAGCCGATGATGTCGTTGTAGAATAGCGATTAATTAAAACTACGAAACAGAAAACAAACCGGCTAGCTTTGCAGATGCTATCGTTACAAGATAACAGATAATTCATGTATTGCAAGGGTCAGTTCAGTCAGACCGGAAATGATCTCGAGGTTGCTTAAACACTTTTCTATGACTAAGTCATTATTACAGTAGACACGATGTATCGCCACGATTTTGTTTCTTTGTCTTGGGTACCTACAGGCATAGAATGTCCAATTGTCCATATGAATCGATTACGGCTTTACGTGCCTTCCGAAGCACGGAAACGCTCGATTTGAAATACCACTAGGCGGTCACCCATCCAGGTACCGGCCACACCGATGGTAGTTTAACTTTTTTCGATCGATTAAGAACGGCTAATCATGCTAAAACACGAGCGCTTCAGACGCTGATCAGGTACTCAAACTAAACATGCTCGAGCATCCGCCTACATTATTTATTTGGTGTTAACTGATCCTCAAATCTACATTATTATTCCAGCCGTGACAGACGAGATATTTTATATGACAAAAGTTCAAGTTTGTAAATAAATGCTACAAAGTATTGCTGAACTGCATAACACAAAAAGAGACAATGTTGTTCCAAGCAACTGTCATTTAGCGATAGCGGGTTGATGCAAGTAGAATTATGGTTCACCAGCGGCAAACGTAATCACCGGTCTGCGATATCCGGTTTTTTACTAAATGCCATATTCCTCAATTACACTTCACATTATTGAAGGCTCAGTAAAACACATTACAAGTCGAGCGAGGCTCAGATAATGTCCATTAATGAGATTGAAATCTGCGCTGGATGTCTCATCCATCATTTACACAAGCATGAGTTCACTTCAAGACTGCAGGTGTTCTGTCAAATTTAATTTATACAATTGTTATTCCGCAATAGATTCAATTCTGATAGTACGACAGAGAGTAAAGTCTTTATTTATCCATATTAAAATTCATATTTTATATTTGACTCTTTCTCCGTCTCTTATATCAACCATTGGAATGTGCTTTGACATATTTAATGAAAATTCAATAAAGAGAAACATAAATAGTACTTGTTTCATTTTAAAGCGTAAGTACCCAAGAAAGATGATATTATTAGCAGTTCGTTTTTTATCTACTCTTACGGATTTAGAATTTTTGTTAAAGCTTTTGTTTGACTGGATCATTGAATTTCTGATGTATTCAACCTTACCTTACCTACCAAAACTGAAAACGAATCTTTATCGACTTTATTAGATGCTTCACGATACTGAATTGGTGGAACGAATAAATTTATTCAGGCTGCAGAGATATACAGTTCATACATTATGCTTAACTAGCTTTAAGCGCAATCTTCTATTTCACCCCGTGTATGAAGGGAGAAAATTTAGAAAACCTCCAAATATCATGGTTCTAAAACCAGTCAGTGGTTGGTTTAGTTAGGCTCCGCGTTGTTATCAGTCAGTCAGTTTCTCCTTTTCGTATACCATATAAATAAAGATGAGATTTGGAACATAGGAACATAATACTGATACAACAAATAATAAATGATACAAACAAATCATTGAGACTAATCATCCAGTATAGATAATAATATTATTATATCTGTTGGCGCCTTTATCGACAATATCAATCAATATATGACAATACAAAAAAAAACACGAGGGAACAATGTGAATGTCCAATTAAAGTGAGCTCGCACACGTCATCGAAAGGTGTTTCCCGAAGAACGCACACACACATACAAATTCATGGACGATCAGCTGACTGCTCCGATTTTAACCCACACCACTGAGCCGACTGTTAGAGAACATAAATAATGACGGCCACCTACCTAGCTATACGTAACATACATCGTATAATTTGTATGAGCCACCGACGGAAGAGGAATGCGCGATACGCCGTCGATTTCTCAGACGTTAGTTTTTACCGCGCGACGAATAAAATCGACGATTGATCTGTTTTGTTAAAGTCGCTTAAGACATTATTTAGTTGAACCTGTCGTCGAGCGTGAGATCGCATTAAACAATCAGATTCGCATACGAATACTACCAAAACCAACACATGCACGATGATAACAATGTTCTTTGGTAATCACAAGGCAAGACCTAAATGATATTATGTTTACAAATGTACCTCGCATTATAACATTCTATTTTATTTCGTGATATCGAGTTGAATGAATCATTTTCAAAACAGCGTTTAATTTTCACGATAAATACCTAGATAGTGGTATATTTCGGTTATCAACAAATCTTTAAAAGCTACTTTGAAAGATACCTATGTTTTTTAATTCTATTCTCTGATAAATTAATGAAAAGTAAATAATTAGTAAAGAGTAGCAGTCATTTAATATACTGTTATAAGAATTCGGTGATAATCAGATGGGCTGATTTAAAATGAACGTTTGACGTTATCACTACTACTGCTGGCAGTCCCCGCGGTTTCACCCGCATGCCCGAGGGATGGCATGTTTTTTCCGGGATAAAAAATATCCTATGGGTAAAGTCAGAACATATTCTATCTGTATGCCAAATTTTATCCAAATCTGTTCAGTCGTTTTTGCGTGAAAGAATATTCTATCTGTATGACAAATTTTATCCAAATCTGTTCAGTAGTTTTTGCGTGAAAGAGTAACACACATCTTCACATCCATACAAACATAACAATATTGTGACATTTTCGTTTTCTATAAGATACATTTATTTCTAATAAACAATAATATAATAAGCTCGATATATTATTAAATAAATTATATTCATAGCAGCTTGCCAATATTCTCATATTTTTGATGCACTTTTCAATAATCTGTGAGAGTCAATACATCATCCATGTAAATAAATTACTATAAAATAAAAAAGACGAAACATTTCTAAAATTCTAATGCAAGAATTATGAAAACTCAATTGTTAGGTGGTGTGCAATGTATGTTATGTGATAAACTTCCTATGGTAACCACCAGTATGGCCAAGAACAACCGATTGTATGGAAAAATAATCTTCCCTTAATTTCAGTCCATTACATACATCACATAAGTAGGTACGATACATAAAGACATAAATATTCAACCCATGTTAGGATATGGATAGGCTTGTTTGTCTGATCACAATATCACCAACGTAAGTGATCATGTGGTCGAAGATGGTAAGCAAACACAAGTACCTATTTTTGAGATCAAGCATTTTTTTTTTTTTTATTAATATATTTAAAATGTTTAATTCCCTTATTACCTACAAAAAATGTTTTTTTATTTTATTTTTTTATACCACTTAGGTGGCTAACAAGCATACGGCCCGCCTGATGGTAAGCAAATCTAATAAGACCTCTTAAATATTTTAAAAACATCCAGCACTTTCTAAACTTCAATCGTCAATAAAAAAACCGGCCAAGTGCGAGTCAGACACGCGCACCGAGGGTTCCGAACAAACCTGTAGGTATATAAGTAAATGGTAGTATAGACCTGAGTATTTGATATGGATTTCAATTTATGACGTATTAAAAAAGAACTACTTACTAGATCTCGTTCAAACCAATTTTCGGTGGAAGTTTGCATCGTAATGTATATCTTATTTTTTATAGATTTATCATTCTCTTATTTTAGAAGTTACAGTTAGAAGTTACACACATTTTACCACTTTGGAAGTGTCTCTCGCGCAAACTATTCAGTTTAGAAAAAAATGATATTAGAAACCTCAATATCATTTTTGAAGACCTATCCATAGACAAACCACAATTATGGGTTTGATGAAAAAAAAAAATTTGAGTTTCAGTTCTAAGTATGGGGACCCCCAAAATTTATTGTTTTTTTTCTATTTTTGTGTGAAAATCTTAATGCGGTTCACAGAATACATCTACTTACCAAGTTTCAACATTATAGTTCTTATAGTTTCGGAAATAAATGGCTGTGACATACGGACAGACAGACAGACAGACATGACGAATCTATAAGGGTTCCGTTTTTTGCCATTTGGCTACGGAACCCTAAAAATGAGCAGCCCACCGGTATCTTAAAACCTATTACTAGACTTGTTATAAACTATCGTTTGCAATAAAAGATAGAAGAACAATTTCACATTGTGTTAGGCGCCAGGCGTAGGAAAGTAGGTAGGCCTAGGACTCAACAAAACCTCAAAATGTTTAGTCAGAATCAAGAAAGCTAAATAAATCAGCAACATAGAGTATTTACTCTTGCTTTTTTGCTTTCCTATACATATGGTTTTTTAACTGTGATTAATAATTTTGATATCCCAATTAAAATAATATCACGCTGAGAACATTAGTTTTTAGCAAATAAAATAAAATAAACCAGGAACCAAATAAAGGTAGGTAACCCGTAGAAAGAAACAATTTTGGTAAATGTAGGAGTGCCGTGTGAAAATACGCCTACCTAAGCCGATGCCGACGGCTTTTGGTAACAAAACAAATGGAACAGAACAGGTACTTAGAGCCTTCAGTTTCATCATTACAATTTTCTGCCAAATAGTTTATAATGTTCAGTTACTGAAACAGATAGGTAGTCTAAATTCAATAAATTTATATTTTAAATTAATTTGTTGAATCAAAACGCTGATGTATCAAGTGGTGATAACTATTCCCTTCATGGATCTGATGTCAGTGTTTCAATTCAAACGAACATACACAGCAGTCGCCGGTCATATGATAATAAAAACAAACATCTAGCTGCTCCGCCACAAAATAGAACCGAGTATTGAGCCAACGCACACACAGGCACGAAGGCGGGCGGTCGGATGTCACACAAACACCGACAAACACAGTGTCGACACACCCACACACACATCTACAGCAGATAAGAATCGTCCCATTTTACATTGAGTCATGCGGCCGACGACGACGCTATACTTACTGTGTTCGCAGGCAGCCTTATGATGACAGCCGTCTTGAATCCTTTTCGTAATGACACCGAAATAAAAATTAGGGCGAGCAGCACACATGCACTTCGCACACACACAACGGAATACCTACGCAGCTACGAAGGTGACAATTTTCCTCAGAGCGAAACGTTCAAAATCATCGACCGGTGCCGGTAATAGGAGCAGAGCCGGGAGGAAGGCAGCCGCGACGGTGGAAGCAACCGGAGAGCGAGAGACTCGTGTGGAATATTGTACGTTCGATTGCGCTAACAGTGCGCGCGTTTCAGTTGGCGCACGGCGACTGGCGCAGGCAAGGCGTGCGGTGCGACGAAGCGGGCGGGCGAGCGATTTCACCGGGCTGATATTGCGACGGCACGCCGCGCTCGGTCCGTCTCATATGTATAGCTACGAACAAGCGAGGGCACGCCAGCGAACGTCGAGCGGGGGGTCGCCTCGGAGCACGGAGCTGCACGCACTCAACCAACCAACTATCCAACTCGACCAGTTATTTGCTCGCCAGTATCTTACATTGTACCTAAAGTAGATGCTTTATAGGAATCGAATTGTAACAAAGTGCTCAGAAGATGTACTATATAAAAATCTGTTGGAATAAGACGGAATTTAGTTAAATGTCTAGGCGTAAACCAAAGACCAGTTTATCAAATCAATAGATCTTTATCAACAGATAAAACTACATTATCAGCACTATAACGTATTTCTAAAACAATGCAATAAATTGCAAAGAAAAAATGTATGAATAAACATCTCATAGGTACGCTATATGAAAAAAAAACATTAACACACACTAATTAATGTTAGTGTGTGAAACGAGATTGTAAGTTATCAACGATAATGAACACAATCGACATGCTAATAATACAGATAATACAATTTACACTGAAAGCATTCGAGCGGATTAAACCGCAGGCGTCTGCAAAGTGCCTAATTACAAATTAGGTAATATTGATCGGACTGTATGAACCAATAACAATATTATCATCGGTATTATATACTGCATGCATCTCATTACTGTCGCAGTGCAAACACTGATGGCCTATTGGGAATGCGGGTCAATGCATATGCGCACTGTGATCGTACACGTAACTAACACCTACTCATATGAAGCTTTTTATAATAACATTGTTTCAAAGGAATAAAGAGTGTTAGCTAGGTACAAAACCCATATCAATCACGATTCAAAAGATGTTTAATAAATACCCAACAGCGAATGGACTAGAATCCATTAGTGCCGAGAGTGCCGACTAGCGACGAACAAAAATGTCTATGTCAAGGAGGCAAGAGAAAAACCTAACGGCTTTAGCTCTATTACATACGGCGCCAAGGCGGCGCCATTCCAACTCAACTAAAGACAGACAGAAGACGCCCAATGGTCTGCGCGAGAGCATCAAGCTGCAAGGACTCATTTTATGATATTTTTTAAATGGTAAACCTTATCAGTAACACACTCTCTACCTACAATGAATTAAATCATACAGACAAATCGTTTCATTGATAATGATGTCGTTAAATGTTTACTATAGTTTAGTATAGAGAAAGCTAATTTTAATTGCACAAAACACCTAAAAAAGAACAGAAACATACGAGTTGCGAAACATGGAAATTCGAAATCCTGAATAAACTATGGCTCAAAAGATCGGAGCCGAACAAAAAAAAACTGATATTATACAGCAGTTTGAAACTGAATAAATTAAGTCCGATCAGTAAAACAGGAATAGTTATACATCAGAGAGCAGATTTCCAGGCTGAATTTGAGAAGGACATAGCGTCAATTGGCCTCAAAATGTCTCTCCGATTCGAGATAACACCTTAAGATGATACTTAGTAATAGTAAAGGTTATCAAAGCAATTACTATCCCAATAATCCATGCTTTCCAAAATCGAAAAAACTCGTATTTCGAAAATGTAGAGCTATTTTCGTGAGACTGAGGAAAATATGCAGAGGGTGAGGCGGCATCACTTCGGCAGATTTATCGTTAATTTCGATATAGAAACCTGTTCTGTAAAGTGGCGGACCGATCGGAGTCGGCGGGCCCAACGAAGGTAGGCTGCTCCGCAAAATAAAAGAAATATGTTTTAGTGGGTTAGCGAGCGTGTTTACGATCGAATTCCTCAGTTCCGATTATACCGCCATAAGTTACATAAGCATCCTGGACCGCACCGTAATTAGACAATTTGTCTTTCTGGTGATTCTGCCACTGCCATTAATGAGTGAATCTTTCATGGATCTTAATTCGATAATACTCAAGATCAAGGAAGGAAGGGCCAATCGAAGCGAAGACTTTGGAACAGATTTATAAATGTAATTTACATCGTTGTCACCTGAAGATAGCTACAATTTTTTTGCTCCATAACCAGACAATGTTTAACATGTTTGTGTATTATCGGAACATTTCACTAAGCCGGATTCGGAATGTAAGCAGGATAGTGTCAAATACTTCGTTGATTCAAAGAAGCTATTACCAAGTTGCTTAGATAGAAGCCATCGAAGTATAAACTCTTCAAGTAATATTGTGTGGTGTGTCATATACAAGTGGCGCCATCTGTCGGGCGCTGAACGCAGCTCGGACCGGATGCCCGACCAGTTTCGTAGTGACGCTGTACACCTGCAAGCACAATTCAACCGTCCCCACTGTTCTGACAACGTATTCTATTTTGATGAAAGTATCAATATCAGGTTCTTCTTTAAATGTGTAAAAATAAATAAAAACTTACCTAAGAGTATTTATGTATTTTCTTTAAATTAGTTGCATATTCGAGAAACAAAATTACGTTGAGTAACGATATACGACAAACATGTACACCGATAACCTTACATGAAACCCACTTTGAGATCGCCAGTGATGTGGGTTATCGTTAGAATAGATCTCCATAAAAGATAGCCTAGTATGACCATAAAAGCTCACTATAGCCGATCGTTTTAGTACTTAATTGATGGAAAATAAACGAGTAGGGAACCTCGAAAGGAAAGAAAATTGTTCAGTTACAACACAACAGAAACGACCGAGAACGACGTAAAGTACTTAAGTTTATTTTATATTGCAACGTTGCTCATGCATGTATGCGTGAGACATTATTTATTTTTATGGTTTGTGTGTATACGTAATGGGCGCATCCTTTGTGTCCTTGTTTGGCTAAACAATACACGGCTGTTACGTAAGTTAAAAGACGCGTCAATGGCATCTCGACCCTGCCTCTGTTCTCGTCACTGACCCACATTACTCACTCGTTCCACGTAATAACAATAACGGTAAACTCATTATATAACCTTGCAACTGTTTATAATTGTGTTAAAGTTCAAATACATGCATAACTCGCGAATTGAACAATGCAACAGGTTTCATGGCGAATTTTGATTTATCACTATTAGTTTGACTCGTGGAACCTCGTCCTTGTTTCTAAAGCGCTCCTGGTTATTTACATTTTTAAAGAAGTTAACTCTATAGTCACACTTCACAAGATTATAAATGAACGATACGCTATAATTTGAATTGACTAGAAGGTGAGGGCTCCAAAAAGATTAGCCTTATCACCCTACCACGGACAATTCAAAAATATCTCAAAAATTCACTCCATCTAGCATTTTTGAATTGTAATTGGATTGGTTTCGGCAATTTGATGGCTAATGTAGTTGGTTATTATTATTCTCATAAATTATATTTGACTTGCACTGATTATAACAGAAGAGTGAACTTCGACAAATTCTTGTAAAAATACGTATTATGTAAGGATATCAGCGGTTCTGAAAACCAGGTTCTTTATCATCTGAACTGTCCTGTATAAATTCTTACACAATTTATGTGCTGACGTGGGTGCCGATTTATGAGGGAGAAAACAGAAAATATTGAAACTAACTGGCTCAGTCGCTTCGGTGCACGACGTTTTGGAAATACTAAAATACGTCATGACAAAACTGTATTATGCAACGGAAATTCGAAATGCGAAATAAATGTCGTCCATTCGAATAATGATACAAAACTTAGATTGTGTAACTTCATGACAAAGACCTTCGACAGTGTCAACGGATCACAAAAAGATAAAGCATAGGAGTTTAAATAGCGTGCAAGATGAGTAAACATGTCACGCTTATTATTAATAATGTTGAGAAGTGCCGAAACATTGAATGAACTTTTCTTTTCGTGACAAGAAGAGTGGGCGTGTGTGCGTGTCCCGGTGTCGATGTAGGCCACTGCCAAGGTCGAATGTTTAATATAAAGTCTGGCGCCGGGACATTAAAATGGTCGGCCCTCCCCGGGCCCCCCTTATCCACGGCCCGGCGGTCGCAATCGTTGCACTCGTTATTTATTATCTGGAGGCATCCCCCGCTCACGAACGCCTCGTCTTCATCCAACCCCATACATATCAGCTATAGGTAGAGTTCGTTCGTACGTACATAGGTATATAACAACAGACAATGTACACAAGGGAAGTAACTGCCTACCGTCAAAGCAATGCATTTATCGAAATACAAACGGAACAGTGGTGTGAGGGATTCAGGGAACAGCTGACGCGATAAAATCCGCCTCCCTGACCTATTCAATTGAGTGAGGAAACCCGCACCGGATTACTAAGTATCGAAGTACAGATAAATGTAAATCGTAGGCGTGGTCGGTTTGAAGGTCTTTTATCAAAACACAAGAAAGTCGACGGCGATTTATACGTCACAGATTTGCGAGCTATAAACAAGTAGGTACTTATAATATGTACATATAGCGTAGTAAATATGAGCGCAAACATTGATCTACATAAGTAGTAAGTACTTATAGCAAACGTAATTGTTCACATATGAATGAATACATTAAGGTAGAGTTTCCAATTATATTATGAATGAGATCTTAATTGCAAATACAAAGTTTGTAAATTGTTTTAAACACGATTGATTTTGTATCGATACCATATATTGCTGTGTACGTACGTACACGCACACTCACTATACTGGCAGATACTATATACGTAGGTATATGTTAAACACGAGCGATACACAAATCCAGCGATGTTAGTCGATTCGACGACGCGGAGCGTACTCCCCAGAAACTTGGAACTCTCGCTTTCGAACAAGAAACGCTTGGTGGCTGTGGCTCGACAACTTCACTATAAATACATAAACTACATACACAAAACATAAATGGGTGCAGCGCGTGACATTCACCTACATCTCCGAAATATGTAAACCGGCTGGTGTTACATATTCTGAATACCGAAACTATCTCGGATGAATGAATACAAATACAAACACCAGTAGACATAGACACACATTAACCTACATAAAAGTCCATAATTATTAAATCGTCTGGTAAATGTTGGGGATACCCCGTTGGATCTGTGCCAACAGGAAGGGGCCATCTTTAAATAAATTCCGAATAATAATGTGTTTGAATGCCGTAGATCGAAGGCGGGTTGTAATTTTGTCATTTTCGGTTGCCAAACTGAATTATCTAACGATCACGATGCCGGGCTTACTATAGTCTAATCAATATATTGCAGACATCCCGTTAGGGTTCACCTGTATCGTAATGTAAAAACTTGATTATGAAGGCATTGTGGGATGCACTCGAGTAGTTTGACTTGCGAGCCAGGATAGTTATGCACAAGTCGTTTAGAGTCTTAGTCACGAATCGGCGCCGGAGGCCGGTCGTGCCCGCCCATTGCAAGCAGATGACATCATTCCCTTGCCAGTCGCCATCGCCACATATTCCAATTCACTAAATGGAAATTACTTACTTCTCTCAATGTAAACACTGTCACATTTAGCCACTAGCCAGGTAATTCTTACTGGCCATAGAGTAGTAATACCGAGCAATCCAATTTTGCAACTAGTCAGTGATTTTGAACAGCAAGGAACAATAACTGCATCTAACCCCCTTACTCATAAAGCGCTATTTAACTAATATACTGTTTAAATGGTCACGTAAATAATGTCATATTATTTGACAATGACAATAGAGTGACGTTATTTACGTAACCCTTTAAACAGTATATTAGTTAAATAACTTTTTATGAGTAAGGGGGTAAATGTTTAGTTTATCCTTGACTAGCAGCCAGTTTCTGAAAGCCACATTAAAGTTAATCTATGATTAAAACTGTTGCCGTCTTTGTCATTTCAGACGTCATTGACAATGACAGGTATACTTTTAACACGAGATTAACTTTAATTTGGTTTTCAGAAACTCGCAGTAGGCCTATCAGAGAGCATGTGTCCTTGACTTAGGCAATCAGGAGCGCATTTTTGCTGGAGGGGAATTGGCAGAATAGATTCAAAATAATACAAAATGAACATCATTGCGCTTCTTGGGATAATTACTTGATGTTACCGGGTGAACAGATGAAAAAATCATCAACTAAACCCAAATCTTCAATACAATACAAGGGCTCTGGTCAAATTAGTAACCGATTCTCAGTGGCACAGGTCGCAAAGCGTCACAAACCAGCCAGTGATTGATGGTTGCGGTGACACTCGTTGCGTCACAGCTACCGAGGGTCGCGGGGTCAATGCCATCATGATCACAATAGGTGCTGTGGGTACTGGGATAGGATATAATAATAATTATATCATCCAGCTGACATTTGTTTATATTTTGAATTGTACAATATGATCCTTAACCCGTAAAATTTCTGGCAGTTGGTCTTGCATTTTCGTCACTAAATGAAATCCTCATTGGCTTGTTTGATAAAACGACAAGAATTTATCAGAATATCTCTGAATACATGAGGAAATCAAGCTCATGCATTCATCTGGGCGATACAACAAACATAAGTGAACACATAATTTTGTTTTGTTCCTTGTAACAGAACCCGTATGATGAAACTTCAACACTTTGGCTTGGCATACGGAGTTTCTTAGCGTGCTGTTGTGTGAAAACTAAACTACGAACAAAGAGCAAACATGAGTAATAGAGCATAACATTTCCACTGATAAGATAGATTTACAGCACAAGTTTCTGAATTTTCTTACTAGTAGATTTCGATCCACTTGATTAGAAGTATCCACTCATCAATTTATTTTTGTAGACTTGAAAGCCTTCAAAGCTTTGAATAGAGATGCTAATTAAACTAGAGAGATAATTTCCGCTGAAATGGCTCTGTAATCCATCGTAACTTTATTCAGTTGTGAAAATTCATCATAAACAAGCATAGAGGGTGGTCTCAGGTTACGTTATGACCACCCAATACGGTGGCTGTTCGACCCCATTCTGGGTCGTTGCTATAAAACGACACGGTCGTTTTTACGACAAACATCTACGACATACATCCGCATATTGTAACTTAATAACGGCCCCGTAAAGGCCTACACTACGATATACATGGATGCTTTTCAAGTATTCTATTGACTCGGAACGTTGAACAATATCGTGATCCGTTTTCAAAGAAAGCGAAACGATTCTCTCTTCAAATAAAGGCCTATGTGCATAGTTGCAATTGCAATAGTAACAATTTTCAACATTAATTCAATATAGTCAGTGTAGACTGTAGCCAACATTGTTTATCTATAACAAAGTCTAAAAATGAAAATATTGTCCGAAATGCAGGTGAACAGCCATCGCCGAGCCGCGTTCAGTTAAAATTAATATTGCACAAGTTGGTTTCGGCAGCGCTTGCCAACATGTCAACGGACGCGTTCAACTTAGTTCGTTGCAAGTTTTATCAGCTTGCAAGTGTCGTCGTTCTTCTCCCTATACAACCTTAAAAATAGTGAACATGAGCTCGAAATACATTGCAAACTTGGTTTTATTTTTTAATGTCAAAGTGAATTATTTATAAGCAGCCGTAGACAGTATGCGACTAGTTAATATAATACAAGAATTCATAAGCGTATTTAAAAACTGGTCACAAATAATATTTGATTGTATAAGTTGATGAAGTCTTCTCATTACTAAACATAAGATCATAAGGAAATATTTATTTTGTTTGGTTATTTATCTTTAAGCTCTTCATTAATAAATGGCATCAAACAGCATGGCTCCGGCTATGCGGTATAATTAATGTTTCAGTAATATTTCAAAAAAATAACGCCACAACTAGTGGAACCGTTGAAAAAACTGACAATAAAGAATAACTCCGAGAGCCGTAAAATATGTTAATATAGACCATTTACTGAGAACATAAAGTTGACAAAGTAACCGCAGCGGAGCGCCCGCCGTCGGTATCGCAAGCGACCACATGGGACACGAACATTTTACATTTACTGGTCTATTGCGGCTGAGCTAACGTCGTCTTCTACCTACACCAACTAAACGAGCTACATCATGGAGCTGATGGAACTTTACTATGCCAAAAAACATAAAAAAACTATATGTTACCTTTGTAGAGCAAATTAAGTTGAAAGTAAGGCAGTAAGTAGGTTACGTAGTAATTGTAGAAATGTTTGTATAAGTTGATATCAATCAACAATTGAACTTATCATTTACTCATTCATATTTGTTTTGAATTGCAAGGCTCTTAGGTAATATTTCACTCACATATGAATAGACTAGATAAGCACAACGAACAGATTAAATTTTATCGTGTACATGTATCAAGGAGTTGTTCGTTTGGTTATGGGGCGCCGGGTCCGGTTTACTACCTCGTTACGGACGATCCAGCGTTTTTACAGCGCGATTAAGCTGCTCACCCGACCTACGGACCCTGTAATTGGGGTAAATCTTTTTATTGTAGACCCTACTAGCAAACGTACTGCCACTTTACATAGAAATTGTGTATGTTACGTATCTCGAGACTAACCGACTGATATCCAACATACAATCGATAAGTATTATCATGGCAATATGCGACGGACGTTACGTGCTTCAGATAGATTGGTGCATTTCATTATTGTGATGTTTGACGGATGAATTATTGTGTAGCTAACAAAATTAATATAAAACAAGCACAAATAAGCGAAATGCAAAATTGAAATAACGCGAAAATGCTTTATCTGCTCTGTCGGCCGTATAAATTATTAAAATGCAACAAAACGAGTGGCCGACCACATTTTGTTCACGAGCGGCCTCGCGGCGCATTATCGAAATCGGACCGCAATAATTACATTCGAGCCGAATGCGGCTACTCCATCCATCTGTCCGAACGACTAAATAAAATTTTGTAAATGAAAAATAAATATATTATTCGCTCGCAAAATAGCTCCGAACAATCCGAACATTTAATTAAATATGCCATTCAAATCTCGATCAATCTATGTGTTATAATTATTTTTTTTAAATTCTCCTAAATGTAGTGATTTTAACATGTTGAAAGGATTTGCACTGGTTGGCAACTCACGAGTCTAAACAACCGGAGTGAACGGGAGAAAGTTGAAACGGAAGAGCAGCGTTGAAGACTGGGAAACAAAAAGCAAACAGAGCCTTCGTGAATTTCGGCGCTCGGGGCGTACCAGGGCCGGATTATGTAGCACCCTCGGCTTATTCAATTAAAAACGTACTCGTGCGCGCGAAATGCTTCGACTATTCGCAATTTTACTGCAAGCTCCTGTTTGGCAAACGAGATTTTGTTTTTATTGCACACTGAAATTCCAAGCAAAATGCGTCGAATGTCAAATAATTAAAGGCTAGCCTAAATTCGTTATAATAGAATTAGTAGTAATTCTACTTAAAGAAATTTAAATGAAATTCCTGGTTTTCCATATCTAAACAATTTCCAGTAGGCGGGCGAGCAGAAATAGATTGGGACTGCCTATAACAAAAGTTCGACTGTTTTCGTAAAGTGAGGCATACGAAAAGCAAGGCACTGCGAACCTTAAGTACTCGAAAAGTTATTTTCTTGAGAAGTTGAATTTCTCGGCATTATTTTGTAATCACAACTACAAAAAATACCTGATCTACTCGAACTTTAATATATGTATAAAATATTTTTATTATTATTCGCAACCGATAATTGTTACGGAGTTCCTCATCTGGCAGCCCCATTTTTTGTAGTGGTATCTGTCACAATGACAGTTTTGGACTTGTGTTAGAAACATGATATGGTAATCACCATTAGTGTAACTATGTACATAGTTACAACATCACGGTTTTGTTTTGCTGTGTCTTGTGTAGCTGCTTCCCTCTCTCAATTCTCTAATCTTCTTAGATTATTATTAGGATTATTTATGTCCTTTCAAAACCCTGCAAAATCAGGACGTCTCGCCCTCCTAAAAATGGAGGGATTTCGATGCGGCCAGAGTCGTAGACCGTTTTCTGTGGTCACAGTGATTATCTGAACTGGGTTAGTCCACTATTATTTAATTTGCGTAAAAAGTTATTTACATAAGATTTAGATTGGCTGCTTTATAAACCGGCCATATGGACCTGCCACCGCTGTATCGTGCATCTGTATAATCAAGCCTTCCGAGTCCGACGGAGCTGATTGGCCCCTTCTGAGAATTCTTGATTGTGGCTGTATAGCCTACAATACTTTTAAAACATGAAATTGGACCTAGATTTTTTGCTACGTTCGCTTAGTACATTTAGGACACTGGTAGAATATAAACAAGTCTTATTAGGCATACAATACACTGCGGGTTCTCGAGAAAATTTGTCTGAAAATTTTCAGAGTAAAATGTATTTGCTTTGTTTTTACATGCGAACGCACGTCGCCTGTCGGCTGATTACGCTCCACGCTGTTACCGTCATTCATTTGCGTCTACAGTATACCGCCCCACTCAATCTCGTTTATTATGAACGTGCAGCGGGCGAGCAGCCCTGCCTCTCGCTTTTTACATTTGAATATTTCGTTCCATGCATTACTACTTTTACACTGTTACGAGTTACTTTTCTATCAGCTCATGATAGTACACATGGGACCCGCAGTGTTCATGAACTGCGAATGTTCTAAATTAAGGTCTCTTTATCTACACACCCCATTGACATAATCTAACTTGCCTAGCTTTTTCTAGCGGACTGAAAAAAAAAGGTTATTACCGCGAATGGTTCGTTTTCTTTGCTATTCGTAATATCCAGTAACTATACTCAAGGGTGTTCTGGGTGTGGTTAGTTGTCGCCTGTCAATGTGCCCCAACATATCATTTAATTTATAAAAAAAGTCATCGCATATTTCTTGCATGCTTACGATTGCGAAAAGGGTCGTACTCGAATAGTGAATAACATTGTAAAAGGACATTTTTGAGCCCTCCCCTGGCTCCTTTACAAGAGGCCTGTGAGCGACATGGTTCTCCGGAGCCCGTCATTCACTATGCCAGTAAAGTTGCATAAATAAATAACTCGAATTAGAACCCTTCAAGTCGCTTGCGTACCTATGCTGAATGGTTGCGCCTCGCGGTGAATAATTTCTACTCGCTTTTGTGTTCAGACTTTAAAAGCTGACGATTGATGAAGATCTTTTATAAGGATATCGTTTATGGAACTGAATTCAAATTTTATTTCGTTAATATCGCATTAAAAATGTCTTCTCAAATCTTATGGAATTAATGTAATACCTATAGCATACTATGCTATAATTAATCATTGAAAATCTATAGGTAATATAATAAAGCGGAAGAGTTTTTTTATTTGTTTGTTTGTTTAAACGGGCTAATCTCTGGATCTTCCAGTCGGATTCAAAAAAATCTTTCACTAATAGGAAGCTACACTATCCCCGAGTATTATAGGCTACTTTTTATCACGCGAACGCGGGTGAAACCACGCGGGTCAGCTAGTATATATATATATTACAATCTCTGTTGTCAACACTATGAGAAAGTATAACAGCTGACCCATCCAGAGGTAAACAAAAGGGTAAACAAAGTTATTTCAGAATTCCTATTAAAAAAAGCTTTAACGATACAAAAGGGGTGGCGCGGGAGAGCTTGTACTGTTGGATGTTCGCGTTGCTACAATTGACATGAGCGGTGGATTCTGAGCTCCCCTTCGATACATACAGAGCGGTCGGTACATTCATTACGAAAAGCGTCACATCGCAGAACGGGCCCCGGTTTAATAATTCCACTCATTTGGGTTCCCCCGGGCGCACTGTGGATCGAAAATCAGCTTTCGAAGACATAGGGATTTCAATTTTTAAGTGTCGTTTTTTTTCTTGGATATGGATTTTGTTTACCATTACTATGCTCAAATATTCACACAAGTTTCATTTAGCATACAAACGGACGACTTATGATTTTTTTTCGAAAAAATTGTATGGAACTCGTATGAAAAATGCGATTATCTTTGGAACAGCAAGTTGAACCGTAATATCCTTACAGAGAGTTTTAGAACTAATTATTTATGATTTATTGACATACCACACATAACGTTATCTGCTGCAGAAAAAAAGAAAAAAATTATGAAATATATATATATTTTTTATTAAATTTTAATGTCTCGTTTTAAAGCACGAAGACAAAATACCTAGTTTATAATAACCTAATTAACCTGAAAAAGTGATATTTAATCATTATTTTGTAGTACCATAACCACCATGCAACAATACATATCACAAACTATTATCTTATTCTAGCAAGTAGGTAATTAGGAGTTCTTGTAAATATTTTCAATAATTAAGCACTTTAGCTAACACATCTTTAATGAGCGTAGTTAACAAATATAAATCTCTAATGAGAGTAATTTAAAAAAAGTAAATTTGCTAATCACTTATAGTTTTAATGATCAATTAACAGCTAAATTATATAATAAGCTAAATTTGACTTTATAGTTTAATATATTCCAAACTTTTGGACTGCGAACATTAAATCTGTATCCGGTGACCGTAAAATATTATAATGGAAAGTCTAACCACCAACTTAGACTTGTTTGTTTTTCTAAGAAGCGGAAGTACTTCATTTGATCATGAAGTATTGTTCAGGGCAGTGGGAGCTCGTCTAGGTGATCGCCTTTTTGAGGAAGACCTTGTAACGCTTAAGGAATTTTGTCGAAAATTCACACGAGCTGCTTCACAGAGGTGGCAGAAATCTCACCGTATCCTTGATACATTCAGGAAGCATTACGAAAATTGACTTCAGGCTAATGTTGATTGGCCAAGTTGTGTGCCAAATAATTTTGTCTTCCAAGAATCGAATGAAGAGAGAAATAGTGCACATTTAATGTCTCCAGAACCGTCGACATCGTCTATTGGTACAATGAGTGAGGAATGTCCCAGGATATTTATTATTATTATTATTATTATTAATGACAAAAAGACCTCGAAAAGCATTCGAAGATTTGCATTGAAGATGTGCAGTAAACAGAAGAAGACAAGGTCTGACGAACATAAATTCGAAGATCCAATTGAATTGGCCAATTCAGCTGCATTACTTTTAAGAGAAGATGGTCGTGAGGATACTGCATTCGTAATCGAATATATGCCGAAAAATCCAGATGCAGCTGCAAAAATTAAGGAAATGCTTGATAAATTAATTAAATCTTTATTTACACCACAAAAAGCACTAGGGTTGCCTTTCACTAAAACTGTCAAGTGGCAATACATCACGTTGCGAGAGACAGCCATTAGGGAAGGTGCTAAAGATATTTACCCGTCTTACTACAAAGTTGAATAAGCCAAATTGCAATGCTATCCTCCGAAACAATCAGTGACAGTAACGGATTCATCAGCTAGGATTACACTTCAAGCATTACTAGATATCACGGTGAAAGGGATCCTTGAAAGTCTTTCTGGCAATGTAGAAAATAAGGATCTGAAACTAATGTCCAAGTGGGGATTTGATGGTGCTTCCAACCAAAGCCGATATAAACAAAAAATGGAAGGGGGACAAGATGATTCAAGTATATTTATGACCTCCTTGGTGCCACTCAAGCCGACTGCTGGAGACGAAAGTTTATGGATGAATCCTAAGCCATGCTCAGCCTTATCAGTCGTCCAGTGCAGTTAAATTTTATAACGAATGCAGTATCCTCACGACCATTTTCTCTTAAAAGTAATGCAGCTGAATTGGCCAATTCAATTGGATCTTCGAATTTATGTTCGTCAGACCTTCTCTTCTTCTGTTTACTGCCCAGATCTTCGAATGCTTTACGAGGTCTTTTTGTCATTGTACCAATAGACGTTGTGATGTCGACGGTGCTGGAGACATTAAATGTGCACTATTTCTCTCTTCATTTGATTCTTGGAAGACAACATTATTTGGCACGCAACTTGGCAAATCAACATTAGCCTGAAGCCAATTTTCGTAATGCTTCCTGAATGTATCAAGGATACGGTGAGATTTCTTCCACCTCTGTGAAGCAGCTCGTGTGAATTTTCGACAAAATTCCTTAAGTGTTACAAGGTCTTCCTCAAAAAGGCGATCACCTAGACGAGCTCCCACTGCCCTGAACAATACTTCATGATCAAATGAAGTACTTCCGCTTCTTAGAAAAACAAACAAGTCTAAGTTGGTGGTTAGACTTTCCATTATAATATTTTACGGTCACAGGATACAGATTTAATGTTCGCAGTCCAAAAGTTTGGAATATATTAAACTATAAAGTCAAATTTAGCTTATTATATAATTTAGCTGTTAATTGATCATTAAAACTATAAGTGATTAGCAAATTTTCTTTTTTTTTTACTCTCATTAGAGATTTATATTTGTTAGCTATATTCATTAAAGATATGTTAGCTAAAGTGCTTAATTATTGAAAATATTTACTTGAACTCCTAATTACCTACTTGCCAGAATAAGATAATAGTTTGTGATTTGTGTTGTTCCATGGTGGTTATGGTACTACAAAATAATGATTAAATATCACTTTTTCAGGCTAATTAGCTATTATAAACTTGGTATTTTGTCTTGGTGCTTTAAAACGAGTCATTACAAAATTTATATAAAAAATATATATTTCTTCATTTTTTTCTTTTTTTCTGCAGCAGATAACGTTATGTGTGGTATGTCAATAAATCATAAATAATTAGTTCTAAAACTCCCTGTAAGGATATTACGGTTTAACTAGCTGTTCCAAAGATAATCGCATTTTTCATACGAGTTCCATACAATTTTTTCGAAAAAAAAACATAAGTCGTCCATTTGTATGCTAAATGAAACTTGTGTGAATATTTGAATATAGTAATGGTAAAAAAAAGCCATATCCAAGAAAAAAAACGACACTTAAAAATTAAAATCCCTATGTCTTCGAAAGCTGATTTTCGATCCACAGTGGGGCGGGCTGGCGAGACAATGTGCGCCCGCCTAACGGTATCAATCAACATCAAACAGACCCGCTATATCTATACCTAAAACTTAAGTAGGGCTGTTGCATTCTGAAATTTATTATTTGGCGTACCAGTTAGTACTTAGTAAATGGACCACTTCAAAGTGAGGTGTTTGGACCATAAGAGATAAAATTATATCCGCTCTTGAAACTTTTATTTACTTTTAAAATGCTTTTTTAGCAACGTTTTGTTATAATATAAATCATCTTACATTTGTTTCTTTTTGTCAAGTTGATGAAATAAAATAAAAATACTGTTGTAAAAGTAACAACTTCGCCATTAAGTTTTACTCTAGGAAAGAGAAATAAAATAGAAATGTTTTGGGCAACCCTAACCTAAACTTTGGGGAAATGTCACGACTACTTTTTATCACACAGGCAGACAGTAATGCGCACTGCCTACTATGCAGAGTCGATAATCGTGTTCCCCCGCGGGATGTGTACTTTTCCCAGAGTAATCACAACCAAACACGTCACTAATGAAACTATGAAATTAAGCATATAATAGTAAAAACTAATAAGCATAGTCATTTGTGGTCAACAACAAAGAGCATCGATTTCCTCAGCCTTTATGCTAGGTTGCTTAGGTACATTATTTCATACGAAATTACTTTCATTTTTCACTCGGATATAATAGAGGAATGCAAATTCAATTTATGTACTAATACTCGACACTAGTAGGTTTTCCATGTCCGAAATCGGTTCCGGCACAATTTAGCAAAGTTTATTGTCAAGTGTCTAACGAACGGCCTGTCAGTCAGGCCGCAAATAGAGGCGGGCGAGGCAGCCGAAGCTCACTCGTTTTCACAGGCCACATGTGCGCTAATGAAGACACGACGTTTATGATTATGTTTATTCATACCAGTAACGTTTTGAATGTAGAGAATTTAAACTGCACATGTGTGTACGACTCGGCTCGGTATTTCGATAGGCCGGCGTAGGCAATTACCATGAATATTGCGCGTCAAACGATCTCATTAATCAGTCGAAACATCTAATGAACCTGCTAATAATGAAATAAGGTAATAATAAACCTTAATGAAGAGGTATTAAAACAATTTTTACGATAAAATATGAGCCGGGAGATTGTATGAAGTATGAGAAGATGTACATAGCAGGAGAGGGTTACGAAGAGAATTTACAAAACTGTAACATTTTAAACATTCCTCGAAAATGAAGGTAAGATTTTATCAGTACAAGATTATTTTATCATGTAAAAAAATAAAAGAATATGCTCGACAAGATAATAAGGCGAACATAGCTTCATTAGGTACGGAAACTGGCGCTGCTGTGACTAGCTGCCTACATTATTCAGCCATTAGTGGCGTACAACACTCGAGCGCCCGGCGTCATGTATGATGTACAAGCAACCTCGGCAACGGCAAAAAATTATGAATTACACGAACCGGAGCCCTTTATTCCTTATCGTTGTTGGTACTCAATAAACGTTTTGTATAAAATCAAACTTAAATACAATATTGGAAACAGTGTACATTTCTGTAAGGTACAGTACTTATTACAACATCTAAGTATTCTCGGTAAAAGATAATTTTAGTACTTTTGTGCCACTGTTTGCGGAAGGTATAAGCAATGATGTCGTGGTTGATAGCTTTTTAATACTCGGCCCCTTGACTCATCGAGGACCGTCGACGCTGATTGAGTGTTGAGGAATACTATTTACTTCATAACGAACAATCCCCCTCGTGTTCAAGTGAATAATGATCGGTTTTTCTATGGATTATAATGATTACTTTGATGTTGTTCAACTTACAGAGTCCGGGTCGTGTGCGTTTGGCGTGGAAGGTTGAGCTGGCCTCGGTGGTGGTGGGTAGCCCTGTAGAAATTAATTTAGATACAGACTGATGTAACAGAGTGCAAAAATATAATTGTTATACATTTGGAAATATTGTAAATCTCAACTCAAACCTGAAATTAATTGACCCCGTTCATGAACAACATTACAAGAACTTATTGACATTAAAAGGTTTAGAACCATGATCAAAATAAAGGTTTATTTAAATAAAGTATATACATCGTGAATTAAGTTTATGATAACAACATAGGAACAGGTATCACATTCGTGATTAGCAATGAATAGTTAATGTAAACGATGCAATTGCAATTAAAGTACAATCCTCTTGTAATATTCCGAGACCAGGAATAAAATATTTCATAGCAGATAATATTATTGCAACTGTTTGACAGCACAATCAAAGAAAACAACTTCCAGCTGCATAAACTGTAAGCTTTTCAACTTAGTAATTGGACATAGGGCTCGGTTATTTCAACTGCAATGGATGCAATGTGAACAAATAAATTGCCATGTTGATTTGAGTCGTATTTTGCATACTGCACAGTGCAATTTTCTTATATTTTGGAATAAAAAATTTAATCGACAGGTTGTTTAAGGCCTAGGTAGGTGCCCATGCTCCATATGGGCGGATTATCAGTTACATTAATATCGATTGTCGATCTGATATTACAAATGCGAACAATTCACATGCTCGAGTATTACTAAACATAGCCAACGGTTGTAACATAGCGTGTGTTATGTATGCGAAAGACAGTCATGGCCCGTGGTATGTTGATCGCAAGACGACGTTACCGCAACCTCTAGGCTAGCTCCAATCAATCCAGTAATTAATTCAAATAAACTCAAGCTTGTCGCTCAGCCCAACTAATGTATTCCAGTACAAACTGCCCTTACATACGATTCTTCAATAGAATGAGGGTTAAAAAGTTAATGTGTAACTTAAAATAGTGCCGACATGAACAAAACGGTTGACTAAACTCGGCGAGTATTCGAATTAAATTGCAATTTGAAACGAGCGACAATGACAAAAAGTTCACAAACTCCAGCTCAAAGTTAGTTTTGTACAGCAGACCACTGTAAACTGAAGACCAGACTTCTAAAACCTCTGTACGGGAACTAAAACGCTTATACAAAAAGTAAATAACGAAATAACTGTGTACAAAAACAATTTGATAAAATTAATACAAGTTTTAATGGCACGTTATTATTTTCGTAACAAACATGTACTAAAATAGAGCAAACATGGACATGCTAGTTGAGGTACGAAACAAACTTCTAATTCAACATGCGAGTCCAGAAAACGGTCGGAATTGGAACCGGCTCGCAATTAACGAACATCAAAAACTCCTATGTGTAAAATACTAATTGTTTTACTTTGTTCAAGGTGTACGACGTACGTAGGCATAGAGCGAAATTACCAGTATGCTAAAATGCATGCGGATAGAAAGCAAAAGATATTAAAACTTTCATAAAGTTTAGTAGAAACTAAAAAATATCGCTACAATTTTTGTGACGGGAATGCAGTTTCTCACCACGTATTCCAACCATTATACATACATACTTTAATAATTTAATAAATTGCACTAAAATAAAATACAAAAGAAGGAATCGTTAAATACCTCAATGTTACCAACATCAAGTAAACATGATTGTTTACAGTGAAGTACACGCAAACTGTTGCCAAGATCAATTCCAAACTTTTAATTGATAGTAAACAAAATAAAACACTTTATTTCAATGTTGACTTAATTTCTGAGTAGATGTAATCCTATCTTAATATTACAGTATGGTATGGTAGTACAGTATCTAAAATCAGGAATATATAATGCATTTGAGGTAATCATTTTAAAATTATTTTTGTATGTTGTGTTACCAAGTTATCGCAGCTTTTATTCATATCTAGTAATGTTGAAGTCCGTCGCAAACTGCTTCACCTACACTAAGTATTCCCACTAAATCGTAGCATTGGCTACGTAGAGCTTTGACGGCCGCTTCTGTAGGGTTGCCTACATCAAAACACCATTTAATATAACTTTATCATAATAACCAAGCAGAAAGTGTATGAGAAACACAATAGGCAAGACAAATGTCAGTTTCTCTTCTCTTCACAATTGAATTGCATTATTTTGCGGAGATTGCAAAAGGGGGGAGAGCGGCATAATTTATCCAACTCGGCAATTCCCGACAGCCCTGCCACCGTGACTCCGCCGCAGGAGAGAGAATGTACTACGCCCCACAGTCAGCGCTTTAGAGGTTTCCAGCCGAGAGCGGGGCTGCCACACTAAAGTTCGTAGAATCCGGAGCATTTTGCAGTTTGTTATTATGAGAGCGGAGTGCTGGCAGCGATAACTTACTCTTTATGTACAGAGAAAAACAAGGACATAGGTAAAATCACTCCTTAGTAGCTGCTCAAATACTTAGTTATAATAACATGGTTTCAAAAATAACTTAATGACAATGATAAATTCCAATATAAATTAATAGGAATTGTGTCAATATTATTGATTGTGATAGTCTTATAAATTGTGAATAAACCGTAAGTAGGTACCGTATTACCTATCCGTAATCCATTCTATTTAGGACAGAGGATAATGAATTATGCTGTTATAATTAATGTCAAGCAGATTTCTAAAGGAAAAAATCCCCGAGGCGCACTTCAGAAAAGTCAAGCAATTAATCGCACGGCCTTTGACAAATATATTTCCTTGACAATAAAATATACTGAGTTTTTACTGGCAGAGCCGAACGTCGGGCCAGAGAACGGGTAGAGCTGTCTCGCGCAACCGGCGCGCCTACATTGGGGGAATATTAAACGGACCGTACCCCGCCAGGCCGTACTATTATATTATCTTGCTATTCTGTCCCAGTTCCAGAAGCTAATATCAAGCGCACTTCGCTATCAAACAATTTGATATAAAAGGGACACGTCTTATCAAGGCTAGTATCAACTTGCAATGATGCTATGGAATGTTATAATGATTAGAAATATTAATTACGAGAATTCAGTATGATATATCTCCAGCGTATTTAACGTTGCTTTAATACTGAAGTCCAGTAAAATATAATTAGTGATTCCTCATTACCGCGCGGCTGGCTGGCGTGGCCCCTCTGGACGTTCGTGCGTCTGCTGGCTTATGGTTATTAATAACGCCAGCCACCCGCTCCGCCCCGCGGCCCCTGCGAGCCCCCACGCTCGCCAGCGCTGCCGCTGCCGCACGTCTGACATTTTAATTCCGGAGCCGCGGCCGTAAGTCCCAATGCATTCTCCTATCGACATTTTTTATCGACATTCACTAATGGTACTTCACTTGTACCTAGCCAGTGAAGTCGCTGTCCATATCTACCAGATGTGACGTATTGTTACGGTGAACCACAAAGCTTTTTATCTACATAATTTTTATATCAATTATCTACATTGAATCCTAACTTTGAATTTGAATCAACGCGGGCCATATTGTACTTTGAATGATGTAGCAGCGGTGAAAAAACAAATAAGTAGGTACTTGGGTTAGTATCGTTAACGTTAACATCGAGCGTGTTCATGAACATCACTAGCTACGAATGCTACAATGGCGGTCGGGCGAGCGCAGGTCGAGCGCAACATGGCTGCCTGGTAGGCGGTTCGAGTGAAAGGGACGGAGCAAGTATCGACTATCAGTCTCTCTTTCGCACTCGCACGCAATGCTCGCATCGATCTCCACTCTCTGTGCTCGCCCCCAGCACCAGAAAGGCGGAACTAACAAAATTACAAAGCGCTTTCGAGCCGCTAATCATAAAATAAGATACGACGTTTCATTTCGACCGTACAACTCTCGAGCGATCACGAAGCTGGAATGGCCCTTGACTCTCAAAATTCTCTCCTGACATCGAGGCTTGTATTAACCAACAAGCTCGGTCGCGCTCGCCTGTAGTTTCGTAATACCTCCAACTGAATTTAGATTTATATAATTTAGGTAAGCAATGCTTATAGCCTGTTAATAAAGATTATTGCTTTTTTCACTCAGTGATAAGTAAGATCAGCATAGCCAACGATAAGAACATATTTGTGAGTAAGGAAATGAATATAATTAGTTGCATGCTAGAACTTTTGAGACTAATTGTAAGCGAAGATCAGAAATTTTAATTAAGTTCTTTACTTGAAGAGGAAACAAGAATTCCTTTAGGAATGGGCAGAGCGTTTTCTAGTGTCGGAATGAGGCTAAAGGCATAAAGCTTTACATCTCGGCGCCCGATGCCAGCCGGGTTTACGTTAGCATAAATTGTAGTCGGAGAGTCCTGTCAGGCGTTTAGTTCGAGAGCTATGTGTATAATCGACAGAAGATGCTCCCTCGCGAGGGCTGGTTTCTGCTCCGTCGGTTACTTGATAGGTGACTGACGTTTAATTTTTGCAACAGGCGTTTCGTGCAATGTTGAATGTATATTTTTTTTGTATAAATATTAAATTGATCAACTTACATTAAATTAAACAAAATCATTATTTGCTTTCTGTATCTGCCTATTTTTTGTTGGTAATATAAACGTGAAAGATATTGTTAAACGAAACGTACGTTAACTCATTTTAATTTGATTAAGCACAATTTAATTAATTTTAGCTTGTTTATGTAATAAACTACTTTGACTTATGAATATTTTTTATACATATGTATATCTTCTAAAACTATTCCGAGATGATATAGCACAAAAGAATGTGCTATGAAGTTTTTCCAACACAGAACGTTGTAACATCAAAACGAATAGGCGAGTAGGCATGCAAATGTGCCAACATGTTCTACCTACATCTCTATTATACTGTTGTGTAGAGAACAGTCGCTAGGCCGGCCACGTGCGACTCAAACAACTGGAGAGTATCGGGACATAGAAAAATGCAAATCGCGTGAGGAACAGACCGTGCCAAAAACGGCCGGTACACGTTCCACTATGAAATGGATGGATTCCAATCGCGGCACTATGACGAACCGATCATCCACGACTTAGCTCCGACAGTCACGCACAACATGACTTGAATTGAACGTATGAGAGTTGATTTTCATTTTGTACTTTTCTTTATCAAATAGTTTTCTTCTTTATTATTTTGAAATAAGTAACTCTTAGAAAATGTCATACCACATAGGCATGATATTATCTTTATCATTTTGCATCGATAGATATTTATTTACGAAGTAATTAAGATATCTAGGAAAAAAAAAACTTTGGGAGTGTGCACAGTGTATTCCGGCAGGCAAGGCAACTAATATATTTTTAACCAGGGACCGACAAAATCAAATATATGGTGACAAATTTTGAAAAAATGCGACACCCTGAATTAAAATATGCGATAGTGGTCCTGTCAGGAAGTGCCACAGTAACACTCATTTTCCCGTTTATAATATTAGTTAGGTAGGATATACTTTTCATAATGCATAAATTTTACATGTAAGAAAAACAAAGCCATATTCTTCAACGATTATAATGAAACATAAAATAAAAGATATGAAAGACTACCGAAACAGGAAAACAAACGTAACGAAAGTAAAAGTTGTCCATTAGGAGGGGGGTATGACCATAGACGGTTTATTGAAATAGTTATAGTCGGGGGAAGGTAATTTTTAAAAATTGCTAACAACGAGGGGTTTCGTACATTCGGCAGCAGTTTAATGTGAAGCGATAACAGTAAAGTTCATAGCCAAAGTTCCATCCAGCGAGTTCCGTGGATTACTATACTTTCCATATAGAGTGGGTTCAATTTTGTTAAAGCTGTAAGTTACAGATTGTATCTGCGCTCGTGCTGACGCGCTCTATTCAGCTATAAGTGTTGGAAATTATTTCAAATAAAAAAATTCATACAAAAACCTATTCGTTGTTGATAATGTTGATATTAAATAACTAACTCGATACAATTAGATACTAAAAACAATATTTTCAAGCGTTAATAATCTATACGAATATAAAACTGGCCAGTAGAAGCAACCAACTAATTATTCTTCTTTTTTGTATATTCTTGTTATCTAACTTTTTTTAATTGAAATGTATTGTTATTTAAATATTTGTTGTTTATGTTTAGAGGATATGAATAGTATATCCAAATTGCATCTTCTTACATAATGGTGTCTACAAGGTGTAACCGTAACAAACAGTTATATCCTAAAGAAGGTCTAAAACAGTGATATTGATTTGTAGGAGGAATTAATTTAAGTAGTTATAGGATTGACATTAATTTAATCTTAGGCATTTTTTGCATACTTCTATATACGATACCCCTTCAAAACGTTATTATTATATAACAATGGTGTTAGTATGCGTTTGCCCGACAAATACATAAAGTGTAATTTTATGACTAATTTCCTTGGTTTAGGTGTTATATGCCTCAGCTGAGACAGCCGGACAGACGGGAAGAGTTGCCACAACAATATGGTACCGTGGTACAGAACTCTAAAAATAATGTTACACGAATAGTAATAAAATATTACCCTTAAAATCTGATACTAACTGACCCACATACTATATTGTCACAATTTGAGTACTAAAAAAACCCGGCCAAGTGCGAGTCAGACACGCGCACCGAGGGTTCTGTACAAACCTGTAGGTATATAAGTAAATGGTAGTATAGTATAGACCTGAGTATTTGATATGGATTTCAATTTATGACGTATTCAAAAAAAACTACTTACTAGATCTCGTTCAAACCAATTTTCGTTGGTAGTTTGCATCGTAATGTACATCATATATTTTTTATAGATTTATCATTCTCTTCCCCCCCACACCCCACAGTTATGGGTTTGATGAAAAAAAAAATTTTGAGTTTCAGTTCTAAGTATGGGGAACCCCCAAAATTTATTGTCATTTTCTATATTTGTGTGAAAATCTTAATGCGGTTCACAGAATACATCTACTTACCAAGTTTCAACATTATAGTTCTTATAGTTTCGGAAATAAATGGCTGTGACATACGGACGGACAGACAGACATGACGAATCTATAAGGGTTCCGTTTTTGCCATTTGGCTACGGAACCCTAATAATGCCGCAAACTTGATTTCTTCGCTAAAAGAATTGTACCGCGAGTAACAGTTTATCTTACTTTTGCAGAGCTATCTCGCAACGCCAACATATTATGTGTGTCGGCTGTAGCAGCGTCGACTCGGCCAAAATTATCGAAAATTTCCGCCGCCAACGACGTTTGGCGCGGTATCGGAGTGATAAACGAAATGCAAACACCACGAAGCCTCGCCTCGTTACAAGCTGTGCTGTTTTCGTTTACAACTAATACTTTTGGTAGAAAATGTTAAGGCGGTTATTCTTTAGAGATAATAATGTTATTTTCTCGTGCTAAAGATACTCGTGAGTTGATGGTGACAAGACAGAGCGAAATATCTAAAAGACATGCATACACCGTTCCTACAAATAGTTCGTGCCGTTGCATATAAAATACGTAATGTATTTATTTAAACATCAATGCATTTAACTCATTGACTTATATATTACTAGCGTAAGGACCGGGCCAACCGCGCGACAAAACGACACCAACGCGCTGGCCCTAAAATGTTCGGTTTAGGGCCAACGCGACTCAGTCGTCTGCGGTCCGCGGAACAGCTCGCTCGTCCATTGCTTCTCTCTCCCGCATGTGTGCATTGTACACACATACAAGGTTATATCGTACACCTATGTAACGCGGCACTTCGTAGTTCGATCGATTTTAAACAAATGGCGGTACTGTTTACTTGTATGAAGAAGTTTTTTTCAAAATGTTCCGTTGAGCCTATCCTGACTTTTGAAATCATTGATTTAACTAGTTTTTTGATTAATTTGTATCATACTTTTCGTTGACAGTATCCAAATTTCGGTTCTCAACGATAAATTATGTAGCAGATAAAAAACAGGAAGAATAAATAACTGATTGCTTATCAAAATGTAATGTTTTTATAGGCTGCCTTTGGCAATGGTCATTTTAAACTTGTTTCGCGGCGCCCGTTTCCTGTTCCATCGAGTTTTAATACTCTTGTATCGGAGTATCAAACCTATACTTGAGTCAATTTATCCAAGCACATTAAAATGTTGTTAATTTGTTTCTACAATATTATCACCATGATAATAAATGTGCTTTAGTAATCCTACTTAGAACCATTATTAGATTCATATTGATTTTGGATACCTTTCTAAAATAAAATGGTGAAATGATAAAACTCTAGATAGAAATATTTCCAAATATCTAATTTCTATGAGCAAATGAAATGATTGTGAAATTAAAATTAACTCCTTTTTCCATGACAATCTATGTTCATAGTATTTAAGCATATAATTTATTCCCATGTAACCGTTATAAATTATTTGATAAGGTTTTATGGAATATCAGTTATTTTCAAAAGAGAAGAACAGCGTGGTCCAAATACTATATAATATCCTTCACTTCATATGATAGCTAAGAGAGGGCAGTTAACAGCAAGTGCCTAAATTTAGTATAATAATAATCTAGTATTATAGTCAAATTTATCTATCTATCAACCTATCGTTGCGATATCTAATATCATTAATTCATAAGGAATATACGAAATGATACAATTAAAATTGTCTACCAATGAAGACAAGGGGTACCTAATTGTACAATACAAACTAACCACAAATCTACCTAAAGGAACCAAATTTCAAAATGAAAGCATTTGTTTTTCCAAATATTACCCCAAATTAGAATGGGTTTATCACAACATTATTTTAGATCGTGTTATTAAATACATACCTACTACAAGAATGTAAGAATTTAGTACCGAATAAACATGTATTTTGAACTCGAAATACCCTATAATAGAACAAAATTATTGTAACAGTTTCAGACGCCTAACGCAGAGCACTACACAAGCCAATGTCTAAAGATAGACATGGATTGGACGGCAATGCGAAGTCTTATTATAACGAAACAGATTTAAGCCAAGTACGTGGTTGTATTCCACTAGGCATAATATTAATAGTTCAGGTCAAAGGCTCTACATCTCATTTTTTAATGATCTCCTTTAAGGCAAATATGAAATCGCAATAAGCGAAATTCCTACAAGCAATATTACGAAGTACAATTTTCTAGAGCGAGCTGGAATTACTGACAGCGATTTGAACTACAAATATTAAATCTACTGACAAGCTTTTTCGAATCCAAAAATACCACTGAGAAAATAGCACCCGACGACGTCCAACATAGTTTATTTTAACTTCTTCTGAAACCTAGCAAATATCAAGAAAGCAGATCTGAAAAGCCGGCACAAAATATGGTAGGTACGAGAGAGTGTATAAGTAAGTAGCAATTAGCAAACACCTCATTATGATGAATTCGTTAAGAGGTAAGCAGCTGTTAAGATAAGCATGGAAGGGAAAAGGATATTAAGGATGAGTCTTAGCTGTTGGTTAAAAATCAGAAGCATAATGTGATATAGTTTTAATTACCTGATGCTGTGGAGGTTGTGCCCCGTGCGGCGGCATATGTGGCGGATGCTGCGAGTCTTGCGTCGGCGATAGGGCACCGGGTGCACTTTGTCCCGCACCCGGACTAGGCGCGCCCGGCGGCTGATTGGGCTGAGGTGAGCCGACGCGTTCATAGCCCTGTGTGATATTAATACAATGTTAAATAGGTAAAAAGTTGCAGGATTTTAGTAATTTGTCGTTAATATACAGTACTTTCTTCGAGACTAATCAGAGGCATTAATTTTAGTTCAATACATATCGCTGCCGATTCTGTTGTAAATCGCACTAAACTAATTTTACTCACACCACATCTCTTCTGCTTCAGCTGTCAAATTAGTCTTTGCCGTGTTTATTTGCGGGTATTAAGACGTAACCGCGATAGATGTACATAGTCAGATTGCCCAAAAAATATTTAAAAAATGTAACCTTGTCGAGTTTCTTGCGGATTCCTCTCAGTTGAAGGCCGAGTTCCGAACCGGTGGTAACTTCAGGAAATGTGACCTTCGTAAGTGCCCTTCTGGGGCCTAAATTGAATAAACGGCTTTAACTTTGATGGCGACTAAATTTATATTGAAAACAAGCATTGGACTCATTTGACAGGACTAAATTTCTTACATGTTTTTCTTGTGTTCTTTGTTACAAAGAGACATAGTGAGACTAAAGTTTGTTAAGTTGTAAACAACAGAATCAGGGCTATTCTCTACCCTACAATGATTTACATAGATTACCAATTTCGCCATAACGGTCTGTAATATTTATTATAGGACAGTACCTATTTGACTTTATGTAGCATAATTTTAAATACTTTTTTGTATATTTTATGATAGACTAGATGTAAAAAACAAACACGAAACCTATCAATGGACATGTTAACTGACCACGACTAATGCGCACTGGAGATTACAATGCGAGCCGGCAATGTAAAAGTATGAATTGAGCAACAATCGGAATGGGAACAAGTGATTAATCACAGCCGACAAAGCTCTCGTGTCCTTGGCCGTGACTCAGTCGCGAACCCGCTTCTCTAATTACCTTTTTCTATTATACACTCAATCCAATCAAAGTTCTACGAAAACGTGTTATTTTCACGACCTATCATATAATCATGAAATTGGTTTCCCTGATGATCCTAAACTTTTATAAACAACAAATATTAAATCCATGAACTTTGTCTGTTCTTCATTAGGTCATTAGCACGAGGAATATTATGAACGATGATACCATCAATTATTCAGGAATTTGTTTGACAACAAATTAACATCGTGCGATGTAGGTATTTTAACATCAAGGAAAGCCATACCTAAAACTACGTCAATTAGGAATAAGATCATATTGTTATTGCAATTAGGCTATGTTTACATGGACAAAAGCCTTGATGATAAATGACTTATGTAACAACTGGATTAAACAAAGCACGATGGCAGTTAAAGTGCACTAATTTTACCGTAACCAAAGCTCACACACACATCCAAGCTAAGTACTTGGTGGGTATAAAACAATCGGGCACGTGCAAGAGCAGGTCGGCGGCCACAGGCGGCCTTGACCGTGCATCCATTATGCACACCCGTTTACTTGCAAACGAGTGCACCGCAACGCATCTACGCCTACTGGTGCCAGTACGTATAACAAACCAGCACGAAAGAGCTCCACTATCAAATGGTGTAACGCCATTGGTCGATCCAGTGTTGGCAGTCTCCAGTTGGAGTGGCTTTTGATATTTATATGACCTATACGCATAAGTTTTGGTCGACAACTGATTTACGCGCTAAGCTCAAGTCAGCTCTGACATCTAACGACCCTAACCGTGGCGAGCTACATCTTGCCATGATGGAAAATTTTATCCAAATTGTGTTATTATAAAATTCAACAATGAAATAGAAATGTGTTTTCTACGTTCACTTTCATACTACACCGGCGGCGGCACCGCAACTCTTAAGTCAAAGGCAAGCGTCCTCGACACAGATCGCAGCAAGCTAGCGGTGCAGACAGACAATAATTGCATCAGTCATTCGCCCAATGCTTTCACTATGAAGCCAGGTTCCGTGTCACGTTTCAAGGTTGCAGATAACACTGGCCTGATATATTTTACTAATCCAGGTCAGAGAAGTCATTCACTTTTTATATTTCCCATACTAACTGGCGATAATTGAATAATCGAGACGTCATTGGTTCACGGCCTGCCTGTTACGTATTGTTGTTTATGATGATAAAAAACAATAATATGCACCTAACGATGTAATTATAATGCATGGAACCATTCCGATCTAATTGAATATTTGATTGTATTTGTAATGCAAGTTTTTTTTTCTTGTTCTTTATCTTTATTTTGGCAACAAACATGTCATTACAGAGACATTTGTACATAGATCATGGACAGAATATAGAGGAGTGCCGAAAATGTTCGCTTGGATACAGCAAACATTGAATGAAAATTGAAAACCCAGATGAAGCATTTAAATAGTTTACTTTTTCTCGCCTAAATCACGATGAAATTTGGCACGGTAAAGGACATAGGCAAATTTTTCCCCTGGGAATACGGGTGAAACCACCAGGGCAGCTAGTAGGAACTTAACAATTAGATTAAAAAGCGTGTTTAATCCGGTTATGAGGCAGATTCTTATTTGGAAGGTTTCGCCACGGGCGGCGCTCAACCTGCTACATAATCGGATATACTGTACATCATTTACCGGCAAAGCTGAAACCTCAAACCTGAACCTTCAATACCTGACGATACGAATGTCCTATTATCGTGTACAGGCCCAGTACAGGGATAATCGGACGTTCATGACATGACACAATGGATATTATTCTAAAAGCCCATTTAAACAAAGAGACACAACATAAATAATGTGTGCACATGAAAGAATTCAAGTACAGATACTATATACAATATAAAGTACACAATAAACATTCGAAAACGAATGATAAATTTGAACAATTTGTGTCACCGTCGAGAATAACTTTGGAAAGCAAGAGGGTGGGTCGGGTGAAAAGTCGTCGTCGTCGTGCCCAAAACAAAATATATAAAGAATTCTGAGAACTTTCACTGAATAATAATTTTGCAGCAAAAGTTCGTCGGGTAGCGCGTAGCAGGAAATCGAGTCTAATACCAGGCAGCTGAGTTTGGCTGAGTTTCAGTCGAACATTCGCGCCAGTCGCCAACCAATCCATCAAAGGAGGGTGACTGGATCGGGTGTGGGGTACAACCCCCCATACCCACATAAATATTGCGGGTAGGTGAGTACAAACCCTTTGACCGAGTTCTGTTTACTTTCGTTTTCGCTCAGCTGACGGGGCCGCCACCCCTCCCGTATACCTCCACTATTATTATGATAATTAGAGAGCTATCAACGTGATATTAACTACGCACTCTAATTGTAGTGACACTGACGACCGACAAGCTACCGTGAAGGACAATGGCCTCATCAATCAATAACTATGTAATAGTTTTACTAGTGTCGGAATCGTTTACCTACGAGGCTAAGAAAACACGTTACTCGCGTTGTTACGGTCAATATTGTAGCTACTATACTTTTTAGATTGTCTAATGCCTTTTGTCCGGTTGATTCACTTGCCTTGTATTGTGATCGTAAAGTTTTTTTTTAATCCTCACCCACAGGTGTTAACAGGGGTGTCCCCGAGAGCACTCAAGGTTGCAACGAGTGCGGACGCGGCAGACAGGGCGTAGACGTGCATTATTAGGTGGGTGCCGGAACACCCGCGGGAGTCGTGTTGGGGGCGGTGGGGTGCGCGTACGTCATCACCTGAGGCGCGCCCTTGAAACCGTCGCATTCATTGCACCCGGATGCGGGCCGTATCTCCAAGCTCGCAATACGCGCACTTAAGATACCAACTACCTACATACCTACATTGTAGTCTCAGCTACATTACACCCACAACCACATCAGCAACATGTACTTCCAACGAATATCCAGACGCATACGATGCGTAAATCCTTTAATCATTATTTGTATGGAGGTAATCTAGTCCTAGAGCTAGAACATTTTGCGACAGTTACCACTGAATCCGATGTGTTACTGAAAATCCTAACTAATATTATAAATGCGAAAGTGAGTTTGTTTGTTACGCCTTCACGCCTCAACTACTCAACGGATCATCAAGAAATTTGCAATAAAAACGACCGTTGTCCTGAAAATGATCTTAATTTCTACAAATATCCAATGATAATCAAACTCCTTGGACTGTTTTCGTAGTGAAGTACGAGTGCAACACTATGAAGTACGGTACTTCGGTACGGATCATCTTAGGGTACTTGTAATAAGCCTACAAAAACTGTCTCCAAGCACCTACAATGTGTTCCACCAAGTCCACATGAGATCTAGTTCCTTTCAAGGGTGTGCTTGTCTATCACCTTCGGCTACCATTACCAATCACTTGTTAAAACGAAGCGGTGACTACGTACCGGAAAGTGGCAAGCGGGGTACACTATTCACTGAATTGATGTTGATGTAATTTTATGTGTCGAGCTGAGTAAACTTTTTATATTGTATTCTACTGACGAACTTCTAGAATCGATGTCAGCACAAACTGTTTGAAATCTGGCGTATTCTAAGGTGAAGATGATTATGAAGTAGAATCATTTCTTCATCATATTTTTTTGTATATGATGGTTAGCGGTTACCGTAGCCTATTGACGCTTGCAACACTAGGGCCGACCCTGCAATAATCTCTTTACACCTTTCTCGAAGAACCTGCTGTAGGTACTCCCTTGGGAAAACCATGGCGAGGAGTGCCTATCCCATGGAATACCATAAGAATGAGTAGACTAGATCATCATCAGCCTATAATATCCCACTGCTGCACAGGCAGGCATCATTTCACAAGTAAGGGTGAAAGGGAATGGACCGATACTCCACCATGCGTGCCCACTGCGGATCAGTGGATGTAGGCTAGTGGTCAACCTACTGTTGTAGTTTTCAAGCCGCCTAGGAGGCCTCCAACTAGCTTAACGACTATCACAATTAAATGATAACCAGGATCAACGGCTTTACGTGCATTCCGAAGCACGGAAACGCTCGATTTTAAATACCACTAGGCGGTCCCATCCAGGCACCGACCACGACGTTGGTAGTTTAACTTTGCCGATCGATTAAGGACGGCTAATCATGATACACCACGAGCGCTCCTCGACTAGATGTAACAATAACAACATAATAACAACTACCTGGTAGCACCTTACCCGTATTTTACCACCTTAGGTATTCTTTCAAACTGGTTACCAACACCACAAAAGAAATGTATACCAATTTTTGAGTTAATCGAGCCACGCAGTAAAATCCTAAAGCTTTATTACTCCTGTTTTTTTCCCTTAGGCGTAATTTTCGACAAACCCAAAAACGATGCCGAACGAACCCGAAAAGATGTTACGGATATGAAATTTAATGATTGAATTTTTAATGATATTATACCGGTTTCTGATATGATCACGGATATGAAATTATTTCGGATATCCGATTACCACTATGAACTATGGTTTCCTCACAATGTGTTCCTTCACCTAATGCTCAAGCTCATCAACACTCGTGCTATCATCGCTTGTCTCTTTCATCGTCTAAATGCCCTATAAATAAAACCGAATAGCGTAAATGTAGAAAATGGACGCACATTGTCGATTGAAAGGGCTGATAGGTACTCCTATCTACAAGAGTACAATCACAAAATACACAACAATTTTTAAAAGCACCATAATATATTAAGTTGTTACGCTTATCTTGGTTACACATGAATTAATTAAATACATTAAATAACTAGCGAACAATAACAAGGTGTTTCATTTATCAAGTTGAGGAAAACTTTGATTGTGAAGTTTGAAATCATAACCGCATTGGTTTGGTGGTTTCAAAACGGCCTTGTTCGTCGTGGAATCATTTCTTAACACCAATTTCTACACGAGTTCGCTCCAAGAGCCCTGCTTCAAACGTACCTCGGGCTCCGTTGCACAACGAGCTTACGTCAGCGAGCGCGCAGAGCGGCTTACGTCATTCGAGCGTATCTTGAGAATCCACGCTAAGTTAGCACTTATGCCTATGTCTTTTAGGACCGAGTTCCTCCGCAGGAAACTTAAGAATGATAGAACGTTTATGTTCACGTGAGTGGATGAGGCTCCGACGCGCCGCCAGCTCAACGATTCTGAGAAACATTCGAGTCTTCGACTCGGCTCTCTAGTTTCGGACTTGAATATGAATCTTAACATGACAACGATGTAGCATTAAGTGTAATTCTGAGAACGCAGCGAAGGAATATACGTAGTACATAAACTTAATTTTGAATGCGTAAGATATCACGGCAGTTAGTTATTAGTATATTATTATTCTATTATGCTTAGAAACCCCGGGGCTTGAGTACCATTCACACTTTCGAGACCCATTTTTTGCTACAATCTCATAAAAAGCAATAACAGGCTAACGTTAAATAACATTGATAGTTAATGACATTGAAATAGGTACCTACATAAGATAGTGAGTGAGGGAAAAATAAAGTGCCTGCCTCAATATTAAATTCAGTGGTTATAAAAATAGTTACGATAAAAGAAATGAGTGATTTTGTAACAGATAAGCGCTGTCTATTTATTTGAAATCTGTTTATACTTATCATAAAAAGGACTTATTCGAGGCCTACTCAGCGTAGTTTTTTCGGCTACATGTTACGGACAGCACAACAACTTATTTGTTGGTATATCAAGTACTAACTGCATATCCAATTTGGTATTGAATTTTGTTAAAATAACACATAGGAAAGTTGCAGTTTGAACAACCATGGATTAACTATTAAAACCAAAACGGTTAAAACTAATTTAGCATTGATTAATAATCAATCAAACCGCATCGTAATCCCAACTCGATAAACATAGAAACACGTAATACGGCTCGCCGTTAGGACAATGACCTGAGACCATATCATATCTTGGTCATCAATCAGATCAGAATTAATCCTCGACTCGTAAATGTACGCATACATGCATAATTTGAATATACAAATAGATATCATTATAATAGCCCTTATCATTATTAAATTAACTATTCATAAGGTCAAATTAAATAGTTGTCAGTTATTATTACAAGCTTTTATTTGACTTGCCTTTTTATAATGGGGCTAATCTTGCAACCGAATTTAAAAAAAGTTTTCGCCAACCGATTGACCTGAAATTTTGCATATACATTCAATTTGGATAACAATGCATAGTTGGCTAGTTTAAGTTAATCCCACCAAAAACATTTTCATGTAAATAAAAATGTGTAACTCTACAAGCCCTAATTTCACAAAATCTACACACCGTAGGCAAAATATGGGGCTTGGCCTTTTCGCTACCGTCACATGGGCGTAAGGTGAAAAATTTATTCACTGTTAATTACTTTTCTGTAGTACAATAGTTCTTGTAATAGCGAAACGGTCAAGCTCCATATTTTTACTACGGGGTGTAGAGTTTGTGAAGTTAGGGCTTGTAGAGTTAGGGCGTGTAGAGCTATAAGCTTGGCTCTACATGAGATCTGATAACTTTTAGACAGTGCGAGCCATATGGTCTCGTCTTGGCACCATTTTACATGAAAATGTTTTTGGTGGGAGTTCACTTTTTTTTTGTAAGATATGACAACTTTTTTATTTGATTTTTTTATGTGAGTGAACTTAGCAGATCATTGTCCAGCAGATCAAAATTAAATGTGAGTTCTTTTCGCATGCAGCTGAGTTCTATAGTTCCTGATACTTTTTAAAAATAGTTCTGGTGTTTTTACCTCGAAAAATGTCAATTAACAAAATGATCTGCTAACTTCCCGTAGCAGATCAGTTTGCAGCAGATCGAAAACAAATGTGAGTTCTTTTCGCATGCAGCTGTGTTCTATAGTTCCTGATACTTTTTAAAAATAGTTCTGGTGTTTTTCCTCGAAAAATGTCAATTAACGAAATGATCTGCTAACTTCCCGTAGCAGATCAGTTTGCAGCAGATCGAAAACAATGTGAGTTATTTTCGCATGCAGCTGAGTTCTGCAGTTCCCTATACTTTTCAAATATAGTTCTAAACCGACGTCCAAGCAATTCGATTCAAGTCCAGAACTCTCGTCCCAGAGCCAGCAGATCATGCGAGATAGGCCAAATAGTCAAAAAATTTCGATTTTATCGTTTTAAACGAATCTTAGGGCTGGAACTATTTTGCTTTAAACATATTCTTATGAGAACTACAATGTAGAACTCGATCGGAGTCCAGAACTCGCGTTCGAGTGCCAGCAGATCATGTGAAAACGTTTAAAAAGTAGAAAAATATCATTTTCATCCGTTCAAACAGTCCTCAGAGGCTAGAACTATTTCGTTTTTCACCGATTCGTAGCAAAACTGCAATGTAGAACTCGATTGACGTCCAGAACTCCCGTCCCAGTACAAGCAGATCATATGAGAACCTTCAAAAACTCGAAAAATATAATTTTCATTGTTCCAAACAATCGCCGAAGGCTGGGACTCTTTCGTTTTACACAGATCCAGTGTAGAACTGCAATGTAGAAATCGATTGAAGTCCAGAACTCACGTCCCAGTACCAGCAGATCATGTGAGAACGTTTAAAAATTCGAAAAATATCATTTTCGACGGTTCAAACAACTCTGAAAGACTAGAACGCTTTCGTCTTTCATCAATCAGTAGCAGGACTGCAACCTAGAACTCGATTCGAGTCCAGAACTCACGTCCCGGTACCAGCAGATCATGCGAGATCGTCCAAATAGTCAAAAAATATAGTTTTTATCGTTCCAAACGAATCTTAGGGCTGGAACTATTTTGCTTAAAACATATTCTTATGAGAACTACAATGTAGAACTCGATCGGAGTCCAGAACTCGCGTTCGAGTACCAGCAGATCATGTGAGAACGTTTAAATATTCGAAAAATATCATTTTCGACGGTTCAAACAACTCTGAAAGACTAGAACGCTTTTGTCTTTCATCAATCAGTAGCAGGACTGCAACCTAGAACTCGATTCGAGTCTAGAACTCACGTCCCGGTACCAGCAGATCATGCGAGATCGTCCAAATAGTAAAAAAAATTCGATTTTATCGTTTTAAACGAATCTTAGGGCTGGAACTATTTTGCTTTAAACATATTCTTATGAGAACTACAATGTAGAACTCGATCGGAGTCCAGAACTCGCGTTCGAGTGCCAGCAGATCATATGAAAACGTTTAAAAAGTCGAAAAATATCATTTTCATCCGTTCAAACAGTCCTCAGAGGCTAGAACTATTTCGTTTTTCACCGATTCGTAGCAAAACTGCAATGTAGAACTCGATTGACGTCCAGAACTCCCGTCCCAGTACCAGCAGATCATATGAGAACCTTCAAAAACTCGAAAAATATAATTTTCATTGTTCCAAACAATCGCCGAAGGCTGGAACTCTTTCGTTTTACACAGATCCAGTGTAGAACTGCAATGTAGAAATCGATTGAAGTCCAGAACTCCCGTCCCAGTACCAGCAGATCATGTGAGAACGTTTAAATATTCGAAAAATATCATTTTTATCGTTCCAAACGAATCTTAGGGCTGGAACTATTTTGCTTTAAACATATTCTTATGAGAACTACAATTTAGAAGTCGATCGGAGTCCAGAACTCACGTCCCGGTACCAGCAGATCATGCGAGATCGTCCAAATAGTCAAAAAATATCGTTTTTATCGTTCCAAACGAATCTTAGGGCTGGAACTATTTTGCTTTAAACATATTCTTATGAGAACTACAATGTAGAATTCGATCGGAGTCCAGAACTCGCATTCGAGTACCAGCAGATCATGTGAGAACTTTTAAATATTCGAAAAATATCATTTTCGACGGTTCAAACAACTCTGAAAGACTAGAACGCTTTCGTCTTTCATCAAAAAGTAGCAGGACTGCAACCTAGAACTCGATTCGAGTCCAGAACTCACGTCCCGGTACCAGCAGATCATGTGAGATCGTCCAAATAGTCAAAAAATTTCGATTTTATCGTTTTAAACGAATCTTAGGGCTGGAACTATTTTGCTTTAAACATATTCTTATGAGAACTACAATGTAGAACTCGATCGGAGTCCAGAACTCGCGTTCGAGTGCCAGCAGATCATGTGAAAACGTTTAAAAAGTCGAAAAATATCATTTTCATCCGTTCAAACAGTCCTCAGAGGCTAGAACTATTTCGTTTTTCACCGATTCGTAGCAAAACTGCATTGTAGAACTCGATTGACGTCCAGAACTCCCGTCCCAGTACCAGCAGATCATATGAGAACCTTCAAAAACTCGAAAAATATAATTTTCATTGTTCCAAACAATCGCCGAAGGCTGGAACTCTTTCGTTTTACACAGATCCAGTGTAGAACTGCAATGTAGAAATCGATTGAAGTCCAGAACTCCCGTCCCAGTACCAGCAGATCATGTGAGAACGTTTAAATATTCGAAAAATATCATTTTTATCGTTCCAAACGAATCTTAGGGCTGGAACTATTTTGCTTTAAACATATTCTTATGAGAACTACAATTTAGAAGTCGATCGGAGTCCAGAACTCACGTCCCGGTACCAGCAGATCATGCGAGATCGTCCAAATAGTCAAAAAATATCGTTTTTATCGTTCCAAACGAATCTTAGGGCTGGAACTATTTTGCTTTAAACATATTCTTATGAGAACTACAATGTAGAACTCGATCGGAGTCCAGAACTCGCGTTCGAGTGCCAGCAGATCATGTGAAAACGTTTTAAAAGTCGAAAAATATCATTCTCATCCGTTCAAACAGTCCTCAGAGGCTAGAACTATTTCGTTTTTCACCGATTCGTAGCAAAACTGCAATGTAGAACTCGATTGACGTCCAGAACTCCCGTCCCAGTACCAGCAGATCATATGAGAACCTTCAAAAACTCGAAAAATATAATTTTCATTGTTCCAAACAATCGCCGAAGGCTGGAACTCTTTCGTTTTACACAGATCCAGTGTAGAACTGCAATGTAGAAATCGATTGAAGTCCAGAACTCACGTCCCAGTACCAGCAGATCATGTGAGAACGTTTAAAAATTCGAAAACTATCATTTTCGACGGTTCAAACAACTCTGTAAGACTAGAACGCTTTCGTCTTTCATCAATCAGTAGCAGGACTGCAACCTAGAACTCGATTCGAGTCCAGAACTCACGTCCCGGTACCAGCAGATCATGCGAGATCGTCCAAATAGTCAAAAAATATCGTTTTTATCGTTCCAAACGAATCTTAGGGCTGGAACTATTTTGCTTTAAACATATTCTTATGAGAACTACAATTTAGAAGTCGATCGGAGTCCAGAACTCACGTCCCGGTACCAGCAGATCATGCGAGATCGTCCAAATAGTCAAAAAATATCGTTTTTATCGTTCCAAACGAATCTTAGGGCTGGAACTATTTTGCTTTAAACATATTCTTATGAGAACTACAATTTAGAAGTCGATCGGAGTCCAGAACTCACGTCCCGGTACCAGCAGATCATGCGAGATCGTCCAAATAGTCAAAAAATATCGTTTTTATCGTTCCAAACGAATTTTAGGGCTGGAACTATTTTGCTTTAAACATATTCTAATGAGAACTACAATGTAGAACTCGATCGGAGTCCATAACTCGCGTTCGAGTGCCAGCAGATCATGTGAAAACGTTTAAAAAGTCGAAAAATATCATTTTCATCCGTTCAAACAGTCCTCAGATTTTAATAAAACATGGCGTCTTCCCGGCCAGCATATTTCATGCTTTGGTGAATTGGACTATCCTACTATCCATCTGATTAGAGGCACATTGCCCTATGTTTCTATGGTTTCAACTTTTAGACATTTTGTAGCAAATTTAAAAACATTTTTTGGGGAGTTATTTGTGAATTATTTGTACACGATGGTACGAAATAAAGACGGTAACCTTTAAAATTTACTTTCTGTGATAAATTTATAAATATATTGACGATAATAACAAGATTTAATTGATGAAAACGTAAAAAACTGTATCAATTGTATGTAATGGTGAGTAACAATTAACATTGTGACGTCACGCGCCCTCATCGGGGTAGTTCGGTACATGTCGGTTCGTTTTCGGTACACAGTTCAAAAAAATATTTTCAATTGGTTATAACTTTTTAATAACAACGAAAAAAATAAAACTAAAAATAGTTTTGTATGATAACTTATATATGATCTTTCGTTTTATGACAAAAAAAAACACTTCAAATTCCCAATTATAACAGCACGTCGCTGAAATGAGTCTTAATACCAAAGCTAGTATCCAGGTACCCACAGAAGACAGCAACAATTCATTTGGGCGGGACTTGCGACTTATATAGTTTTTGTCTCGATAAGAAGTACTACTTCACTCTATTAATCACACCGAGTTTTTTGGATATCTTGTAGATGATTTTGGAAGAGAACGTCGCTACAAATATTAACGCGAAGGATCCCAATGCTTTTCGTGATGTTGAGGGACATGTTCTAGAAACTTTTCGCAACGGTGAATGCGCAGGCTTGCGTGTGACTTAGTGTAGTTTAGTCGACCCCAATCGGAGTCACTAGTTTGTGTACTCTCGATTTAAGACAAGTCCTTCGCGCCTTTCCTCCAATATAGAACGAGGGATATTAGCACGCCTCGTGTAATGAGCGTCCCCTGTAATTTCATCTGCATAGCAATGAATACTAGCAATAAAGAGTATATCATTAATATGCTGGAGGAACAGTGTAGGGGATAATCCAGAGCCTTGCGGGACGCCAGCATTAATGTCATGCTATCGGAGCAACTACTGTCAACGAAGACTCTTATGTATGCCAAACAGCAAGCTGACTGATTGGTGTTATTTTTTACCCATCTGCACGACAACAATTTATCTAACTAAAACATTCGTATAATAATAATCAGGTTTTTGTGTACACGCAAGTTGCTCTGCCGTTACAATATGATATGTTCATAATATTACGTGTGAATTTAATATTATAACGTACGTAACATAATTCAATAAATGTACATAAAGTTATCATATCTCATAGCAATTAAAAACCAAGCAAACGTGATATGTTTTAATGATTTAATTCGTTTAAAATAAAATCAAAAGGAAAGGAACCGTGTAGTATAGACTACACGATTACGATTGAAACGATAAAAATTGAATTTTTCGACTTTTTAAACGTTTTCACATGATCTGTTGGCACTGGGACGAGAGTTCTCGACTCAGATCGAGTTCTACATTGTAGTTCTCATAAGAATATGTTTAAAGCAAAATAGTTCCAGCCCTAAGATTCGTTTAAAACGATAAAATCGAAATTTTTTGACTATTTGGACGATCTCGCATGATCTGCTGGTACCGGGACGTGAGTTCTAGACTCGAATCGAGTTCTAGGTTGCAGTCCTGCTACTGATTGATGAAAGACGAAAGCGTTCTAGTCTTTCAGAGTTGTTTGAACCGTCGAAAATGATAGTTTTCGAATTTTTAAACGTTCTCACATGATCTGCTGGTACTGGGACGTGAGTTCTGGACTTCAATCGATTTCTACATTGCAGTTCTACACTGGATCTGTGTAAAACGAAAGAGTTCCAGCCTTCGGCGATTGTTTGGAACAATGAAAATTATATTTTTCGAGTTTTTGAAGGTTCTCATATGATCTGCTTGTACTGGGACGGGAGTTCTGGACGTCAATCGAGTTCTACATTGCAGTTTTGCTACGAATCGGTGAAAAACGAAATAGTTCTAGCCTCTGAGGACTGTTTGAACGGATGAAAATGATATTTTTCGACTTTTAAAACGTTTTCACATGATCTGCTGGCACTCGAACGCGAGTTCTGGACTCCGATCGAGTTCTACATTGTAGTTCTCATAAGAATATGTTTAAAGCAAAATAGTTCCAGCCCTAAGATTCGTTTAAAACGATAAAATCGAAATTTTTTGACTATTTGGACGATCTCGCATGATCTGCTGGTACCGTGACGTGAGTTCTAGACTCGAATCGAGTTCTAGGTTGCAGTCCTGCTACTGATTGATGAAAGACGAAAGCGTTCTAGTCTTTCAGAGTTGTTTGAACCGTCGGAAATGATAGTTTTCGAATTTTTAAACGTTCTCACATGATCTGCTGGTACTGGGACGTGAGTTCTGGACTTTAATCGATTTCTACATTGCAGTTCTACACTGGATCTGTGTAAAACGAAAGAGTTCCAGCCTTCGGCGATTGTTTGGAACAATGAAAATTATATTTTTCGAGTTTTTGAAGGTTCTCATATGATCTGCTTGTACTGGGACGGGAGTTCTGGACGTCAATCGAGTTCTACATTGCAGTTTTGCTACGAATCGGTGAAAAACGAAATAGTTCTAGCCTCTGAGGACTGTTTGAACGGATGAAAATGATATTTTTCGACTTTTAAAACGTTTTCATATGATCTGCTGGCACTCGAACGCGAGTTCTGGACTCCGATCGAGTTCTACATTATAGTTCTCATAAGAATATGTTTAAAGCAAAATAGTTCCAGCCCTAAAATTCGTTTAAAACGATAAAATCGAATTTTTTTGACTATTTGGACGATCTCGCATGATCTGCTGGTACCGGGACGTGAGTTCTAGACTCGAATCGAGTTCTAGGTTGCAGTCCTGCTACTGATTGATGAAAGACGAAAGCGTTCTAGTCTTTCAGAGTTGTTTGAACCGTCGAAAATGATATTTTTCGAATATTTAAACGTTCTCACATGATCTGCTGGTACTCGAATGCGAGTTCTGGACTCCGATCGAGTTCTACATTGTAGTTCTCATAAGAATATGTTTAAAGCAAAATAGTTCCAGCCCTAAGATTCGTTTGGAACGATAAAAACGATATTTTTTGACTATTTGGACGATCTCGCATGATCTGCTGGTACCGGGACGTGAGTTCTGGACTCCGATCGACTTCTAAATTGTAGTTCTCATAAGAATATGTTTAAAGCAAAATAGTTCCAGCCCTAAGATTCGTTTGGAACGATAAAAATGATATTTTTCGAATATTTAAACGTTCTCACATGATCTGCTGGTACTGGGACGGGAGTTCTGGACTTCAATCGATTTCTACATTGCAGTTCTACACTGGATCTGTGTAAAACGAAAGAGTTCCAGCCTTCGGCGATTGTTTGGAACAATGAAAATTATATTTTTCGAGTTTTTGAAGGTTCTCATATGATCTGCTGGTACTGGGACGGGAGTTCTGGACGTCAATCGAGTTCTACATTGCAGTTTTGCTACGAATCGGTGAAAAACGAAATAGTTCTAGCCTCTGAGGACTGTTTGAACGGATGAAAATGATATTTTTCGACTTTTTAAACGTTTTCATATGATCTGCTGGCACTCGAACGCGAGTTCTGGACTCCGATCGAGTTCTACATTGTAGTTCTCATAAGAATATGTTTAAAGCAAAATAGTTCCAGCCCTAAGATTCGTTTGGAACGATAAAAACTATATTTTTTGACTATTTGGACGATCTCGCATGATCTGCTGGTACCGGGACGTGAGTTCTGGACTCGAATCGAGTTCTAGGTTGCAGTCCTGCTACTGATTGATGAAAGACGAAAGCGTTCTAGTCTTTCAGAGTTGTTTGAACCGTCGAAAATGATATTTTTCGAATTTTTAAACGTTCTCACATGATCTGCTGGTACTGGGACGTGAGTTCTGGACTTCAATCGTTTTTTACATTGCAGTTCTACACTGGATCTGTGTAAAACGAAAGAGTTCCAGTCTTCGGGGATTGTTTGGAACAATGAAAATTATATTTTTCGAGTTTTTGAAGGTTCTCATATGATCTGCTGGTACTGGGACGGGAGTTCTGGACGTCAATCGAGTTCTACATTGCAGTTTTGCTACGAATCGGTGAAAAACGAAAGAGTTCTAGCCTCTAAGGACTGTTTGAACCGATGAAAATGATATTTTTCGACTTTTTAAACGTTTTCACATGATCTGCTGGCACTCGAACGCGAGTTCTGGACTCCGATCGAGTTCTACATTGTAGTTCGCATAAGAATATGTTTAAAGAAAAATATTTCCAGCCCTAAGATTCGTTTGAAACGATAAAAACGATATTTTTTGACTATTTGGACGATCTCGCATGATCTGCTGGTACTGGGACGGGAGTTCTGGACGTCAATCGAGTTCTACATTGCAGTTTTGCTACGAATCGGTGAAAAACGAAAGAGTTCTAGCCTCTGAGGACTGTTTGAACGGATGAAAACGATATTTTTCGACTTTTTAAACGTTTTCACATGATCTGCTGGCACTCGAACGCGAGTTCTGGACTCTGATCGAGTTCTACATTGTAGTTCTCATAAGAATATGTTTAAAGCAAAATAGTTCCAGCCCTAAGATTCGTTTAAAACGATAAAATCGAAATTTTTTGACTATTTGGACGATCTCGCATGATCTGCTGGCTCTGGGACGAGAGTTCTGGACTTGAATCGAATTGCTTGGACGTCGGTTTAGAACTATATTTGAAAAGTATAGGGAACTGCAGAACTCAGCTGCATGCGAAAATAACTCACATTGTTTTCGATCTGCTGCAAACTGATCTGCTACGGGAAGTTAGCAGATCATTTCGTTAATTGACATTTTTCGAGGAAAAACACCAGAACTATTTTTAAAAAGTATCAGGAACTATAGAACACAGCTGCATGCGAAAAGAACTCACATTTGTTTTCGATCTGCTGCAAACTGATCTGCTACGGGAAGTTAGCAGATCATTTTGTTAATTGACATTTTTCGAGGTAAAAACACCAGAACTATTTTTAAAAAGTATCAGGAACTATAGAACTCAGCTGCATGCGAAAAGAACTCACATTTAATTTTGATCTGCTGGACAATGATCTGCTAAGTTCACACACATGATTTTTTTTGTATAAGTTCAATTTTTTTGCGGTTTGTGTACAATACAAGCTTAGATACCAAATTTCAGTTTTCTAGGACTTCAGGAGTTTTTCGTAGGCGCAGTAGTCGTATATAATGGGCTGATGATGATGATGATTAGATTTCTACCATTATTGCATTAAACCCCAGAACAGGATAATGAATTGCACGAGCAGCGAACGAAACTTCTATACAGGTCCGGTAGGAAGGTTTATGTGGTTATCAAGGCGACGTTATTGCTGATCATAATGCCTTATTGAAGTGCTGTTGTCTATCCTTTGATGGACCGAGGGTTCAATATAACTGCGTTAGTAGTTTGGCGATCATATAAAGCCAAAATATGTTAGGTTTTTATATCTTTTTTTTTATATTACCCTAAAGGAAATATACCATTATTTTTTTCAGTCCAGGTAAAAATAAGTTTCGAGATCTTTGCTAAGATATTTTTTTAGTCGAGTCTGTGTAATCAGATGACATCCTCTGATATGTGCATTTCTCATAAATAAATATGTTAATAATAGTTAAAATATTATTAAGTAAATTTTGTCTGTTATTTATTTTGTTGCTACTCTAACTTAGATAACTGTTATATAAACGTTTTAATAAATATTAAGGACCCCAATATGCATCTTAACGTTTTTGCCTTTTTAGACCATTAATTTGTAGGTAACACTAACTATCGCTATCGCAACATTGGTTTTAAAACACCTATTAATCGTTTTATCGCTCTTTTCAGCCATAAAGTCGTAATTTTAATAAGGATACGAAAAGCCGACGAATGAAATAAACGACTGGTATCCTATTTTATTATAATTATAATGTATGCATGTATGTAAAGAAATCAAATTTCTATTCTGTGACAGACTGATACATTATGAGCTAAAGTATTACATACCTGATGTGGCGAAAAGGGTGGTCGTGAATTGGGCGCGCCCGGCGGCCCTGGTGGCGGTGGATACCGCTGAGGATACGAGCCTGGTGGGCCATATGCTCCAGGGGGCTGTTGGGGGCCGCCCGGGACTCCCGCGCCGTATGGGGGCCCGAGGTAACCCCGAGGTGGCTGCAATAATTAAAAAAAGAAACATTAGCATTCAGGTCAAAATTATACAATTAATTTACCATTAACTAGCTGTTGCTTGCGGTTTCACCCGGGTTTCCGAAATAAAGAGAAGGCTATTTTCCTCACCATACTATAGTCAAACTGCCTACACACAGACACACTGCCTTACACACAAACATCTACTTTCATGTATAATAGTAAAATGCAGCGTCTTACACCCTCTTGTAAACATTGTTGTAACTACATTGACCGAATCCTGCCCTCTATATTACAGACTCTTGCCTAGCTTGAGTGGCAGTTTAGTACAAAACGTTAAAAAATTCATAATTCTCTAGCGTGCATCTCATGTAGTGCTGATTAAATAATATGTGTTTACTGAATAAATGTTATGATTAGCCTGTGAGACAAATTTCGTTATAGCTAGTTGTACGAGAAGTAACAAGCAAACTAAAAAACTCGATTTCGCATTTATAATAATAGTAGGACAGCGATAATGTGTATTCTCCACAGCTGAAGGTAATTCCCATTTGAGCAACTATGCTATTTAGCTGGATTGAGCACCCAGCCAAAATATGGATCGGTGATCGAAAGGCTCAATACTTCCTTTTATAATAAAACTGTTAATTTTTATCGATACTTTTTAATAAACACCATAACATTGGAAGCTACGTTTTTGTACCTTCTAGGGAATTATATCAAATTGATTTTTTGTTCCCCTTTGGTCTCCCAGCCAAAATATAGGGAATAGTATAGGTCCCATAAGTGCTCAAAAGGTAATCCTTCGAAAATAAGGCTCATGGGTGGGTCTGGGTGGCCATGTCACGCATATCCGGTCCTAGGAGCCGCGTTCTTAGTGTTACTTGTAGTAAGTACCTGGTTGACCGAGCTTTGCTCGGTGTACAAAATAAAGGTCAATAAAATACAAAAAGATTCGACCAGATCGGGATCGAATCTACGAGACGGAATTCTAACGCTTTGACCACTGCGAGAAATGTGAAAACTCGAGAAAACAGGAGATGAGACTATATCGATTAGCTAGATCAATTTTCGCCCCAAAAATATAGGGGATAGGCAAATTTCATCAAAATTGCTAAGAGCAGTTTTCGAGATTTCAAAACATATTTATACAAATATTGCTCGTATACTTTGGCTCGCGGTTAAAAAAATTACAATGACATCAATTGTTATTATAGGACGCGCGTCTCTCGCGAGAACCAACTGGTAATATAGTATAGGTATCAATTTTCGCCCCAAAAATATAGGGGATAGGCAAATTTTATCAAAATTGCTAAGAGCAGTTTTCAAGATTTCAAAACATATTTATACAAATATTACTCGTATACTTTGGCTCGCGGTTAAAAAAATAACAATGACATCAATTGTTATTATAGGACGCGCGTCTCTCGCGAGAACCAACTGGTAAATAATATAGTATAGGTATCATGAGTCCACCAAACGGAACCTACCGTGCGGTGTGTTCAGTCAGAGTATTATTGTTTACAAACACTAACTTAATTGCATAAGTCTCCAAATATCGTCGCATTGTCATGGTATCTATCACGACAAATTGACCCAATACTACGAAAAGCACCTATATGATCATATGATTTTGTTGTACCTACTTCATACAGTTAAACTTAAAACTATATAAGATACTAAAAATAAAAGAGTGGCAGAACAACTTTTTTCCAAAACAATGTTATTTTAAACATGATTGATTACTAGACTCGCTTGACTGCTTTTCTATTGTGAATTTAATTGACCAAATAAATACTTTTATTTCAAAAGTCATAGCTTATATAATTAACGAGCTTTTACATTATACATTTTCAGGCAGATACCCTGTCTAAATAATTGACGTCCGAAATAATTAGCTATGCCAACAAAGTCTCCCGCTTCAGTTTTCAGCTCTCATTTTGTTCCATGATGAAAATTCAATTATTCGTACGAGCCCCGCTTCGGCGAGGGAACGGGCGACGTGAATCGGTATTACTCTTTGATCAATGTTTTACGTCTCCGAACGACAGCCTCAACCTGAAGGTTTCCGGATGTAGTTTGACTAGGAGATATGAGACTTGTGTTCGCCAATTAGAGTTACATTTTTACGAACATTGGGGTGTTTTATGGCGGATTCAATGATTTATGGGGGCGGCGGTGTTGCGGGGTGCGGCGAGCGCGGGGTGCGGCGAGGGTTGCGCAGGGTGCGGGCGCCGGGGGGCGGTAGCGCGCCATTGGCCGACTCGACATCGATCGCACGACGAGCTCCAAGCGGCCCGCCCGCGCCAGCCAGCCTCCACCTACGTTAATAAGTAATCATCCGACCCCGCGATACCTCAGCGAGTTTTCCGGACAGAGCTGGAGCCGCCGAGACGGGCCTCGTATCTCCAGTCGGCTGGAACAAAGAGCCACCGCATAGGGCGACATCCGTATTGATTTATGCAGTAATTGACCCGCGGGTAGGTGCGCAGCCCGCGCACCGCCTCCACCCACTACGCACCTATTCTATTTGCTTACATACGCATTCCTATCTAGATATATGAACCAAATACACAAACAAATGCAACAGTAAATCTTGATTAAAAATTCCTAAGTTAGACAACAACAGTAAACCGACTACACAAAATACCTGCAAACCCCTTTGATGGCATTCGGTACGACAAAGTACCTATATACATCTGAAGTTGTCGTAGTGACCTTATTGCGATTGCCACTGAGTCAAGAGGCCTTCAGTAGCCGTTAATTTAGTTAGATATGTAGGAAGGCTTATTGTTGTGAGGCTGAAATTGTACAAGCACTGCAATCTGCAAGTCAAAAACTGAAAAGAATCGTAAATGGCGACGAGTCATTGCTGAACATTAATACCGGCTAACCTTATACCTTTTATAGGTGGAACGTAAACATAGTACAAACAAAGCACTTCAACAACAAAAAAAAGTTTTCAACTAAACAACATGATAACCAACCTACAGAGAATAATAACTGTAAATCACGAGAGATATAAAATACGCAGAAGGTCCTTCGTCAAATTGCAAGTACTTCTCACGAAATCAGTCATAACTGTCATAAGTGGTGTTCAGGTATGATTTTTTATCAACAGCGAATGAAATTATTTTAGGTGTTTTTACACCAACCTATCAATTCAATTCAAAATCATTTATTCAAATAGACCTTCCCAGGCACTTATGAAAAGTCTGACTCTAATACTCTGATACCGGTTCGGAAGCTTACATTTGCAGAGAAGAGCCGGCAAAACCACTTTGTGTCCACTCTGTATATGAAATTCTAAGTCCTGACAAGCCCGATTCATTCACTGACTCAATCAGCTAAGGATATAAATTTTTTATTTTAAGGTATTGACTACATATTGATTTCTCGAATATCAACATTATCAACCCTGAAGTGGAGAAAGAGGGTGGCAGTTTGTATAGGCAGCAATATTTTTACCTATTCTCATTCATGATAATAAGAAATATCTTTATTCGGATAACTAAATCCATTTTAACACCCTTTTATTAGTTACAGCTGTAAGTATATATAGGTATGTTTGGACTTGTTGCAATCGTCTTGAGATGCATTTTGACCACATATGGTTTTCAGGGTCTGATGATGGAGTAGGAGAGTAAGCCCTGGAACTCCATAGTGTGGCATCGTTTCCTAGCCGTGTTTGGGCTTGTTGGATTTGTCGTAAGATGAACTTTGGCCATATATGGCTTTCAGGGAATGATGATGGAGTAGGAGGGTAAGAACTGGAACTCCATAGTGGAACATCGTATCCCAGCCTTGTTTGGGGTTGTTGTTATTGGCGTTAGATGAACTTTCGCCATATATGGATTTCAGAGTCTGATGGTGGAGTCAGAGGGTAGGCGCTGAAGCTAAATACTTATTATAAATGTGAAACAAAGTGACATTGGGTGAAAAAATGGTATAAGTAGCATAATAAAATGGTATGAATATAAAAACTAAAAAAAAAATATCTTTTAAAAGCCCTGCACTCAAAAGTATATTCTCGGTCTATCCCGTAAGGGCCTCGATTTTTTATAATTAACTTTAATATTTGAATGAAAAGCTTGGGGCGCTTTTCCTTAAAACAGAATAGAAGCTAAGCATTATCATTATCATGAAGAAATATCCTGAATTACAATATGAAAAATAAAATACAGTTTATAAAAACTTAAAAAAAAAACATATTTTAAAAGCCCTGCACAAAAAAGTATATTCTCTGTCTATCCCGTAAGGGCCTAAATTGTAAGCAATTTTTTTGATTAACTTTAATATTTGTTGAATCGTGTGGGGCCAATTAAAAATTATTTCTTTCTTCTTTCTTCAATTATTAATTTTCTTTTGTTGTGTCAATTTAATTTGAAATGTAGTTTTGATTTGAGACCCAGCTATGTTAGAGACATAATGTATCGATTCATTCAAAATAAGATACGTTGCCTATAAAATTAGCCGGAAACAAGCGCGCACTACTTGGATATTTTGCAGAACTCTGTACCGCTTGTATAATGGGGATTGCTCCGAACTTAGTAAAATCATCACGTTTGTATCTTCCCCAGATATAAATCTAAATAGATGACGCGAGTGTATGTACTTCGCATGTCAAAATCTGTGCAAAAAGGGAGAGCAATGCTCTTCTTTTGAAACTGTTTCACGCGGAGATGTGTAGAGAGGGATGTGTTTAGCTGACAATTAGGATCGCTTCATTTTCAGGTTATCGCTCTAGCCAGCCTAATTATCTAAGTAATTCAACTAGGTACCAGTGTGCTGTAGCAGTTGCACTTGACAGCCAGTTGTCTTCTAGGCATTATCATGTATACGCGACGGAAGCTAACTACTTACCATCAGATACGACTGCCTGTTTGTCAGCCTTCTGATATGATAATATTAGTATCTAGCCAGTCATGAAAATTATTATTTATAGACCAGTTTTATTATATGGAGAAAGTATTCATTAAAATGATTTCGCTTTTATGCACCTGTCATCGTCGTATTTGTAGGTTGTAGAAGAAATTGCAATTGCATTAAAGTCGTCAGTGCAAGTGTGCCGTTAGGAATGTGACCGGATTCCGATCCAGCTCGTCGGCACGACTGCATTGACTTGAATTATTATGTCATTACCAACCGACACGGCCTAAACATTAACCTCATTACTAAAAATAAACATATGTTATAATCTCGCCTGTAAACTTTTGAATTCATTAATTTTGCATTATATTAGTAAGCAAATATTTTCCAATTAAGTGGTTAGCGGCAAGAAAAGTTTTCATTTTGCAATGAGCAGAATTTGTTCACGGATCAATATATTCATTCTAGTCTGTCGTGTCGTCCCTGACGACGCGTGCGCATGATTCAAATTCGTCGAGGTTTTTGAGTAGGTGAATTGATTTGCAATAGCACGGTAGGGATCTCATCTTGATACATTTGAGTTTATATAAAAATGAGTATCCTTCGGAATTTCCCAATGAATCACATACCCACGATGTTGGTATTCATTCATACATGCGTTTCCGGATGAATATAGTACTCAAGGAAATGAATACAATATTAAACGTATAAATAAAAAGTGAATACCATTTAACCGTAATGTTAATGACCCTATGACTAATAAAAGAGGCTTGTAATGTATAACATTGGCATTCGTACAAACAACAGTGGCAGTCCGTGTACGCCGACGAATACGAGCAAACATTACATAACTTTGATTGTGTTTGTAAAAAGTTGGGGATTCCCTCCACTACAAGCGCATCTTACACCGACACTCCGATGTGTGCGTGTAACCTTGCCTTCCTTTACATATTAAACGCCGACGGGCTATCCCTTTGCGTATCTACACAAAAAAGTCCAGCCATAACTATATTGTTACAAGAAAAAAAGAGAAAATGAATGACTGTTATACTATTATTAGCTTCTTCATTTCATCGGACTCCTGAGAGAAACGATAAAAGGAATACTGACCGGTTTACTTTTTGTACGAGTTCGAGTATCAACAATGGGACGTAAACCGTATTCTTTAAATCATCTGTTCCGATCAGACACTTCCGACTAGTCTTGTCACGTGTAACGGTACTTATTATTACTGTATACTTTTGTTAAGTAGACTAAACTGAGGCAACTTAATGGCGGCGGCTATTTATGTGTGTGTGAACTAACTGATTGAATTATTAATTTACCTATGAAAAACGATGATTCCTGTTTTTTTTCTCCGGTCACTACGGTTTTTACACCATTTCACTACACAAGACATGCTGTATTTTAATATTTTTTCATTTGACGTTTACCCGCGCAATGGCCGACTATTGTGTGAATGTGTGCGTGCCGGCTTGTACGCACACATGCACACAGTACTCACGTACAGCGAGTTGGCCGACTCTCAGCGACACAGTTTTTAACCGACTTCTAACTTTTTGGGTATAACAACGAAGAGGTTCAAGACAAGTGCAATATGCGGCAATAGGTACCTTAGCGAAAAATATTCTTTACATGAGCTTATTTCCGTTATGTTTATGATGTAAGGCAATGAAATGGACTAAGGCAATAAAAGATTCAAACTAATACCAACAAACTAAAACTACACTAAATGATTGATACATGAAATTGAATTTATTAAATTTCATTTTTATTGCGTCATTTTTTGTTTTTCTTAAATGCACTAGAAATTTACCAAGTTTTTTGATATTTTGCTTTTGACACCACACCCGTAGTATCAATAAGCCAGGCCGTCACACTTATTTTTATATATCTTGAAAACTCCTGAATCATTTTTAGTTTTTCTTAAATGCACTATAATTTGACCCTGGTTTTGAGATGTTTTTACCGCACCCGTAGCTCGTATCAATAAGCCAGGCCGTCACACATATTTATAACTTGAAAAATTCTGAACCGATATGAAAAAAAATTGCACTGTTCCCAAGTTGAAGTAAATAAAAAACCAATAAAAAAAGAATAAATATAAATAAATTACAATCCGATTAATATCTTCGGAGATATGCGTGGACAAACATACATTACACCTATGAATTTTGTATATTTGTTTGGAAGCCCTAATAGATTATCGTTTTGTGAATATATTGCAGTTCTAATAATATTACATAGGTAGGTAGGTACATACCTGTCGAATTGATAATCTCCTTTTTTTTGAAGTCGATTAAAAACATATGCGATTCAAAAAATTAAGCCGATAAATCCAAATAGCACAAGAGAAAATTTCAAGCAATATTAAGAGTCAAACAACAAGGAAGATTTATCGACTGTTGGTAGAAACGAGAACGCGCGCGTTCACGTCGCAATCTCTGGCGTCACGGACTAGCGGAAGGTAAATACAAATGTCTGTGTATTTAATTATAAGGCTTATAAATAGAAAGAGCATTACGTCGTGTTATGCGGTCGGTTACGGCAAGTTATTTCGGTCTGCGCCGTCACGAGCCCCCGTGAATGTCAAGCTCGCGGTAACTAGGTGCTGCGCTGCAGCGGTAAGGACAACAGGTGGCTTGCACTACGATCTAAGATGTCAAACAAACATTTGCATAAACTAATGAAAATACACATAAAAGTCTATGTGGCACGTAAAACATAATATGTTAATGACAGTGACGATTTTATTGAGATGCAAAGCGTAGCTTTTATTTAGATATCTATAGAAGAACTCAACCTAGCAACAAAAAGTTGATGCAATTTGTTGAATACGTCACAAATGTAAACAAACAGATCACAAGTGTTACTGACCTAATAAAGCGACCCCTTTCCCACCCAAGACGGTTCAATAAAGAACTCGCTTTAGGTATATACTATCTACAGTAGGTAGGTACATAAGAGTGGCGGTCGTGACCTTTTAATGTAGATATATATTTAAATGTATAGACGCCCTCCCCGTTGTACCTACCCGTCAAATAGTACAGTACCTACCTAAAGAATTATTCACCCCTCTGTTGATATGGCACTTGTCAACGACACCAAATGTATTAACATTGTGGAACATGGCAATCTCAAGTTCGAATACGACATGATTCATGATGATCATGAATAGTTTCGGTTGCTATAATTAACGTTTAGTTATTAGTCTTATATGAGAATGTATCAAGACTAATTTTTGTGTTAGGTAGGACATAGTGAGACAGAAATAGTATCTTACCTACTTCCATAAGATCTGAAACCAAATACTACCTTATTTATGTTTCAGATCTTGTACAAACTAACCAAACCAACCAACCAGTCCTAGGTAGGTAGGTATAAAGCCGCTGACTAAATCCAATTTGTCAATACTCATATAGGTACTCAATAAGTTGTCAATACTAAGATTGGAAGAGTAATAGTATAGTATAATCTAATACTGATGACAAAACGAATTAAAGGAGATTATCAGCTAAGCCGGATTTCATACATCCTGGCAGTGGCAATATCTAACAACCCACGTATCTATTCATACAACGAGATTTATAGATGTGTAGGTATGGACTGGAGTCATTTACCTTTCAGACTGTTGTGTGAGAGGTCCTTGGCAATGGCTCCTTTTATAATGAAAACGTATGTAGTCACATTTATACAATGTATGCGTCATCATCGCTAGATGACTGCAATTTGCACTGACATTAACTTAGTTATGTATGAGATACCTACGTCACTTTACTATTATTAGTGTCAACTCTGTAATGTCTTTCTTTGCTAATTCGAAATGTACATTACATACTTATTATGAAATTTACACAATTTAACATCAAATACAGATAAGCTAGTAAGTACATAAGTTGTAATTAGAGCATGAGACGTCATGCATTGTGGGTTATCAGAGTATCACGCACACCACTAGCAATTGATAATGTGCTTGACCTACACAGACCTCCCTTGTTATTAATCTGACGTTTTGATTTCAACCGGCGACCGACCGACGAAGGGAGCTGGCAATTACGTGACGTCACCACGGTTTAACGACCCCATTACAACATATTGTATGAATGAATGAATGCAAGCCGCGTGACGAGTGACGTTTTTGTTCGCAAATAAGAGTCGCCGTAATGTAAGGTGCACGTTGTCGCTCCACACTCAAAGATGTAAGCAGCGCTACGTACTAACTTCTACCGTAAGCTTGGAAACCTAGTTACCTATATTCGATACAATAATATCAAGAAACAGCTGTTTTATTGTAGGTACAACTCCATATTCAGAAATGACGTCACACACAATCGTCGTAAAAACGTTTGTGAGTGAACATAACATTTGAAAACGTAAATACCTACACTGAGGTATAAATTATATAGGTACGCAGCGGACATTGATATTCTAAACAATCATCGCGTTATTGAATTTATTTGGGGAATCATTCAACAAATTGTTACGCGGTTGTGATATTTTGTATTCGAATCAACATTGGCACATGCCAAGTGAAATTTTAATAGATGACAGTTAAGCGGTCAGGGACCCGATGCGGTAGCAGTAGCGGGTAGACGATCGAGGCCGTGCCCATTATCCAAGCACAGCACAATGACACGATTATCGGGCGGCACGCGGGTCCGAGACGGCTCGCATTGATTTTACGAAATCTACATCACGGACTCAGAATGAACGGTCTCCGTCGACCCATTCATCTCGTTTTCATGTACACACAGCCGCTATTGCGATACGAAAGTGAGAGCGAAATTTACTGTGCACAACCCACTACACTACCACGTAATATTACCCTAAATACTACGAGAACATACATATCGCATCATTCATCATTGTGATGATGAATAATAACAAGTACCAATTATTACTATTTGAATAGCCGCCAACTAGCTAGATATAAGAAATCGTCTACTAAAGGTAGGTAGGGTCATTGCGCCGGTTTCGCGACCAGTTCTGGTTGGCGACCACTTGCCTGCCTAGGTTTCTTTAATTGAAGATAATAACTTTTGTTTAGGAGATAGAAATTAAAATAATGCCTTTAATATTATTTTAATAGTTATGTAATTAAAAAAAACTAAATTTGACATCAACCGCTGAACCCAAAACAAAAAAAAGGACGTTAAGTTCACGTGTTGATTCAGTGTGTCTGGAAATGCAGTGAAAGAGCAAAAAAAATAGCAAGGCGCGTGGCATTCGAAGGTAAGTTTTGTTACTTAGTATGAGATGTTTAGTCAAATTTGATGCATGGTTACTTCAATTATGTACAAATTTCAATTGTTTAATTGTAATATAGTATTTTTTTTAATTATTTCAATTTAAAATCCAGTGGTCGGTTACTGAAATGAATATTTTATCAATACGTTAGAAAGCGACCAGGTGGTCGTATTCTGACTCGTACAGTCTTATTTTGTTTTGCTTAGTATATTCTCAATGTTTTATTTATGATTACACAATTTAGTATTTGGAGTTTTTAAAGCCTTAAGATGCATATCTTCAGTATACGACCACATGGCTTCATAATAAAACTTTGTCTAATTCACTCACAAACATTTGTACTAAATAGGTGGTCGCTAACAGATACAGTTCGAAAATTACGATGGCAGTTTGCGACCACCAAGATTTAGTACGAAAAGAATGATAGCTGAAAACTAAAATAAGCTGCTTTAGTATGTTCAGTATTCAACCACGTGATTAGTTGATTAATTAAAAGTTAAATAAATTAAGAAGTTTCAATATTCTTATTATTTAACTGATTGTATTTTTTTTTTCAAGATGAATCCTTTGAATTTCTGCAAATAACTAAAAGGAATAAAGAGACTGTCCAGTACTCCCAAGAAGACCTAAAAGAAGCTCTTCATGACAATCGAAGGACAGGGAATACACACTTGCCTAACTTGTCTTGCATATGGGATTCCGTGAACGACGGTACTGACAGTGGGAAGAGTAAACTAATGTTTGCCAGGGCTAAGTTCGATTTCGTCATCAGAATTAGCGAAAGACTGACGAGCCTCTCTTCTTTTTGGTCTCTTGCCAAAGCTGTTGAAGGAAACTTTTGCCAGTCGTCCTTCCCGCCATTATGTAAACTGGACGGGAACTTAGCCCATAGTGCTAAGGAAAAGGCTGGCCTTTTAGGCTCTCTCATTGCCTCTTACTCGACTTTGGATGTTGTGGACGACACACCGCCTACCATCCCGCAATGTGACAGCTCCATGCCGGAGATTGTTATATGGTCAACGGGAAGTCCAGCAAATATTGCTATCTGTAGACATCCATATGTCGAGGTAGCCAGACGGTATACCGGCAATGGTGTTGAAACAGTTTGCTCCTGATTTGTGTCATATACTAACGCGCCTTTTCTCGCTTTCCTACTCGAAAATGGAAGTCCCGTCTTCTTGGAACACTACCCATGTGCACCTATACCTAGAGGATCACCAGGAGGATTTGTTGAGCGACCGACAATACGGAATTCCAACACATTCACACGGATGGGATGACCTTCTGGTGTATTTCACACACCGTTTGTCACTCGCCATTGAGACTCAGGGTGAGGAATATCTGCAGATACTTAATGAATGCTGGCGACCCGCAAGGCTCCATGTTATCCCTAACACTGTTCCTCCTGCATATCAATGATTTGCTGTCTATTAACGACGACAGCACATGGGACGATAATTACACGGACCGTGCAAATATCGCTCGTTCCATAGTGGAGGAAATACGCGAACGATTCAGTCTGAAATCGAAAGTACACTAACGAAACCTAGTCCATTTCAATCCCACTTAGACACAAGTCTGCGCGTTCACCGCTAAGAAAACCCCATGGCTGTGGCTCCACAATTACAGAACACGTCCCACAAAATCATGAAGGATGACATGACAAGGATCCCGATGCTGGGATCTTTGTCATCTAGAAGATGAGGTCAAACTGTTATCCAAAGATCTCGATGTACTTAATAGAGCGAAGCAGTACATCTCATCGGAGCAAAGACTTCAACTTTATAAATCGCAATTAAGGCTCCATATGGAGTACTGCTGTCATCTGTGTGCTGGAGCACCTGGATATCAGCTTGGGCGTTTAAATTGTGTTCAGGGACGTGCCATCAGAATTGTTGACAATCCCGAGCTCACAAGGGATTTAGGGCCTTTAATCTGAGGAGAAACTGCCTCCTTATGTGTGTTCTACCACTTATACAACGGACAATATTCTGAAGAATTGTTGACCTATTGCCTACAGCTTTCTTCTACCATCGCACCTCTCGCCATCGACTGGGAGTCAATCCTCACACATTGGATCTTAAATAGTCACGTACTGTGCGGAAGGGAGAAGGAAGCAGACGAGTATCCTATCGTTGGCGCTTAGACTGTGAAATGAGCATGGGATTCAAAATAGGTGTGAAGAGACTATTCCAGGGTCAGCAACGTGCGGCTTGTTGACCCTGCAATATCTCTTCCCTGGTGGTCCTGGTGTTGCAAGCGTTCATACGCTATGGTAACTGCTTATCATCAGGCGGGCCGTACGCTTGTTAGCTACTTTAGTAGTATAAAAAAAAGAGACGTGACGTGACTGACTTGACGCTATCGAAACAAGAGGCACTGATGCAGGATGGATGCAGGTGAAAAGCGGGTTAAAGGTTGGCTTTTAAGTGTTGCCAAGTGTGCACCGCTCGTTGTTATCCCCTACGTACGTCCATAAAGAGCCGCTGTAGAGAGCATGATTTTATACTATTTGTGTTTATTTAATTATCGTCTGGTTTAAAAAGGAAAAAAATATATTTTAAATCAATAAAAAATGTTTTATTACTTATTTTTTATATTATAAAATAGTGGTCGCTATCTAGCATTCTAAGTGGTCGTAAACTGACATATGTGGTCGCTAACTAACACTTTCGGTATTTTTCCGCTTTTCCAATCATTTTTCATAATTTATGAATGAAAGTGTGATGTTTTATACTTTGTTTTAAAACTTGACTATATTTGGGACCCATTTACATCGGCGCTTACTATTTTGCGCGTATATAGCGTATGTGGTGACTTACCAAAGTTAGCAACTCAGCTAATCGGTCGCTAACCAGCACAACGACCCTACCTAATGCGCAGCCACCTATTTCATCGCAGTTAGATTAAGTATTGTATTACATAAGTTATTATTGTTATCATCATTACTGTCATTATTAGCTTAGACGTATGACATACAAGACGTGAAACACCAATGTCAAAATACGATGACAAATTGATGACACGAGAGAAACGCATCTCCAGTTCTCTGCGTATGGGCGATTGATAGATCGCAGAAAAATGATTGAAGTGCAGGTATTCATTATTAGAGCAGGGGGATACCAGATGCAAGACAATTGTGTAGGTAGACAACACACACATATCCACATCACACACAGCTAAATCTAAATATAGCAGGCGCCGATATCAGCGGCTCGCCCTTGAACCAGTCGCACGGAAACATTTTATTATTATTACCGAGCTGTCGGCGAGCACGAGTATGTCGGGTCGACGACCCCGCAACCACGTGTCTCCTTATCGACAACTATCTAACACGATTGCGGGTAAACAAAATGCCGAGATAAATGACTAATTCCACAATGTCGCCTATTTAAGCCATTCATAAATAAATTGGCGTAACGTCATACCGATTTCGATGACAATGCCCAACCGCGATTCAGAGCAACGCTTTGAATTTCTAATGATCGAGATGAAATCTCCCGCTGAAACATGTAGGTAGTCGATATTGTCTGTATAGGACGAGCTTGTATCATCAATTGTATACCCAAATATTACTTGTTTAAAAACAGATCAAGATCAGTGTTAACGTTTATGATGGTCAATGCTAGCCAAAGGCACGAGCATGTTCGATCAGCGTCAAAAGTAGATTTGCATTCTGTTTACAGTTTGTATGAATGAGTGTATGAAAATAGTGAATTTCTTAATGTGACAATATACTAAAGTTATCAGTTACTTTTGACGCTGACTGTACTAGCCAAAGTTCTGTGTGGTTCTGTCATTGTAGGTACAATAATGGCTACCTACCTGTCTAATGCTAAACTTTATTGTGAAGTGAAATGTAAGCGTTCATAACTTACTGTATGTTGTGGGTAATACGTATGTAGACACATTTCTGAAGTAAAATCTAGAAAATAAAAGATTGGAATTCAATCGTATTGAAGCTCCATACAATCTTAAAATAATAATTCGACTAATTGTAAAAGTCCGTGACGGACGGAAGACCAACCGCGTCGTGGGAAGTGGGACATTGTTATGTAACCGGTATTTATTCACCGGCCAACCTACACTGGTACATCCTTACAAATGCGTACGACCTTGAATGTGAACTCGAAAGTGTAAACAGGCACGTGCTCGATGCATTGTTTTATGACCGCCAGTTGTGGAATGCCGCAAACAACACTCTAGGATTCAAACAGAGGTAATCGTACCTTAGGGGGTAACGTCGGGGCCCCGGTTGATTACATCATCAAAATGTCTCAATTCAACATTCACAAAGAAAATTTAACTTAGCTTGATTTTAGCTTAGTTGATTGACAGCCAAATGGAATGCTGCTATCGAATTACAAAGTACCTACTTGATAGGAACTTTAAAAACACATAGACAAAGAAAGAAGTTCACATAGTGCGAAATTGTTTTGTTCGGCACTTTTGTTTGGAAAAACTGAAAACGTACCAGACCAATACATAAACGAAACGAAAACCCTTTCAAGTTCGCCGAGGCAGATAGATACACGTGTCAGATGTCAAGTTCCATTCACGTAGATACCGTCAAACACGTCCCGCAGCCCGTTGCCTCTACATTATGTATGTGCGGGGAATAGAAGTGGCAGAACGCTTGCGAAGCCACGGATTACTCAATCCTTTAGATCGTTTTGGAACTGAGCGTCTAACGCACAAATCTCCGCTTGCGAGCGAGTAATATTTGCCTACACATCAAACTTTCACTATCGCTGTGCGCTTTCGTTTTTATATCTGCTAACAGCGGCAGGCCCGCTTTGTTATTCCTCCACGGTGTTTTTTTTCCTGACAACCAACAGGCAGCTTTGACGTCGACAAAAGTCGATCGGGTCGCTGCCTTCGTAGTTTAGGCTGCACAAACGTGTGTCTTGTGTCGAACACAAGCTACCAATGAATATTTGATTTCTATAGAACCAGTATGAAACCAGCCATTCCCTGCGCAGATTTGTTTCCAGTTGCTTAACACTTTACACAAACTCGTTGACGATCAAAAAGTGTTCGGTGTCGGTAACTGGAAACTAAAAGTCGTCAGTCAAGAAGACACAAGCAACATTAAAATAAATCCTTTCAATTGTACTGAAACTGACTGAAAACAAGCGGTGACTGTGTCCGATCGCCGCCACCGGACACAGCAATTACGGTTACCATTACCAGTGACCAGAAGTAGCAACCGGCGTCTGTGTCCGATTTCCGAGCGTCCAACACAAGACACGTTTGCGCAGCGCCTTACTGTCACGCACTAGTGTTATCTATTTTGATATTGCACCAAGATACTATAGAAAAAGAATGTTATTTTCAGATCTCTCTTTTTTTTCTAACAAACTTATCTGAACTTTGGAGTTCTCTTATTCTTGGGTTGGCTCAAATTTGATGGGAAATGTTGTGCCAAGAACTCAAGTGAGTCTGATATAAGGGGAACAAAGACTAATTTATTATGATGAATTAAATTATATCTTATATTATATATATTAATTTAACTACTTAGTTAAATTAATTAATTAATTCCTAATTATCCTTACTAAACTAAAATAATTAAAAAAAAATAGGTAGGTACATATAATCAATTTATAGTATAGACGAGAATTATTATGTTCAGCAGTGGAGATTTAACTGATGAATAATACATTCTTCATTGTATGTATGTGTTAATGTGGTGTTATGTCTACTAAACTGCAAACAGACTGATGAAGTGATGATTATAACACAAATAATTTAGGTACCAGCCTGCTTCAAAAGATGGCGCTGTAATAATATAGAGCTTCACAAACTACATGATAATTTTATGAGACTGTTGATATTTTAACAAATCAAATCATTTGATGGTATTTTTTATTTATTTATTTAATTTTAGTTGGAGGACCAACAGCTTACAACATTGTGTACATATGTATGTGTAGTATAAAAAATGTGGGAGCCATTTATAGGTCCTCACTGATAAACACATCATATAATTTAACAAATCGTTACTAGTATAAAAACAAACAACAATGTCTCGATTGTTCAAACCTCAGTCAAATATAAATGTCTAAAATCTAGACATTTATATTTCACTGATTCCTAATAAATAATATAGGCATGATGTATTATATGAGTGTATTATATCAGTTTTGCAAGTCTACAATTAATATTTTATTTACATTATTAAGACAAAAACAAAAAAAAAAACAACTACCTATAATTTAGCTTGACATAAAGTCATTATCATAAATTAATATCCCACCAAAAACATTTTTATGTAAAATGTTGCCAAGACCTAAGGCTCGCACTGTCAAAAAGTTATGAGATCTCATGTAGAGCCAAGCTTATAAATCTTCATGCCCTTACTATACAAGCCCTAACTTCACAAACTCTACACACCATAGTCAAAATATGTGGCTTTGCCGTTCCCCTACTACAAGAACTCGCCACAACCCAAACTGTCTTGGTGGGGCATATTGATTTTACTTATACCACAGAATAGCTTTAACCATGAAGGAAATAACAAAAAATGCATTTTTTCATGAATGACTATTTTGTCAAAGTGTGCAGAGCAAGATTATCCACCAACACACAAAACATTTATTTTACTGACTTCAAAAAACTTGGGGGAGGCCTATGTTCAGCAGTGGACAACCATAGGCTAATATGATGACGATGAACTTCCTGTAGCCTGTAGTGATTGATTATGAGGACCAGTTTTCTACAACAATTATGGCCAAAACCAAGAAAATACTTTCAAGGAAGGTTAGAACCATGTCAGTACCATCGGTGAGTGTGTCAGACTCTTGGCCAGTTTTTTATTTTTGTAAGCCCATCCTTCCTGAGACATACTTTTTACTTTACTTGTCTACCCCATAAGTAAACTGGCTATTGCCATCATCATTTATAACTGCACCATTTGCACCCGAATTTCTGATCACTGGTGAAAATATAACTTTTTTATTTGGATTACATTTTGATCACGCACCTACTACTAGGGGTATTGATTGAATACGGGTGCTGCATGGGCTCTAGAGACGGCCCTGCTATAAAGGAATAAGTAATTAATTTTACCTCATAAGTAAAAACCTGTTTCAGCTTTGAATTTATCTAGCATTGAAGGCTACTGTCATGGTGTAGCTTTATAACATTTATCGGCAAAGTTAAGCAATCACTGGTGTGGATGGTATCCAGATGGCTGACACCAAATGGTATTCTAACTCAAGCGTTTTCTATGCTTCAGAAGGCATGTTAAGCTGTTGGTCCCATTTATCACTTAATTATGATAGTCGTAAAGTTTGTTGGAGGCCTCCTAGGCGGCTTGAATACTCCAACAGTAGGTTGAGCTCTAGCCTACCTCCACACTCCACAGTGGACATGTGTGGTGGAGTATCTGCCCATTCCCTTTTACTCTCATTAGTAAAAGGAGGCCCGTGATCAGCAGTGGGACATTATGGGCTGATGATGATGTGTCAGATATATGATCCTGTTTTAATATTATTGTAATAATTGAGCTAGGTTATTTTACACCAATAATGTTATAGGATCACTTCAAGGTGTTGTCTAGTTCTATAGAATGCCTACTAATCTTGATCATTTTTTTTTTTTCTGATACAGCTAGAAACCTACAAAAAATCTTATTTTGCATACTAAACTGAAAAAGGGAGGTTGATCAACCACAATAATTTGCTCGTATTGGTATATTATTGTCAAATGCTACAACTGGCATATCTCAAAGCAATCTTTTGCCTAGTGTAGGTAGTCATTACTTGTAATTTTATACTCTTAATTTTAATTTACTTCAATCCTATTTTATTGTATAATTTAATGAAGACTCATTAATTAATGTCATGCTAGTCCAGAATAGGTATCAGCGATGTGCAATATGCCACAGCCATCGCTGAGCACAAGACCTTTTTGTCTCTGCTTTTCTTTCTCTTTTTTTTAATGTATTATATTTTATTATGCTATTTTTAAGTTAGAGACAAATAAACATTCATTTATTTATTTATTACTGGACATAATAACTACCCTGATTTCATACACAATATAGGATGCAAATTCTCATTTTTTAAAGTTTAATGTTTATTTATACCAACTGTCTTACTTACCAAGGACTAAATCATTTTAAATGTAATCTTAGTAGAGTATAGTTATTTTTTTTAAAGAAAGCTAAAGTATTAATTCTATTTGGGAACAAGGTTCTAATAAATAGTATCCAATTTTGAAAAATACAAAATCCAAAAGCCACAACTTCACCTATTCTTTGCTTGTCATAACTATTATGCATGTTTCCATCCCAAATTAATATTCTATAAATAAATTATTGAATGTAAATATATCATCATAAAGTAGGTACCATGTCTTTCTATTTTTTTATATATTAACACTTTCTAATTCATAGCTGCAGTAACAGTATTAATAGGAAATTAATACTGTTACTGCAGTTCTAGTAGGACTATACACCTGACATGGTTTCCAATTATAATACATATGTAGATCATCAGCATCACATAAAATGGATAACTTGCAATAAGCCAATAAACTTAACCAAAAACATAACCCTCCTTCCGGGTCAGTTGGGCAAAAATGAAGAAGCCTGCAAACTAATGTTTTTAACTTACCGTTGAATTCCTGTATGGACTTGCTTGAGGATTATAGGGAGGCATGGACCGTGGCGGTGGCCAGCCCGGCGCTGGACCATATCCCGCTGGCGGCTGCTCATAACTATTAGGATAGCGGTGCGGCGGAGCCCCACTCGACTGCAGCAGTGAGTTGAGGGTGGGCGTCGGGCCCGGTGCCTGTGATACCGGTTGTCCTGGATAAAACCGCGGTTGCTGCGGAGGCGGCCGCGGTTTGCCGGGAAAACCGGGCCGCGGCGCGTAATAAGGATCCGCGCCCTCCGAGTACCGGTACTGGCCATATTGGTCCGTCACTGGCCGTTCTCCGGGTCGATCGTGACCGGGCGCCTCGCCACCGTCGCGTGGCTGCCCTGTTTCGGCCGACATCGGCGATTTGCTCTTTGTGTTCACGACGCCATCGGGCGGAACGCGCCCGACGGACTTGTCGGTCCCGTTTAGTAACAAAGCGTTCCGAGATTCACTGAGCTGTTCCGATGGATTTTGCTCGACGTTCGCTTCGCTACGTTGAGACTCTGCCTGCGTCGCAGCCATGTTCGGCTGGCAACGGCCGTCCCTGCTTACACTCGCTCTAGCGATCGACCGGCTCGCTTACGTTACATCGAAATCGGGCGTCGGATTGCAAAACCGCGACGCGGACACTTCCATCACTAATAAGCCGATATAACGCACAAATTGTAACGCGAAACGGACGAAATATCGTTCACCGACGCACACACATCGATCACATATCTACTCCATTGGCGTAAACGAGGTTAGAGAAAAGGTTACATATCTAGCAGGCGTTTTTGTCACGTTATAACAGACCATTTCATATCACTTTCACGTTTGTAACACTCCGTATAGGTTCACTAATAATAAAACTCATTACCAAACCCGTAAACTAGCGAAATACTCAAAAACAGAACAATAGAATCACGAAACTTCCAAAATTATTAGCATCCGCCATTACGGACTTGAAATTCTACATCGCTTGACGACGCTTCCACCTATGTTCACTTCGGTCACAAAAAAAATTAAACCGATTAAAATACAATTGCAATCAGTTAATTTTAGGCTTAGATCAATAATAGTGGATTTTTAATTTAGTTAATGTTAGACAGTAGACTATTTTATTCAATAATTATAAAAATTGAATGGAAATTTGTCTATCATGTTTACATTTTGTTCTATCGCGACCACGTAGTTTAGTTACTACCAACATTACAAAATGTCTGTTAGTTCACTCGACTTGTGACAAGTTCCGCTGGCGCCAAGTATTTCGTTGCTAACTTCATTTAGAATAGAATCAAACTTGATAAAATATTTTTATTCGTTTGTATTGTAGATTAAAAAAAGTACCTAAGCACTTTTTACAATCAAATAATTTTATAATATGAAGAAATTGCATATTATCCGAAACCACAATTATAATTATTAGATTACGTAATCATACCAAAAAAAAACAACTAGAACAATAGTTTAGCGACGTAAAATAGTAAATCGAAGGATATTGTATACTACGTAACTGGATAGCTAACTCGACTTTTATTGTTCAAAGGATTTTGAATCTTATCACTATACAATAACGTCCATTTTTTTATTCAATTTAGGTGAAAAACGGTCTCGAGAGAGACTCAATTTTTAGGCGCTGTGTCCCTTTCACATAGTTGCATAAACTCTGTGTTGTCACCTATTTGCATTGAATTAAATTGGCATTAGACTTTTTGGCGGGAACTTGCAGAGTGACGTAGCATTTTCATTTTTATTTTCAATAATTTGTGTATTTTGAGTTTTATTGTGTATTATTAGTGGTATTTTACCCAATAAAGATCATCCATGTGCACCAGTGAAGTGAAATGAAATGAATTATGAGTATCGTTACTTTTCAAGTTGTCTCAAAATGTCCGTGAAGAGTTTTAGTAAAATGACCACCATTGTGGTAAAACATGACTTTTATGGACGGTGACTGACTGAGGACTATAATGTGAAGTGATTTTGTGACTGGATATTATAATATAACTCGACACTGGCAGAAATGAGCCCTAATTTGAGCTTGATGCCACAATTAAAAATAAGAAGAAGAAAATGGGGACTTTTTGGCGGGAACTTGCAGAGTGACGTAGCGTTTTCATTTTTATTTTCATAAGTTTGTGTATTTTGAGTTTTCTTGTGTATTTTTGGTGGTATTTTACCCAATAAAGATCATCCATGTGCACCAGTGAAGTGAAATGAAATGAATTATGTGTATCGTGACTTTTCAAGTTGTCTCAAAATGTCCGTGAAGAGTTTTAGTACAATGACCACCATTGTAGTAAAACATGACTTTTATGGACGGTGACTGACTGAGGACTTTAATGTGAAGTGATTTATTGTGACTGGAAACTATAATATAACTCGACACTGGCAGAAATGAGCCCTAATTTGGGCTTGGTTGCCAAAATTAAAAATAAGAAGAAGAAGAAGAAGAAAATGGCATTATAGAAACAACAGAAATATTGGGAAATACGTAATTTCATTAAAAAGCCACAAGGATAATTTTATGTAGGCAAATAAATTAATTAGCTTTAATTTCTCACTAAATACAAAAATATGTATACATTCTGATAAAAGTTTTTCAAAGATAGGAGTAATGTGATTGCACTAGGCTGTAAGCCCATTGCAAACAAAAGTAACAACATGGCGGGCGGATAATTTGTATCCCACCAAAAACATTCTGTAAAAAACTAGCCAAGTCTCGATGGAGCTGCTTGTTTATTTCTAAAAAGTAATGAAATCTAGACAAAGTCGTGCCAAGTCTAAGGTTCCTTCTTTGGATTATTACAATTATCCTTTTCTGGTGTTGCCATTCCTCGATATTCAAATAGGTAAACAATATCAAAATAAACCGTTTTACACTTTCATAATAAATAATGCTGACAATTAATTATAATTAATCAATATTCAATGGTATGAAATTAAATAATATTCAAATAATATAATGTTAATGCTAACAATTGTCAATGCTGAATGCATGTGTTGCACAATCAACAACAGCCTAAAATGAGACACTAATGTCCAATTACCAATACCAGTATGGGATATTATATCGCTTAACAAACATAGGTAGTTGTTACAACAGATATAACATTACGTGTAAAACAAAATTGACATGTACCCACTAACGTATAAAGAATCACAACATTAACTATAATAATAAAGAAATCGCAGTAAGGAACCTTAGACTTGGCACGACTTTGTCTAGATTTCATTACTATTTAGAAATAAACAAGCAGCTCCATCGAGACTTGGCTAGTTTTTTACAGAATGTTTTTGGTGGGATTTCACTTCTTTTTGGAGAAACGGGGGCATATTTATTATATATTTTATTAGATTTTCTTATTTGACACAGTGTTTTTCTTTTTACGAGTAGTTTTTTGATTATTACAAATCTTTCTTTTCTTTTTTTCCGGTTCTGATTCTTGTACAGTAGCAACAGTTAAGCAGAAGGGGAGGCATTCGCCCAGCAGGGGGACGCTATAGGCTAGATTAAATTAGAAGATGTGTCCCACTACGCTGGATTTTTGCAATGACAGTCGATTTTTTTATGTACCAATAGTAGAAGGGGGCATTCCGCATTACCATATCTCTAATACAGCTGAGACCAGCTGAGGGTTCTTCATCAGATACTTCAGACCTTCGATTTTTGACATCAAATGAAGTGGCCCACCAAGTTGAATATTTGGCGGTATGTCGATCTCTAATAGTTTGGTTGGGCTCTTGTGTTTTATAATTAGTGTCACCAGGTACTCCAGATCTTCGATTATCCTAGTTTTTATAGTTTTCCCTTTATGTGGCCATTAAACCCTAACTATGTACCAAATTTCAGCTCTCGGAGTTTATGGGAAGTACTAGTTCTATTTTGATGATCATGAGTGAGTGAGTGTCATAAATGCGAAACTTTGCTTTCGCTTAACTTCGGAACTAAATGACCTACAGACTTGAAATTTTGGATTTTAAGTATGTGATTATAGCTTCCTGGATGACGAAAATTTCTGCGTTCTGGTCTTATCCAGAGGTTCTCAAATAGGGGCCTGAAAATGCGGCGAAATGGTTCCAGTAAAGGATGGTACGGCAATGTTTGCTTCGCGCTCGACTCGGCGGGGGCACTACCGTACCCCCCGATTTGTGATTGGCGTCGGTTTTATTTTTTATTTTACTTAGGTAGTAAACAAGTATTTATACGGCCCGCCTGATGGTAACCGGCTACTGCAGCATATGGACGCTTGCAACACCAGGGGTGTCACTCGCGTGGTACCGACCCCGAAGAAATCTCTTCACACCCTTTTTGAAGAACCCCATGCTGTACTCCATTGGGAAAACCACGGCAGGGAGCTCATTCCACAACACAAGCGTCCGCGGAAGGAAGCTCCTTTGAGATCGCAAAGTTCGAAACAATTCTGGTTTCAATATGTGAGGATGGACTCCATGTCGATGGCGAGAGTTGCGATGGTAGAAGGTGGCCGTGGGCATCATCTTAAACAATTCTACAGAACACTGTCCGTTGTACAAGCGGTAGAACATGTAGCGGTATGTGGCGCTACAAACACACATAAGGAGGCAAAGTCACTCCTCAGACTGAGGGGCTCTACACCGTTTGTGAGCTCGGGATCTAGCGGCACTTAGCTGAACCGAGTCTAAAAGCCCAACCTGGTATCCAGGTGCCCCGCCCACAGATGACAGCAGTACTCCATATGAGTCGGACTTGCGACTTATAAAGTTGCAGCCTTTGCCCCGATGTGATGTGCTGCTTCGCTTTTTGAGCATTCCAAGCAGTTTTTTTTTACCTTTGTAGAACAATATGGATAGATAATTTCAATGATTAGCGACAATAGAAGTTTATTTGTCACATTGTGTTATGAATGTTTTTTGTATAATATGAGCCATATTTGAACATTTCTCACGGTTTCTCTAAAAACCGTAAAATTTACTGTTTTGGGAAATGTGCAAAATTAGTTAATCTTAAACAAAAAGTATCAATTCTACAATATGCTAAATGAACTACTAAGGTCGCGAATCACTGAAATTATCTATCCATATTGTTCTACAAAGGTAAAAAAAAAACAATTTCCCGCTTCGGTACTGATGTTTAACCTTAAGGTTCAAATTGGTTCGAATTATCAATAGTATGACAGATATTTTTAACATCAGAAAACTCCTTATTAAATGTGTAGCGACATCTATCAGCCATCTATCAGTAACACTGAGATAGTTCACACACGGAAAGATAGATGGCGTGGCGCCACATTATCCTGCATCGCGCCTAAATCCTGCATCGCGCTGGCGAAGTTTTCTCGAGAATCTGCATATATACAACTGTCCGACATGTACAGTTGGACCGCGGTCCCCAGGCACGATGACCCAGTCTGGCGGAAGATCTTCCCTTTTAAATGGAGGTGTCATCCACCTTAGACCTCCATAGTGGAAACAAATAACTTTATATAATAATAATAAATAGGGACATGGTCACTACAAATGAATAAATTAGAAGATATGGTGTGTTAAGGTTCTGCATGTGTGACGTCACGTAGTGGTACTTTTTTTACTCAAAGTGACGTCACGAGGGACTCGTGACGTATTTTTGACGCATCTTTGTAAATTTTTAAAGATTTGGTAAAGCAAATAATACGTATCGAATATTTTCACTAATCTAAGTGACTGACTAATAAGAATATTGTTTTAAATCAAGAATCAGCCCTATTACAGTGAATTAAGAATCTTCTTGATAAAATAATTTACCAATGATAGAGATTTATATAAATTATAATGTATTTTATTTAATCAGACTGTCTTTGATAAAAAGAAATGATTTGACTCCCTCCCTATCCATGAATGCGACTAACAACCGAAAAGAAAGTTCTTTCTGCTCAATAAATAAAACAATATTATCTCTGGTTCAATGGTATATTAGTTTATCTAAAATCTCGCTTCCGAAAATTTTCCTGATTAGTTCAGAAATGATGGTCACTCTTTTAGAAAGAGACACCGCCTATAAAGTAAATCTTTTTCGGAATTATCTTTGTAGCTTTTTAGTGAAATTACGTATTTCCCAATATTCCTGTTGTTTGTACCCTGTCAATTTAATTTAATGCTGGCAACTATGTGAAATGAAAGGGACACGGCGCCTTAAAAGTGAGTCTCTATGGAGACCGTTTTTCATTATACCTAAATTGAATAAAAAAATGGACGTTATTTCATAGTGATCAGGTTAAAAATCCTTTGTAAATTAAAAGTCGAGTTAGCTATCCAGTTCCGTAGTAACATCAAGAAAATCCCTTTAAGAGTAGTAACACTGAACAATCAAATTCCGAAACTAGTCAGTGATTTGTCACTGATTTTGAACAGTAAGGACCAATCACTGCATCGTGCGTTTTTGAATTGGCCAATCAGAGTGCATGTGTTTTTGACTTATGGTGCGTTCGAATTGGAGTGATGTCGTTTTTAACAGTTTCATAATGGACATTTTTGTTTATGCGTTCGAATTGGAAAATTTCAACAATTTTGCAACTTTTGCCACAAACAATATTTCCCAAATCGAACGATTAGATACAATAATTGGAGTTTTACAAAAAACTTAAACCGACTTCAAAGTACACTAAGAAGTAATAAAATCCTGATCTGATGACAATGGGACCAAACGGGAAGTGTACCCTTCCAGACAAAAAAAGAATTTTCCAAATCGGTTCATAAATGACGGAGTTATGAGGTAACAAACATTAAAAAAAAAAACATACAACCGAATTGAGAACCTCCTCCTTTTTTTGAAGTCGGTTAAAAATGACATCTGCATTGCATGCTCATCGCCTGCTTGTCACTTGTCTCAACCTACCTACCTTTTTCCTTCAGTTAATCTTTAAACAAAGTTAATCTGACAAATTATTCTCTTGCCTGTTAGTATTTCTATCAAATTTTACAATAAAAATTAGAATTTTCGCTTCCCGTTTGAATTTTCCAAAACTTATCTGTCAGATCCAAAGATGTCAAAATATGATCACAAACGACCCTGCCTCGGAGGTGGGTCAAAATTTGCAGTTCACGATGTCGTTTCCAAGTAAAACGAACGGTGAACGAAAACAGTTCAAAACGCCAATTTCGCCCACAACTTTCCAAATCGAACGCCAGATGTGATCGTTTTTGGCATTTTTGACTGTTATTTTTGCTACCATACCCCAATTCGAACGCACCTTTAGCCAATCAGAGCGCATTGTCGGCGGTGGTAAATTGGCGGAATATATTTCAAACAAAATGAACGTCATTGCGCTTCTTTGGGTTAATTGTTCGATGCGTATCATGCGTAGTAATATAGCGTTATATTCTCTTTGGTAATATAATATCCTTGCGCTGAGTGCAGTGGCGCCAGATCTTGGCCAGATCATTGCCCATAAACATTTTTTTTACCGCAGACCTAAAAACATTGCCACAGTCTACGAACAAATAAAACGAGTTGTATTTGTTCGTAGGCCACAGTATTACTTGTACACAACTTGTACGTAGTATTTATATACTCTGAGCTTTGACTAATGATATATCAAGACTGAACAACGAAGCAGTTTACGCGTAGATAAAAATGTCCTCTAACTGTTAGGGCGCAAATCATTTTCCCGCCCTCAGTGTCAATCGAGACGTCACTGGGACACAACCAAATTCACCAAAAGTGTATTGTTCCAGAATGTCTTTTTGTGTGATAAAAGTGTGCAGAAACTACATAGGTCGATCTAGATCAACAAAAAAACTCAGCTATCATCAGTAAGTAACAATATTTCCTATTAGTTCCTGCAATATAAGCCATTGAAATTTTTCGAAAATAAATTATTTTGAGTAAGCGCCATATTTACGTATTGCCTGTCCTGCCAGTTTAAGAACTCGAAACTCCCATGGTAAATTCAGTCAATAGCTAAATACGAGTATGTAGATACTTATATATAAAAAGCGACGGTGACGTGTGCGAAGTTGACGTGTTTATCGTTTTCGGATTTTTCGATCATAGTTATTATGCGTGTGACGTCCATTTTGTGAAAATCTCGAATTGAATTTTAAAATGGCGGTCTTTTTTTTTTAATGACTGATGTCATTCTCGACAGTGGATGTCACGTTTTTAAATTGTTTTTAGTTGAAAATGAGACTTTTTTTACAGAATACCAATTGATCCAATTTTAAGAAGCCAATGGTTAGACATCTTCGGAAAAGCCGTAGTGAAGATCTCTGGAAACTAGCCAAAAAATCTGTTCTTTGCTCTGACCACAGATTACAGAATAATTCAGATGGAGTGCGCGGAACACGAAAGTGAAGCCAAAAAAGCAAATATAAATTGAAAATCTGATACCTGGTATTCGTTTTCCAGTTTGTATTTGCATTGTTTAACCACAGTTTCTTTATAAAGGAGTGTTTTTTGTTAAATAAAGTTTGTTAAACAAAGCAAATACACATTCAAAAGCGAATACCAGGTACGTGTTTTTCAATTTGTATTTGCTTTTTTGGCCTCACTCCCGTGTTCCGCGCGCTCCATCCTTTTTCTGTAATCTGTGGCTCTGACCATTTCAATAAAAATTACATGTATTTTGTAAATAAGCAGGGACGCCGGAGATTAAAAAAGGTAGCAGTGACTTGCAAGCCAAGTATTTTTACAAGCTTTCATTTTACTTGCAATGTTTGTATGTTTTCGGACCAAACCTTGCAAGTCGACTTCCAGTGGTCAGATTGGCTCGATTTGACTTGATTTGCTCTATTTGACTTAGTTTGACTCGGTTTGACATGATTTGACTCGATTTGCTTGTTTTGACTCAATTTCACTTGATTTGACTCGATTTGACTTGATTTGACTTGATTTGGCTCGATTTGGCTCGATTTGCTCGATTTGACTTGGTTTGACTCGGTTTGACATCATTTGACTTGATTTGACTCGATTTGATTGTTTTGACTCAATTTCACTTGATTTGACTCGATTTGACTTGATTTGACCTGTTTTACTGGATCTGACAGCATTTGACTCGATTTGACTTGATTTGACTAGAATTAACTTGATTTGCTTGATTTGACTTGGTTTGACTCGGTTTGACATGATTTGAATCGATTTGACTCAATTTCACTTGGTTTGACGCGATTTGACTGGATTTGGCTCGATTTGACTTGATTTGGCTCGATTTGACTAGATTTGCTTGATTTGACTTTATTTGACTTGGTTTGACTCGGTTTGACATGATTTGACTCGAGTTGACTCGATTTGCTTGTTTTGACTCAATTTCACTTGATTTGACTCGATTTGACTTGATTTGCTCGATTTGACTTGTTTTGACTCGGTTTGACTTGATTTGACTCGATTTCACTTGATTTGACTCAATTTCACTCGATTTGTCTGGATTTAACTTGATTTGACTCGTGTTGACTCGATTTCACTCGATTTCACTCGATAGTAAGATAAGTAAAAATAATAAGTATTAAATTAATATCGGCGCCATTACTCTTATTTATATTATCATTTATTATCCCGATTCAACTTTTATTTTCGTAGTTTACAAAGATATCGAAACCGTAATATATTTTTCCCCATTTTATTGGATTTTTTCAACAACTGGTAACATTATAAACTTCACTATGACAAGCAGAATGACGTACCGCGAGCATAAGACGTAGCAAAGTTGGCCACTTTTTAAAAATCATGTAGTATGGGCATGGTCGTTCTAGACGTATATATTTTCTAAGACTCTGAGGTATTACCATCAGAACAGTAGGGAATCGAGTATATGACATCGGGTAATGGGAATGGATTTTTAGGATTACGTTACTCAGAGGCCGAAGTTTATAGCAAAATAAAACCAACCGATAATTTTAATAAAACTGATTTATTTTCTTGTCGTCGTTTCACACGTTTTTTTTGTTAACTTGGTTGCAAAAATATTTTCTTTACACGTTATTCAGACCAAATTTAATTATCTGCATTTACTTTTACTGTAATAAAATATATCCGTTAATACATTTTAATTTTTTAATGCAATAATAGTTCAACACAAAAAACATCTAATGATATTTTATATTTAAGCATGTCATTTGTAAGAAGACACTTGTAAATGGCAAATTAGTTATGTATTAGTCATCTATAAAATTGGTGTTAAAATTAAATTACACATTCTTGTAAACATAACGTTTAGGAAACTATTAATTTTAATTGAGCGAAATTCTACAAGATAAATGCCAAATATATATTTCATTTCTAATTAAAGTAACATGTTCTCATAAAAAATCTATAAAAAGTACACATAAATTAGTTATGGCATAAAATTATATCTAAACAATAAATCTCAAAATTTAACCTAATTTAAGTACAAAGATCACGGCATTTAAATCAATCATGAAAATTATATTTTATTGATGTGATGATGACAGATCTACTGGTCGATTTGAAGCTCTTTATACGTATGCGCTTTATTATGTAATATATGCTTATATTGTATATACACAGATTAGTTTATCGTTGTGCTACTTAATTTATTGAAAATGACAATGGCGAAATCTCAAACCATTCATTCATTAGTATGGAATAAGATGGTAATGTGTGAATAATTTCCCAGGATACATGTATAAAAGAATAATGTTTGGGTTATAATTCTATAGAAGTTAGAAGCGTATTTACACTTTGTTTCAAAACGGGTATGATACTCGTTCAAAAAACACTTATTATATATTCAAATTTCGATATGCCACTATCAAATTTATACTCCTTTTATTAATACTGAAACAGTCCAAATGTCGCTTCAACAACTTAAATATTAACATAATTATATAGAATTTTAATAAGGCAATTTTTCATATATTCAAACATTATTTATTATTTAGTCGGATTTCGACTGTCGAGGTTGGTTTAGTCTGGAAAGTGTTAAACACCATTGATTAGTGAGATAAGTTTGTTTTCACAATCAAGAGGATCCGAACTCTGCCATCCAGGAGAGGTACTTCTGTATGTCGCCTTTAGAGACTGACTTGTTGCACTTAGCGAGGGCCTCCATGAAGTCCGGCTTGGTGACGGGGAGGTCCAGCTCTTCCTTGGCAAGTTGTTTGATCTGTTCTGGTTTGAGGCCGGCGATCTTGCGTCTCATTGACATCATGGATGCGTCTCTGTAACACAGAATATACGAGTTATGCAAATGCAAGTTACAACACCTGATGGTAAGCGGTTACCGTAGCCTATAGACGCTTGCGGTATCACTCGCGAGTTTCCAACCCTACAAAATTCGAAAGGTTCTAAGATAGGTTGAGAAGGGGTTATTTGGTACTACACCGTAGATACGTGCACATTGCCAGCATAACTCCTGATGAAACTCCAGCGACCTTACACACCGCAGGAACACAATACCACATTAAAGTTATTTGGCTGGATTTTCTGCAAGGCTAGCAGTTGGGCTGCTCTGAATGTTGAACAGAAACCCACTATCCATCTTATAGCATATAGATTGTGTTCAAACACAAGCATATCCATAAAATGTTTAGTAGCAGAGATGTTATAGATATGAAATTTCGGATCTAAACAAACAAATTGAGTGTTTAGTGTTTCCCGTTAGTTATTTTTTTATTTCTAAGGCAGACTTAAGTAAGTCATGCTCACTTTAAGGCCTTTGCTTGCGGCGGCGTCGTGTGACGGGTCGCTCACTTCCCTCCAATATGGCGAGGAGGGCGATGGCTGCCACACGCGTCATACTTGTGAACAGGTGCTGCTTGTGGGTGCTGTTCTGCTTAAGTTTGCTATTTATTTACTTATTAAATATTTTTTCAGTCTACTTTGTAATTTTACCGCCGCGTTGCGTGCCCCGGACGCAATTGTTTTCAGTGCGATTAGAATGTAAATATTATGTAATGAATCTAAGCCTGTTTTGAAAAGAGTAATTGCTGAGTTTATTGCCGGCTCTTCTCAGCAAATGCAACCTTCCGAACCGGTATTAGAGTATTAGAGTCAGACTTTTCATAAGTGCCTGCGAAGGTCTATTTGAATAAATGATTTTGAATTTTGAATTTGAATTTGATCTGGATACGGATAAATGAATAATATTATATCGGTTTTAAATACGGTTACGGATACAACATTATTTTGGATAGTTTCAGAAAGAATGTGGCTTATGTCGGCTCGGCCGTTCGTTCGGATCGGTCTCCCGTGAAGGCGTACCAAACAAACAAACAGACTTTCGCATTTATAATATAAGTTTGGATTTGGTTACGGTTTCGGAAATATGGTTATTTCGGATATCCGATAGTTTCGGTTACGGAGCTCCCATAACATTCCTGTGTCCAGAACTCATCGGGGAGAGGGGTAGGAGTACGCAACGCGCGAGTGATGTCCCTCGTGTTGCATGTAGCTTGCTTGTTTACCTGCAAACGTTAGTGATATCGGCCCCAGAGTATCCGTCGAGCTTGTATGCGATGGCCGTGAGGTCGACGTCGGGGTCGAGCGCGACGTCGCGCAGGTTGATGTGCAGCAGCGCCTCGCGGCCCGGCTGCGTGGGCAGCGGGATGTAGATGCGCTTCTCCAGCCGCCGCCGCAGCGCCTCGTCGATGTCCCACGGGAAGTTCGTCGCCGCCAGCACCATTACTACCTGTGTGTGTGTGTGTGTACCGACACCGGGCGCTCATATATATTATACTCTACTTACTAATCTTGCACACGTTGCTGATAATTTAGGTATTTCACATAATTGGACTGTTTTACAAAAAACTTAAACCGACTTCAAAGTACACTAATAAGTAATCAAATCCTGATCTGATGACAATGGGACCAATCGGTAAGTGTACCCTTCCAGACAAAAAAAGAATTTTCCAAATCGGTTAATAAATGACGGAGTTATGAGGAAACAACAAAAAAAAAAGAAAAACAAATAAAGCCTAATTGAGAACCTCCTCCTTTTTTTGAAGTCGGTTAAAAAGATTTTAATACAAGCTTTTGGTGACTGTACTTGCATTGTCTCCCAATACACTAATGTATACCAAATATCAAGTCAATCCGGCCACTGGAAATGGGTGAAATTCGACATGCAAGATTCCACCCGAACAAACATAGATTGCAAGTTAAATAAAAGCTTGATAGAACAATAAGAAGTGTGGTACCTTGGCAGTTTCGTCAGTGGAGGAGCCGAGGCCGTCCATCTGCACGAGCAGCTCGGACTTGACGCGGCGCGAGGCCTCGTGCTCCGAGTCGGAGCCGCGGCGCGAGCACAGCGAGTCGATCTCGTCGATGAATATCGTGCTCGGCGCGTAGAACCGCGCCTAATGCACATACAATACAATACAAATACATTGATCACTATCAATCTCTCTCAAATCAAATCTAATAGACCTGTTGTATAGAACAATGAGGGCCGTCTTTAAACTACGAGAGGCCCCGGCACTTTTAAGATAATGGGGCCCTCTATGACTATGAAAGGACAATTTATTAAAATAGGCAATATGCACTATGTGATTTCTAGCTTTAAGATTGAGCACATTAGTGTATTTATCAGTAACTATCTGTCCCGCGCGGTTTCACCCGCATACCCGAGGGATCGTATGATTTCGCGGGTAAAATGTATCCTATGTGTTAATACAGAACATATTTTGTGTGCCAAAGAATCATGGCGAGATCCATACATTGATTTGTACAAAAAAATAAAACATTTTAGAGAGTTTTGTATCACTTCGAATATTGAGATTACATTACCAGCACCATGTTTAATATACATGAAATATTTTGTAAACCCCGCAAATCATTAGCCGCGATTCGCCGGCATGACATAGAAATTCGCATTTTTATCCCAGGGTTCTAAACATATTTTAAATGGCTCAAGTTATTCCTTAGGCACCAAGGATCAATTATAACTTCATTCTAACGTGTCTCTAATAGTTATTTATGCAACTGTTGTATAATAAGGGGTATTAAAACACGAATGTGGGATGATAGTATCACATGAGGGTTTTAATACCTAATTATGAACAGTTGCATACAAGACTTTATCTACACCTACACCCATGATTATTTTTGTAAACAACAAAGTAATACATTTCTGCAATTCTAATATCGATCCAAAATGGTGGGATACGACGCGAATTCGAATAACTTCTAAGTTTTTTTTTTATTGCGGATGTTTTTTTTTTTAGTGATAGTGAAACGCGCCTGCATGAAAATATTCTTTTTTTGAAATTCATAAGGATACCACGGAGAATGTGGCTGTTTGATGAGTAAGGAATAGACAGAAAAAAAGGAGTTGCATTATGAAATTCAGTACAACATTATAACACTGTTTTGGATGATATAATGGTTAGTATGACAACCAGTGTTTGAATGTTGGCAATAAGCTAACTGTTTCAGGAACTTTTAATAGAGTATTTATAGCATGGGTGTAGATAAAAATCTTTATATTTTTGTACAAATCTCGCCATGATTCTTTCATCCAAATCCGTTCAGTGGTTTTTGCGTGAAAGTTTAACAAACATACATACTCAAACATTTTCGCATTTATAATATTAGTAGGATATCATTTATCGGCTGGTGATCTGGCAGGAACCAGGAACAAGATCAAAACTCGATCAAGTCTCAAGAATAGATCGTGTTAATCGAAAATAATCCTAATGTCATCGGTGCAGGTTCCAAAATCAAGTGTTTTAATCTCGACTCAAAACTTGACTTGAGCATTGACTCACGTTCTGGAATACGGACTTTAGATTATTTTAAATACAGCTAGTTCATTAATTTTCCTATCTCCGATGAAATTACGTTGTTATCCGTTTGTTCAGAAGATCCACTCTACATTGAAAAAATTGGCTAAATAATGGTTTGATAGTAAAGAAATAATGCGTGTGCGCGAGAAAAAAAAACCAGTTTTTTTCTAAATTAATAAATTTGTTACTCGTTTGGATGTTTGTTTCACGCATCAACGGCAAACGAATTTGTATGAAATTTCGCATAATAGATATATTCTGGATTGACGGGCCCGTTGGCGTAGTTGGTTAAGACGTGGAGTCTTAACCTATAGCGCTGCGGGTCGTGGGTTCGATTCCCATACAGGACATACATTTGTGTGCATGAACATGTCTGTATGTCCTGAGTCTGGGTGTAATTATGTATATTAAGTATGTATTTACAAACAAAAAGTAGTATATGTATTATATCAGTTATCTGGTTTCCATAGTACAAGCTCTGCTTAGTTTGGGATCAGATGACCATGTGTGAGGAATGTCCCAGGATATTTTTTTATTTTTTTATTTATTACAATATAGGATCCTTTTTACCCGGGGAAAAAATATATCCTTCGGGACTGCTTACCATTTCAAAGAGCAACCGCACTAGTTTCTCAGATTCGCCGCGGTACTTGGAGGTGAGGGTGGAGGAGGAGACGTTAAAGAAGGTGGTCCCGCACTCTGTGGCCACGGCCTTGGCGAGCATGGTCTTGCCGGTGCCGGGCGGGCCCACCATCAGCACGCCTTTCCACGGACGACGGATACCCTGACACATTAACATTATATTTTTATTTTTATATTTTTTACTAGCTGCCCGGCGCGACTTCGTTCGCGTAATACCCTACCCTACCCTTCATTTAAACCTTCCCCGGACTTCCACGAATAGTTCCAACCCAAAATTAGCCAAATCGGTCCGGCCATTCTCGAGTTTTAGCAAGACTAACGAACAGCAATTCATTTTTATATATATAGAAGATAGAAGATATATTTATTTATTTATTTATCTCATCACAACAAAACATAATACAATTACAAAAGAACTCAAATAAAAAGAAAAACAATGCGAAATTTACCAAAATATTAAACAAAGAAATAAAATAAATGTGAAGTGTGCTGTGTATGTGTGTGTGAGAGATTGTTGGCTTATTATGTAGGTTGATTGCCATGGCTCCTACACTAGGCTAAGCCTGTCCTGTAGGTAACCATTTATTCGCCAAGTTTGCAAAACAATGTCAAATTACTTATATGGCAAAATTACTTATATTAGTTTGAAGCATTGACTTAAATATTATTAAGTTTTCTTTTTTATTGTTAACTAGCTGCCCGGCACGACTTCGTTCGCGTGGTGTCCTACTAACCTATACCCTAACTTACCCTACCCTACCACTAACCGACCCTCGCAACTTTCTTAATTTTTTCTTTCATAGGAACCTTCTCCTGACAATAACAAACACAAAAAAAAAAAATGCGAGATCGGTCCAGCCGTTCACGCGTGTTGGCGTGACCAAGGGAAATAGGGATTCATTTTTATATATATATATTATTTGGAAAAACAAAGCCAAACATAATCAGATGGCCAAAAAAATATTTAAAAAATGTAACCTTGCTGAGTTTCTTGCCGGATTCTTCTCAGTTGAAAACTGAGTTCCGAACCGGTGATAACTTCAGTAAATGTGCCCTTCATTAGTGCCTTTCTGGAGCCTAAATTGAATAAATGGCTTTGACTTTTACTGGCGTAAGGAGCAGGCTAACCACGCGACTAAATGGCATCAACGCGCTGGCCCTAAAAAGTCAGTTTAGGGCCAACGCGACTCGGTCGTCTGCGGTGCGCGGAACAGTTCGCTCGTTTATTATTTATTTTTTTCTAGTATGTGTGCATTTGACGCATATACAAGGTTACATTGTACGCATATGCAACGCGGCACTTCGTAGTTCGATCGATTTTAAACAAATAGGGGAATTAAGAAGTTTTTTTGCAAAATGTTCCGGTGGGCCTCAGCTTAGTTTGTTTGAAGATCTTTTTTATACTACTGAGGAAGCAAACTATCATACGGCCCACCTGATGGCAAGCGGTTACCGTAGCCTGTGGAAGCTTGCAAAACCAGGGCCTCACTCATGTATTCCGACGAAGTAGTGTACGGTACTGTAACTGCTCACGATTCATATAAAGTAAATTTTGATAACTATTCTATTAATTCTTACTCTATGTTATATGACTTTTACTTGTTGTTCACTTAAGCTTTGAGACTGTTAATAAATATCTCGATCAAGAACCTACAAAAAACAAATCTTTATTTTCTTATCAGATAAGTCATGATAAAATAACTCACTTTAAAGAAATCCGGCATCCACATTGGCAAGACGACCGCTTCTTCTAACAGCCGCTTGGCCTCCGAGAGATCCGCTATATCGTCCCATCTTATATTGGGATTCTTTTGTACTATGTCTCTTTCTGTAACGTCAAAGATGTATACATTTAGGCATATGATATCATCTATGATAGATATGATATGAGGCAGTATCATCATATCATACTGGCATATGACAAAAGCAGTTTGAAGCAGTAATTTGCTTCCCGCCACAACATTAACAGTTCTCCAACAACTATATTAAGTTTGTTAGTAAGAAAATAAGACAAATACAGTAACGACAATGTTGATGATAATTTTGTCAATAGTTTTTTTTTTTTATACTACTTAGGTGGCATACAAGCATACGGCCCGCCTGATGGTAAGCAGTTACCGTAGCCTATGGACGCTTGCAACACCAGGGGTATCACTCGCGCATTGCCGACCTTGAAGAAATCTCTTCACGCTCTTTTTGAAGAAACCCATGCTAGTTAATGTTATTTGCATTTTGTAAGGGAATATGGAAACAGACAAGGTCTCATGAAACATTATTGTGTAGTATCTCAGTGTAATCAAGTGGTATTTCACAAGATATGAGAAAAAAAACATGAACTGTTACAACTCATCTTATGTGAAGTAGATTATAAGATGCAAGAAACGCGCGTTCGAAGATTTTGGCATACTTTTTGGCCAACATTATTTAATTTGTACATAATGTACATTATCGGCTTACCTATTTTGTTAATTGTGAGTGATTGTCTGGGGCGAATTAAAGGAAACACGCGAAAACTATCAAAACTATTTACTGTTTCGAACAAATAGCCTATGTCTTAATCTAAGACATGACCGCGTGCGTACACCCCGATGAGGAACAATACACTAGGTCAAAGGTGGCGGTGTACGACACGCGGGCGCAGCCCGTAGGCATGGGACCGCTGAGGGGCGAGGGGTAGTGTGCGGGGAGTACAGCATCACGTTGTGCTATAACATTCATATCATACTAACAAAAAAATATTACAGGTGGAGACTTCGAGATGGCATATATTCGTAACCTATGCTGGGCTAGTTATGCTGAACAACTTTTACTATTGGACCAATAGTGAATACTCAAAAAAAAATTTTTTCTTTTCTTACAAAATGTCAACCTTGCTCGATCATAATGTATGAAAAGTAAAAAAAAAACTTTGAGAATTCAGTGTTGGTCCCATAGTAAAATTTGTTCAGCAGGACTAATCCAACATAGGTTTCGAAAATATGCCATCTCGAAATCTCCACCCAGTATACATATGCCAGGGATGAAGGAACCGTCAAAGACAATCCTCTCTCATCTCTGGTGGAATGCCAACAAAGCATGGACTCAACAGTTTTGCGAATTTAAAGCTTAATATACACATAAAACTGTTTTTTTTTTGATAATTTTAGACTATAACACTTACCCAGCATATCGACGAGGTCGGTATCAGCGGCGGAGGGCGGCTCGAACCTTCTGTCCTCTTCCTTATGCTTCTCATCGTCAGTGTCGCCGTTGTTGTTGTCTCTGTCTTGCTTGTCTTTGCCACTCGTGCTGCCTAGCTCTTTGTTGCTTGTGTCTTTTGATTTTGCTGGAAATTGCCCAAGAAAATAATTTACTATAAACTAGATCTTAAGAATACTCTTAAGGCGATGATAGCTCAGTGGTGGTGACGTAGGATATAGAGACGAATGTCCCAGGTTCGAATCTTACAGTGAGCTTGAGCTTTCGCTCATGAAACGAACTGCGCGCGAGTTTGAACGACTAAATACATTATAATGAATGCCAATCTTGTTTTTTGTTGATACTTTTACCGAGAGAAACTCATATCGTAATTTTTTTCACAGTAAATCACTAGTGTACGATATACGATTATCTATGGAAGCATCTAGGTATATACTTTAGATCTCCAGGTTTGTTTGTTTAACATGTTTATATATAAAATTTGTAAAAAACCGTTTGAATCTTGCAATAAATAAATAAATAAAAAATAAATATACAAACTGCTCACGCTTCGCACTCTATGGATGTAACGCAATGTCATGTATAATGTAGGTAGAATAGTCTCTCACCACTATTAGACTTGTTAGATGGTGTCTTGTAGTTCTTGACATCGGATGTCTTCCGCTGTGAGGTGGTGGCGTTCCTCGCTCCCGGCGCGCCCTTCTTGTTGTCGCGCGCCGTGCGAGGGTTGTTGCGGGCCGACTTCATCGCTGGTGGACCTCTGAACAATTACAACACATTATAATTATCTGTCGAGCCTTGTTATAAGACAGATAGACCATAGTGTTTATTCGCTCAGCTCGACTGGGCACATCTACAGAATACCGCAGCCAAATTACTTTGTTTTGTTCCTGCGCGTGAGTAAAGTCGCCGGAGCTCATTGGGGAGGGAAAAGGGTCGGTAATGCGTGAGTGATGCCTCGTGTGTTGCAAGCGTCCATATGGCTACGGCAACTGCTTACCGTCAGGCAGGTCGTATGCATTTTTACCGATTTCGTATAGTAAAAAAAAAAAGAGTACTCCTTTTTCTTCCATATCCTGCTATAAATATTAGTTAAGATTTTCCGATTTCTTTAGACATATTTAATATCCCCTCTGTACCCTCTGAAATATTGAGTGGTTATAGTAAGGTGTAGGTAACTGACTTGTGTTCGACGCTGGTGGGTGGCGGCCACGCGTTGGGGTCGCGGTCGGGCGGCGGCGGCCAGATGTCCGGGTCGATCTCGTGCGGCGCCGCCGAGCCCCACATCTGATCCCGCGTCGGCAGGTCTTCGTAGTCTGTACAACGATACAACATATTACATCGATAAATTAATAGGTATATCCAGCTATAAGCAGTTTCTTTTATACCTAAATGATGGAACTATTTCAGAATTGTTCCGAATATTGCTATGAATATAATATTCTTGGTGAAGAGAGGTAGGTCATAGGGGTTCTGCCATCCAATACTCGTAAGAGCCCGACTGGGAAAGTAGCAGTATTATAACATTACTTGAAAGTGGTGTTGTGTTCCTATGGCTAGTAAGTTCACCAGAGCTCCATGAGAAGGCGCTGTGCTGAAAGTGTCCGAAGACAAGAAGATAATGACACTGGGCACTATAACTTCCTCTGTTGGTACAGCGACTCCTCTGAACTAAAATTGAAGAGTTTTTTAGTAGGCAACGCGACTGTTATACTAGTTTACCCGAGTGGTACATAAAAAGTAACTTAAAATGATCCATCATAAAAACTGAAAATGAACTTTTTCACAATAAACGAATTTGACGTTATTAAGTTTTACGGATCTGATATTGTCAGGAATGGCAAATTGTTAAACATGTCTAATTAAAACGAACTTTCAGTTAACTACTTTCTCAGAGCGTAAAGGCAGCATATTTAAAGTTTCCTTTATTCATTGGAATTAAAACGCCGCCGCGTTGTATCCATTTGGTTAGTCACAGAACATTTCATTAGTATTTGGGAGAACACCATTTTGTTAGATGTTTTTTGTTTACAATTTATAGGCTAACGCTCCACCACATTATCACGAAGAAAAGTGATGATGAGGCCGAAGATGGTGGAAAACCCTACACAACTTCCATATGAAGTAAATAGAGTACATTAAGAGTATGTATCTTAATCGAACCTTGTACATAGTTTACTATGTAAATGTGTATTTGATTTATTCTAAGGAGGACGCCATAGAGTCACCAGAACAACTGTTACACCGATACATTAAATATTTACATTTACATCTAACTAATGCATTCGTCATAAGTTACTTGCAGAGTATATATTCACCATCGAACAATTAACCCAAAGAAGCGCATTGACGTTCATTTTGGTCGAAATATATTCCGCCAATTTCCCACCGCCGACAATGCGCTCTGATTGGCTAAGTCAAGGACACATGCGCTCTGATTGGCCAATTCACAAACACACGATGCAGCGAGTGATCCTTACTGTTCAAATTCAGTGACAAATCACTGACTAGTTTCGGAATTTGATTGTTCAGTATTACTACTCTAAAGGGATATTTCCTCGATGATATTCACACTAAGGGTCAGCTTACACCGAGACACGATGCGATGCGACATGCGTTTTTTAAGATAACGATACAATACAGAACTTTACTGAGAAAACAAAAAAGTTTACATTAGAGTATATGCTTAGCCGATATATAGACGCGCGGTGCAAGACAACAGCCCGCTAGCCCGCCCTGCGAGCTAATTTCACATGGCTTTACGATGCGCCTCGCATCGTGTCGCATCTCGGTGTAAACTGACCCTAATTGTTTCTACTTTATAAAGGCATGTATTTAACGCGGCGACAAATTAAACTGATTTTGGGATTTATAAAAAATGAAAGGAGGTACTAAAAATAATAGGTTGGCAGCTAAAGTGAAGGATCATTTTAAGTAGAAAGTAGCAGCTAAATAAGCTTTTTTTTAATCTAAACTGGCATTGATTTTTTCGTTTTGGTAACTGAATTTATTGTTAGGCGAAGACTTGACGGCGGATAAAAAGTAGAAAATAGGCTTTCTTAAATTATAAAATGAGGTTGTATATAAAGTAAACTGAGATGAGAAGAAAATATTAACTTGGTCATATAAAACATACTTTGTGCGACATTTTAAGAGCTCTAATTAAAGCAAATAGTGACATGCAAAAAAAATATTGTGGGCCTATAGTTTTATTTCTTGATGACTTTTATTTTCAACACGCTTTTATTAGCTTCACCTGTATGTATGTATGGAATCACATATATGTAAGCCGTGTTTGGACTTGTTGGAATCGTCTTGAGATGCATTTTGAACATCTATGGTTATCAGGGTCTGATGATGGAGTAGGAGGGTTGGCACTGGAACACAATAGTGGCGCAATGTATCCTACTCGTGTTTGAGGTTGTTGGATTTGTCGTGAGATGAACTTTGATCATGTTTGGTTTTCAGGGTCTGATGATGGAGTAGGAGGGTGAGCACTGGAACTCCATAGTGGAGCATCGTATCCTAGCCGTGTTTGGGGTTGTTGGATTTGTCGTTAGATGAACTTTGTTCATGTATGGTTTTCAGGGTCTGATGATGGAGTAGGAGGGTCCGGCACTGGAACTCCATAGCGACGCAATGTATCCCACCCGTGTTTAGGCTTGTTGGAATTGTAGAAAGATGAACTTTGACCACATAAAGTTTTCAGGGTCTGATGATGGAGTAGGAGGTTAATCACTGAAACTCCATTATTAGAACTTATTTTCATTTTCATTTTATCTCATCTCATGTCATCATCATCATATCATATCATATAGTTCATCTCATGACAATTCCAACAACCTCAAACACGGCCAGGATACGATGATCCACTATGGAGTTCCAGTGCTTACCCTTCTACTCCATCATCAGACCCTGAAATCTATATACAGTCAAAGTTCATCTCATGACTATTCCAACAACCTCGAACACGGGTAGGATACGTTATATGGAGTTCCAGTGCCTACCCTTCTACTCCATCATCAGATCATGAAAATCATACATGATCAAAGTTTATTTCACGACAATTCTATTCTTCAACCCCAAACACGGCCAGGATACAATGATCCACTATGGAGTTCCAGTGCTCACCCTCCTACTCCATCATCAGACCCTGAAAACTATATATGGTCAAAGTTCATCTCATGACAATTTCAACAACCTCAAACACGGGTAGAATACACTGCGCCGCTATGGAGTTCCAGTGCCAACCCTCCTACTCCATCATCAGACCCTGAAACCCATACAAGATCAAAGTTCACTGTTCCACTGTCCAAAAAACACGATTTACCAAAAAAGTAAAAACCAGGTTCAACTCAGCCATCCAGATACTAATTAATTATGATTCCACAAAAAAAATACTGAAACCCTAATTCGTAATTATAGTACCCGTTTAAATTTTTACAGCTGCTTGCAAATCGCAGCCCGAAAGTCTATTTTATATGGAAGCTTATAGTTGCCAATAATACCATGTTTGTTATCCCACTGTCAATATTAGTCGCCAAGTCATTATTTATAGTACCCTACCTATTATTTCTATGTGCCTGTTTAATATATTTGCTACCTTAAAGAAGCCGCCACTATTTAGTTTTTATGATACCTTGCAATTTGTAGCCCATCTAATTTAATAGTTGCCAAAATATTTAATCGCTGCCAAGTAATTTTTTTTGTAACCAGTAGTTAGTCGCCGTTTAATTTGTTAGTCGCCGCGAAAATAATTAGCCCTTTATAAATAATGGTTCACACAGGTTATGCTTCTATTGTATACTTATTATATAAAGATATTATTATAAGTTAGATAGCGGCTTCTCAACGCGTGGCGATAAAATCCGAATATGGACCAAAGTCACCATTTAGAGATTTCATATAAGACCAAAAACCAGGAAACCAGGGAAAAAGCATCGAGGCATACTGAGGTAAATAGGTGATAGCGTTATGAGTGATCATGAGAAAGTGGTCAAATCCTGCAAGACGTTTGAAAAGAGTGGAAGTATAAGGGAGAGGAACCTTTGTTATGAGTGAAAAAAATATTTAAAAATGTAACCTTGCTGAGTTTCTTGCCTGTTCTTCTCGGTTGAAGGCCGACTTGCGAACTGGTGGTAACGTCAATAGCTTAGACCTTCATAAGTGCCCTATAGGGCCTACATTGAATAAATGTCTTTAATTTTGAGTATGTATGAGTTAGTATTGCTTTGTTTGGTTATGAAAAAGGACGTTTGCAATCTATCTATATATATATAAAAGGAGGAACTGACTTGATCTTGACTCTTGATTAGACTAGAAAAATTCAAAATCAAAATCCACATGGGTACCTACAGATTCAATTTTATCAATATCCGCGTTACCTTTGAGTCCTTTTCCAGTTGAAAAATGCATCGTGTAAAATCTAGGCATCCACTAAGAAAGGTTATTCAAAACTCGACCCCAAAAGGGTTAAAAAAAGGCCCGGATCGCGGGGGAAACCGCCGAGTGGAAAATAACAATTAAATAGAAAGCCATCGTTAATTGTTGAACGAGGACACATTAGAGCTATATTTGCGAAGAACAACCACATAATATGAAACGACTCCGTATAATGTTTTTGGAAGGTTTCTAGAGCAGGGGTCGGTAACCATTTGAAACGGAAGAGCCAAAACTTTCAATTTTCAAAATTTCCCATATTTTAAAGAGCCAATATTTTTTGTAGCTCTTTAAAACTGTTTTTTATTATTTTTTTCTTTGTTTTCTTGCAAGAAAACGCTTGCTAGCACGAATATGTCAACAAGAAGATCGCCAGCACTCCAAATGGATCGATTGCATGGTTATAAAGGGTTTTGATAAAATTATTATTTTTTGCGTATGGATCTGAAGAGCTGCAACATTACATTGAAAGAGCCGCAGGTTGCCGACCCCTGTTCTAGGGTAAAGTTGTAGGTCAACATTCGTCGCTGTTCACGAGATACGAGGTCAGGCGGCGCTCTTTCACTCACGTTGAAGGCCCTTACACTAAGGCAAGCACTGAAACCTGTGCGGCAACTTACAGAGGTATGTTGTTCTAGAAACTCGCTTTTCCCAGTAATTTTGTTTAAATATGTGAAGGAACTTAACATACTGGTTCATTGATTGGCGCCATTTACCTATTGATAGTATTTATATCGGAAGAATTTAATGGACAATGAAGCAGATCCCAAAAGAGGGCAAAACAAAGCATAAAGATGACTTTTTGCAGAGGTCGAAGAGAACTTTCATTGCCTAGGACATACATATCAAGTTGGGCTGTGTATATTCTTCTGGTACAGCCAGCGTCAAATAGTAGTAATAGTCTTTTGTACAAACTGTAAAGAGAATGTCAAAAATTAATTATTTTTAAGGGTACTAAAAGTGATCATCTACTTTTGACACTAACTGTACATGTGTTAATCCAATAGATCTCGACGGGCACAAATTCATAATAAACACAAACTTAATTCCCCAACTAATGAATTCTTTGTCAATCCTCTCGCCGTTTGTAATTACATACATTTAAGGGTAAACATCAGTTACGAGGCGGGAAACTTGAATTTTTTCGAGTTTTTTTTTTTACCCTCGTGGAACAATATGGATCGATGTTTTTGTGATTAGCGACCGTAGAAGTTCATTTGGCACATTGTGTTATGAATGTTTTTTGTATAATATGAACCATATTTGAACATTTCTCAAGATTTCTCTAAAAATCGTAAAACTTACTATTTTGGGAAATGTGCAAAAATAGTAAATTTTAAACAAAATAAATATAAGTATAAATTCTACAATATGCTAAATTAACTACTATGGTCGCGAATCACTGAAATATCAAACCGTATTGTTCTACGAAGGTAAAAAAAAAAACAAATTTCCCGCCTCGTAACTGATGTTTAACCTTAAATAGAGATTTAAGTGTTATTGGGAAAGCTGTTTGTTTTATCTGTACGTCACGGTCGATTACACATTAGTGAACGCGGTTATGCTATGCGTGCCCGAGTGAAGTCACCGGTTGTTGCTAGTTGTAGATAAGGTTGATTAAATACTGAAGGGAATCGCGTTCGACAGTCTTGCAGTTGTGTGGAATTGCGAAGTTGCGGAGAATTGTTCATTGATTAAAGGTATACAATAGATTCGCAAACTAGCGATTAGAATTTGTGAAAATGTACACATGTTATAAAACCTGAGATGGTTTATTAACAGTATCTACGTTTAATATCATCTACATAACATCTATCTATCAACTAATATTTCAACTCCTAATGTACATATAGGAAAATACTCAAGGGCAACTCGGGGCTGAACAGTTGTAACTTTTTATGTAAAACCGATTTCAATGGATTTTGGTACACGGAATAGCTTGGATCACGGAGAGAAACAGGACACGTTTATCCCCGAAACGCGGATGGACTCGCGTGGTACAGCTAGTAATTGATAAATAAGTTAGTTCAGGGTATGGCGATAGGGATAGGGATTATCGTTAGAATTAGACTAACAGGATTTAGATTAACGTGGCTTCCGTATCTTTAGTAACGCCTACAATATTTATACCTCTAGATTACTACAGTCTAGATTGAAAAGTATACATGGTTATGACACTCACGCATCATGAAGCACTTTGCATTAGGAATCAGCAACTAAGTAACTTGGTGAATTAATTGAATGACACAATCTCACGCTGGCAAATAAAAAATATGTAATTAATTCGTGCAAAATAAAAGTCTTTCATGACTTTTATTTTGCACGAAAATAAAAGTTTAAGCTGCCCCAAAATATTTTAGTTAAACCTCAGTGAAGAGTTTCAGCGAGATGGAGTGACGATCTGCGAAAGGCTGCTGGTAGGAAATGGATGCGTCGAGCCGAAGATAGGGCGAGATGGCGCGCATTGGGTGAGTCCTATGTCCAGCAGTGGACTGCTATAGGCTGATGATGAAGAGTTTCAGAATTCCCTAGTTATGCAACTCAAATACGTACAAACAATCTTTTACATATTCATTATGTAGATATAATTCGTAACATTCCATACTGGACATTTAAATTCGATCGAATTCATTAGTATTCTAAAATAAAATACGGGCGAGTGAAAAAGCAAACTTAATTGTTGGATGCCGACTGCCTTTTTCTAAAACTTCTTCAAACTTATTCACTTTATGTTTTACCTACAATTCTATACGTTTTTACTAAAAACATAATGACCTGCGTGTGTCGAAAAGTCGCATCATCCAATAGTCTTCTATTTGCTTCATCTATCTTCTACCTATTAGGTCGTGGGTTCGATTCCCACACAGGACATTCATTTGTGTGCATGAACATGTCTGTATGTCCTGAGTCTGGGTGTAATTATGTATATTAAGTATGTATTTACAAACAAAAAGTAGTATATGTATTATATCAGTTATCTGGTTTCCATAGTACAAGCTTTGCTTAGTTTGGGATCAGATGACCGTGAGTGAGGAATGTCCCAGGATATCTATATATATAAAAATCAATGCCACTTTTCGTTTTAATTTTATAACTCAAGAACGGGCTCACCTATGCAAACCAAATGTTTAGGCTTTGTTCGGACTATTTAGTAGATGGTTTATGTGAAGTTTGCACAAAATCGGTCGAGCGGTTCTTCATTTATCACATTTTTTGTAACAAATGGATTCAATAAATGGCGGATCATTTTGTAAATGGGGATTTTGCTGTCAGGGTAGGGTAGGGTAGGGTGGGGTAGGGTAGCACCACGCGAACGAAGTTGCGGCGGGCAGCTAGTTGTATATAAAATGTCGTTTACATCAGGTAAAATAAAATCGAGAATAGGTATGTAGGCCACGGTTACATTACCCACCTTTAAATGGCGATATGCGTTTAATTGTAAATTATTCGTGAGCAGTGTGTGGCCGACGCATAACAATAAAATGTCTTTAGTACCTTAGGAAATCGGAGATGAACCATCTGTTCTGTTAAGCAACTGAGCTCGATATAATGTGATCGAATAACAACCGCGACTCGGATACTGCATCTTCCTATATCGGTGGTAATAATACAGATACTCTTGTTGTAAAGTAGGTATTCATCTCGATGAGTTCTGAATTTGCATAACGGATTTTATCAAACGACAAATACCACAACATGTGTCAGAACAACTAAACTAAATGGTATTGTGACTATTAATTGCAAATTTTGATTCAATAAGAACACGGTGGATAACGTGTCGGAAAATGGTTATGAATTTGGCTTGTATTTTCTGGAGCTGTATAATATTAAAGCCCCATGCGGAGTACATGCGGGTTCAACGACGTGCCATCAGAATTGTCGACGATCCCGAGCTCACAAGCGGTTTAGAGCCCCTCAGTCTGAGGAGAGACTTTGCCTCCTTATGTGTGTTCTACCGCTTGTACAACGGACGATGTTCTGAAGAATTGTTTAAGATGATGCCCACGGCTACTTTCTACCATCGCAACTCTCGCCATCGACGGGGAGTCCATCCTCACATATTGAAACCTGAATTGTTTCGTACTGTGCGGGCTCAAAGGAGCTTCCTTCCGCGGACGCTCAGACTGTGGAATGAGCTCCCCGCCGTGGTTTTCGCAATGGAGTACAGCATGGGGTTCTTCAAAAGGGGTGTGAAGAGATTTCTGCAGGGTCGGCAACGCGCGCGTGATACCCCTGGTGTTGCAAGCGTCCATAGGCTACGGTAACCGCTTACCATCAGGCGGGCCGTATGCTTGTTTGCCACCTAAGTGCTATAAAAAAAATAAAAAAAAGTACCGGACAGACTAAGTGAGTTGGAGCCCGAGAAATTCGTCATTCACGCAAAATTTCCATAACTACCAACACAGCTACCAATCAGTCTTACGAACTGTAACGTTTTTCTTTGATACATAAATCCACGGATGTCTTCATTACATCTCTAAATAGTATAAAATATAGTTGGAACTTTTATTTGTTCACTTATCTATACTATATAATAATATAATAAAGTGGAAGTGTTTTTTTGTTTGTTTGTATAAAAGGGCTAATCCCTGGATCTACCAGTCGGATTCGAAAAATTCTTTCACTAATAGGAAGCTACATTATCCACGAGTATTATAGGCTACATTTTATCACGGGAACGCGGGTGAAACCGCGCGAGGCAGCTAGTTTCCTATAAACTACGAAAAAGACTTTCATGCGGTTTTTACCAACACTAGCCAGTCCCCCGCGGTTCTATAAAAAGTAGCCTATAATACTTGGGGATATATGTCCTATTAGTGAAAGAATTATTAAAATCCGACTGGTAGTTCCAGAGATTAGCTCGTTTAAACAAACAAAGAAATTCTTCCGTTTGATATTATAGATTTAGAGATCGGAAGGTATGCAGATAATATATATTACTAACTGACCGGCGCGACTTCGTTTGCGTGGTGCCTACCCTTATCACTTAGGGGTATGAAAAATAGATAGTAGCTGATTCTCAGAGCTAGTGAATATGCATATAAAATTTGGTAAAAATCAGTAAAGCCGTTTCGGAGGAGTAAGGTAACTAACATTGTGACACGAGAATTTTATATATAAGATGTCGCAAATGTATATTTCAAGCTAAAACGAACAAAAGCCATTAATTCCCTATTAATATTTAAATAATGGAACTCATCAAGAGGAATATAATTAACTCTACGAACAAACAAGTTACCTAATGGAAGACCGGTTCCCTTCCAACCGCCCATTGTACTACAGAGAATAGTGACATAATATTGACGACATAGAGCCTTTATCGGTAGAATGGACGCCAGCGAAGGTCAAAGTCGATTGACATGCCGCTTCAGGAGCGGTGACGTGGGCGAATACATTGAACCTCCATTGATTGCCGTGCCAGTTGCACTGACCTGGATACACTCCCGTCTCAACATGGTAAACAAAGTCGATGCTTGTTCTTCAAATATTATTCTAATATTTACTCCTGATGTCGAGAATTTCAGTAAAGTTTAATTTTAAATCGAAAGGCGAGATCGATAGAGCTTTGTCCGTTAGTAAGTGCGTCTATTAAAAGTTACTAATAACCTTGCGTTTCCTAAATATTTAATGCGAACAAACGTTCGGAGTCACTCTTTTATTTGTAGCGACTGTTTGTTGGAGCCCGACGCCCTCCATATAGAGGGGTGATGAACCTTGACAATAGGTATTAGTAAGGTAATTTTTAATTTAGAGAGGCATTCACAGTCATGATCGACAAAAAGAGTGTAAAATCGCTGCGTACAGCGGGTACCATTCTAAGGAATGTTACACCATATTAAATGGATTGATACTGACTGGTGGTAAGCGGTGTGATGGCCTTTTCTCCTTCGTGCTGGAACATGTGTAGTGCCGCCATTGTTGCTTTCAACTGCTCATATTCACGCGCCATCTGCTTTTGGACCTGAGACGAAAGAAAAGATCAGATGTTTGAGAGATATTACAAGAAATACGTGGTGAGGGAATCTCAACTGAGTTTCTTTTTCTCATTTGAAGGCTGACGGAACGAACTGGTGTAAGCTTAGTAGCTTTGACCTTCATAAGAGCTCTACTAGGGCCTAAATTGAATAAAGGCTTTGACTTTGACAATAATTAAGGAATTGTTCGACTTGTTACCTTCCACCATCGCAACTCACGCCATCGACGGGAAATCCATCCTCAACATCGAAACCAGAATTGTTTCGAACTGTGCGGGCTCAAAGGAGCTTTCTTCCGCGGACGCTCATGTTGTGGAATGAGCTCCCCCCCGTGGTGTTCCCAATGGAGTACAGCATGGGGTTCTTCAAAAAGGGCCTGAAGAGATTTCTTCAGGATCGGCAACGCGCGAGTGATACCCCTGGTGTTGCAAGCGTCCATAGGCTACGGTAACTGCTTACCATCAGGCGGGCCGTATGCTTGTTTGCCACTTTAGTGGTATACAAAAAAAAAAACTTGGACAGAGCATAACAGAGCAATTTATCTAGGGATTGCAATCCGGATACTTCGAAATCCGAAAATAACTGAAAAATCCGGATTTTAGGGGCCTATTATAAATCCGAATATTGAGAATAAAATCCGGTTTTTTCGAATTTTAATCATAATTGATAATAGTTGATGTTTAACTTAAAAAAAACATTAAATATCCAGTAGATTTGCCGCGCGCCGAGCGGTGTATAGATTTCAGAGTAATACTGACCTATTACTCTGAAATCTATACACCGCTCGGCTCACACGCGGCTAGCTGCTACCGCTCATCCATCTAGCTAGTAGCTAAGTCGGCCAGTGAGTCTTAGATGGAAGCGATGCGCGCGCGGCGCGAGTAACAGCTCTTTGTACAACGTAATATCAAGAATGCTTTCTCTTTTATTGTTAATTATTTCGAAAAAAAAAAGCCAAACATAGATTATCCAAAAAATATTTAAAAAATGTAACCTCGCTGAGTTTCTTGCCAGATTCTTCTCAGTTGAAGGCTAAGTTCCGAACCGGTGGTAACTTCAGTAAATGTGACCTTCATAAGTTTTCTTTCTGGGGCCTAAATTGAATAAATATCTTTGACTTTGACATTGAATGATAGTTCTAGTCGGGTTACTGTTGAAAGCATTTTGTACATCGGCTGATCTAAGAAAATTGTTAATTTTGAAAGGGTCTGACACACCAGCCTTCTAAGCAAACTTCCTTGATATGAAATCTGTGCGCTTGCATTTCCAATTTCCTGAGCGAATGGTCTATTCATGTAGTCATAGACGGGTGTTCATCGGACCTTTTCGCAATCAATGCCACAGAGTTCAGTTCTCTCTGCAACCTTATTTCTGCTGCATATTAACGACCTGGTGAAGCCCGGTATCTTTGGGTACGTAGACGATAGCACCGTTGTCATATTTCCAGCGCGCGAGCCACCAGTGACTAGATCCAATTGTTGCGAGAGGCCATGGTAGAGCGTTTGAACGTAACTTTACAGGCAGTCTCCGATTGGGGCAATGCCAATCTGGTCACTTTTAATGCTACCATGACGCAGGTGTGTCTTTTCACCACCAAACGGAGTCCTTTCTACCAGGCTCTCGCCCTCGACTCAATAAACCGCCGAGCCAGAAGACTCATCGAATATGAGACTAATTATGACGAAACTCACGAGCCTCGACCGTCGAAGAAAGGTTGCTTGCCTTATCGGTTTTCTATAGGATATATTTTGGAGAGTGTGTGCAGGAATTGTTAACCTTTTTCCAACCACCATCCACATTTTTACTCCGAACCACAAGAAACCGGGAAAATTTTCACCCGTACAATGTTGACATACTGAAAATACGGACAGTATTTTGCATCCTCAATTATAATGCGAACAGCAAGGGAGTGGAACTTGCTCCCGGCGACTGTATTTCCTGACTCTTAGAATCTAGGGACTTTCACGGCCAGAATGAATAGGTTTCGTTTGGGTTAGCATGCTCCACCTTAGGCTTTGTCATTATCCTTTATGGACAGCTCAGTGGCCAAACACAAGCCCATTTTTTTTAAATAGTACTTGCAGTTTAATTGAATTTTTATTCAAAAGCAAGCAATGGAAAAACAATAAAATACAACACCTCTCTTCAAAATACTAATAATTTAGCATAAAACTACACTTATAATTTAAAATTACAAAAGATTGCAAAAAATAAAAACCAAAATCCGAAAAATCCGGATAATTCGGATTTATATGTGATGATAAACTTTGAATCCGGATTTGGAAAAAATCCGGATTTTGCAATCCCTAAATTTATCAATGCAGGCGTTAGTATTCTTTATTCTGTGCTGCAGAGTCGATCAAAATGCAATGCCCTCCATGTGCAGACAGTAAAAATAAATAGCTTACGTGTGTACAGCCTTGCAGAAGGCTTGAAGCAGTTATGGAATTTGCTATACGATTATTACTTAAAGGAATATCGAGTATCAACACGATTACTTCTAGATGTTATCTCTTATTTCTGACATTTGATTTTCCTGTGCAATGTGTACTAACTGCTAGTTTCTGAATGCAAGTTAACCATGGTCAAATCTATTGACATTTTTCTTCGTCATTCTATTGATAATAGATCATCGAACAATTAACCCAAAGAAGTGCAATGACGTTAAATTTGCTTGAAATCTATTCCGCCATTTTCCCACCACCGACAATGCGCTCTGATTGGCCAATTTAAGGACACTTGCGCGCTGATTGGCCAAGTTAAGGACACTTGCGCGCTTATTGGCCAAGTCAAGGACACTTGCGCGCTGATTGGCCAAGTTAAGGACACTTGCGCGCTGATTGGCCAAGTCAAGGACACTTGCGCGCTGATTGGCCAAGTCAAGGACACTTGCGCGCTGATTGGCCAAGTCAAGGACACTTGCGCGCTGATTGGCCAAGTCAAGGACACTTGCGCGCTGCTTGGCCAAGTCAAGAACACACGACGCAGTGATTGGTCCTTACTGATTTTCAGCACTGACTACTTGCGGAATTGGATTGCTCGGTATAACTACTCTAAAAGGATTTTCGACGTGACAGATATACTTTAATCTGAGTATTCAGACAAAAATGTATAAAATTCTTGTAACCCAGATAAAGTAAGGTGTGCCATTAACATCGGCCCGTAGCATGATAATCACAGGAAATTCACTCCTCGATATAAACCATAAGATTCTACATCCGTTTAAAAAGTTGATAATGGCTTTGTTTTCTCGGAACCGGCATTGATGTGTCTGATAACAGTGGAACATAAAAACTGCTTGTTCGGTTGTTCATTACAAAACAGTATCGGACAATAGCAGGCGTTCTCTTTCAAGCATAAGGTCAATAAACTTCTCAATAACTTTTTCTTCGTTTTTAGGGTAGGACGTATCCAGAAGTCTGTAGCGCGCACCATTGATTTGAAATTTTTGATAGTAGTTATAAATGTAGCCTACCCAAACTTACTGCAAATGAAAAATTAAACAAAATATTTTTAGTTTCTTTGCAAATATCTTTACTAGCTTCGACCCGCGGTTTAATGTTGCCTATATATTTTATGGTTGGTCTAGCAACCCCATTGGAAATAAAGTTGATCATCCGTTCCGTACGTCGCCGCGTCGAGAAGAAAAACAGAAAAACTCACTTTTCAAAGATGAAGAAGTTGATTATCTTAGGATGAGTAGGTCTTTTTCATCATGCAAATTGATGATATAGCCGATGGTGGCAAGCATACAAAGGCCTGGAAAGCATCTCAAACGTAGCTGCTGGAATACACCTGTGTAGTAGGTGCTTGGCGAGAAACTTTCAACTCTATGTTGGTAGTTAACCAGGCGGGTACTAGAAAGTAACCATCGTGCAAACAGTTTTGAAAAATATGATTAACCGTCTCTCTCAACAGTATGATTTAGGCAAAAAAGCAACAAAATTTTAATGAGGTTAATAAGTTAAGAAAGACAAGACCTTTATGACAGCTGTGGGTGGATGTGGGCAGATTAGATAAATGTATAAACAGAGCTTGTTTGAATGATAAGTGAGTCGCAGTTAGCTTGACAACTAATATACATGTGCATTATTGAGGAGACGGAAAATTTTGCCATATTTGCAACTTCACTGAATTTAATAAAAGTGTTAGAAGTGGCACATTAAATAACTAATTCATGGCAATAAATACGTCGCATATAAGAAGTGGCTAAAGTGGCGAAATTAACTGCCCATGTTACTTCAATTTAACATCTTCATTTTAATCTGATTTTAATCACAGAATTGACAGTTCTTAATTTGTGACTACTGTGCTCACTGGTTACAATAACAAATTATGAGACATGTATAAATTGATTTACATAAAAACCACGCCTCTAAATTTAATGCATAGGCAACAAAACTCCACGTGTTCTGGACAATTGCACATTAATCCAATAAAATATTTAATATAATTTGTTTTTGTATGGATAACCAATTGTTAAGTAGATAGATATGCCAGTAATTTACCATTCCATTAATAGTAGGCGGACATTCTAAACTTGAGCTCAATCTGTGGCATTTTAGGGTACCTACAACTAGTTAGAATAAGGTAGTAATAACTCGTAATCAGCATAACTAATGTCTAATCGCGTATAAATCTTATAATAGGTAATTTATGGTTATAAATCAGTATGAAGTCGATCGAACCTTGTTTGTTAATCAGCAGACTGTATCAATATTAAAATATTATAGTCGCCACATATAATTGTTATATCAATAAATACAATGAACAATAATCATTATTTAGTTACTCATTTCGATTCGTGGGGTATATACTAGTATGAAAACTAATCTATAGATATGTGCGTAGGCATGACGTAGCCTACATAATTGTAGGAAGATATCCGTTGCATTTTGATTCCTTTGAAGTATAATCAGTTGGATGAAATCTATGCATTAAGCTGTGGCATTAAGCCATTTATCGGCTATGATTACGAATGGAAAAGCGTCAGAGATACTTACATTAGCTATTCTTCTTGCAGACGACACAAAAGTGAAATCCTGATCTCTCACCACGATTATCACACAATAAAACTAGCACAATATGAAAAATGTTAAGCACTTCCCACACAAAATCTCAAAATCGTTGCGTAACATCCGGCGGTGGTTTCACGCGACATAACGTGATGATTTTCACCTAATTCAGTTAACGATACCTTGACCGCGTTTCTCAAGTCGACAAATTACACGAATGCCGTTTAATTAGAAAAAAAAACTACCCACACTTTTAAATAGGTAAATTAGGTCGCGGTTTTACACATGGCAACAACAATGGAACCGTCATAATAATTTATGCTATAATGACCGCTGTACACGTACTCGTAAGATCTGCAGTGGCGTGCAGCGTTTTGACAGTTGACCGTGGTGTGTTGCGGGTCGTACGAAATTGGACACCCCGAGTGCGTCACCGAACCCGCCCGCGCCGCCGGTATACAAGTAGTGTGGAGGTGCATCGACCCCAAGCACGTCGTTAACACTTCAGCCCACTGACAAGCCGAAAGGCACACGCATGACAATATAAAACGACCATGACTGATGTACTCGACAATAGAACAAATGCTTGGCGTCTATCCAGCCACTGAATTAGATTGGGTGACCTAAACTCCTGACTAAAAGCCTAGCAGTCTCGCAGGCACAATACAGCCGAACATTAATCAAGCAGTTATTGTGAACGGTTAGCGTACGGGACGGAACGCATTAATAGGATATTTTACGACTGTATTCTTAAGAAAGGGTTAACGTTTATGCTAAACAAGTTATGGGTATTAATGACTATTTAAAGAACTCGTGCGCTTCCTTGTAAACGCCAGTAAGGCTAATCGCATACTAATGAGTGTTTCACTTAGATATTTCCACATAAATGTCAATGCAGTTATAATAATTTTGTAATAGGCTGATAAAATAAAACTTCGAGAATATTTTGTCTATTTAGTTTCCAATTATGAATTATACTTTTTAATATCTAATTTTTAATTGTACTGTAATAGGAGGTACACTTATGTTTGCATTTTATGGTCACCAAAGCTCACTTAGAAATCATAATTGCAGTAATAACATCTGTGTTGAAATAATAAAACAGTACGATTATGTTATAAACATGCAAATTCATAAACGCAGCAAAAACAAAGACAGCAAAGCCATAGCGCAGCGACTGTTGCCAGTAAAAGTGTAACAATTTAATTACAACCCATTGGTTAATAATTTAATCGCTGATCGCGCTGCGTTCCAATGAATTAACATGGAATGTATTCATGTTGTTTTTGTAGCGAGAAAAAATATAATTATGGATAGGTTCATCACAAGAAAGTAAATCTGTTGAATGCAATTTTCCGAGCGGTTGAGTAAAAACAGTCTATCCGGTACTAAATCTATCAGGTCCTAATGTGATGTATGAATCTTATGAGGTTTTTTTTACTTCTTGGAGTACAAATCGATGTCGTGTTTTGATATCGATGAAATTGGTGATTGTCATTGTTTTCTTTTGCCAATGGTTTTTTGACTAAAGAAGCCAGCTGTGTGACATTTCAGATATATATTGACAAAAGGCTTCTTTGGTTCGTCTTATACTGGGTGGAGATTTCGAGATGAAATATTTTCGAAACCTATGTTGGATTAGTTATGCTGAACAACTTTTACTATGGGACCAACACCGAATTGAATTTTTAAAAATGACATCTCGAAATCTTCATCTTGTTATAGGGAAAATTAAGCATTAGAATAATAAATACTGGCATGGAGCGTCGATTATTGTAATGTGATGGTGAGACTATGTACTGTTGAACGAAATGACTGAATAGGTTTAAGTTCATTCAATACTGAAGCATTACCACTGATTCAACACAGCTGGAAATTGGTACCAACTTTATGATGCTATTTCGACGAAGTTGCCGATTCATCAGTCAATTTCCACGTCCAATGGCGATTTTTATGAGACTAAGACGGGTTTTACGCAGAAATACCAGGAACAATATTGGCCCCATTTGACTACATAATGAATTAGTAATTAAACAAATAGTTCAAACGTATAAGCAAAATTAAAGATATTATACGGCCAAACGCGGAGTTACTCTCCAGTTATGTATGAAGTTAAATCCATAAATGCTTAAATGTTAATCACAAAATTGGAACGGAAATTGTCATAAACCGGTTTGTTATTTTTCGTTGCATGCAGCCCACAGCCTTGCAGACTTGCCTCAGTATGATGTGGTATGAGTCCACTATTCATTCTTTTTCCTAGAACCAACGGGTAATCAAAGAACTAGTTTTTAAGAATTTCCTCCTCAGTCTTTAATTGAAACGAGAGCTTCGACTCAGCGTTCTTGCGAACTGGTCGTGTTCTTATTTCCATAGAATAGGGATTTATAATTATTCCTAGGATACATAATTGCTGCATCTCCCATGTAAAGGTTGTCAGTATTTGTTCGAAGAATAGCCAATAATAATTTATAGCTGTTCCCGTGGTTTCACTCGCGTTCCCGGGACAACAAGAAGCCTAGATTTATCTCCGACAAGTCCTTTAGCTGCCTATGGAAAACCCGTCAAAATCAATTCAACCATTTCGGAGATCGGACAAAAAACAAACAGACAGGCAAAAAATATAAAAGCACGCATTTTAGCAAAAAAACCATTTTGAAGTCACAATCAAATGTTAATTATTTAGTTATTTAGTATACCAGGGCGAGCGAGCTTTGCCCAAAAACTCAGAATAACGCGTTTTCCTAGAGACGAGACCTAGCTAGATTGATTTTCCACCAAAAATCCTTCATATAGAAAGTTTCATCGAAATCGTTAGAGCCTTTTTCATTGCTCGTATTGAGCTCCTATCAAAGTATAGGATTCCACTAAACGAGATCAAAGATCAGCACAGCACCAATAACAATTAACGACACTCGTTCCAAGTACTCAATTGCTTTATTATCGCTCAACAGTCGCATCTCTCAATTCATTTTCTGCTACATTACAAATATAATTTATTGATGACACTGCATGATATAAAAGTTATATCAAATTAAAAAAATACGTGACAAATTGAAATTACAGTGAAAACAATGCGGTTGGCTATCTAAATATGTCGCTTAATTTCGATTCGTCTCATCAAGCTGCATTAAGCATTTTACATCTGGACTATCTTGTAGAAATTTGGGGGTGTGCTACTGGCTCAGCATTAAAATACTTGAAAATTACCCAAAATAAAATCTCAAAACTCTTCTTCTACGACTATCTAACACACACACACAGAAAACCTATAGCGAAACCAAAATTATGAATATACTTTCAAAACTTGTGTACTAATATGGAAAATCAGACCACTTTTAAAACCAACAAAGATATGAACCAATATCCTACACGCAGAGAACAAACTATGGTAGTAAAAACATAAGTTTTGAAGGAGCGCAACTCTACAATAATTTACCATATAATTGAAATGTAATTTCTTTTGAGATAATAAATTCTTTAAAACTATTAAGAGGGACAAAATTCATTATTTTTCTCATAACCCCCTGAAGTAAAAATCGCCACAGAAATTTTATATTATTTATACTGGAAAAGACAGCATATAAGTGGGTCGGGTCCATTGTGGTTAAAAATTGCGAGATTTTCACACCTCGTAATTTTAAAACTTTATGGTATAATGGGTATCGATTAGTTATTTGTAATGATTTCGTAAGAATTCATAGTTTTGTTTGATTATTATTATATAAAGTAACAATTAACTTCATTTTATATGGAGCTGACTCGCGGTAAGGTCTTCTTAGTAGCTACAAAACATTTAAAAATTATTACTAAAGAATCGTGTCGAAGGCCATATCATAAGGCGCCTGTATTAAATAGGTTACATCATATCGCCTAGTAAAACGTGATCACGTATAAAAAGGTTTTTGTTGGGTTTCACCTAACAAAAACCGTCGCTTTATCGATCGCAAGGACATGAGCACAAGTGTTTTGTAAAAATAGTTTCTTTACTATACTAGCGGTGACTCAACGTTTGGTTTGACTGTACCCTATTGTATTCGTTCCGATCTTATGCACAGATGGTAAGATATTATGGTTGCAGTATATTTTATAGCTGAAGCGCTCGTGGTGTAGCATGATTAGCCGTTCTTAATCGATCGGCAAAGTTAAGCTACGTCTGTCGTGGTCGGTACCTGGATGGGTGACTGCCTAGTGGTATTTCAAATCGAGCGTTTCCGGGCTTCGGAAGGCACGTAAAGCCGTTGGTCCCGGTTACCACTTAATTGAGATAGTCGTTAAGTTGGAGGCCTTCTAGGCGGTTTGAAAACTCCAACAGTAGGTTGACCACTAGCCTACCTCCACCGATCCGCAGTGGGCACGCGTGGTGGAGTATCTGCCCATTCCCTTTCACCCTGATTTGTGAAAGGAAGCCTGTGCTCAGCAGTGGGACATTATAGGCTGATGATGATGATATTTTATAGCTAACATGTCATATATTTCTGATGTGTTTTTAATACCTGTCTCATTTCAACAGTGAGGGATCTAGGGAGGGAATAGTGAGGAGCCCAAGGCGTCAGATTTTAGGGGCGGCAAATTTGGGCACCTTTTTTCTCATATCTTGGAGAAAGAAGCAGGCTTATTATTCGGTACTTGATTGAACTTTGATTTACTCAGAAATATGCTTAAATTTATGCATTTTCACTTGGGTAATGTGTAAGTAAATCCACTCGTGGTTCAATAAGATTGTTGTTTGGGCAGGTTGGGAATGAGATATATCATGTGGAATTCTGATAAACTTCGCTGATGCAGAGTTGCAGACTGGTTACCTACAGCATGTCCTATCTTGCTGTAGGCGGATAATGTTCGGTATAGAGGAAATTAACTTTAACTAAATAATCATAATGTTTGAATTGAATGATTCTTCTATACAGCCTGATAAGCAACAGCCAAGCCAATTAGTTTACCTTTCCATGAACCTCATTTCAGCGTGACCCAGATTCTATAAAACCTAATTAAACAACATCTATGTTCTAGTTTTTTTCCTGTAGAATACTGACTTTATTATTAGATGAAGTATGTGTGGGAGTAGGTATAGCGTGAATGATTCAGTGCCAGTATCATTGACCTGAGGCAATGGTAAACCAACGCTTTCTATTCAAATGATAGATTAACTCTTCTTTGACATACAACGCTTAAATAAATACCTTTTAGGTATTTAGTTAGCAATACCGGTCAAAAATGCAGAAGAAATCGTTTTAAAGTGTTGAGCAAACGTTTATCTACACGGGTGTTCTACATCAGAGTTCAGACAGAAAAGCTTCATTGCAATAATTTACACGATTTTCGTTTCACTGATCGTGACAAGAAGATATCACTGCAATTCAATTTGATTATCGTTCGATAGAAAGAATTTCAAAATGTAACTTTATTGAAAGTTTCTTGTATTAGAAATCGGTGAATCGTATGACTGACATACCTAGTCACGATTTGACAGATCGCCTGATCTAACAGACGTGCTGGTTGGTTGGCGAATCAATCATCTTTGATAGGCCTGATGTCTGCCTTATGCAGAATGGTCTATCCTGTGGGTTTATCAACAAACCATTGTCAATTTAATTGGCCCCTGGGCACGATCTCATAAATTAATAATCTTCTATTATAAATAATTGCCACATGTAAGAGCATCACATGAGAAAGTCTCGACCGATTTGGCTGTTTTTTGTTGTTTTCGTAATTGTTAGGTAGGTTTGTTAGAAGAAATTCTCGGAAAATCCACCGGAAATGTCGGAAATTTCAACCGGGCGACGCCGGGCACGAACAGGTAGTAGGCCATATTTTAAAAATATGTGTCCTTTTTTTTTGCTTGTTATCTTGAGATAGTGGACAAATGAGCAACCAATAGAATGGTTGAACCATGTGACTATGTTTGTATGAAACTAGCTGTCCCGCGCGGTTTCACCGGCGTTCCCGGGATATAACGTAGCCTTCATTCCTTCATTCCTTCTCCATACCATAGGCGATCTATCCGCATGCCCAATTTCATGATGATCGGTTAAGTAGTTAAGTCGTGAAAGCGCAACAATGAAACAAACTCACATTCGCATTTATAATATTGGTTAGGATTAGGATTCAATCGTTCACATAAGTTTTGAGTTTCAGTAACGTTTCAGTAACATTTAAAGCAAAGGCTAGAAAAGAACTAGATATCAAGCGTTACAGGAGAGCGACAAATTGAAATGTTATCAAAAAAGGAGGTACAAGTTTTTCACATTAAAATATTCATTTCATTATAAAACTGCAAATATAATGTAACATACATAACTGCCAAAACTTTATTTATACAACCGCTTAAGCTGTAATTGTTTATCTTTTACGTCAATTGACTACATTATGGTGTTACCATTGAATTATATTAGAAGCGAAGTATCGAACAAAAATCCTCGCGACACGTAAGCCACTTGACAACCAATGTATGCGTGAGTACCATATAATTACACTCGCTGACACGCACACAAGCGCACGAGTAATGTTGCAAGCTAAACTTAAGTTTTCGGTAAAATTAACCTTCCGATTTCGCCTACTAGTGAGATTGGAAGTAAGTATTCATAAAAATAATTAAATAGTTTAAAAAGTTCTGCGTCTTAGATAATTTATTATAGACACAGGCCTGTTATTTATTTATTACTAGTTGTTTAATAGTACTTATTTCGGGTATTTTAACATAATAAACCAAGATAATATGCAGTGCTATGAACGATCGTACAATTTGTAGCTTTCCTTGGTAATGATAGGTTTCAGATATGATAGGTTGTATAGAAAAAGAAGATTAATTAGTATCTAGGTATTTAATTTTCATTAACAAAATTGAAATTTTAAAAGCCTGTTAGTTGAATTTGTTTCCGGAACAACTGCCGCTTTGACAATATTTTCCTAGCTATATTCTCTTTTTTCTACCAGTCTGATTCGAAATTATTTCACAAATATGAAGCTACATTATCCCAAGTATTTTAAACTACTTATCCCAAGAACGCAGGTGAAACCGCGGGGGACAGCTAGTCGGTTATAATAGCTATAAGTAAAAGAAACAACTTATCGGACTCAATTACTTTATTAATAACAAAATCAGTATCAATTACGTAAAACAACGCAAATTCGCACACAAAACAGCTGGCAACACTTTGCTCGAAATCTGAGTGAAGTATTTTTATTTTTGAATTTTGTTATTTTAGATGAATTACTCAATAAAATTAGTGGCTTGCCTGTGGAATGTTACATCAGAATTCTTATCTTTCTTCCCTCATGAATTATGACACAATTTTACTACACAAACCGTCATATTTATTATTTTTCTCAGAGCTGCACTCACTAAAACGTCACTCAGTACACTGACAGCGCGGCGGTCATTTGGAGCCATTATGGCTCCAATTGAATGGATTGTTTTTCGCGCGTGTACTTTGCTTCTAGTGTTACACATTAATATGAAACGAGAGTAATTTAAGTAGGTGATGAGTTGTTAACTGATTATTAATTGTTATAAGGATGTTTACACATTTTTATGTATAAAACACGTCGCTGTTAGTAAACAGCATCTACTTATAATATCGTATCATCTGGTACATTAGAGGATTCTTTATATAACTCATCATATAAAATAAAAGCAGATGGTGAGTCACACGGACTACTTTCATCTTACTTCATAAAGTTCTTGAAATATTATGATTTGAGTTTATTGTATGAATCAGATAAACCAAGTATAAACAAAGCTACGTACTGAATTAACTTGTATCTAATTGTGAACGACGGGCAGTAGGCATGGTTGGTTAAGACCACCTGTCAAGCTGCAGGTCTTATTATATTAATACTAGCTGCCCGGCGCGACTTCGTTCGCGTGGTGCTACCCTACCCTATCTAAACCATCCAGGGAGTTAATTCTACTGTATGTGTGTGTGTATGTCACTGAACTCCTAAACGGCTGGACCGATTTGAATGATTATTTTGTTTGCGTTTGGGTGGCGCCCTGGATGGTTTAGATTCACAAATCAGCCCGGCAGATGACGCTGCAGTCGGTATCTAGGTTATATTATAGATTTACTTTGTGTAAGGGATGGAATTATGACAATTCTGTGACACTGTAGAGTAAACTATGATTATCTATGGTATTATAATATACTTACAGTCAGTAGTAAAATGATAGGTATTCTACTCAATATTTCAATACGGTTTTTGGGCCCATCAAGGCATAATACACATTTATTTGTGTTCAAATACTAGCCTAGATTTATTTGAAATAAAAACCACTGAATTTACACAATGAAAACTCAAAATAGCACAAATTCATGAAAATAAAATAGGCGTGCAATGCCACATTGCCAGTCGCTCTATATTTCCTTGTTTGTCAATTTAATTACAACATCCTTAATACTATGCCTTAACCCAGTAAATAAATTACACATACACATAAATGCAGTTACATACAGACATACACTTACAACTATGTATACATAGTTTTATTATTACCACCTTTGAAAAAAAAAGTTGATGTTAACTTTCAGCATCATATCACGGGAGATTCAAATGGCCTCCTTTGGCCCGTCGCATTTATCAGGAAGATCACATAACTATTTATCATAAAACACATAATCTAATGTATGGTTAGTGTTTTACAATGTTTGATTTGATAATTTAAATATCATATACTAGATAATGGTGAGATAATAGGTGACTTGGTTTGTTTAGTTTAAAACCTTTACCTATCTATAATTTCTTTTAATATCATAGGTGTAAATTGCGCAGTATATCTTGAAAAAAAATTAAAATCAGCATTGACCAACGCGCGCGCGATACCCCTGGTGTTGCAAGCGTCCATAGGCTACAGTAACAACTTACCATCAGGCGGGCCGTATGCTTGTTTGCCACCTAAGTGGTATAAGAAAAATTCAACAGATAATCAGGATTGTTGCTACTTAATTAATATTATTAATGTGTAGTTGTATGGATGTGAAGATTTGTTACTCTTTCATGCAAGAATTACTGAATACTTTTTTTTTCTATTCAATAATTTGGGATTTTTGTCCATATGGACATTTCAATCCCATCGTAGCATGAACTTAATATCTAAAACACTATAAATATTAAAAACTAGGAAAATATATATATGAAAAAGAATGGGTGAACTGGTGAAGAAGAGTTACCAGAGTATTTTTTTTTGTTTATAATTTGGATTTTGTTTTAGGCAAAATCAACTAAATATTACTGATATCTATCTATATGCATTTAATTTATAATATAATAATATTATATAGCTCTGGAATAACATATAGCATACCTTGGAACTCAGGTGAAAACCACAGTATTTATATATTTAAGTTCTCATAACATATTTAAAAAAAATAACATAGGTATAGTAAACAGCTATGTCAATATTAAGTATATACAGTATATATGATATAAGCATTGTCGTAAATTAGAACCAAACCAATGTGGCTTCTTTTTAATAAACTTACAATTTATATTTAAAATGATAAAATGTAACAAAGTTATTGATTTCCTAAGTAGCTGTTGGGATTCTAGAGTTATCTAAAAATAACAAATTGAAATGTTTCATGAAACAAGTTATGAGAATATTAATTGACTGTGATGTAAGCATGTCGCACCTACTGTTTTTTGCTGATACATTAATTAATAATGCTGTCATTAAAAGTTTGCAAACAAGACTTGTTTGTTAAAGCTGATCTAATTTTTTGCTTATCAACAAGATCTAACTTTTAATACAATTTATTTTAGATAGATTGATCAAAACTGTCTATTCTATTTAACACTGCCCAGCTTTTATGGTTGTGCTTAAATGATAAAGCTTTTTTCATGTGTTAGCATTACAGGCATTTGTTATAGCCCATTGTCTACCAGCTATGATGCACATCCTAAAGCTGCACATAAGGAAAAATGAATTCCAGAACTGCTATTCGAGTGATTAGTGAACTGTTGATAACTAACACGAAGATTCCAAGATGATGATTTCATGACATTCTTTCACATTGTAAAAGCATATCATAAAGGCACCAACTAATATGCTGCTAATGATAAAGTTTGAATTTCTAATCCATCAATTCCAAGTTTTATGAGTAATCTTTTAATGAGTCATTGAACTTGATTTAATTTTATTTCAAGTGGGAATCTTAAATCCTTTTAGATTAAATTAATTCATCCCCAGTTGAATAGTTTTTATGACATTTTAGTGATGCAAATTAGTTTGGTTCTCATAACGAAATAACATTCAAATTATAAATACACATGGTACTGAAAACCACATTGCAAAAAGGGGCATAAACAAACGAGCATGGAAAATCGTACCAGTTGGCCTTCCGCCTTCCTTGCAAAGGCGAAACTAATTAACACGTCTTATCTTAGAAGGAAACGCGTAATTCAAGGTGATCTGGACCTACGTATATGTGGTAAATATTAGTGTGTCAGGTACTTTACTTACCAATTGCCACTTAGACTTGCGCGTGGGGTCCGCGATCGTGATCAACAGCCTGTGTATCATCTGCACCGTGCCCTCGTAATAAACCATCGCCGATTCATAGTTCCCCGTCAGAGCCATCTCCCTAGCCAGCTTTGTGTTCTCGCAAATTTCACCAACAGAAACTGCCATTATTGTCATTCCCGCTGCGTACATGTAACGTATCCTCGGTGAAAACTGTTACGGTTCTTCGCTAGGAGACCACTTCGAAGATTACAATCGCGTGCGACATTCAATGTTCCAAATGTACCACTTCGCATTTTCACAACATAACCAACACGACATCCATTGTCTTTTTATAGTATTCACTTGAAATGTTCTGAATTCCTGTTTTTATGTGAAGTTATTTATCTCATGGCTATGTGGATTTTATAAAATTTACGACCATATTTTTGAGACAAAACAAACTTATCAATTTCGTTCGACAGTTCACTCACAATCACAATCTACAGACAACTGCCATGCCATGCCAACATAAAGTTGAACAGCCAATGACGGACGAGCCGTGCGATCTTATTTGAATGTTGGTAAAAGTAAAAATTATGTTTTCGAATACAAAACTAAAACAAAGTCATAATCGATTAATCGACTAACAATCAATATTATATTCATAGACTTTAATGTTTCAGAAAATTCTTCTATGTCCATACTAAAATTATAAATGCGAAAGTAACTGTAACTATCCCCTTAGTACTTTGTGCCTCTTCATGAATAACCTCTGAACCAATCAACGACCGATCAAAATGATGATTTCGGTGTGTGTTTGTACACCCAATTTACCCAATTACTCTGTTTACGGGCCTGGCGACCATGCACCGTGGGGTTTTAGCTGGTAGAAGTTTGGCCTGGCCCCTTCCCCCGGAGCTTCAGCCACTCAGGTTTTCCCCGCGCCAAGAATCTTATAGTTAAATCGTAGGTAAATATATAAGCTTCTTGCTCCTAACTAAAAAAGGACTGTCTGCTGAACATAGGCCTCCCCTATTGACTTCCACTTCGAACAGTTTTGGGCCGCTTGCGCTTTGGTCGCTTTTCACACGGCGTCCCGCTCGGCGCTTTCCAGTACGTGGTCGCCAACCTTTCCACTTGCCACTCGAGAACTTTTCTTCTCCAACGGTTATCGGCTTTTCGAGCGATGTGGTCCGCCCATTGGGAGTACATATGTCTGTACGTATGTACCTGTCCTTTTTGAACCCCATGCTGTCATGGGGCTCAAAAAGGATGTGAAGAAATTTTTGTAGGGTCGGTAACGCGTGAGTGACATCCCTGGTGTTGCAAGTGTCCATAGGCTTGTATGCTACCTTAGTGGTACATTTAAAAAAACATATTTATTTTAATAAGATAGAAGTCTACAGATAAATGTCCTACATAGACTGGCTCGTCCACATCTAGTCGCAACTTGTGCGACATCCGCATCCTGATAAGCTCCGCATCGATTTTGCATTCTACGATTGCGGATTTGAATATCTGCAACATCCGTGCATTAATCTTTTAAACAGCATGAGTCTGATTTTTCCAGCCCACTCCGTCTACGTACGTCGGATTTACACAACAAATACCTTGGTCCGTATTTTCATTCATATTTTTTTATGACGTCAGTATTTGGACCACCTTGTATATTTTTTTTCCACTGGCCGAGGGAGGAAAACCAGCTAAGAAGAAAAACAAGTGAGGTGTCGTGGGATACGCTATAGAAGTTCGCGACATTTTGAACTCATATAGTTGTGTAATTCCCACACAAGTGTATTTTCTAATAACGAAGGAAGGCAAATTAGAAAGGGATGCAAATACATGACATTGGGTTATTATTGAAATAAAACCATAATACTAACAATAAACATTATATTCATAGTTCTAAGTAGGTAAGTATAATACATATGTTAAATATATATTTACATAAAAATAAACCTGTAGTGATAGATGAGTGTTGCAACAAGTTGTATACGAAAGTATTTTATGAAAATGTGGTTATATAAAAAATAAAAATCATAAGATTAATACGTCGTACATGTAAGTACCTATTCTAATATTTTTTTTTATTTAAGAACTCAAAACGAATGTCTGTATGAGAATAATTAAACGATTTATAGGTGTATTTTTGAATTCCCGCCATATTTCCGGCTCGCAAGGCGCACCGAAATTGATGCACATTTACAGTAAAAAAAAATACTGAGTATATTTGTATGTATGTTCCATAGTCACACAGGTTATTTTTTACAATGCCATAAAGACAAGCGCCACATTTACTTCAAAATATGTATATACATATTTTATAACTATCAGTTATACCTCAGAGTATATAAATACTACGTACAAGTTATACGAATAATATAACACCTTTAACGCATTTATCTAACAGCGAATACTCGTCTGATGGATACAAATTAAAAGATAACTTTTATCAAATATAAAATATTTACCCCAACTTTTTATACAAACTCAATGATAATTACAGCAGGCATGGGCACTGGCAGAAAATACCTAGGGAGTGCCTTGTAGTTTAATAATGTTTTTTTTTAATTATTATTAGGGGCGCATTAAGCGCGCAGGCTGTTCCTGTATCACTCCTTCAACTCACTAAAGGTATCTAAGCCAACGAGACGAGATAAAGAATGTAAACGAACTTAAATTATTCATTTAAAGAGATTGTGTTGACAGCTGCTTTACCGACCGCTTTCCTGTAGCACGAATGACACAACGACAGCTGTCGTCGACCAACTGACGTCATTATTGCATGTGAGAGATAATGATCGCTCGCTATCGTAATGTTACTCAGTAGGGGAGACGGTTGTTTACATATTTTATCTCATCTCGATGGCTTACCTTTAAATATAGTTTTATCAAGTTCTCTGTTATAATGTCCTGGTTTGGTCTGTCTAATTGTTACCGATTCTTCTGATAATTTACTTTATTGACAACAAATAAAATAATATAACTTCCAATAGGTATATTGATTCAAGTTTCCCAAAGGGTAAAAGTGCATCCGCCAGCGCCCGTGATAATGAAATATATAAAGGCTGCAACATAACTAAAAAACGAAGCCTCTTACTTTTTAAATAATAAAAAATATGTCACACTTATTGAGTATACTCATTGTTTATTTGCATTTCTTTTCAATTAATCACAATTTATATATGTGATTATGATAATAAATATTAAGGTCTCACCACATATATCGACGCGGAATCGGGTTGAGCGTATAAACTGACCCGACCACCAAATTAGTTTCGCCTTACGACACTGTCTGTAGTAAAAGTTGTTGACATGTTTTTTTTTCCCACCGAACGTATACCGAATACGCGTCCAAAGATGTAATGAGATATATCTGCACACTCATATTTTAATATCAAAGAAATTCTTTGGATATTCCGGGAATATATCATAAGCTATATTATATCTTTACAATGTCTTTTCTTACATATACATTTTACCTTGCATCCAAATATACAGTAGCATTACATTATACAATTTAAAGTATATTTCTGAGTGTTAGTATAACTTAATGAGTATAAAAATAATGCACCAAAATATAGCTAACTAAAATTAAAATTGACTTTAACAAGATATACAAAAACTAAAATTACAGTATAATGTATTTAATTCCCCTTTAAGGACATTTTCATGTACAGGTATTTTATTTCACGAAATCCGTCCTTTAATTAATGTGACCGTTATTGTGAACTATGTTTTTAAGCCGCGATTGACCTACTGCGTATGTTTGTACAGTAACCGGCATCAGTCGTGAGCACAAACTGACACCTGCGCAGTAGTTAGTTTTTCGGTCTATTTGGTGGAATGAAGAAGCGCCGAGCTGCATACGATTGGTTCGTCAGTCGATGCTCATCGTCTATTGGATTCTTGCGAGTCATTTAACTACTGTAATTTGGCCCAAAAGTGTACATGCGCGAGCATGCCCCCACTACTGCCTATCTATGCTCACGACTCACGCCTTATACTGCATGCAATTTAACACATGGGCTATAATATAGCTCATAAAGTCCGTGGTTTGCCTATATCACTGTCTTGCATTTACTGATGTCTGAGTATGGTAGGGAAATAGCTCTTAATTACGTTTATTTTATTATCTGTCGCCACAACTACACACAGGCTGAGCAAATTTCGTGAAATAAAATAACTGTATCCTTCATATTTACAGATATACAAACAACAAATATTTAGGTTCAAGTTTATTATTCAAGGGAAGTTAATATAATAAATAAGCTATTTAATAAAAAGGAAAACTTAAACAATATTGCGATTATAAAGTATTTTGGTGTTAAACTTTTGTTAATCTAGCACCAAATTGTATTTACAACTTATAAGAAAAACAAGAGAAGACAAGATGACGAGACTAGGTAGATGATTGTCGTTGTCGTGAATATAACATAATTTAATTATGGCGATATACAGGATGTTGTTTTATATTCCCGTCATATTTACTGCCTGCCACAAATCCTTTCTCAAATGAGGGTGAAAGGAAGGAATGGGCAAGTACTTGATTAAAACATGAATCAGTAAATATAAAAAAAAAAAAAACCTTCATTCGGGTTACATTCAAATGATAACTGTCCGTTAATAAGTCGGTAATCCAAATTACAACTTGTACAATTTGTATTTTTACGAATCGTATTTTATTTCATTAAAATTTTTGGTCGTTCTAGTTCAGTATACAGATATTTTGATTATAAGACCGCCTTAGACACCAATTAGTATCAGTTTCAAGTGCAGTTTATTTGTTCGTTTATTTCTGAAAGAATTAATAAAATATTTTCAACATCTCTTTGCACGTCGCAACTTCAAAGCTCTAAGATAACGCTTCTTATATTAAATAAATATGGCGCGGACAGCCTTTTCATATAATAATGGGGATTAAAAATAGAATTATCAAAGACATATACATATTCCTGTATCTTTAATTATGCTATTTAATAAAGTCTAGCGCATACCTAAGCGACGCGTGCGGCGATTAATCTAAAATCAACTTTAACATTATGATAATAAAGCCCAATAACATCGACTTAGAATATGGAGACAGGATCAACAACTATTTACTATTCTAACAAGTGTACTATGTTAGTATAATACAAGAAAGTTGCAATATCGTATAGCAATTAAAAGGGCCATATATTCAGATCACAGAGCATTGAAAATATGTTTGTTTTGTTTTTTTAGGGTTAGCAACGCGCGAGTGATACCCCTGGTGTTGCAAGCGTCCATAGGCTACGGTAACTGCTTACCACCAGGCGGGCCGTATGCTTGTTTGACACCTTAGTGGTATAAAGTTTAAAGGGCTTGCGGTTGACTCTCGACTGATTCCATGAGGAGCTATGACGAGGCCGAGGATCTAGCACGCTTACCCAGAAAAAGCCTATTCACTCTGGCCTGGAATACATAAATATATTGTCTTATCATTTAGTACTGTGCACATAGTGCTGTGGTATAGAGTCGATACGAGATTGACGACGCTCGCACTCTGTTATGCGATTTTCACAGGGATGTTTCCTGGGTAAAAAAATAATAATTCTAGTTAGTCAGTTAGATTATCAAAAAATATGGGACACGTATTTTTTGCTTTACCAAATCATTGACGAAGATAAAGCGCGCCTAAGTTCGGGAGTGGGGGCTCGTGACGTCACTTGTTACTAAAAAGTGTACCACACCGTGACGTCACGCGGAACTTCAACAAACCATATCCTCGTATATTTTGTTTATTTGACAAAAGAAAAAATACGTCACTAATATTTTTTGATAATGTATACTAAATAGTTTTTTTTTCAGGAAACTAGCCCATTCCCGGTGCACGAGTATTGTCATTGTTTTCATCTATATATGGACTCCTTGCTTTGTGATTCAGATTTAGCATGATTCCACTAGTTTTCTAAAATCCCGGCCGGTAGTATCGAATTAAGATACTGCCTAAGTAATGTCGTCTCTATCGCACGAAGCACTAACAAGACTGACAAGTCAGCGACAAAAGATCACCTAAGTATGAGCGACATAGACAAAACTCGATTGTCTTTTTCTACAGCTCGATCTGTAAACGGCCGGGTACTGTCAATAGTAAGCAAAATATTACAAGCAAGTTGGAACTTTAGGATAAACAAAATAGGAGCACTAATAGTTTGTAACTTGACATTCAATGCCTAAAGTCGTACTTTTTTTCTATGTATTTAAACAGATTACAAGACTGAGAATGATTTTCACTAAGCATGAAGAAATAGACCATTTTATTATCGCTTCAGAGGAAAAGCATCCTAATATTTTAATTTTATACCGAATAGCACTCAATTAATTTAAGCGAACAATATACCAATAATGAGCTCAGAGTATTTATTACCTAGCCAATTAGATTTGAAATTTATTTCACATATAAATAGAGTACATTTATGTTTATACACAATACATACAACCTTACGAAGCATATTGATTTATCACATGTTTTGATGGTCCAACGCTTTCTCACATAAATATGTTTTTGATTTTTTTATTATTACTAAATGCCTCACGCGGTTTCATTAGTATTTATTAAAATTAGCAGTGGTTAGCATTATTTTATGACAATTATATTGAGAAAATTTTAGTTGCACTAATAAATTTGTCAGTTAATAAAAGTTTACAGAACATTTATGCGGCGAATTGTTCAACTATAATTGGACTGTTTTACAAAAAACTTAAGCCGACTTCAAAGTACACTAAGAAGTAATCAAATCCTGATCTGATGGGACCAAACGGGAAGTATACCCTTCCAGACAAAAAAAGAATTTTCCAAATCGGTTAATAAATGACGGAGATATGAGGTAACAAACATAAAAAAAAAAAAAAACGAATTGAGAACCTCCTCCTTTTTTTGAAGTCGGTAAAAAATTACCTATCGTTCTTTCAGCCCATCGAGGAACAATCCCTTAGAGTAGTAATACCGAGCAATCCGATTCCGAAACTAGTCAGTGATTTGTCACTGATTTTGAACAGTAAGGACCAATCACTGCATCGTGTGTTCTTGACTTTGCCAATCAGAGCGCATGAGTCCGTGTTTTAGCCAATCAGATCGCATTCTCGATGGTGGCAAATTGGCGGAATAGATTGCAAGCAAAATCGACGTCATTACGCTTCTTTGGGTTAATTGTTCGATGTTTCAGCCTTAGTGTTTTGGTGAGCGAAATGTTTCTTGAAATGGTAAAATGGTAATACTCTTTACTAGCTGAGACCCGCAAAATCATCCGGGTTTAAATATTACATAGCCTATATAGGGTGACTGGTAATTAGTAAACGATACTTAGACACATGATTGTACTCAATAAACTTTTTTTTTTTTATTTACTTTGAACGTGAAGCCATAATATTTAGTACCTACCTAACAAGAATAAGAATACACCATCAGCTTTTATTTAATTTAGTTATTAATCCCAATTATTTTCATTGGTAAAGTTTTTTGTTATCATGAACACAATCATGTGTCTAAGTATCGTTTACTAATTATCAGTCACCCTATATACTTTCTCAAACAAACAAACAAACTCTTCAGCATTATCATATTAGTATTGATATAAAGTACTATCGGATAAGAGATTATGTATTATTTTCATTTTAACACTTATGTAGTCTATATTGTTGGTAGGTATACAAGTATATTTATTATTTAGTTTTTTCAATATTGAGCTAGAACAGTGCATTGTTATTACAAGTTACTATTACATCTAGTTGTAACTATTACATCTATACAGATAATGTAAACTGCTATAATCCGTACAACGTAATTATGGACGAATATGTCACTATTTTATGTATTACCATTCATAAATGTCACGGCTATATCAGAATCATAAGAAATCTTTCAGAATTGCTATAACTTTAGCCCGTATTATGAGAAAAATTAAGTCGAAACTCGAGAATAGGTTGAGTTAATCGAAAATACACTTTATATCAACAGCCCAAATTCCAAAATAAGATTCTAGTTTTAATCGATGTTGTTGTTGTCGACGGTACTTATAGTTATCTCACTCACAAATCAAATAAGTATTATTCGATTTTTTTAACCACAGACATTAAAATATATTCATGAGTTTTAATGAACTATACTATAATAATTGGTTGTCATAATGTGCTGCAATGTGTTGACTTACAGGCGCCTTCAATATGTGACCAAAATACAGATTTACGCCGATACCGTGGAACCAGATTACACTAAGGCCCTTCACACACATGTAGCTATAGAAAATAAATAAATTAATATCGAAACTAATCAAATCACGGCAATTAAAGTCACATGTCGACAAAATTTATGTACCACCTTGACATATACTATGTCAAGCTAGTAACGCGAGAGAGAACCTGAGGCCAGAGGGTGTCTCTTCTTGTCGCACTATGTTTGTCTCTTTTTGGCTAAATTGTATATGTGCTGACAAAACGGGCCTGTTGGACTGTGAAGAGTTAAGTGACTAGCCAGCTAGCCTGGGTAAAAAGAAAAAAAATTGGATACGTATTTTTTGCTTCGCTAAATCAATAAAAATGGACATTGATAAACCGCTACAAAGTTTGGAAGTGGGGGCTCGTGACGTTACTTGTTTGTGAAAAGTGTACCATCGCGTGACGTCACGCCGAAGTTTCATTCATACAAGAAAAATGGTAAGGAATAAAACAATAAATAACGGACAAAATAAAAAAAATCAGGACACTAGCCGATTGGTCTCGTTTGGATAGCTACGTGTATTAAGGGCCTAAGTATTTAGTAAACAAAACCAAACCATCCAGATGACCATTTTTATTTGGACAACTATTCAATAGACCTATACCCCCTTATTACAAAACATGGTTTAAAGCAAAGCCAGGTTTTACTGTCATTTGGTCACTTTCTAACGTCATATAATAAAAAGGGACGAGGCTATTTTAAAACCTGGTTTTTCTTTAAACCATGTTTTGTAATAAGGTGCATAAAGTTCACAGAAATGTTCGATATCTTCAAGTAAACTTACAATAGCTCACTTCAGTTGGGTATAACCTCTAGGTGTTCTTTTGGCATTGGTGCTAGAACGTGAACTTGTTTCGCCTTCCCCGCGTGATATACTTGACCCGGACTGAATGGCTCCAGGCGAGGGTGAGCTGAGATGTCTTTCTTTGGATCTGTAACGTTATTCATACAAATATTAAAAAAAAAAAAACGTAATTTGTCATCATCATCAGCCTATAATGTCCCACTGCTGAGCACAGGCCTCCTTACACAAATAAGGTTGGGTGGAAATGGGCAGATACTCCACCACGCGTGCCCACTGCGGATCGGTGGAGGTAGGCTAGTGGTCAACCTACTGTTGGAGTTTTCAAACTGCCTAGGAGGCCTCCAACTAGCTTAACGACTATCACAATTAACTGATACCCGGGACCAACGGCTTTACGTGCCTTCCGAAGCACGGAAAACGCTCGAATTGAAATACCACTAGGCGGTCACCCATCCAGGTACCGGCCTCACTCATCGATTAAGAAGCTAATCATGCTACACCACGAAGGCACCAAAATGTATATTCAGGGGTCGATACTATACAATTTTTACCACCAATCTTAGTTTTTTTACTATTTAAAAATATCAATACCTTGGGTTACATATTTGGCTGTAATTTCAACAAATAATAATAATTCTGAAACCAGAGATAAAAGTGGACCAAATTTTGGTATGTGATAGCTGAATGTGCGATATATCCCCTTAACGTTTTTCTCATGAAGTGAACTCTGTTCTTTTGAGAAATAAAGTTTCTTTGAACCTAACGTTGGCCCACTATTGACGCTACATCCAGTATGATAATAATAAAGTTTACCTTTGGTATTAGCAGCAATATACTTGGACAATCTAACAGTAGGTAGGGGGAGGTACCCGGCGACCAGCGGCATCACGTCCAGCGTCACGCTCTGTGGCTCCGTCGACGTCGATTCCATCGTTATTACACCTACAATAACGCCACATTACACCCGTATGATCAGAGAGATATTGCGGCAGAGGAATTTCAATCCTGAGCGGAGAGTATAGGGTTCATTTTCGATAAACTTTTTTTTTATTCTACGAAGGCGGTTTACAAACGTACGTACTGCCTGATGGTAAGCGGTTACCGTAGCCATATGGACGCTTGCAACACACGGGGTTCATCACTCACGCGTTACCGATCCTTCCCCCTCCCCAGTGAAGTCTGGCTCGCTTACTCATGCGCAGGAACACAACATAAAGTTATTTGGCTGTGGTATTTTGTAAGGTGGACTGCCCCAATCGAGCTGCTCTTTGAGCAAATAAACGCTATTCTCTAGCTTTGAAATTTTCAATATATTCATATTCATTTATTCTGCAACTAACCCCCTTACTCATAAAAAGTTATTTAACTAATTTACTGTTTAAAGGGTCACGTAAATAACGTCACTCTATTGTCATTGTCAAATAATGTGACATTATTTACGAGACCATTTAAACAGTATATTAGTTAAATAGCGCTTTATGAGTAAGGGGGTAAGTGTATAGTGGGTCTTATTCTATTACAAACAGTGCTTAGAAAACTTAGTGGCAGGTATTGCTTAGTACTTATTACTACTACTTATTCTTGAGTCTTTCCATAAGTTTTGTTCTAAGTTTTGTAATATAAGATTTAGATAAATGATAACTCTATAATGATAAAATAATACTCGATAATGATAACTATGAAAGTATTTTACTCGACTTGCGACTCCTCTCATCACTTCTTCAAAACCTCTTCAAGAAGGCCGTATGCTTGTTAGCTACCTTGTAGTATAAAAAAACATTTTCAATGGCTTATTAAGTACCTGCAGTTCGTCCTAAAACCGCCCACATAGTCTGATCTGCCAACACTTCGTACATGAGTGACGTGAATTCAGTCTCATTTACCTGCAAACACATTATAATACCGTTTTGTTAATAATTCCTGTTTAAGTTTTCTTTAATAATAATTCTTTCTAAATCAAATCGACATATTAGAATTAATCTTTTTAAATAATAGTCGCATTACAGCAGCGTCTTATTTAAAGTATTTAGTTTTAAACAATATCTTCTTTCGACTACATATACATAAGGTACATTTCGAATACACTAGAATAACACGACATCCCGGTACCCAACTAATATGGCTTACCGATGTACCTGCGCAGAAGATACATTTTCAAAGCGCGGGAAATGCTATTGGTCGGCAGCTGCCGCCATGTGTGCGGAGGGGGGTGACTTGCGAGTGAGACGGAACTAACAGCTGCACTGTATTATGAACCTTATAGTAGAACAGTTATCTAAGGTTGATTGTAAGTTTAAGCATTCTTTCGTTAATCTTCGGGGCCATACTTTCTTTTCTGTGCGAACGAAGATTCACGACGCGCCTTATCAGTTGGGTACTACTGTAATATATGCTGTCAGTTATAAATAGGCCATAAGTATATATAGTTAAAGATTATATTCCATTAAACAACATGATTAATTTTATACCATACCCATACAATTATCCTTACCCTCTGAACACTAAGCTGCAAACAGCAAACCTGCGTTGCTCTACAGAAGTCCGAGCCCTTACTGGGTTCTAATTTGGTCCTAATCACGAATAGCGTGGTGTAGTCCTGTATATCGAAGGGGAATATGAAGGGCCGACATGGTTCCTTGGTCCCCAGAGGTTGGTATTGCACTGAGAAGGACGCCTTCATAGGACCAGCTTTCACTAGCGGGTCCTTGAGAAGTTCCCACATGAACGATGCCGTTGTGCCGTCTGAAGCTACCATCTGGAATTGAGAACTATGCATTTATAACCTGGACTGTATTTATTGGACCATAGATTATTTAAAATAGATGACACGAGTGTCTCTCGCGCGCGGTTATGCTTAAGAGTATGAAGGAGACAGTTTTAGTTTTGCTTCTGCTCGTAAATATAGAGTGGTGTTTTTTTGCATTCGTCCATTAGAATTGAAGCAATAATAATAATCATAATAATTGCATGTGTGAGTACTGTGAACGACATCCAGTTTGAGTTAACCGACCTGTATATTAATTAAATAGCTATTTATAAGGCAGTTAATGTTCTGTAAAAAATAATTTTCTATTTCTGTCTTTGAGATGTGAGATCAGGTGCTAAATTTATTACAAAATTGTAATGATTGAAAATATCAATTATACAGGTGATTGTTTTTTTTTTTTTTTTTTTCTCTTTTATACCACTTAGGTGGCAAACAAGCATACGGCCCGCCTGATGGTAAGCGGTCACCGTAGCCTATGGACGCTTGCAACACCAGGGGTATCACGCGCGCGTTGCCGACCCTGCAGAAATCTCTTCACACCCCTTTTGAAGAACCCCATGCTGTACTCCATTGGGAAAACCACGGCGGGGAGCTCATTCCACAGTCTGAGCGTCCGCGGAAGGAAGCTCCTTTGAGCCCGCACAGTACGAAACAATTCAGGCTTCAATATGTGAGGATGGACTCCCCGTCGATGGCGAGAGTTGCGATGGTAGAAGGTAGCCGTGGGCATCATCTTAAACAATTCTTCAGAACACCGTCCGTTGTACAAGCGGTAGAACACACATAAGGAGGCAAAGTCTCTCCTCAGACTGAGGGGCTCTAAACCGCTTGTGAGCTCGAGATCGTCAACAATTCTGATGGCACGTCGTTGAACCGAGTCTAAAGGATCAAGCTGGTATCCAGGTGCCCCTGCCCATAGATGACAGCAGTACTCCATATGAGGCCGGACTTGCGACTTATAAAGTTGCAGCCTTTGCCCAGATGTGAAGTACTGCCTCGCTCTGTTGAGCACTCCGAGCTTTTTGGATGCCAGCTTAACCTTGTCTTCTAAGTGACTTCGGAACAAAACGTCGCTAGAAATGTCGACGCCAAGGATCCCGATGCTTTTGCTGATGTTCAGGGACGTGTTCTGGAACTGTGGAGCCACAGCAAATGGGGTTTTCTTAGCGGTGAACGCGCAGGCTTGAGTCTTAGTGGGGTTGAAATGGACTAGGTTTAGTCTGCCCCAATCGGAGACACTAGTTAGTGTACTCTCGATTTCAGACAACAGCCGTTCGCGGCTTTCCTCCACCTCGGAACGAGGGATATTAGCACGGCCCGTGTAATAAGCGTCCCCTGTACTGTCGTCCGCATAACAATGAACGCCGTCAATAGACAGCATATCATTGATATGCAGTAGGAACAGTGTTGGGGACAGCACAGAGCCTTGCGGGACGCCGGCATTTATTTCCATGCTGTCGGAGCAGCTACCGTCTACGACGGCTCTTATGCATCTGCTGGACAAGAAGCTGGCAACCCATTTGCATAATCCCTCGGGAAGCCCGTATGCTGGTAACTTCGTTAGAAGACCCCGGTGCCAGACCCGATCGAACGCCTTCGCCACATCTAGGCTCACTGCCAATGCCTCACCTTGACTCTCGATGGCGAGTGACCAACGGTGCGTGAGATACACAAGGAGGTCACCAGCTGAGCGACTGTGGCGAAAGCCATACTGTCGGTCGCTCAACAAATCGTGACCCTCCAGGTATCTCAAAAGCTGCGTGTTGATCACTCGCTCCATGACTTTGGAGAGAAGGGAGGTGATAGCGATAGGCCTGTAATTCGTCGGGTCTGATCTGTCACCCTCTTTGGGCACTGGGTGCACATGGGCAGTCTTCCACGAAGACGGGACTTCCTTTTTGGTGTAGGAAAGCGCGAAAAGACGCGTCAGTACTGGACACAATTCAGGAGCACACCGCTTCAGCACCATTGCCGGTATGCCGTCTGGCCCACTCGACTTATGGATGTCCAGAGAAAGCAATTCCCGCCGGACCTCCCGTTGGGTAATGCTTATCTCTTATATTTTATATTTTTTATTATTTTTTTATTTGTTGTATTAGAAATTTTTATAATATTTTATGACTGTATTGGTTTTATATTTATTTACTTAAAGTGTTGTAGTGTATATAATTAGTAATCCTGCCGTGTTATCACGTACCGGCCCCAACGGAAGACCAGCGTTGGTTATAAGTATATTCCTACGTATAGCCAACAACATGCTGAGTTGGATTAAAAAAAAAAAAAAAAAAAAAAAAATCTCCGGCATGGAGCTGTCACACCGCGGAATGGTAGGCGGTGTGGCGCCACCATCATCCAAAGTTGAGTTCGAGGCAAAGAGAGAGCCTAATAGGTCAGCCTTCTCTTTAGCACTATGGGCCAAGTTCCCGTCCGGCTTACGTAGTGGTGGCAAGGACGACTGGCAAAAGTTTCCTTCGGCAGCCTTGGCAAGAGACCAGAAAGCGCGACTCCCAGAGGGAAGGCTAGTTAGCCTCTCACCAATTCTGCCGACGAAATCGAACTTTGCCCTGGCAATCATTCGCTTACTGGATCTCGAGGCAGCGTTAAGTTTGCGTTTCGCAACAGAGATGTTAGGGTCCTGATTAGTTCGGGCCATGGTCCAAGCCTCGTACAAAGTCTGCTTATTTCGTCTAGCTTCTTTGGAGCGCCGATTAAACCACGGTCGTTTCTTCACCCCTGCAGCCACTAACGGGTTTGGAATAAAGCACTCCATTCCCGCCAGAATCGCCTCAGCGACGGCAACTGCACAGGTGTCAGGATCATCTGATGCGAAGCAAAGCTGCCTCCACGGGTAAGATGCGTAGAATTCACGCAATCCATCCCAGTCTGCTGACTTGTAGTGCCACACACGACGACGCCCGGGTGACCGGAGCGAAACGGGCCGCGCACAAGGCACCTGCGTCCGGACGAGACAGTGGTCCGATGAGCCAAGTGGCGCATCCACCGTCACTGCATAGTTGTCCGGTCGCGTAGTCAGCAGAAGGTCCAGTAAGGAACTAGTATGGCTCTCAATATCTGGGATTCTCGTAGGAGAAAGAACCAGTTGTGAGAAACCATAGGCCAGGGCAAAGTCGTGAGCAGTCCTCCCCGGGAAGTCAGTGGACCGAGAACTAAGCCACTCAAAGTGGTGACCGTTGAAGTCTCCTAGTATCACTAACTCCGCGGAGGGGTACTGCTCCAGAACTTTGTCAGTCGACAATTGCAGGTGCTCAAATAACCGGATTGTGTCCGCGTCACCGCTGTGGGACCTGTAAAGGCACGCGTAAACTTTGGTGTGGCCACCGAAATCTACGCGCGCCCACAAAATCGACAGGTCCCGGTCTTCCAAGCCATGGAGACGGCGACAACAAACATCCTCCCTGACGTACATACATACCCCGGCACGCCGCACAAAGTTGTGCTCCAGTTTGTACCCGGGGTAGTGTAGATACGATGTATCATCAGGGCAGGATATCTGTGTCTCCGTGAGAAAAAGCAGAGTCGGCTGTGCAGTCTCCAGATGTTGGTGGACTGCATTGATGTTCGCATGAATTCCCCTGATGTTGCAAAAGTCCATTTTAAATGTGGACGGGGAGGCCGCTGAAAATCTCTTTTTTGTTTTTCTTTTTGGCATTTTAAGAAAAGGGGTTTTAGAGATTGAGAGCAGTCGCTGTGCCGGCAGCGAGAAGGACAAAGTGCAGTGTTATTCTGCTAGAGTGCTGGACAGGTGATGCGGTTTGTTGGTGCGGCAGACGGAAGGGCCCCCGGTCCCCCCCTGCTACAATCGGACGAGTCCACTCCGGTCTCCTTCTCCGGCACGACCGATTATACCAGGGATTATGCGCGAGGCGGCGGGTCAGCCTCCCAGGGCGGAGATTAAGTGATCCCTGGGTTCGGGACCCCTACAACCTGCGGGCAGCCAGCGGACAGCTGTTTCACCGGGTCTCCCTGACCGCCGCAACAACATGCCGCGCCTGCACAACCGTACAGCAGTATTACACCGCTGGTCCTCCCACTGCCAGCACAGCCCCTCCTCATCGAGCTCTGGCGACCTTACTCACGCGCAGGAACACAACTTTACACAACATAAGGTTATTTGGCTGCGTTATTCTGTAAGGTGGAGGTACTTCCCCAGTCGAACTGCTCTTTGAGCGAATAAACGCTATGCTCTACCTCTCTTAAAAACAACCTCACTAAAAAATCAGCAGTCCTGAACTAAAGTTTAACCTTCTCGACTTGAGTGAATGAAGCAACTGAGTTTTCACGATTTCCAAGTTAGCCCCATTGTGAAAGTTATTCATCAGCAAACAGCATTCATTATTTGTGATGACATTTCTTAATGAACAGAATAAAAAAAGGGTTGGTCCACCTTTGCCATTGTCGACTTAATACATAATCACCTGTGTTAAATATGTGTGTGGGCTTCCGGCTAAGATCATGACAAATATTAAAGAACCGTCATTGATTAAATAAAATAAAATAGCAGAAGTGATACGAAAGTTTTAATAATTTCTCACCATGTGATCGGAACTCTTCGGGTTCAAGTCGGAGACGGTGATATTGTCGTCGCACTCTAACACAGGTCGCGTCAGGGTGAACTCCACCAGGTGGGCCACTGTGGACTTGAGAGTGACGTTGACGAATTTGCGAGTGTTTGAGGTGAGGAGACGCCACGATCCAGCCATGGGCGGGGAGAAGTGGAGGGGCACTTCTGTCACTGATTCCCACCAGGGACAGGTCAGCCAAACCTGGGTATTCGGTATAATAAAATAAATATCCTGGGACATTCCTCACTCACACACGGTCATCTGATCCCAAACTAAGCAGAGCTTGTACTATGGAAACCAGATAACTGATATAATACATATACTACTTTTTGTTTTTAAATACATACTTAAGATACATAATTACACCCAGACTCAGGACATACAGACATGTTCATGCACACAAATGCATGTCCTATGTGGGAATCGAACCCACGACCTGCTCCGCGATAGGTGGAATCTTAACCAGAGTCTTAACCAACCGCGCCAGCCGGCCCGTCAAATATCAAATTTACATAGACTGCTGTCGTTCTTATTCGTGGCGAATATCATCCCACAATGAGCTTGAGCTTTCGGTACAGGAAAACATGATGGGGAACCGCTACTTTGTTGCATCCTCCTGGATCAATTTTTCATGCATCATGTGAAAAATCCAAGTCATGATCCATATGTGCCAATCAGTTACACCCAAATCCTTTCAGCATTAAAATCATTATAATAAGAAATTACGAAGGTGCAAGATGGATTGAAAGGACGATCTTCCGCCAGGCTGGGGACCGCGATCCAACTGTAATGTATGTACAATATTGTCTGCGCAATAGCGTGGTGTAGTCCTGTATATCGAAGGGGAATATGAATGGCCGACATGGTTCCTTGGTTCCCAGAGGCTGGTATTGCACTGAGAAGGATGCCTTCATAGGATCAGCTTTCACTAGTGGGTCCTTGAGAAGTTCCCACATGAACGATGCTGCTGTGCCGTCTGAAGCTACCATCTGGAGCACTATCTCAACAAGCTAAACTTTTCTATTAAACTGGCATAGCTGAACAACTTTGACCCTCCTAGGAATTCAACTGAAAAAAACTTACGACTAGGAGTGGATACTCACAGTATGTTCGACACTTTTCTCCCTCCTGGCGTGTAAAGTAGCGAACAACCTCAATGGCACGCGCGTAGTTTCAAACGGTTGGCACGGCGGTACCGGGATTGTTAGTTCCCGAGTCATTTCACTATCCCCTTCCGCGAAACGAATTATCAAACCTGCTGATGTTTTTAGGAGGATTGTTGCATTCTGTGGAATATTTTTATTGGCTAAAGAGGGTACAGGTGGTTTTGATTAGATATTATTGATTATATAAAAAAAAACCGGCCAAGTGCGAGTCAGACTCGCGCACCGAGGGTTCCGTACAAACCTGTTGGTATATAAGTAAATGGTAGTATAGACCTGAGTATTTGACATTAATTTCAATTTATGACCTATTAAAAAAAACTACTTACTAGATCTCGTTCAAACCAATTTTCAGTGGAAGTTTGCACCGTAATGTACATCATATATTTTTTATAGATTTATCATTCTCTTATTTTAGAAGTTACAGGGGGGGGACACACATTTTACCACTTTGGAAGTGTCTCTCGCGCAAACTATTCAGTTTAGAAAAAAATGATATTAGAAACCTCAATATCATTTTTGAAGACCTATCCATAGACACACCACACTTAAGGGTTTGATGAAAAAAAAAAATTGAGTTTCAGTTCTAAGTATGGGGAACCCCCAAAATTTATTGTTTTTTTTCTATTTTTGTGTAAAAATCTTAATGCGGTTCACAGAATACATCTACTTACCAAGTTTCAACATTATAGTTCTTATAGTTTCGGAAATAAATGGCTGTGACATACACGGACAGACAGACAGACAGACATGACGAATCTATAAGGGTTCCGTTTTTTGCCATTTGGCTACGGAACCCTAAAAAGTGTGTTTGTTCGTATATCATTCATCCAATTGAGTACAGTTGTTGGTACATGAGTGAGATTCTGAAATACGTGCTCCGTTCCGTTTTAAGAAAGCGATACAATATAGAACCTAATTTACTATACAAAAAGTTACATATTTCAGTGTCGCATCTCGGTGTGAGCTGACCCCAAGTGGTAGGCGTCATAAAAAAAACATTCAGAAGAGTCATGCAAAATGTTTGACTGATTAGTTTGCTAATATCATCATCATCATCAGCCTATAATGTCCCACTGCTGAGAACAGGCCTCCTTTCACAAATGAGGGTGAAAGGGACTGGGCGATACTCCACCACGCGTGCCCACTGCGGATTGGTGGAGGTAGGCTAGTGGTCAACCTACTGTTGGAATTTTTCAAGCCGCCTAGGAGGCATCCAACTAGCTTAACGACTATCACAATTAAGTGATAACCGGGACCAACGACTTTACGTGCCTTCCGAAGCACGGAAACGCTCGATTTGAAATACCACTAGGCGGTCACCCATCCAGGTACCGACCACGACAGACGTAGCTTAACTTTGCCGATCGATTAAGAACGGCTAATCATGCTACGCCACGAGCGTTTGCTAATATAGTTGACTGTAAATATTATAAAAAACCGGCCAAGTGCGAGTCGGACTCGCTAACGGAGGGTTCCGTACAATATTAGCTAACTCATTGTGCTATGAAAAATAAAACATCAACAAAAATTATTTGTTAATTAATTGTTTCTCGTATGGGCGCCAACATCAATTTTATGTTGCTATAACAGCAATAGATAGCAGCATATTCTTTGAAAATTTCAGCTTTCTTCCTATTACCGTTCATGAGATACAGCCCACTGACAGACAGACGGACGAACAGCGGAGTCCTAGTAATAGGGTCCCGTTAGGCACGCTTCGCATAGAACCCTGAAAAACGAAAAAGAATCTGCTTTTTTTATAAACATAATAAGCACATAAACTCACCTCTTCAATATGTGCACTACCACTGGTAACAACCAACTCCATAGCATGTTCCAAACCAGCCACCAAATCCTTCTTCGGCTCAATTTTATTCAAATACACATTCACACCCTGCGTGACCACTTCAAAGCCCACTTTTGTACCAATCAGTAGATTCGATAAGAACTCTAATTTCTCTTCTATCAACAAAGATATTTGACCCAATTTATATTTTCCACATTGTCTAGCCAAAAACTCTAAATCCAACTCATTTCTTCCCGGTTTTAAAACAATATCTTCAGAAGTAAATGAGTTGAGGTAGTTATTTCTAACAGTGGCTGACGGTTTTCTATATTTGGCGCTGTCAGATCGTTTGAGTGTTACTTTCGGGTTCTGACAGTCTACGGTTGCTTTTTGTAAGGTCTTGTCTTCTTTGTGGTGCAGTTGAGATGTGATGTGAAGTGGGTTTAGTAGGGGATTTTTAGGTTTAAGGTCGTCTAGTCTTATACTGAAAAGAAATCACTAAACTATAAATGCGAATGTTACTGTATTTATTACCTTTTCAAGGTTAGTGAGGAGGTAGTTAACCTATGTAATTTGCCAAGATAATGTATGGTATGGGGTATGTAAAAACGAGGGGGTTATTAGGGGGCGTCCATAAATTACGTGAGGTGTTTTTTTAAATTTTCTGTCCCTCCCTCCCCCCCTGGTGAGATGTCGTGAGATTTTATTCAACCCCCTCCCCCATCCCCCAATCTCACGTGAGATTTTTCAAAATGTGGGTTTCTTACGTTAACGCGTTGGATTGTTATTTGTAAAAAGAAAAACAGTTTGCTTCGTGCTTTTATTTACGACTAGTTAAGACTAGTAATCAATATTGCTGAGAGTTTAATTATAAGTGTAATATTTTTTTTTACAATAGAATACTTAAATCGTAACTACTGTGATTAAAAAAGAATATCTACAGTGGTTTGACAGTCAGTAGATGTATAACGTTGAAAGTATGAATGAAATTATTTTCTTTCGAACGAATTAGTGAATGATCTTAATGAATGTTCTCCAAACTAAGATTAGATGAGATTTGACTCGACCCCCTGCCCCCCTTAAACATCTCACGTAATTTATAGACGCCCCCTTATTAAATAGGTTTTAAAAATAATTGTCTGTTTTCCAACTTATCTCTAGTGTTATAGAATACTCTCGACTAACCCCGAGGTTTCCACCGCGTACGGTATTTTTACTCGGAAACCAATTTTTTTTTAAATAAAATTAGTTTACGTTACTAACGTTGTATTGTACTAACACATTATTATTATTATAAGATTTACTCACAAATATGGAACAAGTTTTCTGAAATAAATTAATTGAATTGTTACTGTATCAGCTATCTTCCAATGAATTCTCGTCAAAATAGGTCCAGCCGTTTCAGAGATTAGCCGGAACAAATAGACAGTAATTTTTTATAAAAATAGATTTTTTTCATAAATGACATTACAAACGGACACTAATTCGTTTCGATAAATACAGATAATAAAATCCTAATTTTAAGACTGACATTATTGAAATCACACTTACCAACTAACTAACTGTGATGATTCGCTGTCCGCAGTATCAGCAACTGCTTTCTTAGGCGAATTCGTTTGCGTACATACACTACTGCTAACACTTAAATCAGTCTTATAACTTTTGACCGGCGTCCGTTTCTCCGTCTTTTCCTCTTTACAAGTTTCTATGCTTATCGCTGCTTTTGTACACCGCACCTCTTTGGGCAGAAAGCATTCGATCACCAAGCGACATTGAACCTTATTATCAGTGATATAAACTCCACGTTCGGACGGCAGTAACGTGGCTGAGACTATTTTGAAGCATTCGTTGAGCTCGCTAAGTACTGGCTCGGTTTTCTTTGATAAGTCCTCTCGTATGGACTTCATCATTTCTTCGAAATAGAAGTTTCTGACTAGTATTTCTAATTCGGCTGTACTTGCTATTGTTGCTGAGAGCTTTGTATATCTGGAACAATATCGATTTTATATAAAACTTTGCATGATTTTGTCGGAGGACACATGGATTTATCGACAAAATCACGACTCGAAAGGATCCTTCAAGTTGTATCAGCGAAATAGGCAAAATTTCGTATACAGCCTCTTAAGCTTTCTGAGCTTATATAAATAACCTGGGACATTCCTCACACACGGTTATTTGATCCCAAACTAAGCAGATCTTGTACTATGAAAACCAGATAACTGATATAATACATATACTACTTATTGTTTGTAAAAAAATACTTAATATACATAGTAATGCTATCCACAAGTAAATTTGATCCATAAGTGTTACCGGTCGACATCATTCATTTTCTTGGCCGCAGCGACCAACTCCAGCCTGGTCTGCGCCGCGAGGTCCCTCCAGCCTTGTTCCTCGTAGGACCTTAGCGCGTCCATAAGAAACACAACCGCTTTGCCGGTCTCGCCTAGTTCGGAGTAAAACGCGGCTAAGTCCCGCCCTATTAGGCGGGCGAACCTGTCAAATAAAAATATGAATCTTTTAATTTTACTAGCTGTCCCGCGCGGATTCACCCGCTTTCCGTGTGTTTTCCCGGGATAAAAAGTATCCTATGTGTTAATCCAGAACATATTCAATCTGTGTGCCAAATTTCATCCAAATCCGTTCAGTAGTTTTTGCGTGAAAGAGTAACAAACATCGATCCATACATCCATACCCACAAACTTTCGCATTTATAATATTAGTAGTATTGGTTTTCCCGATGGAGTACAGCATGGGGTTCTTCAAAAAGGGTTTGAGGAGATTTCTGCAGGGTCGGCAACGCGCGAGTGACACCCCTGGCGTTGCAAGTGTCCATAGGCTACGGTAACTGCTTACCATCAGGCGGGCCGTATGCTTGTTTGTCACCTTAGTGGTATAAAAAAAAAACAGTTTAGGCCTAAGGACTAAGGGGTATTTTAAAGCATATGAGACTGTCAAGATCGGTCTTAAATAACTCAATACCTATCAAACGTTGAAAATTAAAATAAAAATTGAAACCATTTTCGTAAGTTAATTACAAATTAATTACGGGAAGTGTACCCTTCCAGAGAAAAAAAGAATTTTCCAAATCGGTTAATAAATGACGGAGTTATAAGGTAACAAACATAAAAAAAAATACAGCCGAATTGAGAACCTCCTCGAATAATCTGTTTTTTAAATATATCTTGCTACAAGTATGGTCAGGAACGTAATAAGTTAAACAAATCTCAATTTACATAAAACCTAAAAACATCCATGATGATTCGACATCATGGATATTTTTTGTGTACAATTAGTTTTATTTACAGTATACCCACATTTACAAAAAACCTGTTTAATTTATTTAACTGTACTGACCTTAACCTCCCAATATGCTTATACGTCCCCATCGCCAGCTCGGCTAGTTCAAGATAATACTGCTGGAAGCAGGTCTTGCTGCAGAGAGCCTCTTTGAGCCTATCCGTCGGTGTGGGGTGCTGGTTGTTCGGTTCACTGTCTCCCATGCCAGCTGACAGCATCACTACCAGATGGAGCTGTTCCGAAGAAGGGTCCGGTGAGCCGGGGAGGAGGCCGCACAGCTTGCCTAGTTCATGTAGCTGCAAATAATGGTTCAGGTAAGGTGGTTAAACATATTCTAGCTATAAAGTAAGGAATCTCAATTTCTGATCAACATATTCGCACTGAGCCCGCTTGGTGGATAATGGCTAATGGCCTCAATATGCCAAGGTGATTGGACCAGATACAACGTAATCTGATTATTAAGCTCCCATATTAAAGTGAATGTAATTCTAATGAGAATAAAGTTCTTAAGCCGTGCGACAATGACATATCGATTATGAGTACAGTAGTACCCAACTAATATGGCTCACCGATGTACCTGCGCAGAAGATACATTTTCAAAGCGCGGGAAATGCTATTGGTCGGCAGCTGCCGCAATAATGTGTGCGGAGGGGCGTTACTTGCGAGTGAGACAGAACTAACAGCTGCATTGTATTATGAACCTTATATTAGTGATCTAAGGTTGATTGTAAGTTTTAAGCATTCTTTCGTTAATCTTCGGGCCATTCTTTTCAGTTGGGTACTACTGTACCAGCGATTATGGACACAACTGATTAAGTTACAAAGAGCTACCAACCTTATCCTTAGCATTATGCAGAAGCGGCGCCTGCGTATTAGTGCACATATCCATAGCGGAATGCGTGGCGGCTAGTCGCTCTACCGCGCGCAATGTCTCGGCGCACGCCAGCTGCGCCCAGCACGCCGCCGCGCCCTCCACCGCGCTTGCGCCGAGCAGGGACAGCTCTACTGACGAGTTGTGGACTGTTGTCAGACAGCGGGAGGATATCTGCGATGAACGAAATAAGCTTGGCTTGTGATGTGACACTTGTTTTACAGTCATGTACCAGTAGTGCATGGGTTCCCAACCTTTTGTTGAGCCTCCTCGTATTATAAATAATATTTTCAGGCCCCCATTTATTTTAGTACACGTACGTTATTTTAACGACTTTTATTTGTCAAAAGTAGATTAACAGCAACTGACGACGCCATGTTTTGAAATAGTAAACGATGTGATGTTTAATTTACCCGCCAAATTAATTGATCTTTCGAATATGCAAACGTATTCCACACCCTTGATATCTCTCTAAATCTACCCCTTCGCCCTTCTGGTAAGAAACTCCTGCACTGCACTAGAGGGACGGCATTGGATTCCTAGGAGATGAATCATAATCCTATCCTACAAATATCCTACTAGTATGATAGTGGATAGATAGATAGGAGACTCAATGGATTTAGATGAATGGATAAGATATAAGATACATTTTAACCTGGTGCACTAACTTCGGGATGCCGAAGATCCCTATGATTTGTTTTTACATTAAGATCCTTTCTCTAATGTTATATTTTTGGGTTTTATAAAACTGCTCATCTGATTCGATATAATAGTAAAATTATAAAACACATATCTACGCCATACCAGACTATCAAAGAACCAGGTATCATTAACAAAATTAATCAACCCACAATGGTCCTCAACATTGCACTCTTTAATCGTATATCTAACTGCAATGAGTAAATTGCTAGTAATACACTTCACAGATGGCTGGCCAAGAAGAAATTATTGGTTTAAATTGTCCAAGTTTCTTTAGTCTAGGCGATTTATTAGAATATCCAACGTAAAATGCATTAACCGCATTTTTGGGCGCGAATATTTGACGTAATGAATAATTCAAACGCTCAAATTCTTTCGACTTATTAATTGGACGTAATTGCAATGAAAGAGGAATGTCCACGCATAGTAGTTAGCTTCAATTGAAATAATTCGGATTAGAAATATGGCATTTGTTTTGTGTGCATTGTGGAGTTTTATTTTATTGGAAAATAAAAAAATATTATTATATTAGGGTTCCGTAGCCAAATAGCAAAAAACGGAACCCTTATAGATTCGTCATGTCTGTCCGTCCGTATGTCACAGCCACTTTTTTCCGAAACTATAAGAACTATAATGTTGAAACTTGGTAAGTAGATGTATTCTGTGAACCGCATTAAGATTTTCACACAAAAATAGAAAAAAAAATAAAAAAAATTGGGGTTCCCCATACTTAGAACTGAAACTCATTTTTTTTTAATAAAACTCATAAGTTTGGTGTTATGGATAGGTTTTCAAAAATGATATTGAGGTTTCTAATATCATTTTTTTCTAAACTGAATAGTTTGCGCGAGAGACACTTCCAAAGTGGTAAAATGTGTGTCCCCCCTGTAACTTCCAAAATAAGAGAATGATAAATCTATAAAAAATATATGATAACATTACGATGGAAACTACCACCGAAAATTGGTTTGAACGAGATCTAGTAAGTATTTTTTTTTAATACGTCATAAATTGAAATTCATATCAAATACTCAAGTCTATACTACCATTTACTTATATACCTACAGGTTTGTATCCTATCGGTGCACTTAGCCGGTTTTTATTCTACGAAACATTTTTTGTGCGAGTCTGTTTATATTTCATAAGATATATTATAATAAATCAGTGCGAGAAGTCCGTCAATTTATTTTTAACTTGTTTATTAACAATGTTAGACAAAATAAGCTGTCATTTCGTTGATAACTCCACTTGCGTGCATCTATATAATTACAGTATCTATATTGAGAGTTGTTTATAATTACCTATACTATACCTACTATACGAATACGACCGTCTTTGTTTCATGTCACGCATTAAAACAATTTATAGGATTTAAGGCTTTTCCAAAAATATGCTACATAGTCATCTACATATACATTTTTTATTTAGTTGGGCTTTGTAGTTTAGCGATAATGTCGCCCCAAATCTTATATATACATACCTCCCAAGGTTTACACGTACGTAATAACATGGCACTTTGTCTTTGGAACAGATAGCTCCTGAAGTCCAACAAAGAAGCTTTTTTCTTTATAATCAACTCTCTTAAGTGCTGTGGAACTAACGACGTCAATCTAACAGCCTGCCATGACGTCACAGGCTGTCGGAACGTGTCAAGCCATTTTGGACTCTCAGTTATATTGGAATTGAGTACAAATTGCGAGAACAAAGCATCTAGTTCATCATACTGAACCAGAGCTTCTTCGTACAAGCCTAGCATGTCTAATACAAATGCTAGTTGTTCCTGTAAAAGATAAGTTTGTATAAAAATACAGTGAATATTCATATTTTATTGGGCAATACTGAATAAAACATGCATTGGTTTCTCATATCAACAAAAATTGTCTTACCTGCAAAATAAAATATTTACAAAAATCCCATTCAGGATCATTTCGTTTCTCTCTCTGCTCCCTCATGTACTCTTCGAATTTTATCAACGCCTTGTTGTACGCCACCAGTATTAAATGCCTGATCTTGGCCACCAAGGCTCTCCATGACTCCGCACTCCTTGCTTCCGATTTAATAGGATTTATAACAGATAGAAACCTATCTTCAGTCTGTTTTGCGGCAAAATCTCCCTTTATTTTATCAAGCACTGTTGTTCTTGGGAGTAGTTTATTTGCTTTCCGTATGTCATAAGTCTCTACTAATACTATCATCCAGTCTGTTATACCGGAAACTTCTAACTGCTTGAGCCATGCCTCTATGTCATCTCTGAGAGTTGTCTTGTAATATTCTATGTCCTGTAATTTATTTGATAATTAGATACCAATAGTTACGTCAATTATATTTTCATTGGTTTGAAGAAAATAAATTGTTACCTAATTTATTTTAAGATATCAAGAAAGAACCACTTATAATTATCACTTATAATTATTTATTATATTATATAAAAATAATTAAATTGTATAGATGCCCAATAGCAGCCATTGAAGGTATGACATGATAAAGTAATGAGAAATTCATACCTAAAAGTGTATGAATTTTGAATAGTATTCTTCTTTGAATTGTAATTAATATATTGTACATATTGTTAGATGTTTTGTGAATGGTGTTTTTAGGTAAGTAATTTTCAACACTATGCTTACCGACACTTTAAAATTACTTAATTTTATGTTTACTCTATAAGTGAATTTTGTAAATTCTTTTGAGAAAAATAAATTCTTTAACCGTAATTGTAATTATGATTGGAACCCATGACATGGAATAACTTAATTAGGATTAATATTTAAACATTCGATATTGTAATATAAGAAACCTAATTGGTCAAATGGAAACAATAATAACTGTGGAATTTACATATTTTTACATTTATAGTAAATAAATAAATTACCATCAAGAATAAATAGATAAAATTCTCGGTAACCACACACCCTCAGAATAAGCTTTATTGCATGTAACATAAGTTAATTATCAAGTATGAGCATGTTACATGCTTACCCAGAATTTACCTCTTTGACAATTTAGTGAGCCAATAATATTACAACACATGCAAGGAATAACATTGTAACCACAGATATAGACATACCTAGATAATGCAAAAGCACCAACTTTGCATGCCCAACTTAAGTCACAATGTGACAGCTGTATAAGGCAACTAACAACTTCTTTGAATCATGCAATGATATTGACAATAATCAATGAAAAAATACACAATTAAAAATCTAGGAGATTGATCATTTAACCCGTCGGTTCTCGCAAGGGACGCGCATCCTATTATAACAATTGATGTCATTGTTATATTTTTAACCGCGAGCCAATGAGTTCATTAGATAATTTGGAGACAAAAGTTAGATAGAATACAATTTAAGTAACTATAAAATGTACCAGTTTTAAAAGAGGACAATTACTTTGTAATTTTCTAGTTTGTTAGTTTCTTGACAGATGACACATATTATTCTGATAACAAGAAACAAAGTACCTACTATAAGATGTAAACTCACCACACAATCAGTCCAATAAATATGAAATATGGGACTCTTCAACAAATTCAGTTCTGATTGAAGCTTGTCTTTATTATACTTTATGAAGGAAGCTTCCAAATATACAGACTTCGTGGCACGGCCATAAGATCTCCTCCATTCACAGGAGTCCTGAGGGATGGCAGCCACCAATGGCGCCTCTAATGTACAAAACAAGTTCCAATCTCCCGCGCCTAGAATAAATAATCATTTGAATTTCAAGTATTGGTACCCAGCATTAGGCATGTTTTCATGTTCACTTACATGTTACTATTGGTTTGTGTGTCATTCCTTCGTTGTTGTAGGTAGAGCTATCGACACCCTTCATTTTTCAGCTGCTTTTCATCATCAACAATACTAGTAGTTTTTGCGAGCATGACACAAATAATTTTCCACAGAATTGGAATCCACCCACTTTATTTGCAGTAATTCGTTAACATATACACCAAGTACTAAAAACTGTACTGCTTCGTAAAAGGTAATTATTTATGTTATTCTAATTATTATTAGCTCGTTTTGGTTTTTTTTACGAAATATAAACGAGAACTTGACAAATCCTGCTGTCATCACATCACCCAACTCGACAGCCAGTGTTGCCAACTCTACCAAATCAAATCTCGCTAGATGGCTGGTTCAAAAGTCGCTAGAAGTCGCCAGTTTTTTTAGAAATAATTAAGTATTCAAAAATAATAATATTATAAAAAAATATATATATAAAATGTCATCATCATCCGAATCAATAACAATCGCACTCGAGGCAGTGTTGCCAATTTAGCGACTTTGTCGCTAGATTAAGCGACATTTTGACACTCACAGCGACTTTTTATTCTCATTTAGCGACAAAAAAAACTAGCGACTTTTCTAGCGCCTTTTTGATGTGAATCGTTTCTCATTTAAATTTATTTCATTCCACATTTGAGTAACTATGACTATACAATCCTTAGTTCATTCCATATTGAACACAACTGTAGCTACAATCGATAATGGAAAAATCGAGAGAATATTTAGTGCTCCTAATAATAGTAAAATCAAAGTTACGAAATCGCACGGGGTTAAAAATATTGAATTCCATTTTAATGAATAAAAAATATTATGATTATGATTTACAATTAGAGGTACTCCGGCTTATTGGCACCAATAAAGCCACATTTACCCAGAAAAATCAACAACCATCGACCTCGATGGCGAGTGATCCTCAAGTTCCGCAACCCTCGACCTCGAGTGCGATTGTTATTGATTCGGATGATGATGAAGATTTTATATATATTTTTTTTTATAATATTATTATTAAATTTGAATACTTTATTATTTTGAGTTTCACTTTTCAAGCATCATTAAAAAAGCGAGTTCTAGAAAAAAAAACTGGCGACATCTAGCGACTTTTGAACCAGCCATCTAGCGAGATTTGATTTGGCAGAGTTGGCAACACTGACTCGAGGTCGAGGGTGGCGGAACTTGAGGATCACTCGCCATCGAGGTAACCATCGACCTCGTTGATTTTTCTGGGTAAATGTGGCTTTATTGGTGCCGGATTTTAAATTCTAATTGTAAATCATAATCATAATATTTTTTATTCATTAAAATGGAATTCCATATTTTTAACCCCGTGCGATTTCGTAGCTTTGAATTTACTATTATTAAGAGCACTAAATATTCTCTCAATTTCTCCATTATCGATTGTAGCTACAGTTGTGTTCAATATGGAATGAATGAACTAAGGATTGTAAATTCATTTATTGTATAGTCATAGTTACACAACTGTGGAATCAAATGTAAATGAGAAACGATTCAAATCAAAAAGGCGCTAGAAAAGTCGCTAGTTTTTTTTGTCGCTAAATGAGAATAAAAAGTCGCTGTGAGTGTAAAATGTCGCTTAATCTAGCGACAAAGTCGCTAAATTGGCAACACTGTCGACAGCTAAATAACGTGACGTTTCGTTTCATAAAATTATGTTATAAAATTTTGTTTGTTTGTTTTAATACTTAGTCTATGTTTGTCTATTAAAGTACTCGACTATATAGTTTTAGTTATTTTTTAATAAAAGTTCCGTGTTTGAAAACTATTTAGGGCACTTTCTCTATCTATAATCTAATAAAGATCGATAGTTAGGGCATCATTGAAGTGAACTGAAATTAATATGTGTATCGTGAGTATCGTGGCCATTAAAAGTTATTAAATTTTTAGTATTGCAGAAATTATATAGTTTACCAAAATCTGTCTCGGTGATTGATTTTAACTTCTGTTTACGATTTAAATGTGGAGTTTTCCTATGATACCTCTATGATCAAAATACCTGTCAAATTTGAATTTTCATTTTGATCATAGAGGATAGAGGTATCATAAGAAAACCAAGCTGTATGGGTTTAACTCTTTGCCGGCGTAGAAAAGGGAAAACGAGAGGAGAAAAAAATGTCTATGGATAGCCAAAATGTCGCTTGTTTTGGTATCGTCTCGCAATAAAGAAAATTAATATTTAGAAATTCTATATGATTTATGTAATTACTGACAAGGCTTTTATCCATAAAAATTGAGAGTACTATTGGCGTAACTATCAGGTAATTACGATTCTATCTTGTCTTCATCATAGTGTTCGTTTCGTTGTGTGAATAATATTCTTTTATTTTCCTAACTATTCCTGTAATTCAGTGGAATTTGCGAATAATTTGTAGTAAATAAATTGTAGAGATATGATATGCCATTTTATATTTATTCTTAACTCTAATTGATCGTTGAGAAACGTTAATTCCTAGCATTCTATATGCCTGTATTTATGTACAAAGCTGCTATAGATTCTAGATAAACTAGTTATTTATTCGTATCCTATTAGAATTTCTTCTATAGCCATTATCTATTCCCCGTTACTCTAGCTACTGTGCATTGCTGAAAATAACAAAGCATTGTAAATAAAATTAGTCACAATTTCATTTTAAAATTATGATGGAATTTCTTCAAAATATATCAAACAATTCAGTACCTATATTTCTCAATTATAACCTGCAATCTTCTAATAAATCTGGTATTCCAGCCATGAATACTACAGCACCAACTTCGGCAGATGCCTGCCTCAGCATTGTTCACTCGCTCATGTGCCACCGACAGGGTGGTGAGAGTGAAGGCTTCTCTAAACGTGCCATTGAGTCACTTGTAAAGAAACTTAAAGAGAAACGTGATGAGCTGGACTCATTGATAACGGCTATCACTACTAATGGAGCACATCCAAGCAAGTGTGTCACAATACAGAGGACCCTGGATGGGAGATTACAGGTATATCCAGGACTTCACATATTGGTACCGATTCCGTTGTAAATCGCACTAAACTAACATCTCACATCTCATCTCTTTCTTAACGAGATTATTGAAAAATGATAGTCTTATGTCCAGTCCAGTGTCCATCTTATTTTGTGTGTTTAGGTGTAACCGTGATAGAAGGTGACTAAATTTATATTGAAAACAAGCATTGGACTAATTTGACAGGACTAAATTTCTAAAATCCTTTTCTTATGTTCTTTGTTAGAAAGAGACATAGTGAGAATAAAATTAGTTTAGTTGTAAACAACAGAATCAGGGCCATTATAAATTATAAATAGTAGTATAAATAAAAAATATATCCTTTGAAATTAATGCTTCAATATTTTAAAGAGTAAGTACTTACTGGTAATAATTTTTATAATTTTAGATATTTCAAAATACAGTAGGAATCTTTGACTTTCATCGATTTAATGGACGCGAGGGGTTGGAATAGCGAGAGGGGTAGGTGTAGACCCCCCCCTGTAAAGGAAAAGTTGCACACCCCTCCTAATCATGACCTTATATATTATTTTAGGTTGCTGGTCGTAAAGGATTCCCACACGTCATTTACGCGCGTATATGGCGATGGCCTGACCTACACAAAAATGAGCTGAAACATGTTAAATTCTGTCAGTTTGCATTTGATCTAAAATGTGACTCAGTATGTGTGAATCCTTACCATTATGAAAGGGTAGTCTCCCCTGGAATAGGTAAGTACATTTTTAGCTTTGTGTTTTGGAAGCATTGTATTTAAAAACCGGTTTCAGACTAGACTAGGCAGCTGAGTCTAGTGCTACACAATAGACACTATTTAAGGAACAGATTTACATAACACAAGACAAGAAATACCTTTTCAAAAACGGAACTTGTGTAAAAAAAGACATTTCTTGTTTTCTATATCAGAAGTGTCTGCATTTCTTGATAAAAAAGAAATGCTTTCAGATCTTTCCGGGCTAACTCTACAGTCTGGGCCCAGTAGGTTAGTGAAAGACGAGTACACTGCAGGTCTGAGCGGTAATGGCATGGACATGGACACGGGGGAGTTAGTGACCATACAACACCACGCCACAAGTCCCAGGCACCACCACACCACTATACCACATCACCACCAGCAGTTCCAAACTACGAATATTATAATAAATCAAGGACAAAGTAAGTTATAGGCAATTTTGACTCTATTATTATATTATTTTTTCAACAAAACAGGAGAGTTATTTTAATTTGCGAGTGCATGTTAATTTTATTTTGCATTTTTCTCGTGTCGATAGCGCCAGACGGCGTACCGAACTTGTTTTCGCCGACGCACGGGCCGCGTACACCCATCCGACCGCCCGGCCCACCGCCGCAATTGACACAACAAATGGGGCATTCGCCGAGCGCGCAGCAAATGCTAGCCAACCATCCGAGTCAAATGGGGCCTGGAACGCCACAAATGGGGCCGGGAACGCCTCAGATGGGCCCTGGAACACCACAAATGGTGCCCGGTACACCTCAGATGGGTCCGGGTACACCTCAGATGGGGCCAGGTACGCCTCAGATGGGGCCGGGAACTCCTCAGATGGGGTCAAACGTACCACAGATGGCGTCGCCGCGAATGGCTTCGGCTCCGAATCAAATGTCTCCTGGCACACCACAAATGCCGATTATAAGTCAGGCGATGTCAATGCCGAGCCCTCAACAGATGGTGATGGCACAGCAAAGGGCCGTGGCTCCTAAACTTGAACCTCCGGACACGATGGACGCAAGAGCAATGTGGCTGCCTAAGAGAATGAACCATTGTAAGCTTTATGTTTTTATTTTGCACAATTTACATTTCTTCACAGATTTCTTTGTGTATGATTTTTTTGTTTACATCTACATCTAAATTGTAAAATTAGGTATATTCAATGGAAATTGGTAATGTTTTAGCTGCAATGCCGGTGAGCATGTCACCCGGTGCTACCACTCCGTTGTTAGATGGTACAAACACCACATTCTTCACTTCAGAGCAAACTACTGCTGATACTCAAATCACACAGACCATGCCAGGTAACTTGGTTATTTTGGAATATTATCATTCAAATCACAATAGGTTAAAGTTGAGTCATGTAAAACCCAGATTTTAAGATAGCCCCAGCTCTTTATATGACATTAGAAAGTGATGGATATATTTAAAACCTGGGTTTCACATGATTTGACTTACCTTAGTGAGATTGTGGTTAAGCACATGACTATCCCTATACAGGATGGAAATTTTACATGTGTCAGTAAGGGCAGCTACCTTAAGGGTTGAAGTCACGTGGATATCGTCTTAAGTGGCTGTCCTTTAATTTTTCTTTTATATTAATCGGCATTTATATATTTTTGAAAAAAGGTAGTCAGAAGGAAAACGGAAATTTAAAAAAAAAAATGAGGCTTAATCAATCCTGTCTCTGACAAGGATCAAACGGCTCTATGGGCCAAGTTAGGTTAGGGACTAGAAAAGTCACAAATGGAAAAATAAAAAACCCATACATTTTGTTAGGAAAATATTCTAGCATACTGTAGTGACATCATCATCAGCCTATAATGTCCCACTGCTGAGCACAGACCTCCTTTCACAAATGAGGGTGAAAGGGACTGGGCGATAATCCACCACGCGTGCCCACTGCGGATTGGTGGAGGTAGGCTAGTGGTCAACCTACTGTTGGAATTTTTCAAGCCGCCTAGGAGGCATCCAACCAGAATTCAAAATTCAAAATTCAAAATCATTTATTCAAATAGACCTTCGCAGGCACTTATGAAAAGTCTGACTCTAATACTCTAATACCGGTTCGGAAGGTTGCATTTGCTGAGAAGAGCCGGCAATAAACTCAGCAATTACTCTTTTCAAAACAGGCTTAGATTAATTACATAATATTTACATTCTAATCGCACTGAAAACAATTGCGTGCCCCGGCGCGGCGGCAAAATTACAAGGTAGACTGAAAAAATATTTAATAAGTAAATAAATAGCAAACTTAAGCAGACCAGCCCCCACAAGCAGCACCTGTTCACAAGTATGACGCGTGTGGCAGCCATCGCCCTCCTCGCCATATTGGAGGGAAGTGAGCGTCACACGACGCCGCCGCAAGCAAAGGCCTTAAAGTGAGCATGACTTACTTAAGTCTGCCTTAGAAATAAAAAATAACTAAAGGGAAACACTAAACACACAATTTGTTATCACTGTGACTATTGACAAGTTTAGACTAAATATCACAAAATAAAAAAATATAACAATTAGACAGACATAATAAATCGATGCATTTATATCAAACTAAATAAATGAAGAACATTGAATTGAATTAATTTAATTACAATAGGTAATATAATCTGTAACCTAAAAATATAACTTATAATAATAATAGCATACTTTGAATTAAAATGGACCTTGAACTAGCTGCTCAGTGAGGCAGGTGCAGAGAGAAGCTACTTCCATACATCCTTGTCGTTAATATAATGAGACACTTCATAATAAGCCCTACTCAACAGCCGCTTTTTGATATGTTCCTTAAATTTAAAAAAGGACATACTGGTCACGCTATGAGGAATTTTATTGTAAAATTTGATACAATTCCCAAGAAAGGACTTATTTACTTTAGCTAATCTAAATCTAGGTACAGTTATTTTGTCTTTGTTTCTAGTGTTTCTATCATGATAGTCACTATTGACTGGAAACAAATTAATGTTCTTGCGGACATACATAATATTTTCAAAAATGTACTGAGAGGGCAAAGTTAGTATATTAATATCCGGAAATATATTTCGTAGAGACTCGCGAGAACCCAAACAGTAGATGGCGCGAATTGCCCTTTTTTGTAATATAAAAATTGATTCCAAGTCTGCGGCAGAGCCCCTCAGCAAAAGGCCGTAAGACATAAGACTATGAAAATATGCAAAATAAATTAATCTGGCTGTATTAATGTCTGTCAGTTGCCTTATTTTGCTGACTGCAAACGCAGCGGAGCTCAGTTTACCACCTAAGGCTTCCAGGTGAGCACCCCACTGCAATCTACAGTCTATAGTCAGACCAAGAAAAACAGTCTTATCTACTACATTAAGTTTATTACCATCCACAATAACACTGGTATCAACTTTTGGTACATTTGGTAATGAAAATCTTATACATTTTGTTTTTTTTGAGTTTAACATAAGATTGTTGGCAGCAAACCATTGAGACACAGTCTTCAGAGCGTAGTTAACTTTTCAAAGATCTTTGTCTTTTCTATCTACTTTAAATATCAGAGACGTATCATCTGCAAACAAAACGACATCTGATAGTTCTTTCACCATATAAGGTAGGTCATTTATATAAACTAGAAACAGAAATGGGCCTAAAATCGAGCCTTGAGGTACGCCTAATTTGACTAAGGAGCCCGATGACACACTACCATTGATTCCTACTTTTTGTTGGCGCCCTGAAAGATAGGAAACCACAAGATCGAGAGCCACTCCGCGAATTCCGTATAACTTAAGTTTAAGAGCTAGCGTTTGGTGATCTACGCAATCAAATGCCTTGGAGAGATCACAAAAGATACCAATAGCATCGTGTGAGCACTCCCAGGCCTGAAAAATATGCTTAATAAGTTTAGCTCCCGCATCCGTAGTGGACTTACCTCTCGTAAAACCGAACTGATCATCATGGAGTATCTTGTGGTTATTAAAATGCCTTAACATTTGGTTTAGCACAATCTTTTCAAAAATCTTACTTAATGCAGGAAGTACTGAGACCGGTCTGTAATCTGAGGGATTGTTTTTACACCCCGATTTAAAAATTGGAACAATTTTGCTGTATTTCATTAAATCAGGAAAGTTGCCCTGTTCGAGACATTGGTTAAAAATTAGGGCTAAAATAGGGGCAATATTAAAAATAATTGACTGTATAACTTTAACTGACAAACCCCATAAGGCTTCTGTATTTTTCATATTTAGTGACTTGAAAGCCGTGATAATGTCATAGTCACTAACCTGGGTGAATGCGAAGTCTGGAATGTTTCGTTGAAAAGTCTTCTGTAAAATAGATTCTGCTAACGTGGAAGACGAAGCAAGATTTTTAGTAGCCTCCATAGGTATATTTGAGAAAAAAGTTTCAAAAGCAGATGCTACTTCTAATTTATCTGATATTAGTTTATCATTAATTTTAAGACAAAAAGTATTATCTTTGATTTTATTTTTACCAGTCTCTGTATTAATAATCTGCCACACTGTTTTAATTTTATTATTAGAATTATTTACCCTATTGCCTATGTAGATGGCCTTAGCTCGAATGCATACCTGTTTAAATAACTTGGAATAGCTCCTAACATATGTATGAAAGTTTTCATTACTATTGTAAGATCTCTGATGGTAAAGATCATACATGTTATCCCTACTCTTCCTGATTCCTTTAGTTGCCCAGTTACAGAATTGAAGTTTATTATTTACCTTTTTAGTTTTGATTGGACAAGATACATTAAATTCGTTGCAAATATCTCTAAATATTTTGTAGTACATAGTTTACATTTGGATCATCAGAAATATACATAGTGTTACTAATTTTATAATCCATATTAACGCTGAAATTATTTAATCTTGTTTCATTAACTGACCTAAATGTTTTCGTTATGGATGACCTAAGTTTTTTACACGGTAATTTTACCAATTGGCTACTTGACAGTTTTCGGAAACATATTTTAAAATTTACATACGTGTATTTTATACCTCTTACAATTATCTTTTTATCAAAAAAATCTTATTTACAAGGAAAAAAAAATATTTTTTAACATTTCATTTGAAATTCGCGCAAAAACACCCGGTCACGTGACATTTGTCAGGTGTGACGTCACGTCTCTATAAACAAAACTAGAGGTGTGTAACTAAACAAAAATACGCGAGCTGCATAACAGCTCAAGGCTCAGGTGTGTGAGCCGGTTCAATGACTCAGCTCGCAGATCAGTTCAATTTGTACCTATAGTCCACGATGTAACGCGTACCGCGCGTCGAATCGAGCCGATACGCAGTGAGCGTGCGCACTTATCGTGGACTATAGGTACAAATTGAGCTGATCTGCGAGCTGAGTCATTGAACCAGCTCACACACCTGAGCCGTGAGCTGTTATGCAGCTCGCGTATTTTTGATGATTTTCACACCTCTAGATAAATTTGACGTCACAAACCTCACAAACAAACCATAGATGCTCAATCCCGGCCGCCCGCGTTTCGGTTCTTTTAATCCACAGATAAAAAAACTCATTTTTTAGTTCCTAAAATAAAATATTAAAAAATTATTATTATGCAAAAAACATATTGTGTAATTATTGTTAACCTATTAGCTATAATATCTAACATATTTCATATGTTTTCATTATAACTGTCAAGTAGCCAATTGTGCCAAATGATCCGAACGGACGCCACCTATTATGGACTTCTCTAAAACCTTACCGTTAGTAATTATGTTATCAATACAAGACGAACTAGTAGCCGTTACTCTCGTGGGCTCATTAAATAGAAGAGACATATTAAATGATTTAAATAAAGTAATAAAATTATTTCTATCTAATGAGGGTATCAGGATGTCAATATTAAAGTCACCACAAATAATTACTGACTTATTACACCTAGATAATTTACTAAGTATTTGCTCCATTATAGAACAAAACAACGAAAAATTAGACGCGGGAGGCCTATACACACATATAATGATGGAGCTTTCAATCTCTGCACAAGCCACCTCGCATACGCGTTCCACAGAGTGACAAGTAATATCAGAACGATTCTTAAATTTAATATTATTATTTAGCAAAATGAGGGTGCCGCCACCCTGAGCAGTCACTCTGTTGAACGCGCTGGCAACAGTAAAGTTATTAACATTAAAAAGCATTGTATCTGGTTTGAGCCATGTTTCCGTAAAACATAATATATCAATTATCATTTCATCACATAATAATTCAACGTCAAGTATTTTGCCAGAGAAGCGATTTATATTCTGGTGTAGTATAGTTATGCTATTAGTGTGCTTCTCTGTTGTCGGAGAATAACGACTATCACAATTAAGTGATAACCGGGACCAACGGCTTTACGTGCCTTCCGAAGCACGGTAACGCTCGATTTGAAATACCACTAGGCGGTCACCCATCCAGGTACCGACCAAGACAGACGTAGCTTAACTTTGCCGATCAATTAAGAACGGCTAATCATGCTACACCACGAGCGCTTCTGTAGTGACATAGTAGTACTAAATTTAAAAAGATTTTTTAATAAGAACGAACTAATTAAAAAGAATAAAAACTATAGAAAAAAAGCAAGATAGTAGGGACTTAGTCAAAAATTAAAGTACAGTCACTTAATACCATATTCGCGTGGCTACAACCCTTAAGGTACCTGACTGACTGACCCGTTTAAAATTTACATCCTGTATATTAAATAAACGAAGTTTTATATGTACTTATCTGTTTCTTCTTCTTCTTCGTTTTAAGTTTGGCAACGAAATCCAAATTAGGTCATATTTCTGCCAGTGTTGAGTTATATTATAATGTCCAGTCATAATAAATCACTTTCACATATAGTCCTCAGCCAGTCCACGTCCATAAAAGTCATGTTTTACTACAATGGTGGTCATTGTACTAAAACTCTTCATGAACTTTTTGAGACAACTTGAAAAGTCACGATACACATAATTCATTACATTTCACTTCACTGATGCACATGGATTGATCTTTATTGGATAAAATACCACCGATAATATGCAATAAAACTCAAAATACACGAATTTATGAAAATAAAAATTAAAACGCATCGTCACTGCAAGTACCCGCCAAAAAGTCCTACTTATCCTACTTATCTTTACTGACGGGCCAGCTGGCGTGGTTGGTTAAGACTCTGGCCAAGGTTCCACCGTGGTTCCACCTATCGCAGGAGTTCGATTCCCACACAGGACATGCATTTGTGTGCATGAACATGTCTGTATGTCCTGAGTCTGGGTGTAATTATGTATATTAAGTATGTATTTACAAACAAAAAAGTAGTATATGTATTATATCAGTTATCTTGTTCCCATGGTACAAGCTCTGCTTAGTTTGGGATCAGATGACCGTGTGTGAGGAATGTCCCAGGATATTTATTTATTTATCTGTTTATTTATATGTAATATATGTACTGTATGTAAACAGTAGGTACTGCTACTGTAGCAGTACCCCCCGGGTCGAGTGACAGTTCCCAACAGAACGGGTTCGCAGTAGCGGCGAGCCCGCAGCCGCAGCCGCAGCCGCAGCCGAGCCCGCAGCCGCAACCGCACCCGCACCCGCACCGCAACCCGCACCAACAACAACAGCAGCAGCAGCAACAGCAAGGTGATCATACGACATTTTGTTTTACAGGTTTCACATTTCTAATGGGACTTGTATCGGAAAATATCAAAGAATAGCTGCCCGGAGCGACTTCTTGTGCCTGGTGTCTAACCTTACTGGTCTAAGGTTACATTAGAAAAGTTTATTAATCTTTAAGTATTCTTAAATTTTCACATTTTATTATTTAAAAAGAAAGACGGATGAAATCGGTAAAGTCGTTCTCAAATTCAAATTCAAAGATAAATGAGAGTACAAAGTTTAGCATTAGAAATTCACTTAATATTACACGATATCAGTGCGTGTAAATGACGGTTGCATCTATGTATACGATTACACCTAGATCTCGCGCACTTTTTCAGGTCGTTGTTGTACTAATATTATTTAAACCACTAGCAGTACTTTGGTGGGGGACGCCACCACTTGTTTTCCTAGTAGGATTTTTATTGATTTTGGCTTGACTGTTCATAAAAGACGATGACGAAGCCATCATCATCATATGGAGCAAGCTTACCCAGAAGAAACTAGCCTTTTCTGGGTGAGATCGTAAGATTCGTCGATTGTTAGAGGCGAAATAGACGTCGGAAGTTCCACTACCTTGCTGTCCGCATTATTTATTACTGTTTTTTTCAGTACGTCGGGTGAAATTTTTCCCGGCGTCTTGTGGTTCGGTGTAAAGGTCATCATGAATTCCACAATCCGAGGATCCAAGTGAGTGTTGAGTTGAGATGTTGATGACGAAATATAATTGTATAATGCAGGTACATGGACGGGCAACAATACGCTAACGTACACGCAGAGCTTGGCGCCGCCTCCTGCCGCGCCGCCGGTGCCGCTCGACGCGCCCGCACATCACCATCATTACTGTAACTATATTTATTACATATTTTATAACTAAAATACTCTGTAGTACCATATTTTTTACTTCAAGTTGACCAAACTTCTTCCAAATTCCTTTAACAAATATTTTGAGTAACAAACCTTTTTGAAACGCATCAGGTATACTTTTTTTTTTGTAGTTTAGCTCTTTTAAAGTTAGCACACTTATCAGAGCGCCGAACGAATCGGAGTCAAGGAGGGCTCGCACACATATCCGCACCGAAAGAATCGACCGCGCCGAAGAAATCATTTCTATTTCATTTTTTTTTTTTTTTTATTCAACTTAGTCGGTAAACAAGCATACGGCCCACCTGATGGTAAGCGGTTACCGTAGCCATATGGACGCTAGCAACGCTTGCACACGAAGCATCGCTCACGCGTTACCGACCTTTCCCCCTCCCCTATGAGCTCTGGCGACCTTACTCACGCGCAGGAACACAACTTTACACAACATAAAGTTATTTGGCCGCGGTATTCTGTAAGGTGGAGGTACTTCCCCAGTCGAGCTGCTCTTTGAGCGAATAAACGCTATGCTCTACCTCTCTTACATCATTTACGCCTGTCGCACAATATTTATAAACAACTCGCGTGTTGCTACGCAACTGATAGAATGCGATGCGATGCGAGCGCCTCATGCGCCGAATGGTGCTGCTTGTGGGGGCTGGTCTGCTTAAGTTTGCTATTTATTTACTTATTAAATATTTATTCAGTCTACTTTGTAATTTTCCCGCCGCGCCGGGGCACGCAATTGTTTTCAGTGCGATAAGAATGTAAATATTATAATGTTATGAATCTAAGCTTGTTTTGAAAAGAGTAATTGCTGAGTTTATTGCCGGCTCTTCTCAGCAAATGCAACCTTCCGAACCGGTATTAGAGTCAGACTTTTCATAAGTGCCTGCGAAGGTCTATTTGAATAAATGATTTTGAATTTGAATCTGATGACGTCATCCGAATTCAACTAGGATTTCTGGGGTTCTTCCAGATTCGGACGATTCGACGTTGGCAAGTGTGCGAGCTTTCATATACAAAATTCTAAAATTCGTTTCGTTCGATGCGTTCGGCGCGCTCGGCTCGGATAAGTGTGTGTTCACCTTAATAATGAGGAGTTTTCTTATGATATCTCTATGGTCAAAATACCTGTCCAATCGTGCACTTAAGGTTCAAATTGGTTCGAATTCAACAGTTTGACAGGTATTTTGAGCATAGACGTATCATAAGAAAACTCCTCATACCAATATCAACACAAGTAATGTTGTAACTGTTTATTGTTCACAGTTAACGGCAACCCAGGCGGTCTCCTGTCAAGTCAACCGGCGCCCGAGTACTGGTGCTCGGTCGCGTACTTCGAACTGGACACGCAAGTTGGGGAGACATTCAAAGTGCCCTCCAGTAGACCTAATGTCACTGTAAGTTAATTAAACAATTATTTTAGGTGTTTTTAAAAGTATATACGAAGAATACTTTAAACAAGCATACGGCCCGCCTGATGGTAAGCGGGTACTGTGGCCATATGGACGCTTGCAACACACGCGTTATCGACCCATGCCCCCTCCCCAATGAGTTGAGAAATAATTGCATTCTCGAGTAAATTAAATTCGGTTCATACCTGAGTAAATTTAACTTTCGCTTCTGTTTTATCTGTAACTACATTTCACGGGTGTTAGACAACAAAGCTTCGCAATATGGGGTTTGAAGAGGGTAATAGAGTTTTCGGTACGGTGAACCAAGCACAAATATTATTTGCTGTGTCGGTCGGTACTCAGCGAATAAACCGATTAGTAACGGTTTCTAATTCGAATAAAATAATTACAAAACCGGGTAATAACATTCAATTACCGTCTTAACAGTTTTCAAGCTATACCAATAAGTGTTGTCTTGTACGAGATGCAAATATGGAGTTTATGCTTGTATCGTGACGTCACGCGCAAAATATACCCTGACCTCTGTCAAGTTTATTTATTTTTATTTACAGGTGGACGGCTATGTGGATCCTTCAGGCGGCAACAGATTCTGTCTAGGAGCTCTCAGTAATGTACACAGGACAGAACAGAGTGAGCGTGCAAGGTAATTTATTGTTTATTTAGTTCAAGACAGGCAAAGGTCCAGAGCCATACAGCCTTGTCTTATTTGAAATTTTGGCGTAGGTTAGGTTTTAGTAAAATGGTGACCATATTAAGTAAACTCTTCACGTACTTTGTGTTAACTTGTAAAGTTCCTATGTTGGCTGTATATGATATAAAGAGGCAGTACTGTCTGCGGTGTAGTACCAAATGTACCTTCCTTGGCCGGCATACCGACTCCTCTTAAAACACGTCTATATTTACAGTCCCACAAACTTATCTGGCCCGGTGTGACAGTCGCTGCTATCGCATTTGGTGGAACAAACAACCAATGAACGTAGTGGCTATATTCTCTTTGACCAATGGCGAATAAAGGCGTCGTTAGTTCCCCTTTGGCCACCGGGCCAGATATGTTTGTGGGACTATAAATAAAATGTATATTTGATCTCCACAGACTACACATCGGCAAAGGTGTACAACTAGACCTACGCGGCGAGGGCGACGTGTGGCTGCGATGTCTGTCCGACCACAGCGTGTTCGTGCAGTCGTACTACCTGGACAGAGAGGCGGGCCGGGCGCCCGGCGACGCTGTGCATAAGATATACCCCTCCGCCTGTATAAAGGTATCATAGTTTACTGAACAATACACTACACTACAGGACCTATAGTGGCCACCTCTACCAACCGCTAGGTCGTAAAAGACGGCACACTATTACTGGCAACCCCTTACGAAGCGTCAGAGACCCTCTGCGGTAGGCATCGAGGAAATATCCCTTTAGAGTAGTAATACTGAACAATCAAATTCCGAAACTAGTCAGTGATTTGTCACTGAATTTGAACAGTAATGACCACTCGCTGCATCGTGTGTTTGTGAATTGGCCAATCAGAGCGCATGTGTCTTTGACTTAACCAATCAGAGCGCATTGTCGGCGGTGGGAAATTGGCGGAATATATTTCGACCCAAATGAACGTCAATGCGCTTCTTTGGGTTAATTGTTCGATGGCGGTAGGTCCCGCCGCCAGAGTACTCGCCCCTGGTACTCTTGAGAAAATGTGAGTCACACCGTGATCGCTCACTACCATTTGTCCAGAATGGTACCGGAGCAGTTAAAAGTCGCTCACCACGCGCACCCCACTAGCTGCGTCTGTGCCAGTACTGACGCAAGCGCAAGCACTAGCACAAACACACCCTAGGGTGCTCGCGGATTCAATCCCCGCTGGGGACGCCAGAGAAGCTGGCTCCCAATTGTCCATGAATGGTACCGGAGCTGTCATGCGCGCTCACTTCCCAATACGTATCCACGCATCTACCCAATGCCTACAGCTGGTGCAGGTATAGTGTAGTGTAGTGTATGTATATATAATGTTGTCGGCAGGTGTTCGACCTGCGGCAGTGCCACCGGCAGATGCAGACGCAGGCGGCGACGGCGCAGGCGGCCGCGGCGGCGCAGGCGGCCGCCGTCGCCGGACACATACAGCCGCAACATGCGCACGCGCACGCCGGCATCAACAAGTGTAAGTATTACACGTACCACGCAGTTTTGAACACATACTCAGTATATCAAAAACATAAAAATAGGTTTTATTTTTTAAATTACATGGGCTTGCGTTTGCCTCTGACCCTCCCATAAGGGACGAAGACGAAGCCTAAGATGGGACACCCTTACCCAGAAGGAACCTATTCAATCTGGCCTTGAAAGTCCCTAAATTGTTGAGTCATGAAACACGGACGCCGGAAGCAAGTTCCACTACCTTGCTGTCCGCATTATAAATGAGGATGCAAAACGCTGTGTCCGTATTTTCGTATTAATTCGTCCTGTATGGAGATATGGTAAAATATAGTGCTTGTTCTTCTGTCAATGTGCCTTATTATATATATATTTGACGGGCCAGTTGGCGCAGTTGGTTAAGACTGGTAAAGATTCCACCTATTGCGCCGCAGGTCGTGGGTTCGATTCCCACACAGGACATGCATTTGTGTGCATGAACATGTATGTATGTCCTGAGTCTGGGTGTATTTATGTATTTATTTACAAACAATATATTATATCTATTATATATATATATATATATATTCATCCCCAAGGCAAACTGCAGTCCGCTGAAGAAAAAAGTGCATTTAAATTGGCTTCCACCAGCATTTGACGTCCGCATACCGGACGCCACTTTTTATTTGGCTAGCACTTGCGTCCTTTTGGTCCTAGGTAGCTATAGAACAAAAATCGACAGAAGTCAAAAAGTCGATGCACTGGCAGCAATTGTATATAAAAAGGTTCCGAGAGTTTTCGCAGCAGATGTGTGGCGCTCCTGCAGCGCGTATATCCACAATCGTATACCTTGGTGATTTCTGACGAAGAAGCCGCGTTTTTGGCATCCTCTTTCGCGAGTTCGCGACGTTGCCAGCTTTCTCAGTTTCTCTTTCTCGTATGCTATGCTCGGTTGAATTATCGCATCGCGGTATTCGCGGTACCTGTCTTTCATTCCCATATTCACATTCCTAAACAGTACGCGTTGATTGTGATCCGGCGTCCAGAGCGGCGGCGGTGCTCGGTTTGAACTACATAATAAAATATACAATTCCGTACCCAAAGGGGACCGGGACCCTATACCTAAGCCTCCCTCTGTCCGTCCGTCCGTCTGTCTGTCAGCGGGCTGTATTTCATGAACCGTAATAGGTAGACTGTTGCAATTTTCACGGAATATGTATTTCTATTGCCGCTACAACAACAAATTATAAAAATAAAATTTAATTAAAAAATAAAGCGGATTACATACCCTGGAATAACACATATAGTATACTTTTTATCCCGGGAAAACTTAAGATTTCACAGAAATGCGGGTAAAAGTAAAACTACAAGATGGAAGTTAGTAGTTATAATATAATAATGTACCTAATTCTATACTAATATTAAAATGAGGTAAAATTTGTGAGTTTGTTTTAAGAAGGTACTTAATCTCCGAAATTGTCCCATACCCAGGATATTTATTTTTGTTTTATACGTCTGTCAATATTTTCAATTACCCCAAGATTCTAGAAAAAGTCCACGAAAACATAACGGTGAGAGCTCAACTGTTCTACCAATTTATTTCTAACAAAGGCAGGTACTTTGCGCAGTTTCTTAATTGAATATCCAGAAAAATAAAAATACATCTACTTACTTTGTATTTTATACTATCTTTAAGTTTTAATAAGTGTAAAAATTCGACACTCGATATATACGGATGTGCGGTAGCAATATACGGACGTCCGGTAGCAATATACGGACGTCCGATAGCAATATACGGACGTCCGATAGCTATATATGGGAGTCTAATGAACGGTATAGAAGCCGAATAACAAAATAGGAATGCAAGATTTTTAATGATAAAATAATCTACTTTTAAGCATCACTATCCTATACCTATTATATTTTTCTTTAACGTACCCCATCCCCCTGCCAAGGATAACTCTCCCGTTTCCATCAATGTATCTGGGTCAGTAGCCACCTCTATCAAGTTATTTTCATAAGCGACCGTGTAAAATCTTATGCGTTTGCTAGGTCTCCCTCTTCTTCTGAGGAAACATTCGATTACAAGAAAATACAGACAGACGACCGATGGCTATACTGGGTGGAGATTTCGAGATGGCATATTTTCGAAACCTATGTTGGATTAGTCATGCTGAACAAGTTTTATTACGGGACCCATAGTGAATTCCCAAAAAATTTTTTTTAACTTTTCTTACAAATTGGCAACTTTGATCGATCATAATGTATAAAAAGTAAAAAAAAAAAACGAGAATTCAGTGTTGGTCCCATAGTAAAAGTATCTACTTTGTTTTTTATTATACTTACCATCTTTGAGTTTTAAGAAGTGGAAAAATCGACGCCCGATATCTATAAACGGATGTGCGGTAGCCATATATGGGAGTCTGATTGGCGGTACAGAACATAGACTTATAATTTCGCTACGCTTAATAAACATACAAATTATGGAAACGAAATATGACAATCCTTATGACACTTTGCGCGGGAGAAAGAGACGCATACATATTTTAGTCGCGAGACAATTTTATTTTCGAAGATCAACCTATAAGAACCCTGGTGTTTATGTATGATTTCGTAAGTTACTGAAAATAATTACGATCATACAAATAAAACTAGAAAAGAGTATGTTATAGACATTGTCACTTGTTCTGTGAGCAAATGTGATGTGAATAGTATGAAGTAGCCCACATAATTATACGTTTCACAGGTAAATATTTTTTCATTGGAATATTTTCAACTCTATTTTATCACAATATAAACTTTTAATCGGCTTCAAAATCAGTTTTTACAACAGTATATCCATTTATCTATATCTAAAAATATAAGTATGTAACTCAAGACTAGTTTTAATTTTTCCCATACAAATCCCTAACATTCATTTTCGTCTCGTCTTATACCTGGCTATGTTTTTCTTGTACATACAATTTCTTTGGTACAGAAGCCAAATAACAAAATAGGAATGAAAGATTTCGAATTATATAATTATCTACTTTTACGCATCACTAACAAGTACTTCAAGTTTTTCCCTTTAACTTACTCCATCCCCCCGCTAAGGATAACTCTTCCGTTTCCATCCATGTACTTGGGTCACCTCTCAAATTATCAAATTATTTTCATAAGCGACCAATTGTACTCTTAAGCGTTTGCTAGGTCTCCCTCTTCTTCTGAGAAAACATTCGATTACAAGAAAATACGGACGTTCGATAGCTATATACAGACGACCGATAGCATATACGGACGCTCGATAGTAATATACGGACGTCCGATAACTAAATTATTTGGACCCCAAATAACAATATACTTCCGTATGGGCTTTTATTAAAGCTTTATAGTTTTTGGCTATTCCTGAAATGATTTTTCTGCGGTGCGAGTAAATTATAAATAATGTCACACCGTATCCCTGTTGAGTTACACTGTAATTTAATCATCCATCGAGTAATTATTTATTCAGAAAATCTAATTATTGATTGGGGAAAAGAACTATAGGATTTTCTACGCTACCTACTACCATAATCCTATCCTTCTTCGAGAAAAACGTTATCTGTAAAAAACGTTACAGAAGCTTTTGAATTTGTACCTAGGTACTTATAAGCAATAATAATATGATAGCCCATAAAAAGAGATGCAAAATTGAATAAAAAGCTGGCAACGTCGCATTTAGGAACAATGACCTCACTGGAGTTAAAAAAGTCGGTGCATTGGATAATCATGATGAATATATCCAGGAAGCCTAGAAGTCATCATCAAGGATTGGGGTTCAGAAATGCTTGGGCATAACTGCAAGAAGAATATCGTGAAAAATAATATTATAGGAAAGTGACATATGTCACTGAGTAGGTAATTAAAAAATTAAGCAACATTCGCAAAGATATGATAAAATAATTAAGCAGAACACGGGGACGCCGTAATGATGCACAACGTGCATGAAGCCAAAAGTGTTGCCGGATGTAAATATATATATATATATATATGTATTATATCACTTATCTGGTTTCCATAGTACAAGCTCTGCTTAGTTTGGGATCAGATGACCGTGTGTGAGGATATTTATTTCCCAGGATATTTATTTTTATTTATAATTTTTTTTTTAAGCTGGAACTGGTATCGGATTTGATACAGAAGATTTATTTCATTAAATTATCCGAACAATTTTAATTATGTGACCAACTTCGAAATCGCGAATAAAAAACAGTTGTTTCATACAAAATGTAAATATGTCCTCGGTTTAAATGTATGAAACTGCTGTATTTTATTTGCGAGATCGAAGATGCTCCCATGTTAAAAGTTGTTCGTATTTATGAGTACTTTACGTTACTTTACTTTAGTATTAAAACTGATTTAGTTTCGAATTAACAGCCAAATACAGCTGATTTGGCCATTGAAAAATCAACCCTAATGAGTAAATAAAAAAGATTTAATTTGACACATGTATATTCAAGAGGTGATATCCCCATGTTCACAGTGATAATTCCATTCCTTCAGCAGGCTTGTCGGCGGCCGCAGGTATCGGGGTCGATGACCTCAGGCGGCTGTGTATAGTGCGGCTCTCGTTCGTCAAGGGATGGGGTCCTGATTACCCCAGGACCTCCATTAAAGAGACACCCTGTTGGGTTGAAGTGCATCTACATAGGTTAGTGTTATATTATATGTGAGGTGTTAAATGAAAAGTCTTTAGAATAGAATGGTTCAATTCCTATTCAAGCAGATAGGAACATCAGGATTAAGATGATTTGGACGGTAAGTGAAAGTAATTTTTATGACAGGGTAAAAAATACAGGATAAAAAATTTACCAGTGCTCGCATTTTTTTGGTGGTTCAGAATCAGAAATAGAAAAAATCCGTCATTGGTAAAAAAAAAAATTTTTTTACTCGATTTGATGTCTGTAAAATATGGACTCAATCTATAAATGGGCGCGCGCGGCGGGAGTTCACGATCTGTTCTTGGGACTTGGTCTTATTTTTGATAACGTTGTATAATACAGGCCTAAATCTGCGTAACCATTACTATTTTAAAGAGTGTATAAACATCCTCAGGGCACTACAACTGCTCGACGAAGTCCTCCACACAATGCCAATCGACGGGCCGCGGAGCAACATCGAGTAGGAGTTGATCGGCTTCTTTTGAGGCCTTCGAGCGACATCCGCGACGTCGCCGTGTCGTACCGGCCCCGTGTCGTCCCGGCCCCGTGTCGTACCGGCCTCGTGTCGCACGCGTCGCGCGGACACTCTTATGTCAGTTTGTTTATGGACGACTTACGTCGCAACAATGGTAATGTGCGGTGAAAAGTGATCGTTTTGTGTAGTGTTGTGTATTGAAATGTTTTGAAGAGTTGGTGTTATATGCTGTTTAATGTATGAAGTCAGTAACATGATTAAGTATTAGAAAATGTTCTGATGAATTAATCGGCCAGGATTTTTTAACCTATTGGTTCTCTCATTCTCATTGTATGTAATTTGTGGCCATACATGGTTAGCCACGAAATACTAGAATTATTTTGTTACGTTTATTTGTTCCTTGAACACATTAAAACAGCACATAATATCAATTCTATACACATTATCAAAACAAGTGATTTATATTGGATGCCATATTGATAAGCATTTATTTTGGTTATTACTAAATTTGATCATTGTGATTATTTTTCTTTACACATTCGGCCTCTTGTCTTCCAAATTTAATACTTTTGTCTTCAGGCAATTAAAATGTTATGTTATATTTAAATGGTAAACGAATGAGGGTATGGTTTATGTTAGGAACAAACTGCACATTATGACTGGAGTGAATCGCTCGTGTTTAAAAAAAAAGGTGAACTAATAATTTATGTCTTGTATTTATTTATACTCGTGACTAAGTAAAAACAATAAAATAAGTTTATTAACTATGTATGTAACAGTATTGAGACGGAACAAACTAAAGAATACACAAAGGGATCTCAGTAAAATATTTTTCTCAAATCCTAAACGAAGTAATAATTATGTAAGATATGTAGTATTTATATTAAAAGAGAAAAAAAAAGTTTAAAAAAACAAGAAACGCGAAATATATTGCTCAAGCAAGTCAGTTGATTTCGTTCTATGTTTCTGTGTTGTAAAGATATACGAATTTTAATAACAGCGATACCAAAATAAGGCATTTTTTATTATTATAGATTAAATATAACAAGACATAATTATGGTTCAACTTGAAAGAAGCCAAATGGGATAGCTTTTTACGTAGTTGTAAGTTAAGATATAGTTAAGGTCCACTTGTGGTAATACAGTAATTTATGATAGATATAACGATTGGTACTTGGTTTTGAGTGCGTTGAGAGTTGCGCGGTGCGGTGAGGGTGTATTTTGTTGGCTTGACGTGCCTGATTAGTGGAATTGTATGAACAAACCTTCATATGAAGTACATTCCTGTAATTCTCGAAGGTAATGTCATGAAGTTATAGTCACACGAGACTCACATAGAATCATGGAATTTTCGACATTTTAATTTACTCAAACGATAACAAATAATTCTATGTTACAGTCTATTTATAAATTGTAAAAATAAAAATATGCTTAAAGCATCAGACGTATAATAAAGTCTTGACAGAGTGTCGCCTTATAAGGAATTATAGGAAAAATTATGTGCACTTTCTTTATGAGGCTTATAAAGGCACATAATTTTTCCTACATATGCATTAGTAAAATCAGCAAGCAGGCACAAGTAATACTGAGCCTTATTGTCACTGTCTACGTCTCAATGCGGAATGACAACCGATCGGCAACAAGAAGGCCGGCTTCCTTCGTGTGCTTCACTCGTTTATAAGTCTCGCCAGCTGGCGCGGTTGGTTAAGACACCACTTATCGCGCCGCAGGCCGTGCGTTCGATTCCCACACAGGACATACATTTGTGTGCATGAATAACTGTATGTCCTGAGTCTGGGTGTAATTATGTATATTAAGTATGTATTTACAAACAATAACTAGTACATTTATTATATCAGTTATCTGGTTTCCATAGTACAAGCTCTGCTTAGTTTGGGATCAGATGACCGTGCGTGAGGTATGTCCCAGGATATTTTATTTATATTACACTCCATCAAAGAATTTTTTATACGCCTATGGCTAAAAAGTGAATGAGATTTTAAAATGTTTGAAATTTGAATTCAGTTTTAGTTGAAATTAAACGTTCATGCAATTTCGCTAAGTTGTTTATAGATGATCTGTGATGTGCTAACAAAAAGTGTTTAAGTGTATGTGCGCACTCAACTGTTGGCTATTGTGAACGTCGTTTTTTCCTTCAAAAGTCATTCATGTAATATTTTCGGTGAATTGTCTAGAATAGTTAACAATTTAAGTATAAAATGACATATTTTGTGTACGAAATCGTAAACGGTTATAATAAGATTTATTAAGGTTAAAAATAGTGGCGTTTTTTAAAAAACTGAAATGTATGAGATTTTTTTCTTTGTCGTTTGCTTAAGAGTTGCTTTAATTATTATTACTTGGCAGATTTATTATTATCTTGTGTTGAATGATGTTTTATACAGTTACTGTTAGTGAAAGTTAGTGTTTTCGATTTTTTTATCATGATTAATTATTTTACGAATGTGTGACTATACATTATAACTAATAAAGTACTATTAATTTAGCTCTCACAGAAGAATATAATGCTTGCATTTTTCTTTTGTACGAAAATATATGACGCAGTTGAACATTATTATTTTATAATTTAGCGAGTGATCATCACAAATATTGTTTTTTTGTTATTGCTTTTATTGACGATTTATTTTATGCCTCGGATTTTTTACAATTATATTTGTTACCATTGACACTGTAAAGATTGGATAATGCAAGTTTTGTATATAGTACAATTTATTGAGAATATTTTTTAATATAAAATGTGAAATGTGCGTGCGACCGTTTCAATATGGAGTAATGTACAACGTATCGCGACTCGCGAGTCGATACTTACAAATTATGACAAAACTAAACAAATTAAATTCTCTTTAGGAAAGCTTCACAACAAAAACAATTGTGTATCAAAAATACCTCTCTATAGTAATCAAAAGGATTCAAAGGGTTTTAGATGATATTAAATATGTGGTAAGTTTTTTAAATGATGTTGAAGTTTTTGAATAATAATAAATGAAATGATGATAAATGATATTTGACAAATTCTACATAGCACAGTTATCGGCCGACCGAGTATGTTGTCTAATTGTCTCCCGACAACACTATGAGGTTCCATCGCTTAGAACTAAATCTTGACAACATCCCATGCGCAATGCGAACTTACAGCCGCATTGGTGGGGCCTCAAAGTGTTGCCATACTGTACAATTTTATTATGAACCATTGACTAACAGTTATTGGAGTTATACCGAAGTTATCCAAAGTTGAATGAATAATGTTTGTTGTTCAGATTGTGACATTATTAATAGCTTGTGTATATACTTCGCGTAATCTTGTAAAACAAGTTATTGAAATATTTCATGTCGGTGACATTTATTATATCCCATGTGTTTTATTATTGTAAGACTTTGTTGTGAGATATTTTTGACTCGTCTATTAGACGTCGAATAATTTATCGTCCATAGACAACTGTGGTTTAGTTTAAACATAGATGATGGAAAAGATTGATGTTTTTATTATTTATTGGCAGGGTGTTACACATTATCACAAAGTTTTTCCTAGTATAGTGCCAATAATTAGGGAATAAAATTATGCAATAATCCCTTTGCTCATATTGGGCAACGTGATGCTATGCTGGGTCAATGTGTAACACCCTTAATTCATTTGAGGCCTTATCTCCTAGAATTACAATTGTTTTTTAAATCATCGCATAAAAATGTAATCATACTAAGAAAACTGCCATGTTCTGTTGTTTTCTGTCGGTTTCTCACATTTGTCACTGTAGAGCAAGGGGGATTTAGTTTACACAGCACACAGTGTAACATAGCCTGTAAGTGCATAAATTAAGAGTGAAACTATGAAACAGAAATGAATATAAAGGTTATTCCTCTAAAATAACACGTTTTATTTACTACCCATCATATAGCTAGCTGCCCGGCGCGACTTCGTTCGCGTGGTGCTACCCTACCCTACCCCACCCTATCTAAACCATCCAGGGAGTTAATTCTACTGTACGTGTGTATGTCACCGTGTGTATGTCACTGAACTCCTAAACGGCTGGACCGATTCGAATGTTTTTTTTTTGTATGCTTTTGGGTGGCGCCCTGGGTGGTCAGTCCGGCAGATGGCGCTGCAGTCGGTATTTAGGTTATATTATCGACTGCAGCGCCATCTGCCGGGCTGATTTGTGAATCTAAACCACACGTGCAGTAGAATTTTATATATAAAAATAGTGCCCACATTTTTAGTTTTATTGCTGTCAGCACAATCTGATACTAAACTGTTCGGTTTAAAAAGCCATTTGACAAGAGGGTATCTCTCTTTGTAACGCCATGTTTGTCCCTTTTTGGTACTTGGGTGATCAATATATGCTGTCAAATAGGAGTGAAGAATTTATCCACATTCCTAATATTTGAGTTTATTTTGATGTTTTGCAAGCGTCTATAGCCTACGGTAACCGCTTACCATCAGGCGGGTCGTATGCTTGTTTGCTACATTAGTGTTTTTTTTTTTAATGTAAAATATATTCTCGACACAGCGAGTGAAATAGTATTAAAGATGGGTAAGATCTGCCCAGTGCCCAGACGCCCACGTTTTAAGCTAATTATAAACGTTTATTATTCATAACGCAGTCAGTGCGGGATTTAGTCGGTGATTAGATCTTCATTGTCCTTTCGCATGAGATGTGTATGATGACGATATTTCAATCGGTGTGCAAGTCATAAGCGGCAGGGATAATGATTATTATCAGATTGGAAAAACTTTACTGAAGTCGAATTTATCATTCTAATAACCAGTATATTATTGTAGTCTTTGATTCTAATGATATCCTAGTTCGCTCCACCAGTTAATGGAGATATGTTTTGCCACGAGAGGCGCCACCAGCTGACTGGGTAATTAAATATGACCCTAAGATACTGCCTCAGAGTAGATAAATACTACGCACAAATACTGCGATATCACCACATTGTTACTAAAATAAGTAAGTTACATTTTATAATATCCACGATAAATTTGGATGTCCGACATTTTGTTTCGGTTTTTAACCGACTTCAAAAAAAGGAGGAGATTCTCAATTCGGTTGTATTTTTTTAAATGTTTGTTACCTCATAACTCCGTCATTTATTATCCTATCTGGAAAATTCTTTTATGTCTGGAATGGTACACTTCCCGTTTGGTCCCATTGTCATCAGTTCAGGATTTGATTACTTCTTAGTGTACTTTGAAGTCGGTTTAAGTTTTTTGTAAAACCGTTCAATTATTTGGTATCGGGGCGTTTGCTGGTGGCGTCATCTACGCCTTGCTTTGCGTTTTATCTCTTCTGCAGTATCCTGGCTGTTATATATTTTATAAAATTAAGATAAATGCTTATCACTCGTACCACACCATCGCCATTGGTCACTCCACTATAAATACTTCGCGACTCACTCCCTCGCATCGGCACCATTCCAATCGAGTGCGGGCATGAAAAATACACGCTTTCCCGCTGCCTTGCACACGCGACACAGTGTCCAATGCAAACGTTTGTTCCATGTTTATTAAGTGGTCAAACAGCTACACTTTGCCACTGTGTTATTATTTGGAAAACAGGCTTACGTTGCTATTTTCGTGTGAACTGCGAATCGGGAGCTCGACACTGGCCCTCACATTTTATCTGTATAACCCCGGTTTTCCTTGTTAATGAGTACGGTCAACCTTCGGTAACGATGGTTAGTTTTATTATAGGTACCTAACTAATTTTAAGTCGCTTTAAGTCGCGGAAAGCTACGACTCAAGGAATTAAGTTTTAAGACTGGAAGCATAATATTAACACTGATTATTGATTTTGAAAATTAATTCTTAAATATGATTTGCGAGATTTCTACGCATCGTACCCGTGGAGCTCTGCGTCGCATCAGACGATCCTGACACCTGTGCAGCTGCCGTTGCTGAGCCGATACTGGCGGGAATGGAATGTTATATCCCAAACCCGCTAGTGGCTGCAGGGGTAAAGAAACGACCGTTGTTTAATCGGCCCTGCAAAGATGCTAGACAAAATAAGCATACCTTGTATGAGGCTTGGACCACGGCCCGAAATAATCAGGACCCTAAAATCTCAAAATCAATATCAAAAAGTCATTTATTCAGTTTAGGCCCTGGTAAGGCACTTATGAAAAATCTCTGATGCAAAACGCAAATTTAACGCTGCCTCGAAGGCCAGTAAGCGTATGATTCCCAGGACTTATTTCGATTTCGTCGGCACGTTTGGTGAGAGGCTGACTAGCCTACCCTCTGGGAGTCGCGCCTTCTGGTCTCTTGCCAAAGCTGCTGTAGGAAACTTTTGCCAATCGTCCTTGCCACCACTACGTAAGCCGGACGGGAACTTGGCCCATAGTGCTAAAGAGAAGGCTGACCTTTGAGGCTCTCTCTTTGCCTCGAACTCAACTTTGGATGATGGTGGCGCCACACGCCACACCGCCTACCATCCCGAAGTGTGACACCTCCATGCCAGAGATAAGCATTACGCAACGGGAGGTCCGACGGGAATTGCTTTCTCTGGACATGCATAAGTCGAGTGGGCCAGACGGCATACCGGCAGTGGTGCTGAAGCGGTGTGCTCCTGAATAGTGTCCAGTACTGATGCGTCTTTTCTCACTTTCCTACACCAAAAAAGAAGTCCCGTCTTCGTGGAGAGATGGGAGGTGATGGCGATAGGCCTGTAATTCGTCGGGTCTGATCTGTCACCCTTTCTGGGCACTGGGTGAACATGGGCAGTCTATGTTCACCCAGTGCCCAGAAAGGGTGACAGATCAGACCCGACGAATTACAGGCCTATCGCCATCACCTCCCATCTCTCCAAAGTCATGAAGCGAGTGATCAACACGCAACTTTTGAGGTACCTGAAGGACTTGTTGAGCGACCGACAGTATGGCTTTCGCCACAGTAGCTCCACTGGTGACCTTGAGTATCTCACGCACCATTGGTCACTCGCCATCGAGAGTCAAGGTGAGGCATTGGCGGTAAGCCTAGATGTGGCGAATGCGTTCGATCGGGTCTGGCACCGGGGTCTTCTACCAGCATCGGGCTTCCCGAGGGTGCAAATGCAAATGGGTTGCCAGCTTTATGTCCAGCAAATGCATAAGAGCCGTCGTTGAAGGTAGCTGCTCCGACAGCATGGACATAAATGCCGGCGTTCCGCAAGGCTCTGTGCTGTCACCAACACTGTTCCTATTGCATATCAATGATATGCTGTCTATGGCATTAATTGTTATGATTAAACGGGCCGTGCTAATATCCCACGTTCCGAGTTGGAGGAAAGCCGCGTAAGTGGTATAAAAAAAAACATTTTTGACATATATGAAATAGTTTTTTTTTAGGTGTTTGGAAGATTACTTAGAGTGACTTAGATTTATGCGATTTTTAGATGCTTATAATAGTTATGGCTGTACGAAATGTTAGACCTACCTAGTAGATAGGTACTTCCCTATTGTAGGATAATACCTAAGCTTTGTAGATATCGTAAATTCAGAAAGCCTCACAAACTTGACTTTAAGATTTACCGTGATTCCTAGCGAGTTAAATATTTATAAGTGTATGTCTGCAGAATGGCGCGCGATGCGGGAATATTCCGAAATATTGGATATTTTTAGCGCGAGGCCGGCCCTGTTTACATGTTTTTCATTTTACGACCGTTACTTCATGGTTTCCCGAATTTCCTTGGGTAACATTTTACAATTTAAAAGTCTTTTTTATGTCAGACTTCAGAGTCGGACGCTAATTAAAGATCTACTGATGATGTAATGAAATATTTACGTAATGTAATATGCATATTGCATTCTTTTAGCGACATATTCGAAAGTTCTAAAAAATGGTGGTGCTTTCGGATACATGACGAGATCTTGGCCATACGATATCCTAATCAAAATGTCGAGTTTTCTACAGTAACTAGAGGTTTCTACAAGAAACAAAGAGCAAAAATTCATAAAGGCAAAGTTTTGCAGAAGTAGGTAGGTAAAGTAAATAAAAACACAAAATACCTATTCGAATAATATAACTCTTTTGATCAGAATAGTTGAAGACAAGCCAAAGATTGCCAAATTATTATGAGGTAACGCATAAGTAACGTAAATAAGTCGTTTAATTATAAACAATACAGGTTTTCGTTAGGTAAGCCAAGTGAGTGAGTCATTTTAGGTCTCGCCGATGCGGTTGGCATTTCCGTAATACCAACAATATAAAGATATAGGTAGGTACTTACCTATATTTTGAAAATGTTGATCTTCGGTCGTCGTATTTTAGTCTCTTATCTAGTTTTGAGTTATCTTAAAGTTGAATTTGGAACAATATTTTTAGAATCAATAACCGTAAGGCAATAAGCAATGTCAATAATATAGAAGCGCTCGTGGTGTAGCATGATTAGCCGTTCTTAATCGATCGGCAAAGTTAAGCTACGTCTGTCTTGGTCGGTACCTGGATGGGTGACCGCCTAGTGGTATTTCAAATCGAGCGTTTCCGTGCTTCGGAAGGCACGTGAAGCCGTTGGTCCCGGTTATCACTTAATTGTGATAGTCGTTAAGCTGGTTGGATGCCTCCTAGGCGGCTTGAAAAACTCCAACAGTAGGTTGGCCACTAGCCTACCTCCACCGATCCGCAGTGGGCACGCGTGGTGGAGTATCTGCCCATTCCCTTTCACCCTGATTTGTGAAAGGAGGCCTGTGCTCAGCAGTGGGACATTATAGGCTGATGATGATGATGATGATGATGAAGGCAATAAGAGTAAGAGGCAATCAGTACCCGTATAGTTTAGTATCAGTTGACAGTTGTCAACCTAAAACTAAACGGTATAATGCACCAGCGGTAAGGTGTCCAGTCATATGAATGCATTTTTTTTATACCACTAAGCTGGCAAACAAGCATATGGCCCGCTTGATGGTAAGCAGTTAGTTGGTTTGTGTAGCATGATCAGCGATTCTTAATCGTTCTGAAAAGTTAAGCACCACCGCACCGGTGTGGCCGGGACCTGGATGGGTGACCGCCTAGTGGTATTTCAAATCGAGTGTTCGAGATCGTTTCCGTGCTTCGGAAGGCACGTAAAGCCGTTGGTCCCGGTTATCACTTAATTGTGATAGTCGTTAAGCTAGATGGATGCCTCTTAGGCGGCCTTAAAACTCCAACAGTAGGTTGGCCACTAGCCTACCTCCACAGATTCACAGTGGACACGCGTGGTGGAGTATCTGCCCATTCCCTTTCACCCTCATTTGTGAAAGGAGGCCTGTGCTCAGCAGTGGAGTTAGTTAGACTGATGATGATGATTAGGTACTCTAAAGGGATTTTTTCTCGATGCATGAAGTATAAAGCATTTCGAAGAAGCAATAAGCAATAAGCTTTGAGTTTGCATTTTGTGTTGTCTATAAGCCCTAATTACCAAGAAAAGCAATCGAAGACGAAATAGCACAGAGCTCATTAGAACAATTAGAATTTTTGTTCTGCGGATAATCCCAATGGTAACAGAGGATTTTGGGTATATCCCACCACACAAGCTGGTTATATAGAATTCAAAGAAAAGTAAAAAAAAAACAATTGTTTCGTTCAAGACGAGATAGAGTAAACTCCGGAATTTATGCTTTCTTCGACTTCAAACTTAAATATATTTTTTACACGATCTAGTGCTGTCTGTGTTAATGCTATCGATGAAAGAATAATTTATTCGATAGTAGGTATCTAGAGTTTTATATGATTCTAAAGTTCTACTTAACAAACGATATTAAGTTTATGAATAAAAGTTATTTACATGGGCTTTTGGGAATTAGGAACTATTCATTATTTGCGATCTCTACCAAAATTGGTTGGTATTGCCTGAATACCAACCAACTTTGGTAGAGCTACTGATAAAACGTGATTGATCTACCGCTTCAACAAGCGTAACTAATTCCCGCCTACGTTAGATACGTTTACCGATAAGACGGTTGTTATATCGATGTTGGTTGCATCCCTGTTCCCGCAGCTCCCGCCCGACCCGCACGCGCGTCTACACAGCGACTGCCCGGGCGCCCGGCAGCGCATATCCGAACGAACGAAACTAACCACACCGTACACGCGGTCGTGTTTACGAAACCAAACCGTTTTTTTTTAAATAATTCAAATAGTGAAGTGACGATTTGAATTTGGATTTTGTGATTTTTTTACAGGTGAGTCTAGTTTTTTTTTGTTTTCTCACACTGTTGGAAAATCAGCTTCAATTGAATTTTCATTTTCAATTTTAGCTATTATGGCACCTTATCTAAATTATATAGGAAGGAACTTTGTTTGATTACTATTACTATTTATTATCGATATACCTATTGGAATAATTTTGAAATTGGAACTTCTTAATTTTAACGAGTGTCTTTTTCTTGGTTCCTAGGAAAAAGTGGGTTGTTAGGTTGATCTGCGACAAAAAAAGCACTCTCAAGGGCCTGTTATCAACTTGAATAAGGTTACGTTACGTTAGGAGGTAGGGCAAGAACTTTGGTGCCTATGTCGCAGTAAGATAGTGAAAGCCGTGATATAGTTCGGATATAATTATTAATAAATTGACGACTATTTAATTAATAATAGCTCAATGGACTATATTAAATAAAATACTTCTATAGTGATGATTGTGCTCCATTCCGGTGAGGAATACCATCATATTATTATGTTAAAAAAATCGATTACCTATGCCGTATCCGAGTAGTAGAGTTAAAAAATGAGTAACTAACCAGGAAAGCATAAAAAATGATTAATGTTTGTCATAAATTCTAGGCAATAAACAAATATGTAACAGATTAATATAAGTGAGTAATTACTTTGTTTATTTATCTTTTGTTAATTATTTGCCGAAGTATTATTTGGTTTAGAAAGAGCTATATACATCAGTAACTACGGTAATTCTCCGAATGTATGTATTTCATAGAGTATTCACATATTTTTTTTGGATCTTGACTTTTCGACTGGGAGTCACAATATTGCGCCGTCAGGTTTATTAATGGATTAGTAGGTTTTTTTTCTTATTGAAATGTAGAGCCAATAATGTGATGTCTAGATCATTGTCAATTTAATATTCGATAATCTGCTAACGATGTAGCAGTAGCTTCTAGCCTATTTTCCATGTATTCTATACTTTAAGAGCTTACCACTTTTGGCCACATCATCGCTTGTGGTCTACTATCCATTGTAAATAAAAAACACCCGGCCAAGTGCGAGTCGGACTCGCACACGAAGGGTTCCGTAAAAACATTTCTGTTTGGGGGTCCCCTTAATTTTTTATTGTTATTATTTGTTGTTCTAGCGGCAATAGAAATACACGTTCTGTAATAATTTCAACTATAACCTATTACAGTTCATGAGATATAGCCCACTGAAAGGCAGATGGACGGACGGACAGCCAGCGGAGGCTTAGTAAAATAGGGTCCCGTTGGCACCCATTGGATAAGGGACCCTAAGAAGCTAGTGTTACTGGCCCTGCCTGACATTATATCATTGTAAAAGGATGTTTAATTTATTGAACACAAAGTTTGAAGTTTAATAAATGCTTTTATGACCATTTGTTAACATTTTATTATAGGCTATTTTTTTTTGGGTGAAAAGCGACATTTTTCACTAAATATGGTCACTTCAATTCAATTCAATTCAAAATCATTTATTCAAATAGACCTTCGCAGGCACTTATGAAAAGTCAGACTCTAATACTCTAATACCGGTTCGGAAGGTTGCATTTGCTGAGAAGAGTTCACTGTTCAACTCCCTTTAGTTACAGCGCAGTGATAGGTGCTTATAGGTATAGATATAGGTATAGATATAGGTATAGATATAGGTATAGATATAGGTATAGATATACCAATAGCCCATCTAGGTCAGTGTTTCAAAATCAAAATCAAAAAGTCATTTATTCAATTTAGGCCCTGGTAAGGCACTTATGAACGTTACACACAGTTGAATTTACCACCGGTTCGAAATACACTTAAACTGAGAAGACTCAGTGTTTCCCAAACATTGTTCTGCCATGGCCCGGTAATTTTCACACTGCCCCTTCGTGACCCACTTAACACTTTTAAACCCAAGCTGGTTCCATTGGGTAAAATAATACTAATAGTAAAAATGTCTATTTAGCCACAAAATTTTGGTGCGAAGTATGGAGCTGCTGCTTATTTTCTACCAAAGAATCCAAGTTCGCGTAAAATGACAAAAGTTTTATCCTAAGATCTGGTTCCACTTCGAGTCGGTTTCTATATTTATTTGTTTTGAAAACCCAGCATCACATTTATAAGTTGTGACAAAATGCATTAAAAACTTATTGCTTGATGAGGTAATTTTGTATATTATTGACGACAAGATAACCAAAAATCAATAGCAGGTATTATTTTTAAAACAAGACGGAATGTTGCGACCCGTTATTTTATATTGATGGCCCGGTACCTGGTCGCGACCCGGCTAATGGGAAACGCTGCTCTAGGTCACTGAAAATCGCATCATAATCCGTTGTGGTTCTTGAGTTATAGAGACAGATAGACGGACATCTATGTCCGTGTCTATGTATGTAAGTATAAGGATCTTATAGCATGATTAGCCTTTCTTAATAGATCGGCAAAGTCAAGCTAGTAGTGGTGAGGCTGCTACCTGGATGGGTGACCGCCTAGTGATATTTCAATTCGAGCGTTTTCCGAGCTTCGGAAGGTATGTAAAGCCCGTTTGTACGCTAGTTGGAGGCTTCCTAGACGGCTTGAAAACTCCAACAGTAGCTTGACCATTAACGTATTTCCACCGATCCGCAGTGGGCACGCGTGGTGCCCTATTTGCCCATTCACTTTCACCCTCATTTGTGAAAGGAGGCCTGTGCTCAGCAGTGGGACATTATAGGCTGATGATGAAGGCGAATTATCAACTCATTTAGGTTAGGATGTTGTCTGTCGGCATTCATATTTGGATATCGGAAAATCTTGAACCAAATCGTTAGACTTTTATCGATATCATAAGATCGATATACCGTGATAATCTAGGTTGAAATATACAAACTATTTGCGACTTTATATCAAAATTATAGTGTTTATAATCGCATTAAAACATGCTATAACCGATCGTGTACTATTTTTTGAGTTGACATTCTAATAATAAGAGGTTATGCGTCATTTCCTTTAAATTAGAAGGTGAACTTTAAAAAAGAAAATAGCTCTGATATATTATTTATAAATAAAAATAAAAACTAGCCAAGTCTGAGTCTGACTGGCTCAAACAGGGTTTCGAATAGATTTAGCTAAGGAAGTGATGAATTAGAATAAAAATGTGCTAGTTAGTAACATCGTTCTATTTATCCTTTTAATATTTAGATCAATGTTTATCAACTATACCTAATTATTTCAGATTTTTCGTTTTGCGAACTTCGGAGATAAGGGCCCGTTTTTCTTTGTAAGTTTTAATCACACCTAAGTCAAAATCTACCCTGTTTTAGAATATAAAAGTGAAACTCTTTGATATGATACCCTATTTAAACAAACGAAATTTCTTCTTCTTTCTTTGAAAGAATCATGGCGAGCTTCATACATTGATTTGTACAAAAAAATTAAACATTTTAGAGGGTATTGAATCACTTCCGATGTTGAGATTACATTACCAGCAACATGTTAATATACATGAAATATTTTATAAGCCCCGCAAAACATAACAACAACATAATGGTTTTGGTCGCGAATAGTCGCGATTCGCCGGCATGCAATAGAAATTCGCATTTTTATCCCGGGGTTCTAAAAATATTTTAAATGGCTCGAGTTGTTCCTTAGGCACCAAGGATCAATTACAACGTCATTCCAGCGTCTCTAAAAATCTTTATTTTTTTGTACAAATCTCGCAAAGATCCTTTCGGTCCTGCATATCGGCCCCTTTTGCAAAGAAAATAAAAATATTATTAAAAAAAAAATTGCAATAAGGTTGGCTCAGCAATATTTAAAACTATTCACAAATCGATTGTATTAGTGGTTGCTTAAATATACCGCTATGACAGACGTATAGACGGACGGAGTAGCAACATGGGTTCCTTTTATACCTTTTTGTTTCGAATCCCTAAAAATCACGAATTAAGAAGACGAGAGACATCAACCAAACAAAAAAAAAAACGTTGTTTTGATGATTTTCGAGTTGGTCCCATCCAAAAGGTAACTTCCCAAAGGCCATGGAATAACTAACGCGTTTAGTAATGTGTATGATGTCGTATTACACACGTTTAAATTACGCTACGTAGTGAGTAAGCGTGTTACGTCATTAACACAAAACAGATAGAGCCAGAAGGACTCTTGTTTAGTCTCGATCTACTTGAAATATTTCGGTGCGGCTGAATGCCGTATTAATGCAGGTGTGGATGGATTAAAATATGTTCAATTTGTGATACATTTACAAAACAAATAAAACAAAATTATGAGAATAAAAAAAATACATAAAGAATATGTAAGGTCTACATAAAAGTGTAGTACCGGGTCGCAACTTAGTAATAACTGATTGTTTTATTATAATATAATACCAAAATAATCTAAATAGATCCGAAGCTCGCCGTTTTGCTTGCACTTTGTCATCAAAGTTGATCGAGACCTCCAGAGACCAGCGGGCGGGGACCTTTTTCTGCCAACGCATCAGCTTGGCTATCCAAAGAGGAAACGCTGCCAGCTGTCTGGGAACCTTGCGGTTAATCGGAAGCAGCGGCAGTCTTGAGGAAATTTTCTATATATTGTAATTTGTACATATTTGTTGTAAATGAAAATTCATTTATTTAATAAAAAAATGTATTAAATTCCAAATTAGATACACACACAATATAGGTATATTGTGTGTGTAGCTTACACACATAATAGTCTAATTTAGTCAACAGCTTTTGAAATTTTTAGTCCTGTTCTTCTGGCAATTATCAGTTTCGTGCACAAAGCTCTAAATTAGATGCGCGTGCGCAACCCAGCGGATACTGGAAAACAAACAGACGTAACCTGGAACTTCAGGGAATTTGATCGATAGATTTGTATTGCGGAACTTGCCGAAGGTGGGTTAAACTGTTCGACTTGGGATAAATGGACTGTCGACTTTCTGATGCCTATGACATATTTTAGAACAAACCGTATCAGTTAGTTTTTTAATATATGATCCATTTATGATATATGATGACTTTGCCACCCTTTTTTTAAATGAGATGGTTTAAACCAAGTCTAGAGAAACTCAGTATTTAGATATATCCGTAACTTTCTAACGTCATATAACAGAGCCTATCAGGGGCTATCTTAAAGCCTGGGTTTAACGAGACTTGCTTGAAACCACCTTGAAACCATCTCATGCAATAGGATTCGTTTTCGCGAGCAATAGTAAACCAGTCCCACTTAAGTGTTCATCTCAATTCTTTATAAAATCTAGTTCATCATTATCATATTAACCTAAGGATGTCCACTGCTGAACAAAGGCCACCCCCATTAACTTCCACATCCAGCGGTTTGCGGCCGCTTGCATCCAGCGGCACCCAGCGACTCGGACCAGCCGGGCGATCGTGTATCTTTGGTTGTAATCGTAAAGTATCGGTAAATGTCGACAAGACGGTTCTGGTACCATTTACTAGAAAACGGTCCCTAGATAAACTAGTCATGCCAACAATTAATAACAAAAGTGTACAATTTTCCAAGGAAGTCCAGTATCTGGGAGTAACCATCGACCAGAAGCTGACTTGGAACAGTCATGTCGCTAACATAATACATAAGGCGAAAATCGCCTTAGGAATATGTAGCAGAATGGCAGGTCAACGTTGGGGACTCAAGCCTCAAATGATGCTATGGCTATACTCCACCATTGTGAGGCCGTTGATAACATACGCCTCTGTGGCTTGGAGTAAAAAAGTCAGTCAAAAAACAACAATTGCCTTATCAGGCGGGATTCAAAGGACCGCTTGTATTATGGCAACTGGAGCCATGTCAACCTCCCCTGGAGCGGCCCTTGATGCTTTGTTAGATCTGTCGCCCCTGCATCTACATGTAGAGAAGGTGGCGAAGACAACTATGCACAGGATTCACGCTCAGGTGGGAGTGAAATGGCTCTCCCAGGCACTGAACTCCCTTCAGGATTCAGTACTGGAAATTCCTATTCTGAACATGGTCACAGACATAATGATCCCTCAGAATAATTTTCGTAAGCATTACGAAATTGAAATACCCACCCGTGACGACTGGCTAGATGACAAGGTCACGTGGGTGGAGGGTAGCCTCAAGTGGTATACCGATGGATCCAAATCAGGATCTGATGTAGGCTGTGGAAGTTATGGAGAGCGTCCAAAAATCAGCAAAAAGCTGAATCTTGGAAAGAAGTAGGCAGAAGTATCCAACCATCGATTCCTGGAAAAACGCTCCTGGAATGAACCATTCTAAGGCACTTATAAAAGCCTTTAATAAAAAGTCTACGATAGAGTTATTATCTCTAAGTAGAAACAACTTACGCATACTTGTGAGAGCCTTAACTGAGCACTGTGAATTGAACAAACATCTATTCACCATCAGCGTTCAGGACTCGAGGTTGTGCAGATTCTGCTGTGAGGCAGATGAAACACCAATTCATCTCTTGTGTGAGTGCTGTCCACTTATGCCTAAACGAAATACTTATCTGTGGAAACACCTGTTACACCCAGATGAAGTAAAATCCATTCCTGCCAAGAATATTGTGCAGTTTATTATAGCTGCAGGTCTTGGCAGTGAAATTTCATTAACGTGGCGATCACAATAGATCTAGTCTGGTCGCAGTGATACAAGCTCTGGAAAGACTTGAAATAGCCACTTAACCCCAAATAATAATAATAATCGTAAAGTATACCATTAATGATGCGGTACGACGAAGACCATTACTGGGCCCTGATTGGATAAAAAAGAATTAATGGTGTTCGTTACGATATGCCCATAGGTCTGTGGTAGAGCCGTAGGTCGTCCGTCCACCTGGTAGGAGGTCGTCCCGCACAGCGATTCATTAGATAAAAATCTGGTTATAAAATGTTAACGAAATATATCCTGGGACTTCACAACCGTAGCTAATAATAAATAAACCAATTAAAATAGATCCAAACGTTTCACATCTGGAACAACGAAGATTCGTTTTGCACAGGTGTGCGGGAATTAATCACTATGGCGGTTACACTTTACATAGGTTGGTGTCTATGCATCTGGCCAGGAAGATGAGTAATGGGACGGGGATATTATGAATGGGAATAAGATGGAACTGTTTATGATGTCACATTTATTTAAAGTAGCGAGTTCTTTTTATGTAGAATGGGCTTGCGTTTGGCCTTCGACTGACCCCAGGATAAGTTATGAGGACGAGGTTGAGAACGAAGTACGCTTACCCAGAAAATACCTATTCACACTGGCCCTCTGGCCCTGAAGATATCTAGGTTAAAGGACCCCGGAAGAGAGTTCCACTCCTTTGCTGCTCTCATAAGGAATAAAGAAGCGAAGCGTTGTGTACGCAGCGGGATGTCGATATTAAAAATTGAATGGCAGAATGCATTTCCGAGAATTGGTTTATAGCCTACAGTCGATCTACTATTGTACGCTGTTCAATTAAAAGGATAACAAGCGCATAGTATCCTAGGAGAGTCAGTTTTAAAGCGTTGTCTTTCAATCGTTTTTTATCACCTGTCTCCTGCTCAGGATGTCTTGAGTGTGGTGGTAAAAATCAAACTCAAAAGTTATGTAACTATCGTACTACAGAGTGTATTTTTCGGATGGTCCGTGTTTCCAAATGTGATCCATATATATCATTACATCTTCATATTATTTTTCACATAGATGCAAATTATCAATGAGAAATTAATTATTTTTCCATTTCAGTGATTAATATTCCACTTTCAACCACTCAATCTATTAAATTTAGTCAGATATAGAAGTATATTATTAACTCTGTGTATATAGTAAGAATATAGTTCGTAGATAGCTTGTATGTTTCTTCTCAAAGAGGGAGCTTATATATAAGGTTTGTTATAGTAATTTCAGAGATACCGAATCACCTGCCTGCTCACGCGCAGGCCCGGCCTAATTCCACCGTCCTCGGCTAACAATAGAATCCATACTAAATGTGTCACTTACCAGTATTTTCATTTGGATAACAATTTTAAAAGTGACATATTTAGAGGTAAATGTACCAATTAATAAAACAATTTATTTTGGTCGTTTTAAGCAGTATAGTTTTGTTAGTTATGATTTCAGTGCTTTGATCTTGATTTTAGACTTAGGAAAATGTTTTCGAAGTGTTATTTAGATGTATTATGTCAGTAGAAACTTATCCAGTGGAATAGACCAAATGCTTACAGCAGACGATGACGAAATATCAAACATCATCTACGAAACATTTAGCACGATTTGACAAGATCCTAAAATTAGTCATCTTTTAAAAATCTCACTTAGCTTTAATATGTGAAACAACTATTTCTATTATGCAACGGTACCAACTTAGAAATCACGGGAACATACATATTGATTTATGTTTTTAATCGAGCAATGTTACTATCGTTTTTTTTCCGCTATTCAGAATTAGAATAGAATAGAATAGAATGATATTTATTTGACAGCAGTAAAACACATATACAAAGAAATTAAAAATACAGAGAAAAAAAAATGTCGTAGAAAAGTACTTAATTAAAAAATACACAAAATAAAAATAATAAAAGTGCTGTCAAAAAGGATACCGACTCAGCATGAGTTATGGCGTGTTACGTCACAACGCTGATTTTCAGCGGCACCCTAAATGAGGTGACGCCTGGACGTACATAAAATAGAATAGTGGGAGATAATGAAGTAAACAATAGGTACATATTATGTATATTAAATGTGCAGTATTTATCGCAACGACCTGGATGAAAAATTGATGCGACGGCGATGAAAAATTCATACACATGTCATGCATTTTGAATGTGTTCCGATTTAAATGTAGAGCTTTTATTACTCACGCAGGAATGGAAAGACGTAGTTAGACCAAATATATATCTGGCTTCTAGCCATAGACTATAATTATCGTGAGAGTGCCAAATTTCTATATCGGTTACATACCATCTCTGGCATCAATGTTTAATTAGGGATGCTCTTTGACGACAATACTAATCGATATAATTAGTCAACGATCTATTGATAGAGCTAATTTGATTCCGTATAGTAATAAGGATACGCTTTGAAAATCTAATAACTTTGGAATTTAATATCAGCTCAGAATTTTAATAGTTCATGTACCTGCCATGTCCTCTTTTAAAAGATTTTGTTGACCTGTATCTTTACTTGCTGTCAGATAAAGCCATCATGGCTTATAAGCATAGTCTAGAAGGTTTCAAAGCGATTGCCCTCCAAGTAGAAGTACCTCAAAAGGAAGAAAACCGTAAGTCGTTCTGTCCGTCCGTACATCTGTCCGTCTGTCTGTATGTTCGTACGTCCGTCTGTCAAACCAAGACTCTTTTTAAAGACAGACAATGTAGAGGTATCTAGTTGAGAGTATATAAAATAAAATAATATGTCAGGTTTTCATCACAGTTCCAGAATAGACCAACCCCTAATTTATTAAAGTCTATATCCAAATAAGTAGGCCAAATGATAGGTCAAACTCAAGAGTCATCTAAAAGTACAACATCTACGAAACAACTTTACCTGACCTTCCACTCAAGGACGCGTGGACGAATATACCGCAAATAGTCTTTCACCTAGTCTCCGAACTTGAGGCCAGCATGTGGCATTAATCATTTAGCGAAATTCCAATAAAACATCTGTTTACACCTTATCAAAGCATGATCTCATTTCACAGTTGGAGTCGAAGATCGAGAGTATTGCAGTTTGTATGGACTGTTGATTGGATATAAAGAGATTAAACGATAATCAACATGGCTGAAAACGGGTAAATATGAACAATTATTATTATCACTCATTAGTAGGTGATATATTAGCAGTGCTCACTATAGCACGAAAAGCTTAGCTCTCAGCGTTAGCTCTACAAAGCACTCTACCAACATGCTACGGTTTCCTGAAAAAAAAGGTCAAGCTCATTCAAAGACTCGAACTCACGACCTTTGACACGACCTTTTTACTGAGCTATCATGTATCACATGAAAAGTATGATAAATAGAGTCTCTTTTAACCCTAGTTTTGCGTAGGTTTTACGTACTATATATTCTTTGGTTTAATTATGAATTTACATTAGGGTTTTGATATGGAAATATCTTTTTCCACTTGGTCTGGAAAGATATTAGGTTTTTTTTCGATTAATACGATCTATTCTTGAGACTAGATCTGAGTTTTATTCTCGTTCTATATATAATATAGGCCTAAGATATAAAGACAAATCATCGAAGAATTTAATAATGCCTGGATGACTTCAGTAGAATAAGTGAACAATATTCGCACTCGGGCCGCGTGGACGGAGTGTGTGCAATCGTCGGTTTCAGTGTAAAAATAAAGCGACTTTTGGCTGGTTTCCAGATACGGACCCACGCCTATGGCCGGTCACATCGGCAGAATACCTAACTACGGCAAAACTCATGTCAATGTAAGTATTTTCTCATTCAAGTATTACGATAACTATACCTGTAACCTTATGTCTCTAAAATAGAGCAAAAGACCTTCAGATAACTAACAGGTGCGTTCTGAAAATATTTCGAAATTTCTGAAATCCAGGAAATGTACGTGGGTAGTGCCGAGTGGTTTATTTGTATTGTACAGTCTTATATTTATATCTCGGTTTTTGGTGCAAGCTTATGGAATTTAAAATTGTACTGATCGGTGTTAAATGTAATATTTTTTAAATTCCAGCCAATGGGCAACGTTGAGCCACCAGCATGCATTCAAAATGCAATGATGACGAAGGACAAGAAACCCTTCACATACACCCCTGGAGGCCTGGATCTGTCGCAGATTCGTACGCCAAGCATGGCCAGGAGAATGGCACGGCAACGCTCATTGGAGGATCAGGAACAGGCTTATAGACCACAACCTACCAATGGAAACACTGGACAGTATCATCCACAAGGAGGTCCAGTACCTCCTCCACCACCGCCACCTAAAGCGCCTGTGCCTCCACCCCCTCCCCCAATTGTCATAGAAGTACCAAATTCAAAATCACCAAAACCAGTAGCACTTGGAGAAAGGCCTGAAATAGTGATCCCCGAAAATCCAATTGGCATGTTGAGGAAAACTAACAGCCCGTATCATTGGGAGGCTGAAAAAGCAGATATGCAAAGAATCGGCAACGTACCAAAGTTCCAGGATAAGGTTCCGAGTCCTTTAACAGTTAAAATGCCTCCATCAACGTTTTCCCAACAGCAACCCCAAAGTTATACACCACAGGGGCAGAATAACTTCCAGCGCAGTCCATACGGTAATAACCCAGAGAGTCCTCTTCACAGGCCTGAAGCTCTGTATGCTCATCAAAAATCTGCATCACCAAATGTTAATGGATCACCACCAACAAGAGACATTTTAGTAAGGCAAGATTCTCAGTTTAATAAGAGTCCTCAGCCCTTCAGTGGACAATCACCTATGGGCAATAGTACCCCATATTCACCAAGTCCTAATAATAATTGGAGGCAGCCTGAAAAGAGAGACTCTCCTGCTAGTAATGTTTCACAACAATCACCACAGTATAACCGTGGTCCATTGTCACCCAACACTCCACAATATTCACCTAACTACCAGAATCAAAGTCCATCTGTTACTTCAGGGCCTGTTTTCCATACGTTGCCAAGAGTAGGCCAAAAGAACCAAGAAAATGTCCCCAACAACAATGTGATCTACAATAATACGAGGGAGGCAAAACAACAGAGTCCCCAGGTCGAAGCTCCTAACTCTCCACCTTGGAGAACAACCACTTTGAACAGACACCCAAGACAACCTGAGCCACAAGCTATTTACAATAATACCCAGAATTTCAATCAACAACCAGCTTATGTTCCTCCTTGGAAAGCGAATGAAGCCAATAATAATAACAACCAGGATAGCTACGTTCCTCCTTGGAATCAAGGCACTCAAGCTCAACAACAGCAGTACAGTCCCGCATGGTCAGCTCAGGAATCTAATAACAATAGAGTACAAGATAATTACAGTGCTCCTTGGAGGTCCCAAGATAGGAGTCAAGTTTCTCCACCTAACAAACCACACGAACAACCCCGCTATCAAACGACTATGTCCATTCCCGTGACGCCGAAGAGACAAGCACCTCAACCTAATTACAACAATTCGGCTCCGCAAAAAGAAGCCGTGTACGTTAATCAAGAACCTGTATACTTCTGCCCAGAGAGTCCAAAGCCAGTACCAGGGTTTGTAAAAACTCAAAAGGAGAAGACACCACCTCCCGTTTGGTGTCAAAGGCCTTTGGAAGGAAGGAGAAGTTCAAGGGATCTAGCGACTCCACCAAAGGAGTTTAACGATGACCCCGAATGGGTAAGAAAGAGTAATGAAATGCAGAGAGGTGCTCGGGAAGTGATCAGTCCTACTAAATATCATCAACCAGTACAGCCGACGTGGTCGACTCGCCCATCGGAGAACCGTAAGAGTTTGCCAAGGGATGATGCTCCTAATACTCAGGGGAGTAGAGTCATTCCAATTCAAATGGAACTGTCGAGTACGGAAGTTAGAAATCAAGGTAGACAAGGGAATCCGCAGCCTCAACTGAGGATTGTAATCGGTATGAACGAGAACCCTCAGGTTCGCACTGATGCTCCATTCTCGCCGCCTACGCAGCGTATCATGAGAGTACTGTCACCGCAGTTGGTTAAGTTAGACGATGGACCATCGCAACCAGATTTGCCAACCCTAAACAGGAGATTCCAGAGTAATCAGGACAGTCAGCCGAAGACTAGGATAATTCCAATTCAGATTGAAGGTGGAAATGGCGGGGCAAATAAAAGGTAAATTGCTATTGCTTAACAAAATATGTATGAAAGGCTAGTCAATTGATGATGATTAAACGATATAGTTTATAAAATATGGGAATGTGGAAAAGAGAGAATCCTGTAGCATCAAGATTGATTAGCCTTTAGAAATCCCTTTACATGTGGCTATAAAACTGGTAAACTTTTTATTTAATGTTCACATTAGTGTACACAGAGGGTTTATCGGAATTCTCAATACTATATCCTCATTTCAGCTTCGGTGGGCGGTACTAAGGGAGCTGTTTGCACTGGTCCAAAGTAAACAGAACATTTTTATTGCACCGCTTTCCGTATGACTACTGACTCATCAGTCAGTGTTACGCTTGCTTTATATTTAGCTACTTCGCTTCGCAAACACGCTCTAATTTTGTTTACTTCACTAATCGAATCATTTTCTCTATTGCTGATAATTATCCAGCAATATTAATTGGTTGGTCACGTTTTTTTTTTTGGTTTCATAGAGCACTGTTTTTCTTGTAAATATTGGTGTAAAGTAGAATGTTTTCGTTGTGTAATGCTTTTCAAAATTTGCGCTTTTGAGTTAAAATTCATTCGATGTTCACTCATTATTCAAATGGTCATTAAAAAGGCTGGTATGATGCCTTTAGTCAAAATTATGATAAATGGGATGCAAGCCATTGAACTCATCTTTTAGCACAAGACTGACGGTCCTATAAACGTATTTCTATTATTCCAAGTTCCTTATAATTTACTTAAATAAATGGGAACTAATTATAAACGACCTCAATGTGGGTAACAGAATCGCTTCTGCATAGTCCGCAGAACAAGAGTAGAATGAAACGTGTGACCTGATTGTGTACGTATAATAATAGAAAATTCTTGAAGGGAAGATGCGTTTTAACTACCTTTACCGTTCTACCAAAATGCATTATGCTACTGATGATTTTTTGCTGACTTCAAAACAGTGTAACGTCTTTATTTCATACTTTTTACATACACTTTTACATACTTTTAGTGATCTGAGGGCCAACCACCATCTCTTAAAATAATATTATTATAACCATACTTGTCTTTTGTCCTATTTTGATTTCGGATCTCAAAGAAGGACGTAACACACGTAAGGTTATAATAATATTGTTTTAAGAGATGGTAGTTGGTCCTAAGCTCGGTACAAAATTATAAAAAGAAAATAAATAACTAAATAAATATCCTGGGACATTCCTCACACACGGTCATTTGATCCCAAACTAAGCAGAGCTTGTACTATGGAAACCAGATAACTGATATAATACATATTCTACTTTTTGTTTGTAAATACATACTTTATATACATACTTACACCCAGACTCAGGACATACAGACATGTTCATGCACACAAATGCATGTCCCGTGCGGGAATCGAAACCACGACCTGCGGCGCAATAGGTGGAATCTTTTTACCAGAGTCTTAACCAACTGCGCCAACTGGCCTGCCTTTAATATTAAATTATATCACTTAAATATCTTTCATATTTCCAGAGCATTAGCGATTTTTACGAACCTCTACATTTTGGGACATCTATCCCAGATAAAGTTAAATTTAAGTTGCCATATCCATATGAAAATTTCCTTCTCTATCCTTTGATATCCTATACATTATCGCATTTTACCTTCCCATGCAATCGCACAGAGACATGCGACACGGTCAACGTAGTGGTAGTTGGAGAGTCTTTCGAGATTATAATAAAGTAGCAAGCAATCCATCCGCGAAATTACAGTAATTACAATGGGGGCAACTATGCTGGTTATACCCTATTACGTTTCGATGCGAACCAACCCGCCGTGGACGCTATCCTTAAAAGCAGTCTTTTGTTTGTCAAAAAAAGTAAAAAGTCGAGCCAAGATCGAAACAGTTGAACCTGAAACCTGGACCTTTGACTACTAAACTTATACCGACACAGATACAGAGGTGTTTTCAGGAAAGATTTTCTCTACTTTAATGTTAAATTATATCACTTAAAACATAAAAATGAGCATTTGTAAAATAAAATTTAATTCATAAATTAATTTCCTTTTTTGTATGAATTATGAAGTTATATAATTTTACACCTCAAATTGCAAGATTGAAATTGGCACATTCAAGGTGATAACACAATTTGCAAGCTGACTTTTAGCTTTGAAACGATAGATAACGAAGTGCAATAAACTAAAATTAAAAAGAGGTTAGAGAAACATTTGGTTAGAGGGTCAGGAATTCATCATAAATCATAGGAGTCATCTGGCTATGAGCATGGGAATCCAATCAAAGGGTATGGTGGTATTATTTTTAGCATACCACACTACGAACGAAATGTGCGACGAAATGGCAACGTAACTTGTGCACCATGGTAGCACACTTAGCAGAGCGGCAACATTGACTTTAGTGAGGTTTGCATGCGTAAAAGATGCTGGCGCTGGATCCAGCATTTCAATTAATGTGCTGGTACAAGCTGGATTGCTGGATCCAGCAATCCAGAGTCCATTGCAAGAAGGATTATCAAAAAACTTCATTCATCGTAATCATTATCATAATTCAGGTATCATATTAAAATCTAATCGAAATATCTTATTTTTTAGCGTATACTACCACAAGTTTACACACGAGGGCCCACCACGACAGTCGAAGGCTTTCAAGGTGTTGCAGATCATCACAGGCACTCAGGATACAGATCACATACAGAATGTTGAGAACAAAAATGGTTTTAGTGATGTATAGTTTAAAAAAAGGCTAAATTTAAGGATTTTACACTTGCAATCATTAAAAATGTTAGTTACTTTAAGAATAGTTAAACGGTTTTTTTATGGATTGGGATAAGGATCGAGCATGAAAAAGTATATAGAAAATATAAAATTAATATTTTTTTATGTTGCAAGTGTTGCTATTATTTATTGATGGAAGAGTTATTTAATTATATTGTTGTGTAATTTATTAACAATATATGTTTCGTATAAACGACTTATTAATACAATTGTATATAAAACGAATATTATGCAATACTATTGCGAAATCGATAATGCTTTCATATTCATGATCTTACTATGCTCATGAACACAGCTAGCTTACCAAAGAAAATAATAGAATAAATAATTTAATTTAATCAAGAATTTAAATTACTATTTAAGAATTATTTAGGTTTTAAGTTTAGTTTAATATTTATTTAACGTTACCATTTCAACATTATTATAAGAATTATATGTAAATTATTAACTTTTAATTAATATTCATACGTAACTTAAGTATACATATATTATTTAAATAATATGTTATGTTTATGTTCTTTACTTACATATTATATGTAAAATTAGCTTTCTTTATATATTTGTGCGTTATTTTAATTTATAATAATTAATTTATGTGTGTATTATATTCCCTAAATATACCAAATTACCAACTAACAATTTATATAATTTATTAATCTGTTTATTATATTTATAGTCCAACCCCCTTATTCATATTCGTTTTTTAACTAAATCAGTGTAATAGTGTCCTCCGTCTCACTCTTTCGATCACCAAATATCACGTGTCAGATAAAGACTTCAGAATTTTAGCTAATCAACGCTTGATAACTTTATTATGAATAAGGGGGCAAGTATGTAAGTGTTGGTGGAATTAACAAATTGGAAACTAACAAATTAACTAATTAGTTCATTTTGATGGAGTAGACAATTCCGAAGTTCCCATATTTCGTTTTTGTATTTTGTAATTAACAAAAATAATTAATTAATAAGGCACAATATTTGCCACATTATTGGCTGCTTAACATGTTGGCGGCCAACATTGGCCATATACCATTACTATATGTAAAACAAACGTTGGAAACAGACAAGGGGTGTGACAATCTAGTCAGTGTGATCTTTTGATAGTATATTATATACTTTTAGGTTTATTAAATTATATTTTATATTAAATCTATTGTTTATTAGATTTTATATTTTTTGCTTACGAACGTAATCTTTTAGTTGTTAAGTACCTATAGTTACATTTTCTAATAAAACCGAAAATTTGCAATGTTTTTTTTTAATTTGCCCTATTTATTCAATATATATTACTATTTTAAAATCAAAGCAAAACAAATGTGTTCGGATACGGCTACAGTTACAAAATATCACCGTGACATTTAGTTCCTGCGCTGACCGCGGCGACATGATATAGTCACGGCGACAACGCAGAATCAGTTACCATTCGAAGGCATAAAAACCTTCGTGAAATATACACCTTAGATTTTTTTTGTTTGTATGTTGTTCGGAATTGACAACGATTCGTAATTTATAAGACCGTTAATATTATAGTACATTACTGCCGCGGTCTGTAATGACTGTGTTGTTGGCAGCGCTGATGATGGACGAAAGCGCAGCGTAGCGCATCACAGTGCGGTCAGCAAGGGCTGCAATGCTGACCAAGCTTGAAGGCCGAGAGCATATTCGTAGCTAAGCTAAGCTCGAGGCCCTCATAGCTTGTGCGTGGCCAGCAACGCAGTCATTACGGAACAAGGCTTGTATAGTACTTAACTTAAATAATGCGAGTAAATTAAATAAAACCAGCATAGTATAGTAAATATAAAGTTCAAAGACTAAAACCCGACTACTGAAAAATCACGCTCGAAAAAGTATGAAACAAGAAAATATTCTTATCTGTACCCCGAGTGTAAAGAATTAACGTTAATAAACGCTTACTAATTCGTTTGCGTTAACTATAAATTTGTTTGGGAGAAATTAGTACCATGAGTATTCCGCTAGAGGCGCTGTGCCAATTCCTATAGAGAAGTGTCGTAAACGCAAACTAATTAGTTAGCGTTTAAAAACGTCAATTCTTTACACTTGGGGTACTGAAATTGTTATGTGCACACTAATAAATATTTATTATAAACAACTTACACGTAATATATTTAAATGTATTTAATATATATTCATAGTGATGTTCAGAGGATCGCCGTGGTCCAACCAATGATATCTCATTTGTCTATTTGTGATAAGTAATGTAGAAGTTATGAGGGACCAGATGAACATATGAGATACCAACATACATACAGGTCAAAATCATAACCCTCTTTTTTGCTTCGTCTTAGTCGGGTAAAAAATATTATACAACAAATTCTGAAAAAATCAGACCTGACAATATTTTGAAACAAAACTAGACAATAATTGTTTTCAAAGAAAATTGCTTGTGGCTAAAACACCATACCACCATAGAAGTGAAATTCCATATAACTTTGCTGGCGCTCATTCTAGTGCGCGGAAGGAAAACTAACATTTTTAGTAAAACATAACTTTATTTTTCTGTCCTTTAATCAAGCTCTAACGTTTTTCGTTATTTTTCTGTCCTTTGATCAAGCTCTAGGTTTATTAAAATAAGAATACAAGCACTTTTAAAATATTGAATTTTGACAATTATGGAAGAAATCAACATTTTTTTTTTAAGATTGACTATCCTTGTTTTAGATATAATCTAAACATGCAGAACATCGGCCATAGTTACGCGGTTAAATAGACAAGGTTAACTAACGCAAGTTCGTCTGATAACATTAATTAATTACAACATTTATTAATCAAATGATTCCTCTTAGAATTCAACTTCCATCTATTTCTTTGGGGATTTAGGAAGCTCCTTTCTACAGGCCGATATGACATTCTTCTATTGCTATGAATCCAATAGATGTAGGTACTTTTTAGGGTTCCGTAGCCAAATGGCAAAAAAACGGAACCCTTATGGATTCGTCATGTCTGTCTGTCTGTCCGTCCATATGTCACAGCCACTTTTTTCCGAAACTATAAGAACTATACTGTTGAAACTGAACTTTGAAAAAAACTTGAAACTGATAAGAGCGTTAAAAATGGTAAGTTTTTGTGATTTTAGAAGACTCCTAATTCTTATAATAATTAATATATGGAGAAAAACACAACCAAGGGACATAGAGTGGTACCTACAGATTGCATGGTAGAATAATTATTGCTCTGGTGTCATTATCCTCTTAGTAGGTATATGGAAAAAGTGTGCCGAAAGCAATTTTTTTTTTATTTATTCAAACTTAAAAATTATATAAAATACGCCATATTTTCGGACATTTAGTAATGGTAATTAAATTATTAAAAGAAACAAAAAACCCGACTGCGTAAAACAAAAATTAACTGAAAAGAGAAAAACAAGCTCTGGAATATTACTTGAATGTTATAAGGTATTGCAGTCGGGGACAAACCAATAACCTAGGCACAGTATTACAATCTCTAACAGTAGGGAAACGCCTTTGATGTCGGGCCGTGCCGCCGTCCGTGTGAGTACCTACGCTGTCACGAGCAGATACGCAAGGCTTGTCACAAAATGTAAAATAAAATAATTTTATTGTTATGATAATGTCATCATTTATTTATGAGTAATAAACATTTACATGTGTAGCACTGTACTTATCTAAGCGCACGGCAGTGCGCAGGCCAATTTCCTACAACAACGCCGCACGCACACCGTGCACTATGTCTTAGTAAAGTTCAGTGCGCTAGTTCTACTCGCACTTCAATCAGCATAGACTATAGACTTCCTCACTGCCGCCGGGGCACAGGCCTACCTTCTATACAAGGCCAAATGGGAAATCCATAGTGATCACAAGGGTCCAATGCAGGTAAGTGACTAACTACACACCCGTAAGGAATACTACTTTATACTTCATAAACATCTTAAAAAGGCTTCCAAGGCTTGTGCAAGTTATTTAATCAAATTACTTTCTTGATTTTGATGAAAATAACCAGCCAAGTGCGAGTCGGACTCGCACAACGAGGGAAGTAGAAACTTATTGGTAGGTATGTACAAACTAAACGTTGCCATTGGAAAACTGTTTTCCCATACCTCGCAATAGGTCGCACAAAAATTTACGGATTTCGGATAGTTTCCTTCATTTGTGCTATAAGACCTTACTTCATGCCGAAATGCATGATTCTAGGTCAACGAGCAGTAGGTAGGTACTCAATAGGTTTTGATTCCCTTAGTCTTGACATATAGATAGGTATGGTATTTTTTAGGACAGTTGGACAACAATGTGATAAGGGTTCTTTTTGAGGTACGGAACCCGCATCAGAATACTTACAATTATATTATAGTTGTCAATTTAATCATAATAAACGCATTATTTGACAAATTAAAACCTCTCTCACTTAACTATTTACTAATACAAGGTAGGTTAGGTACCTACTAAAATGTTAAATTACTTCTGCGTTCGTCGACTGTACACGCAGAATAAAATATATAGGTTTAACTACAACGGTATATAAATCCTGGGACATATATAGGAACAACTTACCTCGCGTCACGGGGAAATCTATGAAATTTTAAATACCTATTATATTTCGGCGTTGATTTGCAGCCGTATACAGAACAGATATAATATATATAATAGACCTATAAAATTCACTGAACACTTAATACCTATGGATAATGTTTAAATAATAAGATAAACTCGAATGCGTCTTCCTTCCGCGGACGCTCCCGTCATCTAAGCGCGATGGCGGGACGCGGTCGCGTCGCTCCGACACCCCGCGAGTTCCCCCCCGTCTCTCTGCGTAAGTACATTCGTTGCGCAACTGTATGCATAGTAAAACTGTGACCTAGGTATGTGTTTTTTTTGTAATATTTGTTTATCCCCGACTGCAATACCTTATAACATTCAAGTAATATTCCAGAGCTTGTTTTTCTCTTTTCAGTTAATTTTTGTTTTACGCAGTCGGGTTTTTTGTTTCTTTTAATAATTTAATTTATTTCAGACTTTTTAGTTCTATACAGAATGAGTTGTAAGTATTAGTAAGTAAATGAGTGGTACGGTAAAGTAACGCTAACAACCATCGCAACTCTGTTGAGTTACGTACGGTACCGCTCATAGTACCTACTGTCCTTGCATTGAACATGTTTTTTTTGCAGTTTACGTCAAAATGGTAGCACAAAAGTATTGCAATATATACATATATGGAATGGGCTGTTCAAAAGCTTTCATTTGATACCCATATTGTTATAATAACGAAATTTTTGTTTTTGATACCCCCCCTCTTTTCTTATCCGTAGACCCCATATAAAAACAATATACCCTATGACACTCCCACAGTCAAGGCGAATCTAACGACACCTCATATGCTTAAATCCATCAAGCCGTTTAGGCTGCAGAGCGTGCCAAAGAAATAGACATACATACATACATACATACATACATACATACATACATACATACATACATACATACATACACTCGAAAAACATAACCCTCCTTCCGGGTCAGTCGGGTAAAAAGCATTTGCAAGCTTTAGTACTGTGAAGGCCCGCATGTTGATTTCGGCGCAAAAGTAAATTTCGACACTCTAATCTACGCCATTTTTTTGGGTTCCGTAGCCAAATGGCAAAAAAACGGAACCCTTATAGATTCGTCATGTCTGTCTGTCTGTCTGTCCGTCCGTATTTCAGAGCCACTTTTTTCCGATACTATAAGAACTATAATGTGGAAACTTGGTAAGTAGATGTATTCTGTGAACCGCATTGAGATTTAAACACAATAATTGGACTGTTTCACAAAAAACTTAAACCGACTTCAAAGTACACTAAGAAGTAATCAAATCCTGATCTGATGACAATAGGACCAAACGGGAAGTGGAAGGACTACACTACACAACAAAAACATTTTCCAAATCGGTTAATAAATGACGGAGTTATGAGGTAACATAAAAAAAAACAACCGAATTGTGAACCTCCTCCTTTTTTGAAGTCGGTTAAAAATAGGAAAAATTAAAATAAATTGGGGGTTCCCCATACTTAGAACTGAAACTCATTTTTTTTTAATAAAACCCATTAGTGTGGGGTGTCTATGGATAGGTTTTCAAAAATGATATTGAGGTTTCTAATTTTTTTTTTTTCTAAACTGAATAGTTTGCGCGAGAGACACTTCCAAAGTGGTAAAATGTGTGTCCCCCCCCCTGTAACTTCTAAAATAAGAGAATGATGAAACTAATAAAAATATATGATCTACATTACGATGCAAACTTCCACCGAAAATTGGTTTGAACGAGATCTAGTTTTTTTTTATATACGTCATAAATTGAAATTCATATCAAATAATCAGGTTTATACTACCATTTAATTATATACCTTGTTTGGTTTGTACGGAACCCTCGGTGCGCGAGTCTGACTCGCACTTTTCACGGTTTTTTTAATCTGACGGTAAAGTTTAGATGGTCTATCTTGTTTAATAAATACTTGCGCGCTGATAATGCTCATGATGATGACAACTAGACTGCACGTGCACGGCGAGTGGCAGATACTTAAATAAGATGACCAGGCTGAAATTAAGCAGATGATAATTTAAAATAATTGACGAAAAATAAACAAAATATTAATAATACGTTTATTATCAGGCAACTAGAGGCCCATAGATATATACCCTACAAACTAACATAAATATTATAATAAAACATTTTTTGTTAATAAATACTTAAGCCTATGTTAGTAAACACTAAAAGAACTATGTTTTTGCGCGATCATGTGGTACTTGTCCGCGAAAGTATTGTATTATTATTTGTAATACAAATTAAATAACAGTTTACATGTAATGTCGACGTTAGGCGCCGATCCCTCATGGAGCGGTCCAGAGTTCTTGGGACAGAGTTCTCCGTTCTGCGTTCACTGTAGTATAGTGAATCCGGCGCATTACACTGCGCACACAGCAACTGGAGCGGTCAAGGAGATCCCACGTAGAACTCTAGACCGCGCGCTTTGGGATCGGCGTCTTATCACTAGGAAACATTATTTTTACAAACATGGTTTTAAATTGTGATATCAACAACTTATTACAATTAGGCGATCAATAGAACAATGTAGAGAAATATGTTTAACATGCTTGGTTTGGAAACTCTTACTGTGCTGAGGAGAAATTCATTCATGGGAAAATTATTTAACATTATTAAGTAGGTTTTTATATTATACTAGCAGACCCCCGCGGTTTCACCCGCGTACAGTTTGAATTTTCTCCTTCGAAAACTAATGCACGCCACTGAATATTAGACACAACAAATCAAACAGATATTTTTACAATTAAAACTAAAAACCTATATTATACCTACACTAAAAAATCGAATTCAAAGTCTTATTTAATTATTATAACAACAAATGAGAAATAAATTAAATTAACTACAATATATTAACTACAAAATATTCAAATGAAATAGAGAAAATTCACTTTTTTTTTCATTGGCGTCACACTGGTGTGTATTTTGCCAATTTCCAGTTATAATATATAAGTTCTAGTCACAATAAATCACTTTCACATAGTCCTCATGCAGTCAGTCGCCGTCCTTAAAAGTCATGTTATACTACAGTGGTGGTACTAAAACTCTTCACGGACTTTTGAAAAGACACGATACACATAATTTATTTCATTTCACTTCACTGGTGGACATGGATTGATCTTTATTGGATAAAATACTACCGAAATAATATGCAATAAAACTCAAAATACACGAATTTATGAAAATAAAAATGAAAACGCAACGTCACTCTGCAAGTTCCCGCCAAAAAGTCCGAGAAAATGAACTTCCAAACAAATTTCGAATTCTAATCCGATTTAAATATGTATATTCTTTTATTATGTGACATTCCGATTTTAAAGAGCATTTCAGTTTCCAGAACAAAAGGCAGAGAGAGCGCGCGAAACACGAGAGTGAGGCCAAAAAAAGCAATTAGGTACTAATTGAAAAACACATAGCTGATATTCGCTTTTCAATTTGTATTTGCTTTTTTGGCCTCACTCCCGTGTTCCATTCGCTCCATCTGCCTTATTCTGTAATCTGTGAAAATCGGATTGAGATTTCAAACATGTGTCAAAATAAAAAATGTTGTTTAAGTCAAAAGTACTAAGGAGTATTGATATCAACTTCGATGCAAATCACCCCTAAAATAACTTTCTACCCCTTTTTGAACCCGTTAGGCGATGACTTTCAATAAAATACGAAACACGTCTTCCATCAATTCTGTTAAGGAATGTTTATGCAAAATTTGAAGTAGATCGGACCAAGGTATCACGTTGTTCCATACAAACTTTGCACCCGTTTTTCACCCCCTTAGGGGTAGAATTTCGGAAAATCCTTTCTTATCGGATGCCTACGTCATACAAAGAACACACCCTCCAAGTTTCAGGTCTCTACGATCAGCGGTTTAGGCTGTGTGTTGATTCTCAGTCATTCAGGACAAAGCATTTTATATATATAGATAATAAATAAATAAAATCATAAATATTATGGTCAGTGTTATATGGTTTCGGATGCGTGTGCGGGACCAGCCGCAGCGTCCGCTCGAGCGCGCCATGTGGTGGACCGAGCACGTGCTGCGGCACGCTGGAGCCTCGCATCTGCGCGCGTCGGCCGCCAACATCTCCTGGACACACTATTTAGAACTCGAACTAGTCGCTATCATTTAGAAACTAATTTCTATACATACTCCGTATAACCATAGGTAATAAAATCCATACGAATCTATTTTTTATTTGACTACGAAAAGTAGCTCGAGTTGCTCAGCGAATTTGCAGGCTTCTTAGCCCTTTTCCACTGGACAGCAATTTCGGGATTTATAAATGGTTTCGTTTTATTTTTAATTAATTAGGATTTCTTATTTTTTTTCATTTTTTTATTGTTTATTCCGTGAATTTATCATTCATTAATTAGGTATATATTGCGCTCGAAGTTATTCAAACGTAAAATAGTACATAACTTACATTTAAGCGCCTTATTAATTGCTTTAAATCTTTAAATACTTAACATTATTTATTTTCGTTTGTAAAGGTTGTCTGGAAGATTATGCTTCAGCGATAAGATCGTCTGTTGTGTGTAACCTCTATTTATTATTAATTTTACTCCTTGTATTATTATGTGGTGTTAAAATAAAGTATTTATCTTTTATTTAAAATGTCAATTTTTTATTAAAAAAGAATTAAAAAAGATGCAAACAAATTGCTCGTTATAAAGTTTAACTGATTTCAGTTATGTACAGTCGAGGACATAAATATGTATACAATTAGTAAAATTCAACAACGGTTTCCTTTTAAACTACTGATTGAAATTATGAGATATTATAAAGGCAGAATCTTCTAACATATACTATTATGATTTGTGTAATAGCTTAACACTTAAATGTTAAACATGCGAGAAAATCGCTTTTGAATTTCAAAAAGTGTATACATATTTATGTCCTCGACTGTACCTAGTTATGTTCTGCCACCCATACTGGCAATCATGCCTATACCGTGATTTTTTATTCGTCTTAGAAACGCAGCTTACTTAATGTATGGGTACAAGAAGAAAAGGTACTAAATACTCATATATATATATTTTTTTTTTTTTTTAATTAAATGGGCTTGCGTTTGGCCACTGACCCGCCCATAAGGGGCGATGACGAAGCCTAAGATGAAACACGCTTACCCAGAAGAAACCTATTCACTCTGGCCTTGAAAGTTCCTAGATTGTAGGCGTCAGGAAACACAGACGCCGGAAGCAAGTTCCACTCCCTTGCTGTCCGCATTATAAATGAGGATGCAAAACGCTGACGTTTTTTTTGATTATTTGTATAATTATAAAAAAATATTATGATCGAGTTAATAAACGTATAAAATGGTGGAAAATTGTAAACCAGAGCTAACTCAGTTGGGTCAAGGCCCAAACCAAAATAATAAATATATGTAATAGCAGACTTGGGCCCCTGTAGTATGGCAGTGTGGGTATCTAACCTTCACATTAGGTAACTGTTCCGTAGTAAAAATGTTTATCAATTCGAGATAACTGTAGTATATTATGTGTTGCATGTCATTATCACGTGCAGACATAGTAATTCAGTACAATTTAGCAGAAACAACGAGTATATGATATATGATACAAAAACTAGGTCTTCTATTCCATATTTAGTAGGTATATTGGTAGGTAGTTTTTTTTCAGAAACTAGATGACTGATTTTATTATTCTTTCAATATTATCGGCAACTGTTAATAATATAGAGTTCGTAAAAATCTCGAAAGAAATCGAATACACATAGGAAACACAATATTTTAAATTATTCATTAATTTTTCTCATGAATGAATAATTCATATTTCATTATAAGATAGCCCTTTTTGCTTAGTAACAAACCTAATAATTAGTGAATTGATAACAGCGACATTAAAAGCTAATATTTAAACTAAATAAATATTGTAATCACGTCTTAGGGTCTTTTCAGATAGAGCAAAGAACTGCTTGCAAAATATCGAGTATATTTCCTCTCTTAGCTAATAAACGTCTTTCATCATAATCGTCATTCCCAATCGCTTATCGACTCTTCGAACTATGTGGCTTTCCCATTGCGACTTCAGCTTGCTTACTCTACGAGCTTTAGCGGTCGCTTTTGTTCTTCTATATATGAATGTCCTCATTTCAGACCCTGCGACGCCAAGATATTCCGAGCATAGGTCGTTCCATATATGTGAATCTGAGCATATTTATACGCCCAACGACTAATTCAGATACAGATGCCAATAGCATTCAAAAGATCATTTACTCGAAGGACAGCGGGAACAAAGTTAGATACTTCTACCATGTTCAAACGCATTGGAGCATGCCTGTATCTATCGGCTGATCAGTTTTACCTAATGTTAACTAAGGTAATAGTTAACCGTGAATGATGTTTGGCTCCTGAATCATCGACCATATCTTTGAAAAATAGAGGACATTGTCGAATATATGATCGATCATACGAGAGCAGTTATCTGCTCTGTCTGAAACTACCTTTATTACACTTATAGTATAAAAATAAATGATTTCCCTCAGTGGCGACTTAGTACGCAGTTCTGATAGTTCTAAGTAGTCACAGAGAGCTTAAAAAATGTTGATGTATTATATTTGTGTATTATTGGTTTTAATATCGGTAAATGAAGCTGCAAGAATTTTAGCTGTATTTCCAGTTCCATCAATCAGTCATCAAGTGGTCTTTCATCCTTTAACTCAAGAGCTGGCAAAACGAGGGCATGAAGTTGTTGTAATAACCCCAAATCCAGCTTTCCCTGAAGGACAAACTCCGTCAAATCTTACAGAAATAGATGTACATGATATATCTTATGAAATATGGAAAAATGAAACAGGAATATTAGCGAAAGGACGCGAAAATGACCTGCGCGCGCAAATATATGTTATGTTGAAAGCTTTCATGAAGATATTTGACACGCAACTGCAAAGTACTGAAGTAAAAAATCTGATAGAAGATAAAAATCAGAAGTTTGATTTATTGCTGCTGGAAGCATGTGTGAGACCAGCGTTGGTCCTGTCTCATCGATACAAAGTACCAGTGATACATGTTAGCTCATTCGGATCAACGTATGGTAATTATGAGGCTGTGGGGGCACCTGTACATCCACTTCTTTATCCGACACTGTTACGCCAAAGACTTTATAATCTTACAATTTGGGAGAAATTGTATGAATTATATAATCATTATGCAATGGAACATTCTTATATGAATCTGGAAGAGGCTGAAAATGCATATGCCAAAAAACAATTCGGTCCCGACACCCCAAATTTGAATGATTTGGCAAAAAATATTCATATGTTATTCTTAAATATTTATACGATTTGGGAGGGAAATAGGCCTGTGCCTCCTAGTGTGGTGCATATGGGTGGACTGCATCAGAAACCTAAAAAAGAGTTACCAACGGTATGTATAAAATCCCTACGAGTCCTCTATTAAATTCTTGTATTATTGTGTGTTTAGTTATTGTTCAAACAGTCATTGCCTTCAGAGTTAAGTGTTGTTAAACAAGATATTTAATCATCTCTGTTTTCTCCGTGGCTGGTAATTGTATATTTCTTGTCCAAAAGAACAAAACACGTTTTTTTCACAATTACCTAAACGTATGTAAAATGTAATGATATCGACTTGCCTAATCATTGTTTGATCATCTTTGATATTAAACTTAATTGTGTCATTAAATGTGACGATAAACATAACTTTTCAGGATCTCAAATCGTACTTGGACTCTTCAAAAAATGGCGTGATCTACTTTAGTTATGGTACAAATGTGGATCCATCTGTGTTACCCCCCGAAAGAATACAGATATTGATTAACGTATTCTCACAGTTACCTTACGATATTTTGTGGAAATGGAATAAGGATGTGCTGCCTGGAAAATCGAAAAATATCAAAATATCCAAGTGGTTGCCACAATCAGATTTATTAAGTAAGTAAAGTTTTCTTTTTGTATCCATTGTAAAATCAATATGTTTGTCTCAGAGTATATATTTATATATATATATAAATACTACGTACAAATATAACCAAACTGATAAAATGCGATTATTACGTAACTGATACGAGTAATGAATAAACAAATATTTCAGGGCATCCAAAAATTAAATTGTTCATAACACAAGGTGGTCTGCAGTCTACAGATGAAGCGATATCAGCTGGAGTACCATTAATTGGCATGCCAATGCTAGGCGATCAATGGTATAATGTAGAGAAATATGTTTACCATGGTATAGGACTGAGACTTGATTTGGAAACCCTTACTGAAGAGAAATTCAGGAATGGAATTAATACTATCATCGGTGATGAAAGGTATGAACAATTTGCTGTGTTGTTGCTTATTTTACAGAGAAACTCACTAGATAGTTAGCAACCTGATGATCTCAATACTATTAATAAATAATACGTGCTAAGTAGTTATGAAGCTGATTGTGGTTCCAACCCCTCAGGCAACTTTCGTTGTTAAGTATACGATCAGTATACAGTCACATACCATGAACTTATAATAACAGAAGTAGATGATGATAGCTCAGTGGTGGTGACGTTAAATTTGCGCGAAAACATCGTTAGGAAACCATAGCATGGTTCAGTATACTGAGTAGAACTTGATACTGAATAAACTTTAAAAATGTTTTTTGTTTGTGCAGCTACCGGCGCAACGTAGTGAAGCTGGGTGCGCTAATGCGGGACCAGCCGCAGCGTCCGCTCGAGCGCGCCGTGTGGTGGACCGAGCACGTGCTGCGGCACGCTGGAGCCTCGCATCTGCGCGCGCCGGCCGCCAACATCTCCTGGACACACTATCTAGAACTCGAACTAGTCGCTATCATTTTAGTCATTTTACTAGCAATTATTTGTATATTTTCTTTATTTATCTATTTTGTAATAAAAAATATTAGGATCCATGTTTTCAGTGGCAAATTAAAACAGATTTAACTTAACATTACTTCGTGAAATAGTATAGGTATAATTTGTTTCTTGGATATAGTTTCTTGTACCTAATTTGTATTAATAAAAATTGTGACGTATAATTTTTTATTTACAACAAATATGTACAAAATACAATCTATATTTACAAAATATAATCTATATATAGACAATATCCTCAAGCCTGCCGCTGCTTCCGATTAATGGCAAGGTTCCCACAAGGCTGGCAGCGTTTCATCTTTGGATTTATTTATTTATTTACTCTTAGGAAGATTTACAGCTTAATTTCTACGATAAAGTAAACAAATAGATGATCATTTACAAATCTCCACCTATATAAAATATAGATATAGGATATAGGATAGATATAGGATATAGGATAGGATATAGGATAGCCAAGCTGACGCGTTGGCGGAAAAAGCTCCCCGCCCGCTGGTCTCCGGAGGTCTCGATCAATTTTGAAGACAAGGTGCGAGCAAAACGGCGAGCTTCTGACCCCCATGGTCCCAAGGTCTCGACCGCAAAAGGCATAAAAATATAATTGGGTCCAATCGAAGCATATTTTTTGAATTTTGAATTTTCCTTACTGGACGCCGCTGCCCCTGCAGCTTTACAAATCGCCGGTAAGTGAGATGGCGCGAGTGTATCGACACATGTGGCATCCCACATCAGCGACTTGCCTTCACTCCAAGGGATCATAGACATACCATCCGGTCTCTTGCCATCGCCCCGCGCAATACCGACTGGTTTCAGTACGGAAGGCACGTTAGCGACAATAAGAGCCCTGCGGATAATGTCATTAATAGCTGAGTGTCGTGATATTCGACCAGCACTTAGGGAGCACGAAAGCCCATGGTGGCCGAGCTCATTGATTGGTCCTGCAACCAAGACGAAGACAAATACACAGACTTAATGTTATACGGTCTAACATTGTCCCGGTATTTGTGGATGGAATCATCAAAAGCTTGTAGCCTGTGACCTGAGTCACTCTGAGAGACAGCTAACAAGCGCGCGCGGTCTGTATCTATTGTAAAGTTTGAAAATAAATTTTGCCAAGTTTTTCACAAAGAGGCTTGTCCCACGCTCTCTGAGAGTTACTCAAGGTCAGAATATTTGTGCCTGGACAAGCTGCCTGCCAGGCGTCTCTAGCATCGGACAGGTAAGAAACCTCAACAGATCCAATAGAAGGGTCCAAAACAGATCGGACGAGGCTGCCCACACTGTATACCGAGGATAGAAACGCCGGTACTGACATGCTTGAAATTTTCCGCACTCCTAGGCCACCATAACACACGGGTAGGGAGGCCTGAGACCACACTTAGTTTTCACAAAAACTGCAATTTAGAATTTTGGAAAGAGACGTTCGACGAGAGAGAGATCATATTATCCAAAGTATCTAACATGTGAACGAATTTAAATAAGTGCGTACTGTGGAGCAAATAGGTAAACTTAGGCATGAAAAGGCAGAGTCGAACAATAAAAAATGCATAACGGGCATTAATTTCATAAAGTCTATTTGAGGAGTCATTAAAATTTTGAATCATTTTCTCAAAGAAACTAGGTATGGATTCGTCTAAGACTGGGGCTCCGAGAAGATGAAGTGACTCCTTAGACAGTAATTTAATATTGGGAGACAAAACATAAAATTTTTGAATTAATTCTGGTTTTTCAGAAACATGTTTATCAATTCGAGATAACTGTAGTATATTATGTGTTGCATGTCATTATCACGTGCAGACATAGTAATTCAGTACAATTTAGCAGAAACAGCGAGTATATGATATATGATACAAAAACTAGGTCTTCTATTCCATATTTAGTAGGTAGATTTTTTTCAGAAACTAGATGACTGATTTTATTATTCTTTCAATATTATCGACAACTGTTAATAATATAGAGTTCGTAAAAATCTCGAAAGAAATCGAATACACATAGGAAACACAATATTTTAAATTTTTCATGAATTTTTCTCATGAATGAATAATTAATATGTCATTATGAGATAGCGCTTTTTGCTTAGTTACAAACCGCATAATTAATGAATTGATAACAGCGACATTAAAAGCTAATATTTAAACTAAATAAATATTGTAATCACGTCTTAGGGTATTTTCAGATAGAGCAAAGAACTGCTTGCAAAATCTCGAGTCGCTACTGGACATATATATATCCCCGATTGCAAACAGCGGCACCCAGTGACTCTGTGGTCAGAGCCTACCTAAAAATTACCTAAAAATTATCATTTTTCCCAATCGCTTATCGACTCTTCGAACTATGTGGCTTGCCCATTGCGACATCAGCTTGCTTACTCTCCGAGCTTTAGCGGTCGCTTTTGTTCTTCTATATATGAATGTCCTCATTTCAGACCCTGCGACGCCAAGATATTCCGAGCATAGGTCGTTCCATAGCTGGCTATGTGACTCTGAGCATATTTATGCGCCCAACGACTAATGCAGATACAGTTGCCAATAGCATTCAAAAGATAATTTGCTCGAGGGACAGCGGGTCAAAGTTAGATACTTCTACCATGTTCAAACGCATTGGAGCATGCCTGTATCTATCGGCTGATCAGTTTTACCTAATGAATAGTTAACCATGAATGATGTTTGGCTCCTGAATTATCGACCATATCTTTGAAAAATAGAGGACATTGTCGAATATATGATCGATCATACGAGAGCAGTTATCTGCTCTGTCTGAAACTACCTTTATTTTATTACACTTATAGTATAAAAATAAATGATTTCCCTCAGTGGTGACTTAGTACGCAGTTCTGATAGTTATAAGTACAGAGATACAGAGATCTTAAAAAATGTTGATGTATTATATTTGTGTATTATTCGTTTTAATATCGGGAAATGAAGCTGCAAGAATTTTAGCTGTATTTCCAGTTCCATCAATCAGTCATCAAGTGGTCTTTCATCCTTTAACTCAAGAGCTGGCAAAACGAGGGCATGAAGTTGTTGTAATAACCCCAGATCCAGCTTTCCCTAAAGGACAAACTCCGGCAAATCTTACAGAAATAGATGTACATGATATATCTTATGAAATATGGAAAAATGAAACAGGAATATTAGCGAAAGGACGCGAAAATGACCTGCGCGCGCAAATATATGTTATGTTGAAAGCTTTAACGAAGATATTTGACACACAACTACAATGTACTGAAGTAAAAAATCTGATAGAAGATAAAAATCAGAAGTTTGATTTATTGCTGCTGGAAGCATGTGTGAGACCAGCGTTGGTCCTGTCTCATCGATACAAAGTACCAGTGATACATGTTAGCTCATTAGGATCAACGTATGGTAATTATGAGGCTATGGGGGCACCTGTACATCCACTTCTTTATCCGACACTGTTACGCCAAAGACTTTATAATCTTACAATTTGGGAGAAATTGTATGAATTATATAATCATTATGCAATTGAACGTTCTTATATGAGTCTGGAAGAGGATGAAAATGCATATGCCAAAAAACAATTCGGTCCCGACACCCCAAATTTGAATGATTTGACAAAAAATATTCATATGTTATTCTTAAATATTTATACGATTTGGGAGGGAAATAGGCCTGTGCCTCCTAGTGTGGTGCATATGGGTGGACTGCATCAGAAACCTAAAAGAGAATTACCAACGGTATGTATAAAATCCCTACGAGTCCTCTATTAAATTCTTGTATTATTGTGTGTATTATTTTGTATTTACTTACTGTTCAAACAGTCATTGCCTTCAGAGTTAAGTGTTATTAAACAAGATATTTAATCATCTCTGTTTTCCCCGTGGCTGGTTATTGCATGTTTCTTGTCCAAAAGAACAAAACATGTTTTTTTCACAATTACCTAAACGTATGTAAAATGTAATAATATTTATTTGCCTAATCATTGTTTGATCATCTTTGATATTAAACTTAATTGTGTCATTAAATGTGACGATAAACATAACTTTTCAGGATCTCAAATCGTACTTGGACTCTTCAAAAAATGGCGTGATCTACATTAGTTATGGTACAAATGTGGATCCATCTGTGTTACCCCCCGAAAGGATACAGATATTGATTAACGTATTCTCACAGTTACCTTACGATATTTTGTGGAAATGGAATAAGGATGTGCTGCCTGGAAAATCGAAAAATATCAAAATATCCAAGTGGTTGCCACAATCAGATTTATTAAGTAAGTAAAGTTTTCTTTTTGTATCCATTGTAAAATCAATATGTTTGTCTCAGAGTATATATTTATATATATATATATAAATACTACGTACAAATATAACCAAACTGATAAAATGCGATTATTACGTAACTGATACGAGTAATGAATAAACAAATATTTCAGGGCATCCAAAAATTAAATTGTTCATAACACAAGGTGGTCTGCAGTCTACAGATGAAGCGATATCAGCTGGAGTACCATTAATTGGCATGCCAATGCTAGGCGATCAATGGTATAATGTAGAGAAATATGTTTACCATGGTATAGGACTGAGACTTGATTTGGAAACCCTTACTGAAGAGAAATTCAGGAATGGAATTAATACTATCATCGGTGATGAAAGGTATGAACAATTTGCTGTGTTGTTGCTTATTTTACAGAGAAACTCACTAGATAGTTAGCAATCTGATGATCTCAATACTATTAATAAATAATACGTGCTAAGTAGTTATGAAGCTGATTGTGGTTCCAACCCCTCAGGCAACATTCGTTGTTAAGTATACGATCAGTATACAGTCACATACCATGAACTTATAATAACAGAAGTAGATGATGATAGCTCAGTGGTGGTGACGTTAAATTTGCGCGAAAACATCGTTAGGAAACCATAGCATGGTTCAGTATACTGAGTAGAACTTGATACTGAATAAACTTTAAAAATGTTTTTTGTTTGTGCAGCTACCGGCGCAACGTAGTGAAGCTGGGTGCGCTAATGCGGGACCAGCCGCAGCGTCCGCTCGAGCGCGCCGTGTGGTGGACCGAGCACGTGCTGCGGCACGCTGGAGCCTCGCATCTGCGCGCGCCGGCCGCCAACATCTCCTGGACACACTATCTAGAACTCGAACTAGTCGCTATCATTTTAGTCATTTTTCTAGCAATTATTTGTATATTTTCTTTATTTATCTATTTTGTAATAAAAAATATTAGGATCCATGTTTTCAGTGGCAAATTAAAACAGATTTAACTTAACATTACTTCGTGAAATAGTATAGGTATAATTAGTTTCTAGGTTATAGTTTCTTTTACCTAATGTGTATTAATAAATAGGTTTGATTAAATAAAAATCTATGTCGATTCTAATTTCTGTTACCGTAACCGTACGCAGCCCAAAAACGATAACGAAAAGCGCGACAAAATCACCGTGACAATGTCAGCGTTGTCGATGTCAGTGTAGCAACGCCATCTATATTTTGTCATTAAAATTAACTGTATGTACAAAATGTAATTAAATGTATGTAACTGTACTAAAAATGATCGTCACAATTTTCCTACGAGGAAAACAAAAAGTATAATATTGTGTCAAATATTGTGTCGTTTTTTTTTCAATTACCATAATTTTGTTCTTACCTTGTCAATTCTCACTTTGTCTACCGAAAGTGGACAGACAAAGCTTAAAAGGGAACTGGAACTTTCATAAACCGTAATTCTGGAACAAACTGATAGATGCTTGGCGACAGGTATTGGGTATATCTAAATAATTTAGGTATAAATAGAGATAATAACATAGTATAAATAGGAACGTCCTTAAATCTAATTTGTACACCTAGACTTATAAATAACCCACGTAAGTAAGTACGGTGGACATAGTATTATTTTCCAATTAGGTGGGGGTAAAAATAAAGGTAGAAAGGTATAACAGTATGTCAAAAAATATAAGATACTTTTGCAATGGTTTTTATTTATAACCATCCAATTACAAGTCATCAACCGATGTTAGATTATAACTTAGGTATATAGGTTTATTTTTAGTATTTCCACATTTTGACGTACCTATCTAGACATTTTATTTCAGGCGCAATAAACGTGACGTTTTCGATATGACGAAATTAAATTTCTGTTACGCGCAAATTCCTTAGGAAAAGCACTTGGGTGAGATGAGATGGTAAATGCAGTAACAGAGATCATTTTAAATTTGTACTAGAAGTGTCAACAAAAATAATTGTCAAAATGTCATGTGTCATAACCGGCGGAAAAAATTCTTATATTATATAAATAGATGCTTTCAAACGTATTTTGGCAAGTAATTACAACCTTTTCGAACTTAGGTAAGATATAATACAAAAACAAAAAACAAAAAGACTAACCCCCTTATTCATAATCGCTTTTTAACTAAATCAGTGTAATAGTGTCCTCCGTCTCACTCTTTCAATCACCAAATGTCACGTGTCAGATAAAGACTTCAGAATTTTAGCTAATCAACGTTTGATAACTTCATTATGAATAAGGGGGTAAGTATACAATTCATCGTGAATCGTATTAAATCCAACACATGTTAGCATTTTGAGAATGAATAGAACATCGAACAATTAACCCAAAGAAGCGCAATGACGTTCATTTTGGTTGACATATATTCCGCCTATTTCCCACCGCTGACAATGCGCTATGATTGGTTAAGTCAAGGACGCATGTGTCAGGTTAAGCGGTTCAACATCATTGGGAAAGAGTATATATCTACCAATTTACTATCAATCTGTCAAACTTACTATTTACTTAGAAGTTCTACATTACTGAATGTAGAAACAGGTTGGAATTGCAATGTAGGGAAGGTATTAATAAATAAATCACAGGACCACACTTCAATGTATTTCATTTATTCACCTTTGGATTTCAAATCTAAACTTCAATATTTAAATTCATTTGAATCCTTTATAATTCTTATATAATCATCAACATATTAATCAGTTCAGATAATAGACAATAAGAATCGGATTACGTAATTCAAACCTTAGGATGATAATTCTAAATGAATTATATAGCATATTTCAAAATCAGGTATACCTAACTACATCTGAGTACTAAAGGGTTTAGTTCAGAATAATTAATAATCATTTAGGCCAGACTTTAGAATGTATTTATTCAAATATAATATCAATAGCCAAAACTATGAATTTACTCAAAGCTACCACCGGTTCGGATGGCTGACCATATTGAGAAGATACCGGTAAGAAACTCAATATTAGGGTCTTATGTACGGCCACTACACATTCAGTTATTCTCTGTATACACAATACACACATTATTATAAAATGATCAATCTTTACAGTTGAGAATATCAAATATACTTATCTTTATATCGACGGACGTCGGACAGTAATTTCACATTATAACGACTAACTACATTATTACCACTATAAGTAATCACTTTCAAATACAAACGACGACTGACTTGAGCCCAGACCTACCAGCCCATTTTATAATACTTTAATTGACAACTAAATTCTTAACTAATCACAGCGCATTATCACAACGTGAATACATTTTATCAACAAATGTCACTACTCTTAATAATAACTTTAGTAAACTATTATCATAAAAATTATAATACTAGTTGTTAATTATTGAAATAATCATAAGGGAATTTAGGTATAATCATAATATGATTCATCAAAGCAATTAGATTGTTCAATAAAAATATTGATTCATCAGAAGTGAATTTACAACTCGTTACTTTACAGTAAAATGTTTATCAACAATTAATTATCCTAGGAGTCACTAATTTACTGTGGTATTATTTTAATCCAGTTGTTATCGAAATTCTCATTTCAAATAACATCAAGTTGCACCGGAAGTCTTAAATTAATAATCGACCGGAAGCTTAAATAAACAACCGGAAGTCTACCTTAAAATCTAACATTTAGTTAAATAATGCTTTCAGGGTAAATAATGAATTTATCAAGTATTAACTATCAGTTTTAACCCAATATCTAACACGGCCAGACTGACATGTACTTCGTCCTCGAAGTACTAACATAACATTCATTAGTGATACCCGCTGTATCCCCAGCTAGGCACAATAAAGGAAACCCACAGGTCTAGCCATAGGCTTAAATACAGCCAACAGTGCAACAAGACCACGATCCAATTACATACACAACTATAGGTATAGCAACGAATACAGGCACAGGTACGGCCATTGGCACAATCATAGAAAAATATTTAAACATACAAATTATCTAAACATATGATAAAACTGTAGAACTAGTATGTATGTAAATTAAAAAAATATTTACCAAAAAACTGATCAGAAAACAAAATAAGATCATGAAAACTGCTGCTGTTCTTAAGTCAGTCTATTTGAACATAAGCTTTAAAACCACTGAACGAATTTTCATAGTCCCATTTATTTATGGTGGGAAAATCAACAGCTATACAATAACAAACTTTAAATATAAATAGTTATCAGGAAGTCAATTCACGGATATATGCCAAAATAAGAACTATCTGTGGCCATTTAAGTAACACGTTTAACATAATATGGAAATGACAATAACATATTCTTAACATAATATATAAATACAACACTAGATAAAATAATGACAAATAATACTGAAATACAATTCACAACAAACTTTTCCAACTAACATAGTGCGTATTATTCGAAAAAGTATTCGCCCTGCCGACATAACGCTTGTGCAGAAAAGGCCAAAATCGGGTTGCCATAATTGTGTCCATAATTAGAATGGACAAGTGGATGGACATTAAGTATTATATTATAAAGTTCTGATAAGATCTAGAGGGAGTGTTCAAATCCATTACCTCAAGTAATTCAGAGCAATCTACTGCGTTTAATGATATTTTCAGTACCTAAATAAAAAATATTCGAAATTTCAAGCCGCTTGACAAGGCAAAGTTTTAAATTTTAAACGGAAAATAGATGCTTGATAGACCTCATTTCAATTTACAAAATAATTTAATTTTACTTGGCACTTCGCATCGAAATCATTTGATGAACGAAATTTAAAGAATTCTGCGTAAGCGAACCCCAGGCGAAAAGCAGTACATCATAATTAATAATCAGTTCAAGCCATGGGCACAACCACAGACAACAACAGGTATAGCCGCAGTTCACATCTGTGCCATAGCCACAGTCACCATTATGGATTCTTATACATTATACTCGCCTTGCCACAGGCATAGTCGCACAACCAAAAGCTCAGCACAGCTTAAGGAACACCCATACTTAAAATAAAGAGACATCGTTTATATTATATGTTAGATTCCATACCCTTCCATTTCCTTTCAATTTCATCCTAGTTATTTGTTTCTTGTCAATAAAGAATAGTTAACATTTGTTCATTGCCACCGTTTTTGTAATTCACATTTATGCAAAACAAAGTAACAACGGCCTGCTGCTTTGACGACAATATATTCTAGCCCCACACCTGCTGCACATGAGACAGACTTAGAATAAAGCAAGAGACTTCAGCAGTTCACTTATCATAAAAAATATTTGTTTTTAAATTGCATTGCTACAGTCTTGCAATTCACATTTTACAAGACAAAGTAACGACGGTCTATCGCTTTGTACCTTCCAGCCCCCCACCTGCTGCGCATGAGTCAAGACTAGAAAAAGCAGGAGACTTCAGCAGTTCATTACCAAACTAATCAGTACAAAAACATAATCTATCAACACTCTTCAGTGGCAAACACAATCCATCAAATTATTTTTCAATTAACTAATAGAACAGGAATATTCGAAAAAAAATATCATTGGCATCACTATTAAATAATATCTTGAATCCATGACAATATTGAATTATCCCAAAAATTTGAAGTAATGTAATAATAATATAATAATTATATTATGATAAGGTGCTTATGAAAGGTCATAAAAACTTTATTTTAAATCTGCTGTTGAAATAATCTCTCAGGTTAACATTAAATTAATTAAAGGAGAAAGGATTTTTTTGTTTAACATGTATAGTTTTTTAAACTACATTTTAAAATTCTCTAGTATGAATAATATTCTCGATATGGTGCATTTAGTTTTATTGTATTTTATGTACTATTTATCAAATTCTACGCCAAATGAATTATAACCGTTCGGCCACACTGACAATCAAAGAGAGCTATGCAAAGAGTACATTATACAATATGAGACGCTATGTTTAATATTTTTAGCTTACGAAAAACATCGTACATCGAACCTTCCGCATTTCAAACTATTTTGTTTTTATATTTCAAACAAATTCTTATATGAATCAAATATTTAGTTCCAATCTACTGAACCAACATCAAACAGGAACAACTCTCAACGAATGATTATAAATTCCGAAGGAAATACAAATTATGGAATTGGCAACAACCACATGTACAAGTCAAAGCCATTTCGAACTTACAAAAAAAAGATATTTTTGTTATGAAGAAATTTTATGAGCAATTATTACTCGGATATGCTTTGCCAGCGAGAATAATATTTAAAATTTTCCCGCACACAGTGCTTCGCCAATTCCAAACTTCACAAAATAATATATGTTCATATATATGTTATTCATAATTTATGCTCAATTATTATGTAATTTTTTTTTTACAGAAATATAATTTCAGCCTAGTAAAGGGAGTCCTAAACCCTTCGTATACATTATCCTCTCAAATTCAGTCAACTCAAACCAAGGTAATCAAGGCAGTTCAAAAATACAGCCATGTTAATTATTTCCAGAATTAAAAATAATAAAATATAACACTTAGGATTCCGAATCCTTTTTGACCCTGTTAGTGATTTTCTCCCATCATAGACAATCCTTTTACCATAGATAATAATAGGTACTATTCTAGAACACCTTCCCCTTAAACATGATTAAACTAAAACTAGATTAAACTTGAGAACAATAAAGCAAATCAATAAACAATATTAGTCCTGGTAAACCTAATTCAGTGTAATCAACATTAATAACTAATTACAAATCAAAAATCTGTCTGGGCTTAATAATTCTACCAGATCTAGTCTGCAAACTTGAACTAACATTTGTATTATTAAAACTAATTTTATTATTTATCACATCAGGTGAAACACTTTGTGAACAGCTAGGTAGATTTTGATGACTGTCATTATTACTTAAATCTATAAACATATCTCTGGGACCATAACTTACATTAGTTTGAGACTTTTTCATGTGATAAGTATTTCTTCTTACTGGTTTAGAATTACCACTTACTATGTAAGATCTAGGTTCTTTTGCTTTATTTAATACTATTCCCTTTTTCCAAATATTTTCCTTATCAGTTTTATAAACTATTTGTTCCCCTATCTCATAACTTTGTTCCTTTCTTCTAGCTTTTCTATCATGAAAGCTTTTAGTTACAAACTTTCTCATATTCAATAAAATATCAACATTTTTTTCAATCTTTGGTTCTAAAGCTACTGCTAGTAGGTAAGTTAGTTCTTAGGCGTCTACTGTGTAAAATTTGTGATGGTGAAACCTGCAACCCAGCTAAAGGCGTATTGTTATAATGTAAAATGGAATCTCTATAATCAATATTTTCATCATTTGACTTCTTTAACAAAGTTTTAGCAATATGTACAGATTTCTCTGCTAACCCATTACTCCTATGGTAATGTGGACTACTAGTTACAATTTGTATATCTTTAGACTTATAATACTGTTTACACTCATATGACAAGAATGGATTATTATCAGCAACTATAGTCTCAGGGTAACCAAATCTAGTAAATACTTCTTGCATTGCATTAATTATAGACTTAGAATTCTTATTTAACAGAGGAATTACTTCAAGCCAATGACAGATAATCAACAATCACTAAATATGATTTACTAGCAAACTCTAATATATCTGTCCCTACTTTATTAAATCTCTTCTTAGGTATCTTATGGCATAACATAGGCTCATAATAATTCTTAGGTCTGAATTTTTCACATGTTCTACATTTAATAATTAAATTTTTAATATTCTCAGACATACCTGGCCAATAGAATAACTGTCTAGCTCTATTAGTACTTTTATTAACCCCAGGGTGTCCTTGGTGAATTAAATTTAGCACATATGATCTCAAGGATTCTGGTACAATTATTTTAGAACCAACAAACACTAATCCTGCCTCAACATAAATATCATCCTTAAGTTTATAATATGGTTTACATGCTGAGGAAACCCTAGATTCCTCAGGCCATCCACTAAAGTAATACTTTGTAATCTCTGTCAAAATTTTGTCCTTACTAGTAGCTAAACGAAATTGAATTTTCCTCTCTAAACTCATAGGTAAATGTACTGAAACTGAATGTACCATTTCCAACATCTCAACATCTTTCTCAATTAATTTTCTACTATTCCTTGATAACATGTCCGCGAAATGTATCAACTTCCCAGGAACATATATAAGATTTAGACTGTATTTTAATAATTTTAGCCTTAAACGTCTTAATCTAGGTGAACCAATCTTACTAATCTGTTTTGACATAATTGGTATCAAAGGTTTATGGTCAGTTTGGACACTTACAGAATTACAACCATATACATATTTATGAAACTTTTGTGTACCATAATAAATGGCTAATAACTCTTTTTCAGTTTGACTATAATGAATCTCAGCACTATTCATAGTTCTAGAGACACAGGCAACTAATCTTAGAACATTTTTATCATCTTTTTGAAACATACAGCACCCAATACCATTTTGAGAAGCATCACACTGTAAAATGATTTCTTTATCAGTACAAAATGGGCTCAAAGCTGGTGCCTGAGAAATTTTACACTTAAGATTACATAACATTTTCTCATGATGTGGCAACCATTGAAACTCTACATCCTTTTTCAAAAGTTTACATTAATTCTGCCATTTCGGGTACGTATCTCCTTACATAATTAAAAGAACCAATTAATCTCTGCAATTCTTCCTTAGAACTAGGTGACTTTAACTGTAGTAAAGACTCTACTCTATCACCATCAACTCTCCTACCTTTCTTGCTAAAACTTTGACCAATATACTTTACTTCTTTTTGCTTGTACTGAATCTTATCCTTGTTAAAAACTGCTCCTACCTCTTTTGCCTTTTTTAACAATTCACTCACAGATTTATCATGTTCCAACTCATTTTTCCCCATTACCAAAATATCATCGAACCAACATAACACATTAGGTATAGAACCAAAGTAAAATTCCATCTGATCCTGGAAAACTTCAGGTGCATTTGTTACACCATAGGGAAGAACCAAATATCTATACACTCCAAATGGTGTAGCGAAGCAACATTTCCATAAAGCCTCTTCTGTAAGGGGGCAATGATGAAATCCTTCTGAGAGATCAAAAACAGAAAATACTTCCATATCTGTTAACTTAGAAGCCACTTCATCAACAGTAAACATATGTTTTGGTTTTCTTATAATATACCTATTTAAATCTGTAGGGTCTAAACACAATCTTAATTTCTTATTTTGTTTTTCAATAATAACAATTCTATTAATACAAGCTTCAGAATCAATTTCCTCAACTTTCTTTATCGCACCTCTCTTAACTAACCGGTCTAACTCACACTTCAAGGGTTCAGACAGAGCTAAGGGAACCTTAACAGGTGGATTACAGATAGGTTCATGTGGAATCGTAGGTATATTACATTTATTGGGAAAGCTACCATGACCATTAAAAACTTCAAAATGTTCAGATACAAACTTAAACTTTCTGTCATCTATATTACTTACTTCTGACACTCTTTGTACTCTTTTTAATAAATTCAATTTAATACAACCAGGTAAACCTAATAGCATATTTTGACTTTCAACAAGCATAAAATTTTCACAACATTCAATATTTTTATACTTACACCTTAAATTAACCATACCTAATGGTTTAATTTTAGTGCCTTGAAATCCTTCTAATTCAGTTTGAACTGGAGTTACCTGCAATTTAGTATTAAGATTTTTAAAAACTTCCCATGGCATGACACTAACATCTGCACCAGTATCAAGACGACATTTCACAGCAGTATTTTCAATTATAATATTTTCGGTCCACTGACCTTTATTGACCATTCCGCAGAAAATTGTTGACTCTGGTGAAGAATCTCGATAACGCTCCTGAATGTTATGTACTTTTCTAACTCTGCATGACACCGCAAAATGGTTTAAAGTCCCACACTTACTACACTTTTTCCCATATGCTGGACATTGTCGCGGGCCATGTGTTGTTTGACATCTATTGCAATTGAACTTCTTTTCTTCCTTGTAACTAATATTTTTATTATAATTCTTTGTTTTCACTCGGTCAATTTCATAATTATCAACTTGATTCATTATTTTTACTTGTTCTTTGCTCTGTTCAGCACTTCTACATAAATCTGCAGCCTTGTTCAGAGTTAGACTTTCTTGTCTGAGTAAGTGTTCCTGTACGTTTTTGTCGGATATACCGTGAATTATTTTATCTCTAAGTAGTTGATCCTCTATAGTTTCTGTAGTGCTTTTGTAGTTACAAGTACTGATCAATCTCTTGCAATCAGTCAAAAAGTTATCAAATTTTTCATCTTGCTGCTGTTTTCTCTCATTAAACTTAAAACGTTCAAAAACTTCATTTACTCTAGGTCGAACATATTTGCTAATGGCGTCTATTAAATTTTCATACTTCACTATCTTCTCACTAAACCCCATCATGTTCCTCATCAGTGCTACTTTAACATTGTCTGCAGCTCCGTCTTGGCCAATTCCAATTAAATAATCATGAAAACATTGTTTCCACAATGGCCACTCATCGCCGGCATTACTCGCCCGCATGTCGAAATTGGGCAAAACTTTCACACAAGCCTATAATTACTATTATATTTCTTGAATTGTGCCGAATATAAATACTTGCTATACTTTTTCACGACTGCGCCATGTTTTAAATAAAAGATACATTATTATGTTACTTGTTACTTTTATTAGCACACATGTGAATGCAGACATTGCCATAGCCTCCCATCATAGACAATCCTTTTACCATAGATAATAATAGGTACTATTCTAGAACAAGCACACCATAAATAATGAACATCATAAATTATACTATTCTATATTAATTCGAAAATGTCGTTGCAACTCATAGTAGAAATAAATATCTAAATTTATTTCTTTGCCTTCCTTATTGCTATGCAGAGACGAGGAATCATGCCGTAGTATGATAAAACTAATATGGAGGGTAGAACACGAAATCCGTAATAAGCTTTGTACTATGGATGTATTAAAATGAAATGTTATCAAAGACACTTTCAATAAGTTATTATTATTATTTTCTCTCTTCTCGTGACGTGACACGATTGAAATCTACAATGTTGGGAATCTGTCATTGGCATGTTGTTTTAGTGACATAATAAATCGCGAATTTATAACAATTACAAAAAAAAAACCAGTAACATCAATCCTGGAATTCATAGATAAACCAAGAATAAAAAAGTCTTCAATTTTGAAACAAGAAAGGTGTTCAATTATTCACCAATTTTTAAAGTATTAAGCGACTCCGTTATAAACTAATATTTCTAGTGAAATCTAAAGTTATCCTACAACAGAATTATATTCAATCAAAGTTATCCTACAAAATGTTATTATTTATATGTGCTTTTGTTATTTAATCTATACTAATACAATAAAGCAGTAGTTTGTTTAAATGGGACAATCCCTGGATTCACCAGTCGGATATAAAAAGAGTACTATAGGCTACTTTTCATCCCGGGAACGTGGGTGAAACCGCGGGGGACAGCTATCTTTAGGGTTCCGTAGCCCCTTATAGATTCGTCATGTCTGTCTGTCTGTCTGTCTGTGTGTCACAGCCATTTATTTCCGAAACTATAAGAACTATAATGTTGAAACTTGGTAAGTAGATGTATTCTGTGAACCGCATTAAGATTTTCACACAAAAATAGAAAAAAAACAATAAACCCATACTTAGAACTGAAACTCAAAAATTTTTTTTTCATCAAACCCATAATTGTGGGGTGTCTATGGTCTTATAGGTCTTCAAAAATGATACTGAGGTTTCTAATATAATTTTTTTTTTCTAAACTGAATAGTTTGCTTGAGAGACACTTCCAAAGTGGTAAAATGTGTGTCCCCCCCCTGTAACTTCTAAAATAAGAGAATGATAAATCTATAAAAAATATATGACGTACATTACGGTGCAAACTTCCACCGAAAATTGGATTGAACGAGATCTAGTAAGTAGTTTTTTTGAATACGTCATAAATTGAAATTAATATCAAATACTCAGGTCTATACTACCATTTGCCTATACTACAGGTTTGTACGGAACCCTCGGTGCGCGAGTCTGACTCACACTTGGCCGGTTTTTTAATATTTCTATACCGTATTTTATGTTAAAATTCGTCAGTCTTTTCTTTTTCTTTACATTATTGATATGAAATTTATTTGAACGTTCTATTAGCTTTCCCGTAGCGGCAACCAAAAATATAAGTTCCTCAAAATATATTGTGATAAATATGTGGAGGTTTTTAACTGGATGGACAAAAATATGTCTATGCCTAAATCGGTATAATTCCTAATACGTATTTGAAACATTAATCTTAAAATTTAACTATACTGAACCTTGTTTCGCAAATACTAATAATTTAAGTTTTCACGTAACACACTTAAGTTAATTTTGTGAATCTTGACAACTTTTGGAACATCAGTTTACAGAGGTAAAAGATCTTAGCAAAAAAATATAAAGCCTTTGCAAGGCCCTACCAGACCAAATAAGTTCATTTCAAGACCAGCTTCATTTGCGGCTCTTATCGTCAATGGATCTTCTTTCAAACACGATGTGTAAGGCTTCTAGGGGAATCCAACGGCTTATCGTCGTACAAATAATCAGCTCTTCATCATTTGTAGCTCTTATCGTCAATCTCAACTGGTCCAGTGTTCAATGTACTTCAAGATCCAAAACTCGACAGTTTCTAGAAAAAACAAGTCAAAATGTTAGTTTATAAGGGCACAGATTAAGCGTATCCCACTTCTGATGTCAGGTTAAGTGGTTCAACATCATTGGGAAAGAGTATATATCTACCAATTTACTATCAATCTGTCAAACTTACTATTTACTTAGAAGTTCTACATTACTGAATGTAGAAACAGGTTGGAATTGCAATGTAGGGAAGGTATTAATAAATAAATCACAGGACCACACTTCAATGTATTTCATTTATTCACCTTTGGATTTCAAATCTAAACTTCAATATTTAAATTCATTTGAATCCTTTATAATTCTTATATAATCATCAACATATTAATCAGTTCAGATAATAGATAATAAGAATCGGATTACGTAATTCAAACCTTAGGATGATAATTCTAAATGAATTATATAGCATATTTCAAAATCAGGTATACCTAACTACATCTGAGTACTAAAGGGTTTAGTTCAGAATAATAAATAATCATTTAGGCCAGACTTTAGAATGTATTTATTCAAATATAATATCAATAGCCAAAACTATGAATTTACTCTCAAAGCTACCACCGGTTCGGATGGCTGACCATATTGAGAAGATACCGGTAAGAAACTCAATATTAGGGTCTTATGTACGGCCACTACACATTCAGTTATTCTCTGTATACACAATACACACATTATTATAAAATGATCAATCTTTACAGTTGAGAATATCAAATATACTTATCTTTATATCGACGGACGTCGGACAGTAATTTCACATTATAACGACTAACTACATTATTACCACTATAAGTAATCACTTTCAAATACAAACAACGACTGACTTGAGCCCAGACCTACCAGCCCATTTTATAATACTTTAATTGACAACTAAATTCTCAACTAATCACAGCGCATTATCACAACGTGAATATATTTTATCAACAAATGTCACTACTCTTAATTATAACTTTAGTAAACTATTATCATAAAAATTATAATACTAGTTGTTAATTATTGAAATAATCATAAGGGAATTTAGGTATAATTATAATATGATTCATCAAAGCAATTAGATTGTTCAATAAAAATATTGATTAATCAGAAGTGAATTTACAACTCGTTACTTTACAGTAAAATGTTTATCAACAATTAATTATCCTAGGAGTCACTAATTTACTGTGGTATTATTTTAATCCAGTTGTTATCGAAATTCTCATTTCAAATAACATCAAGTTGCACCGGAAGTCTTAAATTAATAATCGACCGGAAGCTTAAATAAACAACCGGAAGTCTACCTTAAAATCTAACATTTAGTTAAATAATGCTTTCAGGGTAAATAATGAATTTATCAAGTATTAACTATCAGTTTTAACCCAATATCTAACACATGCGCTCTGATTGGCCATGTCACAAACACACGATGCAGTGATTGGTCCTAACTGTTCAAATTCAGTGACAAATCACTGACTAGTTGCGGAATTTGATTGTTCATTATTACTACTCTAAAGGGATCTTTCCTCGATGGAATAGAATGATGACAGCTGTTGAAGAGGCTGTATGGGTAGAAAATTTTCCCGTTTTGAAAAAAATAAGAGATTCAGGTGGGGCGATAGATGAAAATATAGAAAAAAAAGCTCATTGTAAATTAACACGTGAACTAAGATAAAAGAGATAATTAAAATTAATAAAAAATATCTTTTAATTTCACATGGTTTGCTCGATTCGCAAACATTCCGTGTTGCACGCTCAATAACATATTAGAATATCTAGTATACATCTAGCTCTGTGTACGTTCAGAAACAAATTACCCTGGGTCCGCCAACATTTCTCTGACGCAAATCCACAATGTGATATAATGCTATCGTAATTAATATGCAATAAACTAACCTCTTATGTACCTGTAGCGTAAATACATTACAATTTATGACGGATAATAGTACATTATGATACATGTGTGCAAAGTTGCAAAGCGATATGTGAGCAGAGAGTGTAATAATCACAGAGGTAATAAATCAATACACACGCGATAGATTTATGGGCCGATCATCATTAAGAAAGTGCTGATCATCTCATTTAGAAAGATTATAAATATCGACTAAAAATAAATAAATTAATATATCATCTGAATATATCGATGTGCTAAATTTTAATCCTGAGTTGCCAAGTTGTCTAAACTGTTTCTAGTTATGTAATTACTATTCACTTAAAGTTCCACATTATAGAATGAAGAAACATCGGAATTAAAGTAGGGTAGGTATTAATAAATAAATCACAAGACCACAATTTTGAACTGATTTTACTCCCTTTAAATTCTAGTATAATTGTCAATAAATTAATCAATTCAGATAATGGACAATAAGTATCAGATTACGTGATTCAAACGTTAGGATGGTTATTCTAATAGAATTATATAGCATATTTCAAAATCAGGTATACTTAACTATATCAGACTACTTTATATTAGGTCGGAATAATAAATAATCATTTAGGCCAGACTTTAGAAAGTATTTATTCAAACATATCCATGGCCACAACTATGAATTTACTCTCAAATCTACTTCCGGTTCGGATGGCCGACCATATTGAGAAGATACCGGTAAGAAACTCAATATTAAGGTCTTATGTATGGCCACTACACATAAAGAGTTATTCTCAGTATATAACAGAAATACACAGAACACACATTATAAAATTAATCTTTATATCGACGGGCAGTAACACGATTATAATAAGCAATCACTTCCAAAATACACAAGACTGAACTGAGCCCAGACCTTCCCGCTTATTTTATATTTTACAAGTACACTTCAAGAATACAGACGGAAGTATCAACCAATCACAGACACGGAAGTCTCAATACACCATAACCGGATACATTTTATCAGGAAGTGTCACTAATCTAATAATAACAAATTTAGTAAACCATTATCACAAAATTACAACATTCGTTGTTAATTATTGGAATAATTACTATCGAATTTAGGTATGATTAATAATATGATTTATCAAAGCCATTACATTGTTCAATTAAAATATCAATCGGAAGTCTATTGAAATCTCCTTACATTACAATAAAATGTTTATCAACAATTAAATTATCGCAGTAGTGATTTGATGACTTTGTAATTATTCCAATCCAATTATCATCAACATTACAATTTAAAATAACATTAAGTTACACCGGAAGTTTAATTTAATTATTGCACCGGAAGTTTAAATAATAATCAAACCTTCAGTTCAACAGTGTTGCCATTGCAAATAATAAATTTATCAAAATCTTATTTCAATAGTGTTGCCACTGCAAATAATACATCTTTGAAGTACTTATTTAACTCAGATATTTAACCAAATATCTAACACGGCCAGACTGACATGTACTTCGTCCTCGAAGTACCAACAGTACAACAACACTTATTTACGACACCTGCTGTATTTCTGGCATCTAGGCACAACCACAAGGTAAACCACAGGTATAGCCACAGGCTTAAGCATAGCCAGAAGTACAGCAAAGCTAAGATCTAATTACAGACAACCCCCAGTATAACAGCGAGTTCAGTCACAAGTAAGACCATTGTCACAATCATAGATATACAATATTTCTAATTACAATTTATCTTCATTTTCGAAGTACTAACCGTACAAAAAAACATTTATCCATGACAAAAGGAAAATCAGAGATATAGCCATAGGTACAACAAAGCAAAGTTTCATTTACAGACATAACCACAGGTATAGTAGCGAGTACAGTCACAGGTATGGCCTTTGGCACAATGATAGAAATAAAATATTATAAAATATAAATTATGTAACATATGATAAAACTGTAAAACCAGTAGGTCTCTCCATTGAAATATATTTACCAAAAACTGATTGAACGACGAAGGAAGACTATCAGACTAAAATTGAATACAAATCCTTAAAACTACTGAATACATGTACATAGTTTTTACAGATTAATTAAATTCAGCTTGGCACCTCATCGAAATCGGCTGACGGTAAAAAGTTAATGAAATTCAATGAAATCTGCGTGAGCGAACCTCGGGCAAAAACAAATAAATCATAATTACTTAGTTCAAGCCATAACCAAAGTAAAGAGAAGTGTATCACATTTGCTGCACAGGAGACAGGCCAGAACAATTTAAAATATATCAACAGTCTGTGAACACATTGTCTATCCACAATTACATACAAAAATACATTTCAAAGTACATCTTATATCACCTCAGTATCCCAAAAAAAGTACCATGAATTAATAAAATTATATATTTGATTGAATCAATGAAATATTTTTCATAGTAACATAAGAGAAGGGAATTGATTTTAGCACAATAATAATTAGAATAATTATGTCAGAATTTCTACTTGTTCGACAAAAATTATAAACATATTATTCATTAATTCAATCAATAAATCATTGGTGCCGTGAATTACCCTTGATTAATTAATTAATCACCACAACACACTATCCCAATCTATATGAAATCTAGCATTTGGCACCAAGATTATATCATTGTACATAAATAAAATAATAGCTACAAATGTGGTAATACATGTGCTGTTGATGTACCTTTTTATAAATAAATTGTATCCTATGGATATTTTTAAATAATTTTGCATATTTATGAATATGTCTAATCTATCAAATACTCTAGTAACATCTTAAAATACGAATCTGAAATACATTTTGATTTTATTTTATGTAGGTACTTACGTAAAATAATTTACAACCGCTCGGTCACACTGACAATTGCAAAGAATCTCTCGTAGCAATTTTTATATTCAGAGCTGTTACAAACAGCTCTGAATATAAAAATAAATAAAAGAATATCAGCATAATAAATGTTATAAATATTAATAGAACATAGACAAAAATAGATAAAATTATTTTAATACTTCTATATCGGGTAATGTGATAGGTCCCACCACGTGCTGCCTCCGGGTGTGTAGACATTTTCACCAACCGATTATGTCGCAGCTTTAGTTTTTTTTTTTTTTTTTTGTAACTGTAGCGTCCACGCACTGACACCATGTTCTGTCTTTACTGTGACTGCACAGATTAGTGACTAGTTACTCCGTAGCACTGGCTCACCACTACACCAGGTCCGAGCGCAAGCGCACGTCCAACCCGCACCGCGTCTAATGTCAGACTGGCCGGTTGACAGCTACCCCCCTCTACTGGTGTACATGAGACAGTGTATTATATCTACTGTACAGATACAAACACTACATCCCTTCCCTTTTAACAAATTTTAATTATTTCAAATGTAGTTAATCAATACTAGAGATAATTATTGTTTACTGATGCAAATTACACTTTTGATATTTGTGGCTTTCACCCAGTGTCGCGACAGACACGTCTTTAATTTTAATACTGATTCTAACCAACACCGGTGTACATGAGACAATGTATTATATCTACTGTATAGATACAAACACTGCATCCCTTCCCTTTTACCAAAATTTTATTATTTCCTTAGATGGTACTCGCGGTCCTTTACATGAGTGCTTGAACCATTCACGTAAACTTGGAAGATATCGGTTACAAAACCATCTTTGGAACATCCCTCGCATCTCGCAAACCATCCACTTGTAAAATTCTCTAAACTATGGATCCAATTCAGGGATGAACCTGCATTTATTTTTTTCTTTAGCAAATAAGTTTTTGTTAAAATGTTTGCCATGAGTTTGTGATGTAAAGCATTGTCTGAAGTAATAGGACTGGGTATTCTTTTCGTAGATATTATTCTTTTTAGAGCTAATAGACCTTTGTCGACTGATTAATCTTGTACTACTTGTAAATGTGTAGCTTTAATCTTGCTCTAACTGCTAAACAAGTAAATAAACATACCCACAATTTAAGTTTTTTCCGTTATCCAATTTAAGTCAATAACTAATAACTATTTCAACGCAATGGGAACCTGTACCTTAGTACCGTATTAGGAACCTACGCAATATATTAGCAAACAACGTGAAATCGACTCACCAGATACTGCTTTCAAAGCTATCCCAAGCACCACCACATGGACACCAAATAGAGAGTAAGTGCTCTCATGAGACCCCCGGCACCAACTGGAGATGACAGCTTCAGGCCGCTATCAATATGATGCTGCCAGCATAGAATCACCACCATCGAACTGCAAATAATTCCAATTGAATGGAATTCTAACAAATTAATTCCAATTGTATATAATTTAAACAAAGTAATTCCAATTGAATGGAATTCAAACAAAGTTATTCTAATTGAATGTAATTCAAACAAAGTAATCCTAATTGAATGGAATTCAAATAAAGTAATTCCAATTGAATGGAATTCAAGTAACTCCAATCGAATGGAATTCAAGTAATTCCAATTGAATGTAATTCAAGTAATTCCAATTGAATGTAATTCAAGTAATTCTAATTGAATGTAATTCAAGCATTCAATTCATATTGAATTGAATTCGAACAAAGTAATTCAAATTGAATGGAATTCAAGTAATTCAAATTGAATGGAATTCTAACAAAGTAATTCTAATTGAATGGAATTCAAGTAATTCTAATTGAATGGAATTCAAGTAATTCCAATTGAATGGAATTCAAGTAATTCTAATTGAATGGAATTCAAGTAATTCCAATTGAATGGAATTCAAGTTCCAATTGAATGGAATTCAAGTAATTCTAATTGAATGGAATTCAAGTAATTCTAATTGAATGGAATTCAAGTAATTCCAATTGAATGGAATTCTATTTTGTGGGTGTTTGCATTATTCTTTCTTTACATTTCTTTTGTCATTTAATTCCAAATTTAAATTTTTATGTATGCCTTGTCAATGACATTTCAATTTTAATGTATGCTGGTCCACATCTTGCTTAACATCGTTCCATATACTACTTAAAACTGTATACTACTACTGTAAAGCTGGTCGTATCCATGTTATTTCTTTCTTGAACCATCCATCTTATTTGCATCTTCCATTTCTGTTATTATTATCTCTAACTGCTTGCTTATTTCTTCACTAACTCTCTCTTTTTTTTAATTTTTTTTTCTAGAATGTGTACTTCTGTTATTATTGCCCAATTCCGACAATTTCCAATTTAATGAAGGTATTAATTTAAAATACCAGACGATTTCCAATTTAATGGAGGTATTCATTTGAACTTCCCGACAATTTCCAATTTAATGGAGGTATTCATTTGAACTTCCCGACAATTTCCAATTTAATGGAGGTATTCATTTGAACTTCCCGACAATTTCCAATTTAATGGAGGTATTCATTTGAACTTCCCGACAATTTCCAATTTAATGGAGGTATTCATTTGAACTTCCCGACAATTTCCAATTTAATGGAGGTATTCATTTGAACTTCCCGACAATTTCCAATTTAATGGAGGTATTCATTTGAACTTCCCGACAATTTCCAATTCAATGGAGGTATTCATTTGAACTTCCCGACAATTTCCAATTCAATGGAGGTATTCATTTGAACTTCCCGACAATTTCCAATTCAATGGAGGTATTCATTTGAACTTCCCGACAATTTCCAATTCAATGGAGGTACTACCAATTTTAATTCGTCTTTATGTGATTATTTTCAATTTTCATTTCATTTCATTTCATTTCATACATAAATCCAATTAAATTCAACAAAAATAAGGAATGAGTATTATTAGAATAGTATGTAATACAGTATATTGATTATATGAGTTACATGTCAGGCATATTTATCTGTGGTAGCTTTGAAGAATTCCTGCAGATTATAAAAGTATTTTTATAAGAAAGTCTTTCTAATTTGGATATAAATAATAAAGTATATCAACTTATTTTCTTCAAGTATCAGTTTAGGAAGATTAAGATATATTATTATTGCACTAACATAATATGATACTGAACTAAACATTGTTAGTTTTGGAAGTGGCAGGGTAGTGTTCTTCAGGATGTGAGAAAGATGAACGTGTTTGAAGCACCTGTAAATTGTCTCATAAAATTGGAATTGGGAATTGTCGTTACATAAGTAAATTAAGACAATAAGTAATTCATTAAATTGAAATTGAGGCTTCAGACTTCTTTTAAATAAGAGGTACCACCACCTGAAATGAACCTGAAATGAATGAACCTGAAATGTTATGACCCTGAAATAAAATGAAGTCGAAGTCAAGTCGAAGTCAAGTCGAAGTCAAGTCGAAGTCAAGTCGAAGTCAAGTCGAAGTCAAGTCGAAGTCAAGTCGAAGTCAAGTCGAAGTCAAGTCGAAGTCAAGTCGAAGTCAAGTCGAAGTCAAGTCGAAGTCAAGTCGAAGTCAAGTCGAAGTCAAGTCGAAGTCAAGTCGAAGTCAAGTCGAAGTCAAGTCGAAGTCAAGTCGAAGTCAAGTCGAAGTCAAGTCGAAGTCAAGTCGAAGTCAAGTCGAAGTCAAGTCTAAGTCAAGTCGAAGTCAAGTCGAAGTCAAGTCGAAGTCAAGTCGAAGTCAAGTCGAAGTCAAGTCGAAGTCAAGTCGAAGTCAAGTCGAAGTCAAGTCGAAGTCAAGTCGAAGTCAAGTCGAAGTCAAGTCGAAGTCAAGTCGAAGTCAAGTCGAAGTCAAGTCGAAGTCAAGTCGAAGTCAAGTCGAAGTCAAGTCGAAGTCAAGTCGAAGTCAAGTCGAAATGAAATGAAATGAAATGAAATGAAATGAAATGAAATGAAATGAAATGAAATGAAATGAAATGAAATGAAATGAAATGAAATGAAATGAAATGAAATGAAATGAAATGAAATGAAATGAAATGAAATGAAATGAAATGAAATGAAATGAAATGAAATGAAATGAAATGAAATGAAATGAAATGAAATGAAATGAAATGAAATGAAATGAAATGAAATGAAATGAAATGAAATGAAATGAAATGAAATGAAATGAAATGAAATGAAATGAAATGAAATGAAATGAAATGAAATGAAATGAAATGAAATGAAATGAAATGAAATGAAATGAAATGAAATGAAATGAAATGAAATGAAATGAAATGAAATGAAATGAAATGAAATGAAATGAAATGAAATGAAATGAAATGAAATGAAATGAAATGAAATGAAATGAAATGAAATGAAATGAAATGAAATGAAATGAAATGAAATGAAATGAAATGAAATGAAATGAAATGAAATGAAATGAAATGAAATGAAATGAAATGAAATGAAATGAAATGAAATGAAATGAAATGAAATGAAATGAGAAAGGCAAAGAAACGAAAGGAAACGCTCTATCAAATTGAAAATAATCAGATAAAGGCGAATTAAAATTGGTAGTACCTCCATTGAATTGGAAATTGTCGGGAAGTTCAAATTAATACCTCCATTAAATTGGAAATCGTCTGGTAGTTTAAATTAATACCTTCATTAAATTGGAAATTGTCGGGAAGTTCAAATGAATACCTCCATTAAATTGGAAATCGTCTGGTATTTTAAATTAATACCTTCATTAAATTGGAAATTGTCGGAATTGGGCAATAATAACAGAAGTACACATTCTAGAAAAAAAAAAAAAAAAAAAAGAGAGAGTTAGTGAAGAAATAAGCAAGCAGTTAGAGATAATAATAACAGAAATGGAAGATGCAAATAAGATGGATGGTTCAAGAAAGAAATAACATGGATACGACCAGCTTTACAGTAGTATACAGTTTTAAGTAGTATATGGAACGATGTTAAGCAAGATGTGGACCAGCATACATTAAAATTGAAATGTCATTGACAAGGCATACATAAAAATGAAATTTGGAATTAAACGACATAAAAGAAATGTAAGGAAAGAATAATGCAAACACCCACAAAATAGAATTCCATTCAATTGGAATTACTTGAATTCCATTCAATCGGAATTACTTGAATTCCATTCAATCGGAATGGAAGCTTCCCATCCCTTTTACCAAAATTTTATTATTTCCTTAGATGGTACTCGCGGTCCTTTACATGAGTGCTTGAACCATTCACGTAAACTTGGAAGATATCGGTTACAACCATCTTTGGAAAATCCCTCGCATATGAGACCCCCGGCACCACCTGGAGATGACAGCTTCAGGCCGCTATCAATATGATTGATGCTGCCAGCATAGAATCACCACCATCGAACTGCAAATTATTCCAATTGAATGGAATTCTAACAAATTAATTCCAATTGAATGTAATTTAAAAAAAGTAATTCTAATTGAATGTAATTCAAACAAAGTAATCCTTATTGAATGGAATTCATATAAAGTAATTCTAATCGAATGGTATTCAAGTAATTCCAAATGAATGTAACTCAATTAATGCCAATTGAATGTAATTCAAGTAATTCCAATCGAATGTAATTCAAGTAAATCCAATTGAATGTAATTCAAGTAATTCCAATTGAATGTAATTCAAGTAATTCCAATTGAATGTAATTCAAGTAATTCTAATTGAATGTAATTCAAGCAATTCATATTGAATTGAATTCGAACAAAGTAATTCTAATTGAATGGAATTCAAGTAATTCTAATTGAATGGAATTCTAACAAAGTAATTCTAATTGAATGGAATTCAAGTAATTCTAATTGAATGGAATTCAGGTAATTCCGAATGAATGGAATTCAGGTAATTCCGATTGAATGGAATTCAGGTAATTCCGATTGAATGGAATTCAGGTAATTCCGATTGAATGGAATTCAGGTAATTCCGATTGAATGGAATTCAGGTACTTCCGATTGAATGGAATTCAAGTAATTCCGATTGAATGGAATTCAAGTAATTCCAATTGAATGGAATTCTATTTTGTGGGTGTTTGCATTATTCTTTCCTTACATTTCTTTTATGTCATTTAATTCCAAATTTCATTTTTATGTATGCCTTGTCAATGACATTTCAATTTTAATGTATGCTGGTCCACATCTTGCTTAACATCGTTCCATATACCTACTACTTAAAACTGTATACTACTGTAAAGCTGGTCGTATCCATGTTATTTCTTTCTTGAACCATCCATCGTATTTGCATCTTCCATTTCTGTTATTATTATCTCTAACTGCTTGCTTATTTCTTCACTAACTCTCTCTTTTTTTTTTTTTTTCTAGAATGTGTACTTCTGTTATTATTGCCCAATTCCGACAATTTCCAATGTAATGAAGGTATTAATTTAAAATACCAGACGATTTCCAATTTAATGGAGGTATTCATTTGAACTTCCCGACAATTTCCAATTCAATGGAGGTACTACCAATTTTAATTCGCCTTTATCTGATTATTTTCAATTTGATAGAGCGTTTCCTTTCGTTTCTTTTCGTTTCTTTGCCTTTCATTTCATTTCATTTCATTTCATTTCATTTCATTTCATTTCATTTCATTTCATTTCATTTCATTTCATTTCATTTCATTTCATTTCATTTCATTTCATTTCATTTCATTTCATTTCATTTCATTTCATTTCATTTCATTTCATTTCATTTCATTTCATTTCATTTCATTTCATTTCATTTCATTTCATTTCATTTCATTTCATTTCATTTCATTTCATTTCATTTCATTTCATTTCATTTCATTTCATTTCATTTCATTTCATTTCATTTCATTTCATTTCATTTCATTTCATTTCATTTCATTTCATTTCATTTCATTTCATTTCATTTCATTTCATTTCATTTCATTTCATTTCATTTCATTTCATTTCATTTCATTTCATTTCATTTCATTTCATTTCATTTCATTTCATTTCATTTCATTTCATTTCATTTCATTTCATTTCATTTCATTTCATTTCATTTCATTTCATTTCATTTCATTTCATTTCATTTCATTTCATTTCATTTCATTTCATTTCATTTCATTTCATTTCATTTCATTTCATTTCATTTCATTTCATTTCATTTCATTTCATTTCATTTCATTTCATTTCATTTCATTTCATTTCATTTCATTTCATTTCATTTCATTTCATTTCATTTCATTTCATTTCATTTCATTTCATTTCATTTCATTTCATTTCATTTCATTTCATTTCATTTCATTTCATTTCATTTCATTTCATTTCATTTCATTTCATTTCATTTCATTTCATTTCATTTCATTTCATTTCATTTCATTTCATTTCATTTCATTTCATTTCATTTCATTTCATTTCATTTCATTTCATTTCATTTCATTTCATTTCATTTCATTTCATTTCATTTCATTTCATTTCATTTCATTTCATTTCATTTCATTTCATTTCATTTCATTTCATTTCATTTCATTTCATTTCATTTCATTTCATTTCATTTCATTTCATTTCATTTCATTTCATTTCATTTCATTTCATTTCATTTCATTTCATTTCATTTCATTTCATTTCATTTCATTTCATTTCATTTCATTTCATTTCATTTCATTTCATTTCATTTCATTTCATTTCATTTCATTTCATTTCATTTCATTTCATTTCATTTCATTTCATTTCATTTCATTTCATTTCATTTCATTTCATTTCATTTCATTTCATTTCATTTCATTTCATTTCATTTCATTTCATTTCATTTCATTTCATTTCATTTCATTTCATTTCATTTCATTTCATTTCATTTCATTTCATTTCATTTCATTTCATTTCATTTCATTTCATTTCATTTCATTTCATTTCATTTCATTTCATTTCATTTCATTTCATTTCATTTCATTTCATTTCATTTCATTTCATTTCATTTCATTTCATTTCATTTCATTTCATTTCATTTCATTTCATTTCATTTCATTTCATTTCATTTCATTTCATTTCATTTCATTTGACTTCGACTTCGACTTGACTTCGACTTGACTTCGACTTGACTTCGACTTGACTTCGACTTGACTTCGACTTGACTTCGACTTGACTTCGACTTGACTTCGACTTGACTTCGACTTGACTTCGACTTGACTTCGACTTGACTTCGACTTGACTTCGACTTGACTTCGACTTGACTTCGACTTGACTTCGACTTGACTTCGACTTGACTTCGACTTGACTTCGACTTGACTTCGACTTGACTTCGACTTGACTTCGACTTGACTTCGACTTGACTTCGACTTGACTTCGACTTCATTTTATTTCAGGGTCATAACATTTCAGGTTCATTCATTTCAGGTTCATTTCAGGTGGTGGTACCTCTTATTTAAAAGAAGTCTGAAGCCTCAATTTCAATTTAATGAATTACTTATTGTCTTAATTTACTTATGTAACGACAATTCCCAATTCCAATTTTATGAGACAATTTACAGGTGCTTCAAACACGTTCATCTTTCTCACATCCTGAAGAACACTACCCTGCCACATCCAAAACTAACAATGTTTAGTTCAGTATCATATTATGTTAGTGCAATAATAATATATCTTAATCTTCCTAAACTGATACTGGAAGAAAATAAGCTGATATACTTTATTATTTATATCCAAATTAGAAAGACTTTCTTATAAAAATACTTTTATAATCTGCAGGAATTCTTCAAAGCTACCACAGATAAATATGCCTGACATGTAACTCATATAATCAATATACTGTATTACATACTATTCTAATAATACTCATTCCTTATTTTTGTTGAATTTAATTGGATTTATGTATTTAATTATTACTTAATATTATTGTAATGTTGCAATGCCCTTGCAGGGCTTATGTATTATACCACTTTATTCTTTGTAACATCTTTAACATACTAGGTACCTATGTACCTAAAATGTATGTGTAGGTGTGCTTCATGTGAAGCAGCAAATAAATAAATTGAAATATACCTGCATAGTTTATTACATATATACAGTCATGTTCATGCACACAAATGCATGTCCTGTGTGGGAATCGAACCCATGACCTGCGGCACAACAGGTGGAATCTTCCAACTGCGCACACGGGCCCGTCACTATATTTACTATAGGTAATTAAGCGCTTCCTTTAAGGATGAAACAAATAGGTACAATAAAGCCTATAGAAAATACAATATTACCGAAAACAACCTGCTAATGAGAGTTCAAAGCAACCTTTATATGCTGGTATAAAGGTATTAGTGACATCTTTTTAATTAGGAAGATTTGTAGCTCAATGCAATCTCCTTGTACCTTTTTTGAATAAACAATAATCATTTATTCGACAACACATTTGTTTTGTTACCTTTGCGGAATAATTTTGGACATAAGTAGCATTTTTCATTCTATTAATCTTGTTAAAAGATAAGGAAGGTAGGTACCCAAGCATCTTATAGTTTTTCTTACATTATAATTTATTCTCTCATCAATCCATAATACCACTGACGAAATCGTCACTTCACTTAAATAAGTGGAATGAAATGTATTACATTGGGATTATTTTGCGTAAACAACATTCCATGACGATCCAACTGATTATTCTTACTATTGTACTACTGGGTTAGTCTACTTAGGAAATGTTATAAATATGGTATAATATCTAGTACGCATTGCATAAAACTCACACACTTTTTATTGTCACCTTCCTTCCCTTTTAATAATAATTGAATTTTATTTACTGGCCTCTTACACACGTTTCTCGTACTTTATCTCGTCGCCACTTGCAGCGTCCACGCACTGACACCACTGCACAGATTAGTGACTAGTTACTCCGTAGCACTGGCTCACCACTACACCAGGTCCGAGCGCAAGCGCACGTCCAACCCGCACCGCGTCTAATGTCAGACTGGCCGGTTGACAGCTACCCCCTCTACTGGTGTACATGAGACAGTGTATTATATCTACTGTATAGATACAAACACTACATCCCTTCCTTTTTAACAAATTTTAATTATTTCAAATGTAGGTAATCAATACTAGAGATAATTATTATTTACTGATGCAAATTACACTTTTGATATTTGTGGCTTTCACCCAGTGTCGCGACAGACACGTCTTTAATTTTAATACTGATTCTAACCAACACCCGTGTACATGAGACAATGTATTATATCTACTGTATAGATACAAACACTGCATCCCTTCCCTTTTACCAAAATTTTATTATTTCCTTAGATGGTACTCGCGGTCCTTTACATGAGTGCTTGAACCATTCACGTAAACTTGGAAGATATCGGTTACAAAACCATCTTTGGAACATCCCTCGCATCTGTGAATCATTATTTACTGTTCCATGGTTGTAATATACTCGTATATGCTTATATTCAAGAAATCTGAAGGATATGTTACAATTCTGTATCTGTGCTTTTATTTCTTTCACAACTGTCACTATTTGGCTATCTCAGATTAATAGTGTTATTTTTATACAAATTTTTACCTCGCAAACCATCCACTTGTAAAATTCTCTAAACTATGGATCCAATTCAGGGATGAACCTGCATTTATTTTTTCTTTAGCAAATAAGTTTTTGTTAAAATGTTTGCCATGAGTTTGTGATGTAAAGCATTGTCTGAAGTAATAGGACTGGGTATTCTTTTCATAGAAATTATTCTTTTTAGAGCTAATAGACCTTTGTCGCCTGATTAATCTTGTACTACTTGCAAATGTATAGCTCTAATCTTGCTCTAACTGCTAAACAAATAAATAAACATATCCACAATTTAAGTTTTTTCCATTATCCAATTTAAGTCAATAACCAATAACTATTTCATTTAATAAAAGTTTTTATGTATGCCTTGTCAATGACATTTCAATTTTAATGTATGCTGGTCCACATCTTGCTTAACATCGTTCCATATACTACTTAAAACTGTATACTACTACTGTAAAGCTGGTCGTATCCATGTTATTTCTTTCTTGAACCATCCATCTTATTTGCATCTTCCATTTCTGTTATTATTATCTCTAACTGCTTGCTTATTTCTTCACTAACTCTCTCTTTTTTTTAATTTTTTTTTCTAGAATGTGTACTTCTGTTATTATTGCCCAATTCCGACAATTTCCAATTTAATGAAGGTATTAATTTAAAATACCAGACGATTTCCAATTTAATGGAGGTATTCATTTGAACTTCCCGACAATTTCCAATTTAATGGAGGTATTCATTTGAACTTCCCGACAATTTCCAATTTAATGGAGGTATTCATTTGAACTTCCCGACAATTTCCAATTTAATGGAGGTATTCATTTGAACTTCCCGACAATTTCCAATTTAATGGAGGTATTCATTTGAACTTCCCGACAATTTCCAATTTAATGGAGGTATTCATTTGAACTTCCCGACAATTTCCAATTTAATGGAGGTATTCATTTGAACTTCCCGACAATTTCCAATTCAATGGAGGTATTCATTTGAACTTCCCGACAATTTCCAATTCAATGGAGGTATTCATTTGAACTTCCCGACAATTTCCAATTCAATGGAGGTATTCATTTGAACTTCCCGACAATTTCCAATTCAATGGAGGTACTACCAATTTTAATTCGTCTTTATGTGATTATTTTCAATTTTCATTTCATTTCATTTCATTTCATTTCATTTCATTTCATTTCATTTCATTTCATTTCATTTCATTTCATTTCATTTCATTTCATTTCATTTCATTTCATTTCATTTCATTTCATTTCATTTCATTTCATTTCATTTCATTTCATTTCATTTCATTTCATTTCATTTCATTTCATTTCATTTCATTTCATTTCATTTCATTTCATTTCATTTCATTTCATTTCATTTCATTTCATTTCATTTCATTTCATTTCATTTCATTTCATTTCATTTCATTTCATTTCATTTCATTTCATTTCATTTCATTTCATTTCATTTCATTTCATTTCATTTCATTTCATTTCATTTCATTTCATTTCATTTCATTTCATTTCATTTCATTTCATTTCATTTCATTTCATTTCATTTCATTTCATTTCATTTCATTTCATTTCATTTCATTTCATTTCATTTCATTTCATTTCATTTCATTTCATTTCATTTCATTTCATTTCATTTCATTTCATTTCATTTAATTTAATTTCATTTCATTTCATTTCATTTCATTTCATTTCATTTCATTTCATTTCATTTCATTTCATTTCATTTCATTTCATTTCATTTCATTTCATTTCATTTCATTTCATTTCATTTCATTTCATTTCATTTCATTTCATTTCATTTCATTTCATTTCATTTCATTTCATTTCATTTCATTTCATTTCATTTCATTTCATTTCATTTCATTTCATTTCATTTCATTTCATTTCATTTCATTTCATTTCATTTCATTTCATTTCATTTCATTTCATTTCATTTCATTTCATTTCATTTCATTTCATTTCATTTCATTTCATTTCATTTCATTTCATTTCATTTCATTTCATTTCATTTCATTTCATTTCATTTCATTTCATTTCATTTCATTTCATTTCATTTCATTTCATTTCATTTCATTTCATTTCATTTCATTTCATTTCATTTCATTTCATTTCATTTCATTTCATTTCATTTCATTTCATTTCATTTCATTTCATTTCATTTCATTTCATTTCATTTCATTTCATTTCATTTCATTTCATTTCATTTCATTTCATTTCATTTCATTTCATTTCATGACTTCGACTTGACTTCGACTTGACTTCGACTTGACTTCGACTTGACTTCGACTTGACTTCGACTTGACTTCGACTTGACTTCGACTTGACTTCGACTTGACTTCGACTTGACTTCGACTTGACTTCGACTTGACTTCGACTTGACTTCGACTTGACTTCGACTTGACTTCGACTTGACTTCGACTTGACTTCGACTTGACTTCGACTTGACTTCGACTTGACTTCGACTTGACTTCGACTTGACTTCGACTTGACTTCGACTTGACTTCGACTTGACTTCGACTTGACTTCGACTTGACTTCGACTTGACTTCGACTTGACTTCGACTTGACTTCGACTTGACTTCGACTTGACTTCGACTTGACTTCGACTTGACTTCGACTTGACTTCGACTTGACTTCGACTTGACTTCGACTTGACTTCGACTTGACTTCGACTTCATTTTATTTCAGGGTCATAACATTTCAGATTTATTTCATTTCAGGTGGTGGTACCTGATTAGTCGTAAAAATATGATTAGTCGTAATAAATACCCTAGTAATATAGATTTCTATAAACCTCTAATTTATTGAAATTCAATAGGTATGGTACACGCTAAGTACAGTACCTCTTATTTAAAAGAAGTCTGAAGCCTCAATTTCAATTTAATGAATTACTTATTGTCTTAATTTACTTATGTAACGACAATTCCCAATTCCAATTTTATGAGACAATTTACAGGTGCTCAAACACGTTCATCTTTCTCACATCCTGAAGAACACTACCCTGCCACATCCAAAACTAACAATGTTTAGTTCAGTATCATATTATGTTAGTGCAATAATAATATATCTTAATCTTCCTAAACTGATACTGGAAGAAAATAAGTTGATATACTTTATTATTTATATCCAAATTAGAAAGACTTTCTTATAAAAATACTTTTATAATCTGCAGGAATTCTTCAAAGCTACCACAGATAAATATTCCTGACATGTAACTCATATAATCAATATACTGTATTACTATTCTAATAATACTCATTCCTTATTTTTGTTGAATATTCTAATAATACTCATTCCTTATTTTTGTTGAATTTGATTGGATTTATGTATTTAATTATTACTTAATATTCTTGTAATGTTGCAATGCCCTTGCAGGGCTTATGTATTATACCACTTTATTCTTTGTAACATCTTTAACATACTAGGTACCTATGTACCTAAAATGTATGTGTAGGTGTGCTTCATGTGAAGCAGCAAATAAATAAATTGAAATATACCTGCATAGATTATTACATATATACAGTCATGTTCATGCACACAAATGCATGTCCTGTGTGGGAATCGAACCCATGACCTGCGGCACAACAGGTGGAATCTTCCAACTGCGCACACGGGCCCGTCACTATATTTACTATAGGTAATTAAGCGCTTCCTTTAAGTATGAAACAAATAGGTACAATAAAGCCTATAGAAAATACAATATTACCGAAAACAACCTGCTAATGAGAGTTCAAAGCAACCTTTATATGCTGGTACAAAGGTATTAGTGACATCTTTTTAATTAGGAAGATTTGTAGCTCAATGCAATCTCCTTGTACCTTTTTTGAATAAACAATAATCATTTATTCGACAACACATTTATTTTGTTACCTTTGCGGAATAATTTTGGACATAAGTAGCATTTTTCATTATATTAATCTTGTTAAAAGATAAGGAAGGTAGGTACCCAAGCATTTTATAGTTTTTCTTACATTATAATTTATTCTCTAATCAATCCATAATACCACTGACGAAATCGTCACTTCACTTAAATAAGTGGAATGAAATGTATAAATGTACATTGGGATTATTTTGCGTAAACAACATTCCATGACGATCCAACTGATTATTCTTACTATTGTACTACTGGGTTCGTCTACTTAGGAAATGTTATAAATATGGTATAATATTTAGTACGCATTGCATAAAACTCACACACTTTTTATTGTCACCTTCCTTCCCTTTTAATAATAATTGAATTTTATTTACTGGCCTTTTACACACGTTTCTCGTACTTTATCTCGTCGCCGCTTGTAGCGTCCACGCACTGACACCACTGCACAGATTAGTGACTAGTTACTCCGTAGCACTGGCTCACCACTACACCAGGTCCGAGCGCAAGCGCACGTCCAACCCGCACCGCGTCTAATGTCAGACTGGCCGGTTGACAGCTACCCCCCTCTACTGGTGTACATGAGACAGTGTATTATATCTACTGTATAGATACAAACACTACATCCCTTCCCTTTTAACAAATTTTAATTATTTCAAATGTAGGTAATCAATACTAGAGATAATTATTATTTACTGATGCAAATTACACTTTTGATATTTGTGGCTTTCACCCAGTGTCGCGACAGACACGTCTTTAATTTTAATACTGATTCTAACCAACACCGGTGTACATGAGACAATGTATTATATCTACTGTATAGATACAAACACTGCATCCCTTCCCTTTTACCAAAATTTTATTATTTCCTTAGATGGTACTCGCGGTCCTTTACATGAGTGCTTGAACCATTCACGTAAACTTGGAAGATATCGGTTACAAAACCATCTTTGGAACATCCCTCGCATCTCGCAAACCATCCACTTGTAAAATTCTCTAAACTATGGATCCAATTCAGGGATGAACCTGCATTTATTTTTTTCTTTAGCAAATAAGTTTTTGTTAAAATGTTTGCCATGAGTTTGTGATGTAAAGCATTGTCTGAAGTAATAGGACTGGGTATTCTTTTCGTAGATATTATTCTTTTTAGAGCTAATAGACCTTTGTCGACTGATTAATCTTGTACTACTTGTAAATGTGTAGCTTTAATCTTGCTCTAACTGCTAAACAAGTAAATAAACATACCCACAATTTAAGTTTTTTCCGTTATCCAATTTAAGTCAATAACTAATAACTATTTCAACGCAATGGGAACCTGTACCTTAGTACCGTATTAGGAACCTACGCAATATATTAGCAAACAACGTGAAATCGACTCACCAGATACTGCTTTCAAAGCTATCCCAAGCACCACCACATGGACACCAAATAGAGAGTAAGTGCTCTCATGAGACCCCCGGCACCAACTGGAGATGACAGCTTCAGGCCGCTATCAATATGATGCTGCCAGCATAGAATCACCACCATCGAACTGCAAATAATTCCAATTGAATGGAATTCTAACAAATTAATTCCAATTGTATATAATTTAAACAAAGTAATTCCAATTGAATGGAATTCAAACAAAGTTATTCTAATTGAATGTAATTCAAACAAAGTAATCCTAATTGAATGGAATTCAAATAAAGTAATTCCAATTGAATGGAATTCAAGTAACTCCAATCGAATGGAATTCAAGTAATTCCAATTGAATGTAATTCAAGTAATTCCAATTGAATGTAATTCAAGTAATTCTAATTGAATGTAATTCAAGCATTCAATTCATATTGAATTGAATTCGAACAAAGTAATTCAAATTGAATGGAATTCAAGTAATTCAAATTGAATGGAATTCTAACAAAGTAATTCTAATTGAATGGAATTCAAGTAATTCTAATTGAATGGAATTCAAGTAATTCCAATTGAATGGAATTCAAGTAATTCTAATTGAATGGAATTCAAGTAATTCCAATTGAATGGAATTCAAGTTCCAATTGAATGGAATTCAAGTAATTCTAATTGAATGGAATTCAAGTAATTCTAATTGAATGGAATTCAAGTAATTCCAATTGAATGGAATTCTATTTTGTGGGTGTTTGCATTATTCTTTCTTTACATTTCTTTTGTCATTTAATTCCAAATTTAAATTTTTATGTATGCCTTGTCAATGACATTTCAATTTTAATGTATGCTGGTCCACATCTTGCTTAACATCGTTCCATATACTACTTAAAACTGTATACTACTACTGTAAAGCTGGTCGTATCCATGTTATTTCTTTCTTGAACCATCCATCTTATTTGCATCTTCCATTTCTGTTATTATTATCTCTAACTGCTTGCTTATTTCTTCACTAACTCTCTCTTTTTTTTAATTTTTTTTTCTAGAATGTGTACTTCTGTTATTATTGCCCAATTCCGACAATTTCCAATTTAATGAAGGTATTAATTTAAAATACCAGACGATTTCCAATTTAATGGAGGTATTCATTTGAACTTCCCGACAATTTCCAATTTAATGGAGGTATTCATTTGAACTTCCCGACAATTTCCAATTTAATGGAGGTATTCATTTGAACTTCCCGACAATTTCCAATTTAATGGAGGTATTCATTTGAACTTCCCGACAATTTCCAATTTAATGGAGGTATTCATTTGAACTTCCCGACAATTTCCAATTTAATGGAGGTATTCATTTGAACTTCCCGACAATTTCCAATTTAATGGAGGTATTCATTTGAACTTCCCGACAATTTCCAATTCAATGGAGGTATTCATTTGAACTTCCCGACAATTTCCAATTCAATGGAGGTATTCATTTGAACTTCCCGACAATTTCCAATTCAATGGAGGTATTCATTTGAACTTCCCGACAATTTCCAATTCAATGGAGGTACTACCAATTTTAATTCGTCTTTATGTGATTATTTTCAATTTTCATTTCATTTCATTTCATTTCATTTCATTTCATTTCATTTCATTTCATTTCATTTCATTTCATTTCATTTCATTTCATTTCATTTCATTTCATTTCATTTCATTTCATTTCATTTCATTTCATTTCATTTCATTTCATTTCATTTCATTTCATTTCATTTCATTTCATTTCATTTCATTTCATTTCATTTCATTTCATTTCATTTCATTTCATTTCATTTCATTTCATTTCATTTCATTTCATTTCATTTCATTTCATTTCATTTCATTTCATTTCATTTCATTTCATTTCATTTCATTTCATTTCATTTCATTTCATTTCATTTCATTTCATTTCATTTCATTTCATTTCATTTCATTTCATTTCATTTCATTTCATTTCATTTCATTTCATTTCATTTCATTTCATTTCATTTAATTTAATTTAATTTAATTTCATTTCATTTCATTTCATTTCATTTCATTTCATTTCATTTCATTTAATTTAATTTAATTTAATTTCATTTCATTTCATTTCATTTCATTTCATTTCATTTCATTTCATTTCATTTCATTTCATTTCATTTCATTTCATTTCATTTCATTTCATTTCATTTCATTTCATTTCATTTCATTTCATTTCATTTCATTTCATTTCATTTCATTTCATTTCATTTCATTTCATTTCATTTCATTTCATTTCATTTCATTTCATTTCATTTCATTTCATTTCATTTCATTTCATTTCATTTCATTTCATTTCATTTCATTTCATTTCATTTCATTTCATTTCATTTCATTTCATTTCATTTCATTTCATTTCATTTCATTTCATTTCATTTCATTTCATTTCATTTCATTTCATTTCATTTCATTTCATTTCATTTCATTTCATTTCATTTCATTTCATTTCATTTCATTTCATTTCATTTCATTTCATTTCATTTCATTTCATTTCATTTCATTTCATTTCATTTCATTTCATTTCATTTCATTTCATTTCATTTCATTTCATTTCATTTCATTTCATTTCATTTCATTTCATTTCATTTCATTTCATTTCATTTCATTTCATTTCATTTCATTTCATTTCATTTCATTTCATTTCATTTCATTTCATTTCATTTCATTTCATTTCATTTCATTTCATTTCATTTCATTTCATTTCATTTCATTTCATTTCATTTCATTTCATTTCATTTCATTTCATTTCATTTCATTTCATTTCATTTCATTTCATTTCATTTCATTTCATTTCATTTCATTTCATTTCATTTCATTTCATTTCATTTCATGACTTCGACTTGACTTCGACTTGACTTCGACTTGACTTCGACTTGACTTCGACTTGACTTCGACTTGACTTCGACTTGACTTCGACTTGACTTCGACTTGACTTCGACTTGACTTCGACTTGACTTCGACTTGACTTCGACTTGACTTCGACTTGACTTCGACTTGACTTCGACTTGACTTCGACTTGACTTCGACTTGACTTCGACTTGACTTCGACTTGACTTCGACTTGACTTCGACTTGACTTCGACTTGACTTCGACTTGACTTCGACTTGACTTCGACTTGACTTCGACTTGACTTCGACTTGACTTCGACTTGACTTCGACTTGACTTCGACTTGACTTCGACTTGACTTCGACTTGACTTCGACTTGACTTCGACTTGACTTCGACTTGACTTCGACTTGACTTCGACTTGACTTCGACTTCATTTTATTTCAGGGTCATAACATTTCAGATTTATTTCATTTCAGGTGGTGGTACCTGATTAGTCGTAAAAATATGATTAGTCGTAATAAATACCCTAGTAATATAGATTTCTATAAACCTCTAATTTATTGAAATTCAATAGGTATGGTACACGCTAAGTACAGTACCTCTTATTTAAAAGAAGTCTGAAGCCTCAATTTCAATTTAATGAATTACTTATTGTCTTAATTTACTTATGTAACGACAATTCCCAATTCCAATTTTATGAGACAATTTACAGGTGCTCAAACACGTTCATCTTTCTCACATCCTGAAGAACACTACCCTGCCACATCCAAAACTAACAATGTTTAGTTCAGTATCATATTATGTTAGTGCAATAATAATATATCTTAATCTTCCTAAACTGATACTGGAAGAAAATAAGTTGATATACTTTATTATTTATATCCAAATTAGAAAGACTTTCTTATAAAAATACTTTTATAATCTGCAGGAATTCTTCAAAGCTACCACAGATAAATATTCCTGACATGTAACTCATATAATCAATATACTGTATTACTATTCTAATAATACTCATTCCTTATTTTTGTTGAATATTCTAATAATACTCATTCCTTATTTTTGTTGAATTTGATTGGATTTATGTATTTAATTATTACTTAATATTCTTGTAATGTTGCAATGCCCTTGCAGGGCTTATGTATTATACCACTTTATTCTTTGTAACATCTTTAACATACTAGGTACCTATGTACCTAAAATGTATGTGTAGGTGTGCTTCATGTGAAGCAGCAAATAAATAAATTGAAATATACCTGCATAGATTATTACATATATACAGTCATGTTCATGCACACAAATGCATGTCCTGTGTGGGAATCGAACCCATGACCTGCGGCACAACAGGTGGAATCTTCCAACTGCGCACACGGGCCCGTCACTATATTTACTATAGGTAATTAAGCGCTTCCTTTAAGTATGAAACAAATAGGTACAATAAAGCCTATAGAAAATACAATATTACCGAAAACAACCTGCTAATGAGAGTTCAAAGCAACCTTTATATGCTGGTACAAAGGTATTAGTGACATCTTTTTAATTAGGAAGATTTGTAGCTCAATGCAATCTCCTTGTACCTTTTTTGAATAAACAATAATCATTTATTCGACAACACATTTATTTTGTTACCTTTGCGGAATAATTTTGGACATAAGTAGCATTTTTCATTATATTAATCTTGTTAAAAGATAAGGAAGGTAGGTACCCAAGCATTTTATAGTTTTTCTTACATTATAATTTATTCTCTAATCAATCCATAATACCACTGACGAAATCGTCACTTCACTTAAATAAGTGGAATGAAATGTATAAATGTACATTGGGATTATTTTGCGTAAACAACATTCCATGACGATCCAACTGATTATTCTTACTATTGTACTACTGGGTTCGTCTACTTAGGAAATGTTATAAATATGGTATAATATTTAGTACGCATTGCATAAAACTCACACACTTTTTATTGTCACCTTCCTTCCCTTTTAATAATAATTGAATTTTATTTACTGGCCTTTTACACACGTTTCTCGTACTTTATCTCGTCGCCACTTGTAGCGTCCACGCACTGACACCATGTTCTGTCTTTACTGTGACTGCACAGATTAGTGACTAGTTACTCCGTAGCACTGGCTCACCACTACACCAGGTCCGAGCGCAAGCGCACGTCCAACCCGCACCGCGTCTAATGTCAGACTGGCCGGTTGACAGCTACCCCCCTCTACTGGTGTACATGAGACAGTGTATTATATCTACTGTATAGATACAAACACTACAGTAACCAATTGCCTCGCAATACCAACCCCATTCACCCGCTGCCGGTGAGAACAGTCAGTAGCAAACAATCAGTCGACCAGCGACATACAATTATCAATTGCCTCGCAATACCAACCCCATTCACCCGCTGCCGGCGAGAAAAGTCAGTAGCAAGCAATCAGTAGACCAGCGTTCTTTTTTTTTTTTTTTGTTTCTTTTTTTTTTTTTTTATATCGCCTGATATATAAATAATATGTATAAAATATATGTAAAGTAATATTTTCCAAAATACATGATCATTTCATATATACGAACAGACTTTTTTTTTTTATAAGCAATAATATAATTCTTACATTTCTTAATACCCCTTAGAGCAAAGCTAAAGCTCAGGAGAAAGGACAAAATTTCCTTCCAAAAGATCCCTTACTGGGATTTAATGTCTCGTAACGCCGATGGTCTCGACTAACATACCAAATCACCTACCTACTAAAAAAACTATTATTACGAAAAATATTATTACGAAAGTTTGCCATCAAACCGAGATCTCAATTGTATTGCCAAAAATGAAAACAACGCTGCACAATAGAAACAGTTATCCAAATAGCCATAAAAATTTACAATAAGCTCCCATAGGACCAAAAGAAAATATGAAAATACTCAATTGAGTTTCGTATTACATGGCATTAAAAATTTACAACAAGTTACCTCCAACCATCAAAACCGAAACAAAATTAACCGTTTGAACTGTTTTTATACGATTGAAGAATATTTTAATAATTAGTCAAATATTTATGCTATGTAATGATATTAATTTAAGACTAGAAATCGATTGCTTTAAAATTGTATAGTACCTAGGGATCATTATATGACATGATTAAGCTTTATTTAGTTAAATGTTTTACTTCTGTAATTTATTAAGATATGACTAGAAATACTATTTATTTAAAAACTGTTTAAATTTGAGTATGAACAATCTTAAGGGTCCCCGTGGCAATCAAAAGATTGCTGAATTATATAATTCTCTAAACAAAGACAATTTCATTTGAACCAAAACGTGTACCACTGTCGGTAACTAAAGAAGGAGACTATGACTAATGAAAGGGAAACATTAATATTTTCAGGTATAACTGGTACTAATTCCTCAAAATATCGTTTCTGTATTACTTTTTTTTTGAGATAATCTTATTAGTGTAAAAATAAAAAGCCCTTGCAAGGCCTTACCAGACCAAATAACCAGCTTCATCATCTGCTGCTCCTATCGTCAATGGATCTTCTTTCAGACAGGATGTAGAATAATTTTTCAAGAGTAATCCAACGGCTTATCGTTAGTCAAACAAAACTCACACGATTTCAGACCAAATAACCAGCTTCATCATCTGCTGCTCCTATCGTCAATGGATCTTCTGTCAGACAGGATGTAGAATAATTTTTCAAGAGTAATCCAACGGCTTATCGTCAGTCAAACAAAACTTGCACGATTTCTGGAAAAAACAAGTACAACATTTTAGTTTAAGGGCACAGATTTTGCGTATCCCACTTCTGATGATAGATTTATGGGCCGATCATCATTAAGAAAGTGCTGATCATCTCATTTAGAAAGATTATAAATATCGACTAAAAATAAATAAATTAATATATCATCTGAATATATCGATGTGCTAAATTTTAATCCTGAGTTGCCAAGTTGTCTAAACTGTTTCTAGTTATGTAATTACTATTTACTTAAAGTTACACATTATAGAATGAAGAAACATCGGAATTAAAGTAGGGTAGGTATTAATAAATAAATCACAAGACCACAATTTTGAACTGATTTTACTCCCTTTAAATTCTAGTATAATTGTCAATAAATTAATCAATTCAGATAATGGACAATAAGTATCAGATTACGTGATTCAAACGTTAGGATGGTTATTCTAATAGAATTATATAGCATATTTCAAAATCAGGTATACTTAACTATATCAGAGTACTTTATATTAGGTCGGAATAATAAATAATCATTTAGGCCAGACTTTAGAAAGTATTTATTCAAACATATCCATGGCCACAACTATGAATTTACTCTCAAATCTACTTCCGGTTCGGATGGCCGACCATATTGAGAAGATACCGGTAAGAAACTCAATATTAAAACTTGACCGTTATTTGAAACCTTATATATTGAGAGCGGCCTTCCTTGTTTTCTGCTCTATACTTCCTTCTTTGTCTACCCTAATATTGCCGTCTCGCTCGCACATCTCCCCACCATCCACCCAGGCAGAGCGCGAGCTTGAGCCACGCGCGCTATCTCGTCATTGGCGTCCTGTTTTCTGCAACGGACGGTTGTGCCTAGCCTAGCCTAGGCACTCGTAAGTTATTTGTATATTTTATATACCTTTGTACCTTCTTAATTTATTAAAATAATGATATATGATTTTAACGGTTTTACCGTTCGATATTTCAATTTAATTTTGATATTTTATGTTCATGTCTTTGAACAACTATTTCTTAAATTATTTAATCTACCCACTTTTTATTGATAATTTTGCTTCTATTAATTTTTTATCCTTGGTTTTTCCTAGGTTAGTTGCTGTTTTGTTCACAGTTGAATATTAATATTTAAATTACATCAAGTGCTAGCTGTATAAATCACAACGTGCGAATAGTGATAACGGATATTGCCCTGAGCAAAAATGATCTAAAAGGCAGCGTAACAATGGGTCGAGTAGTACCTCTATAAGCTCCTCAAGTAAATCCAATGATATCTGATTCTCGGATCTAAAATAAAATTAATAATGACCGCAGGCAGTTAAAGTGTCGGAAAGGTTAGTTGTGCCGTGAAGTGCCGTCTAAATAACATGTGTAACAATTTATTATATAGTTAAATATTTATGAAATTTGCCGTGGCGACAACTTTTGTTCTAGCATGTGTGTTACTAGTTACTTAAATAAACCTCTGTTGAGGTTCCTGCAATGAAGCGGTGATTCTAATTTAATAAAAAAGAATTGAAAGTGTTATGTAGTGAATCAGAATTATTACAACTTATTTGTACTGAAATTATTCAAATGAGGAATCGTGATCCGCTAACCAGAAGATTTCGCCTGCCATTTATGCTAGCCTAGTTACAATGCTTAAAAAAGGTTAAACATTTTAGCCTCTAATAAAAAGGATCAAATGCTCCTGCTTAGCAAGCTTGTCTGAACTGATCCATACACCAACCCGCGCAGGGCCAGGTGACTCAAAACATACCCGCGCAGGGTATTTTCGTGGATGTTGTGCCCGTACGCACATTCCCCATTATTATTAGCCCCGCGCAGGGGCAGGTGACTCAAATCATACCCGCGCAGGGTATTATCTTAGATCTTGTGCCCGTACGCACATTACCCATTACTTAACCCCGCGCAGGGGCAGGTGACTCAGAACGTACTCGCGCAGGGTATTTTCTTGGATGTTGGGCTGGTACGCACATTCCCCATTATTATTAACTCCACGCAGGGGCAGTGACTAAAAAATGAAAAATGTGCTGGGTATTTATTCTCTTGGATGTTGTGCCCTTACTCCGTATGCACATTCCCCATAATAATCAACCCTTTGCAGGGGTAGGTGAGTTGAAATATACCCTCGCGTGTATTCTTTTGGATGTTGTGCCCGTACACCAATAATAGTTAACCCCTTGAAGGGGCAGATGAGTTGAAATGTAGCCTCGTGAGGTATTTTCCTGTATGTTATGCCTGTACAAACATTCCCCATATTAATCAACCGCTTGCAGGGGCAGAAATATACACGCGCTGGGTATTCTTTTGGATTTTCTGCCCGTACGCACATTTCCCATCATAATTCACCTCTTACAGGGGTAGATGACTTGAAATGGACCCTTCAAGTGAATGTGGTTTCAAATACATCACAATGGACCCTCGCAGGGTCATTTGAATGTCGCGCCTCACGCATATAAATCTTGGCGTGACCTTAGAATACACTCTCGCAGGGTAGTATGTTTGAATGGTGTATCTCTACGCACAGTAATGATAAAAGGATTAAAAAGGCAGCGTGGTACGCACAGCAATTAATAAAAATTAAAGGATCCTGCTTTGAAAACAGGTCAAAGCAGATTTTTAATCTAGCCCCGTCTCGTAGGGATAAGGGACTCTAAATATATACCCTCAACGCAGGGTACTTTACCTAGATATTGTACCTCTTTTCACAATCGCCATCTAAATCAACCGATGCAAGGGCAGGAGATGAAATGTTCTGTCGCACAGTCTCTAATATGGCTAATAATATACCCACATGGGAATAGTTGGTTTTAAATGTACATTTGCAAAGTCCTATGCTGAGATGCCTCTACGCATATTTCCCATCATTATCAAATCTCACAGGGGCAAGCAACTGTAACATGTTACCCTTACAGTTACTCTTAAGTACCTGACTTGGATGTGGTGCCCTTACGGACTTGTTCTTATATATTTAACCCTCGCAGGGGTCTTGCCATACCCGCAAGGTGCTTAAAGATTGACACTTAATAATTTCAAAGCGGGACAATAAATTCTATTCCACCAGCAGGGTGACATCTAAGCACCCCCGGTTTATATACTGAAAATAATATAAAACACGGTCGATGCGTATTGTTTTACCAAAAACCGTTGGTAATGTTGGTAACCGTTGTACATTTGGTTCAGTACTGTGGTATCAGATATCAAGTTATACCCGCACCATTGAACATAGTCTGCTGATGCTAAAAAGTGGTGTCTAAAAAATGCAAAGAATATAATAAAAATCTCACTGACTGACCTATCATAACGTGTGATTAAGGATGAAATATTTACCGTATCGCTGATTTATTTCAACCCCGACTGGTTGTGCAAGATTCAGATCTCAGGCGTGTTTTCATTAGTAAATGTGTGCGACACACATACGAATCTATGACCAATAATGGCAACAATATTATACATAGATAACTTGCCTACCTTTCTGTCTCAGCCAAAGTTTTTTGCTTAATTAACCAATTGGGTAACAAACATATAGGGAATAAGGAATACCTATTATCGATTATTTGAATGACTTTCTCCTGCCTAGCAAAGGCGTTATGTTTTAATTCTAAAACAAGAATGAATAAAATTGTACTACAGAGGCTTACACTATGTTGACAAATTTACCCACCTTCGCAGTGTTTTTGGGGGTTCAATGGAATACTAGAAATATTATTGATTTTCTTTCAAAATCACCTTAGAGCCTAATCGGTCTAATTAACTTATCGAGCTTTGTAATATCCTAAAAGAATCTGCACTACCGTGATTCAGCATACTTTTTGATTCAACTGCAACCGTAATCTCATTTCCTATTGATATATATAATCAGATGAAGCCTGTAAACGCAATAAACAGTCGAGCAGTTTTAAGGAAAGTGTTTGCTAGTTGTCTAGCCAAGAAAATTTTGCATTGCAATAACAAAGGACTCCTCGCTATCTCGAAAGCATGACAAAATCTAAATTAAACGTCACCTATGTTCGGAATGAGGTGACAATCATCTGATGAACCGTATCATCGTCATATGTATGTAACATTCCAATTTCTTTCATATATTAGATCCTCATCTATTGTTACTGATTACCAACTACTGTTATAGGAGCACTTACACAGCGTATACGCCTGCACAATAATATGTAATGTACTTAGTTGAAAGTTTTGTCTTTAGACTAAAGCATGAATAAATGTGTTAAGAAGAAAAAAGCACCTTTGTTTTCTTACTCGTGGAATTACCACCTAGTATAAAATTACCCTCTATTTTGTTTAATCTCTAAGCTAGGCTACCTCAGCTAAATTGGCTCGAAACAAACTTTTAGTAAGTAATTCATAGTATTTTTGAGGGCAGACCTCAAGTTCAGTATTTTGGCAGCCCCATTCACAATACAGCGCTATCGATAGATACATGGACGGTTTTTCTACCTCCAAGTAGGTACCATAAGATGGTCCGGAATTATATAAATATGAGTATTGGATCGCTTGTTGTAATCATGGCATCTTTGTTGAAAAATCGCTTCTAACCGTAGCTTGTTTGAAATAAAATGAACAAACATATGTAGTCCATTTGTCACAATGACTCCTGTACTAATAAAGTTATTAACTACCTGCTTCTTATACTACTTAGATGAATGTTCATTATGCTGAATAAGTCAGTGGTATCAAATTTATGCAGTTTTGAGTTCTCATGTGTGGGTTGGACATATTTTGGATATATTGATACGATAGATAGTCGATTGACTCGTGTCATTTTTAGAAACATATCTAAAATTTAAGTAACGAATTATGTATATCCAGACTGACACAGCGTTGTCTTAATTTTGTAATGTGTTAAGGTTGCCTTCAACCTTGTACTTTGTTTAAATAGCCTTTTACCTACATGACGTCACTGTCCAGTTTTGGTAAAAGTAATGATGTTACTTTTGATCGGACTTTAGAACTTATATTTCTGGTTAATGTTTATGCAGTAATATTGCTGGTGATTATAACAAAATACCACATGAAAGTAAAAATGTACTGTATGTAATTAACGTTTTTATTATAATATATGATGTACCTACACGTGTCGGAGAATAATAATGTCGGTACATAGACTGTAGCAAAACATTTAGCTATCCGTTACTGTGTGTACAGATTGTATTCACCTTTTATACGATAGACGTAACACAGCAAAATGCACCAACTATTGAGAAGACCTGCTACATCTTTAACAGGGTGCGAAATAGAATATTTCATCGCTGGTGCTGGCATAATCAGTTCAGATCCACTAAATCTGGTCACATGCCCATAAGAGATCTGCAATCCTTTCAGACAGTTAAATAGCTGATAATAAACCACTAATCGCGGGATTATATTATCTTCGCATGATTAATTAAATACTTGAATGTTGCTTTTCAATCATATACGATACATGTTTTTATACTCATCAATGATTTGATTAAGATCTTTGCTTCTAGCATTACATACCATAATATTTGCACACCTACATATTTTCGTTTGTACTTCATAAATAAAATTACAGTACCTCGCACATCTTAGTATTTTTTGATACCTATTCTCTCTCACGATACCTTCAGTCAGACTCACACAGAAGTCTGTACGCGTATGACCTATACTGGAGAAATCACAGGTACTTACCTGTGTCACAAATAACTTTATGCTACAAGCATAAAATCACATTGGCATCCACTTTCACCAGGCGATAACAAACACGTCTCAATATATAAGGTTTCAAATAACGGTCAAGTTTTAATAGAAGCGTTTTACCTGAAAATAAAACGCATATTAAATACTTACCTTATTTGAAACCTTAATTTTTAGTTCTGCCTGGTATTTCGACTCAATGACGAGATAGCGCGCGTGGCTCAAGCTCGCGCTCTGCCTGGGTGGATGGTGGGGAGATGTGCGAGCGAGACGGCAATATTAGGGTAGACAAAGAAGGAAGTATAGAGCAGAAAACAAGGAAGGCCGCTCTCAATATATAAGGTTTCAAATAAGGTAAGTATTTAATATGCGTTTTATTTTCAGGTAAAACGCTTCTATTAAGGTCTTATGTATGGCCACTACACATAAAGAGTTATTCTCAGTATATAACAGAAATACACAGAACACACATTATAAAATTATCAATTGTTACAGTTGACAATATCAAATATACTTATCTTTATATCGACGGGCAGTAACACGATTATAATAAGCAATCACTTCCAAAATACACAAGACTGAACTGAGCCCAGACCTTCCCGCTTATTTTATATTTTACAAGTACACTTCAAGAATACAGACGGAAGTATCAACCAATCACAGACACGGAAGTCTCAATACACCATAACCGGATACATTTTATCAGGAAGTGTCACTAATCTCATAATAACAAATTTAGTAAACCATTATCACAAAATTACAACATTCGTTGTTAATTATTGGAATAATTACTATCGAATTTAGGTATGATTAATAATATGATTTATCATTGTTCAATTAAAATATCAATCGGAAGTCTATTGAAATCTCCTTACATTACAATAAAATGTTTATCAACAATTAAATTATCGCAGTAGTGATTTCATGACTTTGTAATTATTCCAATCCAATTATCATCAACATTACAATTTAAAATAACATTAAGTTACACCGGAAGTTTAATTTAATTATTGCACCGGAAGTTTAAATAATAATCAAACCTTCAGTTCAACAGTGTTGCCATTGCAAATAATAAATTTATCAAAAACTTATTTCAATAGTGTTGCCACTGCAAAAAATACATCTTTGAAGTACTTATTTAACTCAGATATTTAACCAAATATCTAACACACGCGTGTCATACGACGTTTTTCAACACACTTGCGAGGAAAAGAATAGACTTGTATTTTTTTAAGTAGATTTTAATAATTAATAACCACACAATGAGAACGTCAACAAAATATGGCGCGCAAGTATTATTTTTATCAATCAATTTGTCAATCTATTATTAAGAATGCTTGGTGTACACGCATATTACTTGCAGTGAGGTACAAAGTTATCATAATCGGGATTATACCTATGATAAAACTGTGAGGTAATGTAAAGTAAAAAGCACTAGTGCGTAATAAGTTGCGTTAAGATACTTAAAACGCTGCAATAAATGTTACTTTACGAGCGAGTGTGTTGAAAATAATTTTAGTTTATATTAATTTCAATATTTAAATCTCTGTATATAATCGATAATGATGATATGTATATAATGCTAATGATGCTAATGACATACAGTTCATAATAGCGGAACGTGGATTGCCAAACAAAAGACGAAGATGGACCTTCGATTTTGATATTTATAAGGTTAGCAATACGGCCGTAAATGCTTTTCGTGAAGTGTACGTGACACGTGTATACTAGTAATATCAAGTTTTCAATTATCCCTTTCACTCAATCAAAACAGCAATCTAATAGCAAAGGAAAGTAACCATGTAAATCAAGTGTTCATTATGTTAGAGTTAATTCCAAATTGTATAGAATACTTATATAATTTCAACATTTGATCTCATTGAACTCTGGATAATTTAAAGGTATAAAATGTCATCAACAGATGATTATTATTATTATTTTAACTAATTATGATATAAATAGTATTGGTTTTGACTAATAAATGGCGCTACACCCCCTCCTTGTTTTATCAACAATCTTACCATATAGTTAGAGTTGAGGGTAGTTCTAACTATTGCGCTTATAAAAGGGGCGTGCGGCGCCATTTATCAGTCAGTCGTTATTCTGTCGTGAGACGTTACACTTCGTGTATACCAAGTGGAAGTTTTATAATAAACAGTTAATACGGTGTTGTGTATATTGTGCATATTGTGCAGTATGTGTGTTATTGAAGAAGAATATATTGTTAATCAAAGTGAGTACGTTGTCTTTTTTTTCTATTTCCTTAAAATACCCATCATACCCCACGCTTTTAACAAAAACATTATTAATATTAGTTGGATCATTTATTATGGAGGAAAGATTGAGTGAAGTGGCAACACTAACCATAATGCCAATAGCAAAATTAATAAAAGGGTAGGTGTTGTATTTTAACAGGCAGTATATCGCAAGCTCTCAAACTGTGCACACCTCTGTGTAGTGGCTATGCTACCCGTTTCTTAAGTGTATTGAAGTGATAATATAATTGTGAATTATAAAGTGTTATTGAAGTGATAATATAATTGTGAAGTTAGAACCAATAAACCTATTGGGGCCATGAGGAGTTTGTTGCGTCGCTTCTTCTCCTCATACGGGACTTTTACGAAGCGATGGTATAACGTTGTTTCATTGCCTGCATCCCTACGTCCACCGAATCCTGATACAACATACCGCTGAACCTTATTGCAAAATTGCCTTACCACTATCTGGTGAGTCGATTTCATGTTGATTGCTAATAGATTGCGAAAGTATCTGGGGAGTGTTTTAATAATTATTAATTATTAAACTGAAGCAATTAATAAAAAAATTGGTTCTCAAATTTAGGCAGAAATGGCCGAGTGAAGTTATCTGTTACTGTGGTGGACTTCTTTGGTTTCAGGTACATCTGGTGCCATCTATCTTTCCGTGTGTGAACTATCTCAGTGTTACTGATATATAGCTGATAGATGTCGCTACAAGTCTTTTACACGTGAATATGTTGGAGGTATGGTTCGCAGGATGGCCGCGTATTTTACTTATGATGTTGATATAACCATCGCAGGAATCAATTGTATTTTACTTATGATGTTGATATAACCATCACACGAATCGATCATATTTTACTCATGATGTTGATATAACCATCGCAGGAATCAATTGTATTTTACTTATGATGTTGATATAACCATCACACGAATCGATCATATTTTACTCATGATGTTGATATAACCATCGCAGGAATCAATTGTATTTTACTTATGATGTTGATATAACCATCACACGAATCAATCTTACTTTACTTATGATGTTGATATAACCATCACACTAATAAATTGTATTTTACTTGTGATGTTGATATAACCATCACACGAATCAATCTTACTTTACTTATGATGTTGATATAACCATCACACGAATCGATCTTATTTTACTTTTTTTTTTTTTATAAATATATTTATTTACCATATTATTACAATTTACATTTATGTTTTATAGCCTGCACGGAAGCCTCGAGGGCTTATCTGTGTAGGCGGTCGCTGCACAACAGCGATCATAATAAAAATGAACAATTCTTATTTTATCTACTTATATCATAGTAGAAAAAGATTTAGAAGCATGAGCATGTGAAATTATTTTGTGATTATTATTACATTTAATTGGTATTTAAGTTTTTTTAAAAGTATTGTTTAATTTTTCCTTTATAGTAGTCTGTTTTCATGTACTTTATTCTTATGTTCTCAGGTAGCTCATTAACTATTTCCGGCAACATGTACTCCCACGTTCTAGAACCATGTATATTATTAGATTTAGGTAGTGTGTATGTAGGTTAATATGATAACTGTCGCAGGTTCTACGGTCGTGTGTTTTCGCACAGGCTGGTTCTGTGTTTATCCTCATCCACCATGACAGCCATTTTAACCTTGTTGAATACGTTTACTACTCTGCAGTAGTTGAATAGATCATGGTTTTCGTTTCGAGCTATTTTCTTCTGCACGTAAATAGGTTAAAATTTTTAGTTGCAGGTTATACACTCTTTCAAGGTATGTTTTATATGTTCTGCCATAGCTACCGACTCCGTAACCGATAACAGAGTCAGCTAGGGCCATGTATAACATACGTCGTGTTTTGTATGGAAGCTTGTATTTAAGTATGGCCATCTTTGATGCCACTGCTCGTAGTTTGTTGCATACATGGTCTACATGTGCACCCCAGCTGAATCTGTCATCGATCACGAGACCAATATACTTATGTGTAGATACATTTTCGAGTGGCTCGCATTTGCAATGAATGGGGGAAAGATGCATGCAGCCATGGTCGTGGGCAACGATGCCAGGCTTGGTAATTGTTTTAAGGTGCGAAGAGTGGATGTGCATTAACTTAGTCTTTTGTGAGTTTATTACTAGACCGACATCGTGGGCCCATCTGCATACCAGATCAAAGTTTGCCTGCATTACTTTCTGTGCTACATCCAGGTTTTTATGAGCAACAATCAGACAGGTATCGTCAGCAAATTGGTATATGGATCCATCCCTGATTATGCTACACATGTCATTTACGTACATTAGATATTCAATAGGGCCTAATATTGAGCCTTGGGCCGTACCCTGCTCAGTCAAATACATGCTACTATATTCGTCGTTTATTTTAAATGCGGTGTATCTATTTTTGTGATAGTCCTTGAACCATTCCAGGAGTGGACCCCTTATACCAATCTGCTCTAGCCTCGTAAATAGTATATCATATTTCAGGGTGTCGAAAGCTTTGCTGAAATCTATGAAGACAATTAATGAAGCAATAACATTTTTTCTGTCATTAAGGTGCTTGTTAATGTCATCGGTAAAGTCAGCAAGTAATTGTGTTGAACTTCGACCCTTCTGAAACCCGTATTGTTTGGGATGTATTATACTATTTTGTCTCAAATATGTGTTTATTTCGTTGCTAATGTACCTCTCTATAATTTTATCAATATACGATAATATTGTAATTGGCCTATAATTATTACAGTCTCCATGCTTACCTTTTTTGTATATTGGTCTTACAATCCCTATTTTTAATTGATCAGGGTATGTTGCGGTCACAATACATCTATTAATTAAGTGAGTTATCAATGGCACAATTTTATTAGAGATGTATATGACATCCTTCGCTCTTATACCATCGAAGCCAGGGCTTTTTTTGGAATTTGTGTGTTTTATAATTGAATCGACTACTTCGATGCTAGCTTTTTTAATTCTCATGCTTCTATTACATTTTTTATTTATATTATATGACTTTAATAGAGGGGTATTACAGGTATTGCAAATATTTTTTACATTTTTATCAAATTCTTGTGCAAATTTGTTTGATAAAGTAGTAGTAATCTTACTTTACTTATGATGTTGATATAACCATCACACTAATAAATTGTGTTTTACTTATGATGTTGATATAACCATCACACTAATAAATTGTATTTTACTTATGATGTTGATATAACCATCAAACGAATCAATCTTACTTTACTTATGATGTTGATATAACCATCACACTAATAAATTGTATTTTACTTGTGATGTTGATATAACCATCACACAAATCAATTGTATTTTACTTATGATATTGATATAACCATCACAAAAATCAATTGTACTTTACTTATGATGTTGATATAACCATCACACAAGTCAATTGTAATTGACTTATGATGTTGATATAACCATCGCAGGAATCAATTGTATTTTACTTATGATGTTGATATAACCATCACACGAATCGATCATATTTTACTCATGATGTTGATATAACCATCGCAGGAATCAATTGTATTTTACTTATGATGTTGATATAACCATCACACGAATCGATCATATTTTACTCATGATGTTGATATAACCATCGTAGGAATCAATTGTATTTTACTTATGATGTTGATATAACCATCACACGAATCAATCTTACTTTACTTATGATGTTGATATAACCATCACACTAATAAATTGTATTTTACTTGTGATGTTGATATAACCATCACACAAATCAATTGTATTTTACTTATGATATTGATATAACCATCACACGAATCGATCATATTTTACTCATGATGTTGATATAACCATCGCAGGAATCAATTGTATTTTACTTATGATGTTGATATAACCATCACACGAATCAATCTTACTTTACTTATGATGTTGATATAACCATCACACTAATAAATTGTATTTTACTTGTGATGTTGATATAACCATCACACTAAAAAATTGTATTTTACTTGTGATGTTGATATAACCATCACACTAATAAATTGTATTTTACTTATGATGTTGATATAACCATCACACTAATAAATTGTATTTTACTTATGATGTTGATATAACCATCACACGAATCAATCTTACTTTACTTGTGATGTTGATATAACCATCACACTAATAAATTGTATTTTACTTGTGATGTTGATATAACCATCGCAGGAATCAATTGTTTTTTACTTATGATGTTGATATAACCATCACACTAATAAATTGTATTTTACTTGTGATGTTGATATGACCATCACACAAATCAATTGTATTTTACTTGTGATGTTGATATAACCATCACACAAATCAATTGTATTTAACTTATGATGTTGATATAGCCATCACACGAATCGATCTTATTTTACTTATGATGTTGATATAACCATCACACGAATCGATCGTATTTTACTTATGATGTTGATATAACCATCACACGAATCGATCGTATTATACTTATGATGTTGATATAACCATCACACAAATCAATTGTACTTTACTTATGATGTTGATATAACCATCACACAAATCAATTATATTTTACTTATGATGTTGATATAGCCATCACACAAATCAATTGTACTTTACTTATGATGTTGATATAACCATCACACAAATCAATTGTATTTTACTTATGATGTTGCCATCACACGAATCGATCTTATTTTACTTATGATGTTGATATAACCATCACACGAATCGATCGTATTTTACTTATGATGTTGATATAACCATCACACGAATCAATCTTCCTTTACTTATGATGTTGATATAACCATCACACTAATAAATTGTATTTTACTTGTGATGTTGATATAACCATCACACGAATCGATCTTATTTTACTTATGATATTGATATAACCATCACACGAATCGATTGTATTTTACTTATGATGTTGATATAACCATCACACGAATCAATCTTACTTTACTTATGATGTTGATATAACCGTCACACTAATAAATTGTATTTTACTTATGATGTTGATATAACCATCACACGAATCAATTGTATTTTACTTATGATATTGATATAACCATCACACAAATCAATTGTTTTTTTTACTTATGATGTTGATATAACCATCGCAGGAATCAATTGTATTTGACTTATGATGTTGATATAACCATCGCAGGAATCAATTGTATTTTACTTATGATGTTGATATAACCATCACACGAATCGATCATATTTTACTCATGATGTTGATATAACCATCGCAGGAATCAATTGTATTTTACTTATGATGTTGATATAACCATCACACAAATCAATTGTATTTTACTTATGATGTTGATATAACCATCACACAAATCAATTGTATTTTACTTATGATGTTGATATAACCATCACACGAATCGATCATATTTTACTTATGATGTTGATATAACCATCACACTAATAATTTGTATTTAACTTGTGATGTTGATATAACCATCACACAAATCAATTGTATTTTACTTATGATATTGATATAACCATCACACAAATCAATTGTACACTTTACTTATGATGTTGATATAACCATCACACAAATCAATTGTATTTTACTTATGATGTTGATATAACCATCACACTAATAAATTGTATTTTACTTGTTGTTATAACCATCACACAAATCAATTGTATTTTACTTATGATGTTGATATAGCCATCACACGAATCGATCTTATTTTACTTATGATGTTAATATAACCATCACACGAATCGATCGTATTATACTTATGATGTTGATATAACCATCACACGAATCAATCTTACTTTACTTATGATGTTGATATAACCATCACACTAATAAATTGTATTTTACTTGTGATGTTGATATAACCATCACACAAATCAATTGTATTTTACTTATGATATTGATATAACCATCACACAAATCAATTGTACTTTACTTATGATGTTGATATAACCATCGCATGAATCAATTGTATTTTACTTATGATGTTGATATAACCATCACACGAATCAATCTTACTTTACTTATGATGTTGATATAACCATCACACAAATAAATTGTATTTTACTTGTGATGTTGATATAACCATCACACAAATCAATTGTATTTTACTTGTGATGTTGATATAACCATCACACAAATCAATTGTATTTTACTTATGATGTTGATATAACCATCGCAGGAATCAATTGTATTTTACTTATGATGTTGATATAACCATCACACGAATCGATCATATTTTACTCATGATGTTGATATAACCATCGCAGGAATCAATTGTATTTTACTTATGATGTTGATATAACCATCACACGAATCGATCTTATTTTACTTATGATGTTGATATAACCATCACACGAATCAATTGTATTTTACTTATGATGTGGATATAACCATCACACGAATCAATCTTACTTTACTTATGATGTTGATATAACCATCACACAAATCAATTATATTTTACTTATGATGTTGATATAGCCATCACACGAATCGATCTTATTTTACTTATGATGTTGATATAACCATCACACGAATCAATCTTACTTTACTTTTGATGTTGATATAACCATCACATAAATCAATTGTATTTTACTAATGATATTGATATAACCATCACACAAATCAATTGTACTTTACTTATGATGTTGATATAACCATCACACAAATCAATTGTACTTTACTTATGATGTTGATATAACCATCACACAAATCAATTGTATTTTACTTATGATGTTGATATAGCCATCACACGAATCGATCTTATTTTACTTATGATGTTGATATAATCATCACACGAATCGATCGTATTTTACTTATGATGTTGATATAACCATCACACGAATCAATCTTACTTTACTTATGATGTTGATATAACCATCACACTAATAAATTGTATTTTACTTGTGATGTTGATATAACCATCACACAAATCAATTGTATTTTACTTATGATATTAATATAACCATCACACAAATCAATTGTACTTTACTTGTGATGTTGATATAACCATCACACAAATCAATTGTATTTTACTTATGATATTAATATAACCATCACACAAATCAATTGTACTTTACTTATGATGTGGATATAACCATCACACGAATCAATCTTACTTTACTTATGATGTTGATATAACCATCACACTAATAAATTGTATTTTACTTGTGATTTTGATATAACCATCACACAAATCAATTGTATTTTACTTATGATATTGATATAACCATCACACAAATCAATTGTACTTTACTTATGATGTTGATATAGCCATCACACGACTCGATCTTATTTTACTTATGATGTTGATATAACCATCACACGAATCAATCTTACTTTACTTATGATGTTGATATAACCATCACACAAATCAATTGTATTTTACTAATGATATTGATATAACCATCACACAAATCAATTGTACTTTACTCATGATGTTGATATAACCATCGCAGGAATCAATTGTATTTTACTTATGATGTTGATATAACCATCACACGAATCGATCATATTTTACTCATGATGTTGATATAACCATCGCAGGAATCAATTGTATTTTACTTATGATGTTGATATAACCTTCACACGAATCGATCATATTTTACTCATGATGTTGATATAACCATCGCAGGAATCAATTGTATTTTACTTATGATGTTGATATAACCATCACACGAATCGATCATAGTTTACTCATGATGTTGATATAACCATCGCAGGAATCAATTGTATTTTACTTGTGATGTTGATATAACCATCACACAAATCAATCTTACTTTGCTTATGATGTTGATATAACCATCACACGAATCAATCTTACTTTGCTTATGATGTTGATATAACCATCACACAAGTCAATTGTATTTTACTTGTGATGTTGATATAACCATCACACAAATCAATTGTATTTTACTTATAATGTTGATATAACCATCACACGAATCGATCTTATTTTACTTATGATGTTGATATAACCATCGCAGGAATCAATTGTATTTTACTTATGATGTTGATATAACCATCACACGAATCGATCATATTTTACTCATGATGTTGATATAACCATCGTAGGAATCAATTGTATTTTACTTATGATGTTGATATAACCATCACACGAATCAATCTTACTTTACTTATGATGTTGATATAACCATCACACTAATAAATTGTATTTTACTTGTGATGTTGATATAACCATCACACAAATCAATTGTATTTTACTTATGATATTGATATAACCATCACACGAATCGATCATATTTTACTCATGATGTTGATATAACCATCGCAGGAATCAATTGTATTTTACTTATGATGTTGATATAACCATCACACGAATCAATCTTACTTTACTTATGATGTTGATATAACCATCACACTAATAAATTGTATTTTACTTGTGATGTTGATATAACCATCACACTAAAAAATTGTATTTTACTTGTGATGTTGATATAACCATCACACTAATAAATTGTATTTTACTTATGATGTTGATATAACCATCACACTAATAAATTGTATTTTACTTATGATGTTGATATAACCATCACACGAATCAATCTTACTTTACTTGTGATGTTGATATAACCATCACACTAATAAATTGTATTTTACTTGTGATGTTGATATAACCATCGCAGGAATCAATTGTTTTTTACTTATGATGTTGATATAACCATCACACTAATAAATTGTATTTTACTTGTGATGTTGATATGACCATCACACAAATCAATTGTATTTTACTTGTGATGTTGATATAACCATCACACAAATCAATTGTATTTAACTTATGATGTTGATATAGCCATCACACGAATCGATCTTATTTTACTTATGATGTTGATATAACCATCACACGAATCGATCGTATTTTACTTATGATGTTGATATAACCATCACACGAATCGATCGTATTATACTTATGATGATGATATAACCATCACACAAATCAATTGTACTTTACTTATGATGTTGATATAACCATCACACAAATCAATTATATTTTACTTATGATGTTGATATAGCCATCACACAAATCAATTGTACTTTACTTATGATGTTGATATAACCATCACACAAATCAATTGTATTTTACTTATGATGTTGCCATCACACGAATCGATCTTATTTTACTTATGATGTTGATATAACCATCACACGAATCGATCGTATTTTACTTATGATGTTGATATAACCATCACACGAATCAATCTTCCTTTACTTATGATGTTGATATAACCATCACACTAATAAATTGTATTTTACTTGTGATGTTGATATAACCATCACACGAATCGATCTTATTTTACTTATGATATTGATATAACCATCACACGAATCGATTGTATTTTACTTATGATGTTGATATAACCATCACACGAATCAATCTTACTTTACTTATGATGTTGATATAACCGTCACACTAATAAATTGTATTTTACTTATGATGTTGATATAACCATCACACGAATCAATTGTATTTTACTTATGATATTGATATAACCATCACACAAATCAATTGTTTTTTTTACTTATGATGTTGATATAACCATCGCAGGAATCAATTGTATTTGACTTATGATGTTGATATAACCATCGCAGGAATCAATTGTATTTTACTTATGATGTTGATATAACCATCACACGAATCGATCATATTTTACTCATGATGTTGATATAACCATCACACAAATCAATTGTATTTTACTTATGATGTTGATATAACCATCACACAAATCAATTGTATTTTACTTATGATGTTGATATAACCATCACACGAATCGATCATATTTTACTTATGATGTTGATATAACCATCACACTAATAATTTGTATTTAACTTGTGATGTTGATATAACCATCACACAAATCAATTGTATTTTACTTATGATATTGATATAACCATCACACAAATCAATTGTACACTTTACTTATGATGTTGATATAACCATCACACAAATCAATTGTATTTTACTTATGATGTTGATATAACCATCACACTAATAAATTGTATTTTACTTGTTGTTATAACCATCACACAAATCAATTGTATTTTACTTATGATGTTGATATAGCCATCACACGAATCGATCTTATTTTACTTATGATGTTAATATAACCATCACACGAATCGATCGTATTATACTTATGATGTTGATATAACCATCACACGAATCAATCTTACTTTACTTATGATGTTGATATAACCATCACACTAATAAATTGTATTTTACTTGTGATGTTGATATAACCATCACACAAATCAATTGTATTTTACTTATGATATTGATATAACCATCACACAAATCAATTGTACTTTACTTATGATGTTGATATAACCATCGCATGAATCAATTGTATTTTACTTATGATGTTGATATAACCATCACACGAATCAATCTTACTTTACTTATGATGTTGATATAACCATCACACAAATAAATTGTATTTTACTTGTGATGTTGATATAACCATCACACAAATCAATTGTATTTTACTTGTGATGTTGATATAACCATCACACAAATCAATTGTATTTTACTTATGATGTTGATATAACCATCGCAGGAATCAATTGTATTTTACTTATGATGTTGATATAACCATCACACGAATCGATCATATTTTACTCATGATGTTGATATAACCATCGCAGGAATCAATTGTATTTTACTTATGATGTTGATATAACCATCACACGAATCGATCTTATTTTACTTATGATGTTGATATAACCATCACACGAATCAATTGTATTTTACTTATGATGTGGATATAACCATCACACGAATCAATCTTTCTTTACTTATGATGTTGATATAACCATCACACAAATCAATTATATTTTACTTATGATGTTGATATAGCCATCACACGAATCGATCTTATTTTACTTATGATGTTGATATAACCATCACACGAATCAATCTTACTTTACTTATGATGTTGATATAACCATCACATAAATCAATTGTATTTTACTAATGATATTGATATAACCATCACACAAATCAATTGTACTTTACTTATGATGTTGATATAACCATCACACAAATCAATTGTACTTTACTTATGATGTTGATATAACCATCACACAAATCAATTGTATTTTACTTATGATGTTGATATAGCCATCACACGAATCGATCTTATTTTACTTATGATGTTGATATAATCATCACACGAATCGATCGTATTTTACTTATGATGTTGATATAACCATCACACGAATCAATCTTACTTTACTTATGATGTTGATATAACCATCACACTAATAAATTGTATTTTACTTGTGATGTTGATATAACCATCACACAAATCAATTGTATTTTACTTATGATATTAATATAACCATCACACAAATCAATTGTACTTTACTTGTGATGTTGATATAACCATCACACAAATCAATTGTATTTTACTTATGATATTAATATAACCATCACACAAATCAATTGTACTTTACTTATGATGTGGATATAACCATCACACGAATCAATCTTACTTTACTTATGATGTTGATATAACCATCACACTAATAAATTGTATTTTACTTGTGATTTTGATATAACCATCACACAAATCAATTGTATTTTACTTATGATATTGATATAACCATCACACAAATCAATTGTACTTTACTTATGATGTTGATATAGCCATCACACGACTCGATCTTATTTTACTTATGATGTTGATATAACCATCACACGAATCAATCTTACTTTACTTATGATGTTGATATAACCATCACACAAATCAATTGTATTTTACTAATGATATTGATATAACCATCACACAAATCAATTGTACTTTACTCATGATGTTGATATAACCATCGCAGGAATCAATTGTATTTTACTTATGATGTTGATATAACCATCACACGAATCGATCATATTTTACTCATGATGTTGATATAACCATCGCAGGAATCAATTGTATTTTACTTATGATGTTGATATAACCTTCACACGAATCGATCATATTTTACTCATGATGTTGATATAACCATCGCAGGAATCAATTGTATTTTACTTATGATGTTGATATAACCATCACACGAATCGATCATAGTTTACTCATGATGTTGATATAACCATCGCAGGAATCAATTGTATTTTACTTGTGATGTTGATATAACCATCACACAAATCAATCTTACTTTGCTTATGATGTTGATATAACCATCACACGAATCAATCTTACTTTGCTTATGATGTTGATATAACCATCACACGAATCTATCATATTTTACTCATGATGTTGATATAACCATCGCAGGAATCAATTGTATTTTACTTGTGATGTTGATATAACCATCACACAAATCAATTTTATTTTACTTGTGATGTTGATATAACCATCACACGAATAAATTGTATTTTACTTGTGATGTTGATATAACCATCACACAAATAAATTGTATTTTACTTATGATATTAATATAACCATCACACAAATCAATTGTACTTTACTTATGATGTTGATATAACCATCACACGAATCGATCATATTTTACTCATGATGTTGATATAACCATCGCAGGAATCAATTGTATTTTACTTATGATGTTGATATAACCTTCACAGGAATCGATCATATTTTACTCATGATGTTGATATAACCTTCACACGAATCGATCATATTTTACTCATGATGTTGATATAACCATCGCAGGAATCAATTGTATTTTACTCATGATGTTGATATAACCATCGCAGGAATCAATTGTATTTTACTTGTGATGTTGATATAACCATCACACAAATCAATTGTATTTTACTTATGATATTAATATAACCATCACACAAATCAATTGTACTTTACTTATGATGTTGATATAACCATCACACGAATAGATTATATTTTACTCATGATGTTGATATAACCATCGCAGGAATCAATTGTATTTTACTTATGATGTTGATATAACCATTACACGAATAGATCATATTTTACTCATGATGTTGATATAACCATCGCAGGAATCAATTGTATTTTACTTATGATGTTGATATAACCATCACACGAATAGATCATATTTTACTCATGATGTTGATATAACCATCGCAGGAATCAATTGTATTTTACTTATGATGTTGATATAACCTTCACACGAATCGATCATATTTTACTCATGATGTTGATATAACCATCGCAGGAATCAATTGTATTTTACTTATGATGTTGATATAACCATCACACGAATCGATCATAGTTTACTCATGATGTTGATATAACCATCGCAGGAATCAATTGTATTTTACTTGTGATGTTGATATAACCATCACACAAATCAATCTTACTTTGCTTATGATGTTGATATAACCATCACACGAATCAATCTTACTTTGCTTATGATGTTGATATAACCATCACACGAATCTATCATATTTTACTCATGATGTTGATATAACCATCGCAGGAATCAATCTTACTTTACTTATGATGTTGATATAACCATCACACAAATAAATTGTATTTTACTTGTGATGTTGATATAACCATCACACAAATCAATTGTATTTTACTTGTGATGTTGATATAACCATCAAACAAATCAATTGTATTTTACTTATGATATTGATATAACAATCACACAAATCAATTGTACTTTACTTATGATGTTGATATAACCATCACACAAATCAATTGTACCTTTACTTATGATGTTGATATAATCATCACACAAATCAATTGTATTTTACTTATGATGTTGATATAGCCATCAAACGAATCGATCTTATTTTACTTATGATGTTGATATAACCATCACACGAATCGATCGTATTTTACTTATGATGTTGATATAACCATCACACGAATCAATCTTACTTTACTTATGATGTTGATATAACCATCACACTAATAAATTGTATTTTAATTGTGATGTTGATATAACCATCACACAAATCAATTGTATTTTACTTGTGATGTTGATATAACCATCACACGAATCAATCTTACTTTACTTATGATGTTGATATAACCATCACACAAATAAATTGTATTTTACTTGTGATGTTGATGTAACCATCACACAAATCAATTGTATTTTACTTGTGATGTTGATATAACCATCACACAAATCAATTGTATTTTACTTGTGATGTTGATATAACCATCACACGAATCAATCTTACTTTGCTTATGATGTTGATATAACCATCACACGAATCTATCATATTTTACTCATGATGTTGATATAACCATCGCAGGAATCAATTGTATTTTACTTGTGATGTTGATATAACCATCACACAAATCAATTGTATTTTACTTGTGATGTTGATATAACCATCACACGAATCAATCTTACTTTACTTATGATGTTGATATAACCATCACACAAATAAATTGTATTTTACTTGTGATGTTGATATAACCATCACACAAATCAATTGTATTTTACTTGTGATGTTGATATAACCATCACACAAATCAATTGTATTTTACTTATGATATTGATATAACCATCACACAAATCAATTGTACTTTACTTATGATGTTGATATAACCATCACACAAATCAATTGTACTTTACTTATGATGTTGATATAATCATCACACAAATCAATTGTATTTTACTTATGATGTTGATATAGCCATCACACGAATCGATCTTATTTTACTTATGATGTTGATATAACCATCACACGAATCGATCGTATTTTACTTATGATGTTGATATAACCATCACACGAATCAATCTTACTTTACTTATGATGTTGATATAACCATCACACAAATAAATTGTATTTTACTTGTGATGTTGATATAACCATCACACAAATCAATTGTATTTTACTCGTGATGTTGATATAACCATCACACAAATCAATTGTATTTTACTTGTGATGTTGATATAACCATCACACGAATCAATCTTACTTTGCTTATGATGTTGATATAACCTTCACACGAATCGATCATATTTTACTCATGATGTTGATATAACCATCGCAGGAATCAATTGTATTTTACTTATGATGTTGATATAACCATCACACGAATCGATCATAGTTTACTCATGATGTTGATATAACCATCGCAGGAATCAATTGTATTTTACTTGTGATGTTGATATAACCATCACACAAATCAATCTTACTTTGCTTATGATGTTGATATAACCATCACACTAATAAATTGTATTTTACTTGTGATGTTGATATAACCATCACACTAAAAAATTGTATTTTACTTGTGATGTTGATATAACCATCACACTAATAAATTGTATTTTACTTATGATGTTGATATAACTATCACACTAATAAATTGTATTTTACTTATGATGTTGATATAACCATCACACGAATCAATCTTACTTTACTTGTGATGTTGATATAACCATCACACTAATAAATTGTATTTTACTTGTGATGTTGATATAACCATCGCAGGAATCAATTGTTTTTTACTTATGATGTTGATATAACCATCACACTAATAAATTGTATTTTACTTGTGATGTTGATATGACCATCACACAAATCAATTGTATTTTACTTGTGATGTTGATATAACCATCACACAAATCAATTGTATTTAACTTATGATGTTGATATAGCCATCACACGAATCGATCTTATTTTACTTATGATGTTGATATAACCATCACACGAATCGATCGTATTTAACTTATGATGTTGATATAACCATCACACGAATCGATCGTATTATACTTATGATGATGATATAACCATCACACAAATCAATTGTACTTTACTTATGATGTTGATATAACCATCACACAAATCAATTATATTTTACTTATGATGTTGATATAGCCATCACACAAATCAATTGTACTTTACTTATGATGTTGATATAACCATCACACAAATCAATTGTATTTTACTTATGATGTTGCCATCACACGAATCGATCTTATTTTACTTATGATGTTGATATAACCATCACACGAATCGATCGTATTTTACTTATGATGTTGATATAACCATCACACGAATCAATCTTCCTTTACTTATGATGTTGATATAACCATCACACTAATAAATTGTATTTTACTTGTGATGTTGATATAACCATCACACGAATCGATCTTATTTTACTTATGATATTGATATAACCATCACACGAATCGATTGTATTTTACTTATGATGTTGATATAACCATCACACGAATCAATCTTACTTTACTTATGATGTTGATATAACCGTCACACTAATAAATTGTATTTTACTTATGATGTTGATATAACCATCACACGAATCAATTGTATTTTACTTATGATATTGATATAACCATCACACAAATCAATTGTTTTTTTTACTTATGATGTTGATATAACCATCGCAGGAATCAATTGTATTTGACTTATGATGTTGATATAACCATCGCAGGAATCAATTGTATTTTACTTATGATGTTGATATAACCATCACACGAATCGATCATATTTTACTCATGATGTTGATATAACCATCACACAAATCAATTGTATTTTACTTATGATGTTGATATAACCATCACACAAATCAATTGTATTTTACTTATGATGTTGATATAACCATCACACGAATCGATCATATTTTACTTATGATGTTGATATAACCATCACACTAATAATTTGTATTTAACTTGTGATGTTGATATAACCATCACACAAATCAATTGTATTTTACTTATGATATTGATATAACCATCACACAAATCAATTGTATTTTACTTATGATGTTGATATAACCATCACACTAATAAATTGTATTTTACTTGTTGTTATAACCATCACACAAATCAATTGTATTTTACTTATGATGTTGATATAGCCATCACACGAATCGATCTTATTTTACTTATGATGTTAATATAACCATCACACGAATCGATCGTATTATACTTATGATGTTGATATAACCATCACACGAATCAATCTTACTTTACTTATGATGTTGATATAACCATCACACTAATAAATTGTATTTTACTTGTGATGTTGATATAACCATCACACAAATCAATTATATTTTACTTATGATGTTGATATAGCCATCACACAAATCAATTGTACTTTACTTATGATATTGATATAACCATCACACAAATCAATTGTACTTTACTCATGATGTTGATATAACCATCGCAGGAATCAATTGTATTTTACTTATGATGTTGATATAACCATCACACGAATCGATCATATTTTACTCATGATGTTGATATAACCATCGCAGGAATCAATTGTATTTTACTTATGATGTTGATATAACCTTCACACGAATCGATCATATTTTACTCATGATGTTGATATAACCATCGCAGGAATCAATTGTATTTTACTTATGATGTTGATATAACCATCACACGAATCGATCATAGTTTACTCATGATGTTGATATAACCATCGCAGGAATCAATTGTATTTTACTTGTGATGTTGATATAACCATCACACAAATCAATCTTACTTTGCTTATGATGTTGATATAACCATCACACGAATCAATCTTACTTTGCTTATGATGTTGATATAACCATCACACGAATCTATCATATTTTACTCATGATGTTGATATAACCATCGCAGGAATCAATTGTATTTTACTTGTGATGTTGATATAACCATCACACAAATCAATTTTATTTTACTTGTGATGTTGATATAACCATCACACGAATAAATTGTATTTTACTTGTGATGTTGATATAACCATCACACAAATAAATTGTATTTTACTTATGATATTAATATAACCATCACACAAATCAATTGTACTTTACTTATGATGTTGATATAACCATCACACGAATCGATCATATTTTACTCATGATGTTGATATAACCATCGCAGGAATCAATTGTATTTTACTTATGATGTTGATATAACCTTCACAGGAATCGATCATATTTTACTCATGATGTTGATATAACCTTCACACGAATCGATCATATTTTACTCATGATGTTGATATAACCATCGCAGGAATCAATTGTATTTTACTCATGATGTTGATATAACCATCGCAGGAATCAATTGTATTTTACTTGTGATGTTGATATAACCATCACACAAATCAATTGTATTTTACTTATGATATTAATATAACCATCACACAAATCAATTGTACTTTACTTATGATGTTGATATAACCATCACACGAATAGATTATATTTTACTCATGATGTTGATATAACCATCGCAGGAATCAATTGTATTTTACTTATGATGTTGATATAACCATTACACGAATAGATCATATTTTACTCATGATGTTGATATAACCATCGCAGGAATCAATTGTATTTTACTTATGATGTTGATATAACCATCACACGAATAGATCATATTTTACTCATGATGTTGATATAACCATCGCAGGAATCAATTGTATTTTACTTATGATGTTGATATAACCTTCACACGAATCGATCATATTTTACTCATGATGTTGATATAACCATCGCAGGAATCAATTGTATTTTACTTATGATGTTGATATAACCATCACACGAATCGATCATAGTTTACTCATGATGTTGATATAACCATCGCAGGAATCAATTGTATTTTACTTGTGATGTTGATATAACCATCACACAAATCAATCTTACTTTGCTTATGATGTTGATATAACCATCACACGAATCAATCTTACTTTGCTTATGATGTTGATATAACCATCACACGAATCTATCATATTTTACTCATGATGTTGATATAACCATCGCAGGAATCAATCTTACTTTACTTATGATGTTGATATAACCATCACACAAATAAATTGTATTTTACTTGTGATGTTGATATAACCATCACACAAATCAATTGTATTTTACTTGTGATGTTGATATAACCATCAAACAAATCAATTGTATTTTACTTATGATATTGATATAACAATCACACAAATCAATTGTACTTTACTTATGATGTTGATATAACCATCACACAAATCAATTGTACCTTTACTTATGATGTTGATATAATCATCACACAAATCAATTGTATTTTACTTATGATGTTGATATAGCCATCAAACGAATCGATCTTATTTTACTTATGATGTTGATATAACCATCACACGAATCGATCGTATTTTACTTATGATGTTGATATAACCATCACACGAATCAATCTTACTTTACTTATGATGTTGATATAACCATCACACTAATAAATTGTATTTTAATTGTGATGTTGATATAACCATCACACAAATCAATTGTATTTTACTTGTGATGTTGATATAACCATCACACGAATCAATCTTACTTTACTTATGATGTTGATATAACCATCACACAAATAAATTGTATTTTACTTGTGATGTTGATGTAACCATCACACAAATCAATTGTATTTTACTTGTGATGTTGATATAACCATCACACAAATCAATTGTATTTTACTTGTGATGTTGATATAACCATCACACGAATCAATCTTACTTTGCTTATGATGTTGATATAACCATCACACGAATCTATCATATTTTACTCATGATGTTGATATAACCATCGCAGGAATCAATTGTATTTTACTTGTGATGTTGATATAACCATCACACACATCAATTGTATTTTACTTGTGATGTTGATATAACCATCACACGAATCAATCTTACTTTACTTATGATGTTGATATAACCATCACACAAATAAATTGTATTTTACTTGTGATGTTGATATAACCATCACACAAATCAATTGTATTTTACTTGTGATGTTGATATAACCATCACACAAATCAATTGTATTTTACTTATGATATTGATATAACCATCACACAAATCAATTGTACTTTACTTATGATGTTGATATAACCATCACACAAATCAATTGTACTTTACTTATGATGTTGATATAATCATCACACAAATCAATTGTATTTTACTTATGATGTTGATATAGCCATCACACGAATCGATCTTATTTTACTTATGATGTTGATATAACCATCACACGAATCGATCGTATTTTACTTATGATGTTGATATAACCATCACACGAATCAATCTTACTTTACTTATGATGTTGATATAACCATCACACAAATAAATTGTATTTTACTTGTGATGTTGATATAACCATCACACAAATCAATTGTATTTTACTTGTGATGTTGATATAACCATCACACAAATCAATTGTATTTTACTTGTGATGTTGATATAACCATCACACGAATCAATCTTACTTTGCTTATGATGTTGATATAACCTTCACACGAATCGATCATATTTTACTCATGATGTTGATATAACCATCGCAGGAATCAATTGTATTTTACTTATGATGTTGATATAACCATCACACGAATCGATCATAGTTTACTCATGATGTTGATATAACCATCGCAGGAATCAATTGTATTTTACTTGTGATGTTGATATAACCATCACACAAATCAATCTTACTTTGCTTATGATGTTGATATAACCATCACACTAATAAATTGTATTTTACTTGTGATGTTGATATAACCATCACACTAAAAAATTGTATTTTACTTGTGATGTTGATATAACCATCACACTAATAAATTGTATTTTACTTATGATGTTGATATAACCATCACACTAATAAATTGTATTTTACTTATGATGTTGATATAACCATCACACGAATCAATCTTACTTTACTTGTGATGTTGATATAACCATCACACTAATAAATTGTATTTTACTTGTGATGTTGATATAACCATCGCAGGAATCAATTGTTTTTTACTTATGATGTTGATATAACCATCACACTAATAAATTGTATTTTACTTGTGATGTTGATATGACCATCACACAAATCAATTGTATTTTACTTGTGATGTTGATATAACCATCACACAAATCAATTGTATTTAACTTATGATGTTGATATAGCCATCACACGAATCGATCTTATTTTACTTATGATGTTGATATAACCATCACACGAATCGATCGTATTTAACTTATGATGTTGATATAACCATCACACGAATCGATCGTATTATACTTATGATGATGATATAACCATCACACAAATCAATTGTACTTTACTTATGATGTTGATATAACCATCACACAAATCAATTATATTTTACTTATGATGTTGATATAGCCATCACACAAATCAATTGTACTTTACTTATGATGTTGATATATGAAAACATATGAAAACATATGAAAACCATTATCAGTATGTAAATCACCTTGGTACGATAATTAATTACATGCTTGATACCCGCTACTATAAGGAGAAATATATAACAAACATGCGTGCATGTATAAACCGAAAACGGGAGAATACATCATTTGAACCAAAAAAGGGTACCATACCGTATCTTTTTAAGCGTATGTCGGACAAAAAAAGTTTTGTTGATGATTGTATCACTCCCCAAGAAACCTGTAATAGTATGTTAAAAAAAGGGACGATTCCTTATTACTTCAAAACTGATAAAAACTGTCAAACTCAAGGGCAAACAAACGATATGTTTTTTCGTGCAAAATAGTATTAAAATTAAAGAAATAAGCATACTTCATCAGAATATTAGGCAATTGTCAAATAAAGTGATCGCACTTGAAAGTTTTTTGCAAAATAATAATAGTCCTGATATTATATGTTTAAGTGAACATTGGATGAAGGATAATGAACTTCAACAAATTAATGTAATAAATTACTATTTAGCTGCATGTTTCTGTAGAAAGCAACACGGGCATGGGGGTACCTGCATATATGTGTCTAACGAAATTAAAGCTAAGGAATTAAAAAATATATCCCAAATGTCAATAGAACTGGATGTTGAACTGTGCGCCGTTGAACTATATGACCAAAAAATTATTATTATTTGCTTGTACACATCCGACATAAAACGTTTTAATCAGATGATACATGTTATCGAATTACTTCTACAAAAAATTATATTTAATACTCCACAATTCAGCAACCATACAATCATATTAGCGGGCGATTTTAATGTAGATTTATTAAAAAATACGAACCAAAAACGCCAACTTCTAGACTTAATGAGATTATATAACCTATTGCCCTTACACTTGTCGCCAACAAGAATTACTGAGTCTAGTCAAACATGTATAGATCACATATATTCGAATTGTAACAAAAGATCTTACCAAATAGAACTCATAAGAAGTCGTTTAAGTGATCATGATGCTCAACTTATTAAAATTCACATTGCTGGTAAAATCGCTTCATTACCACCAATAAAGAAAAGAAATCTTTCATCATATAACACCTATCGCTTTGCAGAAGATTTATCTCTCAAACAATTTGACAACATATATTATGCTGATAAGCCAGCTACAGAAAAATTCGATAAACTAATCGCTATATTAAAAACTACTTTTGATACACATTTTCCCATAAAAAAATATCCACAAACGAATCGAGACTCAAAAAAAGTTTGGATTGATAACGAAATTATACTTAAAATGCAATACTTGGATGATTTAAATAAACTTGTTGAAAGTTATCCAGATAACCAGAACCTAAAATATGTAATGACTGAATATAAAACAAAATTAGATAAAAACAAGATAGAGAAACGGAAAGCATACATAAACAAAACAATAAATAACACAGACAACATAAGTAAAACCATTTGGAAAATCATAAATTCTGAAATTTGTAAATCTACTTGTAAACCTAATCCAATTGAGACTCTAATGTTTGCAATCACAAATGCTAATAATAAACCTAAAGTACTTGCAAACAGAATAAATGAATATTTTCTATCGCTAAATATAAACCTAAGCAATCTAACACACGTGCAAGTCGCAATAGGCATGCTTAATGAAGCGGTGATCCCATTTACGGGAGAAATACAAATGGATATGTTTACAATAGGAGAAATTAAAGGACATTTAAAAAAAATCAAAAGTAAAAACACAAAAGATTTTTATGAGATGACTACGCACATACTCAAGGCCTTGCCGGATAATGTATTTGATTTGATATGCGCCCTCCTGAACCAATGTCTACTTGCAGGGGAATATCCGGAATCATTAAAGGTTGTCAAAGTTAGTCCAATTTACAAGGGGAAGGGTAATAAAGAAGAGATTGGTTCATATAGACCGATATCTATTGTCCCGTGTATATCTAAAATTGTTGAACTAGGAATATGTAATAGATTATGCAGTCACTTTGAGGGAAATGAGTTACTCCATAAGCACCAATATGCCTATCGCAGGGGAAAATCAACAGGTGATGCTGCACGATCTATTCACCATAAGGTATTAGAACATCTAGAGCAAAACAAACAGGTAGCCGCATTGTTTTGTGACCTATCGCGTGCCTTCGATTCAGTTAACCATGAACTGCTATTCGAAAAGCTAAAACATTATGGTATTAGAGATAAGTTTTTAAATTTCATAAGATCATTTTTAAAGAACAGAACCCAGGTGGTATCGGTGGATGGAGGTAGCACACATTCAGAAGGAGCTGTACTTGGTGATTGTGCCGTACCTCAGGGATCTGCTGTCGGTAATTTTTTATTCCTCGTACTAATTAATGATCTTCTGCACATCTTTGATCCGGGCAATTTTATAATGTTTGCTGATGATGGATGCGCAATCATAAGTGCCGATACATTTGAGGGGCTCCGCATTAACATTATTAAAACATTAGATAAGTTAACAAAGTGGTTTAATGTCAATGGTTTAACACTTAATTTAGCAAAAACCCACATATTGCACTTTTGGTTAAAAGGCAAATATAAAAATTTACTGGACATAACGTTCAATAATATTGATGTACCTCAGGTTCATGATATAAAATTCTTAGGTTTTAATTTTGACTCGGGACTGAAGTGGGAGAAACATATCGACGTTTTAACCGGGAAACTGGGCCAAGCCTCTTTTGCATTGTCACGTCTAGCACCTATGTTAACCACAAAAAACTTAAATATGACATATTATGCATATGTCTATTCGCTAATAGCATACGGAATTGATTTGTGGGGACTTGCAGCAGAAGCAAGTAGAATATTCATAATGCAAAAAAGAGCGGTTAGAATACTTGCAGGTGTGGCACCATTCACTCCAACGAAAGAACATTTTATTAAACTGAAGATTCTAACAGTTCCCTGTGTATACATTTTAGAAGTAGCTAAATATATGTGGCAAAATATCAGTTTATTCAAATCGCGCGGTGATAACAAACGGTACCCTAATATGTTATTAGAATTACCTAGACGGCTCACCCGATCCGCGAAATCAACTCGAGTGATGGGCGTTAGAATCTACAACAAGATAGATCAATCTATTAAAGATTCACCTTCTTATGAGTCCTTCATTGATAGACTGAAATCATTCTTATTGGATAAGGCTTATTATAGCGTTGATGATTTTCTGAATGAAAAATTATAAATTTGAAAAATAAACCTAAGTGTAAAATATGTACTAATAAATAAATAATATAAAATGTGTTGCAATAAATTATATATAGCTAAGTTGGTAGGTAATTGTATAATGTAAAATAAATTTGTAAAAGATAATTGTATATTGTGTAAATTGTAATAATAATTATATTGTGTGAATTTAATCTAGTGACCTGTGCATTATGTTATGGATTAAAGATATTTGATTTGATTTGATTTGATATAACCATCACACAAATCAATTGTATTTTACTTATGATGTTGCCATCACACGAATCGATCTTATTTTACTTATGATGTTGATATAACCATCACACGAATCGATCGTATTTTACTTATGATGTTGATATAACCATCACACGAATCAATCTTCCTTTACTTATGATGTTGATATAACCATCACACTAATAAATTGTATTTTACTTGTGATGTTGATATAACCATCACACGAATCGATCTTATTTTACTTATGATATTGATATAACCATCACACGAATCGATTGTATTTTACTTATGATGTTGATATAACCATCACACGAATCAATCTTACTTTACTTATGATGTTGATATAACCGTCACACTAATAAATTGTATTTTACTTATGATGTTGATATAACCATCACACGAATCAATTGTATTTTACTTATGATATTGATATAACCATCACACAAATCAATTGTTTTTTTTACTTATGATGTTGATATAACCATCGCAGGAATCAATTGTATTTGACTTATGATGTTGATATAACCATCGCAGGAATCAATTGTATTTTACTTATGATGTTGATATAACCATCACACGAATCGATCATATTTTACTCATGATGTTGATATAACCATCACACAAATCAATTGTATTTTACTTATGATGTTGATATAACCATCACACAAATCAATTGTATTTTACTTATGATGTTGATATAACCATCACACGAATCGATCATATTTTACTTATGATGTTGATATAACCATCACACTAATAATTTGTATTTAACTTGTGATGTTGATATAACCATCACACAAATCAATTGTATTTTACTTATGATATTGATATAACCATCACACAAATCAATTGTACACTTTACTTATGATGTTGATATAACCATCACACAAATCAATTGTATTTTACTTATGATGTTGATATAACCATCACACTAATAAATTGTATTTTACTTGTTGTTATAACCATCACACAAATCAATTGTATTTTACTTATGATGTTGATATAGCCATCACACGAATCGATCTTATTTTACTTATGATGTTAATATAACCATCACACGAATCGATCGTATTATACTTATGATGTTGATATAACCATCACACGAATCAATCTTACTTTACTTATGATGTTGATATAACCATCACACTAATAAATTGTATTTTACTTGTGATGTTGATATAACCATCACACAAATCAATTGTATTTTACTTATGATATTGATATAACCATCACACAAATCAATTGTACTTTACTTATGATGTTGATATAACCATCGCATGAATCAATTGTATTTTACTTATGATGTTGATATAACCATCACACGAATCAATCTTACTTTACTTATGATGTTGATATAACCATCACACAAATAAATTGTATTTTACTTGTGATGTTGATATAACCATCACACAAATCAATTGTATTTTACTTGTGATGTTGATATAACCATCACACAAATCAATTGTATTTTACTTATGATGTTGATATAACCATCGCAGGAATCAATTGTATTTTACTTATGATGTTGATATAACCATCACACGAATCGATCATATTTTACTCATGATGTTGATATAACCATCGCAGGAATCAATTGTATTTTACTTATGATGTTGATATAACCATCACACGAATCGATCTTATTTTACTTATGATGTTGATATAACCATCACACGAATCAATTGTATTTTACTTATGATGTGGATATAACCATCACACGAATCAATCTTACTTTACTTATGATGTTGATATAACCATCACACAAATCAATTATATTTTACTTATGATGTTGATATAGCCATCACACGAATCGATCTTATTTTACTTATGATGTTGATATAACCATCACACGAATCAATCTTACTTTACTTATGATGTTGATATAACCATCACATAAATCAATTGTATTTTACTAATGATATTGATATAACCATCACACAAATCAATTGTACTTTACTTATGATGTTGATATAACCATCACACAAATCAATTGTACTTTACTTATGATGTTGATATAACCATCACACAAATCAATTGTATTTTACTTATGATGTTGATATAGCCATCACACGAATCGATCTTATTTTACTTATGATGTTGATATAATCATCACACGAATCGATCGTATTTTACTTATGATGTTGATATAACCATCACACGAATCAATCTTACTTTACTTATGATGTTGATATAACCATCACACTAATAAATTGTATTTTACTTGTGATGTTGATATAACCATCACACAAATCAATTGTATTTTACTTATGATATTAATATAACCATCACACAAATCAATTGTACTTTACTTGTGATGTTGATATAACCATCACACAAATCAATTGTATTTTACTTATGATATTAATATAACCATCACACAAATCAATTGTACTTTACTTATGATGTGGATATAACCATCACACGAATCAATCTTACTTTACTTATGATGTTGATATAACCATCACACTAATAAATTGTATTTTACTTGTGATTTTGATATAACCATCACACAAATCAATTGTATTTTACTTATGATATTGATATAACCATCACACAAATCAATTGTACTTTACTTATGATGTTGATATAGCCATCACACGACTCGATCTTATTTTACTTATGATGTTGATATAACCATCACACGAATCAATCTTACTTTACTTATGATGTTGATATAACCATCACACAAATCAATTGTATTTTACTAATGATATTGATATAACCATCACACAAATCAATTGTACTTTACTCATGATGTTGATATAACCATCGCAGGAATCAATTGTATTTTACTTATGATGTTGATATAACCATCACACGAATCGATCATATTTTACTCATGATGTTGATATAACCATCGCAGAAATCAATTGTATTTTACTTATGATGTTGATATAACCTTCACACGAATCGATCATATTTTACTCATGATGTTGATATAACCATCGCAGGAATCAATTGTATTTTACTTATGATGTTGATATAACCATCACACGAATCGATCATAGTTTACTCATGATGTTGATATAACCATCGCAGGAATCAATTGTATTTTACTTGTGATGTTGATATAACCATCACACAAATCAATCTTACTTTGCTTATGATGTTGATATAACCATCACACGAATCAATCTTACTTTGCTTATGATGTTGATATAACCATCACACGAATCTATCATATTTTACTCATGATGTTGATATAACCATCGCAGGAATCAATTGTATTTTACTTGTGATGTTGATATAACCATCACACAAATCAATTTTATTTTACTTGTGATGTTGATATAACCATCACACGAATAAATTGTATTTTACTTGTGATGTTGATATAACCATCACACAAATAAATTGTATTTTACTTATGATATTAATATAACCATCACACAAATCAATTGTACTTTACTTATGATGTTGATATAACCATCACACGAATCGATCATATTTTACTCATGATGTTGATATAACCATCGCAGGAATCAATTGTATTTTACTTATGATGTTGATATAACCTTCACAGGAATCGATCATATTTTACTCATGATGTTGATATAACCTTCACACGAATCGATCATATTTTACTCATGATGTTGATATAACCATCGCAGGAATCAATTGTATTTTACTCATGATGTTGATATAACCATCGCAGGAATCAATTGTATTTTACTTGTGATGTTGATATAACCATCACACAAATCAATTGTATTTTACTTATGATATTAATATAACCATCACACAAATCAATTGTACTTTACTTATGATGTTGATATAACCATCACACGAATAGATTATATTTTACTCATGATGTTGATATAACCATCGCAGGAATCAATTGTATTTTACTTATGATGTTGATATAACCATTACACGAATAGATCATATTTTACTCATGATGTTGATATAACCATCGCAGGAATCAATTGTATTTTACTTATGATGTTGATATAACCATCACACGAATAGATCATATTTTACTCATGATGTTGATATAACCATCGCAGGAATCAATTGTATTTTACTTATGATGTTGATATAACCTTCACACGAATCGATCATATTTTACTCATGATGTTGATATAACCATCGCAGGAATCAATTGTATTTTACTTATGATGTTGATATAACCATCACACGAATCGATCATAGTTTACTCATGATGTTGATATAACCATCGCAGGAATCAATTGTATTTTACTTGTGATGTTGATATAACCATCACACAAATCAATCTTACTTTGCTTATGATGTTGATATAACCATCACACGAATCAATCTTACTTTGCTTATGATGTTGATATAACCATCACACGAATCTATCATATTTTACTCATGATGTTGATATAACCATCGCAGGAATCAATTGTATTTTACTTGTGATGTTGATATAACCATCACACAAATCAATTTTATTTTACTTGTGATGTTGATATAACCATCACACGAATCAATCTTACTTTGCTTATGATGTTGATATAACCATCACACGAATCTATCATATTTTACTTATGATGTTGATATAACCATCGCAGGAATCAATTGTATTTTACTTGTGATGTTGATATAACCATCACACAAATCAATTGTATTTTACTTGTGATGTTGATATAACCATCACACGAATCAATCTTACTTTACTTATGATGTTGATATAACCATCACACAAATAAATTGTATTTTACTTGTGATGTTGATATAACCATCACACAAATCAATTGTATTTTACTTGTGATGTTGATATAACCATCAAACAAATCAATTGTATTTTACTTATGATATTGATATAACAATCACACAAATCAATTGTACTTTACTTATGATGTTGATATAACCATCACACAAATCAATTGTACCTTTACTTATGATGTTGATATAATCATCACACAAATCAATTGTATTTTACTTATGATGTTGATATAGCCATCAAACGAATCGATCTTATTTTACTTATGATGTTGATATAACCATCACACGAATCGATCGTATTTTACTTATGATGTTGATATAACCATCACACGAATCAATCTTACTTTACTTATGATGTTGATATAACCATCACACTAATAAATTGTATTTTAATTGTGATGTTGATATAACCATCACACAAATCAATTGTATTTTACTTGTGATGTTGATATAACCATCACACGAATCAATCTTACTTTACTTATGATGTTGATATAACCATCACACAAATAAATTGTATTTTACTTGTGATGTTGATGTAACCATCACACAAATCAATTGTATTTTACTTGTGATGTTGATATAACCATCACACAAATCAATTGTATTTTACTTGTGATGTTGATATAACCATCACACGAATCAATCTTACTTTGCTTATGATGTTGATATAACCATCACACGAATCTATCATATTTTACTCATGATGTTGATATAACCATCGCAGGAATCAATTGTATTTTACTTGTGATGTTGATATAACCATCACACAAATCAATTGTATTTTACTTGTGATGTTGATATAACCATCACACGAATCAATCTTACTTTACTTATGATGTTGATATAACCATCACACAAATAAATTGTATTTTACTTGTGATGTTGATATAACCATCACACAAATCAATTGTATTTTACTTGTGATGTTGATATAACCATCACACAAATCAATTGTATTTTACTTATGATATTGATATAACCATCACACAAATCAATTGTACTTTACTTATGATGTTGATATAACCATCACACAAATCAATTGTACTTTACTTATGATGTTGATATAATCATCACACAAATCAATTGTATTTTACTTATGATGTTGATATAGCCATCACACGAATCGATCTTATTTTACTTATGATGTTGATATAACCATCACAAGAATCGATCGTATTTTACTTATGATGTTGATATAACCATCACACGAATCAATCTTACTTTACTTATGATGTTGATATAACCATCACACAAATAAATTGTATTTTACTTGTGATGTTGATATAACCATCACACAAATCAATTGTATTTTACTTGTGATGTTGATATAACCATCACACAAATCAATTGTATTTTACTTGTGATGTTGATATAACCATCACACGAATCAATCTTACTTTGCTTATGATGTTGATATAACCTTCACACGAATCGATCATATTTTACTCATGATGTTGATATAACCATCGCAGGAATCAATTGTATTTTACTTATGATGTTGATATAACCATCACACGAATCGATCATAGTTTACTCATGATGTTGATATAACCATCGCAGGAATCAATTGTATTTTACTTGTGATGTTGATATAACCATCACACAAATCAATCTTACTTTGCTTATGATGTTGATATAACCATCACACGAATCAATCTTACTTTGCTTATGATGTTGATATAACCATCACACGAATCTATCATATTTTACTCATGATGTTGATATAACCATCGCAGGAATCAATTGTATTTTACTTGTGATGTTGATATAACCATCACACAAATCAATTTTATTTTACTTGTGATGTTGATATAACCATCACACGAATCAATCTTACTTTGCTTATGATGTTGATATAACCATCACACGAATCTATCATATTTTACTCATGATGTTGATATAACCATCGCAGGAATCAATTGTATTTTACTTGTGATGTTGATATAACCATCACACAAATCAATTGTATTTTACTTGTGATGTTGATATAACCATCACACGAATCAATCTTACTTTACTTATGATGTTGATATAACCATCACACAAATAAATTGTATTTTACTTGTGATGTTGATATAACCATCACACAAATCAATTGTATTTTACTTGTGATGTTGATATAACCATCACACAAATCAATTGTATTTTACTTGTGATGTTGATATAACCATCACACGAATCAATCTTACTTTGCTTATGATGTTGATATAACCATCACACGAATCTATCATATTTTACTCATGATGTTGATATAACCATCGCAGGAATCAATTGTATTTTACTTGTGATGTTGATATAACCATCACACGAATCAATCTTACTTTACTTATGATGTTGATATAACCATCACACAAATAAATTGTATTTTACTTGTGATGTTGATATAACTATCACACAAATCAATTGTATTTTACTTGTGATGTTGATATAACCATCACACAAATCAATTGTATTTTACTTATGATATTGATATAACCATCACACAAATCAATTGTACTTTACTTATGATGTTGATATAACCATCACACAAATCAATTGTACTTTACTTATGATGTTGATATAATCATCACACAAATCAATTGTATTTTACTTATGATGTTGATATAGCCATCACACGAATCGATCTTATTTTACTTATGATGTTGATATAACCATCACACGAATCGATCGTATTTTACTTATGATGTTGATATAACCATCACACGAATCAATCTTACTTTACTTATGATGTTGATATAACCATCACACAAATAAATTGTATTTTACTTGTGATGTTGATATAACCATCACACAAATCAATTGTATTTTACTTGTGATGTTGATATAACCATCACACAAATCAATTGTATTTTACTTGTGATGTTGATATAACCATCACACGAATCAATCTTACTTTGCTTATGATGTTGATATAACCTTCACACGAATCGATCATATTTTACTCATGATGTTGATATAACCATCGCAGGAATCAATTGTATTTTACTTATGATGTTGATATAACCATCACACGAATCGATCATAGTTTACTCATGATGTTGATATAACCATCGCAGGAATCAATTGTATTTTACTTGTGATGTTGATATAACCATCACACAAATCAATCTTACTTTGCTTATGATGTTGATATAACCATCACACGAATCAATCTTACTTTGCTTATGATGTTGATATAACCATCACACGAATCTATCATATTTTACTCATGATGTTGATATAACCATCGCAGGAATCAATTGTATTTTACTTGTGATGTTGATATAACCATCACACAAATCAATTTTATTTTACTTGTGATGTTGATATAACCATCACACGAATCAATCTTACTTTGCTTATGATGTTGATATAACCATCACACGAATCTATCATATTTTACTCATGATGTTGATATAACCATCGCAGGAATCAATTGTATTTTACTTGTGATGTTGATATAACCATCACACAAATCAATTGTATTTTACTTGTGATGTTGATATAACCATCACACGAATCAATCTTACTTTACTTATGATGTTGATATAACCATCACACAAATCAATTGTATTTTACTTGTGATGTTGATATAACCATCACACGAATCAATCTTACTTTGCTTATGATGTTGATATAACCATCACACGAATCTATCATATTTTACTCATGATGTTGATATAACCATCGCAGGAATCAATTGTATTTTACTTGTGATGTTGATATAACCATCACACGAATCAATCTTACTTTACTTATGATGTTGATATAACCATCACACAAATAAATTGTATTTTACTTGTGATGTTGATATAACTATCACACAAATCAATTGTATTTTACTTGTGATGTTGATATAACCATCACACAAATCAATTGTATTTTACTTATGATATTGATATAACCATCACACAAATCAATTGTACTTTACTTATGATGTTGATATAACCATCACACAAATCAATTGTACTTTACTTATGATGTTGATATAATCATCACACAAATCAATTGTATTTTACTTATGATGTTGATATAGCCATCACACGAATCGATCTTATTTTACTTATGATGTTGATATAACCATCACACGAATCGATCGTATTTTACTTATGATGTTGATATAACCATCACACGAATCAATCTTACTTTACTTATGATGTTGATATAACCATCACACAAATAAATTGTATTTTACTTGTGATGTTGATATAACCATCACACAAATCAATTGTATTTTACTTGTGATGTTGATATAACCATCACACAAATCAATTGTATTTTACTTGTGATGTTGATATAACCATCACACGAATCAATCTTACTTTGCTTATGATGTTGATATAACCTTCACACGAATCGATCATATTTTACTCATGATGTTGATATAACCATCGCAGGAATCAATTGTATTTTACTTATGATGTTGATATAACCATCACACGAATCGATCATAGTTTACTCATGATGTTGATATAACCATCGCAGGAATCAATTGTATTTTACTTGTGATGTTGATATAACCATCACACAAATCAATCTTACTTTGCTTATGATGTTGATATAACCATCACACGAATCAATCTTACTTTGCTTATGATGTTGATATAACCATCACACGAATCTATCATATTTTACTCATGATGTTGATATAACCATCGCAGGAATCAATTGTATTTTACTTGTGATGTTGATATAACCATCACACAAATCAATTTTATTTTACTTGTGATGTTGATATAACCATCACACGAATCAATCTTACTTTGCTTATGATGTTGATATAACCATCACACGAATCTATCATATTTTACTCATGATGTTGATATAACCATCGCAGGAATCAATTGTATTTTACTTGTGATGTTGATATAACCATCACACAAATCAATTGTATTTTACTTGTGATGTTGATATAACCATCACACGAATCAATCTTACTTTACTTATGATGTTGATATAACCATCACACAAATAAATTGTATTTTACTTGTGATGTTGATATAACCATCACACAAATCAATTGTATTTTACTTGTGATGTTGATATAACCATCACACAAATCAATTGTATTTTACTTATGATATTGATATAACCATCACACAAATCAATTGTACTTTACTTATGATGTTGATATAACCATCACACAAATCAATTGTATCTTTACTTATGATGTTGATATAATCATCACACAAATCAATTGTATTTTACTTATGATGTTGATATAGCCATCACACGAATCGATCTTATTTTACTTATGATGTTGATATAACCATCACACGAATCGATCGTATTTTACTTATGATGTTGATATAACCATCACACGAATCAATCTTACTTTACTTATGATGTTGATATAACCATCACACTAATAAATTGTATTTTACTTGTGATGTTGATATAACCATCACACAAATCAATTGTATTTTACTAATGATATTAATATAACCATCACACAAATCGATCATAGTTTACTCATGATGTTGATATAACCATCGCAGGAATCAATTGTATTTTACTTGTGATGTTGATATAACCATCACACAAATCAATCTTACTTTGCTTATGATGTTGATATAACCATCACACGAATCAATCTTACTTTGCTTATGATGTTGATATAACCATCACACGAATCTATCATATTTTACTCATGATGTTGATATAACCATCGCAGGAATCAATTGTATTTTACTTGTGATGTTGATATAACTATCACACAAATCAATTGTATTTTACTTGTGATGTTGATATAACCATCACACAAATCAATTGTATTTTACTTATGATATTGATATAACCATCACACAAATCAATTGTACTTTACTTATGATGTTGATATAACCATCACACAAATCAATTGTACTTTACTTATGATGTTGATATAATCATCACACAAATCAATTGTATTTTACTTATGATGTTGATATAGCCATCACACGAATCGATCTTATTTTACTTATGATGTTGATATAACCATCACACGAATCGATCGTATTTTACTTATGATGTTGATATAACCATCACACGAATCAATCTTACTTTACTTATGATGTTGATATAACCATCACACAAATAAATTGTATTTTACTTGTGATGTTGATATAACCATCACACAAATCAATTGTATTTTACTTGTGATGTTGATATAACCATCACACAAATCAATTGTATTTTACTTGTGATGTTGATATAACCATCACACGAATCAATCTTACTTTGCTTATGATGTTGATATAACCTTCACACGAATCGATCATATTTTACTCATGATGTTGATATAACCATCGCAGGAATCAATTGTATTTTACTTATGATGTTGATATAACCATCACACGAATCGATCATAGTTTACTCATGATGTTGATATAACCATCGCAGGAATCAATTGTATTTTACTTGTGATGTTGATATAACCATCACACAAATCAATTTTATTTTACTTGTGATGTTGATATAACCATCACACGAATCAATCTTACTTTGCTTATGATGTTGATATAACCATCACACGAATCTATCATATTTTACTCATGATGTTGATATAACCATCGCAGGAATCAATTGTATTTTACTTGTGATGTTGATATAACCATCACACAAATCAATTGTATTTTACTTGTGATGTTGATATAACCATCACACGAATCAATCTTACTTTACTTATGATGTTGATATAACCATCACACAAATAAATTGTATTTTACTTGTGATGTTGATATAACCATCACACAAATCAATTGTATTTTACTTGTGATGTTGATATAACCATCACACAAATCAATTGTATTTTACTTGTGATGTTGATATAACCATCACACGAATCAATCTTACTTTGCTTATGATGTTGATATAACCATCACACGAATCTATCATATTTTACTCATGATGTTGATATAACCATCGCAGGAATCAATTGTATTTTACTTGTGATGTTGATATAACCATCACACGAATCAATCTTACTTTACTTATGATGTTGATATAACCATCACACAAATAAATTGTATTTTACTTGTGATGTTGATATAACCATCACACAAATCAATTGTATTTTACTTATGTTATTGATATAACCATCACACAAATCAATTGTACTTTACTTATGATGTTGATATAACCATCACACAAATCAATCTTACTTTACTTATGATGTTGATATAACCATCACACTAATAAATTGTATTTTACTTGTGATGTTGATATAACCATCACACAAATCAATTGTATTTTACTTGTGATGTTGATATAACCATCACACAAATCAATTGTATTTTACTTGTGATGTTGATATAACCATCACACGAATCAATCTTACTTTGCTTATGATGTTGATATAACCATCACACGAATCTATCATATTTTACTCATGATGTTGATATAACCATCGCAGGAATCAATTGTATTTTACTTGTGATGTTGATATAACCATCACACGAATCAATCTTACTTTACTTATGATGTTGATATAACCATCACACAAATAAATTGTATTTTACTTGTGATGTTGATATAACTATCACACAAATCAATTGTATTTTACTTGTGATGTTGATATAACCATCACACAAATCAATTGTATTTTACTTATGATATTGATATAACCATCACACAAATCAATTGTACTTTACTTATGATGTTGATATAACCATCACACAAATCAATTGTACTTTACTTATGATGTTGATATAATCATCACACAAATCAATTGTATTTTACTTATGATGTTGATATAGCCATCACACGAATCGATCTTATTTTACTTATGATGTTGATATAACCATCACACGAATCGATCGTATTTTACTTATGATGTTGATATAACCATCACACGAATCAATCTTACTTTACTTATGATGTTGATATAACCATCACACAAATAAATTGTATTTTACTTGTGATGTTGATATAACCATCACACAAATCAATTGTATTTTACTTGTGATGTTGATATAACCATCACACAAATCAATTGTATTTTACTTGTGATGTTGATATAACCATCACACGAATCAATCTTACTTTGCTTATGATGTTGATATAACCTTCACACGAATCGATCATATTTTACTCATGATGTTGATATAACCATCGCAGGAATCAATTGTATTTTACTTATGATGTTGATATAACCATCACACGAATCGATCATAGTTTACTCATGATGTTGATATAACCATCGCAGGAATCAATTGTATTTTACTTGTGATGTTGATATAACCATCACACAAATCAATCTTACTTTGCTTATGATGTTGATATAACCATCACACGAATCAATCTTACTTTGCTTATGATGTTGATATAACCATCACACGAATCTATCATATTTTACTCATGATGTTGATATAACCATCGCAGGAATCAATTGTATTTTACTTGTGATGTTGATATAACCATCACACAAATCAATTTTATTTTACTTGTGATGTTGATATAACCATCACACGAATCAATCTTACTTTGCTTATGATGTTGATATAACCATCACACGAATCTATCATATTTTACTCATGATGTTGATATAACCATCGCAGGAATCAATTGTATTTTACTTGTGATGTTGATATAACCATCACACAAATCAATTGTATTTTACTTGTGATGTTGATATAACCATCACACGAATCAATCTTACTTTACTTATGATGTTGATATAACCATCACACAAATAAATTGTATTTTACTTGTGATGTTGATATAACCATCACACAAATCAATTGTATTTTACTTGTGATGTTGATATAACCATCACACAAATCAATTGTATTTTACTTGTGATGTTGATATAACCATCACACGAATCAATCTTACTTTGCTTATGATGTTGATATAACCATCACACGAATCTATCATATTTTACTCATGATGTTGATATAACCATCGCAGGAATCAATTGTATTTTACTTGTGATGTTGATATAACCATCACACGAATCAATCTTACTTTACTTATGATGTTGATATAACCATCACACAAATAAATTGTATTTTACTTGTGATGTTGATATAACTATCACACAAATCAATTGTATTTTACTTGTGATGTTGATATAACCATCACACAAATCAATTGTATTTTACTTATGATATTGATATAACCATCACACAAATCAATTGTACTTTACTTATGATGTTGATATAACCATCACACAAATCAATTGTACTTTACTTATGATGTTGATATAATCATCACACAAATCAATTGTATTTTACTTATGATGTTGATATAGCCATCACACGAATCGATGTTATTTTACTTATGATGTTGATATAACCATCACACGAATCGATCGTATTTTACTTATGATGTTGATATAACCATCACACGAATCAATCTTACTTTACTTATGATGTTGATATAACCATCACACAAATAAATTGTATTTTACTTGTGATGTTGATATAACCATCACACAAATCAATTGTATTTTACTTGTGATGTTGATATAACCATCACACAAATCAATTGTATTTTACTTGTGATGTTGATATAACCATCACACGAATCAATCTTACTTTGCTTATGATGTTGATATAACCTTCACACGAATCGATCATATTTTACTCATGATGTTGATATAACCATCGCAGGAATCAATTGTATTTTACTTATGATGTTGATATAACCATCACACGAATCGATCATAGTTTACTCATGATGTTGATATAACCATCGCAGGAATCAATTGTATTTTACTTGTGATGTTGATATAACCATCACACAAATCAATCTTACTTTGCTTATGATGTTGATATAACCATCACACGAATCAATCTTACTTTGCTTATGATGTTGATATAACCATCACACGAATCTATCATATTTTACTCATGATGTTGATATAACCATCGCAGGAATCAATTGTATTTTACTTGTGATGTTGATATAACCATCACACAAATCAATTTTATTTTACTTGTGATGTTGATATAACCATCACACGAATCAATCTTACTTTGCTTATGATGTTGATATAACCATCACACGAATCTATCATATTTTACTCATGATGTTGATATAACCATCGCAGGAATCAATTGTATTTTACTTGTGATGTTGATATAACCATCACACAAATCAATTGTATTTTACTTGTGATGTTGATATAACCATCACACGAATCAATCTTACTTTACTTATGATGTTGATATAACCATCACACAAATAAATTGTATTTTACTTGTGATGTTGATATAACCATCACACAAATCAATTGTATTTTACTTGTGATGTTGATATAACCATCACACAAATCAATTGTATTTTACTTATGATATTGATATAACCATCACACAAATCAATTGTACTTTACTTATGATGTTGATATAACCATCACACAAATCAATTGTACCTTTACTTATGATGTTGATATAATCATCACACAAATCAATTGTATTTTACTTATGATGTTGATATAGCCATCACACGAATCGATCTTATTTTACTTATGATGTTGATATAACCATCACACGAATCGATCGTATTTTACTTATGATGTTGATATAACCATCACACGAATCAATCTTACTTTACTTATGATGTTGATATAACCATCACACTAATAAATTGTATTTTACTTGTGATGTTGATATAACCATCACACAAATCAATTGTATTTTACTTATGATATTAATATAACCATCACACAAATCGATCATAGTTTACTCATGATGTTGATATAACCATCGCAGGAATCAATTGTATTTTACTTGTGATGTTGATATAACCATCACACAAATCAATCTTACTTTGCTTATGATGTTGATATAACCATCACACGAATCAATCTTACTTTGCTTATGATGTTGATATAACCATCACACGAATCTATCATATTTTACTCATGATGTTGATATAACCATCGCAGGAATCAATTGTATTTTACTTGTGATGTTGATATAACCATCACACAAATCAATTGTACCTTTACTTATGATGTTGATATAATCATCACACAAATCAATTGTATTTTACTTATGATGTTGATATAGCCATCACACGAATCGATCTTATTTTACTTATGATGTTGATATAACCATCACACGAATCGATCGTATTTTACTTATGATGTTGATATAACCATCACACGAATCAATCTTACTTTACTTATGATGTTGATATAACCATCACACAAATCAATTGTACTTTACTTGTGATGTTGATATAACCATCACACGAATCGATCATATTTTACTCATGATGTTGATATAACCATCGCAGGAATCAATTGTATTTTACTTATGATATTGATATAACCATCACACGAATCGATCATATTTTACTCATGATGTTGATATAACCATCGCAGGAATCAATTGTATTTTACTTATGATGTTGATATAACCATCACACGAATCAATCTTACTTTACTTATGGTGTTGATATAACCATCACACTAATAAATTGTATTTTAATTGTGATGTTGATATAACCATCACACTAATAAATTGTATTTTACTTGTGATGTTGATATAACCATCACACAAATAAATTGTATTTTACTTATAATGTTGATATAACCATCACACGAATCGATCTTATTTTACTTATGATGTTGATATAACCATTACACTAATAAATTGTATTTTACTTGTGATGTTGATATAACCATGACACTAATAAATTGTATTTTACTTGTGATGTTGATATAACCATCACACAAATCAATTGTACTTTACTTATGATGTTGATATAACCATCACACGAATCGATCATATTTTACTCATGATGTTGATATAACCATCGCAGGAATCAATTGTATTTTACTTATGATGTTGATATAACCATCACACGAATCGATCATATTTTACTCATGATGTTGATATAACCATCGCAGGAATCAATTTTATTTTACTTGTGATGTTGATATAACCATCACACAAATCAATTGTATTTTACTCATGATGTTGATATAACCATCGCAGGAATCAATTGTATTTTACTTGTGATGTTGATATAACCATCACACTAATAAATTGTATTTTACTTGTGATTTTGATATAACCATCACACAAATCAATTGTATTTTACTTATGATATTGATATAACCATCACACAAATCAATTGTACTTTACTTATGATGTTGATATAGCCATCACACGAATCGATCTTATTTTACTTATGATGTTGATATAACCATCACACGAATCAATCTTACTATACTTATGATGTTGATATAACCATCACACAAATCAATTGTATTTTACTAATGATATTGATATAACCATCACACAAATCAATTGTACTTTACTCATGATGTTGATATAACCATCGCAGGAATCAATTGTATTTTACTTATGATGTTGATATAACCATCACACGAATCGATCATATTTTACTCATGATGTTGATATAACCATCGCAGGAATCAATTGTATTTTACTTATGATGTTGATATAACCTTCACACGAATCGATCATATTTTACTCATGATGTTGATATAACCATCACACAAATCAATTGTATTTTACTTATGATATTGATATAACCATCACACAAATCAATTGTACTTTACTTATGATGTTGATATAACCATCACACGAATCGATCATATTTTACTCATGATGTTGATATAACCATCGCAGGAATCAATTGTATTTTACTTATGATGTTGATATAACCATCACACGAATCAATCTTACTTTACTTATGATGTTGATATAACCATCACACTAATAAATTGTATTTTACTTGTGATGTTGATATAACCATCACACTAATAAATTGTATTTTACTTATGATATTAATATAACCATCACACAAATCAATTGTACTTTACTTATGATGTTGATATAACCATCACACTAATAAATTGTATTTTACTTGTGATGTTGATATAACCATCACACAAATAAATTGTATTTTACTTATGATATTAATATAACCATCACACAAATCAATTGTACTTTACTTATGATGTTGATATAACCATCACACGAATCGATCATATTTTACTCATGATGTTGATATAACCATCGCAGGAATCAATTGTATTTTACTTATGATGTTGATATAACCTTCACAGGAATCGATCATATTTTACTCATGATGTTGATATAACCTTCACACGAATCGATCATATTTTACTCATGATGTTGATATAACCATCGCAGGAATCAATTGTATTTTACTTGTGAGTTTGATATAACCATCACACAAATCAATTGTATTTTACTTGTGATGTTGATATAACCATCACACAAATCAATTGTATTTTACTTATGATATTGATATAACCATCACACAAATCAATTGTACTTTACTTATGATGTTGATATAACCATCACACAAATCAATTGTACTTTACTTATGATGTTGATATAATCATCACACAAATCAATTGTATTTTACTTGTGATGTTGATATAACCATCACACAAATCAATTGTATTTTACTTGTGATGTTGATATAACCATCACACGAATCAATCTTACTTTGCTTATGATGTTGATATAACCATCACACGAATCTATCATATTTTACTCATGATGTTGATATAACCATCGCAGGAATCAATTGTATTTTACTTGTGATGTTGATATAACCATCACACAAATCAATTGTATTTTACTTGTGATGTTGATATAACCATCACACGAATCAATCTTACTTTACTTATGATGTTGATATAACCATCACACAAATAAATTGTATTTTACTTGTGAGTTTGATATAACCATCACACAAATCAATTGTATTTTACTTGTGATGTTGATATAACCATCACACAAATCAATTGTATTTTACTTATGATATTGATATAACCATCACACAAATCAATTGTACTTTACTTATGATGTTGATATAACCATCACACAAATCAATTGTACTTTACTTATGATGTTGATATAATCATCACACAAATCAATTGTATTTTACTTATGATGTTGATATAGCCATCACACGAATCGATCTTATTTTACTTATGATGTTGATATAACCATCACACGAATCGATCGTATTTTACTTATGATGTTGATATAACCATCACACAAATCAATCTTACTTTACTTATGATGTTGATATAACCATCACACTAATAAATTGTATTTTACTTGTGATGTTGATATAACCATCACACAAATCAATTGTATTTTACTTATGATATTAATATAACCATCACACAAATCAATTGTACTTTACTTATGATGTTGATATAACCATCACACGAATCGATCATATCATGATGTTGATATAACCATCGCAGGAATCAATTGTATTTTACTTATGATATTGATATAACCATCACACGAATCGATCATATTTTACTCATGATGTTGATATAACCATCGCAGGAATCAATTGTATTTTACTTATGATGTTGATATAACCATCACACGAATCAATCTTACTTTACTTATGATGTTGATATAACCATCACACTAATAAATTGTATTTTACTTGTGATGTTGATATAACCATCACACAAATCAATTGTATTAGTACGATTAGTAATCTGAATTGGACGATCGTGGTTTTGCCACTTTTGTCTGACTTGCAAAGTGTGCAAATATTCAGTACGCCATTTCTTCCAATAAGAGTGAACAATGCTATCAAGCAAATGTTTACGTTTAGAAAGATTAACACGATTATAAGTGTCCAGAAAAGTCTTCATTAATTTGGACATTAAAACTGCGGCGCACAACTCTAAACGAGCCAGGGTTGTCATTTTTGTAGGCGAAACCTTAGATTTAGCATACAACAATCTAACTGATATGTCCCCGGAAGCATCAGTCGTATGTAAATATATCACACAACCGTAAGAACCATTTAAACTAGCGTCACAGAAACCTATAATAACCACTTCTTCAGTACTAATTACACTCATATGACGAGGAATTCGTAACTTAGAAAGCAGTGGAAATTCTTGCACGAGAACAGAGAAACGACGAATGATACTCTCAGGTGGAGTATCATCCCAACCTATTTTGGCAAGCCATAACTCCTTGATGAGCAGTTTTGCATAGAATATTACCGGTGCAACCAAACCAAGCACATCAAACAAACGAGCTACAACCGAAAGGATATTTCTCTTCGTGCATTTTTCTTGTATGTCGATAGTCGAAAAAAGAAGTGATCTTCAACAGGATCCCAAGACAGACCTAAAACTTTCGAATTCGAGCATGCATCGTCGCTCTTATCGAAATCAATAGAGTTTCGGTGTGAATCAGGAAGATTATCCAGTAATTTGGATGAATTGCTCGTCCATTTTATTAAATCCATGCAACCTGACTTGAACAAAGAAATTAGTTCATTAGCTAAACGAACAGCTGATGACACTTCAGGTTCAGAATTGACGAGATCATCCATGTAAAATTTAGTTTCAGCTACCCGAGCAGCGGCCGGTAGGTCGGCACTATCTGATGCCAACTGGCGCAGCGTCCTCATCGCTAAGAAAGGGCTACATTTCAAACCGAAAGGAACACGAGTAAACTGAAAAGTACGAATCTCTTCACTTTCATGGAATCGAAATAATATTTTAAGATATTTACGGTGGTCATCAACAACACCAACTTGTAAATACATTTGCTGTACGTCTGCCGTCATCGCGACAGAAAACAGTCTGAAGTCTAATAATAAAAGAAATAAATCAGCCTGTAAATTAGGCCCAGGATGCAGCATGTCATTAAGTGACAAACAGTATGGGTCTTTGCACTAGCATCCAAAACGATACGAGGCATAGGCTTATCCTTCCGAACGACCGCGTGATGTGGGATGTAATAGCCATCACCATTGACATCTAAATCAGTTACTTCGGAAAGATAGCCTTTTTCTATATACTCATTAATAACAGTATTGTAATTTTCCCGAAGCCCGGGCATCTTCTTAAACTTTCTTTCTAATAACATGAAACGACGGTAAGCAGTATTCCTAGAATTACCCAAGTTCTGTGGATCAGTACAGAATGGCAAGGCTACACAGTAACGACCTATATCGTCACGTGACACTGAAGTGACGAAGGAGTTCTCACATTCAGTTTCCTCAGGACTCAAAAATCTTTTTGATGGAATTTCCTCCAACTCCCAGAACTTTTGTAGCGCCGAATTTAAATCCTGCAAAGCGAAAGCAGAGAACGACGGTACACGCTGTGAAGATGAGGCTGAAACACTATCAGGGCAGTCACCCATTAACACGTAACCAAACGAAGTCAACAAAGCAGGTGGCGCTTGAGATCCTGAATCAATTTTATGACCCAAATAAATATAGGGAAACAACTGTGCACCGAGCACAATATCTATACTTCCGGGAATATTCCATGTAAGATCAGCCATCGGTATATTATTCAAATATGACATATCACATTTTTCTATAAAATGTGAGGGTAACTGATCAGTTATACAGTCAACAACTAAAGCATGTAAATTATATTTATCATGTGGACTAACCCTCGACTCAATTTCAAAATCGACATATCCGTAAATAGGTCGAGAAGATAGACCAATACCCCTGATTACAGAATTATTCAGAGGTACTACGTGTAAGTTTAATTTCTTACAACAATCTAATGTTATTATATGATTTTGAGAACCATTATCAATCAAACAACGCACTAACATTTTATTTTTAACATTATTTGCCCTCGCGTAGACTTGTGCAGTAGCTAAAAGTATAGAGCTAGGCTTCGAATGCGCATTCAAAGAGCATGAAGGCTCATGAGACAACATGGAATCAGTCCTGTTCATCTCAAGATTATGCGGCGCGTTCGAACTTGAGAAGCTCGCGCCACTGCGCGGGTCGAGGTGGCCAGCTACATTGGCATCGACGGGAGGACGCTCGGTGTGCAACGCGGAAACCGGCGGAGCGGGCGCGCACGAAGCGCATGCCGCGGTGGCGCGAGATTCACAAGCACGTGGCGTCGATTGCGGTAAGTACGAACCATCGTACGATAATAGTGACGTTTGAGTATGCGTCCTATTATCCTTATTTATATTTTTATTTTTATTTTGATCGAAATGTAAAAGTTTATGATGCCATTTATCCTTGCACAATTCACAATTGGTGGGACCTGGGCACGCTGAAACCGTATGCGAAACACTCAGACAATTAACACAACCTTGTTTAGATTTAATAAAGTCGAATCTAACTTTCGGCGATTTCATCTTTTTAAATTGTAAGCATTCGTCAAGCCGCAAATGATCTGTCTTATTGCACAAAACACAACACCGAATACCACTAGTAGGCGTATTATTATTTGCGATGAAAGTATCAGATTGCACGGGAAACGATGTCGTTTTATTTGCATTAGACTTCGCGCGCGAGTTCGACAAAGAACTCGAATTACTCGCATGCGATCTTTCTAATATTTTTACTTGATTCTGAACGAATGTTATCAAATCATGATATGATGGAATATCTTTACTAACAACTGATAGCTCGAATGCTTGCATAGTCTGTGAGTCATCTTTTTTAGTGCACAGTGCATTAAAATAAAGTCGGTTAAATCCGGTAACTCTAATTGTTTCAATGCGGATATGGAAGCTGAATACTTTTCGATAAAAGAGTCGAGACTACTAGCCGTGTTTTGACAACTTTTCAAGTCAAATATATTATTTAAATAATGCGTACCTAAAGAGCGTTTGTCTTGATACCTCTTAACTAAACTATCCCAGATAACCTTGTATGTGTCACCCGTAGGTACGACACCTGCTAGAACTTTCTGTGCACTATGAGTAAGCTTACCAACTAAGTATTGCACACGTTGCGAGTCAGACAGCTGGGGGTTCTCATGAATATTTGACTTAAAAGATTCATAAAATATAGGCCAGTTCTCCGTTCGACCGTCAAAACTGGGCAGCGTAATCGGCGGTAACTTGACGATTTTAGAGGTGTTTGAACTTATTATTGTGGCAGAGTCGGTGGTAGTTTTCGAACCCAATATTTTATTTCTAACTCGTTTCACTCTGCCGTACATGTCGTCGAAACTGATCAAATCGCTATAATTAGGAACTGCATCTGAATTTAAAGACAATATAATATCATTAATTTGATCAATTATATGTTCAAATGATTTACGAAACTCATCAATACTTTCTGATTCTGCCAAGAATTGTTCATTTGACCTCGACTCAAAGCTGGAAATATTTTTGGATAAGCCATAAACTTTATTAAACTTTGAAAATATAGCTTCCTTTTTACATGTGAGTATTTTCAACTTATTTTCCAACTTTAGTTCGGAGTCCAACATACTCTGGTCTAACGCCATCATTAACAACAACCGTAGCCAAATACTATTAAATATTCTGTGGGCAAACCAAGTATCGCGTAAATATAAGCTATAAATAAAAACAAATACACAATTGGGTAGAACGCTACGGTAACTACATAGAGTCACTACCGTAACCACCTATTACTTGTCTCATAAATTGTTTGTTTATGTTTACAAAGTAATTGAATGAATACAAGAACTATGTAGGTATCTACGCACTTAAAATGTCCTAACAAAAATTAAAAGACAGATAGGAACCAACAGATTACGCACCTATCTATTGTCTATCTAAATTTGTACCAAGTAGAAAGAATGTACTAATAATTATGTACCTACTTACGGACTTATGTGCATAAATACCTAGTATGATTTGGTAAATATACCTACCTAATAACAATTATGTAGGAATATGCCACATACAAATTATTAGGCAAAACCTATTATTATGTATTTTACGTACCTACTAACAATATGAAGGTAAATAAATTCTTATGTATTTTACGTACCTACTAACAATATGAAGGTAAATAAATTCTTATGTATTTTACGTACCTACTAACAATATGAAGGTAAATAACATAATGTTTTATGTAAAGTTTGAATACTAAGTACTTCTTAAATATATAGATATAGGTACTCAACACTTTTTTAACTGGAATAATCCGTCTCTAAGGACCAAAATATGGTGAATCTTGGCGTGTAAATAGCCAAATCACCGGTGTACTTGCGTACGGGAAATACTTTAGCACAGGCCTAAAAATATGGCTGCCTTGTAATAATGAAATTTATGATGAAGTGACTAGAAAACGAGTAACACCACTGTGCAGTTATAAAAATCGCCCACTCACCTCTTCCATCGAATCTTGAATCCTCTCTTATCAGGGTAAAGTAATAATCCAGTTTTTGAAGACCACAAGGAATACGAGTGGATGCCGGCCGGCAATCATCATCCGAATATATCTTCGGAATTCACAAGCAGAAGGGTAAGATTTCTTGGTGCACCAGTCTCACGTTAGTATTTAATGTTCTTTCCCTATTAACTCTCAAATATCTTATGAGAAGGAAAAATAAAGTAATTTTCTTATTAAGTGCACTTCATCGTAGTTAAACAGGTAATATGTCAATGGACCGGACGGAAGGGTCCACAGAAAACAAAAACGTGATTGAGAACAACAGTTCAATACAGTCACTCACGAATCTCAATAATCGGTAATTACGCCATCTCTGAGCACATCATGTGCAACTTATGGAACGAATTCACTGAATGGGCGCTGCACTATTTACTCGTTTTCTTAATGAATTTAAATTTATTTGTATAAAGCTGTGGCGCTTCACCAGATGTTGATATAACCATCACACGAATCGATCATATTTTACTCATGATGTTGATATAACCATCGCAGGAATTAATTGTATTTTACTTATGATGTTTATATAACCATCACACGAATCAATCTTACTTTACTTATGATGTTGATATAACCATCACACTAATAAATTGTATTTTACTTGTGATGTTGATATAACCATCACACAAATCAATTGTATTTTACTTATGATGTTGATATAACCATCACACGAATCGATCTTATTTTACTTATGATGTTGATATAACCATCACACGAATCAATCTTACTTTGCTTATGATGTTGATATAACCATCACACGAATCTATCATATTTTACTCATGATGTTGATATAACCATCGCAGGAATCAATTGTATTTTACTTGTGATGTTGATATAACCATCACACAAATCAATTGTATTTTACTTGTGATGTTGATATAACCATCACACGAATCAATCTTACTTTGCTTATGATGTTGATATAACCATCACACGAATCTATCATATTTTACTCATGATGTTGATATAACCATCGCAGGAATCAATTGTATTTTACTTGTGATGTTGATATAACCATCACAAAAATCAATTGTATTTTACTTGTGATGTTGATATAACCATCACACGAATCAATCTTACTTTACTTATGATGTTGATATAACCATCACACAAATAAATTGTATTTTACTTGTGATGTTGATATAACCATCACACAAATCAATTGTATTTTACTTGTGATGTTGATATAACCATCACACAAATCAATTGTATTTTACTTATGATATTGATATAACATCACACAAATCAATTGTATTTTACTTATGATGTTGATATAACCATCACACGAATCGATCTTATTTTACTTATGATGTTGATATAACCATCACACAAATCAATTGTATTTTACTTATGATGTTGATATAGCCATCACACGAATCGATCTTATTTTACTTATGATGTTGATATAACCATCACACGAATCGATCGTATTTTACTTATGATGTTGATATAACCATCACACGAATCAATCTTACTTTACTTATGATGTTGATATAACCATCACACTAATAAATTGTATTTTACTTGTGATGTTGATATAACCATCACACAAATTAATTGTATTTTACTTATGATATTAATATAACCATCACACAAATCAATTGTACTTTACTTATGATGTTGATATAACCATCACACGAATCGATCATATTTTACTCATGATGTTGATATAACCATCGCAGGAATCAATTGTATTTTACTTATGATATTGATATAACCATCACACGAATCGATCATATTTTACTCATGATGTTGATATAACCATCGCAGGAATCAATTGTATTTTACTTATGATGTTGATATAACCATCACACGAATCAATCTTACTTTACTTATGGTGTTGATATAACCATCACACTAATAAATTGTATTTTACTTATGATGTTGATATAACCATCACACGAATCAATCTTACTTTGCTTATGATGTTGATATAACCATCACACGAATCTATCATATTTTACTCATGATGTTGATATAACCATCGCAGGAATCAATTGTATTTTACTTGTGATGTTGATATAACCATCACACAAATCAATTGTATTTTACTTGTGATGTTGATATAACCATCACACGAATCAATCTTACTTTGCTTATGATGTTGATATAACCATCACACGAATCTATCATATTTTACTCATGATGTTGATATAACCATCGCAGGAATCAATTGTATTTTACTTGTGATGTTGATATAACCATCACACAAATCAATTGTATTTTACTTGTGATGTTGATATAACCATCACACGAATCAATCTTACTTTACTTATGATGTTGATATAACCATCACACAAATAAATTGTATTTTACTTGTGATGTTGATATAACCATCACACAAATCAATTGTATTTTACTTGTGATGTTGATATAACCATCACACAAATCAATTGTATTTTACTTATGATATTGATATAACCATCACACAAATCAATTGTATTTTACTTATGATGTTGATATAACCATCACACGAATCGATCTTATTTTACTTATGATGTTGATATAACCATCACACAAATCAATTGTATTTTACTTATGATGTTGATATAGCCATCACACGAATCGATCTTATTTTACTTATGATGTTGATATAACCATCACACGAATCGATCGTATTTTACTTATGATGTTGATATAACCATCACACGAATCAATCTTACTTTACTTATGATGTTGATATAACCATCACACTAATAAATTGTATTTTACTTGTGATGTTGATATAACCATCACACAAATCAATTGTATTTTACTTATGGTATTAATATAACCATCACACAAATCAATTGTACTTTACTTATGATGTTGATATAACCATCACACGAATCGATCATATTTTACTCATGATGTTGATATAACCATCGCAGGAATCAATTGTATTTTACTTATGATATTGATATAACCATCACACGAATCGATCATATTTTACTCATGATGGTGATATAACCATCGCAGGAATCAATTGTATTTTACTTATGATGTTGATATAACCATCACACGAATCAATCTTACTTTACTTATGGTGTTGATATAACCATCACACTAATAAATTGTATTTTAATTGTGATGTTGATATAACCATCACACAAATCAATTGTATTTTACTTATAATGTTGATATAACCATCACACGAATCGATCTTATTTTACTTATGATGTTGATATAACCATTACACTAATAAATTGTATTTTACTTGTGATGTTGATATAACCATGACACTAATAAATTGTATTTTACTTGTGATGTTGATATAACCATCACACAAATCAATTGTACTTTACTTATGATGTTGATATAACCATCACACGAATCGATCATATTTTACTCATGATGTTGATATAACCATCGCAGGAATCAATTGTATTTTACTTGTGATGTTGATATAACCATCACACAAATCAATTGTATTTTACTCATGATGTTGATATAACCATCGCAGGAATCAATTGTATTTTACTTGTGATGTTGATATAACCATCACACAAATCAATTGTATTTTACTTGTGATGTTGATATAACCATCACACAAATCAATTGTATTTTACTTATGATATTAATATAACCATCACACAAATCAATTGTACTTTACTTATGATGTTGATATAACCATCACACGAATCGATCGTATTTTACTTATGATGTTGATATAACCATCACACGAATCGATCATATTTTACTCACGTTGTTGATATAACCATCGCAGGAATCAATTGTTTTTTACTTATGATGTTGATATAACCATCACACGAATCAATCTTACTTTACTTATGATGTTGATATAACCATCACACTAATAAATTATATTTTACTTGTGATGTTGATATAACCATCACACAAATCAATTGTATTTTACTTATGATATTGATATAACCATCACACAAATCAATTGTACTTTACTTATGATGTTGATATAACCATCACACAAATCAATTGTATTTTACTTATGATGTTGATATAGCCATCACACGAATCGATCTTATTTTACTTATGATGTTGATATAACCATCACACAAATCAATCTTACTTTACTTATGATGTTGATATAACCATCACACTAATAAATTGTATTTTACTTGTGATGTTGATATAACCATCACACTAATAAATTGTATTTTACTTGTGATGTTGATATAACCATCACACAAATCAATTGTATTTTACTTATGATATTGATATAACCATCACACAAATCAATTGTACTTTACTTATGATGTTGATATAACCATCACACGAATCGATCATATTTTACTCATGATGTTGATATAACCATCGCAGGAATCAATTGTATTTTACTTATGATGTTGATATAACCATCACAGGAACAATCTTACTTTACTTATGATGTTGATATAACCATCACACTAATAAATTGTATTTTACTTGTGATGTTGATATAACCATCACACAAATCAATTGTATTTTACTTATGATTTTGATATAACCATCACACGAATCGATCTTATTTTACTTATGATGTTGATATAACCATCACACGAATCAATCTTACTTTACTTATGATGTTGATATAACCATCATACTAATAAATTGTATTTTACTTGTGATGTTGATATAACCATCACACAAGTCAATTGTATTTTACTTATGATGTTGATATAACCATCACACGAATCGATCTTATTTTACTTATGATGTTGATATAACCATCACACGAATCAATCTTACTTTACTTATGATGTTGATATAACCATCACACGAATCAATCTTACTTTACTTATGATGTTGATATAACCATCACACTAATAAATTGTATTTTACTTGTGATGTTGATATAACCATCACACTAATAAATTGTATTTTACTTGTGATGTTGATATAACCATCACACAAATCAATTGTATTTTACTTATGATGTTGATATAACCATCACACAAATCAATTGTTCTCTACTTATGATGTTGAGATGATGATGATGATGATACAATTATTAACTTGTTTTTTACGTTAATGCATTTAATTAATTTTTCAACATACTATTGTTCGTAGAGTGATTTTTATTGCACTGCTTTTAGTATTAGTCTACATTATTATATATTGTTTTATATCTTTACTTTGTTAACTTTATATTATGATAATTTTATTTATTTACGCGAAGTTTGAAGTCAAACTTGAAGTCAGGAGAGGCCGAAAGTTTGAGGACAAACTTGGAGTCAGGAAAGGCCGAATGTTAGAGTTAATTCCAAATTGTATAGAATACTTATATAATTTCAACATTTGATCTCATTGAACTCAGGATAATTTAAAGGTATAAAACATTATTAATATTAGTTGGATCATTTATTATGGAGGAAAGATTGAGTGAAGTGGCAACACTAACCATAATGCCAATAGCAAAATTAATAAAAGGCTAGGTGTTGTATTTTAACAGGCAGTATATCGCAAGCTCTCAAACTGTGCACACCTCTGTGTAGTGGCTATGCTACCCGTTTCTTAAGTGTATTGAAGTGATAATATAATTGTGAATTATAAAGTGTTATTGAAGTGATAATATAATTGTGAAGTTAGAACCAATAAACCTATTGGGCCCATGAGGAGTTTGTTGCGTCGCTTCTTCTCCTCATACGGGACTTTTACGAAGCGATGGTATAACGTTGTTTCATTGCCTGCATCCCTACGTCCACCGAATCCTGATACAACATACCGCTGAACCCTAATCATGGTGTTCGTATCGCTTTACTGTCGCTGACGTTTATAATTAAGTTATTTGTAGAGTTTACTACATAATATTTAACAAATATATTTTAAATTCTCAGTAAAACTTTTTTTCTAACAACACGATTGTTGAGGATGAGCAATGTTTAGGAGCTTAGAATGAAACCCATGACTGTTCACCAGCGTATATTTTTCACAAGTGAAAGAAAATAAAACAAAAACAATGACATAGAAAATCACACAATGAATTTGAATATTAAATGCCAAAAAAAGGTAGGTAAACCATTTGTAGGTCGCCAACATGGCCCCCGACGGTGTGAAGCACCCAAAAACTATTGGCCGGCGACCAACAGTGCCACCTTTCGTGTGGGCCGACGCAGCACGCCCCCTTTGGTTGCGACATCTACAACCCGCACTATGCCATCCTTGCCTGGGTATACTGCCACTATTCTTCCACGAGGCCAACAGGTTCTAGGAAGCGTCCCATCACCAATGAAAACTACATCACCAATCTTAAGTTGACCCATCTGTGGTAACTGTTCACGTGGGGTAAGTGTAGGCAAATATTCCTTAACAAATCGCTGCCAGAAATGATCGGCAAGTCTCTGGGCTTTCTTCCAGTCGGCGCGCCTGTGAAGATCAGCGTCATCAAAAAGTTTTACCACCGGTTCATAACTAGAGTTTCCAATTAAAAAGGTGAATGGTGTGATTGTATGCTCTGAATCAACGTCTACAGACACATGGGTGAGAGGTCTTGAATTTACAATGCATTCGGCTTCAAGCAGCAGCGTGAGCAGTACCTCCTCTCTGGGTGACCGTTCTTTTAAAGTTACTGAAATTGCAGTCTTAATTGACCTAACCAACCGCTCCCAGCATCCTCCCATAAATGGTGCAGAGGGTGGAATAAACCGCCATTCAATTTTCTTGTTGGAGCAGAAGTCAAAAAGATCCGGTAACATCTTCGCAGCACCAACGAAAGCAGTTCCATTATCGGAGTAAATGAAAGTTGGGGAACCTCTTCTTGCAATAAAACGCCGAATAGCCATTATCGCAGAATCTGAGGAGAGGTTCTGAACTACCTCGAGATGTACTGCTCTTACGGTCATACATGTGAATAGAGCTACCCACCTCTTCACAGTGCGTCTGAAAATGGTGACGTTCACTGGTCCAAAATAATCTAGACCCACGTGAGTAAATGGACGCTGATGATGTGCGAGTCTAGCATCTGGTAAATCTCCAGTCGGTGGTGTTACAGGCTTGGCCTTGCGATTGCGACAAAACTGACATTTCTGTGACATTGCTCTCACTGTTGGTCTCAGGCTGAGGATGTAGAACCTTTGACGCAGCTCATTAACCACCAACTCGTTATTTGCATGCGCAAATCGGACGTGGTAGAAGTGGATCAACAATCTGGTAATCTGATGCTTTCCGTCCAACACTATCGGATGGGATTCTATGCTTCCAGCAGCGGCAGTACGCCCATCTAGACGAAGTAACTTATCTTCACTTAAAGTGAGTGAAACATTTCTTAGCCTACTGTCACTCGAAACAGGACGTGCTGCTAGAACGGCATTAAACTCATCAGAAAATGATTCTAATTGAACCTTCTGAAATAAATATACCTCTGCAACGTTGAGGTCTTGAACAGTTAGCAACGGAAAATTGGAATTGTCTCGAAGAGTATCCGAAGAAAATGTTGAATTTAGGTGTAAAATTGACCGAAAAGCTCTTACACACTGATGTATTCGAGCTGTAGCACGAAGTAATCGCAACCAACTACTAAAACGTTGGTGGTCCGCAACTACCGGTGAAGGTAATTGATGCGAATTGACAACTAAGAGTCCCACCGATGCCGAATGACGTTTAAGCTCTTCAGTCACCGGAGGGATATTGCACGGTGGTTCAAGTGGCCATTCCGAGTATGGAGACAAAAGAAATGTTGGGCCAGTGAACCATCGTGACAACGTTGAAAAATCGTGACTATCCCGTGTAGCGTCGTCCGCAACATTTAAAGCAGTGGGGACATACCTCCAATTTTGAATGTTGGTTGTTTCTGCTATCTCTCCTACCCGAAATGAAACAAAAGCTTTAAATGCACAGGCGTCGCTACGGAGCCACTTTAAAACGGTTAGAGAATCCGTCCAGTAAAACGTTTGATTAGGCTTTCGCCTGTGTGCTTCAACAGCATATGTACCAAAACGAGACGCGATAAGGGCCGCTTGCAGTTCTAATCTGGGAATTGAAACTGGTTTCAAGGGTGCTAATCGGCCTTTACCCCCAATAAACGCCAAACTCACGCTGTCATCGACGTAAACGAAACGCCAATAAGCTACACAAGCGTAAGCTCGTTCACTTGCGTCAGCAAAGACATGAAGTTGAACGTCCTTAATACTACTAATAGAATTGTCTATGTAGCAACGAGGGATTGCACTATTAGATATACTTTGAATTTCCAAAAACCATCTCTTCCAATCATCAATCAAGGCACAAGGTAAGGTTTGATCCCAATCAATGCCTAGTTTCCAAGTTCTCTGAAACAATATACGACCTTTCATAATAATAGGGGTCAAGAAACCCAAGGGATCGTAGACGGACATCAACAAAGATAGAATGGAGCGCTTGGAGACTTTGACTGGAAACTTTGGGAGAGTTTTTATAAAATGAAGTCTATCCTCGTAAACTTTCCAGGTCAGACCTAATACACGAATTTGCGAGGGAGATGCTGGACCTAAACCCACCTCTGTAATGTCAACTGCATGCAACTCAACGGGAATTAAAGCCAAAGCTTCCTTATGGTTTGACACCCAAGATCGCATCTCAAAGCAGGCAGCTTTGTGAATTGTCAGTATTTCAGAGACTTGCTGAGCAGCTACACTGATATTGTCAAAACTTCCCAAAAAATCATCCATGTAATGATCTTCAACGACAGATCTAACAGCATTGGGATATTGCAATTGAAATTGACTAGCGTTACTATTCTTAACCCATAATGCAGTGAATGGACTGGAAGCTGCGCCAAATATCATCGATGACATACGAAACTCTTGAAGTGGCAAGTCAGGTCTGTCTCTCCATAAGAAACGTTGAGAATCTCTATCCTCAGGCCTAATCTTAATTTGTGGAAACATCTCTCTGATATCTCCTGTCACGGCTACTGGACCTTCTCTAAATCTCATAACTATGCTAAGCAGTGGCTGAAGAAGATCAGGACCCGTCAGTAACATAGAATTGAGACTAACACCGGCGCACTTCGCTGCTGCATCATGAACTACACGTAGTTTCTTCTTCTGTGGATGAATAACGCCGAAATGAGGAAGATACCAAGGAATTTGAGTAGATGGAGGCCTTGTACATAGTTCTGCATAACCCTTGCTAATCATAGCCTGAATATTCTGCTTATAAGCGTCGGAATATGATTTGTCCTTAGCTAACTTGCGCTCGAGGCAAGTGAACCTGGACAATGCTAGCTCACGGCTATCGGGAACAAATGAAATATTATCGCGCCATAAAAGACCAGTTTCAAACCTACCAGAATCCAAGCGTTTGGTGGACTCTTCTAAAATTCTTAAAGCACGTTTCTGACTATCGCTATGATGATCTACCTTTACTATTCCTATAGAGTCCAACTTAAAATAGTCTTTAATAAGGACGTCTAAAGAAGAATCCATGGTGTGCTCAACGTCGGCGGAGACATGATGGACTGAATCCAAATTGTACCCATGCGACATGTAACCGAATATAACCCAACCTAAAGCAGTGTGAATAGCGGCAGGTTGATTGCGAGTGCCGTGGCGAACCGCTTTTGGAAGCGTAATGTCCCAATTATCCGCTCCTAAAAGCAACATGGGCCTTGCGTCATCGTAACACAGGACGTCTTCAATATCTGACAAATACTCATATCGAACGACATCTTCTAAACGTACGGATTGACTATTAATACCTAAATTGGAAATAGATCGCGCTCTAATGTCATAAGTGTTCATACTATGTAGACCCTTTACCTTTATGTCAACATAATTTACCTCTGTCAATCTATTCAATCCACCAATGCAATTAATATTCAATCTACATTTGGGTCCCTTAGCTCCTACTAGGTCTGCTACCGATTGATCTAAAAGCGTTGCGGAACTTCCATCATCAAGGAGAGCGTAAGTATCCACACTACCTTTGGGACCAATTATAGAAACTGCTACGACTTTAAGAAGAGGCTTGAGACTGGACAAATTCGCGGGAATAGAGCTATGAGCTACGGTAGCGGAACGCTGCTTGTCCTTTGACGTACATGGTTCGTTACTAGTACAGGCTTCTGTGGCAGACTGTACCTCATTTCCAGAAGCTAACGATGGCGCCGACTGTGTATCAATATGAGCCGTTGTTGTAGAGCGGTCTCTGTGCAGGAGCCTATGATGCCGCTTATCCGCGAAACAACCTTCAACACCACACCTTTTCTTGCAATTTCTGTATTGATGCAAACCTTTTTTCAGACATTTACGGCATACTTTATTATCTATGACCCACTGCCAACGATCGTCTAAAGAGAGAGATAGAAAATCTTGACAATAACAAATTTCGTGTTCACTCATTTGACAGAATTTACACAAATCAAAACTCTTTGGATTAACAGATGATTCTGAAGAAGTTGCGATTGTATAAATTTTATCTTTAGTAGGTTTGACAGGTGGACCTTGTTGATTTTTGCCGACAGGTGTCAACTCTGGCATAATAAATCCAAATTTTATTTGCAGGCTAGCCTCATTATCTAAAAACTGCGACAGAATTTCTAATTTGAACATACCAGAGCCGACCCTCGTGGCCGCAAAATCCGCCCATCTAGACCTAAGCAGAGGATTTAGCTTACCAATTATTGAGTTGACAAGTTCGGGAGCCGCAAGATACTCCGGTTGGTTGAGAAGTCGAATGACTTCTACACAGTTTCGTATACGACAGGCGAAGACGTGGAGCTCACGCGAAACATCATTGAGTCTAGGAAGACCACGAACAAGAGCTAGTTGCTGAAGTATGATGTTCTCAGGCTGAGCGAACCGAGTTTCGAGAGACTTCATTATCTGGTCCGGATCGTCTGCGGATGCAAGAAGCATAATAACAGCCTCTCGCGCCGGACCGTGGAGAGCTGCGGAAATTCTGGCGATATTGTCGCTCGGTGTGAAGCTCTTCCTGGACTGCTCAAAGGCCCTTTTAAAAGGAAGCCAGTCCATAGCACGACCATCAAACTTAGGGATATGACTCACCTTTATTTTCTTCTTTCCCAGGTCCGCGATGGCATTAGCGAGTAAAATAAAGTTATCTTGAGTACCTACTGTTTGATTGCTACTTTTATTTCTGAGAACATTACAATTTTTATTAATATGTTGTGTACCTAAATCTAATGCATGTAAAGTGGTGTATATTGGGTCTTGAACCTTCTTTTGCTCGCCGGCAGTGCTGGGCGCATAGCTGGGCAACGAAGATAGGCGCGCATCTCTGGCCACCAAGACGGGTGCAGAATTGTGCGGTGGAAGATGCACCACAGAAGTAGGAAGCTGACGTGCATTTTTAGGATTTTCTGCATATCCTATTGCCCTGTCAAGAGAAACCACTGAATTATTATGTTCCGAACTATCCGGAGATCTAACTAACCATTCTTCGACCCGATCTCGTTTGAAGCTGCAAGAAGCGTTGCTAGCAATGGCAACAAGCTCAGCTTCGAGTTCAAGGTCTGCTAACTCTTTTTTGCGGTTAGCGGCTGTAGCGGCTGCATCGGCAGCGGCTGCTTCAATTTGAGCGAGGCGCCGTGCATGTTCCACCCTGGCGGCTAACTGTTGCGCCTTTATAGTGTGGGTAGAACGTGCACTTGACTTTGTGAGCGACTTCACTATTGAGCTTACCTTCTCTGAACTGCATCGACTTACAGACGGTGGAGCGACTTGTTCGGCAAGTGAGCGAGCCCTAGTTCTCATAGGCATTGTATCCTTTACTTCTGACACCAATGTTGAGGATGAGCAATGTTTAGGAGCTTAGAATGAAACCCATGACTGTTCACCAGCGTATATTTTTCACAAGTGAAAGAAAATAAAACAAAAACAATGACATAGAAAATCACACAATGAATTTGAATATTAAATGCCAAAAAAAGGTAGGTAAACCATTTGTAGGTCGCCAACAACGATCAAGCTAAAACTAACCTTTTTGTATTTACATTTAACATTCATAATTGAGATTATGCGATCTTATACAATATATTCTTTGCATTATGCCCGAAGGAGAGACGAGTTTGGTGTATAGGTCAACTAATTTAAGACGTAATGTTGACTCTTTAACGAGCCATGTGACGAATAGCTAATCCATTAAGGTCGTCTAATCACGTCGGGACATTAATCCCACCCCTATTGACCATCGATCCTCGTTCAGATAACGTTTTGACGACGAAATCAAGTTTAATATCAGCCTTATGGTGCATTGTAAAAGCGATAGTGATTGGATTTGGTATTAAGTTTCGTTTTATGTAGAAATCAAATGGGAATATGAGATTATGTTTCATTTAATTAAAAGCCTCAATGAAGTGACAGAAGAGCATGGATAGAAGTTATTATATAAATTACGAAAAATATTTTGTCTTTTAAGAAATCATTATATTTGGTCAAAAATGGGCACAAGAAAAGAATATACAAGCGCCCATAGGCTACGGTAACCGCTTACCATCAGGCGGGCCGTATTCTTGTTTGCCAACTAAGTGGTATAAAAAAAAAAATATACATAATTGAAAACTGTTTGATAAAAAACTTAAACCAAAAGACTTCAAAGTACAATAAGAAGTAATCAAATCCTCATCTGATGACAATGGACCGAACGGGAAGTGTAGCCTTCCAAACAAAAAAAGATTTTTTCAAATCGGTTAATAAATGACGGAGTTATGAGGTAAAAAATTCAATTGTTTCAGTCAACGAAACGTTTTTCTAACTAATAAATGATCACATAATGAATTGAATTGAACGTATCAAATAGAATTGGAATTGATAGTTAAGTCCATTGACTCAATTTTTATTGACCAAGGAACCTAGGGATTAACGATTTTACATTTTCAGTGTACATTATTGATTTCTTGAATGTAGTGTGATTGGTTTGTTTTTTGTTATTAGTTACTTCTTTGAGAGCCATTTGTCGACATTTTTGGTGTGATGAAGATTATAAATATTGTCAACAACTCTTTGATTTCAGTTACAAAAATAAAATAGCAAATATTTCATCGTCCAGCTCCAAAACATTCCAATACGATTGTGTCACTAATATATATGTATTTCGTCACATTTACTTTGATAGCTATACTTAAATATGTTTATTTTGTCTTTGGGCTCACCCTTAAAATAAAAGATCTCTCAATTCTTAAGATAGATCAAAGCTTTGTCGCAACAAACACGTTTTTAGATCGCAAATGTTGCGTCAACACAAAATAATACAAAATGAAACTAAAGCTAGTGTTTTATCGCTAAAGCGTCACGGTTTCTTTTGTATTCCAGAGACCTTTATGATTCCCAGAGGGGTAGAGGTAGACGTTGAGAACGTAAATACGTTTAATTTCCATCGCGAGGAAGCGAGTTTTTCAGTTTTGATTTCTTTAGAGACATTCAGATGACTATTTCTAATAGATTAGACTGCAAGTAGAGTCCTGGTACGTTTGTGATCTTTTGAATTGACCTGTATTCCATTTCTTGTTTTTTTATTATACTTGGAAGTCGGGAAACTGACAAGCTTGCAACACATAGGGCATCCATCACCCACGCGTTACCGACCATTTTCCCCTCCCCAAAGAGCACTGGCAACGTTTCTCAGGTTTTTTTTTTTCTTTTTTTTTTTTTATTAGGTTTTTGTTTGTCCACAATCTCACGATGGTAAGTGGTGATGTGGCCGAAGGTGGTAAGCACACAAAGCCTAGAAGGAACTGGCTCTCAAGTGCAGCTGTCGGAACTCACCGATAGGTGCTTGGCGACAGATTTTCAACTTGAGGGTGGCAGCCAGCCAGATGGGTACTACAAAGTACCCTACCACCGTGCTATGGTTTCCTCACGATGTTTTCCTTCACCGAAAGCTCAAGCTCATTGTAGGATTCGAACCCGGGACCTTCGTCTCGGTATCCGACGTCACTACCACTGAGCTATCAGCGCCTTCAGGTACTTATGCTCCAACTGTCTCAATGTAATCTCCAGCTTGTTCTTCTTTCAAATAGTTTTTTTGTGAAAACCGTAGCACGATTGTAGGGTACTTTACAGTAGGATCCACGCGACTGGCTACCACAGTATCATAGTGAAATCCCAACTAAGCACCGGCAGAATCAATTCCTTTCTTGGCTTTGTCATTACCATTTTCAGACACATAATTACTCACCATGAAGCAAGGACAAAAACAATGAAAAAATTGATATACCTACCTGAATAAAAACAGTTTAAAAAAGAAATCTAACAAGCAAGGCAAGGCATATTGATCCTGTAAAGTAATAACGTTACATGCCATAATACCTAAACCTCCGTTGTCCGTTAATTAACAATTTCATGAACGAATGGACCTGGAGGCTATATCTCCGGACAGGCTATTACCTGCGTTGATGGCAAATAGATCCCATAAAATGAACATTGAGCTTTATTGACGTAACATCTTGGACTGCAACAATCGAGAGGTAGCAATTTTGTCCTAATCCAGCAATTAATAAGATGATTAACAATGTAAGCTTTTTTGGTTTTGTGTTATTTATTCGTTTCTTTTTTCTGCTGTGAGTTTTACCTATCAATAAACAATATTAATACTTTCAGGAATAAAAGTATCATATATCCTATTAATAACTACCAACAATCCATTTAACTATACAAATATAATAGTATTAATTGGGCCTAGTTTTCCCTTGGTTAACTTTTTCTTGAAATTATTTTAAGTCCCTATCGTACACTGAAAAGTACTCACAGTTCGGTTGACAATCAATAAATACCGTAAATTATTTAATCCGACCACTTTTCCGAAATCCGGTTGGTAGCTCGCCGATGCTCGTAACCGCTCCATGCGGTACGATGGTCCAGCTCCGACTCCCGTGATGTGCTATCACAGTGTCCCGTTGCCAGGAGCCAGAGATCTTCACCGACGAGGCCAACGTCAGGAAAGACTTGCCAACTTGCAAACCTTTGGTCGGCTAATTGCCATAAATCCGGCTCGATCGAAGGACCATACCAAAATAAAAAATAATTAAATAAATAATAACTATTTAAACTGCTTAGGTTTTATCATGTAAAAATTATATATACCTATAAATACGTGAAGAGATCTTTGCAATGCACCTTTTTAAGCATTTTGACAATGTTAAAGTTTATATGGTGAAGAATTGCAGAATGGTAAAATGTATCAAACATAAAAATTTCAAGAACTACGCTCAAATTTCGACTATCAGTACATCTAAATATGATGAAACAGATAGTAGTATACTTGAACGATCAAGGTAATATACTACTCTAAGTTCATTTTGGTTCTTGTGATCAAATGACACAACAAACGTCACGCTCTGTAAGCCGCAATGGAGCTCATCTCGTTAGTGTAAATGAGGCATAAGCCGCTGTTGAGTCAAATGGATTGCTATGCGTGTTGGACTAAGATAGTACTGGCCAAGTAATTTTTAAAATAATTTATTTTTCAACAGACTCGCGCGTAAAGTGACATTTATTGCACCGTTTTAGTATGTAAATTACGCACTAGTGCTTTTTACTTTACATTACCGCACAATTTTATGATAGGTATAATCTGGATTATGATAAGTTTGTACCTCACTGCAAGTGATATCTGTCTAGACCAAGCATTCTTAATTTAAACGGGTAAAATAGTTTGACAGCACATCGCTGTAAAAAAAAAACTTGCGCGCCTTGTTTGTTAACGTTCTCATTGTGTGGTTGGTTATCATCAAAAAATCTATTTAAAAAATACAAGTCTGTTTTTTTCCTCGCTAGTTTTTCAATACAAAAACATCGTATGAACTTGCACACATGTATCATAATGTACTATATATCCTGGGACATTCCTCACACACTGTCGTCTGATCCCAAACTAAGCAGAGCTTGTACTATGGAAACCAGATAACTGATATAATACATATACTACTTTTTGTTTGTAAATACATACTTAATATACATAATTACACCCAGACTCAGGACATACGGACATGTTCATGCACACAAATGCGTGTCCTGTGTGGGAATCAAACCCACGACCTGCGGCGCAGTAGTTGGAATCTTTACCAGACTCTTAACCAACTGCGCCAACTGGCCCTGGCGCGTAAAGGATTTCGCATGAAGTCAAATACGATATAGCCTGAAATAGCTATTTATTTGTTTCATAGATTAGACTATTCAACCAATAATAGCTAAATTACCTACTAGATGGAACACACCATTGTCCATAATCATTAGTAATGGTTCATTCTTAGCACATAAATTGGAGTACTGAAGACAATCAGACTAATCGGATTGTCACCAATTAAGTCGTATCGTATCGCGTTGCTCACGAGCTATGCTGAGCTATGCATCGGGAGTGTTGCCCCCAGTTCATAGGCTGCCTTGTTTCCAAATTGGAATGGTGCTTGGCAAATGGAAATTTTAAGCTTTTCCCGTAATAGGATTTGGGCTTTTTGTGCAGTGAGTATGAAAGCGTTTATTGGGTGATGATGATGATGATGCTAAATAAGAAGCCAATGAATGATATGCACCGTAAACAAATACGATAAATAGAAAAAATAAGCAATGAAAATTTATAATTTAACTATGAAACTACGTATTTATACAATGGTACAAACCATGTTCTCGACCATTGTGTGAAACATTCGCTACATGAAGCTATTCATCGTTTCTAAATTGTTGTATGCCCATTTCTTTATTTTTAAACAAGTAGTTTATTGCCGAAAATAAAACTTTGTTTGTAATGAAATATTAGAATAAAAGACTTAACAAACTTTGTATATTGTAGTAATAGTAACTATATATCTTTGTACAATTTTAATTCTCGCGATTGACCCTGGCTTCACTTATCCGTATCTGAAACCAACGTTTCGGCATTATAAGATGCAGAATTTGTTGTCTTCTTGGCCTCACACATGTATATTTATGTTATGTTTCATGGGTGTGAGTCCAAAATATTAAATATTTGTTAGGTTTCTATAAAAATCTAAGTTGAGATTTGTAAGAGAATTAACTTGAAGCAAATGTTGGTGGCTAAAGAAAGCCAAAACCAACGAAGCGAGTCGTATCATGACGTCACGTTCCATTTCGTAACATGTCTAATAAGCTGGAGACTTAAAAGTGACACATCATTTTTTAAACTGTCACACTATTTACAAGATATTATGCTCATTGCCGTATCCAAAAAACAAAGTTTCACAGATGGACGTGCAACAGCTGTATCTCTGGCATTATCAAAGACGAGGTTGATCGTATTTCTAGAATCGTTAAGTCCGCTGTGAAATGTTGGCCTTGCATCTTTATAAGACCGAAGCAATTTGTGTTCAGTTATATGTAAGTAGGTACAGTTGTTTATTAAAAAATGGCCGCGATTTCACCTTGTATTCGATATTTGTTATTGTTGCGGGAATGTCTAATTTTGAGATTGAGATTAATTACAATTTAGACTTTACAGATGGGTGATGCTGATGACGTTAGAATGGTAAGAAGGTAAATTTCTGAACTATGCAGTGGTTCGATTTATTGGGATCTACGTTGGATCTTGACGGGCCAGTTGGCGCAGTTGGCTAAGACTCTGGTAAAGATGCCACTTATAGCGCCGCAGTTCGTGGGTTCGATTCCCGCACAGGACATGCATTTGTGTGCATGAACATGTCTGTATGTCCTGAGACTGGGTGTAATTATGTATATTATGTATGTATTTACAAACAAAGAAGTAGTATATGTATTATATCAGTTATCTGGTTTCCATAGTACAAGCTCTGCTTAGTTTGGGATCAGATGACCGTGTGTGAGGAATGTCCCAGGATATTTATTTATTTAAGTCGAAAGTCAAAAGTCGAAAGTACCTACAAATTAATTAAGCGTAATTTCATTTCAGTCAACCCCACTACACCTCACTAGTTTTTTGGGTTCCGTACCAAAAGGGAAAATCGCAGCCCTACTGAGTATCCCTTACTGCTGTGTCCATCTGCACGTCACAGGTCTCTAGCTCGGTAATGTAGAGAGTTATACCTTTGTATATTTTGTGTAGACTCTTGACCCGTAATTGAAAAGAGATTTTTTTCAGAGAATTTTTTTATAAACAGGAACGAGGTTGTTAATTAGGTTAGGAGATTGTTTAATCCTAAGAGGATTATTAATGTTACTACGTAAGCGGAACGGTTTCCCAAGTCCAAATAAGTGGAAATCTATTTATATTTGATTCGCTGCGAGCACAGAGGATTGTATTGCGAGCCACTGGACATCTCAGCTTTGAGATTATGAATAATGATAATGAGTGATATTATCAACAATATGCAGTTATATTAAACAGAGTTGGTTTATAACTATGTATTTCATTATATGCTTTTCATTCCAAATTTTAATTGATTTGCATTGAAGAAAAGTCTCAAATGATAATTTGATAATTCAAAGTTTTCCGTAAGTTATTTTAATATTTTTTCATTAATGTGAAGGAGTAGACGATATGTCGATTTTTTTGAAACTGTTACAGCCTGAGGTGAAATGTTTCCGTATGTGGTGTATATTTTTAAAATAAATACGCAATATTCTTTCAGCCGATGATTCCACATGATTCCATATGTGATTGGTGATAGCGGTTTATTTGAACAACTATATTATTGACCGTATCAAATGTTTGCGGTGTTTTTAATTTACGTATCAAATGTTTGCGGTGTTTTTAATTTACGCATTCGCAACATATCGGTGTTGGATATGTTTGTGGTTTCGAAAATTCTCATGGTGAGCTGATGAGGCCGATGATGGGTAGATGGGTACACAAGTCTAGAAAGGACAGTTTCTTGGGCTTATAGCTCAGTGGACGTCGGATACCGAGACGGAGGTCCCGGGTTCGAATCCTGCAATGAGCTTAAGCTTTCGGTGAAGGAAAACATCGCAAGGAAACCATAGCACGGTGGTAGGGTAGTTTGTAGTAGGCTGGCTGGCTACCTCAAGTTTTAAGTCTGTTGCCAAGGACTTATTGGTGTGTTCCGGCAGCTGCACTTGAGAGTCAGTTCCTCAAGGCTTTGTGTGCTTACCACCTTTGGCCTCATCATCACTTACCTGAATAAAAAACCTAGGTTTCTTATTAAAATATGTTTGTATATCAGTATTTTCAAACATGGAAATTCACCACCAAAATAAAAGATAAAATAAGTACATGTCAGCGAGGAATGGAACGAATTGGAACGCACATATAGAGGAAGACCGCTCACTAGATGGGAAGACGAGATTAAAAAACTTGCTGGCCCACAATGGCTAAAAATAGCCCAAGACCGGGAGAAATGGAAAGCTTTGGAGGAGGCCCTTACCTGAGAGGGGTTCCAGAAGAATAATAAATTACCTACCTACTTAATATATCATTTGTATCTAAATTGCACAGATTTTTTTATTTTTTTTGTTATTTTGTAGTACTGGAAATAAAAGGCTTTTTTATTTTATATCAGTATTTTGAGTGTTTTTTTACTCAAGGTGGCTTTGACTGGGTACTGACTAAATCGTAGGTATATTATCCAAAACCTGTCTTTCTTATATTCTTGAAGATCTAAATAGATACTACTAATCCTCTTTCCTAATCGGAAGGAGTGATAATATCATTTGAACATGCGGTCATAGTAATCCTACCTAATATTAGAAGTGCGAACGTGAGTTTCTTTATTTGTTACGCTTTCACGCCTTATCCGTTCTACCGATCGCGATGAAAATTGGCATACAGATAGCCTATGGTATGGAGAAGGACATAGGTTACTTTTTATCGCAGGAACGCAGGTGAAACCGTGGCGCAAAAACTAGCTAATGATGTTTAATTAAAATGAGAAAGTTGATGGCAAAATACCTCTGCATCCAGAAGGCAGCGCTCCGTAAACACATAAATAAAAACGGATATAAAGTGGTTATAATTAACCGGATTTATGTCAGCCGTGACCCAAAATGTAAACATTATTTTGTAACTTTTTGCTTTATTCTCATGTAACAGTTTAATTTGGGAGGTTGATATATTTGGTGAGGTTACGGCTCACTCAGACCAAGAAAAAATTAAAGACCGAACGATCTGTGTTCTTAAGTGACGCAAGTAATAGGAAGCCGGCGTTCTTGTAAATACATGGCCTCACACACACATATACACCATAGGAAGCCGATCGGTCATTCCGTATTGAGACGTTGACAATAAGGCTCAGTACCATTTGTGCCTGCTTGGTCCAGTACTGATTTTACTCATGCCACGTAGGAAATTTTTGGCTGCGGTATTCTGTAAGGTGGAGGCACTTCCCCCGTCGAGCTGCTCTTTGAGCGAATAAACCCTACGCTCTATCTCTTAAAATAAATATTATAAATAAAAATGAAATTATGTTCGTTGGTAAGAGTATAACTTGAGAGCGTATACTATGCATTCTCAAATCATCATCAAAAGCTTTATACGGGTAGTAAAATTGGGAAACCTGATAAGACCATTCCATGGGATCGACATAGGCTACCATTTTTATCCCTGACGGAAACGTGGGTGAAATCGCGGGGGATAGCTAGTACATAAACCCCTCATATGACTGACAACTGGCACATCATGACACTTGGTATCATTCGGTGAATTGAAAGTGAAAACTTTCAATATAGATTTGTTAATGTTATGCTAATGCATAGATTATCCGTCAATTAAGACGAAAATAACTGGCTGTTTTATATTAAGATGGCTTTAAAGCGTCTTTCTTGATTTATGAATGAGCATATGTATAAATTGTATCCAGTTATTGCAGCCAAAAATGCCTTGTTGACTATGCACTCGAAATTCTTTAGGCATCCAATGTGACTCCGTTGTTTTGTGGGGGTGGTTCTAGTATTCTAAATATTGGGATCATTGACTTTCAACGATGTAGTCTACCTAAATACTAGTCAGTGTTGCCAACAACTACACTGTGTAGGAGGTTTTATTTAATCAATTTCATCGGCGACAGCACTGACATGTAAAAACAAAGGTAATAGGAGTTGAACGAAAATATGTTTTTCATTGCAATATATTTCATTGTATTTGCTAATTCCGCATCATTATAAATCGCAATAATCTTTTATATACCATTTACCAAACTAAGTACCGCAAGTATACGCTAGAATTTAAAAACAAAATTTTCATAATTTTGATTAACCGACCATTTAAAAATGTTTAAAGTCCACGAAACTCTGTTTACACTCCGTTTGACGAATAGCATCTACAACAACGGAAATGAGTTACATTTATAACTGGGGATTTCTCACGAGCGTTCTCTAATTTCTCCGACGACAGGTGACGGGGGAAAGCGGAAGAATCGATGCTAATTAGCGGTTTCAAAAAGAAATATTATAACTGAAATGTGGTTGTTACGCAATGGCTGAAAATATCTGTGTTGTATCCCGCGGGAGAGCAACGAGCGATGCTGCGGTGCGCCCGCGCAGTGACCTTGATGACGACACTGATAGATCGCGCGCTCGCGCGTTTACATTCTATGCGGCCGTGCCGACGCACGTAAATACATAGGGTTGTGCGCATAGATAATACACTATAACTGAGGTTGTGCCGTAGTTTTAATTTTTTTAGATGGAGTGTTGGATACCATTTTGTGATTTTGTCTTTTTACAGGAAGCATTGAAGGCTGAAGACTGGTGGATCATATCATATGGTCTGTTTTAAATTAGGTTGTGTTATTTCCATTAGGTAACTACTATTTATGTAGAAAGAAAGTACGAAAAGTTTTTATTTAACAAATAAGATAACAAAAACAAAAGTAGTAGTACAATGTATTTTTAGTTTAGTTTAATATGTTCGTATTCTTTTATAAATAAAAATATAGCCAAGTGTGAAACAAAAGAAAATTAATAAAATTACATAGTATAGCTGAGGTATAGCGTTGGCGTGAACATTAAGCCCCTTACTCATAAAACGTTATTTAACTAATATACTGATTAAAGGGTCACATAAATAACGTCACTCTATTGTCATTGTCAAATAATGTGACATTATTTACGTGACCATTTAATCAGTTTATTAGTTAAATAGCGCTTTATGAGTAAGGGGGTCAGTTTATAAAAATTTGCACATGCACTACAGGTCGGTTAACTAAAGCTGGCACGTTTCAACACATTTACACCGTCTCTCTCGCGCAAAGTCAAGCTTATGAGTATGAAGGAGACAGTTATTGTTTTGCTTTTGCTACTGCTCATAAATATAGAGTGGTCTATTTTTGCATTCGTCCATTAGACTTGACTGATTGCAAATTTATGAGTACTGTGAACGTGGCAGCTTTCGTTAACCGACCTGTACATCATTTGAATCTTCCGTGTGAATCTTTCTATACACCAGAAAAATCTTATTAAAATCACAGGCTATTTTTTTGTGATAAACCTGAATATGTTTCTATATCAGAATGCATTAGCGTTAAATATAACCGAGTGGACGGACTCGCTAGAGTAAGTAGTTCTCGAGAATGTATCGCGGTTAACATGAGGCAGTACAAAGTGATCAATCTTCACAAAGTTATGTGTTGAAACGTTGTAACACATTGTAATAGTTATATCCTCACTATTTATAAATCTATTTGCATAACGGTCACTTGCCATAAAGTTTATAGTAATGTTTTGTGGTAAGTATTTTATATTTTATTTTATTATTATTAGTAGTTATTTTGTTAGAGATTGGGTACAGTCAAGCTTTTTAATTCAGAACTTTTTTTACTCTCAAAGGTGTCGAAAATTTAAAAACCCCATTTCATGTATACCTACGTTATATGGGGAGCATTGTTTGCAAAATATCAAGACCTTAGGCCTTTAGAAGGCTTAGGGTGGCTTTCCACCAGAAATGTGTAACTATGGATGTGTTTCAAGTTGACACACAGTGGTCTGACACCACCGACCAAGACTGTTAGCTTAACTTTGCCGATCGATTAAGAATGGCTAATCATGCTACACCACGAGCGCTTCACCAGTTGGGCACTACAAAGTATCCTAACACGTCTGGCGACAAATCGTTCTGCGATTTGACAGAATATTAATTTTGTAAACTCTGTAATTAAGTCCGAGTAATAAATAAAATTAAAAAAAAACTTTGCTCTGGTTTCCTCACTAAAGGAAACATCGTGAAGCTTCCTCATTACAGGATTCGACCCCATGGATAGCAAAGCAATCTATAAGTAATCTAAAAATGATTTAGCTTTCGGTCCGTCTGATGAGAAGCGGGTCCCGTACCCATTTTGACGCTTGCACCACATGAGACGCGCTACCGACCCTTCCCCCCTTCCCAATGAGCTTTGGCGACCTTACTCACGCGCAGGAACACAACATAGTTATTTTCTGCGGTATTCTGCTGTAAGGTAAAGCTGCTCTTTGAGCGAATAAACGCTATGCTCTACCTCTCTAGCTCACCGATTTAAATCATTACTAACTTTGAAAAAAACATGGTATACAAGCCTGCATAAAATATGAGTAGAGATTCTTTCTGCCCGCCGGGAGGACACAGCTACTTGATATAATCGTGATGAATGCAGAATAGCAGCGTAGCGTTGACAACAAGTGTCTCACGGTGAGATGAACACTGTATCTAATACATCATTATTTACACTATGTAGCTCGGTACTTCCTCTCGCTCTGTTGAAGACATGAGAACGAATGTTGTAGTTAGCAACGCATTAGATTAGTTATTTAAAGTCTTGGGCATAATATAAATTATGGATATTTTTGGCGCGTTGACGGTATGTGATGCGTTGCAAGATTGTTGCTACGTTATTTAACAATTAATTATCTGATTTATTTGCCAATCTAGTTTCTTCGGCGCGCAGCTTCAGACTTACCTGTTTACAAAGGCTATAAGTTACTGCAAGCTGTTTTCTATCTTACGGCCAAATCCATTGGTACATTCAACAAGTTGTCGATTGTATTTCACTGATACAATGAATTACGACTAAAGTTGTCGAGATCTAAGAAGCCCATTATGATAAGAGGTTCTCTTCTTGTCGCATTGTTTGTCTCTTTTTAAACATTGATGTATATGTGCCGTCCAAACGGGCTTATTAGATCTCGCAGAGTCAAGTAGGCTGCAAATCTATCGCAGTATGGTCGTACCTTTATAACAACGCAACTATCGTAGCCGAAGGTACAGTCTCTTCATTGTAGGATAGTTTGAGAGTTGTAGAACACTGACAAAAGGCACCAGACTCGTGAAGTCATCGGCTGCTACTCTCCATCATATATTACAGTTGGCATCATACTTTAAATCCGCAGCCAAATCGACTCGGCCTCATTATAGAAAAACCAAACAAACTCGCGAGAAATTAAACTTAAACATTCTGAAGAGGTAGTGTACGATGTTTGTAAAGAAAGTGGGTATTTAGGTAAATTATATTTTGAGAGCTTCTTGGTTATATGGGCACAGTAAACACCGAGTGAGGTATTAGTAAAGTTTATAATTTACATATCCACTATGCAAAATAGCGTAGTTGAGGATATTTTCGGTTGGCGTGTGCATAATGGTCGCTCCAAAATAATAACATTGCTTTGTTATTTGTTTAAATAAAATCTTAGGTGAGGAAATTTGTACTAGTTCAGATATAAAAGAATAAAAAAGCAGAAATGCATATAAATGTGCTAGCTGACTAAAAATTCTATTTAGTCGTATGTCGTTTCGTCTTTTAAATTATCAAAAATTATTACACGTATTTTTCTTTTGTCAATCAAATAAGAAAATACGACGATATCGTGGGTTGAAGTTCCCCGTGACGTCACGTTAGAGTACACTTTTTACTCTAAAGTGATGGTACCCCAGATACGGAAAAAGAAAACAGGGTCATCCTAAAACCAGATGGGATGACGATATTCGCAAAACTTTGGGACCATACTGGACTAGAGTGCAATGGAGAGAGTTGGAGGAGGCCTATGCCAAAAGGCACACCGAACTGCGGGAAATTCTATAATTGTCTTTCATTCCAAACAAATAGTGGTCAAACAATGTACCCCTAGTTTCGGAATAAATAGCTATTATTATTATATTAATATGCTTCCGATAAAACTTATTTTTAGATAAGACCTTATTAAATCCAAGGAGTGTAAGAAAACAATTATTTTAGAATATTGTGTAATTTGCTTGTTTGTTTGTCCATTCTCCGCGTCGCAACAAAGTATTGGATTGACTTTTTTATTCATGGGAATATTATAATAATCGCGTAAAGGCGAGCTAAGCCGGGTAGAGACTGGTAGTGAATAATACAATATTTTTATAGTGTGCGGTTTTAATACGAATATACCTACTACTGCAAATAAAACAAGAACATTATAATATGTGAATGTTGTTTCCGGCCATAAAAAGCGTTTATATTCTTGTTCACAAACGAGCTATGGAGGTGCAAGGTGGATGACACCTCCATTTAAAAGGGAAGATCTTCCGCCAGGCTGGGACATCGTGCCTGGGGACCGCGGTCCAACTGTACATGTCGGACAGTTGTATATATGCAGATTCTCGAGAAAACTTCGCCAGCGCGATGCAGGATTTAGGCGCGATGCAGGATAATGTGGCGCCACGCCATCTATCTTTCCGTGTGTGAACTATCTCGGTGTTACTGATAGATGGCTGATAGATGTCGCTACATCACTCCCTTCCTAGACCGGAGGTCGATCCATTATTGAGTCGTTGCGTTAAGCTTGCAAGTGCCAGTGCTGCTCGAAGTCTACGGTGAGTCGAGACGGAGCGCAGATGCTGCGACAGGTTGAGCCGGCTGGTCCACGTAGTGCAGAAACCGCCACGCCGGAGAGAAGATCCGGGCGTGTGCTGCAGTGGACTGTGCGAGCGAGGAGCTTAGTCGCAGTGTTGCCTTGCAGGACCAGGAAGCACGGTGAGTCGGCTGCGATGGACCTGATTGAGGCGAAGTTGGCTTGCTGTGTGACTGCTTGCCGGTGGGGAGTGATGAGCTTGGAGAATCTGCTCAGAAGTGCTACTGCATGTTCCGTGATTTTGGAGGGTTGGAAATATTCCCATCCATCACGTCGGGGTCACCACTATGGAGGTGCAAGGTGGATGACACCTCCATTTAAAAGGGAAGATCTTCCGCCAGGCTGGGACATCGTGCCTGGGGACCGCGGTCCAACTGTACATGTCGGACAGTTGTATATATGCAGATTCTCGAGAAAACTTCGCCAGCGCGATGCAGGATTTAGGCGCGATGCAGGATAATGTGGCGCCACGCCATCTATCTTTCCGTGTGTGAACTATCTCGGTGTTACTGATAGATGGCTGATAGATGTCGCTACACAAACGAGCGATTTAAAATCTTACATAGAGCACAAACAATATTAGTTAATTATAATAATATCCTGGGAAATTCATACACATATATTTTTCTTTCTGGTTGAAATATTAAAGAGCATGTAATCTAATTTGCATACCTATGTATCCGCCATCTTGAACATGTTTTCTTTGCCATTAATAAAATTAGTGCCAGTCGATACAAAAAAAGTTTTTACTTTCTGAGATACTTGCCCCTTATAATAGTCTCCATACAATAATGGTAAAACTTCGTTATAACTATTTCTGAAATGATCCATATTCCAGAAAATCACTAGGTTATGTAAGTGCAGCATATGATGCTGTTATAAAACTATGAGTTGTCTAAGTAAGGCTTCTTGCATAAAGTCGGCTTTGTAAATCGATACGCTACGAGGTATGCCTCTACGATACGTTGCTACGACACGTCTACGAACTCTGGCCAACGTTAATGTATTGTATTACCAATGAAATGAGAGATGCACATGTTCTTATTAGTTCGGTGTAGATTATCCCCCTTACTCATATTTGCTATTTAACTAATATACTGTTTAGAGGGTCACGTAAATAATGTCACATTATTTGACAATGACAATAGAGTGACGTTATTTACGTGACCCTTTAAACAGTATATTAGTTAAATAACGTTTTATGAGTAAGGGGGTTTGTGTTTACTGTGTTATAGGCAAGCTATTTATTGCAGTTTAAAGGGTGTGTTCGTGTATCAGCCGAACCTGACTGTTAATTTTACATTAGAGCATATGTTCTTTTTTTTTGACCTGGTGCCATCATCACCTTTTTACCATCGCACCGCTCGCCGGCAATGTGAAGCTCATCCCCATATCCTCGAGCCGCCTCGGTCGTCCACACAACGGTTCAATCGGACGTTCCTACTGCGGACCATTAGGATGTAGAATGAGCTCCCCATTACGGTTTTCCCTCAGCGCTACGATATAGGGTTCTTAAAAAGGGGCGTAAAAAGAGCTCTACAAGGTCGGCAATACATCGGCAATCCCCCTGGTATTGCAAATGTCCATAGGCGGCGGTGACCAATTACCATCAAGTGGACCGTTTGCCAGTTTGTCAACCTATTGACATAAAAAAAAATATGCCAAAGGAATAGTTTATCGTAACGGGGGGATATCATAACAGGGTTTCCCTAGTGTTTGAAAATTCGGTCCATAGTATATTAATAGCTAATATTTAGATATACGTTTTATAAATAAAATAGTAGCTTGTCCTGATCTACAAAAAGCGATATTTGTTGGACCTGAGTAAAATATTCAGTCATAAAACTTCCTATATGTTATTGCTTATCAAATCAGAGTTTCCAGTTTATCGTGAGCTATTCTCGTTACTGACAGTGCGTTTGTAACGTCGACGTCATTGTATATTTAGTCGGTACCCATTATATTGGAGTAATGTGTTCAACAAACCATGAAAGCTTCGTCCGTGCAATAAAGCACGTGATAAATTATATTTAAAAAGACGAAGGTTGGATCCGGCGTTTAGCGGCCTCGACATAGACTTTACGAGCTCATGCAGATGAGGAAAACATCCTCTGTATCTGCATATTAGTTACGAATTGCATGTTTTCTACTTCATTCGATATTTGAAATAAACATTTGGCGAGAAATGTTAGCGCTATATTGCCAATAGCCATTTAGTCATGTGAGTAGTTTTGTTTTGACCGCTGCTGAATTCAAGGTTCGAAGGAATGTGTTTGGTACGAATGCAGTATACTTTATTGGAGTGCCATGTTATATGTTACTACATTTATGCAAGAAAACAATTAAAACCTTCATTCATTTTTTATGATAGGAATTCTGTTTTTGTTTTTTATTGATTTTAGGTTACTATTCAAGACGACCTAAGTTTGTCCAACAAGATATAAACAAAAGAAGGTCACACAAATGACCTGGATCACATTCAATTGTTTATACATTCTACAAGTTATTGTAAGTCATCTGGAGTTCAGTTTATCACAACGTATCGGAATCGTTCGACTGGAAACATTCTAGTTGGCATTAGAAGTGTTTCAGCCGCCGCGCGTACTTGTCGCCTTCGCTGGGTTTTCGCTCAAACAATAAAATTATAAGCGATTCGTTTAAAAATAGCCGTCAGAGCGGCGGCGGCGGAACGTTCGTGAAAACAGCCGTAGTGCTACTCTGGAGGTCTGGAAGCGTGCGGTGCGCGCGCGCAACGACTGCCGACTGCTCGCAGGTACACCTGGCTCACCTAAAGCAATGTCATTATCACTATTATTATAAAACACACATAACAAAGCTTCATTCATCGCCGACGGTTACCGTGCTGGGCGCACGTCGCCGACAAACGCGTGAAGCGCGCCGGCACTCGGGGTTTTCGCGTAAAAAAAATTGTGACAGAGTTAATTTGGTAGTTTAGCTCAGTGTAAGTAAATGTGAACGTTTCGGGAAGTAATTAACGAACGGGAATAATGTTAATGACCGGGAGTGTGGCGTAGTTACTGCATGGGTGTTTGCTAACTTTGTGCGTTCTAACGGATACCAATTTGCTGGTATTAAAACCCTATTAATACTTTTTCAAAGTAAGTTTCTTTAAGCATATCGATTGATTATTTTACAATGAATAAGGAAAAGGTAATTAAAATATAATATACCACATACTTATATTTAAGGCGATGATAGCTCAGCGGTAGTGACGTCGGATACCGAGAAGAAGGTGCCGAGTTCGAATCCTACAAGGAGCTTGAGCTTTCGGTGAAGGAAAACATCGTGAGGAAATCATAGCACGGTGGTAGGGTACTTTGCAGTGCCTATTTGGCTGGCTACCACCCTCAAGTTGAAAATCTGTCGCCAAGCACCTATCGGTGTGTTCCGACAGCTGCACTTGAGAGCCAGTTCCTTCTAAGCTTTCTGTGTTTACCACCTTCGCCCATATCATCACTTATCATGATGAGATTGTGGTCAAACACAGTCCTATATACAGTAAAAAAACTAATTGTTTCTTTTTGTTGTATGTATTTGCTTTTAATTAATTAAGTATTCACTATAAGTAGAATTTATCAGTACTATAATCATTTCACAGAAATCACATAAAAACGTTACGAAAACTGATAGAATATTTTTATAGGTAATGCGTGGGCGATGAAATTTTGTAAGTCCTCTGCTACCAACAAACAGCAATATCAAATCTATTTTGGCGTCGACATAAATCGCTGCGCCTCAATCATGAGCTCGGAGTTTAAACAACTGTTTGTGAATTCGATTTTAATCGTAAATAGCTCTGGTTTTAATAACTGATGCATGGGTGGAAAGGTTATATTCAGTTCTGAGATTAACACGAGTATGAATATACAAACAATTCATGCTGATGATTTTTCTATTAACTTAGCATCATGTAATATTAAGTTTTAGGATTCACTTGCATATTACCCCGATTAAAAACATTCTATCTAAAATCATTCGATTGATTTTGGTAGAAATTGGCTACAGAAGTTCCGATAACGACTTTTTAGGGTTCCGTAGCCAAATGGCAAAAAACGGAACCCTTATAGATTCGTCATGTCTGTCTGTCTGTCTGTCTGTCTGTCTGTCCGTCCGTATGTCACAGCCATTTATTTCCGAAACTATAAGAACTATAATGTTGAAACTTGGTAAGTAGATGTATTCTGTGAACGCAATTAAGATTTTCACACAAAAATAGAAAAAAAACATTAAATTTTGGGGGTCCCCATACTTAGAACTGAAACTCAAATTTATTTTTTTCATCAAACCCATAAGTCTGGGGTGTCTATGGATAGGTCTTCAAAAATGATATTGAGGTTTCTAATATAATTTTTTTCTAAACTGAATAGTTTGAGCGAGAGACACTTCCAAAGTGGTAAAATGTGTGTCCCCCCCCCTGTAACTTCTAAAATAAGAGAATGATAAATCTATAAAAAATATATGATGTACATTACAATGCAAACTACCAACGAAAATTGGTTTGAACGAGATCTAGTAAGTAGTTTTTTTTTAATACGTCATAAATTGAAATTCATATCATATACTCAGGTCTATACTACCATTTACTTATATACCTATAGGTTTGTACGGAACCCTCGGTGCGCGTGTCTGACTCGCACTTGGCCGGTTTTTTTTTATTAGTAGCAATATTTTAATAAAATAATCACTTGAAAACATAATATTATTTTTATTCTCAAAGTCTATAAAACTCACTGTATTGATTGCACCTAGCTGTCAATCAATGTCTGCAGAATATCTATGATATCACCAATTAACAAGTGTCTGAATGTGTTTTTGTTTAAAAATTAGTCAGCAATTACATCAACTCTGTTAGATGCTAATAAATAGACAGACAGACAGAACATCACACGTCTGGAAATAAAAATTAAAATTCAAGCTTATATTATCATTTTTGATCACAAATAATCCACTGGCAGTCCATCCATCAAAATCTGTCAGGTCGTGAGAAGATAGATTTTTGAGTACCGACGAAAAACTGTGCAAACCACTTAGCTCAACCTCTTTAAAAAATATTGTTACGTACATAATGTATTCGTATTTTATATATAGTGTTTAGATTTCAACCCAGGAAATTTATGGGCATGAATATATCAATTCTGTGTCTGGGTGTAAATAAAGATGTAAAGAAGAGACATTTATTTTGAACTCTTATCTATTTAAAATAGTAGTTTTTGTAATGAATGCAGTTTATCAGATATCTGGCCAACATAGATAGATAGATATACTCTTTATTGTATACCAACAAGTATAAAACCAAAAATAACAATAAATGTGACTGTACTATGGGCGGTCTTATCGCTAAGAAGCGATTTCTTCCATAGTGCAAGCTCTGCTTAGTTTCGATTCAGGGGCTCTACCGCGCAACTTTGGTGGTAATCGTAACGAACACCATTAATTATTTCATCCAATGACGCGCACGCGGTACGACGCGACGATGACCATTCTTGGGCCCTGATTGGATGAAATTCATTAATGGTGTTCGTTACGATTACCACCAAAGTTAAGCGGTAGAGCCCCAGTTAACGAATAAGCCTTTTATTATAACGTTCTATCAAAAAAATAACTGAATACAGAGTGGCACTAAGTAGGCAGGAACTATAAATTGACAAAAAAATACGCGTCGTATATAGATCCTTCTCCTTTAAGCTTTTATAAAAAGAACTAGACATTATGTCAAGGAGCAAACTTTCTACGGCTCCTATTCACACGCACCGTACGACAACCACCCTACAACCACATCACAATCACACCACGTGGGCGGGCGCTAATTTTTATAAAAATTTATAGTTTAATTCACACGGACCACATTTTGCCGTCACTATCGACCGCGTGTGTGATACCGACCACACCGCAGTCACGTAAACGCAACCACCAGCGATACCGTGAACTAGCGGTACAAACATTTTAACATTTTGTAGCATTTATTAGTAACACCATGACCACATTTCGTTGCGACGCTGTGGTGTGGTTGTGGTACGTGTAAACAGCTACAGCTAAGCTATGTTGGATGTATTACATTGAATTAGTCCGTCCGAGCATTCATATATATGACATTTTGTGCGGCGCATAAAGAAGCTTGAATAATTTAAGAGTTCTACTAATATTTGCCCTACAATACGGTATTAAAGATAATAATAACGACGACATTATGCAATGTAACGCCTGTGCCAATTTGAGGACAAAGAACAATTAAATTATGAAACATATGTTTATTACAATGAATAAATGTCTCTCGTTTATGAAATGTTTTTGGGTATTTTACGAATTACGAGGAATCTTGCAATCTGGTATACTTACGACGGAATACTACTACTATGCGTAAATTTTGTGTGCCTACAGTGCGGCCGCCGAAAGATTGTGTTTCTGACTGCTTATCTCTATGGCGATGGGGCATTCACAGGATGGGTCAGTTATCATGTGTCAGAAACGCATTCTCTCGGTGACCGCATTGTAAGTTATTGTTATCGATTTGAATATGGACTTGTCAAGTCTTAGTGATCTTGTCACTTGAGAGTGTATAGATGGATGATGTTTGTCACTCGAGCGCGTCCAAATGGCTCTACCAATTGGAAATTTATTAGGCACACATATAGATACTCTGAAATGAAACTATCTATGTAACTACTATATCTGATATGGTATCTACATTTTCTATGTAGTGATGTACATAATAGTGACGTGGCAATGTACAAAAAAGGTGGTGTCCGCCCGCCCTCGTAGGACTTCGTAGACACACAAGTGACAGGTGCGCGTACGCACGTGTGTTTTGGTACACATGTGTATTATCTCAGCCACTTTACGTTTATAAAGCGATCTGGTGCAGTATTTTAGGATACTAGATATTCTATGGAAAATATTTACAGAAATAATTAGCTAATAGTTTCTTTTTTATTATTTACGAAATAAATATGAATAATGGCCAAATTATAATTTAGTACCTTCCTGGGTACCACTCTCAAGTTAATTTAAGCAGCTGCACTTGAGATCTAGTTCCCTTATAGCAGCTTTAAGGCTTATAAGCTTTATAGGCTTTGTGTGTTTACCACGTTACTGAGATTATCTTCTAAAACAGTCCCGTCCATGATATTAAAAAAATACGTTTTCTTACTTATTTTTTCCTGTTTTCAATAAACCCAAATTTGGCGAAACTATTTCGTACGCTCCCTAAGGTACACTCCTAGGTACCTAGGTCCTTCCTAAATAGGAAAGTTTACATCAGATAATGTCTAGTTCTAGGCCGAATATTGGACAAAATTGTCTAGTTTAAGGGACCGGTTAGTTAATATTCAGTTCTATCGGTTTAGGGTACAAGAAACTTTTCGCATGGTTACCACGGAATTTAGTTTTTAGATGTAATCGAAAAAGGGTTGATTAATTTATGAAATAATTAGTTTAGGACCTTCTTTTTCTCTAATAATATAATAGACAGGTTGAATACTTGAAGATATTTTTTTTTAACATATAATATATTAGGTTTTTTTATATTATTCCATACTACTAAGGTGGCAAACAAGCATACGGCCCGCCTGATGGTAAGCAGTTACCGTAGTCTATGGAAGCTTGCAACACCAGTGGTATCAATCGCGCGTTTCCGACGCTGCAGAAATCTCTTCACACGCTTTTTGAAGAACCCCATGCTGTACTCCATTGGCGGGGAGCTCATTACACAGTCCGAGCGTCCGCTGAAGAAACTCCTTTTAGCTCGCACAGTTCGAAACAATTATGGTTTCAATGTGTGAGGATGGACTCCCCGTAGACGGCGAGAGTTGCGATGGTGGAAGGTTGCCGTGGGCATCAAGTCGAACAATTCTTTAGAACACTCCGTTGTGCAAGCGGTAGAACACATATAAGGACGCAAAGTCTCTCCTCAGACTGAGGGGCTTTAAACCGCTCGTGTGCCCGGGATCGTCGACAATTCTGATGGCACGTCGTTGAACCAAGTCTAAAGGCACAAGCTTGTATCCAGGTCTTCCGGCCCATAGATGACAGCAGTACTCCATATGAGGCCGGACCTGCGACTTATAAAGTTGCAGCCTTTGCCCCGTTGTGAAGTACTGCCTCGCTCTGTTGAGCACTCCAAGCTTTTTGGATGCCAACTTAACCTTCTTCCAAATGACTTCGGAACAAAACGTTGCTAGAAATGTCGACGCCTAGGATCCCGAAGCTTTGACTGATGTCCAAGGAAGGAATTGTGGAGCCACAGACCATGGGGTTTTCTTAGCGGTATTATGAATTATTTATAGCGGCATTATGAATTATTGCTATATTATATTGCAAACAATTCAAACTTTACTGAAAACCTAGTAATCATAAACAACCAATAACCAAAACATAGTACACTGATTCCTACTTCACCTTTGAATCGCTATGACAATTATATAGTCTATGATCACCCTATGAGCTTCTAAATTCAAACGTCTATTTGCAATTAAATAAATAAATATAATATCTATATAGGTCGCAGGTCGTGGGTGATTATTGGTCTTATTATAAAATTTTCACAAAATGTAATTTGACGGGCCAGTTGGCGTGGTTGGTATTAACCAACTAACATACAAAATACATTAGTTTAATCACATTTGTGGTTATACAATACAGAAATAGTTCTAACATTGCAGTCAGACTAAAATGTGTGTAGGTACAATCAATAAAGTAAAAGTATAATCCATCAATTTGAAATATTGCAATTCGTCTGGCATTCGTAAATTAAAGATTCCACGTGTTCAATAGAGATGTGTCTGGCAGATTTCCAGGTGTGACGTAGAAAGGAAGGTGATACAGGTGACGTGTTTGTCTGCCAAGTGTTAATGAACTTAAAGTGCGAACACCTTAGATTTTGTTGTTTGATACGCCGCCACGTGGTTGCATATATATTATATATGGAGCAAGGTAGTTGACCTCATTTTAATGTAATGTTTTTTATTTATTTTAAAAGGAATTCTATAGGTATAGATAGAGATGGTGATCTGCAGTATGTTACCGGATTGCAAGATAGATCTTTGAATTAGGTTTAGGACGAAAATTGGTTGTTTAACTAACGTATTTCTTTTGTCTTCCATTGTTTGCGGCTTTCTACTCATTTCTACGATCACCATGTTGCTATTATTTGTAATACCTATCAAAACATTGTTATTCAGTAATTCTAGATGCCGCACTTAGTAATAACTGATATTAAATATTTGTAGGCAAACTTTGAGGTTTACAAATTCACCCGTAATCTTTGTATCGAAACACAACTTTGAGCTCTGAAACTTGGGCGAAATTCTAAAACGAAAGTTAGTTTATCGGCGACATCTTCGGCCTAAGTTACTTCGAAAGGGTCTTAAATGTCACGAAAATGCGAGGTTTGATAATTAGGAGAATAGAAAGAGGTAGATATTTTTTATTAATTTACTGTCATGGAACCAATGTTCCCAATAGAGTACAGCATGGGGTTATTGAAGAAGGTTGGGTGTAAAGAGATTTTTGCAGGGTCGGCAAATAATCCATAATACATACTTAATATTATAAAAGTAGCTCTGTCTGTTACTCTTTCATGCCTAAAATTGATGAATCGATCCTGATGAAATTTGGCAGGCAGACAGCCTATGGAATGGAGAAGGACATAGTCTATTTTGTAGCCCGGTAGCGCGGGTGAAACCACAGGGACAGCTAGTAACAATATAAATGCAGTTTTAATATGAAAAAGTAACTAATTTTAAATATCTTCGTAACTACAATGTAATTTGTATTTTTTATTAAACACGATTTCCATTTTCTAATATTTTGGGGATATCCTTGCGTTGTAGTAAAAAAAAAAAAAAAAACTATGCTCTACGAATTTAATACTGCTAAGAAAAAAAAACGATTTTCCATATGAAAATCGAAATTCAAAAATATTTCAGTTTTTGTTTTTACAATCATATGTACCTAAAGTCCCCGTCATGAGAAGCTATAAATTTTGTAAACAAGTGTTCAGGAGTTCACAACATTTGGACCAACAAAAAAAATGAATTTGTTTAAGATTTAATAAATTATTAAGTAACAAATATTAATTAACATATATTATTTAACAAACAACTCTTTCTTTTTACTTATTATATATTTTAGATAAATTGTATTACGCACCTTTTGACGTTTTTTTCGTGGCGAATTTATTTCCTTAGATGTACTGGCTACTGGCTCCATTATACGTAATAACAAATAAAATTAACGCAACAATTAAAGTAACAACAATACAAAAGTGATAACGAAACAATAACAAAATTAACAATAACAACCAGATCCGCAATATATGCAAAGCAATGAAACAAACTCGTACGCATTCGAAACTCGAATGACGCGTTTATTTCAAAATGGCGTCCCGATAGTTTACAATCCCTGCGACGGACGCGTTCCGGTACCAAGAAACACAAACGATAGCGCTTTGCGTCGTTAAAATATGATCCGACTAAATTAAATAGGTTGTTACTTTCATATAACCCGTCTATATTTCATGTCGATTGAATATGGTCAATTTATTATTATCTGGCAGTATAAAATGTTTACTTAGTAAAAGATGTTTGTTTACATAATTTATAGCTTCTCATGACGGGGACTTTACAGACCACAGCTACATACCACTTTTATATGAAAATTATATCACACAAGTAAAACTTGCACTGCAAAAAAAACGGAAATAATCCTATAAAATAGCTTCTAAAATACCTAGCCAGAATATAATCCATTTAAGACCCAACGTGTAATATTCGACGATAAAATATAAACTGTGAATATAACCCTAATTGTAATAGTTAAATTAGTAACGATTCTGTCACAGATTGTCGTACAACTGGTCTCGATGTGCAATTTGGTTCATTATTACGATCATGGCACAAGGCCAGCGTTCTAAAATGTTTCTGCATATATAAGTTATATACCTATGTGCTATATTCAACACTGGATATCTACGTGTTTGAAAACTGTGTTACTCAGGTTCATAAAGGCGAACGTTTTTTTTAATTTGGTAGGCATTTAAGGTCTTCGCTCAGTATAACAGCACGGCTACGCCTTGGCATTTACCTTGCCATGCAAGTGAGGCCTCGTTCAAGTAAAGTTTACAATGACTAGATACAATAGTTGACGCATCGCGGCAATTTAAGAGCGCTTGCCGCTAAAATTAAGCAACTAGTCCTGCTGACTACAATCTTCCAGTGAGCGGCCAGATCCCTTGCTGCGTGACGCCAGCAAGCGGTATCTTGCCAAAGCCGCGCCACAAATTTCACCTCGCAGGGCGGCGCGCTGGCAGCTAGTGGTTGGATTGAGTTGAGGCGGTGCCGATGCCGGGCCGATGCTGCGAGCGGTGCTGATACAGTGAGCGATGACTTTTAGGCCATGAGCTTTGGATACTATTTATCCCGGGAAAGTAGGTGAAACCCCAGGGCCAGTTAGTAAGTTATTAAATAATCGTATTTACAGGCAATAGACGTTTTAAATTCCGGATTTCTTTTAAATAATGTAATTTTTACTAAACATGATCTATAGCTATATATTTATATATATATTTCTATACATGCTGGGAATGATCCTTCCCTATAACGAGGTTCTAGTGTGAATTGGTAGGTATTATAGATTGTATGGTAACCGCTTACCTTCAGACGTTTGGATGTTTGCTCCCTTAGTCGTTTAAAAATATAAACAAATAGATTTGTAGGTATCTTCAAACCTATTCATTTAATTAACACACACATAAAACTTTTGCTTGGCACTGAAAAAATAAGAATAATGCAACAGCAAAAAATTCCACACCAATATATTGGGAAAGTAGATAAAATTTAACATTCTGTGTACCTAACCTATGTTTTAGTGGGTATGCAAACGCATAAATATGCACAGACTATAGTTTGGAACTGTGTCAAATCCAATACAAATATTTGCAATGATTTTTATTAGTTTAGGCGGATTGAGAAACGACATTGTTTTTGCTATTCGATTTAGGTACACGTTTGTGAATTCAGCTAAGATTAAAATTATTATATTAACATACTTATAGATATAATCACAGACAGAACTGGTGCTCATTAATGAACCCCCCCCCCACCATGAAAAAAAACTATGACTCTTTCAATGTTCTTTTTTTTTTCAATGGCGTCACACGTCTTGTGTATTTTGCCAATGTCCAGTTATATTATAAGTTCTATTGACAATAAATCACTTTCACATAGTCCTCAGTCTGTCACCGTCCATAAAATTCATGTTTTACTACAATGGATGGTGGTAATTGTACTAAAACTCTTCACGGACTTTTGGAGACAACTTGAAAATACACGATACACATAAACGCTAATAAGCAATAAAACTCAAAATACACGAATTTATGAAAATAAAAATGAAAATGCAACGTCACTCTGCAAGTTCTCGCCAAAAAGTTCCGAGATTTGAATTCTTTATGTTCGAAACTCAAAAACTATTTTTATTCTTTACTTACAATTTGGATGTATTCAAAATAATAAAAACGTAAACGTTCCTTTTAAAGTTTACTGCTAACTAGGAACGCTGCATGGCGCTGTTATCGCGTTTCTCTATTCCTTTGTTCCCGCTTACATTGTGTTGATAACATTTATTTTAAAATAAAATTAAGACTACTTTCCTTTAACTGATCTGCTAGATCTTTTAACATGGGTAGTAACTATTTATAGTTGTGGTTTCCAGCATGAAAAGAAGTAAAGTATAGCATTCACGGATAATGGCAGCTTCCAATTAGTGAAAGAATTTTCCCAATCATAAAGAAAGAGAGAAAGAAAAAAGATTTATTCCAGACAACACACAACATGCACACAACATTACATTAATGACACAAAATATAAAAAAAAAACAATAATTCCAGTAACAAAATAATTTCACCTGTTTTATCATGAAATCGTATAAATCCTTTTTTTTTTTTATACAACTAATGTGGCATACAAGCATACGGCCCGCCTGATGGTAAGCAGTTACCGTAGCCTATAGACGCTTGCAACACCATGGGTATCACTCGCGCGTTGCCGACCCTATCATGTTTATTATCAACTCGCTGTGTAAGAAGTTATTGCCTATTCTCTTCTCTACTTTTAATATTTTATTAATTTTCCTCTATGTAGAGTCCCTGTTTTTGTGGCGTTGAAATATACAAATAACTAAACGGTTCCTTTTCAAACTTTCTTACACAGAATTTTTCATAAGCGACTCATAAATTTATTATTTTAAACGACCGGCGTCATCTCATCCCACACAATTGTTTCATTTCATAATATACGAGTCGTGTACCCTTGACTGGCCATAAACGACACATTTATATTTATAATCCTGTTAAAATCTTAAAATGCGATGATGTAAAACTAACATTATCTATACTAATATTATAAAGCTGAAGAGTTTGTTTGTTTGAACGCGCTAATCTCAGGAACGACTGGTTCGAATAGAAAAATTATTTATATTTATTATTAAATTATTTTGTGTTGGATAGTCCATTCATCGAGGAAGGCTTTAGGCTATATAACATCACGCTGCGACTAATAGGAGCGAAGCATCAGTGAAAAATGTTGCAAAAACGGGGAAAATTATTCATATAGGGTAGGGTAGGGTAGCACCACGCGAACGAAGTCGCGCCGGGCAGCTAGTTAATAATATTTACACGTGAAAAGTTTTTATTAAGATTTAGTCTGTTTTTTTTTTGTTATATTCGTAATTGCGAAACTGTGCAGATATGTTCGATCTTTGTTATAGTTTGTTACTAACATAAATTCAGGGATTACTAACATATCTTAAACATGCAAACGTTAGCTTGTTTATAATGGTTGCATATGAGTGCATTCGAAGTAAACTTTCATGTACACATTGTTAAAGTATTTATTGCTCAAAACGGGTATGAGCGAATAAAAATTAACTTTATTGAAATTTATGTTCTACATAATTTCATGGTTTATTATTTACTGACTTTTGCCTTCGGCTTCGGTCACTCTCTTGCCTACACATTTAGAGTATCTCTACGCAAAAAACTATGAGAATGGGAGAAAAACCGACAAACGTATTTTCGTATAAGGATATAATTAATCGTGGCAACTACTGTACCTACTGTACTATATCATCATCATCATCATCATCAGCCTATGATGTCCCACTGCTGAGCACAAGCCTCCTTTCACAAATCAGGGTGAAAGGGAATGGGCAGATACTCCACCACGCGTGCCCACTGCGGATCAGTGGAGGTAGGCTAGTGGTCAACCTACCGTTGGAGTTTTCAAGCCCTAGAAGGCCTCCAACTAGCTTAACGACTATCACAATTAAGTGATAACCGGGACCAACGGCTTTACGTGCCTTCCGAAGCACGGAAACGCTCGATTTGAAATACCACTAGGCGGTCACCCATCCAGGTACCGACCACGAAGGTGGTAGCTTAACTTGCCGATCGATTAAGAACGGCTTATCATGCTACACCACGAGCGCTTCACTACCGTACTATATTGGGAGAACCATTCACTATATATACCTACTGTACTATAGATAGATAGATAGATAACTCTTTATTGTACACCAACAAGTATAAAAATAACAATAACAATAAATTCTTAATATTAAAAATACTGTACAATGAGCGGTCTTATCGCTGAGAAGCGATTTCTTCCACTACTAGTACTATATTTGGAGCTCATTCTACAATTTTCAGGTTTAGACTCAAATCATTCCAGAGGGTCTAGACGAGATGGAAATCGAAAATCGACATCGTTAGTAAACAATCAATCTTTGTAGGTAGGACATTTCAAATCGAATTTTCACGTGATTTTAATCGATTTCTTAGGTCAATCTCATACAAGTTTGATATAATAACAATAATGAAGATGTCGATATCCATCTTGTATAGGGAGCTGGTACCTTAATTATAAAGTACCTTGGCTGCTTAAGTTTGCTATTTATTTACTTATTAAATATTTATTCAGTCTACTTTGTAATTTTGCCGCCGCGCCGGGGCACGCAATTGTTTTCAGTGCGATTAGAATGTAAATATTATGTAATGAATCTAAGCCTGTTTTGAAAAGAGTAATTGCTGAGTTTATTGCCGGCTCTTCTCAGCAAATGCAACCTTCCGAACCGTTATTAGAGTATTAGAGTCAGACTTTTCATAAGTGCCTGCGAAGGTCTATTTGAATAAATGATTTTGAATTTGAATTGAATTTGAATTTAATGAACCGCATTTTTTTACCACGAAGCGTCCAAAAATGAATTTTCTAAAGTAAATACTGCAGCATTAACACACCAACCGTAAATAAGTAAAAAGCTTAAAAATATTCCCTAGAGTAGAGTCCGCATATTGTTATGTGCAGACTCGAATGAAAAACTGCATTTTCGTCTTCAATAAAAATCCTAATGCGAATACTGTTTATAATAACACTGACTGTTATAAATTAGCTGTAAGCAATAACTCTTCGTCAAATGTAGGTTTAACCTCGGAAATCTGAATTTAATACCCGATACTATACCTATCGTAAATTTTGTTTCATTTGACTTTGTTTGAAGGGTTAAGTGGTTCTGAATTGGAAATTGAGATCATACTTTATAATCGGATAGTTATTGGAAATGTATTAAAATAACTATGACGAAATTACCATTTGTATGAGAGTTGGATTTGATTAATGGTTTTATATTTGTGCAAACAAATTTTGATCAGGATTTTGTTAGGTGTACAAATGGTTTCATTGATATTAATAAAAAGATATTGGGTATTTTTGTGTCATGTTATTATAATAACTATTATATTTTATAACGTATGTTAAAAACAGTTTTTATGATTTATATTTAATTCAATAAACTCAGTAAACTGAAAGAAGACGTAGGTATTATGGTTGTTGTGACATTACATAAATAACTGGTACCAATACGGAAAAAATAAAGTGCGGGAATTTTATAAAGTTCAAAATTCAAAATCATTTATTCAAATAGACCTTCGCAGGCACTTATGAAAAGTCATTCATTTATTCATTTATTCTGCAACTAAGTGTATAGTGGGTCTTATTCTATTATAAACAGTGCTTAGATAACTTAGTGACCTTTTACAGGTATTGCAAAAGTATTGATTGTAACATAATAATAATAATTATTCATATTCAAATTTAAACAGATTCCAAAATAAATAGTATGTCATATCATAATAAATTATAGAAGTAAAAATTTAACTAAATAAGCTTACCTAATCATGTCATTACAATCATCCTTACTATATAATTTTATTCGTAACATTTTAAAACAATCAATTTGTACTCTATCATTACATAGCATAACTATTTGGCTAATTATTAAAATATTCTTCAATAGTATAAAAACATTTATTAATTAAAAACTTTTTTAACTTTTTATTAAATAGGTTAAATGTCGTTTCGGTTTTTATGTCTCGAGGTAAGTTGTTGTAAATTTTTACTGCCATGTAATACGGACTGCAATTGAGCATTTTTATTCTAGAAGGTGGTAGGTATAATCTATCTTTGTGACGTGTGTTTTTATTATGGGTTTCTTTTAGTTTTTTAAATAGATTGTTATTCTTAAATACAAATGTACAAATCTCGTGTATATATATTGAAGTTAACGTTTGCAGTTTGAATTTTATAAAATATGGTTTGCAACTTTGTGTATTATTTATTTGTGCTAATATTCGGACACATTTCTTTTGTAGGAGAAATAATTCGTTCGCATTTACACTATTTCCCCACAACATAATTCCGTATTTTAGCCACGAGTATGCGTATGCGTAATAGGCCGATAGTGCGGTTGCTGTATTTGTACTATATTTAATCTGAAAGTCTGACTCTAATACCGGTTCGGAAGGTTGCATTTGCTGAGAAGAGCCGGCAATAAACTCAGCAATTACTCTTTTCAAAACAAGCTTAGATTCATTACATAATATTTACATTCTAATCGCACTGAAAACAATTGCGTGCCCCGGCGAGGCGGCAAAATTACAAAGAAGACTGAATAAATATTTAATAAGTAAATAAATAGCAAACTTAAGCAGACCAGCCCCCACAAGCAGCACCTGTTCACAAGTATGACGCGTGTGGCAGCCATCGCCCTCCTCGCCATATTGGAGGGAAGTGAGCGACCCGTCACACGACGCCGCCGCAAGCAAAGACCTTAAAGTGAGCATGACTTACTTATACCAATTTTTAGTACCGGTAGTACCGGTAGCGGACTTACGGCGAACGATAAAATAAACAGTATTATAAACAGGAATAATAAAAGAAAAATTTTCTATACAGACAGGATGATATTATATGCAAGGATTATCGCCTTAGGAAATATCAGCCAGACGAACCTATCTCGTAGAACAGAATTTGCCTTTCAAGCCAGCGAGATTTTACCGCAAGGCATAGTATTATTTCATACAAGTTACAACCAGGCTATGCGGGGGTATCCGCCACAAACATGCCGCAACGAAGGGTATTTCCTTGCAACGTTACCCGACTATATATTATCGGCGCTATCTTTTAAACACTAACAAAAACCGGCTGAGAATCGCTCGCTTGTCCACTGCGATATAAAATAGCGAGCAGATTGCGCGCACTATTTATTTCTCGCCGATCTATTTTTGAATTCTTGTAAAAAATATGTATGTAGTTTATTATGAGTGCATGTTTCCATTTGGTTCTATGCGCGTGAATGTATGATAAAGCTGTAAAGGGGGTTAACGTTCTAACAAGCGTTGGATTCTTGCCTAATATTCTCTTGATAGGAGTGTTTTTTTTTTCAACATTATGCTTAGATTTAGAATAGCAATGCAGTGGAGGATGGGAATTATGGGAAACCTATTTCAACAATGTGTGAATTGTATTATGTTATGGTAAATCGATATTCTTTTATCTGTAACGGATAAAGGTTAACGTTTTGTAATGTATGTTTACGATGTACAATAATTGAATTATAGGGGCGAAGTTAGGTTAGTGTTCTAGATATCTCACATATCGACAATAGCTTTTTCCATACATTTTGTTAGGAAAATTAATTGTAGCCATTACTGACTGACGTTTCAAATTTTCAACCTGTGTAGGTATATCCATTGACTTATATATTACTGGCGTGAGGAACAGGCCAACCGCACGACGAAATGGCACCAATGCGCTGGCCCTAAAAAGTCAGTTTGGGACCATCGCGACTCAGTCGTCTGCGGTCCGCGGAATTTTTTTTTCGTTTATGTGTGCATTGTACGCACATACATCGGGCACATGCCTCTTAATAAATTCAAATATCTAATGAAATTGGCAGATTCACCTAACTGTTCTGTGTGTGGAGCTTTAGAAGACGTCCAACATTTTTTGACTGACTGTGCTCGGAGCGGGTCTGTGAGGGTGGCCTTGGCCGACCAATTCAAATTAAATATGTTAGATGTGGGTATGTATCAGAGCGTTCTGGCCACACCAAATTCTGAAGTGGCCAGAGCACTTTATAGCTTAAGTTTAGCTATATTAAGAAATTACATGTAATAAAGGAAATAGTGTAAATTAGGTTACGATGGAGCTGGCATAGTCTTTTAAAAGACCAAAAGTTCCCAAAAAATAAATGAAAAAAAAAAAAAAAAAAAATCTCACATATCGACAATAGCTTTTTCCATACATTTTGTTAGGAAAATTAATTGTAGCCATTACTGACTGACGTTTCAAATTTTCAACCTGTGTAGGTATATCCATTGACTTATATATTACTGGCGTGAGGAACAGGCCAACCGCACGACGAAATGGCACCAATGCGCTGGCCCTAAAAAGTCAGTTTGGGACCATCGCGACTCAGTCGTCTGCGGTCCGCGGAATTTTTTTTTCGTTTATGTGTGCATTGTACGCACATACATCGGAGGCCTATGCAACGCGGCACTTCGTATTTCGATCGATTTTAAACAGAGCAGCCCCCCTAGACAAGATGGTTGTCGACAATCATCATAGACAGTAAACGATCAACCTTTGTATGGGATTGACATAAGGGATTGTTAAAAATCACGTGACATTAGGATTTCAAATGTCAATCCCATACAAAGGTTGATCGTTTACTGTCGATGACGATTGTCGTAGCCATCTTGTCTACTGGCCCTGTACTGTTTACTCGTATGAAGAAATGTTTGCAATTTGTTCCTATCCTTAGTTTTGAAATCGTTGGGTATATTTTGTTTTAATTATTATTGCCATTAATTTAATATTTGTAAAGTGTGATTTCTCAGTTTCTTCGAAAATCTAGCCAAAATAGATTTTTTTACCTATTGCGAGTTTCAAATAAGAATTCAAATAAGTTTTTCCTAGATAACAAAAGTTAAAGGTCAAGCTATCGGAAAGCTTTATAATTTTTATAATAGAACGAACAAAAAAGTAAAAAGCTTTTTTATCAGTAATAGCTCAGAGTAGATAAATACTACGTACAGTAATAGTTTATGATTAATTAAAGTTAAAGGTTTTTTATCGAAGGGAAAACTTTGTAAGACTTTACATAACATTTTCAATTGCTAAATAATTAAGAAGTAACGATAACTTATTTTTTAATATTTGGCTTGTTTCATTTGAAGTTGTAGCTATTAATTAAAATATTCACGAATTAGGAAATACTCTAATAATGCAGTTATAAAATAGAGAGAAACCGATTTGAAACATACCAACTCTTCTTAGATTTCCGATTTTAGGGTAGCAACGCGCGCGTTATACTCCTGGTGTTGCAAGCGTCCATAGGCTACGGTAACCGCTTACCATCAGGTGGGCCGTATGCTTGTTTGCCACCTAAGTGGTATAAAAACAAAAAAAAAACTAATCGTAAACTCTTCTCTTATTTCAACACCTACTCACGACCCTCGGTAACACGTGTCTACACATTCGAGGAAAAAGAGGCATAAAGATAATTTTCTTATAATTTCTGTTAGCAAAGTAATTTGGTGTCCTCCTATCCTACCCTACTAATGTAAAACGTGAACCGAGTTTGTACGTTTGTGTGGTTTTTAGGATGGCGACAGTATTTCATGGAGTCCCGGGAACGTGAAGGTGACGTGAGGTGAAACCGCGGGGTACAGTTAGTGATAAAAACAAACAGAAATTTTGAATTACTATTCGGTAGTAGAAGTTAAAAATAACTTTATTAGCACTCGACGAGCTAATGCGGTCCTAAATCGACACAAAACTTGGGTTCAAGCACGAAACTATAATTTTAGTTTATTATCGTTGTTTTTACACTTAATAGCACTTATACCACATACGGTTTTCACCTAGATTATCGATAGTTATACATGCAAAATTGTATGCATACGAAGTATATGCATTTTAATAGCTATAATTGGACTGTTTTAAAAAAAAAAAACAACTTCAAAGTACACTAAGAAGTAATCAAATCCTGATCTGATGACAATGAAACCAAACGGGAAGTGTACCCTTCCAAACAAAAAAATAATTTTCCAAATCGGTTCATAAATATAACCTAATTGAGAACCTTCTCCTATTTTTGAAGTCGGTTAAAAATAAATGGTTTCGAAGGTTTATTGAAAACTAGCTGTGCTAGCTTCCCAACAGTGAAAGAATTTTTCAAATCGGTTCAGTAGTTTCGGAGCCTATTCAATGCAAACAAACAAACAATCAAATCTTTCCTCTTTAAATATTAGTATAGATCAATTTAATGATAATAATGAACCTAATACTAATTGAAATTATAAACAAAATCATGATCAAATATAATGTAGTAACATATCACAGCTAAAAATATTTTTATATATGAATAAACAAGGCATTATTTTGATCAGTAACTCGAGTAGTGATGAATTGGTCTGAATATTTGTAACCATTTCAAACAGCAGCCGATCTACTCCTAATCCCACATCGATCTATATAATTGTTTTCCTGAACATTTAATCCCAATCTTATTTATAGCGAACACATATTCATTTACTCATTTATTTTTATTCGAATCCGTCTTTCTCACGTTCTTTGTAATTTTTAAACGATTGATGTTCAAAATCGTTTATTCAAATAGACCTTCGCAGGCACTTATGAAGATTCTGACTCTAATACTCTAATACAAGATTGCATTTGCTGAGAAGAGCCGGCAATAAACTCAGCAATTACTCTTTTCAAAACAAGCTTACATTCATTACATAATATTTACATTCTAATCGCACTGACAAAAATTGCGTGTCTCGGCGCGGCGGCAAAACTACAAAGCATACTGAATCGATATTTAATAAGTATTATTTTTAATTTTGTTCCTCAGATTTTCCTAAATGTTGTAAGGTAGTTTTCATTAAAAATTAATTAAATTATCTTTTATTTACAGAATGGCGTCTAAAGGTGAATCAACGAAAACAGAGATAAAAGTAAGTATCATTCGACATCCGGTATTTTATCGACAAATTTAAACGTTTAATTTCCGATGAAAATAACTGAAATAGAGAAAGACTATGGCTACTTCCATTTACGCTTAGCACTTTAAAGCCAGCGGTTTATACGAGAAACAGTAGTAATTCTCATCGGAAAATAAACACATAAGGAAATAACGATCGTTAAACTAGGTAAACAAACATAACTACAATATAATGTAGGAACGCGTAGGAATAAATAGAATGTCACATGAAAAGTGAAAACAACATGTAGTTTCAGAGAAAAAAGTTCTCCACTTGTTACTTCCTATTTTTTGAAGTAAAGACTTATTCTACGTTTGCAAGTAAAAAAAATATAAAAACACGCTCCAAACTTTTTTTTGTCTGGGCTTTTCTCCGAAATGGTTGAACCAATTTTGACGGCACTTACATTAGCATGTAGAGGACTATTCAAAGATTAATTTGTTTAGTTAATAAGTTTAAATATATTAATGTAATAATTATTATAATTATATATATTACGTTTTCAGCGAACTTTAATGTGTGATAATAATTATATAATATTTAGGTAATAAGAAAATATATATATTAATAAAATGTATAATCATTACCTAATTATTATAAGATTTTGCAACACCCTAACAGGGTCTATGTATACATAATATACTGTATTGTGTTATGCTGTGTACATTGTGCAATAAATAATAAATAAATAAATAAATAAATAATTTAGGCTACTTTTTATCCCGGAAATATTTCGGTCTCCTGCTTAAAAATTGAAAAAAAAAATGTGTCTATAGTTTACTTGAGGTCCTAAAATAGGACATGGGACCTTTTAATAAATAAAAAAATATCCTCACGGGACATTCCTCACACACGGTCATCTGATCTCAAACTAAGTAGAGCTTGTACATACTATGGTGGCTTTATTAACAACAAATATGTACAAAATACAATCTATATAGAAATATAGAAAATTTCCTCAAGCCTGCCGCTGCTTCCGATTAACGGCAAGGTTCCCAGAAGGCTGGCAGCGTTTTTTTTGTGAATGCATAATATACATAATTAAATATATTTTATATTACGAATAGTAAATTATGATACATGTGTGCAAAGTTGGTAAACATACACTCGAGGCGGTATTAAGCGCGTGAGCTGCAGGCGAACTGAATACAACTGACTTGTATTTTTTTAAGTAAATTTTTGATAATAATAAGACAACGTTTTTTTTTGCCAGTGCTGTCAAACTATTTTGCCCGTTTAAATTAAGAATGCTTGGTCTACACACATATCACTTGCAGTGAGGTACAAACTTATCAAAATCGGGATAATACCTTTCATAAAACTGTGCGGTAATGTAAAGTAAAAAGCACTCGTGCTTAATAAGCTGCATTAAGATACTAAAAACGGTGCAATAAAATGTCACTTTACGAGCGAGTGTGTTGAAAATTATATTATTATATTTTTAAACGGTACCCGTCATCAATAAGTTTTATAATTTCATGACTTCCTTAATACGCGTATCTCGCAAAAGCGAAGCTCTCTTATAAATATTGTACCGAGAGAGCGACGGGTGAAAGTTTGAATAGAATCCTAATGAACCATCAAATATTCAGTTTCAGGTTTTCGTCCTTAAACAATGTTTAGAATTTGTTTTGTACTACAGTTTGAGTACTACTTAGTGATATTTTGGGTCTACCTTAAATTGTAAATTGTATCCATAAATTTCTTATTAACTATCCGACCCGGGATTTTGCACAGACCTTTAGACGACAGAAAAGTTCCCGTTAGTTAAATCTACTAAATTGGAAACTGAATACATGGAATACTTATGATTGGGATATTTTTTAGGATTCTACCTATATAAAGTACTGTTGAGTCGTTAATGTATTGTAAACTAGCTGTCCCCCGTGGTTTCACCCACGTACCCGGTATAAAAAGTAGCCTATATATTTCTCTATACTTTAGGCTATCTGCAAGCCAAATTTCACCATATAATAATATTAATAGATAGTTTAAAATAATATAACTATCATTAAACATTTGTAAAACATCAATTATAGTCACAAAAGGGTCATAAAACAAAATGACATCTACTGAACAGTGAAAGACTTTCGCCGTGGCACTAACTATAGGTATCTCAGTACAAAGAACACACAGTGGACGAACTTTATCTTTCACCAAACTTGCGGCTGCTAAGACAATGTGGCTTTGCTAAGGGTGTATGTCTTGGTCTCAATTTGTCATTTTCACTGTGGAACTAGCTTAGTGGAGCTTGTGACATTTTATTAGTATTAATGAAGTTGAACTGTTATAAACGCTGGTGATTTCTTTGTATTTATGTCATTAATGAAATCTAATTGACGATAAAAACACGTCTATTAAGCTTTGTTGGTATGAAGTTCAATAAATGAATGTGATAATATTACATTGATTATTTAGATCATAATTATTAGTGTAACTGTGCATAATAAATCCGGTTTGAATAAATATATTCGAATTTTGAAAATACATAATCAATTCATAGATTTACATAGGGCATCGTGCCTTGAATCAATCATTCAATCAATTTTGACCTATCCTACGACCTTATGACGGTATTCCATTCTAATTTCAAAGACTGCTACCTAAACCTTGTATACCTACTGTTTTACAATTGCTACAGTATACATAAAGCTTTGATATAATTATTTATGAAGTCACAACAAGTGTGTTTATTACAATATCACATTCATGATGTTGCGGAACGAACTTCAACAGAACAGGAAAAATCTGTATCAAAATATAATTGATCAAATCACACACAATTCAGAAGCCTCAGAATTCAACCTAAGATGAACATGTTCAGAATAAGCCGGACGTAAACTTTATAAATCATATATTTATAGCACAGATAGAAGTCATATTTTAACATAATGGCTTGCTCTATCGAGCACAATATTGTAAACATTTCTGTATATCAGATCAGATTCAGTTGTGAATGCGAGCAATGTCGAAGCAGAAAGTTTTGGTGAACAGCCAACATTAATAGCAGGGTGATATTTGGACGAGCTACCGATGTCCGCTCTTAATCTCGGGACAAAGCTGCATTTATATAAACATTTTACATCAACATTATTTGAGCAACATATTCTGAAGATAGCTGTAATAAAATGTGATTTTAAATGGCTGTAAAATAATAATTTATATGTGACGTCAAAAGGATTGTCCTTATTCTGTCATGCATATTTTAATATGAACTTTTACAATATAATATTTGATGAAAATAGAACATGCAGTAAAATACTTCAAAATATGATAGTTGCTGATAATAAAATAAAAATCTAATTTTCTGATGACAGCTCCAAATTCAACAAAATATTCGTTGTACCGGTGCCAATCGCAATAGACAAAACTAATACTATTGTATGTTGTAGGTGTTAATTTGCCGGCACACAGAGCAACACGGATGAATGGAACTGTACAATTGCAATAAATAATAATCGCGAAATTGTCGGAAGCTTGCATGATGTTGTTTTGACGATTTGCCTAAGACATATTGTAGACGAGGCGCCCGTTAATATTGGGGTCGGTACCAAAATACATGGCGGCGGCTGAGCAGACGGCAGTAGGCGGCAAGCGGCGCACGCGCCCACCGCGCGCACCACCTCCCGAATTCAAATGTACCGGCTCATTTACAACACCCGCGCTATATTTAACCGCTGCGACCAGATTAATTTCTGCATGTTCCGTCACAAAAATAAGTGATCCGTGATCCAAAACGCTTGAGTGATGTGAAAATTGATCTAAGTACCAGTAGTGCTGTTAACTTCAGTGTCAGATATTAATGTGTTGACTGGATAAACAAACGCGAGCTCGAGATACGAAATTCATTGCAACACAGGAAGTAAATATAATATTTTGTGGTGAACCTCAGACCTCGTGAGTATCTCGTATCTATTTTCTACTATTTGTCAAATTGCCAAAAACTATACGAAGCTTTTAACATTTTACACAATTTATCTTCTTTTTTGTAAACCTTACATTCGTTAAATAATAAGTTGAAAATTATTTCAGCAAAATGAATCCACCATCAGCATTACACGGGGCCATGAGCCGGGACCGTAAACCTTTTACCTACACTCCGGGAGGTCTAGATCTATCTGAGATTAAGTCAGAACGTATGGCCAAACGTTTGATGAGGAATGCGATGAACCAAGGGGTACCAGAGAAACCGACTCAAATGATACAATCACCACCGATGCCATCCACTCCAATAGCCGTCCCTAATTACAACTGTTTACCGGTTCAAGTATTTCCAACATTTAATTTACCAGCAAACCCGAAATCTTTGTTAAGAACGAGAAGCAACCCTGACCAACCGAGGGATTTCCCAATACAGACAAGAGTTCCACCAACGACACAGTTTGTAAACAACTCAAATACAGGTGGCAGAGAATATCAAGATACATTTAATAAAAGCACACCAACGGCGTATACACAAATAAACAATAACAGACCTGTGTCTATGTATGAGTATGGTGCGGTGCCTAGCAACGTTCATACTTTACCGAGAACAAATTATGGGAGTAACGGTCATACATTGCCTGGTCTTCCAGAAATAAGCTACGAAGCAGAGTATTTACAAGCCCCTAGAAAGATTAAAACTGGAAATATTAAACTGCCATCAGAAATAATCAAAGAGGAAAAGTTTTCATTACTTAAAAATGGAAATACTGAGAGTGTAGATATTCCTATAGAGCCTCCCTTAGAAAAGACTGACTACGTACCTGTAATATCTAAATCTATTGAAGATGAGGCCGACACTGATAACAAACAGGTTGAACTAAAATTATTGTACACTTATTATATCTATATTTATATATTAGTTTACTTTGTTTGTTATACATATTTATTATACAATATTAAAGAGTCTTAGACAACATATCATTGACGTATTCTATCGTGAGTGACAATCAATTTACTAAGTTTTTTTATTATTTTGAATTAATTATACATAAAAAAAACTTTTTACAATTTATTTATATATCATTCAATTTTATACTTTGTTACCATTGTCATAAAATTAATGTTTTGTTATAAAATTTCAGAAAGAAGTCAAGATTGTGAAGAAACAAGTTAAGAAAGAACAGAAAAATGAGAATCAAAATGGAGATGAGAATGGAGATGCTGATATAGAGGCAGAGTTAACAGTAAAACTACCTACAAAAAAATCTGGAGCAAAAACAGAAACAAAGGTTGAAGTGGTGAAAAAAATCTTACCCGATGGCTCTGTTCAGGAAATTAAAACTACAACAACAAAAACAACTATTGATGGTAAAACAGAAATAACTACCAAAACAGAAACCAAGACTATTCCAAAGGAAGAAGATGAAGAAGAGGAAGTGGTAGAAGAAGAAGAAGAGGAAGAAAATGGTGAAGTTGTTGTTGAAGAGGTTCAAGATGAAAAAGACGAGGAGGAACTAATTGAGGAACCAAAATCATCTAAAATTGTTAAAGAATCATCAATTAAGGAAAATGGGCATGAGAGTAATATTGTTAAGACCGAAGAAAGATCTGAAACGACTACAACAAAAAAGGTTGTGGTTGTGCAGAATACTGCTGAAGAAGAGCCAGAAGAGGAAGTAGAAGAAGAGGAAGATATTGTTGAAGAAGCAGAACCTGTAACTGTTGTAATTAAAAAACCTGTAGAAACAACTACTATTCAAGAAGATACAAATGAGGTAGAGGAAGATGAAACTGAAGAAATTGATGAGGAAGTCGTAGAGAAAGAAGAGGAAATAAAAAAAGCAAAAGTTGAAGAAATACAAACAATTAAGAAAGAAGCCGAAGAGGAAGAAGAGGTAGAGGAAGAAGAGGTAGAAGAAGAGGAAGAAGAAGAAGAAGAGGTTGTAGTAAAAAAAGAAGATAATATCCAAGAAAAAAATGAACCTGCTCAAAAAGATGATGAAGAGGAAGTGGAACAAGAAGAAGAAGTTAAAGAGGATGTTGATCAGGAAAATGTAGAAAAAACTGAGGAAAATAAAAACGAATCACATGGAACACCAAAAGGGGAAGATGAAAAAGTAGAAGAAGTTGTTCAAGAAAAAGAAGAAAAATCTATAGAAAATGCTGCAGAAGAACCTGAAATTCCATCAAAAGAAGAAAAAGTGGTTCAAGTTACAGTAGAAAAAGAAGAACCCGTTGAGGTAAAACAACTACCTACTATAGAAGCTCCAACTGCTGCCCCTCAGGTGGAATATAATATACCATTGAGAGAACCATCTATACCTCTTGATAAAGTAGAGGACGTTGAAATAAAGCCAATTGGTTTGCCTTCAGCTACGATTTCAAAATCTCATACAGAAAACACAGAAATAATAACAAGCACCTCACCATATGGGCCGCTCAGTACTCAAACAGAATACAATAAGATTGAAAATATAGTTACAGTAAATCGAACAACAAAAATTCTAGATCACTCTTATGAAAATTTGACTCAACAAGGTATTCCGACCGTGAAAACATACTTTCCACCTAGTAGCAAGGACAGAGTTTTAGCATCTCCACTGCCCTCAAGACCTTATCAGCCGGTATATCCACCGGAGCCCCAAACTGAAAGGCGACACAGTTTATTATTAGAAAGGTTAAGTATGGAGCGTCAACTGCCATCAGATATAAACCAAAACAACTATCAGTATACTAATCAAGCTTACGAAGAACAGAGGCAATTTTCTCAAGAACCGCAATCTGAAGTCCTAACTGTTAGTAACGTGAAACCTAGTGCTATAAAAAATCAAGACTGGTTTCAACAATCTAGGAGGGAGAATGTTATTTATAATAACCTAACACCAAGTACTCCTGCGCCTCCTCCTCCAACAACTCCAATATGGAGCCAGCAACAAACAAGGCGTCAGCCACAGCCACAACCACAACCACAACCTCCAGTTCAACAGTACGTACCACCACAACCCCAATATCAGCCCTCTTTCACTGAAACTATTGTACAAGACAGATCAAACAGTTATCAACAAAACACGTACCAAGAAAACACTTACACACCTTATACTCCTAAACCTACATGGGGCTCGAATGCTATCAACGTAGACCCACTACCAAGCATTAACACACCGAGCCCTCACCCATACGTAAGCAAAGATACAACAGACAGTTACCAGTCATCAACACAAAAGTATTCATCTTCATACGTCCCTCCTCCATGGGAACAAGATTCAAGTTACGTAGTGGACAATTCTAATCAAAATTACTACCAAACCCCTCCTTCAACAACAACGTACACTCCTACACAAAGTCAATCTTGGAAACCAGCTCCTGTTTCTAATAAGTACACCAAGCCTACTCCTACAGCCTATATACCCCCCGCGCCAAACCAATCATTTGTTGTGCCCGTAACCAACGTAGAACCTCCTAGATTGCCGGGACGTAAGACCTACTATAGTGAGTATGAAAGACGTTATATCTCCGTCCCTGAAGCTACATACATACCTGGTGAGACGAAATACCAGCCGCAGCCGGATCCATCTCCTCAGTACTACTACGATAACAATGAGCCAAATGAAGTGGTGGAACATGAATGGCGTAAAGAGCTGAGAGAATTTACTGAGAAGTCGACTAAGACTGAACAGAAGATCGAGCAAACAAATGTAAATCCTCCGTGGGAAGCCGAAACTAAGTATGCAAAGACGTTGCCAACGACATATACAGCCACACCGACCTGGAGCCAGACGGTTCGTCCTCGTTCTTGGCGTGAGAGAAGTTATGATGCAGAATATATTGGATCTCAGGAATGGCCAACCAAAACTAATACTTTGGGACGCGGACGGCCTCTGAGCTCCACTTATGGAAAAACAAACATCGATGCACCGATCCCTGAAAGAACCAGGGGAGTATCGGTAGACAGATATAATCCTAATAACTACCAGTCACCGATCGCGGCAGAGTACCCACCTGTACAGTCTCATACATTGACGACTCCAGCTCCTAACGCCACCTACCATAATCCAAATGTGCCTTCATACCATGCAAGAGCCTCTGCTGAACCTAGGTGAGTTAAAATCATATATTCCGAAATTATTTCTTGCTTGTGTGTAATCAAGAAGTTAATTAGAGCCAAATTAAATATGGAAATCACAATTGTGAATTCACAAAGGTTGAAAGAAAAACAGATTACAAATTGAACCCAACGTAGCTATCCGTATTTTACTTTGCACGTTGAAATTTGAATTATTTCTTCCTGGTACGATATTTTGTGAATTGTTTCTGCCATATTATTTATGGTCTTCCTATTTTACTCGAAAATGGAGAAGTGGATGGCAAGTTTTCATTTTTATTCATATTTGATTGAATGTTTCAGAGGGCAACCAGTCTACCCACAGGCGCGCACATACAGAGAGCCGCAACCCAGCCCGTTCCAGTCAAGATCCTTCAAATATCTTCAATGGATCACCGGTACAGAAGATTAAACTTCATCAATTAGAATAAAATTATTTATAAGCCTTGTGTCCTCTAACTTATGAACGTTATTCAAGTCACTTTATAGCTACACCAATAAGTATTGAATGTAATTAATGTGTACAAGGGAATGTGATAGCAAATGGTTGCAATGAAGGTATAAATTCCTTCGTAATAATCCTAGAATTCTCACTGAATTCGAAGAGATGGTTTATGAAGTAACATTTCGTTCTGCTTCTAAAATTACTGAATGTGTATGTATAGGGTTTGTTTAATAATCGAAAGCAACGAAAGATCGATTGAACGGTATTATATTTAATAAGTAAGCCTCTTAGTTAATATCTTTATGTCATCTGTAATTAATATTCATTTTTCAAGAAAAGAATTTAAAGAATTTTATTTTCTCTTAAACGGACCTTTTTATACGTACTAAACGCGTGATGGCAGATTTTACAATTTAATAATTTATTAATCAATGTATTTATTTAATTTAATCAGTAATGCTGCGCAATGTGATATATTATCTGATTTGTGCTAACCTAGTCATCGAAGACATAATTGTCGCTAGTCTTAGTTTTGTAACATACAAATATACACCGATGCATTTGCTTCAGTTTTATACTAATTAGACACATCAATTGTAAAATAATATAATTCATTTACACTTCATACTTATGTGCATTGTTTAAAATATAACTTATTTTTATTGTTTTAATCATGTTTATAAGTAAATTCAATATAGAGTGGTAACGTACTTAGATGTGTGTACTTATGTAACATTGCGTTTTTTAACAAATAAAAAGCGATGTATGTGCATTAGTATTGTACACAGTTGTTGCTTAAATTAATTTATTTTGTAAAACATATTTTTTAATGCCACATACATTATAATCGGATCACAGGTGTGTATAATAAAGTTCATCATTTAATAAGTAGATGCATGGTCCATTAAAAATGTAACAAATACTTCTCCGCCATTTTAATGTTATTTGTGAAAATTATTGTTGAGTTTTATTTAATAAAATCTTAAAATTTATTCCTCTTTTATTATTATTAATATATAATAATAGTAAAATTTATTAATCAATGCATTTTCGATAATACTAAAGAATCTCAGCCTAGGAAAGAATACTGAAAGAATACCTTCCAAAGTATAGTAAAATAGTCACTTGCTAGTGTTAAAAAAGGTTCAAATCATTATATTTCTAAACATTTAACAAATACGTTAATACTGACTATAATTCACAATTTAAACATGCACGTCCTTTTAAATATGCACCGTGATCACGTAAGGAGGAAATAGGGATACACGTCTTCATTCCCCCTACTTACCAGTGCTGTACCTCTCCCACCCGCCAGAAACCGTAAAAATCTCTCCTCACACTGATGGTACAACGAAAACCTCTCTTCCTGCAACCAAACTACTCGTAGTCTTAACCACGTATCTAGTTTTTGTACATTAGGAGGCAAACTTAAAATGCACTGATTTAAAACTCGTACAACAGTTCCGAGAGGGTTATTTAATCTTCCCGTTTTATACCTCATTCGGGAAACTTAATTCCTGACGATAAGATTTTATTTCAAACGTCGACGAAACGAATTCTAGAATGGAACGCACTAGCCTGAGATCCGGCTGCACGTTCAAAAATAATATTGATTGATTCTATCGAAAAAAAAAAACTTTTTTTAAAATAAATGATGATTTGACATCAATGTAAAATACCTTGAAAAGGTTTGATGGCTTTTGCGCACTTGGCCGCAACCTCTTCGCAGCCAGGCGTTAACAAGTATTATTTTGTTACATTCTACGTTTATAACTTATTAATATTTATTTTCAAGTTCTGTATATATATTGCTGTGAAGTAAATTATAAATTATTTTAAAAACAAATGTTTTTTTTTTTCAAATAATTTGATAAACAATACTAGCGGCCACATTTTGATAGGCAACCCGACAAAAAAACATTCCCCCATTCACAATTATAACAAGTGGAGACTTCGAGATGGCATATATTCGAAACCTATGTTGGGTTAGTCATGCTGAACAACTTTTACAAAGGGACAAATAGTGAATTCTCAAAAATTTTTTTTTTAACTTTTCTTACAAAATGTCAACCTTGCTCGATCATAATGTAACATTTTTGAGAATTCAGTGTTGGTCCCATAGTAAAAGTTATTCAGCAGGACTAATCCAGCATAGGTTTCGAAAATATGCCATCTCGAAATATCCACCCAGTAAATAAAAAAGATCAAAAACTCGATGAACGCAGGTTCTTGCAGCCGGATCTCGGACTACACAATACATGCAATAAATATGCGAAAGTTTATGTGTATCCGCAACCGATCTGAATGGCCCAATGGATTTGCATTAAGTTCGAGTATATAGGCTATATTTTGAATTCAATTAATTGTACCTCTTTTAGTTCCGGAAAAACATACGATCCCATAGAGGAATATGGATTAGGTGCTTTGGGGCAGTAATCAAAGTTAAAGTTGCCGAGGAATGGAAGGTAAGTCCAGTTATGTTATTTTTAATTATACTAGCAAATACATAACCCCGTAATACAAAGCCGTACCAACCAATGGTCTCCTGTACGGGACCACCACTTCAGATAGATCTTACCTCTGCTATGTTGTATTAAGGTTCGACCTATGTTACGTGAAGCCCATTGAAACTGTGGCTGAGCCATTCCACGTTTTTATGATAATAATAATCTTGGGATATTATTTACGTGCATCTGATTCCAAACCGGACCTGTATTATAGAAACCAGATAACTCATTAACTACTACTTGTAAATATATACTTCTGTAGATAATTACACCTAGCCTCAGAACAGGCATATTATATGTTGTCAGTCTGGGAATCGAACCAACCACCTGTGGCCTGACTGTACAAATGTAAGTATCGATAGCAGTAAAAGAAATGGATACCTCTACTGATATCGACTAATTGTCATCGTATCGCGTGACAGTGTAAAAGTGCAATAAACATTTTCGCAACGGGCTTGTATCGGATCGCAGCGCGGCACGGCAGGCATCCGCGAGCGCTGGCCCACCGCCAGAGCATCCATCATGCTGCAACCGCACTTGTTATCCAATTATTGCATCGTGTTACCGTACAAATATCGATATTACCGATCATTTTTGAGGTTGTTGCTCGTTTTGTTGAGGGGAACGGGTTATAAAGTCTGAATTAGTGTTGTGTCATGTCATCATATCAGCCCGTGGATGTCCACTGCTGAACATAGGCCTTCCCTATTGATTTCCACTTCGAACGGTTCTGGGCCGCTTGCATCCAGCGGCGCCCAGTGACTCTGACCAGTCGTCGGTCCACCTGGTGGGAGGTGGCTATCGACAAACATGATTTAGTTTGAAATACTACTAAAAGTATCAGTGTGGCTGTTCGCGATCCTATCGTAGTGAATATTTTAAGTTTACTACTTAATTATACCGAAACGAGAAAATTGAGAGAGAGAGAGATTTCAAAACTAGATCATTTTAGTACCCATAAATTATCTCATAGCACTATATGGGTGTGAGACGTGGACAAAGACGCAAAGGGATAGGGAAAAACTGGAAGCCTTTGAAATGTGGTGTTGGAGGAGAATGGAGAGGATTAGCTGGACGGAGATGGTGTCGAATGAGGAAGTATTGAGTCGAGTAAAAGAGAAAAGTAACATTATGGAGACGATAGAGAATAGGAGGGGAAATATGTTTGGCCACCTTATACAAAACGACGAAATTATCAAAAACATAATAGAAGGAAAAATAGAGGGAAAGCGAGGAAGAGGAAGACCAAGAATAAGTTACACAGATCAAATGAAGGCAAAAATAGGCGTCGTGTCATATAAGGAGGTGCAAAATGTGGCATTATAGAGCAGAATGGAAGAAGCTACACCGACAAGAGCACAGCTCTTAAATACAGAAGAAGAAGAAAGAAATTATCTCAATGGATTAATGAGTGTCAATAAAATTGTCTTGGCAATATGTTTGAAAACGGTGAATTGCGTAATGTGACTATACTTTGCTACTTTTGATGCTGACTGTAAATGGTCTATTATCTAAGGCACCGATCCCACAGCTATATTCTAGAATTCTCCTGACAGAGTTTTACGTGCGTTCTTCTTGACCGTTGCGGTCGCTGTGTGCAATGCTAAAAAAGCACCGCATGGATTACAGTGAACGCGGAACACTGACCGCAGAACTTTAAAGTCCATTCTGACAGACGCGACGGCTAGTTTTGTAATTGAGACAATTTTGAGAACTCAAATACGAAAGAATATTACTTATTCATAATAGTGACAACTTACAAATTCGTAAATGGATAGACAAATATTTGTTAACTTGAACTCAAATCCCTAGCTCGAAATTGCAGACAGAAAGCTGAATGATGTTGGACAGCTGTTTGAAACAAAGTAAAGCTACGTATTCTGTGAAGTTTATTGGAGAAGATGTGAACTTTACAGCAACAGATCTAATTAGTATAATTATCATATTTCGACCAGTAGATTTTGAATTTCGAGGATATAACATCCAATGTTCATTTTTGGCAAATGCAATCGGTTTCCGGACGACCGACGGCAACACGATGACGGTTTGTGACACGTCTATTTTGATGCCGACCCTTTGTAGAGCTTTGTATGCACGTGTTCCTGTCAGTGTAAATCTGCTAATCCCATGGCATTTGAGAGCAAGTATGGTCACATTAGGGTATTATGGAAATTGTTTGTTCGTTGCAGCGCTGAAAGGCGTATAAGAGTTGCTATTATGTGAAGTTGATTAGCTTGGATATTTTTAGCATTTGTGGCAGTATTCGTCTCTGTACTATATCTATTTGGATTGAAATACGAAGTAAAGCGAAACGGTAAAGATAAGGGAGTAGTGACGTCGAATGCTGTCATTAAAGGTCGCGGGTTCGAATTTTACAATGACAGTGAGGAAACCATAGCACGTTGATAGGGTATTTTTAACCGACATCAAAAAAAGAGGAGGTTCTCAATTCGGTTGTTTTTTTTTTTTTGTTTATTACCTCATAACTCCGTCATTTATTAACCGATTTGGAAAATTCTTTTTTCGTCTGGAAGGGTACACTTCCCGTTTGGTCCCATTGTCATCAGGTCAGGATTTGACTACTTCTTACTTTGAAGTCTACTTTGAAGTCGGTTTAAGTTTTTTGTAAAACAGTCCAATTATCTAGTAGGTACTCGCCTTTTGACAATTTGGCACAGGTTGATTTCACTCATATTATACTAGAAAATTATATGATCTCTCAGACACGCGGGTATTATAAGTGTGAATGTAACTGTTTCTTAATACTCTTTCACGCCTATACTGCCGAACCGATCACAATGAAATTTGGCTTGCAGATAGCCTATGGTATGGAGAAAGACATGCTACTTCTTACCCAAGAACGCGGGTGGTACCGCGGGAGATCAGCTAGTAGACACATAAGTAGAGAAAATACTTAGTAACCTAAACAAACTTCAGTATTTTTTCAGAATATAAAAAAGAGCGTCACCCAAGAGAACGCTATTCCCTATATCGAACACCTCTCGTTAGGCGATTACGCTCTTAATGTTTTCGATTTTTGCGATAAAAAAGATAAGAAAGTGTTCGGTTATCCTCATCCCCGGACAATTTGCTAAGACCGCAGAAATTTTAATGAGTTTAGAAGTGGTTTACACTTTTTAGGTGTATTGTGGACTGACAGTTGCAGTTCATTCTAGCCTTATTTGGAGAGGTCGATTGATACCATCGAGGAAAAATCCCTTTAGAGTAGTAATACTGAACAATCAAGTTCCGAAACTAGTCAGTGATTTGTCACGGATTTTGAACAGTAAGGACCAATCACTGAATCATGTGTTTTTGACTTGGCCAATCAGAGCGCATGAGCCCTTGACTTGAGAGCGCATGATCGGTGGTGGGAAATTGGCGGAATATATTTATTATTTTTACTTTTCATACATTATGATCGTGCAAGGTTGACATTTTGTAAGAAAAGTAAAAAAAAAAAAAATTGAGAATTCACTATTGGTCCCATAGTAAAAGTTGTCCAACCCAACATAGGTTTCGAAAATATGCCAACTCGAAGTCTCCACCTTTTATAACTACCTAATATTTTATTCGTAAGGACTGTTTTTTTTTGTACTTTGTATTTTATTGAATTTGGAAATCAAACTGCTTAATTTAACTAACAAAAGCTGTGGTAATAGAAACTATAAGTAATACATTTTTATCATAAATAAAATTACAAAAAAAACATATCATAAAAAAATCTTGAAGATGGCCTTGACCATTGATGCTTAAACCTTGTATATTATATATTTTTCTTTGTAATATTTCTTTAGATTTCTATAACCAGAATGGAACTCCCGTGGCGGTTCGTTATCCTCCACCGAAGGGATGCCCATTATCATCGAAAAGAAAAGAATACCGAAAATTGCTCTAATTTACACGAACACGTGTGAAAGTATTCTGTTTCACCTTCGCTTCGTTACGACCTCGTTGATGAAAAATCAATGGATCTATCAACAACGGTAATATTAATGTATTATATGGGCTTTCAGGCAGACTCAACTTCCTTTAATAAGAAAGTTATTAACATATTTCTTCCTTGAATTTATTTCATGATTTTTTCCTTGTTTCTCTTTTAGTTATCAGGCAAAGTCGGTAAACAAGCGTACGGCCCGCTTGTTGAGATTTTCTTCACTCCCCTTCTTTGTAAGTGCGATGGGCAAACGTTGTGTGGTAAGAGAACTCCGACTATATGCTTGTCAGTGGGTTGAGCAGCTTTAGTCGGCCCGCTTGATGAAGCGGTTGTGGAGCCATATGGACGCTTGCAACACACGATACATCACTCACGCGTTACCGACCCTACTCCCTCCCCAGTGAGCTCTGGCGACCTTACTCACGCGCAGGAACACAACTTTACACAACATAAAGTTATTTGGCTGCGGTATTCTGTAAGGTGGAGGTACTCCCCCAGTCGAGCTGCTCTTTGAGCGAATAAACGCTACGCTCTACCTCTCTTAAAAAGCTTCTTAGGCTGAAAAGCTCAGAAAATACATAATTAAAAATGTTTCAAAGCATCCACACAGAAACTACGAAGATGAGAACAACATCAAAAAATACCTACGACCAACCTAACGCTTACCTAATGTTGGACCAACTAAATTTAAAACTCTCAGAATGTCATACAATAGACCCTTCCGATCCTCTGGGACCGCCTTCGGATATTTATGGGAATCAAAAGATACGAGTTCGTTTCCATGGCCCAGGGATGGGAAGGTAGGTATGTTCATGTCGATATTATTATTTTCTGTAATTTTCAGGATAATGTCTTTAAAAATTATACAATATTTTGAATGTAGTACTTAGAATTCATAACCTGCCTGCATTTGGCATTTCATCATAATCATTGTCTCATTGAATTCATAAATATAATTTTTACAAACTACATTATAACCACAGATCATAATAATATTTATTTTAAACGGCGGGGAATCAAACATATATAATTTGAAAGCCACTGTGCCATAGATGTACACAAAAAGTATTAGTGCTAGTATGTTGGTTGAATGTCAACCAGACGATGGGCACATCACTAGCACCGTTTGTGCGACGATATTCCATGACACAGATCTTACATTCTTACATGACTCAGATCTCGTTGTTGGCATTAAAAGACTGTGATTTATTTGGGTATACTTTCCAAGAAACGATCCCGTTTTTGTTTATACTAAATGTGAAAAAAGTTACATATTTATGATTTATAATATATTTTATATATTATAAAGCGCTCGTGGTGTAGCATGATAAGCCGTTCTTAATCGATCGGCAAAGTTAAGCTACGTCTGTCGTGGTCGGTACCTCGATGGGTGACCGCCTAGTGGTATTTCAAATCGAGCGTTTCCGTACTTCGGAAGGCATGTAAAGCCGTTGGTCCAACAGAGTAGGTAAGGTTACTTTTGGTCCATAAATCGCGAATGTCAAATGTCAGTATGCTACGCATAGCAAAAGCGTGATTATGCTTTCGTCGTATTATCTTAAAGAAGTGTGTGTGTGTGTATGAATAGGCCGAAATCGTTTTAGTGTGCGTGAATTTGAGAGGCGAACTCGCGTGTGCCTGCGCGGCAAAGTTTGAAATTTCGTATTGAATGTTAGGTTAGAATTTTCATTTAAAATGATTATGTAGTATGTATGAATCAAAATATTATTTTATTGAATCTTATGAGGTAGGCATTGCTTATTTACCTATATGGAATGCACGCCACTGTAAACGAGAAATAATGGATAGTAGCTTAGCAAGAAAATACGATTAAGTAGTTGAAGTGAAAAGCGCCGAGGTCCCAACTTATACCACTGAGAGTCACTGGGAGTCTCTGGAGGGAAGCATCTCGCCACCTTTTCTGGAAATCCATCCAATCACTAACAAATACTCTTTGTTATCTAAATATGCACAAAATATACACACGTCAAATTATATTGCATTCAAATATCATATCAATTCAGTCCATTTTAGTGTAACAAGTTAATAACAAAAAAGCCAGGCAGGCTTCGAGTCTTTGTAAAGGTCGGCAAATTTGGCAATCAGATAATGTTAAAAAATAATTGAAAACAAAAAACAAGGAGAGGATATTGTTATTATAATCTCACTACGCTACGTGTTATGACTTCAACAAAGTGACCTAAATAAAAGAATACAAGCAGAGGACATTTACAAAATTCTGATGATAATGATCAGCTGCCCTCTCAAACAATTTTACATAAATGCATTCTCATTTATTCGAGCTAGAGAAAGACAATAATCGTTTCAACAAAGAACTTTTGTTCCGAAACTGCAAGTGAACTTTCCCGACGCGGGCTTTATGCGAATTTCAGGAAGTTTCCACGAATACTTCTTTGTTTTTATGATTTCCGGTGATTGCGTAGCTTCCTCTATTGCTGGAGCTTTTACATGCGATACATTCTCTTTGCAACTTGTATCATGCCAATTGATAAAATTTTGACATTCGCTGGATATGTTAACTGAAGATTGAATAGGAATGTGTCTTTGTTATTTGTAATAATAATAATAATAATTCTTTATTCACATAAATAAAACGGCTGCAGGTAATGCAGAAACTCATATAGTGGTCAAAATACATACCTATCCTTGTAACCGTAGCAGCCGTCCTTCGCAATGTAGTTGTTCGACCCTATCTCGAGTTGGCTCCGTCAAGTACTTGGGTGTATATATAGATGACAGACTTAGCTGGAGCACCCACATAGCGTCATTGTCATTAAGAATTAGAAAACTTATTTACATTTTCAAAACGCTGAGAGCTGTTGCTGACCTCACGCTTGTTTTGCAAACATATAAAGCTATATGTGAGTGTATCATAAGATATTGTATTTGTGCTTGGGGCTCTGCTGCAAAATCTCACCTTATAGTTGCTGAACGTGCACAGCGCTGTATTATAAAAGTATTCTATAATATTCTCTCTTTAGATTTCTAATTATTTTGTTGCAGTTATTTCTATATTTTAAATATTTATCTTTGAGTGTTTCATTATGTGGTGCCCTTTTTGTCTTTATGTGTAATCTATCTCTTTTTCTAATACATTTAACAATTCCTCTTGTGATCCACGGCTTTAAAGGCTGGTTTCGTTTAGGGACTTTCTTTATCTCTGTAAACTTGTCTATTGTAGATAAAAGTTTCATTGTGAATAGATCAGTTGCTAAATTTGCATCCGATGTACAATATAAATCCTGCCAAGACTCTTGTAATAAGAATTGTTTGATTCCTTCGTGGTTAACAGATATTTTATTACATGTGACAGCGTGCTTGTTGATCTTAGAGTTATTTATGTATAGTAGTATTGGGGAGTGATCAGTAAGCTGCTGTTCAAAAACTAAAGTTTTCCAGGCAGCGTTGCTTTTGATCATAAAATGATCGATACACGTAGTGACTCTGGTAGGACGATTAATACCAAGACGCAGACCATGCATAGCCATAATATTCAAATATTCCTGGGTGTGCGTTGACAAGTTACTAGAGAGAGTGTCTAAATTAATATCACCAGTAAATATTAAATTTTGGGTGGAGATGCTACCTAACACATTGTCTACAGATTCCAAATATTTACTAGCATTTCTGAAACTTGGTGGGCGGTAGGAACACAAAATGGTATAGTCACAAGATATCGTAATAACGAGACAGTTCCCTTCAGAAAATTCAGGTTCATATGACGAAGCTTCAATTTCACTTCGGACGTACGCAACCACACCATCGTTCTGATTATAACTCTGTTTGGTCCAGAACATATCATATCTGTCCAGACAAGGCGGCGGGTTATTGGGACTGGTCCAGCATTCAGTTAAGACAAATATATCCACCGACACATCAAGACTAGAGACAAATGCAAGAAACAAATCAAAGTTACGGTTAATACTCCGTATGTTCACTGTGAGGATCGTCAAAGCAAGCTTATTGTTTTTATCTAAATCTAAATGTTTGAGGCACTTATTGGAGTCACTGACTGATAAACACTCAATCCTCGCTGTGTTATCGACTTCTGTTATAATAAAAGAGTTATCCTGCATTATTAAAGAAATAAGTAACCGTGTGCAATACAAATACTGAGATACAGCCATAAGAAATATTGGAGTTAACTGCAGCATTAGACAATAATATAACGAGTAACATCCTAGTGAGTAACATTTTAAAAATACCTATTGTAACATTAAGATGGAAGTGTTGAGTAATAATACTTTATTTCTGATATAATAGTGAAGTGTGTGTATGTTCGATGTGTACAAGATAAGTGTGACTAGGGATTGCAATCCGGATACTTCGAAATCCGAAAATGACTGGAAAATCCGGATTTTAGGGGCCTATTATAAATCCGAATATTGAGAACGAAATCCGGTTTTTTCGAATTTTAATCATAATTGATAATAGTTAATGTCCAGTAGATTTAGGTCAGTATTACTCTGAAATCTATACCATCTAGCTAATAGCTAAGTCGGCCAGTAAGTCTTAGATGGATTAATATATATTTTAATATGTAGGTATTTAATTATTATTCATATTTATTTATTGATTTACTATCTATTTTTTATCATAAAATGACACCACCGTCTTATAATGTTTATAAATTCCTCTCCATCCTAAGGTTGTCTGGAAGAGATCGCTCTTTAGCGATAAGACCGCCCATTGTACAGTTATTAATATTATGTTATTTTCTTTCTGTTTTGTTAACTGTTTTTCTGGTGTACAATAAAGAGTTATCTATCTATCTATCTATGGAGGCGATGCGCGCGCGGTGGAAGTTTCTCAAAAACTCTTAACACAACGTAATATCAAGAATGATAGTTCTATATAGTCGGGTTACCGCTGAAAGCATTTTGTATATCGGCTGATCTCAGAAAATTGTTACTTTTGAAAGGGTCTGACACCAGCCTTCTAAGCAAGCTTCCTTTATATGAAATCTCTGGTGGTCTGTGCGCTTGGATTTACAATTTCCTGAGCGAACGATCTATTCATGTAGTAATAGACAGGTGTTCGTCGGACCTTTCCGCAATCAATTCCACAGAGTTCGGTTCTCTCTGCAACCTTATTTCTGCTGCATATTAACGATCTGGTGAAGCCCGGTATCTTTGGGTACGTAGACGATAGCACCGTTGTCATAGATCCAATTGTTGCGAGAGGCCATGGTAGAGCGTTTGAACGTAACTTTACAGGCAGTCTCCGATTGGGGCAATGCTATTCTGTTCACTTTTAATGCCACCAAGACGTAGGTGTGTCTTTTCACCCAACCGGAGTCCTTTCCACCAGGCTCTCGCCCTCGACTCAATAAACCGCCGAGCCAGAAGACTCATCGAATATGAGACTAATTATGACGAAACTCACGAGCCTCGACCATCGAAGAAAAGTTGCTTGCCTTATCGGTTTTCTACAGGATATATTTTTGAGAGTGTGTGCAGGAATTGCCCAACCTTCATCCCTATTTTTACTCCGAACCACAAGACACGGGGTTTTTTTTCTTTTGTATCCTCAATTATAATGCGTACAGCAAGGGAGTGTTTAAGGGTCAACAATCTTTACTTACGAAGTTTTAGTACCCTTAAGTACCTTAATAAACTAGTGTATTTTTTTTGGAATAAACAGATTTAAATTAAAAAAAAAAAAAAAATGTGGAACTTGCTTCCGGCGACTGTATTCCCTGACTCTTAGAATCTAGGGACTTTCACGGCCTGGATGAATAGGTTCGATTTGGGTTAATGTGCTCCACCTTAGGCTTCGTCCTTTATGGACGGCTTCCTAAGGTGTAGCACGTTAATCCAAATGGATTTTATCCTTTATGGACGGCTCAGTGCCAAATACAATCCAATTTTTTTTTTTATATCGCAGTTTAATTGAATTTTTATTCAAAAGCAAGCAATGGAAATACAATAAAATAGAACACCTCTCTTCAAACTACTAATAATTAAGCATAAACTACGCGTACAATTTAAAATTACAAAAGATTGCAAAAAAAATACAAAAATTCGAAAAATCCGGATAATCCGGATTTATATGTGATGATAAACTTTGAATCCGGATTTGAAAAAAATCCGGATTTTGCAATCCCTAAGTGTGACAGTGTATAAGTTTGTGTTTGTATATGTGATGTATGCGCTTGTGTTTTAAAGTAAAAATATATACATTTTTTTTTTTTTTTTTTTTTTTTTTTTTATGTCAATAGGTTGACAAGCAGGCAGACGGGCCACCTGATGGTAAGTGGTCACCGCCGCCTATGGACATTTGCAATACCAGGGGGATCGCCAATGTGTTGCCGACCTTGTAGAGCTCTTTTTACGCCTTTTTTGAAGAACCCCATATCGTAGCGCTGAGGGAAAACCGTAACGGGGAGCTCATTCCACATCCTAATGGTCCGCAATAAGAACGTCCGACTAAAACGTTGTGTGGACGATCGAGGCGGCTCGAGGATGTGAGGATGAACTCCACATCGCCGGCGAGCGGTGCGATGGTAGAAATGTGATGATGGCACCAGGTCAAAAAGTTCTTGCGAACACTCCCCATTATACAGACGGTAGAACACACAGAGCGAGCCTATATCTCTCCGAAGGCTGAGCGGTTCTAAACCGCCAGTGAGTATGGGATCGTCAACGATACGAATGGCCCGCCTTTGCACCGAGGCAAGTGGATCAAGCTGATAAGCGGGTGCGCCTGCCCAGAGGTGCGAACAGTACTCCATATGCGGTCTTACTTGGGCTTTATAAAGCTGTAGCCGCTGGAGTGTCGTGAAGTACCACTTAGCCTTATTCAGCACACCCAACTTTTTTGAAGCCAGTTTGGCTTTGCTCTCCAAATGACCTCGGAACTGGACATCACTCGCAATATCGACACCAAGGATCCCGATACTCTGTGCGATGTTGAGAGGAGTGTCTTCGAATTTTGGTGCTACTACGAATGGGGTTTTTTTCGCGGAGAACGCGCAGACTTGTGTCTTCGAGGGGTTAAAATGGACTAAATTAAGTCTCCCCCATTCCGAGACCCGCTCCAACGAAGTCTCGACTTCAGACACAAGTCGTATTCGACTTTCCTCCACCGTGGACCGAGGGATGTTAGCACGGCCGTAATATTGGGCATCCCCAGTGCTGTTATCCGCATAGCAGTGAATGTTGGCAATTTTCAACATATCATTGATATGCAGGATGAACAGTGTGGGTGATAGCACACAGCCTTGCGGTACGCCAGCATTGATATTCTTGATATCGGAGCAGCATCCGTCAACGGCGACTTTGATGCTCCGATCAGCAAGAAAATCAGACACCCAAGTGCACAAACCTTCGGGAATTCCGTACGACGGCAGCTTCGATAGAAGTGCCCTGTGCCAGACCCGATCAAAGGCCTTAGCGATATCGAGGCTAACTGCCAATGCCTCGCCTTTACTCTCTATGGCTTCAGCCCATCGGTGCGTCAGGTAAACAAGAAGATCACCAGCGGAACGACCGTGACGAAAGCCGTACTGGCGGTCGCTAATCAACTGGTGCTCCTCTAGATACCTGAGGAGCTGAGTATTGATGATCCGCTCCATCACCTTAGAGAGAAGGGAGGTTATCACTATTGGCCTGTAATTGGACGGATCTGTTCGGTCCCCTTTATACATTTTTTAACATTTATTTTAACATGCAAAAATGTAAAATTAAAAACAAATCTAAAGAACATATTGAGGAAGTTAAACAGATATATGAAATTAGTTATCGTAATATGACATAATAAAACTAGTCAGTTACTTTTTAGGATTTCCAGATCACTTTCACTGGTGATTTTAACGAGTGCTGCACCGTCCGAGCTCCTTAGATATATTTTACCACGTGACGCCCAGCAATACTTATATCCATTAGCTTTGGCGAATTCCCTGGACAGAAAGAAGAGCCTCTTCGTCTGAATAGATAGACTCTCTGACACAAATAAAGGTTTGGATGGGCCCGCTAATTTTAGATTATTAGTACTGAACTTACAACTCGCGTACTTTTTGTTGTAGGCCTTGACAGAACTAACAATTTTGTCCCGCAGAAAAACGCTCGAGAGCTCAGCAATGATGGGTTTATTATTCTCGTTCTTTGTATTAATACGATAAATGTCGCGGACTTCTATCCCCTGAAGTGGTACATTGAGTGCATCACCCACAGTCTTGACGATATTTAAAAGGTCTTCCTTCGTTTCACCGCTTTTTTTGGGTACATTGCGTAGTTCAAGACTAGAACTACGTAGGTTGCGGTCAAATTGCTCTAGTTTCGCCTCCAGGGTCCGAATATATTTATGATCCGCAGATTTTTCCTGCTCCAGTAAGTCAATTCTTGAGAGTAACTCGTCATATTTCTTCCCAAGAAAGTCAATAGAGCTAGAGATTTCTTTATTCTGCTCAGTATGGGTGTTTATACCAGTCTGGACCTTGTTCATGAGAGCTGTGAATTTTTTTTCCTGCTCTTTTTTTAACTCTGAAAACATGTCCAAAATTTCCGCCCTAGTGATCATTTCATCTTCCCTTTTACGCTTTCTCATCGTGATGTTGGGGTCGCTCGTAGCATAATCGGCCATCGTAGCATTTGCAGGCAATTCGCTAATATCCGTGTCGGACAAACAATGCGTCAGCGGGGCAGGCGAAGCGATGCGGTGCGGAGGGGTACGTCTCAGTGACATTGTGGCGTAGGAGGGGCGAGCTACTGCCGTCAGAAGTAAGTACTAGGCACGCAGAACGCCGCAAGCGGTGCGCGCAAGCAAGCAGTAGGCGAATATACACACACCCAAGTGTGTATGTGTGGCGTTAGCGGCAAGCGGTCGCATGCAGTGCGTACGCACTCAGTGCGATGTAGGTATAACACGTTAGAGACGCACTCACCGATAGCACACAGCGACGTGAGGCGTAGCGGTCGGTTGAGCTTATTCGATATTATGTACTCCTAATATTTAGCACGAATTTACTGTTGTTAAAATTTTAAAAAAATCTAATTAAAATTTTGTGTGGGATCTACTATGAAACACAACTGCTCTGTACAGGGGTCCGGGGAGAGAGATTTGTGAATCATGTTATTTTAAAAGTATATTATGTATGTTTAAATGACTTTAAAATGCTAATGTTATGATATAAAGAACAAACTGAAGCTGTATCTAGATTTAAATACGTCGAGAAACGACAAACAAATCGTTTTATTATTTTACAGCAGGTAACATTCATATACTCTAATATTTATGGATTAAAGTAACTTTAAGCGAGGATTTAGAAAACTCAAAATGTGTTATGTAGAATTTGCTCATGCGAGAGCGGGTAACAAGCAAACTTTACCTTTTATAATTTTTATGATATTTTCAATTGTACGATGGATCAGGAAACTATTTTTGAAGTGTGAATATTTCCAGCTAGTTAGACTGATAGCAAGTTTTATAGAACATAAAGATTTTGTTTTTTGCGGTTTTCTTTTAAAACGGTAGTTTATGTGCTCTTCTTGTTTTTCATTTTGCTTTTTCATTGTAAACAAGTTGCCTCCTACATTTCAATCCCATGGAAAAAAGCACTTTCAGATTTTCCTGGATTTTCCAAATTTCTGGGAAAATATTTACGAGGATGTTCCAGCGGCGATGCTCTCACAAATTAATGGCTTGTCATATAAACATATTTTCATTGGTTATTTAGTGAAATTTTTGTTTCAGAATTAGTGTAAGTAACAGTCCGAATTGATGAAGCGCTCGTGGTGTAGCACGAAGTGGTCGGTAACTGGATGGCTGACCGTCTAGTGGTATTTCATATCGAGCGTTTCCGTGCTTCGGAAAGCACGTAAAGCCGTTGGTCCCGGTTATCACTTAATTGTGATAGTCGTTAAGCTAGTTCGATGCCTCCTAGGTGGCTTGAAAAATTCCAACAGTAGGTTGACCATTAGCCTACCTCCACCAATCCGCAGTGGGCACGCGTGGTGGAGAATCTGCCCATTCCCTTTCACCCTGATTTGTGAAAAGAGGCCTGTGCTCAGCAGTGGGACATTATAGGCTGATGATGATGAACAGTCCGAATAAGTTTTTTAATCTTATTTTTACATTTGTTGTTATTTTGTGTTTATTTTTTTTGTTATATTTCATGTGCTGTCAATTAAATCATTTTTCTTTCTTTCTTTCTTTCTTTCTTTATAATTAGAATCGTCAAATCTATGGGGCTTCTCGGGTTTTCTTAGCGAACCTTGCATTCAACAGCTCTCAGCGACTCAAGTCTTCGGCCCACCTGTAATGCCCTACTGAAATTCACCGGAGTCTTTAATCCACTTTTTTCACCTTACGTACGGGTAATCCAAACTAATATTATAAATGCGAAAGTGAGTTTGTTTGTTTGTTACGCCTTCACGACTCAACTACTCAACGGATTATTTTGATTTTGGCATGCCCATAGCCTAAGGTATGGAGAAGGACATAGGCTACTTTATATCCCGGAAACGCGGGTGAAACCACGGGCGAAAGCTAGTTCTTTATATATTTAGTTAAGTTGATTTTTTTAGGACACAAAGAAAAAAACTATTATTTATCGGATTAAAAATATGTAATAGATAAATAATAAAAGTGTAAGAAGACAAACAAATTCAAATATTTGTCCACTTTAAACAAAAGAGACGTTCCAAAAGTTTGACAATCCGTTATCATCCTTTCTCATGCGCACTGTATTATTTATGTGCGCGTCGCGATTATCAATTTACAAATGAGTTATTTGTATCGTTTGTGTGCTATAAATAAGAAACAGTAGCTACGATTGAATGGTCGTGAATGCAAGCGAACGAAAATATAATTTTAATATCTATGCTTGACTATGTTACATTCTTTGAAGTAGGCATTTATTGTCATAGATATCCTGCTAATGTCAAGAAATGGTTTAAGTTGTTTGTTTATACCACTAAGTCGGCAAACAAGCATACGGCCCGCCTGGTGGTAAGCGGTTTCCGTAGCCCTTGGACGCTACACGGGAAAGAGGTTCAAGGACTCATGTGCTCTGATTGGCCAAGTCAAGAATACACGCAGTGATTGGTCCTTCCTTACTGTTCAAAATAAGTGACTATTTTCGGAATTGGATTCCTCGATGGCTGCGGTATTCTTTAAGGTGGGTACTTCCCCAGTCGAGCGAAATAACGCTATGCTCTATCTTCCACTTTTGAATTTTTAACAAATAAGTATTTCTTGCTTCAGAGCTCATAGCTAGGGGAGGGGGATAGGTCGGTAACGCGTGAGCGATGCTTCGTGTGTTGATGGTGTGTTGCAAGCGTCCTTATGGCTACGGTAACCGCTTACCATCAGGTGAGCTGTACGCTTGTTTACCGACATATAGTATAAAAAAAAATGCTTTAGGCGTTTGGCAATGTACGCCAAACGCTTTGCATTCAAAACGTTTTAGAACTAAACATTGATTTCATAATTACATATATCAGTTATTTATTAAGGATCATCCACCATACGTGGCGGTATTCCACTACCACTCAAACCGTCAGTAATTCTGTATATTTAGCCACAGCTGCGCTGTCTTGTCTAACTTGTTAGTTGCATTGCAAATAATTATCACAATATAACTAGTTAGTCCACATGTCTCAAAATATTCGAGGGCTAGCTCGAAATAGCTTTGTTGTATTTTCATCAGGAGTTTGTATTGAAATAAATATCGTATTCACTAATAATAGAGTTCTTTTTGTAATGGCCTAAATCTGCATGCATGGACAAAATCGATACAAAGTCATCATTCGATATTTTATCATCTAATAAATTATTAACATTTTCACTGCTTCGCTTTTCTAGCAGTTATCGTGTCCCGGCTCTAATGGAATTATTTTTTGGTTCATGATTTCTAATTATGATAAATCAGTGTTTTAGCCAGTAAATGGTTCTTTGGTGTAATATTACCGACTGAACAAGGTTTGTCGTATAAATCCGACATAGGCCAAAATTGCATGCAGCATTGATATGAAAATAAGAGACGGACAGAGTATGTAAAATTCACGATAGTCCGAAAATACTACGCCAACCGCACTAACAAGTTATTTTAAGCTCTACTACAATGTTACAATAATGAAATTCCATTAGCAGTCATTCAGGATGAAACAGCCTGCTTATATCGGTAATATCCACCAGTAATTGTATGCTTACAAAGTCACAGTTTGCTATCAGTTAGGAAGTGCTCGTACAAACTTTGAACATTACCGACGCGATCATAAAAAGGAATTAGAAGATGCTACGTGGAAACTTCTGCTAAAGGGGGATGGAGCTATTTGCGATACTAAGAAACAATTATTGTATCACTCCTTCTACATTGGCACAGAATTTTGTTTTAAGATCTGTAGGTAAGTACTAAAATCATAATTGATAGTAATTTAAATTTGTTGGTTTGTTTCAGTTTTTATTTTGACTCTATAAGGAACATAAATAAATAATAATAAAATAAGCCTTTTTTTCCGCTAAGCTAAATCTAATATTATAAAATTACCTTTTTTTTTACATCGGTAACCACACGAAACAGAAAAATGTTTTTTCTGTTCCGTGGGTTACCATGTGTGTATGTTTTTATTTTTATTGGTCAGGTTGTCCTCGGACATAGGCTTCCTCTAGATTTTGCCAAGTTACACGATCCAAACATAATCGATGCCATTCTTTGGGCAAATCATCCCATCCCATCTTTTTAGCTGCCCTCTCCTTCGTTTCCCGTCTCTAGGATACCAGACTGTAGTATCATAGGACCACTTTGTCTTTGACCTCATCATATGCCCAGTCCATCGCCATTTAAGTCTGCGGATTTTACAAGGAATATAAAACATATTTAAAAATCGAAGTTTCTTAATACACGTTCGGTATGGGGACCAAAATGAAAAAAAATAGTAACTCAATGCCAATAAGGTGCGTTGGATCAAAATCGAAAGTCAAAGTCGTTTTACATAAGCTTTGCTTCTATCGAGTGTCCGTCGTCTCCTCACTAGTGTTTTTTCTTTCCCGTATCTTACTTATGCTAAGCGATGTTGTGACTAATTATGATAAGAACACAGATCCTAAAAGAGAACTATCTTTCAAGTGCAGTTGTCTAAACTTTGCCTATTGAATTCGTCAACTTGAAAGGTGATATCTTGTTCTTAGGTGATGTATCCTGGATCCATACTGTTGATATTTTTAAATATTCGGAATGTAAATAAAAAAACGATATTAGATACAATAATAGCTTTTGAGCAATGGGGCTGAATGACCGGTTTGCTTAATTAGTAAAATACACATGCGGCTTTGCAGTACCACAATAGAAATTTACCTTTACGGAAGGAGGGCATACCTATGTTACCATTAAAGCTCACTGACTCCCAAGTTTTTTTTTTTTGTATACCCCTTAGGTGGCAAACAAGCATACGGCCCGCCTGATGGTAAGCGGTTACCGTAGCCTATGGACGCTTGCAACACCAGGGTTATCACGCGCGCGTTGCCAACCCTAAAATTTCTTATTATTTAGTGAATAGTTCAACGAAGCATGAAGGCATAATTCCATAAAAGCTTAAATAAAAATACCGCAATATTCAAGTACTTAATACATTTTTGTACATTCATATTTGCATGATTTCGTTGTTCTCTCTCTACGCTAAAAAATAAGAGTTTTCACTTTAATGTCCAAATGAAGTAAATTTATAGTAATTACACGGCGAAATAATAATGAATAAAAACCGGCCAAGTGCGAGTCAGACTCGTGAGCCGAGGGTTCCGTAAAAACCTGTAGGTATATAAGTAAATGGTAGTTAGACCTGAGTATTTGATATGAATTTCAATTTATGACGTATAAAAAAAAAACTACTTACTAGATCTCGTTCAAACCAATTTTCGGTGGAAGTTTGCATCGTAATGTACATCATATATTTTTTATAGATTTATCATTCTCTTATTTTAGAAGTTACAGGGGGGGGGGGCACTCATTTTACCACTTTGGAAGTGTCTCTCGCGAAAACTATTCAGTTTAGAAAAAAATGATATTAGGAACCTCAATATCATTTTTGAAGACCTATCCATAGACACCCACACTTATGGGTTTTATTAAAAAAAAAAATGAGTTTCAGTTCTATGTATGGGGAACCCCCAAAATTCATTGTTTCTTTCTATTTTTGTGTGAAAATCTTAATGCGGTTCATAGAATACATCTACTTACCAAGTTTCAACATTATAGTACTTATAGCTTCGGAAAAAAGTGGCTGTGACATAGCGACGGACAGACATACAGACATTTTATTTTTATTTTATTTTATTTTATTCAGGGTAACAAACAGAATGACAATAATTTGTTATACAGCAGTTATAAAAATATTGTCAAAGTCAAACCAGACATGAAGAATCTTTAAGGGTTCCGTTTTTTGCCATTTGGCTACGGAACCCTAAAAACAGCAACTCGAAATACAAGCACGTAAAACAATGAGTAAAAAGTGTCATGATTAAAAAAAATGTTGTAGAAATAAATTCACGTACGAAAGAGCTTTATTATACAAAAGTTGGCGGCAAATGAAGTATAAAGCGAAAAGGAGCGAATTAGGACGAAACGAAACGCGGGGTACAGTCGGGTAACTTGTGAAAATTTCGTTTCGGTCTTGGACACAAAAATAGTTAACAGAATTAAGCTGAGTGAGCGTGAGTGGAATTCTGACGAGTTTCTAATGAAGCGTCTCTTAGTGGGGAAATTCCACGTTCGCAGCGTTGGTTCTACGTTATATGAGTTGCAGTGGGTGGGATACAAAATAACCAGCACGCGACACGGACGCGCCGGCCGTGCCGCTGCCGTGGCGTGGCGTGTGGCGTGGCGCGTCGAGGTCCGACATAACGTAATCTAAATAGCGAGAGCTAAGCGACTTTCGTGCGGTCAGTAATTTGTCTATTTTATTTTTATGCTACTAGGTTTACGCTGCGGTTTTGAATTTGTTCGTTCTCGTGCTAATTTCTTCGTATTTATATCATATTCAAATGCCATTTTTATGGATTTGAATTATTATCATGATCCTATTTTTACTCTTTCTGTTGTGGGATTTTTCGTTTTAAGCAAAAAAAAAAAAAAACATTACGAAATCAAATCTAAAATAAATACCTGCATAAAGTAATTTTGACTGAACAGTTTCCGATATTTAGCAAATATTTTAAATATGCAGGGAGTTTTTTTTTCTGTATTGTATGAATATATAAAAATTTATAGGCACTTTGGCACGAGATTAGTGTTTTTATATTAATTTTGAATCTTTTGTTTTATAATCATGACAATCGACAAGAAAAAAAACTGTTTTTTACCGTTTATATTTTTCTAGTCGATCTTACCTATGATTTTGGGAATTATTGTTAATCCCAACAACTTTTTGTGCGTCAGCAGCACAAATGAAAACATAGTTCAAAGCATACAGTGGATATGCATATAAAATACATGACTGCACTATAGCAAACGCTGCATGCAAATAACAGAATCTGTTTGTGTTGCAACTTGCAATGCATACTTTTTAAAATTCGAACACGGCCAGCAATCACTGTAAAGTGGGAAGTGACACGTCAAAGTGACGCGCAATAAAGCGTTGGGAGATGGGAAATCCGCACTAAAACACTTCGAAACGCTCGGACAATCAGGCTACGTTCGGATAATGTATTTTTCGGGTCTATTTATTGTAATCTCGATGAATGTATTGAAACGAAAATATTTTGTATGTTGTTTTTATTGTTATTTGTTCTGGTTTTTGCAGGTTTAAAATTACAATATTTCATGTATATATTTATACAATAGCTGGGCGATAATAGCCCTGATTCTTTTGTTTACAACAAAACTAATTTTAATCTCACTATGTCTCTTTCTAACAAAGGACATAAGAAAAGGATGTAAGAAATGTTGTCCTGTCAAATTAGTCTTATGCTTGTTTTCAATATAAACTTAGTCGCCATCAAAGATTTTCATAGGGCATCGTGCCTCTACCCAGATGGATAATCCGCCTTACTAAAGCATGACATTTAATTTCACTCCGCTTGAGGGGCTCCCTGAGCAAATCGCTCTCAGTTCGTACTGCGCACGGCTGTCAAATACTGTCAATTCTGGCTTGTTTATTTCATGTTCCCATAGAGGCGACTATCCTTCTGGACGTTTTAAATTCTTTGGTCGCCATCTATTGCCGTTACGCCTAAATACACGCAAAATAAGACGGCAAAGATTAATTTGACAGCTTTAAATATTTTCTATCCTGTTTCAATAATGTTCGTAAGAAAGAGATGAGATGTAACTAAAGTTAGTTTAGTGCGATTTACAACAGAATCGGCAACGTTATATGTCCTATTTTTTTAGTGTCTATCATGAAATGGCCAAGCCTGGGGCCAAGGCTGGCTGGCGTATTGCTTTATCATCCCGGATTTTGAATTTAGAAATACGTTAGTTCTAAATTCAAAATAATGCTATGGAAATCAAACTTATCGCAATACGCACATAAACTAAAACACTACCGTACTATTTACCAGCACGCATAATATATTCAAGATACACTTTATAAGTAATTAGGCACTTAATTACAGATAAAGTAGTTATCTCAAAATAGGGTCTTTAGTCCAAAAGTCCCAAATTATAACGAATATTATAGGTAAAACTAATCTAAGTATACCATTGGTACCTTACACTGGCAGACACGATCATAGTTGTCCCAAAAATAGGATCTCATTTAGTTAATTATATGCACTCAATCGAAAACAAATCGATAGTTACATTGTATTGTAGGTTAACTAAACAATACAAGAACTAATCGTAACTTTTAGTTAGTTGGGCAAACTGGTAGAAATCAGCTATCGCCTCTTAGGGCGTAACTTTTGATTAGCCCAGTCGATGGCCGATGGTCGACTCTTTACATAGAGTTGTTAGATACAGGTGGTCCACACAGAAAATATAATTAGTTGTTTTTTTTTTTTCATTTTTTAAACGACGAGTTCTGGTCACATGCATACGGCCATCATTGGTGGCAAGCGGTAACATACGAGGCATACACGCGTTACCGACCTTTCCCCAATGAGTTCTGGCGACATACTCACGCTCAGGAACACAATATAAAGTTATTTGGCTGCGGTATTCTGTAATGTGGAGGTAATGTGGACCCTGATGAGCTGCTCTCTGAGCGAATAAACGCTATGCTCTACCTCTCTTAATATCTGTATATCGAATCGAAACTTAAATTTCCTACTGACAGGGTATCCAAGCCAATCGGCGACCTGTCCGTGAGTGTATCAAGAGTGGACGTTCTGCACTTATTTATTATACACTCTTCAGAGTCTTTGGTAGTTTTGTTTGTTTGTTTATTAGTGCTCACCAGCCGGTAAATAAACGAGATTTGCACAACTCAATTACACTTGCGAGGTAATGGGACAGGATCGTTTCATATAAATAGCTTTATTGTTATTTGTGTCGCTTTTCTCTGCGTGTTCTTTGATTATATTGTAGGGATTTTTGTGTCTAGTTTTGATAGGTCGATTTACGTTCGAATATATTTGCTTTCCTTTGTACAAATTAATAAAATTGAAGTGTCTGATTGTAATGTGAAATTAATAGCTTTTGACTAAATGCTAAAAAGTACTTATACAATAAAAACTGTCTGACTGTTCCGGCTAATTTCTGAAACGGCTGGACTTATTTTGACGGGACTTTCACTGGCAGATAGCTGATGTTATAAGGAGTAACTTTGGCTACTTTTATTTTAGAAAATGATAGGGTAACTGTCTGTAGGGTAGGGGTCTTCTAGTAATCTAAGTATATATGTTATTGAAAGTATTATGATGTAGTAAACCGGCCTATCTGGTGTCCATAATACAAGTGTAAAGATTTCCCAAGTCAATTTTTTTTTACTTTGAATGTTCTCATGGCCAAGGTTTTTGATGACCTTGTAAAATAATCCGTAGGTTTTTTTTTGATAAATGTTTAAATTAATACTTTGTACTGATATTAAGTTCAATTTCGGAATTTTGTTTTTTCCCACGGATTATTTTTCTAATATAATTTTTTGATTACTAATGACCTATACATTCATCCCTCAAGAGGAAATCCACTAATTTATTAGGACCCCCTATATATACAAGCCCTACTTGTATATATAGGGGGTCCTAATAAATTAGTGGAAATTAGTAGTGCCAAGTACCACCTTGCAAAAGATCTAGCACATTTTTGGCTTTAGACGAAACATTTGATATATTTTGATAACTTACTTAAAATAGGTAAGCGATTTATTTAACTTTGAATAACTAGAGAATATAAGTAGATACACTTAACCCTTCAATGGCGCTCAACGATGGAACGTTTAACAGAACTACGCTGGGGTCTTTCTGACCCGCTCTTAATCTCGCCAATCAACTAATGTGTTCAGTGTACCGAAATAAATAGCAGAATCCTCTGTTACGGACCACCGCACTTGCGGCTTAATGTCCCTCCCAACTACTTACCCCGGAGTATACCCTCGCCTTTTATATAATACCAAAAAAAGTTTATAATACGACAAATTGCGATACCTCAGGGACGCTCACGCAAACATAAATACAAGGTATCTCATAAACATTATATTCCCTGCCACATAAATATAAGATTTATTCATTTTAATTTCATTCAAGCGACCGGAGAATTCGATTGAGTGAACGCAATTTATTAGAAAAATGTAATATCCCACTGGACGCAAAAACCGCCCTACAAAATGATAAATCAAAAACGAAATGTAATAAACAAAAAATAACAGAGCGCGCACTGTGAGGGCGCTACCGTATGAATATCGCAATATTACGTATTAGCTCCCCTAATCTCATTATCGCGATAAATGAGTAATTTCACTAATACTATTTGTCACGTCACCCTCCGAATCGTTCATGTTTATTTCCGCAGGAAATCACGTTACAAATAACAGGTGCGTGATACCAAGTGCGGGCGCTGGGGGGTTTTCGGTGATTAGAGATATCGCACATCGATGCCTCTACGACCAATAGGATTGAACGAACTTTATTAAAGCCGCCGCGAATTTTCTCTGTAGCGAAATCGTTCGCGATCCCGTTTCATCGTTCATCAAACGGTGATGATTTGGCCTATGACGGCTTGAAAATGGGAAATCCCGGCTTATATTGTTCTAAGGCCCAATACGGTTGGGGTCTTCATTGAAATCCTCGTTGAGCTCAAAGGGTTTATTGGCAATCGGCGATAGGTCCTAGTTGCGCGAACGGGCCGAAGTGATCGCGGCTGTAAAAAACTTTACGACAAATAAAACTACGGCAGCGTCAGGGTTAAGTGTGATTAGGATATACAGCGTGTATTTGTTTGACTGGTCTGTACACACTAGTGATGTGCATTTATTCAAATACATCAAGTTATCTGTTTTACTTACAGAGCTGAACTCTTCAAGCTTGGTAATCCGTTGGCAGTGGTGACCACTTACCCATATTACCCCCTATGGCAGGTATTGGCTCTAAAGTGCAGTTTAAGTAAAGTACACACCGTAAAGTAGCCATTAAAGAACCAGTTCAATATCACACAATACTCCTCAGTCAGTACTTATAAGGTTACTTATATTTTTTCAACACACTTGCTCGTAAAGTGACATTTATTGCACCGTTTTTGGACCATAATGTAGCTTATTGCGCACTAGTGCTTTTTACTTTACTTTACCGCACAGCTTTATGATATTTATAACCCCGATTATGTAAAGTTTGTACCTCAATGCAATTGATATGTATGTAGACTTAGCATTCTTAATTTAAATGGGTAAACCAGATTGAAGGTACATCGCTGTCAAAAAAAAACCTCCGCGCCATATTTTTAACGTTTTATTGTGTCATGTGGTTGATTATTATAAAAAAATCTACTTAAAAAAATACAACTCTGGCACCCTTATCGCATTCGCCTGCGGCTACCGCCTCGTGTGTAATGAGCAACTTTGCACACATGTATCAAAATGTACTGTAGTATTACATTTCCGATCAAAATCTTCAATAAAAGAATACTGTTAAATCAGCATCGCTAATAAAGATTTTTAAGACTCCATTGATCTGCCATAAGACCGTATTTAAGGTTTTATAGGTATTTTTCTCGTTTACCTACATCGGAAGGTTTTTTTACTATTGATAGTCCTGTGGTGATGTGGCCGAAAGTGGTAAGCACATATACTCTCAAGGGCAGTTGCCAAAACACAGTGTAGTTGGTAGTTTTGTGTGGCTCTCGCGGTATATTTCACGCCGGCGAAGATAAATGTATGAACTTTGATATAAATGGCTATACAGTGTGGATAAATTCACGAGGAAAACAAATACACCATAATGATGACCCATAAAACACACATATGCTTATTTGGTCAAAGTTGCGGGAAAAAGCTAGGAAGATATTATTTTATAAAAAAAAAGTAAGTGTTGACTTAAAATGTATCAAACAGGATGTAGTACGTAAAAGACTAAGAAAAAACACAAGTTGTGACGAAGACTAATGTTCGCGGAACTTCCTCTCGCCCCGCGGTGCGGCGCCACCCGCGCCTGCCGTCACCCACAATAAAATGACTTTAACTTGATAATAAACAGTTAGGTTGAGCCTACTTTAATTTATTTAAGGTTCTGTATATTTTGCTTTTTAGAAAAAACAAAAGACATAATGTGTCAAGGTTTCATTTACTCTGAATACAGGCTTGTGTGTCACCACAATCTCACCGTAGTACGTGATGGATGTGGTAGTGGTAAGCAGAGAAATCCTAGAAGGGAACCGGCTCTCAAGTGCAGCTTTCGGAACGCACCAGTATCTGATTGGCGACTGATTTTCAACTTGAGGTGGAGCCAGCCACCGTGCTATGGTTCCAAACGACGTTTTCTTTGATAAAATGATAATCCAAGTAAAAAAAAAAATGTGTGCTTTTAATTAAAAACTTATCTGGTTTCTGTATGAACTTTTTAATAATACCACCAATTGCCTAACTCTAACCTACTGTTATGTACTATTAAATATTCTGTGCTACTGTACTACGGACTACGGTACTGTTTTTATGAAACAAAAACGTAACACAAAAACAACGGTTGTCAAGTCGCATCGAAGGTTCTCAACATTTTCGAGAAACGGAATCCTAATAAAGGTAGAGCTAAAATAATTTACGAGGGTAGGTACAACTTTGCGAAATGTTGTTCCCGTGTCGGTGTCCCGTAAATCTCTATATAGGTACCTACATTTAATGTTGTTTGTCCGACTTTGTGTCAATGGTTATATCTCTTTTGTTACGGAGGGGTGTTGTAAGCCATACTATAATGTCGTAAAAATGCAGGGCAGGTGTTAATCCCATCTCTATAATTATCCATAATATTTAAACATACACCCTTTCCCATAAAACGCTACTTAATTAAACACTGTTTAAGTTGTCACATATTTATCGATCACCTTACTGTCATTTTCAAACAAAGTGAGCTTATTTACGTGACCATTTAAATCAGTATTTAGTTAAATAGCGTTATATGAGTGTCGCCAGTCAGTAAAATACGTTACATAAAATTCCTTCTGTTTTCAAAACGTCAATCAAATTTAACTTTGCTTAAATTCTGCGGCAGTCATTTTAATCTGAAGTTTGTTAAAAGAATATGCAATCTCCAAAAGTTGAACAATATACAATTAAAAAACAATCAAATTCCAAATCCCCGTGATTGTATTTGCTTAGCTTACTGAACATTTATATATTTGAGAATTTTACTTTCTAAAAATGTATGACGCAATATAATTTAATGATACATAAGAGTTCTAAAATTAGTAAAAATTATATAGTGAATACCTACTGACGAATAAGCCGCCACTGCGAAACATGCTATAGCAATTGTTCACATGTTGACTAGATTTTACATACTCGTTGTGCAGCACAATTAAGTAACTCGAATTCCCTGAAAAATAACCTAACAGCAATTCAGAATGAATTTGCAGCAGCATTGAAACTCATTCGACCATTTTTAGATTTTCCAGAACCAACTAACAGAGCAATACATAAAAAGAAATATGGAAAAGGAATAATTGATTGCTATTTATTTTGTAGTAACTTGTAAAATAATTCGGATATAAAATATTTGCATACAAAGGAACTCAATGCGCCATTTTTGTACCCCCAGCTGCTAAATTCCTGAAGCCTCCTGATTCCTGATTAATCTCTGATTTATATAAGTTAGTTCAGATTAGCTTGCAGAAACTGGTGGTTAATGATTTTGTTGTTTTTTGTGTCTATGTTTTAATCATTATATCATACTAGCTGCCCGGCTCGACTTCGATTGCGTACTGCTACACTACCCTGTGGTGCTACCCTACCCTACCCTACCCTACCCTACCCTATCTAAACCATACAGGGAGTTAATTCTATTGTACGTGTGTACTGTACTGAACTCCTCCTAAACGGCTGGACCGATTTGAATGAATATTTTGTATGCGCTTGGGTGGCGCCCTGGATGGTTTAGATTCACAAATCAGCCCGGCTGATGGCGCTGCAGTCGATAATATAACCTAGATACCGACTGCAGCCCCATCTGCCGGGCTGATTTGTGAAACACATACAAAGAAATTCATTCAAATCGGTTCAGCCGTTTAGGAGGAGTTCAGTGACATACACACTGGCAGTAGAATTTTATATATATATAGAGAGAGATATAGAAAATATTTGTTTATAAGATAAAAGACGAGTGTTAAAAGCACTATCTCGTGTGGATTTTTTAATCCTCCATGTCCCCATTTTAAAACAACCTTCCGCTTTTAATTTAACTTTAAAAACAATCCAAAACAACAACTAGCTATTTTCACTGTCGCACAATCGTTGTTTGCCCAATTCGTCCCAGAAAAACAACCGTGTTTGAAGTTACGCATCGACCTTTTATCTCGGATTGTTTCAGCAGAAAATACCCAGGTCCTGCATTCATTTGCGTTCTATGGAGTTGGAATTGTGCATCTGACCTCCTCATACACCTTGGTTTGTAAAGGACAGAAGATTTTTTTTATTCATATGCCAGTGAGTGAAAATTGCGGTGGCCTATTTAAATTGTAAAAATCTAGAATTGTAAATAGAGGGAAAATTTCGCACGTACGTAAAAAGAACGCAAAGTTTTTCAGTATGATTTCACGCAGTCGTCTACACTAATAAGGCGTAGAATGCGATGTAATTGCAGTGAATATTCACACCATGGTCATTAGTGCCTTTATTTACCAGGGTAAAAAACTGGGACGTGAGCCGAATAATAAGTGTGGCAAAGGACTTTTTTTAAAACTTAATAAACCGACGAGTAGAGAATAACAAAAACGTTAATTTTTTACTAATCTTTATGTATGTCACTTTACTGATATTATAAATGTGCATGTTTTGATGTTTTTGGCGAAAAAGAATGCATTAATAAACGACATAGGTGCCCTTTTCCTTAAATCAATCTTAATTGACTTTTGAAGTACCAAGGAAATCGTCATTGTCCACAACACTAATGCTAGTATAGTGACGATTCCACTAACCTAACCTCTCAAACCTGAAGCACCTACCGGAGTGTTTGGGAAGTCACTTGAGAACCTGAGGGTCTACTAAAAAAACGATAGACGATAGTTCGATCATCGTTGTCTAATTATTAAGGTATATTATTTTTAAGCTACCTTGGTAAAAAAAGAGATTTAAGTGCCTGTATATTAACTAATTCAAGGTTTCGAGGATATGAGCTTTGATTATATAATTTTGGGACCTTAATTGAGTATTCTAATAGAAAAAAAATACGTCTGCTCGATATTTTTTTCGCTAAAGTTAAATTCCAAAGTGACCTCTAAATGAAAATCTTCTCTGTTAAGCAAGCGAATATTACAATGCAAAATGCAAAAAAAAATACAGTTTTAAGATAATAAATAGATAAGTATTTTAAAATTGTAAGAGTGTTAACTATTGTTTTAGATGTACCACTAGCTTTCCGCCCGCGGTTTCACTTGCGCCCCCTTCTTTACCCCCTTACCTATCCTACTCTACTCTATCCTACTCTAAGGTTACATTAGAAAAGTTTATATAGTCGTTAAGTTTTCTTAAATTTTCTAAGTTTCTGAGCAATTTTCTTTATTTTTTTAATGTAAGAACCATCTCCTGACAATAAAAAACACAACAAAAAAAGAATTTGCGAAATCGGTCCAGCCGTTCACGCGTGATGGCGTGACCAAGGGAAATAGGGATTCATTTTTATATATATAGATTATCTGTAACAGTATAAACAGACAGAAGGATGGCTTATCCTATTTGTTAGTAAATGTCAAGTAAAGTAATACTGACAAGTTGCACATAATGACGTCAGCTGAAATTCTATTGGTTAATAATTTGACAACGATGATCGAACTATCGTTTATCGGAGTAGGCCTTCTGTTGCCTTCTAGGCTTTATGTTGGCAATACATTGACAATGCCAATACGCAAGAGTTGCCATATATCATCCAGCGAACCATCACCCTACTTAAAAAGCATAAAATAGGCATTTAACCTTGTACCTTTAGGAAAACTGATAAAATCATATAAGTTATTACAGACCTCCGTCAATTTTATCCAACACAATTATTTACGACTTTTTTTTACCTCGGGTAAAGAAAACTTATAGTCGAAAAATTTTATATAAAGTCTGGGTAAAATTTCGCAACCTTTTAACTAACTGTATACTATATTATACATATTTACTAAAGTTGGGTGTTATTTTAGCTGTTATACGAACAGGCTGCTGGTATATTTTTTAGTCTATGATCATCCCACGGAGACGTAACTTGTTGTCAGATTTGATTATTTATTTTTAGTTCCTTTGTATTTTTATTCCGCTCATACAATGGGCGGCATTCTGTATCTTTTACCATTATACTGCTCACTATCGACATAGTCCCGTCCGCATATATTGGAACCAATGTTTAGCATTGTGCAGTTTCAAAGGAGCTTCTTACTGCGGACGCTTAGGTTGCGGAATAAGCTGCCCGCCGGGGTTATCCTAAGGACGACCATAAGTTCTTCAGGAATGTTACATGAGGTACCTACACTATCAAGATAACGGCCCGATTGTAAGCGGTTACAGTATAGCCATATGGACACTTACAACACACGAGGCATCACTTACGCGTTACCGTCAAGTCAAGCTGCTCTTTGAGCGAATAAACTCTATGCTCTACCTCTATAAAATTATCAGCTCTGTGGAAAGCCATTGTTACGTCTTGGTTACGTCCCTAGATACAGGGGTACAACCCCAGTGCGCTGAGCGCCATCTTGCATTGCATCATACTTCAATACGATCAGTCACTGTACTAATTATATATGTTTATTCTCATTCATTGTTTTTTTTTTTTTTTTTATACCACTTAGGTGGCAAACAAGCATACGGCCCGCCTGATGGTAAGCGGTTACAAATAAAAAAACATTAATACATTAGTGTTTATTCTTCCACTTTTCACATATAAAACAGCGATCAATATGATTCTATCCCTCTAGCGTAAGTGACCACAGCTAAAAAATTATGCCATTAGGTTGAAAAATAGCTTACCTTGCTCATGACGGTTGTAGTAAAGAAAACTGAATATAAAACGGTCCGTATAAATCGTCCTAACTTGTGTGATATTGTTGAGGTAATGGGACCCTACATATACTTTCATTGCTGTACCTTCGTTTTATGAGATAGTTGTTAGATAATGTTCCTTGTATCGTTTAGCATTTGAATGGTTATTTCGCTTTGTGTTGTGCGAAGGACTTTGTGGGACCTAAAGGGCCCAGCAACTGGGATTATTTAGTAGATGTAACGATGCGGCAACATGAGTGTTTATTCAAAGCATTATAATTGCATATGATTGGTATTCATCAGGAAAGCACCATTGATAAAATAAGTGCCACTAAAGATCAGACTTGACCCACCATATGTATGACGTCTGATGATGACTTCACTTTAGCGGTACCTATTTTGTTTTAATGACGCCCGATCCCTTCCCGCGTCAGATATCATATTGTTAAAGAATTCATAATCAACGAAGTGTTCCCATTTGCGCACTTCGGTCCTCAAACTATCGGTGCGCAATTGTGAATACTTTTCATCAACGACTTCATCTGTCAAACACGTGTTGGGTCAAGTCTCATCTATGGTGGCACGCACTATACTTCTTGTATCTTAATTATTATGTGATGACATGATTTAGATGCCAATACGTTTGCATCCGATGGCTCCCAGCTACTCTAATCAGCAGATGGAGCGTGTAGTCTCACTCAGGGTTTTACAGTGTCGGCTTTCTGGGTTATTATGGGATGCTCTTCACACATGGTTATCTGATCCTGTCGGCTCTTCCAGTGAATCAGCTTACTTATAACACGAATTATGACAATAACATTGTATTCTTCTATGAGTAACTGCTATTTAAAATACATGTATGCTTATTTAAGAAGAAGCGTATTTCTCTAGTGCAGCCATACTCAAAGTGTGCTCCGCGGAGTCTAGGGCTCCGCAAAGCCGTGTGCTCCGTGGGGGCTCCGCGATATTACTAGCTAAAATACATTCTTCAGTAAGAAAAGTTCAGAAATAAATTCAATTAAATTAATAATTCGAAATATTTAATTTAATTACGATAGTAATATATAATTTTATTTATTTTAAATACACTAAGTAACTAATAAGGTATTTAATATATATTAATAAAAATAAATAATATCTATATATAAACTATTCATTGATTGATAATTCTAGGATATATCCTAGAATTACTCATTTAATGCACTAGAGCACTTTCTCAAACTATTTGGTGACGAACGCCTTTTAGAAAGCGCAATATTTGATAGCCCTATAATAATAAATGAGTAATTCTAGGAGATCCTGGAATGAATGAAGTTTGGTGCTATAGAGTCGGTATAGAGCACAAACTTATTTTTCACACATTTATTAGTATTCCTTTGGCTTACCTCAGCGAGTTTGCAACCATGTGGCCAGCAAAACCTGGAACCATCAAATGGTCAGCAGTTTAACGAAGCAACAAAGTAAGGATACGGTTTAAAAGGATCTATAAGAGCTTGGAAATTGATCAATTCATTCAAATGACAAAATGGTTCAGTTCAGGAAGTATTATTTTAGTGACGAATAGTATGTCCCTAAACATCCCCTTATTAATAAATAAGGTGTAAGTCAAGTATAGTAATACCTAGGTTTTAAATATATCCGTCACTTTCTAATGTCATATAACAAAAAGGGCTGAGGCTATCTTGGGTTTTACAAGACTGATTTACGCCTCATTTATTAATAAGGGGGTTGGAGTTAAAATCTAACAATTATATTATGTTTTCGAGAGGTAGAGCGTAGCTTTTATTCGCCCAAAGAGCAGCTCGACTGGGGATGTACGTAGTTAAGTAGGTAGGTAGTGTGTTGCAAGGGTCATATAGACACTTACAACACACGAGGCTGCGGTAACCGCTTACCATCAGGCGGGCAACAACGAAAACAAAAATAATTTTCATTATGTTTTTCCATTTTTTATAAAGTTCAGAAGTCATGAATTGAAAACCAGCATTAAGTTTGGAAAGCTTTTCTCGGTGAACGCATTTCAGTAAAGTTCTGTTAGTAATGTCGCAAGTCATAGCATAATCCGGGGAACGCCTCGGGCCATGAGGTAAACTAATGCATTTGTTCAAAAGCTTTTACAGTTTCATAGAAGAAAATATTGAAGTGGATTTATTTGATCACATTTATAAGGAATATAGTTCGATAGTTTTTAAGTGATGATGTGGCCGAAGATGGCAAGCACATAAGGCTTAGAAGGAACTGGCTCTCAAGTGCAGCTATCGGAACCACTGCTCGGTGACAGATTTTCAATTTGAGGTTGGTAGCCAGCCAGTTGGGTACTACAACGTACCCTACCACCGTGCTACGGTTGCCGCACGATATTTTCTTTCAAAAGCTCAAGCTCATTGTAGGATTCAAACCCGGGACCTTCGTCTCGGCATCCGACGTCACTACCACTGAGCTATCATCGCCTTCAAATATAAATATACAACATAATTATGCATTTGTAGATATTTTTTTCTAGGAAAAATATTGACACTTTTCATCGCCATTAATCATAATGGTGCACTAATTATATCCAGTTAAACTATAATAAGACCTTACTATAAAGTGATAAGGTTTTATGTTATGTTATTATTTCTTTTATTAGACCTTCTATACAAAAAATCACGTTATTCAAATTACAACACAGCTAAAAAAAAAAAACTACGAAAAGGTTTTAGCAAATGTTAGTACACAAAGCCGGCTTAAATCAATGATTACAACACGCGAGTGGATATTACGAGGCCCCTCTCTGGAGACCACCCTTGGGCCCTTCTCTGCGGACCACCCTTGGGCCCGCATAATTTGTAACTCAAATTACAGTGTTGCTGGGACAATAAAATGTGTGCGACATATGAGAAAAATTAAAAAGTTTCACGCTTCAGACGTGATTGAAATTTCCGGATTGGGAACAGATGGATTGTCAATGGAATTAATCAATGGAGCGGATCTACATTTATGTAATGTGTTCTGATCACAGAGATCGATAGAGAGGTTGTCTAACGCGGAACGCGAGACAGTTATATGCGCGTTCACAGCATACACCGCAAAAATCGCGTCAGTCGTGACCTATTCGAGTATGTGCGCGAGCGGACGATATTCATTATTGTTCAGTGATCGACTGAAAAAGTCAAAGCCTACATGTGAACTAAAAGAATCATGGTTGTCACTTTTATGTATCCAATTTTACACATATTTAGAGTATAAATTTCAAAAATACCTTAAATGATTTAAGCTCGGTCATTACCAAGGTGCAACTTGAACAAAGAACATGAAGCGCATACATTGCTGTTCTTGGGCTGTGTGAATAAAAATTGTCTACTATTGGCTACGAATAATAAACGTCTTTATTATTCGTAGACTATTGGTCTATTGGCGTTCGTTTACGTGTAGTTGTAATATTAAGTGGACAGTTTTGTGGGACATCAGGTCTAAGGTAAATGCAAGCGTCACGGCCCATCTCTCGATATCCGTGGTTCTGATATATCCGAGTTGCTCTTCATATTTCAGATCCATCTTAGTTTATTATTACAAAAAACAGGTCAGGCGAGGCATCGCTCTTGGAGGGTTTTTTTATATCTGCTTGTCATTCAGCAGGCACCCGAAGGCAAGTGGTTCCCGTCGCCCACAGATGGAAGACCAGAGGGATTTCCAATATGCTGCCGACATATTAAGCTCTAGCTCACTGTGGGATTAGAACCCACGACCATAGCACAGTATTACTATCTCATAGTAAAACTGTGACCATAGTCCACCATAGTTTTTAAAGAGCCACATTTTTTTGTGACTTTAAAATTACAGTTATTTTTTATTTTATTCATGCGAAATAACGCATGCTCGCACGAATATGTCGACTCAAAGATCGCTAGCACTCCAAATGGATTGATTGCATGGATTTGATAAAATTATTATTTTTTGCGTATAAAACTGAAGAGCCCCAAATTTACATCGAAAGAGCCGTATGCGGCTCGCGAGCCGCAGGTTGGTCAATGGTAACAACCCCTGCAACCCCTGGTCTATGGTATGGAGAAGAACATAGACTTTTTATCCTGGGAACGTTGGTGAAACCGCGGGGGACAGTATAAAATACAATGGTCTAGACTAGTATCTATTTCATGAAACAGTGTGTATCGAACGTTATCTTCGTTACGCACTACTGCAATGTCGTAACAAACAATAATCGTTTATTTTCAACTGATTGAATATAAAGCCTTAACGTACAGAAATCCATTTTCATGAAAATCCCTTTTTATCTACCGCTGAGTGTTTTATTGGTAGACACAAAATAAACAGACTGTTATTTATTTATTTAACCATGGCTCAGACAAAGTAAGTTCTTAAACAACAAGTTTACGGTGGATATAGAAAATAAATGTTTAAAAAGATATACATGTGATCTTTTAAACTTCGTTTCTACGTCGGTTAAAAATGGATCATATGATTTCTAGAAGAAAAGGTATATTTTTAAATAAAATTTATTAGTGTACTAGTTGTCCCCTGCGGTTTCACTCGCGTTCCCGGGATATAACGTAGCCTATGTCTTCCATACTATAGGCTATCTGCATGCCAAATTTCATCGCGATCGGTTCCGTGGTCTAGGCGTGAAAAGATGAAGAAGAGAAACAAACAAGAGTTACTTTCGCATGTATTAGCATGGATAAACTCGTAGAGATGCTACGGCGTAGCTCCCGCTACGCGCTATTCCAAATGCAATTCAAGATTGATGCAAAAATAAATACGTTGGAGTACAGTGGCTGGCTGATAAGTAATTAATATGGTTGATATTTTTATAAAAAGTTTGCATTATAAAAATAAATTGAAACATCAACTTATCAAAGTTTTATAATTAAAAATTGTTTGTTTGCTGAAACTGATTCCTATTAGTACACATGGCATTTATATAAAGGTCAACATTTTTTTTCGACAGAAATTATTTTATTTTATAGAAAATTACTTACCTATACTATATTCACCCTGATTGAATTGCCATACGTCGTGGACACGATAACCAACAACCCACGATAAACTTATGTCTAATGTTCCAAGTCTGGGTGTAATGTAAGTAACTATATAACTATGTAATATAACATCAGTTTTCTCCTTTCCATATTAAAAGATCTGCTTTATTTTGGATTTTATTTTATTTTTAAGAAATTGTACTTTTTGTGGTTCTAAAAGACTTAATTTAAAACAACACCATAATACAAAAGGTTTAAATCGAGTCTTTTAAAACCCTGGTTTTAAGATAGCCCCATAACGAAGGAAGCAATCTGAAATTTTAACTCTTAATCGAAGAACTACGAATTCAAGGAATAGTATTTAGAGGCACTATAAAATCATAACAAATTGTGAGGAAAATCTATATATACCTGAGGAAACCCAGATTCTGATGTCAATAAATTATTGAACCATACACCTTAACCTTTAGAGATGATGTGTATGTTATTTTATTTATTGGAAATAATTTATTTTGACCTTTGGAAGTATGTTTGGTACTATGACCTTTACTACCCCAAATTTACATCGAATAGAGCAACCACAGAGCAAGGAGAGCTAGGCACGCTCTCCTTGCTCTGTGGTTGCTGATAGAGAGACGAAAACAATGAAAGTACTCGTGCTCCGTGAGTTGTGAAAATCGCATAAGAACCGAGTGTTAGCGGCCGTCAGTCTAATATCCACTCTATACCATAGCACAATACATAGGTATATGTCATCTGTTGGTAAAACCTGTAATACGGTGCCGCCTCCTGACACTCTTTATACTATGGAAGCTGTTGAGCTAAACGTCTCTAATGGTGCGTCCATGCTACGCGAAGCGAGCACGAGCCGAGCCTCGAACGAACAGGATTCGTTCGTTGCTTGCGATTTCAAGCGTGGACGTACTTAACGAGCTTTCAACGAGCCTACAACGATCGCGATGCGAATCCCGCTAGTCGAGCACGCTACTAATACTTGTTCGAGGCTCGCAAGCCCGTCCACGCTACGCGAATCGTGCTCGCAGTGTGCTCGTTCGTGGCTCGGCTCGTACTCGGTTCGCCAAGCATGGACGCACCATTAGGCTCAATTTACATTGCCGCGGAACGGAAGGGAAGCAAGTTTTTGCAACGAAATTGTACATAGGATAATGAACATTAAGTCAATTTAACCACAGAGCATTGTAAATTAAGCCTTGGGAGGTGGGCGAGTTTTATTTCCCAATGCTCTGTGGTAAACAGTTATATGTTTACAAATATTTCATTTTTAATATTTAGTATCTCAATTATTATATATTTTTTTTAGTATTATTACACCGTTTCTTGTAATTATGTCACAATCGTTTTGTTAACGATCTAGTAAAGTTCTTAGAGCTTGTCAAAGTCTCACCATTAAAGTCTAACAGACAGTTTCTCTGATATAGAATATATATCAGAAAAGATAAAGAAAATGTCGAGTATAAAAGTTGTCTCATAAAAATAATTTATTTAGACCAATCCATTATTATTTATTAAATACGTAGGTACTTTTTATAAAACACAAATGAATTACTTGGTTCAGTTATGAAAAAGATCTACGACCTAATTTGCTTATTATTTTTATTATCAAAGATAAATATACATTTCCATCAACAGAAAATAACGATTAAATAAATTATCACTCAGTGTAATCTTTTCACGAAAAGAAACCCTGTCGTTATACTTAGTAGAAAACATGGAACACAGAAATGAAATTTAGGCAACTTATCTCAGCCTAAGTTGGCTCGAGGCCTAATCTCATATAAAAATTTATAAAGACTACGAAATTTTATCTCACGATATTTTAATATAATTTTACTAGCGTGAATACTTGAGCGTCGTTAAACTATAATGGTAGGAGATTTGTATTTTCGAAATGTTTAACAATTTTTGATAGTCAGCAAGTACTTATAAAAGTTAGTAGCTAGTTCTTAAAAAATACTAAAATGCCTCCAGATTTTAAGTCTCTTCAAATTATAGAATCTACTTACTACTCATGTCTACGTATTACTTTTGACGGGTCAGTTGGCGTGGTTGGTAAGACCCTTATCACGCTGCAGGTTGTGGGTTCGATTCCCATACAGGACATGCATTTGTGTGCATGAACATATCTATATGTCCATGTATTGGTGTAATCATGTCAACAAAGTGTAGTATACAGGTGATTTTGTTTCCAGCCAGTGAGGGCAACTTCTGAACTACAGGTCTTAGAGAAAAACGCTGAAATGAACCCCGAGCTGAATTTTGAAGAAAACAAAAATGACTTTAAATTTTATTAAAAAAAATAATGATAAAAGGCCAACTTGATGCCCACGGCTACCTTCCACCATCGCAACTCTCGCCATCGACGGGGAATCCATCCTCACACATTGAAACCAGAATTATTTCCAACTGTGCGGGCTAAAAGGCGTTTTCTTCCACGGACGCTTGGATAGGCTACGGTAACTGCTTACGATCAGGCGGGCCGTAAACAAAAAAAACAAAAAAACTTACGAACCGTAACTTCAGTAGCATTGACCAGTGGCGTGCATTCCATATAGGCAAATAAGCAATGCCTACCTCATAAGATTCAATTCAATAATATTTTGATTCAATTAAACTACATAATCACTTTAAATAAAAATTCTAACCTAACATTCAACACGAAATTTCAAACTTTGCCGCGCAGGCACTCGCGAGTTCGCCTCTCAAATTCACGGCAATTCACGCACACTAAAACGATTTCGGCATATTCATACACGCACACACACTTCTTTAAGATAATACGACGAAAGCATAAATCACGCTTTTGCTATGCGTAGCATACTGACATTTGACATTCGCGATTTATGGACCAAAAGTAACCTTACCTACTCTGTTGTAAGTAAAGTAACCCATCCAAATTAAAAAGACTACACTTACCAACATTAGAGCAACTCAAATATAACTTCGCAATTTATTTGTGTTGGTTTGTTTATGGTTTGGCTGGCATTGTATGCAATGTTGTTGTTATTTACTTATTGTGATTTTGCGAAGTGTATCAATGAAGTGTATTGTGTGTGAAATGAAGAAATGTTGTGGTGAAGATGCAAAATGTGTCGATAAATTATTCCTTTAGTCAGTTTTCGTTTGTTGAAAATAGTAGGTAACTTGCTGTAGACCAACTCCAAAACATTCATGGATTTAAAACAAAGGTAAAAATCTTAGACATTTTAACACAGAATAGGTATTATGTTTAAACACCTGACTATCTGGGTGCTGTTATTCGAATCTATTATTCTGTTATTATGTATTTTGTTTGCTAATGAATCATACCAAATGTGTGTGGAATGATACGCTGACCTAAACAATTTTACGAATCTTCAATCAAATACAAATATTCTGCCTACCTAGTCCGAAAACCAATGCACGCCACTGGCATTGACCTACATAAGTGCCCGACTGGGGCCTAAATTGAATAAATGGCTATAATAATATCACATATTTTATCTCTGAACCCTAAAAGGTTTATTCTATGATGCGGTTGAAACCGTAAGCATCACAAAAGTAGCTCAATGTATAACTCAAACAATGCAGCGCGATAAACACTGTGGTGTGTAAAAGCGTCTACATTTTCACGATGATACCATTTCTATGGCGCCTCTGCCCCTTGAAGTTTGGTCCCCGAAATAAGCGAGTTAAGTAAAATTTAAATTAAATCAAATAAATTAAACCGTTTGGGGTGTGACCTTTGATGAGATGAGCCGCCGGCGATACGTGACTGGTTGTTTTACTTTGTACCTATTTATTTAAATATGAAATTTATACCTGATAATTTTATTTTTTAACCGACGAAAAAACGGAGGAGGTTTACAAGTCGACGCGTATGAAATAATTTATGGTGTTCGTTACGATTACCACCAAAGTTACGCGGTAGAGCCCTAGCTTTATATTCGAAAAAATTAATTGCGTTAGCAATTATTGCTTAGCTTCCTTTTTAGACAAACATTACATTTAACAAATATTGCAAAAAAAATACATATCTACGTTATTGATTTGTCCCCGACTGCAAAACCTTATAAAATTCAAGTTATATTAAAAATTATTTTTTTCTTTTCAGTTTTTTCAGTGGTTTATTAAAGTTTTTATTCAAAATTCTATAAAACCAAAATGCTTCTTGGTGAAGGGGGGTTGGTAGCGCGTGAGTGATGCCTGGTGTGTTGCAAGCGTCCATATGGCTACGGTAACCACTTGGGCCATATGCTTGATTACCGATTGCAGACTTGAGTACCTATTTGTTATTAATTTCAGATTGATACCTCCACGTGTTCCTGTGAGAAAGGTTCTTGACAGATGGGCAGAAGGACAGACGGACAACAAAGTGATCTCATAAGGGTTCCATTTATTTTCTATTGAAGTATCGTGACTGACTTAGAACTAAGGAACCGATTACCGATTAAACCGATGGACCTAGAGATTAGAAATTTGAAGGGAAATAATCTTAGGGGTTCTAAGGAAGGGTTTTTCAACATTAGAGCCCCAAGAAAACCACGGGGTAGAAGGTTATGTTACCTATATGAAGCCAACAGCGTATACTAGTAAGCTATATATGTCCTCTTTGCGATAAGGCTCAAACTAACTCGAAAACTAAATCGCTACGACGCTCATTTCCTTGTATTTCATAGCTGCAAGCTTTTCCAACGCAAAGCACGTTGTGTCGGAGCCTGAGCTTTAAGCTGCGTCTTACCAAGATTATAGTAAGGCGCTGCTGTGCAATATATCCGTCCGTCAGTGTCGGCATGAGAATTATTATGGATTTAATTTAACACAAATAACTGTCTAAATGAGGGGGACTATTCTATAATTATTTATAATAACTAGCTGTCCGCCCCGTTGGTTCACATGTGACCCCTATTTTATCCCATGGGGGGTTGCATTTGAAAAACACTTGTTTAGTTGATGTGTGGATGCCTACGTAAATAAGAAACCTGTATGCAAAATTACTGTCGATCAGTCAGTTTGTCCTCTTTCTATACTATTACTTTAAATTCTATAAAATTTATATATCTAATAATATCAGTTCTAAGTAAGTTACGATTTTACTTAATATTATTATCTGAAGCGATTAGCTGTAACTTAAACTGAAAGTTTAATTAACTTGCGACGCCGATCCTATAAAGTTAATACTGTAAGGGGATGTATTTAATAAAATGTAGAGCGTGTCAAAATAATTCGTGAATAAAATATAAAAATCCGATTAGGGTGAAATTTATGTTTCGTGTCGTCGATTTTCATGTGATTTTAAAATAGTTTTTAGGAGGATTATTTATTGATATTATTAAATACGGTTACTAATATTTATTGTAAAATATATATGATAACATCTAATAAAAAGCAATTTTGAATATAAGACAGGTAAATAAAAATAATAATTGTATTATTTTCGACATATGAATAGTACTAAGTTTAGTATGTTTTTTTAAATACGTATAAATATTATAATAATGCGTTTTTGGGTGTTATCATTGCTTCAACAGGGGGCCCTACCACAAGCTCTTAAAACAAGGTTAAAATAACCTTATTTGTGTTTTGTCTTGTTTTGTCGCCGGATGTCAAAGAGGGACAAAAGACAAATAAGGTTATTTTAACCTTGTTTTAAGAGCTTGTGGTAGGCCCCCAGGACTGTTCAACAATTACTTTTGCGAGCAGCGTTTTCAACGAGGCAAATTAAAATTTACAATCACAACGAACGAAATTAAAAATTATGTTTGGCATAAATTATTTTGGGGTTAGACTATAGTTACGAAACAAGAACAATTTTTAATAAAAAAATATGTCGTTCTCCTAATTTGTCCTAGGTTTTTGGTCCGATTGAGATGTACATAGAAAGGTTTTATTAGATGGCTTATATCTTTTTCCATGCACTTAGCGGTGTATCCAGGCAGTCGCACTTGAGACCCAGTTACCTTTGTATTTCACATTGACAATCTACCTACATGACCAATGTCCGTAGGCAACAATAGTCACTTACTATGACTACCTATACTTACTTAATTTTGAAATAAAACAGAAGTATCAAGATTGAAGCGCTCGTGGTGTAGGCAAGTTAAGCTACCACCGTCGTGGTCGGTACCTAGATGGGTGACCGCCTAGTGGTATTTCAAATCGAGCGTTTTCGTGCTTCGGAAGGCACGTAAAGCCTTTGGTTCCGGTTATCACTTAATTGTGATAGTCGTTAAGCTAGATGTATGCCTCCTAGGCGGCCTTAAAACTCCAACAGTAGGTTGACCACTAGCCTACCTCCACCGATCCGCAGTTGGCACGCGTGGTGGAGTATCTGCCTATTCCCTTTCACCCTGATTTGTGAAAGGAGGCCTGTGCTCAGCCGTGGGACATTATAGGCTGATGATGATGATGATGATGGTGACATAAACGACGTTGACTTTCTGATAACAATGTTAATACGTGCATGTTCTGGGTTTCAAATTACTCTAAGAGCTTCTGGTTCCATCGATCGAACTTCTGACCCCACTTACGAGCCATTGTAACCTAATAATGTACCTACACGGAGTACTCAGGCCTGCCCTACTTGTCTCCAGTTAGTACGTAGGTCTATCTATTTATACGACTATATATACATGTAGAGTAAACTCACTGAATGACTGTCAATGGATAGCTTTTGCAACTTACGCTGGAAACATGAAATATTGCACACAGCTTCCTTTTATAACAATAAGGAAAGGATATTTAGAAATTCCACCCCTATGGGTGTAAAATATGTAATTGCAGGTTTTTATATAAAAAATTAACGTTAAAAGAGAATAATATTATTTGATATCATTAATTTAATGGTGCGTCCATGCTTGGCGAACCGAGCGCGAGCCGAGCCACGAACGAGCACATTGCGAGCACGATTCGCGTAGCGTGGACGGGCTTGCGAGCCTCGAACGAGCGCGATTGTCAGTTTTTTCGAGAACAAAGGGATTCGCATCGTGCTCGTTGTAGGTTTGTTCGTGGCTCGGCTCGTGCTCGATTCCCGTAGCATGGACGCAACATTACAAAAGCAACAATTTTGTCATCCTATTTTTGTTTGAGTTCCTATTAGATAAAAGTCACCAATCTTATATTACAATAAATAATAAAACTACTTATACCATTAAATATGACTTTCCACGAATCATTTCATTATTATTTTTAACTTTTCTGCGTTTAAAACAACACTGAAATGCTCTTATAGCAATTCTCATTAAGTTTAGAAACTCGTCTTACAGTTGTAAGGTAGTCACCTAACATTATAATGACTACAAAGTACATCGGAGAAGTGACATCATAGTATACAACTGTATCTAGCAATGGCGAGATAATCTGTTGAAATCTCTACAAACCGATAAGAGGTGCAAGCGACAACAAACGGGAAGTACGTAAAACGCCGCCATCTAAACTGATCATGGAGGCAAGACTATAGGAGGTGCTTTATGCTGTTGTTTGACAAAGAGCTTTGAAGATTTTTGTTCGGAGCCTGCAGTATTTTGATTTAATTTCAGACTAGCTGTCCCCCGCGGTTTCACCCACGTTCCCGGGATAAAAAGTAGCCTATGTACCTTATGTAATGTGTAGTGTATGGGAGGTCTGTATATAAAGAGCTTTAATATCCCTAAAGAAAGACAGAGGTATTGAGTAGGGGTTATTTCTCCAAGTCTGGGAAGATATGATTTGACGTTTTTCGTTTTTATGTTTACCTAGGTGTTAGATTTGGCAAATCATAATCCTGTTAAAATAAATCCCGATCACCTTACTATTAATGTTCGGCAATATGACATACATAGTATAGTTACTTACATTACACCCAGACTTGGAACATTAGACATAAGTTTATCGTGGGTTGTTGGTTATCGTGTCCACGACGTATGGCAATTCAATCAGGGTGAATATAGTATAGGTAAGTAATTTTCTATAAAATAAAATAATTTCTGTCGAAAAAAAATGTTGACCTTTATATAAATGCCATGTGTACTAATAGGAATCAGTTTCAGCAAACAAACAATTTTTAATTATAAAACTTTGATAAGTTGATGTTTCAATTTATTTTTATAATGCAAACTTTTTATAAAAATATCAACCATATTAATTACTTATCAGCCAGCCACTGTACTCCAACGTATTTATTTTTGCATCAATCTTGAATTGCATTTGGAATAGCGCGTAGCGGGAGCTACGCCGTAGCATCTCTACGAGTTTATCCATGCTAATACATGCGAAAGTAACTCTTGTTTGTTTCTCTTCTTCATCTTTTCACGCCTAGACCACGGAACCGATCGCGATGAAATTTGGCATGCAGATAGCCTATAGTATGGAAGACATAGGCTACGTTATATCCCGGGAACGCGAGTGAAACCGCAGGGGACAACTAGTACACTAATAAATTTTATTTAAAAATATACCTTTTCTTCTAGAAATCATATGATCCATTTTTAACCGACGTAGAAACGAAGTTTAAAAGATCACATGTATATCTTTTTAAACATTTATTTTCTATATCCACCGTAAACTTGTTGTTTAAGAACTTACTTTGTCTGAGCCATGGTTAAATAAATAAATAACAGTCTGTTTATTTTGTGTCTACCAATAAAACACTCAGCGGTAGATAAAAAGGGATTTTCATGAAAATGGATTTCTGTACGTTAAGGCTTTATATTCAATCAGTTGAAAATAAACGATTATTGTTTGTTACGACATTGCAGTAGTGCGTAACGAAGATAACGTTCGATACACACTGTTTCATGAAATAGATACTAGTCTAGACCATTGTATTTTATACTGTCCCCCGCGGTTTCACCAACGTTCCCAGGATAAAAAGTCTATGTTCTTCTCCATACCATAGACCAGGGGTTGCAGGGGTTGTTACCATTGACCAACCTGCGGCTCGCGAGCCGCATACGGCTCTTTCGATGTAAATTTGGGGCTCTTCAGTTTTATACGCAAAAAATAATAATTTTATCAAATCCATGCAATCAATCCATTTGGAGTGCTAGCGATCTTTGAGTCGACATATTCGTGCGAGCATGCGTTATTTCGCATGAATAAAATAAAAAATAACTGTAATTTTAAAGTCACAAAAAAATGTGGCTCTTTAAAAACTATGGTGGACTATGGTCACAGTTTTACTATGAGATAGTAATACTGTGCTATGGTCGTGGGTTCTAATCCCACAGTGAGCTAGAGCTTAATATGTCGGCAGCATATTGGAAATCCCTCTGGTCTTCCATCTGTGGGCGACGGGAACCACTTGCCTTCGGGTGCCTGCTGAATGACAAGCAGATATAAAAAAACCCTCCAAGAGCGATGCCTCGCCTGACCTGTTTTTTGTAATAATAAACTAAGATGGATCTGAAATATGAAGAGCAACTCGGATATATCAGAACCACGGATATCGAGAGATGGGCCGTGACGCTTGCATTTACCTTAGACCTGATGTCCCACAAAACTGTCCACTTAATATTACAACTACACGTAAACGAACGCCAATAGACCAATAGTCTACGAATAATAAAGACGTTTATTATTCGTAGCCAATAGTAGACAATTTTTATTCACACAGCCCAAGAACAGCAATGTATGCGCTTCATGTTCTTTGTTCAAGTTGCACCTTGGTAATGACCGAGCTTAAATCATTTAAGGTATTTTTGAAATTTATACTCTAAATATGTGTAAAATTGGATACATAAAAGTGACAACCATGATTCTTTTAGTTCACATGTAGGCTTTGACTTTTTCAGTCGATCACTGAACAATAATGAATATCGTCCGCTCGCGCACATACTCGAATAGGTCACGACTGACGCGATTTTTGCGGTGTATGCTGTGAACGCGCATATAACTGTCTCGCGTTCCGCGTTAGACAACCTCTCTATCGATCTCTGTGATCAGAACACATTACATAAATGTAGATCCGCTCCATTGATTAATTCCATTGACAATCCATCTGTTCCCAATCCGGAAATTTCAATCACGTCTGAAGCGTGAAACTTTTTAATTTTTCTCATATGTCGCACACATTTTATTGTCCCAGCAACACTGTAATTTGAGTTACAAATTATGCGGGCCCAAGGGTGGTCCGCAGAGAAGGGCCCAAGGGTGGTCTCCAGAGAGGGGCCTCGTAATATCCACTCGCGTGTTGTAATCATTGATTTAAGCCGGCTTTGTGTACTAACATTTGCTAAAACCTTTTCGTAGTTTTTTTTTTTTAGCTGTGTTGTAATTTGAATAACGTGATTTTTTGTATAGAAGGTCTAATAAAAGAAATAATAACATAACATAAAACCTTATCACTTTATAGTAAGGTCTTATTATAGTTTAACTGGATATAATTAGTGCACCATTATGATTAATGGCGATGAAAAGTGTCAATATTTTTCCTAGAAAAAAATATCTACAAATGCATAATTATGTTGTATATTTATATTTGAAGGCGATGATAGCTCAGTGGTAGTGACGTCGGATGCCGAGACGAAGGTCCCGGGTTTGAATCCTACAATGAGCTTGAGCTTTTGAAAGAAAATATCGTGCGGCAACCGTAGCACGGTGGTAGGGTACGTTGTAGTACCCAACTGGCTGGCTACCAACCTCAAATTGAAAATCTGTCACCGAGCAGTGGTTCCGATAGCTGCACTTGAGAGCCAGTTCCTTCTAAGCCTTATGTGCTTGCCATCTTCGGCCACATCATCACTTAAAAACTATCGAACTATATTCCTTATAAATGTGATCAAATAAATCCACTTCAATATTTTCTTCTATGAAACTGTAAAAGCTTTTGAACAAATGCATTAGTTTACCTCATGGCCCGAGGCGTTCCCCGGATTATGCTATGACTTGCGACATTACTAACAGAACTTTACTGAAATGCGTTCACCGAGAAAAGCTTTCCAAACTTAATGCTGGTTTTCAATTCATGACTTCTGAACTTTATAAAAAATGGAAAAACATAATGAAAATTATTTTTGTTTTCGTTGTTGCCCGCCTGATGGTAAGCGGTTACCGCAGCCTCGTGTGTTGTAAGTGTCTATATGACCCTTGCAACACACTACCTACCTACTTAACTACGTACATCCCCAGTCGAGCTGCTCTTTGGGCGAATAAAAGCTACGCTCTACCTCTCGAAAACATAATATAATTGTTAGATTTTAACTCCAACCCCCTTATTAATAAATGAGGCGTAAATCAGTCTTGTAAAACCCAAGATAGCCTCAGCCCTTTTTGTTATATGACATTAGAAAGTGACGGATATATTTAAAACCTAGGTATTACTATACTTGACTTACACCTTATTTATTAATAAGGGGATGTTTAGGGACATACTATTCGTCACTAAAATAATACTTCCTGAACTGAACCATTTTGTCATTTGAATGAATTGATCAATTTCCAAGCTCTTATAGATCCTTTTAAACCGTATCCTTACTTTGTTGCTTCGTTAAACTGCTGACCATTTGATGGTTCCAGGTTTTGCTGGCCACATGGTTGCAAACTCGCTGAGGTAAGCCAAAGGAATACTAATAAATGTGTGAAAAATAAGTTTGTGCTCTATACCGACTCTATAGCACCAAACTTCATTCATTCCAGGATCTCCTAGAATTACTCATTTATTATTATAGGGCTATCAAATATTGCGCTTTCTAAAAGGCGTTCGTCACCAAATAGTTTGAGAAAGTGCTCTAGTGCATTAAATGAGTAATTCTAGGATATATCCTAGAATTATCAATCAATGAATAGTTTATATATAGATATTATTTATTTTTATTAATATATATTAAATACCTTATTAGTTACTTAGTGTATTTAAAATAAATAAAATTATATATTACTATCGTAATTAAATTAAATATTTCGAATTATTAATTTAATTGAATTTATTTCTGAACTTTTCTTACTGAAGAATGTATTTTAGCTAGTAATATCGCGGAGCCCCCACGGAGCACACGGCTTTGCGGAGCCCTAGACTCCGCGGAGCACACTTTGAGTATGGCTGCACTAGAGAAATACGCTTCTTCTTAAATAAGCATACATGTATTTTAAATAGCAGTTACTCATAGAAGAATACAATGTTATTGTCATAATTCGTGTTATAAGTAAGCTGATTCACTGGAAGAGCCGACAGGATCAGATAACCATGTGTGAAGAGCATCCCATAATAACCCAGAAAGCCGACACTGTAAAACCCTGAGTGAGACTACACGCTCCATCTGCTGATTAGAGTAGCTGGGAGCCATCGGATGCAAACGTATTGGCATCTAAATCATGTCATCACATAATAATTAAGATACAAGAAGTATAGTGCGTGCCACCATAGATGAGACTTGACCCAACACGTGTTTGACAGATGAAGTCGTTGATGAAAAGTATTCACAATTGCGCACCGATAGTTTGAGGACCGAAGTGCGCAAATGGGAACACTTCGTTGATTATGAATTCTTTAACAATATGATATCTGACGCGGGAAGGGATCGGGCGTCATTAAAACAAAATAGGTACCGCTAAAGTGAAGTCATCATCAGACGTCATACATATGGTGGGTCAAGTCTGATCTTTAGTGGCACTTATTTTATCAATGGTGCTTTCCTGATGAATACCAATCATATGCAATTATAATGCTTTGAATAAACACTCATGTTGCCGCATCGTTACATCTACTAAATAATCCCAGTTGCTGGGCCCTTTAGGTCCCACAAAGTCCTTCGCACAACACAAAGCGAAATAACCATTCAAATGCTAAACGATACAAGGAACATTATCTAACAACTATCTCATAAAACGAAGGTACAGCAATGAAAGTATATGTAGGGTCCCATTACCTCAACAATATCACACAAGTTAGGACGATTTATACGGACCGTTTTATATTCAGTTTTCTTTACTACAACCGTCATGAGCAAGGTAAGCTATTTTTCAACCTAATGGCATAATTTTTTAGCTGTGGTCACTTACGCTAGAGGGATAGAATCATATTGATCGCTGTTTTATATGTGAAAAGTGGAAGAATAAACACTAATGTATTAATGTTTTTTTATTTGTAACCGCTTACCATCAGGCGGGCCGTATGCTTGTTTGCCACCTAAGTGGTATAAAAAAAAAAAAAAAAACAATGAATGAGAATAAACATATATAATTAGTACAGTGACTGATCGTATTGAAGTATGATGCAATGCAAGATGGCGCTCAGCGCACTGGGGTTGTACCCCTGTATCTAGGGACGTAACCAAGACGTAACAATGGCTTTCCACAGAGCTGATAATTTTATAGAGGTAGAGCATAGAGTTTATTCGCTCAAAGAGCAGCTTGACTTGACGGTAACGCGTAAGTGATGCCTCGTGTGTTGTAAGTGTCCATATGGCTATACTGTAACCGCTTACAATCGGGCCGTTATCTTGATAGTGTAGGTACCTCATGTAACATTCCTGAAGAACTTATGGTCGTCCTTAGGATAACCCCGGCGGGCAGCTTATTCCGCAACCTAAGCGTCCGCAGTAAGAAGCTCCTTTGAAACTGCACAATGCTAAACATTGGTTCCAATATATGCGGACGGGACTATGTCGATAGTGAGCAGTATAATGGTAAAAGATACAGAATGCCGCCCATTGTATGAGCGGAATAAAAATACAAAGGAACTAAAAATAAATAATCAAATCTGACAACAAGTTACGTCTCCGTGGGATGATCATAGACTAAAAAATATACCAGCAGCCTGTTCGTATAACAGCTAAAATAACACCCAACTTTAGTAAATATGTATAATATAGTATACAGTTAGTTAAAAGGTTGCGAAATTTTACCCAGACTTTATATAAAATTTTTCGACTATAAGTTTTCTTTACCCGAGGTAAAAAAAAGTCGTAAATAATTGTGTTGGATAAAATTGACGGAGGTCTGTAATAACTTATATGATTTTATCAGTTTTCCTAAAGGTACAAGGTTAAATGCCTATTTTATGCTTTTTAAGTAGGGTGATGGTTCGCTGGATGATATATGGCAACTCTTGCGTATTGGCATTGTCAATGTATTGCCAACATAAAGCCTAGAAGGCAACAGAAGGCCTACTCCGATAAACGATAGTTCGATCATCGTTGTCAAATTATTAACCAATAGAATTTCAGCTGACGTCATTATGTGCAACTTGTCAGTATTACTTTACTTGACATTTACTAACAAATAGGATAAGCCATCCTTCTGTCTGTTTATACTGTTACAGATAATCTATATATATAAAAATGAATCCCTATTTCCCTTGGTCACGCCATCACGCGTGAACGGCTGGACCGATTTCGCAAATTCTTTTTTTGTTGTGTTTTTTATTGTCAGGAGATGGTTCTTACATTAAAAAAATAAAGAAAATTGCTCAGAAACTTAGAAAATTTAAGAAAACTTAACGACTATATAAACTTTTCTAATGTAACCTTAGAGTAGGATAGAGTAGAGTAGGATAGGTAAGGGGGTAAAGAAGGGGGCGCAAGTGAAACCGCGGGCGGAAAGCTAGTGGTACATCTAAAACAATAGTTAACACTCTTACAATTTTAAAATACTTATCTATTTATTATCTTAAAACTGTATTTTTTTTTGCATTTTGCATTGTAATATTCGCTTGCTTAACAGAGAAGATTTTCATTTAGAGGTCACTTTGGAATTTAACTTTAGCGAAAAAAATATCGAGCAGACGTATTTTTTTTCTATTAGAATACTCAATTAAGGTCCCAAAATTATATAATCAAAGCTCATATCCTCGAAACCTTGAATTAGTTAATATACAGGCACTTAAATCTCTTTTTTTACCAAGGTAGCTTAAAAATAATATACCTTAATAATTAGACAACGATGATCGAACTATCGTCTATCGTTTTTTTAGTAGACCCTCAGGTTCTCAAGTGACTTCCCAAACACTCCGGTAGGTGCTTCAGGTTTGAGAGGTTAGGTTAGTGGAATCGTCACTATACTAGCATTAGTGTTGTGGACAATGACGATTTCCTTGGTACTTCAAAAGTCAATTAAGATTGATTTAAGGAAAAGGGCACCTATGTCGTTTATTAATGCATTCTTTTTCGCCAAAAACATCAAAACATGCACATTTATAATATCAGTAAAGTGACATACATAAAGATTAGTAAAAAATTAACGTTTTTGTTATTCTCTACTCGTCGGTTTATTAAGTTTTAAAAAAAGTCCTTTGCCACACTTATTATTCGGCTCACGTCCCAGTTTTTTACCCTGGTAAATAAAGGCACTAATGACCATGGTGTGAATATTCACTGCAATTACATCGCATTCTACGCCTTATTAGTGTAGACGACTGCGTGAAATCATACTGAAAAACTTTGCGTTCTTTTTACGTACGTGCGAAATTTTCCCTCTATTTACAATTCTAGATTTTTACAATTTAAATAGGCCACCGCAATTTTCACTCACTGGCATATGAATAAAAAAAATCTTCTGTCCTTTACAAACCAAGGTGTATGAGGAGGTCAGATGCACAATTCCAACTCCATAGAACGCAAATGAATGCAGGACCTGGGTATTTTCTGCTGAAACAATCCGAGATAAAAGGTCGATGCGTAACTTCAAACACGGTTGTTTTTCTGGGACGAATTGGGCAAACAACGATTGTGCGACAGTGAAAATAGCTAGTTGTTGTTTTGGATTGTTTTTAAAGTTAAATTAAAAGCGGAAGGTTGTTTTAAAATGGGGACATGGAGGATTAAAAAATCCACACGAGATAGTGCTTTTAACACTCGTCTTTTATCTTATAAACAAATATTTTCTATATCTCTCTCTATATATATATAAAATTCTACTGCCAGTGTGTATGTCACTGAACTCCTCCTAAACGGCTGAACCGATTTGAATGAATTTCTTTGTATGTGTTTCACAAATCAGCCCGGCAGATGGGGCTGCAGTCGGTATCTAGGTTATATTATCGACTGCAGCGCCATCAGCCGGGCTGATTTGTGAATCTAAACCATCCAGGGCGCCACCCAAGCGCATACAAAATATTCATTCAAATCGGTCCAGCCGTTTAGGAGGAGTTCAGTACAGTACACACGTACAATAGAATTAACTCCCTGTATGGTTTAGATAGGGTAGGGTAGGGTAGGGTAGGGTAGGGTAGCACCACAGGGTAGTGTAGCAGTACGCAATCGAAGTCGAGCCGGGCAGCTAGTATGATATAATGATTAAAACATAGACACAAAAAACAACAAAATCATTAACCACCAGTTTCTGCAAGCTAATCTGAACTAACTTATATAAATCAGAGATTAATCAGGAATCAGGAGGCTTCAGGAATTTAGCAGCTGGGGGTACAAAAATGGCGCATTGAGTTCCTTTGTATGCAAATATTTTATATCCGAATTATTTTACAAGTTACTACAAAATAAATAGCAATCAATTATTCCTTTTCCATATTTCTTTTTATGTATTGCTCTGTTAGTTGGTTCTGGAAAATCTAAAAATGGTCGAATGAGTTTCAATGCTGCTGCAAATTCATTCTGAATTGCTGTTAGGTTATTTTTCAGGGAATTCGAGTTACTTAATTGTGCTGCACAACGAGTATGTAAAATCTAGTCAACATGTGAACAATTGCTATAGCATGTTTCGCAGTGGCGGCTTATTCGTCAGTAGGTATTCACTATATAATTTTTACTAATTTTAGAACTCTTATGTATCATTAAATTATATTGCGTCATACATTTTTAGAAAGTAAAATTCTCAAATATATAAATGTTCAGTAAGCTAAGCAAATACAATCACGGGGATTTGGAATTTGATTGTTTTTTAATTGTATATTGTTCAACTTTTGGAGATTGCATATTCTTTTAACAAACTTCAGATTAAAATGACTGCCGCAGAATTTAAGCAAAGTTAAATTTGATTGACGTTTTGAAAACAGAAGGAATTTTATGTAACGTATTTTACTGACTGGCGACACTCATATAACGCTATTTAACTAAATACTGATTTAAATGGTCACGTAAATAAGCTCACTTTGTTTGAAAATGACAGTAAGGTGATCGATAAATATGTGACAACTTAAACAGTGTTTAATTAAGTAGCGTTTTATGGGAAAGGGTGTATGTTTAAATATTATGGATAATTATAGAGATGGGATTAACACCTGCCCTGCATTTTTACGACATTATAGTATGGCTTACAACACCCCTCCGTAACAAAAGAGATATAACCATTGACACAAAGTCGGACAAACAACATTAAATGTAGGTACCTATATAGAGATTTACGGGACACCGACACGGGAACAACATTTCGCAAAGTTGTACCTACCCTCGTAAATTATTTTAGCTCTACCTTTATTAGGATTCCGTTTCTCGAAAATGTTGAGAACCTTCGATGCGACTTGACAACCGTTGTTTTTGTGTTACGTTTTTGTTTCATAAAAACAGTACCGTAGTCCGTAGTACAGTAGCACAGAATATTTAATAGTACATAACAGTAGGTTAGAGTTAGGCAATTGGTGGTATTATTAAAAAGTTCATACAGAAACCAGATAAGTTTTTAATTAAAAGCACACATTTTTTTTTTTACTTGGATTATCATTTTATCAAAGAAAACGTCGTTTGGAACCATAGCACGGTGGCTGGCTCCACCTCAAGTTGAAAATCAGTCGCCAATCAGATACTGGTGCGTTCCGAAAGCTGCACTTGAGAGCCGGTTCCCTTCTAGGATTTCTCTGCTTACCACTACCACATCCATCACGTACTACGGTGAGATTGTGGTGACACACAAGCCTGTATTCAGAGTAAATGAAACCTTGACACATTATGTCTTTTGTTTTTTCTAAAAAGCAAAATATACAGAACCTTAAATAAATTAAAGTAGGCTCAACCTAACTGTTTATTATCAAGTTAAAGTCATTTTATTGTGGGTGACGGCAGGCGCGGGTGGCGCCGCACCGCGGGGCGAGAGGAAGTTCCGCGAACATTAGTCTTCGTCACAACTTGTGTTTTTTCTTAGTCTTTTACGTACTACATCCTGTTTGATACATTTTAAGTCAACACTTACTTTTTTTTTATAAAATAATATCTTCCTAGCTTTTTCCCGCAACTTTGACCAAATAAGCATATGTGTGTTTTATGGGTCATCATTATGGTGTATTTGTTTTCCTCGTGAATTTATCCACACTGTATAGCCATTTATATCAAAGTTCATACATTTATCTTCGCCGGCGTGAAATATACCGCGAGAGCCACACAAAACTACCAACTACACTGTGTTTTGGCAACTGCCCTTGAGAGTATATGTGCTTACCACTTTCGGCCACATCACCACAGGACTATCAATAGTAAAAAAACCTTCCGATGTAGGTAAACGAGAAAAATACCTATAAAACCTTAAATACGGTCTTATGGCAGATCAATGGAGTCTTAAAAATCTTTATTAGCGATGCTGATTTAACAGTATTCTTTTATTGAAGATTTTGATCGGAAATGTAATACTACAGTACATTTTGATACATGTGTGCAAAGTTGCTCATTACACACGAGGCGGTAGCCGCAGGCGAATGCGATAAGGGTGCCAGAGTTGTATTTTTTTAAGTAGATTTTTTTATAATAATCAACCACATGACACAATAAAACGTTAAAAATATGGCGCGGAGGTTTTTTTTTGACAGCGATGTACCTTCAATCTGGTTTACCCATTTAAATTAAGAATGCTAAGTCTACATACATATCAATTGCATTGAGGTACAAACTTTACATAATCGGGGTTATAAATATCATAAAGCTGTGCGGTAAAGTAAAGTAAAAAGCACTAGTGCGCAATAAGCTACATTATGGTCCAAAAACGGTGCAATAAATGTCACTTTACGAGCAAGTGTGTTGAAAAAATATAAGTAACCTTATAAGTACTGACTGAGGAGTATTGTGTGATATTGAACTGGTTCTTTAATGGCTACTTTACGGTGTGTACTTTACTTAAACTGCACTTTAGAGCCAATACCTGCCATAGGGGGTAATATGGGTAAGTGGTCACCACTGCCAACGGATTACCAAGCTTGAAGAGTTCAGCTCTGTAAGTAAAACAGATAACTTGATGTATTTGAATAAATGCACATCACTAGTGTGTACAGACCAGTCAAACAAATACACGCTGTATATCCTAATCACACTTAACCCTGACGCTGCCGTAGTTTTATTTGTCGTAAAGTTTTTTACAGCCGCGATCACTTCGGCCCGTTCGCGCAACTAGGACCTATCGCCGATTGCCAATAAACCCTTTGAGCTCAACGAGGATTTCAATGAAGACCCCAACCGTATTGGGCCTTAGAACAATATAAGCCGGGATTTCCCATTTTCAAGCCGTCATAGGCCAAATCATCACCGTTTGATGAACGATGAAACGGGATCGCGAACGATTTCGCTACAGAGAAAATTCGCGGCGGCTTTAATAAAGTTCGTTCAATCCTATTGGTCGTAGAGGCATCGATGTGCGATATCTCTAATCACCGAAAACCCCCCAGCGCCCGCACTTGGTATCACGCACCTGTTATTTGTAACGTGATTTCCTGCGGAAATAAACATGAACGATTCGGAGGGTGACGTGACAAATAGTATTAGTGAAATTACTCATTTATCGCGATAATGAGATTAGGGGAGCTAATACGTAATATTGCGATATTCATACGGTAGCGCCCTCACAGTGCGCGCTCTGTTATTTTTTGTTTATTACATTTCGTTTTTGATTTATCATTTTGTAGGGCGGTTTTTGCGTCCAGTGGGATATTACATTTTTCTAATAAATTGCGTTCACTCAATCGAATTCTCCGGTCGCTTGAATGAAATTAAAATGAATAAATCTTATATTTATGTGGCAGGGAATATAATGTTTATGAGATACCTTGTATTTATGTTTGCGTGAGCGTCCCTGAGGTATCGCAATTTGTCGTATTATAAACTTTTTTTGGTATTATATAAAAGGCGAGGGTATACTCCGGGGTAAGTAGTTGGGAGGGACATTAAGCCGCAAGTGCGGTGGTCCGTAACAGAGGATTCTGCTATTTATTTCGGTACACTGAACACATTAGTTGATTGGCGAGATTAAGAGCGGGTCAGAAAGACCCCAGCGTAGTTCTGTTAAACGTTCCATCGTTGAGCGCCATTGAAGGGTTAAGTGTATCTACTTATATTCTCTAGTTATTCAAAGTTAAATAAATCGCTTACCTATTTTAAGTAAGTTATCAAAATATATCAAATGTTTCGTCTAAAGCCAAAAATGTGCTAGATCTTTTGCAAGGTGGTACTTGGCACTACTAATTTCCACTAATTTATTAGGACCCCCTATATATACAAGTAGGGCTTGTATATATAGGGGGTCCTAATAAATTAGTGGATTTCCTCTTGAGGGATGAATGTATAGGTCATTAGTAATCAAAAAATTATATTAGAAAAATAATCCGTGGGAAAAAACAAAATTCCGAAATTGAACTTAATATCAGTACAAAGTATTAATTTAAACATTTATCAAAAAAAAACCTACGGATTATTTTACAAGGTCATCAAAAACCTTGGCCATGAGAACATTCAAAGTAAAAAAAAATTGACTTGGGAAATCTTTACACTTGTATTATGGACACCAGATAGGCCGGTTTACTACATCATAATACTTTCAATAACATATATACTTAGATTACTAGAAGACCCCTACCCTACAGACAGTTACCCTATCATTTTCTAAAATAAAAGTAGCCAAAGTTACTCCTTATAACATCAGCTATCTGCCAGTGAAAGTCCCGTCAAAATAAGTCCAGCCGTTTCAGAAATTAGCCGGAACAGTCAGACAGTTTTTATTGTATAAGTACTTTTTAGCATTTAGTCAAAAGCTATTAATTTCACATTACAATCAGACACTTCAATTTTATTAATTTGTACAAAGGAAAGCAAATATATTCGAACGTAAATCGACCTATCAAAACTAGACACAAAAATCCCTACAATATAATCAAAGAACACGCAGAGAAAAGCGACACAAATAACAATAAAGCTATTTATATGAAACGATCCTGTCCCATTACCTCGCAAGTGTAATTGAGTTGTGCAAATCTCGTTTATTTACCGGCTGGTGAGCACTAATAAACAAACAAACAAAACTACCAAAGACTCTGAAGAGTGTATAATAAATAAGTGCAGAACGTCCACTCTTGATACACTCACGGACAGGTCGCCGATTGGCTTGGATACCCTGTCAGTAGGAAATTTAAGTTTCGATTCGATATACAGATATTAAGAGAGGTAGAGCATAGCGTTTATTCGCTCAGAGAGCAGCTCATCAGGGTCCACATTACCTCCACATTACAGAATACCGCAGCCAAATAACTTTATATTGTGTTCCTGAGCGTGAGTATGTCGCCAGAACTCATTGGGGAAAGGTCGGTAACGCGTGTATGCCTCGTATGTTACCGCTTGCCACCAATGATGGCCGTATGCATGTGACCAGAACTCGTCGTTTAAAAAATGAAAAAAAAAAAACAACTAATTATATTTTCTGTGTGGACCACCTGTATCTAACAACTCTATGTAAAGAGTCGACCATCGGCCATCGACTGGGCTAATCAAAAGTTACGCCCTAAGAGGCGATAGCTGATTTCTACCAGTTTGCCCAACTAACTAAAAGTTACGATTAGTTCTTGTATTGTTTAGTTAACCTACAATACAATGTAACTATCGATTTGTTTTCGATTGAGTGCATATAATTAACTAAATGAGATCCTATTTTTGGGACAACTATGATCGTGTCTGCCAGTGTAAGGTACCAATGGTATACTTAGATTAGTTTTACCTATAATATTCGTTATAATTTGGGACTTTTGGACTAAAGACCCTATTTTGAGATAACTACTTTATCTGTAATTAAGTGCCTAATTACTTATAAAGTGTATCTTGAATATATTATGCGTGCTGGTAAATAGTACGGTAGTGTTTTAGTTTATGTGCGTATTGCGATAAGTTTGATTTCCATAGCATTATTTTGAATTTAGAACTAACGTATTTCTAAATTCAAAATCCGGGATGATAAAGCAATACGCCAGCCAGCCTTGGCCCCAGGCTTGGCCATTTCATGATAGACACTAAAAACTTACAGCTAATTTTACAATAACATAACAATAATAACACATAGTTTAACATAAAGCTAATTAAAAGTTTCTTCAAATAGTTAAATTTTGAATAATTAAGATCTTGCTAAGGGATTGCCGAGTAAGAGTAATTCAAAAAACAAAGAGCATTTCAGACAAAAACATAACTAACAATCTAAATTCACAAGAACTATTAAGAAAAGATAAATATACTTAGGAGCGAATATAATTAAACACTTTTGTATAAAAACACTCACACATTCACACGAATTCTTAATATTAGTCAAACTATCGTTAAATATGTCAATGTCTGTCTCCTCATATAAGTTATTGTAAAAAAAAATACGATCCTTTGTGGAGACTTTGGGAGCACACAAGAGAGGCCAATTACGTCGGGGACAATTAAATGAATAAAGCACGAGCCGAGCCACGAACGAAAAGAATTCGTTCGTTGCTCGCGATGTCAAGTATGGACGTTACAACGAGCGCGATGCGAATCCCTGTGTTCGTGAAAAACTGTAAATCGGGCGGAGCGCAGTCTGTGGCGCAGTCGAGCGTGAGACGAATGCTCGTTCGAGGCTCGCAAGTCTGTCCCCACTATGTGAACAACGAACGAATCCTGTTCGTTCGTAGCTCGGCTCGTGCTCACTTCGCTTAGCATGGACGCAACATTAAGTCCAAACAGTTATTAATGGAATGCCTTGAAAGTCGACTACATTCCAAATACAAAAATATTCCTCCAAGACACAGCCTTCCTGCACGACGTGACTTTGCATCGCAGTCCTTCACTGATAAATTTAATATCAAACTTGAAAATACCCAAAGGCGAGTCGCTACCGACCCGGTTCAAAGTTATACCAACGTTAATTCTAGAAGCCACAATTGCCTGGAAGTGTTACCAAGGAATCCATGCTAGCAAAACTATACTAACTACTTTGTTTGCATTAACTTGTTTGCCTTCAATCATATTCCCCTTCCATTTGCACAGACCATTACATAGCTCAGTTTTCAGTTGCCTACAACCATTTTAGTTGAGTACCTACCTTCAAGTTAAGTCTTTTACTTATTTAGGAAGCTACATTTTCCCCGAGTGCTACATAAAATGGATGGGATATTATTTTGGATTAGGATGTTTTTTTTTTTTTTTTTTTTTTATACCACTGAGGTGGCAAACAAGCATACGGCCCGCCTGATGGTAAGCAGTTACCGTAGCCTATGGACGCTTGTAACACCAGGGGTATCACTCGCGCGTTGCCGACCCTGAAGAAACCTTTTCACACCCTTTTTGAAGAACCCCATGCTGTACTCCATTGGGAAAACCACGGCGGGGAGCTCATTCCACAGTCCGAGCGTCTGCGGAAGAAAACTCCTTTTAGCCCGCACATTTCGAAACAGTTCTGGTTTCAATGTGTGTGGATGGATTCCCCGTCGATGGCGAGAGTTGCGATGGTGGAAGGTAGCCGTGGGCATCAAGTCAAACAATTCCTTAGAACACTCTCCGTTGTACAAGCGGTAGAACACACATAAGGAGGCAAAGTTATTAATATCATTACTGGTACATAAATACATATTTTATATACCCACCCAGTTTACACACCTAGGTCGCAATGACTTGCAGCTCGCTGGAAAAATAAATAAGATTTTAATAGGTCCTTAACATATTTTCAAAAGATATTACAAAGCCTTTGTGTCTCTTTCATTTAAGATTATCACAAAAAAAATGCAAAGCAAAAGAGCCACGCAATGAAATCACAAAAGCAATTTTTACGTGTACGTTTTTTCATTATCACGTATTGAATTTAGATGAGCCGCCACATTGTAAATACATCAGACACCTTTGGCATATCAAAGGCGAATTTTCTTGTTCTTCTGTGTGAGAAATAATCGCTGTTCGCACAATCAACGCGGGACAAACGTTGTCAGTCAAGCGTGTTAGGCATTTACGCATGAGAATTGAGTATTATATAGAGATGACAATCTTTTTTTATATAGGTACAGTTTATGTAGTGTAGGGCTACCAATATAATACAAATATAAGGCTGCCTGATGGTAAGCGGTTACCGTAGCCATATGGACGTATGGAGGTGCAAAGTGGATGATACCTACATTTAAAAGGGAAGATCTTCCGCCAGGCTGGGTCATCGTGCCTGGGGACCGCGGTCCAACTGTACATGTCGGACAGTTGTATATATGCAGATTCTCGAGAAAACTTCTGAAGCGCGATGCAGGATAATGTGGCGCCACGCCATCTATCTTTCAGTGTATGAACTATCTCAGTGTTACTGATAGATAGCTGATAGATGTCGCTACATCACTCCCTTCCTAGACCTGAGGTCGATCTGTTGTTGCGTCATTGCGTTAAGCTTGCAAGTGCCGCTACAGACGCTTGCAATACACGGGGCATCACTCATGCGTTACCGACCCTTCCCCACTCCCCCCTCTCCAATGAGCTCTCACGTGCAAGACACAACATAAAGTTATTTGGCTGCGGTATTCTGTAAGATGGAGGGACTTCCCAAGTTGAGCAGCTCTGTGCTCTACTTCTCTGAGGTTAAAAGACCCAACGTGAGATTGGCACTAAATACCTTGATGAGTTACAACTCTCTATTCATTTTATACTCTACGTTTTTCGCACCAGCACTCAATGCCCCCAAGGGCCCGCCTAAATGAATCCAACGAATTTCACACCATGTTTCTACAAAATCGCTACATAATAACATTACTACGTACCAAAGAATCAGATAATGCATCGAGCACAAAAGAGTCTATTGTATCTTACGATATTGATGGGAAAATTCTGTTAATACCTCATCAAACAACACTTTGATATCGTAGGGCTTCTTTTGTGTCAAATTCTTTAGGAATTTTTAGGATATCCGATCCTGTAAAAAGGCGTGACAACAAAAATGTACGTAAGTAATTACTCAGTGTCGTTGTATGTTTTAAATAAAATGGGTTTGTTGTTCGATACCCATCTTTTAAACACAATTCTTATTATAATATTATTATAGGGGTTGGATTTTGAAAAAGCCTTTCATAGTGTTTTCCTGAGTTATGCGCAGGTTATTCGGTTCGCGTAGCGTACACGCACCTTCAGATTTGTCATGTCAGCCATATTGTCAACCTACATGGACCTACATGGACGGGCCAGTTGGCGCGGTTGGTTAAGACTCGGGTCAAGATTCCACTTATCACGCCGCTGGTAGTGGGTTCGATTCCCACACAGGACATGCATTTGTGTGCATGAACATGTCTGTATGTCCTGAGTCGGGATGTAATTATGTATATTAAGTATGTATTTACACACAAAAAGTATTATATGTATTATATCAGTTATCTGGTTTCCATAGTACAAGCTCTGCTTAGTTTGGGATCAGATGACCCTGTGTGAGCAATGTCCCAGGATATTTATTTATTATTTTATTTATTTTACATTATTCTTTTTGTGCGTAATAATAGAATTCTTTCATAACACGAGTATAATCAAATACAAAAGTGGTTTACTCTACAACAGCTAAACCATGATCATTTTTCACCCAAACTCCAATATAATCTGTTACCACAATGCACTTTGTAACAAACCATGCACACACAACACAACTAAGTGATCCAAGTATTGAATATATGACATGTAGATTGATGACTTGCGAATCTTCCATTATAGTTTAGATACTAGTAACAGAACACTGCCTAAGTTTAATATGAAACGCTGCAAGCCGTTTAGAACTTAGCCTTAGATTTGAGACGTGTGGCTTGTGTATACCAAGATAGTATTGTTATAGCATTAATTAGTTCTACCCAGTATTTGTGTTGGATTTGATCGATATACCAATGAGCTCACGAAGTGTTAAAATAATTATTTAACGAGAGGTGATTTTGAGCGTGACTGTATTTTTATTATAAGCTTGTTCGGGTTAAATCTCGCATGTCGAATTTCACCCACTTCCAGTGGTCGGATTGAGTTGATATTTGGTACACATTAGTAAATTGGATGACAATGCAAGTACGGTCAACAAAAATTACAGACAGTAAAAAAAAACTTGTATTAAAAATGTTTTTTTTGACAAAAACTTGTTTCTTATCTGCGATGAAATAAAAATTTCAACCCATTTTTATTTTACTATCCTAGAATTACTTACTTACTATTTTTAAGATAAATTGGAAAAAAAAATATAAAGCTAGCAAACACCCATACCCGCCTATATATACGGATGCTTGCTACACAATTTTCAATGCAAATTACCCATTAATTCTCAAAAAAAAAAAACTTTTCATACAAAATTCTCTGCCCTATATACATTAATACTAATTCAGTGTTCATATCATCAATTATTTCACAAACATCAATAACGATAAATAACAAAATAGCAACACTGAATAAAAAGATAAAGTAAATAGTAAGTACTCGTCTCGATGTGTTGATATATCTTCATAATGTAAAAGAAATCGCTTTAATAATGCACAGCTGCTGTATTCGCTGAGCGAGTAGAATCATCGTTACCTCCAGCAACTCTGTTATGTAAAACGTCTTGAATAGTTGAGTGGTAATGATGCGGTGTTACTGGATGTGCCTTCTTTTGGTAATTGAATATAATTAAAAAAAATCTTTTCATCCCTCTTACTGTGAAAGTAGACCTAAAAGTATTAATTAAGCGGGTTGAAAATGATACTTTTTTACCCTAGAGAGGAAAAGTAACAAAAAACCGCCCAAGTGCGTGTAGGACTCGCACATGGAGGGTTCCGTACAGATATAATAATATTAACTAACTAACTCAAATTTACTATAAAACTAATAGATGACGCAACAAAAAAAAACTTTTCTTGTACGGTTATTAATTTTTATTATTTGTTTGTTATAACGATAATAGAAATTTCAAGAGTCTACCTATTACGGTTCATGAGATACAGCTCACTGATAGACAGACGGACGGACGGACGGATAGCGAAGGCTTATGAATTTATACACCAGGCTGCCAATATGGCGCTTTAGAAAATAAATGCCATATAGTGTGCGATGAAGAAAAAAGGGTGGGAGAGCGAGATTAGTGCAAATTTTTCGAATGTAGTTTTTTTTTGCATATTTTGTGTTTGTTACTTTCTTCATAGTCGGCATGAAGTGAAGTGTTTGTTTAACTCGGGTGCAAGTTCCCAATCTCACACTTGAACTATTGACGGTTGTGTGTATTATGTGCACTAAATGATTTCGTTTTGAAATATCTGAGCGTTTATATTTTTACCATAACCATATTTTAAATAGGTAAATTATAATAAATAAAAATAACCGGGCAAAATATCTAAAATGCTGGTGTCTCTACTAAAAAAGTTTATTAAACAAGAACATTTCAAACAATCTCGCACAGTGACACATTTTGTCTACACAACTTCTCTACAAACATCTGTGTCGATAGAGTTCTTTCTGATTCTCAGAAATTGAATTTACAATATTTTCGATGTCGAACATTCGTCACGCTCAGAGTGCAATCTAAGTTTTTCCACCTCGGGATTTGCCCCAGAGGACCCAAGTTCGGTCCACTGCACGCCACATTTACTAAATATATCGACAAAATTTATGAAGACATCTAGGGATGTAACTTTGCTAATCCTCTAGAACTAGGTCTTTAAGAGTTAGAGGGATACTTACTGAAATGATATAGGTACTACTTTATATAACTCTATAGATATGGTATGAAATTGTGATTTGTGACGTCATAACTTTACAAGATCATTGTGATCTACTCTTTGTAGTTGGATTGACAATTAAAAATCATGGCGCACTTGTGGTATAGCTGGATTAGCCTTCTCAGAGTTCAGCAGTTAGTGTGGTTTTGCATTTACTTACATTCTTCATCATTACTTACTGTAGAACTTGAGAACTAACTGCCGACAAACTGCTATGCAGTTTGGCAGATATGTATTGTAAAATTATGTAATTTTATAAAAAATAAAATAAAAAAAAACAATCGACGGTGTGGAAGGTATCCGGATGGGTGACCGCCTAATGGTATTTCAACTCGAGCGTTTCCTTGCTTCGAAAGGCACGTAAAGCCGTTGTTCCCGACTATCGCTTAATAGGGATGATTCCTGGGTATAAAAGATTATCAAAAAACGGACACGTATTTTTTGCTTTACTTTTTTAAACCGACTTCAAAAAAGGAGGAGGTTGTCAATTTGGTAGCATGTTTTTATTTAATGTTTGTTAGTACCTCAGAACCCGTCATTTATTAACCGATTTAGAAAAATATTTTTTTGCTTGGAAGGGTACACTTCCCGTTTGGTCCCATTGTCATCAGGTTAGGGTTTATTATTTTTTAGGGTTCCGTAGCCAAATGGCAAAAAACGGAACCCTTATAGATTCGTCATGTCTGTCTGTCTGTCCGTCAGTATGTCACAGCCACTTTTTTCCGAAACTATAAGAATGTTGAAACTTGGTAAGGAGATGTTATTCTATGAACCGCATTAAGATTTTCACACAAAAATTGAAAAAAAAAAACAAAAATTTTTGGGGGATCCACATAATAAGAACTGCAATTCTTTTTTTTTTTATAGAACCCTTACGTTTGGGGTGTCTATGGATAGGTCTTTAAAAAATGATAATGAGATTTCTAATATCATATTTTTTATCATATCAAATACTCAGGTCTATACTACCATTTACTTATATACCTACAGGTTTGTACGGAACCCTCAGTGCGCGAGTCTGACTCGCACTTGGCCGGGTTTTAGTGTACTTTGAAGTCGGTTCAAGTTTATTTCAAACAGTTTTGAGATATTTTACTCACTGGCACAGAATAAATAATTGTGCCACTGGTTTAGTGTTTGATAAATATTTATCTAGAATGAAACATTCCTATTCTTAGTATTACATTACATGTTAGCTGACTGAATTAAGAATCCGAAATTGAATTAATCAAGCTCTGATTATTCTCGTATATTATAACATAGCAATGTTATTTTGGTATAAAAATACATAAGTTTCTTCTTGGTACTATAAATTAATTCTATTTGCAAATTAAAGTTAATACAAGTTCTTAATCTTAACACAAACTAATGAATAATAAAATTTTACCACCGGTTATAAAGCTTTGTTTTACCGTAGTAAAACTTGTTTAACTTCAGAAATAATTTATGTAATATTTAAAGACGGAACATTTGTATTTTTTTTAACAATAAGGTGGAAAACAAGCATACGGCCCGCCTGATGGTAAGCAGTTACCGTAGCCTATGGACGCTTGCAACACCAGGGGTATCACTCGCGCGTTGCCGACTCAACATTGTGGGTGAATTTGTCTTTGTGGTTGAAGAGTAATTTTTGTTAACGTCTATAAGTGCCTTATTATGGCCTAAATTGAATTATCCTTTTTGATTTTTGATTAGAAACCTCAATATCATTTTTGAAGACCTATCCATAGACTACCCCACAAGGATGGGTATGATGAAAAAAAGATTTGAGTTTTAGTTCTAAGTTTGGGGAACCCCCAAAATTTTTTGTTTTTTTTTTGTATTTTTGTGTGTAAATCTTAATGCGGTTCACAGAATACGTCTACTTACCAAGTTTCAACAGTATAGTTCTTATTGTTTCGGAAAAAAGTGGCTATGACATACGGACGGACAGACAGACATACAGACAGACATGACGAATCTATAAGGGTTCAGTTTTTTGCCATTTGGCTACGGAACCCTAAAAAGAAGATACACTCCAATCCTGCAAGATCTCCAGACATGAGCATTACAAGAACATTATTTATCCTCGTTGATTGCCTCGCTTCAACGCAATTTGAATTACAAATAACCAACCCGGCTGATTTCGAATGATTTACGCAGGCATTTAAAATATTGTGAAAAAACCTCGTTCCTTCGATACGCTGGTGAAAGCGGATATCCGGATTATTTCCGCTTTATTCACATGATATTTTGCATCGAAATCGCTTTTGTGAAAAAATGATAACAGAATTTTCAAATGAGTCAGTGATTTATATATTCAAGGCGATGGTAGCTAAGTGACGTTGGATGCCGAGACGAGAAGGTCCCAGGTTCGAATTTTACAATGAGCTTGAGCTTTCGGTGAAGGATAACATGGTGAGGAAACCATAAGATAGTGGTAGGGTACTTTGTAGTACCCATCTGGCTGGCTACCACCCTCATGTTGAAAATCTGTCGCCAAGCACCTATCGGTGTGTTCAGGCAGCTGCACTTGAGAGCCAGTTCCATCTAGGCTTTGTGTGCTTACCACCTTCGGCCACATCATCAGTTACCACGGTAAGATTAATGTACCATATATATAAGAAGATTTCACGATTTTTTGTCACAAGATTTTCTCCTTCCAAAGATTATAATATAAAATTCTCCTACGTACGATAAGTAAGTTCCAAAATCTATCCTTATATATTTTCCCTGGAAACGTCTGAGGAACTAGAACGAATTATTTGAAGGAAAAGAAATCTATAAAAGTACCATAGTAAAAATTGTTCATAATGCCGAAAATTTGGCCACCCTTGAACATAATAAAAGTATCTAAAAATTTTGTTCCCTCAACGTACACAAACAGTTTAAAACTGTAAACATATTAAAAACGGACGCAACGGGACACCGGGATGTTGTCCGGGTCCAACGCCGGCTCCAAATCCCGGACCGATGTCACTGAGACACGGGTAGGACCGGGTAGACCCTGTTGGACCGTGTTGGACCCAGGACCACACTTGCGGGCAATCACGTTCCTCTGCACGCTATTCATTATCCCGTGTTTGTATTAAGTATAAGTGAGTAAAAACCGTTTTGTTTTGGTCGTTTTTGAATTGCTTTTTATTATTTGGTTTAAGCACGTAACGTCATTGGGTAAAAAGCATAGTAAAGGCACAGTTAAAGGTATCAGATATAAATTTTAGGAATATAGCAAACGATATTTGTTTTTTAGTGTCATAAGCTTGGAAGCTGGCATCAGAGCAGCCATTATAAGATGCCTCCGGTCTGAAGCGCCTCAGGGGAATGATTTAGGGAAAAATATTTGTGAGAAAATATCACGAGAAAAATAAGAGATCATAATTTTAAAATTGGATTACTTCAGTTTTAGGGTTCCGAAGTCCAACTAACCTTTATAGTTATATCATATCCATCCCTAACTATGTTAGGAACATTTTATGAGTAAAGTTTTAAAACTGGACTTTGGAAAATCTTAAATAATATACGCTGATGAATTATATACTAAAACTACAAGGAAATCATGATGAGAGAGTCTGTAGTAAAGCGGTTCCTTCTTAACCTCATCAGTAATTTTGTCTTGATAAGTAAATTGGATCTATTTAAAAATTATAACTTCGAAACCCTACAGAATGTATGCACATTTTCTAGCAGAAGATAAAATGAAAATTGGTAATACAAACCTCTCAAATGGTGACAAAATAATCACATTCGGGCTTTAGCTACAGAGTTACTAATAGTTCAGTAAAACGAATTAACTAAAGTTCAATAACCTATTAGTCTCAGAGGTTAGTTGCAACCAACTCGTGCGAATTACGAATTAGGTTCACGACTACTTACGCCACCTGGGACCTGGGATCTCTATCACGAGGCGAATAAATAAGTTAATAACATCTTTATTCACTGAACTGTGATCTGTTGATCAATTAATCGGGTATTTTGCAATTAATCCATGAAGATTAGTCGCCATTGAAAAGTAATTTTAAGAGAGGTAGAGCATAGCGTTTATTCGCTCAAAGAGCAGCTCGACTGGGGAAGTACCTCCACCTTACAAAATACCGCAGCCGAATAACTTTATGTTGTGTAAAGATGTGTTCCTGCGCGTGAGTAAGGTTGCCAGAGCTCATTGGGGAGAGGGGAAAGGTCGGTAACGCGTGAGCGATGCTTCTTGTGCTGCAAGCGTCCATGTGGTAACCGCTTACCATCAGGCGGGCCGTATGCTTGCTTACCGACTTAGTCGTATAAGAAAAAAAAAGTTTTTTTTAGAGAGTGGCCACCTTACCCACCGTTAGGTATAAAAGGCGGCACACTATACCTGGCAACCCCTTACGAGGCGCCTGGAGGTCCCGGAGCTGTAATGCGCGCTCACCACCCAATATGTGTCCACGCATTTACCAAATGCCTGCAGCTGTGTTACCGGATGACTAATCTAGCGGGTAGTACTCTACTTTCTATCAAGGAATGTGCCGGAGATGCAGTTTGCTCGCAGGAGCTTACTTGCTTGCCACCGGGCCGAACGACTGAGATTTTATATACTGGCCACATTGCCCACCGCTAGGTATAAAAGACGGCACGGCTTGCCACACGGGGCCAATTATTCAAAGTAAAAGCTGTGGTAAAAGTGAAAGCCACTATTCAATTTCGACCCTGGTAGGGCACTTATTAAGGTCAAAGCTACGAAAGTTACCATCATTTCGAAAATCAGCCTTCAACTGAGAAGTATAGGCAAGAAACTCATCAAGGCTATGTAGGTACTTTTCGTATTTTCTCTCTTTTATTTAAACCAATTAAAAATTTTTCGGAAATAAGTATTACTATTGACAAATTAAACATCTCATTGACCTACCTACATGTGTTGTGTGCCAAACCTGTGGCCAAACCCCTAATGTAACATGTTTTAATACAGGACGCCAGGGTAGTTTGTGAAAGTTGAAATAGTCCCGCGTTTTCACAACTCATTACCATGTCCCGACACTCTCACTCCAACAAAGTTGTGATACCCTAAAGTTGCCCAACCCCTCACGCACGCTCCTATTGCCGGCTAGACTGTACGATCATTATTATCTTTTATTCTTGTTTTATGTTCTCTAGTAAATTTGCTCCTTTATTTTGAACTTTATGACCGAGTCTTTATAATCACGTTTGTACTTTCAGTCGCTTGGGATATGTAAATGTTATCCAAAAATTAAGGGATATTTTTATGAATAGCCGCTGAGGGAATAAATACAGAATTTTTTATATTTATCTTGAGTTTAATTCTGTTTTCTAAGTGCTTGCGTATAGGTGATTGGTTAGTCAAGACAAAAGCTGACTGAAACTGAAAACCGTCAAGTTTTCAAGTAGTGTGTAAAAAAAGGTACTAATAATTTTTCACTACACTAGCGACACTATGATAACCGTTTTGACATCTTAGTACTTGGAAAGGTTCCAATGCTGAAATAATTATCAGTTTTTTCCAATACATCACTAACTAGCTGTCCCCCGCGGTTTCACCCGCGTTTCCGGGATAAAAAAGTCTTAATCCTTCTCCATACCATAGGCTATCTGTATGCCAAATTTCATAGTGATCCGTTGAGTAGTTGAGGGGTGAAGGCGTAACAAACAAATAAACAAACTCACTTTCGCATTTATAATATTAGTTAGGATTAGGATAATATTAGTTAGGATAAACGTTTAAAGTAAATCAACTTTAAAATCGATTGCATAATTCTATTCTTCTCTACAAACAGACACACAATAATCCACCACAATGTGTAGGTGGTATATGGAGTCACATCAGGTGAACCACGCTTCAGTTCGGTATACATTTTTTATGACGATTGAATAAACTCACTCAAAAGCTACAATAAGCAGTAAAAACTGGGTCACGGGAATCCGCAAGTAATACCGGGTTTTTTATTGGTACGTTCTCGTAAAAAGATTATTTTTACTTTTGATATTTTTCTGTAAGAATGAGATAAATTGTCTAGATGCTTATAAAAAAAAACACATTAATAATAAAACAATACATCTCTCATGTAGTACTATTATCGATACTATAGTACCTATTTTTTATTATTTTTGTACATAATTTTGTAAGAATTTTAAGTTCTATGTTATTATAGTAGGATTTTTTTAACTTAACATATTTTTATGTTACTATGTACATTCCTCGACTGACTTCTATTTCTTGGATTCCATTTTCGCTTTTTATATAAAATCCTTATTATATATAGCTTTGGGATCTGATTTTATCGTTAGGTCCCAGAACTTTGCCCTAAAACTTAGGTATTTTAGGTCTAGATTTATTTGGGTAAGTAAGGAGAAAGATTTATATTGATCTTAATCAGCTTTTAGATTATAAGTGACGTGGGACATAGTGAAATATTGGAACTTGTAAGAAAAACTGGGTTGACCAAACTCAAAGATCTCTAGGCTAATCATACTAACCAAGGTGATATTATTTGGCCAATCATTTGCACAATAGAAAAAAGTGAATAAGACTTTGTTAACTTTTTAAAGTATGTTTTTCAAATATGTGGTCGTAAATGGGCCAATACCGTATGTGTGGCCAAAGATTTGCGAATAAATCTGTCTATGTGTGCGACTCATTTTGCACACGTCTATGGCACTACCTTTCAAATGATAAAAGATGATAAAATTCCCCTCATTTCATACTAAATACTTAAAAAACTTTTTAACAAAAAAATTAACCACCGAAAAAACTGAAAAGCAAAAAATAATTTTGAATATAACTTGAATTTTATAAGGTTTTGCAGTCGGGGACAAACCAATAACCTACGTAGATATGTATTTTTTTTGTAATATTTGTTAAATGTAATGTTTGTCTAATAAAAAGGAAGCTAAGCAATATTGCTAACGCAATTCATTTTTTCGAATTTAAAGCTAGGGCTCTACCGCGTAACTTTGGTGGTAATCGTAACGAACACCATTAATTATTTCTTCCAATAATGCGCACGCGGTATGTCGCGACGATGACCATTCGTGGGCCCTGATTGGAAGTAATTCATGAATGGTGTTCGTTACGATTAACACCAAAGTTACGCGGTAGAGCCCCCGGTCCCATAGTAAAAGTTGATCGTATACATGAGTACTTTACGTGGTTTCATTTAATGTCGTATTGTCGTAATAGCTTATGTTATTGGTTTGTCCCCGACTGCAAAACCTTATAAAATTCAAGTTATATTCAAAATTATTTTTTGCTTTTCAGTTTTTTCGGTGGTTTATTTTTTTGTTAAAAAGTTTTTATTTTATAATTTTGTGTGGCTATACTCTACTAATTACTACATGCTTAATTTTTTGATGTATAATACACAACTATGCATTAAAATCTGTGAGTGACAATAAATCATCCCTATTTTCCCACCCTTAGGGTAGGTATTTTTTATCCATATTTATATGGGACCACCTCCGAGGTATACCCTATCCAATAAAAAAAGAATTATCAAAATCGGACTACTCTGTCAAAAGTTATGCGTGATCATACATAAAAAAAAAAAATATACGCGTCGACTTGTAAACCTCCTCCGTTTTTTCGTCGGTTAAAAACAGGGAACGTCGATTTTCAATAAAATTTTATATAACCTTAAATAACTAGTAAAATTTTATTTTTACATATAGCACCACATTGAGGTGGAAGGGTTTAAAACCCATAAAACTAGTAGATAAATGTTAATTTAAATAGCACTAGTGACGCAAAATACTAAATAAAAACCGGCCAAGTCGGTAGGTTACAAGTCGGGCTTGCACACGGAGGGTTCCGAACAATATTAACTAACTAAATATTGCTATAAAAACCGCAAAAAAGAAGTTTCTAGTTTTTAATTTTCTTTCATATTCATTATTTGTTATTATAGCGGCAATAGAAATACATATTATGTGAACATTTTAGCTGTCTACCTATTACGGTTAATGAGATACAGCCCACTGACAGCCAGACGGACGGACGGACGGACAGCGGACGCTTATGAATAGGGTCCCGTTGGGCACTAAAAATGGAGTGTACCTACGAGTCTATAATTCACTTATATATGATAAAGATAAAATTGAGCTCAGTGGGTACTTATCTCACGAACGACAGATAATAATGAGCAAAAAGTTGTGAGGTAATGGTCCTTGGGTAGTGTGCTTAACGCCTCGGTTGAAACACTCGTGCTCCATTTTTTTTTATTTCCACATCCTTCAAAATGATTATACCGATACTTAGTACTTTATTTTGCTCTTACCTTTGATGGAATTGATTATAATTATGTGAAGATAATTATAAAGCCTAACCTAATTAGTATGTAGAGCGCATACTAATTTCCTGCTACATAATTATCTTTGGCGATAGCGACATTTGGTGCGTCCATACTACGCTTAGCGAGCACTAGCCGAGCCTCGAACGAACAGAATTCGTTCGTTGCTCGTGATTTCAAGCGTGGACGTACTTTAGGAGCCTTCAACGAGCCTACAAAGAGCACAATACGAATATAAAAACTGACAATCGGGCGGAGCGCAGTCGAGCACCGCTACAAATGCTTGTTCGAAGCTCGCAAGCCCGTCCACGCTACGTGAATCGTGCTCGCAGTGTGCTCGTTCGTGGCTCGGCTCGTGCTCGGTTCGCCAAGCATGGACGCACCATAAAACATCTATTTAAATGTACATGTTGTATACAATTTTCTAATATGATAAATGCGAAAGTGAGTGTTTTGTTAACACGTTTGATGGCTCAACGGCACAACCAACCATGGTGAAATTTGGCACACAGATAGATCATAACTTGGAATTATATATTATGATACCTTTATCTTCCGAGAAAATATAGGATCCCTCGTTTACAAGTGAAACTACGGGCGGAAACTATACGAAAGAATATTTCTATTTTATTGTAAACTAAAAAAAAAAAACTCCCTCGACAAGTTCGTACCAAACATTAATATGAACCACACTATTAGTCTGTAGTCGGGTAAGGAGATTTGTGTAACTTTTGGGGTCGGCATTTGAGTCCCAGAGCGTTGGATCACGTTAATTGCTGCAGTGACCCGTGGGAAAATGGTTTTCACCTCTACGAGTTTAGTTTCAAATGTTTGTGTCGTTATTGCTTATTGGGCACTTAAGCTTCTACATAAAGCTTTAGGTACTTGAGTCTATACGCCACAGGTTTGATTCTGACCTTTCAATTTTAGCGGAAGGCATCCAAGCAACACGTTGGCATCAATTCAATTCCTCGGTATTGCCAACGTGTTGCCTGTCAGTCTTATTATATCTACAAAAAAATCCTACAGAATATAATATTCAGGGTCCGTGTACCCACATACGGTATCTAAATAAACAGAAACCAGGGGTGGCAAGCATATAAAATTTTGTGCGGCAACGTTTAATGAAATAAAACACTCGGCTCGTTCAAAGGACTTTATATGTCATACACAAGTAATTTTGTTATTATATTATTTTCTTTGCATATGAAAAGCCTTTCTAAATGTCAACCACAAAAAGGTTTGATGTTGGAACACACCGCCGCATCTTTGTGTCAGTGAAAACGTGAAAACGCTATCATCGACAGAAATATTTTTCAGCATAACTTATTTTTAATATTGTTTTTTGACTAAAGTTTATGAGTGTTTGTTACAATCACGACGTAATAGTAAAATGTATTTGTAAAATGAGAGAGCTCTCTACAACGCGGGTAAACCCGGGAAAAATTTCAAAACAAATTGTAATAAATCGATATAATCAATTAAAAAACTCAAAAGTGTTTATGAGGGCATATTTTCGGAACCTGTATTGGATTAGTCAACCTTGCTCGATCATAATGTATGAAAAGTATTTTTTTTTTGACAATTCAGTATTTGTCCCACAGTAAAAGTTGTTCAGCATGACTAACCTAACATAGGTTTCGAAAATATGCCGTCTCGAAATCTCCAGCCTGTGTATAGAGATAAAATTGGCATTCCTAATTAATCATGTTTTCATTAATATTTATTGATGAAGCGTTTTTTCCTTCCTACCGCGTCGTAGATGTGCTACGAGCACTCACACAACAAATTTAAGAGAAGAATAAGGCCCTGGCAGCCCTGGCTTCACTTAGCTATATGGGAAAGTCCTTAGCCCCAATTCCCCATTTACCTATGTTATGTACATAATATTTGTAAAGGTTATGTGTATAGTTTGTTAAGTAAATAAGATTAGGATACGGCCCTTCAAGGCAGGTAATGTCGTGGAAGTAATGCCCACACATTCTGTAGATCACATTTGCTTTGTATTTTATTTATTTATGTATTAGACCGGGCGTTTAGATAGTATGAGAGCTGTTATTAGAAGTTTGAGAGCTGAATATAAGTTTGAAAGTATTTAGGTTGTCTTATTTCTTGCGGAAAATTCAAAATTCAAAAAATATGCATCGATTGGACCCAATTATATTTTTATGCATTTTGCGGTCGGGACCATGGGGGTCAGAAGCTCGCCGTTTTGCTCGCACCTTGTCTTCAAAATTGATCGAGACCTCCGGAGACCAGCGGGCGGGGAGCTTTTTCCGCCAACGCGTCAGCTTGGCTATCCAAAGAGGAAACGCTGCCAGCCTTCTGGGAACCTTGCCGTTAATCGGAAGCAGCGGCAGGCTTGAGGAAATTTTCTATATATAGATTATATTTTGTAAATATAGATTGTATCTTGAAAATAATATTGTGGAATAAGCTCTCCGCCGTGGTTTTGCCAATGGAGTACTGCATGGGGTTCTAATAAGGGTATGAAGAGATTTCTGCAGGGTCGGCAAAGCGTGAGTAATACACATGGTGTTGCAAGCGTCTATAGGCTACGGTAACCGCTTACCATCAGGCGGGCCGTATGCTTATTTGCTAAATTAGTATAGTAGTATAAAAAAAGCCTTCGCGTTCCCCCGTGTAGGCATATCGGAGATATTTAAAGTCCCAACGTGACATCTGGTGATTTTTGTCGTCTTTCGGACTCAGTGGTAATCGTGGGCTAATGGCAGATTCTCATTCTACATACGTAACGAATATAATACCTTATTTATATAGCTATAAGCTATATTTTTCTGCTTATGTACTCCGCAGTGAGTATTAGTAGGCACTGTTGGCAACATTAAAAACGTGTAAACTAGTATAACTAGTAAAACATTGCTTGGCAACACTGAAGCCAATAACCTAAAAAGAACTGTCGTGTTATTGTAATTTACGGAATAAAAATAGTGTTTCTATTTAAAAATATAATTTCATTTTTTTTTTTTTTTTTTTTTTTTTATACGACTAAGTCGGTAAACAAGCTTCTGTAACGTGGAGGTACTTCCCCAGTCGAGCTGCTCTTTGAGCGAATAAACGCTATGCTCTACCTCTCATTGCATCCTGATAAACCACCAAGCTGCAGAGGCAAAGCTCCTTCAGGTACTACCCGTGCGAGATAAGTTGAGACCTGGCGCGGTGACGTTGCGTGCTTCTATCATGAAGCATGGCTTCTGTATTGTAGTTGTAGCGGGAGTATTGCTTCTTGCTATATAACTACAACATGGGTGCCATCAGAGAAATGCAGGGGAAGCAAGCGGGGGAGTTGCATTCCACTCAGGTCTCAAGTTAGCACGGTTAGTACCAATATGAGCTATCGATATATCGTTTCGGGGTTTTGGCCGGCCACATCTCACCACCGCAACAGTTACACATGTTTCAGAAACACGTAGATTTTGTTTCTGAAACAGTGTTTATAAACAATTGTTCCTCAGTGAATACATGGCTTACAGAAAAGTACCAAGTGTTGAAACAATATAGGTACTAAGTTACTAGTTACCAAAGTCAAGCGTTAACAAAGTGGACATGAACCTAGTAATTTGCATGGACGAGTAAGTTTTCACTTAGGAAGGAACTTACATCGTATAAGTTGGTTTCCAAGGCAAACTCTGTTAAATAATACTTTAGAACTAATTATCTTACAGGTGATGAGACTGAGTAAGCTTCAAAATTCGAAGAGTTTGAAATTCAAGGCTTTTAATTAATACCTATGCCGATATGTAGAATGTGCTTCAAGTGAGCTCTCCTCGGTTTTTTGTGAGTTTATTGCGTTCATCAATAACCAGTAATATTCTGTCAGGCTATAGAGATGGAATATAAATAGAGCGACTGTATGTGCCATGAGCACGGGTATGTGTAACGCTGCCTTGAAACGAACTGCGCGTTCATAGTTTGAACGACTAAATACATTAAAATGAATGCCAATTTCTCGTTTTTTATTGATACTTTAACATATGACAATATATCTATGAATGCATCTACATGCAAACTGCTTACGCTTCGCACAAGGTTATGTTGTTAACGTTATCACTCTATTCATATACTTACTCTATGGGTCAGGCAGGAAATATTCTAATGGTGCGTCCATGCTTCGCGAACCAACCACGATACAACGAGCCTATAACGAGCGCGATGCGAATATATAAAGCGCGTATTGTCGTATGAATAAAATGATATTATAAACCGCGTATTTTCGTATAAATAAAAGTAGATATGCATTTATCAGATTACTGATACGCGTATAATCGTCAGTATTATGTTTTATTATTAGTCTTCATCAATAATACATTTCAAATAGTATTTCCCACCGGTAAAGTATAGTCGGTTAGGTCTAGTTAGGTCACGCCTAAGTTAGTTTTACGAGACTTTTTTAGTACATTACCTAGTTCTTTTTACGACTCGTCTAGATAATTATACCTACTGGCCTTGCTATTGTTGAGTAGCCGTGTAGTTTGCTATATTTTTGAAACTACTTAGCTGATTATGATCTTATTATGACTGATTTTAGTGAGGTATAATAAATGGGAGAGGAATTATGGTGGTCAGGCATCGAACAATTACCCCAAAGATGTTTTTTTTTTGTTTGAAATCTATTCCGCCAATTCCCCGCCTCCGACGATGCAATCTGATTGGCTAAGTCAAGGATACACTAAACATTTACCCCCTTACTCATAAAACGTTATTTAACTAATATACTGTTTAAAGGGTCACGTAAATGACGTCACTCTATTGTTATTGTCAAATAATATGACATTATTTACGTGACCCTTTAAACAATATATTAGTTAAATAGCGCTTTATGAGTAAGGGGGTTAGATGCAGTAATTGGTTCTTAGTGCGTTTTCACACGAGACGATAACGACACCGTAACCACACAGTAAAAAAACTGTGACGATTTAGCCGACCATACATTTATATGTACCGTTTTCACACGCAACGATAACGACACAGCACTGCACGACACAGGAACGATAATTCGGCTATGTCGTTGGTTCGGCTAGATCGTGACGATTTTTTTACTGTTCGATTTAGCGGACCTTCGAAATGTATTGAAAAACGTCAGGACTTTCACACGGCGAACAGCACGATAACGATAACGACACTTCTTGTCACCTCGCTGTAACTGTCGTTACGGTGCGGTTATCGTTCCTCGTGTGAAAACGAACGACGACATGACCGTTTGCCAATTATCGTCGGTCGTTTATCGTCGCGACAAAAATGTGTCGTTATCGTCTCGTGTGAAAACGCACTTACTGTACGAATCGAAATCAGTGCAAAACCACAGCCCAAATGCGGTATTGGATTGCTCGGTTAATACCGATGGGCGGGAAAGAACGACTGTCAATTCCGTAAAAGTTATGTTATCCGTTCCGGTTATCTTATCGTCGCCTGTGTTACTCAACTTTAAACCTAAATTAATATTTTTCGCCTCGATTACCAAAAGAAATGATTTACAAGTTACGGCAAGAAACTTTTTGGTCGATATCTAGAAATAAATGTAACAAATGTTATCCTAACTAATATTATACTTGCGAATCTGAGTTTGTTTATTTGTTATTCTTTAATGCCTTAACTACTTCACCAATCACGATGACATTTGGCACGCAGATAGCCTATTATATGGAGAACGACATAGGCTACTTTAGATCCCGGGAACGCGGGTAAAACCACAGGGCACAGCTAGTATTTATTATATTAAAATAGCCAGCAGTTCTTCATTATGTCTGATTCTAGTCATGTGGTGATGAAATTAATTATGAGAGGAACCAGCTCGCTGAGACGAACACAAGTATAATCACTGGTGCGCAGGGTGCGGGCCAGCTCTAACACTGTCCTGGCGATGATCGCAGGTAAGGTAGACTGTCCCTATATCCGGCACTGCTGTGATAGACATGTCACTTGTAGTGCCGGGTAAAGAGGCAAATATGCACCTATTTTAAGTATGGGTTCATCATTTTATTTCTATTATTATGTGTCATATTTAATTTGTATTTTTACCCGACTGACCCGAAAGGAGGGTTATGTTTTTTATTTTTAATCATGTCTCTGTTGGTATTACTATTATGAGTCCAATTGATACTCGAAATAAATTAATTTTAATTTAATTTTATAATAGTGGGCGGATGGTAGGCAAAATGACAGATAGTGCCACCTGGGTATTCCATTATGCCCCAAGAAAAAATGCTACGCTCTACCTTTCTTAACTAGATCTTTAGACGTAACTCAAAATGATCCAATCATCCATCATTTTTCTATTCACCATATACCTATAGTCGCTTAGCAATCTGGAAGTATATCACAGGGTCATAAAGCAAACCCATAAACCGGGTATAGCGGCCATACGCGGATAATTGAAAAACTGTAGCGCGTTCGCTCGTTAAAACACAACTTACTTGTTACGACCCTCATAAATTATATGAAAAAGTGAGAGGTGAGTTAGCATATGCTCGCACGCGTCTGACATCATTACGTGTAGACTCAGATACGTCTATGTAGGTTATGTACAAAGTGAACATGGTATGTATGAAAAATGAGAAGTTGTTTGTAATAAAATTGAGATAATCAACCTGTCCTAAAAACATACTGGAAGACTTTCCTGTACCTCACAGTACAGGTAGTACTCATACATATGCAATTTCACGCAACAGTATGTTTCATTACATTATTGCTTCTAACCAGTCAGTCAATTCTAATGCAAAGAAAACACTATATTAATCAGCAGTAGCAAAAGCAAAACAACAACTGTCTCCTTTATACTCGCACACGCGAGTGAGATGGACAGACTTCTCATGATGCACATGCAGTGCGACGTCACGCCGCGCGCTTATCGCAGATTCTCTATCCACTCGTAACCACACTTTGTCGCGACGCTGTGGTGTGGATGCGGTACGTGTGAATAGACGCTTATATCGACTCTATACCACATCACTATGTACTGTCATCTGTTGGAAAAACGGTACCGCCCACTGACACGCTAGAGTATTATGGAATCTGAGCGGGCGCTAATTTGTAAGCAAGACGGGGCGAGTTTTTTTTTTCAATGCTCTGCGTGTGATACAATACAACCCAAAGCAAAACAAAGAGAGGTAGAGCATAGCGTTTTTCACTCAAAGAGCAGCTCGACTGGGGAAGTACCTCCACCTTACAGAATACCGCAGCCAAATAACTTTATGTTATGTAAAGTTGTGTTCCTGCGTGTGAGTAACGGTCGCCAGAGCTCATTGGGGAGGGGGGAAAGGTCGGTAACGCGTAGCGATGCTTCGTGTATTGCAAGCGTCCATATGGCTACGGTAACCGCTTACCATCAGGCGGGCCGTATGCTTGTTTACCGACTTAGTGGTATTAAAAAAGCTATGATAAGCGAAATAGCGTTATTGTTATGTGTATCCTACAACGCGTCTTTAAACACCTAACAAACAATGTACTTTAACTTCTTTGTAACGCTAAACAAAGCGATTATGATCTGCGACACTATTTTTAATTACCAGTTGTTGAATATTAAAAGATTGTTTTATGCCATAACATGTATGGTAACCGTTGAGTTAATAGAATAACAGTAGTTCCAACAAGGTTCAACTTTGTAATGTAACACTAGAATGGTTTGCAAGGAGTTATGAAATGGTGTTTGGGTAAAGCGTTTGCCGACAAGATTTCGGTTAGCCAAAATGTATCAACACTAGGTACGGCTCAAGGCTAAGAAACACATTTTGTGTTATATTTCAGTAACATTTTTTATGAATATAACTTTTTAACAACAAATATGTAAAAATTACAATCTATTAGAAAATTTCCTCGAGTCTCCCGCTGCTTCCGATTAACGGTAAGGTTCCCAGAAGGCTGCCAGGCTGGCAGCGTTTTCTTTTTGGATAGCCAGGCTGATGCGTTGGCGGTAAAAGGTTCCCGCGCGCTGGTCTCCGGAGGCCTCGGTCAATTTTGATGACCGGTCCGATGATTTTTCGGTCCCATGGTCTCGACTGCAAAAGGCATAAAAATATAATTTGGTCCAATCGATGCGTAAAATAATAATAATATTTTGATTAATGCCGTAATAATGTGTTCCATTAAATATTTTAATGTTGTCACTCGTGATGCTTCATGAACTTAAAGCTTCTAACTTTCTAAGTTAAATTTCATATTTGAGTATGTTTTAATGTTACGACACTGTTACAGGCATAAAAATATAACTTTTAAATATATATTAGAATAATTAGATATTAGATTATTTAGAAAAAGCACGTGGTCGATCATAGAATCACTAGTTTTTTTAACCGACGAAAAAACGGAGGAGGTTTACAAGTCGACGCGTATATTTTTTTTTTTTTTTTTATTATACCATAAAGTCGGTAGACAAACATACGGGCTGCCTGATGGTAAGCAGTTACCGTAGCTATATGCACGCTTGCAACACACAAGGCATCTCTCACGCGATACAGACCCTTCCGTCCCCAATACCACCTTACAGAATACCGCAGCGAAATAACTTTATGTTGTGTTCCTGCGCGTGCGTAGGTAAGGTTGCCACAGCTCATTGGGGAGGATGGGTCAGTAACGCGTGAGTTATGCCCCGTGTGTTGCAAGCGCCCATATGGCTACGCCCCACGGCAACCGCTTACCATCAGGCAGGTCGTACGCTTGTTTAGCGAGTCTTAACTGGTGGTAGGTTGCTACAACACTTGATGGCGGTGTATTTAAAACTGCCTCTAAATGCCGCAGGCCGATATTAGGGCATTTATAAAAACGTGCAGTTACCCGAGGCTGTTTTGATCATGTTTTTTTATGATCCTGTCCCAGGATATTAAATCTTTTCCGGAATAAAAATTATCCTTCATACTCGGTACAGACTTTATGACCCAAGTTTTTACGGCATAAACGAGTAGTAAACATCCCCAAAATTTATACTTACACTCGCATTTTTAATATTAATTGGTTTATTCATATAAGTACCCATAAAATATATGGCCTAAAGTTCGTCAACCCTGGACCCTTTTACGCCAAAAATCTCTATACACATCCATTAAAGAGGCTTTGCCTATTCCATTAATTATAATACGGAAAATTCACGAATTCACAAATTTTTCCTCATAATTACGTGGAGCCATTAACAGAATCATTAGGCAAATATCATTAGGCATGCCAATGAAATATTGGCAGCAATTAATTGATGTTGATGTTTTCATTTTGTTGTGACGTCATAAAGCATTTATAGTGTTGTAACTATGAAACGCTCGTGGTGTAGCATGATTAGCCGTTCTTAATCGATCGGCAAAGTTAAGCTACGTCTGTCTTGGTCGGTACCTGGATGGGTGACCGCCTAGTGGTATTTCAAATCGAGCGTTTCCGTGCTTCGGAAGGCACGTAAAGCCGTTGGTCCCGGTTATCACTTAATTGTGATAGTCGTTAAGCTAGTTGGATGCCTCATAGGCGGCTTGAAAAATTCCAACAGTAGGTTGGCCACTAGCCTACCTCCACCGATCCACAGTGGGCACGCGTGGTGGAGTATCTGCCCATCCCCTTTCACCCTGATTTGTGAAAGGAGGCCTGTGCTCAGCAGTGGGACATTATAGGCTGATGATGATGATGAACTATTAAGTTACACGGTTACATATAAGAGTATTTATTTTATTTTCATCTGACTTCATATTGAGTAAAAACTACTGTCGAATAGCAGAAGTAGGAAAAAAAAGAAACATTTTTTTCCAAAAACAAAAGTATAGTTTAAACGCACATTCACATTACATCAAATTATATTATTATTACTGAACCTCCCTGTGAAACTGGCCGTTTCCGAGAAAAGTCTAATATTAGCAAGTTACTTTTCAACACACTTGCTCGTAAAGTGGCTGTTATTGCACCGATTATAGTATCATAAGATAGCTTATTACGAACTTGTGCTTTTTACTTTACATTACCGAGTATTTTATGATGTTATCCCGATTGTGTTAAGTTTGTTTTTCACTGTACCTAAGTGATATGTGTGTAGACGAAGCATTCTTAATTTCGCATTCTCGCAAGTGTGTTGAAAAATGCCACGGCGTCGTATACACTCGTGTGCATTGATCATTACACTCTCGGCTTCCTTTACCGCCCTCGTCTGTAATGACCAACTTTGCTGCCGCGAACCCGCGTAGAGAACAGTTGGAATTAAGCCCTAGGTCTATAACAGCAAAGTAAAAATAGTGCAACATAAAGCAGTGCATTTAACTTTCAACCGCGTCTAAAAACAAAATAATTCAAATTTATTCCCGTCAAATGTATAACAGGATGAAATTCAAAGCGGACGGACGATAAGCTCTGAATATTCATCAAAACAAATATTTGAGATTGAGCAAAAATAGCTGCGGGATATAGTTAGTGTTGGGTTAAATTTAACTGCATAGAGATGTTTTAAACATGGGTTACTTTTAACATCAGAAACCGACAATTCCTAATTATGAAACTTTATGCACCTTATTACAAAACATCGTATAAAGGAAAACCAGGTTTTAAAATAGCCTCGTCCCTTTTTATTATATGACGTTAGAAAGTGACCGAATGACAGTAAAACCTGGGTTTGCTTTAAACCATGTTTTGTAATAAGGGGGTATGTATTTAAGTCGCTCATTGTCGCAGTAACTAAATAGGTTTGCATGAAATTTGGTATATTTTCTCGTATGGTATAGATTTAAATGTTAAAATATTACACAAATCATAATAGTGTAAGTCAAAAGTTTGAAAGAAATTCGTTGTTGAATTTCACTAAGTGTACCTATACATATTTATGTCCTCAGCTGTACAATTAAATGAAGCATGCCCATTGTCTAGGCTCACTATCCTTGAAGAGTTCTACAATTTGATAATCACACAGTTCAAAACAGTACTGATTCAATAGTCTCATCTATAGTATGTCCACAAATCAATTAAAAACCTATTCAGCTTAGCCTCTTAGATAACCTTTGATCCTAATTACGAACAGTCTTAACAAACTTTTTATATTACCATAATATTCCATATAATACAAAGGAAAAACCAAGCAAACAAATTAATATATCATTTTTGAATTATTAAGCTGGCGGCTCGATCCCTGTGGTTTATAGCGGCTGGTAACACCGGGTTGTGTGTTTGTTTGCTTCTTAATTAAGGGAAGTTTAATGTTATCATAATATTAGCGATCCGGATACAGTCAGCAACATATAACACGTGTTATTATAGTAATTAAATAATGATAGCCTGTCAGTATCAGACTAGTTTTAATTATCTAATTATCAGGGGAGTAAAGAGACGGATCAGTAAAGATAGCTTCATAAGTCTGCTAACTTCACCTCATTCTGAGATATTGGGCTCTCTAGTATTTAGGAAATATCTATGAGGGGTTGAAAATACGATGGAACGGGTCGAGAAAAGTTAGGTCGTGCCTTGCTATTTTGTTCGTTTGACTTGTTTTTAATCTTTTCTATATAGCCATCGTAGATAGCACTCACAACGCTGTTGTAATCAGGGAGAAAATAGATTCCCCAAATCTTCTATACAAATGTAGAAAGAAATAAATTAATAGACGAAGAGTGAATTTCGAAAGAATAGAAGCAAACTAGATACTAAACTTCCCACAGCTAACAAATTCAAATTCAAAAAGTATTTATTCAATTTAGGCCCAGATAAGGCACTTATGAACGTTAACAAAATGTCTCTACACCGGTTCCAAATACAACTTGAACTGAGAAGACTAGCGGAAGAACAGATCATATTGTTATCTTTGGGCACATACCAACAAAAGCTGGCACGATCTACTGTACTACTACTGAAGCAAGCAATTGGCAAATGGATTGTATATAATAGAAATATACAGAGAGAATGCACATGAAGACTATTATACATTATGACCATGCGGTGCGCGGCGGGCGGCTACGGGGTGCCACGTTCCATCCATTTTTGCCCATCGTCCTTTTTCCAAATTTGCAGCTTCATATCTGAATTGAATTGAAAACTAGAAAATTAGTATTAAACACATTGATATATTATCTTGTGTCTAGATTAAGGGTTACGTACAAGACAACGTCGTGAAAGTGGCCGCTTGGAAACTCAATAAAACAAAATTATGTCACTCATGAATGAATGTTCTACGTGGACCTACTGAAACTGAAATAGCGACACCGTGGTCTTATTTCTTCGGCCGTTTTTACAGCTGTCACCCTTATTCTAGGGTAATACTATTTCGATGATTAAACATGTCAAATTCTTATAATAATTATTGCAATTAGTACCTAATATTAACAAAATATTCTCCATTTAGTTCATACCTACATACAAATTGTAAAACTAATTCATTTTAACGTACAAGTTATGATACGATGCAAGATAAATAAGTTTTACTAGTTTAATCATCTCTTGGTATACAGGGTGCACATAAATAAAGATCATAGCTAAGACCTGAGCATTAACTCTAGCCAACATGCGAGTGCAAGTGCAGGGTAACAAATTCGTTATAAATAAAACATGGAATCTGTGAGAGCAAAGTTGAAAAAGCACAGCGTCACCAAAAAACTTTAAAGTTTCCGACGTTGCAAGTTAACCAATTTGCATACACAAGTATTACTTATTAACAGGGTTTACTATCTAAACACCCTGTAGAGTGGCTATTCTTGAAACAAATAGTGCACAGGGCAGTAATAAGTCTAGATTAGAACTGAGTTAAAAGGCGGAAGCGAGTGCAAAAACGCTACCATAATTAAATCGACATTGGTGCCGATTCTGTTGTAAGTCGCACTAAACTAATTTTAGTCACAACACATCTCTTTCTTACGAACATTATTGAAAAAGGATAGAACATATTTAAAGCTGTCAAATTAGTCTTTGCCGTCTTTCTTTTGCGGGTATTTAAACGTAACCGCGATAGATGGCGATTAAATTTATATTGCAAACAACCATTGGACTAATTTGACAGGACTAAATTTCTTACATCCTTTTCTTATGTTTTTTGTTAGAAAGAGACATAGTGAGACTAAAATTAGTTTAGTTGGAAACAACAGAATCAGCACCAATGCCTATAATACGGCCAATCAAATCAATCGACGGAAGAATAACTAAATAAATGCTTCAGTCGTTCACCATGATTTCGTATATGTAATAATGAGATGCGTATCAGGCTCTCAAGCACGCGCTGGGGCAAGCTTGGAATAAACGACGTGAGTACCAAACCAAATATAATTGATTTCAACACCATATTAAATAAAAAATCTATTATACACATTATAAGAAAAAATAAAAAGCAATTTTTTGCATTAAATTTTATCGTAAAATTCGCGTGCTTAACAGAGTTACAGTGAAAAAAAAATGTATTTATATGGTATTTATCCTTATTTAGAGGTTACTTTCGAATGTAACAATATCGACAAAATGACTGTCAAACGTGTTATCCTTCCATTAAGATACTGAATTAAGATCTCAAAAAGCATATAATAAAAACTTTTTAACAAAAAAAGAAACCACCGAAAAAACTGAAAGGAAAAAAAAAATTTGAATATAACTTGAATTTTATAAGGTTTTGCAGTCCTCCTCCGTTTTTTCGTCGGTTAATAAAACCATATCTCGCGCGAACCCGCTTACACTCGCTCCCGCTTATCCCTTCAGACAAGCACCACCCTTACACTCGGTGTAGCAAACACAGCAGTTAGCACTTTCCACAAGTTCGGTACTCGCGACTTCCACTGCCTTCCACACTCTTGCATATTTAAATTCTTTAACATTGCAAATTGGGGTTAACAGGCATCGTTGCAAGGGTTAACAATTGAATTTTATATGGTATGCACAGTATGCACACTGCATCGTACCTAGTTGCTGGAATCTATTTCGCAACTTTTCCTTCTGGGTTCTGATATCTTTTATGTATACGTCAAAAAATATTTAGATGAGAAAGCCATTTATTTCCTAGTTGAAATCTACTTTAGATTTCCGAGAAAATGATTAAGTAGTACTAAGTGAGCGGTTTGCTTTTCGACACCCACGCGACCCGCGGTTACCACAGTTAAGCAATTATATAATCAAATATTTCAATTAAGCCCATAGACGTATAAAAAAGTCAAGACGGAGTGTCAAGAGTGAGTTTTGACGTGAAGCCGAAAATTTCCTATGTATGCGTGACTAAGATAAGTACTGGCCCAAGCAGGCACAAATGATACTGAGCCTTATTGTCACTGTCATCGTCTCAATGTGGAATGACAACCGCTTCGCAACGGCTTCCTATGGTGTATATGTGTGTGGGAGGCCATATATTTACAAGAACGCCGGCTTCCTTTTGGTGCTTGACTCATTTATAGGGCACATTTATAGACACTACGTCCTGATTTTTTTATACGTCCATGATTAAGCCATTAATAATAACCTCAATACCAAAGAGAAACGGAGCAGAAAAAGAAAAATTCTTAATAAATTAAAAATGATATTGAGTGCTCTTACGAAACATAAATACGGCCTTTTCAGGTAGACCTCTTCATTCTACTTTGATAATATTTTCAGTTTAATAAACTTTTGTTCTTGGAGAGTTCGTTGTAAATACTTGGGTTGATTATTTTTTTTGGAGCCGAAGAATTTTATTACTTTCTGGCCAGTTATAATTGTTAATTAAAATTAGGAGAATGGATGAAAAAGATTTTTTTAAAATTGTTTCTCTTTTTCGATATCGGGATGATTTGACGATATTTATGTTGAAAGATTCCGTTCATTTTAAATAAGGTTGTTACTTTTTTAGTAAAGGTACATACACACACTTCCGTCGCGTCTCCGGTAGTACGCCAAAATCACGTCACTGAATCAGTCAAAGCTTCAGTGAATATAGTTTTGCAGATATTGTATGTACTCGTACCTACGTCAATCTCACATATCAGCCACATAATAGACAACATTAAAGATTGGTTATGTGAACAGTTTGTATGAAGATGCACCTTATATCGCCTTCTTAAATGCTTATACTGTTGAGAACTTATTTCATCGAATAATTATGTATGAAATTAGTATGGCTATATTAATAATTGAATAATGGTCACACTAACTCGAAGAAAAGGATGTAAAAAATGTGGTCCTGTCAAATTAGTCCAATGCTTGATTTCAATATAAAAGTCGCCATCTAACACGGTTTCGTCTAATTACCCGCAAATTAAGACGGCAAAGACTAATTTGGCAGCTTTAATCTATCCTTTTTCAATAATGTTTGTAAGAAAGAGATGTGATGTGGCTAAAATTAGTTTAGTGCGATTTACAATAGAATCGGCGCCAATGTCTTTCACGCTTCTACTCTACTTTTAACTGAATGCAATAAAGTATAATTATTTCAGAATCTTAGAGTTTATCTTGATAACATTGTTCATGCATACAGACGTACAGAACGTTATAATTATTATGCACAACTAACTGGAGGTACGTGGTACATTATGCGAGATACTATCGCGATGAAAAATGTTCACGCTGTACAAATTACACGGTCGCCGGTAAAGTAAAACTTCAGACAATTTGTAAAGTCGCCGCTAAATATGACTGAGTTGGTAAAAACAAGGTAAAATTAGAATTGAATGCTTTCCCAACGGTGTTTGTTTAAATTGTTCTAGAGTTTTATTTTTCTTGAAAGTTATTTTAATAGTTAGTAAAAGCGGTTAGTTATTTTTCTAATGTTATTAAGTGGAATTAATATGAATATTATAAACTCAAAAATGATTTGGCTTTCTTTCTCGAGTAATGGGTTGACGTGATTTGTTGCATAGATAGAGCATACGGGCTGGAGAATGACATTACGTTTTATCGAAATTTTCATATCAAGCCATCTCGTTTTTACACCTGGAGCAAGACTATACTCACACATAAAAAAAGACATACCCCCTTGATATCTACTGACATTTTCTATAGTGGCCACCTCTACCAACCTCCCGGTCAAAAAAGAAGGCACACTATACCAGGCAACCCCTTACGAAGCGTATGGGACCATCTGCGGTAGGTCATTAAAAAAAGACATATCGTATGAAGGGTCAACAACTGTTTGTTTTTATCCGAAATATTAGGCGCCGATCCCACGGAGAGAGTTCTAGAGTTCCGCGTTCAGTGTTCTGCGTTTCTTTTTTTTTCTATAACTATCTATAGTTTGTAAGTCAAGAGTCCGAGGGGCCCCCTGAGCTTGGGGGCCCTAGGGCACTGCCCCGTCTGGTCCCTAGGTAGCTACGCCACTGTCTATACGGGGCGGCGTAGCTCGTAGGTTGGTAATAGGCGCACAGATCACTCACTCCGTCACTCCATTGATTTACAATCATGTCCACCGTAGATGTTCACCTTTATTTTAGTATTTTTTATTAGGACTACCTACTTATTGGCCCGCTGGATTCTTTATACTCTGGATTGGCAACCTGTAAATCATTTGTTCATACCTACTTATAGCCAATCCAGTGTGTATGGAGTTCACATCCACCACATCCTGCCAGGAACCATTCTAATTGACCACCATCGATAACTACTCACAGGCATTTTTGTATTGAAGATTGATGAGTGCGGCCCTATTATATTATGTTACATGTACCTATGTCTAATTTCAATTAATTTATTTGCTGCGATGTACTAAGTATTTATATTCCTATGTGGTTCCTACCTACTGCATGACAATGTGACGAATGTCGATCGAGAAGTAATTCCATTTATTATAAACCTTTGTGGTTTTATTGAGAATGTCTTCATACTAATCCCTATTGTAAATTTTTTGTTTGATAATAAAAAAAAAAAAAAAAAACAGGTTATGATTTGAATTCAATAAACTTAGGGAACTGAAAATGTGTTATGAATTCTTTGATTAATTTATTTTGAGTCTTTACCTAACGTAATCTTTACACCTTTTGGATAGATATACCTTTCCGTTACAAGATGCACGTCTACAAGCTTACTCAGAATATACACACAGTTTTACATGAATTTTAAAATAAAATCCGTGTTATTTCTAAACTCGACACGAGTTTCTTGTAACTTTTACCCATCTATTTCACGTAGAACAATAAAAATAACCCTGATAAATTTATCAAAGTTCAGGACAAAGTCTGTCCTTCGCCAGGACGTTGATAGCTACCTAACTTTGGCTTTAAAAACTCCACTAACAAATTAAGAAGAATGGACCAAGTTAAATTAAAATCTTAGCCGAGAGTCGGCCGCGAATTTATGCCTGTTGTATACTTTCCAACCGGTAACTCGCAACTGGATATTTTAGAAGCAGTTTCCTGACGTAATAAGTTACTTTTTTTGATGACGACATCTTGTGAAAGAATTATAAAAGTTGTGTAAGTTAATGCGGTGGTTCCTGTTCCCTCTTATTTTTATGTTTTGCAATAATTTGCGGTTATGTCGGGATTTATGGAGATAAAATACGTCTGGCTATTTCTATGTTGATTACGTATTTCAAAATAATTAGATTTAGGAGAGGAAGAGGATTGCGTTATTTCGCTCAAAGAGAGGCTCGACTGGGGAAGTACCTCACACAAGCGACCTTACTCACGCGCAGGAACACATAAAGTTATTTGGCTGCGGTATTCTGTAAGGTGGAGGTACTTCCCCAGTCGAGCTGCTCTTTGAGCGATTAAACGCTATGTTCTAGCAAGGTTCTACCTCTCTTATTATTTTTTTTAATTTTGTTAATAATATAATATGTTGTTAATAAAATTTGGCACGCAACTAGATCCATAAACACTAGATCCTAGTCTGGAATAACATATCGGTATCTTTTTAACCAGAGAAAATATAAAATCCCTCGGGAACATGCAACAACAACGGGATGTTAGTTGATAATAAAATAATTTTAGTTTTTTTTTGACTTTGAGAGAGGGAGAGCATAGCGTTTATTCACTCAAATAGCTGCAGCTCGACTGGGGAAGCTCTACCTTACAGAATACCGCAGCCAAATAACTTTATGTTGTGTAAAGTTGTGTTCCTGCGCGTTAGTAAGGTCGCCAGAGCTCATTGGGGAGGGGGGAAAGGTCGGTAATACGTGAGCGATGCTTCGTGTGTTGCAAGCGTCCATATGGCTACGGTAACCGCTTACCATCAGGCGGGCCATGTGCTTGTTTACCGACTTAGTTGTATAAAAAAAAAATGTTTTCCTGTGATTGATTGTATTTTTAAACTAGCTTATGCCCGCGGCTTCGCCCGCGTGGCCTACAGGAAACTAATGACATATTTTTCTTCAAAAACAAACGTAATAAGTGCTCTTACTCCCTCTCAATTGTTTTTTTTCTTGTTAAGTTTATTGACTCTGTTAGGCATCTCCCATTTCGAAAAAAACTATGATACACGTGACCTTTCTTAGTTACACTTCACAAAGAACACACCCTCAAAATTTCATGTCTCTAGGACCAGCGGTTTAGGCTGTGCGTTGATATATCAGTCAGTCAGTCAGGACTTTGAATTTTATATTCTGATGACTATATTGGCTATTTTTTTCCAATTTTTTTTATTTACAAAATAAATTATTAGTAATAATTGGTAATAATACACAATCATAAAAACGCATGAAAAAACCAAGAACTTAAATTACGTGTGTAATAATATGTTTTACAGAAAATTCAACCCCCATTTCACCCTCTTAACCCCTAAGAGGGTGAAACGGGGGTTGGAATTTCGAAAAACCCTTTCATATTTGATACGTACACTTCACAATGAACACACCCTCCAAATTTCATGTCTCTAAGACCTGCGGTTTAAGCTGTGCAATACTGTGCATTGATATATCAGTGACTTCCCATACACAACTTCATCCTGCTTTTCATCCCTTCGAGAGTGGATTATCAAAAACGCTAAGACACGTATGAATTAATTTTCAATCTTCAGCCTAAACACAAAATTTGAAGATCCTAACTTTGAAACTGACGGACTTTCATACAAACTTTCATCCCCTATTTTACCCCCTCAGGGGTGGAATTTCGAAAAACCCTTTCTTAGTGGAAGAATTAACCCTCCAAATTTCATGTCTCTAAGACCAGCGGTTTAGGCTGTGCGTTGATATATCAGTCAGTCAGTCAGGACTTTGAATTTTATATATACAGATTTCAGTTTTTGGGAAAAAACATACTGGGACATTCTTCGCACACCAATCAAAATGTTTATCTTTACAATTCAGTCGTTTGTGAGGACGAATCAAGAATTTCGTCCGAATCGATGTTGGAACAAACAGATGTTTGAGATAATTTTATGAACGCGGGCTATGTGCATGTTGTATGTTTCCATTACTTTAAATCCGTAATACATGATTTTTCACTCACGCATAACCCTGTAAAGTAAATTGCAGCCCCGCGGTCCCCTATTTTACACCCTTAGGTTAAATTCGAAAATCCCTTCCTTAGTGGATATACAATGTGATTGGGGTGACACTTCTTAGACTTTAAAGAGTTTAAAGCCAAATAATACATCTAAGTATATCGATAAAAAACCTCATATGAAGCTTAAGTTTACTTCTGTACTGCATGCCATGCATCTGCCTTTACGCCTCTACTATAAAGCCGGCTTTTCACTGTGGGATATAATATAATACATATTTACATCTTGAGATATAATTGACATTTTATCGCTCGTTTCGCATCGTATCGTCGTATCGCTCATTTTGTCGAAAAAATATTTATAGTTTGGGATGTAATAGGTACACAAAAATGTATGACGAGCGATAAAATATTAATCTCAAGATGTAATTTATATTATGTTATATCCCATAGTATGATGCTTTAATTTTTAACGAAATATAACCGAATAAACGAATTTTGGAAAATCTTTTTTTGTTTGGAAGAAGGGTGTCTTCCAAACAAAAAACCATTGTCTTTAGGTCAGGATTTGATTACATTTTAGTGTACTTTGAAGACGGTTTAAGTTTTTTGTAAAACAGTTATTTTTAACCACTTTCAATATCCCTCTTTCTTGTTTCGAAACTTCTCATCCACAGACTGCATACGCTTTAAAAACATTGTCGTGTGACAATGAAAATGCACTGAAAGTTGTATGCGGGCGCATCGGTAGCTCGTTCTCATAATAACAATTGTCTGCTCAACCCCTTTTGGCCAGTCCGTTATTCTAATAAACACTATGAATGCAAATTTATCCCGCCTTGCGAAAGCGCTGGGAGCAGGGTACTTCCTGACTACTGCACTGATAAAATATTATTTGCTTACTTTTAACAAATCACGGAGTTTTTAAGGTGAAATGTGCATCTATTTATTGTTTTTTATTTATTGTAGCATTGTTGAATCTGATTGTTTGGTATTTTTTTATAAGGGATTTGAATATGTTTTGGAGACTATAGATTGTATTTTTATACTTTACTATTTAATTGATTTGCTATACATAGAAATAAATATACCTAGAAAGAACGCCGCCATACTACACGAATATATAAAACAGGACAACTTTTATAGGCTGCTGCGCGTAACAGCTACGTTTTACGCTCTTTCTTCGTCATTCTGCTTGTCATAGTGACGTTCATAATGATAGCAGTTGTTGAAATATTCCAAAATTTTTAACATTGCAATTTTATTTATTTTTATTTGATTTAGCCCCTAACAGCTATAGTTAGGGGTTTTTTTTTCGACGCGTGCGCAGCTTTGATGTATCTTTAATCAAAGTTGCTACTTATACATAAATTTATTTGCGCTTGACGAGGCAATACCACTTTACTAACGTCAAACACTCTTTAATCAACTTTTTTAATAATATATCTTACAAATATCTTCTGTTGTCACCGCATTACCCAGTTCCAATTTCAAATCATTTTTTTTTGTCTCTTCTTCTGAGTCTGAAAACTCTTCGCCCGCAGTCGATTAGAAAAGCTACTCGGCGCCGTATAATAATTAAATTCCTATTGGTTTAGCGAGTTTTCTAGTTGATTATATGTGTTCAATCCATTCATTTGATCACGTACGTCGTGGTTAAATCGAAAAGTTTCCTAGTTTCGCACCGAAAGGAATTGGATTAAGCTGGCAATGAGTTAGTACAAGATTATGTGATGCAGCAGGATTGGGAGCGCTTTTATGTATGTTATTTATTTGTATTCTAGATTTATATTATTAGGGTTGTTGAAAAGATAGGAGAGTGCACTGGATGCTGTTAAGGTCGATTATTCCATTTTTTTTTACGTTTTAATTTATTACGTCCATTTGAAGCGCCTTTGAGATGTAATAGTATAGCGAGGTATAGCAATAGATTTATATAATATATTTATGTTATCAATTAAGCATTCTTCATAGAATTCTATAGATTTACGACACTGTTGATAAGGAACCGTAATAGGTTTTATATGAGAATTATTTTTGTTTGTATAATTTTCACCATTTTATGCAAATATTGTTTTTTGATGACAAAATGAAAAATTTATTAATATTGTGACTTCTTAAATATTTTAAATTAAATAAAAAATGTGTAAATCTAAATGTATATCTGTGTACTTACGTGTCCAATATTTTTTTATAATGTAACTGACGGACTAATTAGAATTATTATTTTTTTACCCAGGAAACATCGCTATTCTAATTTTTGTCCATTGAATATTGTACATACTTACTGCTCAATTGCTTGCAATTTTTTTCATTATCTCAATTCATGTAGAAAATCATCCCATTAACTATGATATGATACTTTCTTTTATTAACAACAAATATGTAAAAAATACAATCTATATTTACAAAATACAATCTATATATAGAAAATTTCCTCAAGCTTGCCGCTGCTTCCGATTAACGGCAAGGTTCCCAGAAGGCTGGCAGCGTTTCCTCTTTGGATAGCCAAGCTGACGCGTTGGCGGAAAAAGCTTCCCGCCCGCTGGTCTCCGGAGGTCTCGGTCTCGATCAATTTTGAAGACAAGGTGCGAGCAAAACGGCGAGCTTCTGACCTCCATGGCCCCAAGGTCTCGACCGCAAAAGGCATAAAAATATAATTGGGTCCAATCAATGCATATATTTGAATTTTCCGCACTGGCCGCCGCTGCCCCTGCAGCTTTACAAGTCGCCGGTAAGTGAGATGATACTTAAGTTTCTAAGCACACATCCGAACTACTACAGTCCCATTTGTTACACAGTACACCAATAACTAAACCTTACTGAATGGTGTGCCTGAGGAAACCAAATTGAATCGAGAATAATAACAAAGAACAAGAAATACACAAGCACATGTCCCACTGCTGAGCACATGCCTCCTTTCACAAATCAGGGTGAAAGGGAATGAGCAGATACTCCACCACGCGTTCCCACTGCGGATCGGCAGAGGCAGGCTAGTGGTCAACCTACTGTTGGAGTTTTCAAGCCGCCTAGAAAGCCTCCAACTAGCTTAACGACTATCACAATTAAATGATAACCGGGACCAACGTCGATTTGAAATACCACAAGGCGGTCACCCATCCAGGTGCCGACCACGACAGTGGTAGCTTAACTTGCCGATCGATTAAGAACGCTTATCATGCTACACCACGACCACGAGCGTTTCCACACAAGCACATACCGGAGCTGAAAGCGACAGGGAGCCTCTCCACCAAAGAAGCTATACTCGCCGAAATCGAGGTCCTGCATGTAGGAAGTTAATCAAATGAACAAAGAAATAACCAAACTCAACCCAGGAACGAAATACTAAAGAGAGAAGAAAGAAGACAGCATACACCAACGCTCATCCTTCTCTATGATACCCGTCTTCCCACTTTCCAATATTGGCTATAGGCTGAACAGTCGGTCGATTGTGGTCAGCTGGCTGCGGTTGGCTGGCCGTCCTCTCCAATCCCAGAGCGTGTCACTCCTATATGCCACGCACTCCTCGGTTTATCCATGGTTACTCCGATACAACTATTCTGGTACCAGTCATTATAAAATAAGTTAGTTACATCCCGCGTACCCGGACTCAACGCTTCGCTTCATCGTTTCTTATACGAACAGCAAAGGAGTGGAACTCTCTTCCGGGATCTGTGTTTCCCGACACCTACAACCTAGATGTATTCAAGGCCAGAGTGAATAGGCTTTTTCTGGGTAAGCGTGCTACATCCTCGGCCTCGACTTAACTCCTCTTGGGGTCAGTCGAAGGTCAAACGCAAGCCCATTTAACATAAAAAAAAAAAAAAAAAATAGTTACATGGTGGTTGATGCTTGAATGGTTGAATAGGACATGGGTCGGTCGTTGTACTGGCTGAGACAGTGCTAATCATCATCATCATCATCTTCTTAATTCATGCAGAAAATCATTGAATACTCAAGTCAAAAACAACTCGTTTGAGTAAAACTCAATTTTTTTAGTGAAAAGCACCACTTCAATACCCGTGAATTCAATAATTTAATTAAAATTATACTTATCACAGAGGGACCAATTTTCTCTTTTCACTTGTCAACGTCATTTAATGAAATCGGACTTCGCTGAAATAGCTTCATTATGCAGATAGACCGCAAAGATGGCTGAAATAATAGTGAGTCCGTTTTAGAGTTCCGGACCAAAAAGGTAAAATGGGAACCCTTAGGTATGGTACCACTCCGTCCGTCTGTCCGTGTGTCCGTCTGTCACATCGGTATATTTCAACAACTCTAATGCTATTGATTCTTTTTAGGGTTCCGTAGCCAAATGGCAAAAAACGGATTCATCATGTCTGTCTGTCTGTCCGTCCGTATGTCACAGTCACTTTTTTCCGCATTAAGATTTTCACACAAAAATAGAAAAAAAACAACTCCTAACATATTCATGATCTGCACCAAGAACCTATAGATGCGTTGAGGAATCTTGAGAGCCAATTCAGACAACTCGTTTACCAATCACTTACCATAGAGAGATGGCATAATTAAATTCCATTTCCTTTTAATTTGTCGACTGATGAAAAAACTTTGAATAAACATTACACTTGCACAGTAACAGCAGAAAAACTAATGGAAATTGAAAATCGAATCGGAAATGACTTCCATCTTGTCGTCCTAATATTTATAGTAGCTAGTAAATATTGAAATTGAACAAATAGCGGTATTCCCCGATGCTCGGTCGAAGGCAGACAACGGACACAAGTCCGATACCTCGTTACCCAATTAGTTTGTGACTAGTGATGGGATTGGTATCGATTTATTCTTATTTATTCTATCCTCTCATGGGCGAGAAGGGAAGAAAGGGTCTCGATCAGCAAATAACAATAACTCCTGGCATCTGCCCGATGCAAGTGACCCAAGACAGTTCCTTGTTCCTAGGAGAGATGAGCCTAATAGTCTTCTGGTTTTGGATATCCCTAGGAGACTCATTCGCTTACCAGCCAGTGCATCGCATGTACACAGAAGGTGCTCCATGCGTTTCGTATGTTCCCCATACAACCTGCACATGGGTATCGCGGTTAGATCCATCTTCATGAGCATGTCGTTGGTTCCAAAGTGACCAGTAAAGGCCTCAAGCAGGTAGCGGATTTGCCCCCTGCTCATATTCCAAATGTATTCCTGCGCTGGTGGTGTTGATGATGATGATGATATTTTCCTCCACAGAAAGCTCTATTGGAACATGAAATTAAATACTGTAATCGATAAGATCTTAGATAACCAGCTTTCTCAGTAATGGTCCACAACGCAAGCACAGTGCGAATTGGCAGACTTCATAATAATAATATCTATTTTGAATTGTCTGTTCTAAATTTTTGTGGTAATTTTGTACCATCATATTCAGACCGAGGATGTTGCCTACATAATAGGCCCTCCCCTATGTGCATCCATAACCATTAGTTTTGGGCCATTTGCAACCAGCGGCTCCTAGCGACTCTAAACCAGTCACACCTATTTCGTGTGTAAGTTTTCAAATCAGAGTTATTCTTAATTCAAAACCTAGCATCCTAATGATCACTGGAAGATAATAATACATGACCCACCAGGGCTTGTTGTATTTTCCTTACTTTGGTTATACATTTGCCCAATGGACATTTCGTAGATAGGCCATTATTTTTATTAACCGACGAAAAAACGGAGGAGGTTTACAAGTCGACGCGTATATTTTTATTTTAATGTATGATCACGCATATCTTTTTAGAGAGCAGTCCGATTTTGATAATTCTTTTCCTATTGGATAGGTTTATACCTCGAAGTTTGTCTCATATAAATTTGGATAAAAAATATCTACCCTAAGGGTGGGAAAATAGGGGTGATTTATTGTTCACTCACAGATTTTAATGGTGACTTGTGTATTACATTATAAAAGTAATCAGACATTAAGCATGTAGTAATTAGTAGATTATAGCCACAAAAAAATATAAAATAAAAACTTTTTAACAAAAAAAATAAACCACCGAAAAAACTGAAAAGATATTACAAATATTACAAAAAAAACATACCTACGTAGGTGACTGGTTTATCCCCGACTGCAAAACCTAATAAAATTCAAGTTATATTCAAAATTCTATACATATTTAAAAGGTTTATTATTTTTTGCTTTTCAGTTTTTTGGGTGGTTTAATTTTTTTGTAAAAAATTTTTTTTAGGAGCGCTCGTAACAAAAGTGTAGCTTTCACAACTGACTCCAGATGTTACTTATTTAAACATAGTCACAACACTAGTGGCATTGTATTTCATTCCATGCGAATAATAAATTAAATATGTATAACAGTAGTGAATGAAATTGGTCGCTCCCACAGTTTATATGCAGCTATGAAAGATTTATTAATAGTATATTTAAGAAGTTTACCTTGCACTGTTATTTCAGTACATTTTAGTGTCAATAATGCTACATACCAAAGTTATGAGCTGTAAAGATCGGTGGTAATGTCGCACCATGAAAATGTTTATTAAATTCTGTAGTGGCGTCACGTAAATATAGTAGCGGATTAAATGTTAGTTTTAGAGGTTGGTACTCTGTTCTTTATAATAGTAGTTTTGAGAGAGGTAGAGCATAGCGTTTATTCGCTCAACGAGCAGCTCGACTGGGGAAGTACCTCCACCTTACAGAATACCGCAGCCAAATAACTTTACGTTGTGTAAAGTTGTGTTCCTGCGTGTGAGTAAGGTCGCCAGAGCTCATAGGGGAGGGGGGAAAGGTCGGTAACGCGTGAGCGATGCTTCTTGTGTTGCAAGCGTCCATATGGCTACGGTAACCGCTTACCATCAGGTGGGCCGTATGCCGTACAGACAAAGTAGTATAAAAAAAAAAAATGGTGAATTAATAAAGAGTTATTAACCTCTTTAGTATTTCTTTGAAAAAAGCAAGACAGTAATAAGAAGGGAAAGTAATTTATTTGTGGCAAGTGCAATAACATACAACCAAATACAATATAATTGGACTGTTTTACAAAAAACTTAAACCGACTTCAAAGTACACGAAGAAGTAATCAAACGGGAAGTGTACCCTTCCAGACAGAAAAAGAATTTTCCAAATCGGTTCATAAATGACGGAGTTATGAGGTAAGAAACATAAAAAAAAAAAAAAAAACACAACCGAATTGAGAACCTCCCTTTTTTTTGAAGTCGGTTAAAATAAACTTATTTTATGAAAATCTTTGATGAAATATAATGATGAAATTTCATCGATGCATTCCAACCTTAAGGCTGTAACAATGGTCAAACCTCTAAAATACGCTGGACTAAACGCATTTTGTTGACGAATCTATCCATCCATCTGTTCTGGAAAAAATATATGTTGTACATTTGTTCATCACGCACAAGTTGTATTAAAGCTACCCACCCACTGCCATCTTTATGCACGGTAATAATTTAAACTTTAGTGTACAGTTACATTAAGCAGTTGGATTAAACAGTATAATATTCAGACACGGCGTTAAAGGAATAAGTTCCCGGTTTAATTGTTGAACTCCCCCGGACCCCGGTTATAAACTTGGCTTAGAGAACTTGTAAAGCTGGAACACTGGCTTTCTTAAAACTTGGTTTTAATGATGATCTTTATTTGTGAATTATTGCTCTTGTTTTGAAACAATAACGACGTGTCACTTGGGATTATAAAAAAGGCGATGCGCTGTAATTAATACGTAATTTTAAAAGATATAATTGTCTCATTGCTGTTTATTGTACCCCATTTATATTTACATTTATATATTAATTAGGCATACAATTTAATATTGTTATTGTTTATACCGTTTTCCTAAGAAATTCTATCTCTTTTACTCGAATTGTAACTATTATAATATATTTATTGTAAATCAACTAAAAAGGCCGTCCGCCAAAAGTCTATAAGTACTAATTTCCAGTTGCGGAAACTTATTAGTAGCTTTAAACCAATGATTTTCATAGGGCATCGTGTCTCTCCTTAAACATATTTTTAATTTCATAAAAAGAATAACTATATTTAATAAAGCTGTTAGTTTCCCTTAATTATATAAATAAATAAATTAATTAATACGATTGGTAAATTTAATCTCTCGCGAAGTTAGCAATAGTCACTTGAGTTTCCATGAATCTAAGAAAGAATGCACCTTGAAAAACACTAAACAAACCATTCCCCTATAATTAGATTAGCGTGCCGGCCGACTAAATAGGTCATAGGACTGTTCAATATAAATTATAAAAAAATTATACAAAAAGGTTGTATCTACATCTTATACCTAAAAATACCCAAGTAATTCAATTAGTCGTACACAGTATAAATATTGAACAGTATCCAGATTTACTGGCGATCGGATAACGGGCAATATATGGGGGTAGCACGCTTAGCTAGCGTGCTGGCAAGATGAATGTCTGACTGTGACAGAATGCTCTTTATACTGAGTACTTGGAGTTAAAATGTTATGAAGAAAGAGGTTAAAGAATTGATTATATTAGGAAGTAATATTTAAGAAAATCATGCTACCCGTAGCCATATGGACGCTTGTAACACAGGCGTAACCGACTCATCCCCCCTCCCCAATGAGCTCTGACGACATTACCACAGTATTACAATCTCTAACAGTAGGGAAACGCCTTTGATGTCGGGCCGTGCCGCCGTCCGTGTGAGTACCTACGCTGTCACGAGCAGATACGCAAGGGTTGTCACAAAATGTAAAATAAAATAATTATATTGTTATGATAATGTCATCAATTATTTATGAGTAATAAACATTTACATGTGTAGCACTGGACTTATCTAAGCGCACGGCAGTGCGCTGTCCAAGTTCCTACAACAACGCCTCACGCACACCGTGCACTACTTACACGTAAACTGTCTTAGTAAAGTTCAGTGCGCTAGTTCTACTCGCACTTCAATCAGCATAGACTATAGACTTCCTCACTGCCGCCAGGGCACAGGCCTACCTTCTATACAATTTATACTATTAATTTGTGCTAAAAGACCTTACTTCATGCCGAATTGCATGATTCTAGGTCAACGAGCAGTAAGTAGGTACTCAATAGGTTTTGATTCCCTTAGTATTGACATATATATAGATAGGTATGGACAGTTGGACAACAATGTGATAAGGGTTCTTTTTGAGGTACGGAACTCTAATAATCAGAAAAACATCAGAATACTTTCAATTATATTAAAGTTGTCAATTTAATCATAATAAACGCATTATTTGACAAATTCAAACCTCTCTCTCTTAACTATTTACTAATACAAGGTAGGTTAGGTACCTACTAAAATGTTAAATTACTTCTGCGTTCGTCGACTGTACACGCAGAATAAATTATATAGGTTTAACTACAACGGTATATAAATCCTGGGACATATATAGGAACAACTTACCTCGCGTCACGGGGAAATCTATGAAATTTTAAATACCTATTATATTTCGGCGTTGATTTGTAGCCGTATACAGAACAGTTTGTGTGCTGCGCCATTTAGAATTTGAGCACTGAACTATACCTATAAAATTCACTGAACACTTAGAACCTATGGATAATGTTTAAATAATAAGATAAACACGAATGCGTCTTCCTTCCGCGGACGCTCCCGTCATCTAAGCGCGATGGCGGGACGCGGTCGCGTCGCTCCGACACCCCGCGAGTTCCCCTTCGTCTCTCTGCGTAAGTACATTCGTTGCGCAACTGTATGCATAGTAAAACTGTGACATTACTCTCGCGGAGGAACACAATATAAAGTCAGACAGTCATTTGGCTGCGCTATTCTGTAAGTTGTAGGTTCTTCCCCAGTCGAGCTGCTCTTTGAGCGAATAAAGGCCTCAAAAATATCATTGGTAGGTCATTGCGGTGCAAGGTATCAAAAATGTCGTTATTCCTGTATTTGAATAGTTGAAAGCCGTTTCACAAGTCGTCATCGATCGACTGTAGTGTGGTTGCATCTTTACTTTTACAATATTCGTGCCACTGGCCACACGTTATTACCACTAAAACTATTCAATGACTAAAACTATCGAGGAGAAAAAATATATTTTAAAAATGGAATCCACAAGCAATCTGCTAGCATATTGGTAATGGCAGCATCTCAGCAATGAATCGTGATAAAGGGCGGTGCGGCGTGACGTGACCCGGGTATAGATGGACCCCGGATAAACATGGATAGTTTCTAATGGCCGCTTTCTGTAATCTGTAACACTATCTAGATTACGCGTTAAGTTTATGTTTTTTTTTAGTTAATTATAATTCTAGGTTCCCTCAGGATTATTAGCTTTGCTCTCGCAAGTATGACCAGAAGAAGCACTATGTAATTATTTTTTATGTCTACTGTGCATATATCGTGCATAATAACGAATTATATCTATAGAGATTTTTTAATGTGTGGGTGCTAAACAGGCATCGCGTTAATTTAGTTATTTTGTTATTGTGCATTATTTTGATATTAGAACTACTTCCTCATTATTGAGTTTAGACTAGGGTTTCGTTTTTCCCGACGTTTTTCCATTCCCGGGACCCGGGAATGGAAAAAATGACTTCCCGGGAATTCCCGATTCCCGGGAAATTTTTAAAAGTTGTTAGTTTTGTTATTTTAACGTATATAAATAAAGTCAAGTAAACCACGTAATTTAATTAAATTAGCAATTTATTTGTCTCAGAAGTAAATAGTAGTGCATTATGAGACGTGTGCAAAGTTGGTAATCACACACAAGACGGTACCTATTAAGCAAAGGATCCCGAGAGTGTAATGATCAATGCACACGCGTGTCAAACGACGTTTTTCAACACACTTGTGAGAAAAAATACAAACTCGTATTTTTTTAACTAGGTTTTTTGATAATAGTTAATGAAAAATATGGCGCGCAAGATTTTTTGCAGTTTAGAAACTACCTATAGTAACTATGTATGACCTGTAGTCTGATATGATTATTTTTAATTTTCTACTTTTGTTTGTGTGTGAGACAGAAATAGGTAATTAAATTAAATTACGTATTTTACTTGACTTTTGATAGGTTACAAACAAACATGTTTTAATGTGTATTTTCGGAGAACTTGAAATATTTCTAAGAAAAAAACGTTATGTCCACAAATACACACTTCCTACAGTTCCTTTCAGTGATTTCTCATAAGCTTGTAGTTCAGTTCGTTCGATTTCGGTGGATATCGACATTTGTTTTAAGAACGTTTGCAACATCTTTGTGTTTCAAAGGTTTTTCGTTAATTTTGACCAATATTTGCAGTGTTTTAGAGCATTCAATCTTATAAAGAAATTCCCGGGAATTCCCGGGAAATCGCAAAAAAAAACCCGACTTCGGGAACGACGTATTTCCCGGGAATTCCCGATTCCCGGGACCCGGGAACGAAACCCTAGTTTAGACATACTTTATTGTTAGCGATTGAAAGAATGAATCCATAAATAATTTCTTGATGTGGTGGAAAGCGACATAGTCTGGATAGTGCAGGAGCAGTAAGTAGTTGAGTATGTGAGGACCGAATTCCACCAGTGGATTTTTATTGAGAATAACTCAGAAATTCATAATAGGCATGGATCTTGCAGGTAAACATTTTAGTCCTTTGTTTTACCCCCTCCTCTTATTTGTAAAGAAAATCGATAGGTCCCTACATCTCGGTCAAAAAGTATGGCTTGGCTGTTTCGCGGCCGTCGCACAGATACTTCACGACGAAAATCTACTAGTGGACTCTACTATTGAATACTTAGACCCCCCTCTAGGATATGTATCAAGAAAAAATATATTAAAATATAACTTAAAAGGTATATTGACTGATTATGACGTCGTAAACCTGGAGCTTCTTGTCCCTTCGATCACAAT